>CM057453.1:1191920000-1196720000 GCA_016271365.2 Neoceratodus forsteri
TATTTTTCCACAAGGAAGGCAATGAGAAACTTATAGCAGCTCTGCCAAAACGAGATTTGACCTTAGGTAATTGCAAGACAATTAGGGAATAGCTTCTTAGAGCATAGGCACCTATCACACTCAGGGAATTCAATCAGAGAAGTATAGGGGGAGCTTGTTGGTAACCGTTCTGAAAGCCCATAGAGCGGCATTTCTATTTCTCCTATAATGAAGGGAAGTCCAGCCCACCACAGTGTACAAGGAGCAATGGTGTGTGGAAAGTGGAAGGGCCGTTATGAACCTGATTTCTCTGTGGTATAGGGTGTCCAACTTAGCCAGGGTAGAGGCAGTACAATGGTTATAGAGAAGGTCCACATAATCTATTAATGAAAGGAACGTGGCTTGAACCAACCGCTGCTTGGCATCCCTAGTAAGGAAGTGGTTAATTCTGTATAATAGTCCTAGTCTTTGTCTTAGTTTCTTCTGTAGTTCTTAGAGATGTTCAGAGAAGGAGAGTTTGTGATCGAGCCATACACCCAGATATATGAATTTGGACACATACTCTAGATTTTCTCCAAGTACTGTGGTAATCTGAGGGATAGCCCCAATGCAAGCGGGGCTCGCCACATGGGAGGAAGAGGAAAAGAGCATCGCTTTTGTTTCTTTCACATTAAGCAGAAGCTTTTTGCTTATGAGCTGGTATTGCAATAGGTTAAATTCAGCTTGGAGGTCTTCACAGGCTGCTTCCGGCGTAGGACGACTCAAATAAAGTACTGTGTCGTCAGCGAACAAGCGGATATTGGCCTTATTGATGTTGTCATCAACATAAGAATTACTATTAAAAAATCTATTAAAAAAGGAGTGTAACACCGAAACGTCTGCTACTAAAGTACTGTATCAAATGAAAAATGAACAGTAAAATATTGTTTAAAAAAAGCAAATACTGAGCTTTGTTAAAAGCCCACTTGGTGGTGGCCCACGATAGCCAGGGGTGGGGCAGAAGGGGCTGAGCCGGTACCCGGAGTGCATTTTCACCTTCACGAGCATGCACTGCCATGTCTGCCAGGGTCCCGAGATTCTCCGGGAAAAAGCATAAAATACATATAGAAAAAAAGCCCACTTGGTGGGCAATGCAGGAGCTGCTGATTGCCTCATTCATAGAAACCCAACTCTGGGGGCACCAATGGGGGAATAAATCACCAGCACTGCTGGGGACTGACACATCTACTGACCCCACACTATCTCAATACATTTGCTTTTAAATTTACAAACATAAAAAGGATGACAGGGTATTCTATTGCCACTGAGCCTGGGGGGAGAAATGGGACTGATGGTCTCTCTCCCCTAAATTTTATGTAGTCCCTATCTTGGTTAAACACTAGTTTTTCAATGCACTTGTGAAGAGCGTTGAGCCTTTGAGCTACTATTATTTACTCTGCACATAAGTATTTTCAGATGGAGGACCAATGATCAAAATTTCTCATGTAAATTTAACTTTAATAGCATGCCATTTCCACTGAACTTTCAGCATTGCGTATTGCTGTATTTTTTTTTGGGGGGGGGGACCAATGCTTGTTCCCCATGAATGATTTACCAAGAATAGCTCAGCTGAGATGCAAATGCTTGTTTTCTGTGGTGCCCTTGTACAGCTGTGTGTATGATGAAGCAGCACTGAGGGCAAGTGGCTCTGATGGGATTTGAATCAGATGTTTCTGATTCCAAAGTCTGGGCTGTTTAACTCAATGAATCTGTCTCTCAGCTACCGTTCAATAAAGGACTTTGATTCCACGCTCTCAAAAGATTGCAAAATTCCAATCCATGTAAGTAACACTTTATTCGTATCAGGCGTATATCATCAGCAGCTCAAAATGCATCTTACCAGATCCATTTCCAGTGAAAAGGGTAGCTGTTTAATGCAAACTGCAGACACTACTGTTTCACTGCATAGCAGGAAGCAGAGTCAGTTGCCTTTATTAGAAAAATCCACCCACAGTAACAGAAAGTAGGTTTGTAATGAGTAAGGTTTTGGCTCCACGTCAGAAAATACAAAACTGAGTCACAGCAGACATTGTTAACCAAATACACATGAACATACTTCAATGACGGCATGCAGTGCTAAAACTTCCCCCTGCCTTCTTAAACTACACAGAAGCAGCACTGTGCTATAGTACTGAAAAAATGGCCTTCTATGTTTGCATCATGCACCTTGGCAGGGGATATGTAATGCTGAAAGACCAGAGGGATCACCACGTGGCCCCTCCACTCATTTGCATATTATTCCCATAGAGATAGCATACTTGCACATGGCAGTGAGAAAACCCCTAGCACTCCACATGAGGTCCCCTTCTAGTCTCTCTATAGCCACATTTATAAGGTCACTGCGCTGCTAACTGCAGTACACTACCAGTCCTGCTTCGCTCTCCTGTACCGCAACAAATTACCTTTATATGGCTCTTCTTGGCACTGATGAAATTTGCACTGAGAAGGGCTGTGTAAGGGTGCATCTGTTTGTGTCATACTGCCTGCATAGTGACCCATCACCTGTGCTCATACCTCCCCAGACAGCAGTTACTCTGTCTCCTTCCACAAGTACTATCCAAATGGAATGCAGTAAGAAAAACTGCACTGGACATGCCACAGGGGTACAGAGCGAGTGAAGCAGCCTGTCCACATGGCTGCTTACACCACTTGCATGGCAGTGTAGTAGAAGTAGTAGTAGTAGTAGTAGTAGTAGTAGTAGCAGTAGTAGTATGGTAGTATTTATTCATGAAGCAAGACATGAACAGGTATACAAAATCCCATTGAGCCATCACTCATTTACAATGGACAGCTTTGAGTGCAGACCTGGTTCCAGGGACACGATTTACAGAAGTAGTATATTATAAACTAAACAGATGTTTACATGCTTACCATATAACACAGTTATTACAAGCAGTACAATACAAATACAGTGTACACTATGCAGTCGCACACTGTCGCACATACAATAGAATTATAAAATACAATACAGCGCACACTATGCAGTCACACACTGTCGTACATACAATACAATTGTATAATACAATACAGCGCACACTATGCAGTCGCACACTGTCGTACATACAATACAATTGTATACTACAATACAGCGCACACTATGCAGTCGCACACTGTCGTACATACAATACAATTGTATACTACAATACAGCGCACACTATGCAGTCGCACACTGTCGTACATACAATACAATTGTATACTACAATACAGCGCACACTATGCAGTCGCACACTGTCGTACATACAATACAATTGTATAATACAACACAGCGCACACTATGCAGTCGCACACTGTCGTACATACAATACAATTGTATAATACAACACAGCGCACACTATGCAGTCGCACACTGTCGTACATACAATACATTGTATAACACAACACAGCGCACACTATGCAGTCGCACACTGTCGTACATACAATACAGCTATATAATACAACACAGCGCACACTATGCAGTCGCACACTGTCGTACATACAATACAGCTATATAATACAACACAGCGCACACTATGCAGTCGCACACTGTCGTAGATACAATACAACTATATAATACAACACAGCGCACACTATGCAGTCGCACACTGTCGTACATACAATACAGCTATATAATACAACACAGCGCACACTACGCAGTCGCACACTGTCGTACATACAACTATATAATACAATACAGCGCACACTATGCAGTCGCATACTGTCGTACATATAATACAACTATATAATACAATACAGCACACAGTATGCAGTCGCACACTGTCGTACATACAATACAATTGTATAATACAATACAGCGCACACTATGCAGTACTTTTGCTATATTACATACAATACAATTTATAATACAACACAGCACACACTATGCAGTCGCACTATACGTACATAAAATACAACTGTATAATACAACACAAGCGCACACTATACAGTACACTTTACTGTCATTACATACAATACAACTGTATAATACAACAGCGCACACTATACTTACACAATCATATATACAATACAGCTATATAATACAATACAGCGCACACTATGCAGTCGCACACTGTTGTACATACAATACAATACAATTATATAATACAATACAGCGCACACTATGCAGTCGCACACTGTTGTACATACAATACAATTATATAATACAATACAGCGCACACTATGCAGTCACAGTGTCATGCATACAGTACAATTATATAATACAATACAGTGCTTGCTATGCAGGTAAAGGGTCAGAATGATCAAGGTTATTTATACACATCACGCAGTTCAATAATACCTACAGAATGCTAATGGGGGTCACAGCAGAGATCCTACCAGAAGATGGGGGAAAATGTCACCCAGGAGCAAAATTTGTGCAGCACGGTTTTGTCAAAAGGGCTTGGGATAGGAACCAATCGTTAATTTTATTCTAGGGGATGTTTGTGTTCTACAATCTCAAGTGCTTCAGGAGGTTGTTCCAAGCTTGGGGACCTTGGTAATAGAACAAAGAGGAACCTATCTTGGTTTAAAGAGTGGGAGTTTCAAACTCTTTTGATAATGCTGATGTTAAGCCAGCGGGGGGAGGGGGGCTTTAGCGTTACATTCTCAGATATGTATTCTGGTAGCCTGCCTTTATACATTTTGACATTAGGCTTATTTCATGTAGTTGTCTCTTGTCTTCTTAGGTCCAGGTGCATCCTTTTTTTTTGAAATTCAAGTTCTTTATTAAATTTTCACAACAACCAGACAAGAGGTACAGTTTCCATCCAAAGCTATGACATGACAAAACAAATTCCAGGTATTGTAACATCAGCTTGGAACAGAATGCCATATAACCCCCCCCCCTGGAAGGTGTCACCACAAGCTCCGGACTAACCAGTATGAGCGGATTAGAAGTGCAATGGACCCAACAGCAAACGAAGCTCAAATAAAGGAAATAAGGCAAAAAAAAATAATATTCCTGCCAGAGGTAACATCTATAAGGGAGTTAGTGTAGATATAAAGCGTACAGTTTGCCCCACTTCTGGTTAAAAGTAGACCTAACATTTCGGGAACTAGCTATTAATCTTTCCATCTTGAAACATAGGGAAATTTCTTTGAGCCATTCGTTATATGAAATATCAGATTGATCTAGCCAGTGCCTAAGGACCAACCTTTTAACTGTCATTGAAATTAGGGCTATATGGAATTTTCGTTCCTTAACTCTAATATCCGAATACAAACCAAGTATACAAATCTCAGCTGTGAATAACTCCCCTAGACCCAAAATCGGGTCCATATTAACCTGAATTGTGTTCCATAGTGGGGCTACTTTATCGCATGACCAAAAAATGTGTAATAAATTCCCTTCACCCTTACCACATCTTGTACAACTATTTGACACTAACCTGCCAAATTTAGACAACTCAGTTGGCGTGTAATACAAATTATTCAGGATGAAAAACTGAATAAGCCTATTTCTATCCAGTGTAAGGTATTTATATGTATCTCGCCAAATCTGGTTCCAAGTTGCAAGAGGGTTGGGTATGAGAGAGGTCCATATCTTGGAGCCAGATAATGGGTTAGGGTATTTGGTAACCAAAAGATAATATAATCTGGCAATTCCATGGGGTTTGGTAACGCACTCCTGAACCTGTTCCAAAAAAGGTCTAGTTTGGGAATGTACCCTTACAGTCCCAAAACACTTCCCTAAAAGGTGTCTCAATTGGAAGACTTTGAATATATATTTCTGTGGGATATTCAGTTCAGCTAGCAAACTAGCGGAGGAGCGAAGAGAACCCTGAGAATAGAGATCATCCACTGATCGGTCATGAATTTGTGGAAGCCAATCTGGAGGTAGTAGTGAACCACCAATTTTGATATTAGGGTTGAGGGTAAGTGGTTGTGCCACATCTTTAGTGTACGGGATTTTAAGAAAGCTCCAGCACTGAGAGAGAATTTAATGGAAAGTCCTATGGTCATTCGAATGTCCTCCGTAAGGAAGAATAGCTATAATAGAAAATACGGGAGGACATAAATTATATTTATCCAGTAGTTTGAGTTCTAATTCCAACCAGATGGGCTTGTAACACTCATTCTGGGGCTGCTCCAACGCCCAAGTTTAGCTAGATGGCTAGCCCAGTAGTAAAACCAAAAATTAGGGAGACGAAGACCCCCCCTGTCTTTAGGCAGACTAAGTTTGAGGTAAGCTCTTCTGGGGTGTTTACCACTCCAAATAAAGTTGGATAAGACAGAGTGTATCTGATGAAAGTAGGTTCTAGGGAGCCAAATATTGAGGAGGTTCAAGGGATAGAAGATACGGGGTAGTATATTCATTTTAATAATACTGACACGTCCCCCTATGGACAACGGAAGGCTATCCCATCTACTAAGATCTTTCTGGATTCTATCCAGCAGATCGTCAGATTGAGCTTTTGGTCACCTCCATCACGGGCCAAATATATGCCCAGATACTTGAGAGAGTCGACCCATTTCATGCCGAACTGAGAGAAGTTGGCTTGAAACGTAAGGGAGTTAAGAGGGAATATCACCGACTTGGATAAATTTAACCTGTAGTTAGACACACTTCCAAACTGATTAATTATCTGTAATACTTCCGGTAATGAGGACTCTGGGTTCGAGAGATGCAGGAGAATATCATCTGCAAAAACAGAGAGGGTCAGGACCTGCTGGGAGATAACGCAACCTGTGATCTGAGGTGAGGCTTTGATGCAGAGAATAAGAGGTTCCAGATACAAGTTAAATAAATAAGGGGACAAGGGACAACCCTGTTGGGTACCAGAGTGCAGGGAAAAATGAGACGAAAAAACACCATTACAATAAATCCTGGCAAAGGGTGAACGATAAACTGCTCTGATCCACTGAATGAAAATCTCTGGGAAACCCATTCTTCCAAGAGTAGCCCACAGAAAGTCCCAGTTAACTCGATCGAAAGCTTTCTCAGCATCTAAGGCAACTAGTGCCATGGGGAATTGGGACTCCTGTGCCTCTTGAAAGATATGGGAGAGGGAACGCAGGTGATCTGCCGCTGATCTCCCCTGAACGAACCCCACCTGTTCGGGACTCAGCAGAACCTGCCAAACCTGTTTGATTCTCAGGGAAAGAATCTTGGTTAAGATTTTAATATCATACTTTAATAATGAAATTGGTCGGTAGCTGGCCGGTTCCAGCTGGGGTTTGTCTGGTTTAGGAATTAAAATAATTGTAGCCTCCAGCAGTGAAGGGTCTAGGGAGTCTGAGGAAAGAATGTAATTGAACAGCTTGAGAAGAAGAGGGGAAATCTCTTTACAGAAGATTTTGTAAAAATTTGGGGAAAAACCATCGGGGCCCGGGATTATCCAGAGGTAGACCCTTAATGACCTCTTCTATCTCGCTCAAGGTAATAGGGGAGGATAGCAGTTCGCAGTGATGCACCTGCAAGCAAGGAAGAGAGACACCATCCAAAAAATGTTCCGCCCTTGAGCGAGATATCAGAGAGGCCCATTACCATACAAATCCTTATAGAAAAATTCCAAAATTTGCCAATATCTCTTGGGAGGTTTTGATTGAACCATCAGATGCCTTTAAGGCAGGGATCAACCTTGAATTTTCGGCCTCCCTTAGTCTGAGGGCAAGCAGTCTGCGGGTTTTCCCCTGGTCGAGATAACGCTTAGTTTTAAGGATGACATATTCCGTTTTCTTTGATCAGGTCCTCATATTCATTCCTAAGTTTGCATAGCTCCTCAAGGTCTGTTTGAGAGTTAGAGAGAGAGGATATCCTCAGCTGCCTTAATTTGATTGGACAGTGAGGTAACCTTAGCTTCTCTCACCTTTTCCTCCTGGAGGCCAACTTAATAAATTCGCCCCTAATAAAACATTTTAGAGAGCACCAAATTAAATCTTCTCTGGCAATGGAGCCCTGATTGATTTTGAGAAAGGACGAGATCAAAGATTTGAGATGAGAAATTGTATGGTCATCCTTCAAAAGCTGTGTGTTAAGCTTCCAAGAGGTATCCCTCTGACCAGGCGGACCAGGAGACAACTTGATCCAAGCCAGAGAGTGGTCCGAGATAACAATTGAGGTGCATCCTTTTTAAATCTTGGAATAAGTCACAGTGGAGGTGTATCTTGGTGAGTCAACTGCGAACCTGGTAAGTCGGTTGTATGACATGTCCTATCTTATGAGGTCTGTGCTGGATGCCCTACCATAAAGGCACATCCCCGTAGTCCATCTTGGTGATAATCATTGTGTTAATTATCTATGGTCTTGATCTTTGTGTTATCTTGTTTTTTAAACTTATATAGCAATCCCAGTTTCTGTCCTAGTTTTTTTTTTTTCACTGAGTTACCTATATGTGTTGACCTGCTACAGTGTTCGTTGATCCAGATTCCTAAGTACTCATAGGCATCCACTCATTGTGAGAGTGGCACCATTTTGTGTGGCAATGTTTAGGATATGGCCATCCTCAAAGTTTTTGTACTTTTGTCTATTTAACATGACTTTTGATTTGTTAGCATTTAAGATCAATTTGTTATTATTAAACAAACAGCTGTAGCATGTTAAATGCCTCTTGCAGAGTGCTTTTTATGTTATAGGTCATGGGCTTTTGTTTATATTACTGTGCTGTCTGCATATAAAAGTAAGGTCGCTCATGTATAGGTTGAATAAGAGTGGGCCTAGTATTGAACCTTGCGGGATGCCAGAGATTATGCCTTTGAAACTGGACCATCTCTACGGTAGAAAATATGCCTAACAACACAAAAATCTGACCCCCAAAACACCTGCAGAGCAGTACCAGGGAGAGCTCGACTGATGTTTGGAGATCATTTCTGCTAATCCCTGATGCAGCCCTATTGGAGATGTTTGTGGATGGATTGTCCAAGACATTAAAATAATTCATAGCAACAGAGGGTATTTCCATTTTCTAACCACCCCCTTCCTACTTAAATGCCTTAAAGGGATACTGTCAACCCTTTTTGCAACATACTATTTCTAGCTGAAACTCCATGTTTTATGATTGCTTGCTTTCTCTAAAATTCATTAGTGTTCATTTTTATTTAATCTGCTTTCTTTCACAGTAGAACTGAAATGCATACTAACGGTGTAATTATACTCAATCTTGTTTTGTTTTAAATCCTTGATCTATTTTCACTGCATAGTTTGTGAACATTACGAACACTCCCAAACAGATCAGCCACTCATGATGCAATAGCCTTCTCTCTTCCCCCTGCATCTTTCATGAGGATCCAAACACAGACAGCTACCTTGCAGAATGGAAGTGAGTGCATCCTGCCCTGTTTGTTGAGGTAGTACATGTTTGTGGTGTTGTCCGTTTGGAACTGAATGACCTGACCACAAACATGTGGAGCAAAAGCTATTAGTGCCAGCCAAACTGCCCGCAATTCCAGCAAGTTAATATGGTATTGGGACTCCTCGAGGGTCCACAGCCCATGGACTCTGTGGTCCCCTAGGTGGACACCCCAGCCCATCAGGGAGGCATCGGTTATCAGAATGACTGTTGACTCTGGGTGGACAAACAAGATAACTTTCTGCAGATGTTCCAGGTGTGTGAGGAACAGGAACTGGCCTGGAGATCCTTCTGGTCCTCTGCACATATATCCTCAGACCCACATGAGCGGGGCCTCAGAGCAGACTGTAGTTCACTCTGGTGAGAGTGATTTTTATCTGGCATGTGATTTTGATCACTTACTTTACTTCTTAGCATCCCTCTGGTGAGAGGGTTTTGGTTTACTGGCCATTGCCACGGAAACTGCTCAGTTCACTCAAGGCTTCCTGGGCAAAGAGCATTGTGGGACTGTGGAGGCTTACCTTGCTCTACAGCCTAGTCTGTGCAGTAGTAGCTGAAGTGTGCTAGGTTAGGAGCCAGGAGCAAGGGCAATGCTCCTTACTTAATCAGAAGTCCACTGCATGAGGTGGCTGTACATTTTATTATTTTGGGCACATTTCAGACTTCTATTTGCTGCTTGGGTGTGCGAGGAACAGGAAGTGTCCTGGAGATACTTCTGGTCCTCTGCACATACATCCTCAGCCCCATGTGAGCAGGGCGAGCATGAGTGGGGTGAGTTTGCGTCTACATGCGCGCAGACACATGCAGAGACATCCATGTCTTAGCGCATGTCAGGGTGGAAAGGAGGAAAGGAGAACGTCCAGATACCCATAAACAATACATAAGTGACAAAGAAACTTTATTGGTAGTATTTGTAATACTGTACCTAGCTAAACTTTGCCTTGACACAGACCTTAGTGAGTGTGCGCCTAAAGATTACTAGCCAGTATCCTAAATGAGAGTGCACTAAAGTAAAGTTAAATTAATCACCAAACAATGTGTGATGTAATTTTATTAGACCCCTCTCCAAGTCCCCAGAAAATTATACCAGGTTCCACTACTAAACTAACGCGTGATATAATCATGGCACTAGCTGGTGAGACAGGGCTAAGGTGCTCAACTTGTTTTATGTATACCCTATTTGATAAGCTTCCCCCGAGTCCCTTATACATATGTAACAAATGTGTAAACAACAGTGTGTTAAGGGAAGATATAGCAACATTTTACAGTAAATAAAAACAGCAAGATGACATGACAAATAAACTAAAAACAATGAGTAATACACCCCCTCAACTTGTAAAGATTGCCTAAGTCCTAAGTTAAATATGCCACCCCAATCACTAAATGATGACAACCAAGCCCCAACTAAAAAGACTGACAAAAGGAAACACTCTGCTGGGGAGGAGGATATTTCTGATCCTGACATACAGAACTGGATTCAAGTTAACTATGGACATAAATCCAAGACAAGATGCAGAGTTGTTGGAACCTCTGTGGAATTGGGGAATAGATATGAACCTTAAATAAACCTTACCGATGGTGATGCTGATAACCCTACCCACTGTAGTTGTACAAACGAGGAGAATACCACAACTAAGATTCCATCCATTACTACTATGTCTCCATCTCTACCTAACCCCGTCCCCTCAGAGATTCTGATCCCGAGTACCTCTGCCAATGCCTCAGGAATATCTGCAAAGAAGGTTGTGGGTGGCAAAAGCCCTGGCAAAACTAAACATATTTCCCAAAACATAGACAATGCTGCCCCAGCTGTGTCACCAGGAGGCTCAGCGGATGGGACAGAATCTGAAACCATTGTTAAAACATTCATCGATGATGAATACTGGAGAAAGAAATGACTCACCTAGACAGTAGTTTGTGTTAGGAGACTCTATAACTAAATATGTAGATAAAATTGTTTGTAGTCAGGATGAACATAACATCGCAAGTTCATCATTTAGGGGTTCTGGTATAAAACATATACATAACATGACCAAAAAACATCCTTACAAATTCAGGCCCCAATCCATTTGTTATAGTACATGCAGGCACAAACGATCATGAATAAACTAACAGCAGATGAAATAAAGAAGGGATTCCTCAGTCTTGGGAATACATGAAAGTGTCTGAACTGTGAAATTAATTTCCCTGAAATCCTTCCTATTCCAAGGGCTAACTATCAGAAAGAAAGGAAAATAAAATCAATAAATGAATGGCTCAGGAAATGGACACTTAAAATGGGCTACTCATCTGTCACGCATTGGGAATCCTTTCATAACAATAATGCGCTCTATTGCTGGGACTGGTTACACTTAGGTAAACGTGGGGCATACAAACTTGGAAGAACCTTTGAAGAGATCATTAGTCATACTTTAAACTGACTTCGAAGGGGGACAAGGATAACTCATCAGCAACTACTAAAATAAGTAAACTAACAAACTATACTATTCTAAATAGTAACGCTAGAAGCCTCAACCAAACCAAGTTAGCAGGACTTAGGTTGGGCCTAATTGACAAAAAGGTATACATTGTGTGTGTAACAAACTTGGTGCGATGATGCTAGCAACTGGTCTAATAACATTCTGGAATACCAATTATTCTACATCAGAACAAAAAAAAAAGGTGGAGGGGTTTGCTGCTATGTATCCAATCAAATACAGTGCAGCAAACTTTTACTCAAAGTGCAACACAATAGACTATGCACATGGAGACATTGTGGTTGAACCTGCACTCTGCTCACTCTTCAAAATTAATATTAGGTATTTGTTACAGACCACACTCTAGCGATCACAATTATAATACTGCTTTGCTGAATTAAATATAAATTATCTCTGACTTAGGTGACATATTAGTGGTGGGGATTTCAGTGACCCAGAAATACCATGAAACTCCCTCACTGGACAAAATGTGTTTGAAAAAGATCTACTGGATACTCTAATTTCATGTGGCTGTGAACAACTAGTCTCTGTTCCAACTAGGGAGGAAAATATCTTGGATCTGATGACAACAAATAGTAGGGATCGAATTGCAAATATTAAGAGTAAGTGCTTATTTAAGAACTAGTAACCACAACATGATTCAATCAATCATTTATTTCTTGAAAGCACAATTCAGGATCACGTGATGAGCTAATCGGGGAAGGACGTGCTGAGCGGAGCTCCCGGGCCCTACCGAAATATTTCAAATATACAGTTATATTTGGCCCTGCAGGGTGGTGGAAATAGGGTGCTTAGCCTACCAGAGTCCTCTATCCTCCCTTAAAGAACTGCTTGACTCGATTTTGGAAATTTTAAATGCATGAAGCAGGAGGCTCATGAGGCTGACCACACACCCGTGATGGAGTACTAAACTCCCGAGAGCCTGGATGCACGAGCGCCGGCAATGAAATGCCCGAAACCCCCATCGCCTGTGCCGGATGATCAGGGGCCTGGTTTGGAAGTGGCAGGAGGGGGTCAGGCATCCCCTGAAGACATTATGGAAATTAAAAACTTACTTCGGGGACTTGTGGCTGATTTCTCTTTGGTAAAGCCAACACTGAATGCTCTAGTGCAAATAATAGGAGATGTGGAGGCGTGTATGGCCTCTCAGGAACGTAAAACCCTCTCGCATGATCAGGATTTGGTGGCCCTCCGAAAGCAAGTAAGAAGGTTGGAGGATCGAGTTGAGGACCAGGAATCTGGTAGTCAGAGGAATAATTTAATCCTGGTGGGTCTCCCAGAGAGATTGGAGGGTGCAGATTGCGTTACATTTATCCAAGACTTGCTAATGAAGCTTTTAGGCCCAACACCATATGGGGATTCATACAACCTGGAGAGAGCCCATCGGTCGCTCAGAGAGGTACCCCTGCCAGGGCCAGACCGAGTCATTATTATGCGATTCTTAAACTTTAAAGAGAAGTCCCATGTTTTAAATAAAGCCAGAGCACTAAAAAATCTTCAGGGGAATGGTGTGTCCCTGTTGGTATTTCAGGACCAGACTCCGGCGATCCGGGAGAAGCAGAAGGAGTATGGGGAAATAAAGAAAAAGCTCTATCTGGCTGGAGTAAAGTTTAGGATGCAGCACCCTGCCACTTTGGTGGTGAAGTTATAGTCTGGGGACCAGAGGTATCTAATGGCAAAGGATGCAGCAGAGGGACTGCGACGGGAGCTCCCAGACCTGTTTAAATCCTCGACCTGAAAATGGCCTATGAAGGAAGGCTCTGACCAGATACGGTATTTTCTCGGGATCTGGACATGTCAATGATAGCTGGACAATAGGGAAGAAATGAATCAGAAAACTTTATATAAGAGGGAGAGGTTGGGACAAGGAAGAAAGGAAGAAGAGTAAAAGGAAGACAAGGAGGGAGACAAGAAGGAAATGGAATGGAAGAAAATATCTTCTCCCTCCTTTTTTTTTTTTCTCTTTTTTCTCTGCAGCATCTCCTCCAGGGACTTGGGGAGGGGGTTAGGGTATTATGTTCTGATATTTCCTTCAGCATTCTAATATGGGCCAGAATAAGTGGGTGGGACAGATTAATCTCACTCGGAACTGAGGACTTACTAAATATAGTATGTTTTTGTGGTAATTTAATTCAGGTGTAATCGTAGGCTTACAATATGTACTTGATCTCTACATCAGATCTAAAGGGATTAGATTTAATTTAGGATTCCTCTGGGACAAGAATCTGACATTTCACGAGGGGACATTTTATTCCTTCTTTTTTCTCTGCCATGGGGACCATTGGTATTTGCCATACCCAGGATGCTATTGCTAATTTCTTTCATTCTATTTATACAACATAATAGGGTGTACTTAAAGTCATACTTATGAGTGTAAGCTAAAGGGGGCATGGGGGGGATGGGCGTACATTTAAGGGAATTAAGTAGATACAGTATAGAGTTGGTGGTAAGGATTTGGAGGGTCTGGGGGTCCGCTCAGTAGATGGCCCATCTACGTATCTATTTGGCTAGGAGGACGATCGAAGAATCGGGGATTGGGGGTTGGGATTATTGGGAGAAGGAGGGGAGAGAGTCCATGACCTACATATATCATAAGGCAGATTCTGATGGAGCGAGAAGCAGGGGTATTAACAAAATTGCATGATCAATATTAAAATTATCACTTGGAATGTTAAAGGCCTCAGAGGGAGAAGGAAGAGAATGGTGATATTAAAACATATCCACCAGCTGGGAGCTCAAATCGTTGCTTTGCAGGAGACCCATCTATTAAAAGGATGAGCTGGATCTCTTAAAGAAGCTGTGGGTAGGACAGGTTTTTGGAGATGGAAATGTTAAAGCCTCGTGGGGGGGGGTTAGCGGTCCTGATTGGAAAAGACTGTCCGTTTATGGTCCTGCAGGTTAAAACTAGGGAAGACTATCGAGGGATCTACATCACGGGGACCATTATGGGTAAATTAATATTGATTGCATCTATATGTGCTCCTACACCACCTAACCCAGACTTTTTTGCTTCGGTGGAAGTGGATATAGCCCTATTTTCGCCCCATCCTCTAATCCTAGCAGGAGATTGGAACCTTTGCTCTAATAACAGAGTGGATAAAAAGCCCTCTTCAATGTGGCCTCCATCTACTGCACAGGTGGCTATGGCCAAACTCCTGGAGGTGGCAGCGCTGGTGGACCCAATTAGGGTATGTAGCAAAGGTGACCACACCATGACTTTCTACTCGGGGGGGCACACAAAACTCATTCAAGAATTGATTTTTTTTTTGGTTAATAAAGAAGCAATCCAGGGGGTAAGGGAGCTGATCACTCATACTAGAATATTATCTGACCACTCTCCAGTCCAATTGACTTGGACGATGGAAACTCTCCCAAGGAAACCGTACAGATGGAGACTCGACAATTCTTTATTAGTAGATGAAAATATATTATCGAGATTAGAGCAGGCATTAGTGGAGATCATTCAGACCCAAATTCCTACACTATCAGACATGAGATTAAGATGGCCCACCTGTAAAGTTTTATACTCAGGTTTAGCTCAGAGGTTCACAGCTAGAAGAAACAGTATAAGAAGGGCGAGGGAAGAGTTTATTCTGGGTGCTATAGACTCACTGGCTCCCTTAGAGGGTACTTCTGAGGGGCTGGACCTAGAACTTAAGGAATTAAGAGATGAGATGGCAAGCATTCTCTATGGTAAGTTAGATCAGTGGGCAGAAAAGATTCAGGCTAATTATCTAATGCAGGGGGATTCTCCGGGGAGGCTTCTGGCAAATAGAATAAAAGAATGGGAGGTGGCTCGTGTGATTCCAATGATAAGCTTCCAGGGGGAAATAATAACAGAGCCCCAGAAAATGGCTGATGCCTTCGTGGCCTACTCAGCGGAGATTTATCAGGGGGGTGTTTCGGTCAGGGAGGGAGATATTATGGATTTTTTGGAGGGTATACCTCTTCCAAAATTGGATCCAGAACAAGCTCAGTGGCTAGCTTCCCCTATTTTGGATTCCAAAATATTAGAGGTAATCAATTCACTCCCGAAAAAGGTAAGACACCGGGACCTGATGGTCTAACGGCACAATTTTATAAAACTCATGCTACAACTATATTGCCTCTGTTGAAGGAATTATTTTCAAATATTATGCAAGAAGGGGTTCCACACCCACCGCTGTATCAGGCCTATATCACACTCATCCCAAAGCCGGACAAGCCCAAACAATCCCCTGGGAGTTATAGACCTATTGCCCTGATGAATCAGGACCTGAAGTTGTTGAAGATATTGGCCAATAGAATTTTGAAAATTGCCCCTAGGCTAATTAATCAAGAACAAGTAGGGTTTATGTAAGGTAGAGGGGCTCATGATGCACTTAGGAAACTCCACCATATATTACATAAGGCCTCGAACTCTAACTTACCCATGGCGTTAATTGCATTAGATGCCGAGAAGGCCTTCGATAGGGTTTCTCATAATTTCCTATTTGCAACTATGAGAACTATGGGTTTCCCGGAGGGCCTTCTTAGAGGCATAAAAAATTTATACACTGCTCCCACGGCTAGGGTTCTATGTAATGGCTATTTGTCGAAAGAAATCTGTCTGGATAATGGGACCAGACAGGGATGCCCCTCTATCGCCAATTCTATTTAACATCTATTTGGAACCCCTTCTAAGGGTGATCCAGATGGACTCGGTGATACAGGGGATTGTCATTGGAGAGACACAAATGAAAATTTCTGTCTTTGCAGATGACATCTTGCTACACCTTCAGGAACCAGCAAAGAGCTTCAAGAGGGCATTAGAGATAATTGAGAGATTTTCCAGGGTATTGAATTACAAGCTAAACCTGAGTAAGACACAGGTTCTCCCCCTCACTGTATTCACTTACAAGGTGGACTTCGAACCTCTGCAATTGAAGTGGTCCCCAAAAAAGATCAAATATTTGGGCATTTGGATCACAACCAACGAGGATGAGGGTCTCGAAGCAAACCTAGGTGAGATATTGTCGGTAATTAAAACAGATATGGTCAGATGGAATAAACTCTCCCTCTAAACTGGACAGTGAGACTAGGTTTGATTAAAATGAACCTATTACCTAGACTTTTGTACCCAATAAATGTATCCCCATATAACGTTCCAAAATGCTGGTTTATCAAAGTGCAAAAGCTTATTTCCAGCTTTTTATGGAATGCTAAACACCCTAGGAGAAAGTACAATATATTATGACTACCCTATAATATGGGAGGTCTTAAAGTTCCGGACTTACATCTGTACTATGTAGCTGGACAATTAGGGATAATGGGGCAATGGGCTAGACCGGTGGAAGAGGGGGGATATATCCCAACTTGGCTACAGGTCAAGAGACAGATCCTTAGAGAGCTGGACATTTCCCCAGAAGCAGTACTGTTTTTCAATCCAGTAGATTTACCAGAGGGAGGAAAGCAAACCCCAATCTGTAAGTCACTGTCAGCCTGGTGGACTTTCTTGTCCCCAAATCAAAGGAAAGCCCAGAAGGGCTCTAGGGAGCAGCCTGTTTTGGGTAACCCAAATATGCTCATTGGGGGGCAGATAATTAGGAGGCACTGGGCCACTCAATTGCTTAACTTGAAATGGGCAGATTTTTTAAGAGGGGATAAGGTGGTCTTTCCTGATCACTGTAAGAAAATCAACTTCTTCAAGAAAATACAGGTTACTAATATGATACACAGAATGGAGAAAGGGAGAGTTGGAGGGCAGGACCCCCCATTCACGTGGGACAGCGTTAAAGATGTTAACTATTCCAAAAGACCCCTGTCTAGAATTTATAAGCTACTATTGGATTTTCTGGGCGGAGATGCTATTGTAAAAGTTTCATATTGGGAAAATAAAAAGGACATTATCCCCCAGGGGCCTGACTGGAAAGAGGTTGGAGGAGTAGTAGGTATATTCCTATTCCTAAATATAAGATCATGCAACTTTTTGTAGTTTCTAATATATACTATACCCCTGCTAAGCTATGTGCTAGGGGTCTCAGACAGACAGACCTATGTTTTAGGTGTGGTGCAAACCCAGGGGACTTATTCCATGTCATGTGGCACTGTTCCAAAATCTATCCAGTTTGGGACAAATTAGACACAATATGGACCCCGTGGTGAACTATAAGGACTTTATTGTTCCAAAGATCTGTGTGTTGGGGGACATGACCGATATTCCGAGTGCACTTATTAAAGGTCATGTTTCTCTAGTGTCCTCTTTAGTTAAAGCATTTGTCTTGAGGCACTGGAAAAATGATCTGATTTATTCATATGACCAGTGGATGGGAGATTTGCTGAAAATGCTGAGTAGGCTTAAAAGACAAATGCTTCGAAACAGACGAAAAGGAATCTATGATAAGAGATGTAGGACCTTGGAGGTGGTCTATACGTTGCAGTCTAACTTCTCCCAGGCACAGGCCTGTCTGTCTAACGGTACATAGTTAAAGACCTATAGATAGGGAGTAGATGCTATAACCAGAGTGGGTCCTATTGGATTTCTCCTAATATATGCACTGACCGGATATTATTCGGATATGTTATAGGAACCCACAGAGTCTGCTAAGTGTGGGTGGGGGGCGTGGACTCTCTCCTTTTCCTAGGGACGCAGCTGCAGGGCACTACCCTAAGGGCTACTGTTCAGGGAAGCATGGTTTATAGCTACACTGAGTAAACCTGAGATCTAAACCCTGAAATATAAATGTACTGTTCTAGGCAGAGGTTGTCCTACATATTGTTATTGAATATAGATAAGGAGAGGGTGATTGAGGGTTGTGCAAGGCAGCTGTGTATGTATATAGTTAATGGCTGTACATAGTTTCCTCACTCAGTTTTGGGGTGTGGGGCCCGGGAGTAACCTAGGCATTTGTGTATGTTTGTCTAACGATCAGTGGAAAAACAACAATGATAATAAAGAAGGCTTTAAAAAAAGAAATCACAATTCAAAGTTATCAAAGCACTTGTACAAATATAAAACCAATACAAATACGTCATATATAAAAACAATAAATACCCTGTAGGCAGGCAGCAGAAATTTCAAGTTCCAAGAAATGCTAAATTAAATAGATAGATCTGTAAGGCAGAAACACAGTATTTGCTCTGCTTCTGTAGGGCGAGCACAGCATTTTGCACTACAGAGTTACATTCTGTGATTGCTAAAGGGCACGTTTTGATTATTTGAGCCCTGCTTCTAGAGGACAGGAAGCAGGAAGAGAGCACAGTAGTTCTCAGGGGTTACTCTGAACCACAGCCTGCTATATTGGGGATTGTTTTTAATTTTGGCAGTATCTGCTTCTGTGCCTGGGCCACACATGAGTGGCAGATGCACAGGGAGCATTTAAAGTGTTTTTAACTTTAAATTGTAATCGCAATGTTTTGCGATCCTCTGTGACCATCATACCAATTCCAGAGCACTTAGCAGGCATTTAACCCGACCCTGCTGAAAGCAGGGCGAGCACTGGTAGGGCACGCATTGCTGCACGATGAGATGCACGCAGAGACACATGTGTGTGCGTGTCTGCAGTGTCAGCTGTGACAGCTGAGGTAGCTGGGATGGAAGACT
Source organism: Neoceratodus forsteri (assembly GCA_016271365.2). Lineage (NCBI taxonomy): Eukaryota > Metazoa > Chordata > Ceratodontiformes > Ceratodontidae > Neoceratodus > Neoceratodus forsteri. The sequence goes on from CM057453.1 coordinate 1,191,939,320, forward strand.
TACAAACAACTTAGTGCATCAAACCATTGCAAGGTGCATACCATGATGAAACTGTGTGTGAACTGTATGATGTATGCTGAAGAGGATGAAACAAAAGGGTTTGAATGTGAGAAATGTGTTCTTAATGTGACATTAAAGGCTGAAATTGTATTGTTACAACAAAGGGTTCAGGTACAGGTAGACATAAGTAGGTTAGAAACCTTCATTGACACTATGGATGAAAAAACAGCTGATCTGGATCAATGGTCTTCTATAAATGATGGGGAAGAAATGGAAGATGACTGGTGTAGAGTATCTAATATTAAAAACAAAAAAGGTAGAAGAAATATAGAAGGAACATCAAATGTGCTAACCCCAAATAGATATAGTGCCCTAAATCCAGATGAGAAATTGAATGATGTAAGTGATCAGGATACTCGGGGAGTATCAACACCTCATATACCTACTTACAGAAATGAGCTTGATTCAGCCCTTGATGACCAAATCAACAACACTAATCACAGGTTACCATCTGACGGTGCAATTGCACCTAGAGACGTTTTTATCATAGGTGATTCAAGTTGCTATATACAGATCAAACACTATGCAGGCACAGAAATATACACACTACAGTAAGTGTGCTATCTGGAGCAGGAATTAGTGACATAAAACAACTTTTACCAGGTTTACAGGAACACACTTCTAAACCTCTGGCCTTGATCCATGTAGGTGTAAATGATGTAGGAAGGCGTCGCCTTACGGATATTCAGAGGGACTTTGAGCAAGTTGGAAAGGACTTGATTATCAATGTCAGTGATCTAATTGTATCTGGGTTATTACCAGTTCCTAGACCATCTTATACTAAGAACAGGGAGATACAAGCCTTAAATGGCTGGTTAAAAAGATGGTGCTATAGGGAACAGTATACATTTTTAGAGCATGGTAAGATGTTTAATGACCAGATGCTGCTCGCAAGGGATGGACTGCACCTAAATAGATAAGGTAAATGCCTTCTTGTGCAAAAACTATGACAGGCTATTGATATGGGTTTAAACTACAGGTGGGGGGGCAGGGAGACACCCAGACCAACCCATAATAGCAAGAAGAATGCTACTCCATTAATATGGAATTGTTTGGTTATAAATGCTAGGAGTCTGAATAACAAAACAGATGAACTCCTCTATACACTACAAAAGTCCAATACTCATATTTGTGACATCACAGAAACTTGGTGGAAGGAGGAGGACCCCTGGGATAAGAACATACCTGGATTTACTTTGTACCATAAGGACAGGAAACATTCAAAAGGTGGTGGGGTAGCTCTTTATATTACAGATAATATAATCTCAGAATCTTTTATTACCCCCCAGTGGGACAAGATAGAGACCCTGTGGGTCAAAATTCTTCCACCACAGTCTGCCAGTATTAATCTGGAGTTGGTGTACAGACCACCATTTATTTCACAACAAGAAGAAGTGCAGTTGCTGGATTTTATTAGCAGTATTACTGCAACTGAAAACTGTATCTTACTGGGAGACTTTAACTACCCTGGGATTAACTGGGATACCCTTCAAGCAAAGAGTGTAGATGAATCACGATTTTTAGAAACTACCCTATTGGCAGGTATGACACAATATATTGCTACAAACACCAGGGGAGAACATATATTGGACTGAGTCTTAAGCAATCTTACAGATAACATCTATGACTGTAGTGTTATGCCCCCCCTTAGGTTCTAGTGACCATGACATAGTCAGTTTCAGATATAAGGGAAGGTTGGGTAACTGCCAGGGGAGTACTCAAGTTTACAAATAATAAAGCAGATTTTGCCAGTATGAGATCTGACTTGAATTTATGGAACTGGGAGAAAGACTTTGAAAATCTACAATGCTGGAACACATGTGGGAACTTATAACTTACAAAATAACACAAGCATATATACCAGTGGTGCATAAATAAGCAGGGGTTAGCAAAACATGGCCACAATGGATTACACTAGGTATGAGGAAATCAATAAAAAAGAAAAACAAAGCTTTTAGTAAAGCACAAAAGAGCGGAAGTAAGATACACTGGGAAAACTATAAGAAGCTATTAAAAAAAATCTAAAATGAACATTAAAAGGGCAAAAGAAAATTATGAGATTAGGCTTGCCAATAGGGTACAGGATAATTATAAATCTTTTTATTCCTACATTAACAACAAAAGAGGTATAAGTAAAACCATTGGACCCTTAAAATGTACATCTGGAAATACGATTATTGATAATAAAGAGATGGCCGAACATTATAATAATTTATTTGTCTCTATTTTTAATAATAAAACTTCCCTAAGGTTATGATCAACCTGCTTCTGCAGGGCCTGTTACTACAAGGGATGAAGTACTCAAAAGACTTCTGAGCATTGATCCAAATAAATCTCAGGGCCCGGAGGGACTACACCCCAGAGTTATTAAAGAACTGGCAGAATTATTGGTTGACCCTATTCTAGCCATCTATTTAAAATCACTACAGGAGGGTGTGGTCATAGAGGCCTGGAGATTGGCTACAGTGGTGCCAATCCATAAAAAGGGTTCTAAGCATAAGGTTGAAAATTACAGGCCCATTAGCCTGACAGCAATCCTTGGTAAAATCATGGAGGGAATCATTAAAGACCATGTTATAGATCGGATTAGGTCATTAGGTGCTATTGATAGTACCCAGCATATATTTACACAGGGTAGGTCGTGCCAGATCAACCTGTTGGAGTTTTACGGCAGGGTCAGCAATGCCTTGGATGGTAAACATTCTGTAGATATCATCATTTTGGATTTCTGCAAGGCATTTGATAAAGACCCCCATGGGGAACTAATTGATACCCTCATAGCACACGGTATTACTGGGGAGATAACCCGATGGATGAAGCATGGCTTTCAGGTCGAAAGCAAAAAGTTTATGTTAGGGGGTATATTCAGAATGGGCTGAGGTGACCAGCAGGGTGCCACAAGGTTCCGTACTTGGTCCCTGTTGAAGGAGGTTAGTGGGATTCACACACAAGGACACCAGGATGAAGAACCAAAAATGTAGCTTTTATTCAGCATTCAAATAAGTAAAATAGGCGTAACTGTTGTCGACAAAGAAATAAAAGAGGAAACAAAAATCCAAAAGCAAATATAATTCTACAATTCCAAGGTTCACCACTAGGAGGTACTAGTGTCAGGTATGGGTCAGCTCCTTGCTGATACCTACGATGATCCGACTCTTGACAGAAGATGTCCTTCTTATATAGTGCTAGCAAGTCACATGATGGGGAGTCTCCTCCCCTTTTGCATATTTAACAATAAAAACTTTTTCATTCAGGCATTTACAACAAGTTATACAGTATCAAACATATTTAATCCAGGCATATAATGTTTTTAGGTATATCAGTTCTGATTTAATATTTTATAAACAAAAATAACAGAGAATGGACTGTCCCAGTGTCCTACTGACTCTTCCCTCTAGCTTCTGTCTATAATAATAGTAAGGAATGGGCCGGCCGGCCCTATAGAGAATCAGGCAGAAGCTGAGGAGGATCAGAGGACATACAAAACAGACACCAGTCTAGGTTCAGAGTACATGTACCTGTATAGGTAAATATACTTGTACAATGACTTCTCTACCCATCTTTCAACAACCTAGGTTTTTCACTATGTCTAAGAACAAAATAATAACAAAACAAGGTTCTCTAAAGAACTGCTGTGCTGATACATCTACTCGTTTTAAAACTATAATGAACAAGTGCTTCTCTTTCATGTTATTTCTTTCTGAAATTAATTAATCCTTTCTTGAAGGGACTTTAGTCTTCTATTTCATAAATAGACTATTTCTGTATTGTGCAGACCAGTCTTGTTTAATCTAGGAGCTTTATAAACCTTATGCACAATCTTCATGGCTGTTAGACCAATGTGTTTATTTATTTAATTATGTTAGAGCTTCAAGTAACAAAGATCTCTAGAGGTTTATTTCCCTCTTCCCCAAACAGGACTCTTACAGTTCATGGTCCATATTCCAACTCCACAGTTTTTCTAAAGGAAAAAATAAACGTTTTACCGAGCCGCAATAGTGCTATTGTGCATATTCGCACGTTCACGTGGCTCTAGTGCGCACGATCGCAAAGGCAAGTGTGCGCACATTCAAAGAGTAAGACGTTCGGGGATCTGGGGTTGTTTGAGACCACAAGCAGTTCAGGGATAGATAGAACATCGGATAGGTGGTCTTCCTGTCCAATGGAGAAAACAAGGACTTTAGAGAAAAGAAAGAAAGGAAAAAAAGTATGCTATTGCAACAGACTTTGAGGAGAACAAGGGGGGAGGTGGCTCTTTGTTATACCATGATCTTTTCACATACTCCTCCCCACCTAAGTAAAAACCTAAGAGGTTTTTAAACAAATGAGTTTTTGAACCAGAAAACTAAACAATTACATCCTGGTATTTCAGATCTCTCATTTAGAGAGATGGAGCTTCAGCCCTCCCTTCTCTCTGAAGCTCCACCTCGGGGTCCCCTTTTTTATATACAGTATAACTCAACATCAGTTACAGTATGTGTCATATTATCAATACACTCTTTACCCCGAGGTCTGATATCTTCTGTTTTAATAGAATCAATCATGTCTGCTCCATAACGAGACATGTCATCTGCATTTTTATTTGCAGGCCCTGATCTATGTTTAATAGTAAAGCGATAAGGCTGCAGGGCCAAATACCATCGCATGATTAGTGGGTTTTTTTTTTATTTCATTACTTGCAGCCAGCATAATGGGTTGCGGTCTGTCCAAACTTCAAATTCCGGTCCCCATATATAAAATTTTAGTGTCTCAATAGCCCATTTTAGTGCCAAACACTCCTTCTCAATAGTGGAGTATATGGTTTCCCTAACATGTAACTTTCTACTTGTATAGATTATGGGATGTTCTTCCTCTTTTACTATTTGTGTTAAGACAGCCCCAAGACCAGTGTTGGATGAGTCAGTTTGGACAATAATGGGAAGATCAAAATCTGAACTTTTGAGTATAGGTGAAGCACACAAATAATCTTTTATAGTACTAAATGCTTTTTCACATTCTGGTGTCCACTTTACAATGTTAGGATGACTCTTTTTTGTTAAATCTGTTAGAGGGCTGGCTATAGTTGCAAAGTCAGGTACAAAACATCTGTAGTAGCCTGCAAGCCCTAAAAAGGATCGCACGTGACGTTTCATGATTGGGCGGGGGCTATTGGTGACTGCATCTACTTTCCCTATATCAGGTTTTATTTGTCCATAACCAATCCTAAAACCAAGGTATTTTACTTCTCTCATACCTAATACACATTTACTAGGATTTATAGTTAATCCAGCTTGAGTGATGGCTCTTAATACCTCTGACAACTGTTGTACATGTTCTTCTCAACTGGGACTGAATATGACGACATCGTCCAGGCAGGCGGTGCTATAATCCATATGTGGATGTAAAATATTGTCCATCATTCGCTGAAAGGTGGCTGGTGCCCCATGCAGCCCAAAGGGCATGGTAGTAAATTGAAAATTCCCTATCAGGGTGCTAAAAGCAGTTTTTCCTTGGCCTGGGTCTTAAGCGGGATCTGCCAGTACCCTTTAGTCAAGTCAAGGGTACTGATATATTTAGCTTTGCCGAGTCGATCTATTATATTTTAAATTTTTCAATTTCAATTTCAACTTTATTTTTAAAAGGCGCTTTTCTTAAATCAAAGTGCCTGTACAGATAAATATGACAATAAATATAGTAAATCAAATCAACAGAAATCCTTAAAAGCTATATTAAAAAGGTGGGTCTTCAACTCCCTTTTAAAACTAAGGACGGTCGGGCAGTCTCTGGGCATAGGGTAGGTATCAAATTTAGATATGGCATTTAGACACCGTAAAGCTAAACAGATTCTGATGCCACCTTCCTTTTTATTGACTATCACCATGGGTAAACCCCATTTACCCATTGATGGCTCTATTATACCCATGGTGTGCATTTTTTTGACCTCCTTAACGTCTCCCCTTAACCTTTCAGGCAGTCAGTAAGGTTTTTGCCTTATGGCGGTCTCCTGTGCTATATGAATATCATGTTCTACTCCCACTGCTTTTCCTGGTTGGCAGGAAAAAGTTTCCCTGAAAGGTTTGTATCACTGCTTCTAGAGCCTTCTTTTGTGATTCTATAAGATCAGGGTTTATAACTAAGTCTTCAGACCCTCCCACACATTCCAGTCTTGTATATGCCTATTCTAACTCACAGTGTGATTGTTCCGGACAGACATAACATACAGGGGCAGGATTTCTGTCATACCATTTTTTAAGGAGGTTGGCATGGTATACTTGTGCTTTCTTTCGTCTGTCTGGCATTTCTGTCTCATATGTTACCGGACCTGTTTGTTGACGGATAACATATGATCCTTGCCATTTCATAGTAAGTTTGCTTTCTGAAGAGGGTAACAACAATAACACTTTCTCCTGTTTTTAAAGTCTTATGTCCCACCCCTTAGTCATAATATGCCTTTTGATTTGTTTGTTTTTCTTTGTTATGCTGGTGGGCCAAAGTGATATATTTAGTTAGCTTTTGCCTCAAGTGGGTAATGTATTCTAATGTTGGGGTATCCTCAAGTCCCTTCTTGCCTTCCCATTTCTCTTTCATAATATCCAAGGGTCCCCTTGGATTCTTCCCGTATAATAATTCAAATGGGGAGAGACCAGTGGAAGCTTGCGGTACCTCCCTATATGCAAACATTAAATATGGTAAATTAAGATCCCAAGATTTTCCTTTGTCATGTACATATTTCATAAGCATTTTCTTTAATGTTTTATTGAACCTTTTCACAAGCCCGTAAGTTTGTGGGTGGTAGGGGGATGTATATATAGCCCCAATACCCAATGATTGGTAGAGATGTGCTAACAAACAGGATCGGAAATTGCTGCCTCTATCTGTAAGTATCTCTTTGGGTACTCCAACTCGGCTAAATATTTTTAGGAGTTCTTCTGCTATTCTGGGGGCTGTGATTGTTCGCAAGGGAACCGGCTCAGGGTATTTGGTGGTGTAATCACATACCATGAGAATGAAACAGTTGCCCTAGCTACTCTTTGGTAGTGGTCTTACCATATCCATTGCCATGTGAGAAAAAGGGACATCTATTAATGGGAGGGGCTGTAAGAGTACCTTGTCTGCTTTAGTAACTATAGACACTTTCTGGCATGCTGGACAACTTTGGCAGTAGGTGGCTACTTGTTCATGAATTTCTGGCCAAAAATAGCGATATAACAAACGACTCAGGGTCTTATCCCTCCCTAAGTGGCTTGCCATAGGAATGTCATGAGCAAGGGCAATTAATTGTTTATATTTCAGAGTTACTACTAGCTGTTCTAATACTACTTCAATTTTAGGGTTCTTACACTCTTGGTACAGCAATTAATCAAGAATCACATATCTAGGATATCCCCCCTTGCTATCCATCTCTACAACCTGTAAAAAACAAGGAGCCAACGTAACATCATTTGCTTGCTCAATTTTAAACATTTCATTATCATTGGGTTGGTCTATAATATTTGAAATGTCATTTTTACAGTTCCACCGCATCTTTGCCCTTCTTTCCAGCTTAGACTTTCTGTCTTTTCCAGGGCAGTTAATGTCATCATCAAAAGGGAATACCTGGGGCAGTATTGATGTCTGCTTTTTCTGGGCCCTGGTGGTAAAAGCAGTTAGATTAGAGTCATCAACCATAAAAGTCTCAAAGTGAGGATGGTCACGTCCAATCACTACAGGTACAGGTAGGTTTGACACCAATCCAACATCCATTTCTTGTACCTGCCCTTGAATATTTAAATTGACACGCTGTAATGGATAATCATGAATATCCCCATGAATACAAGTAACCTTGGTCATGTTCTTATTTCTTTCTTTAGGCTATAAAGCCGCTTGTATGAAAGTCTGTTTGCTCCCAGAATCTAAGAATGCAGGGACTTCTTTCCCATTTATTTGCGCTTTAGTCAGGTATTGACCCCAGTTAACAAGGGCAAGATGGGTATTCTCTTTCTTTTTCCGTGGGCAATACCTAGCGATATGTCCTATACCTTGGCATTCATGACGTATGATATTAGGATTGTGTCCTCTCCCCACCCTAATGGTTCCAGAAGATGTCCCTTCAGTACTTCCCCCAGCACCAGGTGTAGTCCAAGAACGAGTAATAGTAGAAATGGGTCTTACTGTGGGTGAGGGTCCAAGGGTTCCGGAATATCCTTTTGTTCTAGAAGGTCTAGCTGTAATGTAGTCTTCTGCTAAGGTGATGGCTTTTTGAGCTGACTCCAGCTGATGTTCCCTCACCCACATCTGAATGTCTTGTGGAAGAATTCTGATAAATTGTTCCAATGTGATGTCTTCCATTATTTGTTCCATCGTTCTGGAGGTAGGCTGTAGCCATTTGTGACTTAAGTCCTTAAGGTGGGTATAGGCCTCTTGGGGGGATGCTGCAGAGTGATATTTAAAAGTTCTGAATCTCTGTCTGTAAGTCTCCACACTGATGTCATATCTTTTCAGTATAGTTTGATGAACATAGTCATAGTCATTCAGATGGGCTCTATCCAGATGGCTATTAGCTAGCTGTGCCTTCCCTGATAAATAAGGGGCTAACCGTACTATCTACTGTTCCTTAGGCCAGCGGCAAGCCTCTGCCACACTTTCAAAAGTCATTTTGTATGCCTCGATGTCATCTGACAGTTAATTTTGGCAGTTTAATATTCTTCGGCCCCTCTGGATCTACAGGTGCAGGAGGCCTTGATGTACCTAATGTCTGGATGGCTCTTAAAGTGTCTGCCCAATGGGTCTCATTCTGCAAGCGATCTGCTTCCCGTTGTCTCTCTAGGTTCATTTGATGTATACATAACCACTTTAGTACGTCATGTACATCTTCAGGTGGTCTCTCCTCCGCCTCCTCTCCTTCCAGGGCAGTAGCACTTCCTCCTTTTTCTTCTTCCTCTTTCTTTGTCACTTTCCGCCTTACATCTGTCAACCCAGGCAATAACACCATTTGCATGATCTCAGCCATCCTGCTGGTCTGGATCCCACCTGGACTGGGTTGACTGGTAACTGCTGCTGGTTTGATCATGGTGTACCACAATACCAGGTCCAGAATTCCACCTTCAAGTAAATTCCTTGAAGGAATCCCACTTCTTACACCAGTGTAGGTGGTTAGTGGGATTCATACACAAGGACACCAGGATGAAGAACCAAACATTTAGCTTTTATTCAGCATTCAAATAAGTAAAATAAATGAACTGTTGTCAACAAAGAAATAAAAAGAGGAAACAAAAATCCAAAAGCAAATATAATTCTGCAATTCCAAGTTTCACCACTAGGAGACACTAGTGTCAGGTATGGGTCAGCTCCTTGCTGATCCCTATGGTGATCTGACTCTTGACAGAAGATGTCCTTCCTGTATAGTGCTAGCAAGTCACACGATGGGGAGTCTCCTCTCCTTTTGTATACTTAATAAAAACTTTTTAATTTAGGCATTTACAACAAGTTATACAGTATCAAACATATTCAATCCATGAATATAATGTTTTTAGGTATATCAATTCTGATGTAATATTATATAAATAAAAATAACAGAATGGGCTGTCCCAGTGTCCTACTGACTCCTCCCTCTATCTTCTGTCTATAATAATAGTAAGGAATGGGCCGGCCGGCTCTAGAGAATCAGGCAGAAGCTGAGGAGGATCAGAGGACATACAAAACAGACACCAGTCTAGGTTCAGAGTACATGTACCTGTATAGGTAAATATACTTGTACAATGACTTCTCTACCCATCTTTCAACAACCTAGGTTTTTCACTATGTCTAAGAACAAATTTATAACAAAAGAAGGTTCTCTGAAAGAACTGCTGTGCTGATATATCTACTCGTTTTAAAACCATAATGAGCAAGTGCTTCTCTTTCATGTTATTTCTTTCTGAAATTAATTAATCCTTTCTTGAAGGGACTTTAGTCCTCTATTTAGTAAATAGACTATTTCCGTATTGTGCAGACCAGTCTTGTTTAATCTAGGAGCTTTATAAACCTTATGCACAATCTTCATGGCTGTAAGACCTGTGTTTATTTAATTATGTTAGAGCTTCAAGTAAGTAAAAGATCTCTAGAGGTTTATTTCCCCTCTTCCTCAAACAGAACTCCTACCGTTTGTGGTCCGTATTCCAACTCCATGGTTTTTCTAAAGGAAAAAATAAATGTTTTACCGAGCCGCGATAGTACTAGTGTGCGTATAAGCACGTTTGTGCGGCTCTAGTGCACACGTTCGTGAAGGCGAGTGTGCACATGTTCGAGGAGTAAGACACTCAGGGATCTGGGATTGTTTGAGACCACAAACAGTTCAGGGATAGATAGAACATCGGATAGGTGGTCTTCCTGTCCAATGGGGAAAACAAGGACTTTAGAGAGAAGAAAGAAAGGAAAAAAGTATGCTGTTGCAACAGACTTTGAATAGAACAAGAAAGGGGGGGGGGGGGGTTCTGTTATCCCAATGATCCTTTCACACCTGTCTTTTTATTATTTATATCATCCATGAGAACTACCCTAGATGTATGGATATCTAAGTTTGCGGACGATACTAGGATTGGGTACACAGTGGACACCAGTGATGATGTAGACACCTTACAGCATGCACTAACAGAATTAGAGATGTGGGCAGCAGATAAGAAATTGACCTTTAATGCTGATAAGTGCAGCGTAATGCATTTTGGTAAGAACAATATACAGGCAAACTATAAATTATGTGGACAGGTTTTGAATATAGTTAATGATGAGACAGACCTGGGTATTAGAATCAGTAATGATCTTAGTTTTAGGTCCCGGTGTAATCAGATCATAAATAAAGCAAGCAGAATATCATACTGTATAAATAAACACAACAAGAGCAGAAGTAAGAATGTTCTTCCTCTCTACACATCCCTGGTTAGGCCACATGTGGAATATTGTGCTTAGTTCTGGTCTCCTGGTGGCAAAAGAGAGATTCATGCTGTTGAAAGGACACAATGTAGGGCGACCCGTAGGATCACAGAAGTACGGGGACTTGATTATAAAACTAGATGGACACCCTAGGTCTGTATTCACTGGAATACAGGCAATTAAGAGGTGATATGTGTCTGGTATATAAAGCAACAACAGATGTGCATTTAAGAGAGATATTGGGTTTAGAATTTAGACATAACATTTTTAGTACCAGATCACACCACCTACAAATTGAAATGAGAAGGTTTAATACCATTAGAAAAAAGCATTGGTTTTCTGTCAGAGTGGTAAAAATTTGGAACGAGCTTCCACTAGATGTAGTTACCAGCAGCAGTATGCACAGTTTTAAGATTCACCTGGATGAGCATTTGGCATTGAAAAATATCCTGGGATACAGTAGATAAGTTGGCAAGCTATAATGGACCTAGGTCTAAAAAAAGCTCTGCAAAAAACCTATGAAACCTATGAAATTTAAAGGCCTCAGTGGTCATGCACTCTCTAATCAGATGAGGTAGAGTTCCACAGGGTCAGGGATGCAAAGGCAAACGATCTCGTTCCTGAAGTTTTCAAATGAACCCTGGGAAGCTCTAGCAATCCCTCATCAGTGGAATGGAGAGGGCGGAGGGGGCAGTAGGGGCAAAGGAGATCTTGCAAATACTGCAGTCCCTATCTGTGTAGAGCCATATACTGTAGGTCAGTAATCTGACGTTGAAGGTGATCCTCCACTGAACCAGCAGTCAATGCAGGCCACAGAGCACAGGTGTGACATGGCAAGATCTTGGTAAGCCAGTCAACAACCTGGCAGACGCATTCTGCACCAGCTGGAGGTGGCAGAGTTTCACCCCCGGTAGCCCTAAGTATACAGCATTGCAGCAATCAAGGCAGGAGGTCACAAATGCGTGGACCAATGTTGGAAGGTCATCAGGCAGGACCAGGTGTTTTATCCTCAGATGGTAAAATGAGGTTCTGATGATGGCCAGCACCCGAGATGTAGGTGTCAGCCCCCCCATCAAGCATAACGCCCAGATTTTGCACCTGATCAGTAGTTGTCAACTGGCTGCCCTCAGTTACAGCCTGGATGGCTGCCCATCAGACAACCCCTCTACCTGATGGCCTGGGTCCACAACCAACACCTCAGTCTTATCTGGATTTAACCTCAGCCAGTTGGCACTCATCCAATCCTGGATCTCAGAGGCAGTTGTTAAAGACCGAGGCAGCATCACCCTGTTCGGGTATAAAGGACATGCACAGCTGAGTATTGTCTGCATAGCAGTGAAAAACTCAGTCCATACTGCCTTATATTGTCTCCCAACGGCATCATGTACACCACGAACAACATGGGTGAAAGCACCTAGCCCTGCGACACCCCACAAGGCAAGGGGAAAGCGGTCGAGGAACAAATTCCTGACTCCACTCTCTGAGTCCTGCCTGTGAGGAAAGAATGAAACCATCTGAGGACTATCCCTGACAGACCACAGGTCAGTTGCAGGCACTCCAGCAACACACCAAGGTCCATGGTATCAAATGCCACAGAGAGATCAAGGAGGACCAAGGCTGAACTTCTCCTCCGATTTCTCGCTATTAGGAGATCATTAAGTACCCACTCCAGCACTGTCTCAGTACTATGCCTCTTCCTGGAACAAAACTGGAGAGGATTATAGACATTGTGGTTGGTAAGATGCTTCTCTAGTTGCGATGTAACTGCCTTCTCAATAACCTTGCCCACAAAAGGCAGGTTAGAGACAGGCCTGTTAGCGAGACAGCCAGTGTCGAGAGAAGATTTCTTCAGAAGGGGGAGTACTACCACCTCCTTCAGGGTGTCCAGAAACACCCCCGACTCCAGTGAGCACCCAACTATCTCAGCCAGGAATGGTACAATTACATCCACGCACCCCACCATTAGGCACGTTGGACCTGGGTCCAAACTACAGTAGGCTGGTCACAAACCTTGGAAAATCTTCACAATGTCTGTGATCGCCAACCAGTCAACATCGGACCAGACAAACTGAGCGCCTGTAATTTCCCATCGATGACTGCAGCGCCCATCTGAGTGAGCTGAACAGATCTCTGACCTGATGGTGGCAACCTTATCTGCAAAAAAATCGAGCAAACTCATCACACTTATTCTGTGAAAAGACTCCCCAATTCTGGAGACAGGCTGAATTGCACAGCCCGTCCACAGTACAGAAGAGCTGAGCTGGTCGATTTCACACAGTGGCAATCTCCTTGGACAGGAACTCTGCCCTCTTATGGGAGACCGCTGATTGATAGTCCTTGTAATGGGACATCAATCTAGGCTTGTCATCAACCAGGCCAGAATTCCGCCAGCATCGCTCCAATTCTCTCCCCACTCTCCACAACTCCTTCAATGTCCCATCAAACCAAGGGGACTGAGAGTGAAAGGTGAGGAGACGAACCTGGACAGGAACTATGGAATCCAGGGCAGCTGTTGCCATCTTATTATAGGTGAGTAACAGATCCCTTGGATCCAAGCTTACACTCAATCTACCCGATAGGTCCATTACCATTATAACCCCGTAAAGGGCAGTACTGGACCATCTCCATAGAGCCAGGATAATTGAGGGAGCCATGAAGCTGAATCCTATAATGTGGTGATTATAACTTCCGACATGTTCCACCACCACCACATCGGAGATCTCCATCTCCTGTAGTAACACTAGGTCCAGCGAGTGACCTTTCCTGTGGGTCACAGAGGTAAACACATGTGTAAAGCCCAACAAAATCATCAGTTGGAGGAAGTCTTGGCCAAAATGCAAGAGTTCATCATCGACCCAAGCACTGAAGTCAGCCAGCACCAACCATCTGGGAGACTCCAACACCATGTCGACGACGAAGTTTGCGACTTCCTACAGGAAAGCCTTCTCACCCCCAGGTGGACGGTAGATGAGAAGTATCTTACAGCCCACACCTGCGCCCATGATACGCTCAAAGGATCTAGTGACCCCAACTGGCACATCTACAACTAGCACATCTACAAGGCCCAGCTCCATCCTAAAACAAATGGCTACACCCCGGCCCCTATGATCGAACCTCGGACGGTGTATCACTGAGTACCTGACTAGAACTGATTCCTCCAGTATGGGATCAACACTCTCATTCAGCCAGGTCTTGGTGATGCATGCCATGTCAGATGTTCCAACAAAATCAGCAATTACTGCTGTCTTATTTTTTATCGACCTGGCATTGCATAACACTGCCCGAATAGGATGAGCAGTTGGGGTTGACCGCACTATTTGCCCACCCAAGGTGGAGCCCTTGGGTATGGGAACCAGGCAGGGTAAACCCCTTTCCTGGGCCCATTTCACCCCAGGGCATCTCTTTAACCCCACAACCCTAATCTGTCCACTTTGCCCCACCCACCAGGCCCGCCCCAACCACCCCTCCTTCTTCCCCTCGCTATACCCACAGTGCGACATCGCCTATATACTTCTGCTGATAGCATGGGACAATCAAAAGGGCGGAGGGCCCTCAGCCTGGTGGGGGAGTAGCACATGACCAACGACGCTCCCTGCCAACACATACTGCTGCCCTAAATCCAGCAGCCACAGAATTATAAAATCACACTCACACTCCCTCTCACACTCCCTCTCACACTCCCTCTCACACTATTTAAATCCCCCCCAAGACAAATAACCCAACCCCTCAGAATACTATCTCAGTCAACCCACCTAATAAACAAGATACAAAACAAACAGCAGCAATCTCAGATTTGTATCAGAAAGGTCACTATTTGACCACAGTTCACTGTTATATTATGCTCATAGTGAATATACGTTAAGTTCTTAGTCCGCGGTCAAAGAGCACACCAAATCATAGAATTATAGAAGAGGTTACGAATTATTGAGACAAGCCTATTATGAACTCACCACCAAATTACTGGTGGAAAAATAATTTTTGATTACCCATGTGATTATCTAATCTAGTTTTGAAAACAGATATGGCTTCGCTCATCACAATTTCTGATGGCAAGTTATTCCAGGTGTAACCCATCCCCACTGGCCCCCCCTTGTCTAACTAGCAGGGCTGCTCCTCTCACTACATGGCTCCAAAGAGAGGGATGGGGATTGTCACTGCAGTTCAGTTTACTAGTGCATCTACTTCTGAGCCTGCCATACACAGACAGGCAAACCAAGTGTGGCAACTACCTGGCACACACCTGGTGGGACCATTTACCATGGCCATCAACCTAGGTCCCCGGGAGAAAATGTTTGCTCACAATTATGCTAGGTTAGTACTTCTGGTCAGGGGCACCCAAGTAAATCCAGTCACAGTGGAAGCAATAACAGTTCTGTCCAAACCAGGCTAGGATTCTAGAGTGTGGCTTTTATTCTCACACATAGAGAATAATCACAAAGCAAAGATGGACCCCCACAGGGCTACTCCTACTGGTAATGCAGATTACTGAGGTGCAGATATTCCTAAATTCCCATTTAGCATAGGCATACGGAACACACACAGCGAACCCTCTGGTTCTGAATTACACAGCGAACTCTCAGGTTCTAAATTACACAACAAACTCTCAGGTTCTGAATTAGGAGACTGGCACACATGGCCAGAACTGGTATGTTTCCTCTTGACTAGGCATACACGGCCAGTACTAGGACACTTTTCCATATTTCATGAGGAATACTGGTGGTATACACGACCACCAAAGAGCACATCTAAGCTCACAGAAAATCCAACCCATGTCTGGGTAAACTAATTTCTTCAGGCACTGGCCCAATACACTGAAAGAAAACAGATGTCCAAACTGAACCTGGAGAGGTAAACTGGTTATTCCAGATGGGGTTTCCCACCTTTTGCTTCCAAGTTTATACTCGGCCATTCATCTGGTTAATAACACCCTCACAGAAAACTTGAAGATGCTATCTTGAAATGTCTTTTACATTTAACATACCACATTACACACCTCTGAGGTGTCAGAAAGTTAAAAGTTCTGTAATTGGCAAAGTCTTCACTAGACTCCAACTTTAGCAGACACTTTTAAACAGAAAACAGTCTAGGTGACAGGATCCCTTTGACAGAGAAAATTCACCACAAGGAATGCAGGTGCCCCAGGGCTTTTCCAAACAAAAGTCTCAGGTGCTCACGGAGCAGCTGAATCTCAGGCAGCTTCAACACAGTCCAGACTGGGTGAGGGGATTGCCCCTGAACCCTGAAGATCACCCCCATCCCTCCTGGGATGGGGGCAAAGGAAAACCCATTCGGAACAGTTTTCATCACTTCAATCTCTGTCTTCTATGTTCTTCCTCTTGGGTGAGAACAAACTACCCAAACACACAGTGGTAGCTCTCTGTCAGAGCTAAAACTGAGGAGCTGCTGCAGGCTGCAGCCTCCTCCTGGAACTCCACTCTACAGACTCACTACACTCTAACTGAACATTCCAAAGCTAACCCCCTGCAGCTAGCTCAAGTGTGGCTTATGCTGCTGTGACAGTTCTATGATTACATCATCCTCCAGCTCAGCTGAGACTGAAACCAGAGAATGACAGTGTGAAATCCATTTAACTGGCATTTCACTAGCTGCCTCTCCCTGCCTGCCACTGATTCTAATGGGATTCTAGTAACCCCTCGGAACAAGGTGGTTACACTCACCCTCAGCCAGGAAAATGATTGTTCCCAGTCATTGCCTATCTGGCACTAGACCATCCTACCCTATGTACTACCTACGGAGAGGGGTGATCAGGCCCTCTCCTACCAAGTGCCAAGCATAGGCCGGCAACACAAAGGGTCCAGAGGCCATTAGCTGATGTATCAGCCACAACACTATGATCTTACTATGGTAGCCAGTGACCCTGGAAGAACTGTCCAGAGCATAGCCCTAATAGACCAGCACTGCAGCCCCTACTGCAGGTCAGGACCACAGCCTGTCTATCCCCCTAGCCCTTTAGGGAAAACCTATCTAACCAAAACAAACCTACCCAAAAAACAAGGGACCCTCCCCCCATTTCTGGACACCTGCAAACCAACCACGGAGCTAACATTATACACAAGCATTACACTCCCACACTCCCCACAACAACACCTATGGAAGGAAAAAGGTTAACACATGTTAACAACCACATAATACTTTAAAAAACGCTTTAAAGCACAGAGGAACTCCAATGAGTCCCTCCAATCCTCTTCTTGTCTTCTCTTCTTTCTTCACCAGGATCCACCTGAAAGAAAATGAGACAAACACACCCCAAATCTGCAAACACACAGTACAACAACAGTAACCTATACCATCAAAACACTGGAGAATCCTAAAAATATTTTTTAGAAAAAGTAGAAAAGTAGAAAACATCAACATCATGTACAATACATCTTTTGGGGATGGAAGGCCCTAAATGTCCCAACTAGTGACAAACAGAGCCCGAAGGCAGGGTCCATGAAAGGGTCTCTCCTGGGCCGGAGCCCGGTGAAGCACAGTTGCTGAAGTACTGTAGTCCCAAAGGACAGTTGGACAGTTCAACAGTCTGTAGTCAGCCAGGTATAGGATGTGTATTGCAATGTCAATCAGGTAAGAAAAGTCTGGACTTACCAGTCCCTTGAAGAACAAAAAATGGAACAGCACCTGGATCTCCAGCCGAAGACTCTCCCTGGCAGCACTTTTCGGATACAGCTGGGAGGAAATCTTCCAGAAAACAGGATGATGAACTGGAAACTGCTGAGATGAGGTCATCTCTGGCTGACATCATCTAGGAGATGGGACCTTGGAACAGGAAAGGAACAGCTGGGTTGATGTCATCCGAAATCCCAGACGATAAATCAGGAAAACAGCTGGGTTGATGTCGTCTCAGACTGGTCTCATCTGGAAGGCCAGACTATGGAAGAGGAAGGCACACTGCAAGGCTGATGAATCTGGATGCACCTTTGGATCCTGGAATATCAGACTGCCAGAACAACATAGGTATGGCAATGGCTGGATGGCAGACACTGGCTACCACTACTCTGCTTCCCTGAAGGCAGGCATGGGCACATTCACAGAATGATGGTAACACTGAAGGTAGTACCACAATGAGTCAGGTGCAAGAATCATGATCCCTTCTGGGCACTCATAATTCACATTATAGAAAGCCTTGTTTCTGTTATCATCCACAAAACGTACCGTGTCTATGAGCAGTGTCCTGCCCAACTTCCAAACCTTGAGTTTGTCTCTGACAACTTTGTCTCTGACATATCGAGTTGCACCTGGATGCAGGTATTTGGTTGCATCTTCCACTAGCCAGGCTCTCCTGTTTTTCTCAATCTCCTCTCAGACTCTCTGAGGAAAGGTAGGAAAGGACATTCCATAGATCTTGTTTGCTTTCCTACGAACCAGTCTTTCCTCCTTACTACTCTTCATCAGTCTGCGACCCCCAGCCTGACTTGGGGCTACCAGCTCTGGTTCTGCCAGTGTCGCATACTCAAAGCTACATAGAACTTGTCCCTGACTGCTTCTGAGGGCAGGGCTGAGGAGTCACCAACTTCTCCTGGTTCCTCTGAGGTAGGAGCCTGAGGCTGTGGACGAGGACATTCAATGTAAAGGTACATAGCTTCCTCCTCCTCCTCCTCCTCTTCCTCACTTAGGATCTGGGCCCAGGAGTGAGCAGTTGTCCTCACTCCTGAGACAGTCCACTCTTCACTGGGCATGGAGGTATACACCTCCCAATCTAGGGTTTCTCGAACCTCATCCTCTCCAATGAGGCTAGGACTAGGACCCTCTCTCCAAGGATCCACTGATTCTCCCTCCACACTGTCCATCTGTGACACAGGCATGGAGATATCATGAGGAATCTGCTCCGGCAATACATCCACACCCTCTTCCTTTGTGTCACACTCTGCTGGGCCTCCCCAACAGGTTCAACATGGTGCTGTGTACTGTTACTTGTAGGATCTTGAAGCTTTGTCCAAGTGTGAGCCAAATGAATTTTAGGTGTCTTGGACAGACCTTGCTTCTCCAAACACCCTGAATAGTGACGAATCATGAATAAGTCCCTTCCAGCCTTGAGGCACATTATGCATACTCTCTCAGGGTATCTGGGAATCGCAACATGAGGAGGTAAATTTCCACCATAGAAACATTGCTCTATTTCTTTATGTTTGGTAACCTCTTCAGCTATCATAGCTCGGGCATGATCCGGGTAATGGGATGGTCCTAAAGCCATGACTATAGAAAAACACACAAAAGTTCTCTGTTATTACTGAGTTCACTCTACTTGGAACAGTCTCACAAAATGGCTCCCTGCTGCTGTGTTTACATTACTACCCCACCCTGTTATGGCGGTGGCAGTACTCCTGGTGCATCAACAATCTGTATCTGACTCAAGTCACTGCACATCCCAATTTACTACATACTGAGAAATTTTACTCAGACTGCACTGACTGCACTGCTTCTCTTCCTCAGCACATCTATATGCTTTTCTAGAACTTTACCATTAGCTTTCGATCAGTTTTACTTGCTTAAAGTCACTAAAGCCACAGTATTTCTTGAACAGGATAGCCTGTTTGTTGCAGCCTCTCATACAATTCACAGTCTCTCTAATTGCTCAGAAAATGATACTGTCGCTGAATCCATAATACATGCTCACCGTCTAATGCTCAGAATTCTTGCTTGGGTTTGATTACTTTACACAGTCCTTCTTTGCAAAAACAATCACACCGTTTACACACACAGATCCAGCTGGCTTGTTGAAAATCACAACACAGTTTGAGCTCAGTTTTGCTGAATGGTACTCACTAAATCAGTAGATGCCTTGCTCCGATGGAAATCTCGGCCAAAAGCCAATCCTAGAAGACCTCTGGGTTGAAGTTGGCTGGCGATCCTGCCGATTATCCCTACGAACACCACACTTTCTCCCCAGTCAATCAGAATATGGGTTGAACCCGATTTAGCACAGAAATAGTCTGTATTTACAGAAATTGAATGTTTACAGTCACTGCAATGATTCTCCTGCTACCAGCTCGCACACCACTCACTCTCTCCCTCTCGAACACTGGGTGGTACTCTGAAGCTGCCTTGGAGGCAAGACTGACTGCAGTCGCACCAATCACTCAACGCCATGCAAATGAGCCTCTCTCTCTTCTCGTGCTCTTCTTCATGGCGATCGTCAAGCAGGCAAAACAACTTTTTTTCTTTCAACTGTAACTCCATGGCGGGAGCACCATTTTGAACCATTTTTCTTGGCTGTTTCTCTATCGACTCCCCCAGTTCACACAGCAAGCATTTGAAACTTTCAGGGCACAATTGCCTCTTTGTTTTCCATAGTTCACAATACTGTTTCCTGTCACAACTTGAAAATTAAAGCTGGCAAACATTCAAACAATCTCAGGCAGCTTCAACACAGTCCAGACTGGGTCATGGGATTGCCTCTGAACCCTGAAGATCGTCCCCATCCCTCCTGGGATGGGGCAGAGGAAAACCCAATTGGAACAGTTTACACCACTTCAATCTCTGTCTTCCATGTTCTTCTTCTAGGGTGAGAACCAACTACCCAAACACACAGCGGCAGCACTCTGTTGGAGGTAAAACTGAGGAGCTGCTGCAGGCTGCAGCCTCCTCCTGGAACTCCACTCTACAGACTCACTACACTCTAACTGAACATTCTAAAGCTAACTCCCTGCAGCTAGCTTGAGTGTGGCTTATGCTGCTGCGACAGTTCCATGATTACATTATCCTCCAGCTCAGCTGAGACTGAAACCAGAGAATGACAGTGTGAAATCCATTTAACTGGCATTTCACTAGCTGCCTCTCCCTGCCTGCTACCGATTCTAATGGGATTCTAGTAACTTCTGGGAACAAAGGGGTTACACAGGTACTAGCTATTCTCTGTGTGGTAACCAAGAATTATGCTTGCTAGTCCTGTTGGTATCAGCTTTTATTTTATATTTATGTGATCTTGTATTGCTAATATTTGTTTGTTTGGTTATTCCAATTGTTTCAAACAGGGCTTCATCGTGCACTGCTTTATAGGTCAGACATAAGTCTCCTCTTAATTGTCTGTAGTTCACTGAGTATAGTTCCAGATTATGCCATCTATCTGAATAGACCAGATCCCTTAAGTTCCTAATCTTTTTTTGTGAATTTTCTTTGTATACCTTCAACCGACCTTTGGCCCCCAATAGTTTCAGGGGCCAAAAAGGGGGGAACAATACTCCATATAAGGTCTGATAAGGCTAGTATACAATGGCATCAAGACCTCGGGGTCCCTAATTTTGATATTCCTGAGTATGCAACCCATGACACTATTACATTTAACTATGTTCCTGGTGTGTTCTTTTAATGTTAATCTGTGAGAAACTACTATTCCCAAATCATTCTCACAATCTGTTTTTGCTAGGACTTGAATTATTAAACTTGTATTGATAGCATAAGTTTCTATTGCCCAAATGCATCACTTCACATTTGGTAACATTAACTGCATCTTGTTTTATTTAGCCCAGGATTCCAGATGATGGAGTGCTGATTGCAGCTCAAGAGCTGACTACTGGTTATTTATAATCCCTCCTATTTTACAATCGTCAGTGCATTTAGT
The DNA here is from genome assembly GCA_016271365.2 of Neoceratodus forsteri. Classification (NCBI taxonomy): domain Eukaryota; kingdom Metazoa; phylum Chordata; order Ceratodontiformes; family Ceratodontidae; genus Neoceratodus; species Neoceratodus forsteri. The sequence continues at coordinate 1,191,960,825 of CM057453.1, forward strand.
AAGCCATACATGGTCTGGTGATTGCATGGAGGCCTCAACAATGTTAAAAAGGTTAGGGCCCAGCACTGAGCCCTGTGGCACACCGCTTGTAACTTTGCCAAAAGAAAATACATAGCTTCTAAGGGAAACACACTGACTCCTGTTATCCAGCCAAGAGATGACCCAGTTTATAATGCTTGGATGTAGTTGTAGCTTAATAAGGTACCCTTCCAATATCTTATGAGACACAGTGTCAAATGCCTTAGCATAATCCAAAAACAATTATATTGACCGGTAGTCCCTTATCCAATGCAGTACTCACCAGTTCGAAAAACTGAAGCTGGCTGGTGAGGCATGACCTGCCAGCAATAAACCCATGTTGTGTACCATCTAAATGCCCATTATCAGACAGGTATGCTGTTATATGTATCTGAATTAATTTGTCAAGGAGTTTGCCTATAACAGAGGTCAAGCTGATTGGTCTATCACTCTGGACATCACTTTTACTGCGACCCTTGTATATGGGAGTTATGGTTATGATTCTCCATTCATTCAATATCTTACCCTCTGATAGTGATGCATTAAATAGAGCAGCTAAAGGACCCGATAACTCTGCCGATAATTCGTTTACGAATATAGATGCAATACCATCAGAGCCAGGAGCACTGTTCTGTTTTATGTTTAATATAACATCAAACATCAAAGCTCCAATATATGTCCATTTATTAAGGGGGGGAGCTCTCACCACCACCCTCTAGTTGTCCATTTAATGCAGCACTCTCACTACTACACTACTACTGTTTTAGCATGAGGAAATAAATTGCAGCATAAAGAGACCCTCTCACTGCCTCCTCAAACCAAAGCATGAATTTTGCAGTACAAAATGCAGTCATTTAAATTATATATCCAAAGCAGGGAGCACTATTCAGAAGTACAGCACTCCACTTGCAGATCTTAATCAGTTCTCCACCTTGCACAGCATAATATTTCCCCCAAGAAATTTGGATCTGAACAAAACACAGCCCACTGAGCTAGTGAGCACCTCCCCAAGAGCCAATCTTCAGCCCAATGTCCCCCCAACTTTGAGCCGCCACTGCCCACCTGAGTTAACTCAGATAGACCCCCAGTGGCCCTGGGGCTAATCAGCCTATGTCCCCCCCTTCAGGTGGCACTCTCTGACCCCCCCAGAGGAAAACAACACAGGCCAGGGACATACCTTGAGGCGGGCTGGTCAAGCTCACCTCAGTCCACTGGAACTCAGGGCAAATCCTTCTCAGGAGATCAGGTCTTCCAGCTTTCACCATATCCCCACCACCACAGACCATGTTCACAGAGCCCAGATCAAATAGCTGCAGCAGTCACTCCTCCAGTATCCAGGGCAGCACAACAAACCAGCCGCATCAACTGTCACCACAGCTCAAACCAACATACCCAAATCCAACACTGCTCCTGGTGGTCAGTCAACACTGGTCCACACCCACATCCTAGCACAGGTCTGTATTAGTGTCTCCAAACTATGCTTAGGTGAAGAATAGCTCCAGGAGGTTTCTCAGATTTGTAAGTCCTCAGACTTAATGAAATGTCCCCTCAACAGCACTCCTGCACAAGGAACCTCCTCAGCTGGATATATTGTTTATTTGAACTAAAATAGCTAGTACATTACGGTACTAGCCTTTGGTGTCCGGGATAAATATCAGTACCGGGACACCGACACACCAAGGTACAAATATCTTATTAACTTCTACCAATATTGTTAAAATAACTAAAAAAGAAACTTAAAACTAACATAAAATCTAGACTAAAACTAACATAAAATCTAAGACTAAAACTAACATAAAATCTAGATGGCTCCCAATGGCTGACCCAGCATGGCGGCTATCTTCATGACTGAATGCACCCTCATATGTACCAGAACCAAAACTTTTGATACAGCTAAAACCCCTGACTATGAAAATACTGACTGGTCTAAACTTACAAAAGAACTTAATGATGGTAATTGGGATAACATACTCAAGGGGTTAGAGGTTGAACACATGGCTGAAAAATAATTTCCCATTTAAATGATGTTGTGGTACGCAACGTACCTATGTGGAAAAAGTACAACAGGAAGGGAATCATCCCATTTTAGTTCAATAAGGCTATAAAAAAGCTAATACGAAGAAAATATAAAGCCTTCCACAGATATAAAAAGAACCCTTCTCATGTTCATCAACTGATGTATAGGAATGAACAAAGAAAACTTAAAACATTAATAAAAGAAAGGAAAAAAGAAAACTGGAACTTAGATTGGCCCTCAAAAAGGATAGTAAAAGCTTCTATGCTTAGGTAAATAAAAACAAACATTCAACAAATAAAATCAGTTCAATACTTAAGGATGGCAAGTTAATTTCTGACAATGATATAGGCCAGTATTTTAATCAATATTTTACCTCGGTCTTCAACCCCAAAACTATGGTTAAACCAGAATTTTCTATGGAAGGTATCCCACAAATCAAGATTAAATTAAATGATGTATTAACTGAACTATGTAACCTAAAATCCTCATCATCCCCAGGCCCAGATAACATAAGCCCCATAGTCTTGAAACAACTTGCCAACGTGTCAGCTTACCCCTGTCAGGAGGTCTAAACTTCACTCTCAGGTTCTTGGCAATAATGGGCATGCAAAGAATCACAGACATGTTGCATAAGAGTAATAAAACTTATTTATTACTACCAAAAGGATAATCACAGTTGCCCTAAGCAGTTTATACCAATACGAACCGGGAGCCAATGCTAAGCGTTCCCTATACCTCAAGGATTCTCCTTGTCTCTTGGGGTCTCCGAGGTAGAAGACTCAATGTCTTACATTATATACCTACGATAATTACCATGATTACTGTAAGATAGAAACATTTCTAGTTACAGAGATGAGCCCTATTGGCTAAATTAGAGGTGGCTCCTCTGTCCAAGATAACATTATACAATTTTGTAGTAGTCATCACTTTGCAAAGACAAAGGAGTACAGGTTGCATGTAGCAGTGTAATAATACAAATCATCAGAAGATGACAATGCCAACTAATATATCATAATCATTACAAGGACACAGGTGTCCTAACATCTTACAAGCAAGAAATACATATATGTATTAGAAAGTAAAGTGTATAACAATAATATGCATACATATCCTGACATCTACTGTTATACGGTAGATGCCCGTAGCCCTATATGTTAGTATAACACATACCTAAGTGCTAGCTGTCTACAGTGTACCTCTGGGGGTACCAATAAGGGTGCAGGGATCTCATGTAACATCCCCCCCCCATTGTCTCTAAGGGCAACACAGCAAAAATAGGGAAGTGTATAGGAAACAGGGATCATTTACAGACCCAACGCGCGAGCCTTGTAAAGGAACTCCAGCTGCTCACGGTGTTGATGCAGTGTGTGCCGAAGGCAGCAAAGCACAATAATAAGAAAAAATATCAGAAATGCTTGTATAATAACAAAACCTTTAAAAGTGATCTCTAACCAAGTGTTAGTAAGTGCACTGTTCATATCTCCATCATTAATAAATGCAAGGACAGCTTCATTAGCTTTAGAAATATTACTGCTGATATGGATGAGATGGGTGTCTTTCCTCTCTAAAAGTGATTTTAACGTCAATGTGTATATTAAAGTAAGGTAAATACTCAGAAAGGGTAAGCAGAAAATCAGGGTTGCCATCAATAATATCAGCGTCCATGAGAGGGACAGGTGTAATAACAGTGTGCCCAATAACTGACTTCTGGTGGTGTATGAAACAGAAATTGGGGCTATCTATAGCACATGTCTGCATGCCATACACATAATATTTCAAATTAGTTACAACACAGTACTCCCCATCAGAATTATATTTCATTTTAACAGTGGGAAGTCTCCATTTTTGCAACTGTACCGGGCAGGTGTAGGTAGTCTTGGAAATTCATGTTGCCAGGCGATGGACCTCTTCTCGATAAGACTGGTAGAGCTTGTCTGGAGCCGATGTTGAGTCCTGGAAGTCTGTGCCATTAGTGCTGATGTCATCGTCCATGGAAAAGGACCAATCTATACTGCCTGGAGAATAACCACAAACAGGTTTAATAACATCAAATATGTCACATCCACACAAGTAAATATAGAAACATAGATTAATTGATTAATAAGCTGGGTAAGCTTGGGGTGGGTCAGAAGTTGGTCACCTGTGTGGCAAACTGGTTGACGGGCAGAAAACAGAGAATTGTGGTAAATGGTATACAGTCAGAAGAGATGCAAGTCACAAGTGGGGTACCTCAGGGATCAGTCATGGGGCCAGTCCTCTTCAATATCTTCATCAGTGACATTGCAGATGGACTGGAGGGTAAGATTTGTGTTTGCAGATGACACCAAGATTTGCAACAGAGTAGATGATCCAGATGGGGTGGGCAGAATGAGAAGAGATCTGGATAAACTAGCAAAATGGTCGGAAGAGTGGTAACTGGGGTTTAATGCAAAGAAGTGCAAGATCATGCGCATAGGGAAGAGAAACTCTGAAGCCACCTATAGGCTGGGAGGGGAGTTGCTGGCAGTCACAAGGGAAGAAAAAGACTTTGGCATCATCATCACTGATGACCTGAAATCATTCAAGCAGACCACTAAAGCAGTAGGTAAGGCTAGGGGGATGTTATGGTGTATTAGTACAGGTATCACAAGTCTGAAGAGGGAGGTAATAATCCCTTTTTACAAGACACTGGTTAGGCCCCATCTGGAGTACTGTGTGCAGTACTGAAGGCCACACCTTCACAAGGACATTAACCAAATTGAGGCAGTCCAGAGAAGGACAACCAAAATGGTGCAGGGACTGCATCAGAAAACATATGAGGACAGATTAATGGAGCTCAATATGTATACCCTAGACTAGAGCAAAGGGGAGAGAGAGAGGTGATATGATCGAAACATTGAAACCACTTAAGGGCATTAACAAGATGAAAGAGTCTAACATGTTTCAATATAAGAAAAATAGCAGGACAAGAGGACACAGCATGAGATTAGAGGGAAGCCAATTAAGGGGTAATGTGAGGAAGTTCTTTCACAGAAAGGGTGGTGGATGCATGGAATGGCCTACCTCAGGAAGTGGTGGATATGAATACAGTGTAGGGCTTCAAACAGGCATGGAATAGCAAAAGGGAGCAATACAGATGAGTATAAACAGATAGGCCATTGACAGAGCAAAGGCCGATGGCACATTTATAAGGTAGAAAAAGAAATGGGCAGACTGGATGGGCCTTGCGGTCCTTATCTGCCATCAATTTCTATGTTTCTGTGTTAATACCATTTAGAGATACATCTGTCATGTATGATATCAAGGATCCTTCCAGATTCTAGATCGCGGAAAAGATTATTGATGGTAGTGATAATGTATGAGCCATAGGCCGAACACAATATCTCTCAAGCAATATATTGTTTATCTGCTTCTTTATTATTCTGTGCAGTAAGAGCACTAATCTTCTCTTTAGAATCTGTAAATGCCTTAGCAATGTCTTGCATGTTGTATACAGTGTATATTTCTTCCTGACTAAGGCCATCCACACCATGCAATAATGGGGTTAAAATATCATTTACCAAACCAGTTTGGAATTTCTGTGAATGTGATTTGATAGCAGCAGTATTGGCCTTATTCAAAATAGACATGGCTGTACCAAAAAGACCTGTAATGGTGCTTGTGGCACCCGTGACATCAGCACTGTCAACGTCACGTGTGTTACGCTTATGACTTTGATCATCAGGATTAGGTTTTCTCCTAAAATTGCCTCTATACTCGGTGGTATGTACCCCGGCAATAGGGTCTTGAGTACAGATTTGAAAAGTTGCTAAGCTATCAAGTAATAAAGTACTATAAAATGCTGAAGTGTTAGTACGACACATGCCAAATTATTTCATATTCCAGTAAATCAAGTTAAACAATCAGGCATATGCATAAATTGTAAATTGTTAATAAGTGTACCAGGTAAGGTAGTGGCTGTTAGACCACTATGAGGACCAGGGGTATGTTCTGGACATTCCAAAAGCTGTTTATCCATAGGGGGTAATACAGAAAGGTACATGGCAGCAGAGACCAAGTTGTGTACAGCACAAAATTTCCTGGCGGAGTCTTTAGACAAGGAATTACAATATGGGGGATCAATTAAGGCAGTAATAGTGTATAAACCAGAATGTCTAAGAGCAGTTTGGAGCAAGGACAGAGAACCACTGGGGGATAATTTTGTGTTGGGCCAACCATGGAAACTTCCCTTGGACAGCTTGGCCACTGGGAGGATTTGTCCTTGCAACGTGGTTTGCCACTCAATTTGTAGAGTGGATTTATCAGGAGCAACAACTGAGGCAGTGAAGTAGGCATCTGAACCTTCCTGGACAGTAATCAAATTGTCAGGTATATTGATGGAAACTCCCTTTGGGGTAGATGCTGGAGGATCAAGGTGAGGAAGGAGGTGCTTTATCATGCCTTTGATGCAGGGGATAACTCCTGAGATGAGGAGAAAATGGAACAAGATAGCTATCTTGTCAATGTATCTGAAAAGGAAAACTAAACATTAGTAAGTTAGTACTATTCCACCCAATGTGGTAAGGAAAAGTAATTATACTCCTTTATACAGTTTCAGCTAGTTTGCATGTAACCACTTGTCAGTCAGTTTGTTGTTTTGCATGAGTCTAACCTGATAGACTGCTGGACTGAGCTTGTTGACAATGGGGTAGGGGCCTTCCCACTTACTGGAGGTGGAGTGTGTGGGATGTGCAAATCTGAGAACCATTACCTGATCTCCAACTTGCCAATCCACTTCTTGAGCATGTTTGTCAAACTGTATTTTGGACTGTTGTTGGTCCTTGCCCATGCAGCTGGCAGCATACAAATGAGTGTGCATGAGGCCTTGTCTAAGTTTTTCCACATATTGGTCTACAGACAAACGGTCTACCGTGGAAGTATGCAGGTCAAACAAAAGGTGTTCAGGTAATTTCATCTGTCTACCAGTCATTACCTCAAAGGGTGTCAACTGGGTGGTGGCTGAGGGCGTGCCCCTGATTGCCATAAGAAGTAATGGCAATAGGGAATCCCAGGTTTTGGGATAGTCCTCAATGAATTTGGAAAGCATTTGCTTAATCCGTCTGTTGGCTCTCTCTACTTGACCTGAAAATTGTGGGTGGTAAGGTATGTGGAATTTCTGATCAACTCCAAGGAGTTCATGTGCTTCTTTCATCAACTCACCTGTAAAACTGGTTCCTTTGTTGAAGTCTACCTTAAGAGGTAGGCCCCACCTGGGGAAAATCTGTTCCACCAGGAATTTGGCAGTGATTTTAGCAGTACATGTCTTAGTGGGGGAAGTCTTAACCCACTTAGAGAAAAGATCGGTTACCACAAAAGCATACTTGTTATTTCTGCTAGTATTAGTCAAAGGACCAATAAAGTCTATTTGGATGGCATGCCAAGAGCCGTAGTACCTTTGTGGCAGTAGTTTGGCATTTTGTTTGGTAGTGATAGGATTATTTTGTGCACAAACAAGGCAGTTATCTATGTACTGTTTGACATCTTTGGTGACACCAGGCCACAAAGAGGTGGTCTTAAGCCTTTGGAGTGTGTTTTTCACTCCCTGGTGTCCACCAGTGGGGGTGTCATGCACTTGGTGCAAATATTCGGCCCTAAGATGTCTGGGGACCACCCACAATTTAGTGGGGGTGTCACCTGGCTGATACCAGATGAGTTTGTCATCAGGGGACAGATGCAACTTACCTTCATGCCTCCAGTAGGGGTTGTGGGTAGGTAGGTTTTTCTCAGTGCCTTTGTCAAGGAATCTGAACACATCTTTGAGCTCAGAGTCAGCATGCTGACAGGTCCAAGGGGGAAAAGGGTTCAGGTTTCTTCCTGACCGCTGCAATGTGCACAGCTGCTCTGGCCTCTGGATGGTCCATCATTAACGTGTCCCCTCCCTCGGGCCTCTTCGTTTGCAAGGGTGTCCACTGTGTCATTGAAGGCATGATAGGGGTCATGTATGGAGTGAGCCTTGACCTTGTGTACATAGAGTTTGTGTGCACACTTTTGTGCCAGTGAATGGATGTAAATTACCAGTTCCTTGTGTTTCACTGGGCTGCCATCAGAAGAGAGGAAGGAGTTCTTCTGCCAGAAGGGAAGAAATTCTGTAAAAGAACAACAAACCCAGTTAGAGTCTGTAAAGATGGTGGTGTCCTCGGTTTTATGCTGGATGAACTTGAGGGCACCGGCCACCACTACCATTTCAGCATATTGTGATGTCACACTGCAACACTTAGAAATTTTAACAGTGTTACCATAAGGATAAATGACTAATATGCCCATCCCTGCAATCTGTTCTCCCTGATAATAGGAAGCCGAGCCATCTGTAAAGATATGGCATAGTGAGGTGTTCTCAAGTAATTGTGGTGTAGCAGGAGGAAAGGACCTGGATCTGGAAGATCAAGTGGCTGCAGCGTACAGTCATGGGGTTCTTGTGGACCTGAATATCTCTATCCTGGAAAAGGAGGGACCAATGTGTCAGTCTGGTGTTGGAGACTGACCCATCCTTTACTCTGTCTGATAGCAAAAAGGTAGTTGGGGTGTGGTTTGTGTTAATGATCAGAGAAGAGTACTGAATGATATACAAAAAGTGTTTGACAGCCCAGTAGGTAGCCAGAAGGTTCCTTTCACAAAGGCTGTATTTCTGTTCCATTGGGGGTCAAGAGCTGTGATGTATATGCAATGGGTCTCTAGGTGCCATGGACCTTCTGGGCCAGCACTGCTGACATAGCAATGTCAGAGGTGGCACACTCCAGATGGAATGGCAAAGCTGGATTGGGGTTGACTAGAGCTGGAGCTGAGGCAAAGGCCTGTTTTAATAACATCACAGCTTGGGTGTGAATGGGGTCCCAATTCCAGGAAACATCCTTTTTCAGTAGTTCATATAGAGGGGCAGCCTTCTGGGCAAAATCACGAATAAAATCTTTGGAATAGTATACCATACCTAGAAAGCTTCTAAGAGTGGCCACGCTGGTGGGCAATGGCAAATCTTGTAATCCTTGTATTTTCCTCCAGGAAGGGCTTCGGCCTTGGTCAGTTATTTTCTGACATAGTTGTGCTTTTGCTGGATTACATTTGAGGCCTGCCCTCTGAATGAGGGGTCAGTAGTTCATCCAAGAGATCCAGGTGTTGTTCTTATGTGGCTGTTGCCAACAGCAGGTCATCCACATACTGCAAGAGACACTGGGGTGTAGAGAAACCCTCAAGGGTGTCCATCATGTGTAAATGGAACAGGGAGGGGCTGTTATGGAATCCCTGTGTAAGCAGGTCCATGTGTACTGCCTACCCTCAAAGGTGAAGGCAAACTTATACTGACACTTGGGGGCCAATGGTAATGACCAGAAACCATTGGAGATGTCCAGGGCACTGAACCATTTCTGGTCAGGGGGTCAAATATTTGCAGTACATCAGGTGCTGATGCCACAGTTGGGGCACAACTGGGGGTGACCTGGTTCATCGTCCTGTAGTCAATACTAAATCTCCAGGCACCTGTGGGTTTCTTCACAGGCGACATCGACATTTGGGAGTTGGCAGTAGAAACACATGTCCTGATCACACCTTGCTTGAGGAGTGATTTCACTGGTTCCATAAGAGAAGGCAAGGCCTCAGATGGAAAGGGATATTGCCTTTGCCTCTCATGCACTGGCCTGTCACTTCAATGACAGTGTGCATTCTGCCACAATCATGCTTGTTGGTGGCAAATGCCTCCAGATGCCTTTGTAGAATGGGGAGGAGCTTTGGGAAGAGCTCATGATTCTTGAACAAATCTATGATGTCATATTCTTTATTGTTTGCAGAGACTGTTGCCACCACGAGTGAATCAGGAATCATGATGGTGTGGTATTGCCCTTGAATCTGTATCAGTAACATGTTGGCTAGGTCTACCACACAGCCGTGTGGTGCTAGGAAGTCAATTCCAGTAATACTAGAATGATCATGCAATACCATTAGCCGAAAGGTGTGATAGGACTTCAGGTGTCCCAGTTCCACAGGCAGTGGTAGGGAATGGTATGCAGGTAACCTAGTTCTGTCTACCCCCGACATATTGGTCCTCCATCCGGTGGACCAAGGGGATGTTTCTGGGTGGTTGTCATGTAATACAGACACAGCTGCACCTATATCCAGTAGCACTGTCAGTAGGCGGCCCCCGACCTTGGCCTCGGTGCAGGGCCTTCTGTTCATATCCAAGACTAGCTTGCTTACAATATGGACTGGGGCCTGTAATTGTCAATCTGTATCAGTGGAAGCATGGAGAATTTGGGCCTGGCTCCTTTGAACCACTTCACCATGCTGCACTGATGCTATATAGGGAGCTGCTTCTGGGTTCAAGCCGGTATGGGCCTAAGGGTCTGTATTTCTGATGTCTCTGTGGCCTGTTGAAGCCTGCTCTCCTGGTTGTATGGCAGCAAGGACCCGAGTGGGAACAGCATCTGCTACGGAGTGCACTTGCCCAAGAAGTTCTCAAAATTTTCGGTTCTCTTCAGCTATTTCCCTATATGAAGGGCCTGATCTTTGTTGTTTACCCTTATTGTTCTTATGGTGTTTCTTGTTTTTGTGATAGTTCTGGTTCCCACCCTAGGATTGTTGTTGTTGTTGCTGTTGTTGCTGTTGGCCTTGCTTGGGTTTGTTGTCTGTGGGAAGGGGATGTTTCTCTTGGGCCTGCCCTTCCACAGTGTGATGCGTCGTGGCCTCCGGAGTAGTCTCCATGGCAGCTACTTTCTTGGAACAGGAGCCCAGATCATGGATGTAGAGTTGATAAACTCTCAGTTTTACGAAGAATGTCGGCAAACCTCTCTGTGATGGGATAGGAGGTTGGCTCTACCTTCTCTCTCACTGCGGGGATTATGTTCCTAAGGAACAAGGTCTTATATTCAGTAAGATCCACATCTGCAGCTTCTTGTGAAAGATGTTTCCCTGCTTGGTAGGCCATCCATAGCCTCTGGTGGAAAGTTGTTGGACTTTCCTTCGCACTCTGTTTCGCAGGGTATGTGACCATCACTCCTACTACACCTGGGCTGTGTGCAGAAATGAGTTCAGCTGCTACTTCGTCAAAGGTGGTGGTACTGTCCTGGTGGATGGTATCGGGGAGTTTTGCCCACAGTCCAGGATCAATGGTCTGGTGTAGGATTTGGACCTGGTATTCTGCAGTGAGACTAAGCATTTCACATTTAGCAAGCACTTTTTCCAAGTGACAACTGAGGTTGTCGGATGGGCTCACCCAACCAATACTGTCAGCTATTTGCTGAACAGAATAGGCCATTCGTAGGAGATTAGTGGGACGATCAGGTGGAGGTGGATTGCCTCGGGTGCCATCCAGGGCTGCCTGAGCTGTGGCCTCTGCTACAGAATGGACTATGCTCTCCTGAGTACCAGTTTCATGTATAAGCTGCCTTATTTGCTTTTTTAAAACCCACTTATTTCTCTCTGGAATGGGTACACTGTTTACTGCATTTTCAATCATTCTCTCTATCTCCTGCCTGTCTTCCACATTAATAATGGCCACAGGTGGTGTCGTTGAGACTAGGCCTGGGCCTGCTCCCCCCCATCATGGGAGTTGCCATGTTGGCATCGATAATATGATGTGCGTCATGATGTCGATGCGTATGACATGAGTTACGTGCGATGGGTGTCCACTATGTTGTGGATGGCAGGGTGGGGTGTCTGGGCCATAGTAGGAGTGTGACTGGGCATTGTACTGTGAGATGTTGTCATCTGAGACCTCCCCTTCAGATGACGTTCTCAAGGCTGGGGCTACGCCTCCCATCACCTTGACATGTCCAGCTAACACTTCTCGCTGATGGTGCAGTTTAGTCATCTTGGATTCACATTCAGCATGATTTACATTTGCAACATTCACATCCACCTCATCCTGCATCTGTTTCTGTAACACTCTATACGCGGTGCTCAATTCGCGATTGTCCCTAGTAGCCACTTCTAAGTCATTACGTACCTGGTTTATCTCATCCTGTATCTCTCCTAATGCCTCACTCAGCTGTTCATTCATTCTACTTAACAAATCATTCATTTGCAAAGCCTGACCCTTATCCTGTCTCAGACTTTCACACTCCTGCTTCAACATACAAAGTTCTTGCTCGCCTGCCTGTGCAGAATGACGCAAAATGGAATCCTTTTCATTTTGCAGTGTTTGGAGTTCAGATTTCAAATCCTGCTCATGTCTCACACATTCAGTTTCCTGCAACCCCATCTCCTACTTAAGTGATGAGATATGCGTTCTAGGGTTTGAAACCTCACTTTGGAGGCTTCCAGAGCAGCATAGAGAGCCACGACTAACAGCCCTTTAGCTCCTCACTTTCTGGCTGTTTGTCTCATCTCTGAGTACTGAGTTGAAATCTCCAGTACAGGGTTTTCGGATTGACTTGCGTCCCACATGAAGTCAGCCCATCTTCCATGGGAGGCAAGGAAGTTTGAGACATCGAGTCTCAGTTCTGTGCAGATATTTGATATGGTGGCCACTGTGTTGGAGGGAATGAAAAATCAAACCATGAAGAAGGTGCCGCGCTGTGTATCGATCCACAACAGGAGCACCTATTCACAGTCGGGCTACTGTGCACTTGTAGGGTTGCAATTCAAAACTGCTGTGGGGTGGGTTGAGTAGGCATAGACCACACCCAATAAGCAGCCAGACTTTGCAAGTAACTACAAAGTGGTCATAGAACAGGAGAGGTGATGCAGAATACACACCTACAGTCCCCATTAGGAAGGGAAAAACTGTAAGCACAAGTGAAACTTTGCAAACATCATATATTGCCTGCCTGCGGTCGCCAACTGACAGGAGGTCTAAACCTCACTCTCAGGTTCTTGGCAATAATGGTCATGCAAGGAATAATAGACGCATTGCATAAGAGCAATAAACTTATTTATTACTACCAAAAGGATAATCACAGTTGCCCTGTGCAGTTCATACCAATACGAACTAGGAGCCAATGCTAAGCATTCCCTATACCTCAAGGATTCTCCTTGTCTCTTGGGGTCTCTGAGGTAGAAGACGTAATGTCTTACATTATATACCTATGATAATTACCACGATTACTGTAAGATAGAAACATTTCTAGTTACAGAGATGAGCCCTATTGGCTAAATTAGAGGTGGCACCTCGGTCCAAGATAACATTATATAATTTTGTAGTAGTCATCACTTTGTAAAGACAAAGGAGTACAGGTTGCATGTAGCAGTGTAATACAAATCATCAGAAGATGACAATGCCAACTAATATATCATAATCATTACATGGACACAGGTGTCCTAACATCTTGCAAGCAAGAAATGCATATCTGTATTAGAAAGTAAAGTGTATAACAATAATATGCATACATATCCTGACATCTACTCTTATACGGTAGATGCCCTTAGCCCTATATGTTAGTATAACATATACCTAAGTGCTAGCTGTCTACAGTGTACCTCTGGGGGTACCAATAAGGGTGCATGGACCTCGTGTAACACCCCCTTACCTTGCTCTTCAACAAATCCCTAGAGACAAGTCAGATCCCCACTGACTGGAGAAGGGCCTCAGTTGTCCCAATCCACAAAAAGGGAAATCGATCTAACATTACAAATTATAGACCAGTAAGCCTAATCTCCGTCTGTAGTAAACTCATGGAAAGGATACTCAAAACTATAATCAACAAAGAGATCACTAGACTGGGGCTTCATGATCTATCTCAGCATGGGTTCAAGAAAGAACTTTCCTGTATAACAAACCTAGTGTCCTTTTACGATTTTGTAAGTGACCATATCAATAAGGGTATACTCATAGATGTCATTTTTCTCAATACAAGAAAAACCTTCAATACTGCCCCCCATGACCTACTAATAACTAAAATATGCCAAATGGGCTTCAACAGATATATTGTTAGGTGGATTAACAACTGGTTAATGAATAGAAAGCAGTCTGTTAGGATTAATGGATCATGTTCTGAGGAGGGGCTTGTTACCAGTGGAGTGCCACAAGGATCGGTACTCTGACCTATATTATTTGGCCTCTACATCAGTGATATAGAGAAAGGTCTAAGTACAGCTGTATCAAAATTTGAAGATGACACCAAAGTTGGAAGGGAGGTGAATTCACTAGACAAACACCAAGCCCTATGCCAAAACCTAAAAAAAAATTGAACACTGGGGATTAATAACTACAATGAATTTCAATTAATTGAAATGTACTGTCCTGCACCTCGGTCACAAAAACCCAGGCTACAAATACAAACTTAATGGTAAAACCTTAAAATCTTCTAATAATGAAAAGAATCTTGGGACTTCGGTACATTCAGACCTATCATCCTCAGTTCACTGTCGTAATATAGCTCAGACTACCAAAAGATTAATTTGTTCAATAAATTAGACTTTTCTAACAAGGGATAGGGAGTGTTATTAAAACTATACAAAACCTATATAATACCACACCTAGATCATGGGTCACCATTCTGGAACCCTTATTTAAAGCGAGATATAAATCTTATGGAGAAAATACAAAGGAAAGTAACTAAATCAATTAAAGGGTTAAAGACAATGGAGTACAAGGAAAGAGTAAGCACTTTAAAACTCTTTACCTTGGAGACAAGAAGAAAAAGAGGGGCTATACTTCTTCTGTATAAAATCTTGCAAAATCAATCTCTAATGAACCAATGTGGTATTGAACTTAACTCAAGGAGTAACAACCTGAGATCGCATAGTAAACAACTTATTATTCCATGGGTTAACTCAGTCAAACGCTACAATTTCTACAGTGCATGAATTGTTAGAACTCCTTACCTAACTATATAGTACATGCCCCTACATTTGCAACCTTTAAAAAACATCTAGATAAATTCCTGATATAGAATGCTTACGGGCAGTAAACCGATTAGGAGTGGGGGACAATGTAATGTACCACCAGCCTACTTTGTCTTTCAAAAACAAGTGAAACCATCACTGGAGGGCATCCCACATCAGCTGGGTCAAAGTGACTGACTGGTCGAAGTGGCCCTTGAGCTGAGACCATTGGCGGCCCAGCTGCCACTGCAGAGAGCATTGTCCAGCAGGCCCATCG
This sequence comes from Neoceratodus forsteri, assembly GCA_016271365.2. NCBI lineage: Eukaryota > Metazoa > Chordata > Ceratodontiformes > Ceratodontidae > Neoceratodus > Neoceratodus forsteri. Next base: position 1,191,975,905 of record CM057453.1, read on the forward strand.
GACTACGCTGGTGCAAGCCACCCCCAAGAGGTGCAGGAAGTCCCAGGCAGGGCACAACTGGCCAACCTGAAATGATCGGGCAAAGGAGGAGAGATTCTCTGCCCAGTCTGCCGAAAGCTGAGCCCTGGCTCTGCGAGAGTTGAGTTCCACCCCGATAAACTGATTCTGACTTGGCCTTGTTGACCAGGAGGCCAAGAGAGATGCAGGTCTCTCCACCTCCTGCCTGGAAGGTCCCACAATTAGCCAGTCATCCACATAGGGATATACTCAGACTCCTTGGCACCTCAGGTAAGCTGCCACCACTGCCATACATTTTGTGAAGACACTGGGGGCCAAGGACAGGCCAAATGGCATGGCTTGGAACTCAGAGGATCCCCTCTGCCTGGAACTGGAGGAACTGGTGGTGGGATAAATGGATTGGGACATGGAGGAATGTGTCATGAAGATCCAGAGAGCAAAACCACATGTCCTGCTTGAGAGATGGTGTGATCTCAGACAGAGTGACCATCCTTAAGATGCACAGCCTGAGAAACTTGTTCAGGTCATGCAGGTCTTGCAGATCTAAGATGGGCTGCCAGCCCCCCCCCCCCAATTCGTTTTGGAAATAGGAAATACCAGGAGACAAATCCTGGGTGTACTGGAGGGTCTGCGACAGAAGTGAAGGAGCTGGGGAATGTCAGCCCTTCATGTTGTCCCGAAGGGTTGACAAGATGTCGATGGACACTATGTCCTCTCATGGGACACGGGCTCAGCAAGGCAGGTAAGCCTCAAACTCAAGAGGCAGAACCTGGTCAACCACTTTAAGGACCCACCTGTCCGTAATGACAATAGTCCAGGCAGAAAGGAAGTGGTGGAGCAGGCCCCCCATGGAAGGACTCAGGGGAGATGTGATGGGCATGAGGGAGGCACCCTCATCCTGTCACTGGGCAGGCTTGGAGGTGGAAGAGGACTCGGTGTCCAGGCTTACAGATGACTGTGGCCACAGACTTTGGCTGAGGTCGCCCAGCTTCGACCTGCTGTCCTACCTGGCACTGGGCTGGTTTGTCTGCAGGGGCAGAGAGGTGCTGAAAGGGCTTCTTCTTTTGTTGCTTAGAGCCCTTGGGATCCCTCTGGGTGGATGACACTGAGTCCAAGGTGGCACTGGACTTCTCAATGCAGGTGAGCTACCCCTCAACCCTGGGCCCAAACAAGTCAGTACCCAGGAAAGGAACATCTGCCAACTTGTGCTGGGTAAGTAAGTAAGTAAAGTAAGTAAATATTTATATAAGGCGCCCTTCCCAAGCTCAGGGCTCCTTTACAAAATCACATAAGCAGCATTAAAACCACAATAATAAATAACATTTTATATACAACAAATTCAATATAATTTACATTAATGAACTGTTTAATTAAAAAGGAAGGTTTTTAGGGCTTTTTTAATGCCCTCCACAGTCAGGCTATTGCATATCTGGCAAGGTAAAGAATTCCACAGGGTAGGAGCCATAAAGGCAAATGTTCTTCCACCAGATGTTTTAAGGTTACCCTGGGAATCTCTAGCAATCCCTCACCAGAGGATCAGAGGGAGAGGAAGGGGCAGTAAGAAGTCAGAAGTTCTTCCAGGTAGTGGGGTCCCAACCCATGTAGGGCTTTATAGGTCATCAACATGACCTTTAAAGTGATCCACCACTGTATCGGCAGCCAGTGCAACTTGCGAAGCACAGGTGTTATATGGTTGGACCTTGGACTTCCAGTCAACAACCTAGCTGCCACATTTTGCACCAGCTGCAAGCGGCGAATAACCACTCCCGGCAGTCCTAGATAAAAGGCGTTGCAGTAATCAAGATGACTGGCAACAAAGGCGTGGACCAGGGTAGGAAGATCCTCTGATGGAACCAGGTGTTTCACCCGTGCTATATTCCTTAGATGGAAAAAGGATGATTTTACCACGGCCGACACCTGCGCCCTCAGGGTCAGGCCCTTGTCAAATGCAACACCAAGGTTAGGTACCTGGCCAGGTGCCATAAGTGGGGTCTCCTCCAGAAATAAACCTGAGGGTTTTCCCACCCATGAACCTGACATCCTCACCCCCGGTTCCACCACCAATACCTCTGTTTTTCCCGGATTCAACCTCAGCCAACTGGTACTCATCCAATTCTGTATCTCCAGGAGGCAGCTGTTAAATAATGTACTTGACTCAGACTCCTGTTCGGGCACAAAAGACATATAGAGTTGAGAATCATCGGCATAGCAATGAAACTTCAACCTAAATTGTCTTATAATATCCCCCAATGGAAGCATGTACACCGCAAATAACATGGGGGACAGCACCGAACCCTGTGGCACCCCACAGTGTAGACAGTGAGAGGCCGAAGAATGAATCCCGGACACTACTCTCTGACTCCTACCCTGCAGGAAAGATTTAAACCAACTGTGGACCAACCCCCTTAGTCTACAGAAAAACCACAGGCGATCGAGCAGCACCCCATGATCCACGGTGTCAAACGCTGCTGAGAGATCAAGGAGAACCAAGATAGAATGAGTTCTCCGATCTCTCGCCATCAGGAGATCATTTAGTGCCTGAACAAGAGCTGTCTCAGTACTATGCCTTTTCCTGAAGCCAGATTGGCGAGGGTCATAGGTACTGTGGATACTTAAATGATCTTTCATCTGCAATGCAACCACCTTCTCAACAATCTTTCCCAAAAAGGGAAGATTCGAGACTGGTCTGTAGTTTTCTGGGCAGTCGGGATCAAGGGAGGATTTTTTCAAAAGGGGGCGTACTATTGCCTCCTTCAAGAGATCAGGAAAGATCCCTTTCTCCAGTGACACTGCAACTATCCCAGTAAGGATCGGGCCAATAACCTCTACACACCCCACACAAAGTCTGGATGATCCTCACTATATCCATGACCGCCGGTTGACTGAAGTTGAACCAAGTCAATTGGATATTTGTGCCCCTCGGTTGATCACTGCAAGATCCTATGGGAAGGCGCAGGCTGATCTCATCCCTGATAGTGGACACCTTATCAGAGAAGAACATCACAAATTCCTCACACTGTAATTGTGACAACACTCGACCAGATTGAAGACAGACTGGATTGCACAATCTGTCCACAGTCCAGAACAGCTGGGCCGGTCTATTCCTCGCTGTAGCAATTTCCCTAGACAGGAACTCTGCCTTCCTATGAGAAATTGCTAACTGATAGGCCTTATAATGATCTAACAGTCTAAGCCTGTCCATTTCCATATGAGTTTTCTGCCAATGTCTCTCCAATCTTCGGCCCTGTCTCTTCAACCCACGGATCTCCATGGTAAACCATGAGGCCCCCAGGTGGAGAGTACAGGGATGAACATGGATTGCAGCAATGACATCCAGGACCCTCACAACTGCCCTGTTATAGGCTAGCACTAAGGACTCTGGGTCAGTGCTATCCATTGGAAATCCTGAGAAGTCCAGCTCCATCATTAGGCCTTCTAAGGTAACTCCTCCCAAAGGACGGAACTGTACAATCTCCTTTGGGGTAGGCCTCTTCCGGGGGGCTGCAAAACTGAATCTCAGGGCATGATGGTCAGACCAACTGATGGGCTCCACCTCCACACCAGAGACTTCCATGCCCACCATGAAGGTCGAGATCTGCAGCCAAGCTCAGTGGAGCATGGCCACTGCAGCAGCTACACACCGGGTGCACGAGTTGCCAATATCCATGGCAGTACAGAGCTGTTGCTTTGCTACTGCTTGGCCCTGATTCTAGACCTGCTTGACCGTAGTCTGGAGGTCCACTGGAAGATGAGGAAGAACCCCATCGAACGTGTCTAGAAGGGCATTAGAGAAGTGGGCCATCAAAATGGCCAAACTCGCTTGCCAAATGCAGACAGAGGAGGCAGCTTAAACCTTCTTGGCCATATGGTCCAGTTTCTTGGACACTTTATTGGGTGGCTTGTCAATGTCCCCATGTTGCCCGTTCACCTGAACATGGAGTCAGCCATGAGATCCTCAGCTGAGGGATGCTCTGTGAACCCCAAATGAGAACTGATAGGGACCACATACTTGTGGGCCATCTGGGCTAATGGCGCAGGGTAGGAGTCTGGATGCTGCCACAGCTCCAACGCAGGACCAAAAATGGCCTCTGTATCCTGGGAGGCTTTCCCAGGGGAGACACCCCAGTCGAGGATCTCAGTTAGTGGGTACCATGCCCGCTTCTGAATGGGCTCCACTGGGAGAACAGTGGACTCCAAGATGGGGCGAAGAAGTCCCATAAAGAAAGTAGGGCATTTCTCCATTGAAAGATCCATGGCTGACTCAATGTCTACCAGACAAGAGTGCAAAGAGGAGCCCTCCGACTATGAAGAGTCGTTAAAGAGAGGCTGACTGCCAGAATCCCCACTGACCATCCAGGGATGGTCTGGTGTAACAGTAACTAACAGCTGATGGGGAAGACTGGAGGCCGGGTGGGCCTGACTTTGGAGCACCAGACTTCACATGTTTCAGTGGCAGCTCCATCAGAATCGGTGGACAGGCTTGGGGAAGCCGAGCTGGAACCTGGCGTGTTGACTCCTCCCGAGGCGGAGAAGGCTGCGGCCTCTGTGACAAAAGCCATGTAATGGCCAGGGTTGGAGCCGGGATAGGCTTTACAATGGTGAAAATTAGCTGCTGCCACATCAAGTCCTCATAGCACTGATGCAGCTTGCGCTAGAGTCTTTACTCACCCAATGAGGACAAGGAATAGTGGCAGCACCACTTGCCCGAATGTTGAGAGCGCAAATGTCAATGTTGACTCAAGCCGCTCAACTTGGGACTCCAAGAGCGGGACTGTGAGCTCGACTGTTGGTGCTGCCGACGGTGGGTCTCAGAGGGGGCCAGCAAGAGTCCGGAAGCCCTTGTGTGAGAGGTGGCAGATCAGTGGACTGGTCCATCCCTTCTTGAGTGAGTGGTAGGACTGGGGTCCTAGAAAGGGAGGTGTCGGCCTCTTCTGGTGACAATGGGTTGACCAGCTCAAGGAATCTCTCAATTGGAAGATCAACTTGTGTCTCAACCAACTGGCCTGACAAGGAGATTATGGGGCTGGTAGCCTGGGCTGAGGAATCGACCAAAGTCAGAATCTTTGAGTAATGAGGGAATCGGAGGCTGGGGAGCGCTCCCAATCCCACGATCAATGGCGAGACCATTGCTTTGCCTCTTTTTTAGATTTTTACTTTGACTTAGTATGTGAGGGACATTGCCCATGGTTGAGATGGGCATAGCACAGTTCTTTGAATCTCCATGTGAAGGAGGAGCACAAGGAGAGCGGCAAAAAGGCTGAAGCCAAGGAAGAGTGTGCTGCTGCCTGGGCTGTAGCTTCCTCAAATGCCGCAAGCTACTCCGCAGACCCAACAGTTGTAGAGACCACCCAATAGGCGTTCTTAGATTTGACAAGTGGATCCTGATTGTCTGGATGACCCAGAAGTGGCAGGCATTGTGATCCTCTAGCATGGATGGATAAAAAGTGTGGCACAGGCTGCATGATTGAGGATCGTGCTCGTGGCCTAGGCAGTAGACACACAGTATGTGGATCTGTTTGACGCATCTTCTGCCTGCAGGCCCACTTTCAGAATCCTGGCACAGACTTCACGTTGTCCATATCAGAGACAAGAAAGAGTAGCCTGAATAGAAATGTTTTTTTAAATGATCTATATTTTAATAAGCAAAGGGCCTTCTCGGCATGAGAGCAGTAAAGAGGGAACCTTCTTCGTCCAGCGGAAAGGATGATCTGACATCACAGGGCAGTGCCGAGGGAGTTACCACCCAGGTGGGTTGGAGGAGCCAGCTTGAGGACATTCCAGCAGTCCTTAAAGGAGAAAGGAAAACTGACTGAAGTGTGGCTAGAACACCATATCCACATACCTAGAACATTCTGGATATGCAAGAAGGCATCCTGTATGTCCAGAGAGCAAAGCCAATCACCAACAGTGCTAAAGGTGTAACAACTCTGGCAGTGACCATCCTGAAATGCTTGTACTCTATGTACAGGTTCAGGTGACTCAGATTCAGGATGGGCTGAAGATCCCTGGTCTTCTTGGGGACAAGGAGGAAGTGGGAGTAAAACCCCCTTCCCTATTGAGCCAGAGGGTCAGGCTCTATGGCTCTTTTTTGCAGAAGAGCCTGAATTTCCTCCCAGAGGAGGTGCAACTTGGCTGTGGGGACTAAGAGAGTGTACCAGAGGATTGTCTGGAGAGCACTCCAGGAATTCTAGAGTGTGACTGCGCTCTATGATCAGAAGCACCAAGTTGTCTGTGGTTATTTCCCACCACCTGTTGAGGTGGAGGGAGAATCAACCCATGACAGCCTCCCCAGAACCCTTTCATGGGGAGTGGGGTAGCAAAGGAGTTAGGAGATGGGACAGGCTCCAGGAGGACAGCTGCAGGAGCTTGAGGGGCTCTGGCAGCAGCAGGGGCCAAAGCTACTTTGCGCTTGCCCTGATCTTTGGCAGGCTGACAGAAGTGTTTGCAGGAGGAGCGATGAAAGGCACGGCACTGACCCACTCTAGGTTGGGTGTGATATAGTGAATGAACAGACCAAAGGGCTTGGCACGGCTCCTGGAACGTGGAAATTATGTCCTGAACATCTGCACCAAAAAAGACGGAGACCCAAAAGGCAGTGTCCAAGATGCTGGACTGCACATCCGAGGCAAAGACGTACACTTGGAGCAATGAATGGTGCCAAATACAGACACCAGCAGCTTCTCCCCTGTCTGAGGTGTCCATGGCATCATAGGCATCCCAAGAGGATGTGGTTGCTGTCTTTGGAGCCCGACTTATGAAGCTCGGTAAGTTGCGTCTTAGTTGGTTCCTCAGGCAATGCCTGCACCAGGTCCCTGACTTGGTTCCAGAGGACATTCTGGTATTGGATCATATGAGCCAGGTAATTAATGGCCCAGATAGCCAGGGTAGTGGACACAAAGACGTGTTTACCCAAGCAGCCCAGCTTTCTGGACTCCCTATCTGGAGGAAGAGCAGGAAGGTGTTTGGTCTTTTTGGTACGGTCATGTGCAGCATTGATGACCACTGAGTCAGCCTTAGGGTGGGTTCCTATTAAAGGCTATCACCAGGGGCATGGCAGAGCCTGTCCACCTTCTTGGGCAATGGAGGAATGGATATGGTGTGATTCCAAGCTGCCCTCGTGACATCCTCATTGGAGTCAATCAGGATGGCACTACCACTGGGAGGGCATCCCGCTGCGTCAAATAAATGGCCAGGTGGCACCTCTCTGGATCTTGCTCCTCTGTTTACCAGCCCATAATGGACTGGATGCGGTGCATAACATTCACAAAAGATGGATCATCAGACGGGGACCGGGGAACCATCTTGGGGGGTTCTTCACCCTCTGATGATTCCCCTGGTGAGGAGGAAAACTCTGAGTCATCCTCAATGGTCTCATTCTGGTCACTTTCTGGTGACAGGCACTCATACTGGTGAAAGTTGCAGCTGACGTCAGTTCGAGACCCAGAGGACCTCAACGTCTGGAGGCCATGGGCACCAGACCGTCCCTGGTCTTGGGAGCAAAAGATCCCTGTTGTGAAGCCGGGGAGATGCTAGAGGGTGGAGGAACTGATGCCTGAGACACCTACACCAGCTGAGCCTCCTGGCTGAGAGCCCACAGAAGAAATGGGCCTGAGTGTCAGAGGCTAAGAGACAGGAGACGAAGTCCCCTGCCCCATAGAGCTGCTGCCTGTAATGACAATGAGGGTGAGCAGCTAAGTCACTAGTGGCCCAGTAGAGGAAAGGGCAGGTGGGGCTGCAGGGGCCAATCCCCCATGGGGGGATGACCCTGACATGGTCGCGGATTTGTGAGATGACCATGAGATGGAAGCAGACTGGTTCCAGTGCTTATGCTTCCGACTGGATTTCTCCCTAGTCTGAGAAGACGAAGAAGCCCCAGAGGACTGTGCTGGTGAGGTTGAAGAGCTCCTGGTCTGCAGCTCCTTTTCCATCATGATCAACTTCTGCTTAATAAGAAGTCTCTCCAGAATCTTAAGAGGACACCTCTGAGTGGCCTGGCTGAATTTCTGGAAAATTTGGCAAGCTTCTATGTCGTGGCTGGGGCCTAGGCAAAGGATGCAAGCAGAGTGGTTGCCTTTTTCAGGTATTTTTCTGCCACAGGCACAATTTGTGAAGCAGTTGGAAGATGACACTGGTGAGAAAGACATGTTAGTTGGCTGAAACACCAAAAATTCAATGTTGACTACTCAGAAGAAAGGAAAATAAAAGAGTGCGGCAAGCACCAGTAATGGCGGTCAACTGTAGCTACGGTGTCTGCTAAGGTCTGACGTGCATGGGTCGATGGCAGGAAAAGAACTAAGGAGGGTGTGGGTGACCACCCATCTTTATAAGATAGGCTGACATTGGCAGTGATCGGTCCCCTGTGGTACACTGTTAGAAAGTTTTTCGTGTGGTCCTGGTGGCTAAGTCCTATTGGTGTTGGTCTGCTGCAAAAGTCTTCCTCGAAGTAAGATCTGGTAGTTCTAAGAACTCAACCAGGTTTCTCTTAATAATGTCTTACTCCTCAGCATTGAATCCCATTGCAGTTTGTAGCTGCTTCATCACAGAGATGAAGAAACAGTGTCCAGGTGGGGACCTTGGGGTATATAAAGTCAAATCCTCATTCCCGGAGGAAATGGCAGAGTCAGAGCTGTCAGAAGGACTCCCATCCACAACTTCCTCCTCCTCTTCTTCCTCTTCTGAGATGAGGTCAGGGTGGTATTCCTAATCCTTGCTGACAGGCTCTGAAGGGTGCAAGGAAGGAAGCAAGGACGTCGACGATGGGGTCAGTCTAGCAGACCCTGTTGTCATGTTACCTGGAGGAGGTGCAAGGCACTGTGGTAACTCCACAACATAGGGGAGCACCGTCTGCACATCGACAGTGGCCTGCATTGGAGGAGCACCTTGCAACATCAACAGAGAGGTCTGCAACATCAACAGGGGTGAATGCAGCCCATATGTCCACGGGCCAGCACCGGCCATTACCGGTCCAGTGTGAACAACTGCCAACAGATCTTGAGGGAGAGGTCTGAGCTGCAGGGGTTGCAACATCGATGGGGGAGAATGGAACCCTGACATCGACAGAGTGCCTTACAATGTTGACGGGGGAGTAAGCAGCCCCAATGTCGACAAGCCTTCACCAGCCAAGGGAGGTCCAGCGAAACTCACTGCCAAAGCCGACCCTGTTGGAGCAAGTGTTAGCGTGCCAGGAGGCATTGCCACTGAGGTGGACAATGAAGCTGCAGTGGTCAGTGCCAAGCAGAGCAGCAAATAAGAGCATACAGGGGGTGATTTTTCCTTACTCCATTCCCTCACCTGGTGTTTGTGTTTCCCCTGACTTATCCTAGGCCTTGGAAGAGTGAGAGCCTGAGGATGGGGCTGGTGATGTAGAGAAGCTTCTTCCCTTATGGTCCCTTTCCATTCTGACTACCTTCTGCTCTAGGAGGAAAGACTGCAGGGCTTTCTGACAGCGGCGCCAGGTAACTTGGTTGAAGCTCAGGCATATCTCTCAGGCCTTGACCTTATAAGCCCCTCCGAGACAGCAGATGCGGGCGTCACGGTTGTTGTAGTGGTCTTCTCTGAGATAGTGGATGCAGGTGTCATGGTCATCGTAGATTTTTCTGCCACACTCACAGTAATAAAAAAGTTTAATGGAGTCAGTGCTTGACATACACAATGATGAAAATCACTTTAAAATAAAGTGATAACTACTAGGGTGAGGAAAAATAATAAAGCTTAGAAAAAATCGAAGCTATTGCAGTCAACAACTGTGGCAGCGATGTCTCCATGAAGTCTGGTGAGTATAGCCGATGGCGGGAAAAGAACTGAGGAGGGTGTGGGACCACCCATATTTATATAGTGAGGACGTCAACATATGACGTAGTCGTGGGTAGCCCCTAGTAGACTGCTAGCAAAAACGTTTCCATGTGGTCCTGGCACCTGAAGGTGATAGTTCCATAGGTGCTGTCTGATGAAGGAGAAGGAGATATCCTCAAAGAAGATTCTACAAATACTGATTTGTGGCAGTCTGAGCCTGTGCCAGATTTAATAGCCTAGGGTAGACCCTCGCATGCATGACTGCCAAAACTGACTTTTTTTTTGGATATATAAAATCCCTTACTTCCTTTTTCTGACTCTGAATTGGGCTGATTCATCTAGAGGGGGGCTGCCAAGGAGCACAATGCACAGGCGCCAGGAACACAGGAGCTGCACAGTTGTCAGCTGACATGTCTTCTGGTGGCACAAGTGAGTATTCTCCTTCAGCAGTCAAGGAGTAACAGACATCCTAAGCAACCAGTGGGAGAGAAGGAAGAAGGTGGAGCAGGGAGATGCCAGAATATGGCAACCAATGTTAAGTGTCCTTTAGGTTGCTATGCCCCACCTCCCAAGCACTGGAACATGTGTTTTCTGTATAGCGTGCCACTTGTCTGTCTGCAGTTCAAAAGACAGCTTGTGTGGTGAACGGAGAGTGAAGTCATTTGAAAAACTGGGAGAATGAGGCAGAGAAATAAAAGAACAAATAACATTAAAAGCTCTTTTAAGAGCTGACTGACTAGGCCAGCCCAGTGGCACTGAGGGTTGAGGCGCTGGAAGCCACACCTTATGCCATGCTGGTGACCTGAGTTCAGGAATGAGCACGGGCACCAGGGGTCGGCAGTGGAGAGAGAGGATTGAGTGTCTGATGGACTGCTCTCCTCTCCTTGGGGAGGGATCCAGGGTGCTTCCGGCGCAGTGGCGACATCTGGTGGAGATCGGGTGCACAACAAGGCACGGAGCAGTTAAGGGAAGGAGTGAGGCGGACTCCTATGGCTCAGCCATGCTGGCTTCATTGCACGCCCGCGCTCCTGGGGGAAACCTTACGATAAAAATCCCCCGCTCCTGGATAGACGACGGCTGCAAAGAGCTGACTGATTTGTTAAGCCTGCTGATACTTGTGAGACAATGGAGGAGTGCGACAGAACTACTTTAGGCGGGAGGCTTACTGACAGTCATGTCTTGGTGGGGGAGATCAGAATAGAGCAAGGAGCCTGTTGAAAATCCTGAGAGGGAGGAAACAAAAAAACAAAACAAAAAAAACACACACACACACACACACAACATAAAAAGCTCTTTTAAGAGCTTACTTGTAAAGCCTACTGCACGCTGCCGAGGGGTGAGAGTTACTGAGATGGGCTAACACTTGTGTCTTCGGAAGAGAGGAGACTTAGTCAGTGCAGGCTAGGCAGGCTATACATACATACAGTGTTTGGCCAGTGAGAGACTAATATAAATTTAAATAAGTAAAAAAAATAAACAGTTCTAAGGAGTGCAGCTGTAACAACAGCGACAAACATAGGAACAGCAACAAAATCATATATATATATATATATATATATATATATATATACACACACACACACACACACACACACACAGCACTGCTGATCGGAGTGCTGATAAGACACAGGAGACATCAGAAGGGGGAGGGGCAGAGATCCGGGTCCACCAGCATTGTACACAGATTTGAGTGGCTGTTGAAATATTCACAGTAGAAATCAAGTATTGTATCACCACTGAATTAAACAAGCATTTGTCAATGCCAAATGTTTGCTTGCTGGTATTAGCATTGGAAATGCAGGAGTCAGAGAGATGCAGAATAGGAATGGCATAATATAGGACAACGAGGTGAACTGTGGGGTCAAAGAGTTCAAGGCACACACTGTCACTGGCTGCAGGGTGGTGGGGTGGGGGTGGAATGGCATGAGCATTACAGTAGACAATCCAAAGGCACACCCCTGAAGCCTGTCAGTCTGTACAGGGTGAGACGTTATGGTTAGACACCCTAACACCCTGGGAGTTTGTTGGTATTTACTCTACAAATTTTCAACATGGCCTTTTTGTGACCCCCACCTCATGAAATTATTTGGGACCTCTTCTCATGAACAGTGGCACTGTGATTTAGTTAATGTGTCCTGAACTTTGAGTTCCCACAGTGACCGTGCCATTGTGTGCCAGATGTACGAAAACACAGATCGGGCAGGATGTGAAGAATGACAACTGTACCATTCATAGGGAGGTGTGAAGAGATGGCAATGTTAAAAATCTGTAGTGAAAATATTAAAAATACTTGAACTTCAGGGCTTATGTGGAAACTGCACAAGTAACACAATCATTTAGTGGAATTTTTTCATCGAATTTTCAACATAGGCATTTTGTGACCTCTGCTCATGAACAGTGTCACGATGATTTTCCTAATCTGTCCCAAACACTGATTTCCCACAGCTACCGTGCTATTCTGCACCCGATGTGTAAATGCATATTTCAGGCAGGATATGAAAAATGACAGCTGTACTGTTCATAAGAAGGTGTGAAAAATGCCAATGTTGAAAATCTGGAGTGAAAATATTACAAATGCACGTAATTACGAGCGTGCGTGGAAACTGCACAACATACACTCATAACACAGTCATTTCATGGACTTTTGTCACTAAATTTTCAACACAGGCATTTTAGCACCTCTGCTCATGAACGGTGTCACTGTGATTTGTTTTTAATCTGTCACGAACACTGACTTCCCAGAGCGACCACACTATTCTGTGCCGGAAGCGCAAAAACACATTTTGGCCAGGATGTGAAAAGTGACAACTGTACTCTCCATAAGGAGGTGTGGAAAAATGCCAATGTTGAAAATCTGGAGTGAAAATATTACAAATTCACGAAGTTACAAGCATGCGTGGAAACTGCGCAATGCATGCTCTTGACACAGTCATTTTATGGACTTTCGTCACCAAATTTTCAACATAGGCATTTTAGGACCTCTGCTCATGAACAATGTCACTGTCATTTTCTTAATGTGTCCCGAACACTGATTTCCCACAGCAACCGTGCTATTCTGCGATGGTAGTGTGAAAAGTACAGTTACGTAAGAACTTACTGTAACAGTAGATTTTCGAGAACAGCTCTTGCAGCAGGTTACACCATTAGGACTGAAGCCAGCAGGAGCCAGGACCCCACGGAAATTTTTTAGCTAGCAGTCTTCAGCGGGGACCACCTCTGACGTCGGTCTCGCCCCCAACATCAGGCATTGTACATAAGGAGGCGGTCCCCCCATAATCCCCAGTTCTCCCACCAGAGACTCCCAGCCGCTGGATGACATCAGAAGCGGAGACCAAGGATCCGCCATCAGATGGCAAAACAAGGCAACAGTAAATGTCCCATCCTATGAGATGGATGCTTGACTACGACCTACCTCCAGCGGGGATGGTGGGAGGGAAAGTACCTGCTGCAAGAGCTGTTCTCGAAAATCTACTGTTACAGTAAGTTCTTACGTAACTGTACTATCTTACTTTGAGAAACAGCTCTTGCAGCAGGTTACACCATTAGGACTGATTACCAAGCAGTAAAGGCCATCATGCACCATCGGGAGGAGGAAAGGTAGAGACCTTGAGATACCTTGAGCCTAGGACAGAAGTCCTTGAAGGAGAGCTAGACCGAACCCTGCTCTTCGCCTCAATGCAATGTCCAGGCTGTAATGCCTGATAAAAGTATGCACAGAGGTCCAAGTAGCTGCAGCGCAAATAGTTGAGGTGGAAACGTTCTTCAACGCCGCAAAGGAAGTAGCCACCCCTCTAGTGGAATGACCCTTAACCGTGCCCGGTAAGGATTTATTGCACTGCTGGTAAAAGAATGCAATGCACTGGATAAGCCACCTAGAGAGTGACTGCTTCGAGACAGGCGCTCCCTTCATCCTATGGGCAAAGGAGATGAAAAGTTGGTCCGACTTTCGGTGTTGTTTGGTTCTGGTCAGGTAACATCTGAGGCACCTATGCACATCAAGGGTGTGCAGAAGGGCTTCTCCTCGATTAGAGTATTTCAGAAAATACACTGGTAGATCGATGTCCTGATTAAGGGTGAGAGCTGAGACCATTTTAGGCAGAAATTTTGGGTTAGTCCTTAGGGATATCCTGTCCTGGTGGAAAACCAAATAAGGCTCTTGGCACATAAGTGCGTGCATTTCAGAAATTCTTCTAGCAGAAGAAACTGCAACTAAAAACAACGTTTTCCAAGAGAGAAAACGTAGCACGCAATCCGCGGCTGGTTCAAAAGGTGGCAGCATGATCTGCTCCAGGACGAAGGGTAAGTCCCATGGAGGGAGTGGATCCTTAATTGGGTCCTAAGGTGGAGGACGCCCCTCAAAAAGGCACATGTGTCCAGCTGGACCACAGTGCGTTGGCCTATGGGGGCATGGTAGGCTGAAATGGCACAAAGGTGCACTTTAATCGAGGAGTAAGCCAGGCTGGAGTGGAAAAGGGATAGCAGGTAGTCCAGTACCAGCTTCTCTGGACAGTCCAAAGGCAGAAAACTGCGCGCATGAGCCCACAAGCAGAACCTGTGCCATTTCATGGCGTAGGTTGCGTGGGTAGCCGGTTTTCTAGTGGCAGAAAGCACATCTGGCACTTCTTGCGAGACCCCGTATCGCATCATGGCTATGTCTCTAGGAGCCAAGCGTGCAGGTTCAGGGAACATAGGTCCAGATGGACTAAGGAACCCACCTCCCGAGACAGTAAATGGGAGATGATTGGCAAAGGTACTGGAGGTTCCCGGGATAGCTGATGCAAGAGAGAGAACCAGATCTGTCTGGGCCAGAAGGGTGTGATCAGAATGAGAGTCGCTTGCTCCCTGAGAAGTTTTAAAAGAACTCTCTGGATCAACAGGAAAGGAGGAAAGGCATAGAGGAATATGCCCATCCAGGAGAGGGACAACGCGTCTCGCCAGAAATCATCAGGCCCTGGATCTAGCGAGCAAACATTGGGCAGTTTTGCATTGTATGGGGACGCGAAGAGGTCTAACTCTGGAGTACCCCATCTGTGAAACAGATCTTCTGCCACCTCCTGGAGTAGTTCCCATTCGTGGACTATGGCCTGAGTGCGTCTCAGGCTGTCTGCGATGGTGTCCACTCCCAGAGCATGAACTGCAATAAGACTTGCGCCGTGTTGCAAGACCCAATCCCACACTCTCATGGCCTCCCTGCAAAGCGGGTAGGAGTGGATGCCTCCTTGTTTGTTGATGTAATACATCACCGCAGAATTGTCTGTTTGTAACAGAAGTGTACCCGGTGAAATCTCCGACTGGAAGGCCTACAGAGCGTAAAGAACTGCCCTCATTTCTAGTATGTTTAGGTGGAGATGAGACTCCTTGGCTTTCCACAGGCCCTGAGACAGAACACCATCGAGGTGTGCTCCCCACCCAAGCCCTGAGGCGTCTGTGGAGAGTGTCACAGTCGGGAATGGCACTGCCAAGAGGTTCCCTGGATGTAGCCACCATTGCCAATCTCGAATTACGGTCTTCGTGATTCAGATTGGATGCTGCAGATGGTCTAGCCTTTGGTTCCATTGTACCATAACATCCACTGGTTTACCCGCATGTGGAGACGGGCTAGTGGGACTGTTGCAATGGCCGCAGCCATGTGTCCAAGCAGGCAAAGGACCAGTCTGGCTAGGACAGTCTTCTTCGCCGATAGCTCCCTGATGAGGGATCTGATGTGTTTCGCTCTGTCCGTGGGAAGGAAAGCTTTCCCTCTGATGGTGTCCAGAATTGCTCCAATGAACTGCAGCATCTTGGATGGAACCAGGCTTGACTTCTTGTAATTGATGAGAATGCCCAGAGTCTTGAACAGAGACTGGGTGCATTGAATGGTAGACATCAAGGCCTCCCGGGAGGGCGCCATGAGAAGCCAATCATCCAGGTAGGGGAACACGTAGTGGCCCTGTCTTCTCAGACACGAGGCTACGACCACCATGCACTTCGTGAATACCTGAGGTGCCGAAGACAGCCTGAAGGGAACAGCTCAGAACTGATAATGGTGGCCCTGAAACTCGAAGTGCAGAAACCTCCTGTGCGCCTGAGCAATTGGAATATGCAGATAGGCATCCTGCATGTCCAGGGACACCAGAAATGCACCCTGCTTCAGCATGGGAATCAGGTCTGGGAGGGTCACCACACAGAAGCGCTTGTAAGTGACCGAAAGACTGAGATCGCTGAGGTTCAGTATTGGACGGAGGTCCCCTGTTTTCTTTGGAACCAGGAAGAAGTGAGAATAGTACCCTAGTCCTCTCTGATTCCCTGGTACGTGCTCTAAGGCTCCTTTTTCCAGAAGTGCGAGCACTTCCTGCTGTATGAGTAGGGTATGCTGACCCGAATAACAGGAAAGCAGGGGAGGTCTTGTAGGTGGGTTGTCTACAAACTCTATATAATGGCCATTTTAGACCAACTGTAGAACTCACCTGTCAGTGGTGAGTGATTGCCACCCTGAAAGGTGGCGTGCGTTGCGACCCCCAACTTTCTTTGCCCGTTGATCCTGAGGAGGGGCGGCGGCCGGGAAGGAGTCATGCTGTGGCAGCGTTTGTCCCTGCAGGCAGGGCCGACTTTGAATATCGTTGGCCTCTGCCTGGGGACGACTTGGCCTGGGCCTTGCGTGAGAAAGTGCCCCTCTGCTGCTGGCTGGAACATTGCTGTTGCCTTTGTAGCCGGCCGGAAAAATGGCTCTGGTTCCTATGAAAGGAACTAGGCCTAGATCTGTACATGGCTTGTACAGATCGGACTGCCTTCCCTGCGTCTTGGAGTTTGGTGATAACCTTCTCGAAGGCTTCACCAAACAGCACCTCGCCATTATATGGGACGTCTAAAATGTTTTTCTGAACATCCGGGGTAAATCCGGAGACACAGAGCCAAGAGTGTCTCCGGAGACAAATGCCTGAGGCTGCAGCTCTGACTGAAGAGTCCAGATAATCATATAAGCGGCTCTGAGCACTTGGGTCCCCACATCTGACCCAGTGCAGAGGAGGTTTAAGAACTCCGCTTTCTGGTTGCCATCAGGAAGCTTTTCAACCAGGTTCTGGCCCTGTTCCCACAGGGCATTTTGGAACTGAACCATATAGGTAAGATAGTTCAGTGACCTGATGGCGCAAGTAGCAGCCGCGTACGTGCGCCTCCCCAGGGCATCCAACTGCTTGGATTCCTGGTCCGGTGGCTGAGTGCTCCTATGCTGTGGTCTCTGAGATTGGTCATGTGAAGCAGTGATGACCAGGGAATCAGCCAGAGGGTGGTTCGCCAAATACTGGTCCTCCCTAGGGGCCTTGTATAGGCGGTCAGCCTTCTTCGGCACCGCGGGAGTCGAATGGAGACATTTCCACGCAGCCTTGGTGACGTCCGCGAGGTATCCACCAAGGGCAGCACTACCACAGGCTTCGGGTCTTTTTGCCGAAGGTAGCGGGCAAGGCGTTGTCGCTCGGGGTCAAGCTCCTCAGCATCCCACCCCATGTTTTCCTGGATGTGCCTCATGATCTCTGTGAAGGAGGGATCACCTGGAGGAGACCTGGGGAGGTCGTGTGGGTCAGGAGAGGGAATGCTGAGAGGAGAAGGTGATCTGGAATACTCTGAAGTATCCGACCTGGAATCCACCCCCGACGGAGTGTACCGGTGTCGTCTGGGTCTTTTGGGGCTGGGTGACCCTGAGGGGGATCTGGAGGGAGGCCTTCTCCTATCAGTAGAGCTACTCCTAGGAGGTGGAGTTTGCTTCTTGGGGGATGGAGGCCGTTCTACTGGCTCCTTGGGTGGAGGAGAGAGCATAGGCGGTGAAGGAGTAGGAGGAAGAGGAGTAGTAGGAGTAGTAATAGGAGGAGGAGGACATGTGGGGACCACATCCTTCTTGATGGTGTCCCACTAAAAGGTAAAAAGCTCCTTTACCTCCTTAAGGTTCATACCCGATGACGGACCTGGCACTGGTGGCCTGTCGTCGGGGTCGGGCGTCGGGTCCCCGGGGGTCTCCCACTCTGGGGAGGGTTCCCAGGGGAGCCCGGTGTCCTCAATGTCGCCCGCCTGGTCTTCGGGCTGTGTGACGTCCTCCTCTGTACAGTCCCTATGACCGGCGTCCGCTGGTGACGGGGGTGCAGTCTTCTGCTCCGGGGTAGTTGACGTCTTTGAACCTGGTGAACGCCTGGCCAGCGACAGGTGTCTAGCCAGTGTCGTCGGCTTCTGTGAGCACCGGGTTGATTTAGGGTGCTTGGCCGACCTCGGGTCCGACGTCCGTTTAAGGGTCGTCAGGGCCTTACTTTTCCTGGGTGCCGGATCAGGACCTCGGAGTGGTTGGGAGACTGACCTAGAGTTGGCATCCCAGCGACGGGAGGAATAAGATTTGTGGGGCTCACCCGACTTCGAAGAGGCCTTGGAGGGTGTTGAAGAAGCCGAGGGCCTCGAAGTCTTCAGAGGCTGGAGCGATGAAGAACCACTGGAGGACCTGACCTGGACCGGGGGAGGTTGCAACCGAGCCCTGAAGGGAGAGCGGTCCGATCTACAGCCGGAGATTCGGGAGTCCGAGGCCCGTGTAGGAGACCTGGACCTTGCCTTTTCCCAGTGCTTGTCCCAAAGTTTGTGGGATTTGCTTGAAGATTCTCCCCGGGAGGAAGGTTCCTTTCTTCTAAAAGAAATGCTTGAAGTGCCTTCTGATGGCGGATCCTGGTGCGGCTGTTAAAACCCTGGCAAAAGGAGCAGGCCTTGGTGTCATGGTCCGTGCCTAGGCAGCACACGTAGGACAAATGTGGATCCTTGAAGGAGATCTGTTTGCCGCAGGCACACTTCGAATGGTGACCCTCTAAAGATGGAGTTGGAGAGGACATCAGTTGAGCAGAGCCAAAAAAGGACAAAAATATTTGTAGTTCTGTAGTCGTCATACTCTAGAAAGGAGACCGAGAGACTGATGCTGGCGAGTCGATGGTGGGAAAAGAACTGGGGATTATGGAGGGACCGCCTCCTTATGTACTACGCCTGACGTCGGGGGTGGAACCGACGTTGGAGGCGGTCCCCGCTGAAGACTGCTAGCTAGAAAATTTCCGTGGGGTCCTGGTGCCTGCCGGCTTCAGTCCTAATGGTGTAACCTGCTGCAAGAGCTGTTTCTCGAAGTAAGATCCACATTTCGGTCAGGATGTGAAAAATGACAGCTGTACTGTTCATAAGGAGCTGTGGAAAAATGACAGTGTTGATAATCTGGAGTGAAAATATTACAGATTCACTAAGTGACGAGCATGCAGGGAAACTGCGCAGTGGCAGCTAAGTAAAACAGTCCTTTTTTGGATTTTTTTCACCAAATTCGCAGCATAGGCTTTTTGAGAGCCCTTCATGAACACTGGCACTGTCATTTCGTTACTCGGTCCCAGAAGGTGATTCTGCACAGTGACTGCGAAATCACCTTTTGGGACTAAATAACGTCATGACAATGCCTGAATTCATGAGGAGGGGGCCTAATAACCCTATGTTGAAAATTTGGTGCCAAAATTCTCAAAAATGCCTGAGATATGCACCAAAGTTGAAAAAACACTATTCATGCCATTATACAGCTTACCAGCATTTCTTTAGTTCGCGGTCGGCTTTGAAGAGTTCAGACATGTTCCTGGTCAACCGAAGATCGTCGCACCAGGGTCCAGAGGTAAGCATGGGGTGAGGGGGTGTGTGAGGAGATCGGATGCACAGTGGGTGGGTGTGGGTTAGGGGAAAAAGAACGGCGACTAGCGTGGGACTGTTTCCTTTGTTTCAGGGAGATAAAAAAAAAGAAAAAGATGTCATGGGAAGGGTTTTTTTTCTTCCCAGGCTTGTTTCCAGCACTCTGGGGTGGGATCCGAGTGTGCCACCTGCCTTTTTTTGGAGTGGGGTACTGAAGCCGATAGGGATTGGGCCCCCTGTCAGCAAAGAACAACTGTTTGGGGGAGCCATGATGCCGAGGGGGATTGGGCACCCCCTCCGCACACAACAAATGGGGGAGAGGGTTACATCATGCCGACGGGGAATGGGCTCCCCCATCGGCAAATTAACTGGGTCTGAGGCTGCCAGTAGGGGGACTGGCCACCCCCATTTGGCTTTCATGAGGTCAAGAGGTGGCGGCAATCTACTGCCATGTTTACTTAATTGTTAGACTAGGGAAGGTACCACCCTGCAATGATGGGTCGCTCCCTCATTGCAGCAGAATGGCTGACACTGCAATGACAAGGCAGACCCTCATTGCAATGGTGAAGAAGTTTCTACTTGGTGGCACTTTGGAGACCAGTGTCATTGGCACACTGTGCCTCCATTGGTCCACCAGTGCCAAGCCCCCAAATGCAGTGTCTCTGTTGGCTGCCACAGTGCCGCACCTCCATGCTCTTAAGAGCCAGTCTGCCCAGGGAGACAAAGAGGAGACTTGGTGTGAGAGGACAGGGGAGGGAGAGGAAGCAATTGTCTAGTATTGGTGCACTGTCTGCCTGCATTGGAAAAATAAATGCTTAAGAAAACATTCTTTTATAGTCTCAAATCTGCATAAAAAAGAGACAGATAAGAGAGGAGAACTGTGTGTGAGCAGAGGGAGGGGAAGCAAGCAGCAGTGCAGCATAGTGACTGTATGGGAAAATAAATAAAAAGTAATTTAAAAAATGCATAGCATAAGCTCGTGTGTATGAGACCGGGGAAATAAACACAAACAGAAGTACATTGAAAAACTTTACTGTTAAAACTGAAAAATAAAAGCATATATTACAAAATAAACATCCCCAATTGGACCATTTGTATTGTGGTATCCTGGCCCTAGGCTCTGCCCCCCACCCCCAATCTCTGTAGCACAGAACTGTCCACTGTAGACAATTATACATACTGCTTTACATCTGCCAAATCTGACTGTGTTCAGACTAGACTAGTAATGGTCACACACAGTATTTGAAGTGACAAAAAAAATGTTATTTGAAAATGTCCGGAACCCGAGGAACTTGTCAACCCACCCTTTTTGGTTTCCCAGCAATCTAACTGTGCTGTGCCTATATTCATGTTATTGTTCACAGTTTATTTGAAGTCGGGGGGAGGGATCATGAGCAAAAAAAAAAAAAAAATCACACTAAACTTGTTAGCGAAATTTGCTGCAAAACTACAGGACAATGGAAAAATTGTGCCGGGCAACCAAATTCAATGCCCTGGTTGTCTGTGGCTGCTACCTCCTTTATCACCAACCTCGCTTAATGTCAGTATGAGCTCCTGTCCCATTTTTTTCCAGACACAATATCTCCCCTTTAACCATCACTCTCTATTATCCACCACTCTCTTTTTCTGCCACAATTTAGGATTATGAAGGTTGGTTGATAAAGGGGGGAGCACTGTATTTTCCCCCACCAAAACAGTCAGAGCCTGCTCCCTTTATATATAACTTCTCTTGTTGCCATATGCAACAGCACTAATAAATAAAAAGAAGCATGCTTGACAGGTGACCGAGGAGCAGCTGACCACACTATTGTTTGAAGCTCACTTGGTGGGTGATTCAGAAGCCGCAGCTGGCAGCTTTGTTAAAAGCCCACTTGGTGGTGGCCCGCAATAGTCAGGGGTGGGGTGGAAGAGGCAGAGCTGGTACCCTGAGTGTGTGTTCATCTCCACGAGCATGCACTGCCATGTCTGCTGGGGTCCCGGGACTCTTGGGGGGGGATGAAGGTAAAAGCATAAAATACATATGTAAAAAAAAGCCCACTTAGTGGCCAGTGCAGGAGCTGCTGATTGCAGCATTCGTAGAAACCCAACTCTGGGGCACCAATGGTGGAATAAATCACTAGCACTGCCGGGGGCTGACACATCTACAGACCCCACACTATCTCAATACCTTTGCATTTAAATTTACAAACATAAAAAGGATGACAGTGTATTCTATTGCCACTGAGTCTCGGGGAAGAAATGGGACTGAAGGTCTTCTCTCTTCCCTAAATTTTATGTAGTCCCTATCTCGGTTAAACACAAGTTTTTCAATGCACTTGTGAAGAGCATTGAGCCTTAGAGCTACTGTTATTTTCTCAGTGCACAAGTATTTTCAGATGGAGGCCAATGATCAAAATTTCTCATGTAAATTTACCTTTAATAGCATGCCTTTTCCATTGAACTTTCAGCATGCATCTTACTGTATTACTGGGGTGGGGTGGGGGCAATGTTTTTTGGGGGGCAATGTTTGTTCCCCAAATGATTTACCAAGAATAGCTCAGCTGAGATGCAAATGCTTGTTTTCTGTGGTGCCCTTGTACAGCTGTGTGTGTGATGAAGCGGCACTGAGGGCAAATGGCTCTAGTGCAATTTGAATCAGAAGTTTCTGATTCCAAAGTCTGGGCTGTTTAACTCAATGAATCTCTCTCTCAGCTACCATTCATTAAAGCACCTTGATTCCTCATTCTCAAAACATTGTGAAATTCCAATCCATGTAAGTAAGTAACACTTTATTTGTATCAGGCGTATATCATCAGCAGCTCAAAATGCATCTTACCAGATCTATTTCCAGTGAAAAGGGTAGCTGTTAAATGCAAACTGCAGACACTACTGTTTCACTGCATAGCAGGAAGCAGAGTCAGTTGCCTTTATTAGAAAAATCCACCCACAGTAACAGAAAGTAGGTTTGTAATGAGTAAGGTTTTGGCTCTACGTCAGAAAACACAAAACTGAGTCTCAGCAGACATTGTTAACCAAATACACATGAACACACTTCAATGACGACAGCAGTGCTAAAACTTCCCCAGCCTTCTTAAACTACACAGAAGCAGCACTGTTCTAAAGTACTGCACTGGACATGCCGTAAGGGTACAGAGTGAGAGATGCAGCCTGTTGACATGGCTGCTTACACCACTTGCATGGCATTGTTGTAGTAGTATTTATTCATAAAAGACGACATGAGCAGGAATACAATCTCGTTGTTCCATCGCTCATTTAAAAAAGGACACCTTTACTTGCAGACCTGGTTCCAGGGACATGATTTACAGGAGTAATATATCATTCATTGCAGAAAACTTCATTAATGCATCAATTAGGGTTGTTACTAAAGTGACAAAAGCAGGAAAATGTGATGTTAGGATTTCCAACCCTAATACCCCGCCCCCACTCTGCAGACACTGACAGGCGTCGGGTGTGCCTTGTGGTCACTGGACCTAACACTCACCCAATTCCATAAGTAAATAAGCTGAGATGGGTTCAGTATAGGAGAACTGGCAAGCATTCATTCGAACAACCCCAATACACCCTCCTCGATGCCTGCCAGTGTCTGCATGGTGGGGGTAGGAGTGTTAGGGTTGGAAATCCTAACACCACACTTCCCTGCTTTGTCGCTTTAATAACAACCTTAACTGATGCATTAACAAAGTCTTTTGCAATGAATTTCCTTACTGTTTCAGACAGTGTAATCATATCCTTATTTGTCTGTGGGCGCGTAGATCCGTCTGGGCCCTGCTCTCCCATCCCTCCATAGATACGTATAGCCTTGTGCTTCCATTCAAAGGACAATAGTGACCAAATTGTCAAAATAGCCATCTAATTACGCCACCTCATGTACCACCGGTACAGAAAATTTTAGGATCCACGCCAAAACATAATTCTGCACAACTGCAATGTCATTCTGCACCACAGGTGCGAAAACACATTTTGGGACAGGATTTGAAAAATTACAGCTGTGACATACATGATGTCAGGTAATAAGAAAGCTATGTTAAAAATCTGTCATCAAAATATTTAAAATTTCAGAAGTTATGAGGGGGTGTACTGAAATTTCAATGAATGGTCAGAACTTTGGCATTTTTTCTTATTTTGACCCCAAATTTTCAACACAGTCCTCTTATGATCCAACCTCATAAACCCTGTAGGTGAAGATTTTCAAATCCATGCCAAAATGTCATTCTGTGGCATGGGTGCGAAAACACATTTCAGGCAGGATATGAAAAATGACAGCTGTACTGTTCACGAGGTGTATGAAAAACAGGTTACTCACCTGTAACAGTAGTTCTAGGAGTGATATATGATGTTCATCCACACTAACTGGCAGTGTCCTTTCCCTTTAAGATGTGCCGAAAAGTCTTCACAATGGCTCCTCCCACCCTTGGCTCCGCCCCATGACCAGTACATGCCCACTGGAAGCAGAGTGTGTGCGCTGAAGCTGGGGAGGTCGGGTAGGTCCATGTGGATGAACATCATATATCACTCCTAGAAAGTACAGTTATGTAAAAACGTACCTTAACAGTAGATCTTTGAGGGATGTCTCTTGCAGCAGGTACTACTTTTAGGTAGTCGCCAGAGGTCACTGTGGCACATGGCATCTCTTCTAGCAGTCTTTTACCACAGGCTGCCCACCGATGACATCATCATCCTGCTTCCTATATAAGAGTGTACGGTCCCTGGTATCCTTAGTTCCCCACTGGATTCAGGTCGCTAAGTGAGGACCGAGGAACCAAAGGTGTCCCTTCCCAAGTGCTAAGTGGAACAAAGTCTATCTCTTAGAGAAGGAGGGGGACAGAGGGAGGGAACATATCTGCTGCAAGAGACATACCTCAAAGATCTACTGTTATGGTAAGTTTTTACATAACTGTACTATCTTCCATAGGATGCTCTCTTGCAGCAGGTAATACTTTTGGGATGATTCCCAAGCAGTGCACCCAAAGAAGGTGGAATTGTGATAAGAGGCCCTGTAGGACTGCATGGCCAATGGCCGTCCTATGTCGGGAAGCAATATCTAAATTGTAATACTTCATGAAACTGAATGGTAGACCATGTGGCTGCATTGCAGATAACGGTGATCGAGGCCCCTTTGAAGCAGGCCACCGTGGAGGCATGGGCTCTAGTGGAATGGGCTTGTACTGTTCCTGATAGGGGCTTCTTGTATTTTTTGTAACAAATTGTGATGCAATTAGCCAACCAACTGGAAGAAAATATTACTCACCATAGTAATCTTGTTTCTTCAAATGGATCACTCATTATGATTAAACAATGCAGTCAGCCTCCTGTGTTGAACTGCCCGGAGAAATGGAATTTTATGCAAATTATGGAATTCTCAAGTGGCTCATGCCACTTGCAAACTACTGCCCTAGCAACTGCTGCACTCTGAGTGCTTCAGATTCTTACGGAGCCTAACTGGGTAAAAGACCCACTGGCTAAAAATTAATATTAAAATAACATTTTTTGCCCTTTCAGGTCAAAACATCCTTAACCAACAAACCTAAGAAATTTTAAGACCACCTGGACACCAACTGGTTAAACAAAGTGAGTCTCTACCTTAACCAATATATGAGAAAAGAAAAATACCCCAATGCAGGGATGCAGAGCAACTTCTATAGGTTCTAGCAGGGGAGGTAGGGAGGGTATTTAATCACAATGCGTGATCCCTTTGAAGAAACAAGATTACTACGGTGAGTAATTTTTTTCTTCTAACCCCAGGAATCACTCATTATGATTAAACTTAATGCAGACTACCAAGCAGTACCTTTGGAGGCTGGGCAGAGAACCTATTTTGGAAACAGGCTCTGCAGTACTGCTGTACCAAACCTAGCATCACCTCTGGATTGCCAGTCCAGGCTGTAATGCTTTGTGAAGGTGTGTACTTTTTTTCATGTAGCTGCTTTACAGATTTCCAGTAGTGGAATTTCTTATGAAGCTGCCACTGAAGCAGCTGTGCTCCTGGTGGAGTGTGCTCTCAGGCCCAGAGGTACTTGTTTACCCACCTTACTATAACAAAACTGCATACATGCCACTATCCAGCAAGCAATTGTACATTCTTTTGCAGCTCTGCCCTTACCAACTTCACCATTTGTGAGAAAGAGCTGTGACTGACTTGTCCTGTAGGACTTGGTTCTGTCAATGCAGTGGTTAAGTACCCTTTTGACATCAAGGGAATGGAGTCTCCTTTCTGGAGAACTGGAGTTGTATGTAAAGAAGACAGGTAGAGTGATAGACTGATTCAAGTGAAAATTAGATACCACCTTGGGAAGAAATTTTCTATTAGTCTGAAGGGTCATCTTGTCCCTGTGGAATGAGATGTAGTCCACATCTATGCACAGGGCTTGTAATTCACTGAGCGTTCTGGCTGAAGTAATGGCAACCAGGAAAACAGTTTTCCAAGTGACATACTTCCAATCTGCGGTTGCCATAGGTTTGAATGGTGCATCCATGAGTTTAGCCATGCAAACATTTAGATTCCAGGCCGGAACCAGTTCCCTTAGGGAAGGGTGTAGAAGATTAAGGCCTTTAAAATATTTTCGACATACTGGATGAGAGGCCGTAGACCTCTCTTTACCAACTGACAGGTAAGCAGAGACTGAAGCTAAGTGGACCTTGAGGGTGGAAGGCTTCAGACCTAAGGAAGGTAAATGTGTATGGTAATCTCAAAGAATAGCCAAATCAGCCCTGACAGGGCTCACACCCTTACCTGTACACCATAAAGTAAATCTTTTCCACTTAGAGGAATATGTCTTCTTAGTAGGGCTTCCTGGAACCCCTAAGCACTGATAGCACCTGTTCTGCTAGGTTTAGGTTAGCAAATTCTAAGTCCTCAAGAGCCACACCTTGAGCCTCAGTGATATGAGATTGGGGTACAGGATCCTGCCCTGACAGGAGGTTAACAGGTTGTGTGTCCTGGGCAGGTGGATAGGGGAAACCACTGACAGAGACAGCAGAAGAGAGTACCAGTGTTGTCTCACCCAATCCGGAGCCACCAGTATCATTTTTGCTGGTTGGGACCTCAATTTCAGTAGGGTCCTGAAGATCAAAGGAAAGGGAGGGAATGCGTACAGGAACTTCCCAGTCCAATCCAGGGCCATGGTGTCCAGGGGAATTGTGCCCAGTAGATGAGGCCTGCAACAGTACATTGGAAGCTGGTGGTTTTCTGTGGAGGTAAAGAGATCCACCTCTGGAATGCCCCATTTCCCGAAAATTATACTGAGTACCTGAGTATTCAGGCACCACTTGTGGTGGTCTTGACTTATCCTGCTTAGAAAGTCTGCTAGTACATTGTCTTTCCCTGGAAGGTGTATGGCTGACAGGGATACTCCCATAGAGTATACCAGGGACCACAGCCTCATTGCTTCTGTGCACAGCAGATCTGACCTGGTACCTCCTTGCTTGTTGATGTAATACATGGTTGTGGTGTTGTCTATTCTGACTCACACCACCTTGTTTTGTATGTAAGGAGCAAATGTTTTTAGAGCCAGGTAAACAGCTCTGAGCTCCAAGAGATTTATGTGCAACAGAGACTCTTGGGGGGGACCATGTGCCACTTGCTGTGTGTTCTAACATGTGTGCCCCCCAACCTAGAAGAGAAGTATCTGTTGTCAGGATTACTGATAGTTGTTCCCTTATAAAAGGTACACCCACGCTGAGGTTGTGCTCATCCAGCCACCATTGTAAAGCCTGGACTAAGCTTTTTGTGACTGGAACCAGTTTGGACATAGGATCAGTCCTGTGAGACCAATACTGTCTGAGATGAAACTGGGTATCTCTTATTTGAAACCTGGAGCCCATTACCACTGCAGTGGCAGATGCCATGTGGCCCAGTAGCCTGAGAAATTCTCTGGCTGATTTGGGTCTCCCGGACACAAAGGAATTTGCAATCTGCAGAATGCTTGCCACCCTGTCTTGTGGCAGGAGGGCTCTGCCCTGTCTGGTGTTTAGTTCTGCTCCAATAAACTCCAGCACCTGAAGTGGTACTGCTGAGATTTCTCTTCATTTATCAGAAATCCCAGGGACCCCAGTGTAGATTTTGTTAGTGCCAGAGACTGCACTGCATGCTGCAGAGACTGTCCTACTACTAACCAGTCGTCCAGGTAGGGGAAGACTGTTACACCTTGTTTTCTCAAAAACTCTACCTCCACTGATAGGCACTTAGTAAAAACCCTTGGTGCCAATGTTAGTCCAAAATGGAGAGCTGCAAACTGATAATGGCCTGAAGCCAGTCTGAATCTCAAGAATTTTCTGTGAGATGGTCTGATGGGAATGTGAAAATAAGCATCCCTTAGATCTACAGTAGGGAAGCTAGCCAGTCTCCCTTTTGCAATGAGGGAATGATTATTGCCAAGAGTGACCATGTTGAACCTTGGTTTCAAGATGTACTTGTTCAGAAGTGTTAGATCCAAAATAGGTCACCAATCCCCATTTTTCTTCCTTATGAGGAAGTACCTGGAGTAAAAACCTTTGCTCCTGCTTGTTAGAGGCACTACCTCTACTGCTTTAATTGGTAGCAGATGCTTTACCTCTGCCTGCAAAAGAATTCTGTCTGCAGCTTTGTTGAAGCAAAGGTTCTTGTTCTCAGCTTTGGAAATGGTTTGAAACTGAGTGCCAGGCCCTGGCTCACTACCTCCAACACCCACTTATCTGTGGTGATGGAATGCCAAGCATGAAGGAAATGAGCCAGTCTGCCACCTACTTGTCATCCTGCAATAGGGGATGCAACCTGCACTAGCCCATCAGGGGTTCTGTGCGGGCTGTGCCTGAACCTGTGGTGCAGCAGCTGCTCTTCTCATGCCTCTCCTGCCCCTTCCTCTAAAATAACCTCTGGCCTGCTGCTGAGAATGAGAGGCCTGAGCCTGAAAGAAGGGTTTGGGGTAAAAACCCCTACCTCTACCTCCTCTACTCTGGGGTCTATAAGAGGTGGATGGCCTATCCTTGGAATTGCTCCGATAGGTGGATTTATATTCCTCCACCTTCTTCATGTATGCCTTTGTTTTATCCCCAAACAAAGAGCTGTTTTCCATGGGAAAATCCATTGCTTTGGCCTACGTGTCTAAAGTCAGGTTGGTGGCTGTAAGCCAAGCAAACCTCCTGAGTGAAACAGACAAAGCCATTAACCTGGATGCAGTATCATTGGCATCCACTGCCATATGAAATTGGTACTTGGTAGCATCAAGTGCAACCCTTGCTGTATCCTGTAAGTCTACAGCCACTTCACCTGGGACCTTATCAGCCAAAGCTCAAACAGTGTTCCATAGAGCTTTCTGGTACTGCACTGAATATGCCATGTAATTGGCCTGCCTAACTAATAAAGAGGCAGCCATGTACCTTTTCTTTCCCATAGCATCCATTTTTCTTGAATCTTTGTCTGGTGGATGGGTAGCCAAGGGGTTCCTGACCTTGTCACAGGCAGCAGCTTGTACTACTCCCTCAGGATCAGGATGAGTAAACAGAAAATCAGCTGTAGTTCTGTCCAGCTGATATTTCTTGTCAGCTTTCTTATCCACACCAGGGATAGAGTTGGATTTTTAAAAATCTGCACTGCTGCCTTTTTTAAGGATTTATGCATGGGCAGAAGCAGATGTTTTGTGGGGGTTAACCCCATCATCTCCAGAAAATCTGCCTCCTCCATATCCTCTTCTGTTTCCTGAAGAGGAAGGTTCAGGGTTTCCATCATGCTCTTAACAAAAGCATAGTGGAAGGAGTATTCCTCAGGACCCCTAGGAGAGGACCCAAGTTCTTGCTTGGGGAGACCTCTGGATCTATAGGTTCCCCTTCCAAGTCGTCGTCCTCCTCCTCCCCATACACTTCCAGCACTTCTTGCCTTGCTGGAGTTGTAAGAGGAATCGGGGCAACTGGCAAATGAACCAGGATTGCACCCTGTAGGGCTTGTAACACTTGTAGTGCCTTAGCAATGTCCTCAGCTGAGGGCATAATGTGCTTCTCTGCTGGGAGCTCCTTTGCCTTCTTGGCCAGAGGCACAGCGACATGTTTTTCTTTACACTTTTTCTTTAATGGAACAGGTTCAGAGCCTGTTTCTACAGCCCTTTTTGTTTTACCTTGTTCAGATTTATCTGAACTCCTGTCAGAATCCTTGGCTTTACCTCCATCCTTTTTGTGGGAAGAGGAAGAAGCAGAATTATCCACACTAGAGGCAGAAGCAGAAGCCATCTCTTCTAAAATTTTAGATCTTTTCTTTAATGTCTTAGGGCAAAAGGTCTTACAAATATCACAATTGGCAAATATATGACTTGTACCCAAACAAGAAATACACAGAGAGTGTCTATCTGCTTTTGCTATAAGTTGCCCACAAGACTCACAACATTTAAAACTCATAACATTTAAAACCCATGGGTCCTGTAAATTTTTTAAGTTTATCTAAATGGACCGCTGACATTGACAGACAAAAATATTACTTCACAATAAACCGTTATTTAAAGCATCTCGGAACCAGAGGATTTTTAAAATAACAACCGCTAGCGGTTCCAGGAACTGGTCGCAATTCGGTTCCTGAATAAAAAGGGAACTGATATATACAGTAATTTAACAAAAATAAAGCAGTTCAAGGAACCGATCACTAAATATATAAAATAAAGAAAAACTGAGGTAAAAACCTCCCAGATAGACACAGAACCCACGGTTCCAAGGAACTGTGAGGGAACCGCAAATAGAGACAAACCACTAGAATAAAACTAAACTATACTAAACAATGTTTCTAAGGCAGTAATTTAGATATAAACTAAAATGAGTACTTATCCACAGATAAACTTTATTCTAAAGACAGTTCAAGGAGAGCTCTCCGGAACGTCCTTACTAGGCAGGCGGAGAAAAGAATCTGAAGCACTCAGAGTGCAGCAGTTGCTAGGGCAGTAGTTTGAAAGTGGCATGAGCCACTTGAGAATTCCATAATTTGCATAACATTCGATTTCTCCAGGCAGTTTAACACAGGAGGCTGACTGCATTAAGTTTAATCATAATGAGTGATTCCTGGGGTTAGAAATGGTTTTCTTGGTAACTGTGGAACCTTCACTCATAGAGGCGAAGGTGACAAACAATTGAGAGGCTTTTCTCAAGGATTTGGTACAGTTTATATAGTACCTCAGAATACGATGAACATCTAAGGTGTGTAGGAGATGTTCACCCTGATTGGAATGTTCCAAGTAATAGATGGGCAATTCCATGGTTTGGTTTAATGTATGTTCTGAAACCACTTTAGGCAAAAATGAAGGGTTGGTGCAGAGAACCACCCTATCCTTGTGGAAGATTAGGTAAGGCTGTCTACACATCAGAGCTTGAAGCTTGGAGATATGCCAAGCCGAAGTAAAGACCACTAGAAACACTGTCTTCAAAGGGAGGAAGTGGAGCTCAGTGGTAGCTGCTGGCTCAAAGGGCGCAAGGGTGAGTTTCTCTAGTATGAAATTCAAATCCCAAGGGGGAGCAGGGCACTTTATAGGAGGTTTGTTATGAAGCATACCTCTTAAGAATATCTTGGCAAGATGATGTTGATACAATAATTTGCCTTCATAGGGTTCGGGAACAGGAACAAAATTTTCCTGTTTGCTGTTTCTCATCGATGATTGGCTATACTTTGCACTAGCTGCTGTGTGTGAGCCAAAGACGGCAGGAAAATGAACTGAGGATACCAGGGACCGCCCACTCTTATATAGGAAGTAGGATGATGATGTCATTGGTGGGTGGCCCCTGATAAAAGACTGCTAGAAGAGCTACCATGTGCCACAGTGACATCTGGCAACTACCCAAAAGTATTACCTGCTGCAAGAGACCATTCCGTGGAAGTTCTACTGTTACAGGAGAGTAACCTGTTTTTCTAGGGACGTGGATATGACGTTCCATCCAGACTAACTGGCAGACTCCTAGCAGTTCTCTGAGAGGAGGGAGGCAAGGCACACGCCCACTATTTAGGAAAGAGAGATTGGAGAACTGCGGCCCCAAAACCAGCATCCCGGCATGACTCGAGGTCAATGTGGTAATGGGAAATGAAGGTGTGTGCTGACTGCCAGGTAGCAGTCCTGCAGATTTCCTGGCTAAGGATGTCCTTGGAAGCAGCCACTGGCACAGCAGTATGGCAAGTGAAATGAGCCCTTAGCCCTCCGGGAGGCTCCCTACCCACCAACCTATAGCAGAGATCAATGCAGGATGTGATCCACCTGCCAATCATCTGCTTGGCTGCAGGTCTGCCAGGTATGGCTTCAGCGTGGGTGACAAACAGCTGGTGAACCTCTCCCCTAACTCCAGCCATGCACTCTTTGTAATAAGTGAGCCTCAGGTCCAGAGTATGGAGTCTGTGCTCAACTTCCGAGGTGTGATTGGTGAAGTACACCGAGAGATTAATCACCCGTTTAAGGTGAAACTCCAACACAACCTTCGGAAGGAACTTTGGATTGGGGAGCAGGACAACCTTGTCCCTGTGGAAGACCAGGTAAGGAGACTCCACCAAAAGAGCCTGGAGCTCCCCAATCCTTCTGCCTGATGTGACAGCCACCAAGAAGGCAGTCTTCCACAACAGGTGAGACATCTCACACCTGTGCATCTGTTCGAATGGCTTGCCCATGAACTTTGCCAAAACCAGCAACAAGTCCCACAGTGGTAGTGGTTCATGCACTAGAGGGGAAATGTGGCCAAGGCCCACCTTTTCCTGCACCACCGACTGCTGACCATCCTGCACCCGGTAAGCAGAGATGGCTGCCAGGTGCACCTTAAGGGTCGTCGACCGAAGGCCCAACTGAGAGAGGGGCCAAAGGTAATCAAGGATGCTAGTCACTGGCTGAGTCCAGCCCCTTGCCCTGACACCAAATGGAGAATCTCTTCATTTCAAGGTGTAGCACTTCCTGGTCGACTCCTTCCAAGATGCCTGCATGACAGTGAAGACATCTTCGGGGAGACCCAAGGCCTGGAACTCTAGCTGCTCAGGAACCAGGCCAACAGGTGCACGGATTGAAAGTCCAGGTGGAGTACCTTCCCCTTATTGATGGAAAGCAGGTCCAGGCATAGGGGAAGGTGCCTTGGGAGCCTGCTGCTGAGGCTGAGGAGACTAAGGTACTAGAACTGTGGTGGCCAGTCTGGAGCCACAAGGATCAACTGTGTCTTGTCCCTCTTGGCCTTGAGAAGCACCTTGTGGATCAAGAGAAGTGGAGGGAAGGCATAAAAAGGGCCCAGAGTTCAGGGCCTTGAGAAGACATCCCCCTTCAGAGTTCCCTGCTAAGGGGAAAGGCACAAAACAGCCTCAACTTTGCATTCTCCCTGGAGGTAAACAGGTCCACCTGAGGGGTGCCCCACTGGGAGAACAGACTGTGAACTACCTCTGGGTGGAGAGACCACTTGTGAGACACCTCGCCCACCTTGCTGAGGGCATCCACTGGCTGATTGGAGGCTCCTGCCACATGGATGGCCAGGAGATCCGCCTCCAGGTTGTGCACAAGGGTCCAGACATGGAGAGCTTCCTTGCACAAAGACAGGGAGTGTGTTCTGCCCTGCTTGTTGAGGTAGTAGATGGTCATGGTGTTGCCTGTCTGGACTTGGACCACTTGACCCCAAATGTGTGAAACGAATGCAGACAGGACCAGCCAAAGTTCTCAGAGCTCCAGCAAGTTAATATGGCATCGGGACTCTTTGGGGGTCCAGAGCCCATGGACTCTGTGTTCCCCCAGGTGAGCACCACAGCCCGTGAAAGAGGCATTGGTCATCAGGATGACTGTTGGCTCTGGGCAGATAAATGGGATCCCTTTCTGCAGATGTGCTGGGACCAGCCACCACTGGATAGCATCCCACATCTGCTGGATCACCATGACTGGCTGGTCGAAATGCCCCTTGCGCTGAGACCACAGGCTGGCCAGCTCCCACTGTAGGAAGCGCATTCTTCAGCAGGCCCAATAGACCACACTGGTACAAGCCATCATGTAGCCCAGCAGGTGCAGGAAGTTCCAGGCAGGACACAATTGCCCAACCCAAAATGATCGGGCAAAGGAGGAGAGAGCCTCTGCCCTGTCCTCTGGGAGCTGGGCTCTGGCTCTGCAAGAGTCGAGCTCCACCCCAATGAAGTTGATCACCTGGAAGGGCATGAGTTTCGACTTGACCTCACTGACCAGGAGGCCAAGTGTGAGGCAAGTCTGGAGGACCAGGTCCCTGGAATGCTTCACCTCCTGTCTGGAGGGACCTGCTATCAGCCAGTCATCCAGGCAGGGAGAAACCCAGACCTCTCAGCACCTCAAGTAAGCTACCACCACTGCAATGCACTTTGTGAAGACCCTGGGGGCTGAGGGAGGGCCAAAGTGCATGGCCTGGAACTCAGAGGTTTCCCTCAGCTCAAAAGCGGAGGAACCTTCAGTGAGACAGACAGATCGGGACATGAAAGAATGCATCTTGAAGATCCAAGGAGCAAAACCACATGTTCTGCTCTAGAGATGGTATGATCTTAGACAGAGTTACCATCCTGAAGGTGCGTGACCTGAGGAACTTGTTCAGGTTGTGCAGATCTAGAATGGGGCACCAGCCCCCTCATCCGCTTTGGTACCAGGAAGCACCTGGAGACAAACTCTGGGTGTTCTGGAGGATCCGCAACAGGAACCATGACCGCTTTGTGGAGAAGCTAGGTTATGTCATCTCTGAGAGCTGACAGCATGTCTGCAGAAGCAGAGTCCTTCTATAGGGTGTGGGCTCAGCAAGGAGGGTACTGCTCGAACTCTAGAGGCAGACCCTGATAAACTACTTCTAGAACCCACCTGTCCATGATAACAGCAAACTGAGCAAAAAGGAAGTGGCAGAGCCCACCCCCACGGAAGGACCCAGGGGAGGCATGACAGGCATGAGGGAGGCACCCCCCATCCCATCACTGGGCAGACTTGGAGGAGGAGAAGAGCCTGGCTAAGAAGCCACCGGAGCCTCTCCCTTCTACCTTATGGACAGCTGAGGCCATTGACTTGGGCCAAGGTCGTCAAGCCTGAGCCTGCTTGACAGCCTGTTGCTGGCCTAGCTCGGCTACTGCAGTGGAGGTGGAGTGAAAGGGCTTCCATTTCTGATGCTGCCTGGAGCCCTTGGGGTCCTTCTGGGCAGATGTCACGGACTCCAAGGTGGCATTGTACTACTCGATGCATGTGAGTTGACCCTCAACCCTGGGCCCAAACATGTCAGTGCCCAGGAAAGGAACATCTGCCAGCTTGTGCTGAGTGTCAGTTATGAAGGTTGAGATCCTTGACCAAGCCCTGTGGCGCATGGCCACGTCCCCAATGTCCATGGCAGTCTGGAGCTGTTACTTGGCCACAGCCTGGCCCTGGTCTTGGATCTGTTTGACCGTGGTCTGAAGGTCTACAGGCAGATGAGGAAGCACCCCATTTAAGATGCCCAGCAGGGCATGGGAGAAGTGGGCCATGAGGAGGGCCAAGCTCACCTGGCAGATGCCAAGTAAGGAGGCAGCACAGACCTTTTTAGCTGTGTGGTACAACTTCTTGGACTCCATATCAGGTGACTTGTCAACATCCCGGGTGTTGCTGGAGCACCGGAACACAGAGTCAGCCATCAACCCCTCGGCCAAGGGGTGTTATGTGAATCCTGAAAGGGATCCAGTGAGCACCACACACATGCGGGCCATCTGGGCAGAAGGCACAGGGCAGGAAGCGGGGCAATGCCAGAACTCCAGGGCAGGGCCAAGAATGGCTTCTGCCACCGGGAAAGCCTCCATCAGAGAATCTTCCTGGTCGAGGATCTCAGTCAACAGGTAACAAGCCCATTTCTGGATGGGCTCCATCTTCATACCCATCAAATCAGAGATCAAACAGAGGAGGCCCATTAAAGAGGATGGACCTTTGTCTGTCAAGAGATCCCCATGGACTTCAAGTCAACTGGACTGGAGTGCAGAGAGGAACCCTCAGACCTCAAAGAGTTGTCAAAGAGTGGTCAACTGCCGGAGTTCCCACTGACCCTCCAGGGAAGGTCAGGGGTGATGGTGACTGAGAGCTGATGGGGAAGCCCTTGACCAGCTAAGACTCCTTAGTCGGAGTGCTGACCATCGGTTGTCTGGGTGATGGTTCCACCACAAACAGCGGCCGAGTCATGACTGTCTTAATTGATTTCTTCTGCAGAGTCGGCATTGGCCTTTCAGGTGACAGCCAAGAAACTGGGGTTGGCTTGGCACCAGTAACACCAGCTGTTACCACATCAAGTCCTTTTAGCATTGATGCAACTTGCGCTGAAGCTTCTCCTCACCCAAGGATGAAGAACAGTGGTGGCGGCGCTTCCCATGGTGCTAAAAAAGGAAGAGCAGATGATGGCAGAACCAGCTCGACCCACAGGAAGAAGACCGAGACCTTGACCTCGGTTGCCATAGGGACCGGTGGCAGGGTTTGAAGGGAGTCGGTGATTGCCAAGGCTCCTCCTGGTCAGGGACCAGAGGCAGTGGGTCAGCAGACTGATCTGCTCCTCCAAAGGTCCTAGACAAGGAAGTATCTGCCTCTTTGATCGACAACTGGTCGGTCACCTTGAGAAAAATCTCAGCTGGGGTTTGGACCAGCGTCTCAGCTGACAAGCTTGACGGAGTTACTGTGGAGCCAGTGGCCAAGGTCGAGGATTCCCACCGAAGTCAAATCCAGAGAAGCACAGAAATTGGAGGCCCTAAACTGAGAGCACTCCTGATCCCAACTGACGATGAGTCTTTTCTTTCTTAGACTGTTTTTTAGATTTAGATTTGCCATTGGGTCCCTGTCCGAAGGTTGTCAGGGACTGGCACACTTCCTTTAAGGAACCTATAAAAGTCGAACCCAGCTGAAGTGACATGAAGGCAGAAACCAAGGAGGAATGGGCCACAGCCTGGGCCACCTCCTCTTCAAGGCCAAAAGCTGCTCAGCAGACCCCGCAGCCACAGAGACCACCCAACGGCATCTTTGGATTTGACTGGCGGGTTCCTCTGCACCAGGCGGCCCAGTTTCAGGTTGGTGAGATGGTCTCCAGGACAGTAGAATGAAATAAGTGACAAAAGTGCAGGCCTGGTGTTCGTGGTCATGCCCTAGGCAGCAGATGCATGTGGCGTGCGGGTCAGTGCTGGACATCTTCTGCCCGCAAGGGCACCAGTGGAATCCAGAAACATACTTATCATCCATTACGGTTGCAATCGAAGATCGAGTAGAAGATTAAACTCTTGAGAGTTGGTTTGGAAGTAATTCAAAAGAATTTAAGCACTAGGGCCTACTCAATGTGGAAGCGGTAAGGAAGGAACCTACTTCTTCCAGCAGAATGGAAGTTCTGGTGTCATAGGGTGGAGCTGAGGGAGTTACCACTCGGGTAGGTGAGAGCAGCCAGCCTGAAGACTTTCTGGCACATCTTAAAGGGAAAGGACACTGCCAGTTAGTGTAAATAGACTGTCATATCCACATCCCTAGAAAAATGGCTATGTTGAAAATTTGGAGTCAAAATATTAAAAATTACCAAAGTTACGCATTTGCGTAGAAACATTTCAATGAATGCTCATAACTCACCCATTTTTAGTAATTTTTTCACCAAATGTTTGACATGGGCTTTTGGAACCCCACCTCATGAACACTGGTACTGTCATTTCCTTAGTCGGTCCCGAAAGGTGTTTTGTGCAGAAACCGCAAAATCACCTTCTGGGCCCAATTAACAGAATGGCAGTGACAGTGTTCACGAGGTGGGGTCCAAAAAGCCCAAGTTGAAAATCTGGTGAAAAAGTACTTAAAAATGGCAAAGTTATGAACATAAGTTAAAAACTCCTTTGAAATACATTATACAGCACTTACCTTGATTCCTCAGTTTGCAGTTCGGCTTTAAAGAGTGCAGACGTGTCCCGGTCCAGAGAAGATGACAGCGGACTACCTGTGGAGGTAAGTATAGGGTAAGGCGAGGGGTGGGTGCTCAGTAGGAGGGTTGGGATGTGGGAGGGGGATGGCGGGGACTACAAGGGACTGTTTTCTTTTTTTCAGAGACAAAAGAAAAAAAGACATCAGGGATGGTTTTCTTGTTACAGGAAGAAATTAAATAACTATTCCACTGTGTGAGCTGAGCACTTCTCATAAGAAAAGCTGGATGAATTAAAATGGCTACTTGATGCAAAAATTGATTTTAGCATTCAATAATAAGTGGATCACTAAACAAATCAGAGGTTTTCTGGTGACAGCTCACCCACTTGTCAATGATTTATTTGCTTAGCAAAGTACACAAGTTGTTGGACCATCCAATGGGTAGACCCTGTATGAGTGGGTTTAGATCAGCCAGCAAACTCCTCTCAAAATCCACTGACACCCATATTTAGCTTTCTCATGGTGAGCTTCCATCATCCATAAAGGATACTAAGGATAGCCAGTGTACTCTTCTGGATATGGATTTCGAAGAAGACACTTGGACATTAAGGCATTATATACGAGCATCCCTCATCAGAGGGGCTTAGATGCTTGAACGTTCTTACTTTTTTCACTTACAGTATTTTATATTGTACTGTGTGTTCTTTTAACCATCTATTCCTTTGTTTAGTTTTATCAATTACAGGTGTGGCAGAGCCATTTTTTTTTGGGGGGGTGCTTTCTGTTAATTTGAGAGACAGTGATTGTTTGCTCATATGAACTATCTTGTTGATGGATACTGCAAATTTCATCTGTGGCAGAGCTGTATTTTTACTGAGCAGCTGTGACTTCAGCAATAAATTGAGATTACTGACAGCAAGAACAAAGACTACCTAGTGAGAACCCAGTCAGGTATAGACAATCCAAAGAGGCAATCTCCTAGTAGCCTCAACACAGATCCAGTCGCCCATCCTGGGCAGCAAGGAGATGAGAGATACACTCCTCTCCCCAACACAGAGCTTCTCACCTACTGTCAGTCCCTCCTGGGGTACAACTTCAGTCCTGCTGACTCGCCCGGTGGCTCGCTTGGTTACTTCTCTGGTGGCTTGCTTTCTCTGAGACTGATGTGGTGGTGCCTGCTGGCTTATCTATCTCACGAGACAAGGAGGACTTGAAGTGAGCTGAGGAGAGAGAGGAAAGGATAGAGTGAGGACAGCAGCAGGAATCAGGACGGCACTGGGCAGGCAGCAGCCAGTCAGTTGTGATGACTGATAGCGGCTACTGTTGGAGAGAGGAAGACGGACCCGTACCGTACGAGTAACAAACACTGAGCACCAAGTAAGTGTCATGCAGACTGACATCTATTTCTAAGCCAGACACATAGCTAGTCCAGTGTTTTGAATGATAACTATGACTTTTAAGCACTGGGGTACTTTCTCAACTGATGTACATAACTGTCACTGTGCACTGCAATTTCTGAGTGCCCTAGTGCTTATTATTTGCTTGGTGCGGCTCTCGTGACATCTACTGACTCCATTTCTATCTAGTGATGATGATGCACACTTCCATAGTTGTTTCCAGTTGCTTACTTTTGCATGGTGATGGGACGAGCCAGGCAAGAGGTGCAGCTCTGGTGCCAGTGGTGGGAACACCAAGAGAGAATGGAATGGGGGATGGGCGCAAACGGTGGTACAAAGGGAGCAAGGCAGGTACTGCTGCAGCTCAGAGAATGAGTGTACTCCCTACTCATATTCCTGCAAAGTCACTGTCCTTGACATTAAACACTATTATTTTAAAGTATTTCTGGATAATGTGTCCAGTTAGGGGGGTGGTCTGGTCATTGTTGATGTAGGATGGGACAACAGGACGATTCGGCAAAGGAATCAGACTCAGTAGTAGGTAGTCAGGACTAAATAACATTGGTAAACTGCTATCAAGCAAGAGAGAGACTCTGAGCAGAGGAGCAAAACAAGCAGTTTCTGTAAGACTACACACATTGGACTACCATGACTTTGTTTATTACTGGGGATGGCGATCAGAGAAAGATGCTGTGAGGGAGCAGGAGACTAAGTCTTAGAAGATATACAGACAATAACAGATAAAGATTTATAAAATACTGAGTACTAAGTTCATCAAATAAATAAATATAGATTAAGATTAAAGGCTGGTAGTATAGCCTAGAGGTTAGAGGAACTAGGTGGGAACGAGCTTGATACATCCAACAAACCAGACCTGAGTTTGATTCTCACAACCTCCACTTGCATACTGTGTGACTCTGAGCAAGTCACTTAACTTCCCAGTGCTCCCAGGTCGCCCCTGAAAACAGGCAGTTGTGCCTAGTGGGCCTTACCCGGTTACCAAAGACTAAAATAAAAAAAAAATACAATAAATAAAAAGATTTTTCAGTTGCTCTATCACTCTAGTTATTGTAGATTAGATGCCGTCATCCAGTTTCGTACAATGCAAGGCACAACGTCTTTTAAATTAATGCCATTCTGCTCTAAATAAAATACATGCTACAATTTATTTAGAGTAAATAAAATACAAAAGTGAGTAGGGGATGGCGATCGGAGGGTGAGGGGCCACTAGACACCAGGGAATGAGTGGTTCCACTAGACACCGGGAAAGTAGGGGGCTGCAGAAGTACAGCGGAAGGCTCCTCCCCCTAAGCTGGGCACCTGGGATTATGTCCAGAAATGTATTCTCGCCATTATTTGAAAATAGTGGTCAGAATCTAGCTAAACGGGCCCTGTTTAGCTAGGTTCTGGAGTTTGTATTTTAAAACGACAACTGTTTTCTGCATTTTCCATGCTTTTTAGTTGGTGGGAGGAAAAAAAAAATGGCAGCATGGGAAAAAAAATTTTTTCCTCACGAAAAAGAAATGGATCTTGTGAGACTAAATCCTTTTTCACGAGATCAAATCCTTTGTTGAACTCAAGACATTTATCCTGAAAAATAAATGTCCCATAGGATATAATGGGAAACAACGAATTGAAAAACTGCAACAGTTTAATATTTTTGCACCAAACTAACAGTGACAGCTCTGTTAACCAAGTTCTTTCTACCATAAAAATTTCACGCCAAAATTCTACACTGTCTAGGCACAAGGCGACAGTGAAAAACTGCAAAAAAGGGTGACTTTTTACTTTTTTTCACTATCCGAATCTTAGAATCCACATACCCGACCGGAACAAAACATGGCAGATCAAGAGATCTACCCCACAGCACAGTGCATACCAACTTTTGTGCAAATCATTTGATCAGTTTCAAAGTTATTAAAGTGCACAATTTGAGGTTTAACATTAAATAGGCTACTCAACCCTAACTACAGGGGCATGACCGTGACCCTGTAATAAACTATACAGGTGCTTACATGCTTACCATACAACACTGTTGTTGCAAGCAGTACAATACCAATACAGTGCACACTATGAAGTCGCACAGGGTCCTGCATACAATACAATTACAAGCATACAATACATTATAAAATGGGCATCCAGAATAAAGACGTCTCATTGGTCAAACTATATCAAGTGACCGTGTTTAAAATCTGTTTCATGTACAGTCATCTTGGTAGTAAGCCACACCATATAATGGGCAAATCAGTCCTCCTACAACCAGAACTACCTTCCATCAGTCCCCTTACAACACAAATTGATCTTCCATCACAAACATGGCTGCTACCATTACGCTGTAAAAAACCTTTAGCTGGGCCCTAAAAATAAAACTACCTTAAATAAAACAAAGTAATATAAATGTTGTTTCCATGATCCTCACACTTTCCTTACACACATAAACGAATTAGAAAAATGATTGTTGTTTATCGTTTTCACTCCAACTCTTTCTTTGCTGACAATGAAAATTCCCCCTTCTATCTTTATCTGCTTATCAGGAAAATCTCTTCTGCTTGTCCTGACAGTGAGATAACTGAGTCTCTGGCTGTAACAGAGGCCTTTGCTTTGTGTGTGTGTATACAGTATGTTAGGAGAGAAGAAAAAAATTATTCACCATAGTAATGTTGTTTCTTCTAATGGAGTCTTGCTGTATTTTGACTATATGCAGTTAGCCCCAGCACTTGAACTGCTCTGGAAAATAAAGGGTTAACTCTATGCAAAGACATAGAATGTTGAGCTTGAGCTCGGTTTTCAAACCCCTGTCTGTGGTACTCTGAAGTGTAACCATCAGATTCTTACGAGCATTAAACTAACTAACTCAAAGGTAGAAATTGTTTCTAAAATTTTTGTGCCAAGTGGCAAAACAAAGTTTTTAGGGTCAAAAGACTCAAGTTGAGAACCCCAAAAAGAACACAAGCAGGTAGTGAACTAACCCAAAAACTTTAATAATAATTAGAAGAAACCCCCTAATGAGATGGACGCATTTCCAGTATACCTCTGGGGTGCAGCACTGTGCCTGCCCCACCACATCCCAAAACTACTAGGTTCCAGGAGGGGAGGCAGGGAGGGAGGCCAGAATACATCAAGACTCCATTAGAAAAAACAACATTACTATGGTGAGTAATATTTTCTTCAAACAACATGAAGTCTTGCTGTATTCTGACTATATGCAGACTACCAAGCAGTACCCCCTGGAGGAGGGAGTCACAGAACCTATTTTGGGAACAGGTTCTGCAGCACAGCCATGCCAAACCTAGCATTACTCCGTGACTGAATGTCCAGAGAGTAATGCTTGGTAAATGTGTGAACAGATTTCCAGGTGGCTGCTTTACAGATGTCCACTAAAGGTATATCTCTAGCTGCTGCAAC
Source organism: Neoceratodus forsteri (assembly GCA_016271365.2). Taxonomy (NCBI): domain Eukaryota; kingdom Metazoa; phylum Chordata; order Ceratodontiformes; family Ceratodontidae; genus Neoceratodus; species Neoceratodus forsteri. Next base: position 1,192,017,963 of record CM057453.1, read on the forward strand.
TGAAGCAGCTATACCTCTGGTAGAATGAGCCCTCAGGCCTGAGGGAGGTTCTTTCCCAAGCTTTGAACAGCAGAACTGGATACAGGAGACAATCCACCTGGCAACTGTTCTCTTGGTAGCAGGTTTGCCCTTTTCCACTTCCCTATAAGTGAGAAACAACTGAGAATAATCATTCCTATGGGCTTTAGTATGCTCCAAATAGTAACTAAGAACCCTCTTTACATCAAGACTGTGTAATCTCCACTCCTCAGAGGAAGAATGGTCAGTGAAAAATATAGGCAACGACATAGACTGATTCAGATGAAAGCCAGATACCACCTTGGAAAGAAACTTTCTGTTGGTTTGAAGGATCACCTTATCCCTGTGAAATGAAATGAAATTAGGTTCCACTGATAAAGCCTGTAATTCACTGATTCTCCTGGCAAAAGTAATGGCTAACAGGAATACAGTTTTCCAAGTCAAGTATTTCAGCTCAGCTTAGATAAAGGCTCAAAAGGGGGCTGCATAAGCTGTGCGATACAAATATTTAGGTCCCAAGAAGGGGTAGGCTCCCTGAAGGGAGGATTAACATGTACTAAACCCTTGAAAAATTTCTTGAAAACTGGATGAGAAACTAGGAAAGATCCCTTACCAGCAGAAAGGAAGGCAGACACAGCTGTCAAATGCACTTTGAGAGTTGTAGGCCAGAGGCCTAAACTGTTAAGATGCACCAAATAGCCCAAAACAGTGGCAATATCAGCCAGCTCTGGCTTGACATGCTTTTGGGAACACCAAAACCCAAATCTTTTCCATTTGGAATTGTAAGTCTTTCTAGCTGCAGGTTTCCTGCTAACCTTTAAAATATCCAAGACTGATTGGAAAAGATGCAAGTTTGCATATTCTAGCTCTTCAAGAGCCAGGCTTTGAGCCTTAGAGTCTGAAGGTTGGGATACAGAATCCTCCCCTGGGAGGAAGTGAGGAGACTGTACTGTCTGGGAAGACACCAAGGCATTGTTACTGACAGAGACAACAGTAGAGGATACCAAGGCTGTCTGGCCCAATTTGGAGCCACTAGAATCACTTTGCAAGGTTGAGACCTGATCTTGATCAGGACCCTGAATATCAGAGGAAAGGGAGGAAATGCATACAGAAACCTGCTTATCCAATTCAGTAAAAGAGCATCCTGAGGGATGGACCCAGAAGAGGCGATCTGCAACAATAAAGTGGAAGTTGATGATTGTCCGGGGCTGCAGAGATCTATCTCTGGAGTGCCCCATCTCTTGAAAATGACTTGAAGAACTAGAGGGTTCAGGGTCCATTCGTGATGGCCCTGGGAAATCCTGCTGAGAGCATCTGCTAGAATGTTGTCCTTCCCTGGGAGATACACAGCCATCAGGGAAGCCTGAAGGGAATAAGTTAGAGACCATACTTTCGTGGCCTCTGTGCACAAGGTCGAGGATTGAGTGCCTCCCTGCATGTTGAGGTACCACATGGTTGTGGTATTGTCTGTCCTGATCTGCTTTCCCTTGAACAGCAGTTGAGAATGACTGAAGTGCTAGAAAGACAGCTCTCAATTCGAGAAGATTTGTGTGTAGAAGGCACTCCTGGTGTGACTACGTTCCCTGAGCTGTAAGATGATCTGGTAGGGAGGCATCTGTGGTGAGAATCACAGAAGGAACCTGACTGATAAATGAGACACCTTGTCAAAGATTGTCCTCCTCCAGCCACCACTGGAGGGCCTGAACTAGAGTTTGAGACACTGGAACCAATTTGGAGAGATGGTCTCTTTTCTGAGACCAATAAGATCTAAGTGGAAACTGAATATCTCTCATCTGAAACCTTGCTCCCTGGACCACAGCTGTGGATGCTGCCATGTGGCCCAGCAACTGTGGAAAGTGTCTGGCTGGACGAGAAACTAGACCCTTAAGAGAGGGAGAAATGCTCTTGCCTGGATAGTGTCTGTTTCCACCCCTATGAAGGTGAGAAGCTGGGCTGGTTCCAGAACAGACTTTTCTAGATTTAGAATGAAACCCAGGGATTTCGGGAGTCTTTGAGTGACCTCTAAGGCTGACTTGACTTAATCTGAGGACTGGCCCACTAGGAGCCAGTTGTCCATGTATGGGAACAGAAGGATACTCTGTCTCCTGAGGAATGCCACCACTACTGCAAGACACTTGGTGAACACCCTTGGAGCAGATGTTAGGCTGAAAGGCATAGCTTTGAATTGGTAATGGCCTGAGGGCAACTTGAACCTGAGGTACTTTCTGTGGGAATGTCTGATAGGTATGTGGAAGTAGGCATCCTTGAGATTCAGAGAAACTAGCCAGTCTCCTGGTCTCAGAGGGGGAAGAATTACTCTCAGAGTCAACATCTTGAATTTTGGTTTTGTTAAATGTTTGTTCAGGTACCTTAAATCTAGGATGGGTCACCACTCCCCTGTCTTTTTTGGGGAAAGAAAGTATCTGGAGTACAGTCCTTTTCCCCTGTGACAAAGAGGTAACTTCTCTACTGCTTGCAGAAGCAGAAGAGAGCAGACTTCTGCCTCTAAGGCCTTTGTCTCCAAGGGAGAGGGGGGACTGAAGGACCTTGCTCTCATCCTTGGGAACCTTTTGAAACTGAGAGCAAGTCCCTGGCTCACTACTTCCAGGACCCATTTTTCTGAAGTAATAGACTCCCAGGCCTGGGAGTAGTGAGCCAGCCTGCCCCCTACTGCAACTGGGGAGGTGACCCTGACTGACACCTCAGGGTGTCTGCTTGGCAGGGGACTTAGACTGAGTGGATGATGGGGGTCCTAGTCACCCCTCACCTGCCTCTTCCCCTAAAGAACCCTCTCTGCTGGAAGTAAGAGGAGGAGGAGGCCTGAGCTTGGTAAAAGGGCGTGTGAAAAGGCCTGCCCCTGCCCCTAAACTGCCGCCTCTGAGGAGTTGTCTGCTTTTCTTTGGCTGCAGCACTCCTATAGGTGGTCCTGTATTCATCCATTTTCTTCATGTAATTCTCTGTTTGGTCCCCAAAGAGAGAATTACCAGTTACAGGAAAATCCATAGCCTTAGCCTGGGTATCCTGTGAGAGGTTGGTACACCTAAAGCAAGCAAATCTCCTCATGGAGATACAGTAAATGTAGCCATAACCCTGGAATGAACATCATCTGAGTCTACAGCAGCGTGGAATTGCACCTTGGATGCCTCAATACCATTTGCAGCCACCTGCTCCAGCTCCTTGGCTAGCTGGGGAGGGGCACTCCTAGCCAGCTCCAGAACTGTATCCCACATAGATTTCTGGTACCTGGCTGTATATGCCATGTAATTCAATTGCCTGAGTCTCAAAGAGGATGCCAAGTACTGTTTTTTTGCCATGGCTTCCACTTTCCTGGAATCCTTATCTGAGGGGGGTTGAGATGCTAGGGGAATATTAGCCTTGTCACAGGCTGCAGCTTGCACTACCCCAACATGGTTGCTATGATTTGAAAGGGCTCATCTAGGCCTTCACATTGCTCTTCTTCATAATCTTCATCCTCCTCCCAATTGCCCTCATAGTATGCCTCAGGATCTATATCCGAAGCAGCTACATCTGACTGAATCAATTGGCTCTGAACCGATGCCGGTTTGATTGGAACCGGGCAAAGCAATTGCACTATGGAAATCGCTTTCACTATCTCCTCAGTGGTCGGACCATGGGAATTCGGATCCGAACCGGCTGACTTTCGCTTTCTCTTAGCCAGAACTGATTCTGCAGTATCAACTTTCCGTTTGCCTGAGGAGATATCGCCCAGGTCAATGGGCACCTCTTCAGGTTCGGTCGCAACCGAACTGGGCTGACCATCTGGGTCAGTGGACTCTCGGCCTCCCTCTCCCTCATCCTACTCAAATGTTTTTCCAGAGTGGCTTTGGGAAAGTTCTTAACAGATCTGGCAGTTTTCTTTGAGGTGGTCATACCCCAGACAATACACACAAACGAGGTGAGGATTGGCCTTAGCAAAGGCCTCCTTACATTTGGTACAGTGCTGAAACCCAGTGGGCCCGGTTTTCTTCTTGGGTTTCTCAGACATGCCTAAATATCAAAATTCATCCTTGTCAGCGATTAAGCCAGGTGACTAACAACTGATAGGTTCCAACCGTGTCATGGGTCGGTTAAAAAAAATCCCTAAAATATTGGATTTTTTAGGAACTGATAAGCAACGGAAAACCACACTGCAAATAGAGAAAAACAACAAATCACAATAAATTTTGGTTCTGAACTGGACCCACCGGCAAAGAATCGAAGGTAAAACAATTTCTAACAAAAATCACCAAAATAAACACTACCTACTACTACCACTTACTGTTACCAAGACAGAGGTAAGAATATCAAAAAATACAGGAACTGCAGTTGAAAGAAGTGAGCAATTCAAACTTTTACTGAACCGAAGTGTAGAAGAGATCTCCGGAGCGACTTCACAGTTAGGCAGAGAAAGAAATCTGACAGTTACACTTCAGAGTACTACAGACGCAAGTTTGAAAACCGAGCTCAAACTCAACATTCTATGCCTTTGCACAGAGTTAACTCTTTACTCTCCGGAGCAGTTCAAGTGCTGGGGCTGACTACATATAGTCAGAATTCAGCAAGACTTCATGTTGTTTGAAACATTCTGCCAGTGGAACTGAGCATAATTTTGAATCCATGTATTCCACTGGAAATATTCCATGATAAACATTCCATATCTTGAATCTTGATGCCAGCAAAGGACAAACTGTGTCCAACAGTAATACAACATAATCTATGACATCATTTGCAGTGGGCGAAAGGACTATTTTATCATAAATGCACATAAGTAAATCGATTATTTCTACATATAAGCATGCTTTTCCCAACTGTAAAAAGTTTAAAAAAAGGAACCCATTTTATAAGCACAATAAGCCACTCTGGGGTATGTATGAAACATATTTTACTGCACTTTCAGGGGCTGAAAGGCAGGAGGCCTCACACCATGCCCCTGGGCATGCGATAAAGTATATTTCATACACATCTCATTATGTCCTATTGCTTATGTGCTTGCTATGCAGGGAAAGGGTCAGAATGATCAGGGTTATTATTTATACACATCACACAGTTCAATAATAGTGTATGAGCCAGATAGGGTCACTGGTACCACTCAGGGAGGCAAATGCTCATGGTGTTTTTTAGCAAGCTTCATATGCCTAGATAACAAATATACAGTATATGATAGCATTGTGGATCGAGTCGCTTTATGTGTGTTCTCACATCAAATGTATATCTACTTTTCGCCCGGTGGCGCTGAGGGTTGAGGCGCTGGACGCCACACCTTGCAGCATGCTGGCGACCCGGGTTCGGCAGCGGGCTCGGGCCTTCGGGGTCGGCAGGGGAGGGAGGATTGCTATCCTATGACAGCTCTCTCCCTCTGAGGAGAGTAAGGGGTCTACGTCACTCTGCAGTGGCAACTGGCGGAAGTCATAGGTACTGCAGGTGGTGCCGTACAGCTGAGGGTTGGAGTGCAGCAGGCATCTGCACATAGTGTGCCGAAGTTGTTGTGCATCCAGTTCAAGAGGGAAGAAAATCCAAGGCGGAAAACTGCAGGGCAGTCGTGGCAGCTGATGGCAGTGCACTGCACCCCAGACCTGAGAGATGCACCCCCAGGTATCAGGATCCAAGTCCCCATGGGGGGGAAACACTGCATGCTGGCCTGTGTGGTGGAGAGTGTGTCGCTGACCAGACTGGTCCAGGGGTGCAGGTGCCAGCGGCCAGATGACTGTCTGCCCGCTCCGCAGTGACAGGAGAGATACAGAATACCGTGATAAAAAAAATGTATACCCACCAGTGTTACAGCCGTCCATCCGTTTGTGTCCATGTTCTGTACAAACATTTATCTAGACATGTAAAGCTTGCTAAAAACCAACATGTGCATTTGCCCCCCTGAGGGGTACCGATGACCCTTTTCATGGTGGTATGGCTTGTCTATCCCAGTACCAAACTGTGTATACTAAGCCTTGTGCCACAACAGCTCAAGTGATATTTTGATATGCAAGTAATAACATTTATAAACAATCGTATAATAGTTTTAGATATTCTATTGATGGAAGCAAAGCACTCAAACCAGATGTACTCAGCCCATGCACTGCTGGAACAAGTGAATGATTTTAGTGAAGATCTGTGCCAGGAGAAAGTACTGTTATGTAAGAATTTATCGTAACAGTATATCTTCGATAGAGGCTCTTAAAGTAGGTAATCACCTTGAGGACTGCATCCCCTGGCATTCAGGATCACAAGGAAACTTTAGCTAGCAGTGTCTGACAGTGGACCGCCCACCTGACATCACACGATGGACGTCAGTGTGACATTATATAGTGGGCAGTCCCCATACCTGCCTTCCAGTTCTCCCACCAGAGACCTCTGAGAAGGAGGGCCAGGAGAATGGAAAAGAGGCTATTGGAGCCCAAAATGAGCTCATAGAAAAAGAGCAGCAAAGAAACTCGGGGGATGGAGAGAGGGAAAAAGGTTACCTACTGCAAAAGCCTCACTCAAAAATCTACTGTTATGGTAAGTTCTTACGTAACTGCTATCTTACTTCGAGAGGGCTCTTGCAGTAGGCAGTCACCTTAAGGACTGAGTCCCAAGCAGTGTGAATCAGAAGGAACTGAAATGTGGGAGGCAGGAAAGGATCTGCAAGAAGGCAGAAAGTTTAGGACAGGAGTCCTCAGAGGACAGCTAGGCCAAAGCCTGCCCTGTGCCTAGACGCAATGTCCACACTGTAATGCTTTGTGAAAGTGTGTACAGAGCTCCAAGTAGCCACGGCACATATGTCAGTGGCTGACACATGCCTGAAGCAAGTTGTAGAGGCAACCATGCTTCTTGTAGAATGCCCCTTAACCTCCCCCGGGAGAGTTTTACAATACTTCTGGTAACAGAAAACAATACAGTTTGCCAACCATTTGGATAAACACCATTTGAAAACTGTGGCACCTTTCCTCTTGGGTGTGACAGAAATTAAAAGTTGGTTCATTTTCTGGACAGTCTTGGTTCTGTTATTGTAATAATACAAGATTCTATGACAATCAAAGGTATGCAGAATCGCCTCCCCATGATTAAAATGCTTAGGGTAATACACTGGAAGTTGCGTCAACTGGTTTCATGAAAATTCAGAAACCACCTTTGGTAAAAACTGAGGGTTGGTATGCAGAGCTACCCAGTCTCTGTGAAAAATGAAACAAGGCTCCTTACACTTCAGGGCCTGGAGCTCAAAAATCCTCTGAGCAGAAGTGACTGCAACTAAAAAGAGCGCTTTCCATGAAAAATAGCACACATCACAAGAACCAGCCGGTTCGAAAGGAGGCAATGTCAGTTTTTCCAAGACAAAAAAACTGAGGTCCCAAGATGGCACAGGACTGCTCACTGGGGGTTTTAGGAGGAGGATTCCTTTCAGGAAGGTTTTGGAAACCTCCAGCTGAGCCACAGTTTGGCCTCCCACCAAGGTGTGGTAGGCAGAAACAGCTGACAGATGGACCTTCAGTGAAGAGTAACTCAGGCCCAGGTCATAGAGGTGTAGGAAGTACTCCATGACTTGAGGAACGGGGCACGAAAAAGGGTCCCAACCCTTCGAGGTGGCCCAAATGGAGAAATGCTTCCACACCATGGCATATGTCGTCCTCATAGAAGGCTTCCTAGCCTCTATCAAGACCTGCGCCACTCTGGAAGAAGCTCCAAAATGTGAAGCAGCTATGTCCTGAGCTGCCATGTGTGAAGGTAAAGGGACTTCAGCCCTGGATGAACCAGCGTGCTCCTCTTCTGAGTCAGAAGATCATGGCAGAGGGGCAGGGGAACTGGAGGCTCCACTGCAAGTTGCTGAAGAAGCGTAAACCAAACTTGGCAAGGCCAATACGGGGCAGTCAGAGCCATGTGAGCCCCCTCTGCCTGATGCTTGAGCAGCATCCACTGCAGAACTGGAAAGGGAGGGAAGGCATACAAAAACCTCCCTGTTCAGCAGAGAGATAGCGTGTCTTGCCAGAAAGTACCATGCCTGAGAGAGACCGAGCAAAACCTAGGTAGTTTTGTGTTGCATGGGAAGGCAAACAGATCTAGGTCTGGATGACCCCATAGGTTGACTATGTCTTCAACCACTGCTTGCTTAAGCTCACACTCATGGGCTCGAATTCTGGTGTGGCTGAGACTGTCTGCTAGGATGTTTTGCACACCTGGAACGTTAACAGCTGTGAGGTGAATTTGATGCAGTACTGCCCAATTCCACACCCGCTTTGCCCCCCTGCAGAGGGGATATGAGCAAGTGCCCCCTTGCTTGTTGGGGTACCAGACTAGGCACATACTGTCTGACTGGACTAACAGTGGGTCCTGGTGGAGCAAGTGTTGAAAGGCTTGAAGACTATACAGCACTGCCCTCATCTCCAACACATTTATGTGTAGAGAGCGCCGACGGAGACCACAGCCCTTGAGTCCTGTGGCTCCCAAGGTGAGCGTTACAACCCATCCCTGATGCATCTGTAGTCAGGATCTGGGTGGGAGGAGGGGACTGGAAGGGGATCCCTTTGGTGAGGTCGTTGATATCCTGCCACCATAGAAGATCCCACTGCATCAAACTGGTGACCATGACCATGTGGTCTAGGTCATCTGACCTCTGATCCCACTGTGCTCTGAGCATCCACTGCGAAATGTGCATGTGGAGCCTGGCTAGAGTAACAGTGGGGATTGCCGCTGCCATAATGCCAAGTAGTCGGAGAAACTGACCTGGCTGTGACCTGCCTGCTGGAGGCTACTAAACAAGCCTGCTTCTGCAAAGTTTCCACCCTGTCCAAAGGGAGGAAAGCCATACCCTGGGCCGTATCCAGCACCGCTCCAATAAACTGGAGGCACTGGTAAGGGGCAAGTTGGGACTTGGGAAAGCTGACAGTGATCCTAACCTGTGTAAAGAGGTCCAGGCTAGCTGAGAGGGAACGTTCCAGCTGCTGCCTCAACGGGGCTGACAGGAGCCAATCGTCAAGGTAGGAGAACACATAGTGGCCCTGGCGCCTCAGGGCTGCCACCACTACCACAAGGCACTTGGTAAATACCTGAGGTGCTGAGAACAGGCCAAAAGGGAGGGTCTTGAACTGGTAATGCTCCACCTGAAAGGCGAACCTGTGGTAGTGGCGATGGGCCTAAAAAAATGGTATTTGCAGGTAGGCATCCTGCATATCCAGGGCACAGAGCCAATATCCCTTGTGCAGGAGGGGCAGCAGACTTGGGAGGGTCAGCATTCCAAAACATTTGTACTCTATGTACAGGTTTAGAGCGTTGAGGTTCAAAATGGGATGCAAGTCTCCTGTCTTTTCGGGGCCAGGAAGAAGTGGAAATAATACCCCTTTCCTACCTGGCTTGATGGAATGTCCTCTATTGCTTCCTTTTGTAACAGAGCCACGATTTCTTCCCTTAAGAGGTGAATGTGCACCTTTGGATAACAAAACACCCTGGAAACCTGTCTGGGGGGTTCTCCAGAAACTCCAGAGTGTGGCCCTGCCCGACCAACTGAAGGACTCACAAGGTGGTGGTGACTGCCTCCCAACCCGACAGGTGACTGCCGAACCTTCCACCCACTGGCTCCTCTGATTGAAAGTGAGCAGGGGAGGGGCAGACCATGAGTCAAGCGAGGGAGGGGAAGTTGGGAAGAGCTGCACTGGAGGCTGTCTGAGCTTTGGTGGGAGGGGCGGCCGTTGCTGATGGTGCTCAATGTTTTGTCTGATGTCTGGCCGTCTGCTGCTGTTTCATCTGCCGCTTGGCTTGGCAATAAAATAGATTCTTGGCCTGAAATCTAATGCGGTACATATTGTGGGCCAACCTTAGGGCCTTACCCTTATACTGAAGGCTGGTGATGATGTCTTGGGCATCATCTACAAAGAGGATGGAACCCCTAAAGGAAGCATCCTGTATAGCTGCCTGAATGTTCTATACCAAGCCAGAAACCCTTAGCCAGGAATACCTCCTGAGGCTAACTGCCATGGCAGTGTCCCAGCTGAGGAGTCCACAGCATCATATGTGGTCCTCAGTGAATGCAGACAGATGATCTTGGTGGACCTGATGGTGTCAGCCAGGACAGTTTTGGACTCGGAGTCCAGCATAGCTTCAATGGCAGGTTCCAACTGACTAAAGAGACACTTCTGGTAAACCAGCATGTGTGCCACGTAGTTTTAAGGCACACATGGCTAAAGTGGAGGACAAATGGAATTTCCTCCCAAACTGATCCAGCTTCCTCAACTCCTTATCTGGAGGAGAGGTGCTCGTATGTCTTGGCTTAGTGGACCTGTCATAAGCTGCTGCAATGACTATCGAGTCCACCATGGGATGAACGTTAAGGTGATCTTTACCTTCTGACGTTCTATATGTCCAGTCAGCCTTTTGGCTACTACTGGTATTGAAGAGGCATCATCCAAATGGCAGATGCCAGGTCTTCATGTGGCTCTAATCAAGGAGCTGTAAGGACAGGAGCTGCCTCCTGGATGTCCAAATGCTCAGCCAGTCTTTGGCACTTAGGATCCTGAGCATCGGACTTCCATTTGTAGACCTCCACAATCTTTTTCAGGAGATCCGCGAAAGAAGAGTCCTCAGGTAGGGATTTTGGTGATTCTTTAGGCCTAGCCTCCTCTGTGGGAGGAGGTTCAAACCCCAACCCTGCAAAGGAAGAGGAGTCGGAATCCGAGCCCGAATTCGAGGACTCCAAAGACTGGGCATTAGGACGAGAAGGTTCGTAAGAGTCAGAAAGGGCTTTGTCAGTTGACCACCCTGCCAAAGGCTCTTTCAGCGGGCCCAACATTGGCTGACATGCGTCCGGTGTAGGGGTAGACCTGGGTGTCTGGTCAGACGGAACCCGGGTAACATCCCTTGGGGAGTGTGGGCTATCCAGCTCCGACATGAGCTGAACATTGGTCTCCAACCACCATGACTGCAGAATAGCCTGGAAGTCCGCCTAAGGCTGAGGAAGTGGAGGGGGCAGAGGAGGCTGGTAGGCCAGAAGGTATCCCAAAGAAAACCCCAACGTCGGGTAGCCTGGCGTATGGTAGGTGTGTGCTGGGTAACCTGGTAACGGGTAAGTGAGTGAATACCCTGGCATCTGGTAGCCTGATGCCGGGTGGCACCGAGAAACATATGCTGGATAGTGTGGCATCAGGTGACCCGATGGGGGCCCAATGGTGATGCCATGGGACCCAAAGGAGGACCTGAGGAGGCCTGAAACCTGAACCCGAATGACCTGGGAAAACTGGATAGGATACTGGACTGGAGGGAGGCAAGCCTGGCATTAGAGAATTTGGTCAGTGTGAGCCCAGAGGGTTACCTGGGAGTTCCAACGTCAGGTCTGGAGGTGAGCTGGGGAAGGCATCACCTGCTGGACAACCCCTGTCCTCCATGCTAGGATGATCTGGGGAAGGCGGAGAAGACTCTTCCAGAGGAGAGGAGTGGGTGACCCGGTGGGAAAGCGGTGGGAACCAGGGAAAGCTGTGGCAAGTCCAGCAACTGGACATAGTCGGGGCCTTCACTGGCCCCCGACATGAGCTGATCGGTTAGGCAGATGTTGGGAGAACCGACAACCAGCTTATCAACCAGATTGGCTGGGCAAACATCAGGTGGACTGATGACTGACTTATTGACCATGGCTGGGTTGGCACCAGAGACCCTGGAGCCCGGCTTCACAGCCTGGGCCAGGCACTCATCCGAGGGTCTGCTGAGCGACTTACCGACCCAGCCAGACAACTTAGACTCACCAGTGGAAAGGGACCGAAGAGCATCAGAAGCCTCGGACATTGCCGAGGCGCCTGCGGCCACTGTAACTAGTAGCAGCAAGGGGGGGGGTGGGATTTAGCTTTATATCTCAGATACATATTCTGGTAGCCTGCTTTTGTAACATTTTGACATTAGGTTTATTTTGTGTAGTTTCAGATGCATCCATTTTAAATCTCTGAATAAGTCACAGTGGTGGGTGTATCTTGGTGCCTCAGCTGCGAACCTGGCAAGTCAGTTGTATAACCCATCCAGTCTTGCAAGGTCTGTGTTGAATGCTCCACCATAAAGGCACATCCCCGTAGTCCATGTGGTGATAATCATTGTGTTAATTATCTATGGTCTTGATCTTTGTGTTAGCTTGTTTTTTAAACTTATATAGCAATCACAGTTTCTGTCCTAGGTTATTACTAAGTTACCTATACGTGTGGACCAGCTGCAGTGCTCGTCTATCCAGATTCTCAGGTACTTGTAGGCATCCACTTGTTGCAGAGTGGTACCATCTTATGTGGCAATGTTTAGGATATGGCCATCCTCAAAGTTTTTGTACTTCTGCCTAATTAACATGACTTTTGATTTGCTGCCATTTAAGATCAGTTTATTATTGACAACAAAAAATTAAAAACCATAGCATGTTAAATGCATCTTGCAGGTTGTTTTGTATATGTTATAGGTCATAGGTTTTTGTGTATATTACTCTGTCTTCTGAGTATAAAAGTAGTCGGCCATGTATAGGTTGAATAAGAGTGGGCCTAGTATCGAACCTTGTGGGACGCCAGAGATTATGCCTTTGAAACTGGGCTGTCTCTACGGTAGAAAAAATGAATGCCTCATTACACAAAAATCTGAACCCCAAAACACCTGAAGTGCAGTACCAGGGAAAGCTCTACTGAATTTTGGAGATCATTTCTGCTAATCCCTGATGCAGTCCTATTGGGTATGTGGGTGGATTGTCCAAGACATTAAAAAAATCCATAGCAGCAGAGGGTTATTTCCATTTTCTAGCCATCCCCTTCCTACTTACATGCCTTAAAGGGACACTGTCAACCCTTTTTGCAACATACTATTTCTAGCTGAAAATCCATGTGTTGTGATTGCTTGCGTTCTCTAAAATTCATTAGTGTTCATTTTTATTTAATCTGCTTTCTTTCACAGTAGAAGTGAAATGCATGCTAAGGGTGTAATAATACTAAATCTTGTTTTGTTTCAAATCCTTGATCTATTTCTACTGCATAGTTTGTGAACATTATGAACACCCCAACCAGATCAGCCACTCATGATGTGATAGCCTTCTCTCTTCCCACTGCATCTTGAGTGGCAAAATCATGTTGGATGTGTTCCCAAGTCCAGGAAAGATGCAGTGGGAGTTAATCAAGGAATGTAAACAAACACATTTTGGTGTGGTAACACCAGTATGGTGAGCAGTCTGTTTTTCATTTTGAAAATAAAAAAGGATCAGAATCAAACTGCAAGCTACATCAGCATACTCTACAGAATGTGAACAATAATAAAATTAAGCAATAAGGCACAACAGGGTGTGGTATATCATGGGATATCGTCACACCTTGGATGGTTGGGCATGAGGCCGCAGGCTGAGTGCGTCCAACCACCGGAGAAGTGATGATATCCCATGCTATACCACACCCTGGAGTGACTAACTGCTATTATGAACTGAGTTTCAAGTTTTATAAATAAAAAAAATAAAAGAAACAGGTTTTAAACATTTTATGAATGAATTGTTGAGTGGTGTAGGAGTACATTTTGAAAAAATATTTCTCAGACGGTAGAGAGCAAGGAGGCTGGTGGTGCTGGAACTTTTTTGAAGCCGTGATGATGTAGCCCGATACCATCATGGCTTCAAAGAGCTCTGGGCCCATCAGATTCCTCTATTTATGATCCTCAGTTCATAATGTGTATTTTAAACTAGGGCAGTTTGAGGCCTAAGAGTGAGTTGACAGAGTCCCTTTAAAGGGATTTTTCAGTTTCCAGCACAATCTCAGCGTGTATGTGTTTCATCCTCTTCCTTTTTTGTTGTTGATATTATTACTTAAAGAGCTAGTGAAACCAAAACAGATAGGAAAATGATACACACTTTGAGAAGTAGCTAGTTGCATCTTTTTATTTTCAAAACATTTTTGTTTCTGCATTTGCACATAGAAAGTTTTCTATGTGATCATATCATGCTGGATGTGTGGAAAAACTCTCATCCTGGCAGCTGACATATCTATCTCTAATTACCCCATTACATCATCAGCATTGTTATCTCATTAGTGACATCACAGACAACTGCGCAGGCAGCTAGTGAGTGGCTATGTGTAAGCGGCAGTGATGTCACAGTCTGACGTTGCAATACTGAATATTTAGTGGGGGGAACAGAGCTAGATATATCAGCTGCCAGGTAGAGTGCTGTTCCACACATCTCAGCTACACAAAACAAAATGTTTATACTAAATGCACACTGAAAATAGAAAACAGAGTTAAAATTCTACATTTCGACCTTAGGGCTTCTTCAGGAAATATCTAAAAGAGGAAAAAAAACACAAATCAGCTAAACAATATTCTAATTAACCAAAGGAAAAAGAAACCAGTACCTCAGAGGTAATGATTGACTGCTTTTAAAAACTACTATTAGTTTTAGGTGGTACACTAGTTCTTTAAGACATTTTCACTACTCCCTCAAGACTTTGTTCACAATGATTATTCGTACAGTGAAATCATATTACTCGGCTTTAGTCGCTACAACCTGTTGCTATGAAAATTATTCTACCTTCACAAGAGATGTAGCATTTCAGAAGAACTCAAATATCTTTCATATTGTTAACTAGTCCAGGGCCAGTCTATGGAAAAGATGTAATAGTCCTGGAAATACATCAACTGGTTCAACCAAGCACACATTTAGCGAATGTTACCCAGCTTTCTACAAAATGAATGCCAGAGTCAGGGTAGAATGTCATAGCTGATCTAGGGTTAAGATTATAGTTACAGTTCTTGTGATTACCCCATTATCCAGTAAGAATGAATCTTTAGTAGACTGGACAAGAATAGTACAGTTATGTAAGAACTTACCATAACAGTAGATCTTCGAGAGGAGCTCTTGCAGTAGGCTATTACTATTAGGACTAACGCCGCAAGCTTGAGGACCCACCAGAAGAAACTCTTAGCTAGCAGTACCCAGCAGGGCCCACCCCCGACATCAGCCCCACCCCAACGTCAGCCATGGTACAAAAGGGGGCGGTCCCTGGCTCCACCTCAGTTCACCCGCCAAAGACCTCTAAACAGATTCCGACAGGAGGACCAGGCAAAGCAAGCCTACATAATGTCAAAACTCTCCAGGGGTAAGGAGGGCGGGAAAGCAGTGCCTGCTGCAAGAGCTCCTCTCAAAGATCTACTGTTACAGTAAGTTCTTACATAACTGTACTATCTTACTTCGAGTGGGAGCTTTTGCAGCAGGCTATTACTATTAGGACTGAGTCCCAAGCAGTCCCACGCAAAGGAGGTGATACACCCCAGGAGGAGGATGACAAGACAGCACAACCTATATAGGCAAAAAAGGAAAGCTCATTAGGAGAGCAATCCCTGGAGGACAGCTAGGCTGAATCCAGCCCTGCGCCTGGAGGCAATGTCCAGGCTGTAGTGCCTGACAAAGGTGTGCATCGAAATCCAAGTATCTGCCGCACAAATGTCTCCTATGGAGACATTTTTCAAAGACATGAAGGAAGTAGCCACTCCTCTGGTAAAATGACCTCTGACGGTACCTGGAAGAGGCTTGTTGTATTTGTCGTAGCAATAGACTATACAGTGGACCAACTATCTTGAAATAGTCTGTTTAAACACCGGCTTGCCCAGGTGTTGAGACGCAAAGGCCACAAAAAGTTGCTCCGATTTGCGATGAAAAGCCGTACACTTCAGATAATACCTCAGCGCCCTGTAGACATCCAAGGTGTGCAGGAGAGCTTCCCCTCTGTTAGAAGGATTAGAGTGATAAACTGGAAGGTTAATTGACCCATTCAGGGTAAACTCTGAAACCACTTTGGGAAGAAACTTAGAATTTGTTCTAAGGGAAACTCTGTCCCTATGAAAAATTAAATAAGTCTCCTTACACATCAGGGCCTGAAGCTTGGAAACTCTTCGAGCAGAAGTCACAGCTACCAAAAAAGATACCTTCCATGAAAGATAACACAGCTCACAATCTGCTGCAGGTTCAAGAGGGAGAAGGGTAAGCTTCTCCAGTACAAAGAGGAGATCTGAGGGGGGTATTGGATCTCTGATGGGAGGCTTTATGTGCAGATTGCCCCTTAGGAAAGTACGGGACACGTCCAGTTGGGCTAAGGTTTTGCCCTCCACCAACGCGTGATAGGTAGAAATTGACAACAAATGCACTTTGATGGAGGAGTTGCTCAAGCCTTGATTTAACAAGGAGAGGAGATACAGTGTAAGCTGTTTTACACGGACACTTTCGTTCACTGTAATTATGCCCGGGAAAACCGATGTCCGTATTTGCCAGCAGGGGGCTCTGTGACCTAAGAGTTCATAACTTGTACACTATTCTCTAAGGCACGGCATTTATACATAGCGATTTTCTATAACGGACCACTTCACATACATCTATATATTCTGATGTCATTCTGATGTTAGCCTTTCTCTGCTAGTGCTTGTAACATTGAGGGTGGGATGGTGGTGGTGGGTAAAATATTTATTCTATACACACATTAGCAGCATGCCCCTTCTCCAAGATCCAAGTGTGCGTCCCCCACCAGTGCAGTAAGCTGTGACATTATGCCTCAACCCGCACTGATGTAGAGCAATGAGCTGTCTACCGTTCAGCGATAAACGATTATGTGTAATCAAACCAGGGCTGGCCACAGAAGTGCAGAAAAAAGATGCACAGCTAGTGGGTAATCTTTAGGATGAAAACGCATTGCCGTATTTAAGCACAGGTGATAAATTAAGTTAAATGAAGTGTCAATTGCTCCAATCAATGGCCATAATTACCCACTTAGCTGTCCGCGGTTGCCGGCGGCAACGTCCGAATTAAAAGGCAGAAACAATTAACTTTCCTATGGGTTTGGTTTGGGTTCTCAAAATCTGTCCGCCTATGCCGATTGTCCACGTTACCCACGTCCGTGATATGTGGAGTGGACTGTACTGTAAGGCTGAGTTCACTGGAGAGGTTTAAGTGGGTCTAGGTGACGGGACGAAGCCCAAAAAGGAAGAAACATTTCCACTTCATAGCGTAAGAGGACCTAGTAGAGGGCCTTCTCGCTGAGACGAGAACATCCACCACCTCTTGCAAGACCCCATACCGAGTCTTTACTATGTCTGCAGGAGCCATGCATGAAGGTGTAGGGACCTGAGATCCGGATGGACCAGCTTGCCCTGGTCTTGAGACAGTAACTGTGAGCTCCATAGCAGCGGAATCGGAGGTTCCAACACTAGCTGCTGAAGTAGTGGGAACCAAATTTGCCATGGCCATAGTGGAGCAATCAGGATCATATGTGCCCCCTTGGCCTGCAATTTCAAGAGAACCCTCTGGATTAGAGGGAAGGGACAGAAGGCATAGAGGAACCTCCCTGTCCAACAAAGGGACAATGCGTCTAGCCAGAAAGCACCAGGTGCGTGTTCTCGCGAGCAGAAATTTGGCAGTTTGGCGTTGCGTGGGGACACATAGAGGTCCAGCTCTGGAAGACCCCATGTGTCGAAGAGCTGGTCTGCTACTGACTGGAGTAGCTCCCACTTGTGTGCCTTGGACTGAGACCAACTTAGACTGTCTGCCAAGACATTTTGGATGCCTGGAACATGCACCGTGGCTAGAGTGATGTGATGTTCCAGGGCCCAGTACCAGACTCTCATCGCCTCCCTGCATAGAAGGTATGAATGTGTTCCCCCTTGCTTGTTGATATAAAAGACAACAGCTGTATTGTCTGTCTGAATAAGGAAAGAGCCTGGCGTGAGGTCCTCTTGAAAAGCCTGTAAGGCGTTGAGGACCGCTCACATTTCTAGGACACTGATGTGGAGATTGCGCTCTTCCAGAGATCAAATGCCCTGTGTCTGGCTGTCTCCTAGATGTGCTCCCCAACTGAGTTCGGAGGCATCCGTGGTTCAGATCCAGCTCAGTGGCTCCCGCCAGAAAGAGATCCCTTTCTCCATATCAGAGGAATTTAGCCACCAAACTAGAGTCCTCTTGACTGAGTCCGAGATCCAGACCAACTGGTCTAGACCTTCGGAGCTTTGGTCCCATTGCACCCTGAGCATCCACTGAGGGACCCTCATGTGGAGGCGAGCCAGAGGAGTTACTGGAATGGCTGTCACCATGTGCCCTAGAAGTCTGAGGAAGGTCCGGACCTGGGGGGTCATAAGTACCGCTCAGGCCACCTCCTGCAGACAATCTCCCCTTTCTTACAGGAGAAAAGCCCTGCCTTGGACTGGCTCCAGGACTGCCCCTATAAAGGAGAGTCATTGGCTGGGCTCTGGGGATGATTTGGACAGATTCAGGGTGATCCTCAGCTCTCGGAATAAAGTATAGATGTCTCTGAGAGTGTGCAAGAGATGCGCCCTTGACGAGGCTGCCAGGAGCCAGTCATGCAGGTAAGGGAAGACATAATGACCCCTGCACCTTACAGCTGCAGCTACCACTGCTAGGCGCTTGCTGAAGACTCGAGGAGCGGAGGAGAGGCCGAACGGTAGGACCTGGAATTGATAATGCCTCCCCTGGAAGTAGAACCTCAAAAATTCCGGTTGAGAGGAAAGACCCCTATGTGCATGTATGCATCTTGCATGTTAAGGGAACAGAGCCAGTCCCCTTGGTGCAGCAGAGGGATGAGGCCTGGAAGAGTCGCCATTCTGAACCTTCTTTATTCTATATAGTTGTTTACAGAACTGAGGTCCAGGATGGGTAGAAGATCCTGCATCTTTCTTTGGGACCAGGAAGAAGTGAGAATACTACCCTTTTCCCTGTTGCCCCTGAGGGACTGGCTGTATTGCCATTTTCTGCAAGAGGGCCTGAATTTCTCCTTCTATGAGCCTGATGTGTTAAGGAGGATAACGTGAGGACCTTGGTGGCATCTTCGGGGTGATTTGTGTGAATTCTAGTATATGTCCCTTCCTTATAATGTCCAAGACCCAGAGGTCTGAAGTGATTTTTCTCCACCCTTCCAAATGGAGGGAGAAGCGACCCCCTACTGCCTCTCCCGTACCGCCTCCTCTGGAGGGGGAGCTGGCAGGATTCACTGGGATGATCCGGTAGCAGGCAGAGAGGGCTGGGAGGACTTTGGACCTCTAAAAGGCACGTCCAGTTGTGGTCTTCCTTTTGAAGCCTCCTCTCTGCAGAACTGGTTGCCATGGGTATTATGTCCTGAGGGCTTCCAAAATGGCTGTTTGCAGAAACACTTTTGGTCCCCTTTGTAGAGCTGTCGGATGGACCAAATTGATTTCCCGTATTATAATAATAATAATATAATAATAGACTTTATTTCTATGGCGCCTTTCAAAACCCAAGCGCTGTACAAAATTTTAAAACATGCCAAACATTTCAAGTCTGAATGTAAAAAACAGCTAGCACAAATAGACAAAATCAAACTCCGAATGCTTGAGTCCATAGATACATTTTCAGGCCCTTTTTAAATCCCTCCATGGTTGCGCACTCCCATAACTGATGGGGTAGAGAATTCCAGAGGGTAGGGGCCGCATGCATAAATGTACGGGCCCCAGAAGATTTCAAGCACACCCTCGGGATTTCTAGCAACCCCTCATCAGCTGAGCAGAGCAATAGCCCAGGGCAATAAGGAACCAGGAGCTCTTTCAGGTAGTCCGGGCCAAGTTCATGTAGGGATTTAAAAGTCAGAAGACCAACTTTCAAGGTGATCCACCCTTGCACTGGCAGCAAGTGCAGTCTGCGCAGCACTGGCAAAATATGGCTGGACCAGAAGGTACTAGTCAAAAGCCAGGCTGCTGCATTCTGCACCAGCTGCAGACAGTGGATTTCAACCCCAGGAAACCCTAGATAAAGGGAACTGCAATAGTCCAGACGCGAGGACACAAAGGATTCTTGGAGGTGAGAAATCAGATTCTCAGTCTCCTCCCTGAACAAAATGGAACCCTGGAAAGGAAGATCCTTGATTCTGGACTGCAGGTCCTGGGAGAATCCAGAGACTCTTAGCCAGGCATGACGCCTCAGGCAGATGCTGGAAGCCACCACCCTTGATGCCGCGTCTACAGTATCATATGAGGCATGCAGTACATGTGTGCCTACGTCCAAACCCAATTTAAGAATTTCCAGCAGCTCGGTCTTCTGAGCTGAATCAGGCAAGGCATTAACTACTTCTTGTCCCTTCTCCCATAACGCATTTTGGTACTGGACCAGATGCGTGAGGAAGTTCAGAGACCTTATGGAACAGGTGGAAGCAGAATATATCTCCTTGCCACCTGGTCCACATATCTGGATTCCTGATCAGGAGACGAGAACTAAGCTGCTTCGGTTGCTTAGACATATCATGAGCAGCCGCTATGACCATTGAGTCTGCCTAAAGGTGTTCTGCCAGGAAAGGCTCCTCCCTTGGCGCTCTGTACAGCCTGTCCAATTTTTTGGGAACAGCCGTAGTAGTGACTGGATGTTTCCAGGTAAGCCTTGTGAGGTCCTGGAAAGTATCCACTAAAGGAGGCACTACTAAAGGCTTAGGCTCCTTTTGCCTCAGGTACTTAGCTAGCCTCCGGCATCCTGGATCCAGGTCCTCCATCTCCCACTCATTGGAGGTCTGGATGTGCCTCATGACGTCCATAAACATGGGATTGTTAGGAGGCGAACAGGAGATTTCTTTATCGTCCGGGGAAACCCCTTCCCCTGAGAAGGACCGGTCTGATGACGAGGAGGAGGAAGAGGAAGACCGGCTCCTGCTTGAGTGGGGACAAACCGACCCCTGCCAGGAGGGGCTTCTACCCCTAGAATGTCAGCCACTGACTGACCGATGTAGGCTATGGGACAGGGGTAGGCTCGGGGACCAAAGATGGAGTGAGGACTGGCGACTGTCCCTGGACTGGTGACAGCTAGAGGAGTGCCCGCAGTGGCTGGAGGACCATTGGCAGCTACAGGACTTGCTTTTTTGAAGAGAATGACGATGGCTGGAAGACCTGGAACGGTACCGTCTACAGTCCTTAGACCTTGACCGGGACCTGATCACCGAGGGAGAGCGGGACTTAGATGGCTTGCGCCGCTCATCTGGTGAGGGTTTTGCCGGGGGTGCTGAAGTGTCACTATCGGGGGTCTGGTTGTCCGGTTGGTCAGGTACCGGTGCTGGATCTGCCTTTGGTGGGGTCACATCCTTTTTTACTTGGCTCCACCAGAACTGGAATAGTTTTGTCAGTTCCTCCTTATTGAAGATGGATGCAGCTTTCCCCGTCTGTGGGATGGGAGAAGCCAGGAGATCTGGGAGGTCCCTAGGGGAGGTGCTCAAAGAGGCACCCTCCGGGGTCAAATATCTACGAATTGGCGATTGGTCCATGGCTGGTGGGGTCTTGACCAAGCGGCGGCCTGCTCCAGAGTCCGTGGCTAGTTACGTAGCTGGAGCTGGCTCTGGTTTAGCTGGAGCTGGCTCTGGTTTAGCTGGTTTAGAAGGGTGGGAACCTGAACAGGACTTAGCCGAGGAATCCCACTCCTTTGAAGGGGCTTTACCCAGAGCCCTGGGTAAAACTGAAGTTGAGGCTTTCTTCGACGGGGCCGAGGCTTGCGCCGAGAAGGAGGCCTTGGATGACTTACCTGAGACAGATGGGAGGTGTAGCGGTGTGACCTTTGCCTTTATGGGTGGCTTCTCTGGAGCAGTCCCCACTGGAGCCAGGGCTGGAGTCTTGGTGGGGACAGAAGACTTACCTCGGTCATCCGAATGCTTTTAGTGGTGCGAACAGTCAGAGCTGCCCGAGCCTGAGGACGAGGTCTTCTTATGCAGGGAATGCAGGAGGGACCAACCACAGTTTTAGTCATGGGACTTGTGGTGTGATTTTTCCCTATACTTTGCTCCTTGTCCCTGGGAGGGTGGGGGGAAAAAAAGAGATACAGACGCAAAGCAAATTATATTGACCCAGGTTAAAGCTGTTGGTAGTTTTTTAGTGACTGAAGGAATCTTGGCTAGGACACCGGGTATTGTCCCGTAGCCTTTTTTGAGAAGTTCCATGGGGATCTTTAAAAGAAAATGGTCAACACTAACAGCCCCACCAACCAAGTGCTGGGGTGGTCCCAATTTGTCTCTGTGTGCAAAAGCATTTCTTTTTACTTACTGTTTAGTGTAGTATAGTAAACTGTATCAAACTGATTCTGTTGACCCACAAGCTCACATTTTCGATTACTACGAATCCCCTGCAGTCGACAACAGAGGAGGGCTATAGCAGTGTAAGATTAAAGAGCCTGCAGTACATGTCAAATTAATCTACTTTCTTGGTGGCATCAAGGGCACAAGAGTGAAGCTCAAATGCCTTCCTGATGTCACTGAACCAACAAGGTATTGAGAATCTGAGAGCTTGCACCCGAGGGAGGTTTGTTGTTTATTTATTACAATACAAGGTGGTTTTTATCTATAGTACAATGCAAGAGTGTTATTGAAGGAAAAAAGTCAATTTTGATTTAGCACACAATGGTCTAAAATGCACTGCAGGTTACTGAATATTCCATTGCAGCAGCCCTCCTTTGAGTCAGCTGTAGAGAATTCTGGGATTTGCAGTTACAAAAAAATGCCTGCTTTCAAGTAAGCAGAATTAGTTGGATACAATCTACTATGCTGCAGTACAACGTAGACAAAAACAAAAAAAAGTTTTGCACACCAAGTGCAAATCGGAACCAGCCCCAGTTGGTTGGGGGACTCTTAGTGATGACTGCTTCCCTTTAATGTCCACCTAACAACCATCAGAACAGGCAGACTGGACATCAGTTTAACAGCTCATCCAAAGGATGGCACTTCCAGCAGCACAATACTCCCAACACCATGCTGAGGGCTTTGATATGGTTACTTTTAACCATGGAGAAAAGTGCTCCCTGCAAAGCTACCAAAACCACTTCCTGCAGCACCTCATGTTCACTGAAGGTCTCCCATCCTACTACTGGCCACACAAAATCCAGCTTGGCTTCTGATATCTGATAGGTTTAGACTCCAAGACAAATTCCGGTCGAGAATCTCATTCTACTAGTTCTAAAATTCAGTTGCTAAGTCCATTTACCACAAAGGGGTTTCTCCAATTTACTGCAAAGTTAAAACATTTTGATTTAAAAAAAAATCAGGTTCAGTTTCAGAAATCAATATGATTCATAGTATGTTTAGCTTTTGTTGACCGGGAAAAAAGGACTAGGCAATTATGCCTATTTTCAGCCTTGTCCAGGGGGAGAGGGAGAAGACACATGGAATTTGTCAGCAGATAAAGACTGCCTGGCTCATCTAGTCTGCCCATTTTTTTTTCTAACTTTAACATGCTGCAGACTGTAGTTGATCTGTGGCTTTCCTACTCTTCCCTTTTTCTAGGACTCCCTTGTGTGTCCCATGCATTTTTTAATTCTTTCGTTTTCGTCCCTACCACCCATTTTTTTTGGTGCTTGAAACAGCCTCCCTGGCTGTTTCAAGCACCAAAATCTTCCTTACATTATCGATTCTTCCTCCCTCCAGCTTCATCTCATGTCCCCTAGTTCTTGTCCATCTTTTCTGAAAGATGCTACTCTCCTGTACTGTACGTTACTGATCCCTTTAAGATATTTATATGTCTCTATCATGTCCCCCCTCTCTCTTCGCATCTCTAAAGAATACATATTGAGGTCTTTCAACCTCTCCGATGACGTCTGGTGCAGCCCCTGTATCACTTTTATAGCCCTTCTTTGGACTGCCCCCACTCTATGTCCTTCCTGAGATGCGGCCTCCAAAACTGGGCACTGTACTCCAGATGAGGCCTCACTAATGATCTATATAGTGACATCCCCATCTCCTTTTTTCTGCTTGTGATGCCACTCCCTATGCACCCCAACATCCTGCTGGCCCTTCTAACCACCTTCAGGTTCTCAGATATTATTCTTAGATCCCTCTCATTTGGTGGCTGACAATACCTCCCCCCACCAAGTACTCCTCTCTCGGGTTCCTGTGACCCAAGTGCATAACTGTGTACTTCTTTGCATTGAATCTCAACTGCCATACATTTGACCAAACATCCTGCTTGCCCAGGTCCCTTCTCATTCTTTCCATTCCCCATGGCGTGTCTACCCTATTGCAGATTTTTGTATCATCTACAAAGCACACCTTCCCTTCCAGCCCCTCTGCAATGTCACTTATGAAGACATTAAAGAGGACTGGGCCTAGCACCGATCCCTGAGACACCCCTCTCATTCACTACCAACCTTTGTGTCCTACCGCTCAGCCAATTTTAATACGGTTAACCACCCCAGATACGGCTCCCGAGATGCTCAGTTTATTGGCCTTTTATCCAGGACAGTATCGAAGGCCTTGCTAAAATCCAGGTAGACCACATCTACTACTCAAATCTCCCTTGTCACCAAATCAAAGAAATCTATCAGGTTTGTTCAGCAAGACCTGCCTGCTGAGAAACCATGCTGTCTCGGATCCTGCTTTCCGCTGGATTTAAGGTATGTCACAATCCTTTCATAGAGATGCAAATTGACATACAGAATCAGATTAAGCCATTGGTGGTATTTTTGTAGGGAATGAGGGGAATTTGGCCAGGACACCAGGGAAATTCCCCTATTCTTTTCAAGAAGTGCCATGGGATCTTTAACGCCCACTTGAACAGCCACCAGAACAAGCAGATGGGACCTCAGTTTAAAGTTTCATTTGAAAGATGTTGAGGTGGGCCTTTTCTGTGTCTGTTGTGTTTTTTCAAGCCTTCTGTGTGACAGAACTGCTCAGCTTTGCAGCTCTTTCTCCCAAAGAACCTAAGAATGCAGTCCAATAACCATGTGACACAGAACTGTACATACAAACGTACAATAGCAAATGTTATGCCATTTGAGCCCTATTGATGCCAACTGCAAGGTTTTTTTTTTGCATGAAACTAGCAAATCAAGTACTAGCTTTCATCATTCACCAGGCTGTATAGATACATAGATGTTGATGGCAGAAAAGGGCCTATGGCTCACCTAGTCTGCCTATCTGCCCACGTATCTGTGCTTCTTCGAGTTTCCCTAGAACTAGGTTGTTCCCCCCCCGCAACTACCAGGATGCCTATCCTGTGCATTCTTAAATCTAGTAATCATTTATGCCCCCACCGCTTCCTCTGGCAGGGCGTTCCATTTGTCCACCACCCTCTCTGTGAAGTACTTCCTCACGTTCCCTCTGAACCTCCCTCCCTCCAGTTGCATCCCATGTCCTCTAGTCCTGGAGCATCTTTTTCCATGAAGAATTGCATCTTCCTGCACCTTGTTCCTCCCTGTGAAGTATCTGTATGTCTCAAATCATATCCCCCCCCTTCCAAGGAGTACATATTTAGGGAGATCACGTGATGCAGGGTCCCTGGTAGCAGCACTGAATCGGAGCTCCTGCTGCCTTGTACCCATTTCACTTATTTTATGATCATTATTAAGGGAAACACTGCTTAAAAGTGTACCAGAAGGACCTTCGTGCCATAGGGCCTGTTCTACATAGGAATTCAGTTTTGAGACTGGCTATATCTGTTTTTATGGAGGCCGATAAGAAGCAGGCCTTGCCAAGGCATACTCCGCCAGCCACACCAGATAAAATGTCTAAGAAACAACGAGCCCAAGGAGCTGGTTCTGACAAACCGAACCCCTCATCCTCTGCTGCAACTCCGTTAACTAAGGATCATTTCCTCCAAGAAATGCTTCCCTTCAAAGAAACACTTTCTGATATCTCAACGGAGTTGAAATCCCTTCACAGTGATTTAAATGATCTTACAAGAAGGGTTGGGGATACTGAGGCCTGGTCGGTCTCATTGGAGAAATGGAGAGAAAGGACTGAGCCTGAAATAATTCATTTACGTCAACAGATTCATAAGTTGCAATTGAAGACGGAGGATTTGGAGGGGAGGAGCCGACAGAATAACATCCTGATTCTCGGCTTACCAGAATCGGAGGAAGGAGCCAATACTATTCCCTTTGTCCAGAAGTTCTTACAAAATGTGGTAGGCCCTTCCCCCTCTCAGCCCCAGCTACCAAACTGAAAGGGCACATTGCTCCCTCCGACCTCGACCCCCTACTGTGGAGAGACAGCATGTTCTCAGTAAAGTAAAGGATCTGCAGAAAATTACATGGGAGAGTGCAACCCTCAGGTTTACTCAAGATTTACCTTGGGAAACACACCAGAAGCGGGCTGCCTTCCACTCTACAGTCAGTAAATTAATTGCTGCTGGAATCCCCTTCAGGATGCAGTACCCAGCTAAACTGCGGGTTTCGGTGCAAGGATCCTGGCTGGCGTATGATACCCCTGAACAAGCAGCTTCAGACTTGGCTACACGGTTGCCTGATCTCTTCAAAGAGGACTGAACTTTTATTATGACATCCTGCTGCCTTAGGCTGTTAAATGAAAAGATGTGACTGATTTACATTACCTATAGAGATGATGAGAAGGGGTCTTGCCCGGTGGGATTTGTGGGGGGATTCCTGATCTCTGGTTGGGATGGCTTGGGGGGGGCTTTTGTTTCACAGGGGGAACCTGTTTTCACGGAGGGTGGTTTCTTAGCGGGGAATACGTGAGGACCGTCTGGGGTGCCCTTATTTCCTTCCCCCAATTAGTTCCTCACTCAAGGAATGTCACAAGATCAGGTCAGTCATCTTGGGTAGTATTGTGGATTTGTAGGGTGGGTTCCCACTTTTCAAGTGTGGGTAAGTGATATGGTTTTCATTATTAAGGTTAGAGGCATCTTTATTCGCCACCAAATATGGGCTTAAATTAGCTACACTGATCCTGAAGCAGTGTGTTGTATTCTTGTCAGGGTAATTCTGACCAAGGCCTGCCTATACTTTTAACCATACAGGTTTAAATCGGAGGTTGGGCTATGTGATTGCATATCAGGGTGGTCTTAATAGACGGGCGAACCGGATGTGACTCTCGTTCTCTTCAGGGTACTTTTTGAGATTTAGCCAGGACTTCTGGTAGATGGGCTTGAGGTTATTCAGCCTTCCTCAATTGGGTGAGGTTTCCTAGTATAGCCCGGGGAGATCGTGTGCTAATTCCTGGTCTCGAATTGGGTAGGCTTAAGGGGGCCTATTGGTTCATAGGGGGAACCTGTTTTATTGGGGGTGGTTTCCTAGTGGGAAACACGCCAGGACTGACGGGGGTGCCCTTATTTCCTTCCCCCAAATAGTTCCTAGAGCAGTGAGTGTCGCTAGATCGGGTCGGTCATTTTGGGCACTATTACTGATTTGTAGGGTGGGTTTCCACTTTTCAGGTGTTGGTAAGTGAAATGGTTTGTATCAACAGGGTTAGAGGTATTTTTATTTGCCACTGTATATGGGCCCTAGATAACTATGCTGATCCTGATGCAGCTGGTTATTTTCACGTCAGTGTAATTTTGACCAGGGCCTGTTTTCACTTTTAGTCATACAGGTCTTGATTGGAGGACAGGATACGTTATAGTAGCCTCAGTGAGGATTTGATAGGAGAACGAACCGTTTATGCCTCTCGATCCTTTTGGGGTACCCTTCTCAGGTCAACCAGATTCAGGGCAGTTTGGCTCATGGTCGTTAGGACTTCCTTAATTGGGAGTGGTTTCCTAATTTAGCAGTGTTCAGAGACTGAGGGATGGGGGGGTGCAGAGGCTCCGGGTTGGAGCAGGCTCAGGAAGGCTGCATAGCATACTAGCTTCGGGGGGGGGCAGATGGCATTTTGGTATTCCTTCTCTTTGCTGTTCTTTGTATTAGATGTTCCTTAGTTCAGAGGATCATTATCATGATATGGATGCTGCAAGTGCTGATAGGTTATTTTCTTTGTTTTTTTTTGCATTAGGGGTACAAAAAGCACCATCAGGGATTGGCTAATCCGTTACGATATTAAATAAGTATAGACATTTACCTTCTTGGATCAAGGAGCCTAGTGTAAATAGTTATGGGGAATTATTAGAAGGGGGGGATGCAGGGGTTTTATGGATTTTTGGACTGCTGATATTTCGAGTAAATACCATATCTATTGGTAGTATATTGTACCTAAGCTTAAAACAAGGTGCTGGATATGGTATTTAACATTTATATATTGGTTGTGTTATTGTATAATTATGTTGTTATGGGGGATTAGGCTGGGGGTGGGGATGGAGTGTGCCTTATGGGATTAGTTTATGTAAGGTTGGGTATCTTATTTTGGATGTTTTGTAGGGACAAATATGGTTTATAGTCCTGTGAAAATTGTTATGTGGAATGTTAGAGGAGCTAGAGACATATCGAAAAGATATCAGATCCTTGAGCATTGTGCCCTTTTGAATGCGGGTATTATTTTGCTTCAAGAAACGCACTTGGTAAGTGCAGAAGCACTCTGGTTACGTAGACAAGGAATCTCTCAAGTGTTTGTAGCTGGAGATTCATCCTCGAGTCGGGGGGTAGCCATACTAATTAAGAGGAATATTTCCTTTCTAGTGGAGATGATCTTTACTGATTCTGAGGGGAGATATGTTTTAGTTAAGGGGATTTTGAATAGTAGTACAGTGGTTTTGGGTTCGATATATGGCCCGCTGGGAGGGAACCCAGATTTCTTAATGGAACTGGCTAATAAAATAGCACAATACTTACCTTTCCCTCTGATTTTAGGGGGGGATTGGAATATCCCACCTACCCAGGACCTGGATAGGACATATAGACCGTTGAAATTGCTCTCGCCATCACAGAATGCACTGAAGGATTTAATGGTGTTGCTGGGGCTGTATGACCCATGGTGGGCAGTGAATCTTTCACAGCAGCTCTATACATTCTACTCAAGTATTCATCAATCGTGGTCAAGATTAGATTATTTTTTAATTAGCTGTTCCCTTATGCCTGGACTCTGTCAATCTGGTATTGAGCCCATAGTCATATCTGACCATTCAGTAGCCTGGATAGTTATCTCTCTGGATTCTTATGCCCAGAGGGATACAGTCTGGAAGCTGAATACACAGATGTTAAAGGACAATTCCACAGTTTCTCATAGTAAAACTCTTGATTTCTATTTTTATGGAACATAATGGAGATTTCATAACAAGAGGTGACCTTTTCTGGTGTACCCTAAAATGTTACCTTCAGGGACAGCTTATTAACATAGCTTCTAGGAGGAAAAGGGTTAGGGAGGCTAGGGCTTTATCTTTACTAACTCAGATTAAGGAGAGAGAAAATTCCTTGGCCTCCACTACTTTCCTGGCTACCCTAGAAGAGTTGCTGGCATTGCGTAACGAATATGCTGACCTGATAAAGGAGAAGGTGGAATATACCCTTTTTAAGACTCAGGCCAAATATGTCGACCAAGGTGAAAAGACCAGAAGGTTGCTGGCTTTACAGCTGCGCCAATTAGAGAGATCCCACCTAATTCCTTCCATTTGGTCCTCGGATGGTTCTATAAAAACTGAACCCCGGGAGGTCGCCCAGGCTTTTGAAGTATTTTGTAAAACACTTTATGGGAAATGTCCTCTTCAAATACTGCCCCAAGATATAGAGGCCTATCTGGATTCGCAGAATCTTCCCATCTTAGATGGCATATCTCAGGCTTCTTTGGTTTCCCCAATAACTAGTGATGAAATCAAAATGGCTATCAATAGCCTCGCTCTGGATAAAGTGCCCAGTCCCGATGGGTTTACTTCGAATTTTTATAAAACATTTTCTAAGGAGCTATCCCCCCTCTTGCTTAATTTACATAATTATATGTTTAAGGCAGACAAGTTGGACCCAACCCTTTTGGAGGCAACAATTATCCTCTTGCTCAAACCAGATAAACCCCATTTAGATCCAACTAGTTACCGGCCGATCTCCCTTTTGAATTGTGACATTAAAATTTTAGCCAAGGTACTTTCGCTTCGGATAAAGGCCTTATGGACCCAGCTCCTAAGCCCGGAACAAGCAGGGTTTGTGCCCGGCTGCTCTTCGATAGATCATTTGAGAACCCTCACACTTATTTTTCAAGCGACTCAAGCTTTTCAGTCTCCAATGGCCCTAATTTCTCTAGATGCTGAGAATGCTTTTGATAGAGTACATTGGGAATTTTTATGGATAGCCTTGAAGAAATTATGTTTCCCTTCCCCTTTCATTGTAATGATTCAGTCAATATATCCCTCTCCCTCAGTCAGGATCTACTGCAATGGGGTTTTCTCGGCTAGATTTCTATTATTTACTGGTACTAGGCAGGGGTGTCACCTTTCACCCTTTTTCTTTAATCTTTATTTAGAACCCCTCCTTCATCATATAAAACAGTTCCCTCAAATTAAAGCTATCCCAATCTTCAACCAGACCGTAACACTCTCGGCATATGCAGATGATATTCTTCTTCATCTGGAGCAACCAGCACATTCCTTGGAGGATGTTCTAGAAGTCATTGGCCAATATGGCAGGTTATCTAATTATAAATTGAATATTTCTAAAACAGAAATTTTTCTGCTCAACAGCTACACGGTGAAATCAGATTTTGTTCATTTGGGCATTAAATGGTCTTCCCCGGCAATTAAATATCTCAGCATATACCTAACTAGGGACCCCACTCATACCAAGAAACTCAATCTGGACGATTTAGTGGTGACCATTCAGCAAGATCTCCAAAGATGGCAGAAATTACCATTATCTCTTTGGGCTCAGATTAATGTGATCAAGATGAATGCCTTGCCTCATTTCTTTTATCCCTTAAACCTGTTGAATTTGTGGCTTCCGATATCCTTTTTCAAACAATTACATTCCATGATTTCTAGGTTTATTTGGGTGGGCAAACATCCCCGCCGTGCTTTTTGCAAACTCAGTATGCCTAAGGCTTTGGGGGGGCCTTCGTTTTCCCAATTTTCTGTATTATTATTGGGCAAGTCACTTCACCAAGTTGGGGAGATGGTTTTCTCAAATGGATATAATTTATACTCCTATTTGGCACCAGATAGAGAATAGTCTCTTAAGCTCTAATGCCATAAACCTCTCCACTGTTTTCTATTTGTCAAAAAATTCATTGCCTGTGGCATTGCACAACTCGGTAATTGCTACCTCACTCAAAGTCCTGTCTCAATGCCGTGCATATTTCAAGATACCCCTTAAATATGATATGGCGCAGCCGATTCTAGTAAATCCCAATATCAGAATAGGTAGTTCCTGGCTTCCAATTCAATGGCTCCCTCAGTTACTGGAGGCACGGGTGGAAGACCTGTTTTCTCAGGACAATCTTCTTTCCTCCCCTGAAATTCTTTCTAAATTTGATATTCCAAGGAACCAGATATTTAAGGTGTTCCAATTAAGACACTTTATAGGTGCATTTTTTGGTTTAAAGCCTAGTATATCAATGGCTAGACCCCTATTGGCTCAAGTATCTGATTATGCTTTGAAACCACACTGTGTTTCTACAATATATACCCTCCTTTTGACTATTGCTGGCTCCAATCCTTTCCCTGGCTCACCAATCTGGAGTACCTTACTTCCAGACCTGAATCTTGATTGGGCTCAGATCTGGAAGGATCTCTACTTATACCATTTCCAAGACAGATTCAGACTTACCCAATATCATATACTGAACAATATGTACTATACGCCTACTAGATTAGCCAAACTGGGTAGGCTACCGGACTCTAACTGTACTCGATGTGGCAAAGCAAAGGTCAATATAGTACATATATTCTGGTATTGTGAAAAGGTATTCCCGGTTTGGCAGGAAATCTGATCCAAATTGGATCCCTGGTTAGGGTTGGAAGACCTTTTCACAATTGAAGTCTGTCTGTTAGGTAAATATTCGGGTACCCAAGTCAAAGAGCGTAGATTCCACATAGCGTTGATATCTATTATTGTTAAAAAGCTAGTCCTTAAACATTGGATGGACCAGTTAACCATCTCCTATAGCGAATGGTTAAATGACATTTCTGTTTTTTATAGAACAGAACGACTAATTGCAGGATTTCGCAATAACATGTTAGGCTTCGATAGGAAATGGGATAAATTATATGCGTTATATTTAAAATAAGAGTGCTGTAACTTAGATGTACTTAAGGTTAATTGGTTGCATTGTTTTTTAGGTATCGTGATTATCAAGGTGAAAGGGTCTCTTTCTCCTCGTTTATTACTAGTTTTGGCACACTCCTAGGGGTGGGAGTGGGAGGGTTTGGGAGGAGGGATGGGGGCTGTGATTTACTTGATTCATTTGATAAGACTAATGTTGATCCACTACTGATGTACTCATGTGTACTACCTTTCATGTATATGTAACATGTCCCTTCCTTGGATAAATTCAATAAAACTTTTACATTTTAAAAAAAAGGAGTACATATTTAAGTCTTTCAGCCTGTCCTTGTAGGTTTTGTGATGTAATCCTTGCACCATCTTGGTTGCCCTCCTCTTCACCCTATGTCCTTACATAGGTAAGGTCTCCAGAATGGGACACTGTACTCAAGGTGTGCACTCACTGATGTTGTGTATAGTGAAATTATGACCTCAGTTTTCCTGCTGGTGATACCCCTGCCTATGCATTCAAGCATTCTGTTTGCTTTTCCTGCCACCCTGTCGAAGTGACTTCCTACCTTGACATCAGAGATAACCCCTAGGGTCCCTTTTCTGCTTGGAGCATTCTATATCCTCCCCACTCTCAAGCTGTTATGCTATTCCTGGGCTTTTGTGCCCCATATGCACTATTTTGCATTTCTTTCTGTTAAATCTCAACTTCCACTTCCTTGAATAGTACTCAAACTTCTGCAGATCTCTCCTCATTCGATCCACACCATCTGACATGTCCACCCTGTTGCAGAACTTTGTGTCATCAAATCCATAATCAAAAACATTCGCACTCACTGAAAACCATAGCAGCATAGACAACAACAGCAGAAAGACAGATGTTCCATCTAGTCTGCCCATATTACCCAATCATACCCCAGATCTATTGTCTCTGTGAGGTCTACACTTAGCCAACTCCCCCTTTTGTTCTCAGTGTTTCCATCTCCCTCATCCCACTGGGTAACTACTATACCCTTTGCTCTATGCTGTGTTTGAAGCCATTTATTAGTTCTGGCACCCATCATCTCTGGTGGGTACTTGAATATCACTATTTTCTATTTTAGCCATTTCACTGCTTCTATAACCATTCAAGATCAGGGGAATGCTTATGAAAACTTAAGAGAACTCCTTTCCACTGTGCATGAGACGCTTACTCTGTAAGACTGTCTCACAGATGCCCTGGAGACTGAGTTATTCAGGAAGATTTTTTTTAATTATCGATCATCCCAATCAATTATACTGTGTATTAAAGAGCACCAGTTTGGGTGGTTTCCTCAAACCTCCGAGCAGCAGTTTACCTCATAAGGACTGCAGAAGTTCACTCTTCAGAATTTATTACTTAGTGTAGGGGTAGGAGAAGGTTATTGTAATTCCTCAGTTGGAGGAGCCGGCCGTCTGATCCCTTCTCCTTCTTTGTCTCCGAATCTAGCAGGTGCCACCCCCATGCTCTCACATTTTGTCATATATTAATCTGGAGAGCATGAGGGTGTTCTTTGTTTATGGCAATGGAGGCCAGTTTTTAAATCATGTTTTTTATATTGTAGTGGCCTACAGGAGCCAATCAAAGCCACTGGTCAACTAGCAAGGCCTCTGTTAGTTGAGCCGTGGCTTTGATTTGACTCCTATGGCCCTCTAAAAATACTGCTGCAGAAAAGAACAGTTATGCAAGAACTTACTGTAACAGCAGATCTTTGAGGGAATCTCATCAGGTCACACCTCTAGGACAATGAGCTGTCAGGCTCCAGGGCCACATGGAAATCTTTTGCCAGCAGTTCAGTAGGGGGCCGCAGACGTCGACGTCTGATGTCAGCCTCCCTATATAAGCGTGGGTAGCTCCGTCCTCCTGCAGTTCCTAACCCGCGACCATGCTCAGATGATCTCCTCATATGGAACCCGGGTGGAGAAAGAATGGTTCTGCCCATCAGGCAAGGCAGAGAAAATCTGAGAAGCCTGTAGGTAACTCTAACACAGCCCTCCAGTCCCAACAGGGAACAAACGTAAAAAGCCATGCTCTAGGAAGCCAGGAAAGAGCAAATCAGGCCAAATATGGGCACAGCTGGTAGACCATCCCTGAAAAAAAGCTGGGTGAAAACCAGTACAGTCAAGAAAGACTCTACATCTCCCGGAGAAAGAGCCAGGTGAAATCCACCTCTAGGGAACAAGCATTTGTCAATGCTGAATATTTGCTTGCTGGTATTAGCATTGAAAATGCAGGAGACAGACAGATGCAGAGTAGGAATGGCAGTAAAGTATTGAACTTCATGCCAACCTCACCTCTACCCTGCAGAGACGGACAGGCATTGGGGCATGCGTTTGGGTAGTCGCCCATAACGTTCATGCCATTTCACCTCACTCTATCCTGCAGACACTGACAAGTGCTGAGGTGTGCCTTGGGGCATTCGGCTTTACAGTCACCCCACTCCATATGGACATATGCTGAAATGGGTGTAATTTAGAATGGGGTGAACTGTGGGGCCGAAGAGTCCAAGCTCGATGCCTGTCAGTTGCTGGAGGGTGGGGTTGGAATGGCATGATCATTACAGTCGGCAATCCAAAGGCACACCCCTGATGCCCGTCAGTCTGTACAGAGTGGGACATTATGGTTAGAAACAGTAATGCCCCAGGCATGTGTTGGTATTTGCAGTCCAAATTTTCAACATGGGCATTTTGTGGTCCCCACCTCGTGAAAGCATTTGGGACCTCTTCTCTTGAACAGTGGCACTCTGATTTTGTCAATATGTCCCGAAATTTGAGTTTCCACAGTAACCGTGCCATTGTGCACCAGATGTACGAAAACACAGATCGGGCAGGATGTGAAGAATGACAACTGTACCATTCCTAGGGAGGTGTGAAGAGATGGCAATGTTGAAAATCTGTAGTGAAAATTGCTCAAACTTCCGCGCATACGTGGAAACAGCACAATGCATGCGTGTAACACAGTCATTTAGTGAAATTATTTCAACAAATTTTCAACATAGGCATTTTGTGACCTCTGCTCATGAACACTGTCACAATGATTTTCTTAATCTGTCCTGAACATTGATTTCCCACAGCAACCGCGGTATTCTTCGACAGATGTATAAATACATATTTCGGGCAGGATACAAAAAATGACAGCTGTACTGTTCATAAGGACGTCTTAAAAAATGGCAATGTTGAAAATCTGGAGTGAAAATACTACAGATTTAGAGTTACGAGGGTGCGTGGAAACTGCATCACACACTCTTGTAACAGTCATTTTATGGAAATTTGTCACCAAAGTTTCAACATAGGCATTTTAGGACTTCTGCTCATTAACAGAGTCATTGCGATTGGTGTGTTCTGCTGGCAGATTCATATGTAAAATCAGTCTATGTAAGCCTGCCCGAGTGTGCAGCTAGCACCCTAGATTGCAGCTGCCCCAGTTCCTCCCCCACTTGTCCCGGCCCCTGCCCCGACTCTTCCTCTTGATTTATCCCACTTCTCTTAAAGCTATTGACTGTCCTACATGTTACCACACCCTCTGGCAGTGCATTCCAAATAAACACCACCCTCTCAGAGAAGTAGTGCCTCCTCATTTCCCTCTTGAAACGTCCCCCTTTCAACCTTAGTCCATGCCAGCTCATCTCTCTTCCACTCCTCAGTTTAAACACCCCCTCAGTGCTAGGTTTAGTTACCCCCTCAGGTATTTAAATGTTTCAATCATATCCCCCCCCATCCCCCAGTGTATACATGTTCAGGTCCTTCAGCCTAACTTCATATTTCTTTCCTTCCATCCCCTTTAACATTTTTGTTGCCTTCCTTTGCATCCCCTCCAGTAACTTTATATCTCGCCTCAGGTATAGCCTCCAGTATTGCACATAGTACTCTAGGTGCAGTCTGACCAATGATCTGTAGAGAGGTAGGATCACATTCCTGTGTTTGGATGAGAACCCCCTTGCAATGCACCCCAGCATCCTGTTTGCCTTCACTGCTGCTCCCGTGCAGTGGGCTGAGTTGTTCATGCTCCCAGTTACCAAGACCCCTAGGTCCTTCTTCTCCTCCTCCTCTCTGATCCCCAGCGAATAGTCCCTCTTCTGGTTCTTAGCCCTGAAGTGCATCACTTTACACTTCTTTGCATTGAATCCTAGCTGCCACTCCACCAACCATGTCTCTAGTTCGGTTAGGCCCCCTGCAGTTTTCCCCATCCATTCTCTTCATCCACCAGCACCTCCAAGTTGGTATAATGTGTAAACAGACTAACCCTGCTCCCCACTCCATGTGCCTATAGTGGAGATAAAGGCCCAAATAGCACTGGGACCAGCTCTGACCCCTGCAACACCCCGCTTGCCGCTGCTCTAGGTACTGAGAGCCCCCCCACCACCCTCTGCACTCTCCCCTGTAACCAGTTCTCTATCCATTTAGTCAGCTTTTTCCACACCTCCACTGCTGTCAGCGTCCCCCCCAGTCTCCCATGAGGCACTGTATCAAAGGCCTTACTGAAGTCTAAGTACAGGACATGTACCGCATGGCCCCAGTCCAATTCCCTTGTCACCCAGTCACAATACTATGTTAAGTTGGTTTGACAAGACCTCCCTGAGACAAACCCATGTTGCTGCCCATCTTGGAGACCATTACTGTCTAGGAATGCCACCAGCCTCTCCTTCAGTATTGGCTCCATAAGCTTACCCACTATAAACGTGAGACTTACCGGATGATAATTTCCTGGCTCCTCCCTAGGCCCACTCTTGTGTATGGGCACCACATGGGCCACCCTCCAGTGCTTGGACACACCCCCCCCATTTCCAGGGAGGTGTAGAACAGATCTGCCAGAGGCTCAGCCAACAGCTCCGCCATCTCCCTCAGCACCCTGGGGTGGATGGCATTGAGACTTGGTGTTGTCCACCCTTACTGCCCTCAGCCCCTCTAGCACCCTACTTCCTGTGATCACTTTGTCCGTCACCTCCTCCCCACCCTTCCCCACCACCCCAGCCCATTCGGGTAGTGCGCCATCCATCTCCTTAGGGAAAATCGGAGTAGAAGTACTGATTTAGAATTTCCACTTGCTCCTCCCCCTTTTACAGCCAATCCCCTCCCTGCTTTATTCTCACAATATGTTCCTTGCACTTCCTCTTTTCCCTGACATACCTAAAAATGTCCTTTTCCCCTCCTTTTATGCCCTGTGCCGAACTTAATTGCCTGGGGGTCTTAGCTTTTTTTCACCCTCCTGGCAACCTCGCTTGACCAACTCCCGAAAGCCTCCTTATCCTCTGCCTTCCCTGTTCTCCTGTACTTCCGGTATGCAGCCATCTTTGCACTTACCCCTTGCAGCACTTTCTTGTTCAGCCAGCTTGGTTTCTTGGCTCTGCTCTTCTAACTCCTGGCCCTGGTGCAGGCTACTGTGGCCTCTGTCAGCCCAGTCTTTATGACTCCCCACTTCTGTTCTGCATCCATCCCCGGCCTTATATCCTGGAGTCTTCCTTGCAGTATTGCTCCCATCCCCCCAGAGTCCACCCTAATAAAGTCCACCACCTTAGTGCCCGTGCCATCTGTCTCCCTGCCCAGTGTGACAAGCCACATTGGTGGTCGCTACCTGCTAGTGGGTCCTCCACCCTTACCTCCCTCACCACCTCCCCATTTGCCAGTAGTAGGTCCAGAGTGCTACCAAGCTTTGTAGGCCCACTTACCAATTGCGTTTAGAGGGCAATCCTGGAATGCATCAAGAAGCATCTGCTCTCTAGTACTGCTAGTGACGGAGTGCTCCAGTCAACCCATTGTAGGTTAAAATCCCCCACTATCACCACACTCCCCCTTCTACACACCCTCATCATCTGCTCTGCCAACTCCCCATCCAGTTCCCCGCATTGGGCTGATGCCTGTACTCTACCCCCAGCCTCAGTTTTCTGCCCTTAGAGTGCAGGAGCTGCACCCAAAGGGCCTCTGTCCTCTCCCTTATGCATTTAATCCCTTCCCTCACATAGCGTGCAACCCCGCAGGTCCCTCCTGTATTCCATGATTGCCAAGCCCCAATCGTACTACTCTGTGGCCCAAGTCTCTGTCACTGCAGCAATGTACACCTTCTCCTCTGAAAGGAACACCTGAAGCTCTGCAGTTTTGTTCCCCAGGCTTCTTGCAATGAGAGAGACCACCTTCCACCCATACCCCTCCTTCTCCTCACTCTTCTCTTCCTTGGCCTGTGTCCCTCCTCCCAGTAGTCTGCACTCTTTCTCCTCCTTATTCCTACTGGTTGGTGGTGCCTTCTGTATTGCACTCAGACCACTTTACCCGCCCCCTCCCAGGGTTACTACGCCTCCGCCTTTACCTGCATCTATGGGGGTGAGCCCACCCCCCTGCCTTTATTTAATTCCCCTCTGTCCTTCTCTTTTCAGGTAGTCTGAGAGCCACAGCCGTGGTTCTCTGACAAACCTGACCTGCCAGACTGCCATCCGCAATCCAGGTCTGAAGCCACCAGCCCCTTACAGAAGCTCAGGTATGGACTTGCCCTCAGGGACTGATTACCTCCAGGAAGGGAGCCCTAGCTGCCTAATTTTTCATTTTTACATGAGGACAGTTGTCTTTGGATTTAAATCCATAGTCTGTTACTGCTGTGAACCACTGGCTGCAGTCAGCCCCAGGAGCACTCCAATTGGCTCCATATAGCTCAGCACTGTTAATGCTAGAATTATATTGTACTAGATTATGATTTCTGTTAAAACTGTCTTGCTAGCATTTTATAGTTGAAGTTTGCTAATTTAATCTAAATGCCTATATAGTGTGTTCCCTCTTAAGACACAGTAGCAATCTCAGCTCAGGCCTCTGAACCCCCCTCTTCACCTTTTTACTCTAGTATTGTGTTTTAAATAGCCCTGTTCCTGCTCTCTCAGACTTTGTGACACCATTTTGCATTTATTTTTAGCTCCACGAGCAGCCCCACCCCTCCACCTTTACCTACATCTAGCGGGGTGAGCCCACCCCCCGCCTTTCTTATTTAACTCCCTCTGTCCTTCTCTTTTCAGGTAGTTTGTGAGAACCACAGCTGTGGTTCTCTGACAAACCCGACCTGCCAGACTGCCATCCGCAGTCCAGGTCTGAAGCTACCAGCCCTCAGAAAACTCAGGAACTGACTTGCCCTCAGGGACTGATTACCTCCAGGAAGGGAGCCCTAGCTGCCAGATTTTGGTCCTGATTAAATACACTTAAACCTCACCCCGGCTTTCTAGCTCACTCCTACAGGCTACTGCCAGTCACACCCGCCCACCACGTCCCCCTCTATTAAAACCCCAAGGGTACCGCCCAGTTCTCATCTACCCTGCTCTTATTATCTATCAGTAGATTTATCCCTCCAGGGCTCCCAGCTCATCTGTTGTGGGACAAGCAGCCACTGGTCGGACGGCGCTTCCTTAGCCTCCGCCAAAGACCACAAGCACAGACTCTTCCAGCAAAGAGGTACGGCAAAGCTGCTTTTGTTTCACCCACCTGCCCATCCCCCCCAGGCTCATTATTATATAGACAGCCTTCCTCCACCCCTCTCATTCTTTGGCCTACTCCTTTCCATCTATCTAAAATACCTCTCACATTGACGCTCTCCATAGGCTAACAGCGCTGCACATTGCCATTTCATATAGCGGTGTAAGACCGTATTGGTGCAGCCTATTTTACCACACACATTACCATCACATACAGATGCGTAAGA
The DNA here is from genome assembly GCA_016271365.2 of Neoceratodus forsteri. Classification (NCBI taxonomy): domain Eukaryota; kingdom Metazoa; phylum Chordata; order Ceratodontiformes; family Ceratodontidae; genus Neoceratodus; species Neoceratodus forsteri. The sequence goes on from CM057453.1 coordinate 1,192,057,451, forward strand.
CCACATTGGTGCAGCCTACTTCATCAGAATCCTGCCTTCTTTTAAAGTACCAGCTACCGAGGGAGACCACACATCTTCAGTGATCATATAGGCTTGGTGCCATCTGCTATCTTGCTTAGCCCTATGAAGTCCCCAACTACCTGCACACACCGACTTGTCTTGTTCTGGCTGGTGATTCTCTAGGAGTCTGTAATCCGGCTATGCCATCTACAGATAAAAACACTTTGCCATAGTTATAGCTTACTATTTTTCACTATAAGGCGTCAACATGAGGGCTGATACCTGGCTCCCTTTCTTCATCTTCCTATGGCTGGTGCCTTATGTAGAGTATCACCTGGGTCGAAATAACTCACAGGGGGATTCGGACCCTCTCTCACAGTGCTATCTGTACAGCAACTCATCTCATAACTTTCGTTGCACCCCTGCGATACCATACTTGCATCAGTCTGAGGTAGCTTCTGGGGGTGGAACCTGCCCCTCCCTATCCATACAGGGTATGCCCCCCTTTATCCCCAGTAATAAGGCCACTTGGTGTCACGTGGCAAGGGTTTTAGTAGCTGCATCCTTAGGACAACACTGCATAAATAGCAGGGCCCAGCACTCTCGTTCTTTCATTCCAAGCAGTCGTGGAAGAATCAGAGCTTTCAAATTATCTCTGGCTGCCCTAAAGAAAATTGTGTTTTTCCTCCTATTATGCTTAGGCAATGTTGAACTTAACCCTGGTCCTACAGAAGCCTTGTCATCTCCGTCCAACCTTACAAGGCTTAGAGGAATGAGCTTTATGCATGTTAATGTTTGCAGTCTCTTAAAAAAAGCTTACATCGATCCAGACCTGGGTCATTCAAACTGAACCAGATGTGCTGGTAGTCTCTGAATCCTGGCTCAGAGCTTCTACCCCCGACAGGGAGGTTAATATCCCTAACTATTGGCTGTTCAGAGATGACAGGCAGACTAGGGGTGGTGGGGTAGTCATTTATGTCAAGGACAAATATACAGTCACTACCATTGACTCCTCCTCTATAGCAAATGGCTTTGAATGTATGTCACTTAAGGTTGAAACATCCCGCTCAATGGCTATCAGAGTTATAGGGTGCTACATGCCTCCATCTGCTGGGTCCCAGCTCCTGTCTCACCTATCTACTACTATGGGACATAAGACCCTCAAAACTATTATTCTAGGGGATCTCAATTGTGACTGGTTATCCAAGGCTTCCTTACCCCTCAAATCCTTCTGTGACTCTTGGGCTCACACAACTCATTGAAGAACCTATGCGTCCTAACAAGAAAAACCACAGGAATAACACCCTATTGGATGCCTTTCTTACAAACAAGCCACAGTCCTTTTCCTACGCTGGAATATTTTTCTCAGATGTCAGTGATCACTGCTTCATCGCCAGTGTAAGATCTGACTCTAATCCCACCCCCAACCCCCACATCTAAATTCTCCACCAGAAGGTCCAGATGCAACTTTGACCCATTTGTCTACATCGATGAGCTAAAAATACAGGTTACTCACCTGTAACAGGAGTTCTAGGAGAGGTATATGTTGTTCATCCAGCCTGCTTTAAATCTTACCAGAAGGTCTTCAACCTGGCTCCTTCCACCAACCCAGGTGGTAAAACTCTCGGCTCCACCCCATGACGCCAGATCTAGCCCGCTGGAAGACAGGTTGTGCGTCGAAGCCAGGGAGGCCAGGTGAGTCATGTGGATGAACAGCATATACCACTCCTAGAACTCCTGTTACAGGTGAGTAACCTGTATTTCCAGGGACGTGGATATGTTGTTCATCCACACTATCTGGCAGACTCCTAGCAGTTCTCCGGGAGAAGGGAGGCAAGGCGCACATCCCCTACTTAGGGAATAAAGACTGGAGAACCGAGGTCCCAAAACCAGCATCCCAGCGTGACTCAAGGTCGATGTGGTAGTGGGTAATGAACATGTGTGCTGACTTCCAGGTAGCAGCCCTGCAGATTTCCTGGATAGGGAAGTCCCTGGAAACAGCCACTGAAGCAGTGGTATGATGGGTAGAATGAGCTCTTATTCCTTTGGGAGGCTCCATGCCCACCAACCTATAGCAGAGATCTATGCAGGAGGTGACCCACCTGCCTATTGTCCGCTTGGCTGCAGGTCTGCCAGGTGCGGCTTCAGCATAGGTGACAAACAGCTGGCGAACCTCTCCTCGAACTTCAGCCATCCGCTCCTTATAGTAAGAGAGCGCTCTTCTAGGGTCCAAAGTATACAGCCTATATTCGGCCTCCGAAGTGTGATTGGGGTAGAACACCGGCAGAGTCAACACCTGGTTAAAAATCATATGCAAAGTTTGTCCTGTGTTGGTACACCATAAGTTTTTGTGTGTTCCCTACCTTTAGTCGTTCGGTTCTGTGCAGTGTTTCTCATTGCAGCATTAATTTACGCGTTATTTAGTTTTTAAAATGTGCCCACTACTGTTCTTCACGCTCTGTTTATTTTCGTGCTGCGCATCCCTGACTGCTCGTGAACATCCTTCTTGATGACGTTATTAGGTAGGCGTCCGTCAGTGTAAGAGCGGGAGTAAGCTTTCACAATGTCTTCAGATGAGGATAACGAGTTGCTGCCATTGTCCTGTACAGCTGGCAACGCAGTCCTTCATGTTGTTCCTTACAGTGGTGAACCCCTTGCAGCCATCTCTAATCCTGTGGCTTCTGATTCCGACGAAATGAGGAGCAGCAGTGATAGCGATCCTATGGCAATTTCTGAATGGTAAAGGCATCCTGACAGCTGTTAAAAAAATGTCCCGAATAGTTCAATTTACATTACCCAAATAAGCCTACAGAATTCATATTTTGGTTTGCATAGTCTATGTACAGTGCTGCAATGTAACACATATTGTTATATATATAATTTTTGGATGATGCATATTCTTGCTGTCTCATTCTGTTGATAGGGTTGAGCTGCCTAAGACAGTGGCTTGTGCAAAAGGAAGTATATTCCACACACCCTTTAGCCTATTGTACTGCAGTGTCCCAAAGTCAAAGCCCAGTAGCTTGTTGCCACCCATGTTGTATATCAACGATTGTGCACACCTGGAGGTGGCAGCCGTGAGCCACTGTATCGCACATCAGAGCAATATCTTAGCCTCAATCCATGTCATGCAACCAGTTGTCAGGTTGCTATAGTGCTCACAATGCAGGCTTTGGATGTCTGACAGTATGCACCCTCCTGTTGTTCTAGTGGTCACACTCTGCTTCCTGCTGTCACTTTGGTTATTTATCCACCACATTTTGTGGTGCCCCCCCCCCATCTTACAAATTCACCTCTGGTTGGTGTGGTGTCCCATAGTCAGTACAACATCATTTTTACTGGAAGATGGTATCCTGCAATCAGTCTGCCCATTTTTCTCTTCCTGAGCTGGCCACTGTACTGAACTTTCAGTGACCGCTATGTGTACAGTATAGGTGAATATGCAATACCATTAAATGGCAGTTGAGTTGCCCTGGCAGTCACTGAAGTAACTTGCATGCTGTGCTGGTTTTTAATGGTAGAAGATGTAAAACTGGAGAGGGGGGGCAAGTAGACCATCGTGAGGAGAAATTGTATGGTGGGAGGGATATACATAACATGAACATGTGGTGTCCACATAACATGACAAAATTAGCGGTGACAGCAGGTGGTGTGGTATGGAGTTGCCTGACATTTTTGTCCTGGATATGGTGTGTAATTATTCATGATATGGGCAGCATCTGGATTTGGGGACATGCAGTCAATGTTAACCAATGTACTGCATTGTGGATGTGGAGGTGTCAGGGATGTTTTCAAAGTAAATATCTATTGATGTAATACCATGTTTCTTATTGCCTATCAGGTGTACTTGTGGCAATTGTTCTTTAATGCCCACCCTGCATGAAAATAGATGCTGCTGGTTTTACTCAGCTGTATCAGAAAAATTTTCAGAAATGGACGGTCTACAGTGCATCACCGATGTTCAAGGATTTAAAAACATGTGCCTTGATGAGGATGTCCTCATGTCATGCTTGCATGAGTACATCGAGCTGGATGGCCCTGTTGGTGATAACGAACCAAGAAACGAGTGAGTATTCACCAATCTTCACTGTGAAAAAGTCTTTCTATGAAATGTCCTGCTGGGAGGAAGACTCAGGGCAGGGAGAAGAAGGAAATGTGCACCGCTAGTGGGTATAGTATGGGGCATGACTCAGGGCAGGGGGAAAGTGGAGCTGAGAAGAGCTAGGGGCTAGCAGGAAATAGTTGCTTAGAATTGGCAATCATGGATGCAGCAGAGGAGTGACAGAGCAGTGGCGCTGTGGGAATGATAAGGAAAGCATGGAGGTTTGAGGCAGAAGTATAAGTACACTAGGGATGTGCAGGTCAGTGTCACTGGCTGGTTAAAATAGTACTGGAATGTGTAGAACCATAGATTGTGCAGATTCGGTACTGAAGGGACAGGGCAGGGTGGACACTGCTGAACAAGAAAGGGTAAAGTGGAGTGGTTACAGGACATGGGCCGGGGGGTACTACTGTTCGGGTATTACATACTGAAATGGGTCAGGTAAGGCAGTAAGTGCACTTGTAATGGCAGGAAGATAGCACATATAGTACTACTTGTGGGTACAACCAACTTGGCAGGGGAGACTGTCAATGTGGTGAAAGGGAGGTTACAGGATTTGGGTTGGCACAGTGAGTAGGTTTTGTGGTCAGTGTCATTCTGTGTGGTACTTCCAGTAGCGTGATGAAAGAAAGGATAGAAGAGGGACTGGTGCCACACCCTGAAATATGGGTTGGTGCCACACTGAGGAAGTATGTTGGTCAACAGTGAGTTATACGCATGTGACAGGTTTCACTTGATCACATAGGACTGAAGAGATATATGTAGCTATGAAGGTGGGTTTTAAGTGTTGGAGGGGTTGCGTGATGACAACTGTTAGGAGAATGATTTCTACATTGAAATATTTTAGGATGCTGAACAAAGAAAATAGTGAAGGGGTGTTTGAAATGAAGATTGTAAGTGACATGATGGGTTACAGTGTAAGAATGGAGGGGAAAGAATTAGGACGGATATGAGGAGCCACTGTTTCACTGAGAGGGTGGTGAGTAAATGGAATGCTGTACCAGGCGGGGTTGATTTCATGTAACACAGTGAGATGTTTCAAGTTGGGGTGATGGTATTGGCAGAGAAGGCAGACATAGTCAAGTGTGGGAATTGAGGTGGATGGTCCGCGGAAGGGGGGGAGCTCACATACTCCATTCACCGACAAAAGGCTACTGAACCAAGTAATAAACTGAAGTTGGACAAAGCAATGTGGCATTGCATATTTTATCAAACAACTGCAAAAGTAGTCACTGGATAAATATATTCCATTTGTGAACAAGTTATGTTACTAAAGCAGGGTATGTTATTATAGAGATACTGAAAACTGCAAAACTGTTCACAATAGCGTGAGCAAGGCACAGCTAAGAAACTACAGAGTTGTTTATATGTCATCAGTGGTATGTAAAATTATGTGTTCTGTTCTGACACACATACTCTTGATTTCGTATAGGACAGCTCGCAAGATCAAAACAGGTACCATGGATGCAGTGTTAATCGCTGTCAGTGGCTCAGCAGGTAGAGCAGTCTCCACTGAGAAGGCACTGTGTTCTATCACCACACCATGCAGTTCTGTGGTTATATAAATAAGTACGAAAATATCTGTTTGCTAATGATCTGTGGTGGGGTACGTAACAAGTTTCCCGACCTTCTGCACAGCCGTCTCATTTGCAGTCAGCTCACCCACATAGCAAGCCATTGTGTTGCCAAGAGGTGGGCCCGACTGGACAGTAGTGGAATTTTGTCTTTTAACAGTCAAAATGTCCCACATTCATTCCAAATAGCACTGACAGGTTCATGTGCTGCACTTTCAGTTACTTACCATCTGTATACCCACACCATCCACCAGTGCCTCCAGAAATAACAGAAATAGTGGACATACCATGACACAACATGCATTAAAAAATACATGCTATGTGAGGCCAATGAAATTCCTTGCTGACTCAGTAACAACTGCTGAACACCACTTAGTGTGTGTGGACATACCCTACTGTGATTGTGGCTATGTATTTCACATAGTCACATCTACATGTGACAGTGTCAAAGGTCATTACCCGTTATTAATTTGTCATGTCATGATAACAAAAAAGGTAATAGTAAACAGAGTACACCCTGAAGAAAGTGTTGTTACTAGCTGTGCAGTTACAGCTTCCATACTGTAACCGCTTGTTTCCTACACTTCTAAGTGACATTGAGTACAGACACTACCGTAATTTCATCACTTGGCACTATTTGATTACACAACAAATCAGACAGCTTTGAGTTTTTACATGGCATCTGACAACGCTGATAGAGATGACCACTTTGGTCATATCACTGGTTCTTGTGTGTGTCATGCTACCCTATCTGGTCAGTGCCTCAACATTGCTGCATCCCACTCATTGCACCCTCCATTGTCACCTGTAGTACCCAAGTCATATGCACTCGTGTCCACTAGGATTGCTCCAAGTACCTCATCTGGGATGCCATTTGATTTGTGCACCTCTGAACCAGAAGACCAATGTTTTCCTTCTTGCTTGTTAACACATTCCCCCCTTACTTTACACATCTGCAACTTAGTGTCAATAAAGCCTTGCTGCTGAAACACATCCCATTTTCCCAACCTCATGAGGTCTCTCTTCACGCTCTGCTTCCCTTTAGAAGTATCCACCCTGTAGCACATCTTGTGTGTCACAAACAGTGAAATTTGTCTCTCCAGCACTTCCATTATATCACAATGACATTGGTTGCATGAGTGGCACAGGCACTGATCCATGCAGTACAACGATTAGCAGCCCCAGTGTGACTGACAACAGAAGCAAAGGCATTTATTGTTTAATTTTACTGATGTGGACTCACTACTTTTGTGTTTAATTATTACATATTGACTTGGATTCATCTCATGATCCACTGTTGTCACAAGTTGTGAATGGTTAGAGAGTGAAGTTAGCAGTGAACAAGTGACCAAATACAGTGATGTCATTGACTACAGTGCTTCAATTGAAAGGGTCAGCTGTTCTGCATTACAATGCATCTCATTTTTCTTCATTCTTTGTCCATAGACTTCTTCGATACATGGCATATCGAAGGTTTGTTTACTGTGTGGCAACACCTGGGGAGAAAAAACAGAAAAATTCTGCCTGCATGTGCAGTGACTACTATAAGGGCCAAGTTCCCATCGGACTCCTATAAGGGCTTCCATGATGCCTAGTTCACACAATGGTATGTTGTATTTTAGTTGAATTATTTTTCAGTAATGTATTTTCTGTCACATCAGCTACTTGTTGGTCTGCTCACATGTGGGCATGCAGTGCATATGAACTGATACTGTGGATAGTGAATCACATGCCCAATACAAGCATAGCTGCTCATGCGGACCACACACGGGATGGAATTGTCAAATTGACATTTGTACACTCTCTTCCCTGTCAGTATCTGATCCTGATACCTGTGCTTGGTGTACAAAGCACAGTGCCCAGCATGCAGAGTGAACACATTTGCTTGGTGCCACACAGCCGACACCTGTCATCCCCCTTAATATTTCTCAACCATAACACTAATGACTGTACTAAATACTGGCAAGTGTTGTCACTGACACCCACTATTAATGAAACTGTTCATGTGGTCACATAAAATGAAAGTAATTGTTTATACTTTGGTAGTTATTAATGTACTGTAATGTTTGAATTACACTATTTTTTTTTTTCTGTTGCTCATTCTTTCTCAACTTTGGCCCCCGGTCTGCCAGTCATGTCCAGGCCGCCGCATCCTCTGTCCGCCATCCACGTCAATCCTGGCTCACACCTGGGCCTACACTGTATACATACTCACTTTGCCACCCATCCGTGCTGTGGTGGCGTGCAGACCCCCCTATCTCCGCCTACGCAGGATCCAGTTTCCAGTGATCCCTCACAGCCAGGACATCCTGCCGAATCCACCAGCAAGTCACACAACTGTCGCCATTTTTTCCTGTTTGTATTCTAGAGACAGAAGGCGTGCAATGACGTCGGTGGCTGTGGCTGCACATGCTTCAGCGTGCATCCTCGTCCAGGTATCTTCCCTCAGTTCCTCCCCAATGTATGGCATGTGTACCTGACCCCTGGCCTCTGTCCGGGGGGCAGTTTGATGCCGACTACTGTGCACCCCCCTCCGCGGAGAGGAAGAGTAGTCCTTCTGATGCTCGATTCCTCTCCTCCCCTGCCATCCCACAGCAACCCTTGCTCGCTCCACAACTTTGGCTGACGGCGTGGCGTGAGGTGTGGCATCCAGTGCCTCAGCCCTCAGTGCCACCGGTCTGGAGAATGACAATATTTCATCAGCTGATCATGTAAGTGAAACTATTACTATGGCCATGTCACTGGACACAGGTTCTGTTTCACCACTTTGGTGGCGGAGGTACACAAAGGAGCTGTACATCAAGGTTTTTCCTGACCAAAGTATAGCAGACTACGTAACGCATGCCTGAGTTATCAAAACAGTTTAACCAAGGAACCATCATTAATATTTACTGTGAGTATGTCAAAGGAACTCAAAATGTAAGTAGGAAAAAGCACCATATTCGAGATGCATTAGCACGATTTTTACTGACACAGCTAGGAGACCAGGTATACATTTTTTGGTTTCACAGTACTTTGCAGCAATCGATTTGAACATACAGTCACTATGGTAAAAAGCACAAAACCAAAGTACCACTGCAGTATGCACACAGTACAACAACACAGATTACAAATATTGGAGATAAAGACAGTGTAGCATTGTCATTCATGTTTAAAAGATCCAGAGACAGCAGCAGTAAGGTGGTGTAAGGCCACGCTGCAACACATCACACTATTGCTGTGTGTGGAACGGAGACAGCAGCAGTAAGGTGGTGTAAGGCCACGCTGCAACACATCACACTGTTGCTGTGTGTGGTACGGAGACAGCAGCAGACATTTACACTGCATCACAGGGCACACTGTGTCAAGGCTCGCGTTTGACAAGTGGTGACCAACAATGTCACTAATGGTGTTACTGGCGGGTTTCTGACAATGGTACCCTTTCTGGTACTGTATACAAGTGGTGAATGTGGCACTGATTTACCAAAGGTCCCTATGGATGTGCAAAACAGCAGCACATTCATGCACAAGATTGGATATTTCCAACTGCCCCAACATGCACTGCATGATAATTACTAAACATATTCCTACTTCTACACTGGTCAATTCACCAGGAATGTGCTCGTTATTATGAGTATTAATACAGTTCACCATGGTGGTGTGCCTGTCCCTCAGCAGCCTGAATATGCCCTTATGAGGACTGTTACTGTACTGATCCACAGTAGTGTACCCGTCCATACCACCACCTTGATAGGTCTTTTGTGTATGCAGCAATTCTAGTTACACTGATGGTGTAGTGGAACTGCAACACCACCCTTGCAAGTATTGTCCCGCAGTTCACTCACACCAAGACATTTCTTGTCTCAGTGCAACCACAACACTGTTGACACCATGACATCTGCCACTGAATGAACTATCACTGGTGATGAGTACAACATCTTCATGTTGTTGTTCAGCATGTTGGACACTACATGAGAGAGAGTGATGACCATTATACCAACAGTGTAAATTATAGTTATTTACACCATCCTACCACGATGGTTGTTTGATGGATCAGAATATCTCCGTGGATATATTGCTACCATCATAACGGGTATATTCTAGGTGGGTTTTGACTGTCAATCAACCACCATGGATGGTATAAGGATACTTTAAAAATGTCAGTGTCCGGACAACTGTATAAATTCATATTCTGAGAGTTCTCAGCTACCACCGCCATACATACCGCCTACTCTCATTTTGGCAGACCAGGTTTTGCATAGGGGTGTGTATCAGTATTGTTTTGTGTTTTCACTTTTGATGTCCTCATACCACCCATGTCATTGTCTCCCCTTCATTGTTTGTTGCAAGTGCTTCATACTATTATTTGATCACAGAAGTTCACTGCACCCTGTGATGACAATCAGACCAGCGCCATGTGTGGAACATGGCATATCACATCCACATCATGTATTGCACAACTTTGACCATCAGCGAATAAACCGTTGAACAGTTTGAACTGTCATGACAATGTCATAAATGTCATACAACATTTGTCATGGAATCATTTTGTAAGACTGGTTATAAAGTGTATCTATATATATTTATATTTATAGATATAGAGACATATATATATAGATATACCAGTATGCTATGATATGTGAGGATAACAATTGGCAAATGGAGGCAGGGTGCACTGATGGATGCTCTGAAACTAGGATGTGAAGACATTGGTTTCAATACCACATCCCATACTCATGCTACTACGCACCTCATCAAGTCAATTAACTTCCCTGTGCTAACAGCGCACCTGTCAACAAGCTGTCACCTTTGTGTCTGTCTCCTGGTTAAACAATGGCTGGAAACAAAGAAGTATTGTTCGCAGTTGTGATATCACATTCATCTTCACTGTAGGTTATCATCACAGTACGTACACCATATGCAGATACTGCACATAACCATAGTCAAACAGTAGGTACTGATTTGCTGTAGTAATCATTGTGAGCCAATTGCATGTAGTCCCACAGCAGTCAGTGGCAAGCACATCTTTCACGCAGCAGAACAGTTTTATTTTTCAGGTATTCCACATGTTCAACTGTAACTTTGTCCCTCCACAGCAACACAGACTTGAAACAACTTCAGCAACAGCAACTACCTGCTCCACTTCACTGAAATAAACTGCTGATCAGAGCAGACTATTTTGACAGCATTACCATAGTCAGCTTCCACTGTCTGCGCGAGTGGTCAAGTGAATTCAACTCGGTAGTCGGCAATCCGCAGTGATAATGCTTACCAGATACTATGGTCCGTGAGCATGGTTTTGGGTGAAGTGAGCTGGGCTGTTGTCCATGCTCGCAGAGTAAGATAGTTCATTGTCAGCCCATGTGTAGGTAGTAACAACATTGGTCGTGATGTATCCAGTGACCATGGGATTCACAAGGTGGTGCGGTGCTGCATCTTCCTGTTGTAAACTGGTTCTGCTGCTGGAAAGAAGTGGATTGAAAGTGAATGTAGCCACTGTATGTGATGTGTAGATGGCTGTTCCTGCTGCTTGCTTCAGTCAATCAGTGCATCATGTGTTGCAACACCGACCTGCAGTATTCGTCTGGCCACACCTACTGTGTGGATAGATGACATACAGTGATGAGAAATTCAATATTCTCAATGTAGTTTCGCGCTACAAACATATTGCTGAATTTGACAAATGTTATCCTCACCACCACTGCAGTGCAAACATATATGACCATCTATACATATAAGCACGTATCAGTGCACTGTTGATTATAATCTCTAATATTGTTCCTTTCTTTCTCATCCCCTAGGGAGTCAGTAACTACTGAAGCAACGCTTGAAACTTGATTTTGTCTTCTACTAACTGTTGCTCAACACTGTTTTTCTAATTGAAAATGTGACATGTCACAGTTCCACTATACAAAGTAATTGAACTCCTTGTGTTCACCAACAATAAAAACAGTAACTCACTCAGTACCATTAGTGATTGTGGATATTTCATTGTATTTCATATATAGTTTACTTTGTTAACAATGTTGAAAATCATTTGCAAGGAACAATGTTGGCATTAGAAGCATTACCACACATGCCAACCTATTGTCCATATTACAGATGCCACACACCGGCGGCTGAAGATGTATTTTCTGCTGCTGTGATATCCTTTCTCGTTTACACTGCTACCGCAAGCGCTTCGTGGTACATTATTCATAATGTGATGTTACTCACCTCTGTTGTGTCGGTAGTTTTCTACCTGTGGATGACAAATATAGACACCGTGAAAAGTACAGTGATGGTGCATGGGTTCCAATATTCTTGCACTAGTGAACTCACACACTGATGTTCACAGGTGCAGGCTACGAAGATGTGTAATGTGGGTTCCGAAACTGTGAATGCCATAAATGTGTGGTACCACAATTCATTTTTACAGGTATGCAATTGTATACAGAACATAAACCATATACAATAATACTGATGGCTGGACCATACACAACAAGCCTGTAGCTTCCATTGAGGTTGTTTGATGACATCATGGAGACCCCGAGGGCGATGCTCGAGAGCTCTCCATGAGTCTTCACCAACCCCGATGGAAACATAGCCCTAGTTGTGATGGTTAACCATGCACTATAGGATGGTCAACCATGCACTATATTACATAGCAAGTGTGGTTCCTGCGTTTTTTTTTTTTTTTGTCACCCAGAACTTTATGGTTACCCTGCTTTATGTACACACCATGCTGCTCACGCTCTGGCTCCCCTCCTGCTTGGTCCTGGGCTGGTGACCTCCAGTTCTGTGTCACCCTGGTACCGGTAGCACATCACTCACTTGGTTTAAAAATAAAATAACAGCGATTCAGTTTTGTGACATGGAGCCTTATGAAGCTGTCGGTGTCAAAACGAGGAGGGTCCCCCGACCAGCGCGCACTTCATCACACCACCATGTTACACTACTTTTTTTTTTTTTCCTAAGAGTGTTTGCTGAGCCAATCAGGTGGCAGGGCAAGGTAAAAAGGTTGTTGCACTATTGATGTGACAAGAGACCACTAGTACAAGAGCTTGTTTGACCTTTGAAGTGTCCTACAACAAGATTTTGAAAGGCATGGCTTTATATTCAGAATGATCCCTAACCACATACTATTAATCAGTACTGCACCATTTGTTTGTATCGTCTTTATGTCACTATACTAACAATGTCATGAAGAACTATAATTATGCACAACTAAAGACACAATGGACTGGTATGCTGAATTAGAAATTATAGTGTGTGTGTGGGTACGGGGTCCCGAACTTCGCAATGCAGGACAATTCCAATACATGGTGCAATCCCTATACATTGTAGACATGGTAGGGACACAGTAAAGCAAATGCTGCATGCATTCACACTTGACAATGTGTGCTGCTCAGTGTGGAGCGCCAGCCTCAAGGCAGCATAGTGAAATAACAAACCAAAAGAAAGAGGACCAAACACTACCATGACCCAAGCCACCTTTCCAAGTTTTGTAGGCACTGTTGCGCATGATGTCACTTTCATTTCATCACCTGGTGATGCGCTGTTATGGCAGCGATACATAGTAAGTTCAGTTGCCCCGACTGCAAAAACACTGGAACAGAAAGTGGACCATATTACTGTCATTACTGATAAATGCAACTGTGCCTCATTACAGATTTATACATCAATACTTCAATCCTTCATTCCCAGGCTTGTTGAAGGCATATACAATGTTCAACAAGCATTTCTTATATTGTTTCAAAAACCAAGGACGTAAAGTGGAGGAGGTATGGAATGCGGCGGCATGGCTTCTTTTCACCATGTGATAACTGACATGTTCCTCAGCATCTTGAAAATCCTCAAATGTTAACTGTTTCACATCGCCAGTGTATGACAGAACATACTAATGTAAATGTATATGGAGACAGTTCATTGTGTAAGCAATAATACCCGACTTGGTGTGCGTATTGTACTGTGCCGACCACACAGTGCCTTATACGCGACAGGGCACAATACACGCACTCCCTGGAGGGTGTTATTGGGCTTGGAAAATGGCCACTATATTACCATTGCTTGAAAAACATATATTCTCTTTTTGAAAGTTAATTGTTGGAATAATGTGAATAATGTTGTTCTCTAATAACACAGGTCCTGTGCCTTCATTATAGATGGTTGTCATAGTTACACACACACACACACACACACACACACACACACAGTAATGAAATTGTTTTTGTTTTGTACTGTATCTGTTGTTCCCCATTAAAACCACACAGCCCATGCTACTGCTGTCCAGGTCAGCACAGACATGTGAAACCCGGCTAATCCCTAAAAGGACACGCAGTCCATAGGATGTATGATCCTTCTCCTCACACCTGACTATCGAAGGTGACCCATACTATCATTCCCAAACAGGGTCATCGGTGTGGCTCGAGGTCTGGGATTAGGTGCCTGAAATCTCGCATCACCAGTTAGAAACTCACAGACACCTGTTCAGTGACAGTGCTCAGTTACAGGATGCCACCTCCTGTGCCACATTGTCCTAAATGTGCCATGACTGCAACACTATAAAAGTATACTTACCATATGTGATTGGCATTTTACTTCCTTCACTATCGCTGCTCCTCCTCTGGATTTAGGAAATGATACTGTTCACCTGCTTCGTCCGTCATTTTTAATTCTTTGAGGCCGCTCAATTTCTCATTAAAATGCACTGCTGATATAAGCAGTCTGTGAAAACTCAATACATACTTATCCATGCAGTGGGGCTGTACAAGTCGGTCAGTAATTAAGCAATACAGCACGACCATGGGTTATGTTAATGGTTCAGTTAATCACCCTAGGGGGTGTGTAATGCGCAGCGAGGTGTAGCCGAGTGCTGCTACGTTCCCCAGAGGGTGATTAAGGACCATTAAGCATAATCCCTGGAAACGTTCTATTGCTATTATAATAAAACATATTTTTAAACAGTGTTAAACCTTGTTCAACATATGGTTAAGTCTACATATATGTTAATAAAGATTAACATAAGGCTGTTACAATGTTTGCAGCCAATCAAGCTCCATTCTCAGACCCTTTTTATAATAACAAAAATAGAAAGAGGCAGTTCTACTTCTGTTGAAAAGTCACCCACCCATGGAGGTTGCTGCCTACTTTCAACCATTCTCAGCAGATACTGCAATTGGGTAATATACATGTGTGTACATAGCTTCAAATAAGCGTGTTCAGTACAGCATGTGATGTCAATGAAGACAATAGCAGCGATGTTATCAACTACTTTTTATGATCTTGGCACCCCATTTATCTATCTGTATACATTTCTGATACCAGCAAGTAAGAACACTATGCAGATCATACGTATGTCATGTCAACCTACCGTGCCTCCATAATGTATCATAAAGAAAATGCAGAAAGTTTTGGAGCAAAGAAAAGCAGAACCTTGTGGAAGCATTCAAGAGATGTCTGCTCATGGTGATAGTCTGATGTCCTTCATTAGCAGGTTGTTGCAGGCAATAACTCCATTTCTTTGTGCTGCTCTACTACCCATAATGCACAGACACAAATAATGGAATGCCATCAGTTGTGCACCATGTTCACAGTGTAGAATTGTTACTGCACCAATATAAATGCACATGTATTCCTTCAAATTCTACATGAGAAAATAAAAAGTAACCTAAGCTACAGAGCAGTCACCTGTGATTACGCAGTGATATCCAATCCCGTGATCCTCATAGTTGAGGAACCAAATGCCACACCTCGTGACATACCACTGCTTTAACTTAAAGAAAGAGTAGGGTAATTTATATATTGTCCGCGGGAGGTAACAACTGAGCATCCAGAAGACTACTTTCCTTCCTCAGGAAGGGTGCTGGTGTTTGGGTTGCATTTGCCAGCACAACTGGATGGTTTTGGCACACACTAAGGATGCTTTGCTGACCCCACAGAGGAGGAGATGGATGCTGCACCTATTGCAGTGGCATGGTACTGGGATAAAAACCAAGACCAAACACATACCATGAATTAGCATGACCCAGTAATGACGGCCTGGGCCTGGGACGTCGTCCCTGAGGGGGACACTGAATGGCGAGAAGGGCGGAGTGCGAGTAGAGTGGTGTAAAGAAAGTATTGGGAATGCCATAAACCAGTGAATGTTATGACACTAACGCCATATTTCAATAAGCTTATATGGGAAAATATCTAATAAAGATAACAACAAACCTTTCTCAACCAACTCCCCATTGCTCAGTGCACCACAAGAGGCAGTTTGGATACTCACTGCTGTCATGCACATGAATGTTGACCACATGATTAGAAATGGATTCATTACGCAACAACAAAGTCACCATTTCCGCTGCTTGATTAGCACACCAATACAAGTGATTGGGAAATAGGCTTTGCCCAGCTGCCAAAGCACTCTACAATTTAACTCTGTCTGGATTTCTCCTCAAGTTTTTCTTGATTCCTGTTTCATGGTGAAATCACACACAGAAAATATTAAAAGCCAGAAATGTTCAGTTGCCATTCTCTGTTTATCTGCTTAAGTCGATAGACATAATCACCTTTGCCACATGCCAGACATCAAACCAGTGAGTAATGCTGGGCTCCTGCTGCTAGCGCATGTGTTTTTCACTGACATGTCTATCCGTGGTAAGGCTTTGGATTTTAATAGCAGACTTAACAGTAATTAATGCTTCTTTTAGTCCTTCAAGCTCCATAGCATTTGAGCTGGAAACCTCATTGCTCTGTGTGATGGTATAAAAGGAATAAAGATGAATTTTAACTCAGCTAGAACTCCCACCTATAAGAAATGGAAGATAGATGGAGACATAGAAAGAACAGTACAAACACAGTCAGATAAAAACAATCTTGACTGATTACCTGAACAAACAGCATCAATTATTTTTGAACGAACAAGGTCCATTAGAATATATGACCCAAATTGGCAATGCAGGGGAACAGCACCGGGCATCCTCAAGATTTGATTGGCCTTCCACGTAACTCATTGAACATGTTATCCTAGTACGTTTCACATATACAGTGGAAGGTATCAAATAATCACTTGCATTAGATTAAATGTTTGCAATGATATGTGCGGCATATTAATATGTTTGAAGAAATTCAGCATGCTGCTAGACTTCCACCACTGAAAAAATATTCCACAGGCCATCACATTAGATTTCCTGCTGGCAGCTGTGCCAAGTTTGGGCTGTGTCTCCCATCTCCTCCGATGACCGTTGATACACACCTGCTTGAGCACATGGCCATAGTGCCAAAGTAACTCGCTACCACAACTTTACAATGTCAAAACATTGGGAAGCGTCTGTAGAAGGGCAAGTAACATGCTCTCAAAATGATAAGGAAGGTTCACTGAGCCCTCGCAGGTACATCTGAATGAAGTTGAGAACATCTATGAAAGGAACAGTGAAATTGCACACAGTGAATAAAGGCTAATTAGGATTTCCCTTTTCCAATACAAACCATAAAACAGTGTGTACAGGGTTCAAAACTGGAATGCTGAAGAGCACGTTATGCAGTTCTCCAGTTAGTGTGCAGTGCCGTGGAATGTTTTATTGTTTTTCCTAAGAGCTGTAAGAAGGGTGCACTGAAATCTTACGTATCGGTTTTATCATTAACACTGTCTTCGTTGTCTGAATCAGAGTCAGTGTTTATGAAATCTTCAACTGTCCAGTCTGGATCATCAGCCGAATCATACTTGAAGTCTTCGTCGTCACTGTCTCGATACATGATGGTACTGTCATTGACATATTCTTCACTTTCATGGGGAGCACAATACTGTGTAGCAATATCAACAAGTGTTTTCCTTCTCTAGTGCATTACACTTGAACACCACTGCTTATACGAGGTTCAGCGTCCTGCGTACCTCTTGAACTTTGTTTCCCCAGACCATGGGGCATGTAGCACTGCAGTCTGTAGTTGCCTTGTTTTGATTTCTGAAAGAAATAAGAAATCAAGCTCATAAACCTGATGTACTCCCAAACTGAGATGTGCATATGTTAGTTCATGAGACTCCGTTTGCCAATGTTGTCACTGGTCACATTTATGCATTAGCAAACAGAGAAACATAGAAGTTGACACCACATAAGTTCCAGAAGCCCCATCCACTCTGTACATTTCTTTTCTACCTGTATAATGTGCTATCGCCTTTGCTCTGTCAATGGCCTGTATTCATACTCATCTGTATTGCCCTTGCGCGCATCCATGCCTATCTGAGCCTTGAACTTTATTCATATCATAGTTTCTAGGTGGGCCGTTCCAGCCATCAAGCACCCTTTCTGTGCAAAACTTCACCTCCATTAATGTGTCCTGGTGTGTTTTGTGATGCAGTCCTACCCAGCTTCATTTTGATTGACATTATCTGTAATGCATAAATTTGGTTCATCACTTGTGAAGGTGTGGGCAGTACTGCTACAGTACTTCAAATGTTGGCAAACCAGTGTCTTGTAAAGAAGGACTACTACCTCCTTCTTCAAACTTGTATACCTGCTAATCACCCCAACATCCCTCTATGTAACCTAATAGCTTTACTGATCTGCTTGTATGATTTCAGGTCATCGGTGATGATGATGCACACTTCTCTTCCCTTATGACTGCAGACAAACCACCTTCCAGCCTATAGCGTTTCCAGGTTTTGTCTTGTTTGATGAAGGCCCCCCGCCCATGGTTCAGAGCTGTTCTCTTCAGTAAATACTGAGCAGAGCCATCTATTTAGGATGGATGCTTTGACATGGTTCTCAACGTCACATGCCCCTTATCCTCCTATCTTAGCAATACCACCTCTGGATTCCTCCTTTCATTACTGTATCTATGGAAACTGTTTTCACATTCCTTCACTGTTTGTTGTAGTGAGGTCCTATGTTTTCTGGTGGAGCATGGTGAAACAGGAGGAAAGGATGGAGGCGGTGAAGATGAGGTCCCTCATGAGACTGGGGAAAGGAGCGGTCATCAAGATGATGGAGGGTGTCCTCAATGATAGGATAGGGGTGCATGGTACAAACTGGTATTTGGACAATAGGCAGCTGGGAGGATGCACTGAAAAGAACAGATTATAAGATGACTGACTCTGGATCAATCAAGGACTACTAATTGCTAATGATACCAGATGCCACCAGGGAGGAAGGGGATGTGGGATCGGAGACAGACTACAGAGACAGGAGAGGATCAATGGAGGAGAGTCGGATCGGACAGAGAATAGGAAGGTGAGATGGTTTGCAGGCAGGTACTGTGAGCTGAACAATGAGCTAAGACACTCACAGGTGATCTCATGGAAAAGATGTTAAGATTGTTAAAATCAGTTCTCACAACAACACTGTCGTGTCTTGGCCCCAGCACAAAGGGATCAATAAGGGGTGCAGAGCCGGGATTGTACAAAGGAAGAGGAGGCAAAATGACAGGAAACAGGTGTAAGCTACAATGGGGCAGGATCAGAGGACAGACGGATGTCTCATTTCACTGAAAGGGTGGTGGAGCAAATTCAATGCACTGCTGAAGGAGGAAGGTGAGGCAGAGACTATGGCCAGGTTTAGGAGGGATTGGACAGGTGGGGGGGAATGACCAAGCACAATGCAGGTGGGACACATGCAACTGAGGACAGCAACAGAAGGAAAATGAAGGACACCATAATCTGCCCTCTCAGTGTGGGTGCTGAAAGAGAGCAGACTACAAAGACTGTTATTCCTATTCTAGTCATGTTAGTAAGTCAGCATGGCACTATATGAGCATGACATCTGCCACTATCACATTCCGTGATAATAACACAGGAAGCAGGAGGAGAGCTACATCCTCTACCTGACCACTAGCAAACTTCAATGATACCCAGATCACTGTTTTATTCACGCATACAGTGCATAACCTTGCAATTGTGAGTGCTTATTTAGGGACAGTAATACTCTAGTACATGAAGTCTGACATCCTGAGTCTGTCAGAAGACCAGTAACATCGCAGTGAGAAATTGTCGGTGGTGGTGACTGTGATGCAACAACATCTAGCATTTCACAGGATCCAGAAGATATATTTCTGCATTTTCATGTTGCTCTACAGTTGATGGATTGAGTACGGTACTTGCAGAAGGACTGACAAGACAGCAAGCCAAGATGTCCAAGAACCTATTGAAAGAAATATTGAGAAATTGAAATATTGCAGTACTGTATGCAATCACATGATACATAGGTAATAAAATACATGTGACAAATATACCTCTAGTCTTCTCCTTTTCTGAACAGCAGTGCTGGTTCGTGATGGCTTTATGGAGTTATGAGTAAAAACTGATGGACAAGCATCCAATTTCAGTCTTCGTTGACCAGGGATGAAACCAGTAATATCAAACAGAGTTTGAGAAATAGCAAACTGATCATCAGTGAAATGATCAGCACAGATGAACAGTATGGTCCATGATGCTGCCATCAGCACTTCACAGCCTAGTGCCCACTGCTTTATCGTCGTTTGGGATCTTTTGGGGAATCGGTAAAAACTACGTTTGTAGTCTTTACCATTGTTGCATCCACTGCACACAGTACTTCATTGCTACACTGATTTGAAAACAGGGAGGAAACAGAAAATAATAGCATAAAAGATTCAGTGATATTACATTGAGAAATGTAAATGTGGAATGTTAATCTTGAATAAGCAAAGTCATATAAGATGCTGGAACCTGTTAGTATATAAGCACTGTTTGTCCATGACGTTAACATGTGGGATGACATGCAAGAGACAGTCATCGAAACTGTTGTTAAACACAAAATACTGTGTGATCTTACTAGTAGACAAAAGAGTAGTAGAACACACGGTGCACTATGATTTACATTGTAGTACATGGCAAAAAATAGATGTGTTCAGCACACTGGATGTGGAGGTGAAATGTGCAGTCAGAGGGAATCACGATATATTTATCTTGATACATGACCAGTCTTATCACAGTTTGTCATGCAAGCACTATGCAGAAGTGGCAAGAGCCTGAATTGAAGGTATAGAGGGAACGCTTGTGGAAATATTAGGAAGTATTTCTTCACTGGCACAGTGTTTGACAATTGTATTGGATCACAGTGTATCTGTAGGACAAACGTAGGTCATCAATACAGAATTGTGTACAATAGCAATTTACTCAGTGCCATTGTATATATATTAAACTGCCAGCTCAGTTCCTCACTTAGCAATCCCATACAAACATACAAAGAAGCCAGCAGAAGACGGACATTTGCTCTCTCAAGGCTGCTCGTATTGCAGGGTATGCAGCTTCAGCTAATGGACCTGCCCTCACTACCCACTCCTCCCATCCTCCCTACCAATGATTTTTACATTCCCCCTAAGCCGGTCCAAGATCCTATTAAAGCTGCCAACTGTCTTCAATGACATTATCTCTTCCGGCAGCACATTGCAAGTGTCCACCACCTGCTCTGTGAAGAAGTGCTTCCTGACCTCCCTCCTAATCCTACCACCCTCCATCTTCAGACTGTGCCACCTTCTGTGATATGGTTGACACTCAACTTACATATACTCTCATTATCCACCTTATTTATTCTTTGAGGTATGCCTAGATATATGATCATGTCTCCTGTATCGCTGTCCTGTCTTCCCAGGAGTACATGTTCAGTGCACTCTACTCTCCTCAGATGCCTTGCCCTGCAGACCTGCTATCATCTTTGTATCCCTCCTGTACCTTCTACATAAGGTTAATCCTTTTTCAGGTGTGTGCACCTAGTAGTAAACTCCATACTGTGAATGCGGACTTACCAGTCATCCGTAATAGGCAGTATAAAGTCATGTACCCTACTTCTGATCCCCCTAGCTATGCATCCCAGCATCTTGTTTGCCTTGCTTCTTTCTTGCACTGTGAGGAGGAGTTCAGGTCAATAGTGACCATCAGTACCAGGTCCTTCTCCCTGTGAAGCAGATAGTAGGACTCCATCCAGGTAATACTCTGTCATGGGATTCTTTGCTCCTATATGCATAAATTCCCTAATTAGTTATGGTAACTAAATTCTGTTATGGATTATAACAAGATCTGTCTCTACTGTGGAATGCAGAACAATCATGTCATTAGAATACGTACCGCACGAGTAAGTAATGCAATGTGTCACACAGATTCATAGAATCACATCACTTGCTTGCAGTAAGTGACACATGCAAATAAGTGAGTAATTTATTATATTACTTATTAATAGAATTTTTGTTGACACATTAGGCACATTGATAGTATAAGTGTGTTTTTCAAGATCAACCCTGGGGGGAAGGTGAGACAGACGGTAACAAACTGAAATTGTACCACATGAACATGTCAGTGGTATTTTTTGGCATTTATGATATTATAAAAATTCAATAAAGTCATATATAGTTATACTGGATCATTGTGATATTCACCGTACTGCGTGACATAACAGAATAGATGTCCAAATGACAGGTAGAGTTGCGACAAACTGTAATATCACAGCAACATACAGTGCATCACCGTTACTGGTATTATGATACATGACAGTTGCACATTACAAGTGACACTGCATGAAGTGCTACAACAAATGTTATGAGGTTGACAATAGTAGTACAAAACTAATTGTTATAACATGCTGAAACCAGGTTAGGAACTAACACAGAAGGTGATTGCTGCATGAATGACACCAAGATGGTGAATTGGATGCGTGTGTGTGGGGGGGGGAGAACATAACTACACAACGCAGTTTGAAACACAGACTGGTATCATAGTGTGACACAAGGAAAAAAAATCAAAGTGCAGAGGACAACACATAACAATAAAGAACTGCAGTGGCAGAATATAATATAGTAACATATGCTCCATTGATTGCTGCAGGCAGGTGTCACTTTGAAAGATGGAACGCTAAACAGTGACTAATTCTGTGAGTATAAGAAGAATGTCAGTGCATTTAATTCACTACAGATAGTATCCTGCAAGAATCATACTTAAAATAACGGGAAGCAGCAGTACAGAAAGTAAGCTGACAGTTCCTCGGTCACAAGCTGCACACAAAAAAATTTTTTTTACACATGTTCATAACATTTATGAAGTTGTCAGATATATTCTTCAAATTGTTCTACAGTTATGTGTCCAGGTTATGCAGAATTACAGCCAGGTCCTTTTTGGTAGTGGCACTTCACGCATTTTTCTGTGCAATACAGAAAGATGTAATCATGATGGGTTGTAATCAGTAGTAAATCATGCATTTATCCTCGACTGGTGATTTTGCATATCTCTAGTTGCAACACGGCATGAATGGCATGCCACAGGTATTGAAGCAACATTTTCCATTTGATTCCTTTATTTTTCTTCATACAATGGTGATCAGACTTTTTTTTGTGTCTGAACTTAACCTTTGGAATGTACTTCTAGCTTTAGTCAGGTTCTTTCCATCTGTCCCCATTTTCAATGGGCTTTAAAATCATGCAAACAGTATACTAATTGAAGCAAAGGAGGTGATTAAAATAAGCAAGACCAAATGTTGAAGTCTGCCACAGAAAAAGGAACGGAGAGTGATAAGGAGAAAAACAGCCCCACCGTGTCCCTGATAAAGAATAAAAGTGCAGACAATATTGAAAAAGTGCTACTGGATCCCTCTGGAATTGGTAACCCTTGTCAAACATTCTTTTTTTAAACCTTTAGGGAACAGAATAAATTCACCAAAAAGAAGTCTCTCTGTGGGATCAGGAAATGCATCATAAGAGTCTGTGGATAGAGAGAACAATCCAGTACCACATAGTGCTGGAAAACAAGTGATGCAGAATTAAAAAATAAAGGGCAGTGAAATAAATCCAAACAGATTACTTTTTTCGGCGGTGAACACCGTGTATGACTGTACAGACAGAATCCTGTCAGGGTACCACAATACCATTATGAGATGCTCCAAATCATAACGTGGGAAGCACTATGAATGAAAAACCAATTAAACATTTACCACAACAGGTGAAGAGACACATAAAAAGAAAGGTAGACATTCATAAAACAAAGAAGTACACTGATCAATCACAAATTACATAGAGACATCGTGGTTTGCTATTGCTACTGTCAATTTGACAGCCGAGCTACAGTACCGGGAGAAAACACAGTGATCACTTCCCCGAGTTGAAGCAGCAAAACAAGCTTGTTAAACGTATGTTAGTAAAAATCAAGCTGGTAACACATAGAAGTACCTCCTAACACTGTAGAAATAAATTTATAGGCAGCGATTGAATTAATGACTGACAGAGAAATACTGCGGGAAAAGCGGATGCACAGCTGTCAAATGGCCACACACCTAATGAGTACATGCGCTTGTATGCAAATGAGCATTTGCGTCATTCTTGCATCTCAACAACTGAAGTACAATCGCTGGGAACGGCACAACAAATAACGGTAATGAAATCTATTAAACATTAACTTTTAATGGACAAATTGCTGCACGCTACATTACACAGACCATTTACAATGCTATAACATGCAGAAGCAGCACTATTTAGACCTTTGCATATTATCTTTAAGGTGAAACTCTGACACCACCTTCGGAAGGAATTTCATGTGGGGGCGCAGGACAACCTTGTCCCTGTGGAAGACCAGATAAGGAGACTCTATGGAAAGCGCCTAGAGCGCTCCCATCCTTCTGGCTGACGTGACAGCCACCAAGAAGGCGGTCTTCCACAACAGGTGGGAGATGCCACACCTGTGCATCAGTTCGAATGGCTTGCCCATGAGCTTAGCCAATACCAGCAGTAGATCCCATGGAGGTGGAGGTTCTCGCACCGGAGGGGATATGTGATCAAGACCTTTGAAAAAGTGCCAGACCACCTTCTCTCACTGCCGACTGCTTCTCGGCCGCGCCTGTAAGCAGAGATGGCTGCCAGGTGCACCTTAAGGGTCATCGACCAAAGCCCTAGCTGAGAAAGGGACCACAGGTAGTCCAGAATGCTTGCCAAGGAACAGGAGGAAGGGTCCAACCCCTTGCCCTGACACCAAATGGGGAATCTCTTCCATTTGAAGGCATAGCATTTCCTGGTTGACTCCTTACAGGATGCCTCAACAACGTTGAGGACCTTGTCGGAAAGACTCAAGGCCTGGAACTCTAGCCGCTCAGGAACCAGGCCATCAGGTGCAGGGATTGAAGGTCCGGAAGGAATACCTTCCCCTGGTTGACTGAGATCAGGTCCGGGCGGGCTGGAAGCCGCCTCGGGAGCCTGGAGCTGAGGCTGAGGAGATCTGGATACCAGAACTGGCGGGGCCAGTCTGGGGCTACCAGAATCACCTGCGCCTTGTCCCTCCTCACCTTGAGAAGCACCTTGTGGATCAAGGGAAATGGGGGAAAGGCGTAGAAGAGGCCCGGGGTCCACGGCCTTGAGAAAGCATCCCCCTGCAGTGAGCCCTGCTGGGGGGGGGGAGGCAGGCATGAAACAGTCTCAGCTTCACATTCTCCCTGGAGGCAAACAGGTCCACCTGAGGCATGCCCCAGTGGGAGAACAGATCTTGTACTATCTCCGGCAGAAGAGACCACTCTTGGGACGCAGCCCCTATTCGGCTTACGGCATCGGCCAGAATGTTGGAGGCTCCTGCCACATGGATGGCAAGGAAATCCGTCTCCAGGCTGCGCACGAGGGACCAATTGCGGAGAGCTTCCCTGCACAGATGCATGGAACGCGTCCCGCCCTGGCGGTTTAGGTAGTACATGGTCGCGGGTATTGTCCGCCTCGACCTGACTACTTGACTCCGCACAAACGGAGCCGAAGGTGGTGAGGGCTAGACCGAACTGCTCAAGCTCCAGCAGGTTGATGTGGCATCGGGACTCCCGAGGGGACCAGAGGCTGTGTGCTCCCCCAGATGGGCACCCCAACCCATCAGAGAGGCGTCGGTCAATAGAGAGACCGTCGGCTCAGGGCAGACAAACGGGATGCCCTCCTGCAGATGAGCTGAAACAATCCACCACTGGACAGCGTTCCACATCTCCTGGGTCACCATCACTGACTGATCCAACGGACCGGAGCACTGTGACCATTGGCTGTCCAGTTCCCATTGTAGGGGACGCATGTGCCAACGGGCCCAATGGACCATGCTGATGCAGGCCTCCATGAGGCCCAGGAAGTCCCGGGCAGGGCGCAGTTGCCCAACCTGAAATGACTGGGCAAAGGAGGAAAGAACCTCAGCCGTGTCCGCCGGGAGCCGTGCTCTAGCTCGCAGAGTCGAGCTCTGCCCCAGTGAATTGGATCACCTGCTTTGGCACGAGTTCTGACTTGGCCTCGTTGATGAGAAGACCAACTTGAGTGCAAACCTGGGGGGCCAGATCCCTGGACCGCTCCACCTCCAGTCTGGAAGAGGCCGCAATCAGCCAGTTGTCTAGGTAGGGGTATACCCAGACCCTTTGGTGCCACAGGAATGCTGTCACCACTGCCATGCATTTGGTGAAGACCCTGGGAGCTAGAGAAAGGTCAAAGAGCATGGCTCGGAACTCATATAGGGACCCCTCTGCTCTGAAGCAGAGGAATCGCTGGTGGGACGGACAGATTGGGACGTGAAAGAACGTGTCCTGGAGGTCCAGAGAACAGAACCACGCACCTCGTTCCAAGGATGGAATGATCTGAGCCAGAGTGACCATCCTGAAAGTTCGAGACCTTAGGAACCTATTCAGGTTGTGCAGGTCTAGAATGGGGTGCCAGCCCCCCCGTCCGTTTCGGGACCAGGAAGTACCTGGACACAAACCCTTGGTCTGGTGGAGGATCCGCCACCTTCCTGATCACCTCCTTCTGGAAGAGCAGGGCAATGTCGGCTCGATGGGCCGGCAGAGAGGCTGCAGACCCGGTAAGCCCCCATGGGGCGATGGCTCGGAAGGGCGGGGCCTGCTCGAACTCCAGAGGCAGACCCTTTCCTACCACCTCCAACACCCAAAGGTCCGTGGTGATAGTGGACCAGGCAGAAAGAAAGTGGCGGAGCTGCCTCCCCCACGGGGCCAGGGGAAGCGATGCGGGTGGGGGCGACACCCCTCAACCCATCACTGGGCAGGCTTGGAGGAAGGACTGGCCGAGGGACCGCCTGGGCCTTTTCCTTCCGGCTTCCTGCTGGAGGAAGCTGCAGGCTTGGCTTTGGGGTGCCGAGTACGAGCCTGCTGGCCCTGATGCTGGTGTTGCTGGGCCGGACGTGTCGCAGGGGCAAAAGGGCGAAAGGACTTATGCTGCTGTCGGTGAACTTTGTCCTTCTGGGCAGATGTGACCAAGTCCAAGGTGGCATTGGACTTCTCAATTCTCTGGAGGTGGCCTTCCACCCCAGGCCCGAACAAGTTGGTACCCAGGAAGGGGACATCTGCCAACTTGTGCTGGGTATCTGCCGTGAAGGTGGAGATCCGCAACCAAGCTCATGGCCATTGTGGCCACTACTGACCGGGCATAGGAGTCTCCAATATCGAGAGCCGTTTGGAGCTGCTGTTTCGCCACTGCCCTTCCCTGATCCCACACCTACTTGACCGTAGTCTGCAGGTCAGCCGGGAGATGAGGGATCACCTCATCCAGGGAGCCCGTAAGGGCGTGCGAGAAGTGCACCATCAGTACGGCCGAACTGGCCTGACTGAGGCCGAGGGAGAATGCGGCATACACTTTTCGGCCGGCATAATCCAGCTTTTTGGACTCTCTGTCGGGTGGGGGGAGGGCTTGTCCACGTCCCTGGAGTTCCCGGAACGCCGGAAAACACTATCGGTAACCAACCCCTCTGCAGAGGGCTGCTCCGAGAAACCGGACAGTGACCCGGTAGGGACCGCATACTTCCTGGCCATCCTGGCCGAAGGAGCAGGGCAAGAAGTTGGCCGCTGCCATAACTCCAGGGCTGGGCCAACAATGGCTTCAGCCACCGGAAAGTCCTCCGTGGGAGAATCCCCTCGGTCCAGTATCTCCGTGAGGGGATACTTGGCCCGCTTGGATACGGGCTCAAGCTGCATCCCGGTGGACTCCGAGATGAGCCAAAGCAAACCCATGAATGAGGATGGGCTCGCGTCCATCGACTGCCCCCCCCCGGAGGACTCCACGTCAAGGGGCCTGGAGAACAGGGAAGAGTCGGCGTCAGACTCCGAGGAGTCTGCGAACAGCTGCCTAGGGCCTAAGCCACCCTCCACCTGCCAAGGACGGTCAGGAGTGAGGGTGACCGACAACCAGTGGGGCAGTCCCTGACCCGACCGAGAATCCTTGGTCGGAACCCCCGATTTCGGTTGTGAAGGCAGGGGTTCCACCACAATTGGTGGGGCAGCTGGTTTTGGCCGAACAAGCGGCACCGGTTTGGAAACCTCGACCACCGCAAAGTTGTTGCTTCGCCTTCGGGTGACAGCCACTTAATGTAGTCCAAGGCAGGCACGCCGCTTGTTCCCGGTCAGAAGGAGCTGCTGCCATATTAAGTCCTCGTAGCGTTGACGCAACTTGCGCCGAAGTCTCTCCTCCTCCGAGGAGGAAAGACGAGGACAAGCGGGCGCCACCGCTCTTTGGTGCCGAGACCAGACTGGCTTGGTGCCAGCTGGACCGAGAAGAGGTCCGAGACCGTTGGTGTTTCCGAGGGTGGGTCTGGGAGGGAACGGGGGAAACCCGTTCCTCCCTCGGCTCGGGAGCCTTAACCGGACACAGTTAACCTTAATCTTAACTCCGACACAGTTAACCTTAACCTTACCTCCGACACAGGAGGCCCAGACAAGTCCTCCGTTTCCACCGGGGGAACCGGTGAAGAAAGGTTGTCGGTTTCTCCAGTCGACAGCCCGTCCGACGGGTCAAGAAAAATCTCGACCACGTCGATGGGTGTCTCGGCCGGCTGACCTGACGGGGACACCATGAAGCCAGCGGCCTTAGCCGCAACCTCGACTGAAGTAGAGTGTCGACTGTCCGGGGAAGGGGACCTCTCCTGCTCCCACGAATGTCGATGGTGGGACTTACCCTTCGAGTCCTTCTTCTTGAACCAAGAGGAGTGTCCCGATGGCCCCTCACCTTTAGTGGAGAGGGACTGGCAAAGCTCCTTAAAAGAAGCTGTATAGGAGGAGCCCAAGGAGAGTGGGATAAATGCTGTGACCGAAGATGACAAAGATGCGGCCTGGGCCACCTCCTCCTCAAGGGCGATCATCTGTTCCAGTTGCTCAGCCGAGCCAGCCGCTGCTGAAACCGCCCAACGGCCTCCTTGGACTTCACCGGCAGATAATGTTTCTCACAGGGCGCCCAAGTTGGAGCCGAGCAGCACGGTCTTCGAGGACATTTGCCAAAGGACTTGCACAGCTCGCAGACCTGAGGATCGTGGTCAAGCCCAAGGCAGACGACGTGAGTGCGCGGGCCTGTCCTAGACATTCTGCCCGCATGGGCACCACCAAATCGAGCATCTGTCCATCGCAGCCGCGAAGGAAGAAGCAGACCGAAGTCTAGAAAACTTTAAAATTATTTT
This sequence comes from Neoceratodus forsteri, assembly GCA_016271365.2. Taxonomy (NCBI): domain Eukaryota; kingdom Metazoa; phylum Chordata; order Ceratodontiformes; family Ceratodontidae; genus Neoceratodus; species Neoceratodus forsteri. Next base: position 1,192,086,462 of record CM057453.1, read on the forward strand.
TGGGTGAACCGAAAAGTTTGGATCCAGTCTAAACGCAGTGCTAAGGAGGGAACCTGAGCTTCCAACCGGTAAGGAAGATCTGGCATCATGGGGCGGAGTCGACAGTTTTACCACCCGGGTGGGTGGGAGGAGCCAGCTTGAAGACCTTCCGGCAAGATTTAAAGCGGCAAAGAACCTGCCAGATAGTGTGGATTAACAACATATCAACGTCCCTAGAATCGTCTGTACACTGGCAGAACTTTTACCTAGCCAAAATCGGTCAGTATGGCATATGACATTTTTCATGGAATAGTTTCTTGTGCCATAAATAATCATGCTCCCTTGGTAAAAGTCTGCGTAAAGACCATAACTTGCCATTGGTTCTCTGCTGAACTCAAGGCTGCATTACTAGCGAGAGATAAACTCTGGAAAAAAAGCCAGCAAATCAAAAACTGCAGAGGACTGGTGCCTGTTCAGGAAGGCTAGGGACTCCTGCACCAAACTGGTTAGAGAGGCTAAGGCCAACTTCTACTGTCCTGAGCTAGACTCTGCCTCAAGGTGCCCAGCTAAATTTTGGTCCATAATCAAAGAGCTGTCTGGTCATACAGGTGGAAATGTACCTCCCTCGAAAATCATCTCTGACAATGTTACTATCAACGATAGCAAGGATATTCTCCAGGCCTTCAGCCACCACTTTCTTACGACAGGCCTAGCATTCGACAATTCACCAGCATCCGTGTTTACGTTCTCAGGTTTGTGCACAGATTCTTGAACCTAGCACCACTAATGTGGTCTTCTCATTCCTTCCTGCTTCATTGAAAGAGGTTGAAGACCTCCTTCTACAGTTGGACTCCAAGAAAAGCACTGGTGCTGAATTTCTCAACCTCTACTTCTTAAAGATAGCATACCATGTCCTAGATGTACCAATCACACACCTATTTAACTTGTCTTTGTCCCAGGGGACTCTTCCACACCTATGGAAAATTGCCCACGTTATTCCTCTGTTTAAATCAGGGGATCCCTGCGACCTAAATAATTACAGGCCGATATCTCTCCTACCAATATTGTCTAAACTGCTGAAAAAAATTGTGAATGCTCAGTTGAGAACCTACCTAGATAACAAGAACCTTCTAAACCCTATGCAGTCTGGTTTCAGAGCCAAGCACAGTACCATTACGGCTCTGGCAAAAGTGACTGATGACTGGCAACAAGAGCTGGAAAACAAAAAAATTGTATGTGCCGTGTTCCTGGACCTTAGCAAGGCCTTCGACGCTGTTGACCACTGCCTGCTTCTTTCCACCCTAAAAGTGATAGGTCTGGACCTGACCTATCTGTGCTGGTTCAATAATTACCTTACAGACAGGCTTCAGCAGGTCAAGGCCGAAGGGGAGCTCTCTCCACTCAAACCACTAAAAACAGGCGTTCCACAGGGATCCATCCTGGGGCCTCCATTGTTTGCCATTTATATAAACAATATTTATGTTGGCAGCAAGGAGGCCAATATTCACCTTTAAACTGATGATACGGTGCTGTATCTAAGCCGCCCAACTCCGGAAACCGCCAGTGGAGATTTACAAACAGAATTCAACTTGTTGCAGAATCCGCTCCTGAATAAAAAACTCTTACTCAATGACAAAAAAACAAATGCTATGCTGTTCTCTCCGGCTACTCATTCAGCAAACCCTAACTCTGGCTCCTTACCTCCCATAAACACTTTACTGAAAGAGAGATTGGAATTTGTTACGAAATTCAAGTACCTAGGGGTCCGTCTAGACCACAGACTCTCCTTCGTGGAGCATGCCGAGGATCTGCTGAAAAAGTTGAAGCAGAGGCTTGGTCTCTTCTTTAGAATAAACCGCCTCTTGACCAAAGATGCCAAGATGCAGTTAGTTCAATCCATGTTTCTGTCCATAATTATGCCAAATACATTTATAGTCAGTGTATTGCATCCTGTCTTATTAAACTAGACACCTTATACCACAAAGTCTTGAGATTCATAACTGGCCTACTTATCACCACCCACCACTGCTCTTTATATGCAGCTGTGGGGTGGACCTCCCTTCAGTACAGAAGAAATATAAATGCAGCTCTCTGGACTTGCAGAGTGATTATCAACAAATTACCCCAATACATTTCCAACTGTTTGCCATTATAGGTGGTAGGCAACTACGCACTGAGAAGCTATTCTCTGCTTCTACTGAAGGTACCTAGGGCCAAATACACGTTTTGGGAGAGCGGCCATAGGCTTTGTGTTGCCCTTACTCTGGAACAAACTACAGAAATCTTTGAAACGGAATCTCCTTGTTAGTCTTGCCACCATCTTGTATGCCAAGGCTGTTAAGGAGCTATGCAGCTGTTTCCAGCACGCTTAGCATGCTAGGGTGACTTCTGCTTACCTGCCCACTACATCTCCACCTAACCCGGCCCCTTGTCTCCAGCTATACCCTTTTTTTTCTGCTAATCCACTACCTTTCTTGCCCTCAGACTCCTAACATATATGTCCCCAGCCCATCTACCGTAGCACCTCTCCTAGAACAACTACAGTCCTGTACCCCTCCCCTTTATATCTGCCCCTTAAGTCTGTATATGGCCTGACCAATGATATGCTGGGCTGTTTGAAAATGTTTTAATATGCTGGCTGTTTCAGAATGTTTTAATTCCCCTTCTCATACCATTCTCTCTAACCTTGTTAACCCTATACCTGAAATATTTGTTATTGCTCTGTGTATTTTTTTCCCTATTTCTATATAATGTCTACTTATTACCTGTATACAAGTGTTATTCTTGACCTTGTGTGACGCAGGTCCACCTTGTAAATGAGCCTGCCCAATGGTGTTCGCCTGCATAAATAAAGACTTGATTGATTGATTAGGCTCCAGTCCGGACCTTTCTACTAACCTCAGTCTTTTGGCCACTCCCCTCACTAGTTTCAATCCACCTTAGTAGAGATATACCCCTCTAATCCTGCCTTTAATACTCCCTTCCCCTTCCTGCTCAAGTGTACCCTGTTCCCCACATACAAGTCACTATTTCCCCAGACCCTAATAACTAACCCATAATTTTTTGTGTGGCACCAATCCCTCTGCCTCTTGAACTCCTCAATCCTACCCTTCCTCCCCATGCTTGCACATACATGGTGCAGGGAGTAACTCCAAGAATGCCAGACTCCGCCACCCCCTCCCACTGCTTGCCCAACTACTCGAACCTCCTCCTCACTACTTCCAGTCTTCCCCACCAAGTCATTTGTACCCACATGCAACAGTAAATGAGGTTTCTTCCTCCCCCTCGCTGCACACTTGAGCAGTGCCTGCCCTGCCCCTCCTGCAGTCAACTTGGGGATAGCTTCAACCCAAATACGGCTGTACTTTCCCCTCCTTCAGCCCAATCTCACCCCTTTCAATATACAATCTCCTAGTATGAACAACTCCCCATCCCTTAGCCCCTTTCCCTTCTAATGCCCCTTCCACCACCCCAGTATTTGATCATCCCTGCCCCTTACCCCGCCAGCTGCACCTTCTGTGACTTCTGGATCTGTACTCCCCACTTCCATCTCACCCCTTTTCTCTGCCTTATTCCTCCTATCCCCCTTTAACCCCTTCCCAGCCTACTTCCTACTGGTCTTCCCATGTCAACATCCCCTCCTCCCCTGCCGTTTCCAACCCCTCTCCTATCCCCACTGTTGTAGATTTAGAGCCCCTGTTCTCTTCTACCCAGATAGTGATGCCCCTCCCATCCTTCCCCTAGCCATCTCTCCTCCAGTCACCACCCCCTCCTTCCTCACTAACCCTTCTACCCTTTCGTCTTCGTTCTCTCTTCCCCTAGCTGTTGCCATCCCTCTCATGCCCCACTTGTCCTTCCCCCTTCAGTATGTTCCTGTTCCCCCTCCATAGCACAGGCTTGAATCTATTCCTAATCAAATTCCTCCTACATATCTTCGCCTCACGTCGTTCCCTCCTACTTGTTCCCTCCATGCCACCCCTGCTCCTCCTCCCTACCCGCAGCCATCTGCTCTCTCCCCTGGTCCTCGTGGTCTCTTCCTTCCCCAATAGGAGTCTCCCCTTCTATCCTTTCATCCTCGCTCTCTCTTCCCCTAGCTGTTGCCATCCCTCTCATGCCCTGCTTGTCCTCCCCCTTCAGTATGTTCCTGATCCCCCCTCTCTCCCATAGCAGAGGCTTGACTCTATTCCTAGTAGATGTCCCTCCTACATCTCTTTCCCCCCCATCGGTTCCGCCCTCCTACTTTTTCCCCTCCGTGCCATCCCTGGTCCCACCCCTGCTCCTTCCCTACCTGCAGCCAGCTGCTCTCTCCCCTGGTACTCCTCGTGGTCTCTTCCTCCCCCAACAGGAGCCCCCCCTCACCTCAGGCACCCCCGCCCTTGTACTCTCTTTTCTGCTAGTGCCCCTGATACTGGGGTCGGTTCAGTCCCCACTTTTTCAACCCCTCATCATCCCCATCCCCCCAGCCAAGATGTCACCATACTCATCTGGCCTGCCACTGACCTCCTCCCAAACTTCCACAGTTCCTCCCTCAAACCAACCAGTCAGATACAGACCATACACCCCCCCCATCCTCCAAGCCCAGTCCAGGATCATGGCAGACCCACATGCTGTGTACCCCACCACCCTTCCAAAGATGCCCAACTTATTGACATGTGGCACCTGCACCATCTTATGTTACAGGCTCTTACTCCCAGGTTCTATACCCTGCTATGACTGTTAGGCCCCTATTTACTCAAATTCCTGTTCTCACCCCCCCCCCCATGCTAGTCCCCCTACTGGCCCCTCGCCGACCGGGGTAATTCAGTCTCAAATCTCATCCATTGGATACTGTATTATTGTAGCAATCCTAAATCCTCCTTGTCCATTTTTCACCCCTCAGCTATCATAATTTTTGTTCTCAGCTCTCATATAGTTTCACTTAGCCCAGTTAAAAATCCTATTTCACTCCCAAGTATTACTCAGCTCTCTTACAGAAATAAACAGAACTAAATCTATATTATTACAGCACTCCTCAAAGTATCCAATCATTGCTTTGTCTCCACCCCAGAGACCCTGCTGTAATATAAGACCACAGAGAAACCTGGGCGGGAGGATGAGCAACTCTAAAGTCCTGGCAGAGGTCCATTAAACTCACTCTCTCACTCGCTAGTTCTGTTTCTCCCAGTGGTGCCCGCTGCTCTTTTGTACTGGGCTCCTGCCTGAGTTGGCACCTTTTTCTGCCCACAAAGAAATCTGCGGCAGTCCCGACAGAGTTCCATTGAGCTCATTCACTCACCCTCTCTCACTCACTCCGTTTCTCCCAGCGCTGCAGGCTGCCCTTTTGTACTGGACTCCTGCCTGCACTGGCGCATTTTGCTGCCCACAAAGAAATCCACAGCAGTCCTGACAGAGCTCAGTTGAGCTCGTTCATTCCCCTTCTCTCACTCGGTTGATCTTAATCTGTCCCAAACACTGATTTCCCACAGCGACCGCGCTATTCTGCGCCAGAAGTGCAAAAACACATTTCGGCCAGGATGTGAAAAATGACAGCTGTACTGTTCATAAGGGAGTGTGCAAAAAAATGCCAGTGTTGAAAATCTGGCATGAAAATATCACAAATTTGCGAAGTTACAAGGGTGCGTGGAAACTGCGCACTGCACACTTGTAACAGTCATTTTATGGACTTTCATCACCAAATTTTCAACATAGGCATTTGAGGACACCTGCTCATGAACAGTGTCACTGTCATTTTCTCAATCCATCTCGAAAACAGATTTCCCACAGTGACCACGCTATTCTGTGCTAGAAGTGCGAAAACACATTTTGGCCAGGATGTGTAAAACGCCAATGTTCAAAACAGGGCTAGAAATAATTTTTTTTGAGATGCCTGTCCAAGGGACAGGTGGGTTGTAAATTTTGCCTGTCCCCATGGTAGTGAGGTGAAATCTGAAATGTGTGTCCCTGCCCAATCCCTTCTTATAGTGGTTTTCTTTCTTTAATTTATTATATATCTCAATTCAATCCCTCTCTATCTTCACCAGAGAGCCTAGTACACACCAGCCCTCAAGGTAGATGTAGGTGGATGTTCTTCATTTTTTTTTTTTTTTTTTTTTTTTTTTTATATAGTCCCTCTGATTAAGTGATACTCGGGGCTCTTTCTTGGTGGATGTTCCCTTCATTTTTCCCCAAATTCAGAGTTAGAATATCGTTTTATATGTTCTCTCTGATTGAGAGATCGTTCTTAATTCAGTCCCAGACAGGGCACTTTCCCTCACCTCAACCATGTGGAGAGAGAACAGCCTGCCTAATAAATCAGATTTCAAGGCAGCCCTACCACTACTCTGTGTTTTTTCCATCAACGTTATTTTTAACAGCTCTGCTATTTGTAGGCTTTTCCCCCTTTTATAAGTGTAAATGTAAAGGTAGTAAGTTCAAGCTCTCAGACTAACAGTGCTATTCCCCCCTCCTTCGCTCCTCTGCTAGCCTGAGAGCGCTAATTCTTTTGTTCTTGTACAGTCACTTGTAGACAGTATCTGTATCTGACTCGCGTCAAATGCTTTTTTTTTTGCCTGGTAGAATGGCAGTGAATTACAGCGTTGGCTGGCCCTAGCTAAATACTTGCTCTGCTCCCCGTCAGTCTCCTATGAGATCTGTGCTGAAAATGAGCAGAGCGAGTACTGAAACGTCAACTGCGCATGTGCAACAGTGTTCTGCACATGCGCAGTTGACGAGAATGCCCGTTGTTGCTTCAGCTCTTCCCACCCGCACCACTCCAACGACCACCAGAGCAGAGAGACAGACGTCAGGTGACTGAGGCAATGGTAAGTCACCTGACATTGGCATTGATGGGCAGGGCGGGTGGTCAGGCACACTATGCACACTGCTCCTCCTCGGCTCTGATCTCCGCTAGGTCCTAGTGCCCAGCACATCCCTTTGCTGCAGCAAAGATGGAGATTCGGGGATTCAGCACTAGTAAAGTGCGTGCCAGTAAAAACACCTGTCCTAGGGACAGGCATGGAGACCACAATCAGCTGTCCCAAGTGAAAACTGGCTGTCCCAGACAAGCGGACAACCGGTTATTTCGAGCCCTGGTTGAAAACCTGGACTGTAAATATTACAAATTCACAAAGTTATGAGAGTGCATGGAAACTGCACAACGCATACTCGTAAGTCATTTTTTTTGGATTTTTTTCATAAAATTTGTAACACAGGCCTTTTGCGAGCCCACATCATGAACACTGGCACTATCGTTTTGTTAAATCGGTCCCAAAAGGTGATTCCACGCAGTGACCATGAATTCACCTTTCTGGACCGAATAACGCAATGACAGTGACTGAATTCATGAGGAGGAGTCCCAAGAACCCCATGTTGAAAATTTGGTGTCAAAATTCCCAAAAAATGCCAGAGATATGCACCAAAGTTGAAAAAACCCTATTTTTGCCATTATACAGCTTACCGGCATTTCTTCAGTTTGCAGTCGGCTTCGAAGAGTGCAGACATGTTCCTGGTCCACCGAAGATCGTCGCGCTGGGCTCCGGAGGTAGGGTGCACAGAGGGTGGGAGCGGGTTGGGGAAGGGGCCAGCGGACTGTACGAGGAAGTTTTCTGTTTTGCAGGTTAAAGAAAGAGAGGAAGGAGAAGAGAAAAAAGCACATCGCAGGACTCCTCCCCGGACTTCTGCCACACTGGGGTGGGCTCCCAGCGTGCCACCTGAGTGTTGGGGAGGGGCTGTAGCCGATGGGGATTGGGCACCCATCAGCACATACCGAGTTTGGGGGGGGGGGGTGAGGACAGCAGAAGGTATTGGGCACCCTCATCCGCACAAATACCGAGTTGGGGGGGGGAGGAGGAGAAGAAAGCCGAGGGGGACTGGGCACCCCCTTGGCACATAACACATTTTTGGGACAGGATATTATGCCGACGGGGAGTGGGCTCCCTTGTCGGCAATTTACTGGGAAGGGTAGGGACTGAAGCAGATGGGGACTGGGCCCTCCGTCAGCAAAAAAAAAAAAAGACTATGGGGAAGGACTCATGATGCCGAGGGGGATTGGGCACCCCCTCAGCACACAACAAATGGGGGAGGCGGGGTCACACTAAATGAACTAGCGAGGGCACCACGGCAAGGTACCGCCCTCCAATGTCTGGTCGCTCCCTCATTGAAGCGGAATGTCTGACGATGCAGCCCGATTGCAGCAGCGAAAACGTTTCAACTTGGTGCCACTTTTGCAGAATCAGTGTCATCAAGACACTGAGCCTGCATTGGTCCACCAGTGCCAAGTCCCCAAATGCAGTGCCCCCGTTGGCTGCCAGAGTGCCGCACCTCCACAACCTGCTTCTCTCCTAAGCTGCCACATAATGTTTCTTGCGCATGCGTGCAAGCAAACATAAAAAGGAGACGTGGGGTGCCCAGCTATCTGGAGAGAGTAGATCAACAAGCATGCCACCCTAGAGAAAGACAGAAGTGAAGTGAAGTGAAGAAGATCTGAGCCAAAGGGGATGGAGGGCGGGTCGACATGACCGGATGAAGAGATTCCTCAAGCTCTACTGTTACGTTAAGTTCTTAAGTAACTGTTCTATTTTCTTTGGAAGATGTCTCTTTGATGAGGTCACACCTCTAGTAGAAATCCAAAGTAGTACAGACAGCAGGACAGGACACCAGAGACCTCAGAAAGAAGGCCTTGAAGTACAGCTAGGCCAAAACCTGCCCTTCTCCTTGAGGCAATGTCCAGACTGTAGCGCACTGAGAAAGGGTGGACAGGACTCCAAATGGCAGCTGCACAGATCTCAGCAGCTGACATTCCTGAAACGGGCAACAGAAGTGGCCATGGCCACGAACCACATCAGGAAGTGCCTTATCACACTTCCTGTAACAAAAAAATCACACAGTTAGCTAACCATTTGGACAAATGCTGTGAAAAAACGAGTATGCCCTCTTTCCCAGGGGCAAAAGACAAAACAACCGCAAGGACATCCTGTAGTCCTTTGTACAGTGTGTAGAACAACTTGAGTATTCTATGTACATCAAACATAAGGAGCAATACCCCCCCCCCCAATGCCGAATTGGGGAGCTCTGGACAATAACAGGCAGGTGGATAGTTTGATTTAAAGTACACTCGGACACCACCTCAGGCAGAAACTTAGGGTTCATGTGCAAAGACACCCTGTCTTTTGGGGGGGGGGGGGAGACAAGTAAGGAGGTCACACACACACACGACCCTGCAACTCTGAAATTCTTTGAGTAGAAGCAACAGCAACTAAAAATAATGCTTTCCATTACAAAAAGCATAGTTCGCAAGTTGCGGCTGGTTCAAAAGGAGCCAAAAAAAGCTGCTCCAATACAAAATTTGGGTCCCAATCTGGGGCGGGATTGTGAATGGGAGGCTTCAAATGTAAAACGCCGTGCAAAAATGTACGGGATACAGTACAGCCCTCAGCGGCCACATGGAAGACTGATATAACAAATAAGTGCACCCCAATGTAAGAGAGTATTGCAGCCCTGCATCTAACATGGACAGCAGGTACTCCAGAAGCTGATTCAATTGAAGGGATCCAGGTGATGTTAAGCAGATCACAAAGCAAGACACTTTCACTTCATGGAACAGGGAGACCTGGTGGAGGGTTTTCTGGCACCCACCAGGACATCTGCCACTTTTGGCAACACTCCACATCTCGCAATGTCTACATCTTCAGGAGCCATGCATGGAGATGGAGTGACTAGATGTCTGGATGGACAAGGGTTCCCTGTTCCCATGACAGCGAACCCTTGCACCTGGGCAGGGGTACTGGAGGCTCCACTGCCCACTGCTGCAGTAATGGAAAACATGTTGGATAGGCCATAAGAGTGCCAGAAGTATTAGAGTGGCCTCCTCCATTCGAGGCCTGCGTAGCACCCTCTGAAGCGGGGGAAAGGGAGGAAAAGTGTAGAGGAGCCTCCCCTTCCAAGAGAAGGACAACACATCTTGCCAGAACACTCCAAGCCCTGGATTGAGCAAGCAGAAAAATTAGTTGTGAGGGAAGGGGGTGCAAAAAGGTCCAACTCTGGATGATCCCACCTGTTGAACAGGTTTTCTACTAATGAGATCAACAGCCCACATTCAAGTATTCTGGACTGTGTCCTGCAAAGCCTGGCATACAGACAGCTGACAGTTCTAGACTGTGTTCTAGAGCCCAGTACCAAGCTCTGTCTCCCTGCACAGGGGCAAGAATGAGTTTTCCCCCTTGTTTGGTCATGTAGAATACTACACTAAGGTGGCTCTGGAAGGCCTGCAAAACATACAGTATAGCCCTCATCTCTAGAATGTTTATGTGGAGGAAGTCTCCACAGAGGACCACATTCTTTAGGTCTGATGGGGATTCAGTTGTGCTCCCCAGTCGAGCTCCGAGGCACCTGTGGTGAAGATCTGCTATGGGGAGAGGATGAGGAATGGGACCTGACCCCCTCCAGCAAGTTGTCGGGGTCCATCCACCACTGGAGAATGCCATTACTGGAAGACTAGAAAGTGTCGTTCTAGTTAGTCTGTGTGCTGATCCCACTGTACCCAAAGGGCGCACTGGGGAAATTTGCATGTATGGTACCAAGGGTACTGCGGTACTGGCTACTGCCAGCAGGCCCAACTCAGGAAGGTTCAGGATGAGACACCTGCTCGGAGAAACCAACTGGGCACTGAGCCATAAGGTGTTCCCACCCTGTCCTGGGGCAAGAAGGCCAAGTCTTGAGCCTGATACAGAACTGCCCCTATATACTGCAAGCGCTGACAAGGGGTCAGAATGGAAGTGGGAAAGTGGACAGTGATCTCTAGGGCACTGAAGCACCATCTGGAACATGCTATGGTATGAGACAGTTGCTCTGTGGGCTGAGCTTTGAGCAACCAGACGTCCAGATAGGGGACGATGTACAATCCCTCTCTCCTGAGGGCTGCTGCTTCCACTACTAAAAGTACCTGGTAAACACCCTTGGCACTGATAAGCCAAAGGGCAAGATCCTGAAGTAGCAGAGCACCCACGGGAACAGAAACCCGAGGTACCTCCCATGAAGGGGGTTGGGGGTGGACAAACATGATATGCAGGTAAGCAGCCTGTAGATCCAGGGAGCATATGCTGTCTGCTTTCTTCAGGAGTGGCAGCAGACCTGGCAGGATGACCATTCGGAACATCCTGTACTAGATGTAGAATTGTGCCTCAGCAGGATGGGCCTCAAGCCAGTCAACTGGGGATGAGAAAAGGTCAGGGATAAAACCCTTTGTCCCTGAACTGCTGAGGCCTTGGTACTATGGCCCTCTTCTGCAGCAATGGATGCACTTCTACAGTCAGTGGTATGTGGTTTGGAGGATGGGTTGAGGGATCAAGTGGAAAGTCTATAGGCCGTTTCCAAAAGCCTAAAGCATGGCCATTCTAGGAAATGCAGGACCCAAGCATCTGTAGTCCGTTTCCACCACTGTTCCAGGTTGGGGAAGTGAAACAACCCGGACCACAACCTCAAAACACTGACGAGGGGAGGCCAGGAAAAGGAGTCATGCAAGAGCAGATCGGGCAGCCGGGGCCACCCCTCCACACCTGTGGCTCTTGAAGTGGGCGCTGTGGTGGAGACAGGGGCCAGCAAGGCAGTCCCTGCTCAACGTGTGCCTGATGGTCTGGCCCCTCGATCCAGATGTACAAGTGTTCCCAAGGTCCGCGGGTCACTGAGGATCTCCAGACCATATGCACGCAAAGAACTGGCATCTGCAGAAAGAGGCAGGCAGGATAGCCCAATGGACAGCAGTCATCAATTCCAACCCCCCTAGGCCAGGGGTTCATCACAGGGAGATTCCATCCACAGTTGCACTGTCTGGGGCACAACTGAGATGTGGCTCGCCCACTTGAGAAGCCAAGATGGGGGGGGGCATATCCCTGGTATAGCCCAGGAGACACCCTGGTCTATGTGGGAGTGAGTGGAAGAGGTGAGCTCTCCACCGTCCTACCCCCCCTCCCCAGCCTTGCTCCAAGGGACCCAAGGAGCACCGCCAACATCCGTGATGCCAGGTGGGTTGGCCGGCAATGTAATCTGCCTGTACACACAAGGGTCTTGCTACATGGTGCTTGGAGGGGGTTGTGACATGCCAACAGACCTATTCAAAGGTGCCATCGAAGGGAGAAAAAGGAGTCTGGTCTAAGCAGGCAAGGATGCCCCAAGCATCGATAGGTAGGCCGGTGACAAGCAATGCGCCCCCCCCCCGGAGTCACTGCAGACCAAGAATGCTGCATCCTTCGAGCAGCATCGGCCAGGGAGTACCGCTGATGTCCATGAGCCAAGGAGGGACATCCAGTGATGTAAGCCGCCCACCACACTAAGGTGTCAATACATGCTGTTTGGGGAAGGGGGGCCCTAGACAAAAGGAGGAAGTTGATGGGGGGGGGGGAGAATATAAAAATTGCCTGGCCTAAACAGGCAAGAAAGCCCACAAGCATCGATGGTATGCTGTTGAGGGGCATGGGGAGCCAGGGTGCTACCGCAAGCTACCTTTAAGTAGTGCCAGTGCCAGAACGGGGCCAGTAGATGCCGATGGGAGGGCAGTCGACGGGCAAGATGGAGCAACTAAAAGGGGAGGCACTGGGCGCCACTGTCAGGGCAAAATACACCATCGCAGAGCAATGGGGAGAAACAACGGTGAGTGGAAGAGGAAGAGGCACCACTGCCAATAGGCCTGGACAGAGACTAGAAGGAACCTTGCATGCCAAACCCCGCCCATGAAGACGACCCATCCTGGGCCCCAAGCCTGGGAAATGTGGCAGGGGGGTCAGATGAAGTGTGCCTAGTGGCAAACCGCTTGTCTGGGGGAACCAGACTCGCTGCAGCAATGAGAATCCACTCCAGAGGCCCTCACCCTGGTCTTTCGGGGCCCGTGGGAAGCTAGTGTAGGCCCACATCATTGTGGGCCGATGGTTCTTCATCCAGCAGAATCCACCAATGCAACTCTAGTGATCCAACAATGAAAGGGGACTCACTCCCACTGGAGTAAATGAGCAAGTCGCCCAGCTATAGGACAAAGCCTGCAAAACCTGTTCGCCAGGCTGTTGCGGACACCAAGAAAAAGTTGAAGCCCCTCCACAGAGATCAGTAAAGCTGGCAACGGGGATGGCCAGCAAGATTTTTTTTTCCTCCCTTCAAAGAAAAAGAACAAAAAAACACTGTTGTTTAAAAGAAATAAATGTTAAAGACTGCATAGAAAGCATCCTACTGGTCGTCAGGACAAAAAAAAAAAAAAAAATTCATAATGAGGGGGCGGGGCCACCCACACTTGTATAGGGAGTATGATATCAGATGTTGACATGGGCGGCGACCACTTAACTGCTGGCAAAAGGTTTCCGTGTGGTCCTGCAGCCTGACTGCTCATTGTCCTAGAGGTGTCACCCGATGAAAGAGACATCCCCAAAGATTTACTATTGCGGTAGTAAGCTCACCTTCAGTTTGCTGTTCTCGTACCCCAGGCAATGCATAAAATAAGCAGGTTCACATCACAATTTGCGAATCAAAAACCAGCAAATGCAAGACAATTTTGCCTTTGATTACCAGTAGATGCTAATCGATTTCTCCAGGACCGCAGGGCTTGGAATGCTCAAATAGCATTATTTTCAGCCCTCCCCCCACATTCTGGATCCCCCACTGCTAACCAACTTCAACCAGTTGCTAATAGTCATTTTTCATTTTGATTAGCAAAGGCCACCAATCAAGTCTCCGACACTAATTTAAGCCTTGCCTAGGAACGCGCAGACCACTCAATACTGCAAGAGAGCTCGCTCTTGCGGTTAAACGTGCAAGATGCTATCTTACATTTTTACAATTTTTTGACTCTGACTTCATTAACTGCTAATCCCTCCACGTGTTTGTGTATCTAATGGGCTGTAAAAATTCCATAACTTTATGCAAAGAAAAATCTCATGGTAAGCAATAAGAGAAACTGCTGAGCACATCAGGAGATACTACAAGGCTACCGTACAGCCCACTGATCAGACCTCATTTTGAGTGCAATGTACAGTTCTTGTCCACATATCAGAGGAAAGAGACAGGATTAAGGAGGTGCAAATAGGAGCAACAAGTATGGTCGATGTTTTGGAAAAGATGGTCCGTAAGACCAGACTGGCAGAACTGGGTCTTTGTTCATGGGAAAAGTGTATAGTCAGGTATTACATGATTATAGTATTCAGTATTCAATTATTCATTTCATATAACACCATCAGAACAAATATAGTTCTACTGGCTGTATAAGGATGACAACAAGAGAGCAATGTCTTTGGAAAGAGTGAAATTTAAAGACATACTTAACAGAGTACTGGATATTTGGAACAGACTTAAAGGGACACATTCATGCCCAATAGGCAGTCTAAAAGCCCACAAAAACTCTTTCAAACAAGGTACTGGGCTCATCTGTAGCTGAAAGCACCCTAGAGATACAGATGACCAAGTATGTTCCATATTAATACATTACAGCCATTTTTAGAATCTTGTGATGTCAGTGACAAACAAGCTGTGCTTAAGTCAGTGCAGTTAGGCACAGCTTGTTCCTCAGTGACATCACAATGTTCTAAAAATGGTTGTAATGTAGTATTAATACTGAACAAACTCAGTCATCCATATATCTGGGGTGCTTCCAGCAACAGATGAGCCCAATGCCTTGTCTGAAACAGCTTTTTGTGGGCTTTCAGCCCAATGCCCACTGGGCAAGAATGTGTCCCTTTACTGTCTGTCAACATTGTTTCTACCATCAAGCTTAAACTACACTGAAAAAGGACAGGGGTGGGTGTGTCAAGAACCTGATGGGTTGGTGCTCTCAAATGCGTATGCTTTTGTAAAAAAAAAAAAAATTTTGGAAGAGAAAAAAAAAGCATCATTCTTTTAACATAGCTTTATTACATATTCATTTTTAGGATAAAACACTACAAGAAACCACTGTTCTCTTAAAAAAAAAAAAATACACATATTCCATTCTCCTGCAGTGAATAAAGTGCATTTTCACCTCTAATCTAGTGTACAAAAGTCTTCTTTTATACAGGACATGCATAACAAAGCTCTAACAAACAAGGCACTTTCAAGCCTAAACAGGAAATTTTTTTTAAACATTCACAGTTGAGTAACAGACTAACAAGCAAGTGTGTGTAACAAAATGTAACAGGGGATCAAGACTGATAGAGATGCTTCAACCGCATTATTGTGCTTGTAGGTAACAAAAACGGACCACCAGCCCTCAACCCCTCCAACCAAAAGATTCCCATGAAAATTTACAATTTTTGTTTTTATGGGCAAGAGTTGACTAGAAGTCACTATACCAATGCAATTCAATCCCACTCCCTCACATATCCTTTGCAGATGATCTTTAGCTAGAATGACCATGAAATGCTGGTACACCTCATTACTTCTTTAATTCTACTATATTACACAAGCAGCCAAACAGGAACATGTCTAACTCGCATACCCGTGACTGGGACATATTTACTAATGTGAACCATTGTGCATTGTGCATTAACGTGATTCATAAAATATGAAATGCAAGTACATTTTTATATTAGATTTTTTCTTTCAAAAACATGGACGTGTAATAATACATCCAAGTCGAACATCAATTTTTTCCTGTAAAACTGTGAAATATCGAAGTTGAGACAACAATGAAAGTGACAACTTTACATTTTACAATTTTGTGTACTCAGAACAAAGATATTTTCTATTACACCCACAATTTTGGCAACCCAACAACTTCCCAAAAATAAAGCAATCCAGCAAGTGTTGAGGAAATCAGTTGCTAATGGATAACAATCTTTAGAGTTCACAAATAAAGTTCTGCTTGTTTCAGAGACAGAAAAAAAGAACATACCAAGATGAATTAAAGATAAGGACAAGGAACACACACAAGAAAAAAAAAAAAAAAAAAAAAAAAAACACCAAGGAACAGCCATCATTTTACTATTAACAAAAAAATTGTAAATAAAGACT
This sequence comes from Neoceratodus forsteri, assembly GCA_016271365.2. Classification (NCBI taxonomy): domain Eukaryota; kingdom Metazoa; phylum Chordata; order Ceratodontiformes; family Ceratodontidae; genus Neoceratodus; species Neoceratodus forsteri. The sequence continues at coordinate 1,192,102,380 of CM057453.1, forward strand.
ACAATCTTGGAACACTGCCAACCACCCTACACTAATGTGCTAAATAGAGGGGCTGTCAAAGCAGAGTAGTCCCATACCGAGAACTGAGAGTCCCACGTTCCAGTCATTTTTATTGCAAAATCATCCATCTTCCCCTGAGTTAACCTGCAAAGTTCAAATAAAAGAACACTTTTCCTTTGGTCTAGTAGTTTAAATTTGTTTTATTTTTAAAATTTAGGTGATATCAGCAATTGCAATATTATATCATATGAATATAGAGATTAAAAAACAAAAAATTCCCTGGGACAGCAATTTACAGTATAATTGGGGGAGGGTTCAATTCCTTGAGGTACAGGGCACAGAGGTAAACACTGGGAGTTTTCTTTAAGAGGGGTGTCCAGAAAGAAGCAGCAGAGAATCTATGTTAACCTCTATTAAGAGATGCAAACTAATCTAGCACAAAACGGTATTGCAATATTGAGGCATTCAAAAGGACATGGTTTTTCTTTTTCCTGAAATCAAATTGCATATTCTGATCAAGGCAGCACCAAAGATCAACATTCTCACTGCAAGGTCAAAAGTCCAGACCCACCTTTCATGATGAATACCTAAGGTCATACAGCAAACAGTATTTGCAGCCTGCTCTCCTAGCACCACCTATTTCTGTTCTACTTTACTGCAAGAACACATTGTGGTCCATCTGGCATAACAGATTTTGTGCAGAAGAAATGTATCAGCAATCTAGACTGTAGCCATCGCACCTGTTGAGGAACTCTGACCCTTGGGAGTGAGAATGATGCACCACTACTGAAACTAGAAAAAGCAGCAAGGACACAGGACACTGTTAGCACACTATTGCACTTACCACCACTTCGGAAAGACTTCTGACGGGAGCTACGTAAAGATACCAAATACTGTACTTCTAGATCTGGGATGGTGAATGTACCTCTCTACCTGTGGTGCTCACTAAGCAGGACAGATCCAACCAGGTTAATGTTGTGGCAGTACCTGCCTTTTGTTTCAAATCTGAAAGCATTTTTACAGTCTTGTAAATTTTTTTTCTTTCACAAAATGTAAATACAAAATCCCAATCAGAATGACACTCATTATTCAAGTAAACTCCTACAAAAAATCCTGCAGAACCTGGGGGGCGCTTAGTTGGTGCACATGGGTGTGTGGGTTTGTATGTATGTATGTATGAGCAAGGAGAACTTAATGGAGGGAGTCCAAAATGGTGACAACCATAATGCAAGAATGCGCCACTTCCTTTCATTCTTGGGCCATTATTTCAGATTATATTTGAACACACACATCTACAGAGTCTGCCGCTCTTGTGTGGCTTTTAAAGCCAGCTTCAAGGCACGTCAATTTCAATGCCAATGGTGACACAGCAACTTCACTGCTACTACATGTCTAGCATGATCTTGTAACGGAACGCATCCTGAAAATGGACAATCTTGTTTAAAAAGACAGACAGTTAACACTTAACGGGAATGGGATCCAAGTAGCTTGATATGAACCCCACATTATAAAGCTAGAGGTCCAGGTTCATTAGGAAGCAAAGATACTTCTGATTGGTCATTTACTATAAGGACACGGACTATGCTGACTTTCACCTGGGGTGAACTTTCATTTAGGCCATCTTACTGCAAGAAGCTGTATACTGGCCACTGGTATAAAACAAAGAATTTACTGCTGTTAATGCAGAGTCAGTTTTATAGGTTTCCAGAGTTCCAACCACATTCTTTTAAACCAGCAGCCTAGAAATTGTGAAATGCTTCTAGTAGTACACACTCTGGGCCTATTCGGAACAGATGCATACGGGCACACTATCTCCCGCTACAATTTCAGTAGTAAGGTCCCATTTTTTCATATCCCAAATAGCTAGGCCACTCGGGAAATATTCCATGGGAACATCTGGGACTCCCATACTGATCGAATGAGATGCTAACATCATGAGTGTCCTGGGGCTGAGTGATCTGGGTCACGGTATGAGTCACCCCCTGGATAGACTTAAGCTCAGACCGAATGATTCTGTAATTCTGCCCTCCGTTGCTGTCCCAGAATACCGATCCACCACTCTCATAACAGATGGCAAATTCAATTCTTTCATGGGGTGACATTCTGTCTGGAAGATGGACCTCAAAAGAGAAAGTGTCTCTGTCCGAACCTGCATAGATATCCTTCACATACTGGCATTCATAATCGCTGGAAGTTTTCCAAGTGTCAAATGTTATGCGGACCTTCACACTCTTCTCAAAGGCAAGGTTTTTTACCTTGACTGTGCCCAAGATGGCTTTGTCTTTTAGCATGCAGTTTTCAAGACAGACACAGTATTTCTGCAGTCGATTCCTAAACTCCAAATAATCTGAGGAAGGTTGTGCAAAATCTAGTACAAAGCTGTCTCCCTCTATTGTGGTTAGACCAACCATGTTGTCAATCAGGTCTGTGATATTAAACATGAGCTCATCACAATCCTCAAATTCTGAAAATACTTTAACCATAGTGAGAGACAAACCCTTGTGGTCTGCAAAAGACACACGCTTTTTCCCTTTGCTTGCTGGCACAGGCACTGTAGCAGCCACTCGCTCGTTTAGTTTGGTGCTGGCGCTCAGCTGAATGCATGGTCGCAGTGGCTTCTTGCGCACTGAAGCTTTTTTGTAAGCTATCTTTTCTCGTCTCAATGGAGGAGAAAGGTAGAGCTGCATGGCTACATCCACCGGCATGGCTGGTCTGTGAGGTAAAATGTCCAGTACACTGCAAAACAAAGATGCATACATTAATGTCATCTCTAACAGGACACTAGGCCAAACACTAAAACCATCTGATGGTGCACTTTCATCTTAAGGTGTTAAATGGAACAGTTTTAAATAGGATGGGTTTTCTAAATTAATATTTCACTGATTTAACAAAAACATATTACAGACTTAAATAAACCCATCCCCCATTTTGCTCCTTTTCCAAACCAGAGTTTTTTTTTCCCCCCACTTTTGTTTTTTGGTTTTTTTAAACAAATGGTCCAACACTGTATACTGACAACGGATCATTATATAAAACGCGCCATAGGGTCATTTAATAGGGGTTAGTAGGGCATGCATTACCTCCAGCTTTTGTAAAAGAGTGCCCTGTGCACTTCTTATAGAAAACATGTTTCCATCTTAAGAGCTTATAAATTCTCATTGTGCCATTCTTTGAAGGATTGGCTTTCTCTATTCATCCAACGCCGCAGAAGAACTCTTTAGGCTGCCTAGTTACAAGAAATTTTCTGTGATTAAATAGTTTACAAACCCCCTCCCAAAATGCAGACAGCTGCTGTACAGCACTGATACAAACCCAAAAATGGATCAAGTTTGTTTTATGATCTGTACATGGCAGCTGTGTTTTAACACAGTCCAAAAACATGCAAATTTATAACTTACTTGAATAATAAACAGTTGGAAACTGTAAAAGAATAGTGCTATGTAGGTTTTAAATTTTCAGCCAATTTTTAGTGGACTAAACATACACAGATACAAATAAAACAAACAGTTAAATCAGAATTCCCAGTCTATTAAGAAAACCTTCTACAGAGGTAGAAGTATAGTAGTGGCACTGAAGGCTATGGAGGCAAAACTTAATCCCATATTATACTGTTCAGAAGTTTGGGGCTATTATTTTTCTCACTTTATGTTGTAGTTTAAAGGGTAATTATACAATGGCAAGGAAATTTGTCATTCCCTTATTGGTCAGTGTATGCCTTGGACAGTGACCTTACTGAACAACAACATCACTGTATTAAGTCCAGGCACACACACAACCAGATGACACACCATGAAATCATGCACTTCTTCCACAAGTTACAGCAGCTCTGGTCACCTTGCTTTTAAAAATGGATTTAAGCCACGCAGCCTCGCTCCCTTCCCCTAAACATCACCTCAAAACACCACTTTCCCCGGCAACTGCAGCAGAGTCACAAAATACAGCACTGCACAAAACAAATGTAATTTGCTTTCATGACCCATCTTTACTGTTCTTCTCACAAATCGAGCGGCTTCACTGAACCGTGAAGACCAACTGCCGGTCACGTGGTTCACCTTAAGTCGCTTGCTTCAAAGTAAGTACCTGTAGCGTGTCGTCCAAAACAAAAGCAGAGGCAAAACAGTACAGAATACTGAACTCACAAGAACACAAAAATCCAATGTCTTTTTTGTCCCACAAAACAGAGTACTGGGATAAATTTATCCAGCCCCGCAGTGTTCGTGGCTCAGATGGCACGTGCACACTTGATCCTTAGCGGTCAGTCTTTCCTTGACATACAGGAACTGAAAAACCTGGAAAATAAATCGGGTAACCCAGTGAAGCTATATGGTCACAAACAAGTGTGTGTGTGTGTGTGTGTGTGTGGCGTCATGGCTAAGCTGTATCCGTGATGGCGTCTTTATCTAAAAGTTCCACAACTCCACAGCCAAGAACCCGACCAAATTCCTCATACAGCCTGCTAAGGGAAGTTCTTAGCTAGCACACAACTAAAATTCGGAGGACAACCGGGCAGCTAGCCACTTCAGTACTTTGGCCAACTAAATTCCACAAGACGCACGCAGCTCAGGAGGGGCCGGGGGAGATGAACCCTCCATTAGGGAAATATTTTCCTTGATCATCAACAGCATCGATGCTTTAAACGCTAGCATACAACATGACTGCAATGTGTCTGCAGCAACTATATGCCAGAATCGACCGCACAGAATTACAGTACAAGGCTCAAGAAGAACTCCTTCAAAACCAAGGCACTACTCTAAGATCATGCTGCACAAATCCGGCACATGCAGGACAAATTAGAAGATTTGGAGAATAGGAGCTGCTGCAACAACTTGTGGCTCCTTGGCTTTCCGGAAGGCAGCGAGGGAAGGCATATGCTACCATTTCTTCAGCAGACGCTTCCAGAAATGCCTAAACTTCCCCCAAATACCAGGATAACAATTGAAGGGGTACATCGTTCTCTACAACCTCAACCTGCACAGGGAGATAGGCCTCGACCTATTAATTGCCCGAATCCGCAACTTTGCGGAAAAAGCAGCGATTCAGGCTAGTACTTGGGAGCTGGGTCAGCTTCACTGGAGAGGCCACAAAATCATGGTATTTCAAGATTACTCTGCTGAGCTAGCTTCCAAACGCAAGGTCTTTGCGGAAGTCCGCAGAACACTTCATACTTTGCAGGTCCCTTTCTCTCTACGTTATCCTGCCATCCTTCAGATTATGTTCAATGGCACACCACACCAATTTAAATACCCCTGAAGCTGCCTTGGGGTTCATACAAGAAAGATTGCCTAAAGTACAGGTTCCTCCACCTAATCGACTCCCAAGCGCAACCCAGAGCAGTGTGTCGCAGGAAGAGAAAGACACATCGCTACGGAAATCACCCTGAAATCTTCTAACCCCACCTCCAAGGACCTGGAACCTCAAAATCCGGAAGAGACCACCGAAATCTCTGCACTCAAAAAGAGATCACCCTCAGGACCAAAGACATTCACTGGAGAAGTGGGATCAGACCACCCAACTCCTTCACACTGAAGACACCGTCTATGCCAGGACACAGACTCCCGTGAAGAGGTGGACACGAATTGTCTCCCCAGACTCAGCAACATGCGAGGTAATTCCCAACTCATGGGCCTCTCTTACGGATGCCGTGTTCCCACTGCAAGACCCGGACTGCCACACCAAGGGTCCTTGCTCCAAACCAGGCCGCAGCCCAGACACTCGTCCTGTTTAACACCAGCTCTCTTTAGAAACAAAGCCGGGCTGATGGACGTTTTAGTCAGATAAGTGCAATCGGATCTGTGTTGGGAGGTATCAGGTTAGTAGAGCTCAGGTCATTTAGATACCCTTGATAACAGTATTTAAGTGCGATTTATTTTTTTTTCTGGCCTACTCTCCTGCAGCTAAACCACTTGTTGGTTTGATTATCCCTACCCCATTTGTGTCTCCAACTGTCCCACTTAGTGTTAATATCACTACTGGATCCCTATTACGAGCTTAATGCTAATATTGTTTTATTGTTCATCTACAACTGCTTCTTACATATCCAGGGATATGTTTTAATGGGGTATTTCACCGATGTGAACTGCGCTGGTGACTAGGAGCTAATCAAAAACTGCCCCCCTAAGAAAAAGGTAATTTTACCTATTAAGGTAACATAAACCCTTTAGAGCCTAAGGCCCCACTTTCCGGTTCTCACAGTGGCCGCAGTTGGACTTTCCTTACCCTGAATTTAAAGGTAACGTCAGCCGAAGTCCCCTGTTCGGCTCTGGACCGTGGCTCTACAAAAATTCAATTCTAAAATGCCATCTAGTCACCCTTTGCTCCAGCTATTTTTAGTATACTTACTGGACAAATAGGGAGAATTCTCCATTGCTCCCAGTTCAAGCTTCTCCACGCCTCATAGAAGAGATCAGGCATACCATTGGCTGGGGATCCAGCCAGTTAAGTCCCTTCTCCACTCAGTGGTGTTTTTGCTTTGCTTTTGTTAAATACAGTTTTAGGTTTAAGTGTGTATAGATTTGTATTTTTCTTGTCTCTGTACAAGTGTATACTGATAACTGCTTAAGGGCCCCCTTAGATAGTCTGATTGAAGCCACCTACAGTGTGCACTCATGGCCCTCTACTGCCCCCTACAGGTCTAAGAGTAACTTTCCCTTTCACCCGGAGGACACCCCGGGCCTCCTATGTCCAGCTACCCTGCTGACAGCCTTATCTAACAAGCCTAGTACCTCCCAATAGCAGAATGTCTGACATAGCATTCCATACCTGGAATATTAGAGGGCTGAATTCCCCGATTAAATGGAAAAAAGTTCTGACCCACTTAAAACGTCTACATTCAAAAATTGCTTTCCTACAACAGACCAAACTTGCTGGGGCTGACTACATCTATATGAAGGACTGGGTGGGCCAGCAGGTCCACTCTAATGCTCCCTCCAGGAAACATGGAGTCATTCTTTTACATAAATCTCTTCAGTGTACTCTTTAAGGCACTTTCTAGCCTGGATGGTAGGTGGCGACATTCGGTACACCCATGGGCCCGATTACCCTCTGCAACCTCTATGCTCCCAATGAGGACGCCCCACAATTTTTTCATGACTTGGCAGAGTAGTTATTGGAATTTAACCCCCCTGGCTGCCCCCTTCTCTTGGGTGGTGATTTTAATCTTACACTGAGCCCTTCCCTTGACAGGTCCGATGGAGGCAAGGAATCCCATCTCAGAAGCGGGAAAGCTATACAACAGCTAATCTCAGATCACGGACAAAGACATTTGGAGATTTTTTCACCCCAGAGTCAGAGATTATACTTTTCACTCAGCCCCACATGCCTCGCATAGTAGGTTGGACTTTTGACTCAGCTCACCTACTCTCACTACATAAACCCTTGACGTCTCCATTCTCCCACAAATCCTATCAGACCACACCCCAGTCCAGCTCATAATTCAATGGGACCCCGTAGCCCCCTCCACCAAACACTGGAGACTAGATCCCTTGTTAATAAGGGACCCCGATTGTGTCCCTTGGGCTCAAAATGAGGCCTCTTTCTATGGCTGAAAACCCTATGTCAGACACCTCAGCTAGTAACACCTGGGAGGCCTCTATGAGGGGCAGTATTATGGGATATGCAGCTGCCAAGTGTAGGGAAAGGCAACATCAGTTAGCTGCCCTTGAGCAGAAACTAGCAGCTGCTGAAGTTACCTTTAAGGCCATGTCTTCCCCCTCTATCCATTCTCCACTGGGTAGAACTATTCTAGCCCTAAGATTCGCTATAATCAACTTCGTACATCTCTGGCCTGAAAGACGAACCAGAACACTGGGCACGTTCCCGGAAGCCATTAACATGATCACGGCCTCCTTCTATAAATCACTTTACTCCTCCTCACACCCAGAACCAAATAAGGATACCCAATCTTTTCTGAACCCCTTGCAATCACCCATACTGAACTCGCAACAAAAACATCTTCTCAAACTTCCCATTTCCCGTACTGAGGTAAACTCAGCCATTCAAGGTCTAAAACTGGGGAAGTCTCCTGGCAGTGATGGCTATACAGCAGACTTTTACCAGGCACTCAACCCCACCATCTCCCCACTTTTAACGGAGGTCTTTCAAGAGATAGGTCAAAGGTACTCTAGTCTCCCCCCTTCCAAGCGAGAAGCTACCATTGTATTCATCCCCAAAAAAGGCAAAGACACTACAAACCCGGGAAGTTATCGCCCAATTTCACTCATTAACACCGATAGCAAAATTTACGCAAAAATTCTGGCAACTAGACTTGGCCCTATGCTCCCTGACCTCATACACCCTTCACAAGTGGGCTTTACCCCAGGCCGACAGTTCAGACCATTTGCAGATGCTTATGAATCTCATGCAGCTTTCTAGATCTCTTCCCACTCCAGCGGCTGCTGTAGCAATGGATTTCGAGAAAGCTTTCCACTCAGTCGAATGGGACTATCTATACCTAGTCCTAGCACATTTTGGGATGGGGCATACATTTCTCTCAAGGATACAAGCCTTATATGATTCTCCAACAGCCAGAGTAAATACAAACTCTGTCTTGTCACCTCCATTCCAACTGGAACGAGGAACAAAACAGGGCTGTCCCCTTTCTCCCCTTCTATTCATCTTGGCGGTGGAAACATTGGCCTCTGCTATACGTTCACATCCAAACATCACAGGTCTTACAGTCGGACGTACCACATACACAACCTTGATATATGCCGATGACCTCCTCCTCCTTCCCCTGGCAGATGCTCCAGGTCCCATACCACCCCTTGCTTTAAGTCAGAGGTTTTTTTTTTTTACTATCCATTTGGGCCTAAAGCTTAACCAGAACAAGACCGAATTGCTTCCCCTTAATGCCCTCTGCACTCAAATGGCATCCTCAGTTGGCCTCCTCTGGGCACCCAAAGAGATTACCTACCTTGGTATTCGCTTGACCCCATCTTTGGACACAATCTGGCAAGCTAATATAAAACCCCTTAATTTTTCTATTAAGGTGGAATTTGACCGGTGGAAACTCCTCAGTCTCACTCTGGCTGGGAAAATTGCAGCAATAAAAATGGTCTCAGCACCTAATCTTTTCTATCTACTTATGCATATCCCTATTCCCCTTCCCAAATGCTGGTACATGCCCACTGATAACCTGATTGGGGATTTCCTCTGGGATGGTTCCAAACCTAGATTTAGTTGTTCCAAGCTCAGGGCTCCCTGGGAACAGGGAGGATGGAATCTCCCCTGGGTTGAAGGATACCGTAGAACTTTTCTTTTAGCTCAAACCATTAAATGGTTGCACTCCCCCATCTCCACAATGGCTCCAAATTGAATTAGATGTGACAGGAACTGTATATCCTTCTTCATTACTGATGTCTGACACAACTAACAAATATAAACCCAACAATAAATTGAACCTAGGTGAATCTTTATCCACAGTACAGGCCTCCAGAATTAACTGGTTCGACACCCACCAGAAACTGAATATGGACCCCCTCCTGCTCTCATATCCCTCTGTGGCAAAACCCCACCATCAAGATAGGAGAAGTGTGGGTGTTCTGGAAGAGGTGGGCTAATTTAGTTATTAATAAACTCAGAGACCTAATAGACCCATACCCCAACGTTCTCCATACCTTTCGGTCCCTACAGAGGTTATGGGACATCCCCCACGGACTTTTGAAGATGCTTACAACTCACAGAAGCAATGCGCCACTGCTTAAGTCCTCCCAAGACATCCAATACGCCCACGGCTCTTCATTCCTGGCTGCAAAACCCAAAGGGTCTTGCAGGTCGAATATATGCTCTAATTAGGGAAACTTCCACCCCTCAATCTGAAGCATCCAAGCAAAAGTGGGAGGCAATGCTACGATTTCCTATCTCCTCTCAGGCCTGGAAGAATACACACAGCTGGTCCAGGGATGCTAGGTCTCAACTCCTCCAAAATAAAATAGCTCATCCATGGTACAAAACCCCTACAAAGCCAAACTTCTAGAGCCAGACCTTTGTTGGCGATGCCAAGGGCGGGTGGGGGTGGGGGTTGTTTATATACTGTGGTCCTGCCCACGGATCCAATCCCTATAGCAAAAAAATACAGAAGTTAGTCTCCACAGTACTACACCATCAAATTCCTCTTTGCCCCCAATTTTGCCTCCTTGGAATTACCAGTGCCCTCTCTAGATTACCATCTTCTGAATACAGGTGGCGTGCTGTCCTGTTTCTACAAACTATGCAACCGGCTAGTCCTGCCCCAGTTAATTAGCTCTGTTTGTAGCCAGTGGCTTCTTTGAGTGGTTGCAGAACTGGGATCTATACCAGTGCCAATCTTCATACAAAACCCAGCAATACTTGCCAACTGTACGTGTGTCTGAGCGTAAATATTTTATATATATATATATATATATATATATAGAGAGAGAAGACAGACACACACACACACACATATACACTCTATCTGGGGTTCTCTTACGATGCCAATCCTGAGAGAAACCCCCAGGCACTGTTAAGATTTGAGTTCAAAAGGAGTGCCTCACGGTAAAATCTGCGAGGTCCGAGGTAAAAAACACGGCAACTCTCCCTAATTTGACAGGTCCCACAAGAATTTGTCCAAAAATGAAGGGAACAGTCAAAAATAAACACGTGATAAAATTAGGGTTTAAAATGAATAGTCGCGGTAAAAATAAAGTTACAAAAATAAAAGTAAAACTTTCACTCAGCACGCTATTAGAAATAAGATAGGAGGAAAACTTTACCCAGATAAGCACTAGGAGGCTGTCAACAAGGAAAGTTGAAAGACACCTCAGGGGCAATGTTGCTAAGGCCAGCGGAGAAAATTTCAGAAGCCTTCAGCAGTTCTCACTCAGTCAATTAGAAAACAGGAAAGGTAGTGAGCTATGGCCATATGCTCATTTAAATTTCTCTTAAAGGCACACCTCTGGGGCAGTTGCACCTATCCAGCTAACTACTAAAGTTACAGATGCTAAAGGACTCCTGGGGTAAGAAAGATTCATTTACCCCCACCCCATTACTCAAGTAATAATGTATTAATGTAAATGAATTTATACACATAACCACTCACCCACATCATGGAACCACCATCCACAGCATTACTCCATCCTACCCTTTTGTTTTGGGAGGTACAGCAGGAGGTCCTACAGTACAGAAAACTATCATATAAACAGGTGCAACTGTAACCCCCCCCCCCAGCCTCCACCTCCTGCATGTTAACATGTTAAAGCATGGCAGGGCTTATGCCTGGTAGAAAAGAGGTAGCTATGTTGTCCCAAGAGTGTCAGAAGGTCAAGGAGAAGCATCTGTTGCAGGGTACTTCATCTGTGTCACATGAGAAGTTCAGATTCAGTAGAGAATATTGGTGAATGTGGCTGTTGCTATTACTCATTTCAAATCTAAATAAATGCTAATCGAAATCTTATGAACACAGAATATGGCTACTTAAAATGGAATAAAAAAAAGTTTTAGGCACAAATGTTTGCTGTCACACAACCCAATTGTTTAAAAGTGTCTTAAAATCAAGCACAGTGACCTTGAAGAGCATCAATTCCAGTGATCTTGAGCAGAAGACACATTCACAACTGCCCTTTTTTCCTGGTGCAAAAGCCCCCTCCTTTACTTATGTAATCTCTTCCACTGTATAGTTGCAAAATTAGAAGCTACCTTCAAAACACCACCCTCAAGACAATAGGGTGAGTCGCGTAACCAAGAACAGAGAAAACACAATATATCCCATTGTTCCTCTGGCTCACATGTTACACATGCAACAGCAATGATGACCCTTACATACAGGGGCCTGCTTAACCAGGGTGGCCAGAGCAGTCGTGGTCCAATACTGTGACATCACACTGACATCAGAGTGGCCCAAACCACCCCCCCCCAAAAAATTATTTAACTTTATTTTTGCTACAGTGAACAGGCTTAGTTGGTGCCACTTAGTACTGTGCACACAGTTGGGGACAGATTGTTCCCTTTATTTCCCCTCTGTCACTGACGTTTTCCCACCAGAGAAAAGCCCCAGCTGCCTGGGATTTCGTGGACAGTTCATGCTGTTTTGTGCAATATGACCCACAAGTTGCATGACAATACAGCTAACAAAAGTCTCCTTGTTCACATGTGTATCCACTGGCTCCCACTAAGGTCATGTGGTGGTGGACCACCCACCACAGTGCAGCTGCCTCTGTGTTGAAGGAGTGTAGTGCTGTTCAGCTGAACTGGAAGCACTTTTTGAAAGTCTCTCTCTCTGCCTTTCATTCAGTTGCCAACTGCATCTGCAAGAGAAAGGATTCAAGGAATGTGGCGATTTTGAGCGCTTTATCTTTGCTGCAGCTTTTCCCTCCTCTCCCAAAGATATTTTCTCTAAATATCTCAGGAGCGGAGAGATTTATTCTGTATAGTAGTTGGTGCTGGGGAGAGGAGAACAGAGACGGGTCTTATTTAGAGAAACCCGTTATTCCTTTTTTGCATGCCTGACCATCAGAGGTGTTGCTGTTCCCAACTTGTCCATGTAGCAGAATTTTTCTTTCATAGGCGCCCAAGTCTGACAAGCTCTGAGCATTGGGATTATATATGGGTACAGTATACCTGCAAACTGAAAAGGACATGGAGAATAAATGCTTCAGACCCTTGTTTTAAACATACTCAAATGAGGGGGCCTCTGAGTTCATGCAGTAGTTGGTTCCAGAAAGCAGAAATATGTCTTTGTGCCCATGACACAGTATTTACACTTGTGTGCTTGTCCTTTTATGGTTTAGTAGCAAGTCCAAGATAAGGGAGCACAGCCCTGCTACTGGGTCTGCTGACCGAGGATGGGGCATGATGTGCCGACTATTATAATGACAAAAATCTTGTGCCAGTTTTAGCAATAAAAGTAGATGCTCATATTCATATAAAAATTCAACTGGTGGGGGTGGGTCATCTCAGCCCCCAAATACCCTGCATAGATGAACACTCAGTATGCCCTAGCAGCCAAGAAAACAACTGTTCATTTTCAGGGACCTGTCTACTCAGCTCAGCATGTGACTCCTGTTGGAATGACTGGACCTTTTCCATGACTGTGTCCAATTCTGGGTCCGATGAAGCGGTAAGGCAGTCATAAGTGACATGCTGGAGGCCCGAGTACCCTCTCCATCAAAAGGTGCTGTCTCATAAGAATACCAGGTACAGCCTCTCAGTTTCTGGGTGTACCCCCTCTGGAAGTATGGTCCTCAATATTCTTACACAAAGCTACCATGCCCTGTGGGTGCGGGGAGGAGACTAGTTGTGGACAGCCTTGGCTCTGCACCAGCTCTTTCTTCCAGAGATATGCTATGCAATTTTTTTTTGCTCCAATGACAAGATGATTAACACTAAATGATAGTGCAAAAAAGTAAATACCCAGGGATCTGTGTCGCAACTGCCTCCCACGGACCTAGAACTTTTGGATCTGCTTTGGCACATTTGTGTGATCTGACTTGTACTTCATGAAAAAATGGAAAGGCCACTAAAATGTACAAAAACTGCCAATTGTCTGCTGGTAATTTACAAGACTGGTTACTGAACCATATCCTAAGGGCACAACTCCTTCCTATTGTACCACGTTCCAAAATACAGTTTCTATTATAGCACTGAAAGGCTGGGAACGAGCTCCTCAATCTCCTGTGTACTACACTTCGTTAGCAGTTATTGTTTGATCGGCTGCGCGATTCAAAAATGTAAGGCACGGAAAAGGAGCCGGAATCGAGTCGATGCCGCCACCCAGTGGTACCCAGGTCATACGGCCCGCCATCTAACGCGTTTTGCCATCAGCACCAAACGTAGTTTTAATTCAGACAGGAAAAGCTGCTTGAAAACCCAATGCCAACTTTCACAAGAAAAAGGAACCGAAAATACTTCTTTGTACCGCGCAGAATTGTGTTTTCCTGCAGCTACATCAGTCAAACACAACCCACCAAGGATGCAAACCACAGGGGGAAGTTCCCCCTGCACAGCCTTGGTTGTATGCGACGTCAGCGCTAACAAGATAGACTTGTACAAATGTATTTATTTTTTTCTGTTTACAGGGTGGATACACTAGGAAGGAATAAATTGCCCATTTCCAGGTACTACCTGGAAGAGTACAGTTTGACAAACTAGCAGAATCAGAATGACTGTGAGCATCACCCAGCCACAGCCACTATGCACATCTCCCATAAGTAGTAACACCCCCAAAGTGCTATGCGGGCCAATGTTTACCCAGTCGAGTTCATCAAGATGTCCGGTCAAAGACGCCAGCACTTCATTTACGGTGGCAAGGATAACGAGTTTCTCCCCAGGCGGCGGGCCGTCCGTCTAGGATGTCGTCAGCTAGTTCCTGGTTGCGACAAACAGACGGTGCCACAGAGCTCTCCTCCCCTTCCTGTCCTAGGGCTCCCTCGGGGGAAGCGGCAGTAACACGGGTGGCATCGTTGCCTGCGTCTACAACAAAGAGGAAAGCTGCACGACTTAGGATACCGGGCCGAGAGCCAGATCGCCCGCTCCCCATCCATTTGGATCAGCAGCGTTTTCGGCTCTCTTGGGACGCGGCGTGGGCGGGACTCGAGACTCACTTACCCCAGAAGTTGCAGAGGCATGGAGGGACTGCTTCGCTGCTGGAGTTTCACATGTGGTGGTAGCTCGTACTGCAACTTCTAGGGTGAGGGGGTATCGAGTCCCGCCCACGCCGTTCAGTGCTTTAATCGGTCGTGTGTGTGTGAGGGAGAGAGAGAGAGAGAACCAGCCATAACATTCTCGGAATATTAGTAAACCTTTGCGGAGCCAGGGTACATTTCACTGTAAAAATCATGCCACATGCATGTTGAGGGGCATGGTGGTGCTGCTTCGCTGCTGGAATTTCTTTGCCTCGACCTGTGGTGGTAGCTCCGGCGCTAGTGAAGGATTGTGGCCAGATCGCTTCGCTGCTTTCACTGACTGCTCGGTAATGTGTCTCGTAGAGCTGCGCGACACAATACACACGCAGATACCACATGTGATGCAGATGCAGTCCAATATTTTATCTAAGTTGAATGGAAGTCGCAAAAATACAGAAATCAGCTCATTTGTTTTTCTGCATTTGCTAGCTTTACATTAAATTTGTTCTATCACCGTTTCTTTCTTCTGTGCCCCCTATCCGTCCTCTGTACTACGTTGGCGCAGTATTTATTGTATGCAAGTTCTACCTCTACTTTTGTTACTTTATTACCAGTTTTTTTTCCTTCTGTGGAGTCGCTCCCCACACCCCCGGGTCCTATGCACTATTATGTATGGCTTCCAAGTTCTACGTTACCGCACTATCTATAATTACACAGTCTGGTCATTTGCTCTAATTTTTGAAGGCCAGTGCGAGCCATTATAATCCCGGGAGGTATGAGCAGCACTCCCGAGAAAGGGTTCGCAAGGCAGTGGATCCTTGGAACACGCGGCACGACGAGCTGGTCCAGATTTCCAATGTGGAGGGCTTCAAGAGAGGGTGAGACAGACAGAAACAGGAGTATCGGAACACAACGGGGGGGGGGAAGGGGGGCTCGGTTCCCAGCAGGAGATCTGAGGATCCAGCAAACCCGATAGTCATAAGGCCTAATCTGCTGGCAATTACTAGGTTAGGATACATACTGAGGTACACCATTCATTTCCTAACTTACCTAGTGCAATTCATTAGTATTTGTTGAAGAAGAACGCTCAACCTGGACTATAAAAACTGACCAGCAGCTTTCCTTTGTGCATTGCGCTCCATCCTCTCTTAAACTACTAGGTGCAACATCTGGTACTGCAGCTCCCTGCTGCCCATGTCTTGTAGGCTCATTGCTCCGCCGGGCAGCCCTAGCAGCAGCAGCCACACACCCCCTTCTTCCGTCTCCTAGCGTCGTACACTGACCCAACATTCCAAACTATCTCGGCGTTGTACTGTTCACCGGCTTCGCGTGATCCCGCCTGCTAACCAATCACGCAGTGCGTAGACAGAGCCTGTAGCCAATGAGAGCGGACCGGCTGCGTGACAGCACATGTGTGGGGCACGTGATCATTGTAATGGGGTCGCATGTTGCGTCAAAAAGGGGATGGGGGTTGCTCTGTGTGATTCTTCTACGTGTTGGCTGGGGGAAGGGGCTGTTGAAAGAAATGAATGATTTTACTGTAACTTCAGGAGCTACCGCAATTTATGAGCCTAACTTCACTGTCCATTCTTTATTTAGTTAAAAATAATCTTGTGTTGGTTTGTCTAAACCGTGACAGTTGAAATACTGAATTTTTTTTTTTTTTTTATTTAAACAGCAGTTTGGAAAACCTTTGAGCCATAGGCTCATTTACAAAGGTACCTTGTCACAGTAAGACAAACGAAAATACACAGTATAACAGTACAGCAGGTAAGTATAACAGCAACTTAAGACATAGATACAAACAAGTTGGTACAGGTAGGATTGATGCAAACAATACCAGAGTTATGTTGTCCTTAGCAGCTTAGTAATAAGCTTTGTCATAAGTATTGAGTAGGGCTTTGACTAGTGGCAATTACAGCATCGGGTGTTAATAAGGTGGTTATGTAATGAAGTTTTGAAGCACGATATAGTTGGAGCTTCGGAGATGGAGGGGGCCCTAAAGCTGAAGGCTCTTTGGCCGTGAGAGGTCCTAGCTCTAGGGATAACAAGAGAGGTTTTCCCAGAGGTCCGAGTATGAACTAGTGGGACAGAGCGGCG
This sequence comes from Neoceratodus forsteri, assembly GCA_016271365.2. Lineage (NCBI taxonomy): Eukaryota > Metazoa > Chordata > Ceratodontiformes > Ceratodontidae > Neoceratodus > Neoceratodus forsteri. The sequence continues at coordinate 1,192,119,056 of CM057453.1, forward strand.
ATGGTAGGTGGTCAATCCTGGTGGGATAGCCCAAGGATGGTCTTTTGTAAGGGTACAGGTCAGATATTTGAGGCGCCACAAGATCAAGTACCAGCGCTTAGCCGCACAGTAGACAGGTGTGTGTCAGCCTCAGGTGCTCCAGTAATGAACCTGCAGGCCTTATTCAGAGAAAGTGCACTTTTATGGAGTGCGGTCTGATCAGCAGCACCATACACCGCAGTCCATAGTCCACTAGGGACAGGATAGAGGAGGTGATCATGCAGTTAAAGAGCTCCGGGGAGGCAGTGTTTATACCGTGTAAGATGCCCAGTCGGATATTAGTGGCAGTGGCTAGGCAGCGATGTGTCCATGGAAGGAGAGGGAGAGGTCAAAATGGATCCCTAGGTATTTATAGGAGCAAACTTGTTCGAGTGGGAAAGAGGACCCAGAGTGAATGAGGAGTTTGAAGTTGCAGGACTTGTTTTGGGGATGAGTGAAGAACATGGTTTTTGTTTTTTCCCCGGTGTCCTGGCCAAATTTCCCTCATTCACTAAAAATACCACCAACAGCTTAATCTGGTTCAAGGTTAGTTGGCATTCATCTATATCCCCCCCCCCCCGGGTCGCGCCTGAAAATAGGCAGGATTTGTCTAGTGCACTTACCCAGTCAACAAAAGCTAAATAAATAAAATAAAGATTTATCACCAATCTATGTTCCTTGAACCAGCCCTCGGCTTCAGTGAAGGACTTCTGCAGCGAGTCCTGAGGGCAATAGGGTTGGCTTACTTGAGGCAAAGATGACTGCATCATCAGCGTGCATAACAGAATGGGCGTTCCCCCAGCAAGAGCGTGGAAGGGTGTTAAGGTAAAGGAGAATAAAAAGGGGCCCAGAATGGAGCCCTGGGGAACTCCCAGAAAAGATGGGACAGATGTCTGAGTAGGTCCCATTAATTTTACACGCTGTAAGCTGGTCAGATAGATAACTGGTGCACCAGGAGATAGGCCCAGCAGCAAAACCAGAGAGACTAAGGGCATCAAGAAGGAGGGTGGGAGACAGTGTCGAAAGCTTCGAGAGGTCAATGAAGACAGCACCAGCCAGAGAACCAGTGTCTAAGGAGGAGGGAGAAAGTTGGAGAACTCAAGGAGGGCTGTGTTGGTACTGTGGCTCGCTTGGAAGCCATGCTGCTCAGGACAAAGGACATTGTAGGTGGAGAGGTAGTCAGAGATTTGAGAGGCCACCACTTTTCCAAGGCCTTGCAGAGAGAGAGAGAATGGAGATCGGTCGATAGTTTCCAGCCACAGTCCTATCACCACCTTTAAAGATAGGGGTGACAGTGGCGACTTTCCAGGCAGTTGGAACCTTCCCAGGCAAAGAGAGTGGTTGTTGAGGCATGTGATCGAGGTAAGGACTGTGTCTAAGACCAGCCAGTAGGATACACGGATCCAGGGTGTCACTGCCTGTACTATTACTCTTGAGCGCAGTGACAAGGTGCGCCTAAGTTCTGGGCAGAAACACGAAGGAGGAGAAAATAAGGGCGAGAAAGATTTACGGCAGGTGCTGAGGGAGGAGGGTCAAAAATTTGTAGGAGTGATAGGGCTAAGGTCAGTGAATGAGGTGTTGAGGTGGGTTGGCTATGAGGGCTGGGTCTGAGGAGATCACACCATTAATGTTGATCTGGGTGGGTGGGGGAGTGCAGTCCCATTTAACTGTTTAATATTATCCCAGAAGGTTCTGGGGTTCCCCATGAGGCAGTGAGGAGGACCATAGTGCTCAGACTTGGCCTTTCTGATGGCCTGTGTGCACTTGTTTCGGGCGGCAGCATATAACCGCCTGTCATTGGGCCGGCCAGTCTCAATGGCACGGTGCCATAGGTTGTCCCTATGTTTGAGCTGGTGGATCAAAGCTGGGGTTACCCAGGGGGCATTCTGCCTTTTAGAACGGTGGGTCAACATTGGGGCAAAGATATCACAGGCATTATTAAAAGTTTGGGTAAAGAAGGAGAGAGCTGTGTCGATGTCAGGAGTTGCCTGTATAGGAGACCAGTCAATTTGGGACAGAAGTTCCTTAAGTTTTATCAGTCCACCAGGTATGTAGCTCTGCAACCGATGGTGCCCCACCTTCACCACACAGTAACATATAATTTTAGTAGAAATTTAAAATATGATCATGTATAATGGAGTAGGTGAACCAAATCCCCCCCCCTGTGATTATGTAAATGAGTAAGATTGACTTGTAGCAGTTGAAGTCAGTGCTACAGTTATCAGCTTTTGGGAGACAACGAGGCTGCTACACGTTCTACTCTTCCCAACAGTGCAAGAAAAGCATGGTGTTGCATGAGCTGCTGCCGTTCACCTCACCTTGTAAGCGTTTTTAAAATCAAACCACTGCCCACCACCATCGCATTTGTTTGGTACTGCAAGGGTCTTGATCAGAGGTTAAATTGGATAGGAACTGTCTGGAACTCGGTTCCACCACCTCCGATACCTTTTTCCATTGAATACTGTTGGAGAGTTCCACCTCCTACAAATTTAGAGATTACAGTTCCACCTCAGAAACATTTCCAATTTAACCCCTGGTCTTGATTGTCCTGAAAGAAAGGCTCCACGGGACCTAGCTCTTCGGCAGTTTTTTAAAAGAAGAAGCTGTTATGCACAATTATTGCTAATTATACAAAGGCATCAACTACTGGCTCCTGTTTTACAATCATGACATCACCCAACAGGAATGGGTGCCAGTCACCCAGTACCCCCACCCATCACCACGCACATATCATTCCGACCCCCAAAAGCACAACAATCCACCGCCATTTTGTTCTCGCTACTCTTACTGAGGCTGTGCAATACTTCCAGGACGAACTAACCACAGTGGCCAACCTCTTTGCTCCAATGAAGAGAATGAGGGCTAAAGGCAGCTGCTACAAGTGGATCTCTCCCTCCTTCCCTCCCTCAAAGCCCCAATGGCTACTTGGGGGGGAGTCTGGAAAAAGTTTAGACTCTCCTCCCTCCCGGCAGATCTCGCTGAATACAAAGCCCTGAGGAACAAAGCCAAGACAGCCATAAAATTCGCTAAGAGAGATTACTTAACACACCTCCAGAAACCAGCCTGGGCAACCCTAAGCAATTCTGGAATCATATCAATGACCTGATCAAGGGCAGCAAAAAGCCTGAGTCCTGTCCCATGGAGATTAACGGTCAGCTCACAACTGACCCTTCTCAAATATCAGCTACCCTTAACAGGCACTTCTCAGACCTCAAGGCCTACAAGACCTGCCTATCTCCCCAGACTCTTTCCCCCCTACCTCAGATGAACCACCTCACATGGAAAGACCCCTATTTCACCTGAGACTGGCTAAATGCACTAAAGTACTAAACCTCCTAAGGAACCTGAAACTGAAAGGGTCAGGGGGACCCGATGGTATTAACCTTCGGCTACTCAAGGCAGGAGCTACCTCCTTAGCCTGGCCTATAACCATGCTCCTCAATCGATCACTGAGGGAAGGAGCAGTCCCTGACCTGTGGAAACATGCCAGTGTTGTCCCTATTCACAAAGGGAGACTCAGGGAAAAACTCAACTACAGGCCCATCTACCTCCTCTGCTCACTTGCTAAGGTGCAAGAAAGAGTCATCTACAATCAACTCAGGGACTACCTGGAAGCTCATCAGCTCCTTCCCCTCCCAACATGGATTTAGAACAAACCATGGTACTTGACACTGCCCTCATTAACTTCACGGATGAAGTTCTTAGGGCAATGGACAAAGGATACCCACTGGTGCAGTCTTTATAGACTTATCCACATGCTCAACCTCGTCACGACCACAACTTGCTGCCACAGAAACTGCAAAATATAGGCCCAGACAATCATGCCCTGAAGTGATTTGGAGCTATTTATCAGGCAGGGCACAGAGGGTCTCATGGAAAGCGACCATGTCTGACCCACTACCCCTAAACCAGGGTGTACCTTAGGGCTCAATTCTAGGCTCCCTCCTGTTTTCCTTGTTTACCAATGACCTGTGTACCCACTGCGGGGAGAGCTTGGTTGTGCAGTACGCTGATGATACTGTCGTCTTCCGACCCCTGCGTGACGTGGTTGCCCTAGGCCCTGTACTCCAAAAGGATCTCACTTCACTAGAGACTTAGCTATGTAAGAACAGAATGGTACTAAATGCCGACAAGACCAAGGCAATGCTATTCGGGCCAAGATCCCTGGGATTTGACAGGTCCTCATCCCTCTCCTTAACCTCACTTTCTAGTAAAGCCATTAATGTAGTCCCCTCTCTTAAATACTTAGGCCTCACGTTGGATCAGAATATCACATACAAGGAACACGTGGACCAGATCACCAGGACCCTACATCGGAAACTTGGCACTCTGTACCGACTCGGGGACCAACTCATCCCTGAAGCCAGGCACTCCATAGCTACCAGCGTCCTTCTACCCAACCTGACCTTTGCGGACCTATTATACAGGGCATGGCTAAACAAGAGATTACCAGGATGCAAACCCTATATAATAAAATAGCTTGTTTCGCAACCTTAGACCACCTGAGACGTCATCACTGTGACACTTTGGCCAATCTTCGTTGGTCCACATTGGTCGCCCGCCTCCAACGCCCCTTGCTTGTCCAGGCCTACAAGCTTCTCAAACCCCACGCTCCGCCAAGCATTGCCGGGACCATAACCCTCAAACACAACCCAAGAAACCTAAGGACCTCACATAGAACGTTTTAGAAGTCCCTAGGGTAAGGACAAACGCTGGCAGAAGATCCTTTTCCTCCCAAGCAGCCTGCCAATGGAACAAGCTCCCTCCCCAGGTCCAGGCCTCCTCCTCACTCATGAACTTCCGCACCAGGCTTAAGTCCCATCTGCTGACCTCAAGCGCATGCCACTGTCATGGCATTTAAAGCCCCTAAGGTACTCCCCTCCTCTGCAGCTCCCATCTCCTAGCTTAATCTTTCTACTACCTGCCTTATACAGACTGCTTGCCAGAAGCCATGTGTAACCCCTGAATAAACTATATGCAAAGTACTACCAATTGTTTATATGTCTTGATGATAACCATGCCTGTACCCATGCCTGAATCCACTGCTTTTCTTTTACTGTGCCTGTAAGCCATGCCTGTATCCGCTGCTTTTCTTTTACCATGCCTGTATCCACTATTTTTCTTTACTGTAACTACCTCATGCTGTAACTCAATGCCTCAAATGTTCCTTATGTCCTTGTTCATTCTTATAACTTGTATTGTTATCCCAGGTCTCCCCTGAAAAAGGGACCTTCGGGGCTCAGTGGGCCTACCCGGTCACAAAACTTTAATAAATAAAAATAAATAAATAAACACACAGCTCAAAATCCAAACACTCCAAAAATAAATACCTCTTTTGAGGTCATACACCAAAATGAGTTTGAAAAGATTTTCTTACTAAGAAATTATCCTGATAGGGCCGAAAATGGTACAAATATTGAATATAAAGTACCTCTCATAAAGCTACCAACTTTATGAGGCCTAAAACTGGGATGGTCCATCCTGACCATGACCCCCCCCCCCACACACCATGTCACTCCCACGGGCACCACCGCAGACAACGTTGCACACAGTCAATTAAATTTTGCTGCTTGCTGTGGCCTTGCCACCCCACAGTAACACCAGTTGCAAACATCCAGATTAAAACAATACATCATTCTGCTGCAGCAAGTTCCAAATCATGATGTATAGAAAGTTCATTAGAAGCAAACCTGTGTTAAATTGTGATCAGACATTCGAGCTGCATGTACTGCTCCTCCTGACAGTCCCATCCAACCCACTTACACCCACCTCATTTGCTGAGCAAACTTCACTTCAGTGACTCCCACCACCAGACCAGATTGTTGTCACACACTTCCCTACAGTAGATCAGGTTCGGGTACCTTAGTTCACTGCTGCCAGTCTCTTTTCTGTCTGGTGTCCCTCTCAGCTGCTGGCAGGTAGATGTCCACATGCGCTTGTTTGCACTACTACCCAGTCTAATCTAACAGGAAGGAAAATGCTTTACTGTGCTCCCATTGACATGCTTGCGGTGCAACACAGGCACAGGGGTTGAAGTTGCAAACTGCTGTCCAGCCCAAGCAGCGCTACAATGATGCTGAAATAACTGTCACTCATGGATTAGCGGTCATCAAAAAAAAAAAAAAAGGGACAAAACTGGGACAAGTAAGCAAAAACCATGACAAAAGTGACATTTTGCAAAACTTGGGGCACTGGGACATGCTGCCCAAAAATAAGGACTGTCCTGGGAAAATAGGGACTGTTGGTAGCTTTAACCTCTCACTGTACAACCCGAACAGTGCCAGCTCCAATGCCGCCGGAACCCAACTCTGTTCTTCACGTTGGCTGGCATCCAAACATGTCTGACCCGCCCACAACTTGCTCTACTCCCACTGCTACAATCATAAAGTGTGCCGGGCAACAGCATCCACCACTTCCTGAAGGCGCTCCTGCAGCTAATCTAAAAGCCCTGTCTTAGAGAGTGTGCTGGGCAGCAAGAGCTGCCATCAGTGAAGCCACTGTCACACCTTATCTAAAACCCTGGCCTCGGCACAAAGACAAAAAACAGCAAAGGAGCTGCTATTTTAAGTAAAGCTGCTCTGCAGCAATAACCTTTTCGCCGGGCAGGTGGGGAAATGGCAGTAGCAAAGCCGGGATGTTCCACACATCAGAAACTGCACCATGCCTTACTCGAATGCTCACAGCCAAGCTTTCTGTCTCCCTCGGTCAAACCTCACTCTTATGGGATCTATTTTTCATAGCAGAGTAATAAAATCATTAAAAAATAATATAAAAACTTTTCTCACAAAAAAAAAGAGTCGTATAATAGCAATACATCTCTTGAGGGTGTGGGTGATGTCAGAATTTACCCATGCCTAGTGTATTTTGCTCACTCGGCCTGCGGCCTTGTGACCACACACAGCAGGCATGGGTAAATCCTGGCATCACCCACACCATCCCGTGGTATATTGCTTAATTATACAGTGGGCAAGTTAAGTTCTGGCTTCTGATTGGCTAGCTATCAGGATTTTGTAAATCCTGATAATACCCCACAGGAAAAAGTACCAGTCACCACTCAGCTGCATTAGGAACCAAATCCCTCAAACCCTCCCGGTAAAGCTGACTCCAACCCCTACATCTAACATAAAACCTTCAACATTTACTCGTGGTCACACAACCAACAGCATTGCTGTCCTTCTCAGGTCCTCTCCTGGCCCATCGGGGCTTAGGAACCCTCCATCTCGACCCCCAGTGCTGCCGTGGACCCTCCGCTGCCTGCCCAGGAACCCACTGAAGATCCGCCTGCCCTGCCGCAGCCGCCAAAGTCTTGCGCCTTGCTCCTCCAGGAAGCCGTTGCTAGGGGCGGCCCGCTGAAACTCACACCCAGAAGCAGAACCAGGAGCCCGGCTGCACCCTGGTCCTTAGACCCGCTAAAGCCGTAAAAGCCGCCAGGTACGTTTTTCACCAAATCCAGCTGCCGGTTGCCTCCAGCTCAGTCTGAAGTGCTGCCTGGCTGTACTCTCTCAGGAAAAGCGGCTGTTTTCACCTGAACTCGCTGACTTTGGGGAACTTTTTCGACCTGAGACTAGGAGCGCTGCTCAAAAGCGCCTCCCTACCCGCTTAAGGTTAACTCCGAGCGGTCACAAGACTTAAGTGATACAGCCCCTTCGGTGGCAGTTTGAACTCAATTACTGTGCTAAAGTCCATATACTTAACAAAGTGATTGATTTTTATAGAGCCTATAGTCACAATTTGTAGAGAAACCTAGAATTTAATTTAGAGCTTGATTTACCTGACTTAAGTGTAGTAGCTACTTTTCTCTCACTGTTTTCCTTGGATCCCCTCCTCTACTTCACACTCCCGCCCTTTCTCTTTGTCCTCTGACCGCCTTGTCTCTCAGCTCTCCTACTTAAGTCTCTCCCTTGCTGTCCTTCTCAGGTCCTCTCCTGGCCCGTCGGGGCTTAGGAACCCTCCATCTCGACCCCCAGTGCTGCCGTGGACCCTCCGCTGCCTGCCCAGGAACCCACTGAAGATCCGCCTGCCCTGCCGCAGCCGCCAAAGTCTTGCGCCTTGCTCCTCCAGGAAGCCATTGCTAGGGGCGGCCCGCTGAAACTCACGCCCAGAAGCAGAACCAGGAGCCCGGCCGCACCCTGGTCCTTAGACCCGCTAAAGCCGTAAAAGCCACCAGATATGTTTTTCACCGAATCCAGCTGCCGGTTGCCTCCAGCTCAGTCTGAAGTGCTGCCTGGCTGTACTCTCTCAGGAAAAGCGGCTGTTTTCACCTGAACTCGCTGACTTTGGGGAACTTTTTCGACCTGGGACTAGGAGCTCTGCTCAAAAGCGCCTCCCTACACGCTTAAGGTTAACTCTGAGCGGTCACAAGACTTAAGTGATACAGCCCCTTCGGTGGCAGTTTGTCCCACTGGTGCTTCGCGCCGGCTCCCCACCCTCCCCCCACCTCACCCACCCTGGTCGACCCTCTAGATTTATAGGACTCAGCCCATCATATGACTAAGTGCCCACTTTCCCATTGGTTCCTTATATTCTTTCACCGCTGGGGGTGATCTACCCTCAACGTCTGCCAAAAGTTCATAATCTCCTTCGCACCAAATCATCCTCCCCTGATCTATTTCCTTCCTCCCGAGCACACTATACAGCTTTTCTTTTACACTCCCTTCCCCTATTGAACTCTCCCCCATATCCTTAGCGTTACCTTTGCTTTCCTTCCCTTTCTCCATGCCTGCTTTAGCTCTATTTCCCTGAACCTAGCTCCAGCTTTACCTCTTCTCCAACCCTACCCTGAAAAAACTTTCAGCTGCTCAAATAAAATGGATCTCGGCACATAAGTGGGAAATATGTCTTCCTCACCTACATTCGCACAGTGTCCTCACGGCAGACCAAATGGGCTTGGTATCCTAATCTGCCTTTTTCTCCTCTGGGGCATGAATGAAGTCTCTCTGACGCTGCGCTCTGAGAGTCTTAAACCCCTCCCCCCCAGCCACTGACTTTAGTCTCTCCAACCTCATGATTGCAGACCTACGACCTAAACCCTCTAGGGAACACCTTCTCCTAAACAAAGGCTGCACTTATCGATTTCTGTCTTCCCTCAAAAATAAGTGGAGGGTACGCAGGAGTGCCCTAGACCTCCTCAGCTCACCGCTTATGTTCCTAGCATCACTCCTGATTAAACTTTCTGGCGATATTGAACTGAATCCAGGCCCCCCCCCCCTGCAGTGGGGCTCCCCTGAAAGTGTTAACTAAGCAAACTAAAAGACTACTTTTATCGCATATGAACATCCGAAGCCTACTGAATCACTTGCCTGAAGTGGAAGCATGGCTCAAGATATACGATCCCGACATACTGTGCCTATCGGAGACCTGGCTGAAACCTAGAACCCCAGATACCATGTGCACTATACCTGGCTACTCATTTATTCATCAGGACAGACCGGGGTCAAAGAGGGGTGGAGGTGTTGCCCTTTACCATAAGTCTTACCTGGACATCAGTATAATCTCTGACCCAAACCCCCCAACTTCGTGTGAATCAATGCATACGCCCTGACACTTGGTTCTAAAAACTCCATATAATCTGTATTTACAATCCACCCTCAGGAGGAGTAAACGGCTCCAGGAAGCACTCCAGCTAACTCTAAAATCCATCAATAAAAATGAAGCTGTCATCCTTGGTGACGTTAACCTGAACTGGCTGGGTCCCTCTCACAATACCCTGGCTTCACTAGTGCAAGGCTTAAATTTTCACCAGCAAATCACGGAAAACACCAGATTGTCAACACCGAAGTCTGGTACACTTATTGGCTGGATCCTGACAAACATACCTGAACATATGACTAGCTCTGGGATCTTGGCTGATTCCATCACTGACCATTCTCCTATCTACTGTCAATGGCACGCCGGTCAGCCACCCCCCCGCCTCTTCTGGTCACTTTTACGAACTTTGCAAACTTGGATGAAAATTCCTTCCTCCTGGATATATCAAACATTGACTGGTCGGGCATATACCATGCAGTGAATGTAGAAGATGCCTAAATGCATTTCTACAGCAGTTTCTCCTGTGCAAAACAAGCATGCTCCAAAAGCCACGCAAGAGTCAGGGAAAACTAACCAGATGGCTCCATAAAGATCTCCTACAACAACTTCGATGCAGGGACAAACTCTGGAAAATCTTCAAAAGCTCTGGGTTGTCTCGACTACTCTATTACAGACAGCAAAGGAATTCCTGCAGAAAGAACATAAGGCTTGCTAAAAGCCTGTACTTCCAGAACTTGCTAAAAAACTCAACCCATGACCCCCGTAAATTCTGGGGGCACATAAAAACCTTCCTGGGGACACCTCAGTCAGTTACTCCCTCTGATATGGTTATAAGCGGCTCCCATTGTAACAACCCCATCACTATAGCAAATGCTTTCAACAATATGTTCTCTGACCTCTCATCCTATACCAGTGCACTGCCATCAGCAACCCCCACTTCTAACAATGTGCCTCCTTCTGACTCTGCCTCCCACACCAGTAACCCTGACTCTGCCTCCCGCACCAGTAACCCTAAACCTTACCCCCTCTACTTCAAAGCCATTACTAGCACTCAGGTTCTGAACCTTCTAAAGAAAATATCGGAATATACCAGTCCTGGTTCTGACCAACTCGAACCTCGCCTGTTAAAACTAGCTGCGCATGTTATCTCTAAACCACAAGCAAGAATTTTCACTTTGTCCCTTACCAGTGGCATAGTCCCAGACCTTTGGAAAATAGCCAGGATCTTGCCAATCTACAAAAAAGGGAACAAAAATGACATCTCCAATTACAGGCCTATTGTAATACTATCCCCTCTTAGCAAAATCCTTGAAAAACTGGTTGCCACACAGATCCAGGGATTCCTTGATACTACTACTAAGCAGCTCAATGATGCACAGCATGGGTTCAGGAAAAACCACAGCACTATGACGGCTCTAGATAAGTTCACCACAGACGTCTTCTCTGACATGGATCAAGGAAGGCTCACAGGGGCTGTCTTTATTGACCTTACCAAGGCGTTTGACCTTGTGGACCACCCCCTGCTCCTGTCCACCCTCTGGAAAATAGGCTTCTCCTTCCCTGTACTTAACTGGTTTAGGAGCTACCTGACAAACAGGTCTCAGGCTGTTAAGTTCAATTCAGCCATTTCCTCCACAGTGAAAAAACATCGGAGTTCCTCAAGGCTCTATTCTGGGTCCTTTCTATTCACACTATTTATTAACAACCTCCCAGATGAAATACCTGCCTGCTCCTCGCTTTCTATGCAGAGGACCTGGTCATCTATGCCAGCTCACACAATGTTGAGCACATTAACTTATCACTAAATAGAGCCTACTCCAGCGTCCAGAAATGGTTAAACTCCCACCGCCTTATTCTCAATTCCACCAAGACAAATGCCATGTTACTAGGCACTACACAAAAGCTTTGATCGTGTACCACCCCTCTGAATGTCCTAGATTTAAATGGAAATCCTCTACAGGTGGTTACCTCCTTCCGTTACCTGGGCATCCTACTGGACCAATCTCTTGATTTAAATCTACACATCCAAACCACATGCAAAAATGTTAATTGCAAGCTGGGAGCAGCCTACAGAACAAAGCTATGTGCTTACATCTTCTGCTAAACTAGCCATAGCCAGGGATCCTACTACCTACGCTTACCTATTGTGTGCCCATACTTACTTCTGCCCACAAATCTGCTCTGCACAAATGGGATGTAACCTACAATAATATATGCCGGTACTCTGCTAAAGCTCCATGACTTCTTCATCACTGCCAGCTATACACTGACCTTGGGTGGCTCTCCCCCTCGGCCACCAGGAGCTACTACCTGGGCTGTCTAAATGACTCTATTCTCAGACAAAGACAGCCCTCAGCACTTGCTAAATTACTTCTTCCTTCAATTCCTAACCGTGAACTAAGATCAGCAGACAAAGCCTTTCTGGATGTTCCCGCTGTCATACCAAAAAGGAACTGGCTCCTTCCAATATGCAGCCCTAAGTTGTGGAACCAGCTTCTCTGGACCTCAGACAAGCACCCTGGCACCCTGCCTTCAAGCGGGCTGAGACTTCACCTGGCCACCCTTGATAAATGCACCTGCTTGACCTACCTGATCTTCACATCTCCTGTTTCTACTCCTTCCCCTTGCTACCTGTTCTCCTCACTTCTCTCCTCCCCCTCCTCCTAAGACTTACCCCTCTCCTTAAGCTCCCCTCTCTTTTTGTGCATTTGATACAATTGTACTAGATAGATATGAATGATCGCCTTATTTAGCTGTTATGTGTTATTCTCTTAATTATTATGTTTTTTTCTTCTTCCGCTACCTGGGCACTGTCTAAATAGACTACAGCCAGAAGTTGGTACTGTAAGGTTCACTTCCCCCTTCCCCACTTTCCCCTACTCTTTACCTCTGAACGGCCACGGCCAGGGACTGTTACCGACTCGTATGCCCAGTCTCGGTACCATGAGCTCAGCTGCACTTACCCTCCTACTACCGCTGAAGCCGTAAACGCCATATTTTCTCTCCCGTCCACTGCCCCCCTTTCTCTCATGCCCAACAGTTGGAGCATGAACCCGGCGTCCCCCTAGCCTGCCGTCGCCAAAAGCCACTGGTATATCTCTCAAATTCACGGGCTGCCTGCGCATAACAGGTTACCGGCTCCTTCCTACCAACAACCTTCTAACTTTCGCTGCTGGGTGTCTTAATTATCTCCCCGATATGGCTTACCCTCCCTCCTCCATACCACGTTTCTGGCTGTCTACCCCACCACAATCTCCTTGGCCTGCACCCTCCCCTGCCACTCCACACCATCTGGCCCAGTGGGGGAACCACAAACCCGGCTAATATCTAGTGCTTTTTCCGGTAAAGCCGTAAGTGTTCCCCTACAGCTCTCAGACTCCCTGATCCTGACCCTTTACTAGTACCAACACTCCCCTGTAACCTCCTTGTACTGTACTGTTTGCTCATTGCCTAGACTAGCCTACATCATGTTAGCCTAGCTGAAATTGCCTCTGTATATGTCATGAATGTACTCTGTACTGATTGCCTCAATTGTAATGTTTGCTTCCTTGTGTTATCCTGTATTGTACTCTCCCGGGTCATGCCTGAAAATAGTCACCTGCTGGCTAGTGCACCTACCCGGTAAACAAAAGCTAAATAAACAGCAATGCAGAAAATTACCACACCAATCCCAAAACGGCTCTAAAAAAAACAAAATGGTTTTATATTTCAAAACAAAGTGTTTTTTTCCATCTGTGAGACAGAACTCGCACGCTACACCTACCCCGTTACTGAGAGCACACGTTTACCACTACGAGTTCTATTTCTTACTCCCCGCCACACTGTCACCTCGCACATACCAAATCCAGTAATAAATGTCCCAATAAATACAGCAAAAAAAAAAAGCAAACCATATCCAGACCAAAACCATACAATTTTTCCTGACCACAAAACCCACCTGAAAGCCGGAACCGTTAAACACATCGCGTTCCCGGAAACACAGCAGCGCAGCCTACAGACAGAGAACTATTTTTTATGTGCAGCAATAAATTCAAATAAAATATAAATTACAAACAAAAACTGCATTTTTTTTTTTACTTAAGAGCCGATGTTTAATCCCAATATACCTCTCGAGGATGTGGGTGATGCCGGGATTTATCCACTTCTGCTGTGGACCAGAGGTGAGGGTAAATCCTGGCATCACCCACACCCTCTTGTGGTATATTGCTTAACTAGCTACCCTATTGGGAGACAGTTGCTTTTCCTAACAAGCATTTGTTAATGCTGAACATTGGTTGCTTGTTTAACGTTGGCACTTCCCTGAGTTCCTTTTATACCTGTAGTGCACCTCATCTGGCCCCATAGCCTTATGTACTTTCAAGGCAGCAACTTCTTTCAATAACACCTATTTAAATCCCACCCACAATTTTTTTTTTCTTCATAAAATATTTTTTTAATGGGGACCTCAAGAACCCACCCACCTCCATGGCCAGTGCCCATCTTATAGACTAATTTAAGTGAGTGGCAGCACCAAGAATGCAGAGTAATCCCCCAAGTTTAAGTGAGAGGCAGTGCCAAGAATGCAGAGTAATCCCCCAAATTTAAGTGAGAGGCAGTGCCAAGAATGCAGAGTAATCCCCCAAATTTAAGCGGGAGGCAGCAGTGCCAAGAATACAGAGAACCCCCCTCCAGGCAACAACAAGCAGTGACCTGACCACTCCGTCCAACCATCGCCCCCCCAGCACCCAGTGCCCAGTTCTCCTTATTAGGAGAAGTAATTACCACTGCAGCCCACAAATCCAGCACAGCACAGCCCTCTCTCCTCCACTGACGAGCACCGGCTTCTAATAAATGAAACTGCGCTTTTTATTGCTATAGTACAGCCAGCACATCACATTGTAAAAAAAGTATGTGAATGCATCAGTTAGGATTGTTTTTAGATCATTAAAAGCTGGGAAATTCTATATTAGGGTTCCCACCCCTACCACCATTCTCCACTCTCCACACACCAACAGGCATCAGGGTGTGCCATGGGGTCATCAGCCCCAACTCTCACCCCATTCCGTTTGTAAGCAAGCTGACATGCTACAGTACAGGAGAATGGGGTGAGAGTTAGGACTGATGACCCCATGGCACACCACAATGCCTGCTGGTGTGTGGAGAGTGGGGGGTGGGGTGGTAGGGGTGGGAACCCTAACACTGAATTTCCCAGCTTTTGATGATTTAATAAAAACCCTAACTGATGCATTAATGTTGTTTTTTTACAATGAATTTCCCTTCTTTTTGAGATAGTATAATAATATTCTTATTTTACTGTAGAAGTGCAGGGTCTGAATCCCGCAAAGTTATGTGTGTGTATAGAATAAATTCAACGGACACACATAACTTGGGCATTTTCAGGAATTTTTTCACCAAATTTTCAACACGACCTTTTGGGGACCCCACATCATGAACACTGGCACTGTCATTATCTGTCCCAAAAGTTGACTTTGCAAAGCGGTTACGCTGTTCTGTGCATCCGGTGCACAAAACATGTTTCGGTCAGGATGTGAAGAATTACAGCTGTATACTGTTCATGAGGAGGTGTGAAAAATGACTTGTTGAAAATCTGGAGTAAAAATATGAAAAATTGTTGGAAGTTACGCGTGTGTGTAGAACCTGCTCAACACATGCTTGTAACACGGTCATTTTTTGGAATTATTTCACCAAATTTTCAATATGGGCTTTTTGAGACCTCCCCTCATGAACACTGGCACTTTGATTTCATTAATCCATCCCAAAAGTTGATTTCGCACAGCGACCGCACCATTCTGTGTCACGGCTGTGAGAAAACATTTCGGGCAGGACGTAAAAAATGACAGCTGTACTGTTCATGAGGAGGTGTGAAAAAATAGCAATGATGAAAATCTGGAGTGAAAATATTAAGAATTGGTGAAGTTACCAGTGTGCATAAAAATTGTGCAATGCATGCTTGTAACACAGCAATTTCTGGGACTTTTGGCACCAAATTTTCAACATGGGGTTCTTGGGACCCCACCTCATGAACACTGGCACTGTCATTTCGTTAATCAGTCCCGAGAGGTAATTCCACGCAGCGACTGCGGAATCACCTTTCGGACCAAGTAACACGATGACAGTGTCAGGGTTCATGAGATGGGGTCTCAAGAACCCCTTGTTGAATATTTGGGGTCAAAATTCCTAAAAATGGCTGAGATATTAACTTAAGTTGAAAACCCCATTGACTGCCATTATACGGTGCTTACCTTTGGTTCTTCAGTTCCTGGTTCGACTTTGAAGAGTGCAGACGTGTTTCGGTCCAGAGAAGATCGCAGCCGCTGACCTCTGAAGATAAGTAAGGGGTAAGGGGTGAGTGTGCAGAAGGAGGGTGGGGATGGGGAGGGAATGTGGGGAGACGATGAGGACCATTATCTTTTTCCAGGTTTTAAAAAAAAAAAGCCGGGGGACTGTTTTCTTGTTTACAGGTACATTATACATTTGGAGACACTGGGAGTGGGCTACCCAGTGTCCCACACTGCCGGGAGGCTACTGCCGACATGGAGATTGGGCACCCTGCTGTTGGCAAACATAAGGGAGGAACACGGCAACATTGCTGGGGGGACATACTGGGAACACTAGGAGTGGGCTTTCCAGTGTTCCACAACAATAATATGGAGATTTAGTGCACAACTGGGGACACTGGAAGTGGGCTACCCAGTGACCCACACTGTCAGGGGGAAAGGGGGGGGCTACTGCCGACACAGGGATTGGCACATCGCTGTCGGCAAACCTTAGCTGAAGAGGGCACACTGCTGGGGGGGGAGCGGGGAACCATACTGGGCTGAAGGACAGCTGGGGACACTGGGAGTGGGCTACCCACACTGTCCCACACTGAGGAGGATGGGGGCTTGTTGGTCTGGGAAGGAGATTTGTGGGTTTTTTTGGAAGCCGTTGTTGCAAGACTTCCCCTTTCAATGTTTACTGATGTGGGCGTCATGGAAATCAGAGGACCAAAGCCCTCTCTAATTGGAGCGGCTTTGGCCTTTTGAAGTGCATGACCATTCAGCCCACCTAGCAGAGACTTGCGTCAGGGCCACACTGAGTGGTCATTGGTGCCGACTGCCTAGCCCATTGCAAGCCCCTTGTTTTGTGTACTGCAGTGGGCTCGGCAGTGACACGCACCCAAAATCCCGTATTGCAACAATACGTTGGTTTGCGCATGTGCGCAACCAATCTAAAAAGTGCTTCAAAGTGCCTGTACTAATAGCTGACAGGCATGCTAGTTTCATACACCCATAGTGGCTTGTTTACATCCCACAGTGCATTGCCCATCGCAGAAGGACAGAACAGATGACTCACAGTTGTTCCTGTCTCCTTATATGTTGAACAGAGAAAAATAGTAATTTTTCTTCATTCTGTGTTGCAGGTCAGTGGTGCTGTGTTAGTCCCAGGAAAAGGATTAGTCTTTTTATGTAGATAAGACTGACTGGTCTGCAATTTTCTGGTTCCCCACAGTCCCTTATCATGTGGAGAGTGGCACCATGTTCACTACTCTCTAATTTCTTGGAAACACCACAGACTGTACAGCACTATTGAATAGCCTGCCAGGGCTTCACCAGTTCTGATGCATATTTCCTGAGCACCCTCGGGTGCATCATATCTGGCCTGGAGTCTTGTTTTTTTCAGGGCTGCAAGCCCTTTTCTGACCCTTTCTCCTGTAACTACCTCATGCCCCATTTCTGGGATTCCCCGCTTGCAACAGCATTTATGCTGCTTTCCAGGAGAGGCCAGTTGTCCTCCACTGAATATTGAGCAGTAGTCATTAGAATGGCTGCCTTCTGCTCACCCTCCTCTACTACCTTGCCTCCCTCCATCAGCCTAACAATTCCCCCTCTTCTTCCTTTTTCCCCTGATGCACCTGAAAAACTGTTTTTATTCCCTCTTGATGCCTCAGCAGTATGCAGCTCTGTGCCTGCTTCTTAGAATCATAGAACTCTGACTGTGGAAAAGGACCCCTCTGGCTCATTGAGTCTGCCCTTCCCCCCCACTCGTCCCTTATGTCAAGGAACCTCCCATTCCCTCCACTTCCCAACCCCTTATGTCTGTCCCGTGCCCTCTTGAATCACTCCACCATTTCAGCCCCCACCACTTTCTCTGGTAGTTTATTCCAGGCCTCCACCACCCTCTCCATGAAGTGATGCCCCCTCACATTGCCTCTAAATCTTCCTCCTTCTAATCTTAGACTATGCCCTCTAATTTTAGCCCTCACTTTCCTTGTAAGCAATCTCCCCTCCCTCACCTTAATAATCCCCTTCATGTACATAAATGTTTCTGTCATGTCCCCCTCTCCCTTTTAGTCTCCAATGGGTACACATCCAATTTCATCCACCTGCCTTCATATGGCTTCCCCTGCATACCGTGCACCATCATGGTAGCCTTTCTCTGAACTCTCTCAATCCCATCTATGTCCTCGCATTGGTGTGGTCTCCAGAACTGGACCCCGTACTCCAGGTGAGGCCTCACTGTGGTTTTATAAAGAGGTATCAGTACCTCCCTCCTTCTGCGAGTTATGCCCCTCCCAATGCATGCCAACATTCTATTTGCCTTTCCCACTGCTTTGCTGCATTGGTTGCCTACCTTAAGGTTGTTTGATATTATAATCCCCAGATTCCTCTCCTGCTCAGTTGGCTAAATTACCTCTCCCCTAGAGTGTAGATGGCTTTCTGGTTTTTATGCCACATGTGCATCACTGCACACTTTTTGGCATTGAATTTCAGCCGTCAAGTTTCTGATCACCCTTCCAGAATCTTCAGGTCCCCCCCCCATGGCCTTCACCCCCACCTGGGTGTCCACCCTATTGCAGATCTTCGTATCATCTGCAAATAGGCACACTCCACCATCCCGTCCACTATATCACTGATATAGATATTAAAATGGAGGGGTCTCAGTACCGACTCCCATCTCCCTGGAATGTACCCCATTAACCACCACCCTCTGGCTTCTGTCCTGCAAACAGTTTTCCACCCACCTAGTTATTTTCTGTCCCACCCCTAAGCTTTCCAGCTTATTTACCAGTCTCTTGTGAGGGACGGTGTCGAAGGCCTTACCTAAGTCCAGATAGGCCACATCCGCCACCCCTCCCTGATCAACCACCTTTGTCACCCAATCAAAAAACTGTATTAGGTTCATCTGACATGACCTCCCATTTGTGAAGCCATGCTGCTTGTCATCCCGCAGGTTGCTGTCCACCAGGTAGTTTATCACCCTTTCCTTTATTAGTACCTCCATCACCTTACCCACCACCAAGGTGAGACTGACCGTGCAATAATTTTCCGCCTCCTCCTTGCCTTGTCTTTTACTGATGACTTGGCCTCTTTCGTCTTTACCTGGCATTTGTTTAATTTCTGTATCACGCCACGTTGTCAATGAGGAAGTAGTTAATACATACGGGTAGTGTGCTTCCCCACTGCGGTAGGGGTACAGCTCTAGATCTCTCCAAATCTGTGACTTCAGCACAGGCCCCCAGAGACATGGTACATTCCAGCTGCATTTCATCCCAATTTCAGCTATACCACTGTAGGGGGTAGCAGCATAGAAGAGCTCTCTGAAAGATTTGATGTTATTTGTTATTTTTGTTAAGGATTGTGTAACTCCTGGGCAGGTTGGGGCTTTCTGTTGACAGGAGCACCTCTAAATTTAGTGTGCCTGTTAAAGAAGCTGTGTTTTGCAGGGCTCCCACTGCAAACCTTCCCTCGGTTTAGACATAGTTGAAAAAGCAGCCTTTTCTGCAGCGAGAAAGTGGTTTAATTTGGTTTTTAACGGTCCGCTGCCAGAAGCACTGCGAGGACGGCTTAGGAGGCTCATTTACTGTTAGGTGCGGCGATGCGCCATGCGGCTTCAATGGCGCGTGGTGCAGCGCCTGTAACTGGTAAATGGGCTGCGCATCATAGCCGCGCGAGTAGCGGTTTCACTGAATTAAGCTTTCCTCACTAACAACCGACTATATCTAAACCGGATGAAATGGCGAAGCGAGGCTAACTCGCTAAGCTGAGGCTTTCAAATTGAATAACCTGCTAGCTAACTTCCATTTCCAGTGTCTACAGTGCCAGGATGGAGACCACTTGCCTTGTAGGGTATTCTTTTCTGGTAGGTCTGCAGGTCTACAAAAGATCACATTCCAAGCCTGGTGCCTTAGGTAAGTCATTTTATTTTTCTTGGGGCAGTTAGGTTTGTCTTTTTGTTTCTCCCTCCAGCATCTACCAGCATGTTTCTTTGCCTTTAGGTTGTTTTCTAGCATTTTTTTTTTGTGGTATTGTATTCAGGGCTGTCTGCGTCACGACTGGTGAGTCAGTCATTAGGGGGTGTTGGGCTGTTGTGTTTGTGTAAATTGTTTGATTGATTGCTGTTTTGACCCCTTATGGTTGGGGTCCCCTCCCCTTTTTTTGTGTTTTATCCCTGTATTTGGGTCAGTGCCTTGCGTGTTTTTTAGTTGGCAGTTTGTTGTCTCGTCAGTGGCTGGCCTTTCTTCTTGTTGGCTTTGCATGTCAGCTGCTGCGACTGCAGCACTTCATGCCCTTTTTTGTTTATGGGATTTTGTGCTGTTTCTAACTGCCAGCCAGACAGCTTGTCTGCTGCACTTTGCGCACTATAAGAGGCAGACACATTTCTTTTATCAGTAGCTGGCAGCCTGCCAACAGGCTCTAGCTACAGCACTTGACGTGGTTTTCAACAGGCAATGGGGTTTCCTGAACAAAGATATTGACATCATTAGCCAAAGAGCTTAGCACATTTTTCAGCAGGTAGTGGGGTCTTTTGAGTAAGGGCACACATGAGGCAAGGCATGTCTCACCCTAATGATGTCACGTGCACCGCATGATGCCAGATGCATCCAAGAGGTACCCCACACAGTAATTCTCTTAGCTTGGTATGGGAGCACTGTGGTTTTATAAGGAATGCAAGTGTTGCTTAGAGCACCATCTGCACAGTACTTCTTTTCCCTCTATGGATTGTGCCTTGTAAGGCAGAGGAACACTAGTTTTGAGTAGAACACCCTTTGCATAGTACAGTACTTGTTTTTTTTTGTTGTTTTTTTTGCTCCGAATGAGCAGCCTAGCTGTGAAGCACTAGCCTGGATTTATTAAACATAGTAAGTCATTACTTCTTATTTTTCTTATTCTTGCCCAGCGACTTAGATTGAAGGAGTTATTAGGAGACTCTGACCACATCCACCAAGCCCCATCTCCCAGAATAAAAGGAATGGGCACTGTACTATCTCATGGAGTTATTTTATTTGCCCATTGGTTCAGAGGTACTGGATTCAGATCCCATCATTGTTTTGAACTGGGGGGGTCTAAGGGCTTTTGTCCCCTTCCCATTTTAAGTTGATTGCAGTGATGTGTGAACTATGGGGCTCACTTCAGAACAGGGGGCTCAAGCCCTGACATGTGCCTATTGTAATTTTAAAACTTGCAGTCTGCTTTTTAGCAGCTGAGCTTCCACGGCTGTAGTAGTTTAGCAAGTATGTCAATCTGTGGCTAGCTTAGGTTAGGAGAAGACAGTCTGGATGGCATTGACTCTGTAAGGGTACAGTATCTTCATGCTGTGTGTATGATTGAATGTGTATTGATTGATGCATGTTTGTGTCGGTCATCAAAGTGTGCGTGTATTTGGTTTACATGGTCAGCCAGACAGAAGTTCAGGGGCCCCTCCCAGTTTGTGAACCTGCATAGTACAGTCAACTATGTTTCTTTCCTGTCTTATGACAGGACAAGTGGTTTACATCTCCCTCTCCATGAATAGGGCTGAGGGGCATGCTGTGGAGCCTATTACATGAACAATGAGAATGTCTTCCTTTTCAGGTATGTATAGTGGCATCATGGCTCATCGCAGACCAGTAACAATAAATGTAAGACCTTAAGTAGGACTGCAAGGTCTTTTGTTCAGGGGACCTGTTGTCTGCTCAGTGTAATACGCTTTAATATGTCTGCATCAGTTCC
The DNA here is from genome assembly GCA_016271365.2 of Neoceratodus forsteri. Classification (NCBI taxonomy): domain Eukaryota; kingdom Metazoa; phylum Chordata; order Ceratodontiformes; family Ceratodontidae; genus Neoceratodus; species Neoceratodus forsteri. Next base: position 1,192,140,574 of record CM057453.1, read on the forward strand.
CACCCCAAGCCAGACCATCGAGCTGGGATGGGAGGGGTGCACCTGTGGTACTGTTGCCAGTAGTAAAATTGAGTTACACAATGTCTGTGCTGTTTATTCCTGTGTTGAATATACTGGATTATCCACTAGTGATCCACAGGTCTCTCCTGCGAAGACACCAGAGTCCATACGGATTCCTGTGGTCAGGGAGGGGTCCCTACAGGCACGTCCAGGTGCACCAGAGTAGAGCGAATCAGCTCACTTAATTTGCAGGCGACCCCTGACCTTGACAACAGGTCAAGAGGAGGCTATAAGGTGGTTTGACTGTAACCCTGAGTGATTGGAGCTCTGGAAACAAAAGGTGGCAGTCCTTTTGTTCTTTTCCCACCTTTTTGTTACATGGCTTTGGGGGTGCTGTATAAACACATATGATGTTTGGAGCGAGGCTTCTGTGCTATGTTACAACATATCACCCTAGGTGCCAGAAAGTGTTATTTATAGCCTCCTATCACTGGGTTTATGATCTGATATGGGCAAGGGTGGCCAAGTTGCAGCTTTCCTGGACTAAACTGAGTTGTCCTACCTAAGAAAGAGGCTTCCTTTACTTTGTGATGTGGTAAGTGTATTCTGGTATCTGATGAGGTACATGCAGAGACGCGGGATGCTTCACCTTACCCTATAACTGTCTGCTGCCTGGCTAGATGCTTAGCACAAAGGTAGCAGGGCATGCAGACAGGCTATCTCTGAGCAGGCCGCGGCTAACAGACTGCCCCCCCAGACAGATTTAGGCAGCCCATCTGCTGGCTTCCCAAGCTGCTCCTATGGCCCTGGCTCTCTCCGAGCAGGCCGCATCTAACAGACCACCCGACTGACCCCCGGACAGATTCAGGTATGCACCGGACCTCTGAAACTCGTGGTTTTGAATGCCGCTGTTTTGACTGGATGCCCAGTGGAGGAGCCAGGCACTGATTGGCAGTTTCTGCTCCTTGGTTGATTTTCCAACGCCTGGCACTTCCTGATCTCAGGGAAATCTCTTTCTGTGCTGTGTTCTGGACTGAATGTTTTCTTTGTGATGTGGTAAGTGTATTCTGGTATCTGATGAGGTATATGCAGAGACGTGGGATGCTTCGCCTTACCCTATAACTGTCTGCTACCTGGCTAGATGCTTAGCACAAAGGCAGCAGGGCCCAGACATGCTCTCTCTGAGCAGGCTGCAGCTAACAGATTGCCTGACTGACCCCCAGACAGATTCAGACAGCCCATCTGAGGGCTTCCCAAGCTGCTCCAATGGCCCTGGCTCTCTCCGAGCAGGCTGCAGCTAACAGACCGCCCGACTGACTGAATTGTTTTGCCCACTGCCCCTCCCCCACCTCCTCACAGTTTTAAATAGACCCTTGCTCCGCCCCTTTCCTCAGCCTAGCAGCTGATTGGCAGCTCCACTGCTGCACATTCTTGTGCTATTGGCTTCATTGTCTTCAATACCTGACTGGACCCACTTTCTTACTGCCCCTTTTTAAAGCAGTCTCACCCACAGGGTCGCACATTTGCTCTCAACTTTTTCTCCAGCCACTCCAGTTAACTCCTGTCAATTACTGATCTAACCTGCCGTTTTATTAGGGACCTCACTCTAATTTGACTATATACCCTTTCAATTCTCCAGTTAACTCCTCTCAATTACTGCTGTAACCTTCCCTATTGTTAGGGACCTCATCCTAATTCGACTATATACCCTTTCAGTTCTTACACTTCCACTGCCTATGGTGACATACCCAGCCAAACCATCCCAGTAGCTGGCACCTTTGCCTTTGTTTAGGTTGCTAATTCAATCTATGGGCTGCAAGGACCAGACAGATAACTGTGTCTGCTTTATGCAAGGCATCACCATGTGGGTGCCCCACTGACTCCGTTTTCTGTTCCTTCTTTTCCTTGTGCCATGCACAGTACACAAGCTCTCCCAATCTTCTAGCTGGGGGGAACATAGCCTTCCAGTGGGCTGTTGTGTGTGCTGTAACTCATCCTATAATTATCTTTGTGCTTTTAGACTCCCCCACCTGCAGTCCTTTGTTCGAAATACTATTAGTGGCAGGACTTGGTCCGAACTGACCCCACAGGGCATATCCATCACTCTATCATGCACATACCTCTCTTTACATCTCACAGCCAGGGTCTTGATAATTGCTGTCTTAGGACAGACCAGATCTAAATACGAGGTTCTATTTACTCTGGCCGACACCCCTTGTAGACGAACATGGGCAAGGGAGTACAAAATGACTATTGCTTCGCTAAGCAAGCTATCACTTTTCCTTCTGTTGTGCTCAGGAGACATTGAGCTTAACCCTGGCCCAGCTAAAGTTCTTACTTCCCCATGGGATCCAGCAAAACTAAAAGGAATGTGCTTTATGCATATGAATGCATACAGCCTGTTAAAAAAGCTTGCCTTGATCCAGGCCTAGGTCAATCATACCACACTGGATGTTTTGGTGATCTCCGAATAATGGCTCAGACCCTCTACGCCTGACAGGGAAATTAACATCCAAGACTATTCATTATTTAAAGCTGACAGGCTCACTAGAGGTGGAGGAGTGGCCATCTGCGTCAAGGATAAATACTTGGTTTCATGCCTAGACTCATTATCCGTTGCAAACCAATTCGAATGCCTGTCACTAAAGGTTGAGATATCCTCCTCTACTGCACTTTGTGTCATAGGTTGCTATAGACCTCTGTCTGCTGGCTGTCAAATCCTCACCCATCTAACTACCATTATGGGGCATGGCTCCCTTGAAACAGTTATCCTTGGGGATCTTAACCCTGATTGGATGTCCAAGGCCGTTGCACCACTTAAGGAGTTCTGTGATGCCCATGGGCTGACGCAACTTATTGATGAGCCTATGCACCCTAATAAGAAGTACCCTGCTAATAGTACACTGCTTGACATCATCTTAGTAAGTAAACCGCACCTGTTCTCCCATGCAGGAACCTTCTTCTCTGATGTTAGTGACCATAGCATCATCGCCGGTGTAAGATCGGTCCAGAATCCACTATCCTCATCAAGGTTCTCTACTAAGAGGTCCAGACGTAACTTCAATCAGTCTGCCTACCTTGATGAGCTAAAATACTCGCTGCATTGGCAGGACTTTTACCTAGCTAACTCGGTCCATTTGGCATATGACATCTTGTCTGAATTTGTGACTGGGGCATTAAATAAGTAAGCCCTTCTTGTAAAAGTTAGGGTAAGGAGTAGAACCTGTCGCTGGTTCTCTTTAGAACTCAAAACAGCACTGCTGGACAGGGACAAACTTTTGAAAAAAGCACGAACTACTAAGGTCCCGATGGACTGGTGTCACTTCAGGAAAGCCAGGAATACATGCACCAAGATGATAAGAGATGCTAAGGTCTCCTTTTATCGTTCCGAACTGGAATCTGCTGCCAGGAGCTCCTCTAAATTTTGGAAGTCCATTAAGGATATGTCCGGACATACCCCGGTGAACTCCCTGCCTGCAAAGATTACCTCTGACAGTGCCACCATCTGCGACAAAATGGAGATCCTGGATGCATTTAACAACCACTTTGCCACTGCAGGGCTGGCATTTGATGACTCCCCTGCATGTTCTTTATGCTCCCAGTTGGGTGCACAAAACTCTGAACCTCTTCTTGCGCGGAAGCACCTTTCGGGACTGATTAACAAAATGACAGTGCCACTGTTCATGAGGTGGGCTCTCAAAAAGCCTATGTTACAAATTTGGTGGGGAAAATCAAAAAAAATGACTGTTTTACAAGTGTGTGTTGCGCAGTTTGCATGCACGCATGTAAGTTCAAGAATTTATAATATTTTCATTCCAGATTTTCAACATTGCCATTCTTCTGCACCTCTTTATGAACAGTGCAGCTGTCATTTTTCGCATACTGGCCGAAATGTGTTTTCACAGTTCCGATGCAGAATAGCGTGGTCGTTGTGGGAAATCCATGTTTGGGACACATTATGAAAATGACAGTGACACTGTTCATTAGCAGAGGTCCTAAAATGCCTATGTTGAAAATTTGGTGATGAAAGTCCATAAAATGAGTGTGTTACAAATGTGCATTGTGCAGTTTCCATCCGCAGTGGTACCTTTAACTTTGCAATATTTTCACTCCAAATTTTCAGCATTGCCATTTTGCCACACCTCCTTATGAACAGTGCAGCTGTCATTTTTCACATCCTGTCCAAAATGTGTTTTCACTTTTCCAGCGCACAATAGCACGGTTGCTGTGGGAAATCAGTGTTCAGGACATATTAAGAAAATCACACTGATACTGTTCATGAACAAAGGTCTTAAAATGCCTATGTTAAAAATTTTGCAATGAAACTCCATAAAATGACTGTGTTACGAGTGTGTGTTGTGCAGGTGCCACGCACCCTTGTAAGTTTGCAAATTAGTAATATTTTCATGCCAAATTTTCAACATTGGCATTTGTTCACACTTCCTTATGAACAGCACAGCTGTCATTTTTCACATCTTGGCCAAAATGTGTTTCCGTGTGTCCCGTGCAGAATACCGCAGTCGCTGTCAGAAATCAGTGTTTGGGACAGATTAGGATCGAGAGACTGAGAGGGGGGAGTGACCAAGCTCAACTAAGCTCTGTCGGGACTGCTGCAGATGTCTTTGTGGGCAGAAAAAGCGACAATGCAGGCAGGAGCCCAGTACATAAGGGCAGCCTGCAGCGCCGGGAGACACAGAATAAGCGATTGAGGGAGGAGGGAGGGGTGAGTGAGCTCAATGGACCTCTGTTGGGACTGCTGCAGATTTTTGTGGGCAGGAAAAGGCAGCAATGCATGCAGGGGCCGAGTACAAATGGGCAGCCTACAGCAGTGGGAGAAACAGCGAGTGAGAGAGGGGGAGTGAGTGAGCTTAACGGAGCTGTATTGTGACTGCTGCGGATTTGTTTGTGGGCAGAAAAGGGCAGCAACACAGGAAGGATCCCAGTACAGAAGGGCAGCCTGCAGCACTGGCACAAATGAAATGATCGAGTGAGACAGGGGAATACATGCACCAAGATGATAAGAGATGCTAAGGTCTCCTTTTATCGTTCGGAACTGGAATCTGCTGCCAGGAGCTCCTCTAAATTTTGGAAGTCCATTAAGGATATGTCCGGACATACCCCGGTGAACTCCCTGCCTGCAAAGATTACCTCTGGCAGTGCCACCATCTGCGACAAAATGGAGATCCTGGATGCATTTAACAACCACTTTGCCACCGCAGAAAGCTGGCATTGATGACTCCCCTGCATGTTCTTTACGCTCCCAGTTGGGTGCACAAAACTCTGAACCTCTTCTTACCAACTCAGTCTTTTCTCTCCAGCCTACTTCGTTGAAAGAGGTCGAAGAACTTCTGTTACAGTTGGATACCAAAAAAAGTGCAGGTGCTGACTCTCTAGACCCATACTTTCTAAAGATCGCCTACCATGCTTTAGTTGTACCAATTACCCACCTATTCAGTCTCTCACTGTCCCTCGGAATCCTCTCACCCTTATGGAAAACAGCTTATGTTATCCCTCTGTTTAAATCTGGGCACACCCGTAATGTAATTAGTTTGGGGATTTTTTACAGCAGATTGTCAAAACAGGCATTTTGGGACCTCCAATCATGAACAATGTCACTGTGATTTTCTTTATCTGTCCCGAACAATGATTTCCCACAGTGACCATGCATTTCTGTGCTGAAAGTGTGAAAACACATTTCAGCCACGTTGTGAAAAATGACAGCTGTACTGTTCATAAGGAAATGTGGAAAAATGCCACTGGTGAAAATCTGGACTGAAAATATTACAAATTCATGAACTTACAAGGGTGCGAGGAAACTGCGCAATGCTCGCTCGTAACACAGTCATTTTATGGACTTTTGTTACCAAATTTTCAACATAGCCATTTTAAGACCTCTGCTCATGAACAGTGTCACTGTGATTTTCTTAATCTGTCCCAAACATTGCTTTTGCACACCGACTGCACCATTGTGTGCTACATTTGCGGAAACACATTTTGGGCAAGATGTGAAAAATGGCAGCTGTACTGCTCATAAGGAAGTGTAATAAAATGGCAATGTTGAAAATCTGGCGTGCAAATATTAAAAATTCACAAACTTGAGAGCGTGCATAGGAACTGTGCAACATGCACTCCTAAAACAGTCATTTTGGGGAATTTTTTCACCAAATTTTTAACATTGCCATTTTAAGACCTCTGCTTATGAACAGTGTCACTGTGATTTTCTTAATGTGACCCATACATTGATTTCGCACACCGACTGTGCCATCGTGCGCTACATGCACGGAAACACATTTTGGGCAAGATGTGAAAAATGACAGCTGTACTGCTCATAAGGAGGTGTGGTAAAATGGCAGTTGTAAATCAAGTGCAAATATTAAAAATTTGCGCGAACTACGGCATAGGAACTGCACAACGACGCACAGAAACAGTCATTTTAGAATTTTTTTACCAAATTTGCAACATAGGCTTTTTGAGAGCCCACCTTATGAACACTGGCACTGTCATTTCATTAATCAGTCCCGAAAGGTGATTTCACACAGTGACTTCGAAATCACTCTTCTGGCCCATTTAACGCCATGGCAGTGAGAGAATTCATGAAAAGGGGTCCCAAAAACCCCATGTTGAAAATTTGGTGCAAAAAGTCCAACAAATTCCCGAGATATACATTAAAGTTGGAAAAACCCTATTTATTGCATTATACAACTTAATGGCATTTCCTCAGTTCGCAGTTGGCTTTGAAGAGTGCAGACGTGTTCCCGGTCCACCAAAGATTGTAGAGGTAAGTATGGGGTGAGGTGGGGGTGTGGGGAGGCAGGGTGCATAGTGCATGGGTGAGGGCTGTGGGAGGGAGCAGGGTGACCACCGAGGGAACATTTTTTTCTTTACAGGTTGTGTTTTTTTATTGGACAATGCGGGACGTTTGCCATGCTGGGGTGGGCTGCCAGCGTGGCAGCTGAAAGATGGTTTGGGGGGCCTGGAGCAGATGGGGGATTGGGCATCCCCGTCAGCCATAATCATTTTTACCACGCTGGGGTGGGCTCCCAGGCTGGAAGGCTGTTTGGGGGGGGCCTGGAGCCGACAAGGGATTGGGCACCACCGTCGGCCATGCAGTGTGTGCATGGGGGGAGCGCATGAGCACGCATTATGCATGCATGTGTAGGGGGGAGCGCTGCTCACTGAAGCGGAGCTCTCCCTTTCAACTGTACAGCACTGCATTTTCAACTGCTGTCATAGACAGCTGCAGCATTCATTGGAGAACTGCGGCCACGCCTGCAAACACATTGACTGAATTGGAAGATGGCTGCCACACCCCTGAAAACTCAGATGATGGCACTATGTTTCTTGCACTTGCGTGCAAGCAAACATAAAAATGTGTATTAAAGCAAGTGAATGCAAACAGTGACCAGCTAATGGTTTACATCAATATAGCACTCCAAAAATTAGGACTGCCAGAGTGTACTGAAAACTACATGTACCAAAAGGGAAGTACAGCAGGAATTAAAAAGGCAATGGATAGCATGAATTTGAATAACAAAAATTATGAAAACGTACTACAGACAGCTCATGGACAACATTTAAGAATATTAATCATAGATATGGGTAACCAAAATGTACCAAAGATCAAGAAATGTAAAGGTGGAAATCCTAAAAGGCTGACTAAATAAATAAGGAGGGTGAGCAAGAAAAAGCCTAGCACTTTCTGGAAACTTAAGGTTGAAAATTCAACAGGGCAGCCTGGATGGGCCTTGTGGTCCTTATCTGCCGTCAACTTCTATGTTTCTGTGCAAAACAAAATGAAATATGCAGCCTAATTTAAAGGTTCAAAACCCTGATTAACTCAATTATACCTCAACGGCCATTTTGTGTCAAGGTTTAGCAATAGAAAACTCAAACTTCAAAAAGTGCTTCAGGTGGTAATGAGTTAGGAAGGAAAAACTGAAGCTAGCAGAAAAATTTGCAAAAAAAAAACCCAAAACAGCAAGGTGTAATAATAAAGCCTTTTTCTGGGTAAATATAAATGTATTAAAACACATAATTTGTGGGGTTCCTTAGGAAATCGTAGGCCACCCTCAGTACTCCATTTGGTAAGGCAGAAGAATTTAATAACTACTTTCTATGTTCTAGACAGGACAAGACAACATCTACACCTCAACACAAAGATGTGACAAACAAACACCAATAGGGTTACTAGGGAAAGGATCCTGGAGGAAATTAAGCAGGGCAAAACAACTCTGCGCTAAACCCAGATGGTATAACAAGAAATTTGCTGAAATTATTGGGTTGCAGTATCGCGAAACTCCTACAGATCATATTTGGCAAATCATTTAGAGAATGTGAAGTGTTCAAGGACTGGAAGAGTACACAAAGTACCCTTATTTATAAGAAAGGTCCCAAAATTGATACATCAAACTACAGGCCAATCAGCCTTACCTAGGTACCTGGAAAGATCCTGGAGACCATTATGAAAGATGTGCTCCAGGTGCTGAGGGAGAAAACAAACACCTTTGATAGATAACAACATGGGTTTTGCAAGGGCAGATCATGTACACGAACTTAATAACCATCTATGAGAAAGTTAACAGGGAACAAGGTAACATCAAATAGATGTCATTGTCACAAACCCACTCCTGAAGGTCAGGTCCACTGAGCTCACAGTGCCCACCCCTAAGTGCAGTCCATGACAGGGAGGGGGAAAACAGGGATACCATCCCCGTGTTCTTCTAGAATGCTTGTCAAGGACATGACTGAACACCCGCCATAAGGTCCCAGGGCTCCCTCTCTACTTTGGATAAGGGTACAATATCAGTCTCGAGTCTTGTAGCCAAATGAGAACCCTTTCTTGGTTGTTACAAAAAGAGGGAAGATCCAGGTGTTACAATCTCTTTGGGGGCACCTTGTAACCCTGATTTTGTCTTCTTCCACTGGCGTGCAATAACCTGGTTCAAATGCCTACAGACTCTACCTTGAGACTTCTGTATTCTCTCTATCTTTACCCAGATTTCCCTGTACAGACCCTTGTTTGATTGGTAACTTATGGTGACACCCCTTAGCAATAACAGTTTAGTCACAGATTATTATTAAACGTCCCACAACCACACACAATATAAAAAATCTCACTCAGGCAGGTTTCTTAAAAACAAATGTTTTTACTAAAATAATTAATGATCATACAGTTACAACTAAAAGATTTAGAAAAGTCTGGTCACAAAATAACACAAATAAAAGTGGAAAATATACATGAAAAACGCAATATAATTGTTATCTAAAGTTCTACCTTAAGTTTGTAGTAAATTGTAGTCCGGAAGAATAAGAAGTCTGAAAAATCCTTTCTTCCTTTTCAGCCACTGGCAGATTGTTCTATGTCTTGTCAGGAGAGTGTCCAGAGTGCATTAAAATGAGCTTCTGTTTATAGTGGGCATTTATAGTCCCTCTGCAATCTGAAAAAAAACCTTTCTGGTTTATAGCTGGTGGCTTTCTCTCTAGCAGGTGTCTCTTTTGCTCTTTCCAGATTTTAAGGAACTATTATTTATTTCCTTATTTGGGTTCTCATATCACCACTTCCTGGCGCTATTAAGAAAAATGTAATCAGACTGTGGAACCTTGCTGACACCTCCTGTCTAAAACCATTTCTCCTTTGGATCATAACAGTTTACGATGGGGGGAAATAGCTTCTCTCATCCTGAGACTTTATTACACCAATTAGCTAACCAGGGACTTCCATCCCTTTGAAAATGTAATTTTTAGCTTCCTGGGTAGTAGCTGTTTTCCTGGATCACATAGAAATGTCACTTATTTTGGAAGACCTTTTCTCTCTTCCTGTGATCTTTCAGTAACACTGGGCATTTTCTTGTGGCATTTAACATACAGAAAATCATATCAAAAAAAGTATGACAGAAATATATCTGCAAATAATGACTGGCAGTTGGCTAGCTCACCACAGTCATCTATTTGAAATTTAAGTTTATTCAACAATTTTCAGATTAGCATATAGGAGAAATATGGTATGAAAGTGAGCATTCTTTTGATCCGATTCATTAATGTGAAGGATAATTCTCCCATAATTCAAAACATTTTAGGAAAGAAAAAAATATTAATATAAAAACTAGTAAAAAAACAATAAAGACTGACGTAGATAAATAAATTACCCACAGACCTGCTCCCCTGATCTGTTTACAATGCATAATATACCACCTAGGTATAGTGTAATCTGTTAGCAACATGGCAAGGGTCTCAGTGCACAGTGACAACCAGGATAAAAAAAATTTGTCACAGAAGAAAGGGGGATGAGGAGGATTGGTAAGTTTCAAGTTGTAAGTTTCAAGTACACCCCGAGTTTTTACTTAAGGAATCTGACTCTTCAGGTAGTAGAGGAGCACCAGTGGTGCCAGGGCCACCAGATTTCCAGGAATTTGGGTAGCTGAAGCCTGAGCACTGCAGTGATACACAGACTTTCTGTTTCCATTGGGCAGGCATTGGAGGCTGAGGCAACAGCCAAAGTACTGTTAGACATTTAAGGGCAGCTACTCTCAAAGTTTGGCATAGCTTGATTATATTTAGAGGGCCCCATAGGAGATATGGGAAACCTAGTACAAAATTGGTAAATGTAAAAGGAATCTGACAACCTAGAACTACTTGTATGGCAGTATGGATAGCTTGACAGTATGGACGTATGATCGGGCAATCCCAAAAAATTTGAACATGTGAGCTGATTCCCCCACAGTGTCTCCAACAGGCATCTGAGTGAGTGGTGCCATAGTGTTTAGTGATCGGTGTGTGAAAAAAACGCACTAGGTTCTTCCTATTATACTCTCTCCACATCAGAGAGGCAGTGACCGACCGGCCCTTCCGCAACCTATTCTGCCAAAGCTCTGGCGAAATAGGCAATCCAGATTCCTCCTCCCACCTGTTTCTTAAGGGGTCTGTTGGTGGACTCTGTGGTTTGGTAAGTAACGCATATAGACCAGACATTGGACGAGGTTTAGCTTTTAAAATTATTAACCAATGAAAGTAGCTTTCTAAATCAGACTGTTGTGTTTTTATTTGATGCAAATGCTGGTGCTGCATAAAAAAGTGTCAAATTTGCAAGAACTTGTAATGGTTCTCTAGTCTTAACTGAAATTTGGCTTAAGTTCTTGAAAGGACAGACTGCTGTCCTGTAGTCAGTTGAGCAAATCTAGTAAGGTCCCTGGTCTCCCAGTATTTAAAATCCATATCTAATAGCAGTGGAGTGAAGTCATCATGGTTCTAATGAGGGTCAAGAGGCCCAAGATGTTTGGGGTATCCGTGACCTGTCTTAACGTGGGAGATCAGACATCTCCATAAGGTACCACCCAGCATCCACACATTGTTTAACCCACATAGTTAAAGAAACCCTCTGAGCTGTAAGAAAATATTTACGAAGGTCTGGCAAACCCAGCCCAGCCTGATCTTTGGAAAGATGTAGTAGCTTTTAAGGAACTCTAGGTCACCTGCCCAGCTATACAAATCTGGTTAATTCAGTCAGAAGGTTTTTCCAGTAGGTTCTAGGTATAGCAATAGCAAGGGTTTTAAAAAGAAATAGGAGATGAGGGAGAATATTCATTCAAATAGTCTGTATGCAGCGATATAGGGTCAGAGGGGAGAGTTTCCATTTAGCTGTGTCCTAGTGAAGGGAATCAAAAGTTTATGGTAATTGTCTGGAAAAAGTTTAGTTGCGTCAGCAGAAATGGTAATTCCCAAATAACGAAAATGGTTATGGGAGGCCCAAGAGAAGGGGAAAATGCATTTAAGTTCCAATGAGAGGGAACCACTAAAGATCATTGCCTCTGATTTAGTTAAATTAGCTTTATAGCTGGTCATAGAGCCAAATTGGTCAGCGCATCAAGCGGGGACGATTCCAGGTCCCCCAAGTAAAATAAGGTGTCATTGGCATATAAGGCAATTTTTTATTCCTGTCCCCCTGCCATCACTCCCTTAATGTCAGGGCATGTACAAACTGTTACAGCAAGGGGCTATAGGGTAAGGGAAAAAAGTAATGGGGAGAGGGGGCATCCCTGCTTCGTCCCCTTCCCCAAAGGGAATCATTGAGGGAGGTGGCCATTAACTCTGACCGAGGCTTCGGGGTCTTGGTATAGGGCCAAAAAGGTCCTTATGAAAGAATCCCCTACATTAAATTTAGCCAGGACTTGTAGGAGATAGAGCCAGTCAACCCTATCGAAGGCTTTCTCAGCGTCCATACTAGTGGCAAGCTGGAAGTTCCTCTTACCTTTCTGGGCTGTAATGATATTTAGGAACCTACGGGTGTTATCCTGCAAGAACCTACCTTGTATGAAACCTGTTTGGTCATGATGCACTAATTTAGAGGTATACCTCTGAAGCCGATCAGCCAAAACACCAGACAAAAATTTTAAATCAGTATTTAGTAAGGAGATTGGGCAATACGAACTGCAGACCACAGGGTCATTGCCTGGCTTCAACAGAACCGAAATCTGAGTTTGTCTCTATGAGGGAGGTATTGCCTTCCTATCTCACAGAATAGCATTTGCTACGTTTACCAGAAGAGGGACACATTCTTCAGTGAAGACTTGAAAAAACTCAGTCGGATAACCATCCGGGCCAGGGGCATTGTATTTTTTAGATATTTTATTTTGGCCACGATCTCTTGGGGAGTGATCAGGACACCCAGAACCTCTGCCTTCTCTGCACAAAGCTGTGGCAAGGGTAGGTTCTACAGAGAAGCCTGAATGGCCAACATATGAATGGGACCCCTTTGTGCCTGGTATAAAGTTTAATAATAGTGCACAAAGCAAGTAAGAATGCCCTTCAGACAGGTCAACACCTCTCTCATCCCTTACTTACGAATTTTTGAAACGACCCTGGATGCCTCTTCCTTTCTTAATTATTCTGCAAGCAAACTGCCTTTTCCTGAGTTCATAAAATCTTTGTTTAGAATACCTAAGTGCTCCTTTGACTTTATCTTCAAGAAGGTGGGAAAGCGTAGTTCATTGGCATCCAGTTGGGCCTTAACCTGAGTGTTTAATGAGATTTTATGTTGAAATTCGGCTCATCAATTTGCTTTTCCAAGGACAATTAAAGATGGAGTTTTTCATGTTTAACCTGTGACGTGTAGGGCATTTAATTTCCCACATAAGGTAGATTTGGGGGCATCCCAATATAAGGGGGCTGAAATGTCACCTTGAGGATTCAAGTGTAAAAAAAAAAGTTTTATTTTGTCCCAGACTAGAGCTACAAATTCCTCCCTGTTTAAGTGGCTTACATTAAACCACCAAGCAGTGTTACGGGTATAGGGGTTGATTATTAGGTCTAAAATTACTGCGGCATGGTCTGACAAAGTTATAGTGTCTATTTGACAGCTATGGGCCACACGTGCCCACTGGCTACAAACAAACAAAATAATCTAATCTGGAATATTAGTTGTGTCATGCGAAGAAAAATGAATAGTCCCGAACCCCTGGATGCAAATACTGCCAGATTTCTTGAAGTCAAAAGTCTTTGGCCAAACGTGACAGGGTGATACTTGCACGAGACTTCTCCCCACCCACCCCCACCCCTAAACCAGATTTATCCAGGGTAGGAGAAAGGACAGTATTAAAATCTCCACCAATAACAATGAGACTAATAGAGTGTAGGATTGACTCACTGATTATCTTGAACAGGAAGAGAACTTGGACGGGTTCCTCATTAGGGGCATAAAGGTTTAAGAAGATGCATGGGCACCCAGCAAATTCTCCAGTTCAATTTACAAATCTACCTGGGTCTGTCTGTATATGGTTAACCTGCAATGGGTAGTTTATTCTAATCAATATTGCCACCCCTCAAGTATGGGGCCAGGCCATGCAGTGAGAGGCAATCGCCTCTTCAACCCACGCCCTCTGCAATTTACAGTGCTCTGACTCTGTTAGGTGTGTTTCTTGCAGAAACACAACTCTAGCTCTGATCCTTTGCAGTTGCTATAAGAGCCTTGATTGTTTAATGGGATTATTAAGACCCTTATCATTATATGATACTATACAGTATGAAGATAAGCCATAACAATAACAGCCAACTAAGAAAGGATACCACTGATATGCAGAGCGTATCGTAGACCTGTGAAGATTATCCAACAATAAGTAAATGTCTGGCAACAAACAGCAGAAGTACATTAACAATAAACAGAACAGCATCAATGACTGCTAATTATGGGAACGAACTCAACAACACTAACCTGACTAACGATAATTATTGTCCTTATGGTAGGCTGTCAGGGTGCAACAAGAGAGGGAACCCAGACAAGGAGCCACTTGAGGAGACCCCGGGAACAGATTCAGAGTTTATTTCCCTGACAGGTAAAGTCCCAAAAATGTTAAGTAAAGTAAATGAAAGAGCCATGTAGACCAGACTTACAAAGGCATGTTGAGCACTCACCAACCTCAAGTAAACAAGGGCACCTTTATGAAGTCATAAAAATGAATTTATGGAAGCATAAAAAACATTTTATATAGGCTCTGCCTCCCTGATACATTTTGGATGCATTCCCATCATTTTTCAAAGGCTAAATGCATTCAGAATTCAGTGGCAGATAAATATCCACTTCAAAACATGTCATAAGAGATGTCATACCCTTGTAACAGCATATGATTGGTTAAAATATATATTTCAATATAAATATAGTGCAGTGAAGAAAAAACATACCCATCACCTTATTCTTAGTTAAAAAAGATACAAAGAACACCTTCAAGACCACATGATCTACACAAAACTAGCACCATACTAATTCACTCCCCAATGGGGGGGGGGTAAATGGAGAGAGATCATATAAATATCAGACTATAAATAGCAAATTACAAAATCATGCACCTCCTATACATAACCACCTGTGAAGTGAATTTTAAATCATCTTGAGGTAAAACACAATTTAATTTTAGCAAAAACTTAGGCTAAATACACTGAAGTGTCAAAATTCATTGCAATTTGTATTGATGTGCCAATGCAAAACAGCTGCAAGGTGAGTAATACTAAATTATGTCATTCCATCTATCTTTTTTTTTTTTTTAAACCATCACAACAGATCTATGAAACAGAAATATACTCCTGTCTCATGTTGCTTATTTCTTACTTAACGGGTGTCCCCTACAACGAACGAACAAAATTTGCCACATTAATGTATACTCTCTTTGCTGCTGATTCACATTGCACTTGTACCTAAATGTATTAATACAATTCAGATTCAAGACCTGAGCAGTATCACATTTATAAAATGGTGAATTCCAGTCATTACATGGATAAAACTTAATTCAGTGCCATCCAATCTATATTTTGGATTTTTTAATTAACTTAAAGAGGGACTACGGTCAAATTACTGGCATTAATAAATTCAGAATATGAATCAACATAACCCCAATCAGTCTCATGCCAAAACTGGGATTTCTAAGTTAGTTTAAAAATTACAGATCATTTTGCATGTCTAAAATTATTGCCTGTTCAAAAAGCCAGGTTCAGTGAAGAGCTGCTGATGATGTCATCTCCTGAACTTACAGTCTAGTCCTCCCTGTCAGCAAGCTTATAGGACCTGTTTCTCCAAAGTTTAAAGATCATTGTGCAGTGGTTTTCACCAGTAAAACAAGCATCACCACTCAATAAATGTTGCTTTAAAAACTAAGTGTGTTTCAGGTTTTGTAACAAAG
The DNA here is from genome assembly GCA_016271365.2 of Neoceratodus forsteri. Classification (NCBI taxonomy): domain Eukaryota; kingdom Metazoa; phylum Chordata; order Ceratodontiformes; family Ceratodontidae; genus Neoceratodus; species Neoceratodus forsteri. The sequence continues at coordinate 1,192,156,236 of CM057453.1, forward strand.
TTGACAGAATTTGTATTTTTTGTTTGTTTTTGGTGCTTTTTTGTTGTGGTCCTTTTCTCCAGGGTTGCTGGATGCTAAGTAATAGCACACTACTGTGAGATTTTCAGGCTGGATATCTCTGATGTGGTGAAAGGCTGTGATCATTCACACATGTCATTCAGTGGAGATAATTTCTCAAGATGGCACTTTAAAACAATTATTTCATTACACTGTAAATGGGGATGGGAAGAGATAATGTTGTTTCAAATCCTTACTATGAGTTTCTATGCAGTAGCCAGCTCAATGTTCAATCAATCAATCAATCACTATTTTATTCATCATCAAAGTATGATTGTGAATGGGATACTCAGTTGAGCAGAGCTCATTTTCTGTTTTTGCACTGGCAGGCTGTTACTTGACCTACATTCAGGCTTATATGTATTGTACTCCACATAAGCATTAATCACCGACAGAGGAGGGCTCTACGATGGATTAATGCCGGCGGGGGGGGGGGTTGGTGCATGAGGCCAAAGGCCGAGAGCTTCCAGCCACCCAGCAAGCATTAATCCCTGGTAGAAGCCGACACTGGAGGTGATTAATGCACTTGTAACATGGCAAGTGCATGGCAAATATTGTGAGAGCAGTGTTTCAGTTGAAAAGTACAGACAACTTTGCAAGAGTAATACTGCTGATTGCTGCAGTATGCACTGTCTCTTTACTTCTAACACATTGATATCATGTGACACCATGCATGTTCCCGCTGCACGATAGACATTTATATAGTGTCAAGTGTTTTTCGCTGTACAGAAAGGCACCTTTATTATATGAAACAGACAAAGTACAATGTAATTTTCTTATTCGTAGTGACCGTTCTTATCGTTTCTGTTTAGCTGTTACATCCTGAGCGTGCATAGGCGCACTGCAGTGTGGGACATTTCCATACATACACACTCACACTATGACATTTACATACACTTATCTCTCTCACTCTCTCTCTGTTGTTGTTCAGCGTAAGAATTATCCCTGCAGTCTGCCATACCATTTCTCTCACTGCTTTAGTCATGCCACTGGCCATGCTTGTCTCACAGCTCCCCGACCTACAACAGTGCTCTGCAGGATCACGACCATCCGTGTGCCACTGCTGTATCAGCGGGGCCATCTACTGGGATGATAACATAGCGAAACAGCCTGTATCTCTATCTCTCTCTCTCTCTGTCTCTCTCTGTGGCAGCCTTTCGAAGCACGCTACCGATATTGTCTTGTCTTCTCACTACTGCCACTGTAAAGGTGGCTTCTACAGGGACTGCAACAGCAGGCTGTAATGGTTACTTGCATCTCTACCGTGTTTATTCCCATCGCATCGCTGCACCGTGTGGCTACTGGTGGTAGGGCGCCAGCGGGCTCTACTGGTGGGTTAATCACTGCTGGATTTCAGTCAGCTGGTACCTTTCCACCAATACCCTGTCTCTATTTCTCTCCTACCTTTGGACCCATGTTACAATTTGAAATGATTGCTTTACCAGAACTAACACTTTCACCCCTAGTAGGAATTAGCACATATTAGGCCCCATTAAAACTTATTGTAAAGAAGACACTGACACACAGCAGTGAAGTTACCAACATTGCAACACGTGTAGCAATACAACTTCCTAACAAGCACTGTAGAGTAACGCCACAAATGGTATCAGCAGCCTGGAGGCATGCTGACTCAGCATCCTACAACTCTGGAGAAATGAACCACACCAGAAAAGCATTAAAAACACAAATCTGTCAACTTTGTTACAAAAGCTGAAACACAGATTTTATAGCAATGTTTTTAGAATGGTGCTGCCTGTTTTACTTGTGAAAACCATTGCACAATGATCAATCAATCAACATTTTATTTATAAAAAAGCACCTTTCTACAGCTACTGTAAGGTGCGTGTACATAAAATAAGCAACATAAAAACATCATAAAACACAGCAGCACCATTAACTGAAAAATCCAGCAATTTAAACTATATAAATTGCATAGGTGGCTTAGGGACCAGAAAAAGCCAGGCCAAATAAATGTGCCTTCAATGCAGTTTTAAAACTCTGGATGGTCAAGCAGTCTCGTACCCAATGAGGTAGAGAATTCCACAGGGTCGGGGCCACAAAACTAAAAGATTGGGCTCCAGATGTCTTTAAACGGATCCTGGGAATCTCTAGCAATCTCTCATTGGTGGATTGGAGAGAGCAGTGGGGACAGTAAGGGTGAAGGAGATCTTGCAAGTAAGTAGGTCCCTGGTTGTGTAGGGCTTTATAAACTTTAGAGAAACAGGTCCTATAAGCTTGCTAACAGGGAGGACTAGACTGTGAGTTCAAGAGATGACATCATCAGCTGCTCTTCACTAAAACTGGCTTTTATGAACAGGTAGTGAAATCAGGGTTACAAAATAGCTCATAGCTTTAAAATGAAGTAGCATAGAAACCTAATTTTTGGTATCAGGTTTACTGAAGGTATACTTATTCTAATTCTGCAGTATAGCATTTTTGGCCAGAGTCCCTCTTTAACAACAGAGCATACAGATGACAAATATAAAAATGCTTCTGTCTCACATCAATTATTTAATACTTAACAGATGTTCCCTGTGGAAAATTTGGCACATAATGGATGCTGTCTTCACTAGTAATGCAAATGGCTCCTATAACTGAATGTATTAATACGTATCAGATACAAAACCAGAGCAGATTTCAATTATGGACTGGGGTATTCCAGTCATAATTACTACTTTTTCAAGAATGGTTTTAGTTCAACGCCAAAATTTAACCCTGGTCTTTTTTCTGCATTCAAGTTAATTATTCAGAAAGCTTCTCTGGTTAACTATAAATCATTAAAATTACCACCTCTTGGTCTTGGATTCACTTTGTCAATTCCCTGAAACTTAAAACTACAGTATGTTCCTCCTTATTCTGCATTTTGCGATGTGTGCTGCGGTTACATACATCAAATCTCCATTCCCAGTTGCTCTAATATGTTCTTAGACACTTGTTTTTAAACTTCTTTTGATTTTTCCTATGTAAAACACCCCACAATCACAAGTAGCCAAATAAATGACTCCCTCAGTGTCACATGCAATTAGTTGCCTGATTTCATATTCTTTCCCTGTGTTGGTATTCGTAAAGCTGTTTCCTTTCTTCATGTGTTTACAAGTGGTGCACCTTTTATAGGGCTGGCATCCTGCAGCTTGCCTCTCCAGCCAGGTGGCCCTTCTCTCATTATTCTCCACAAAATGGTTAATGGTGAGCTTATCACCTAATGTAGGGGCTTTTTTATAAGCCATTCTAGGGGGGGCACCTAGAAATTTATTTTAAACCAGGGTCATTTCCCAGAATTTCCCAATATTTTTTTATTATTTTTTTCCAACTTCCCAGCATGAGCTGAATAAGATGTTACATAGTTAAATCTCTCATCTCTCATTATCAGTACGTTTCCTTTCCAAGAAACTTTCTCTATTCTGTTGAAGTGCAAACTCTCATCCTGCATTTATGTTTCTGTCACTAGCCCCTTTCTAGTAAACGGGAGCTGAGTTCATCTGCCCCTTTCTTAAATCTGTTTAGGCTCCCATAATTTCTACAAGTTCTCAGAAACTGCCCCTTTTAGATGTTCTGTATTGTCTGTTTTGGATGGTAGCCGTTGGCTCATAAAATGCCATGTAGACTACAAAAAATTATCAGAGATGATGGAATCTAGGTGTATGGTCACTAGAATGGAGGGCCAGATCGCGGGCCCCCAGACTATCCTACAACCACCACTAAAAGTAAATAACTATGTCCAAAATGAGCCTGCTAACATCAGACAGGCAATCAGTAGTGCCTCCTGTGGGAGAAAAGAGACCACCTCCTGGACCAGCCTGCCAGGATCTTATGTGCAAGGACCCTGGTTTTCCATTTTTACTGGTAACACTGGTAAAAATTATGGAATCCTGCTTGGTTTGCAGATTTTGAATTCTTGCACCAGTGCTTCACAGAAATTGCATATCACTGCACAGAATCCCTAAGATTTCAGCATCTCTTTTTATTTTTTTATTTTCTCTTTCTATGCCCCCTTCTTACAGCATCAGTCTCCACTTTTCAGAGATCACTACGCTGTGTATCCCCTAGCTTTGCCACAGGTAATGCTCGAGAGTTCCTATGGGCCTGCCCCCTTCCTACTTGGGTTGTTCCCCCCAGGCAGGAAGGGAGGGGATCCCAGGTAATCCCCTTCACAGTCCTTTAGTGTGCATTGGGCAGCCCAGTTGGTCCCTCATGGAGCCTGCTTATGAAGTTTGGGGCAGCCGGGTCCCTTCTAGCAGTGGCCAATGTGAGGTAATTATTCCTGGTTTTCTGGTCTCTGTTCCTGAGGGCACTGGCACTCAAGGGGATCCAAGGAGGTAAGGCATGTAGAGACATGCCACTGCTCCAGAGCCCGGCTACCATCCTCCCCTCCTGATCACTCTGCATCCCGTTGCACCACGGTGGTCACCCAGGTGGGGGTAAAGCTGTAGGACCTGAAGCCCACCCTCCCCAGAGGAGGAGAGCAGCCCCTGGGGGCTTCTCAAGCCTACACCCTTGGCCAGACCTCCAGGAACCCGAGTTCACTTCTGACCCCAGGTCACTGGCATTGCAAGCAGTAGCACTATCACAGCGCCGGCAGGCCAGCCCAGATTTCAGCATCTTAAAATAAATACTGCTCTGCTTCACATTCTTTCTGCTTTGCTGCTTACAGAATCAGTAAGGAAACCATCCACACTGCTTTGTTGTAACCAGCCATGCTTCAGTTTTACCACCCATGCTTCCCACCAATCTCTCCATCAGATGAGGGCTGCTTTCCCTCCTGAAACCACAGTTTTCATTTAGTATGTGACTAAACATCTTTTACTATTTATATTACACTGTATGTAACAAAGAAACTGCAAGTATCAGCACACATGGGCAGGGCCACTGGAAAACTGTGAGAAAAGTAACCTGAAATAGCAGAGATTGTTTTGCAAAACTTGCTGGGAAATTGCGATAGTTCTACTGTAGACCCTGAGGGCTTGACAATAAATCCTTTACTGTTTTCTGCAGCACATATTAGTCAGCATAAACTACTAAATGAATACACTGACAGTTGAATATGTTTTAAGTATGAAGAAAAACTTATGTTCCTAAAATGAATCCTAAACATATAAGATGTGTTGCCTCTCTTCCAAAACTTAAAAACATCTGCCTCATACAGTGTTAAATAGATTCTATTTAGTGAGCCACAGAAAATCAGTATTAAATAAATCCAGAATAAACACGTTTTATCTGTTTCTGGATGTAGAATAATGAAGCCTGATCAAAAGCTATTTACAGGTTGGCCTGGTGGCACTGAGGGTTGAGGTGCTGGACGCCACACCTCACGCCATGCCGGCGACCCAGGTTCGGGAACAGATTCGGGCCACTGGGGATCAGCCAGAGGGAGAAGGATTGAGCATTCGACGGCTTGCTCTCCTTCTCTAGGGTGAGGTGAGTAGCTTGCCCCACCATTATACTGCCACAGCTTGGGTGACCTCGGTGTGTGTTGGTGTGGATGGGGAAGCAAGCAAGCAGGGAGGGGCCCGACGTTGGCTGAGAACTGGAGCGGATGCGTGTCTCAGCATGCATCTGCCTCATTGGTCCTCCTTGCATGCTGACGTTGGAGGGGTGGACCACAGAACAGGGAAACTTTCTCTGTGCCTGCTCCAGGTGACAAACCCACGGCACCACAACCACAGGAGGAACCTGGGGCAGATTCCACAGTGCGCGGTCCAGGATTGTGATTCAGGAGAGATTGAGGGGTCCTATTCTGCCCTGTCTGGGGGTTATCCAGGGGCTCTAGAGGTAAGAATGGAATGGTGCGCCTTAGCAACAGACCACCTGGTCCTCGGGTGGCGTGAAGTACTTGGGGGTTCCAAGAGAGGGACTGGGCGCAGAGCAGAGAGAAGGGGATAAAAAGGAAAGTAAAAACAAAAAGCTATTTACAGTGCTCTGTCAACTATTTACACACTTTGGTGTAAGAAAAAACAAGTAGATGGAGTGGTGAATAATTCAGTTTTACTAAAATGTTGTAAAGTGTTTAATGTTCATAATTTTCACTGTAGGTCCTGTGGGTGTTATTATGGCTGGCAGTATAGACAAGTGGTTACAGTAACAAACAGTGATTGAACTGGGTACATCCAGCAGACTTGGATTTGATTCCCACACCCTCCACTTGCATAGTGTGTGACTCTGAGCAAGTCACTTAACCTCCCCAGTGCTCCTGGGTCACCCCTGAAAACTGACAGTTCTGCCTAGTGGGCCTTACCCGGTTTACAAAGAATATAAAAAAAATACCAATATATGTTTACTACATCATACAGTAGTTAGGGTACCCTGTAATTTACCCGAGTTTTACTCAGGCTGCAATGATTTTGTAATGATTTTCTAATGGTAAAGAAAAATGTTCAGATACATTTTGTGTGTTTTATAACCTTATTTTTAGACTTTAGTCAGGTTTTTATTGTATTCTTTGCATCTGAGCATCTAGATTGTAGATTGCAAAGTGCAGGATCACTGTTACCAACTAGCTTATTCAAGTTTATAATCAGCAGGGCCATCCAAAATCCTCAGTTGTTTGAATAAAAAATAGTCTGAATGAAAGTATGTTCACAAGGAAGAAACTGCCTTACCACTTACAAAAAGGCTTCACAGTTAGCATCCCACTTAGGTGAATGGGCTCATTTGCACCTTTTCTCCCACCTGCTGTTTCAGTCTCTGTGGCATCAAAAAGTTTTCTGATAGACTGCTTCAACAAAAATCAGATGTTAAGTGTTTAAGTGTACTTATGCTTGGCCAGTGGATTTTGAAACCAAACCAGACAATTTTATTCAAATGAAAGCAGGGTAACATTAAACCATCTCCTCCCCCCCACCTTGCACGGCCTAGTTTCAGCCAAACCCAAGTCTACATGCAAAATTGTCAATATATTTGAGAGTATTGTATTGAAAGTGTTAATAATTTTTTCACAGTTCAAAGTAAAAACTTGTGGGTGCACTTTTTCAGTGGCCCTGCACATGGGGAATCTGACTAGGCAGCAGGGGTAGCAAAGTCAGATTTACACTTTAACTGCTCCTGCATCTAATCCTTCATTCCCTCAGCTGATGTGACTGCTCATCTACCTGAAAGTAATGTTTTCGTGTAGAAAAAATATATGTCTAAACATTTTTCACACTACATAATTTAAAGCAACATTAAAAGCTAAGTCCAATTGGGGCTAGGCAGTATGGGCAGGAGTGTCAAGTTTAAAGTTTAACCGCTGTACATCTAACCCTTTGATCAGCTGATGCAACTGATCTCAGGGATGTGGACTGCATTGTTGCTACTGCCGTCACACCAAGGGACAGGGGCCGTAGTGCTTCTGTCATCACCACTGGTGGAAGGGGAATGTAGTACTGCTGCCATCATCACCTAAGGGATGGGGCCCATAGTGCTGATACTGCCATCACACCTGAGGAATAGGAAATGTAGTACTGCTGCTATTACACCTGATGGATGGGGGCCATAGTGCTGGTACTGCCATCACACCTGAGGAATGGGGAACATAGTACTGCTGCCATCACACCCAAGGGATGGGGGTCGCAGTGCTGCTGCTTCCATTGCACTTGAGGAAGGGGACTGTAGTGCTGTTGCTGCTGCCATCACACCAGAGGGATGGGGGCCATAGTGCTGTTGGTCCTGCCATCATATCTGAGGGATGGGAGCCGTAGTGCTGCTTACATCACACCTTAGGGATGGGGGCTGTAGTGCTGCTGCTGCCATCATACCTTGTACCTAAAATAACTTTAAATTGGTACAAGGATGGATGGATGTACAATAGTGGAGGTCAAAATTGCTAAAATGCATGTTAGCCGAGTTAAAAATTGTCAAATAAAGTACTCAGAACCAAACATCGGTAAAACCAGATTTTGGCTTAGCAGACACCAGTGACAATATCGTTTTTTACAATGTGCAAAATGGAATTTGCCCTTTCTCAATCCTGGTAAACCAGTGTCCCTGCTTATGTCTCTGTGGGTTTACAAGAAGTAAGTATGCAAGACCCTTTAAGTACAGGTCTGCTAATATCCAACGAGTGCCTCAGAAAGAGGTCTCAGAAAAGGTGCACAGGAACGAGAAGGGGAAAGTCTAATATAGTAGAGTACACCGTTACATCATGCTGTGGAGGGTGTGCATTGAAAAAAGGCTGAGGCCCCCGATGATGGGACAGGTTCTCGGTTATTCAGTATGCAGCCAGCAACGGATTACAAGTGCTACTGGATAGGCTCTAAAAGTGTCATTGTTATAGGGCAAGGAAGACTTCAAGAAATGAGAAGGGCTCAGAGACCTAGAACGGTTAAAGCAGCTGGCAGCTGAGTCTGATAGGTAATTGGAACCCCTGTCCCCGCAGCAAGGTGGACGTGGCGGGAGAGCAAAGCAGCCCAGAGCTGCACTCCCCCAACAGCACCTGTAGCACCAGCAAGTTAGTTTGTGGCTAAATGTAGGGGAAGAATGAAATTTAAAATTGATGTCATCTATTTGGACATCAAAAGAGCCTTTGATTTGGTTCTACATTGGGCCATTATAGAAAAACTTAACTGGATAACAGCATGGCTAAGCAGTCATTCTCAGAGAGTCAAATAAATGGTCACCTCTCAACAAAAGGATAGGCTTCTAATGGTGTTCCCCAGGGATCCGTTCTGGGACCCATACTGTTTGATATCTTTATAGCAGACCTTCACCAAAGCCTAAATAGTTGGAGCTGTAAGTATGTGGATGATACCAAAATAGAGTGTGTCTGTACTACAAAGGAACAGATGGAATATATTCAAACTTCCATAATATAATGCAGTGAGACACAAAAAAATGAGGGATGCATTACAACATAGCGAAATGTGCTGTTATGCATCTCGGAAATTAAAATCCACTTCATCGATGTAAGTTTGGAGAATACACATTTATGCATACAGGGCCCGATGTTCAGAAATGCACCTGGCACTGGTGCAAGTGATGGCACAGCACAACTGAGTTGTGCTGGAGCAAATAAGGGATATATTCAAAAGAGATGAGCCATGGCGCATCTCTTCTGAATACATCAAATAATGCATGCTGAGCAAATACAATGCACCGGCACATCCCCCCAGACAGGTCTGAATACCAGGAATGGGAAGTGCGCCAGCGCGTTAGAGATACACCGTGCACAAATTCCTGATATTCAGACACCAATATGCAAATGGTGCCATAATGTGATGCAAGGTGCAAATGGGACATTTGTGATGTTGTGTTGTGCAGGGCTATGCTGCGAAATGCACCTGGCGCCCTGCACAGCATGCGGTCCCTGTACCAGGGACCACAGTAGTACCTCCTCCACATCCCGACCCTCCAAGTGCCAAAATGAAATATCTTTAGTATCCCTGGTAGTCCCATGGTACCCACTTCCCTTCCAAATCCCTGATCACCAAATATGAAATATCTTCATATCCCTGGTAGTCCAGTGGTACCCCTTCCCCTCCCATACCTCTGATCGCCGACAATAAATTATCTTTACATCCCTGGTAGTCCAATGGTACCCTCCCGACTCCCCGATCACCATGATCATATTAAATATGATATCCCTGGTGGTCCATTTGTTCCTCCCACCCACACAGGACCCCCAGCCCACCCAGCTCCCCCCCCCGAGCATTGGTGGCAGCATACCCACCTGCATACCACTGCAGCTTCCTGCAGAATGACAGCTTACAGTAGTTGCTGCAAGCTCATTGGTCCACACTGTGGACAATGGGCGTGGAAATAGTGCATACTGTAATAATGCACAACTTTGTGAATGAATGACTTCATTCACAAGGTTGTAAATTATTACAGTAAACACTGCAATCCCTTTGGTCCACAATGTGTACCAATGGGCTTGCAGGAACTACTGTAAGCTGTCATTCGGCGGGCAGCTGCGGTGGTATGCAGGTGGGTATCCGCCCGCCGGTGACCGTGGAAGGCTGGGTGGGCTGGGGGTCCTGTGTGGGTGGGGGGAACCACTGGGCCACCAGAGAAATAATATTTAATCTGATCACGGCAATTGGGAAGTCATAAGGGGAGAGGGGAGCACTGGACTACCAGAGATATGACCGTATTGTATTTTCAGTGATCAAAGGGTTGGGAGGGGAGGGGGGTACCACTGGACTACCAGGGATATAAGAATACTTTTGTTTCAGAGATCGGAGGGTCAGGAGGGGAGAGGGTACCACTGGACCACCAGGGAACAGTTTTATCAACTTTACGGGTGATAGGGGCTACCGACGGGGCAGGGGGTACCACTAGATTACCAGGGACTATTGTGTGTGCTTGTTCATGGTGTTGGGGGGGGGGTGAGTTTGCCACCCATGGTACAACAGCCCACTGGTGGGTGGCTAGCAATTGAGCCATGTTGTACGGGCTCAACTTTGAGCCCAGGTATGCGGCACATCTCTGGGTTGTGCCAGCAGATGCACAGCACATCCCGGGCTGAATATCAGGATGTGCCGCATATGCATGGGCATGCCCCTGGAGATGTGTTGCATACATTATCTTTGCACCCCAGCGTATTGCAATTCCCACCTTTGAATACTGCCCCGGGGCGCATTTCTGGGATTGCGCTGGTGCAACTCAGTTGTGCCAGGCGCAATCCCTTTGAATATCTAGGCCACAGAGTGTGAAAAGGTCCTGGGGATTGCATTAAACAATATGTTTTGGATGGAAGATCAGTGCAACAAACAGAATATGGTAGAACACAAAGAAATCGATGAAAAGTAGGGACAAGGCAGTAATATCACTGCTGTATAGGGCATACATTAGACCGTTATTGGACTGTGTTATGCAGTTGTGTGTACCATACAACAAAACAAATAAAAGGCTGTAGAAGGAGTACAGAGGAGACTAACTAAATCTGTTTAAGGTATGAGGGAATTAACATACATGAACAGATTAGGAGAAACAAAACTTCAAAACATGGAGTCCAGGTGACTAAGGGGAGATATGCTTTTCATGTTTGATGTCATAATTGACCCTGAATTCACTGCCCCTAAGCATATTCAACATGAAGACATTGTACAATCTCTTAAAAGCACAACACTGAGAGTTCTGCTTCAGTACCACCAGCATACCTGGGTAAGTAGGACTAAAACTGGTTTAAGAACTTTCTCCTTCAAAGGCCCTTGGCTGTGGAATAACTTCCCACCTACTACTTATAACAAGTTGGATAAATTTCACAGGTGTAAACACCATAAGAGATACTGGGTGCTACTGCTAATATAAGAAATAATTCAAGAGTCTTGTGATCAAAACATTTTCTTTAATGTTGTCAACGTAAATATCAAAGTGCAGGGGGCACACATACAGCCTCAGGAGTGGAGCTACAACACCATAACATTTCATGCCACACTCACTGATCTACCAGAGGAAGTGCAGTGTGACGCAAAATGTTGGGACATTCTGGCAGGGCTCCAGAGGCTCTAGGTATGCACTATGCATTTTGGAACTCAGTTTTACCAGAAAAAAGGAGCAACGTGTGATCATTGTGACATTTAAAAACTTCAGTTTTGGTGATTATGCAGCCTTTGTGTTTTATATTCAAAACAATCCTAATTTTGCTCAATTTAATGATGTTGTAAACTATCACAATAATATATCTGTATGCAGCTGCTTGTAAAACTGATCCTGAGTATTTGTTTATCCATTCAGTTTTTTTAGCGGTGTCTACAGTTCTGTACTTTACTAGTTTTGCGTTCTCATTTTTGATCTGAGTTATCATGACTGAAGAAGGGACCTGGGTCTCAGTCCATCTTACCCGGTTACCAATAAATAAATTTAAAAAACTGCTTCCTGGACTGATATTTCCACATAATGCCCTGATTAAGTCTACCTTACCCATTTACCAATAAATACATTAATTAATTAGTTAAAAAAAGATTCCTGGACTAACATTTCCATTGTTCAAGATGATCTCCCTGATTATTTTAAGCCTTGTCCCTGAGTATGCCTGGGACTTGAGATGTATGATCTGGGAAGGAAAGGAAGGAAGGAATCGGGAAGTCCAACTGCTGGGACACTGCAACTGTGTCTTCTGTCCACAGGAACTAAAAATGGCTGAAATACATTAAAACCTGTGTGTTCTTCTTGACACAAGGAAATCTGACACGGTCTAAACCTTCTTCATGTAGTAACACCTTTGGAGATTTTCCTCCACCCACTGAAGCACTTTGATTGCTTCCATGGGCATGATTTTGCTTTTTATGCCTCCTTATTTATTTATATATGCAACAGTGAGATCGTTGTTTTCACCTTACCACCTGGGACTCAACCCAGTCCTGGAAGCATGTCAGTGCTAGATGCGCTGCCTGCATTTCCAGAATATTTATTTGAAGACTATTCCTTTGGGCTCCAGCATCCTGGACTGGGATCTGCTCTATGACTGCCCTTTAGATGATCAGGCTGACATCGGTGGTGAGGATCAGCTCCTGTGGAGATGCAAGGAGAGTTTCCCTGAGGAGACTGTTGGGATCCTTCCACCACATTAGACATTGTAGGACTGGCATAGGCAGCCAAATTCATACCAGGTAGTTTTCTGAGGCCAGAGACCACAAAGAAAGCAACCTGTTTTGAAGTGGTCTCATGGAGCCTTGCTTACTGCACCAACTCTATAGCTGCTATCATCAGGCCCAGCACTTAAGGAATTTTATGAGCTGATGCCATGTCTGAGACCACAGTCATTGAATATCCTTGATTAAAGCCTCCTTCTGCAAAGGTATCAGGGCTTTTCTCCCTGTCTTCTAATCAACCATGCATCTACCAGACCTGCGGAGTCCGACTACTGACCTCTTTGCCATCTTCCCCATGGACGCTTGGATCTGAAGGTCATTCATGTTAGGCTGTACATGATGACCCTCTTGTCATAGTGCAGCCAGCACTGTAAGGCCTTTAAGAACACCAGACCAAAGGGGAGAGCTCACTACCAGTAGTGCCAATCTTGAATTGCAAATCTCAGGTCCTTCCAATGCGATCTCCAAATTGGGGTTTGGAGATAAGTATCCTTCAGATTGTTGGACCCCAGGTATCTCCTGGTTGAATTATTCCAATATGGACTATAGGGACTTCATCCTAAACGTCATATGTCTGACAAACTTTTTCAAATGTTTTAGGACCAGAATCGGGTGGAAATTCTGTAGATTCCCCCATCCTCTCTTGTCAGGAGGGACTGGAGTGATCCCCTCTATTTGGATCAGCTAGTTCAAGATTCAGTGTACTGCTTGGCTCCGTACCAGGTTTTGAGATACTGTCAACTGCAGGAACTAGATCTCTTGAGGTTGCGGCAGAGAACTGTGTGGCATAAGCCCAGAGCCAGGCTGTCCAGAACCCATGCTTCTGTCCATTTGTAGGTCCATCTCTGGTAATGAGCTTTCATGCTGTCCACCAAAAGACTGGTGACAGGGATGGGCCCACAGCTCACTAAAAAAGGTGCCTCTGTCATGATTACACTTAAATCCAAAGGAGCATTCCTTCCCTCTCTGGTTGACAAAATTCAGAAAATGTCCCAAAACTGCCACTCATCTACCTTGGACGAGCAAACCTACATCTCTTCTCAGCTTGATTAGACCTCTGCTGCTGCAGAGACACTGGCAGCTCCAGTTCCATACCAAACAACAATTACCTCAAAAGGAATAGTATACCATTCTGCCATGGAGACCTAATCTGCAGACCAATGGCGGAGTCATACTTCTCACATGACCGCCACTATGGTTCAGAGGAGGGCAACAAAGATGGTGCATGGATTGCATCACAAGTCCTATGAAGACAGGTTGAAGGAACTGAACATGTACTCCCTGGAGGAGAGGAGGGAGAGAAGGGATATGATAGAGACATACAAGTATCTTACAGGAAGGTTCAGGGTGCAGGAATACACTATTTTTAAGCGAAAAAGATGTTCCAGGACTAGAGGGCATGGGATGAAGTTGGAGGGAGGATGATTCAGAGGAAACATGAGGAAGAATTTCTTCACAGAATGGGTGGTGGACAAGTGGAACACCCTGCCAGAGGAAGTGGTGGGGGCTGAAACAATCACAGGATTTAAGAATGCATGGGATAAACATAAAGGAATTATGGAGGTCAGGGGTAAGGTGCAACAGACTTCTAGGAAAACATAAACTGAACTTACAAGCTCAAATGGGCAGACTGGGTGGGCCATAGGCCCTTATCTGTCGACACTATCTATGTATCTATGCATCTATATATCTATGGAACAGGTCTTGCGGGCTTGCGTGTATAACTGTCGACCACTGCATCTCCTTAAAAGGTAGAGGCCATTGAAATGAGCTGCAGAAAATACATGTCATGGGAATCCTTCGGCAAGACTTCTTCCAGAGCACATGCCAAGAGCATAATTCTGCAATTATAAAACAGGAGTACACTGTACTCAGGTTAGCTCAGATGCAAAACAGTCTCCTATAAGAAGAGTCCACATCCTTGACATGTGCCTCTGACAGAGCCACTGAGCCTTCCAAAAGGAAGGTGATATGTTTACTGTTTTATTTTACTGCATACTGCTTTATCTGCCATATGAAGCACCTCCCATTTCTTGGAGCACTCCTCCTGAAAAAGGAAACATTGCATCCTAGGCCTAGGTAGCTGTTTTCTCTTGTTTGCACCATCTCATTCCTTGTCTAGTATTTGGTCACATTGTCAAAAAATTCAGAAAACACTTGAGGACCAAGGCCTATGTGGGCATTAGGGGATTCACATCCGGAGTGTCTATGTCCTGAACCTCCTTCATTTGTAGCATCCTGCATGCCTCTATAATAAAAAAAAATAGCATCTTCATGTCAAAGTGAGAATCTGCTTTTTTTCACTTAGGTTCTGTCCCTTCCCCTTCCTTTTTATCCGATGGTGCTAGTTTTAACGGATCAGGAATTTCACCATCACTCTCATCATCCTTATCTTGATCCACAAAATTCTCAGATCAGGAGATGCCTGCTGATCTTGGTGAGCAGGACCTTCCTGCTTTGATGCACCTGGATGTGTCTGTGAGGGAGTTCCTGACCTGAGGGGCCCACCTTTGATTCAGGTTTCTTTGCAGGCACCACCTGTAGGTCAGAATTATCAGCCTCTAGCATCTCCTTTAAGAGGAGTAGAATAAATATGTACAACTCAGCTTTGCCACTGCCAGTAGGGTACAACAGGTGCAGCCTCCCAACCCCACCCATGGCAATGAGTATGTGGGTGGTGGGGGCTGAAATAGACATATTAGATTGTGTTACACAGAAGGACAATATGACCATAACCCCATTGGCGATGGTCTCATAGTTCTGCAGCAGGTCTTACATCTTCAAAAACATGGGTCTAAATTAAGGTTTTTAGCAGTGACAGTAATCTAAAAAACTCCTTATACCCGCTGCTTGTACAGTGCCTCTAAGAAGATACATCCCCCCAAAAAATAATCAAATTGGCTCCATCTCCTTGCAGACTGAAATAAGCAGTAAGAGGAGAGGGACTTTTATATAACAAACCACTGAAAAATAGGTATCTTCCCCATTGCTTGGTTCCACATGGCTAGTTGCACCTTTTGCTGTCTTCTCCTGTGACAGGTCAGTGGGGAATGCACTGAAAAGCACTATAGTATTTGCCAGAGACGATGGAGCCACTGATGCCTTGCTTGAGAGCACCAACCACACTGTGCACATTTGTTGATGTTGCACATGCCCATTCAGTGTGATGATGTCAGCAGGGATGTCTTGAGAATGTGCACACACAGCAAGTTGTAATGTAGCAAGAGTTCTATCAACAAACTCTCTCAGTGAGGAAGACATGTCATGGAGGAAGTGTTGACTTCAAGTCAGCAATGAAGG
Source organism: Neoceratodus forsteri (assembly GCA_016271365.2). NCBI lineage: Eukaryota > Metazoa > Chordata > Ceratodontiformes > Ceratodontidae > Neoceratodus > Neoceratodus forsteri. The sequence goes on from CM057453.1 coordinate 1,192,172,099, forward strand.
ATAAATGGTGCACAAGATTGTGCACTCATCAGTCAGTCTCCCCGGTGAGACAGTCTCAAAACAGTGGCAAAAGGACTTCCAGTTGCATCAGCATCCCATGTAGATGTGGTTCCAGAGAGATCCCCCTTGGCTGACAGTAAATCATATAAAAATCTTGCCTATCCACTTTCAAACTGTTTAAAATGTAAACTAGGTGCCATAGCCTTGGCAACGAAGCAGAAGCTAAGAGTATTTTTGACAGGTCTGACTTTGGTCAAGAAAACGGGCCATAACTGTGGCTCCCAGCCTTGCATCCCAGTGCATCCCTGACCAACCATGAGGACTTTTCTGTGGAGGATAATGAACAGCAATTCACCATCACTTCAAAGAAGCTGTTCTGAGAGCTGAACAAATCTGTGGACTTCAATGAACAGCATAGAGAGCTCAGTGGCAGGCATGAAACAGATAGTGGGAGAGCTCAAAGATAGGATGGTGGAGCTGAAGAAAGGACTCACAGAAACGGCTGCCCAGACAGACCACCACAACACCACACTGCACTACCTTTTCAAGTGCAACAGGGAGGTCAGTGAAAAGCTGAAAGATCTGGATCTGAGGTCCCATAGAAAGTACCTTAGACTGCACGGGCTCTCAAGGGGGTACGGAGCAAGGTGATATGATGACCTATGTGGAATCCATCCTAAAAGAACTTTTTGTCTGGCTGAAAAAGGGACCCCTGTCTTGGGAAAAGGGGATGTCATGTCCTAGCGGCTCGTCTGATGGACCTGAAGATGAAGCTGAAATCCACAGTGAAATGGGCCATAATTGCAGTCGCTCAGCCTTGCAACCAAATGCATCCCTGACCAGCATTGAGAATTTTTCTGAGGAGGAGGATGAGCAGCAACTCACCATCACTTCAAAGTATCTGTCCCTGAACTACCAAACTAAGCTGAGAGCCTTACAAGCAGCATGGAGTAAGACAGAGGTAGTTTTCGGGGACATCAAGCTATTCTTGACCATAACTTCACCCCGCAAACTATGGTGAAGTGAAGAAAACTGTTAAGACATAAAAATGCAACTATACTTGCTAATACAATGCAAGGTGTATTTGCAAAATGGACTCAAATTCTTCAGGACACTCGTGGAGGCCCGATTGACCATGACTACCCTGGGCGTCCCAGATGAGATGCTTGGTCTCCCCCATTCCATGGAATGGCTCCTGAAAAAACAAGCTTGGCAACCCGTGGGGAACACAAGAGGAGAGACTGAAACCTTGTATCCTCATCAACAAGCAAGAGCTTGTCAGCCATTTGGAACAGAGTCGAGGAGCCAGGACCTAGCACTGCAACACATTGCAGACTATAATGCTGAGGAGCCAGGGCCTAGCACTGCAACACAGTGCAGACTGTAATGCTGAGGAGCCAGGACCCAGCACTGCAACACAGTGTAGACTACAATGCTGAGGAGCCAGGGCCTAGCACTGCAACACAGTGCAGACTATAATGCTGAGGAGCCAGGACCTAGCACTGCAACACAATGCAGACTATAATGCTGAGGAGCCAGGACCTAGCACTGCAACACAGTGCAGACTGTAATGCTGAGGAACCAGGCTCTAGCACTGCAACACAGTGCAGACTATAATGCTGAGGAGCCAGGACCTAGCACTGCAACACAGTGCAGACTGTAATGCTGTGGAGCCAGGCTCTAGCACTGCAACACAGTGCAGACTGTAATACTGAGGAACCAGGCTCTAGCACTGCAACACAGTGCAGACTATAATGCTGAGGAGCCAGGACCTAGCACTGCAACACAGTGCAGACTGTAATGCTGAGGAGCCAGGCTCTAGCACTGCAACACAATGCAGACTATAATGCTGAGGAGCCAGGGCCTAGCACTGCAACACAGTGCAGACTATAATGCTGAGGAGCCAGGCTCTAGCACTGCAACACAGTGCAGACTATAATGCTGAGGAGCCATTTGGAAAAATTCTAGCATCGGCATAGAGTTTTCTACTAGCCCCCCCCCGCCACCCTGGGATAGCCCCTTGTGCTGTTTTCTTGGATTTAATCTCTTATCCGTGCACCCTCTGGTAACATTAGAGTAACTTCACAAACTGTAAGTACTTTTTCACTAACTGGCAGATCTTCAACTAAACTGGTGGGGGTTACTGCTTTGATTCTTAATTATGGTACAAAAGCTTACTGTTTTCATTCTTCATAATCATAAATAGTAAACCTAGAATGAGAACTTTGTTCTGATGATCCCACCCGAGACATTTATGGTACGTTGAGGACTTTGGACAGCCACCAATAAACCCCACACGGTGCAGCCTTGCTGTAATTCCATTTTCCATGGCTGAGTTCCTGCCAGTTGGCATGGTGAAGATAATCTGGCATGAGGGGCCAACTTGCAGACTTCCTTCATGGTGGCATTTGAACACTCCAGCTGCACTCACCCAGTCTTGTAATGTGGGGTGGCACCATGCCAGCTTGGACTTTGTCCTCACCATAATAGAATAGAGTGGAACAGTACTCATGGATTTGGCCCCAGCGTTTATGCGAAGACAGCATAGTAATGCGCAGGGGAATGGGCAAAGAAGGACTGATGGGGGTGCTGCACAGCAGTTGGCAGAGGTGAAACACTTGGCCCTGCTTGACAGACTTGCATATAAACTTTCACTGCTGGCATGCAAGGTAGAAGCTGCTGCAAGTGGGTAAAGGGACTAACCTCACGGAGGTAGCAGAGTCTCCATTCATGAGTATCAGCAGAGGGAAGGGGGAGAATGTATTCATTAATCACAGGGTTCACTGATAGTGAATGTTGTATGCGATTCACAGAAATGTATTTACAAATCCTAGATCATACTATTGAGTGTAACCTACTGGACGGTACAGCCTAACATGGAGGCTCAAGGATCAATTTTGCGTGTCCGCCATATACAGTAGTTGTTAAAATGTTGAAGTTACAGTTTAATGTAGATAGTTCCTGTTACAGTTTAGTTTAAAGTGGTGTTCAGTTTAATGTTCTCTGTGGCTTGGGGCTGGGGTCAGGAGAGAATGGTGGTAAAAAATGTGCAATCTAAAAGTAGTGACCTATAAAGTAAAATGTCTCAACTATCCATTTAAAAGAAATAGGGTGCTGCAAGAACTGGCGAGAATGGGGGCAACAGTTGTGTTACTCCTGGAAACTCACCTGAGTGAGGTGGAGCACACAAAAACTAAACGACAAGCAGGTGGGAGAAGTGTATTCCTCCATGTTTCAGGAACACACCCACAGATGGGATGTAGCCATACTAGTCAGGAGGGATGCACCCCTAGTGGTCGAGCAAGTCCATCAAGACAAAACTGGAACAAGCATTTTGATAAGGGGCTTATATAGGAAGACCCCTTGCACAATACGTAGCCTGTATGAGCCCAGTCAGGATACAGAACAGATTGAGTTTTTAAACGCCATTTATTGGACACTGTGAGAGACCAGGGAACACTGTACATTATTGGTGGAGACTTCAGCTGTTCCTGACCCCAGAGCAAGACAGTACAAATACTGCTGCTCTCCACAGAGTCAGAGTAGAACCCACCCTCAAAAAAACTAATGCATGAACTTGGCCTGGTTGACCTATGGAGGTACATGAATCCAAAAATCTGAGATTACACATTTTACTGAAATCTCCATAGGGTCAATACCAGGCTAGATCTCTTCCTGGTCCCTCGGGACTATGCATGCAGTAACACATACCCATATTGCTTCCATTACTGTCTCAGATAATGCTCAGGTTCTGATGGACCTGGAGGTGCAGTCAACCACTGGGACCCTGAGTTGGAGACTGAATGTGTCCCTTCTTAAAAGACCACATTTTCAGGATATGGGGAAGTCTACTATTACAAACTGTGTGTCAGAAAATCATATAACTGACACCTCACTGGTGGCCTGGTGGGACAGCTTGAAGATTACTTTAACAGGGTGCATCATAGCCTATGTTTCAGCCTTAGAACAAGACAGACATAATGAAATACTTGACTTAGAAAGAAAAATCTTTGACACAAAATGTGAACACAAAATAACATTAACTGAGAATAGGAAACAGGAACTAGACCAATATCGAGAAAAGCTTACTAGACTACTTGAGCACAAAATAGAGGGTGTGATTTGCTATGCTCATCAGAGGTATTATGGGTGGGGGGGCAACACAGCAGGCCACCTTCTGGCCTGGCAGCTCAGAAAGGCAATGGTCAGCAGGGCAGGGCAGTACATAGGCTCAGGAGGTCTCCTAACAATGCCCAATATGAGCTTACCCCAATAAGATAGTTGAAAGATGTGCAGAATATTATAAAGAGTTCTCTTCCAGTCAAGAAGTCCATGACAGGCAGAAGAAACAGGAAGCCTACTTTAGCAACTTAAATTTATCCAGTGTGTCTGAAGAAGTAAAAGGCAATCGTAGACCAGCCAAGGACCAGATGACTGCAGCTATTGCAAATTACCTGATACAGACAGCACAACAGCTACATTTTACAAAAAACTTATGGAGCTGGTCACCTTACACCTGACTCAGGTATGCAGAGGGGTGGAGGCGGGAACACCATCACCATCATGGAGTCAGGAGCATATTTCAGTTATTTACAAATGAAGAAAGACCCAGCATTATGTAGCTCCTATAGACCCATGTCCCTCCTAAATGTAGACCAACAGATATTCACAGCTAATTTGGCCAAAAGGTTGCAGGAGTTTGTGGGGGCCTATTCCATCCTGATCAAACCGGCTTCATTAGAAGCAGTGTCAGTGGCTTAGTAGGTAGCACACTTGCCTCTGAGGCTTGGAGATCAGAGGGCTATGGGCTCAGTTCTCACATCTGGCACTTGGGTTAATATCCCAATACTGACATTGTAGTGCAGCATGAGGGGGGTGCTGCACTTCTGAGGTGCCGTCTTTCGGATGAGACGTTAAACCGAGGTCCCATCTGCCTGGATTGGTGGTAGTTCAGGTGGATGCTAAAGATCCCATGGCACTTATCGAAAAGAGTAGGGGAATTTTTTATTCAAAACTCAAAAGAACATTCAAACAACAGTGTATGACTGCATACAAAATCTTAATAAATGAAAAGAAAAAACATACATATCCAGCACAACATACCATAAACCCCAACTGAAATGAAAAACTTACCCCCTCCCCCTCCCTACCAAAACAGTAGGGGAATTTTCCATTCAAAAACTGAAAAGAACAGAGAAACAAAAACAGTAGTGACATCCTACAAAATCATAAGAAAGGAAAAAGATGAAAAGGCGAAATCATAAAGCAGTATTACATCACACATGCTACCCCATACAGAAATGAAAATATAGGAAAGAAACTCCCTCCCCCACCCACTTAGAGAGTAGGGGAAGTGTTAAACCTTGACTGGAAAACATACAAACAAATCAGTAGTACAGCACACATAAGCATAAAAGGAAAAAAGGAAATCATAATATAGTATTACATCATACGGTAAACCTATAACTAATGAGGAAAAGAACAGAAAAACAAACCAGCACATTCAACATGTAAAATATAAGAAAAAATATGAAAAAGGTGAAATCATAAAGCAGTGCCCCAGACATAAATGAAAAAACAGTCCCCCACCCCTTCCCCACAAAAGGAGTAAGGGAAGTTGTCCAAAACTCAAAAATAACATACAAAGTGTAGTACTTCAAGTTGCAAGGGAGGGCAAACCTCAGTAAATTAAAAGGGGACAAACAAGCAATAATAACTGAGCCGCAGGCAATGCATCCAACCTGCAAATCTCTCAGGACAAACAGGAGAACACAGACAATACCCAAGAAATGGACTGCCACAATGACTGATAAATCTGGACAGACACTGAACAACGCTCCCAAGCCCTTAATTTACATAAATTCAAAGAAACCTGTTCAAACAACTGATCTTCAGAGATAAGTTGTTGTAATGAGAGACGGCACCGGGTATTCCAAATGTAATACTTAAAAAAGGTCAAAAACAGCCAAAGCGTAGTTTTATCGTGTTTGGTCCATTGATATGGAAGAATACCTAACAACAAAATCTCCGGAGTCATAGAAAAAAAGGCGAATCAGGCCAACGAGCCTGCAGCAACTTCCAGAATCTCTGAATATAGGGACATTCAAAAAAAAGGTGATTAATAGTCTCTATTTGTGAAGTACAAGAGGACCTGGGACAAAACTGTTCATCACTAGGTTTGTGTTTTAAGCTGCCTTTTACATTAAGTTTAGAGTGAAGGGCCAACCAGTTCACATCCCACATATGTACAGGCGTACAGGACGACGTAATCATGGCCAAAATCTGCTTAATCTCAGCAGGCAACATACTGGAAAAATGAGGTTGAACTAGAAAAAAAGTATCCTGAATCAAAAGATACAAATGTTTCCGCAGGACGGAGGAGACCTGATGTCTAGTCAGCATCCATAACTTAAGTTTACCAAAACAGGATCTGTAAGAAAGAGGCAGATCCACAATTTTCTTTTGCCGGGGAATAACTGCATCAGTCCGCCAATCATGAAGAAAACCTCCAAACCTATCAGAGACCCAGGGCACCCACACCTTGGATGCCGGGAGAAGGAGTGGCCATAAACTATGAATAACAAAAAAACAGGAAAAAAAAAAGGAAACAAGGTTAATCATGTTCAAACCCCCCTGGGCCACTGAACAATATAAAATGCCTCTTTTCACAGGGTTCAGTCTACTCCCCCAGATGCAAGAAAAAAAACAACTATAAACCCTCATATCCAGAGGTGATAGAAGAGCAGAAATCGCACTTAAATGTAAAAATAGGGCCAATAAAAAAGTTTTAGCTATAAAAACACATTTCCATTTGGACATCCACCATCGATTCCAAGATGTAACTTTTTGTTGTGCTTTAAACAATAAAATCTCCCAATTAAGGAGAGCTAAATCTCCAGGTCCAAAAAATAAACCCAAACTTTTACAAGGCTGGAATGCCCATAACCTCTCTACGGGGAGCAGAAGCAGCACTGAGTAAAAGGCATTTGCTTTTTTGAAAATTAATACTAGACTGAGATATGAAAGCATAAGAAGAAAGTTCTTGATTTACCAACAATGTGTGTCAGAGAGAAATAAAAGTAAATCATCAGCATAGGCCAAAGTGCACAATTCCAGGGCTGTACTGGAAAAAGAAAGTCCAGAAATGGTGCAAGAATTATTGATGCTACGGAGCAAAGGGTCAATGGATAAAATATACAGCGCAGGGCTGAGAGGACACCCCAGTCGAACCCGCCTAGCAACCAAATGCTTCTGATCCGTCTAACCATTAACCAGAGGAATAGTCACATCATTTGCATAACAAGCCCGTAAAATATCAATAAACATATCAGGAAACCCATAGGCAGCCAAACAAGATCAGAGGAAGTCATGTGGAACACGATCAAAGGCCTTGGCCTGGTCCAGGGAAAACAAAAAACCCGAAAGTTCCCTCTCCTGACCACATTCCAGGACCTCCCGCAACATTATTAAATTATCCATAATGGACCTTCCTGAAACAGTACATGCTTGTGAAGGATGAATAATATTCAAAAGTACAGGTGTAAGTCTCATACTTAGAAGTTTAGTAAAAATCTTAAAATCTGAATTCAACAAAGTAATGGGGCACCAATAAGTAAGGGATTCCCTGTCACTAGATTTATATGATTGTAACCCCCGGGTGGTGCTACACCAAGGGCTACTACCCCTGTCTGCTTGACTACTGACAGGATGAGGGGCCTAGGTTCTATGGCGGGTGCCTCCACCCAGAGGTCAGGGTTTGTAGTGGTTAGACTAGTTTGGCCACAGCCCTCTGGGACACTGAGACACCCTTTTATTCCTACTAGTGGCCCACACAATACACCATGAGTATCTTCACTATTTACGCTTACCCACAGGACTGGTTCTGTCAGCTTGACTCTGGGGACCCTCTGTAAAACAAGATGATGCAGTACACTAGCCACAGTGCAATACTTTAACATAAACAAACACCACAGTCAGTGTAACTTTACTGAAACAAACAGATCTGATTTATTTAAGGAGCTGTAACAAGGCAAGGGGGAATCAGATTAATTAGGTTAGACACATTAATAATCACAGTACTGTGCACATACTCAGAGTCCCAAAATGTCACTCTCTCTGGGTACCCAGGATGGTGGGGAGCTAGCCAGGATCGGTGCAGCTGGTAGGGGCCCTGTGCTGGAAAAAAAACTTGCACAATACCCAATTGTAATCCGGAGCCAGATGGCTCAGTTCATGAATAAAGGAAGGAAAAGAAATCAGATGGAACACTTGCAATTTGATAAACAAATGGCAGGGAGCTACCCTGATTTGTACTCACAGACTCAAGGCTGAAAATGGAGTGGAATGCAGATTGTCCTGGATTGCCAGGAGAAACAGAATAGCTGGCCCAGCCCTTGTGGCAGGGCTCACTTGCACTCAATGCAGGCAGATGCAGTCCGAGTGATGCTGGCTATGACTTCCAGCTCACTGCACATTTTATATGTACACCGAACACTACCATGCAAGCAGCTTGTCACTTCACTTGCATGCTACAGGAATCTTGGTCATTCAGGAGATTGAGACTGGCTACAGAGGCTTTCTTCTCAGACTCAAACTCGGATTCAGTCCAAACATTACTTTGGCTCTCGCTCTCTGCTCGGATTCAGTCCGAACCTTGCTAGGGAATCACACTTCCAGCACAGCACACAGTTCACAACATGGGGAATTACTCAAATCTCAATCCCCACAAGCACTAAGCAAATTTATATGTAAAAGTCACTGACTGTACCAGACCACAGAGTCCCGACAGGCCGATCGCAATTCTGCACACTTTCGGTCTTCTTCAGGTTAAGTCTGGTCCCAAAATGACTTCTGCTTCTTCTTTTACTCCGAAAGCTCGGATTCAGTCTGAATTATGCTTACTAATGGCTGCAGGCTGACTTTGGGGCCTCAAACGCACTTCCCACACGAACTACTGTGCAACAAACGGCTGCACAAACACACAGGATGGTTTCCCTCTCAGCTTCCAACTTCAGAACAGTTTTCTTCTGCCCCAAACCTCAGGGCACTTCAGCATTTACTTCCTGTTCGGAGTCGCAGTCCAAAAATTAAGGTTCCTCTTCTTTACTTCTTCTTCACACATGTTCCCCATGATTTAGGCCACAACAACGGCTTTCCTTTTTCACACAAAATTCGGAGACTTGGTCTGAGAAAACACAGTCCTTTTCTCTTTCTCCAGGAGAGCTGAAGACAGACACAGACAGGCCGTTTCCATGCCTCCTGCGTGGTTCCCGTGCTGCCCCGTGGGCAGCAGCCCCACGAGCTGCTCACTCTTCCAGCTCCATGCTCAGACTGACTCTTTCAGCAGGCAGTCTGGGCATTTCCCCCAAATCCAAAAGATTTCAGTTGGCTGAGTCTCCCTGTCAGTCACAACAGGCACCCTCTATTGGTGAAAAAAGGCACCAAGGTCTAAACTACATTTCCCAGAGGCTCTCTTCATACAATCCCCGGGTGGCTGGCTCCACTTGAGAGTCCAAGTTCTGATTTGCCAGCAGGCTCCATTTTAAGGAACCCCTCCCCATTGATTGGACCCCTTTAGCAGTTCAGATCCGAAATGGAGGGCCAAAACACACAGAGTCCCCGCTGCAAAAAAGGCAGGTTAGACAAACTGCATTTTACTTAACACTCTAACTGGTTTCAGGCAAACAGTTACATCTTTTGAATGGGCTCCCTCTGCGTATATAGCGACTGCAGAAACGGAGTGATTTTCTCAGTGGCCCAGGCATGACTCGAGCAGAGAAGCACACAGACCCCCCCCATTACAAATTAATTATACTGCAGTTTGGCAGCTCTTAAAGCGACAGCACATGGAGGCATTAGGCACTCTCACTCAATTATTTTTTAAATCAGCTGAAATGCAGGACACCAGCCGGGTGCAGAGCATTTAGGCTCACCCAACGAAGGCTTTTTAGTGACCCCCATTTGTAGGGGGGTTACATAATAAAATTAAGAAACCTGCCGACATGGAGGGAGGGACATGGGATGATTACAATAAACAATTAAAGACCGCCTACAACTCTGTCAAAAGGACAGGAACAAGTAATTTGTATAGCTCATATGGCAAACCATCCACCCTGGGAGAGGATCCAGTTTTGATGTGAGCAATAAGGGCCAAAAATTCAGTCTGAGAAATGGGGGAACAAAGAGACAATTTTTCAGCCTCAGAAAGTTGTGGTAAACAACTTTGAGAAAACCAGAGATGAACAACTGAAGGCTGGGGTGACAAATCAGGGACCTGCAGAGAGGAGGCCACATATGAATCCACAGCAGCCAAAATATCCTCCTTGCCGGAAACAGAAGAGCCATCAGGTAAACGAAGGCTATGAATCTGTTTGACATGATGTTGACTCTAGCAAAATTCAAGGGGATTTACAAAGGCAAACTTACCTGAGTGCAAAATCATTGCACAACCTCTGAGGACTTCAGCCTATTATACTATAAAGAGGCAAGTTGTGCCTTCAAAATCTGAATACCCTCTGAATAATCCCCGCAAGCAGTATTATGCAGGGAAGAAAGTTCCAGCAGGCAAGACTGATAATACACATATAGGTCAGTTTTGAATTTCCCTTGTAATCGCCCCATTTTGTGAAAAAAAATCCTGAATATCAGCTTTCATGGAAATCCACCACTCCAAAGAGGAATCATACAAAAAAAAAGACATATTTCCTGGCAGCCAAAACTGCCAGAAAACCCTGATGAATAAGAGCATTCTGTAACAATGTCAAATTCAGTCTCCAATAACCTGGACCATGACCAATCCAGGCAAAATTAGATATCAGCCAGGAAAGCAGAACATGGTCAGAGGAAATAACCTGGGTTGTGGAGGTCTGTTGAACACCCAGCATGCCAGACAGAAACACATAATCTATCCTGGTAGCCTAGGAACCCTTAAAATAAGTTTTAGGTGGAATCTTCACCCCAATAATAAATGCATCAACCAAGGACGCTTGCAGTAACAGGGAATTCAAACAGGAAGCATCACAAAACATTTAGTAGTTTTTGCCCCTTTGTCAGTAAGATACCTGCTGCAATTAAAATCTCCAGCAAAAACAACCTTCCTGTTGGTAAAGAGATAGGGCTGAATCAGTTGGTGCAAGGTCACACGAGCAGCCTTGGTCTGGGTGGCATAAATATTAATCAAACGAACTGGCATCATACCAAAATCAAGATCTAGCAACAATGCTCTTCCCGGTTCCACATCTACCAAGTGGATGAGTTTAGCCGCCAGGTTAGCAATTACTATTCCAACCCCAGAACAATTATCCACCCCAGGAGACCAATACATCGTACCCCATAACCATAACCAAGCAGTGCTAGCCGCATTCATTTCTGCAGCAGTATGCAAACGAGTATCCTGAAAAAAGATAATATCAAAGGGATGAGTGGAAAAGAAGGAAAAGGTCAAAGTTCTTTTCCACTCAGACTGGATACTGTTAACATTCAGAGATGCGAAAGAAAAATCATACAATGCACTATCCAGCAAAAAAAGATCAATCAGGGGGATGAGCATCAGGGTGCGATTTGAGCCAAGCCCTTGTACCCATACATTTTTTCCTAACTTTTGCTATAACCACCTCCTGAAAAAAATTTCCCTCTGAAGTCCCATCAACCTGGGAAGAAGGTAGAGAGGCTGAATTAGAGCCAGACTACGTATCCACTTCTTCAGCAGGGAGCATAGCAAACTTATTTACTCAGAGGAACGACGTCGTCAACCACAACGGGAGTTTATGTCTTGAGCTAGCTCTTCTTTTTTTTGGTAGACAAAAATCTACTCTGGGGGAGGCAGCACAACAATCTCTGAAGGTGGGGAAGACATAGCCTGATCAGAAGAAGCAGGTTGTTCTGGAAGCACAAGAATGGGGGCAGTCACCAACTGAGGAGCAGAGGGAAGGTCGGGGTGACTACAGCAGGAGCCTCCAATAAAGGGGAAACCAGTGGACCTTGAGGATCTGGGATATGAGGGGCCCCAGAATAGAAAGGCCTGCCAGCAACATTAATATAATAATCCTGAATAGCAAAATCAGAATTAGAGGTGTTATGGGCAGCCCAAGGGCAGACCGAGAAAGAATGAGCTTCATCACACAGGGAAAACTTAGGGGGACTGTAACAATGAAAAGCAGAATACCCAGTTTCACCACATTGAGAGAATTTAGATACATCACAGGTCCTGCTAAGATGGTGGGCCGAACCACATTTATAACAATGGTGCGGTTGGCCAGGATAAAAAATAAATCCTTTGTCCCGACCTGAAAAAACAATTGGGGAGGTGAGATAATCCAGAATCCCCCTGAAAAAGGTTAACCTTGAAATGCCAGCCCCCATTCCAAAATCCCTCATCATCAATAATGGGTTCAGGATTGCCATGAATCTTGCAGCATTTCTCCAGCCAGGAAATTATATCAGTCACATTCACCCCCTCATTTCAGAACAAGACCATAATCACATTAAAGGTATGTTTAGTCAAAGGAATCACCTGGAAGTCCTGCCACAGAGGGTTAGTCTTAAACTGAGCATATTGAATCCAAAATGTATCTAAAAAATTCTGGGACCAAATACTAATGTCATATGAGTCTCTCCTGGAGTATGAATGAGGGCATACACATGGGCAGGGAAAAAGCCCATAGATTGTTTCAACAGTATTTTTCCAACATAAAATCGATCAGGAAGATAATCAGAATGGCCCAAAAAATGAAGGCATACAGCATTTCATCTCTTGGCCAACTCAGCAGGAGCTTGAAATAAACTAGTGAAGGTCGGGGCTGCAGATGGCTTCGATGGAAGACCACCAGGATCAGCAGCAGAAGCCCCCAACATAGGGGAAGTGTCCAAAGTAACAGAGGAATCCTCAGGAACCCCTGTAGATGTGGAAGGGTCAAGGGGGGCAATAAGAGGAGCATCCTGACCTGGAATCTGGTGCAGTTGTGGAGACTCTCCTCTCAGTCCATCCAGATCCGGAGCCATGGGCTGGGAAACTGAGCTACGTGCAGTATCGATAACAGAGACAGCAGAGTCTGAGATCCAAGACCCATCCATCTCCTGACACCAGCCAGACCTAGCTAGAGCTTTCTCCGAGGACCAGTCGACCCCATGTACTAATTCAGGCCAATCACCAACGGTGACCCCCGAACGGGAGTAGAGAAAGAAGCAACAGAAGCCTCCACAGTAAGAAGCTTAGGAGAAACAGATGTACCCTCAGGTGAGGTACTCACCCCACCCTTCCGTTTCTTATTGTCAGCACCCAAAGGTCCATGCGACTGCAATTCTGGAGTTTTAGGGACACCTGAACCTGAAGAGTGCAACAAACACAGAACCTGGTTCGGATGATTACCAGGGAGAGGAACAACAGTACCTTGCTGGCCACATCTCTTCTTCTGACATCAACTCCTCCGCCTGGGAAGAAGAGACCAAGCCAGTCACTGACAGATCATTGGAAGGAAGACGAGTCTTCAGAGCCAAACTGTTAGAAGCAGTAGCATCACGCAAGGCAAATAGAGATTCATGTTCATTAATTATATCGAGAAGCTGGTGCTTCTTAAATTCAAGATCCAAATATAAATCATCTGCAGCATCCTGTGGTGTCTTGCGATCCTTCGGTGAAAACTGAGGGTGCTGTAAGCCCCTCAAATGATCCAAATGTGTAGCTCCTAAGGTATCGGAGACCAAGGTGGGAGCTAACCCCTCAGCTGCTTCCACTTCCAGCTCCAGTACCAGACTGCCAACCTCCTCCTCCATCTCCAAGTCCAACAGCGCCCCCTACCTCAGAGTAGGGGAATTTCCCCAGTGTCCTGGCCAGATTTCCCTCATTCACTAAAAAAATACCCCCAACAGCTTCACCTGGTTCAGTTTCATGTTGGTTACCATCTGTATCCCTCTCCCCCTGGTCGCCCCTGAAAAAGGGACTTCTAGTCTCAGTGGGCCTACCGGGTCAATAAAATTCAATAAATAAATAAATTAGAGAGAGGCACGTTTATGATAACATCAGGTATCTGCTAAGCATTTTGGCCAAGCAACAATCGGAAAAGGTGTTCATTATGGCAGTTTTTGTGGATGCTGAGAAAGCATTTGACAGGGTGGACTGGACCATCCTGTGCTACACTCAGAGCAAGATGGGCTTTGATGAACATTTTATGCACTGCAGCACAGCACGCTATAAGGCACCAGAGGCATTGGTACAGATTAATGGTATAAAATCTGTCAGATTTCCCTTGTTCAGAGGTACAAGGGGGGTGCCTTCTCTCCATCCTACTTTTTGCCCTGTGTATCAAGCCCTTGGCAGTGGCAGTCTGGAAGAGCCTGGGCATAAGGGGCATCAGAGGCCCTGACAGAGAGCATAAGCTTTCACTATACACTGATGATGCTGTATTTAATTTGAATAACCAAGAGCAGTCCATCCCAGAGCTCTGTAAGCTACTTGAGACTTATAGGGAGCAGTCCGGGTATAAAATTAACTATGAAAAGTCACAAGCCCTCAAACTTAGTGGGCATTGCCCACAATACTTAGAACTTTCCCATTTGTCTGGGCTAGGTATAAAACAGGTGCCTGGGAGTTAAGGTAGCTACGCCACCTTTTTCATATTAATTATGGGGCTCTGTTGCATGACATCACAGCAGACATCCACAGATGGACAGTTCTGCCCTTTAGATTTGTGGACAGAGTAAATATCTTCAATATGAATGTCATGCCCAAGTTAGTGTTTCTTTACAAGATGCTTCCCATTAAAATACCTGAGGTGTGAGGAGATAGAGATGTCGATTGGGAGAAGGGCAGGGGTAAATGGAGAAAGTGACAAAGGCAATAAGGACAGGGATGGGGCAAAAAGGAGTAAGGCCATCAGGAAATGGAGAGTAATGAGTACCAATGCCCGTAGTCTGGGCAACAAGCTCCCTGAACTGGTGGCCTTGATGGAAGAGGGATGCCTGTATATTGTAGAAGTCACAAAACATGGTACACAGAGAACCATGACTGGGATGTTAACATACCAGGGTACATAACCTATAGGAGAGACAGGAAGGGGAGAAGAAGGGGAGGAGTAGTTCTCTATGTAAAGGAAGGGATAAAATAAACTGAACAAAAGAATAAACAGGGAGGAGAGGAGGCACTGTGCCTTACCTTAGAGACTGGAAATGGCACCACAATCCTCACAGGGGTTGTATACAGACCCCCATGTCTTGGGGAGGAAATGGACAAGGATATGATAGAAGGCATTCTTAGGATGGCAGAGAAAAGGGAGATACTGTTGATGGGAGACCTGAATATGCCAGATGTTAACTGGAGCACATTTGCTGCAGCCACATCCAAGAGCAGGATCATTCTCAATGCCCTACAGGTGGCATGCTTCAGACAGCTAGTTTTGGAACCCACTCGTGAGGGAGCAATCTTAGACCTCATACTCTCAAATGGGGACAGTGAGAGGATCTCTGATCTAGAAGTGGGTTGCCATCTGGGAACAAGTGACCATCAAACAGTGTGGTTCACGATAAACTCAGCTACAGAGTCATGCCATACAAAAGTGAGGGTACTGGGCTTCAGGAGGGTTGACTTTGGCAAGATGGGAGAGTGCCTTAGAAAAGCACTAGCAAACAGGCTAGAAGGAGGGGTGGAGCAATAACGAGGAAACATCAAAACTGCCATCACAGAGGCAACAAGCCTTTGTGTGAAGCAAATAAACAAATCAAAATGAAAGAAAAAGCCACTATGGTTCTCAAAAGAGGTGGTGGGGAAAGTCATGGAGGAAAAAGATAGCATTCAGGAAGTATAGGGAAACACAGAAGGAGCAGAACAGAGAGCTGGACCAGTTAAGGCAGAAGGAAGCAGGGAGGGAAGTCAGAATAACAAAGGCCCAAACTGAGGAAAAGATAGCCAACTCGGTTAAGAAGGGGGATAAAACCTTTTATAGGTACATCAGGGAGTGTAGAAAGACAAAGGGAGGGATAGTGAGGCTAAGTAGATTGGACAGTGGGTGGGCAGAAAGGGACAGTAAAAAAGCAGGGATACTGAACGAATATTTCTGTTCAGTATTCACAAAAGAGGAGGAGGGGGAGGTGCCTAATCCAATTAACAGAAGCACTCTTGATGGGGGGGTCGATCCCAGTCCTTTCACAAAGGAAAGGGTTCTGAAAGAACTCTTAAAACTAAAGGTGGACAAAGCAATGGGGCCTGATGGAATTCACCCCATAATTCTAAAAGAATTAAGGGGAGAACTAGTGAAACCACTGACTACCCTTTTTAACAAATCATGGGAGGAGGGTGTGGTACCTGAGGACTGGAGGAAGGCAGATGTGATTCCCCTTCACAAAAGTGGGACCAAGACAGAGGCAGGAAACTACAGACCTGTCAGTTTGACCTCTGTGGTAGGGAAAGTGATGGAATCACTTCTGAAGGAAAGAATTGTTGAGTACCTAGATGCCAGTGGGGCACAGGACCCAAGGCAGCATGGGTTCACAGTGGGAAGGTCATGTCAGATGAATCTAATTGATTTCTTTGACTGGGTGACCAAAGTAGTAGACCACGGAGGGGCTGTGGACATGGCCTACCTAGACTTTAGCAAGGTATTTGACAAAGTCCCACACAAAAGATTGTCAAATTAACCAGCCTGGGAGTGGGTCCCAGGGTGGTAGCCCTGGTAAAACATTGGCTGGACAACAGAACACAGAAGGTAATTGTAAATGGAGTCCACTCTGAAGAAAGAGGGGTTACTAATGGGGTACCGCAGGGTTCAGTATTGGGTCCAGTCCTTTTTAATGCCTTTATAAGTGACATTGCAAAGGGACTGGAAGGAAAAGTATGCCTCTTTGCAGGTGACACAAAGATCTGCAACAGGGTTGATACACAAGGAGGCATGGAAAGAATGAGAAGGGACTTGGCAAGGTTGGAGGAATGGTCAGAAGTATGGCAGCTTGGATTCAGTGCAAAGAAGTGCAAAATAATGCACCTGGGAAACAAAAACCCAGGGGAAGATTACACAATGGGAGGGAAGGTAGTAACAACAACAAAAATGGAAAGGGACCTGGGGGTAATCATATCAGATGACCTGAAGGTTAGCAAGCAATGTGAGAAGGCAGTAGGGAGGTCTGGGGGTATAGTGGGATGTATAGGGAGAGGCATCACCAGCAGAAAACAAGAAATTGTTATTCCTCTGTACAGACAGTTGGTGAGACCCCATCTGGAGTACTGTGTCCAGTTCTGGAGACCCCATCTCTGCAAGGACATAGACAGGATAGAGGCAGTCCAGAGGAGGACAACTAAAATGGTGCAGGGTCTGCAAGAAAAGCCATACAAGGAGAGACTAAAGGAGCTTAATATGAATACCCTTGAGGAAAGGAGGGAGAGGGGAGACATGATAGAAACTTTTAAGTACCTCAGTGGAATCAACAAAGTCCAAGAGGGTAGCATCTTTCAGAAAAAGAGATGTGCAAAAACAAGGGGACACAATTTAAATATAGAGAGGGCCGGTTCAGGGGAAATGTGAGGAAGTATTTTTTCACAGAGAGGGTGGTGCACGCATGTAACAGCCTTTGCTGAGGAGGTTGTGGGGCCTAAAACTGTAGGAGAATTCAAGAATACATGGGACAGACATAAGGCAATTCTTGTGGGGTTTAAGAAGAAAGAGGCTGTTGGTTAACTAGGATCTGCAGCTTATCCTGTAGGCAGGGAAATGGGCAGACTAGGTGGGCCAAGTGGTCCTTATCTGCCATCAAAATCTATGTTCCTATGTTTCTATGTACTGATGAACAATAAACAAACTGTAACTGAAATGTGTCTGGAATGTGGGGAGGAGCAGAGTTAGCCAGAAAATGGTCAGAACTGCCATGGAGCAAAGGGGATCTGGGACTTCCCAACCTCCAGTACTATTATGTATCAGGACAACTACTCCTAAAAGTAACTTAACTTAAACAGAAGGAAAAAACAGGCTGGTATGAATTGCAAAATGTGGCCCCACTTGCCAGTGCCCCTATACACCATCCCATTCATTAGATTAACTCCAGAGATCTGGAAGCAAGCCCAAAATGTATGGACTAGGCTCACTCTTAGAGTTCTCCAAAAAGCAAGAACACTCACAGGGACCCCAAACTCCCCTGGCCCACTCACTATCATAATTGGAGACCCTGAATTCCAGTGCCTGGGATTTGGCAGCAGTTTCGAAAGGTGGAATTAAAAGGCCCTCACATACTATAACCAGCTGCTACAGGGTGGCCAACTAGTTTGGCACCCTAAAACAAATCTTTGGTCTGAGTCACACTGATTATTTCTTAGACACTTAAAATTACACCATTAGTTAGTGTTAAAGGCTGGCCTGCTGAATGTATATCTTGCAGACTACAAAACCTCTACTGGGCAGTGAAACTAAAGGAGGGGGGAATCCCCCAGCTCTATCAAATACTTCTGCAGGCTAGGGAAAATCATTCTGAGAAGGTCTGCAGAGCCTGGGAGGAGGAGGAGTCGAGCATCCCTCTTTCACCAGTAGATTGGAAAAAGATGTGGCCCAGGGGTGGTAGCTCTAGGCATACTTAAAATAGAGAGAATTTTGGTAGAAAATTGGTATTGGCTTCTTTCATTTCCCCACGAATACCCAGTATGTTGGAAGGCAGGCTTCCCTCGACTGTTGGAGGGAATGTGGTCAAACTGGAACCCGCAAACATATATTCTGGCAGTGCTCAGAACTTACCTGTTTCTGGACACAAATCAAACCAGAACTAGAAAGTATATGGGGTAAGCCCTTCCAACACAGTTTTCAGTCCATGGTCTTAGGGGTCCCTCTCAGGGATGCAGGCCCCCATAAATGAAGACAAACTTATGTATTAATGTATATAGTAGCCTGTAAAATACAGAACACTGGCTATGGCAGACCATTCCAACAGCAGGGGAATGGAGATCTAGAATGTTAGAGGTGCAGAAGATGGAGCGAATAACAGCCGAACCACATATGACTGTTAATAAATTCACTTCACCTTGGGCCACTTGAGAGACCTACAGGGTGGTGTGGGGATGCCCCCTAGTAAGCCAGTTACCATACTAGACTGGTGGCAAAGGTAGGGTTCTTCTAGGCCAGTGGAGCCCTCTGGGGGTTTCCATAAGAAACAACTTGGGAAAGGGAGTGCTGCTTTCATGGTCCTCCTTTGCCACCGCCCCTATTCACCCAGGTGATTCACCTTTACACAAGCATACCAACATAGGCACACGAGATGGACACAGAGCAATGAAAGCCACAAAAACATAAGAAGGCCACAACAGTTCTGGTTTTTATTCAAGTTCAACTGTTACTGTTTTATTAAATTATTGTTTGAGTTCATTCACAAGAAGTACAATGCTATCACAATGCAGCTAAATTGGAATGCCTGTAATTCAGTTACATTAGTGACACTTGAATGGACTAACGTGAGCGAATGAGCTATAATACTGAATGCACTAGAATTTCTGTATACCATGTAATCAACATGTGTCTGTAATGATGCATTGTCTTGCATATATCTAATAAAGCTGAGTTAAAAAAAATGGCAAAAAAAGAGCAATCACACACCAGGGACTCTGAAAAACACAGTCCTTTGTTATAGCAGTAGACAAACATTTGTCAATGCTGAACGTTTGATTGCTGGTATGTGTTGTGCAGCTGCTTTGTATTTATAGGCACTGCACACAGTTTGTTAAAGAATTATTATTAGTTTTTGGTTAATTTTGACCCCAGCTTTTGAAGATACTTGTTTTAGGATTCGACTTATAAACATGACATGCACCATTTACGGTAAAATGACCAAAATGTCATGTTGCACTAGAAATGCGAAAACACATCTTGTACATGATTTAAAAAAAGTTACGTCACGTTTATGAGATGATGTGGAAAAATGGCTATGTTGAAAGTCTGGAGTAAAAATATTGACAATTAGCGAAGTTATGAGTGAACATTGAAATAGTGTAACATTCAGTCATAACCTGGGCACTTTACTGTATTCTTATAGCAACATTTCAGCATAGCCTTCTTATTACCCAACCTCATGTACCCATTAGGTGAACATTTTCAAGTCCCTGCCAAAATGTCATTCCACACCACCAAATCGTCATTCTGCACCACAGGTACGAAAACACATGTGGCCAGGATTTGAAAAATGACAGCTGTCATGTTTGTAAGGTAGTGTGAAAAAATGGATATGTTCAAAATCTGGGGTCAAAATATTTAAATTGCCAAAGTTATGAGCAAGCGTATAACATTTCAACACATGTGCCTAACTTTGCCATTTTTACATATTCTGACCCCAAATTTTCAACATAGCCTTTTTATGACCCCAACTGTTGAACAAGATGGTAGAAATGTTCAAATCCTGCTCAAAAGGTGATTTTGTAATGCAACTGCGAAATCAACTTTCAGGCCTTATTTGTGTAATTCCACCACAATTGGTCATGAGGTGGGGTACCAAAAAGGCCATGTTGAAAATTTGGGGTAAAGCTATGCAAAAATTACAAAATTATGCAGCAAAGTTCAAAACCCAGTTAAAGTACATTGAACTGCACTTACCCTAGTTTCTCATATTGCAGTCAGCGGTTCCAGCAGCAAGATGTGTCTTCAATCAGAGAGTAGATCTTCACCCTGGGACCCGTTCAGGTGAGTGAGGGTGTGTGGGATTGTGACTGCTGAGTGTGAGGTTGAGCTGGGGTGTGTGTGTGTGGGGGGGGGGACAGAAAATTAAATAAATGTCAACTCCCTGATGGAAACACAGCCTTGTTGTGTGGTTAAGGCTCTTGTTAGTTGAACAATGGATTTGTTTTATCCAAATCAGAACCCTGAAGTATTAAAAAATAGATGTAAAAATCAGCCTCATGGTAATCAATGGAGTGCATCCCCACACTCGTCCCATGAAATGTCATTATAGGTGTTAGCATGGGGACAGTGCTGAAGACTAGGAAGTGGAAGGAATCTGCAGCTGTCAGCTCCACAGAGCCAAATTACGATCCTTTCCACTGTGAAATCGGGGCACATTAAAATTAAACTTTTGGCTCAGCCGGTCTTTGGTGCAGGTAAGGCTGCTCTCCAGTTTTTGTAATGAGCACCAAGAAAGGTGCTTATTAACAGTCATGGATTTTCTAAAATTTAGGTTTGTGCCAGTCATCAGGTATCCCTAACCTGCCCCGGTGTTACTGTCTAGTAGAGATGTTGCAAAATTTAATTTTGCTGGCAAAATCATGAATTTTGCCCTTCGAAACAATTTGCGTAATTAAGTACTTACGATGAAATTTCACTTGTCAATTTCACCATTAAATTTCGTTCTGCATTACTAAAGGCAAAATTAGGGAAAAAAGGCTTTGTTACATGATTTACTCTCTGCAGGTCACATGGGTGACGTCAGTCAGGCTGGAAGTCACTGATTCTGCTTACTTTTGCTCGTGTTCCTGGCAGAGGTAGTCAGAGAGCTAGGCAGCAGGAGAAATACTGTATAAATATTGTGGTTTTACACATTCTTCAGTTTGAAAATAGTTAATTTCTTAATCTTTGTTAGGACTTCTTGTATGTGTTTATTTTTTTCTGTTTGTAAGTTTATAGTGAGTGTGTGTGTGTGTGTGTGTGACTGCGTGTGACTGCTTCACTCTTTCTCTTTCTTTCTCTTTTTAAGATCTTTTTTTTTAGTTTTCTGTTAAGAAAACTTTTTTTTCTGTTTTAATGGATGGAAAAGGTAGGGCAAGTGGCACTGGTGGTTAGAAGGCTGTTCCATGCGTTCGTCTTAACATGTGAGCATTTAGACATGAAAGTCAGGCACCCACCCCCTAGCAGCAGCAGCAGGAGTCAGTGCCCCCCACCCAGTAGCAGGAACCTGTGTCTCCTGCCCCCAGCAGCAGGGGCCTCTGCCCCCCAGCAGCAGGATCCTGTTTCTCCCCAGAGAAGGAGCCAGTGCCCCGCCCCCAGCAGCAGGAGCCTGTTACCCCCAGCATCAGCAGAAGGAGCCTGTTCCCCTCGCCCCCAGCAGCAGGGGCAGGATGTGGACCCCAGGACATCAGCTGGCACCCCCTACCTCCACCACCAACCAAGAGTGTTCACGGTGTGGTCCTTTTTCACCACAAATGCTGCAGATGACAGTGCCGTCATCTGCAACCTTTGTGGAAGGAGTGTTCGTTGGGGGAAGAAAGGGGCACACTTTGGCAGTGGTGGCTGAAGGAGCCATGTGCAGCACCACCACCCAGCAGGGTGACTGGCGAAGCAACAAGAGGTTGCAGCAGTAGGAGGCAGCAGTGGTGGCAACACACAGAGGGAGAAGGGGGCCAGCAGGAGGAAGGCTGCCCTTGTGTGTCTGGTAGTGGGAGTCAGCGTCAGCACAGGGAGCACCGTACTCGGACACAGCAGCAGGATGCAACAGCACCATCACCTCTCAGCCGCCGGCGCCTCCATCATTGGGATGCTGAGCCTGCACTGGCCACAGCAGGTCAGGCCAATGAAGACCAGGCGACCATGCAAAATGAAGTGTGAGCTCTGAGGCAGGAGTTTGAGCAGTTTCATCAGGAGCTCAAAGAGGCCAGGGGGGACATTAACAAAATATTGGAGGATCCAGAAGCAAGTTTTGAACCTTCTGGTGGAGTTGCGTCATGGTGGTGGCAGTTCTGGCACAGTGTAAGTGATGTGTCAGCAATTAATGTTTTTTTTTCTTTTCTTTTTCCTATCCTGTGTCCTAAGTTAGTGATAGTCTTCTTATCTCCACCCCCAAAAATGAGAAATAAATAAAAAAAGAGTCCCAAAAACCTTTTCTGTCCTGTTCCTCTATATCGTCTTGTTTCTTACATATGAACATACAAAGAAGCCAGCAGAAGAAGGCCATTTGGTCTATCAAGTCTGCTCGTATTGCAGGGTCCACAAATGAGCTAATGTCCCTGCCCTCCCTTCCCACTCCTCCCATCCTCTCTACCTATGATCCTTCCCTTCCCCCTATGCCTATCCCAGCCTCTCTTAAAGCTGCCGACTGTCATCAATGAGATGACCTCTTCCAGCAGCACATTCCAAGTGTCCACCACCCTCTCTGTGAAGAAGTGCTTCCTGACCTTCCTCCTAAACCTCCCACCCTCCAGCTTAAGACTGTGCCCCCTCATGTTATGGTTGCCACTCAGCTTAAAGAGACTCTCTTTATCAACCTTATTTATCCCTTTCAAGTACTTGAAGATCCCAATCATGTCCCCTCTCTCTCTCTCTCTCTCTCTGTCTCCTGTCTTCCAGAGAGTACATGTTCAGTGCTCTCAATCTCTCCTCGTATGCCTTACCCTGCTGACCCACTATCATCTTTGTAGCCCTCCTCTGGATCTTCTCCAGCAAGTTAATGTCCTTTTTGAGGTGTGGGCACTAGTACTGAACTCCATACTCTAGATGCGGCCTTACCAGTGACCTGTACAAGGGCAATATAACCTGTTCTCTCCTACTACTGATCCCCCTAGATATGCATCCCAGCATCTTGTTTGCCTTTGCTGCTGCTTTCTTGCACTGCATGGAGTGCTTCAGGTCACTAGTGATCATCACTCCCTGGTCCTTCTCCTCCTCTGATGCAGATACTCTTTGTCTTGTGTTATAAAGACATGTCTACATTTTGTTTCCCAAAGCCATGTGATGTGGCAGTTGTGGCTGTGTGCAGAAACAAGACGTACACAACAATCACAGAAACATAAGCAATTTTATTATGAAGTTAAACATAAATATAATTTCAGTGCTTAACACACGTGTCCTGCGCTAGCCACAGATGTTAAGTTGGGCTGCTGCCCTCCAGTCCCAACATGATAAAAACAATCCACAGAGAACTAAAACCTAATTGTTGTGGAACTTCTGAAGTCCCCATGAATGTGAAGTGGAGGCCATAGTGCAAAACTGTTTTCCTCCTACGGCAAGATATTTTTGATGCAGCAGTCTGCCACAGGCTTTATAAGTGAAGAAATAGAACATGAGAAATTTCACAGAAAACTGAGACACAAATGTGGTCTCAGTGCAGAAGTTTTGTAGAGCCCCGCCACCACCTGGACCAAAATGTGCACTTTTGTCCACAGTTTAACACTGCTTTCAGGATGAATCTCATTGCTTCTTGCTGCTGTGCTGTACAGAACAGGCCCTATAACTCCAGAACTATCACACGTGAAACGTTACAGAAAATTGAGACATAAATGAGATCTTTGTGCAGAAGTTTTGTAGAGCCGCACTACCACCCGGACTAAAATGTGCATCTTTGT
Organism: Neoceratodus forsteri; assembly: GCA_016271365.2. NCBI lineage: Eukaryota > Metazoa > Chordata > Ceratodontiformes > Ceratodontidae > Neoceratodus > Neoceratodus forsteri. Next base: position 1,192,196,319 of record CM057453.1, read on the forward strand.
CCACAGTTTAACACTGCTTTCAGGATGAATCTCATTGCCTCTTGCTGCTGTGCTTGGCAGAACAGGCGCTATAAGTCCAGAAAAACCACATGACCAAATTGTGAGAGAAGGGAGACACAATTATTGTGCCAATTATGAAATGGCCAAAAATGGCAAGTGGGGTGGGGTATGGTGAGAAAATGAATTCCTCCTGCAAACTGTTGCTGCTAGTTGCACTTGCTGCCTCCTGCTGCTGGTTTCACAATTGATTAAGAAATGTAGAATTTTCATTTGCCAATGCTGTCCTGTTTGGCTGTACTGTAGTGATGCTGTGGCTGTAACTTGTGCGGTGTGGAGGGATTACAAGAATGAGATTTTGGGGTGCTGTAGCTTGCTGCATGCTGCTCTGACTGGTTGCCAACTTGCCGTGAGAAGTAATGTTTTGGCTGGTGTTGATGGATCATCATCACAGACACACTGCTGCTGCTGCATGCACACATAAGTATTTCTATGTATTTTTTTCTGTGCAAGAGAAGGGTGGGGGTGGGTTGGTATTGTAGCCTCTTGAGGTATAATATGTTTGTACTGCTTTTCCATTATTTTCCAGTTGGGTGAGGATTACATCATAATGATGCCAAGCCAAGAAATCTTCATCAGGCCAGGATTCGGATGTTGGAATGCACCACATTTCCCAATACTGAAGGTAAGTATTTAATTTTTCATTGCTGGGGTTACTGCAGTCAAGATGTCTGAGTTTGACAGTAGTTGTATTCTGTTTGCTTTTGTCAACATTCAGGAACTTTCCGGTGCATGTGTTACCTCCCGCTCCTGCTGCTGCTGCTGATCAAGACATGGGCGCTTCATTTGGTGGTAGAACAGTTACAGTTTCACAGCCAGTCCCTGAAGTAAGTATTTATTCATGTTTAATGTGGTTGGGGGGGGGGGTACTTGTAACAATCCTCAAAATGTGTTCTTTTTATCTTATGTCCAGGTACGCAGTACTTTTAAGGGAATGAGGATGCCTGCTGCTGCGCTTCATGTGCCCAGCATGTTCCTTCTGGGGGCAATTTCCACAGTTTACATTCACCGGGTAAGGAAAGTACTGTATATATTTTTTTTTTTCTGCTTGTAATTTGCTCAGTAACACCAAGTATGCAGATGGATGAGTAGTCGTCATGTTTCCTGCCATTGTTCCTATTTAGGTCATTTTCCTCTGGTGAGTTTTCTCCCATGTCTGTGCGATGACTACATCCAGGTCCTGCAGGAGCTGGTGTGTGGAAGACAGAGTGGGTTACTTGAGCCGCAATGTAGGCCACTGGTTTCATTAACAATTAAACAATACATCCAGTAAGGAAGTATATGTGGAAATGGTGGGTGGAGATGGTGTTTAGTAATTATAGATGGAGGGGGCCAATGTCTATTGACATGTGAGGGAGCAGAGCTGGAGTAATTAGGGATATTTATAAGCCCACCTGCAGGCAGGAACCCCCCCCCCCGTAAGGGTCATCACTGTTTCTTTTTTCAATTAAAAGTTTATTGAAAGTTTTACACATATTGAAGAGACAAGGACATTGATAACAAAGGAGTAATACAATATTGAATTACCTGTTCCGCCTCCCCCACCTCTCTCCCTCCCCTTCCCTCCCTATACCACAGTACCATGGGGCTGCATCCAAGAACCGTAGCATTACCTTACACCGACATTACTTCAGGAGCCTAGCAGAGTGTGTCAGGGATCCCAAATCCACTTATATTTCTGTTGCCTATTATAGAGGCTAGCAATAACTCTTCAGTTCTGAGGTTGGAAAGGATTTCGTTGAACCATTCCTTGTATGATGGGCATTCCTTGTCCTTCCAGTGCTTAAGGATTACTTTTTTAACAGACATTGCTATCATGGATATGTGAAACCTACGGACGTTAACATCAATAAGTGACAAGTCACCCAGCAGGCATATTTCAGGGGTAAAGCAGTCATGGAGACCCAACAATGGATCCAACTCCAAGTCCAAAACATATGGAGAAGTGGCCCCTCTTCTAAAAAACATCTAGTGCATATGCCAGAATCCAAGAGGCCCCACCTGGCAAGCTTTGGAGGAGAGTAATATAGGTTATGCAAAATATGGAACTGCTTGAGATGCAGTCTATCCTGTGACACAAACCTATGGCAGTTCTGCCATAGTGTCGGCCACTCAGTGGAGAGCTGAGGGAAGAGAGTGGATCAATATTTTGTGGGACCATAACATTCCCCGAACTGCCATTGAAAGAGGACCTGATATACTTTGGAGACTATCTTAGGGGGGCATATCAAGGGAGTAAGCTCTGACAGAAAAGAAAATGCAGGTGGGTGAGGTGGAGTTTTACCGAAGACTTGGACAATGAGATGTTTCAGTTGAATAAGCTTAAAGCAGCTAGATGCAGGTATAGTGAATTTGGAAATAATCTTAGCCACAGTAAGCCAGTCCCATCTTCTTCGAGGAAAGAAGATAAGACTCCGTCTCCCAGCTGCGGTAGCCATTTGGGGGGTGATCCTCCATCTCTCTAGTAGAAATGAAGGAGAATTCCATATGGATTGCGAGAGATCTAAATGGGGTCAAAAATGGAGAAAGGCACAAAGTTGAGCATGGACTTTTAATGATACTGCTATAGTGGGATAGTTCCTAAATTCCTGTAATTAAGAGAATTTAGCATACAGGAGGTTAGCAGGATCCATCCCTGTGGAGTGAATTAAGTCCAACTCAATTTTTAGCCATACCGGCATCAGATTACGGGGACCCAGCATCACCCACTTAAAATATTTCGACAAGTGGCTAGCCCAATAGTATAAGCTAAGATGGGGGATACGGAGACCACCCTTGAGTTTCGGGGCTGCTAATTTATGATAAGCTAATCGAGGATGTTTATTGGACCAGATAAATTTGGAAAATGACCTATGCATGTTGTTAAACCATGATACTGGGATAAATGTGTTCAGGAGCGATAGTGGGTAAAAAAGCAGAGGAAACACGTTCATTTTGATTAAATTAATCCGACCCCATAGTGAGATGGGAAGTTTAGCCCATCTGTCCAGGTCTTGATTAATAATTTGAGCCAGGGCATCAAGATTCATTTTAAAACACATGGAGGGACTACGCATAAGCATGATACCCAGATATTTGAGAGAGACCGGTGACCATGATAAACCTAGGGAAGTTATAGTTTGCTTGAACACTTTATGGTTAAGGGGAAAAACGGTAGATTTATTGAGATTTAGCTTGTAGTTTGAAAGGCTACTAAACTTAGTAATTGTAGCTAACATAGAGGGGATGGATGTTTCGGGATAGGACAACTGTAGGAGAATATCGTCCGCATATGCAGATACTCTGACCATGGTACCACATATCAATATTCCCTGGATTTCTGGATTTGCTTGCAGATTGCAAATGAGCGTCTCTAAATAAATATTAAATGGTAGAGGGGAAAGAGGGCAACCTTGTCTCATTCCAGACTGTAAGAAAAAGGTTTCTGAAAATGCTCCATTTCCGGAGATCTTGGCAGTAGGGGATTGGTAAAGAGCTTGGATCCATCGTACAAATTTAGAGGGAAATCCAAATGCATGTAGGGTGTGAAACAAAAAGTTCCAATTCACACGGTCAAAGGCCTTCTGATCATCACTGTTTCTGTACAAATACTATGGTAATACTTAATGTAATTACCCCTTTTTGTGGAATTTGCATGTTGTTAAGCTTTTTTTTATGATTATTTTGTAATTAATGACTCACGTCATTAAAGATGGCCACCATTCACCATTTTGCAAAATCTCTTCAACTGATGTTACCGGTACCTGTTGAATTGTTGAATGAATGTGCTACAGTCATACTCTAGTTGTACTAGGAGGGTTCTTCAACATGTCATGGATAGTAAGCAGCATAAAATATTTAGTTGTCGCATGGTGTGCATGGGAGTGGCATGTATCAGGGCTGGGTGTGGCATGTGCCAGCACGTGCACTTTTAAAGACTTCAAGACAACATATCTTGCTTCAGGATGGGGTTAATCTAAATGAAAACTAAAATGTGTATCTTGATATTTTTGGCAGAGGAACTTTATTACTATAATAATGCAAAATGTTTATGGTTATGATAACTTGACTACAGCGGGAACCAAACAACGGTTTAGGGCAAGGGTGATCCAATTAAACTGATTAACAGCAGATAACACAACCATCACAAATCCAATGATAAATGTATAAAAATAATTTATAACACTATACTGATCTAAAAGTGTTTGGGGGGGGATTTCCTACTAGTAACTTCAGCCTTGTTCCACTTCCACTGTCACATCCTCCAGGAAGCAGCCCTCACAGTCTTCAAGACTAGAGTTGTCACCAGGTAAAAATTCTCTCAGCATTGCTGCTTCATCCACCTCACTGCTGGTGGAAGGCTTAGCAGTGCTGACATCTTCATTGTCATCATCATCATCATCATCATCATCGAGACACAGTTCGTATGGCAACACCATTGACATCACTGTGTTATGCGGAATGTGCCCCTTATTCATTTTGATGAATGTTAGCATGGACACATTCTTGGGTGACAAATCAATCAATCAATCAAAATCTTTATTTATTCAGGAAAACACCATTGAGCAAGCTCATTTCCAAGATGGACCTGATACATAGGTATACAAATTATAACAGTACAATCCAAGCAATGTGCAATATGTACAGATACAAATGATACAGGAACATATAGGTACAATACAAAGAATAAATAAGTAAAGCATTAGTAAATGAGCGTATTCAGGACGGTTTTACTAAGGGACCACCTCGGGTACAGGAAAGTTATGGCCGTTCTGTGAACTGGGGGGTGACACATAATAAAGGGGGTTCAGAGTGTCAAGCTTGTCCACTGGAGGGCCGGGCGGGCAGGAGATACAGGGGAGGAGAGGTGGTAGAGGCAACAAAGAGGGTGATAGGGATTACAACATAAAAAAACACAAGTGTGTGTGAGGAGGCTCAGGGCCGGAGAACTCCGGGAAGCGTATCATAGATGGTGGTCATATAAACCACGACCAGCCAACGTACAGGTTTTTTAGGAGCGGTGAAAACATTTGAAGATTTCTTTGACTAAAAGGTCATAAAGGGTCTTGAAGGAGGATATGCTGATCGGGAAGCTAAACTTCAGTGTTTTTTGTACAGTATTCAACAGGGATGGCAGAGCAAAACATATAGCCATTCTCCCGATACTTGTTTTCAGCCTGGGTACCTTCAAGTAAATAAAGGATGAGCTTCTCGGTACATAGGTTCCAGGTTTGCAGAGCGGGAGACAATCGGAGATATAAGGGGGAAGTTTCTTGATGATGGCTTTGAAAGTCCAGAATAAGGCATTTCTGTTTCTCCTGAAGTGGAGGGAGGGCCAACCCACAGCTGTATAGAGAGCACAATGATGGGTGGTATGAGGGAGACCAGTGATGAATCTCAGTGCCCTGTGGTACAACTTATCCAGTTTAGCAAGGTGCGATGGTGGACAATTGCTATAAAGGAAGTCAGCATAATCAACCAAGGAGAGAAATATGGTTTGAACCACCCATCGTTTGACATTGCTGGTGAGGTAGTTATTAATCTTAAAAAAAAGACCAAGCCTTTGTCTTCATTTCTTTAGGAGGTCTTCAATGTGGTCCATAAAAGAGAGTTTATAATCGAGCCATACCCCTAGGTACTCAAACTTGCTAACAAATTAGTTTTCACCCAGGATTGTGTTAATCTGTGGAACAGTGCCGGCAGTGGCTGGGTTTGCATCCAGTAGGAAGAGAGAAAACAGCATAGCCTTAGTTTTCTTAGCATTTAATAACAGTTTTTCTTAAGGAGTTGGCTCTCGAGAATGTTGAACCCTGATTATAAGTCTTTACAGGCTGTTTCGGGTGAGGAGCGACTAAGGTAGAGGACCGTGTCATCTGCGAATAGATGAATCCTGCCATTGGTTATGTTCATATCAATGTTGTTCACATAGATTGCAAACAGTGGTGGACCTAGGATCGAACCCTGGGGGACCCCTCTTAGCAGAGGTTTGAGGGGGGGGGGATAGTTCACCATCTGACTTAACTTGCTGCCACTGGTCAGAGAGGTAATCAGCAAACCAGTGAAGGGACAGAGGATCGAGTCCTAAGGTCTTAAGGTAGGAGAGGAGCAGGTCATGGTCGACAGTGTCAAAGGCCTTGCTTAGGTCTAGAAACACAGCACAGACAAATTTCTTATTTTCCAGGTCGCGGTGCCAATCGTTGGTAACTTTAGCTAGGGCTGTGATAGTGCTGTGCTGTGCTCTAAAGCCTGATTGCATAGGATTTAGAAGGTTCATAGATTCTACATATGTTTTCAGTTGCTTGTTTACAATGTTTTCCAGTAATTTGGACAGCATAGATAGTAATGAAATTGGTCTGTAATTGTTTAGATCACAAGGGTCCCCAGATTTGAACAAAGGAATGACATGAGCTGTTTTCCATAAGGATGGGAGGGTACCGTGGGACAGAGAAAGACTGAATAGGTGGGTAATAGGTGCAGACAGGACATGGAAGGTGACTTTTAGAAAGTAAGGATCCAGAGAGTTGGCACCTGTGCTTTTCCTATCGTCCAGCTTTAGTAGAAGCTCTTCGACCTCCTTCACGGAAGTATGCTGGAGGGAGAAAACTGAGTTGGTTGGAGGAGGTTCCGAGCTTTGGGGATCCAGTTGGGAGTGTAGGGAACTTGCAGCTGAGTTGTCAAAAGCAAGGCCTGCAGTGGCAAAGTGGTTGTTGAAAGCATCTAGGATTTCCATTTTGTCGCAGATGGTGACACTGCCAGCAGTGATCTTTGCAGGCAAGGAGTTAACCGGGGTGTGACCAAACATATCCTTAATGGATTTCCAAAATTTGGAGGAGTCCCTGGAAGCGGAATCCAGCTCTGTGTGGAAGTAGGAAGCCTTAGCATCTCTTGTCAACTTGGTGCACTCATTCCTAGCTTTCCTAAAGTTACAACAGTCCATAGGATTTTTAGTAGATCGTGCTTTTTTCCAAAGCTTGTTCCTATTCAGTAAAACTGATTTGAGTTCAGGTGTGAACCAACGACACGTTCTTCCTCTTACCTTGGTTTTTACAAGTGGGACATATTAATTTAGGGCCACAGTCATAATTTCGGAGAAAATCTCGTAAACCTACTGTACTGACTTGGCCAGGTAAAAATCCTGCCAACGCACTGAGTTTTAGCTCATCAAGGTAGGCAGGCAGATCAAAGTGGCACCTGTCCCTCTTAGTGGTGAACCTAGACATGGAGGGTGAGTTCTGAACCAACTTTATGCTAGCAATAATACAATGATCACTAAAGTCTGTGAAAAAAAATCCTGCATGGGAGAATAGGTGCGGTTTGTTTACTAGAATGATATCCAGCAGCGTACTATTGGCAGGGGACTTTTTGTTAGAACGCGTAGATTCTCCAATAAGTTGCGTTAGGCCATGAGCATCACAAAACTCCTTAAGGGGTGCAGTGGCATGGGATAACCAGTCGAAGTTTAAGTCCCCAAGGATAATCACTTCAGGGGGGCCAAGCTCAATGATGTTGGTTAGGTGGGTAAGGATTTGGGAGCCAGCAGAGGGAGGTCTGTAGCAGCCTACGACACATAATGCAAAGGATGGGGATATCTCCAGATTTAAGGCCAAGCATTCGAATTGGTTGGTGACAGAGGACGATTCTAGGCATGTAACCGTGTATTTGTTCTTAACATATATGGCCACACCTCCTCCCCAGTAGGCCTGTCGGCTCTGAATAAGGAGTATTCAGGGATGTTAATTTCCCTATTGGGCATAGAGGATCTAAGCCAGGATTCAGAAATCACTAATACATCTGGCTTGGTGTGACATACCCAGGCCTGGATAAATGTGAACTTTTTTAGCAGGCTGCATACTTTCATGTGGAGGAATTGCATGGCTTTCAGGTTTGCAAGGTTCGAGGGAGAGGTGCGAGTTTTTGCTGGGCCAGGATTAAGCTTGACGTCTCCAGAGCACAATAGAAAGAGAAGGAGAAGCTTTCTTAGGGTTGCAAAAGATATTATAGACATTTTTTTTCCATGGGGGTCTACTGCGTATGTCAGGCCGAGTAAGTAGATACCCAAAATTGGACCTGGACCATCCTAGTGCCACAGATACCAATACCCAGACTGGAAGATAGAAGGGGGAGTGATTGCTTTGGAAAATGGTGAGTATAGTCTGAGGTGTCAGTTCTGCATCAGTCCCACCTCTGTACATGGATCTAATAAGATGCTGCAGGTAGGGAAGCCTGAGGGCACAAAGAGAATTATATGAGGAGAAGCGATGTGCACGGCAGCCCACTGGAGAAATATAGTCTCCCCTACTAGCCGAATGGGGTGAGCTCGGGCACTATATAGGGCATAAGTAGGAGAAGAAACAGAACATGGAGCCAGAGGGGCACCCACATAGTTGAGCTTTAATACTGACAGGTAAAGCTGGGGCCTCCGACCCTTTCCTGATAAGCTAGATGAGCAACCTACACTGCTACCTCAAGGGAATTCAACAGAGTGGGGATAAGAAGGACATCAATGTTTATTTATTATCTCATTGAGTTTCTGGCAGACTAGACCAGGGGCATAGGCCAAGAGTTAGCAGCCTAAGCCGCTATCAGTGTAAGTCAGGAGCCCAGGAGTGGCGTGCCACAGTCACTGAGTATTATGCGATTCACAAAGTTCTTTGTAAGACTGGCAACACCAGGAGAGCATCAGTGTTAAGGATTCTGGGATCAGACAGGAACCTGTCATGAAAAGAGCTGTGATCGTCCAGAGACGGGGAGAGAGGGAGACTGGGAAGCCTATAGGTCCTAGGAAAGAGGTTGGGGGGCATGAGAGTGCCGAGGGTGGGGTGCTAGCATATTTAATTAGTGGTGGAGGTGGGGGATGGGTAGGTGGGTGAAACTCTACGGCTTTTGCCATACCTTTCTGGTGCGAGTGTCCGGGCTTGTGGTCTTGGGTGGCAGCTATGGAAGTGCCCGGCATCTGAGCTGGGAGCCCTGGAGGGTTCTCTGCTGAGGAGAGGGGAGACAAGAGAAGACTGAGTAGTAGCTGGGGACAAAAGGCCACACAGTCCAGCTACTAGAGCAAAATCTACATGACAATGGGGCCGATTTCCCTTGGTGCCCAACAGTCTGCAGTCGGGGAACACCGCCGAGAAAGGGCTGTAATCACTTCATGGGGAAATAAGAGGGCACAGTAAAAACAAATGCTAGCAGGCTAACAGCAGTAGCTAAACAGTTTTTAAATTAGGCTATAAACAGCAATTACAGCTTTTCCAGGGGATTTTACAGCAGTAAAAACAGTATCGAGTAAGGGGACCAATCAGGGCGAGGCTGGTAAAGCTGCTCACGTTCCGGTTGGCTGGCTGCTTTTGCCCTACCTTTCTGGTGCGAGTGCCTGGGCTTGTGGTCACGGGTGGCGGCTATGGAAGTGCCATCTGCCCGGGAGACCGAGTCTCGCTCAGCGTCTGAGCTGGGAGCCCTAGAGGGTTCTCTGCTTTCTGGTGCGAGTGTCTGGGCTTGTGGTACGAGTTGCAGCTATGGAAGTGCTGTCTGCCCAGGAAACTGAGTCTCACTCGGCATCCGAGCTGGGAGCCTGGGAGGGTTCTCTTTGTGGTGCGAGTGTCCGGGCTTGTGGTCTTGGGTGGCAGCTATGGAAGTGCCGTCTGCCCAGGAGACCGAGTCTCGCTCGGCGTCTGAGCTGGGAGCCCTGGAGGGTTCTCTGCTTTCTGGTGCAAGTGTCTGGGCTTGTGGTCTCAGGCAGCGGCTATGGAAGTGCCGTCTGCCTGGGAGACTGAGTCTCGCTCGGTGTCTGAGCTGGGAGCCCTGGAGGGGTGTCTGCTTTCTGGTGCGAGTGTCTGGGCTTGTGGTCACGGGTGGCGGCTATGGAAGTGCCATCTGCCCGGGAGACCGAGTCTCGCTCAGCATCTGAGCTGGGAGCCCTAGAGGGTTCTCTGCTTTCTGGTGTGAGTGTCTGGGCTTGTGGTACGAGTTGCAGCTATGGAAGTGCTGTCTGCCCGGGAAACTGAGTCTCACTCGGCGTCCAAGCTGGGAGCCCGGGAGGGTTCTCTTTGTGGTGCGAGTGTCCGGGCTTGTGGTCTCTGGTGGCAGCTATGAAAGTGCCGTCTGCCCAGGAGATCGAGTCTCGCTCGGCGTCTGAGCTGGGAGCCCTGGAGGGTTCTCTGCTTTCTGGTGCAAGTGTCTGGGCTTGTGGTCTCAGGCAGCGGCTATGGAAGTGCCGTCTGCCTGGGAGACTGAGTCTCGCTCGGTGTCTGAGCTGGGAGCCCTGGAGGGGTGTCTGCTTTCTGGTGCGAGTGTCCAGGCTTGTGGTCTCGGGCGGCGGCTATGGAAGTGCCGTTCACCCGGGAGACTGAGCCTCACTTGGCATCTGAGCTGGGAGCCCTGGAGGGTTCTCTGCTTTCTGGTGTGAGTGTCCGGGCTTGTGGTCTCGGGCGGCGGCTATGGAAGTGCCGTCCGCCCGGGAGACTGAGTCTCACTCGGCATCTGAGCTGGGAGTCCTGGAGGGTTCTCTGGTCACCCACAATGGTCCCACCTGGATTAAACACTCATTCCGCACTGACACTTGATGGTGGGCAGCTCAGGTATTTAACAGCAACTGATGTTAGTGCTGGCCAATCAGTCACTTTGCTGCTCCAGAACTGCAATGGCTCGTCGGTAATGGCACGGTGCTTTGTATCCCCCATGTAGACCTCCAGCATTCATTCTGCTGCCCTGAGTCCAACTGCCTCATCAGTCTCCTCCTCCTTTTCTTTCATATCTTCCACTCCCACCTGGTAGATAACATCCCAAATGGGATTACTTGCCATTTTCTGCTGTAACTTGCCCATTTTGTTAGATTGTGTTGCCTGTGAGCTGCTGCTGGTGGTGGTAGCAACACCCATTCTCTGTGCAGTTTGTTTTTGTGTCTTATGTGCCTTTTTCATCTGTGTACCACGTACCCATCTAATGAGGTTCTCTGTCAACTTTTGCAGCCGCTGATGACCTCTCATCAATTATAGATGGCAGGCCACAATTGTAGCATGGATCTAGCATGGTAGCAATTGCAAATTCATCTGACTGTAGAATGCCAGAAATATGGGTATTGCTGTCCAGCACGTGGTGCATGTGATCCATTAGATCACAGCTACCATAATCCCCACTTGCCTCTATCTAGTGTTGGACATTAACCAGTGTCTGCCTCAGCACATGTATAAGGGGTATTGATTGCCTTATACAAGCAGTGTCCCCACTCACTGCTTGTGTTGCATTCTTGAATGGATGGAGAATGCGTATTAGCCCATCCATTTGTCACCACTGCTCTGTTGTTAGAGTGATGGGCACTCCAGCACTGTCATGGGTATGTGCAGCAGCAGATATTCTGAAACTGTCTTATACTGTTCATAAAGCTGGTCAATCATGTACAGCGTGTAGTTCCACCTGGTCACAACATCAAGCTTCCTATGGTGCTAAGGCAGATGGCTATTGCGCTGTAGCTCACATAGATGGTCACGGGCCTTTGCAGAATGGGCAAAGTGCATACAGATGTGATGGGCAACAGTCACAGTTTCCTTAATGTCTGCATGGTTGAGAAACTGCTGCACAACAAGATTAAGGCAGTGTGTCAGGCAGGGCACCCTGAAAAAAACACCATCGCTAATGCACTTCACTACATTGGAACCATTATTACTTGCAATAAAGTCTGCCATAAGTGAGTGTGTGTGTGTGTGTGTGTGTAGCCACTCATCAGTCTCTTCCAGCAGAACCTGAAGCATTTTCTCACCCATGTGAGAACTGGTAACAATTCACGTACTGACGGTGGCATGCTGCCGAATCCCTGGGATGTTGCTACCACCACAGTTTTGCTTCAGGCAGGTTTTGCCAGACCCCAAATCAATTACCACCCCAGGTACCTGTGCCCAGTGTGCTGTTATGCATAGATACAAGCTTGCCACTGTTTGTCCACTGGTCCACATATCCATGCTAAGATGGATATAATCTGTTGCAGAATGCTTCATTGCATGTCTTATGGAAATAGCAACTCTACTATACAGCTCTGGCATGGCATGCTTAGAGAAATATATTTGCGATGGAACCTGCCATTTGGGACAGGCACAGCCATCAACCTGCAGAATCCAGCATTCTCCATGAACAAGAACGGCAACAGATCAATGGCCAGCATTTCAGCAGTGGCAGCACTTAACTCACATGCAACAGCAGTACGATTGCGGGGGTACTTTGAGTGCCGCTCAAAGATGGTCTTCAGTGTGGGCTGCATCTTTGAGGCTGTTCGACAAGAACTCAATACTTATGTCACCAATGTTGTTCTTGTAGGGGTAACAGTTGACTCTTGGGGATGTGCAGACCACATGGAACCAGTTATTTTGGTTGATTTGGGGTGTAGTGGTGTACTTTTCTGACTCAGTGGAGTGGCACTGCCACTGCTTGCCCACTAATCAAGAGAACAAAGGATTGCACATCCTCCTCCTCCTCCACCGACCCACTCTGCCCTCCCTCCTCCTGCTGTATTGCACTGCTCTCAGTTATAGTTAACTTGCCAAGGGAGATCCCACCAACAGCTCTGGTGTCCTTCTGGTGTTGCTGCCAGCACAGCAAGTGCTTGTTTTTCAGGTGGGCGTGTTGGCCACAGGTGCCTATGTGGCTTCCCTTTTATCCCTGACTAACACATGCTTGACACAGTTGACACATCGCTTATGGGCTCATCAGCTGGATCAAGTATGTAAAAGTCCCAAACTAGGGACATTTGACCTCTGGGCTTAACATGGTGCTGGGACTGGGAGAGCTGAGAAACAGGCATTGAAGTTTGTGCTTTTTGGGCTGCTTTCATCACTTCCATAAGATTACTTTTGGGAGGGGGATGACTTGACTGCTTGGAGGCTTGCTGATAGGCTTGCTGACAGCCTGACCCACAGGCTGTGCCTGTAAATGGCCTACATCACCCTTGACCTTTTTAACCTCTGGCTCCCATGGGGACTCTTCCCATTTGTCGTCATCATCATCAGCACCGGTGCTGATAATGTTCTTGTCCTCCTCCTTCTCCATATCACTGTCTTCTTGCATGGCAACTTTTTCTTTCTCTACAACCATCTCCTCAGGGGGCTGACTATCCATATATCCAGGATTATCAGACTCTGGCTGAACACTGTCACCACCAACAACTCTACTAGAAACAGGGACAGTCACACTGACAGGCCTATCCCCCTCCTTCTGGGCCACTGTTCCTGTACTGATGTCAGTCTCCCTTCTTCTCACCATCATCCCCCACCAGCATGGATACAACAGTTCTGGCTGTAAACAACTGAGACACACTTATGCCAGAACTTCAAAAAACTCCTTTGCTGGTACTTGCCACGCCAGGGGTGTAGCCAGGAATTTCAGATCTGCACACCAAGTGAAACGCACTGCTACCCCCCCCACCCATTAGGGTGAGCTACCTCCCCACTGTCCATGCCCTCTCACCTGACATGTCATTTTTTGTGTTATATACCAGCACACCACTAGCCACACCACCAACAGGTGTCAGACTAACAGACTGGCTTTTGGTTACAATATTGCACTGTGACCAGTCTATGTACCTCATCAAGGTAGCCAGTCCCACAGAGGTCCATTTACACACTCCACTAGTCATACCACACCACACACGAGGATCTTCATTGTTTACTACAACTTATTAGAGCAGCAGTGGCAGTTAATCGAGGCAGTGCCAAACTTAGGACAAGGCATAAAATAACTGGATTTGCATCAGAATGTGTTACCCCGAAAAAAAATGCTTGTTCCCTTGACAAGGCCTTTAGCAAAATGTGATTATGGTAAGACATGGGTAGTCTAAAACAGCTGTGAAATCTTGTAGGCAGAAAAACACTCAGTGCCTTGAATTGGTAATGATGGTTTGGGATGGACAACCTCAGAAATCAGCAGTGGTACCCTAAATGGAGATGTATAGGCATGTATCCTGTAACTGTATAGAAGTAAGAAGCTCCCCTAGATCCAATGAGTACAAATATCCAACTGCACAGCACAGCTACATGAGACAGGTATCAGGAGGCACACACCAGGGATACAAAAAAGAGTGTGCTTGGTGTATTTTTTTTTTTTTTTTGCAAACTGCAGTGCAGTCAACCACTGCAGTGCACACTCATCTGGTCCAGAATCCCCCTGTCACTGTCAGGTCTCTATTTCTCTCTCACTCAGTCTCTCTTATCACATTTACTTGCAAGTCCCAATATTTTATTTTATTGGATTAATTGATTGATTTTTGCTGCATCCTGCAGGAAAGCACAGGGAATGGGCACCACTGTGCTTGCTGTTTTGGAGGGGGGTGGCAACGTGCAGCACAGGCATCAGCCCAGCACCTCAACCCACCCTCACTAGCTGGTCTCCTTTTTTGTCTCACTCTGTCTTTTTCTAAGAAGCCAAGTCTGTTTTAGACAGGCAAAGGGCAGGTTGTACACTGACTTTTTTCCTCTCAGACTCAATCTCTTGGCTTCTTTTCCCTTAATTTGTACTTATTGTTTGTACAATATGTTTTGTATTGCACCACAACAGTCAGGCAGCCAGACTCCAAATATGCTATCCCCCCCTCCATCTCTCTCTCTATCTCTCTCCCCACCGCCTCCCCCCAGTCTCTTGCTTCCTTCGTGTTATCCATTTTATCCTCCTCCTCCTCCTCCTCCTCCATCTCCATCAATCATTCATCAATCATCATTCATTTATTGTTACTGCATAATAGTAACAGCAACTGTAATACTGATACTCAGGCAATGCTTCCTGGGCCCTGCACTCGGCAGCAAAGATGAGACTCAGCAACAGCCCATTCTATTTGAGGTTTGGAGGAACTGGTTATGCAGTATTTTATTTGTAACCATTTTTTCTTTGCCAGCCAGTATTTCTTTTAACCCCCAGGCATACCCACCAGCTCAAACTGCTCTGCTCCCCTCACTCTCATCTCTCTGTCCCTCTACATGCTATCTATTCCCGTGTTGCACAGCAAAGCACTGCTATGTATACCATGACACAGTGTGTCACATGACACATACTGCAACAGCTTTCAACTGGCTGCCTATCATCCTCCTCCTCCTATGTAGATGGTGTACGTAGCTCATGGTATGCCATCCGCTTCCTTAAGTGTGACTATGCCACCCACTCACTTACCTAATGCTGCTGACCTGTTGTTCAGTCACCCCACTGTGGTGCAGCGTCTTAGTGCAGAACATACAACCTCCCAGTCACAGCCACGGGAGGTGAGGCAGAGTAACAAAAGCACAATTTTGTACTTAACCATGCACTTGGGACTGAACTCATACAGCCGAGTCAATATTTATCCTAGTCCATGGTAAAGTACTTGATTGGGAGGAAAGTTCTGTTTCCTTGTAGAACAGTTTGCCCAACCCTAATGCCAATGCCCTGAAGACCAAGGCAGACCAACATAGTAATCCATGGCCAGAAGGGACTCTAGGGTCAGCATGCTCCTTCCTGCTTTATTAAGAGGGTTAAATTACCGTGATGTGCAAAGATATACTAATTTGATGGGATTTTCTACAGGCTCAATCACTTAAGGTGCCCTGTGATTCCTTTGGTAATCTACAATTTATCCAGCCTTACCCTGAAGGCTTATACTGTTTATGTCCACTGTTTCCTCAGGTATTTATTTATTTTTTTTAAATTGTACTGTTGCTTTAAGATGTCACAGTGCCCTGCTGTAGGACACCAGGTCCATCATCTCTGTCCATTTTTGGTTTTTGCTGATCTTCTAAGAGAATCAGAAAGACTGACTCAGACTCATTTTTTTCCATTATGAACATGTACAGGCCCAACAGCTCCTCACTGCTTTTTTTCCACCATGTCCCTGAATATTTGGGTGACCCTGCTTTGCACCATCTTGACTGCTTCAATGCCTTCTTTGTATGAAGGAGCCCAGACCAGCATTCAGTTCTCCAGTTGAGGCCCGACCAAGACCTTGCAACAGGCAGGATTGCTGTCCCTGCCCTACTGGTCGCCTCTCTTAATGCACCCCAGCATTCTGCCAGCCTATTTATCAGCAGGTACATACTGCTTAATTATTTTGCCCCTTGTCTATTATAACCCCTGAAGTGCTATCTTTATTGTTCTACCAGTATAGGTTCCCATTACAATGCCCCTTCATCAAGAATGATATTAGTAACTACAGTAAAGCAAGGCTGTAAACTAAAGATAATAGTTAATTCATCCAATGATAAAACTTTGAACCACTTCTACTGCAGCTTCTAGAAAAGATGGTCATTGTTCACAATACTATGGTACACTTTTTAAGATTACTTGTATCACTGCTTTAAATTGTAATGTAAGTGGGACCATATTTTCATGCAACTTCTACATATATCCTAGAAATTTGTAATTTTAAACCCAAGACCTTATCAATTTTTAAAGAGCCACTCACACCTCGAAAAGAACTTTGAAAAACATAATATTCAGACACAAAGCAGCTTATATTTCTCATAAGCACTGTGTTTCTTATCCCCATAAATAATTACTGAACTCATATGGATGAAAACAGGAGAGACCTGATGTCTCAAAAGAGCATTGTGATTTTAAGCAGAGAAAAAGCTATAGAGGCAAATGAACTCTAAGGGATAAAAAAAAAATTTGTTGTGGGAATTTCTTTAGTCATAAATAATGGAAAGAAGAAAACTATAGAAGATATGTAAAACATAGGCTGAATTTTGCCCAACTTATGTTTTCCTAAGTTTTCCCAAAGGTGGCAGTTGAACGTTCACCCTAAAACTAAACAGTTAAAAAGAAATATTTGTTTAAAACCATGTCCTTTCATAATGTGCAGTTACTACTGTGAATAAAAGCCATCTTTTCTGGGAGCTTGTAAGGCTGCAAAGTTTTATCACAGAACCACAACTTTGAACCTGCAACATTGTTTTGTTGTTGTTACCACCACCATCCCAAATAAAGTGATATTGAGCCATTTAATGTGGTTCCTGTGGTATGCTGGTGGAAAAATAAAGGTGGCAAATTTCAGAACACACAGGACTGGAGTCTTGTAATTTCCAGTTTACTTTCTCAGACTCACAGTAAGGTCTGATTCACAGAGAATGCCAAGATTTGCACAAAAGGCATGTATCTGATTGTGCCATCTCTGCACCTGGATTCAGTCACAATGGCCAATTCTACAGCCACCAACTTCACCACAACAAAGCATACTGAGACAAGCAAACAGGGAACAGTGAAGCAAAATAGGAAACTGGGCTTCAAGATAGATGCCAGAATCAGCACCTAAGAGGATCATGTGTTCCATGTGGAGCAGGCTGTGAACTCAGCCTTCCACAGACTGCCAAATCCCCTTATATGAACAAATATATTTTTAAACCAAAAAATAAATATCATCATCATCTATCCCCAGTCCTCTGCACCATATGGGAGGGACAGCAGTACAACGGGGGATATTGATTACCCATGAAAGTCTTGGGGCTATGCACAGTAGGCATGCAGACCCTCTTCCTCTCCCGTAACCGGACAGCTCAGCTGAGCGCAGAGTAGACTAAGTAGCAAGGTCCCCTCCTATGAATCACGCTCGTTTACTCACTCTCATCACACCTGCTGCTCCTTTAGTATCCAATATCTCTCAGTCCTGACTCGAGTCCACTGAGACTCCTCCGTGTTCTGCGATTCCGACTTCTGGGCTGGTGTGCCAAGCTCCCTCAACTCGACCGACTAGTGGCACTCTCTCAGCGGCGCCGATTCCTTGCTCACTCGGCTCCCTAAATAACCGCACAGCCGCACTTCCCGACTGAAACACGGCTCAGATTCCACAAAGACCGTCCACACACAGAGTGATTACAGCTCTTTTACTCCCAGTATGATGGACCAAACAACCGGCAGCCAGCTATCTCCCTCTTGGTGTCTCACTGACTCACGACTGGACCTCCTATGACTGCTGCAGTGCTGATGTCCCAACTCCTCTCCGCCCGACTTCTCCCCAAGGCCAAGCGCCAAAAGAGCTCTCTCCACGACTATACCTGCCTCCACTTTTTAGTTCCAGAAAGAACAGACCAGACTCACCTTTCCATGGGCATTTAAAGAGCCCGCGTGACCCGCCCCTTACTAGCCATGCCTCCTTTCTTAGGAAGCGGACCTGATTGAGATGGCAAAATATATCTCAATCAGATGCGCTGAAGTCACGTCTGAAATTAGACCCCACCCCACCCTCCTCTCTTAAAACAACTTAAGGTTGAGGACGGCTGCAAAGCCAGCGAAAAAAAAAGAAAATCAAACAAAGAAATGCAGAGATGCCAGCCGGCTCCCGCTACCCACCCGCTGATATTTAGCATGCCGTGGCGTGTCTGGCATATCGGTGGCTACGCCCTTGTGCCGCGCCACCAGAGCCCACAGAAGACACTGATGCAAACATATGTGTCCTTTGGGGAAGTGGAACTGAAGTTGTACTCTCCTCAACAGACTTCTTTGCTGCCTCGTCCCCCCTGG
This sequence comes from Neoceratodus forsteri, assembly GCA_016271365.2. NCBI lineage: Eukaryota > Metazoa > Chordata > Ceratodontiformes > Ceratodontidae > Neoceratodus > Neoceratodus forsteri. The sequence goes on from CM057453.1 coordinate 1,192,214,811, forward strand.
CGTGTTTCCTTGTACTGGGCAGTTGCTTAGCATGCATTTTTATATGCTTGTTCAAAGCTTTGCCTTTCTCTGGGAGTATATGAGGAAAGGATGTATTACTAAGTGACTGTGTGAATGGATTCACTATGAAATCCCGACAGTTAGTCTCCCAAACTCCATAAGCCTGAGTGCAGGAGACCGACTGTAGGAAGATCAACAGGATCTTAGTGCAACGCAGGGAGCTTAAGCCCCCTGCATCCCCCGTAACTAAAATAACCAGCTCCAAAGGGAGTGGACCTCAGGCTAAGTTAAAAAGTTATGGGGGCAACAATAGCAGGAACAAAAATGTTTCCATTCCCAGAACAGAACCCAGGTCGAGAGTGCCATGCTAGTTAAACTGCTAGTGGCCTGGCCCTCCACGTCACAGGAGCAGCTCGGCCAGCTTCCGCATTTTGTCCTTCCTTGTGGTGCCCGACTAGGGGTTGGTAGCGGTTCGTCACATCTGCTATCTTACCCCTATCGGGCGGGTGTGTGTCGGGCAGGTTTATGTCAGGCTACCAAACTTGGGATCCTGAATGTTGGGATTCCAAGTGTTAATATTGGGTAATACTCCCATATGAACAACACCTCACTCCGGCAGTACTGGCTTCCAAGTCCAAACACAGTCAGGACAGGTGGCAGCACTGTGTACAACTAATACCGTATATGGTAGCCTATTCTAATAAAAAAAAAGTTACTTTTTTTTCTTTCCACAAGCAGAAATTAAGTAACATGGGGAAAAAGGGCACAGGTAACCTACTTTAAATAAAACGACGACAGACAACACTTCCCCTAACACAGATTGGCAATGTCTCTAAAGAAATAGTGAAGTAGTTCTTAATACAATGACAATTTCTTGCATGGGGAATGGGATGGGTATTGAACAACTGTATAATAACTAGGTAGGTATGGGTAAGGTTAAGCTAAACTGAACTGAAAAACAACAGTACAGAACACCTCACAAAAAGGGCTACAGATCAGCTGTGTCTGGACAACTGAAGAACTGTAATGTGTTAGTACTTACTGCTTCAATCTTTTGTAATATAAGAGAGCAAGGGCAACACTATAAAATTAACAAACAAAGGCAAATCGACAATCTGGATGGTCCCAGCAATCTCTTGACAACTACTATATTAATATGTACTTTTTAATAGTGCACCGGTCAGGTAGTAAACAATGCAGTAACCGGGAGAGGGTAAGCAAATTAAACTAAAACGGGAACACTGCAGTGCAGAGGCAAGCTACAACAATAAAATACAGGGGAGCAATTCACCAAAGCAGTGAAACGGTATACGGCAAGTGGTCAACTAAAAGTACTTTCAATAGAAAAAATATAGAACTGTTGCTTTTTACAGAAAAAATGAATAAACAAGTAGGGTAACACAGCAAGGGAAAGAGGTTTTAAGTGACAGACGTTAACAGCAAACAGAACTGACTACAAACCAAAAAAAAAAGGGGGGATCAGCACTGTGTGTTCAAAACTTTAGAATTTACAATTAAAAGCGGAAGATTGGTATAACATAGGGTAACAGGAGCAGGAACTATCAGAAAGAGTAACTTTTCAGATAAAGTGGAAATAATACTTTGTCAAGATATAAGAAAAATAATACAAGTAACTAGAACACCAACAAAGATATAAAGGCTTAAAACAAATAACAGTAAATCACTCACAATTTGTGAAAAATCTGTTTATTAAAGGTTAGAAACTAGCCTGCACTGCTTTTACACACCTCCCCATCCCTGCTCAGCTCCTTCACGGACACAGACAAAACTCAAAACTAATTAAACAATTTATTATGCAAAGATCCACAAAGTAAAAAAAATGTTCCCTAGCAGCACTAGAAACAAACTGTATATTTGGGAGCAATTAGCTCTCAAAAAGAAGTTTTAAAGAGGTTTTAGCAGGGTTTCTTGGCTGTGATGCACCACACTAGACTCCTCTCTGACTCAACAGGCAATAGACTGTGTTAGAAACAGCCTGCACATGATATTTGACCTGTTTACCCAGAATGCATTGCAAATTTCACCTTTGGAACAGAATTTCACTGGCAAAATTTTTGCCACAAAGTGAAATTTAAACATGTTAACGTCCTAGCCAACTCTCTTAGTGACCACTCACCAATTCTCTGCCTCCGGTCCTCCCCCACGCTCAAGCCTGCGTACAAAGCCACCCCCCGTCACCGTTTCCACCCCAGGGGCCTTAATAAGCTAAAGCAGTACCTTGCCCAGCTCGACTGGTCCCCGATCTCCTTCGCAAAGGATATAGATACTGCTCTAGCCTTCCTCACCAGTGCCTTCTGCAAGGCTTGTGACATCTTTGCCCCTGTCACCAACACCCGCTCCAAGAGACACAATGCTGCCTGGATTTCCGCCTCTCTGATCCAGCAGCTGAAGCAGCGTGATAACCTGTGGCACATTACTGTTGAGTCTGGCAGGATAGCTGACAGGCAAGCCTATAATGCCGCTTGCAATCAATGCACCCGGGCCATAAGACAAGCCAAGGCCAGCTACTATCAAACCGCCTTGACCTCATCCTGGGGCTCTGCCCGAGCTTTCTGGGATAACATAAAGGAGCTTAATGGGAAGACCCGCTCTCCCCCCCCTTCTCAGATGGTTATTAGTGGCACAATTAATACTGACCTACCATGTGTTGCTGACTGCCTCAACACAACATTTTCTGACCTAAGTGCAGTCCTTCCTGCTCACGTCTTTGATTCTATCCATGCATCCAACTGCCCAGCTATTTCCTATCCCCCATTTCTCTTCAGGACCATCTCTCCCCATGACACCAAGCCACTCCTCATAAAAGCCCTCTCCTCCCACAACCCAAGCTGTGACCCCCTTGACTCCAGGATACTCCGCCTAACACTTGATGTCATGTTAGCCCCCCTCACTGACCTTCTTAACCGATCCCTATGCCTCGGCCAATTCCCGTGTGCATGGCAATTGGCTGAAATTACCCCATCCATAAAAATGGAGACCGCACATCACCAAACAATTACAGACCTATCTCCATCCTCCCCCCCCAAAAGCCCTGGAGAAAATAGTATTCACCCAACTCGTGGATTATCTATCCAAGTACAACATACTATGCCCAGAGCAGCATGGCTTCTGCCCTGGTCACAGCACCACTACAGCCCTATTGGAGTTCTCCCACCAAATACAGTCTGCACTTGATGCTGGGGAGATCGCCGGGGCAGTGTTCATTGACCTATTCAAGGCCTTTGACACTGTCTGTCACCCACTAATGCTTGACTCCCTCCATCATCTGGGTTTCTCATCTGGCCCATTGGCCTGGTTCTCCAGCTACCTCAGAAATAGATCCTAATGGGTCAAATTAAATGGTATCCTATCAACAGCCCTACCTGTACACTCCGGGGTCCCTCAAGGCTCCATCCTGGGCCCCACATTGTTCAGTCTCTTTTTAAACACCATCCCCAGCTCCTGCACAGGCAGAATGCTTCTATATGCCGACGACGCAGTCCTCATCGCCTTACACCCCGATCCACTCACACTCCAGAGCTCCCTGCAACTCACCTTCAGCCAGGCTGAAAAGTGGTTCCTCGGCCATCGTCTGGTTCTGAACCTCAAGAAGACGAAGTCTATGATTTTTGCACACTGCCAAAGTAACTCTAAAAATGCTCCCCTTTGCATCATTCCCAGTACCCTCCACCCCCTCGAACAGGTATCAACATACAAATACCTGGGCATCAACTTCGACTCGACTTTCTCCTTACATGCCAATCTTAACTCTCTGTCCTCTGCCATGAATGCCCGGATTGGACTCCTCTACCGCCACAAAGACTGCCTCCTTGAGTTTGCCCCGTGGCTGGCTATCACTTCCTCCATCCTGTCTTTGGTTGATTATGGACTCCCTACCTATGCAGATGCTGACCCCACTGCCCTCACCAAATTCCAGACCTCTATCAACAAAGCCTGCAGGCTCCTCACTGGTGTCTCCAGCAGAACTCACACATGCCAGCTCTACTCCGCCTCAAACATACTCACTTTTGAAGAAGGCCTGCAATACCACACCTGTATACTGGCAAAAAAAGTTCTACTTGAGCTCTGCCCCCCAGGAGTCACTATGCCCCTTCAACGGACCTCCTACTCAGTCGTCACCCACAATACTACCAAAGCCACCTTCCATGTGCCCACATCTAGGACCTCGCTCGCCCAGAGGTCTTTTCACTACAGAGCACCTTCCTGGTATAACTCCCTCCCCTCACATATTACAAACATCCCCAAAATCGGCCCCTTCAAAGTTGTCCTACGCAAACACCTCACTGACACTCGGAGCTGTAAATGCCCATTATAGAGCTTTCTGAGTGCGCCGTTCTGAACCAATCTGCCTCTTATAGCATTACGTATGTACTAGTCCACTTACTGTAAAATAGTTTGTTGTAATCTGTACACCACGCACTGTAACCTGAGTACTCCACTGGGACACTAAATAGTTTAATTTTGTATGCTCGTCTGTATCTCACATATTTTGCTCTCTGAAATGCCTTGCTCTGTATGCTCTTCTGTATCTCACCTGTATTGTTCTCCACTGTCTTGCATCACAAATATGTTGTCTCCCCTCTCTGTGACGAGGTGCCTTTGTAAATGAGTCTTTGACTCAAAGGTTTGTAAATCCAATTTTTGAAATAAATAAATTGTTTAATTAAAAAAAATTGCTCTCTCACACTGTATTCTGTGAAATTTGCAATTACATGAAATCGGAATCCCAGTGCGAAAAATTTCATGGAATTAAGAAATTCTGCGAAAAGTTCGCGGAGCGAAATTTTTGCATTTCGTACAACACTACTGCCTAGCCAAAATAATAAAAATGACAAAACTTCAGACAGCTTTGAAACATGCTACAGTCCCCTGCAAGTAGTATAGTAGAACTGAAGAACTGACTCTCTCGGAATGTTCACGTGCCTGGGGTTCAGTATCAATCAAGCAATCAGGCAATCAATCAATCTTTATTTGTATACTGGCAAGGTATGTGAGCAAAGATCCCCTTTTTCACAAACGTCCAGTGTAGAGTACAGGAATACATAAAATGGCTGAGGTCTGAGAGGACAAAATTAACAAAGTATAGCGAACATTGGGAATAGTAGAATCATGGTGGCAATGATATGATATGATGCAAAAAAGGAATATTGTTCAAATACAGATCTCTGGTCATGAAATAGTACATGGTAGACAGGGTACAAAAATGAACTGTAGTAAGAATACAATACAGCAGTTTAAAAGGAAATCATAGCAATACAGTACTGTGATGGATGGTACTACGGGTTCCATCAGTGGACATGAGGTGTACTGAGGGTGGAGACGTACGGTATATAGGGGGTCAGAAGAAACCAAAGTAGAGGAGGTGAGAGAAGTTGAGAGGGGGAAATACAAAGTGTATTAGTTGGTGAAAGTGCAAGTAGGCCAGTGCTAAGGGTGGACCAGTGGTCCAGGGGAGGGCACAGGTGCAGGCTGCGTTCAGCATTGGGATTGGGTGGGGCATCTGCAAACGGATGCAGTAAGGAGATAGGCCTTAAGGGCAGAGTTGAAGGAATGGACAGTATTACAGGCATGGATTTCATGGAGAAAACTGTTGTACAACTTTGTCCCAGCATACACTATGGAGTTCTGGGCCTGCGTGGTGTGAAAGAAATGGGGCGTTGAAAACCAAAGTGGAGGAACAATGGGTCGACCTACTGGGGGCTGCATCAGGGAAGAGGGAGTGGTTGAGACTATACCACTGTCCTCTGGTAGGGGAGCACATTACCCTTATTTATAAAAGAGGTTGGACATTTCCTGCTTTATAATTGGCTAAATAAGTCCCAAGATCCATATGTTAATGCCGCAGAAATGGACAGGTAGGAAAACATTCAGGCACTGGAGTCTGGAATGTGGCGAAGTCACATACAGAATTCATGAGCCACATCACACATCCCTGACTGACACTGCAAATGTGGTTCCACCTTTACTCACTGAAAACCTTTAAGAAGGCCCTAAAAAGTAAAACTCCTTTAAATTAAAAAAATAATTAAATATTCTTTCCTCTCATGATACCTTTCTTTTTTTGCCATAACATTTTTTCTTCGTTTAGGTGAATGGATGGCTCATTGGCCCTGTCCCCATGTCCTGCAGTCAGCTGCCATCTCCTCCACTGTCCCGGGTGGCATTCCCCCACAGATTGATTTCCCCCTGTGGCAGGGCTAGGAGAGAGGGCACCCCCCGTGGCAGGACTAGGAGAGGGCCATACCCCCGAAGACATATCCAGACGTTCCCAGTTCATGGGTGTCAGTGTGGGCCACGGGGAGATGGGCAGGGCATCATGTAGCCCATCCTCTTGTTTTCTGTTTTCTGCCCTCCCTGATGCTGGGGTTCACTCATTGGAGCATGCACATGGAGGCATGCACACTTTGAAGAAGTCCCACAGCTCCCTCCCTTCCGTCTTGCTCACTGTTCCATCCTACCACCAGGCCTCCACCTGGTTGCACTCACACAGCAGAGTCGGCATCCACCATCCCCCAGGAAAACAGAGCAGTCTACTGGATGGTCAAGCCTCTCCCACCCTGGGTGATCCCCAGTGACCCAAGTCTGTTCCTGAACCCGGGTCACCGGCACGACAAGAGGTACCAGTCCCCTACATCACTGGGCCAGCCTTAATGATACCCTTCCTGCACACACATACTTAATATCTGGCTGGTGCCAACAAGGCTGACCTTGCTGTGTTTTATGTTATCTTTGATTATTTTTGTAGCTGGCCTTATTGTCTCACCAGTCTCACTGTTATAACTGTAATTATATGAGGACCACATTCAACATCTGTTTACAGGTTTTTTTGTACACAGTGCTTACTGTGAGGACTTTGACACAGTGGCACTGCTTTTCAGTAATGTTCGTTACAATGCACTTAGTGGTTCAAATCCACCCAACACCAGGCAATTAGTTTCATCTCCCCAGCACCAGATTCACGTATAGCCCCCAACTCCATATCACCATGTTTATTTTTAATTTTTTTATAGTCTATGTTGGACGCCGGACATATCAGATACTTAGGGGGAGAGGCCCCAATTTTGTATATTCCCTGATGGGCCAGGTCGGGCATCAGACCTGTCAGGATGTTTGGGGGAGAGAGACAGATTGTTTTTTCCTCCCTATCAGGCCAGGTTGAGCTTTGAAACTGTCAGATTGTTGAGGGGAGAGGAATCAAGCTTTGTGTTTGTTTGTTTTATTCTCTGACAGTCAAGGTTTGGCACTGGACTCATCAGCTAGTTGGGTGGAGGAGAAGAGCTGGATATTTTTTTAAATTCTCTAACAGATCGTGTTGGGAACTGGACCCGTTAGGTAGCTGTGGAAGCGGGGGGCACATTTTTTGTATACCCTGATGAGCTGGGTTGGACACTGGACCCATCAGGTTGTTTTCACGAGGGGGGACAGATTTTGTTTTATTCCCTGATATTCCAGGTTGGACACTAGACCATTCTGCTGTGCAGCATTCTGGCTTGGTATGCACATGACAGTGGTAGGGGCAGTAGTAGCACCAAGCCTCCCATGTAATGTTTGAGCCACTCACTGTGGACTGCGTGCAGGGGCACGGGGAGATCACTATTGTACTACCCCACTTATTCCACCTTCTGTTCACAGCTTTGCTGCTCCTTATCTCCATTTGGCTTAATGTAAGGGCAGGTTCGGAATGAGACCCATCAGGTAGTTGGGGGGGCAGATCTTTTTAATTTCCTGACAGGCCAGGTTGGGCTTAAGATCTGACAGGTTATATTGGGGGACGGGGATAGATTTTTTAATTCCTTGGTGAGCCGGGTTGGGCACTGGATACATTAGACTGTTGGGGAAGGGGGACTTTTTTCTTAATTCCCTGACAGGCTTGATTGCATACTGGACTCATCAGGCAGTTTGAAGAGAGGGACATTCTTTTTTTTTTTTATTTCCTGATTGGCTGGATTGGGTATCGGACCATTCAGGTAGCTGGAAGGGGGAGAGGGACAGATTTTATTCTGTATTCTGATGGGTCAAGTTGGACAGTGCATCTAACAGGTTGTTGGTTGAGGGGGACAAATTTGTTGTTTCCTGATGGGTTTGGGCAATGGACCCGTGAGGCAGTTATAGACAAGATCTGTCAGTTTGTTGGCGCGAGGGGGACTTTTTATGTTGTCTTGCATACACAGTGCAAGCAATATTTTGTGGCAGCTTGCTGGAGCAGCAGGATGTGGAGGTGCCGCAGTGTTGTGGCCAATGCTGCCAGTGCTTTTTGGGGCTAGTCTCTGTGGCACCAGTGAATGAGCATACTGTTTATGACAGCAGTTGAGAAGCATGCCACCAACTTGAAAGAGGTTCTCCGCCGCAGTGAGGGAGTGCCCCATCATTGCAGGGCATGCCTTGCCTGCTGAAACATTTCAATAAACATGGTAGCGGCTATCACCGTCCACCTCTCACTATCTTTAGAAAGCTGACTATGGGGATGCCCAATAGGGCAACTAAAATGGTGCAGGGTCTGCACCAGAAGACATATGAAGAGAGAATAAAGAAGCTTAATATGTATGCACTCGAGGAGAGGAGGGAGAGGGGGGACATGATAGAAACTTTCAAGTACATCAAGGGAATCAACAGAGTCTAAAATGGTAGCATCTTTCAGAAAAAGAGATGTGCAAGAACAAGGGGGCACAATTTGAAGATAGAGGGGGGACAGTTCAAAGGTAATGTGAGGAAGTATTTTTTCACAGAGAGGGTTGTTGATACATGGAACAGCCTTCCTGAGGAGGTAGTGGACTCAAAAACAGTGGAGGAATTCAAGAATTCATGGGACAGACATAAGGCAATTCTAGTGGGGGGTAGGAGGAAGTAGGCTGTTGGTTAACTAGGATCTGCAGCCTATGCATTAGGTAGGGAAATGGGCAGACTAGGTGGGCCAAGTGGTCCTTATCTGCTGACAAATTCTGTGTTTCTCTGTTTCTATGTTGGCATGTTTCTAACTCCCTCAAGATTGTGTGGCACACTGGGAGCTCACCCAAGAGTGCTTTGTGTGTTCCGAAGCCGACCGCGTCGGCATGTTCCTTCCCCACCACACCCCCATTGTGTGCCACACTGGGAGCCCATTCCAGTGTGGCCAACATAACCCGTCCAAAGTCATGGGGCACACTGGGAGCCCACCTCAGTGTGCCCAACAGTTGTTTTATTTCACCTGTAAATAAAGAAAACTTTCCGCAATGTCCATTCCTGAAACAAAGCGTTCCATCATTGAGTCCGAGCGCCACCCTCCCCAACCTCCCCACCCTCTCACACCTCTCCTCCTACCCATTACTTACTTACAGAGGTCCGGCACCACTATCTTCGCTGCAGCAACATGTCTGTAGTCTTCAAAGCTGACCGCGAACTGAAGAAATGCCGGTAAGCTGTATAACAGTATCAATGGGGGTTCAACTTAGGTGGATATCTCGGCCATTTTTTTTACTTTTGGCTCCAAATCTTCAACATGGGGTTCTTTGGACCCCACCTCATGAAATCAGTCACTGTCATTTTTTTATTCAGTCCTGAAAGGTGATTTTTTGGTCACTGCATGGAATCACCTTTCAGGACTGTTTAACAAAATGACAGTGCCACTGTTCATAAGGTGGGCTCCCAAAAAGCCTATGTTGCAAATTTTGTAAAAAAATTCCAAAAAAATGACAGTGTTATGAGCGTGTGTCATAACTTCATTTTCAACATTGCCATTTTTCACACCTTCTTATGAACAGTACAGCTGTCATTTTTCACTTCCTGCACAAAATGTGTTTTCGCACATCTGGCGCACAATGGCATGGTCACTGTGGGAAATCAATCAAAGACAGATTAAGAAAATCACAGTGACACTCACTGTTCATGAGTGGAGGTCCCAAAATGCCTATGTTGAAAATTTGGTAAAAAAATTCCAAAAAATGACTGTGTTACGAATGTGCGTTGCGCAGTTTCCACACACGCTCATACCTTTGAGAATTTTTAATATTTTCTCTCTAGATTTTCAACACTGCCATTTTTCACACTTCCTTATGAACAGTAGAGCTGTCATTTTTCACATCCTGCCCAAAATGTGTTTTCACACATCTGGCGCAGAATGGTGCGGTCGTTGTGGAAAGACAACGTTCGGGACAGATTAGCAAAAGCACAGTGCCACTGTTCATGAGCGGAGGTCCCAAATGCTTTCATGAGGTGGGGTCACAAAAAGCCCATGTTGAAAATTTGGAGTGCAAATACCAACAAACGCCCAGGGCATTAGGATTTCTAACCATAACGTCCCACCCTGTAGAGACTGACAGGCATCAGGGGTGTGACTTTGGGTTGTCGGCTGTAATGCTTCCACTCCCACCCCCCCACCCTGCAGTCAGTGTCAGGCATCAAGGTGTGCCTTGGACTCTTCAGCCCCAAAGTTCACCCCATTCTTCTACACTGAGCCCATCTCAATGTATTTCCTTATGGAATGGGGTGAGTGTAAGGCCCGATGACCCCAAGGCACAATGTGACACTTGTCGAAGTCTGTAGGGTAGGGTGAGGTGAAATGGCTATAGCATTATTGCTGACAACCCAAAGGCACACTTCAATGCCTGTCAGTCTCTGCAGGGTGGGGTGGGGTTGGCGTCAGTTCCATACCTCACTGCCATTCACATTATGCATCTCTCTCTAACTCCTGCACTACCAATGCCAATGCCATCAAGACAATATTCAGCATTGACAAATGCTTGTTTTATTCTCTGACAGGCAGGGTTGCACATTGGATCCATCAGGTAGTTGGGAAGAGAGGGACATATTTTGTTTTATTCCCAGAGGGCTGAGTTTGGTATTGGACCAGTCAGATGGTTGGGGGGGGTGATTTTGTTTTATTCCCTTACAGGTCAGGTTGGGCACTGGATCTGTCCTGTTATTGTGTGAGGGGCACAGATTTGTTTTATTCCCTGATATGATGGGTTTTGCACTGGATCCATCAGGTAGTTATGGGTAGGGCAGATTTTTTTAAATTCCTGACTGGCCAGGCTACTCACCGAACCCATCAGGTAGTTGGGACTGGGGGCCAGATTTGATTTTGTTCCCTGTTGGGTGGGTTAGGCACTGGATTTCTATTCTATTCTGCATTTCCTGCATTACCAGTAGAACTCCTGTGCTTTATAAAGCACTTAGCCATGTTGGCTAAGTGTTGTTTTGCAAATTGCCTCACAGTGGACCCCTCTTGTTCCAGTAACATATCTGCTCCTCCACTTTGTTTTCCCACTCTCTGGCTGGCTACTCGAATTGACTGGAAACGGATCTGTTTTTTCATTATACTGAGAGTCTGAGCGAGATGCTTTCTAGTTTCCAAGCATCAAATGATGCCATAGCAATGCTATTATTTGTCCTTTTGCATTGCAATAATTTAGTAGCATGAACACTCTCAGATCTTCTTTGAGGATATCTCTTTCATCAGACCATACCTTTGAAACTTATAGATGCCTGGTGCTAGGACCACATGGAAACTTTTGCAAGCAATCAACCAGGGGCCACCCATGACGATGTCAGATGTCAGCATCTACATAAACATGGGTGGCACCTCCTTTCCATTTATTTTCCCGCCATCGGTCAGACTCGTCGGACCACTATGGAAATGGCACTGTGATAGCCACAATTTTATTTCTTTTATATCTACTAAGTAATCACTGTTATAGTGATTTTCAGTGCCTTGCATGTTGTCAAAAGAACCCTCTAAACTTTTCCGGTACTGTGAGTGCGGAGAAAAGATCTGCACTAGAGACTCCTACAACATCTGTGTCTGCTATCTAGACCTAAGGTACAATGTGAAAGCCTGTGAAATCTGCTGGGGGTTTAATTCCACAACCAGGTGACACACTGAAAAGGGGCTTTGGAGATGTTTTTACTCCAAAAGACTGTAGAAAGACTGGTGAGGGATTTCCGACAGAAATCCATGTCACCAGCTCCATCAGCCAAATCGTGGTAATCCAAATCCTGGTAAAAGATGTCAGGGAGTCAAAAGTACAGGTGCTGAGACAAGGAAAAGACTCCTCTGGCACATTTCAGATCACCCCTGTGCTCAACAGGTATGATCTCCACTTTGACGTATCTTCCATGGCACTTGCCCTTGTTGCTGGAGGAAGTACAGACTCTACTCCGAAAAACAGCCATTGAACCTGTGCCTCTAGAACAGAGAAAAACAGATTTTTGACTCCTTTCACTTCCTTGTCCCAAAGTAGACAGGAGACCTGATGCCTATTCTGGATCTAAGGGATCTAAATTTCTTCATAAAATACAAGAAGTACTGCAAACAGGGGATTGGATATGCTCCCTGGATATGAAGGATGTGTAACCTCTATTTCAAGATTCAGAAACCTCACAGAAAATACTTGAGGTACCTGTTTTAAGGGGAACATTATCAATTCAGAGTATTGCCTTTTGCCTTGTCTTCTGCACCACAGGTCTTTACTGAATGCTTGGCAGTAGTGGCAGCCGCCCTTTGCAGGGAAGGCCTCTATGTTTTCCCCTACCTGGAGGACTGGCTCTTGAAAGCCTATTCCAGGGGCAACTCTTGCTGATTTTAGCTCAAACCAGACAATTATTTGATGCTCTGGGGGTGACAGTCAAAATTAGTGTTGACACCCTGCTGGCGACTGCAGTACATACGGGTGGCTTTCCTCCCTCTGGACAGGGTTGATCGCCTGATTGCCCAAGCACAGTTACTGTACAACAACCGTTAAGTTTCAGCAAGGATGTTCCTACACCTTCTGTAACTCATGGCAGTGGCCATTGTCACAGTACCACTGGCCAGGTTGCACATGTAGATTCCCCAGTAGACTCTAAGGGTCTAGTGAGACCAGCTCACAGGTGATCTAGAACAGACTGTTCTAGTCACATCCCCTGTGTGCAAAGTGCTCAAGTGGTGGATGGAACAAAGCAATCTGTTCAAGGAAATTCCATTTCTGATCTCCCCTCCCCTCTTCAGAGCCTCACCACAGATGCCCCGGGGCTGGGCTGGGGGGGCTCACCTTGGCCATCATCAGACACAGGGCATGTGGAGCTAAGTGTAGTGCACATTGCACTTCAGTGTTCTGGAAATGAGGTCAGTTCTGTACAGACCCCAGGCCTTCCAGAACTATTTGATCCCAGATCCTCTGTTATTACAGACAGACAATGTCAGTGTGATACATTACATTAACAAACAAGGGGGGACTCATTCCTGTCTGCTGTGCAGGGAAGCAATGAGAGTTTGGTATTGGGCTCTGCAACACGGTCTAGAACTATCAGCAGTACATGTTCAGCATCCAAAATGTTTCAGCAGACAAGCTGAGCAGGTCACAGTCCAGGATGCAGGAGTGGGAGCTGCTGACCTCCGTGGTCGATGACCTGTTCCAAAGATGGCGTTGTTCAGAGTTAGACCTTTTTTCATCCTCACACAGTGCAAAACTACTGCTTTTCTGCTTGTTTGCCCTAGGACCTGGAGCTTTCTGGCAAGACGCGTTGTCCTTCTCTTGGGAACAGAGGTTTCTGTATGCCTTCTCTCCCTTTCCCCTCATTCAGAGAGTACTACTCAAGCTGAAATTGAGGTGGCAACTCCAATACTCATTGCTCCCCTATGGCCTCAGCAGATTGGTTCCCTCTACTGCAACAGTTGGCAGTGGAACACCCAGTACCTCTGCCCCTGTGCAAGGGTCTACAGTCACAGGTAAAGGGAATCCTGGTTCATCTAGACCTGAAATCTCTCCATCTGCATGCATGGCTCCTGTAGACATAGCCATAGCTCGATTTGGGGTGTCACAAAAAATGACGGATGTTCTGGTGGCTGCTAGAAGCCCATTCACCAGAACTGCTTACTCCATGAAATGGAAGCAGTCTTCTTTATGGACCAATTCACATAACCTTGACCCATTCACCTGTCCAGTCAATCAGGTTTGAGAATACCCGCTGTCCTTATTTGATTCAGGTGTGCTGTATTCCTCCATAAAAGTGCACCTGGCTGCCATATTAACTTTTCATGTGCCTATAGATGGCTATACGGTGGCTCAGCTGGAAGTAGCCCATATGTTCTTGAGGGGCATCCTACATCTAAGGTCTCCTATCTGAAATCCAGTCCCGGGTTAGGATCTGAACTTTATTTTGGAAAAGCTTACTTTGGCTCCTTTTGAGACAGCCGCGACTAGTGGCTTATGCTTTCCCTCTTGAAAAGCATTATTTTTAGTTGCAATCACTTCAGCTCGAAGGATTTCAGAGCTACATGCTTGAATCTGTGAGCCTTCTGATTTGATTTTCCACAACAACAGTGTGTCTTTGCATACTAATCCTAAGTTTCTCCCCAAGGTGATGTCAGGGTTTACTTTAAAGAGCTTGTTGAGCCGAAAGAGGCAGGCAGGAAAATAATACAGATTTTAAGTAGTAGTCAGTTGTAACTTTTTATTTCTGAAGTATTTTTCTTTTTGCCTTTGCTCAGAAAGTATTGTATGTGATAATATTGTGCCGAATATGTGGAACAGTTCTTAGCCTGGCAGCTGACACATCTAACTCTACTGCTCCACACCACATCATCACCACTGTGATCTCACTGACTGTGACATCATAGGTGAATGACCTGGCAGTCACTCACTTGCTATTCCTCAGCAGTAGTGATGTCACCGTCAGTGAGGTCACAATCCTGATGACGTAGTGTGGGGCAGTAGAGCAAGATATGTCAGCTGCCAGGCTAAGAGCTGTTCCACACATCACCCCTACTAACATCAAGTAAACAATCTTCTAATTAAACAAAGGAAAAGGAAAAAGTACCCCAGATATAAAAGGTAATAGTTGGCTGCTTTTAAAATCTAATACAGTATTAGTTGTAGGCAGTACACTAGCTCTTTAAATCAAACCATCCACCTGCCAGTGTATTATCTAGAGCATGGCAATCCAGGGGAAGCATTGTTTGATATTTTAGATGTGCATAGAATACTCAAGTATTATACACACCATATCAGTGTCAGTGGCTCAGTAGGTAGCACACTCGCCTCTGAGGCCGGGAGATCAGAGGGCTGTGGGTTTGTTCCCACATCTGGCACTTGGGTTAATAGCCCAATACTGACACTGTAGTGCAGCATGAGGGGGGTGCTGCACTTCTGAGGTGCCGTCTTTCGGATGAGACGTTAAACCGAGGTCCCATCTGCCTGGATTGGCGGTAGTTCAGGTGGATGTTAAAGATCCCAAGGCACTTATCGAAAAAGAGTAGGGGAAGGTTTTTATTAATAAACAGAACAATAAATCAGAAAAACAGTAATACAATTCATAGAAAATAAGAAA
Source organism: Neoceratodus forsteri (assembly GCA_016271365.2). NCBI lineage: Eukaryota > Metazoa > Chordata > Ceratodontiformes > Ceratodontidae > Neoceratodus > Neoceratodus forsteri. The sequence continues at coordinate 1,192,230,114 of CM057453.1, forward strand.
AAAAAACATAACAAAGAGAATATCAGCAATACTCAATTCTCTGACAGCATAATGATTCAACCTATTTTGTCTTTCAAAAAAGGAACCTCTTTCCACCTCATAAGCCATACATTTTTGGACAAACATTTGTGTTCAGAATCACATTGTAACAACAAATCATGTTCAACATGTTGAAGAACTTCAAGTGGTGAGTGGTATAACTGTTGTAGGGTAAGGTGACATCTGGCATGCCATAAATGAAAATTGAACATAGCGACATACCTCTCAACCTTTTGTCCTCCAAATGTGGAACATTGCCTGTCAAAATGTGGAACAAATGGGCAAAATGTGGGACACTTAATCAAATCTTTACTTAAGCAGCTCAAAAGACTGTTAAAATGTTGCATTTATGTTCAGAATGTCTGCTATTAATTGAATAATTTATTTTTTCCATCATTTACTATGGATTTTTGCTTTCAATTGTTGACTTTGAATGAGGAACAAGTCCTCACAATGTGGAATAGACAGCTTTTCTGAAGTAAAATGAGGAACGTTCCTCCTAATGTGGTACAGTCAAGAGGTATGCATAGCGAACAGCAGCCGTACTACACCTGCATCCAACAAAGTAGAATGTAGCAAAAAACCTCCCACAACTTCCAGATACTGTATGTAACAGCCCACCAGAAAGGCTGGCTCCAACGGGCAGAAAGGGTCATCCAGAATTCTTGCACAAAGGGGCAGGAAACAAAAAAATGGGACATTGTTTCCTCCTGATTAATGCAAGTATCCCTCAGACAAGTACGTTCAGTAAGCATTTTATGCTTTAAATTCCCCCTAACACTGAGTCGCCCATGATAACTAAGCCATAAAACATCCCATAATCTAGGTGGAATCTGTTTATCTACCAAACTTTTAAGGAGGTTATCAACATGACCATCCGGTACATCCTTAAAAATGGAGACTATGGAATGTGATTTAGATTGTAGGACATCATAAATATATTTGCGCGATTTGCAATATGCATGGGCCAGAAGTAACTTCCATCTGTTAAGTTTCGATATCACAGGTCTGACATAAATCGGGTAACTAGGAGTGTGTAAATTTTTCTGGCTCAAACCTGGCCACTCTGAGGACAATTTAGGTAACCAACCATACGCATAAATCACCCATAACACAGAGTGTGGACGACTAAAGTCTAGTAAATTCCAATGAAAAAAAATACTATAGTAAAAAGTAATCGGATTCACATAATTCAAACCACCCTGTGCAATAGGAAGATACAACACATCTCTTTTAATGGGATTTAGGCAACTCCCCCAAATAATTTGAAAAAAAAAAGACCCAATAAAGTGGCTTCCAAACCAGAAGGAATGGGGTATACTGCACTAAGGTATAAAAATTGAGGGAGAAGTATAGATTTAGTAATGATAACCTTTTTCTGTTTAGTTTGTTGCCAAGTCTTCCATAATTTGATTCTGGACTGAACTGCCTCAATTTTAGCTGACCAATTAAGTAACGCAATATCACCTTTACCAAAATCAATACCTAAAATTTGGACTAGGCCCAGTACAACAGGAACACCTTGCAGCTCCATAACCTCAGGAATGGCAGTATGCAGAGGATAAAAAAAACTCTTAGATTTATTAAGGGAGGAACCCGCAACATCCGAAAAATTAGAAAAATGATGTAATACCTTATCTCCAGAGGTCAAATCAGCAACAAAGACACAGACAGCATCAGCATAAGCCGAAATTTTGGCCTCAAGGGTTCTATGAGGGTAAGCAATACCAAGAATCCGCACATCTTGGGCAATTGTACGTAAAAGCGGATCCAAACTAAAAACACAAAGCAATGGACTCAGAGGGCAGCCTTGTCTCACCCCCTGACGAATAGGGATATAGGAACCCAAGTAACCATTTACCAAGGGCATAGCATAAGCATAACTATAAAGCAAAGCAATCCAGGTTATAAAGCGATCAGGAACTCTATAGGTTCGTAAAACCTGAAACAAATAACTATGTGGGACCTGATCAAAGGCCTTTGTTGATCCATGGACATAAGAAAACCCTTTATAACATCAACTTTACCAAGCTCTATTAGTTACCGAAGCAAAAGGAGATTATTATAGATAGATCTGCCCGGTACCGAACAGGATTGGTGTAGGGAAATCAAGTGTGGAGCTATGGACAACAATCTGGTATTCAATATTTTCATTAAAATTTTAAAATCCGTATTAAGGAGACTTAAAGGCCTCCAATTGGAAAGTAAAGTTCTATCACCTTTCTTATATAACAAAATCTGAATTGAAGTACAAAAATGGAAATCGAGAGTGTGACATTGCAAAACCCAATTAAACACTACTGTGAGCACATCACAAACCAAAGGACTACAGGTTTTATAAAATTCTGCAGGCAAGCCATCAATACCAGGCGCCGTGTTATTCCGTAAATGGGAAATTTCCCTTTTAACCTGATCAACACTAATCGGAGCAACTAAAGCCTGTAATAGTATATCAGAACAAGGGTCAATATGGAGAGAGGTAAGGAATTGTTCTACACCAGCGCTATCCACTGGAGATGCAGCATATAAGTCTGAAAAATGTGAGGAGACTGCTCACAGGATATCTGGAAATGCAGTGTAACTAGTACCAGCAGTATCCATAACTTCAGTCAGAAGGCGATCCGCAGAACACCTATGACTACAATCCAAAACATCCCCCAAAGCAGATTTATTAGCAGAACAAACCCTATGTTCAGGTAACAGGGAAGTATACTGTAGTGTAGCCATTTCTTTTTTTACATTCTGGCCCGGATATTCAAACTGTGCCAGGCTGTGGCGCAAGCCTGGGTGCAGCTCAACTTTGTTGCGCAGGAGTGTGGCCTGGGTGATATTCAACGGAGCTGCACTATGGTGCAGCAGCTTTGAATATTGCACCCTGGCCACCCCCACTGTGCATGGTGCAGTGGCACTACGCCAGCGCAAGTGGCCAGAGTGGAGCATGGAGATGTGGTGGCACAAGTGCCATTGTGCCATGCACAGCACCTGCGATATTCAGATGGGGACATGCAAATGGAGCCATAAGTTATGCAAGGAGCACAGGGGGCCATTTGCATCTCATTACGGCCCCATTTGCATGCCGTTTGCATGCAGGTGCGCCGATCCCTGACGACTTGTGCCTGGCGCCCTGCCAGGCAGCAGCTGTCGGGGACCGACGCCCCCTGCAGCCCGATCGCGGGAATTCCTGTAAGAGAAAAAAAACGTCCGATATCCTTGGTGGTCCAGTGGACCTCTATGTGCCCAGTCGCGGGCAACAGTACAGTCCCCCCCAAGTCCAATATCCCTGGTGGTCCAGTGGACCGCACTGAGCCCGATCGCGGGCATCATTAAACATCCCCCCCGAGTCCAATATCCCTGGTGGTCCAGCGGACCACACTGAGCCTGATCGCGGGCATCATTAAGCACACACCCCTCCAAGTCCAATATCCCTGGTGGTCCAGTGGACCGCACTGAGCCCGATCGTGGGCATCATTAAGCACACCCCAAGTCCAATATCCCTGGTGGTCTAGTGGACCCCCACCCCACCCGCCCACTGAGCCCCACCGCCCGCAACTCCCCGTCAGCCGGCGGGCGGCAGCACCCCAGCCGCTTCTGCCACCCCGCCGCTTCGCTAACTGATAGTTGCACGCCCATTGGTTCACAGCATGAACCAATGGCATGCAACCTATACTGTACTACTTAGTCCAGATATGTGAATGTATCTGGGCCTCTGTACCTGTGCTGTCAAAGATAAGCCTTGTGAGTGTATAGCGGAATATAATGTTTCCAACTGCATACGTAAAGACAAATATCTCTTATATTTAGTCACTGCAGCATATTTAGATGTCCTCCTAGCCAAAGTAGAGATTTCAGATTTAGTGAGTAGCCACCAATCTAACAAATCTTCGGAAAGTCCAGATAGTGACATACGAGCTTTCAACAAATCATGAACTTGGGCCAAAAACCTGTCATCAAGTAGCAGTAAAGAATTCAGTTTCCAATATCCCTGCCCCAGTTTAGCATGAGGGCCTATGCCTAATGTGGCAGTTACCACATTATGGTCTGAAATCTCCACTGGAATGGTTTGAGCTTTAATCATCCTCAAAGCTGCAGAGACAAAAAGAAAATCAATCCTAGTGGATAAGGCGCCCTTAAAAAAAGTATGTCCACCAGTAGGATGACAAACCCTATAAACATCCTGTAAACGACCCTGGACAATAATGTGATTGAGACAATGTGTATCACAGAAATCCTTATCAGTCCAGGCCCCCCGATCTGATTTATGCACTACACAATTAAAGTCACAACCCCATATGAGAAAGCATGACGTGAACAAAAAAGGCTGCACCTCATGAAAGAGATCTACTTGACATTTCTTCGTAACTGGTGCATAAATCACAATTAATCTCCAAGTGTAATGTAAATAAGTAAAATCCAATATTAAGGCCCGTCCCATAAGCAGTTCAACCAACTTGATAACATGAAATCCATCACCCCTAAACAACACCCCAACACCACTACATGTGTCTAATCCTAAAGAAAAAAAAGAAGGACCCCATCGCCAAAGCTTTTTGGCCATATTAACCAAAGGAAGGGTATTGAGACGGGTATCCTGAATAAGGCAAATATCACACGCCAAATCACTCAAAAGTTGAAAGGTAATCAGGCACCTACGAGCATTTTTCACACTGTTCAGATTGAGGGTGGCTACAGTGAGATGAAATGCCATGGCCATGAAAGAGAATCAGATAAAGGGTCAAAATAAAAATAAGTCAACATCAAGTAACCCTTCCCTTTCTAGTACTTCTCTGGGGTCTCACCCCCGACCGCGAGGGTTGAGTATCCATAGGCAACTCCTTTGATTTATCATTCTCAGAATCAGAGGATACCATAGGTTGTGAGGAGGTGTCAGAATCAGCTTCCACATCAGAAGACTGAGTGTGACGGGACAGGACCTCAAATTTAACAGAGCCACCAGGAGAAGATGCTTTAGCCAATTTGGCCCTACCTGTAGTCTGTTTTTGAGCCCATTTCTTTGTCTGAACACTAGTCTCAAGAGGTGGTATAATAATAATATCCAGAGGTTTGGGACAGGGACAGGCACAGGTTCAGCAGGAACCGGAGAAACAACAGAAAGAGGGGGAGGAGGGCGTAGAGGAAGGGTCCTGTACAACCGGTCGTGAAACTTCCTGTAAAGGAGGCTCAGAGGAAGGTTCAGATACTGAAACCACTGACTGGGGAGCAGGCACTGCAATATGAGGGCATAAAGGGGGACCAGTGACTACCTTAACATGCGAAGAAAGCGACTTTGCCATAGCAATATCCTTTTTCTGGGCATTAAGAAGGATCACATCCTGATCAGGGCTATCTTCCCTGTTATGGGAAGCCCAAGGACAGGTTCTAAAACCATGACCTAGTTCTTCACACAGGTTACACTTTAGTTCAGAATTACAATCTGCACTAGCATGGCCAAAAGATAAACAAAGGGAACATTGTAGTCTATCACAGGCTGCACTGAGATGGGAAGGGGAGCCACATTTAAAACAGGTACGAGGCTGCCCCCACATAGAAGCAATGCCCCCGTCCCCTACCTAAAAACAAACTATTAGGTAAGTGTATGGGACCCACATTCCTATTTCTGAGTCGCACCCTATAATGCCAACCACCAGTCCACAAGTGTTCAGAGTCAAATATAGGCTGTGGCAACCCCAAGACATCACAGCGTTTAGCTAACCAATGCGTAATATCACTAGCTGCTACATTCTGATTTCTAAACAAAATGGTGACAGTTTTAATAGAAGATCTAGTAAGTGGGATAGCCCGAAATGGTAGCCACAACTCAGTGTATTTAAGAGTATCATACTTTGTCCAGAATCGATCTAATCCTCTAGGGCTTTGAAAACTAACGTCATGTAAGGAAGAACCTGATACATGAATCAATGCAAATATTTCATTTGTAAAAAATAACAAAGATCCTTTCAAAAGTGACTTTCTCACATAGAGATCGTCTGGAGCTACATCAAGACCCCCAATATACTGAAGGCGGACCGCATTCCATCGTTGAAGAGGAGGGGGGGGAGTTCCGAAACGTATCCCTTCTACGAAATTCTTCCCAAGTAGATTTTGCCTTGTCCCCAGGGTCAGGGGAAGAGCCCGGAGGAGGGTCAGGGAGAGGGACATCCATGTCCATTCTATCACCCCACGCTGGTCCCTGAGAGCTGGGGCCTTCATCACCGAAGAGGAGGGAGGCAAAGAAGGAACTTTAGCCAGCAGGTAGTATCCAATGCAGGATGCTGAACATCCTCAACGCATAAATCCAAATCAATACCACCAGGCAAGCGTGGAGGCATGTCTATCAAGGGGGCTGTTGCCCTCCACAACCAGGTATCGGGCTATGGGCAGGGTCAGGTATCCAATGCCCTGAACTGCCTGGTTTCCAACCCGCACTCCACAGGGAGGCCTCTAAAGAGACAGGTAGTGGGCTAGAACAAGGCAACAGAGCGGGAGGAGGCAAAAGAGGCGAGACAGTCTGCGCATTAGGAGGTGAAACACACAGTCTAGGATGCATAGTACTCACAAGTTCACCAGGCAAAGTCGCTGCCGAGTTCAAAGGCGGAGAAGACACTGCTCGATCCAGATTTGTAGGAACCGAAAATTCCAATGGAGCATGGTGCAACACTGGCAGGACCGGTGCTACAGAAGATTGTTGCTCACTCTGCACCTCCAAAGAGCCTGAAGGTACCGCATCCGTAATGAAAGCAGAAAGATCCTCCACAGCCCCTAGTTCTGACGACAGAGTCCGTGTCCTAGGAGAGGCTGACTCAAAAGGGCTAACAGCATCAACAACAGCATGTACCTGGTCCCGATGTGCAGCAAGGAGGGACTTCAACCGAAGTTCATCCGCAGGCAAAAAATCTGATGATGCAGAGGCAGACTGAGCAGGTAAAGATTCATCTGGTACAGCAAGATCTACAAGCATGTCAGCAAAACGGTCAGATGTCCTCAGTACTTCAGGCTCCAAAGCTGGACCTGCAGGAGTGGAGCTCTGCTCTCCTGCAGGTACACCAGCAGAATGACTGGATCCTATGAACCAATCCGTGATCCAACAGCGCCCCCACACAGAGTAGGGGAATTTCCCAGGTGTCCTGGCCAAATTTCTCCCATTCACTAAAAATACCACCAACAGCTTAATCTGGTTCAATTTCAGTTGCTTACCATCTGTATCCCCCTCCCCCAGTCGCCCCTGAAAAAGGGACTTTTAGGCCCAGTGGGCTTACCGGGACAACAAAATTCAGTACATAAATAAATATGAAGGACTGCAGGAAGTCTTCACAGTTTTTTGTTTTGTTCGCCCTGGGAAACAAGATGCCCCCATTTCTAAACACTACTTGTCCAAATGGTTAGCAAACTGTATTACTTTTTGTTACAGAAAGTATGGTACGGAACTTCCTGGTGTAGTTCTTGGTCATTCCACTAGAGGCATGGACACCTCTTTTGCTTGTTTCAGGAACATATCCACTGCAGAGATCTGCACAACTGCTACTTCAGAGTACTGTCCACACCTCCACTAAGCAATACAGTCTGGACTTTGTATCTCATAGATGAGCTGGGTTTGGCCTAGCTGAACTACACGGTCTATATTCATATGCCTGTAGGTTCCAGCTGCCCAGACTGCTAGCTTTTGGTATTGCTTGGTACTCATTCCAACATTATGGCTGGATGAAAGAGATATCCTTGAAGAAGGTAGAAGTTACATACTTACTGTAACAGTAGATCTTCAAGAGAATTTCTTTCATCTGGTGATGCTGTCTCACCCTCCTTCCCCCTTTTTGGCCCTTCAGCACTGGATTTCTGTGCTTCTGTCTCCATTGTTACATTTTCCAGCCTCTGTCCCACTTGGTTTGTGGAGTGTTGTGTTCTCACCTGGTTCCCTAGAAGGTGAGGCCCTCCAAGCACTATCTACGGCAAGAAACTGAGAAGAGGAAGGGCTGCACATGTTTATATAGATGCTGATGTCTGATGTCATCGTGGGCGATCCCTGGCTAACTGCTTGAAAAAGTTTCTATGTGGTTATAATGCCTGTCAGCTATACGTTCCAAAGGTGTGGCCTGATGAAAAAGATTCTCTTGAAGATCTACTGTTATGGTAAGTACGTAACTGGTCTTACTTCAAGGGTGCTTTTGCAACAGGCTACACCGGTAGGCTGCACTGGTAGGACTGAAGCCGCCAGGTGCCAGGACCACACAAAAAACATCTAGCTAGCAGTCTATCATGGGGGCACCACCCCTGCCGATGTCAGCAAGCTGACTTCCACCTATCCTATAAAAGAGGCTGTCCCTCGCAACTCCTCTAGTTCTTTCCCACCGTCGACCCACGCATGTTAGACCTTCATGGACGCCAGCTACAGTTGACCACTATTTTCTCATGCTTATGTGCTTTTTTTCTTTTTCTTTCTTAAGTGATTAAAACATCACATTTACTGAGTTTTTTTTGCTGAATTTTCTCCTCTAACCTCATTTTCTGATTACCTGACCAAGTGTGCCTGCAGCAAACAGACACCTGCAAAAGAAGACCATTCTGTGTGCCTGCTCTACCTAGGCCCTGGCCATGACATCAAAGCCTGCCAGTTCTGCCAGGACTTCATCCAGCCACTTGAAGACATCATTTTAAGACCTTGGAGAGCCATCTCCTCAAGCAGAAGTTGACCGTGATAGAGAAGGAGCTGCAGGCCAGGAGTTCTTCAGCCTCCTGGCTCAATCCTCTGGGGCTTCCTCTTCTTCTTCCCAGGAGGAGAAGAAATCGGGTGGGAAACACAAACACCAGGAGAAGCACAGGGACCATCCTCTCACTCATGGTCACTGCAGAGACTGGTGGCCACCTCTGGGTCTTCTTCCCGTGGCAGGTTGGCCCTTCCAGCCCCATCAGCCGTCAACTCCTCCGGGCTCCCAGTGGCTCTGCCGCCTGCCCCTTTCTCCACGTCAGGCGGCAGCTCTTCTGGGCAGCAGATGTCGGGCCCTTAGCACCCATATGCACTCTGCCAGGTGGCTCGGCCAGTTCTGGGTCTTCTGGCAGCGGTTCTCTGACTGTTGCTCCCTTCCCCAGCCAAAGCGTTGCCTTTGTCAGTGCCCAATTCTGGGACTGATGCCACTCCAGTTAGGCAATCACCTGCTGCAGGTGCTTGCCTCCTCATCCACCAGGCATCACCTCTACCCTTACCTCAGGTGTTTTCTTCCCTGCAGGCACCATCCTCATCCATGGGGACAATGTCGGCTTCCTTTCTGGACTGTCACTAGCCTTCACCAGTCAAGTTGACGCCAGCCCTGCTGATGCCTCTGCCGATGACTATACAACTGTCGTCACATCAGCCCTTACCGCAGCTGGCACCTGCTGGACCTCCTCTCGATCCACAGCCAGTGCCAGATGGGCCTGCACTGGGGTAACCTACGCTGGCCCCTCCCCCAATGTACACTTACCCACAGCAGCAGTACCCTTATCCTTTGGTATACAACCTACCCCCAGCAGTGGATTACAATGCTTTTTTCTCTGTCTGATGGTCTTTTATCCAGAACAAGGATAGGTCATCTCAGAGGCCATCTCCCCTTCAATTCCCATGGGACCCTCCACCTCAGGACTCAGATCGGGTGGGACCCAGCTACCTCTGTGCCACAGGTCCTTCAGAGGGCATTCCAAGGTCATCTCTGGCTCACATATGGAGGACCGCCACCCCCTGACACCGGTCCCTGACAGTGTGCATTCCGGGAGATAACTCTTCCCCTTCAGAGTCCTCCGAAGTCTCCGGGGATTCCTCTGAGGGGAAGAATCAGCCTAAGGAGACCCATAAGTCCTCTCCAGATGACCCAATGTTCCTAGACAACATGCAGCATATCCAGTCCCTAATGTGATGGGTGACCGAGGAATTGGACCTGGAGTGTTGCCTGTTGGCTGTTTACTTGTGGTAGAAGGATACCCCCCCTTGGGTACCCCCCCAACTAAATCCTATGAGGATTTTACCAAGGCAGCCCGGAACCACCCATCTACCACTCCACCATTACCTAAGAAGGCAGACCATCTCTATCACGCTCCGGTTGGTAAGCCCTTCTTTGGGGGCCACCCCAAAGCAGACTCAGTGGTCATTAATACAGCCCATGACTGCTGTAAGAGGCCTAAACATCTTTGTGCCCACCCCCTGACTGGGAGTCTAGGCAGCTAGACCAGCGGGGTAAATGCACGTATGCATCTGCCACCTTTGCTATTACTGCCATAAACTATTTTGCCCACATCGTACAGTACCAGAACGCCCTCTTAGACCAGGCAAGGGACCTTGTACAGACTCTTCCCTAGGATGCTACTAAAACTCAGCTGGCCCAACTGCTAAAGTTGGGCTCAGATGTCTGCACTCATGTTCTGCACACAGTGTATGATGCTGTTGATGCCTCCGGGCATGGGGCGATGACGGGGATCTGCCTTCCTCGCCATTCATGGCTTCGAGTGTCTGGCTTTGCCCCGATATTCAAGGCAGCATCTTAGATGCCTCCTTTAGGGGCTCAGTAGTGTTTGGGGGTGATGCCCTGAGATAGGTATGAGGGCAACCTGAAATTTATAGAGAGACATTTGTAATATATTGGTCTGACCAACCATTTTTTTCAGTGGCCCTGTTTTAAAACTTTTCTGGGTAGTGACAACCTTATCTCATTAGGGACACACCACTTTTCCATCCCCCTAGGTTGGCCTTGCCAGTTTCCCCGTGCCGTTGCCCACCTCTACCCTCCTGCTTGGGGGTTTTCAAACTCCATTTTCATGCACATGTTGTTCTATATTAATTAAGTGAAAAATGAATACAGGAGCTAGCGTCAGTAACAGAGTAGAAGGGCAAGGTTGCCCTCCAGTGTTCCTAGGAACAACATAGAGAAGTGAATCAACTTTTCTATAATATCAATTCTCTTTAGAAGAACAGGAGCAAGTTATGGGATTATTGCAACAAAGTAAATCCTGTACTAACACTACCAGTGACAAGAGTGTCACAAATAAGATTCAACACTTAGAACAGAAAGATATTAGATTAGAATGGCATGCCATCTCATTAGGAGAATATAAAAATTAAACGCATCCCCAGGGGTTTACGAGTTCTCATAGAACCCCATTTAGGATTCATGGCAACAGAGCTACATGAGAAGTGAACTGGAATACGTAATAAATGTTCCCTAGATTTTATGCTTTCATTAATTGAAGTCATCTTTAAAGAAAGGAATAGACTCACAGAGGAGTTCAATGGGGTACAGTAGGAATACAAATCCAGAGTCCAACTCCAGGAATTTAACAACGCTTTGGAAAAAATAAAAAAATAATTATTAGAGTATGAAGGTTACATTAAACATCAGAAGCTGAAGAAGTTCAACAGGGATATAATAGATTAAAGAGAGAATAATGTATATCCTTGGTTCATTAGACCTCAAAGGCAAGGGGGGCAAAGTAACTATTATACATCCCAACAAGATTATAATCAGGACTCTGACAGTGGGGATAGTTTTGTTGCCACAGGTTTGGGGCCCAGAAAGACAATACAGGATCCAGCACAACCTTTTTTAGAGGAAGGCATGAATCAGGATATTCCATTGGATCAGAGGCAGCAACCAGACATGAACAGATACAGATACCAAAACAGATACAAGTTGAGAAGTGGGGGTTGCAAGCCACACGAGCAGGGAACATGTCCGGCAGGAGAGGAGGGGGGGGTGAAGGAGGAGGCAGAGGAGGAGGAGGGGGAGATTTCAGAGGGGATAAGGGAAGGGGGAGACAACAGTAGTTTTTAATCTTAGTCAAAGAACCTTAACTCAGGAAGAAGAAAGCATACTAAAGAAAGGGTTATCTTTTTCACAGACTAAGACATTGGATCCATTCTATTTGAATGTAGATCTAGATAAATTTTATAGAAAATCACGATTGGCAGATTGGTTTTGGGATAAACCTCCCGAACCACCCTCAAATAAACATGAGTTGAAAAAGAAATTGGTCTGAAATCAACTTTCATTCCCCCCTCCTGGGTCAGACACTTTGGAAACATATATCAAAATAATATATAAATGAATTAGAGACATCTGTTCAAAAGAACAATTAACACCCAAATGGAATAATTTGTCAAATAAGGAAAGCAACATCTTAAATGATTTAGAACAAAACAGGACACTAATTATTAAACCAGCAGACAAAGGGGGAGGTATTGTCCTATGGGACTGCCAGGACTACAGAAAAGAATGCTTGAGACAGCTGGGGGATGGGGAATGCTACATGAGAATAGACAGAGATCCCACCAATGAAATTCGACAAGATATCAAAGACAATAGAACTAGCAATAGACATGGGATGGCGTGCCCAGGAGGAGGGTGAGATGCTGATTCATAACACACCCAGGACACCCTTATTTTATGTATTACCAAAGATACATAAAAATCCAATCACACCTCTAGGACGGCCTATAGTCTCAGGGGTAGATTCCATTTTAGAGCCACTTTCCAAGTATATAGACTTTCACATATTCAACGAAGAATCCAAAATGGATACTTATGTGAGGGACTCCAATCAAGTAATTGATTTAATCTCAGAGTTAAATGCTACAGTCACCAATTGGGAAGAAAAAATATTAGTGACTTTTGACATAAAAGATCTCTATACTAGTATTGATAATGAGGAAGGGCTCAATTCACTACTAAAAGTCTTCAGGATGAGAGAAGACCAGCATCCCCCAAGTAAATTTATTTGTCAACTAGCTGAAACTGTGCTTAAACAAAATTTCTTTAAATCTGAGAATGAATTTTACATTCAAATTAAAAGTACCGCAATGGGGAGCACGATGGCTCCCTCATATGTCAGTTTAAATATGTGGGATTTGGAGCAGACACATATAATAAATCTGACTGTAAATCCATTTTTTGACAAAATTACTTCTTGGAAATGATACTTTGATGACATCTTGATGGTGTGGGAGGGCAGTGAGGATGAGCTGACCCATTTCCATGATTTTTTAAATGGCTGCAGCAGGAATTTGATTTTCACCATCACATTTATTAATTTCAGAATACTATTCTTAGATCTGGAGATCTATAAAAGTATAGGAGGTTTAGAAACATGGCTTTATCATAGAGAAACTTCAAGGAATACTTTGTTAAATAATGCCAGTTATCACAACCCTAGACTAAAAAGGGGTATTCTGAAGTCACAATTCATTACAGCAAGATGCAATTGCAATGAGACTCCAGTACACAAGACAACAGCAGATGACATGATCGACAGGTTTGTAGAGAGGGGATATAGCTATAACACAGTTAAGAATACAGAGCAAGAGATATCACAAATATTATGAGATGATTTATTGAGAAGTACAGAGAAGAGAGATACAGAGGACAGGATAGTTTTTCCACCCCCTAGTCACACTTGACTTGGAAAATTAAAAAAAATCATCAATGATAATTGATATCTACTACAGTTGGGGGCAGTACCAAATAGTAGATTTAAAAATAAGCCATTGATCACTGTGTCATGGGTTTGCCCCCAGGGTCATGTGCTATTCCTCCTCTGCTCTTCATGCTTCCATCCTTTCTCCTTCCCACCCTGGTGTTTTCAACTTACCAGCGCTGTAGAGCACTGGGTATTGCCCGAAGGAGGGGTGGGGTGGGGGTCGAACAGAGGAGGATGAATGAGTGGGGCCCTCACATCAGTATAGTCATGCCCAGAAGATGCCTTGGGGCGAAATAGAGCCTGGAACATGGTTCTCCATGTCTGGTTCCCATACCCAAGGGCACCACCAGTATTGGTGGGCTAGTAGTTAGGGTGGCCCAGGAGACACGTCCAACTCGAGCAGTATTATGCAATGCCAAATCCATCAAGAACAAGTCTGCAATTATTGTGGTTCTTGTCAGAACAATGGATCTGGCTTGCATCACCGAGACCTGGCTGGATGAGAATGCTGGCCCCATGCTATTCCAGCTGGGTATTCGGTGATACACCACTCGAGATTGGACCACTGAGGGGGGGGGTTGCGGTCTGTCTCAAGATCTAATTGGGCCTCATGAGTGTACCGGTTGAGGAGGCTGGGTCATTTGAGTGTACCATAGTAGCAGGTGTGGGCTGTAGGATAACACTCATCTACGATCCACCCGGAGATGAGAAGCTATTCCTTCAGGAAGTAGTGGACTTCGTCATCGATATGGTGTTTGGGTCTCCCCGGCTGATGGTCCTGGGTGACTTCAATGCTTGGGTCGATGATGAACTCTTGCAATTTGGACAGAACTTCCTCCAGTTGATGACATCACTGGGCCTTACACAGATTGTTACCTCTGCTACTTATAAACATGGTCACTCTCTTGACCTAGTCTTTCTCCTGGTGGTAGAAGTCTCTGATTTGGTGGTAGAACCTGTTGGGTGGTACGATCACTACACTGTGGGGTTACATTTTTGCACCCCACCTTCACAGGCCTACCCCTGTGGAGATGGTCAGATACTGCCCTTTACGGTATGTGAGCCCTAAAGGCCTAGTGGCGGTATTTGACCTATCAGAGTTTCCTGTGGCCAGCGGGAATCCAGAGGCTTTGGTGCAGGCCTATAATAAAGTCGAGACCACAGCTCTGGATTCCATTGCTCCTGTCCATGTTTGCCCTCTCTCTCTTCATCCTCGGTCCTCTTGGTTTGTCAGGACTTTGAGGTAGTTGAGATGACAAGGATGAAGGTTAGAGCAGTGTTGGCAGAGATCCGCCCTGATGGTTGACCATCTTAGATTGTTAGAGCATTACCAAGTCTACCAATCAACAATCTCCTGTAAGAAGGCAGAGATCCTGTCTGGGGAGATTGTGGCCACTCAGAACCGACCGGCTCAGCTCTTTCAAACAGTGGACAGGCTATGCAGCTCAGCCTGTCTACAGTCTCAAAGAGCTTTTTCACAGTTGGAGTGTGATGAGCTTGCTCAGTTCTTTGTGGATAAGGTGGCTGACATCAGGGCAGAAATCTGGACTTCACACTCTATGTGGGATGACGGGATCAGAGTTTGGTCTCTGTCCCTCATCTTTCCTGGAGTACCTTTGACTGGTTGGAGTTCATGGATGTTATGCAGATTGTCCAGGGTATGCACCCAACATGCTGTAGTTTGGATCCGGGATCAAATTCCCTGATTATGGGTTGTTGTGACATCATTGGCCCGATCCTGGCACAGATAGTTTGGTGCTCCCTTGATTTGGGTGAGTTCCCTAGCTTCCTGAAGGAGGCGGTGGTGACACCCCTCCTGAAGAAAGCTTCACTGGACCCAGACTCTCTTGCTAACTACAGACCAATCTCGAACCTTCCCTTTATGGGGAAAGTTATTGAGAAATTAGAGGCTGTACAACTGGAGAACCATTTGACCATCCATAACATCTATGAACCTCTCCACTCCAGTTTTTGAAAGAGGCACAGTACTGAGACTGCTCTGGTTCACATGCTCAATGATCTCCTGATGGTGAGAGATCAGAAAAGCTATTTCATCTTGGTACTCCTTGATCTCTCTTCAGCATTTGACACCATGAACCGTGGCGTGCTGCTTGAGCACCTAAGGGGCATCTGTGGCCTGACTAGTACAGTCCTCTGGCGGTTTAAATCATCCCTCACTGGCAGAACTCAGAGGGTGGTGTCGGGAATTTATTCCTCCATCTCTCTCTCTCTCTCTCTGTCATGTGGGTCCCTCAGGGCTCAGTGCTGTCCCCCATGTTGTTTGTGGTGTATATGCTACCCCTTGGAGCATTGTAAGATGGTATGAGCTGAGGTTTCACTGCTATGCTGATGATACCCAGCTCTACCTGTCTTTCGCACCCGACCAGGATAGTGCACTTTCGATGTTTAATAACTGCCTCACAGAAATCCAGGACTGGATGAATTCCAGCTCGCTAAAGTTGTACTCAGGAAAGACAGAGATGATAGTGGTGGATCTTGGTCACCGGATAGGGGGGTCAGGGGCTGGTCAGCCCACAGGACTTTTTCTGGGGGGCTCCCAGCTCCTCGCCTCTGAACAGGTGTGGAACCTGGGGGAGATGTTTGATGATGGGCTGACTTTGCAGTCTCAGGAGTCAGCAGTTGTCAAGTCATCCTTTTACCATCTGAGGAACATCACTAAGATCAAGCACCTTGTTCTGTCTGGTGACCTTCCCACATTGATCCATGCCTTTGTGACCTCACACCTCGATTACTGCAACTCCTTTTACCTAGAGCTACTGGGGGTTGATATCTGTCACCTCCAGCTAGTGCAGAATGCTGCAGCCCAGTTGTTGACGGGGACTTCCCGGTCATGTCCTATCACGCCGGTGCTACGCTAGCTGCACTGGCTGCCAGTTCAGTGGTGGATCACCTTTAAAGTTGGATTACTGACATATAAAGCCCTACATGGACTTGGCCCTGATTACCTGAAAGAGCTTCTGATTCCCTACTGCCCTGAGTGATGGCTCTGCTCAGCTGTTGAGGGGCTGCTAGAGATTCCAAGGGTTTCATTAAAATCTTCAGGAGCCCGTGCATTTATGTACGTGGCTCCAGCTCTTTGGAATTCTCTACTCCATCAGTTGTGGAAGTGCACAACCCTGGGGGGCTTCAACCAGGCATTAAAAATGTATTTATGGGGCCAAGCATTTGTTAATTCAGCATTTCTAGCAGCAGATTTTATAGTTTATTTTATATTGTTGTTTTAAGTTCCTGTTTTTAATTATTTTTGTATAGCCCTTTGGCAATTGAAAGGCACTATATCAAATAAAGATTTATTATTATTATTACCACATGAAATGACCCAACAATAAGAGATAAGTTAGTGCATACTCAACATTATATCAAAAGTATCACAGAAAAACAGTTGTTGTTGGGACCACTAGCACCAGGTAGCATACTCTTCGGACATTGCTATCAGTGTAGAGACACAAGAAAGAAAAGTTACTTTGAAGACCCTTATATGAACAAGAGATATTGGATCAAGCAACATATTTCCTGTAGAAGTCACCATGTTGTTTATCTTTTGCGTTGCCCATGTGATAAACTATATGTGGGCAAAACCACAAGAGAACTGCGCTCCAGAATCAGCAAGTACAAAAGTGACATTCGTCTTAAAGACAGTACATCAGCAGTTGCTAGACACTTCATGGAGGCAGGACATTCAGCTACCATGCTTTGCTTCTGGGGACTTGAACAGGTCCCCATGCCATCAAGCAGGGAGATGTTCTGGGACATGGCGCTAAGGAAAAGGGAAGTTTTTGGGATATATTGTTTGAATTGCACTGAAGCTTCCATTGGTCTGAATGAGGATTGTGATTGGAAACTATATTTCTAAAGAAAAAAAGCTAGGAATCTGCATCTTCAACACAAAACAGAATACTCAGGACTGAATACACTAATTTGGGCTTAAATATTGGTGTATTGACTATGATGTGCGGACAATTTTCATTGTTATGGTATTTGTTTTTCTGAATAACATATGGACATGGTTAGTCCAATGACATTTGGTGCTGTGTTTAATTGAAAAAATTGCATTCTAAAATAGGGTTTGACATATAAATAGAGCCAGAATCTTCCATATCCCCCTCTCTGATTACTGTCCCCTATGCAATATTCTAAGGAGATGTTTCAGCAAGAAATTAATTTTGCAAGTCAATATTTTATATTTGTTGAAATGAACAAATTAGTATCACAATTGAAAATTAAAAAAATATTCTGGGATTATATCCCAGAGGTGGGGGGTGATCCCCAGGTGATGGAATTCTCAGGCAGGACAGGATCCAGGTTGCATTCTTCCCCACTGCGCCACAGGATATTCACTTTACTGCCACATACAGGCAGACCTGGCTATTACTGTGGATGCGGATGGTATAGGACATCATTACTGACGTCGGGTGACTCCCTCCACCTCCTGCGGGATTTAAATTGCAAATCCACATGGACAGGCCTCTCCAAGGAAGTCAGGAGATGGTCCAGCAGTGGCATAGACAAAATAAGTAAGTGTTTTACCTCAGTGCGAGGAAATTCATTTTCATAAAGACAACAGACCAGGAAGGAATAATAAATTTGTAACATGGAGAATTATTTACTTTTTGCACAGAAATGTAATGTCTGCCAGCTAAGTCGCCTGCAAAGAGGTTCGGGGAAACCAAGAAATGCGGTGTTGTAGAATATGTAAGTTTAAAAAAATAAGCAGTTTAACAAAGCAGTACGTAGCTGTTGATTAAAGAGAAAGGCATAGAACTGAATTTGTTTTATTACATTGTTTGTTTATAGAGTAGAAGAATTGTTGGGATTGAAACTTGGTAAAGTTCTTCTATATTAAAGACAACTACAGTATATGGATGGTAAGCAAACATCCATTACAGGCTGTTCTGAGCTTCATATACATGTATGTTTAGCAGAGTAGAGCTTATCTGGAAATAGAATTAAATCTGTCTCAACAAATTGTTTGTAGAGCGTAAGAATCGCTGGGATTAAAAACTTCAGAAAGTTCTTCTACATTAAAGAAAACTATATGGATGGTAAGCAAATATCCATTGCAAGGTTATAGTGTATGGTGAAATGTTGTTCCCGCTCGAAATTCCATCATACTGAAATGCTGTTCAGTCACAGAGAAGACAATGAATGGAATGCTGTTCTGATCGCACATGCAGAGCAGCATTCCATTCATGTAGATTGTGAAGCTTAAGCTCTGTCTATGAAGCATAAATAGAAAACCGCCATGTGCCAATTCTTTCTCTAAACACACTGAAAATGGCTGTGGTGGTTTGTCAGATGATGGATCCATTAATTTTTAAGTTGGATCAACCAGATTGTATGCTAAAAATAAGTTAACTTACATATTTCGGCAAAACAAGTTCCTTTTTTCTAGCTAAGCGAGATGTCCGGTCGCCATGTTATTTTTTTACCAGATCCCGCCCACACAAGAACAGCAGCCAGTGGGAGTGTGTGCTGCTAATGTAGGTATGCCTAGTCCCGAGCAACCACACAACTCACCAGTATGAAGCCGAACACAATATTTTCTTTCACACTAACAGAACGAATTTTTAAAGCCGAAAAACTACCATTATAATAAATTAAGAGGCACCATACACTATAAAAAATTCAGGATGGTTAACCCAATGAAAAACCAGTGTGTTCTGCCACCTCGGGGTCTGATTCCCAAGGACCTCTTGAGCTTCGCTCTCAAGGTCACAAGGAATCAGACCCCTCTGTGGCAGAACACACTGGTTCTGCATAGTTACCCATCCTGTATTCTCTATATAGTGAGCAGTACATGAATGTTATGTTTAACAGTGGAGAGTTAATTTAAAAAACTGTTCTAAAAACTTTTTCTGTATGTGTCATGTGACAGTATTATGACAAATTGAAGGATCCGTCCTTGTATGGAGCCAAGAATAGAGCACACAAGTTAATGGTGAGCACGCTTTTGCGATAAAAAATAAATTTTTATACAAAAACAAGAACAGGACAGGGTTTTGAAGAAACATAAAAAAGTAGCAGCAATTGTTACCATAACAAAGTAAAGGTTTTGAAATTAACATGAGATAACACTATTAAATTTTGATTTGATTAGTTATTAATAGGGCTACTGGTCATATGTTGTAATACAGCCTGAAATAGGGCAACGGGACATAGTTGAATAATTAGAACAGACTATATTATTAATTTGATGTTTCTGAGGATTATTGCAATATGTGGTGTGTACTTTAGGAAAAGAAACATTAGGATGTGTGAATTTGGAACTAAAACATTTTATTATTTTGTTTCATTTTAGCAACACAGTGAGGTTGAGAAAGTGGCGAAGCCACGAAACTGTTGCCCAATTATTTATGTGTGGTGAGAAAAATAAAAGAAGAAAATTAAGATGATATTCAGTGGAGTTCGTCCCATTTTTGTTTGGTAATGCCGAAGACATCATCTCCTTGCTCCAGGAATCCGTTAAAGCCTTCAGGTCAGTCCACTCGCTCTACCGCCCTTAACCCCGGACGAGCCAACATCAGTCTTTTCGTTGGGCCTTGGTCAGCCCACCAGAGGCCAGCAGTTGAAGGCCTCCCTCAAGTGAAAGGCCAACACCCCTCCAGCAGCAGCCACCCATGGGGACCCCCGAGCACCCACAGCCACTCTACCAACACCCGGGTCCACCGCCTAACTCCTTGCCTGACCCCCTCCCAGCCAAGACCTTGAGGGAGGCAGTTGGGTGTTGGTTGTCCCCCTACCTCGATGGGTGGCTAGCAGTGACCACAGACCAGTGGGTACTCCAGCCTTAGAATTTCTGAAACCTCCTTTGGATCACCCTTCCTTGCCCTCCCATTATCCTTCAGCCCATCTCTCCCTCATTCAGGAAGAGATTCAGGCTCTTCTGCACAAGAAGGCCGTAGAGCCCGTCCCTGAGACTCAAAGAGGAAGGAGTTTTTATTCCCATTTCTTCCTCATTCCCAAGAAGACAGGGGACCTGAGACCAATCCTGGCCCTCAGTCACCTGAACCTGTACATAGAGTACAAATGCTTGAGGATGGTTACTCTGTAGGAGTTGCTGCCCCTCCTTCACCAGGGGGACTGGCTGTGCTCCCTGGACATGCAGAATGCCTATCTACATATCCAGGTTTTCCTGGCCCATCATGGTTTCCTCCATTTCTGCTTTCAGGAGGACCAGTTTTAGTTCTGGGCCCTCACTTTTAGCCTGTCTTCAGCACCTCAGGTTTTTACCAAGTGCCTGGCAATGGTGGCTGCAGCTGTGAGGAGACAGGGTCTCAATGTGTTCCCCTACCTGGACGACTGGCTACTGGCAGCCCCCCAGAGACCTCCTGCTTCGAACCCTGGAATGCATCTTTTGGCTTTTCAGGCTTTGGGGATCATGGTCAGTCTGCCAAAGTCTTGTCTCTCGCCGTGCTAGTGCCTTGTGTACAGTGAGATGGTTCTGGACTCCTCTCAGGGCAGGGCTTTTCCTGCCGGAGGACAGAGTGGAGTGTCTGAGAGGGCAGGCCCCTCTCATCTCCTCTAGTCAATAGATCCCAAGCAGGGTGTTCCTATGCTTCTTGGGGCACATGACGGAAGACGTAGCTATGGTCCCTTTGGCCCACCTACATATGCGGGTTCCCCAGTGGACCTTAAAAAGTCTAATGGGACCAATGCACAGATGACCTGGATCAGCCAGTCAAGCCGGTCATGGCCTCCAATCTGGTGAGGAGGACCTTGGAGTGGTGGCAGAAATCTGCCAATCTCCTGCGAGGGTTCCCCTTTCAGGTTGTGCCCCCTCAACAGACTCTCACAACAGATGCCTTGCGTCTCAGCTGGGGTGCTCACTTGGCCGACTGCCAGAGCTAGGGAACCTGGTCTGAGGTGAGCAGAATCTCTGCATCAACGTGCTGGGGTTGCGAGCAGTTCTTTACATCCTGCAGGCCTTCCAGACCCACATTATTCCAGGCCTGCTGCTAGTGCAGATGGACAACATGACCATGGTATACTACATCAACAAGCAGGGTGGCACTCACTCATACCCCCTCTGTCTGGAGGCAATGAGAGTCTGATACTGGGCCATCGAGCAAGGCCTGGAACTCTTAGCCGTTCATGTTCCAGGTGCCCAAAATGTCCTGGTTGACAGTCTTAGCAGGTCCAGATCAAGGGTTTATGAGTGGGAACTTCTTCTCTCAGTGGTCGAAGATCTCTTTGACAGGTGGGGCCATCCAGAGTTTGACCTTTTTTGCATCCCCACTCAGTACAAAACTGATGCTTTTCTGCTCACCTGATCCTGGGCCTGGAATTTTCTAGCATGATGCGTTGTCCCTTTTTTTGGAAGGGGAGGTTCCTGTACACCTTACCTCCCTTTCCACTCCTGCAGACGGTCCTGCTCAATCTTCAGGTGGAAGACAGAGATGATCCTCATAGCCCCCTATTGGCCATGCCAGATTTGGTTTCCCCTGCTGCAACAGCTGGCAGTGGAACCTTCAGTACCTTTACTCCTATGCACTGGCTTGCTCTCCCAGGAGCAGGGCACCCTAGTCCACCCAGACCTCAAATCCCGGCATCTACATGCGTGCCTCCTGCAAACTTACCTATTGCCCACTTTGGGGTCTCCTCTGTCATTGCTGATGTCCTGGTGGCTGTTAGAAAGCCTTCCACTAGAGCTACTTAGGCCTTAAAGTGGAAGTGATTCTCACTGTGGGCCACTGCTCATCACCTGGATCCCTTCACCTGGCCAGTAAATCTGATTTTGGAGTACATGTTCTTCCTTTTGGACTCAGGCTTGGGGTACTCATCCCTTAAGGTGCACCTTTACACCATCTCTAAGCACCATGCACCTATTGAAGGCAAATCGGTTGCCAAACTGGAGGTGTCCCATACATTCTTGTGGGGTATCCTGCATTTGAAGCCTCCCATTTGGGATCCTGTCCCTCCATGGGACCTTCTTTTCATGTTGGAAAAACTCACTTTGCCTCCCTTTGAACCAGCTGTGAGTTTAAACCTGCGCTTTCTGTCGTGAAGAGTGCTCTTTTTGGTTGCCATCACTTCTGCTCAGAGGATTTCCAAGCTTCAGGCTCTGATGCGTAAACAGCCTTATTGCCTACAGATCCTAAGTTTTTGCCTAAGGTGGTGTTGGAATTATGCTAAACCAATCCATCCACCTGCCAGTTTATTACCCTGAATATTCTAATCAGGGGAAGACTTTGCTCCATACTTTAGAAGTTCATAGGGTGCTGAGGTATTACATCCACCAAACCAAGTCTGTTCAGAAATTTGACCAGTTTGTTTTGTTTGCTCCCAAGAGAGAGGGAGCACCTGTTTTGAAACAGTGCTTGTCTAAGTGGTTGGCTAATTGCATTGTTTGCTGTTACCACAAGTACAACAAGCCCTTGCCAGGAGCAGTTAAAGGTCACTCCACCAGTGACATGGCTGCCTCCATGACTTGCTTCAAAAATGTGTCTGCTGCAGACATCTGTGCAGCTGCTCCTTGGAGCTCTGTCCACATTTTCATGAGGCACTACAGTCTGGACATCGCTTTTAGGCTCAGGGCCAAATTCAGCCTCACAACCCTTCAGGGCCTTCTCTTTTCAGCTCTATGCTGATGCCTAGTTCTTCCTCCTGGCTGCCTTTTTTGGTTGGTTCCGCTACTGATTGGGCCTCAGTCATACTGGTGTAGCCTGCTGCAAGAGTCCCCTCAAAGTAAGATAGTACAGTTACATAAGAACTTACCATAACAGTAGATCTTTGAGAAGAGCTCTTGCAGCATGCTCTGCTTTCCCTCCATCCTTACCCATTTGCTTCTTTTCTGTTGCATCTCTTCTGCTTATATTTTACTTTTCCTTGGCTCTCTTTTTTTGCATCCCATTCAGGGTCTCCAGTGGGAGAACTGAGATAGGTGTGGGGGACTGTCCCCTTTATAAGACAGGCGGACTTCAGCATGTTGACATTGGCAGTGGCAGTCCCCCATGACAGACTGCTAGCTAGAAGTTTTCCATGTGGTCCTGATACCTGGCGGCTTCAGTCCTACCAGTGTAGCCTGTTGCAAGAGCTCCTCTCAAAAATCTACTGTTACAGAAAGTTCTTATGTACCTGTACTTTCTTTTTATGTAGACAATGCCTTTCTTTTTTTCTTTTGCAGTTAATTTCTTAACTCCTTCCCAGGTGGCATACCTATCCAGCCTGATCCCCAGCCCTGTCTCCCGCTCGCAGCTTACCTTCTACTTCCTCCATGGCTTGCCCCCTGTGGCAGGGCAGCAGGGATACCTCAACCCGCCAGAACGGATCTGGTGCAGAGGTTATTGCCATTTGTGGGAGCGGGTCCTGTGGGGATCAGCTCTCATTCTTCCACACCCAGGATGCTTTTCTCCTCTGTTTTCTTCCCATAGGAGAGGAGGTGTGCAATGATGCCCTATGGAGAGAGCGCGCACACATCCGCACGCACTCCTCCAAGCGTCTGCCTCCTCTCCTGCCCCTTTCTGAAGCTTCAGTGCACTGTCCCCCTCAGCCACCACCAGGGTGCAGTCGGACACTTACTGCTGGTGAAGAAGGAGAGCAGTCCATCGGACACTCAATCTTTCTCCTCCCCTGCCGACCCCCGACGGACCATGCTCGTTCCTGAACATGGGTCGCCGGCATAGCGTGAGGTTAGGCTTCCTGCACCTCAGCCCTCAGTGCCACCTGGCCGGCTCTTCCTTTTTTTAAAGAAAAAAAATAAAAGTTAGCTTTCCTGTCACAAAGTTGTGCACACTGAGAGTTAATTGTACTTCATCTTTAAGCTCATTCATTGTCATTCTTGTCATCACAATGGGGGGGGGCACTAGGCTAAACAACCCAAGGATCTCTTAAGTGATGATATCACCTAGGTCAGCTGGACATTCATGAAAAAGCTAACACTTGCTTAACAGGTTCTTATGCAGTTTCCTCCTTGCAGTCAACAAAAAGCAGAGCATTACAGATAGCTTCAAGGTGCAATTGCAAGGCACAACTTGCTCATTGCTGGCCATAAAAAGGCATATCCCAGTTCCCCAATATATTTCAGTGGGACAGCTGCAAAACACTTCATGACTTTGATCCCAGTAGGAAGTGGCCTGCTATGCACAACAGCCTTAAAAAAATCCATTTCTATTCACAGTTTTAATTCCTGGCGTTTCTTTGGTGACCATGAGTAATACTCCTTTTAGCCTTACAAGCATGCCAGACCAATCTCAGCTTCTTACACTGCATTGAAACAGTAAAGACCTTGGCTCCATATATGTCCTCCTGTTGTGTGTGAGGTGATAAATGTGGCAGAGGAATTCTTCAGCTGTTTGAGTTCCTGTTTTCCATAATAAACAAAGATTTCATCTATTAAATATGTGGAAGTCAAATGAATGACAGGTACAGAAGGACTACTTTTTCCTAGTTATTTATAACAAAAGAAAATAGCTGTATTTGATTTTTTTAAATGAGTAAAGAGGAAACATTAGAAGCCCCTCACCACTTGAGAAAGGAGCTGCCAAACCAACAACTTAAATCCTGTAAAACAACTAACTGGCACTCCCAACTGCACCAACTAGCTACCGTGCTTCTATGTGCACTGATGTAAGACGAGATAAAAATATGATTTGATTTGAACATAAATGTATGCAAACCCTGTTTCCCTGGTAGTCTAGTGGCCCTCCTCCCGTCCTCAAACCGTGATCGATCCAAAATACTTAATTTTCCCTTTCCCTGGTAGTCCAGTGGCTCCCTCCTGTACTCAACCCTGAAGTAATAAAACATCTTCCTCCCCGATATTCCTTGGTTGTCCAGTGCCCCCCCATACCTGACTCCAAAGTAATAAATAATATCCCCGATATTTCCTGGAAGTCCAGTGGCCCTCCTTCCGTACTTGAAATCCAGTCGTAATAGAATAATGTGCATATACCTTCCCTGGTAGTCCAGTGGTACCTCCCTCCCATCCACGAACCCCGACCGTGGTTAAAAAAATAAATCCCAAACACTCCTTGGTAGTCTAGTGGACCCCCCCACCCCCTCACCCACTAAGGGACCCCCACCCTGATCCCACTGTCCCAGCATAGCTATCAGACCGGCGGGCAGCACAACCCTCTCGCACACCACCATGGCTGCCTGCTGACTGAACTGTCACAGAATGACAGCTTACAGTAAGTACTACAATACCATTGGTCAGAACTATCGACTAGTGGGCTTGCAGTGTGTACTGTAAGCTTTCATTTGCAAAGTTCGTGAATGAAAGCTTACAGTACACACTGCAAGCCTATTGGTCGACAATGTTGACCAATGATATTGTAGTGCTTACTGTAAGCTGTCATTCTGTGACAGCTCAGTCAGCGGGCAGCTGTGGCGGTGTGCAGGTGGGTTGTGCTGCCCGCCGGTCTGATAGCTATGCTGGGTCTGGAAAGGCCCCCCCAGCACAGTGTGTCCCCTGCCTGGCGTGGTCTGCACAGCAACAGGGCAACGCAAGCAGCGGTAGGTGATGCAGCCCCACGATGCACATGATGACAGCCCACCGCCCTGCGGGACATGCTAGGTGGCCAATAGCCCACCACAGTACAGCACCTTGGCACACATGCATGCTGGGCCTACTCACCTGGCTGTGGCACTTGGCCATGTCTGATGCGCACCTCCAGGCATTGGAGATGTCCTGGATCCCTGCGCAGGAGGTCCCCATACCGGTGCTGGCACTGGTCACTGGTCCTGGCCACCCCAGTACGCTGCACTAGTGCGGCAGCAATGTCATCCCAAACAGCGACATGGGGCCACTGCAATGGGGCCTGACCGAACAGCTGTGGTGCGTAGGGCTGGACACAGGCCACGATGTTGGCCAGCTCCACCTGTGTCCAGTTGCTTGCATGATGGGTCACCCTCTGCTGCGCCATAATGCTACTGTGTGCCGAGGTACAAAATGGCGCCCATAGCCGCACGTACCAGCAGCATGAGCCAGATGTGTGGGCTGAGCGGATATGCGCTGTGCCTGCCAATCATGCAATGACATGGATGCATGACATGGGTGTGGCTGGGGGGGGCACGTGTATGGTTCGGTCAGGGTGAGAGGTCACTGCAGGGGCCAGGGGTCAAGGCATGCCACACACAGTGTGGTGACTGCGCAACAGCAGCCAGCTGCTATTGTGCAGTCGTTGCACTGTGTGCAATAGCAGCCATGGTGCACACACAGTGCCATGGCTGCTATTGCGCAGTCGCCCCACTGTGCACAATAGGTGGTGGAGCACCACGTGGAGCATGCATGCAGTGCCACTGCGCACCGCACATGCGTGCAAAATGCACCACAGCATGCTCTGGCGCATCCAAATGACTTGCTCTGGAGCACTCTGCACATGGTGCACAGATGCGATATTCAGCTACCACATGCTAATGAACTCATCAGCCACTGCGTGGCACAATGGGGGAATTAGCATATCATTACTGTTGCACAAATGCACATTTGCATACAATGCGTCATATAAGCGCCATGGACCAGCACAGACCATGGGTCAGTATTGCATCCTTGTGAAGTAAATTGCGCATGCTGCAGGAGCACACTGAGCACAGAGGGCACAGCATGGGGGAGGGCACTGGGTGCTGCAGCCACTGACAAACTGTGCTGTCCATTACCACAGGAAGCTACATGATGGGACCTGAGGAGGTTGGGGAGCGTGGGTCTACCAGCAAGCACAGGCCCAACTTCACAAAGGCAGAAACAGATGCCCTGTTCGAGGCCTACCTCGACAGGGAGCTGCTTCTGAGTGATGCCACAGGCACACCACAGGCCAGGGCCAGGGCCTGGGTGGAGGTGGCCGACTGCGTCAACCAGCAGGGCAACCACCAGCAGTTGGTGCAGGAGTGCCACAAGAAGGTGAGCACTGACAGGAGGCAGATTAAAGAGAAGGTAGCAGCCATCCGTGCTGCCCAGACTGCCACTGGAGGGGGGCCTGATGTAGCGCCACAGCTCATGGTGCAGGAGGAGCTGGTAGCAGCCACCATGCACCGCAGCACCGTGGAGGGTGTTCCTGGTGGTGGCTTCCAGACTGGTGGCAGCCCATCTCTGCATGGTACATATGGCGGTATGGTACAGAATGCTGTGACATGATGATGGGGGGGGAGCACATGTGGCCACTGCTTCACTAACACACCCTTTCTGTCTTACAGCACCGACATGCCTGCGGAAGGAGAATGGGGCACTGGTAGTAGCCGTGGAGGCTGGTACTGTCCCGGACAACCAGCTGTCCACATCCACGGGCATCTGGGAGCCTGGGAGGCCACAGCACACCACCACTGTCTGGATGGATGTCCTGGGCATGGGGTCAGATGAGGCCCAGGATGTGATCCTACAGGATGCCAGACATGACGTCCTGTGCGTGGAAACACAGGTCAGGGCGGGGTCCGACACTGATGACGACCTCACCATAATTCCGGGAAGCATGGGCGGTGTAGTAGGGGAGACACCCATACCAGGCACAGGCAGTGTGCCCAACAACCTGTCGGCAGGGGACCAGCTGCCAGCCGCCACTGCGGGTGCCATCGTGTGAACCACCACAGTGGTGCCATGCAGTGGTGTGGTGCGGCCGCACAGGTGCTGGACACGGGTCAGCGGCAGGAGGGTCAGCAGCAGCAGGCTGCTGGGGCCACAAGGCTGCCAGATGCAGGATCCACTGCCGGGGCGCCAGGTAGGAACACACCCCAAGAGGGCCCCACTGTGCACGTCCACCAGAGAGGGGGGGCTGTGCAGCGTGGCCGATCACCACAGGAGGGCCGGCATCCCACCCACATTCCCCAGGATGCCGACCCAATGGCTGAGCACCCGTTTGCTCCAGGCCTTCGTTGAGCAACAGGTGCAGGTCGCCGCTGGGCTGTGTGCACTGCACATGGAGGTGCGCCAGCTGGGCGAGCAGCACGAGAGGGGCATTGCACAACTCCTGGCGGGGAAGCAGTGCATGAAGGAGGCCATGACTGCATCCATGGATTGCATTACACAGGTGGTCTCGGATGGCTTTGTGCAGCTGGCTGCCATAGGGCATGGCTGGCCACCGTGGACATCACACAGTGCATCATCCACCCCACATTCCCGGCATCAGGTGACCCCTACACTGTCGATGCCAGGCTCTGCTGTTGCTATCCCAGGCATGCCTGGGATGAGCCTGTTTGGGCACCTACGCACCCCCACATGCACCCGGTTGCGGTCCCATGGGTCAGCCCTTGGGGGGGCATTGCAGACACCCCCTGTCACCGGTGAGCAGCCCATAGCTGCCAAACAGCCCTGGTATGGCCACCCCTGTGGCTGTGGTGGCCAGGGATCCATGCAGTGGCCCTGATGTGTGGCCCACCCTGTCCCTAGTTAGCTGCTGCTGCCCAGTGTGTACATGGGTGGCATGTGCATGCCACAGGCATGGCGCCTGTGTGTCATGCCGCATGCCACCTGTGTGCGTGCTTGCCTGGTTGCTGGCTCATGTGGTGCGGGCCTGATGAGGGCTGTCCTGCAGCGGTTGTGCCTGTGCACTGGTGCTATGCTTCTGATCAGCACCACATGCCAACGCCAGGGTACGTGGGAGTGTGTGTGTGTGTATGTGTGTGTGCACGTGCATTGCTGTGTGCTGCTGTGTACAGTTGTGTGTGGTGGTGTGCCGCCATCCCCCGTGTCCCTGCACCATTCCTCTGTTTGTGCATGCCGATTGCCATGCTCGCCCCTGCCTGTATACTGTGCCTGTGTGTGTGGCTCTTGCATGTGTATGGCGCCACCTACCTTGGTGCACCATAGTGCTCGTGCGTGATGGTGTTGCGGTGTTGTTGGGCCTGCCTCTTCAGCCTTGGATCCTTTCCCTCGGGGGGGGCTGTCCACCACCCTCCAGCACATTGCCTCCATCATCCCCACTACTGTTACCCTCATCAGCCTCGACAGTTATCCCACGGTCAATGGCCATGATGTGCAGTATGCAGCAGGCCAGGAATAGGCCACAGGCTTTCGAGGGGCTGTACTGTAGGGCTCCACCAGACCTGTCCAGGCAATGTAAGCTGCCTTCAGCATGCCAAATACATGCTCTGTGATGTTCTGTGTCCTGGTGTGTGCCTCATTGTATCATTCCTCAGATGGGGACGACGGGCGCCGGTAGGGGGTGAGCAGCCAGGACCTCAATGGGTAGGCACTGTCACCTGTGTGGATAGGGACATAGTTAGCTCTCTGCCTGTCCTTGCTCTGCCCCTTGCCTGCCCAGATGCCCTTAGCTGCATTCCCACCCTGCCCGCCTCCATTCCATTGCCTGCCCTGCCCATCACCCTTGCCCATCAGATACTCACCCACTAGGTGGCCTGTGGGGATGTCCCCACATTCAAATCTGTGGCACAGCGCGGAGCTGTGCCAGATGAAGGCATCATGTGCACTTCCAGGGTGTGTGGCACAGACACTGGTGATGCGCCTCGTGGCATTGCACACCACCTGGCAGTTGATGCTTGGGCTCCCCTTCCAGTTGACGTACGCAACGCCCTCCAGCCCAGGTGGTATGCGGATGCCCATATGGGTGCAGTTGAAGGCCCCGAGCACACCAGGCATACGTGCTACCCTGTGGAATTCCTGTATGGCTGCTGTACGCTCTGCCTTCCTGCTGGGGAAATGAATGTATTCTGAAGCACGTGGCAGCAAGGTGCTGAGGAACTGTGTGAGGAGGCATGACATGGCTGACTGGGTTATGTCTGTGGTGTCCCCTGTTGGTCTCTGGAAGGTGCCCATGGCGAGCAGGCACATGACTGCTGTGACTTTCGTCTCCACTGACAATGCATGACTCCGTCTAGTGGGTGCCTGCATCTCTTCACTGCACAGCTCACAGAGCTGCCTCAGAATTGCCCTGTTCAGGTGGTACTGGCCCACAATCTCCGTGTCGATGAAGTTCTCGAATGTGGTGTGGGCATGGTGCCACCTGTGTCGGGCATACCACCGATGGGCCCCTCCTCGGCCACGTCGCTGTTCCTACTGCCCCCTCACACCCCTTATTACGGCCTCCATCATGTATGGTGCACTGTCCATGGCCCCTGTTGTGTCGTCACCCCCTGGGAGTTTGGCTGTAGATGGGTGTGTGGCACCCTGGTGCACCGCCTGGCACTGTGCCTGCTGCTCCTTCTCACTCCCAGTGCCCCTTCTTCCATTCCAGTGGTGCCTGTGTCACACTCATTCTGTGGCAGCCTCTGTCTGTCTCTCTGTGCCCTTCTTTCCCTCCTTCTGTCTTTCTTTCTTTCCTTATTCCTGTCTTTCTTTGGTCCGGCTCTCTATCTCCCTCTCTCTCTCTCTGTCTCTCCTCTCCCCTATCTCACCTGGTGCAAGTGCTGTCCGTGTGCTTGCACCTGGTTTTACAGGCTCAAGTCTGTTCTGCGCATCTTGGCTTTGCTCCTCACATGCACCATGGTTCCACTTTTCAGTATCGCACTGCGCTGGATATGAATGCGCACGCCCCCTGCCATTGCACCTGCATTCATTGTCATTGCACATTGGTGCACTGGTACTTGCTCTGTGCATTGGATCCCACTGAATATGGCTCTATGGCGCAATTTCATACTTGCGCCATGCGCAACCGCTTTGAATATCTGGGCCCTAGTGTACTACATTGATTTAGTAATGAGTGTAATACATGGATACTCCTTTTCTTTATTTATTTCGTTTTTGTTTACCGGGTAAGTACACTAGACAAGTTTTATGCCTATTTTCAGGAACGACCCGGGAGAGTACAAAAGGGTACAACAGGTACATTGATACAGTAATTGGTTCAGACGAATACATTCAGGTACAAAAACAGGAGAAAAGACAATTTTTACAGTTTTTACTTTTACGTGGAAGGTACACCCAGATTCAGTGCTGGGGCAAGGTATAAATTAGAGATAAATTCAATGACCAACAGGGCTGGTGAGGATTATGAGCATAGTAACATCATAGCGTCGGTCAAGCAAGGGAGGGGGGATTTGGACGAGGACATAGCGCAAGAGTGGTGACGCCAGAGCAGGAGAGAAGAAGCCGGCACCAGTGGACACCGGGAGGCTAAGGAGGCTTAGGACATTCACAGCGAGAAGCCACCTTAAGATGATCCCACAGGGAGGTCCGGAAACTCTTGTGAGAGGAGGCAGTATGGACTCTTTCAGGAAAGGAGTTCCAGAGCCTGGGGCCATGGACAGCAAAACTCCGGTCCCCCATGTTGGTGCGGGAAGTAGGTACACTTAGTAGGCCGGGGCCTTGGGATCTAAGCAGGTAGGGGGAGAGGTCAGCAGGAGCAAGAAACCGGGCCAGTTCCGGAGGGGTGCAGGAGCTAAGTACTTTACTCACGAGGCACCCAGTGCTAAAGTTAAGGTGATTGAGCCGGGGATAGCCAGCCAAGCTTCTCGTAGAGCTACAGTGATGGGTGAGGCAGGGGGGACCAGGGCAAAACGACAGATGTTGTTGTACTGCTAGCTCCACTTGCTTAGGAGGGTCTTAGAAGTATGAGCAAATATGAGGGAGCTGAGCTGAGGGAGGAAGTAGTACTCCCCTGGCAAGAGCTAAGCAGCCGCTGGAGTGGAGGTTGTACTTAGGCCCCTGTAGCCACCCCTGGTTTGGTAAGCCTACCCCACTGCAGGCATTATGGATATGACTACCAAGGTCCAATTGGGGATCAAGCATCACCCAAGATAATTGAGGGAGGTCACGGTAGGGAGAGGGAGCCATCTTCGAGTTGATATGTAGGGAGTTGAAGAGGCTCAGATTTTGGCAGAGGAACCAAGAGCATAGCCTGGGTTTTGTTTTGATTTAGGACAATTTATGGTTGGAGAGCCATGCCTGGATGTTCCAGAGGTCTTCAGATAAGTGACAGTTTAGTGTGGTTGTATCACAGAAGTGGGCCAGGAGAACCAGGTCATCCGGTACATGATGACACGGCAGCTGGAGACCACATCAGGGAGATTGTTGATGAACAGGGAAGAGTAGGGACCCAGCACGGAGCCCTGAGGGACAACTCAGAGGTGACAGGCTGGGGGCAGAGAGGACTTTATTGAATTTAGTTAGTTGTTTTCTGCGATATAGGTAGTCAGAGACCCAGTTTGGGCGGTGGGGGACAAACCAATGGACCTCATCTGCAGGGCAAGCAGGTCGTGGTCAACGAGGCTCTAACGCCTTGGATAAGTCAATAGATACCACACCTGAGAGTTTTCCCTGATCCATAGCAGCTCTGATGCTGGAAGAGACTAAGATGAGAGCCGTGGAAGTGCTGTGCCCTTTACGAAAGCCATGTTGGGCCGGGGTCAGCAGACCATGGGAGTGGATATACTCCGAGATTTGTTTGGCGACCACCTTTTCCAGGAGCTTGCTGACAGCAGAGAGGATAGCTATGGGACGGTAGTTGTCCAGGATTTTGGGGTCGCCCTGCTTAGGGACAGGGATGACCTTGGCAACTTTCCAGATATCCGGGATCAGTCCCTGGATAAGGGATAGGTTGAAAATGTGGGCCACCGGGGAGGCTATAAGGGGAGCACCTAGTCTGAGAAGCTTTGGCTCCAGATCATCAGGACCAGGGCTAGCATTCTGGGAGACATCAAGAAGGAGGAGAGACCAAGACTACACCGATACCCCCTTAGGTAAAATGGGGGCTGGTCAGACCAGACTCCCATTGGGACGGGAGGCAGGGCAGTTTGAGTTTTAAGGAGGACCCTAGTGGAGAGCAGAAGGGAAGTCTGTGAAATGAAAGTTTAGGAGCATTAGCAATCACGTGAGGATTGTTGCAGGAGACTCCTTCGATGAGCATGTCCGTGACCCCGGAGTAGGAGCGACCGCCAACCAGTGATTGGATGGTTCTCCAGAACCGTCTGGGGTCTTTAGCAGAGCTGAGAAGGGTGGCCTTGCAGAAGTCACTTTTGGCCCCCCTGATCATTTTCTTGCACTCATTTCTGAGTTTTCTGTATTGCTGCAACAGGGCAGTGTCATGTGAGCATTTTACCTGATGCCAGCATTTGTCTCTTGCTCGCATGTGGGAGAGGAGACCCCCTTTCAGCCACTGGGTGGCTGTCCCACGGACCCTACACCTAGTGATAGGGGCATGCCTATCTTGTAGATCCACAAAGATGTTGTGGAACGCGGCGACGGCCGATGAGGGATCCAGTGCTCTGTAGACTGTTGACCAGTCTGTAAGCCTGAGTTCCTCCAAGAACAGGTCAGTGTTTAATCTGGCAAAGTTTCGAACCTGGATGATTTTGTGGGAACCTTAGGGAGGGATATTCCATATACACAGAACCGAGAGTGGTCCGATATGGCATCGGTAGGGCCCCTCATTGAGGAGATCCTCTCGGGACGGTTTGACATAATCCAGTCCAAGAGGGAGCAGGAAGTGCCGTTTGCCTTTTGACGGGTGGGCTCCCTTACCAGTTGTGTTAGGGATTTGGTGGCAAGCAGGGCCTCAAACTGCTTGATGTTTTCCCCATCCCAGTTTAGGTTAATGTCCCCCAAGATAAGGAGTTCATTTACCCCGGTACTGGGACAGACAGTATCCAGGAGATGGGAGAGGCCCTGCAGCCCGCCCTTAGGTGGGTTGTAGGAGCATACCATGTGCAGTTTCTTGGTGTTGCCAAGCAGCAGCACGGTGTGGAGGAGCTCACAGGTTGACGGCAGCACGGAGGTGTGGTTTATAAGGGATACGTTGAGGTGGGCCCTGTAGTAAATCAGGATACCTCCTCCCCTTTTGCTCCCTATTCTGTCCTGCCATTTTAGCTCATAGCCAGGGAGCCTGCAGACCAAGTCAGGAATCTGGGGTTTAAGCCAGGTCTCGGTTATCCCCAGGATGTCAGGCACGTAGAGAGTGACCCATGCAGTGAGCTCGTCAAGGTTGGGAAGAAGACTCCGAATGTTGATGTGAGCAACTTTCAGGCCCTTTTCCCTCCACCATTTCTGAGGAGAGTCAAGGGTGGTGAGGCCAGGATTGACTTCAATGTCGCCAGATAGGGCAATGGACAGTAAGATTAGCCACAGAAGGGTCCTCTCGGGGACCTTTGATTTCTGGCCTCCAGACACGACGCCGCTTAATGTTGATTTGGGGCAGGACGAGTCTAGACAGCAGTCCGCTAGGAGGATAGCGGGACCAACGGTATTGGCCATAAGGTTAGAGAACGAAATCAGTCGCAGAGCAGTGGTGGATGGATTCTGCCACTGCCACTGTCCTGTACAGTGTCAGTGTTCGAGAGGAGGATGAGTCCCAGGATAAGGGTAGTCAGAGAACGAAGTGGAGAGGGAAATGGAATTCTTTAACAGAGATCATGCCGAGAGGCCGATCTTGGATAGAACAGGGGTATACTGTAGGGACCTGGGGAGCAGTGAGGTGACAGAGAGCAGGGTCATGCAGGAGCCGAGCAAGCTCCAGGGTAAGGCTACTGACCAGGAGGATAATGAGCACCAGTGGTGTAGCTACAGACCTGGTGTGATGATAAACTAGCACTAACTGGAGGTCCAAAGACACTTAGTAGTGACAGTACAGTTTGGTTAAATAATAGTTTCAGGATACTGCTTAACAGTCAATAACAGAATAAATTATTTAACAAAAGCTGTAGTAATGACATTTTGAGAGTGCTGAGGTGGCCCTGCTTATATACACACACTGAAAACTAAATGGAAATTAATGCTCTAATGCTTTAAAACAGTTATGAACAATCTTATTTGCTAATATTAAGATTTTCCAGAATTAAGCAGTAGAATTTTGAATGAGAGAAGTTCGTACTGTACTTTGACTTACGGTAATTAAGTGAGTGTGCCTTGTGGTTTTCACAATGAGTTTTAACTTTAGATTCACATGTGAAGTGATGTACTAATCAAATGGGATTTATATAAATGTGGAGTACTGGCACTGACAATTTATCTGATGAAGCTTGGGGCAACCCTAGTGAAATGTAATCTTGTGCTCTTGTTTGAATTTTAGCTTGGAACCAGCATGCTGAAGGTGTTATACACTTTTTTATACAAATAAATGCAATTTATTTATCCATGAACAGTCTTGCGCCTTTGTGGTGGGTACAGTTTTGTGTTTTGCTTTAAATTTCATAATTTTAATTATCTGCACCACCACTTTATCCTGGTGCTCCCTTTTTGATTTGCCCTTTAAGAACACAAGACAACTGTAGCAAGTTAGGGTCATTATTATAATTTGCATGCTAATTTCTGTTTAGCAGTGGGCTAGAAACCTCTTTAGTCAATCAGTTAATCAATCAGTCTGGTCCTGAACTTCATGGTGAGTTGAAGTTACCTGCTGATGTCGCTACAGTTTATGAATAAACCTACTTGTTTATTATTTTATGTGTCCATCTCAGTATTTCGTATGGTCCAGCAAGATGCCTACTGCAACTGCTACAGCTAAGCCTGGCAGAACAGAAAGATGGTAAGGGTCCTTAGTGGCAGCCCTATACCAAAACGCCACACATGGTGGATAATGAGGCCCTTCTTCTGCCCAGACACCCCATCTCACTTGTCTGTGTTGCTGTGTACCCCAAATCACTTGTCCCAGTATGACTGAACAGCTTGAAAGTTAGTGCACTACAGTCCTGACGGTAGAAAAATGACTGTATCCTGCCTTTACTGTATTGATCCTGCTAAAAGAAATACTGGTCATATTAATAGCCTGCTGCTCCATGAATGAACTGTTAAAAATTTATATTATCCAAGCCTCTGCTCCAAGGAGCTGAGAACTGTACCCT
Source organism: Neoceratodus forsteri (assembly GCA_016271365.2). Classification (NCBI taxonomy): domain Eukaryota; kingdom Metazoa; phylum Chordata; order Ceratodontiformes; family Ceratodontidae; genus Neoceratodus; species Neoceratodus forsteri. The sequence continues at coordinate 1,192,266,261 of CM057453.1, forward strand.
CCCAGCAGCATCACCTTGTGTCATGGCCTGCGGGAAGCCAGATCACTAATCAGCCTCCCTCTCTCAGTGGGGATCACAGTTAAACAAAAAAAGGAAAAGAAATTTATCAGCCAGCCCTCCCTGATGCTGCCTCTCGACAGCGGTACAACCACGAATGTCCGCTCTGTCTCCTGCACCCGACTTCAGTGCTGAACCTCCCACTCCACTCCATGGCATGGAAGCCACTCCAGAAGTGACTTCACCAATTCTAAATTAATAAATAAACACAGAAAACAGCTAAATCCTACTGCCCTCAGCAACAGTAGCTCCCATTACCATTCTTATGGAGTGCTTCCCACCCCCCCAAAAAACCACAGCTCATTCCTGAAATCCAGCAGTCATATCGGATGACTCAAAGGCGGCCTTATTTACAGCCACAACAGACTGTTACCCCACTCCTCCCTCAGCCAGTCCTGCACCAAACTGGAGCCTCTGTTATCTGCTTGGCCCACCTTACTGCAGCTCCCTGACTTACCACAGCAGCGCTCCCCTCAGAGCATGGAGCAACAGCAAACAGCTGCCCAGCCAAAGCCACAAGGACCATAGCTTAGTTAAAGCACCTCCTGAACAGCTAGTTCATCTGCATGGAGGCTCTGCTCTCCTTGACCACTCCACAAACAAGCTCTGGCTACCTTGAGGGACCATTTACCTTGCGGCCCTCCTGCCGTTACAACACGGTTCTGACTCACCAGAAGCCCTGTCTCAAAACTCCTCTACATAACCTGTGGCTCAATGATCTGCTCTCTTTTGGGAGCTGCCATGGACCACGGCTCCTTCACAGTGTGACCCGCTGTCAACCTTCCTTCTTTAATTCCACACAAGTGGGGACTCGCAGGACTGCTGCTCTGTATGGTGCTTCTTGGCCGCTCTTCCTTCTCTAAACTGCAGCTTCCCTTTCACTACCGCTGCCACTCGGCCACACAATTTGAGGGGCCCAAGAAATGTCAAACTGGAAGCACAGCCATTTTTAAACAAAATGGGGCCAACAACATATAAATAAATAAAAACAGAGCAGGGAAAAGCAAAGCACTCCAGAAATTCAGGCAGGGCACAGCAACTCATCAAAATATAAGCTGGGAAATACATATAAATAAAGAAACAGCAGCCTAATCAACAAATGAGAAGTTAGACAAATCACAGTGAAATAAATGAAGTTCCCCATTTTGTCACTCACCAGAGTAAAAGCTCACCATTTTCAGTGGGGAAGAAGGACTACAGCACGACAATTGCCATTTTGTCCCTTGCACAGCAGCCTCGTGGCCAGAAGCATCCATCTTGTGTGCCACAAAACAACAAAACAGGAAGTGACCCTTAAACCCCCTGCTGGTGGCCATCTTGCTGTTGTCAAGGAATACAGGAACTGCATGTCAAAGTTCAGCAGCCATCTTGTGAAGGGCACTAAAATGACCTTACTCCATAGAAATCCATGGCAAACCTATTAAAATGAATGGACACTGCAACAAATAGCTAATTTTTGCAACAAAAACTTATTTAAATAACAGACAACACAGAATTGAGTGGGAATTGTTTATTAAGATGTCATTTGATGGACTTTGCTTACAAATAATTGTACTTTTAGCTACGAACATATTTTCTTCTCGGTACTTCATCGACTACATGACATCCCGTCTCCTGCATGATAGCAACTCCTTATCCTTACAACCTTGGCTTAGTGAAACAAAGCTTGTCTCTAACCACAATGTCCAAAGAAGATACTGATATGGGCGCTGGAGTGTCCGGAGTTCCATCTTCATCCACCTCAAGGGCGTGGGACTACAAAATAGAAAACAATCTGCATGACATCCAGTCTTCCCTGTCAGCTCAAGGAGCACCAACTATGCAAGCCATTCAAAATTACCTTGCCTACATTAAGCTATTTCACCACAGTCCATGGTCCATACCAGTCTACAGCCAGTACCCTTCTCAGCCTTGCCTCACAAAGACTCTGTCGACTGTCTCGAACAATTTCAAGCCTGGATTTCCTTCAATGGTTGGACTGATCTTTTGTGTATTTCCAATGCCTCGTGCTTGCTTCTGAGAGGGACTGCCGTTTTCTGAATCAACGCACTTCCAGAACAAGTCAAAGGGGACACTGCCACCCTGTATGCAACTTTCAATAGCCACTTTCTTCAAGCACATCTGCCCTGGTTACTGGAACAGCAACTGTAGGAATGCACCATACAACCCTCTGAATCTCTAGAAGCATTCATAGTGGACATTGAGTCATGCTGAAAATGTCTGCAGTAAACAGAAAAAGATCAAATTACAGCATTTGTCTGGGGAACTGCTTCCTCAATCTCATACTTATGTCATTCAGCAAAAGCCAGCAACCTGGATGGACACAATCCAAGCTGCACGACTTGCACAAGAGTCCATCTCAATGTTCCAGTCCACCAGCGTACAAGCACCTCAGTCCTCACAATTGGCTGCACTCACAACATGTGTCCAACAGCAACAGACAATGATTGACAAGCTCATCACAACTGTCAACAGCTTACACCTCAGCTCAGCTGTTTCCTTTGCAAATTCTGCCAACACCCTGCAACCACCTCGACAGTGACCTGATCCACCTCCACCTTCACGAGAGCCTGTAACCTGCCAGTGGTGTGAATTCAGAGGACACACTGCTGCTCTCTGCCGAAAGCCGAAGTACTACATTTTATATTTATTTATTGAAATGTTTCACCAGAAAAACACACTGAACAACAAGTTGCTTGTCTCCCGGTGTGACCTGGAGGGAGGGGGTACAGAGTGGATAATAAACAGTTATACATTTGAGATACATGAGGCAGCAGTTAAATACAATGGATAAAACAGTAGGCAGTTAATTACACATTCTAGGTATAAGAGACAACAGTTAAGAGACAACAGTTACATACTGTGAATAAAAACAGTAGGCAATTTGCAGATGGTAACATACAGTAAGTGGGAGGGGAGAAACGAGAAGTGGTACAGGTGTGAATCTAAACATAGGATAACAACTAGTAGTAAGGGAACAATTGGATAAATACAGAGTATTGAAGACTGGGGGAAGGCAAGTGCATTCGTTTTTGGCGATTCATAAGTGCCAGAGGAAAGGGGGTACTGGGACAGGTAAGTGATAAGTGCCAAGAAGGAGGGGGGAGGTGGGGGCAGGGGTGTGAAAGCTGAGCCCATGGACCCCTCCAGGATGTTGAGAACCCTGCGAGGGGTCAGGGACTGCTAGTGGAGGAGGGGATTCATAATGGGAACCGGAGTTTTGGGAGGGCGGGTAAATAAGTGCAACGTGGAAGAAGAGAAGGGGGGTGAGGCAAGGGAGGGGAAGTAGATGAGGAAAATGGGAAAGCCAGTTCCAAGGGCACATACAATGCTGGGAGAGGATTACTTTTTTTTTGATGGGGGGGTTAGGGGAGGGTGAGGGTGAAGCAAAGGGAGCCCTCCTGGATGTTTAAGAACCCTGTGGGGAGGGGGCCCCTCCAAGATGCAGGACCCTACGAGGGTTAAGGGTATGGCTGGAAGGAAATAAGGAGGATTTAGAGAAGAGCCAACATTTGCATAAAAGGTTACTGGTTGCTTAAGGGCAGAAAGGGAGTAGTAAGAGTAAGAAGGAGGGGGGAAAGGAACAGAAATCAAGAACCAAATGCGCCCACCGCAGCACAATCAGCAAGATAATCACAACTACTCCCAGGATCATGGAATCAAGCGCTGCTCAACAGACTAGGGACTTTTGTTGGGGAGTAGAACACAGCAGCTGACCACCTTTCTGACTCTCTCAATTCAAACAACCCGCATCCTCTAACTACTAACTCTGTCACATTCTCACTTCCAGGGGCAAATGTACCTGTCATCAGAGCACCACTCCTAGTGAACTGTGTCCCTGTAACCACTCGACATTGTAACAGAAATCTGTTATCAAGAACAGTATTCTGGAAAACCCAGCTATTCATCATTTACTAAAGTCGCTCTGACTGACCTCAAGTACATTATTACAGCAAGTACCGCTACAGTACCTATCATAGGCGTGGTCCATCTCAAGCTACACTTTGGCTCACAGCAAGCCACTGTCAAGTTCTAACCAGCGCCTGATCTACAACCAGCAGTAATTCTTGGCCTGGACGTCTTCAAATTTCATAAAGCCTTCCTAGACTTTGCATCAAACAAACTGTCACTAGACCATTGGAAGCAGTTCATAGCTACAGACTCAGTCACTGTGCCTCCTAAGACAAAGATGGTTTTGATTGCCAAGGTTTAAGGTGAACCAGTTCCACAAGGTGTTGTTGGCATGTGTCAGGATCCCCCGTTCTGCATTCATCAGGTCTTCCTCCAGGAAACACCTTGTCTGCAGTGCATGGCGGCACAGACTTCCAAAAATTCCATAACTTCACAGATGAGCCAGTGGTCATCTCAAAGGGTGCCAACATTGGAAAGTTTGTCAGCTTGTCTACAGGGGACCAGCTCCATCCTATGCAAGAACATCAGCCTAGTTCCATGAGCTCTAGTCATGTCAGTACTATCATGACCACTCAAGCTTCACCACAGTAATCCCTCAGTAAATGACTATCCTCTTCAAAACTTTCAGCATCTGTAACAGAGAAACAGCAACTTTTGAAATTCCTGTAGAATTACCCGGATGTCTTTGTTGGCCCAGAGAACAAGTTGGATGCTGTGATATCCTGCAACACACCATTGAGGTGCAGCCCAACCAGAAACCAGTCTGTCAGTGAGCCTACAAGGTGGGACACAAACAGAAGCAAGCCCTAGAGGACATAATCAAAGACATGCTTGACCAAGACATTATCAAAGAGTCGACAAGTCCTTGAGGTGCACCTTGCCTGCTGGTGGTAAAGAAGGACAAAGGATATCGCTTTGTGGCAGACTACAGAAAACTCAATGCTGGTGCATGATGCTCATCCCTTACATACAACCGAAGATGCCTTAGAGAGTCTTGGAGCAGTCAGTCCAGCTCACTTCATCACTCTAGACCTTCAGAGTGGGTTCTACTAAGTCTCCAGTGATCCAGCTTCTCATCCATAGACAGCTTGGCACTGCCAATTGGGCCTTTTTCAATTCAAACATCTGCCTATGGGACTTCGGAATAGTCCAGCTACATTTCAGCATGTTATGGAAGCCATACTATGTGGGTTATCTTGGAAATCTTGCTTAGTCTACTTAGACAATGTTATTGTCTTCAGCAAAACTTTTGCCAGAGCACCTCCAACATCTCAAAGAAGTGTTTGAATGTCTCAGACAAGCCAATCTCAAGCTTCACCCAGAGAAGTGTTGTTTTGCACAGCATCAGATTCATTACCTGGGACATGTTGTTAGTTTTCAAGGCATCTCTCCAGACCCAGACAAGCTGTCAACAGTCAAAGACTATCCAGAACCTAACAATCTCAAAGACCTTAGAGCTTTCCTGCGCATGTCTGGAGACTACAGAAAGTTAATTTGCAACTATACCAAGACAGCTGCTCCACTGTACGCCCTCACCAAAAATGATGTGACTATACATGGACTTCCAAATGCAAAGAGGCGTTTGAAACCTTGAAAGAAAAAATAATCTCTTCCCCAGTACTGGCCTGCCCAAGGTTTAACCAACCCTTCAAACTCTACTCAGATGCTAGTTCCTTTGCAGTGGGTGCTGTGCTGTGCTGTGCCAAATACAAGATTGAACAGAACAAGTTGTTTCCTGTGCTGGGCGCTCTCTCTCCTCAGCTGAGCAGAACTGTGGCATCACAGAAAAAGAATGTCTAGCCATGGTATTTGCCATAAAGAAATTTGACTGTTACCTTCACTACTCCTACTTTACAGCTGTTGTTGATCACTCTGGCCTCAGATGGTTACTCGCAATGAAGGAGCCAGTAGGCAAGTTCGCCCGATGGATCGCCATGCTGAAATGCTACAACTTTGAAATTCAGTGCCGTCCAGATTGAGTTCACTCCAGCGCTGATGCTGTAAGCCGGAGACGATATCCCTCCACATCATCCTCAGCAGATGAAGAATCCTGCTTAGAAGCTGTTCCTTTCCATGCCACAGATGTGCTTCCTGTGGACACTCCCATGGCACCTCAAGTTACCTTGCTGCTACCAGCTGCTTCTACAGAAAAAGCACCAATCCACACCTACTGCAAGCAGCCGAAGAGCTTATTACCTCCTCTACTACTGATATATCCCTGGCAATGGTAAAAATGCAACAAAGAATTCATTCTCAATTAACAGACATAATCCCATACTTAGAGTCTGGAACCTTACCACAACAAAAGCATCATTGCCAGGATGTACTTTTCTTTGCTTCACAATATTTCCTCAATGACTGTGTGCTTTTCCACATTTGGACCAAGGAAGGCAAGGGTCATCGCATGGATAGAACTCATGTACAGTTAGTTGTGCCAGCCTCTCTAGTCAATCAAGTTCTTCTCTCCACTCATGCCTCTCCACTGTCTGGAGGTCATATGGGAATCTACAGAACTCTTGAAAAGACAAGGCTTCACTTCTTCTGGCCTCACATGAACAAGGACATTTTCCAATTTGTCAAATCCTTCCAGTCCTGCTCCCAAAGAGATCCACCTGCCAAACTGACAAAGGCACACATTATTCCAATGCCTGTAGCCACTGAACCATTTCAGAGAGTCAGCACAGACATTCTTACACCTTTACCCACATGCTGTGACTCTGGCAACAAATACATCCTTGTTTTTGTGGACTACCTTACCAAGTATTTGGAACTAATTCCCTTAAAAGACATTAAAGCTACCACGGTAGCAAATGCTTTCCTCTACACTGTCATTTGTTGTCACAGTACCCCCTCATACCTGCTTTCAGACGGAGGCACAAACTACCTTCCAACCATCGTGTGAGAAGCAAGCAAACTTTTCAACATTAAAAAGACACACACAAGTTATCATCTACAATGCAATGGACCTGGATGAAACTCACAACACGTGGGATCATTTTGTTCCCTTTGTGCAATTTGCCTACAATACCAGCCCTTGTGTCAACAGTACAGAGTACACACCAGTTTTCTTAGTCCATGGACACCACCCAAGAACTCCACTGGAAAGGGATCCCTCACTGCTAGAGGTTCCAAAATCAGCTTCTTCCTTCATTGTTCCTATGCTGGAACAGCTTGAACTTGCCTGACGTATTGCAATCACCATGTTGGGCCAGAGAAAATCTACAATGCAGAAAATGTCAGCAGCCAAGTCGCATGAGTCTTCATTTTCCATTGCAGACCTTGTCTACTTGTACTGACCCGTCCTAGTTCTGGGCACCACCAAGAAACTGCTTCACCCTTGAACTGGTCCCTTCTACATCGTAGAAAAGCTTCCTCCTGTTCACGTCCGCTTATGATGCAAATCGAATGGAAAGCTGGTACACAACAAAGTTCACATCAATCGACTGAAACATGAGTATCTGAGTAACACCCTCCCAGATGATCCCCGTTCCCCAAACAATGAAGCTGCACTTGAACCTGCCATACTCTCTGAAGCTGAAATTCCTTCAGACAACTTGCAACCAGTTTATCCAGATTCCCATGGTCCTGACACTCTTCAGCTGGATCCTGTTTTGCCTGATCAGCCAGATGAACTTCCTGGGACTCCTCAGCCTTTTCTTCTTCTCAGGACTCTTTTGTACACATACCAGTGTACCAGATTGAGAAGATTCTGGAAAGAAGTACACAAACAGATCCTGGACTCATCATGTCAAGTGGTGCAGTTTTGACAGCGTACAGAACTCGTGGGTCGCTTTTAATGACCTCACCCAATCCTGTTAGGAACTGGTCCAAGCCACACATCCCTCTATTCCCAGTAGGAAATCGTGAACTTTTGGTAACCAGACTCAGTGGTGGTACTTTCTGTGTTCACTACACATATAACTGTCTACAGCAAAATGTTTCTGATGGTGTTTCTGTGTCATTATGAATAACTGTTAATGCACTGGTTAACCTGCATCAGGTATCCTCCAGCAGCTACTCTTCCCCCCCGTCCCTTTTCCCTTCCCTGCACTGTGGCACTTGTCACCCTGATCAAGCTTCAGGTTGCTATGGTGTTCCCTCTTCCCCTGGCACTACTCTGACTGGTCACCATTGTAGTCCAGATTCTCTCCCCCCTCCCCCCCCCCACAGTGGAGTATTGTTTTGGTGGAAAAAAGTTTCTAAATATGGTGAATGTTCTTTCCATGCTTAAAGTTTTTACACTAATTCTTATTGTCATGCTACCATGCTATTTTTGTTCATGTGGTGCTCACATTTGCTGTCCCATCGGTGTTGTGGAGTACAGTTTAAGTATGGGGCTAATCTAGCTGCTGCCCCTTTTAAGAACACTAGACAACTGTAGCAAGTTAGAGTCATTATTATAATTTGTATGCTAATTTCTGTTTAGCAGGGGCTAGAAACCCCTTTATTCAGTCAGTCAGTTAGTCGGTCAGTCTGTTCCTGAACCTCATGGTGAGATGAAGTTACCTGTTGATGTCTCTACAGTTTATGAACAAACCTACTTTATGCGTCCATCTCAGTATTTCATATGGTCCAGCAAGGTGTCTACTGCAGCAGCCACAGATGGGCCTGGCAGAACAGAAAGAAGGTAATGGTCCTTAGTGGCAGACCAATACCAAAACGCCACAGTAGCATTCAGAAGACACAAGGGAGAAAGATAGGGAGGTGTATTGATGAAACAGAGGGAAGCAGGAAGAGCAGTAAGGAGCACGAAGGCACAAACTGAATAGAGGCTAGCGAAGGTGGTAACAAAAGGGGACAAGACATTTTGTAGGGATGTAAGGGAAAAGAGGAAGCCCAAGGATGGGATCGTATGACTAGCCAAGGTGGTAACATAAGGGGACAAGACATTTTTTAGGTATGTAAATGAAAAGAGGAAGACCAATGGTGGGATCATAAGGTTAAAAAGGGAAGGGGGGATTGTGCAGAGTGGGACCAGGAAAAGGCAGACATCCTGAACAAACACATTCGTTCAGTGTTCACAAAGGAAAGAGATGGGAAGGGGGGTCACAAAAATGTAACAGGTGCACTGGAGGGAGGGAGGTGTACATTAGTCCAGTTTTGGAGGAGGGAGTCCTGAAGGGATTCAAAAATCTGAAAGTGGAGAAAGCAATGGGGCTGGAGGGGGTCCACCCTAGGGTATTGAAGGAGGTCAGGGAGGTACTGGCTGCACCTTTGACAGTCCTATTTAACAGCTCATTAGAAACAGGAGTGGTCCCGGAGGACTGGAAGAGAGCAGATGTAGTCTCACTTCACAAAAGTTGTAGCAGGGAAGAGGCTGGTAATTATAGGCCAGTCAGCCTGACTTCAGTGGTGGGAAAGATAATGGAATCATTGCTGAAAGAAAGGATTGTGGAATATCTTGAATCCAATGGATTACAAGACCCAAGGCAGCATAGATTCACAGGTGAGAGGTCGTGTCAAATGAATCTGATACATTTCTTTGAATGGGGGACCAAGGAACTTGATCAAGACAGAGCGGTGGACATAGCCTACCTAGGTTTCAGTAAGGCTTTCAAAACCATTCCACATAGGAGACTAGTAAGCAAGCTGGGTAGCTTAGGAGTGGGTCCAAAGGTGGTAAGTTGGGTAAAAAATTGGTTTAGGGGACAGGCGGCAGAGGGTGGTGGTAAATGCAGTTCACTCCAGGGAAGGGAGGGTGACCAGCAGGGGGCCTTAGGGATCAGTGCTGGGCAAATGCTCTTCAATGTCTTTATAAGTGACATTGCAGAGGAGCTGGAAGGGAAGGTCAACCTCTTCGCAGATAACACCAAACTCTGCAATAGGGTAGACACTATGGGGTTGGGGGGGGGAGGATGAGCAGTGACCTGAGAATACTAGAGGGATAGTCAAGGGTATGGTAACTGTGTTTCAATGCAAAAAAGTGCAATCTAATGCACTTGGGGCACAGAAACCCAGGGTCAGAGTACAAAATAGATGGGGGTGGTACTGCCAACCACCAAACAAGAAAGAGACCTGGTGCTGATATTATCTAATAACCTAAAGGTGGCTAGGCACTGTGACAAAGCAATTGGGAGGGCTGAGAGGCTGTGAGATGCTGGGGTGCATAGAAAGGGGTATCACCAGCAGAAAGAGGGATGTTATGTTGCCTCTGTATAGATCGATGGTAAGACCCCACTCAGAATACTGTGTCCAGTTCTGGAGACATCTCCAGAAGGACATAGACAGTGTGCAGGCATTCCAGTGGAGGGCAACTAAAATTGTGCAGGGTCTGCATCAGAAGCCCTACTAAGAGAGACTAAAGGGCCTAAATATGTACACCCTGGAAGAGACAGGGATATGTCAGAGACCTTTAAACACCTCATGGGGTACAAAGGATACTGCAGGGCAGTATTTTTCAGAAAAAAAGGAGCTCAAGAACAAGGAGACATGTTATTAAGCTAGAGGGGGGTAGATTCAGGAAAGATGTGAGAAAGTACTTCGTCACTGAAAGAGTGGTGGATTCATGGAACAGCCTTCCAGTGTAGGTGGTGGCAGCAAAAACAGTGGTGGGGTTCAAGAATGCATGGGATAGACATAAAGGAATCTTAGGGTAAAGGAAGGGAGGAGGGAGAATGGGTCAGAGATCTTTGAGGCTCTGCAGTGATACTGCAGGTAGAGAAAAATGTGCTGAGTAGGTGGGCCAAGCAGTCCTTATCTGCCGGCAAATTATATGTTTTTAAATATACATTAGGACATTACAGTGCCTTCAGAAAGTATTCATCCTTCCCCTTGGATTTTGTCACACTGTGTTGTGTTACTACCAGAATATTTAATGCATTGAAATGATTTTTTCCCCCTTGATTCACACAGCATACTCAACAATTTAAAGGGTTCCCCTCCTGCATGGGATTCAATTTGGAAAGGTGTGTATCGTAACTTATCCCAAGACAATCATAGATTGACCCAATACTATATTTTAAATAATCTTTACTATACTCCAGTTAAGTTGGCCCAATTTGGCAAGCTTAAGTCGAGTATTTGCTCGAGATGTGGAGCCGCTGAAGGGAATTTGCTGCATATCCTTTGGGAATGCGTTAAAGTGGCACCTTTATGGAGCACTGTTAGAGACAGTTTAGACCCACTTTTAGGGCTTAAAGATCTATTTACCTTAGAAATTTGTATCTTGGGTGTCTACTCGGGCATTTCTGTGAAAGAACGTAGATATCACATGGCTCTCATCTCAATAGTTATCAAAAAGCTGGTCCTCAGGCATTGGATGGATCAGGATATTATTACCTATCAGGAATGGCTTAAGGAGATGTCCCTCTGTCTCAATACCGAGAAACTTATAGCTAGCTCTAGACATAATCTGGAGTCTTTTAATCGGAAATGGGGTAAATTAAATGTGCTCTATCTAGGGTAACCCTGACACTGGTAATACCCTAGGTTACTGATGTTGCATTAATACATGCAGTGTTACCAGGCTCCCTATTACAGATCTCCTCCTTATTGACTCGACATCTCTTTCACCTATGAAACTCTCCGGCGATGGGGGGTTGGGGTGGGGGGTTTGGGGGTTATATTTTGTATTTCATTTTGTATTTTGTTTTTCTTTTCTTACTGTTCCTGCTTATGTCATTGCGATTGTTTACATCTATATGTGCTTTATCCTGGACTTGTGTACTCTATGATCAGACAATCCCCCAATATCTGTATTTGTACCTTGTTTCTCTTTTTTTTTCCTTTTGTTTTTTCTTATATATAAACTCAATAAACTTAAATTTCAAAAAAAAAAAAAAATTTAAAGGGCCAAAAATATTTTTATTGTGTAACAAAAATTTATGAAACATTAAAAACTGAAATATCTTGTTTACTTAATTATTCACCCCCCTGAGTCAATACTTTGTAGAAGTGCCTTTGGCAGCAATTACAGCTTTGAGTCTTTTTGGGTATGTCTGTATCAGCTTTACACATCTGGATTTGGGGATTCTCACCCATTCTTCCTTGCAGATTTGCTCAAGCTCTGTCTAGTTGGATGGGGAGCGTCGGTGAACCGCAATCTTTGAGGCTTTACACAGATTCTCAATGGGATTCAAGTCTGGGCTTTGGCTGTGCCACTCAAGGACATTCACCTTCTTGTTCTGAAGCCACTCCAGTGTTGCTTTGGCTGTATGCTTGGGGTCGTTGTCCTGTTGGAACGTAAATCTTCACCGCAGTCCAAGGTCTATTGCAGACTGATGCAGGTTCTCCTCAAGGATGTGCCTGTATTTGGCTCCATTCATTGTTCCCTCTATCCTGACAAGTGCCCCAGTCCCTGCCACTGAAAAGCATCCATATAACATGATGCTGCCACCACCATGCTTAATGGTAGGGATGGTGTTACACGGGTGATGCGCTGTGTTTGGTTTGCGCCAGGCATAGCGCTTTGCATTCAGGCCAAAGAGTTCAATTTTTGTTTCATCAGACCAGAGAATCCTTTGCCACATGGTCTCAGATTCTGCCACGTGCCTTCTTGCAAACTCCAGGCATGCTATTATGTGGCCTTTTCTCAGGAGTGGCTTCCATCTAGCCACTCTCCCATAGAGGCTACATCTGTGAAGTGCTGCAGAGATTGTTGTCCTCTGGACAGGTTCTCCCATCTCAGCCATGGAACTCTGTAGTTCTGTCAGGGTGGTCACTGGGTTCTTGGTCACTTCCCTGACCAAGGTCCTTCTTGCCCGGTTGCTCAGTTTGGGAGGATGGCCTGCTCTAGGAAGAGTCTGGGTGGTTCTGTAATCTTTCCATTTCCTAATGATGGACTTCACTGTGCTCCTGGGAACTTTCAACACCCTAGAAATGTTTTTATACCTCCCCAGATCTATGCCTCCTCACAATTCTATCACGGAGTTCTACGGACAGCTCCTTGGTCTTCATGGTAGAGTTTCTGCTCTGACATGCACTGTCAACAGTGGGACCTTATATAGACAGGTGTATTTCCTCTGAAATCATGTCAACCATTTGAACTGACCACAGGTGGACTCCATTCAAGTTTTAGAGTGATCTCACAAGGAAATTGGATGCACCTGAGCTCAATTTGGAGTGTCATAGCAAAGGGGGTGAATACTTATCAAATCAAGACATTTCAGGTTTTTATTTTAAATTACATGTACAAAAAATTCCAGAAGTTTCATTCCACTTTGACATTATAGAGTAATTTGTGTAGATACGTGACAAAAAAATCCCATATAAATGTATTTTAATTTGAGTTTGCAACATCACAAAATGTGACAAAATCCAAGGGGGGGGGGTGAATACTTTCTGAAGGCACTATACATACATACAGAAGACATACGATCAAATATTTTACAGATATAAATATTAGCTTATCAGTAAAATAAACATTGCACTAATGGAAGAAGACATTCCAGTTATATAGATTAATTGAGTGCAATGTTAATTTAATATGTTTTATCTCCTGAAACAGAAACTAACAACCAGACCTTACATTGACTCCCCTTTTTCCACAACCAGGGAAGGCAATGTTTCCATTTTTTGATCACATATGGATCATTTAAATTAAGGAGTAAATTTAGAATCTTGACAGAAGAATTTGTCAAAGTGAGAATAGTTTCCAAAATTTCCCCCAGGCATTTGCATCTTAGCTTTTATATATCTGGGGCAGCCATTATCATACCCAGTGTATTCTCTTTCTGATTCAAGTTACATTTACAGAGATGAAGTTCTGGGTTATTTGAGAGTTTAGCATATCTTGCGGTAATAATATTTGATTTAACAGTCTAGAAAAGAAAGCCAGTGAATGCGCTTCTATGCGAAAGATCAGGAAATATCTAGCTGTAATTGATCTGAATGGTTTTATTTAGCTTGAAGAATCCAGTCACTAAAGCACATCTCTCTTAATAGTTCCAAGTCTGCTTTATTTGAAGTTTGAACTAGTCTATTCTTTATGAAGATCTTAAAAGATTTATTTAATTTAATTTAATGTTACACTGTAGAAAATCCAGAGAATGGCAAGATTTATCTTACAAAAAATTCACAGAATTAGGGTTATCCCCTGGGAAGGGCATTTTTAGCTCAGCTGTCTCTTCTTCTCCAAATATGCAAGATGAGGGTGTGTGCTGAATTCATATTTAGTGAGTCTTAACCAATATTTAAAGGTTCTAGACAAAATAAGTGAACTGCAAGGGTGCTGCCCAGTTCTGCTTTGAGGGCTACAGCAGGTGTATCCTGGAAGAGAGTAAGGAGAGATCTATAAAATTGGTTAATTACATGGTCATATGGTGCAACATTTGCCTGTCCCCAAATCTCACCGGTGTATAAGGATTGGGAAAATAATGTAACACTGGAAGCTTGAAGAAATGTTCGGACTGGGGATCCACTATACAGTTTATTAAAATGCAATAACCCACCAAACACTAAGCGGGAGAATGTGGAGTTCCTCAAAGACACATTGTTAAGCTGTGCCCCAGATCCAGGTAACTTGTTCCTGGTTGGGGGTGGACTTCAGTGGGAGTTATAAAGCCACAGTTGGACAGGTCTAGGGTGACTATTTTGACATGAACCAAAGTAGGCCAAATTTGTATTAAAAGGCTGTCCCAGGAGGTGGGATTGGTAGAAATGTGGCGATTTATGCATCCACAAACTCGTGACTATACCTTTTGGTCTCACCCACACCAAGCCTACTCCCGAATAGATCTTTTTCTACTTTCTGCGAAGTGGCTTCATGTAGTGCAACACTTTGGCATAGGGGTCACTACCATATTTGACCATGACACAGTGTTGTGCAACCTTCTTGTCACCCCAACACAGAAATCCCATAATTGGAGCCTCAGTGCTTTGTTTCTGAACCACCCTGACTTCCAACAGATGGTTGTGGCAGAGATTCAGAACACTGATGCCACTAACACCAAATGGGAACCTTCCCAGGCATTCTTTGTGGGATGGCTTCAAGCCTGTGCTAATAGGGTGTATCCTAAGCTATGCCTCCAGGCATAAAAAAGAAGTCCAGAAAAAACAAATGGAGCCAGAGGAACAACTGTTTGATTTAGAAGCAGAGCAACAGATCATGCTTGCCAAAGGGGTTAAGGCTGGCATGATAGCTATCTTTCCACTCTTAACAGACTGCTGAAAAAGCAACAAAGGGTATCACTCTGCCACTAGCAAAAATGTTGCTAATAAATTAAAACCACAAAGCAAACATAAGGCATACCCCCTCACCATCACTAATAATGAGGGCTCCCCTTGGAAATGGTTCAGCATTTCAGATACCTGGGCATAACCCTCGACTCTTTACTGTCCTACATACAACATGTTGACAACATTGCCAGGGCAACCAAGTTGCGCATTGGGATGCTTTACAGGCATAAATACAGTTTGACCTAGGAAGCATTGAACTTGATGATGCACAGTTCTGTTGCTTCACTGGTTGAATATGGCCTCATTATCTGTGGTGCAGCCACAGACACCACCCTCCACCACATCAAAACTGCCTTAAACAAGGCCTGTTGCCTTCTGACTGGTGCTGGGCACCTGACTCACACATGTGATCTCTATGAGCAGGCTAACTGGCTGGAACTCAGTAGCAGACTTCGATACCAGACATGCATGCTTGCCAAAAAGGCCAGTCTAGGAATGCTACCCTATGGGGTCACAAACCTACTCACACCATCCCTAAAACCATGAAGTACCAGAAGCTTTGACTCCCAGCTCTATCATGCTCCTCAGTGCCGCACCTCCCTTGGACAATGAGCATTTGCCTAAAGAGCCCCTCACTGGATCAACTCTCTTCCAGCTGACATAACCAATGCACCTAAGTGCCAGCTTTGACAATATCTAGTCCCATTGTCATCCTGTGATTGCTATCCCTAGGTTCCTCATACTGATTCCTTTTGGTCTCTGAAGCCTGCCAATACTGTCCTAATGGCTCTCACCTTCCCTTCCTGGCACTCCAGCATACTCCGCTATGTCCTTTGCCTCACCCCACGGCTTACTTGGCACTTATGGCACAATCTGCTAGTCACTGCCCCACACCACCCATTATTAATGTCTCTGTCCTCTCCTTCTCCTCCCTGCTCCCTCCTCCTCTCTCTCTCTCCTGTCCCTTCCCCCCACTCTTTCCTTCCCCCATCACCACACCTTCCTTCTGCCATCCTCGCTCCTGTAGCTACCTTGGCTCCTGGGCTTCTTTCAATCCTTCACCTGACTTCTATTCCCCTACCACCCTTTTCAGCCTGCCCTCCTCCCTCCCTCCTCCCCCTCTCCTTCTTTGCATTGGTTGACTATCCCTCCTCCCACAGGCTGCTACCTCCCTCTGTTTGAAGTTTCAACATTGGGATAAGTGACACTGACACTCCTTGTTCAATGACCACCTAATGTGGTTTTTCCCCTTTGTCTACATTCTTAATTCCTTGTCTAGTATTGCATAATTGACAAATGACACTAGTATACCTTGGTCAATACCTATCTAATTGTTGTATGTTCCCTATTTACATTGTTACCTGTCCACATTGTTAGCTTCATGTCTGCATATTGCATACATTTTTCGTGGGTTATTTTTATTATCTCTTTTGATTATTTGTCCCATTTTTTGTACCACTTACCTGACCTTAATACCCTAAAGTTGCATGCCTGGTGACATTTGCAATGTAACATCTTCAGCATTTATAATTGTCTTCTGATCTGTTATCTTATGACATGGAACCTATGTAAAGAGCTTCTGCTCAAAGGTATTAATCCAAGATTTCAATAACTAAATAAATAAAAATAAATAAAACTCAAGCCATACATGGAATAAAGAGACTGAATCTGCAGTACTTACCCCAGTGCTTCGTGTCCTAAATGAGACACTTCATCACTGATGAACACCATTTGTTGCTTTTTCTGTTACTGCAATTGGGCTTAACACCTGCTCGCTCCATGAGTGCGGGTTCACCTGTGTCTCCCCCTTAATAGACTACTGGAAACCAAGATTGAGGGTAACCTCGGATACTTAAGGCAGAAATACTTCGAATCATGCATCCAGAAGGGTAAGCTACTGGCATGGCAGCTCCACAGAGAGGCGGCAAGATAAACGGTGCTGCATAAAGGTGGGTGGGCTCACAGCAAAGTGACACGGAACATGATAAGATCCTACAGCACAGCACTTTGTGGAATTCTATGAGGACCTATTATAAGCAGGATGAGGTCCCAGATTTTAGGGTGAAATGTGATGAATACTTTCAGAGAGTTCATGTACACAAACTCTCTGAGGAGGCACAGGAGACTGCGTCCTCCCCCATTACTCTAGCAAAGGTCTCCAGCGCGGTTTCCCATCTGAAAGCTGGCAAAGCTCCAGACCCCATTGGAGTCAGTGCAGAATTTTATAAAAAGTTCCAAGAAACCTTGGATCCATTACTGCTTTACATATGCAGGTGAATTCAAGAGGGGGAGAGGGCTCCAACCTCATGGCAATATGTCCAAATAAAAGTACTACTGAAGCCTGGTAAAGATGTAATGCTGTGTAGCTCCTACCACCCCATCTCCTTGCTAAACACAGATATGAAGGTCTGTACTTATATATTAACCTCCCGACTGCAGGGCTATGTGGGGTCCCTAGTTCGCCCACACCAAATGACTTTAATAATGGAAGATTGTTACATGATAATACCAGATGCCTTCTCAATCTAATGGTTAAAATCCAACAAAGAAAGGAGCTGACTCTGGCAGTCTTTATGGATGCTGAGAAGCCATTTGACCAGGTGAACTGGGGATTCTTATGCAGAACATTGGTGCGGATGGGAGTGGGGGACACTTTCCTGTCATGCATACAGAAGTTGTATGCATCAGCACAGACGACAGTACTGGGGCATCCTCTGAGAGATTTTTTTCTTACTCGAAGAACTACACAGGGGTGCCCCTCTATTACTCTTCGCCCTATGCATTGAACCAGTAGCCTAAGCAGGTCGAGGGAACCTGGAGATTGTGGGGATATGGATAGAGATCACAAAATTTCTCTATATAGAGATGAATCACTCTTCTTTCTGACTAAACCAGAGGCATCAGTACCCACTCTGGAGGCATATAGAACTACCTCTGGATATAAGATAAATTACACAAAATTGGAGGCTCTGAAAATATGTGGAGTCTGCCCCCCCACCACATCTTCGTGATGGTCTCCCGTTTCAGTGGGCAGCATAGAACATAGTCAGATATCTGGTGATCTGGGTGTTGCCTAAGCTTATTACCTTATTCAAGTTGAACTATGAGAAGCTTAAAGGGGAGATAAAAGCAAACATGCATGTTGGAATCTTTTGCCTCTTCTTTTCGAAGGCAGAATAGCCCCCCTCAGATTTACTAAGATTCCTATTCATGTTTCAAGCCCTGTCCATGAGAATCCCAGAGGCATTTTGGAAAAGATTTCAGAGGGCCATAAAGACTTTTATTTGGGCAGCCCATAGGCATAGGATCCGGAAAAGAGCAACCCTCCCTAGGGAGAAAGGGGGACTGCTAATGCCTGATATGTGCCTATATTATGCGGCAGCACATAATATAAGTGCATATATATTATGTGGCTGCACAGCTTACTATGTTAACAACTTGGATTACGAAAAAATGTGGTCTTGGAGTGGTTGGACTTGGAGGCAGAGGCAGAGCTTCCTGCTCCCCTGTTCGCCCTGCCACACATTTGTCTTACACTGACTATATTTACGGCCATTAAACATCCGTGGATGCAGCACACGCTCAGGATACTCCTGAAGACTTGATCTATAACACATACCCCAAAGATGTGGGGCTGTTAACTGCAATTATTGATGACCCAGACTTCCTTCTCCCAAAGGAGGACAGAGGTTAGTGGAGACGGAACCACAGATCCCTTACAAGATTTAAGCACTTCATACAAAATGGAGTCTGCCAAACTTTAATGGCACGAGCTGTACAAAAATGGGACTCCTATACCTCCCTGGGGGGAGGGGGGGATGGAATCTATACCAGAGGAGGATGGAGATACCCTATCCTGCCTAATGATCCACAATGCTGGTCAGCTCACTGGGAGAATCCTGGAGTAGGAAATGGTTACGTATCCAACAAAAGACTTGGAAGAGGTGGGGATGGTGCTGGTGGCGGAAGGTTGATGTCATGAGTGCCGCATGGCTCTGAGGGCCCTCATTTACACCCTCAGCTGAAGAAGTCTAATCATATTTATGTAGAGTACTGGAGAGACAGACAGCCACACATGTTTGTTTTATTCATTTTTATTACAATTTGCCAGCAGTTCCTGGTTACTCATTAATAGAAACTTGAAGACAAATCCAGCATTGTCATGAAGAAGGAATAACTTTACAAAGATAAATAGGTCATAACATCATAACAATAAATACTTTATCTACATGACACTGTTATTGCTATCTGGGTATCACCTTACATTTGGATGTGACATTTTACCATTGTGCACACTAATGAAGCTGAGTGTTAATGTAACCCCCCCTCCCAAATTGGGGGCTTACCTTGTTGCCCGTTTTGCTCCCGTTTTACTCCCGCTGCTTCCAGCAGCTCCAGAGTTGCATTTTCCTCCCTGAATGCTCCCCATCATCACCGCCACAGCTCTGGGTCCTCTGGTACTCTTGTTTCCCCTTGAGTGGCCCCAGTAGTAATTTGGCTCATTTTAGGCTCAGAGGTGGAGCCATGATCAGCCACTGTGCTTTCTAGCACTCTAGTGCTAGGCGGCAATCATGCATGAGTGAGGTGCACCTTTAATCTCCTGACGGCCAGTTTTGTGATTAAATGGGAGGTGGTTCAGTGGCCCTAGTCCCTGCTTTGGGCAGTGTGGGGACCATTGACCTGTGCAAGGGCCAAGAGAGCCCTCTTTCTTATGTACATAATGAGCACTACGAGCGTTACCAGAGGAGGGCTCATGAATATTAAAGAACTCCTCATGCATTTTAATGAGGGTGTCTGTCTGTTGCAAGGGACGGCATATTTTAATAGCAGCGATAGATGCAAGGGTGAAAATAAATGTTCATTAAGGGCTGCACTGCAATGGACACTAGAGGGATTTGCAATTAAGGGACACATAATTTAAATAAAATAAATATACTGGCTGCAACAGAACTTAACACTGGGACTCAGGGAAACTGCCTGTCTGCAGCCTGGGGGCACTTAATTTCAGCAGCAGTGACAGGCTCAAGACTGAACAAGAAATGTTTAAGTTGGGCAGCATTCTAAAGGGCACAAAAGCAGCTATTGAACTGTGGGGCAAAGAAAGAAAGGAAATATTCTGGCTGCACCAGGACTTATGTTTGTGACTGTGTAATTCTGCAAGGGGACTGTAACACTAGCAGCCATTTTAGAGCAGCAACAGCCAATCGGAAAGCCAGCATTACAAAGCAGAACTCGTGGGACTTTTGCCTAGGATTCATGGGACATTGTAAAAGGCTTATGGAGAAACTACAGGAATCTAATTCAGGCGCCAAAACAGGGAGCCTATTGTGCATTGTGTGTGGCTAGTGAATATTCATTTTCTGGACTGACAAGCAGAGTCAACCAATTAACGTGGGAGCAGCAAGTAGCTTCAAGCAATCAGGAACCTCAGAAGGATTCCATAAAAGGCAGTGTTTCAGGCTGAAAGCAGTGTTCAAGGAGGAACCCTCCTACCAGGGTTGGGGGCTCAGGCCCTTTGCTCCAAAATGGGCCTAGTGATCCAGTGCAAGCCCCTCCACAGAGGAGGAGGCTTTCTTCTACTAGAGAGCGAGAAAGTGGTTGCAGGCCACAGTAGTCGCTAACCTGGGGGTTGCCAGAAACTGTCCTCCAGGGCTGGCCAGCACCTTTCCATAATTTGGGAAAACGTGGGTGAACCTGAACCTTCAGTTGTGAGCATACCTCTCAACCTCTTGCCTCATGAATCAGGGACAAGGCTTAAAAAAATCAGGGACAAAGACCCCAAATCAGGGACACATCTTGAAAATTGGTACTATTCACTCAGAAAGCTTATAGACTAAAGGGATGTGTGCTAAGATGCATTTTCTAAAGAAGAACAAGTCTATAACTTTAATGTTTGACATTATTTAGTGATTTTAATCCCCATTTTCCTGTCACAAAAACACAAATTTTACGAGGGACAGAGGAAAACGTTGAGGCTAAATCAGGGACGTCCCTGAAAATCAGGGACAGTTAAGAGGCATGGTTGTGAGAGAGCTATACGCACGTTATGCCTCAGCAGTGAGAGTGTTGAAGAAAAGTCTGAAACCTTAGAGAAAAGAAAACCATTTCTGCAATCTGAGTGAGTAAACTGTTTCTAACAAGTGCAAGTGTAAAAGATCACTGAGAGGCAGTGAAACCCAGAGTGTACTGATAGTGACTGTTTGTCTGCACCCAGCATTTAACCACAAGCACAAAAAGGGTGGACATTTGCTAAGTGACCAGAGAAGGGTCCAGTATAAGTATATAAATGTGTCTGATGTGATAAGTGTCTACAGGACTGGAAGGGGAGTACTCAGAGCAGGGGATCCTCCTGACATTGCCAGGGAGGTCCAGCCTGTGTTCATTTGGAGTGGCTCAATCCAGCACTGCCAATAGGGACTTGTTTAATGGTTGTGATGTCCAGTGGGAGCTGTGAACTCCAGCAAAGCCACAAGGGACTGAGACATTGTGATACATGCTTGAGAGAAGCTGCAGTGACTGTCTGAAGTACCAAGGCAAAGTACAGTGATGTGAAAAGGATTTTATCTGGAATGGACTGTGAGAAATTGGGTCAGCCTTGCCTTAGGGGAAATCACCCATGCTTGAAGGATTGTGTCATGTGATTCACTATGGGAGATTGACTGGGCTCTGGTTGTGCACTCTGCTGTGCACAGTGTAGGTGCTCATCCCTAAAATGCTTGGGAGTGTGCCATGGTTGTAAAGTTCTTGCCCCATTAGCAAAGGGTGATGTCTGCCTCATGGGGCATGTGGAAAAGGAAATGTGACTACATAATGCAACTTCTAAAATGAATAAATGTGCTGATTAAATGAATGTGCCAAATACAATGCAATGCATCATAGCTTAGGCCTGGGACACAGCCTGGTAGTGTGCCACCTAGGGCACTGCCATATGCATTTCCCCCAATTGGGTACAGCCTAGATGTGGGACCTGGTCTTGCCAGAGAGTGATTTTGGCCCAGAAAAGGGGTACTGCATTCAGAAGTTAAAATGTAGTTTTCCACTTCGTAAAAGCTTTAAGAACTGTGCAGTCAGAAAGTGATTACCTGTTAACTTTGCCTGCATCTCGACCTAGGGAGTTGGAGTCCACCAGCTGTAATCACCTTAATTCTCCCTCTTCCACCTGATTGTGACTGACTGATGATGACTTTTGATCTGTGAGTATACAGGACCCATGCCCTGCATCAAATCTAAAGGGGACATGTACAAAGTTAAAGTGTTTAAATAGACTGGGCCATCCAGCCATGGATACAGTTGCTTTAAGTTTTACAAGTACATTGCATAGGCTAATCTGCTTGCTTTCTTTAAAGGCCCCAACTAGCTGGCCAGCGTACAGCTGCACTGACCACCTTGCCTGTACCTTTAAGAACTGTTAATTACTGAGTACCAAGGTTTGGCATATGGGATTATGGGGTTCTGTGTGGCTCTGGGAACTGGTACCAGTATTGGCATTAATGGGTAATGTGTAAATTAATTCATGCAGCTAGTTAGATAGCCAGGGCTCTGAATATCTCAGAGGCTGGTGGGTGCCACTGCAAATTATGATCAGAGGAAAACATGCTGATGATTATGTGATTAATGCAATCTAACCAATCAAACAAAACCAATCCATCTAGTTAATTGTAAATAGCTTAACCTCTGTTCCAGTCACCCATCCTAGCCCTCCCCATGTAAATTAATTGTTGCTGTTTCTGCATAATCCTGTCTTGTAAGCATATTATTATACAGCGTTCATAATGGCAAAATGTCTTTAATTTGGGGAAATGTCATTGGGTCATGCTTGGGTGGCCTTATGGTATTGTGGGTGAACACAGCATCCCAGAGGGTTGTACCAGGTATAAACTAGCCCACTTAAAGCTAAACTATGGGTGTAGGCACTGCACAACATGTTATCTAGGGAAGAACCAGTTTTAAAGTTAATTATAAGGACCCAGGCCCCTCAACCTTGGTCTGGCCAGGCAATACAGAGGTAGTAGCCCTTGGTATAATGGCACCAGAGTCCTTCCCCCTTCTGATCTGAAAAATCCCTTCTGTGTTAGTCTTGTTTATTCACTTTAAGTATTTAAAGGTTTCAATCATATCCCCTCTATCCTTCCTCTCCTCCAGGGAATACATGCTCAGCTCTCTTAGCCTATCCTCATAGGATTTTCCCTCCAGTCTCTGGATCATCTTTGTTGCCCTATGCTGCACCTCCTCCATCAATGTGATTTCTTTCTTCAGGAATGGATGCCAGTACTTCATGCAGTATTCCAGGTGAGGCCTGACCAGTGACCTGTACGGGGGAGGATCACCTACCTGTTCCTGGAGGAGGTTCCCCTTGCTATACACCCCATTATCTTGTTGGCCTTTGCAGCCACCTTCCTGCACTGAGCTGAGTGGTTCATACTCCCTGTTATAAGCACCCCAGATCCTTTTCCCCCATGGTACTTTCCAATTGTACCCCTCCTGGCTGATATTTCCTCCCCTGGTTCCTAACTCCGAAGTGCAGGACCTTGCACTTCTTGGCATTGAATCCTATCTGCCATGTTTCTGACCACTCCTGTAGTTTGGTTAGGTCCTTCTGCAGCCCTCTCCACCCCTCTATGTCATCTACCACAGAATCCATCTTGGTATTGTCTGCAAACAGACTGGTCTTACTCTGAATCCCATATGAGATATCGGCTATGACTATCCCAAACAGCACCGGTCCCAGTACCAATCCCTGTGGTATCCCACTAATTACATCCCCAGTGCTGAGAGTCCCCACCACCACCACCACCCTTTGCTGCCTATCCCTCAGCCAGTTGATGATCCAATTGACCTTCTTTGTTTCCACCCCTATATATTCCAGTGTTCCTCCCAGCTGGAAGATCATTTATCCAGCCACAATATCTATGACCCTCTCCAGTCTGGTTTCCAGAAAAGGCCCAACATCGAGACTGTCCTGGTGTGAGTACTTAATGATCTCCTGGTAGCGAAAGATTGAAGAGCCCATTCCATCTTGGTTCTCCTGGATCTCTTGGCAGCTTTTGACTCTGTGGACCATGGGGTATTGTTGGAACGCCTGTGGTTCTTTTTCGGACTGGATGGAGCAGTCCTCAGTTGGTTTTGAGCTTTCCTGGAGGGCAGATTACAGAGGGTGATATCAGGAATTTATTCCTCATCCCCTAGAAGTTTGCCCTGTGGGATACCACAGGGCTCTGTGCTCTCCTCCATGTTGTTTGCAGTGTACTTGCTACCACTGGGAGCCATTATTAGGTGGTACGGGTTGAGTTTTCACTGCTATGCAGATGATACTAAACTATACATGTCCTTTGTACCTGCCCAGGAGTATGACACTGTCTTGATGTTCAACAACTGCCTGCAGGAGATACAGAACTGGATGAGTGCTAGCTGGCTGAGGCTAAACCCAGAGAAAACTGAGGTGTTGGTCATGGACCCGGTTCTGAGAACGGCCGGGTCCTGGGCAGGAAAACCATCTGGTTTACAACTCAGAGGTAGCCTGCTCAAGGCCTCAAACCAGGTGCGTAACCTAGGGGTGGTACTTGACAAAGGCCTGACTCTGAAAGCTCAGGTGTCAGCCATAGTCAAGTCCTCCTTTAATCATCTCAGAAATATTGCTAGGGTGAAGCATCTGGTTTCGTCTGAGGATCTGCCAACATTGGTCCATGCCTTTGTCACCACTCGGTTAGACTACTGCAATGCACTTTACCTGGGGCTACCGGGAGTGGATATTCACTGATTGCAGGTAGTGCAGAACGTGGCGGCCAGGTTGTTAACTGGAACCCCTAGATCCAGTCACATAACACCTGCGCTGCGTGAACTGCACTGGCTGCTTATACAATGGCGAATCCCTTTCAAGCTCGCATTGCTGACATACAAAGCCTTACACGAACGTGGACCTCGATACCTGCAATACCTCTTACCTCCCTATCATCCCTCCCGCTCACTCTGATCCTCTGATGAGGGATTGCTAGAGGTTCCCTGGGTACATTTGAAGACCTTTGGAGGAAGATCCTTTGCCTTTATGGCTCCTATCCTGTGGAACTCCCTACATCATCAGATATGTGAAAGCCTGACCATGGAGGGGTTTAAAAACTCCCACAAAACATATTTCTTTGAGAAAGCTTTTTTGGGGACATAACTGTTTTATGATTGTATGTTTCTACATAAATTACGAGCTGTTGTAGATATTTTTATCATTGTACGGTATTGTACAGGCACTCTGAACATTGGAAGAGCGCCTTTTTATAAATAAAAATGTACTTACTTACTTACTCCCATGCGGCACAGAGTCAAAGGCCATGCTGAACTCTAAATACAGGACATCTATTGCATGGCCCTTGTCCAGTTCCCTGGTTACCCAGTCATAGTACCCAACTAGGTTTGTCTGGCAGGATTTGCTTGAGACAAACCCATGTTGTTGACCATCCTGGAGACCATTTTCCTCCAAAAAGGTCACCAGCCTCTCTTTTAGGATTGTCTCCATGAGCTTCCCCACAATTGAAGTAAGGCTAAGTCTGCAGTTGCCTGGTTCATCCTTTGGGCCACTTTTGTGAATGGGCACCACATGGGCCATCCTTCAGTCCTGTGGCATGCATTCTGTGTCCAGTGATGTACTGCACAGGTCTGCCAGTGGTCCTGCCAGTATCTCTGCTAGCTCCCTAAGTACCCTAGGGTGAATGCTGTCTAGTCCCGGTGCCTTGTCCACTCTCAGCTCCCTTAGTCCCTCCAGAACCCTGTCCTCTGTAATCCCAATATCAGTCACCCTATCCTCCCTGCCCACTCCACCACTCCCATGAGGTATCTGCCCCCCTTTTTTTTCATGAACACAGAGCAGAAGTAATCATTCAGTGCCTCTGCCTGGTCCTCCCCCTTCTGCACCCATCCCTGTCCTTTCTAATCCTGACAATCTGGTCTTTGTTTCTCCTTCTCTTACCAATGTATCTGAAAAATTCCTTTTCCTTGTCTTTAATTCCCTGTGCCAGTCTCAACTCTCTGGAAGCCTTGGCTGCTCTGTCTAGCGTGGTAGCTTCCCTGGACTTCTTCATGTACTCCTTGTCCCCTTGCCCTCTCAATTTTCTGAATCTCTGGAATGCTTTTCCCATGGCCCTCACCCCTTTCATGACCTCCTGAGTCAAACAACTGGGCTTCTTTGCCCTACCCTTCTTGCTCCGGGTCCTGGTACAAGTCTCAGTAGCCTCTGCTAGCACTTTTTAAATAATATACAATTTTTGGCTAGCATCCATGCATGTTTGAATTCCTGTCAGATGCCTAACCAAAATTTCCCTCATCCTTTTAAAGTCCGCCCCCTTAAATTCAATCACCCTGGTACTCGTACCTCCTGTTTTACTGCCCATATTGAGTGTGAACCACACCGAGTGATGGTCACTCCCAGCCAGGGGGTCCTCCACTCCCAGGTCCCTTACAACCTCTCTCTCTTTGTTAGTACCAGGTCCAGAGTCCTTTCCACTCTAGTTGGCTCTCTGACCAATTGCACTAGGAAGCTGTCCTGAATTGCCTCTAGTAATACCTGCACCTTTGCACTCATAGTGATTGGGGTGTTCCAGTCCACCCCAGGTTGGTTGAAGTCCCCCACCACCACTGTGTTTCCCTTCCTACAGACCCTTCTAATCTGCTCAGCCAACTCCCTATCTAGGTCATCCCCCTTTGCCTGTACGCTACACCCACCCTCAGTATCCATCTTTTGAAGTCTTGAAACTGCATCCAAAGGGCCTCTGTCTTGCCTTCCTCCCCTCCTCCTTTATACACTTTATCCCTTCCCCCAAGTAGATTGCCATGCCCCTCTGCCCCTTAGCCCTGTCCTTCCTAAATATCCTGTACCCTGGGATCATCATATCCCAGTCCTAGTTCTGGGTGGCCCATGTTTCCCTGATGGCCACTATGTCCACCCTCCCCACTGTCAAGAGAGCCTGTAGTTTAGCTGACTTGTTACCTAAGCATCTCACATTCAGTGAGACCACCCTCCATCCTGTTCCTTTCTCCCTTCCCTGGTTTTCCCCCTCTTGACCCCTCCATGTGCCCCTACCCAAAATCTCTCTCCGATAGCTTAGGGAGGTCAGTTTGCTTGGCTCCTCTCTCTGGGATCCCTGCTTACCAGCTGTCCTCAAGCCACCCCCACCTAGTTTAAATCCACCCTTGATGCTATGTAACCCTCAAACCTCTGCTTTAGTACCCTCTTCCCTTCTCTGCTCAAGTGCAGCCTGTCCCCTGCATATAGATCATTATTGTCCCAGTCCTGCCTCAGCCCCCCACTTTCCCATACTCCTTGTACTGACACCATCACCCCAGCCAAGTGTTGAACTCCCCAATCCTTTCTTTTCTCCCTGTGCTTGCGCAACTCTGGAAAAATCTACAAATAACATGTCAACAGATCTCTAAAATCTTTATCATATGAAGTCTTCAGCAATCTTCTTATTAGATGCAGTCTGGAAAGGCCCGGCTGAATAAATACATTTTTAATGTTATTTTAAAGCTCTGGATGGTCAGACACTCTCTCACCTGATGAGATAGAGAATTCTACAGGGTGGGGGCTGCAAAAGCAAAAGAACAGGCCCCCGATGTTTTCAGTTGAACTCTGGGAATCTCTAGCAATCCCTCATTGGTAGAGCGGAGTGAGCAGGAGGCAGTAGGGGCACAGGGGAGCTTGCAAGTAATGGGGTCCCTGTTCATGTAGGGCTTTATAGGTCAGTAAACTGACCTTGAAGGTGATCCATCACTGAACTGGCAGCCAGTGCAGTCCATGGAGCCCAGGTGCAATATGACTGGCTCTAGAAGAATCAGTCAAAAGCCTGGCTGCCACATTCTGCACTAGCTGCAAGCAGTGGATATCAGCCCCCAATAACTCTAGGTAGAGGGCATTGCAGTAGTCAAGGCAGGAAGTCACAAAGGTGTAGACCAAAGTTGGAAGATCATCAGGCGGAACCAGGTGCTTAACTGAGGCAATATTTCTCAGATGGTAAAATGAGATCTTGACAATGGCTGACACTTGACATTTCAGAGTCAGACTGTCATCAAAAATAACACCCAGGTTCTGCACTGATTTGAGGTAGTCAGCTGAACACTCCGGGCCAAAGCCCGGGGAGATGTCCAGCCAACAAACCCACCTCCTGATGATCTGGATCCACAACCAACACCTCAGTTTTAGCCAGATTCAACCACAGCCAGCTGGCACTCATCCAGTCCTGGATCTCGGAGAGGCAGTTGTTAAAGACAGAGAACTCCATCCTGTTCAGGCATGAAGGACATGTACAGCTGAGTATCATCTGCATAGCAGTAAAAATCAGACTGTAATGCCTAGTAATGTCTCCCAATGGCAGCATATACACTGCAAACAAAATGGGTGACAAAATGGAACCCTGCGGTACCCCGCAGGATAGGGGAAGAGGGGCTGAGGAATAAATCCCAGATACCACTCTTTGAGTCCTACCCTTAAGGAATTATCAAAACCAACTGAGGACTGTACCAGACAGTCCACAGAGGAACCACAGACATTCCAATAGCACACCATGGTCCACAGTTTCAAACACTGCAGAGAGATCAAGGAGGACCAAGATGGAATGAGTCCTCCGATCCCTCGCTATTAGGAGATCATTAAACACCCGAACAAGGGCTGTCTCAGTACTATGCTTCTTCCTAAATCTGGACTGTAGAGAATCATAGACATTGCAAGTGGACAAATAATCATCCAGCTGCAGCACAACCACCTTCTTTATAGCCTTACCCACAAAGGGCAGGTTAGAGATGGGTCTGTAGTTGGTCAAGGAGTTCCGGTCAAGGGAGGGCTTTTTAAGGAGCAGTAGTACAACCACTTCCTTTAGGGGGTCAGGAAAGACCCCCTTTCCAGTGACCTCCAGACTATCTCAGCCAGGACTGTGCCAATTTCATCAAAACACCCCACAAGGAGGCGCGTTGGGCCCGGGTCCATACTACAGTAGGTAGGCTGCAAAGTCTGGATAATCCTCATGATGTCAGTGATTTCTGGCCAGCTGAAGTCAGACCAGGCAAACCGGGTGTTCGCAACCTCCTGCCGACCTCTGCTACTCTCAACAGAGGGGGCTGAACAGATCCCAGATCTGATGGTGGCAACCTTATCTGTGAAAAATGGAGCAAACTCATCGCACTTCTCTTGTGAAAAGGCTCCTCCAGGCTGAAGACAGATTGGATTGCACAATCTGTCAACAGCCCAGAAGAGCTGAGCTGGTCAATTTTGCACAGCAGCAATCTCCCTGGACAGGAATTCTGCCTTCTTATAGGTAATTGCCAATTGATAGACCATATAATGGTCCGTCAATCTAAACCTGTCACCCTCCAGACCTGTTTTCTGCCAGCACCTCTCTAACCTTCAACCCACTCCTCAACTCCTTCAAGGTCCCATCAAACCATGGGGACTTTGGGTGAAGAGTGACGGGGTGAATGCAAACAGGAGCTGTGGAATCCAGGGCCTCTGTCACAGCCTTATTATAGGCTGTACCAGATCCCTGGATCCAAGTGTTCACTCGGTATACCCGATAGATCCAGTACTGCCATCAGGCTATCTGGAGTCACACCCCTTAAAGGGCAGTACTGGACCATCCCTGTAGGGGCAGGCCTATTGGGGGGGCACCACAAAACTGAACCCTATGGTGTGATGGTCAGATTACCCCACCTCCAAGTCGGAGAGCTTCATCCCCAGGAGGAACACCAGATCCAATGAGTGACCATAAATGGAGGTTTTGGAAGTAACCACATGTGTAAGGTCCAACAAAATCATCAGTTGGAGGAAGTCCTATATCTGTACTATCCTTAGACAAAACATTATGCTCTTCCCTGAGCATGCATTGTACTATTGCCTTTTGTGCCCCAGTCATGTGATTCAAGGGTACTGGTTGGTCCCACCCTTCAGAATAGTTATCCACCTCCTGTAGTATGTCATTTGGTTGCTGTTTCATCAGTGTCTCTGGGTTCCTGCTGGGGCTGCTGTCCATCTTGTGGTTACTCAGGTTATATACTGCATGCCCCACTGACTTGACCTCTGCAGGATATATTGCTTTCACCAGCTGAGCATGGTCCAGGGTTGTTTGCTGGTTTAGGGTGATATCATGTTTGGTATGATTTACCACTGGGATGGTCACTTTGGATGAGGCGCCCCTTTTTGCAGTTATCAAAACTTCACTGATACTTATACCTTCTGGCCAATAAGTACTCTTCTCTGTTACAAACAACATTTTCTGTTCTTTGTGCAGTGGTCCTGTATGCACACAGCACTTCACACCAATAATCTGACCTGCTGGAATGACCAGGCTCTTCCTGCCTACTCTGACTGCATTACCGACACTGTCAGGATTATCTGTTTGCAATAACTTTACTAAGGCCTCCGCTTTCTTTGGTTGTATGGAGAATGCCAAGCTAAATGTACTAATGATACTATGAGAAAGCATCCCCCCATCCACTTTACTCTGGCCTTTTATAAGTCCCTCAATCACATTAAAGCCAATGATTGGTTCCTTGGCTACACTGGGGTCATTGGACACCAACATTGGCACTATGAATTCTTTCAGTGGCTCTTTTCCTGGATACAGCTGGAACGTTACTTTAATCCACCCACTAATGGAATCTCAGTCTGATTTTCTGCCTTCCCACTCAAAGTCCCCGGGGTGAGCAATTTTTCTACTTTTCTGAGCTTTGTGTAAGGGAGGTGCCTCTTTCTCCAGGCTTCATTGACCAGACTGGCCTGTGTCCCACAGGGTCTGTACAGGTATATCATCAAACAAGCAATGGATCAAGCACCTTTTTCCAGTTAAGTTCAGTAGTCTAGAATGGTGTTTTGGGCCAAGGTGACCAATATTGCATGAATCAAACGTTGCTGTTTCACTGAAGCATGACAGTTTTTGTGTTGCAGCAGTGAGTTCTAGTTGTTGTATACTATTACAGAGTGTTTAATGATCTTTGCAGTGTAACTTCTCACACACTTTTGAGCAATATAGAACTGTATGGCACCCCTGGCATACACATAGTTTGGGGGAGTCTCCTTGTTCTTTTTTGCAGTTCTGGCAATGGGGGGGCACTGGTAGTGGAGAGGTTACTGGCTGTCCTGTGGCAGTAACCCCCCCTCCCATTTCCCTGATGCTGCCTTGGTGCCCAGCAACCCCTAGAGAAGTGACCCATCTGGCCACATCTGCAGCAGTGGATACATCCATCTCCTTTGTCAGCATCCTGGCATGCCTTACAGCCTTTCCCTCGGACCTGCCTTTTTATACCTGGCTGGAACCACTTTGATGACTTGTCAGTTTGCTTGATAGTGGCAGCTAACATTTTACTCTTCTCTGCTAGCTCTGTCCTCATTTTCTGAACCACATCCTGGAAATTTGCATCTGGTCTTTTCTTATCAGTTGACACTCTTCTTTTCCTTTTAGCTTTCACTGTTGTTTGGTCCCTGTTCTTCCCATGCTCTGTCAACTGAACTATGTCAATGTTCTCTGGTACACTGTGACATTGGGGCATGGCATTTACCTGCACTTCTGTCTGTAACTCTTTTGCCCTTGCACTGTTATTTATTGTACTTTTCTTAAGCTTTTGCTGCCTTTCTTGCTCAAAACTTGTGGCTTCATTCATTTTCTCAATTAATTCCTCATCTGTGACAGCAGAATTGTCTAAGTAGTGTTTAATCTGGAATTTGATATGCTCACTTAGCAGTCCAGTCCCCACAGACCTCAAAAATGTATTTTGAATGAGACTGGGGCTATATTGTTCCTTGGACCTTCTCTCTCGAGATGCAAATAACAGTCTGTCCTTCAGTTCAATAGCTCTAAACAAAAAGGTTTGAGGGGATTCCTGTGGACCTTGGGAGATGTTAACCAATTTGTGGTATATGTCAGAGGTACTTTCTTCCTTATAATGTCCTTTCAATATTGTTTTCAGTTGTGTGAGGGTTAGATCTCTTTTAATTTCCAACATGTCCCTGATATTAAGTCCTAGACTAATTGCTTTGATAACTGCTTCAATTATGTCTGCCTCTGTATGCCCCTTCTGAAGACTTGTATTAGTTTGGTGCATTAAATTTGTGTATGACAGTCAATCTTTCTGACCGCTCTCCCCTATCTGGCTAAATATGTTAAAATCTCATCATATTGTCACCTCTGGTATGCTCTCTGCTTTGGGTTTTGTGAATATTTCAGATTGGACTAGGTTTAAGCCTGCCACTCCATGTTTGTCACTTAACGCCTTCATTTCCATCTCCATAGCTTGTTTAGAGTCTTCAAAAGATTTTTGCAGGGCTACATAATTTACTTTTAATGCTTCCAACTGAGCTCTCTCTCTTTCTGTCTGTTTTTCAGTCATACCTGGGGATGTTGGGCCCTTCTCTTTTAGCTGACTGATATACGACATTAACTTTTGCAGATAATTGCATGCTTGCTCTTTTTCCTCCCTTTCCTCAATCTCATCCAATACTGTATCTATTGATCTCATCAAAGCACATCTGCTTTTTCTTCCTGTTGCTTCATCACTTGAGCCTGGGACTGTCATATACCTGCACACATCAGTGAACTGTTCTATTTGTAACTGCAGTAGGCTTTCACTCACCCTGTCCTGTAGTTGTTCAAATTCTATGGTGCAGGCAGCAGTCAGCAAATTTCCTGGGCTTTGTTCTCAGATTCTAGGATCATCACAAGGAGGAGAATTCACCTTCATGTGTTGTCCTTTGGGTGTCTTCTACTGGCTGGCTTGCTAAGTTTTTGTTGTACACTTGAAATGATTTACACCCACGTGAGGTTATCAGTTGTTTATTAGGTCTGCAGTTAGTACAAATAAACATTGACATACAGAGCTTTTCTTGCCTGCTGCTCATACATTGCAAACAGAACTGCACATGACCTTTTTCTGCCTGCCAGTGCCATTGCTGCACGTTTCCTCTGGTGCCACCTACTGGGAGAGGAACTGCAGCTCTCTTGCAGGTTTTAGCCTAATGATTGAACCAACTTAACAACTTTAGGTAACTCAAAAATACAGAGTACGTTAATTATAGCTTAGGCAGGAAATATTTTATGGGGTTGGGGGCCTGTTTTCTGCAGCATATCCTACATTAGGGATATACCAAGATGGTAGTTTAGTTATCAGGAAATTGTGGTCAATGAGATTAAATGTTCTTGTCAGGTCCACAAGTGCTGCTTCCATGAGTTTTCCGTCATCCATGGTCGAGAGGCTATGATCACTAAAACTGATAATGGCAGTTAGTACTGTGCCCCTTCCCGATGTCACACTGCTCAGGGGTGAGATGGTTGTGCCACTTTACACTGGAGTGGAGTTGTGCAAAGACAAGTTTTCAAGGAGCTTACTCAGCTGGGAGACAGTGGAGATTGGTTGGTAGTTCTCAACAAGAAAGGGGTTTCCCTCCTTTGGGTACTGGTACAACAAGGGACTCCTTCCAAAAGGCTTCATCAAGGGGCAGAGCCAGTGAGTACACACAGCTTTTAAATACCTATAGTATATCCCATCCCACAGTGCAATTTTGCTACCAAAAAGAAAGCAATACTAGTAGGGGTAGTTTCAGATACAAACTACATATGGGTGTAAATACTGATGTGCAAAATAATGAATACAGAAATATAAAATCATGTCTTATAAGTTAATATTGACCACTGAAAAAGCTGTTGCTAGGAGTTTTTTGATGGTTACAGCCTATTCTGCTTAAATATACTAAATATATTTAAATATACAATACTTATATAAATATACTAAATATACTTAAATATACAATACTTATATAAATATACTAAAGTAACAACAGGTTGTTTGTGAAGACATATCTGACAAAGGACCCACTAATATCTAGACTGAAATACCCAGGAATACCATATAATTCTAATTTTAATTATCTAGTTGGACTTAACAGCAAAGGGGTTCACTTTAATTATCCATTTGAACTTAACAGAAAAGGGGTTCAAGACTAGTAGTGAGAACCATTTTGAAGTGAAAAGTGTCCACTACAAGTAGGGTGGACAAAAAAGAGAACAGCAGAAGCGAGTGGTCAGACAGATTACATATATAATTTTTAGCACTGTTTTAAAAAAATACAAATACACATACAGGAGGAGGAAGGTTCTGTGTGGTAACGGTGATCGCGGAATAACGATAACCATTAGGGCGAGTGTACATTGCTGAAAATGAATTTCGGTGATGCACACTCACGGTGAACGGGAAGAGGGTGCCTGAGATTTGTGGGTTTCTGCACCCCCTACTAAAGGTTTCTCAACTCCAGGGGTGGCACAGGGGTGAAATACTTAAAAAAAAGCCACCGGCCAGCAAAAAAGAACTGCACCTGCACTCCAAACCATGCATCTCCCAACCAACCACCCACCTCCACCACGCTAATGGACCAGCTCAACAGCTGCCTGCCACACCCTCCCACATACCTTGCCCCTTCATCTCCTCCCACACGTGTGCATGTGCGTACTTCCCGACGCCCTACCTCACCCACCCAGGTATCCAGTCGCTACCCTGCCAGGTAGCCCTGAACACAGAAGCTGTAATTGAGTCACCATTTTTGTAAGCACTCTATTACAGTCACCTTGTTCACTGGATTCTGGAATATTAATTCAAAACAGGCAAATCAATGTTGGTCTGAACCTGTAATGTATTTGCTGTTTTCTTGCTATTCTGTGTTGCCCTGTGGTTTTACAGCAGCACATTTGGGAGTGACTGGAGTGTACTTCCATACCTGCCTCTGTATTTGTTGTTTATTTGCTTTTTTATTATTTGCTGTTGTTGTGTTGTTTATTCCCTTACCTGTCTATTGATGACAGGGAAGTATTTGTCCTGTATGGCCCTCAACTTGGTAGGAGGTGGCTGATTCAATGTCAGGAAGCAAGTCAAATCTGGACCAGTCTATAGGGTTAACATCTGATACTAATGGGGTAGCATCTGTGATGGAGAAAGAATAATAGGTTAGAGTTTTAGGGGATGTCACTGAGGTTTACCAGACCAGATGTAGTATGTGGGGGAGTGGCCACTGATAGGATCAACAAGTGTTTCAGCTCCCTTAACCTTATAAACCTGGCTAGTTAACATTCAGTCCAAAATATACTAAGTTGCAAGCAGAGTAGGCCTGAAGGTCTATCAAGTCTGCTTGAAAATCAGCATCCAGTCAGGACACCATGGCTGCCCTCCCTACCTCCACTGTAAATCCCCGCGACCCCATCCCCCAACAGAGGTGCGCCTCCAGATCTGGCATTTCTCAGTTTTACCTTCCCCTTATATCTGTCCCAGACCCTCTTGAATTCCTCCACTGTATCCACAGCCACCAGCTCCACAGGCAGTGCATTCCATAGGTCTACCACCGTCTTGGTAAAATTAGCATCTCCTAGTCTTCCCCCTGAGCCTCCTGCCAACCAGCCTCATTGAATGCCCTTTGGTGGCCCCCTCTCCCTCATCTGGAACACCTTATTAAGGCTGACCCTGTTCACCCCATTTAGATGTTTAAATACCTCAATCATATCCCCTCTGTCCTGCCTCTCCTCCAGGTAGTATAAGTTGAGCTCCTCAAGTCTCTCCTCATAGGATCTCTCCCCCAGGCTCTGCATCATCCTAGTCAATCTCCTCTGGACTCTTTCCAGAAGCACAATGTCCTTTTTTAAGTACAGGCACCAAAACTGCACACAGTACTCCAGGTGCAGTCTAACAAGGCAGATATACAGAGGGAGAAGTACCTCTCATCTCCTCGGGGGTATCCCTCTGGCAATGCACCCAAGGATTTTGTTTGCTTTAGCTGCAGCCCTCCTACACTGCTCAGAGTTATTCATTTTGGCATCCACTATCACCCCAAGATCCCACCCCCGAAACCTGCAGTTTCTTACCACCTAAAAGATACCGGTACTCATGATCCGGGTTTCCAAGCCCCAATTGGAGAATTCTACACTTCTTAGCATTGAACCCTAATTTCCAAGTGCATGACCACCTCTCCAGAGTCTCTAGGTCCCCCTGTAGGGCTCTTCTACCCTCCTTCCTGTCCACCACTGCCCCCAGCTTTGAGTCATCAACAAAGAGGCTCATCTCACTCCTGATATATAGGTGTGAAAATATATATATATGACAGTGTATGATAACCCATACACAACAATACTATTTCTACACTGAATGGTTACTATGATGTCAAGGACCTCAAGAGCAAAGCTCAATAGGTCCCTTTGAAGTCATAGTAACCAAGAGGTATAAGGAGAGCATGGTTGTGTATCAGGGCTACCATATACTTTTCTTTATAGTGTATAGTGAAAACCAGTGAAGATTGCTTACTATCAGTAGTCAGAAAAGCTGTCCTTTCTTTCTACAGCCAACACTTCAGTGCCAGCTGCCTACTGACCAGCTCACTCATGCGACCTGCCAACTGCCGCAGCCCTATCAACAGTGCTGTTGGGGTCACTTGTATTGTGATGTCCTTACTAAAGCAGAATGAAATGCTGTTCTGCATCAGTAAGGATGTCACTACTGCAGCAGAATGACTTTTTATGGTGTATGGGTTTCCATACACAACATCATTACACCACACACTATAGTCTGTTTATTACTATTTAGGTTTAGACTAGTGGGAGTGTATATGAGTTAACTGAGGTTTAGACTTTGCATGATTTCATTACAAGAATACTGGTTCCCTTTGCTTTAGTCTACATTGAAATCCCCCTAAATTGGAGTGTCTCTGGGGTAGGCAGCTCCCAACACTACCATGTGCTAATTCTTTTGGCTAAATCTGTGGTGTGACTTCTGTGGGTGTCAGAGCAGCAGATATAAAATGTTTTACAAAAGCTTTGAATAAACTGAACTATAATCTAGTTCGATAGAAAACCAGCACTGAGACTGAGAATAGTCGAGGGAGTGCTCCCGACCAATTGGAGCGCTCCTTTTTTCTATGCGTGAGGCACTCTTATTCCATGAAGAGTGTCTCATGTGCAGATGCCCTGGAAACAGGCACATTCGGGGAAGTTTATTTAAAAAATATATATTATTGATTGTTCTTGATCAATAATATATTAATACATCCTCTGTCACCACTGAAAGAAGGGAGAGGGGAGTGTTCAAAAGGGGATGAGGAGTTCTATATGTTTATACATCCATCAGAGCCACTCATTGCTGAAAATGAGTGGTTTCACTTGCCTTCAGCTGGAGACAGAACAGCTCAGCTTCACTTTGCTGTTCTCACTCCAGCTGATAGCACAATTACACCACGCGTTTTCAGCAATGAGTGGCTCTGAGGGATGTCTAAATACATAGAAGAACTCCGCCTCCCCTTTTGAACACTCCCCTCTCCCTTCTTATAGTATACATAGGGAACAAGTACAGTCAGGGGTTGTGTTTTTACTCATGTTTTAAATATACTGTACCTAGTATACCTGGGCGGTATAGGTTGATCCAGGCTTGAGTTCTACTAATTTGGGAAGGAGTCTACAAATATTTTTCTGCATAATTCTGAGCATATGGTAGGAGTTCTGAAAGGAATTCTTGCATGACAGATGAGAGGGGGGGGCCTGACCCAGATTTAGCATCAATGTCTCCTGTGAAAGGTTGAACATGGACTAGACAGAGATAGTGTATAGGAGGCCTATTTGAGTGGTTTTGATGGGGGTGCAGGGCAGCTAGTGTCCAATATAGATTATATCTTGCTTTTTAAAGCAGCAGTATTTGTTAGTCACCGTGTATTTTTTTTTTTTAGAAATAATTAATTTTGTGGTAAACAATATACTGATTGTTCTTTTAATTTTTTTTTTCATTCCTGCATTAAGATACAAGATTTTGTACGTTTTAAAAAATTCCCACTCCCTTGATATGCCCGCTGTGAAAAAAAAAATAAGTATTTTGTTGCGGTGCTGTTTACCATCAGAAACATGTGGTAAGACTATCCTAATACTCTACATCAACAGTAAGAATTTAGTATGTACAATGGCGTTCCTCAGGATGAAACCCAGTTCTGCAGCATTTTGCAGCACTCTGCAGAATGCTGCAGCAGACCTACTGAATAAAGCAATGTAATTTCAATGGCAATTAGACTCTTTTGTCATTCAGGAAAATGTTTCATTGCCAGGATAACATGAATGCTCGTTTCCTGCATGACAAAAGGAACTAATTGCCATTGGAATTATATTGCTTTATTCAGTAGGTCAGCTGCAGCATACTGCAGAGTGCTTTAAAAGTGGGTTTCATCCTGGGGGACACCACTGTATATTCAACTGGTATTCTCAATGGTAGAGATTTTTAAAATTTTGAGTGGCGGCTATCTTTAAAGGGGTTTTAAAAATATCTGTGATAAGTAAAAATACACTGAGGATGTATGTAAAGATGTCAGAAATACATTTGTGCAAAAAAAAAACAACTATATGATGAAAATATTTGCCAACTAACAAATACTGCTGCTTTAAGTAAAGCAATGTAACATATAGTGTGTACTCTGCGGTAAGAACGCCGAATGAGTAGTGCTGACATGAAACAATTGCATAACTCATGGGAGTGATACTTTGATAGTGTTGTAATAACACACACTTGTCAATGATGTATAGAGAGTGCAGAAGGAGCAGTGAGAAAGAACAGAAGCAAATTACATGTTTAAAGTATTCACAGTGCCTGCAAACAGTTATGGGAGACACTGGAGAGGGGCATATGGGGATAGAGTCTCCTACTGATTGCCACTCTACTCTGATGCCACTGGAGTTGTGCCTAAGGCTCTGGCCTACTAACACCAAAGCTGCAAAACAAGGTTGTATCCGATGTATGCTACTGGCCATCTTATAGAATTGTCAGTGGAGACTCAAACTGACTATAACATCTATTTTAAAGACTTGTCTCTTTCAGTGTAATGAGACTGGGATACCAAGAGGTATAAAAGGGGATGGTTCATCATGCCAGCTCTGCCCCGATAAAGTAGCAGGATAACACAAAGTTCCTGGGCGTTTAGTGTTTATTGCTTTTGTCAAAAGTTATCATTTGTTACAACTATGATATGCTCCTTTTTTTTCTGTGGTGCATCCTCATGTTTAACTGTGTTTCTGGTGAGTACCTGTGCTTTCTTCAGTTTGAAGCTGTCTCCATGCTGTTACTATTTTTATCACTGGGTGCACATTTGAAAGCCAGTTTCTGTGTTGTGTATCCTTATTTAAGACCACATCATACATTGTTTCATATTTATCCCCCACCTAGAATACTGTGTCCAGTTCTGGAGCTTGCACCTCCACGAGGACATTGACAGGGTGGAAGTGGTTCAGGGCAGGGCTGCCAAAATGGGGCAGGGTTTGCAAGAGAAAACATATGAGGAGAGGCTGTGGGAGTTCAACATGTACTCCTGGGAAGAAAGGAGAGCAAGAGGGGACATGATGATCTATAAGTACCTCACAGGGGTAAACAAGGGGCAGGAGAGGAGTCTATTTCAGAGGAGAAGGAGCACCGGAACATGGGGACTTGAAATAAGGCTAGATGGTAGGAGAGTTTAAGTGTGATGTGAGGAAATACTTCTTCACAAAAATAGTGGTGGATGCCTGGAACAGCCTGCCAGAAGAGGTGGCGGGGCAAAGAGAGGAGCTTCATGCATGTGTGGGATAGGCACATGGGCATAATAAGTAGAGGAAAGGGAGGCGGGAGGGACACTTGAGACCACATAGGACCTAGGTCCAGGATGCAGTGATAGGCAGGGAAAATAAGGCAGACTAGATGATCCCACTGGTCCTTTTCTGCTGACAAATTCTATGCCTTTATGTTATCTTTAGCACACATCTCTTTCTCCTGTTTTAGGACTTTCTTATATTCTGTTCTTCATCTGTTAAAGCATTGGCTCTGGAAGGGTTTCTCTTCATAAATCTAATTTACCGGTTTAATAAACTTTTTCCTGTCCTACACATGGCATTAAACCATGTAGCAGTTCTGATCTGTGATGGAGACTCCTTGTACAGATGTGGAGCAGTTGAAAGATACATAGGTGTTCATGAACAGAAGAAGGCCTTGTGGCTTGTCGTGTCTGCCCAAAGTGGAGTCCATGCAACTAAGTTATATGCTGCACTGCTCTGCTACCTTCACCCACTCCTTAACTTTATCTTCCCCCTTCTTGAAGCTATCCAGGGATTTTGGCTTACCGCCTCCTCTGGTAGCCTGTTCCACCCCTCCACCACTCTCTATGAAGTGGTACCACCTGGTGTCTCTCCTGAACCTGCCCTCAGCCAGTTTGCAGCTATCTTTCCCCATATTGTTATTTTAATTTCTTCTCATGTAAAGAAGGGATCATGAAAAGAAAAAGGCTTATTCATTTATTTATTTATTTTCAAATGTAAGGAACTTTGACTTTTTAGGACCTTGTTGAAGGTTTCACAGTGTGTAAAGGTGACAGCCATGTTTGAGATGGCAATCTGAGATAAGGGAAATGGGTCATAAATTCAGTATGTATTTAAGTGCAAATAACGGTGATTTATTGTGAATTTTATCTGCTGTTTTAGTTTAGCTTTACTATTTAGTGTATCACAATTACGTGGTTTGAGATTCTGGATTGCTTGTTAGGGAATTTTTTGTCAGCTGCATCTCAGTTACCTCTGTGCATCATATTCACACCAAGTTGTCTGGAACAGTCTCCAAGCAGAGGTAGTGGGTACTAGAATGGTAGCAGGATTCAAGCATGCATGGGATAGACACAAGGAAACCTTAGTAACAGGGCTGTGGGGGAGGGTAAGGCCAGAGATTGAGTAGGTTCTGCGGTGGCACAGTTGGTACAGAATTTATGGAAGACTAGGTAGGTCAAGAGGTCCTTTACTGCTGTAAGCTTCTATGTTTCTATAAACCGCTTAAAAAGGCAATGGCAAAAGCCATGACTGTACCCACTTCAGTTGCAGCCATCAAGAACTACAAAAAATCAGAGAAAATACCGGTTTGACAAGCAAGGAGTGCTGTATGTGTATGCCAGTCCTGACCATGATGGAGTAAACCAAACTGCTATTCATGAGAGAGCAAACATTACTCTATCTGTGCAGCCCCTGGGAAAAAGACTCTAACAAATTGGATACTGTGGCAAAAAAGGTTTATACAACAGCTTCCCTGTTTATCAGGCAGGCAACTTATTCAGCACATATAGCACAGTAGCAGAAAGCACTTTGGAACACATTCTGACACTAACAGACAGAGCAGATGATGGTTTGGCACAGAACCTGATTGCAACAGCAAAATCAGCCCTGGATTCCACAAACTATAATTTCCATACTGTGATAAACATTAATGACACTTCTGCCAGAGTTTTGGCTCATGCAGTCTCCTTAAGAAGGTTTTCCTTGTTGAGGACTTCCATCATTTTCCAGAACACTCACAATAAGGCCATGGATTTCTCCTTTGAGGGAGATTCATTATTTGGTGACAAAATAGAGGTCTACATGAAAAAAGTGGATGAATACAAAACCACTTTCAAAAGAAACAATGAAAAGGAAAAGGCCTCTACCTCCTACAGGACACACAGAAGGGGAGGCAGAGGCAGGGAGTATGTCTCAAGAGTCTATATCTCATATGCCCCCAATGAGTACCAGTCACAAAGAGGCTACTATAGGGGAAAGGGAAAAAATGCTTCCAGGCATAGTGCTGCAGCTCCAGTGCATAAACCCTAGCTAAAACAAAACCCCTGGTGATTTTACCCATGTTGCCCAACCATTACCAGTGGGAAGAAGACTGGCATGCCACTTCCAGAAATAGGTAAACATTACCATAGACAAGTGAGTACTGGAAGTAATGGGCTGGGGGTTGTGTCTGCAGTTCAAACACTTTGCAGATCTGCAGAAACACTGACATTTTCCAGCCTACTCTCCCACAGAAAAAAAGTTTGCTGGAACTAGAAGCAAAGAAAAACTTAATATAAAATATATTTAAAAAGTTTCTGTCTACCAGTAGGGCAGGAGCCTATTATTCTCAAGATACTCCTGACACACAAGAAAAATGGGAAGTGGCAACCCCTTTTATACCTCAGGATCTTCTTTGGGGGTATCTCAGTCATCAGGTCACACCATGGGAACTTCGCCATTGGTGAAGCAGGATCCACATGGAAGATTTTCAGCAGTACAACTGGGGCTGCCCACGCCAATGTCATCTGCCAATGTTACCAACCCCATAAAGGCATGAGTGCCCTGCTCCCTCCTCCATTCTTTCCCACAGTTGACTTGTTTGCATAGGTCTCTGTGGAGTCTCTGATGCAGTTTTCATGCCATTTTTCACCTACGGCTTTTTTATGCTTACTATTTTAGAATGTCTTTTTCTAAAGAGATTCCTTCAGTTTGTTTATGTTGAGAGTTAATCCTTCAGTTTTTCTCTTCTGTCACTGCCTGCTCAAGACTGGACTTTATAGGAACAGAGTTAAATACCCTGCAGGGAAAAGCTTTCCTCCTACAGGCCACAGTTATATCTTCGGTAGCAACAGCAGAGTCCTTCACAGTAGGCCAGCCAAGGCCAGCAGGAGGACTTCCTATAATCACTAGGGCACATGGCCACATCCACAGAAGTGATTCCACAGGCCAGGTTCCAAATGAGAGAGACCCGGTACCACTTAA
Organism: Neoceratodus forsteri; assembly: GCA_016271365.2. Taxonomy (NCBI): domain Eukaryota; kingdom Metazoa; phylum Chordata; order Ceratodontiformes; family Ceratodontidae; genus Neoceratodus; species Neoceratodus forsteri. The sequence continues at coordinate 1,192,308,902 of CM057453.1, forward strand.
GGGACAACTGGTCCCAAAGATGGGATCCATTTTCAAAGCTAGTGCCAGTGATAAAAGCCCTAGTGGAATCATTAGAGTGGTGGAATGAAGAAAGCAACCTCAGAGAGGGCATTCCCTTCCTTCAGCAATCACCAACAAGTATTATTACTACAGATGGCTCACTTCTAGGGTGGGATGCCCACCAGCAGGACCTCACAGTAAGTGGCACGTGAAGCCCACAAAAGTCACTAGAACACATCAACTATTGGAACTCAGAGCAGTACTGCTAGCAATACAGTCTTCCTCCTACCAGCTACAGGGTCATATTGTCCAAATCAGGACAGACAACACCACAACAATGAACTACAAAAACAAGCAAGGAGAAACAAGATCCTCAAGACTGTGCATAGAGGTGATTGGGATCTTGGACTGGGCATGTTCTCTGGAACCAAAGATGTTTGGAGTACATCTACCAGGCAAATACAATGTCCTGGTAGATACCCCAAGCAGAATCAGCCAGAGAAATCACAAATGGGTCTTAAACCAGTAGGTTCTGGCTGCAGTGTTCAGAAGGCACAGCACTCCTAATATGGACCTATTTGCATCTTGGAAGAACTACCAGCTTCCATAGTTTTATTGCAGACCACCAGAGAGGGAGACAGTCCAAAAGGATGCTCTGGTACTGGACTGGACAGGGAAGTTTCTGTATGCTCCCCACTGTTCCCACTCATTCAGAAAGTATGCCTGAAACTCAGGAGAGAACCTGCAACAATGATTCTGATAGCTTCAGACTAGGCCAGACAGGCTCAATGCTCATGGTCCTGTCAAGCAAGATTCTAATCAGCCTCCCACTCAGTCTCACTGTGTTGACTTTGTCTTAGGGCACAATAACATTCCTGAACCTCATGACCCTATGTCTGAAGGCATGGTTCTTGAGGAATTAGAAATTTCTGTATTGGATCTTTTGGAAGAAGTCCTGAAGGTACTCAGGTTTTCAAGAAAACCCACTACTAAGAAAGCAGAATCCTCTAAGTGGAAAAGCTTTTCTTACTGGTGTGTGCCCAGAAAAATAAACCAAAGAGAGGCAGGGTTGCCTAACATTCTAGAATACCTAGTACACCTACAATCGTTAGACCTATGGCCATCAACTTTAAAGGTGCACTTAGCAGTAGTGTCAGCATACATATCAGTTGGCAAGGGAAAGTCTTTGGCCTCACAACCCATTTTCAAAAATCTTTAAAAGGCCTTATAAGGGATATGTAATGGGGACCCGAGGTATAAAATTTTTATCCACACAAGAGCAGTTTGACCTCTGGTAACCTCATAAATGGCATAAGCCATGAGTGATGTGACTGATGTCAAACTGCTCAAGTGTGGATATAATCATTACACCACAAGGTCCCCATTGCATATTCCATTTATGCAATAGGCAAAGACCTTGTGGGTTAAGTTATATATTTTTTTAAACATAAAGTTGGAGGATTTATTTTGCACAATAGTGCTACTGCGCTTTGGTTGCTGCTTAGTTGTTAAGGGCATTAATTGGAACACTCTGTCATGATGGCATGGTGACATTTCAATGTCTCCACTGATTGGAGGATGAACGTGGGGTTGGGAAAATTGAGAGGAACATGGCGGTGATCATAAACAAGCAGGAGAAAAAGTTGAGTTTCACCCTGCTTTCCTATCAGTTGTGGAGAATAGTGAATGATCAGTGCAGGAGGCACCTACAAGTGGCAGCAGTGTTTGTACAGCTGTTAAGACATGCAGGAAAATAAGCATTTTTGTCTTGTGAAATGAAACTGTGGGATGAAGTGCCAGGAGGGGGGAAATGATGATGTGTAGCGAGTCAGCCGGTGTGAGGGCAAGCTAAAAGAGACGGAGTGGCTGTCAGACAAGTTTAGAGAGGATGGGAGAGAGGATGGAAAGGAAGTAAACCATATTTATTTTTGCAATACTGTGTCATTATGGGGTGGATGAGTGCTGAGGTTATGCTGTGTTTTGTTGGGGAGACACAGGGTCTGTTTGCTTGCTGACTGGGTTGGGGCTGAACGTGATCATTTAAAAGTAGTGCTAGTGAGCTGTGGGCTGGCAGGAGGTGCGGCTAATGTATGACATGTCTACTTTGTAGAGAAATGTCTTGATTTATCGTAGTACCATTGTGTGTAGAAATGTGAGATTTCACATTTATACAATATAGTAGACACATCATCAGACGCTTATCAAATGATAACAGAATTTATCAGTGGGGGTTTATCTCTACACCTATTGCATAAATCCATTTATACCCACCAATGAGAGAGCCTGCCCCCCCAGGACCTCAATATATGCCTTGCCCAGCTTATAGAATCTCCCTTTGAGCCCATAGAAACTGCTGACCTAAAGTATGTCACATGGAAAAACATATTCCTGGTTGCAATGACTTCTGCTAGGAGGGTAAGTGAATTGCAGGTCCTCTCCATAAAGTAAAATTAACATAATCCTCCACAGGGATAAAGTACAGTGGTTGTTATTGAAAAGTTTCCTGGTACCCCGGTATGATGAGCGGCATTTAGGCGGCACCCCAGTATGGTGAGCGTTAATGAGGTTGTAATGCAGTAGTGCAGTGTCCAAGATGCGGTACACTAGCTGATTAAATGTACTTCCTAAGCTGGCCAGAGAAGAGCAATCACCTATTGTCCCAGAGTGATTGCTGTTCTGTCCTGTAATTAAGTCAGTTTTTTAAGTGGATGCTTCATTCACTGGCAGATGTCACTTTTTCAAACTGCTAAAACTGCTAAAATCTGCTCAAGTTGAAAGTTACTTAATAGGACACAGTCAGGTTCAGATAATATAAATTTTGTACCACCAATGGATGCCGGGGTTTGTTTCTAAATCGTTCCTAATTTATGTCAGGATCCTGTTTTGTCATCATTGCGAACGCATTTCCTTCTATTTTCAACTTTAAAATTTAGCTGCGGACTAGTTTTAGTTTGTTTATTTTGAAATTTGCGATGTTGACCACAAAGACATATAGGGTCAGTTCACCTGCAAAGTGCCTACATCACTGGTGCAATTACTATGTGCCATGGCAATTTACAGCTTGAGTCTCCTACTTTTTGTGGTTCTTTTCTTACACTGAGAGGCTCCTCATGCCACCGTGTTGGGCAGCTCATCCTTAGCCAGTGGTTGCATTACAACCCACTTCATGTCACCTCATGTAGCAGCCTGTACCCTCACAACAACCTTCATATCCCCATCCCTGGCAAGTAATAACCCATCAATTTCACCCACCTGCCCAAAACCCCCACTGTCAGTCCCATTTGCCCCTCCCAACAACCCCAATGGCAAACTGTAAAAACCCTTTTGTTCATATTCCTTAATGTATGGAGCCCATCTGATTGTGCTCCTTGTGTGATTTAGCAATGCACTCAATAGTGAATGTGTGGTTTCAATTTATTACAATCGGCATTCCATTTTAACTTTTTTCAGAGTGTACACCGAGTCGAGCCGATTTTATACATTTCATACATTTTGTTACTGTTTTTGTATCTCTAAATGCAGATCCTGGATGATAACCTCTGTGTCCCCACTACCACAACCACACATTGGCAAACATGTAAATGAAGCAAGCTACTGTACAACTGTACATCTACTTGGACTAACCAATATGTAATGTGGTTAGATGATCCCCTATTATTTTTTGTGGACATTAATTCTGTAATCATTGTGCATGGCTTCCATTCTTCCCTCCCACCCCATCTCACCACCCCATATCAACGCCAAACCACAACCCCCCAAATAAAACAATATGTCTGAGATTTAGCTGATTGATACAGCGGTAGTTGGAAATCCCTTTGACTGCTTTGTTTGGCAGTCCTCAAGCCAGAGAGAGTTTTATTTAGGCCAAGAACAAATTACATTTGTTGAGTGCCAGTCACTGTGCTGTGCATAGTTGTTACCATTATGAGCCACATCCTATTCATAACACTGACTTCGGCACTTCAGCAAAAAAAACAAAAAACTATGTTTGTCAATGAATGGCCAGTCATGTGATAAATCTTTATTAATAGTCCTTTACTAAACTGAACTGTAATTACTAAACATTTGATCTCACAATACATTACCTATTCAGCTTATGTTTATGTCTTTGAATGCAAAGGTGGATCCCCCATGACCCCATTAGCCCATCATTTAGTAAACATGCTGGTGTAAGTCACAAAAACTATAAATACTGTTGCAAAATATAATAAGGGGCTCAGTTAGAGGGGCTACCTCATTTACCCTTTCTACAGGTCAGATTAAAAAAGACAATTAGCAAATACTGTGCATGCAATGTGCCTTAATAACACTGTACAAATAACATGTCTAGTTTAATTCACAGAACACTGTACATTACATTCTAATGCCTGTGATGCCTATAAGAGCCTCCATGCATTCATTACAAAATTATGTGTCCACTCACCAGTTCCTTCAGTTTTTATAGCAACCTGAACACTTGACTTCAGATCTACATTAAGCCCCCTCAATCTGAGCCCATGAGGGGGGGACTGAAGCAACTGGTGAATGGACACATCATTTTGTAATGAAATCCTAACATCGAGCATCAACCCCCCCCCACACACACACACTCATTGGAGCTACTGAAGATGCCAGTTTAGTATATTCAGTACCTTTAGTATCTTGTATAGTTTTTTAATCGAGTGATCTTGACAACTGAAATGACTGCATAATTGATGTTCTGAAGTCATTTCAGTTGTCAAGATCACCCGACTAAAAAAAAAATTCAAATCCATCTATACTGCACTTGGCATGTAAGAGCCACTGATAAGTGGCACATCAATTGTGCACTGCATAATGGAGAAGATACTGTAGCTTGACAGCTCTCCCATACCTGATATCACCGTGACTTCTAATATAAACAGTAGTGTGGTGATTAACTGATAAAAGCTGTGCATTTCTTGTGATATAAGAAAGTAGTGCAATAATTCTATGGAAGTCATTTTTCACACTCCTAATGTCAATATAATGAATACTGAATGCAGGAACCATGGGCTGATCATGCAGAACACAAACTAACCACCATCTATTATATTTAAAATAGTTGCTGGCAATTCTAAACAAAAATATAATCCTATCTCACTGACTGTAATATGAAAATCATGAAAAAAAAAACTGTGATTGTGCCCCTTAAAACCTTAGGATAGTTACAGTAGCACTAGGAAGTACAACAAAAATCAAGTTATTAAGGCAAAACATAGCGAACTGAATAAAATATTTATTTTTTGCTTTTTAAATGGGGAAAAGTCATATTTAATAATTGATGGATTAATTAAATGTGCAGCTTACATGGTGTAAAGTCTCCACAGTGCATCTGAATTTTGCCCAGTAACTGAGCATAATATTTTACCTGAACGCATGACATTTTTAATGACAGAAATTAAAGAAAAAAGTGACACTGATGGCTCCCCATTAAAATCTGCCATGGACCCTGGCTTTGTCTAATAACAAAAACTAAAGAGGACAAAAGAACCCATATGTATATAAAATAAATAACACATTACAAGGAACAGACTTTTACATCTTTACAAAATATTTGCTAAGTGTGAACCATGATTGTTATATAGCTCTGAAGGTAACATAACTAGTATGCATCTATTGTGGGACCTAGGCTGCTATCAGAATTTAACTACACATTATGGAATTTGGCAGTGGTGAAAACCGCAACTACTCTAAATACCAGTGCATGTGGTTTAATAAAAATTGAGCAGAACAGTCGTAGGAAATACTGGGTGACATTTGTATCTGAAAAGGAAGGAAAGGAAAGGGGCTTTAGCCACTGTGATTTTATGCATCTACTTTTTTTCTTTCCACTCATTGCCCTTCCCTTAACCCTTCACCCTCTCCCTTCCCCACTTCTGCAGTTCATAAAGCTATATGCTTCATGGGTGCTTTACAGAAAATGTGAGATGATCTGAGGAATTCCGCAAATCCCTCCCCCACCTATTCACACCATACTGTTGGTATGTAACTGAGCCATTATCAAGGGGGGTGGGATCCCGGTACAGCAAAGCTGAAGACAAGCAGCTGCAGTATATCACAAGCCATACCAAAGCAAAGCAAAATCACACTAAAAAATTATCAACGCCACCAAAAATGTATACAAGTACATGCAGTGCTGTTTAAGGACTTATCAAATGTTTGACCATTGATTACTTGATAACTTTTGTTGCATTTCTTTTTATCACAAAATTTGTATATGTACTCTGGATAGCCTATCTGGGATGCACAACCTAATTTTCAGTGTGGTCCTGCTTTTATTCATTTTACACTATGGGTGGGATATTCAGAAATGCACCAGGCAGGGGCGCAAGCCAGGCACAGCACAACTGGGCTGTGCCAGGGCATGGACCAGGTGATATTCAATGGTGCTGCACCATGGCTCAGCACCACTGAATATGGCACTGGGAGCACCTGCACTGCTCACAGCACAGTGGCACTGCGCCAGGGGCAGTGGCACTGAGCCAGCACAAGTGGCAGTTGAGGAGCAGGGGGCTGCATCAGTGCAAGTGCAGCTGCACTAGGTTCAGCAAGAGTGATATTCAGACAAGAGCATGTAAATGAGGCCATTATGAATGCAAGGTGCAAATGGGGCCATTTGCATGTCATAATGGCCCCATTTGCATGCAGGTGCACTGATCCCTGGTGACTTGCACCTGGTGCCCTGCCAGGCTGCAGCCATTAGGGACCGATGCCCCCTACCCCTCGGCGGCATCGTGCCCCAACGCCTGATTGCAGGCTTTGTAAATAAAGAGAATCCTTGGTGGTCCAGTGGACCTGCTCCCCAGCGCAATTGCTGACTTTAATAGAAATAAATAATCCCTGGTGGTCCAGTGGACCTGCTCCCCAGCCCAATCATGGGCTTAAATAGAAATAAATAATCCCTGGTGGTCCAGTGTGGACCTGCTCCCCAGCCCGATCATGGGCTTAAATAGAAAAAATAATCCCTGGTGGTCCAGTGGACCTGCTCTCAAACCCGATCGCGGGTTTACGTATACTAAGAAAATCCTTGGTGGTCTGGTGGACCCGAACCCCAGGCCGATCGCGGGCTTCAGAAAGCATAACATCCCTGGTGGTCCAGTGGTCCCCCCTCCCCACCTGCCCACTCAGACCCACCACCCTGCTCCCCCCGGTCAGCGGCAGGTGGCAGCTCCCCACCCACAAGCTGTCTGGCCACCCGCTGACTGACAGTGTCCAGTACAGGTGCACGCCCATTGGTCCACTATGTGGGCCAATGGGCATCAGATGTGCATTAACCAGACAGTCCCAAAATGTAGATCGAAACCAATCACATTTTGGGACTGTGTAGTACAGCATATCAGATGCCCATTGGCCCATGTAATGGACCAATGGGCGACAGCCGTCATTGAGGCTGTCAGTCAGGCGGGCCGGGCAGCTTATGGGTGAGGAGCTGCCATCTGCTGCTGACTGGGGAGCGGGTGGCGGGTCTGAGCGGGTGGGTGGTGGGGACTGCTGGACCACCAGGGATGTTACGTTTCTGAAACCGCAATCGGGCTGGGGTTTCCGGTCCACCGGACCACCAGAGATTTTCTCAGTATACGTAAGCCCATGATCAGGCTTGGGAGCAGGTCCACTGGACCACCAGGAATTATTTATTTATATTTAAGCCTGCGATTGGGCTGGGGAGCAGGTCCACTGGGCCACCAGGGATTATTAAAGTTTACAAAATCCCATGGTAGGGCAACGACGCCCAGACTTTGGCTCAGGAGGTCGGGTGGCCACCCACAGCTGGTGGCTGCCATGTTGCACCCTGCAATATGGCAGCTCACCTGTGGGTGGCCAGGCCTTGCTCCTTCTTTTTACGGGTGGATCTTTGCGCCCCCCTGTGTGGCGCAAGGTGGGTATTTGCCTCCATATGCGCTGCACATCCTGGGCTGAATATTGGGATGTGCCGAATATGCATGGGCACGCCTCCAAAACTTGCACCGCATACATTACTGGTGTTCAGCGGCGCATCAGGATTTGCACAGCTTAACTTCCACCTTTGAATTTCACGCAGAGGTGCATCAGTGGGTTGCACATGGCACAACACTGTTGCGCCATGCACAACCCCTTTGCATATCCCACCCTTTGTTTACACATGGCAACTGAGCTGCAATGTCATATCTTAATTTTAATGTGATCCTAACTATGATAATGTTTATTTAAAATGAGTTGACTGTGAAAGGCACTCTCAGCCAGGATACATTTCAAAGTGCAACCAAAAGTGGGTTTAAGTTAATTTTTCACTGTCAGCTGATGTCTTCATCTCAGATTTACACTCTTTATTTCACAGATTTATCACTAACTGTTAACTGAGTACAACTCATGGGAAGAGTATACAGTCAAACAAATTAAGACAAGTCACAGAGTGAAAGGGTTTAATCGGTATTGACTAAAAACAGTGATGGATATCCAAACATAGATATAAAGCACCAAGTTTCACTAAAACCACCCCACGACTGTCCCTTCTCATGTTTCTGATGCTGCTATAAATTGCTGCTCAAGTTGTGAACTACTGCAGTCTGTTTTGTGTTCTATAGTAAAAACAAAGACATGTGGACCACACAGACTGCCACCCCATATCTGCACCGCATTGTGCATAACACATGCTTTTTTGTTTGTTTGTCAAAATAAAATGAGTTGAAGGAGCTGAATGATGAATTAGTAAGATGGCTTTGTGATGAAAAACAGACGGATTTAAAATTTAGACAACAGCTGGCTTTTTGACACACATGTTCAAATCCCACCACAGCTGCTGCTTCTCCATGTGATCATGAGATGGTCAGTTGAAATCCATGTTCTTTACTTAAGACTGTAAAAAAATGACTTTCCCTGGTAGTCAAATGGCTCCCCTTTCCTAGATTCCCCATGTCGCCCTAAATACAGTATGTAATTAATAAAATATTAACACACTTTCCCTGCTAGTCTAGTGGACCCTCCTCCCCGATGTCACCCCAACTACAGTACACATTTCCTGGTAGTCAGCAGACTCCCCTCCCTGATTCAGATGTTGCCCCAACTATGTAATTAAATAACAAAACACTTTCTTTGGTAGTCTAGTGGATGCCACTCCCAGATCCCCTGATGTCACCCAAACAACGTACAGTAATATAATAAAATGCAACACTTTCCACAGCAGTATAGGGACCCCACTCCCCAATCCAGATATTGCCCCTACTATGTAATTAAAAATAAAACACTGTCCCTTGTAGTTTAGTTGCCCCTCTCCCCAGATCTCCTGATGTCACCCCAACAATGTAAAAATAAAATAAAACACTTTCCACGGTTGTCTAGGGATCCGGTCTCCAATCTCTAATATCAACACTTTCTCTGGTAATGTAATGGAATCCACTCCTCGAGCACAAGTGGTTATTCCAAAAAAATTTTTTTTCTCAAAATAAAATGAGCTGAATGATGAATTAGTAGGATGGCTTTGTGATGAAAAACAGATGGATTTTAAATTTGGATGCCTGTTTTTTGGAAACATATGTTCAAATCCCACCACAGCTGCTGCCTCTCCATGCGATCATGAGATGGTCAGTTGAAATCCATGTTCTTTATTTAAGACTGTAAAAAAAAAACACTTTTCCTGGTAGTTTAGTGGACCCCCTTCCCTGATCCCTGATGCCAATTCAGTATTCAATTATATATTTAAAAAAGAAAAACCTTTCCCTGTCAGTATAGCAGACCGGTCCCTCATCCCGATGTTGGTCTACAGTACAAGACTAGGGGAAAAACAACTTTCCCTGTTAGTGGAGGGAACCCCCTTGCCACACAAGATGTTAATAAAATAAGGACTTTCCCTGGTAGTCTTCTCCCTCCCTGATCCATGTTGCCACCACAAATACAGCATGCAACAATTACTCTGTGTGTGTGTGTGTGTGTATATATATATATATTTTTTTTTTATTTATTTCTTTATGAAAAACACTTTCCTTGTCAGTAGAGTGGACTGCCCCCATCACTGATTTTTGCCCACAAGGTATTAGGAAAAAAAAAACACTTTTCCTGTTATTTTAGCAGACTCCCATCCTGATGATGGCCCAAAAGATTAGAACAAAAATAAACACCTTTCCTGTTGGTTTAGCTGACCCCTCCTTGCCACACAAGATGTTAATAAAATAAAGACTGTCCCTGGTATTTTAGCAGACCCCATTCCTATATATCTTTTTAATTTTCGCACTATTTTTAACATAATGATTTTTTTTTACTAACTGTGAGCAAATAATTAGCCAACTCTGAGATGCTATACAAGCTGGCTTACTAGATGAGAGGGGGATTTGGTAAACCCCACAGTTCTCTTGAATTTCTTTTCAGGATGCCAACATGCCAGTCACTCACTTAGCAGCACAGCTGACTCATGAGCCATGAACCAGCAAATTAGGGAGTTTATTTTACTATTTGTATTCTATTTCAGCAATTGCTACAGCCTACAGACCATGTTGATCAGACTGGGAAGGAATCAGCCAATGAAGTGTGTGTGTGTGGTCAGTCATGATGATAACTTCTGTTAGATATGTTTTAGAAAAAAATCAGTTTATGTCTCACAATCTTGATTACTGTAGCTACCTTAGTGACTTTAATTTTTGACAGTGCAATCTCACTAAAAGAACAACAGACCATTAGACACTCTGCAGCCGGAGGTAGGGCAGTCTAGCTGGATGAATCTGGCCAATCTATTTATGACAGTGATGAAGAAGTTCACTCCCAGTTGTATTTTGTTTATTTTTTTTTTTAGTTAAGAGAAACATTCTTATCTTTTTTAAACATAGTATCATGGCTCCCCAGCTCTGTTGAAGTCAAGCCAGTCTGTCTTCACCAAAAGCAAAATGCACACACACTAAAGCCAGTGAAGCATGGTGAAGCAAAAGACTATATTTGGGGAATAATATCACACTCTGTTCTGTAACTTAATCTATTTATTTATTTTATTTATTTATGTTTTTATGACTTTACGACGGCCGACAAATGAGCTCGAAGTGTCAGTCCCGCGTCTAGCAACACCCCTAGGTCTCGCACCTGTTCAGAGGCCTGGAGCTTAGCATCTCCCAGGAACAATCCTAGGGGACAGCCTGCCTCCAGCCCCCCTATCCGGTGGCCTGGATCCAAAACCATCACCTCCATCTTCCCAGGGTTCAACTTCAACCAACTGGGCTTCATCCAATCTTGGATTTTATTGAGGCAGTTATTAAATACCGAGACTGCTCCTTCCTGGTTGGGAGCAAAAGACAGATAGAGCTGGGTATCATCAGTGTAGCAATGAAACCTCAGCCCGTATCATCTTACAATGTCTCCGAGGGGACGCATATACACCGCAAACAACATGGGGGACAACACTGAGCTCTGAGAAACTCCACATGATAGCAGGATCGGATCAGAGGAAAAAAACCCCGACACAACCCTCTAAGTTCTTCCAGTGAGGTATGATGTAAACCATCTGTAGACCAACCCAGAAAGTCCACAGATGGATCTCAGGCGCTCAAGCAGCACCCGTGGTCAATGGTGTCAAATGCTGATGACAGATATAAAAGTACCAAAATGGACCATTTTCTCTGGTCTCTCACCATCAGGAGATCATTGAGCACCCAAACCAGTGCAGTCTCAGTACTATGCCTCTTCTGGAAACCAGATTGGAGCAGTTCATAGATGCTATGAATGGTCGAATGGTTCTCCAGTTGTGCAGCCACTACTTTCTCGATCACCTTCCCCAAAAAGGGAAGGTTCGAGATAGGCCTTTAGTTAGCAAGAGAATCTGGGTCCAAAGAAGCTTTCTTCAACAACGGTGTCACCACTGCCTCTTTCAAGGAACAGGGATAAACACCAGAGTCAAGGGAGCACCAGATTATCTGTGCCAGAAGCAAGCCAATAAGATCATTACAACCCATAATCAGGGATGTCGGGCCCGGGTCTAAATTACAGCATGAAGGGCACATCCCCTGGGCAATCTGCATAACATCCACGACTTCCGGATGGTCGAAGGTACTCCATGAGACATCCTAAGATGGATTTCTGGTGAGAATGTTTCCAAAGAAGCAGATACAGGTGGTCTGAGACATGAACCAATCTCTTAGCTTTGATTTGAAGGACTGATGAGAGGGTAACATTCAGATGGCAGAAGGAAATTTGTTCCAGAAAGAGGGGGCAGAGATGGAGAAAGCCTTACTCCCCATGACAGAGGATACATGGGGAATGGCCAGGGTGTCAGAAAAGACCCTGAGTTGCCACCCTGCCAGTGAGAAGCAAGGAGTAAGGGGACATTTTGGAGTTCCTCAGGGAGTTGTCGACAAGACATCCCATGGCAGATTCAAAATGACCCTGCAGGGAGAGCCATCCTAAGGACTGGTATAGAGAACAGTGATGAGTGAGTAGGGAGCCTGAAGAGCAAAGCGACAGATTGAGTTGTACATAGTAGTTAGCCATGCAAGAAGTGAAGAGGACATGGAGGAGAATATTGGGAAGCAGTAATCAAGTAGGGGGAGAAGATTACCCTGGGCAATTGCAAGGTGAGCCTCTGGGGTCAGGAGGTGGTTAACATGGTATGCTGCCCCAGCTTCTGATGGACTCTCTTTATAGTGTGAGAAATGTGGTCATTATAGGTGATGGAGGGATCAAGAGTCACTTGTAGGTATCTGAAGGAGGATACAATGTCTAGAGGTGGACCTGCAGGGGTGCCTATGTGCAAGGAGGTTTCAGATTTGGAGACTTTTGAAAGGTACAGCTTGGAGCCAAAGAGCATGGCCTTTATTTTTTACGCATTCACAAGAAGTTTTTTGGAGAGGAACCAGTTCTGAGTGGGCTCCATAGTTTGCAGAGAGGATAGAAGATATGAATTCCAGAGACTTGGCACTGTGGTAGATGACGAGGCCATCCACATAGAGGAGTGCTTTACAGTCAATGCTTTCTGTGGAGAGATCATTTATGAATAGTGAGAAGAGTAGAGGCCCCAGTGTGGACGGGCAATACGGTTGAGGTATCTTTGCCTGTCAGTATAGACTGGGACTGGTTTGCAAGGTAGCTGCTGAACCAGGCAGTGATGTCAGGGGAGCAGCCAAGGTTTAGCAGGGTGTATTTGAGGAGGAGGTGGTAAACAAGGTCAAAGGCCTTGGAGAGGGCCACAAACACTGCACCTGTGGCCATGCCCATGTCCATGTTTCTAAGGACATGGTTGGAGAAAAGGGCCAAGGCCGAAGAAGTGCTGTGGTGTTTATGGAAACCATGTTGGAGAGGGCTCAGGAGGTTGCACCTATCAATATGTTCAGATAGCTGATGATGAATGATTCTTTCTAGTAACTTGCTTAGATGTGGGAGGAGGGAGATGGGACGGTAGTTTTCAGGGGCAGCTGGATCTCCAGATTTGAAAATAGGCACCACGTAAGCATGCTTCCATGATTCAGGCATAGTAGATGATGAGAGGGCAAGGTTAAATATATGGGTCAATGAACTTATAAGGGCAGTGGAGAGGATTCTTAGAAAGGCAGAATAAAGACCATCACTGCCTGGGCTGCCCTTGGTGGGTAGTGTCTTGAGGAGTTTGGCAGTGATGCTATGGCCAATGGCTCTGAAGTAAAAGACAGGGTTAGACCACCAGGGAATAATGTATTATACTGAAGCCGGTGATTGGGCTGGGGATCGGGTCCACTGGACCACCAGGGAATATTTTATTTTACTGAAGCCCATGATTGGGCTGGGAAGCGGGTCCAGTGGACCACCAGGGAATAATTTATGTTACTGAAGCCCATGATCGGGTGTTGGGGCATGTTGCCCACCAAGGGGCAGGGGGCATCAGTCCCCATCAGCTGTAGCCTGGCAGGATGCCAGGTGCAAGTCACCGGGGATCAGCACACCTACATCCAAATGGGGCCATAATGACATGCAAATGGCCCCATTTGCGCTTTGCATTCATAATGGCCTCATTTGCATGCCCACATCTGCATAGCACTCTTGCTGCACCTAGCGCAGCTGCACTTGTGCTGGAGCAGCCCCCTGCTCCTCTCCTGCCACTTGCGCTGGTGCAGTGTCAATGCGCCGTGTGCAGTGCGGGTGGCCCCAGTGCCATATTCAACGGTGCTGAGCCATGGCACAGCACCGTTGAATATTGCCCAGGCCATGCCCTGGCGCATGCCAGTTGTGCTGTGCCAGGCTTGTGCCCATGCCTGGTGCATGTCTGAATATCCCACCCACTGTATTTTGATTTGCCATGGACCAAAGCAACAGTCTGACACTAAACCAATAATGATTCCCTGCTAGTGTTCCTTAGATATTTCTGATGCCCCTGATGATGCAAGTGCACTACTGGGGAATGTAGTAAGGTACAGTAGCTACAGTATAAGTCAAGGCAGTTTTATTTTGGTAAGGGCCTTTCCAAAAGGCTTACTGTGCTTTCCAGTTTAACCAATAAAACAAATAATAAATACATAAAAACGTCAATACGTATAGAGCCAAAACAGCAGCAATTGCAATTCAACTCTGGCATCTGATGTTCACAGACTGACTGTATAAGCTGGCTCATAGGGAAAGCAGTAGTTTTTTTTTAAGATTAGGCTGATGGTTGGCAGTAGTTACTAGTCTAATTATTGTAACAAGTCTACTATCTCTCCAACTACTATCAAAGCTGGGTACTGTAGAATTTTTTCTAGTATTGTAAACCAACAAAAATGGAGGGACTTAGTGGCTTGAGATGCAGTTTCTGATGTGACAGTTCTGAGGACAGTATGAATGACGTACATACATTAAAGGGTTTCATTGCAGAAGAAAGTAATTAATCAAAGGTCAAATGTTAATGCTAACAATCCTCTAGAGAAAAGAATTCAAAATTGGACAATTATAGAATTTTCATACCTGAGCAAACCAGGGGGAAGCACCAAATAAATGTTTTGCAGCCTAATCACCTACTGCAGCTCATTTACTTTATTTTGGTCCAGTCTCCAGTGAGGTTACAGACTTTGCGTTCTCTATAAAAGGCATTTTACATGATGCCCATTATTCTACCCACTTTCTGGGTGTCTATTACTAATTTTGAAGATGTATCCCTGATTTTGGTCATTTGCCCCTGATTTCTGTTAAGCCTTGTCCCTGATTTATGAGGCAGGAGGTTGAGAGGTACTGTTTAAATATTTTTGGATACAAACTTACAAATCTTAGCTACATTGTTGAATAGTGTTTTCTTCTCAAACAGAATCATTTGCTACAATGTATGCTTTTACCTTTCTGAACCTAATCACTTGTATTTTTTGGGGGGGTGGGGTTCCTCTCACTCAGGAGGCAGCCTGTTAGGCCGTTCAAAGTCACTGGTTTTAGAATCAAAGCTAGTTGGGGAGGGACACCTATTGTTCTGTCCTTAATAGCAATAAGTGTTTGAGAAAGGGCTATCAGTCACTATGACAACAGGAGCTCCTGGTATTTGTCGGATGGGGGAAGGCTGGCTTTGTGGATATCATTTAGCACAAACTTTCTACAAACCCCTTCCTCACAGAATCCACAGACAAAAAAGGCTGTTCCATTCTGGAGTGAGGTCCTATGGTGGAGAAACACGCTCTTCTTTGGTCACAATGGTTATGAATGAAGTAATGCTGTGATCCTATGGTGACACCAGACTAACAAGCAGCCAGTCAGATTTCACTATAGAATACTCCTTTCATAGAATGTCATTCATTGACATAAACGCCCAATGGTTTATTGATCCAAGAAAAACATTTTTGATAACTTGCCCACTCAGTAATAAACTTTGCTGTGTTTCAACCCACTATTTGTATTGCCCAAAATTCAATTTGCAGATCCTTTAGGAACTGAGTTTGAATGAAACCTGCATACCTTTACTTATCTCTGGGTATGGGGAAAATGACAATTGTAATGCATTCATAAATAAACTAGAACTGTGTTTGTACTACGACATATAAAAAATAATCTAGATCTTAATTCTTAATGAATTATTAATGAAAGCCATCTACAAAGGAAAGTCTAATGAGGACCACATTTTTAGGGTCTAAAAATAGGATTAACTTCCAACTCAAATTCTGAAAGAAGCGTACAGTATCTCGATGAGAGAGTAACCCATCCATGTACAGCATATGATGCCACAACTAGCAGTATTGCACACTGTATTATTTATTGACGTTAGAGACAGTACTCATTTATGCTGCTTATTTCTACATTTTGTGGTATATTTTCATCATCTATACCACTGAAGGGTTTCGGTGCTGAATATGTTTACAGCATATTCAGATTCTGGACACACATTTTATAAAGATTTTGAACCATATTTAAATATTTAAAAGAAATTAAGATATGTACTGTATGCTGGAAGCTAGAATTGGTTGTAAAAAAAAAAGTTCACAAAACCAACAAGTGAATATAGTTTCACTCTATGAATATGATCTCACTCTATACATACATCTTCTTTCATCACTGTGTGTTTGTTTTGTTAAAGTTTGTATTTATAAAATAAAATGCAGAAATGGTGAGAGTGTGGAACCTTCAGGGTAAACCTGTTTATGTATCCCCCCCAACACACACATACATACATAAACACATATTGCTCTATGACTAAGGCCCCATCCACACTACACCGCTTGCGCCCCATAACGGATGCAATCCGTTATGGCCGCGGAGCGGTGCAGTGTGTCCACACCTCAGCGGTGTCCGTTATGGGACGGCACTGCGGTCCACACATCGAGATCTGGGTGACCGTTACAGTGCGCGCGATCCACAATGCAACTGCGCTGCGCTTTGTGCCCTGCAGAGACCGTTACCCGGCCGTCCACACTACCCGCGTAAGCGGTCCAAGCGAGAGTTTCATAACCGTTGTGGAAACCACCTCCAGATGGTTTCCACAATGATTACGAAAATGCCTCCTGTAACATTACCAGTGTAAACGCACCGCGTTACTGATGCAGTTTACACCCTCTGTAACGTTACAGAAGGGTTTTCAGGCTGCAGTGTGGACAGGGCCTATGAGGCTGAAACCAGGACAAGCCATTTCAAAAGCTGAATGTTTAACAGATGAAACTTAACCAACTCTTTAATTGCACTCACAAATGAGGACAGAGCCTCACTGTGACTACAGAGTATGGGGGAAGGGTTGATTCTAGTGCATAGAAACTCATAGAATGGATTGCTTTAGGGCCATCCTCAGTAATCGCCTCTGTTGAATGTTAGGTGTGAACGAGCACAGCACTCCTTAACATCACAATAGTATCCTGTCTTTCAACACAACAGAATGTTTGAAAACCTAAAGCAGTGCGTTACTATCCCTGATGTCTTCATAGGCTAGAATGATCTATTTAAAGTCACACACTCCAAAGTGTGTAAATATTCTGTTTAAGTGGTAATATACTGCACAATTGAAGTGATGAATTAAATAAGATTTTGGCATGTTAAAACTATAATGTATAAATAAGAACTTACTAATTCAGAAAAAACTTTTCATGTGAAATATTTACCTCTGAGTGCTAGTGAGGTACACCAGCAGTGTACAGTATATGACATAGAATGTTTTGTACTGTTCATTTATTGACCTAGGGACCACCATGGCACTGAGATGTTGTATTTCAGCAGGGTAATAATGTGATTCTGTCAGAAATATTAATAGGCTATTTTTTTTATATTTTGTTGCTAAACTGAGATATTACATTCTGATTTTTTTGTTGTTAAGTTTAAAGGGCAATGACACTGTAAAAAAATGACTTAGTTGAGACAAATCCACAGGAAAGGCAGTGTGAGAGCAATGCATTTTGAGGACCTCCATTTTGGATCCCTCTGCCAGCACCCTGTCACTGTATGATCTTTACTGCGGCACTTTCCTTCACAATACTCAGTTCCCCTATTAGCAGAATTCAGTAAAAACACTGTGGCGCTGAACTGTTGCATTTCAGCTGGGCAATAATGTTTTTCCATCAGAAACATTAATAGGCTAACTCCTTTTTTCTTATGTTGCTAAACTGAGATTTTATGTTCCAATGTTTGTTTGTTTTTATGTTTAATGGGCAATGACATTGTAAAAAAAAATAAATAGAAAATGGGGTCTTACAGCATATGTGCTATTTTGTTGATATCCTAAGTGCCATTGTATAAAAAATACGGACCAACAAATCTGGCACAAGGTCAATGGCAAATACAGAGCTTGCAGTAACCCTTATAGAGACATATCTTGTGTTGCTCAAATGGGTATTGTAAAATTGTGCCCATTATTGTCATCTTGATGTTAGCTCCAACACCCTACACCCCACACCAACAGCTCCCACAAATACACTTATATATATTCTTGAAATAGAACATGTTCCTCTCATCCCATTTGCGATTCCACCCTTCTGCGAGGTTACTGTATATCATAGCCTATTAGGACTCTTATTCTTCATAGGGGTCATCCCAGCTTCTTCCAGCTGTTCATGCTTAACTCCCTGGTCCATTACAGGTGTACTATATCTGCATCCTGGACAGCAAGTTGATATGTACCCCTCCATGCATGCCCATTCCCAGTGCAGATCACAGTCTTAGTCCTCTAAAAAGATTAGTGGGGGGCACTCAGTCTGCTCAATTGCAATGGTGCCTGTGGATCAGAGATTGGCAATGCCTGCCACTGGGGTATCACTGTCTGCAGCTGGAAGTGCCTCATGTGAAAGCAGAAACTACAGAGCCTCCCAAAATCAACCTCCAACCCTCCCTGGGACACTCAGTCTGCTCAGTTGGGATGGTGTCAGTGGATCAGAGGTCAGCAATGCCTGCCACTGGGGTATTGCTGTCTGCAGCTGAAAGTGCCTCATGTGAAGGCAGAAATTAGTGAGCATCCCAAAATCAACCTCCAACCCTTGCTGAATCAGCATTTTTAATAAAAACTAACATACTGATTTAAAAGTGACCATGCTGGGGTAGTTTAATTAAGATGCAACGGACCACTCTGTAATGAACTTTGCTGTATGGTAGTTTAATTACAATGCAACATCTACAGTACAATGCATTCAAAGAGGGTCCCGGAGAAGTGAATGTGGACTGTGGGGACACCTGCTGGAAAATTGAAAATCAGGTGATATGTAACTGCAAAAAAGTAATCGCAAACAGTGCCACTTGGTGCATTCCCACAGATAATGAGGAGTATTCAGTTAATTAAGGATTGCAGCATTACCGCATATCGCAATACCACACTAACCTGTTACTGATGCATCGGTCGGCACACCGCTTGGTATTACCGCATCTGATGAGGTATACCTTGGCAATGGGAAACTTTTATGCAATGACCATTGTAGTTCTTAGAACCAATAGAATATTTCTGCCTAAGTTGGTATCTGAGTTCCACCCGAATCAGTCACTGACCCTCCCCTCTACTTTATCCAGAGCACTCCAGTCCAGGGCAGGAAGAGTTGATAGCCTGGATGTAAAATGAGTCCTGACTATCTACAATTTTTTTTTTTTTTAGTCTTTGGTTACCGGGTAAGGCCCACAAGGCACAACTGCCAGTTTTCAGGGGTGAGCTGGGAGCACTGGGTGGTTAAGTGACTTGCTCAGAGTCACACAGTATGCAAGTGGAGGTTGTAAGAATCAAACTCAGGTCTGGTCTACTGGATGTATTAAGCTTGTTCACACCTTGTTCCTCTAACCTCTAGGCTATACTGCCAGCCCAACATGGACCAGACAAAGGATGTGAGGTCCCAGAACACCCAGCGTGTTGTTACCTATGGTATTTATTATATTTTATTTAGACTTTGTTGACCTGGTAAGCCCACTGGGCCTAGAAGTCCCTTTTTCAGGGGCAACCGGGGTAGGGGATACAGATGGTAAGCAACTGAGATTGAACCTTGAACCAAATTAAGCTATTGATGGTATTTTTAGTGAATGAGGGAAATTTGGCCAGGACACCGGGGAAATTCCCCTACTGTCCTGTAGGGGGACTTGCTGTTGGGTGTGTGGGCTGCTTTCAGTCTGAAGCTGGCAACCGAGGAGAATGGTCACATTTTGGAGCTGGAGCTATGGCCTGAGTGTGCATTAGTGCCTATGGAGACTACTTATGTGCAGCCTTTGGTGGCTGCAAGAGCTGTTGGAGTTGACTCCCAGGATGTTTCTATGGATGACTTGATAATTTCTGACTGTCCTACCTCTGTTGCTAATCCAGAAACCTCAGAGTTTGTTTCTGTGTTAAACAGTGAGGCACTGGTGCAAGGCGCCATTCGGGAGCAAGCAGCAATTTTTGCTTCTGGTGAGATTTCAGATGTGCAGCCCCTGTCAGACTCTACTAGTGCTGCTGTCAAACCAAGGGTGGCACCTCAGCTGTCTCAGGCTGACGTCAATGCTACCATGGTGCAGAGAATGTGGAAGTCCTTTCGGCTTCCTGCTGTAGTTGATTCACTCGAGTCAGAGAAATGGTCAAAGGAGGATTCCCTGCTTTAATCCGGTTGGATGCAAACGTCTGTTGGGAGATGGGTGCCTGACCCAGACTGGACTTCTTTTTCTTCAGGTGAGCGGCCTAATCCTACATCCATTACACCATTGGTGCCTGATTCTGCTCCCATAGATCCTGAGGAAATTGAGACTAGCCCCTCTATGTTTCCTGCTGCACCTGAGACTGTACCTTCAAACGGTCCACAGCCTAATTCTTCTTGGGCTGAGGACTCTCCACCTTCCCCTAGACAAGAAAGTAGTAGGACTGGCCCAACTTTCTCAGACCTCTTTAAGAATAATAAGGTGGACCAAGTTCCTAGAAGAAATGCTGTACGTCTTCGATACAGGGGATGTTTACAGGATCACCCTGATAGGCAATATGTGGCTAAAAGACTATTAAAGTATTATATGGGTTTTATTGCATCAGATGTGTATGCTTTAATTAACATTAGGGGGAAGACACTTTTGATGTTAGCTTCCAAACTTTCTCTGGTCTTGATACTTTCTGGAAGAAATATGAGATTCTAAAATATTCACCTTTGTGGGTTTCTTTTTGGGCCATTCCCTTCACTAAACCCCTATTTAAGACCATTGATATCATGTTTCGAAATGAGGGGGGTAATGTTGGTGACATTCACTTTTGGTTGGAAAAGAAATGCCAAGTTTTAGGCCCATCTCCTGCAATTTTTGACTCAGAGGGTATTTGGACTGGTAGTTGGCATTTCAAAGTCAAATTACTGATGTTGGGGGATGAAGTTCAACATATCCCTAATAGTTTTTTCCTTGGGAAGGACAGGGGTGTTGTTTTCTATCCAGGGCAGTCAAAGGCCTGTTACAAGTGTGGAAGCAGCAGACAACTCCGTAGCACTTGTGACAGGGTCATTTGTGCTTTATGTGGTGAGTATAATCATACTAGTGCTGTTTGCAGAAATGTACATAAGTGTAATCTATGTGAGGAGCTTGGTCATGCATATCACCAGTGCCCCTGGGCTGGACAAAATAGTCAGGGTGGCCTAAATAAGGATGATTTAGTGGGATCACGTGATGAAGGATACCGAGTAGAATCTCCTCTGCATAGCTCCAACTTCCTAATCACAAATAATCGCTATTTTGGTCGTAATTTCTTCCTAAAAACCAGATCATTTATAGATTATCGCCTTCTTAATATCCTGGGCTCCTGTTTGCTTGTTGCCAGTGATTATGGAGGTTTATATGAAGAAGCCTCTGCAGAAGCATACACCGCCGGTCACTCCCGAGAAGGCCCCCAAAAAATCAAGGGTCTCGAGTGTTGTGGATAAGCCAGACCTTCAAAGCCTGATCTCTGAGCAAGAGCCCCTAACTCTGAGCAGATTTTTGGAAGAATTCAAACCCTTCTGGGAAGAAATTAAAGAAATCTCAGCTGAAATTAAATCCCTTTCTAAAAAACTTGAGGAGGTCATGATGAAAACCTCAGATAATGCAGCCCGTATCTTATCTATTGAGAAGCAAGTGCAAAAAATCGATCCCGGTCTCGTAGTCATGCGGCAAAAGATTTCTAGCTTGGAAGCTAAGTTGGAAGATTTGGAGGGCCACAGCCGAAGAAATAATGTTGTTATCCTGGGCCTTCCAGAAGGAGAAGAAGGCCTGAACATGCTGGGGTTTGTGCAGAAGCTGATTGAAAAGATCACCGGTCCCTCTCCCTTCGGGGCTAACTACATCATTGAAAGGGCGCATAGGTTCTTGCGACCCAAACCATCCCCAGGAGCAACGCCATGTCCCATTATTTGCCGTTTTTTAAATTACCTAGAGTGACAGCACTTTCTGGGAAAAGTGAGAGAGTTACAAGAAGTGAAATGGGAAAATACCAGGCTTAGAATTGCCCAAGATCTATCGGGGTCGGTCAGAGCAAAGCGTACTGCTTTTCATCCTATTGTATCAAAAATTATAGCTGCAGGCCTTCGCTTCAAAATGGGGTATCCAGCTAGGCTACAAGTTCTAGTGACGGTACCTGGTTAGCATATGGGAATCCTGAAGCTGCTGTCTCGGGATTGAAGGCTGCTCTGCCTGATCTGTTTCGGGACACCTGATCTGGTTGGTCGGTCTTACCCCACCCGGTTTTGGAAAGGAGAAGAATTCTTTCATGTTGTTATACCAAAAGAGGACTGAATACTAGTCTGGTTTTGTGGACTCTCGAATTTTGCAATGGATGGGACTATCTTCAGTGAAGTCTTGACCGTTTGTATTTTCCATCTCAGCACTCAGTGTTTTGGAGCATCCTCGCATCTCGGGACTTTCTCTTGGGGGGAGTAGTGTTTTATCTGGGAGGTGCTCCCTTTCTACTCACGCAGATCACATTTTCCGGTTTCTCGCTTCCAGGGACACTTAATTATCTCGCATGATTTAGTTAATATGACGAAAACCCTCAAGTCTGATGTTTTTGATTATTGGGGCATGGTTCGAGAGAGTCCTTTTGGTTTCAATGTTTTTTGGGATATTATCACTAGAGGGCGCTTTTGCACTAATTTTGTGATTCAACCCCCCCTTTATCTATTTGTTTCTGGAATTTATTTCTATCGGGTATAGATAGAAGTGGGGGCTTGGACACAGATAGAGGTCTGCTATTTGAGAGCATTTAGTTTACTAGTGAATATACATTTTGGGGAAAGTTTTATTAACGGCAGCAGTTATGAGAGCATATTTGGCGAGTGTGCCTTACTTCGTGTATTTTCTGTTTTTTCTCAGGAATTCAGGGTTCTCTGGATTGCTCCCAAGTAGGGGTTGCTCTCTTCTCTATTTCTCATTCTTGTCATTTTTGTTCTGGATTTCAGGAGTCCAGTGCTTACCTATCATTATCTACATTACCTTTATCTTTGATGTGATGTTATTGATTACTGATTCTATAAGAAGGTTTGCATTCTAAGGCAGGGTTTTTGGGTACATGCATGGGAGGTTGGAGGGGGAGGAAGGAAAGTGGTATTGTGCTGAGCGTTGCTCAGGACAGTTGGGGAGGGAGGGAGGCGATATGGTGTTCAGGGTTGTCATATTACTTGCTAGTTGGAAAGGGATGGAATATTTTGGGGGCGGGGTGGTGGAGGGGAGAAGTTGATACTCGGACGGGAAGGGTATACAGCAGCAAACAGGGGTTCGGGTCATTTAAGTCTGATTGTTGTAATTCCTGGATTTCATATAATATCCTTTTCCTTTTTCTGTTTAGATGGCCAGTAGTATAAACATTACTACATGGAATGTGAAGGGGATAAGGAAAAGAGTTAAACAATAGCAAGTGTTAAAACACTTAAGTTTATTATCTTCTCAGATTACATTCCTGCAAGAATCTCATTTACTGGAAAATTAATCTCTGCAACTTAGGAGGCAACAAATTGGGCAGGTTTTTAATGCCCCAGGGTCCACTAATAGCTGTGGGGTTATGATTCTAATTAATAGAGGCATTCCCTTTATTTCCAAACAAGTTTTCAGGGACCCGGATGGCAGATATGTCCTAGTTCAAGGGAGTCTCTGGTCTATGCCTATTTTACTTGGTAACATTTATGGGCCTAACGCAGAAGATCTGGGCTTTTATATGAAGCTTATCTCCAATCTCCTTCCCATGCTTCCCACTAGTATAATAAAAGGCGGGGACTTCAATCTGGTTCTTGATCCTGAAGTAGACAGGTCTGGTAGTGGGTTGAGGGGCTTAACACCCGGACGGAGGGCCCTTAGGGATTTTCTGGACTAGTGTGGACTGTGCGATGTGTGGCGTGTGGTACATCCTAAGGACAGGGAGTATACCTTTAACTCACCGGTGCACAGAACCCAGTCTCGCATTGACTATCTTTTCCTCTCTCAGGGCCTTTTGTCAGGGATCTTAAGTACCTCGATCTAGCCAGGTCAAGTGTTTGATCACTCTTTGGTAACTTCCAAGCTGGCCTTCCTTAACACTCCCCATATAGAAACCCGATGGAAATTAAATGGTCAATTGCTCAAAGACCCTAAATACTGTGATCTAATAAAGGAGCAGATTGATTTCTTTTTCTCCACTAATTCCTCTGAGGATACGATACTGATATTTTGTGGGGTGCTTTCAAATCATACATAAGAGGGATCATTATTAGTTTAGCCACAAAAAGGAAAAAGACTTGAGAGGTGGAATCACTAGCTTTATTATCTCTAATTAGGTCTTTAGAAACCAGGTTATCCTCTAATGCCTTGGAAGAGGATATGAGGAGGCTCTCGGTTGCTAAAGATAAATATTTAGATCTATTGAGGGAAAAAGCAGAATTATCAATTATTTGTACCAAAGCAAACTATACTGATCAGGGGGAAAAGGCGGGTTGCCTGCTAGCCTTAAGGTTAAAGCAGCAAGAATCAACTAGATTTATACCTCCAATTAGGGCCCAGGCAGATGGAACCTTGAAGGTATCACCTTCTGATGTTGTGCAAGAGTTTGCCTCTTACTATGAGGATTTATATAGGGATATGGACAACCCCCCTTCCTTAGAAGAGCTTGAGGCCTACCTGAGGGATTCCTCTCTACCCTCTCTATCGGAATTGCAGAGGAACTTTATATCCTCATCAATATCGCTGGAGGAAATTTCAGAGGTCATTGGGGCTTTGTCCTCAGATAAGGTCCCAGGACCAGACGGATTTTCCACTTTATTTTATAAAACTTTTTGATCACAATTATTGCCAGTTCTCCACAGGTTGTACTGTCACATTCTTTCTGGTGCAAAAATAGATACACATTTGTTTGAGGCCCTGATTGTACTTCTTCCTAAGCCCGATAAAGATCCGGAATTAGTGCAAAGCTACAGACCAATCTCCTTATTGAATCAAGATGTTAAAATTCTCTCTAAGATATTGCCTGATAGAATAACATGAGTTCTTCCTAACCTGATTAATATGTCTCAGGTAGGGTTTATGAGGGGACGTTCATCAGCTTATCATCTACGTACTATGTCACATGTAGTCTCGGTGTCCAGGGATGCTGCCTTTCCCACGGGATTGGTCTCCTTGGACACCGAGAAAGCATTTGATCGTGTCAATTGGAATTTCCTGTTTCAGGCCCTTAAAGTATTTGGTTTTCTGGCTAAGTTTATAGAGTGGATTCGGGCCTTATCTCAAACTCCATCTGCCAGAGTCTCTGGCAACGGAGAATTTTCCAAACCCTTTCCTTTGTTTTCCGGTACCCTGCAGGGCTGCCCTCTCTCCCCCCTTTTATTTAATTTATATTTAGAGCCTCTTATCCAAAACATTCTCAATAATCCGGATATAAGGGGTATCCCAATTGGCAATCAGGTGGTGAAGATCATGGCTTATGCTGACGATCTCCTTCTTCATTTATCTCATCCAAAAACTTCAATTCCCGTCATGTTGAGGGAAATTGCCAAGTTCAGTGCTTTCTCAAATTATAAGTTGAATATAAATAAATCCTCCATTTTCCCTCTTAATCATAAGGTTTTTAAAAATGACTTGTCGTCTTTTGGTCTTGGTTGGTCTCCACGTGTTCTCAGATACCTTGGCATTAATTTGACGTGTAACCCCTCCTCCTGGTTTAAGGAAAATTTGGACCCTCTCTCCCAAGTGATAGTTCAGGATCTCAACAGATGGTCCAAACTCCCTCTGTCTCTTTGGGGTCACATTAATATCATTAAAATGAATGTTTTTCCTCATTTGTTTTATCCCCTATCGCTTCTTAACTCCTTTACACTGCTATCATGATTTCATAAAATGCATGGAATTTTCACAAATTTCATCTGGTCTAATAAACAAGCCAGGTTAGCATATTACAAATTAGCTGCTCAAAAACTAGATGGAGGACTGCGGATCCCCCATCTAGCAATTTATTATTGGGCTAGTCATATTGCAAAATATTTGCGGTGGGTTAATCCAGGTCCGGGATATTTAAGACCAGTCTGGCTCAAAATTGAGTTAGACTTCATTCAATCTGAGAACATTGACCCCCCGGACAATGTTCTATCTTAAAATAGACTCCCTTCTGGACACTATTAGTTGTCCCATTATCCAAACGTCCCTCAGAGTTCACACGCAACTTTGTTCATTTCTGCAGTATTCCCCAGAAATGGACCTGTCCCAGTCCATTTGGAATTCCCCGTCTTTCTCAATAAACAAAAAGATGATACTTCGTAAATGGTTGCCCCAGATTGGGGATGGGATAATCTCTACTTTTCTGGATGATGCAGGGGAATGGCTCTCAGTTTCTAATATAATTCGTAAGTTTGATATCCCGTTAACTTTTTACTTCAGGGCGGCCTAATTGAAACATCTACTCTCTGCAATATTTGGTAATATCCCTCGTCATCCACCTGCTTTTCTGTTCATATTGGTTCTCACCCCTTTATTGGGGTCACCAGATGCTGTCTCTAAAATATATCGTGTCCTATATCAGTGGAAATATGGGAGACCTGAAGGCCCCACTAGGCTCTGGGTTTCTTTTTTTCCTCAATATACTCCTAACTGGTCAGCTTTATGGAAGTTCTGCCATAAATATGTTTCTCAGGATAGACTCCACCTTATGCAATACCATATATTGCATAACATGTATAATACCCCTGTGAAGCTAAGGAAATGGGGTCTTATAAGTTCAGGGGCCTGTACCAGAGGATGACAAGAGGAAGGTACGCTTCTTCACATCTTTTGGTCATGCCCTAAGATAAAGCCATTATGGATGGCCATACAGAATAACCTAGACCCCATACTGGGTTTGCAGGAATACTTCACTCCAGACGTATGTTTGTTGGGTGATTTATCCTCTATCAAGGTTAGAATAAGAAGGTTTCATATTTCCATGATTGCACTATCTGTTAAGAAAATTGTGCTTCGGCATTGGAGGGTTACATTAAGCCCAACATATCAGGAATGGGTTAATGAAATTTTGGCTAACTTGTGTACTGAGAAAGCGATAGCGAGCCTCCACAATAAGTTGCAGTGGTACAAAAATACTTGGGATCCCCTTCACACGTTAATTATGATCAGAGCTGCTAAATAAGTCTGTATATCCAGTGCTTTTTGATTTGTGATACCATATTGTATTCTTCTATTTTTGTAAGTACCTTGATGCTGTATGGGGTGGGTGAGAGGGAGGGGGGATGGGGACAGCTCATGTATTACTTTGTGTATAAGCACTGTATATGGTATTTCTCTGTCCCCTGTATTGGTAAAATTGACTAATAAAATATGAATTATAAGGATGATTTAGTGTCTGAGGCTCAGGAGCGTTTTCTGCCTGCCAGGCCTGAAACCCCTCCCCCCTCCATCACATGCCCCTCAACCTTCTGGAGATGATGACTTGGGCTTGGGTCAAGGAGCTCCTTTCTGTGAACCTTCAGCACCTGTCTATTCTGATGGCCCTAGTACATCTGTAGCAGGTGATACTGAACTCATTATGCCCCCCCCGCTACTGCTGGGGTCTCTAGCTAAGCATGTTACTAGGTCCTCTGGTAAGGCTATTATATCCCCTGCTCCTGTTGTTACTGCAAATTCCTTTGATGTTTTACGAGGTATTGATGGAGGTCTGGATTCTGATGCTGCTTCCATCTCGGGAGTAGTTTCGGAAATGGAATGTGATGAAGATGTCATTGGGCCTAAGGATTCAAAAAAAAGAAAGGGAAAAAATGGAAAAAGGATAAGGAACTTGGTTGATTTTGCTTTCTCTTTTTTCCTTTTTTCTGGATTCCTTATCCTTGGTCTCTTGTAACACTTGTAGCATTAAGAATGCTGCAAGGCGTTGGGCTTGTTTAGCTTTTTTTCCCACCCTGACTTATGTTATTATTTTTCTTCATGAGACCAGGATCATCTCTCCGCATGATATTGCACAGTCAAAAAAGTTATAGCCCTGGGGCCCTTCTTTTTGGTCCTTTGGTTCTGATAAGTCAGATGGTACAGGCATTTTACTGTGCACATCTGAACTTCAGGTCCATCGTTTTATAGATTTAGTCCCGGGGAGGGCCATGCTTATTGATTGTACCCTACATGTTTTTTATCGTCTCATTAATATTTATGCTCCTCAGAGCAAAAGTTCTAGAATAGATTTATTTAATAAGATCAAGCCCTTTTTATTTGCAACTAGATTTATTATATGGGGGGGTGACATGAACTGTAGTCTGGGGGTGGG
This sequence comes from Neoceratodus forsteri, assembly GCA_016271365.2. Classification (NCBI taxonomy): domain Eukaryota; kingdom Metazoa; phylum Chordata; order Ceratodontiformes; family Ceratodontidae; genus Neoceratodus; species Neoceratodus forsteri. Next base: position 1,192,337,400 of record CM057453.1, read on the forward strand.
ATATTCAGACTGCACCAGGCTGTGGCACAAGCCTGGGCGCAGCGCAACTTGGATGCGCAGGGGCATGGGCAGGGTGATATTCAACAGAGCTGCGACATGACACAGCATCGTTGAATATCACACCTTGGCCACCCGCAGTGCACATGGCGCAGTGGCACTGTGCCAGTGCAAGTGGCCAGAGTGGAGCAGGGGGATGCGCTAGCACAAGTGCCGTTGCGATAGGCACAACCACCGCGATATTCAAAAGTGCACATGCAAATGGGGCCAAAATGTATGCAAGGCGCAATTGGGGCCATTTGCATGTCATTACGGTCCCATTTGCATGCAGGTGCGCCAATCCCTGATGACTTGTGCCTGGCACCCTGCCAAGCTGCAGCCATCGGGGACTGATACCCCCTGCCCAAGCAGAAACATGCTCCGATGCCCAATCGCGGGCATATGAATGTAATGTAAATGTCCTGTATCCCTGGTGGTCCAGTGGACTGCTTGCAGCCCAATCACGGGCATATGTAGAAAGATAATAGTCCTATATCCCTGGTGGTCCAGTGGACCGCTCGCGGCCCAATCGCGGGCATATGTAGAAAGATAATAGTCCTATATCCCTGGTGGTCCAGTGGACTGCTCGCAACCCAATCATGGGCATATGTAATAAGATAAAAGTCCTATATCCCTGGTGGTTCAGTGGACCACTCACAGCCTGATCATGGGCGTCAGTAAAAGATAATGACACAAAAATCCAACCCTGGTGGTCCAGCGGTTCCCCCCTCCCCATCTGCCCACTGAGCCCCACCGCCCATCTCCCCCTCCGGTCAGCGGTGGCGGCAGCTCCCACCCACTTGCCACCCTGCCCGGCAGCTGACTCAATGCTGGTGGGGCTGTGCCCATTGTCACAGTGTGAGCCAATGGGCATGCAGCCATACCCTACTACACTATCCAGATGTGAATGTGTCCATTCATGTATCTGGACTGTATGCGATACGGGCTGCACACCCGATAGCTCACGCTGTGAACCAATGGGCATACAACCCTACCATATGGAGTCCAGTTGGCAGGCAGCGGCTGACAAGCAGAGTGGGTGCACTTACACCCGTGACTTAGAAAGTGGGGCAGTGAGAGACTCAATGTGGGAGTGAAGGAGGCACCACTGACCACCAAGGTTGGATTGTGTATCATTATCTTTTACTGATGCTCACGATCGGCTGCGAGCAGTCCACTGGACCACCAGGGATATAGAACTATTATCTTACTACATATGCCCTCGATCGGGTTGTGAGCGATCCACTGGACCAACAGGGATCTAGGAATATTATTGTTCTACAACTGCCTGCGATCAGGCTGCATGCAGTCCACTGGACCACCAGGGATATAGGACTATTATAGTTCTACAAATGTCCCCAATTGGGCTGCAGGTGGTCCACTGGACCACCAGGGATGTGGGATTATTATTTTTCTACATATGCCCGCGATCAGGCATGGGGGGGTGTCACCACGAAGGTGCTGCTGGAGCTTGGGTGGCCACCCACAGGTGGCAACTGCCATGTTGCACCCTGCAATATGGCAGCTCACCTGTGGGTGGCCAGCTGTTGCTCCTTTTTTTATTGGCTCACCTGTGTGCAGCGCAAGTAGGGGTTATGCATGCATGAGCTCAGCACATCCCGGGCTGAATATTGGGATATGTTGAGTATGCATGGGCACGCCCCCCCAACCTGCACCGCATGCATTACTGATGCGCTCCGGCGCATCGGGATTTGTGCCAGGCTCAATCTCCTTTGAATATTGCACCGGGGCGCATCAGTGGGTTGCGCATGGTGAAATTGTGTTGCACCATGTGCAGCCCTTCTGAATATCCTGCCCTGGATTTTAAAGTAAAGGACAATGTTCAGAAAAAAAATTTACTGTGATTCTCACACTTTAAAAGAAATCTTAGATACAGCTCTGTTACTGGATACTTATAGATTATTATATAAAACTGGAGGGGATACATATCGGAGAAGTGCTTTCTCTACCAGAATAGATTATTTTTTTATTTCTCAATATTTACATGCATTACAAATGTCGATGTCTCCTAATGAATTCACTGACCATAACATTTTATGTTGTACCCTGGGTATGGGGAATGTTCCGCCTAGCTTTCCTTCTGTCCCCAGGCATTGGAAATTGAATTCCTCTATATTATTACAGGAATCTGTGAAACTTCAAGTTGCTAGATGTTTTCTTTTTAGGAAATCAATTGCTGGCATGTATGAGGATTGGGGTAGTTGGTGGATGTATACCAAAGCTGCACTTAAAACCCTTTTTTTAAAACTGGGAAGAAACATGGGCAATGATGAGTGTATTTCATATTTAGGTTATAGAGATCAATTATATAAATTACTGTCTCATCCTAATGTTTGTGACAGTAGGATACAGTCTCAAATAAATGTTGTTAAGGGTAAAATGAGAGCTTATCATTACTCTAGAGTGGCCTTTTTGACTGCTGAGTTTAAGTTTGGAACTTTACCTCAACCATTTTCTGACCCTTTTGAGGCTTGTAAATTCCAAACTAAACATACAGTAATGGAGGGTCTTTTTGACACTACTGGAGTTTTAAGGTATATGGATGTGCAATTATTAGACGTTCTTAGAGTTGCCTTACAAACCTCTTTAGGGTCAGATTTTATTCCGGATTTCACCTGGGATCAGTTGGTGACCTGTCCTACACCTTATCTCGCTTCAGATGTCTCTACTGCTATTAATGGTCCGCTTACACTTTCAGAAATTCTTGAAGCTATATCTGGTCTCCGGGATGGGGTTTCACTGGGTGCAGATGGATTGACAAATTAGTTTTTTAACATTTTTAAATCCGATCTTGGTGAGCTTTTGGTACATACTTTCAATGACATGTTACTTTCTGGGCAAGTCCCTCAGGGTTTTTCTAATGCCATTATGATTCATATATTTAAAGGGGGAGATAGGCATCAGCCTCTTAAATACTGATTATAAAATTTTGGCATCTGTTTTGAGCAAATGGATGCAGAAGGCAGCTATTGAACTTATACACCCTGTTCAGACTTGTTCTGTGCCTGGGAGAAATATTAAATTAAATTTGGAGTTATTACGTGATGTTTTTGAATATGGTAGACAGGGCAGGTTGAGAGGATTTGTGCTAGCTCTTGTTCAGGCCAAGGCCCTTGACAATATAGCTCATGATTTTCTGTTTGAAGTCTTGTCTAAATATAGGATCCCTACTGTTTTACAAAAATGGATCCACCTGTTATATAATCAGGCTTTTACTTTTCCCTCCATTAAAAATTCATTGGGAGATCCTGTGTTGTTGTGGAGAGGGGTTAGACAAGGGTGTCCTCTTAACCCCCTACTCTATGTTTTTTGCCTTGACCCTCTCTTATGGGTCATTTTGAATGATGGTAACATTGTTGGTTTATCTCCTCACATAGCAGTACCTGAGCAAAAATCGTCTGCTTATGCAGACAATGTATGTCTTTTGATTTCAGATGTTTCTTCTGGTCTTCAAACTTTGCAGCATTTTGATACTTTTGCCCGATTTTCAGGTGTTGGGCTTAATAATGGGAAAAGTAAGGCGCTTCAAATCGGTGTTGGGGTGAGTATCGACTCCATTGCTGGTATTGGAGTGGTGACAGGGCACTGTAGAATTTTGGGTGTTTTATTTGGAGAAGGGGACTTAGCTTTTCTTAATTGGGATGACAAACTACATGTTGGGGATCAAAAAGTGTCAAGGTAGAAGTCTTGGGCCTTTGGTAAACTAAAGAGGGTTCAGATTGTTAAGCAGTTTTTGTTACCAATCTTTTTGTATATTGCCCATATTTTTACTGTTCCCTGCACATTAGAAACAAGGCTTTATAGTATGTTTTTTCAAATGATCTGAGGTAGTAGGTTAAATCCAGTTAAGAGGGATTTTACTTATCTCCCAGTCAAACAAGGTAGACTTGATATGATTAACCCTGTTGTATTTTTTCATTCCTTTTCCATTTTTTTCTTTTTTGGTCCTTCCTCTGATGCTAATACTCTTTGGGGCTCATGGACTAGGGGTCTTTTTCAAAATTTTTTAAATAACTGGGTTACAGAGGTCCCTAAAGTTACAGGGCCTATTTCTATTCCAAGCTTTGCATCCGCAACTGTTAGGAAGTTTAAGTTATGGGGATTTTGTAAAGCTGACTACACGGTTTGGCCTAGGAAAGTGTTATATGTTAATATTATGTCCAAAGCTCATGCTACCAGAGTTGATTTCCCAAAATGTCTTCCTACTAGGCTAGATTTTGCTTTAAAGCTTTTACGTGGCAAGCGACACATGTGGGACGTGCAGTGGTTGAGTTGTCATAGTAGGCTTGGAGTTAAGGGAAATTGGAAGCATAAACCTTTAACAGAGCAACAGTGTTTAAGACCTGACTGTATAGGGCAGGAAGAAACTTTGGAACACTTTTATATTCTTTGTCCATATGCACAGGACTTCTGGAGGTTTTGTGCTCATAAATTGAATTGGGGTCCTTTACAGCATATTCAGTATGAATGTTTGATTTTGGGGGAATATACTGGGTTTTATAGGAGGTATAATCCAAGTACATTAAATGTTATTTTTGCATGCCTTAAATATCATCTGTGGCAGGCTTGATGTAAATTTTCACTGCAACATGTTACTGCTTTGCCATCTGTTTTGCTAGCTAGTGTTAAAGCATCTTTAAAACAACTCATGAAGAAGGAACATGCAATATTTGATAGAGGTAAATTTTATGATTTATGGAGAAATGTGTCGTGGTTGAACTGATTTTCATTTCTGAGTTGTTGATTCTTTTTCTTTATTCTTGTTTTGTATCTCTTTTTGAGGGGATTTACAATGTCAGATTTTTTTTGTGTATTTTTTTTCCCTTTTTGTTCTTTTGAGATTGTTTGGATTATTTGAGATGTTTTACCTGATGTTATGTTTTCTTATTCTAATTAAAAATTCCCCTACTCTTTTCGATAAGTGCCATGGAATCTTTAACACCCACCTGAACTACCACCAATCCAGCCAGATGGGACCTCGGTTTAATGTCTCATCCAAAAGATGGCACCTCAGAAGTGCAGCATCCCCTAATGCTGTACTACAGTGTCAGTATTGGGATATTAACCCAAGTGCCAGATGTGGGAACTGAACCCACAGCCCTCTGATCTCCTGGCCTCAGAAGCGAGTGTGCTACCTACTGAGCCACTGACACTGATAAGGGTAGTGTTTGTAAAGGTAAACCAGTTACAAAGAGATCTGTCTCTCACTGGATAGTCTCTTGCATTCAGTTCTGCTATGCTAAAGATGGCAAAATGCCACCAAGAGGTTTGAAAGTGCATTCCACAAGAGGTACCTCTGCCTCTGTGGCTACCTCAAGGGGCATCCCATTGTTATATATTTGAAAAACAGCAACCTGGATATCAGTACGCACATTCACAAAGCACAAATGTTTGGACATGTGGTCCAGAAGGGATGCCGGCTTTGGAGAACCTTTTTCCTAACTAGGTTTTGGACCCAGCCTACCAAGGTACTGCTACTGAGTTTGCATAAAGTGTAAATATTAAAGGAGAACTGCGCTGAACAAGTACATAATTTTTTCCCTGTAGAAGAGGTTTTGAAGCACTGTCTCAAATTCTGTTATTGTTCAATCTATCCAGGCCTTTTGGTAACCACAGTGCATATTTCTCATTTAAACACTGGTGGCAAGTGCCATTTTAGAACTGTATGATGTACAGTAGTTTATATCCCTCTCAGCCTCAGAGTTCTGCAGTAGAACACTGATGCATTATGCCAACAATGGAAGAAAAGAACAGGGACATAAACTACATAACTAAGTTCTAAAATGGTTCTTACCAGCAGCATGTAAATCAGAAATATCCACTAGGATAACTCAAAAGCATGTTTAGCTAGAACAATAACAGAATTTAAACTAGTATTTAATAAACTGCTGCTACTGTGAAAAATGACTTGCAGGTTCAGTACAGTTCTCCCTTAAGTAAGTGATTCCTGGGGTTGGAAGAAAAAGTACTCACCATAGTAATGTTGTTTCTTCTTAAGGGATCACTCACTATGTTTACACTCCCTAACCCTGCCTGCCCTTCTAGAACCTGAAATAGATTCAGTTCCTTTTTCATTGAGGTTGCTTGAGCATTATGTTGCAGTTCCTACAGTTGAAAGCATGTTGTCATAGTTTATATGATAAATCTTCACAAGCCTGTCTCAGTTTGTTTGGTGTCTTTTAAAGTTCTAGGAAAAATGTTTCTAAAATGTTTGGTAGCCTTTTCAGATAGTTCTTCTAGCTGCTGCTCCACTCTGGCTTGGAAACAGATTTGAGCAATGGCCAGAGTGAATGCAGAGTTTGAATCTGCTGTACATTTCAAATTCTAAAATTTGCATAGGTTCTATCTCCAGGGTGTCTTGCACAACTGAGATGGCTGCATAAAGTGAAAACATAGTGAATGATTCCTTAAGAAGAAACAACATTACTATGATGAGTAATATTTTTCTTAAGCACTTACAGATATAAGAACATGTAGAACACTAAAAGAAAGAAGTGTTTAGCAATGATGATAATAAATAGCTAAAAAGGATCCTGGAATTAAACAGAAAGGGGAGTCTGCCTTGATGCCAGTGGCCTTGGTAACAAAATCAGCAAGTTCTAGGCAATGATGGCAGATACTGAAAAATACCTTGTGGACATCACAGAAAGTTAGCATCCAGAAATAATGATGGAGACATGACAGTCTATGTTAACAATGTTCAGGAGGGATAGGAAAAGGTAGAGGGAAGGTGTAGCCATTTATGTCGGGTATGGCATGGAGGTTGTGGAAGATGGGTGCATTAAGGGTAGTAATGTTGAGAAAGAGTCACTAGTGCATCTCATGGCAGCCTCAGACAAGAAACTACAGTGGGGGGGGAGTGATTTATAGAGCACTAGAACAACTGGAAGAGAGGGACAAGAGCTAGCAGACATAAAGAGAGATAAAAACCCAGGACTGGATGGATTGCATCCAAGGGTGCTCAGTGGACCAGCAGATGAGCTGGCTGAAACAAGTGTTAAAGACTATTCAATGTCTCATTACAGAGTGTGATTCTGAATACTAGAGTAGCAGAAATAGTCACACAACATAAGTGGGGTGGGAAACAAGGAACAAGATGGAATTACATACCTGTCAGTCTTACATGTATAGCAGGGACGGTGATGGAGTCACATGGGCAAAGCGGGACTGAAAGACTAAATGGAAAGCAATGGTCTCCAGGATATCAAACGGCATGGATTTGCGGCAGAGAGGTCTTGTCAGACTAACCTGGTATCTTTTCATAGGTGATAGTCTCAAACTAGACATTGTTACTTTTAAATTTCTAACACAACTCTAACTTCTAATTTCTAACTTCTGGATCTGTTAACACAAGGAAAACATTATTGCATAATCAAAATAGATTTGAGTTGTACATTGAAACTCGTAAGAACATAAGAATGTGATGGCAGATGGGCATCACTTGATCCATCTAGTCTGCCCATGTGTTTGTTTGTTTAACTACCCCCTACTGTGTTTCAGTATCCCACAATGCCTATCCCAGGAACTCATAAATGTACTGGACAATAGATTCAGTGGACATATATAACTGAAAATATATAGCTAATAACATGTAACTTTAGAGCTACACTAATCAAAATCCAGTATATGTTCCATCTTCAGAAGGAAATGGTATTCTAATGTTACTCATAATGCATAAAGGTAGTGTCAATATGTTTTTCCTTCCTAAACATCCCCAGCACCATCTCATGAACTGACGGTATGTGGTATATCTGTAATGCCTGTATTAAAAAAGGGAAAATGAAAACTAAAAATCTATTATTATATACTGCAGTGTTAACAGACAATACATACAGTATCAAGAACAATTGATGTAATAGAAACACAGTAAAATATAATTTGTTGACAGATCTGAATCTCTTGACCAAACAAATCCATCCATGCATCCCTGCATATGCTGTCACTGCAGACAACATTATCTACTCTATCCCCCTCCCTCCCTCCCACCACCACCATCACCATCACAACCACCTTCTCTGGAACACTGCAGTTGTTTTTTCACACAGACATACAACTGCCATATGCTTGACCACTCCTTGTGCGTTTGCAGGTCTTTACACATTCTATCCACCACCTCTGGATTGTCTGCCCTATTGAAGATTTTTTTTGGTGTGATGTGTAAAGAGGCCTTCCTTGCCTACCATCACTGCTGCAATGTCACTTATAAATACAATAGAGAGGACTGATATGAGTATTGAGGTACCCAGCTGGTCACTGTCCTGGCCACTTGTTGCCAGATTCATCCCAGATTCCACTGTAATGAAATGGGACAACATATGCCCTCCCCAGAGATTTTTAAATACTTCTATTTCAAATGAGTTTTTAAATGTGGCTCTCAGAGGTGCTGCCTGAACCTACCTGAATTTCCTCCTCACCCTTTGGTGTACTTGTCCATCACTATAGCTTGGTCCACTTTCAGATTTGCAATTCCTTTCATGAGTCTTTCTTCTATGAAGTGACTTGTGTCCTCCTAACCCCACCCCACCACCACATTACAATGTTCCTGCGGTTTTCATGCAGCCCAAAACCCTCCTCATTAATTATAAAGATTGAACAGAATATCCTCCTACACACTTAATTCTTTAGCCAGATTTGTGCTGCCTTCCTTATAACATGTGTTAACATATAGTTTTCTTTTTTTATATTCAAAGCAGCAGTCAGTACAAAAGTTCCAAATCACAAAAAATGTACAATAAAACAGGATCACTTTTTTAATGTTAATTATTATAAAGCAGTGGAACTGCCTCCACCAATCAGATGGCAGCATTACTGTACCTCTTATTGACCGTACAGTTACTGCCTCACGCTCCTCCACACATCAGATTCCCACCATGGTGATGCTGCCTTCTCATACTGTTCCTGTCAGAATTGATGCGGGGGGAATCAGCTGTCTGGAGGACCAGTTCCACTGCTTTATGCTTATTCAAAGAGCAAAACAAGCTGTGTGTCACATTCATCACACTCCCGCCATAAAATAGGTGGTTGCCCCACCCCCAAACGTGATGAATCTGAATCTCAGTACTTCATACCTAAGACTCATCCTATAGACCTGAGCTGTGCAAGTATGTTCCTTTCCTTGTTTGCCATTTCCTTTTCATACTTTCCAACTACTGCAAGAATAGTAGCTTTTCTGTCAGGCATGTCGCTCTCATCTGACTGTTCAGCCCACCTTTACACTTTCTCTGCCAGCCCTGACATGTCTTGCTTCATTATAAAAAAAAACCACACAGACTGTGCAACATTCGAAAATAGGGACCTGCAACTCAAGAAGTTTCTAAAATCTCTGGATCCAAGTTTTGGACCTTTCAGATTTCTCTAGATCTCTCAATACCTCCACTTGCATATTTTGTGACCCTGAATAAGTCACAGAATTTTCTTGTGTTCCCTTGTGAACAGACAAACATACTAATGTTCCAGCAGAAACAGACCTCCCGGTCTATCTAAGTCTGCTTGAGTTTGCAGCCAACACCCCTAGTTTGCAGCTGTCCCACCCCCTCCCCTTTGTCACCCCACTGCCACCCCTACCTCCCCCACCCTCACTCTCCCCTGTTCCCTGTCCCATGCCCTTTGAAGCTGTTCACAGATTTACATGATACCACCCATTCTGGTAGGGCATTCCATTTTGCTACCACCCTCTCTGTGAAATAGTGTCTCCTCATTTCCTTCCTAAATCTTCCCCCTTCTATTCTTAGCCCATGCCACCTGGTGACCATTCCCCTCCTTAACTTAAAGACCCCATCTGCCCCATCCTTATTGAGTTCCCTCAGATACTTGAATGTCTCTATCATGTCCCCCCTGTCCCTTCTATCCTCCAGGGTGTACATATTCAGGTCTCCCAGCCTGCTGTCATAGTCTGTCCCCTCCATTCCATATATCTTCTTTGTTGCCCTCCTCTGCACCCCCTCTAGTAGCCTGATATCACGCTTTAGGTATGGCCTCCAAAACTGCACACAATACTCTAAGTGCGGCCTTACCAGCGACCTGTAGAAGGGCAAGATCACCTCTCTTTGCCTGGACAAAACCCCCCTCACTATGCACTCCAGCATTTTGTTTGCTTTGCAGCTGCTGTCCAGCATTGGGCAGTGTTGGTCATGGTCCCTGTTATCATTACCCCTAGGTCCTTCTCCTCCTCAGTGATCCTCAGCTTAACCTCCCTCAGCCAGTATTCTCTCCTTGGGTTCTTCAACCTAAAGTGCATAACCTTACACTTCTTTGAATTGAACCCCAGCTGCCACCTTTCTGACCACTCCTCTACTATACGTAGGTCCTCCTGCAGCTGCTTCCATCCCTCCTGTCCATCCACCACTGCTCCGATTTTGGTGTTGTCAGTGAACAGACTTACCTTGCTCACCACCCCATGTGCAATGTCTGATATGAAGAGCCCAAACAGTACTGGCCCCAACACAGAGCCCTGTGACACCTCACTCATGATCAGCCTTTCACCCACTCAGTACCAAAGAACAAAAAAAAATCCTTTGAAGGAACCAGCTGGTCCATTTCATTCAGTGCTGAAAGCTCATTAAAATAAAAAGTTTTATCCGCAGTCACCCCCCCCCCACGATTACACAGCGTGTAAGCAACCACCATTACACACCATGTAAATAGCATATAAGCAGCATAAGCACATAATAACTGCTCATGGAATGTACCAGTACCATATGAAAGAGCGGGGGAGATCAGCAGAAAGGTTACAGATAAAATGAAGATTCACGATAAAGTTTGTGGTGTCTAGGGCTGGAGGCAGTTCCACTGCTTCATAATATATTAATACATAAGAGTGAGGGGTGTCTCTTATTGGATAAGAAGGTCATATCATGCTGTTTTGGGCTGACAGAACTGCTCAGCTTTGCTTTGTGGTCCTCTCACCCAAAACAGCAGGAAATAACCTTCTTATCCTGGAAGAGACACCCCTCACTCTATGTATTAATACATAGTAATAATAACAACTAGCATGTTAAAACCAACCACACCCAGTTCTGCACAGAACTGTCTAAGTCTCTTGTGATAGTAAAGTGGCTATACTTTCCATGATGCCATTATTTGAATAGAAAACAAAAGTCAGTATACTGTACATGTCTACAATTTACTATGAAACACCCTTACAAGACAGCTGTTCAAGACTCAGTGAATTGCACTGTTGAGCTATGCAGCTAACTATAGTTTATGATGATGGTGCAAATGTGACCATGTTTTCCTAATATTATCCAATATAATGTATGGTGTAATAACTCACTGAGACACGACAATTTGTACAAATAAAGAATTCCCACTGTTGAGATCCACAGATGTATTTTATCTGGTAATAAGAAAATGTGTACGTTGAAATTTCAACCGACACTGATAAAATGTAATCATATTCTGATCTAGTATTACATAAACCCTGCATAAGACTGAGACAAATCCATAAAACATAAGTAGTGGGTGAGCAGCAGTGTTAATATTATTTACTTACATGTATAGCATTTGATTGAGTAGTAATAGTATTAACACACTTACTCATGATTACACTGGATTTCATCCACATTTTCTTGATTATCCTGCTGAAACTGATAATATGCCATTTCAAATACCATTTCATTTAGGAATATGCCATCAAAACCAGGATAAGCTACACATAGTACTGACTGGAACCCAGGTCATGTAGCAATGTCACCCATTGCCTGTTTTACCTTGTCAATCTCACAGCAGCATCTGCAGTTTGAGACATTTGCCATCACAGCACAGGAATTTCAAGTGCACCTGTGTTCTTATTTTTTTTATAATAGAAGAGAACACAAATTAACATTTTTAGTACATAGCATAACAGCAGAAGGTTCGACATGTCTGGAATAAAAGTAAATGTTATCAGAATGTTAACATTCTAATGGTAACCAAAAATCACAAAATGGATCTCAATGAGTTGACTGCAAAACATACTGAGCAAATAGATTCTATGCAATAATGCAGTTCCAATAGACGGACTAACATAATTTTAATCATACCATATGGGTGTATTGTTGCATAAGGCATAACTGAATGCCATATTGCCAATATGAGGTAATCAACTATAGGTTAATCTATTTCCTGGATGAGTCTAATTGCTACAGTATTATTAAAACTGGCAACATCACAGTTCATACATTGATGGTAGCAAAACACTGAATCGCAAAAGACACAATCCAGCTACACATTGATAAGGGTGGGGAAGGGGGGTCAGATGTAAGAAGTTTATGATCATTACATATGTAATAGACAGTAGAGTAATGAGATGGTCCATGATGTGTAAAAATTGCATATTGACACAAGGTCCAGTGTCAGACCAGGAAATCTGTGCAGTCTTGATGGTCATTATATTCCTTTTTCCTGTCAATAATATCTATATTCATATGTTGCTAGTGATATACAGTATTATCGATGAACAGTTAATAATGTCAGACTAAAGTATCTGAATTTTGAAAGCAAGGATACTTAGAAAACATAGTTCATGTAAACGGATGAGACATGTAAATGATTATTTATAAATAGTTCCTTTACTTGCCAGTTTGTGTTACCAAGCCAGTGCACAAATTCAATGGATTGCTGCTGTGGACCATGATTGGTATTATATTCAACATTCTTGGTAGCTGCTGGTTTGAAACTATAAGGTGTTATGGCCGTACACTGACTGTCATCCACAATTTTATCAGCAGAACTATAACTGTCTTGATTTTCTGATGTATAATTCAGATCTGACCTTTATTCACAAATTGATGCTGTCAGACTCACCTTCTGAATCCATCATCCCTGAAAAGTAATAGAAAAAAATGAAATATGATGACAACTTAAAAAATATGTACATTTATAAAATGTGTAGAACACATTTATATATTTACATTGACTAGTAGTAAAATTGATAGAAAATAATCAGGCTGGACTGCAACAGGATATAACATAAATACAATACAAAAAGAAGAGGATGATTATGATGTGGGATGCAGTGAGTGTGGGTAAATGCTTTAATCTGGATATAAGCAAGAGTATAAGATACAGAAAATAACACATCTGCTGGATCAGTGCCATTGAGGACTGAGGCAAAGGAAACGCTCCATACTGGCAACCCATTTTTGGAAACAAACACAGATTGAAGGGAGGTGGAGTCAGAGGAGTAGAGGGGTGACAGGTGATATAGTGTCCAAATGACAGCTCTCATCTACCGGTGAGAGATAACTGCTGGCCTTACTGAATGACTACCACCAGGTGGAGGCCTGTTGGTAGTGTGGAATAGTAATGGAAGAAATGGATTGTACTGTGGGATTCTGTAGCATGCATGTCTCCTCATGTGCATGCTGACATGCATACCCAAAACATGTGAATCAGGAGAGAAATATTATGAAAATGGTGGAAGTGCAGGCATTTGTGGTGCACTGCCCATCAGTCCCCCACTCACATCACTGCCAGGACCCAGAGGGTTGAGACAATGTCTATTTGTAGGAGGGGGAATTGATATCCATCCTCCTGACCCTGCCACGAAGGGGGATACACAGGGGTAATCAGTCAGACTAATAAGTCCATAGTTTGTGATGGGTTGTAGGGGTCAGCAGGACAGGATTAATGGGAGCTTGAGACTTTCATGGTCAAAAGAGCATAAAATGCATAGGAAGAATAAAAACAGCACACATCAAATAAAAAATATGATGTGCAGTACTTGTATTCAAAACTTGTAATTTCTGTCTATGCATCTGTGTAATTTTTGCAGACTTAATAACTCTTATGTATGAGGGGTGTGCAGATGGGACAACTGTCTGGTAAGAAATGTTTCATATATACAAAATAAAAAGTTATGCTATTTGATTATTTTAATTCTTATTTTATATAGAGTTGACAAAATGTTGCATATATCCCATTTGGGGTATGTTTATCAATTATTTATGTCCAGCCTGTTTGATGATGCAGTTTTATTTATTTTTAAACACTAAGCTTAATTTTGAACAATTTGCAATGTGATTTTTTTGCATAGTTGAAAAGTTCTGCATGGTGTGATTACTAGGTTAAATCACCAGGTAACCTTACAAGAAATCACATGCAATCTCATTTACTATGTCTGATTGCATCACGGAAAAGTCTAAATTACTGCAACTGTGAGATTAGGAAATACTTCTCAGAAATCGCACAAATCCACACATAGACACAGTAAAATCCTTCTAATGCATTTAAATCCCTCAGTGGCTTTATTAATATAGTTTATGGGCATACAATTAAACTGCAGTGATTTGAACATAGCACATTAATAATTTTAAATAAAATAGACATTTACTGTTAGACAGACCAATTTATGGCTTATAATTAGGAAAGCTAAATTTAAAAGCAGTCAGTGAAAGAGATTTTGCAGTTTGCTCTGAAATGGCTTACTTTTCAGAAATCATGGAACAAAGACAAAGCAAACTCATACTAAGATATGCACATCCCTCAGTGGCTTTATTAATATCATTTATGTACACACAGCTGAACTGCAGTGATTTCTGCATAGCAAATGAGTAAGTTTAAATAAACGCACGTTCACTGTTAGACAAGTCAATTTACAGTTTATAATCTGAAGCGCCAAACTGAAAATTGGTCACTATAAAATATTTTGCATTTCACACCAAAATGGCTTTTTGTACCTCAAGTGAAAAGTAAATAATGTTCAGATCTGCTCTGGGGCACAAATCTGAATATATATTCTAGCCCCAGAAATCCCTCACTTAAATGTTTACACTTTATGCAGTCATTTTGACCAAGAGTGACACCCCAGAGATACAACCTATGCAAATTTAAGAATTTGGAACATAGGTTCAAGCTCTGCATCCACACTTCAGTCTGGCCTGGCCATTTCTCAGGTCTGTTTATGTACCTGAAGAAGTCAGTCACCTCATAGTGAACTCTGGTAATGGCTGGTTCTCCAGCTGGGTTTTTATTTTAGTTATATCAAAAAGGTGTATTGTAGCCAGTTTTCTTGATTGCTGTGTGTTTAGCAAGGGTTTTCTGTAAATTATGATTTCTCTGGTTCCTGTTTGATTCCCAACAATCAGAGAATATCCAACTTTACTATGATGACTATTTTTGACTATTTTGTCTAGTAAATCACATTTCTAACAGCTATTTTTATCTGTTCAGCTGCTTCTTCACTGAGGCGTGTGAGTGGTCAAACTGATCCAGAACTGATATCACATCTGGTTTGACACTTGAGTCCATTCAGACTTTACTGTTTTCGGTGCTGTATGTTGGTGTAAGCACAACATCAAGAATTTTGAAAAAAAATAATCAGATCAACTAAATGTAAGCTCTTAAATAATCGTTTGATGTGATTACCAGCTAAACATAATGGAAAGCATCTTAGAGGAAATCTGTTCTTTAAGGTATTTTATTTTTAAGGCTTAGATTAAGGTTTTTAGTGAGTTAGGGTTGCAGTCATGTTTGTGATGGAATGTCAGTTCTGGTTGTAGGATGATTGATTTCCTCATTGTGTGATGCAGCTTCTAATAAAATCCGGTCAGGTATAGGACCAGGATGCCCATGCATTATGCTGTAATAATACACAGTTTCCTCACTGGTTTTACCCAATTAAATGTCTTTGATTTTTTACACCCATTTTATAACTGCCTTTGTATACATTCAGTAGAAGGTGTGTTTGTTTACCATGGAATATAAAAATTCAGTATTCTGCAGTGCTCCTTATGTAGAATGCTCACTTTCTCGACACTCGTACAAATATGGAATGTTAACATGGAATGCATTTACTCAAATTTCTGCACTGGCATACACTCAAGGCCACACACAGGCCTTTTAATGAGCCAGTATCCTGTTATGTGGGCAACTCAAATTGAGCGACTCACTTTTGAGTGACTCAATTTGAGTGCCTGTGACGTGAGTGAGTGGGCTAGGGTAGTGAGGCACGGTAACAGTGAGAGTGAGAGGAGAAGAATAGCGACCAAAAAATATAGTGAGTGGAAAAGGGAGGTTTAGGGAATGGGTATATGGGAGGTAGTTTAGCCAGGCAGTTCCCAGCTGGCTGTTTGGCCTTGTGCTGATAGTGCATGCCTGCAGTGTGGGAGGACCCGGGTTGGAGCTGGCTAGGCATGTGGGAATATTGTTGTTGTGTGTGTTAGGCACTTATAGTTTTTTTTTCAATATGTTGTTCAGTCTCCTGGTTATATGGTAAACAGTGCCCAACCTGCTGAATGTGGTCCCCTTGTTTTGATGAAGTGAATCCCCCCTCCCCTGAATAGTCCCCTCTCAAGTTGTCCCCTGTACTCCAGTGTCAGTCCCCCCCGAGTTGATTATAATAATAAAGGGGTGTATGGGGGGCCTCACATAAAGGGCAAAGTAACTTTTGCATCAGAAACTTGTGTTGCGGACCTTTGCTCATTGTGGTTCTGCTGTTCTGCTCAGTCGCCGCTGCTGTTTTTGACAATGTACACTCACTGATGTGTGTCGCTATTCCTTTTTCACTGTTATGACATAGAACCATATGGAGCCAGATCCTCAATGCAAGGGTTAGCATCAGAGTATTTACTGTCAAACTAATTAGGATATGAGGTGGATTTTAATGCTCATCAAAAAAACACCAGAAATAAAAACTTTGAATAGTGCTTGATTTTTAAAATTTGTTTACATATGTAAGGAGGGATCATGAGAGGAAACAGCATTTCACTATTCATTTGATTAATTGGAGTTTTACTCTTTGTATCTAGTTTAATGTGATTACATGTGAGTAACTGTGGCAGCAGTGTTTGTGACTGAAATCAGGAATGAATGAAGTGGCTGTTACATTGCGTATGTGATTTGCCCACATTCCAAATTACGTGGTTGGATATTTTTCTTTACAGGACAATGTTGGCACATAAACATATGCCAGTGGAACAGAAATGGCCATTCAGAATACAGAATTTCACTTGCCCATTTTCTAGCAATGAATTGCCTCTGCCAGTCTTGTGCTTATCTATCCATTTTGTCCAGATCCCTCTGGTGCACTGCACTATTCTCCACTGTGTTGGTTAAGCCATCTATCTTAGCATCATCTGCAGATTTCACAACTACACTGTTTGATCCCTTTCCCAGAGTCATTTAGGAATATATTCAAAACATCGGACCCAGCACCGAGCCCTGACATGCCAGAGGTGACATGGCATAATGATCAGGGGTATGGGGCAAAAGCCATGAAGAGAAGCTGGAGGCCCTTGACAGGTTCACCCTTGAAAGGAGGAGGCAGACAGGCAATATGATCTCAGTCTTCGGCATACTGAAGGGTATTGACAAGATCAGTCAACAGAGTTGTTTGATTTGGTGGGCTACGGCAGGAAAGAGGGACCTGCGCTTAAGCTCAAAGTTGGTAAGTTCAGTGGTAACATTATTTATTTATTTATGTATTTATTTATTAGCTTTTGGTGACCAGGTAAGTACATTAGGCATTAGTCCTGCCTATTTTCAAGTACGACCCGGGAGGGTACAGTAACAATCAGCGATAATCAACAAGAACACATACAAAACAGTTGTCAGTACAGGCCTGCAAGGAGCCAGGTAAATAAATTCATACACGAAATTGAACAAATACAAGATGGTCAGAAAGAATACAATAGTGACCACCTCAGAGGGAGTCAACAGCAAAACAACAAGCAGTGACCATCCACGCAGGGATGGAAAAATAGTTCATTTGATACACTAAGACAGTACAGTTCAGTTAGGAGAAACCAGAGGGTATGGGAAGGGAAGGCAGGAAGCAGAGAGTGTGGGGTTAGGCACATATGCAGGAGTCAAGTGCTTGGAGGTGGGAAAAAAGTACAGATTTAAGGGCAAGGTGAGATGAGGAGCCCTTTAAGGTGTTCAGTAAAATGTTCCATAATTTAGGGGCAAAATGAGAGAAAGCTTGTTCCATCATTTTGGTTGAGCAGTGGGGAACAGAGAACAGATGCGAGGTAGAGGACCTCAGAGTATGGGCTGGAATCACTGGGGTGAGCATGGCCCCAATGCAGACAGGGTGGGGGGATCTGTTCATGAAGTCAATAAAACAACCCAGAGAGAAGGAGTGCTGGGCTTTAGGGGATAGCCAGTTTAATGAGGAGTATAGTATGCAGTGGTGGTTAAGGCGAGGAACAGAGAGTGCAAATCTGCAGATGTTGTTATATGGTGTCCCAGTGATGGAGTATACCCACATTGGCACGTAAGAGAATGGGGAGAGCGTACAGAAGTCTAGGAAGCAGTACACCCCATGCAGCAGAGATTCTGGCAGTAGAGATGAGAATGGCGCACATGGTGGAGGCTCCCTAGCAGTGTTAACCGACCTACAAACCTCATTTATGTGAAGAGAAATCAAGGACAGGATCAAGAGTCACACCTAGGTATTTGAAGGAGCTAGTAGACTTGATCACCGATCCATCACAGCTAACCACACAGAGCTTGGTGGCCTCAGCAGAGACTTTCCTAGTGGACCCAAAAAGCATTGCCTGGGTCTTAGGCAGATTGAGTAGGAGTGAGTTGGAGGAGAGCCAGAGCTGAATCTGTTGGAATGCAGAAGAGAGGTGGGAGTTAATGTCTGGGACAGAACAAGAGGCAGTATAGAGTTCAAGGTCGTCAGCATACATAATGGTTCGACAGTGGGGAAAGGATGAGGGAGTATCGTTAACAAAGATGGAAAAGAGTAGAGGTCCCAGAATGGAGCCTTGAGGTACACCACAGGAGATAGTAGCAAGGGATGACAGAACTTTGCCAAAGGAGATGGATTGGGAGTGACTTGTAAGATAGCTACTAAACCATGAAAGGGTGGGTCCTGAGGTGCCTTAAGAATGTAGTTTATGCAGGAGCAGAGGATGGTTTACCAGGTCAAATGCCTTGGTGAGATCTATGAACATGGCACCAGTGATTAAACTGTTGTCCATGTTGGACTTGACCTCACTGGCGAGTAAGGTGAGGGCAGTGGAGGTGCTATGTCCTGCCCTGAAACCATGTTGAGCAGGTGACTGAAGATTAAAGTTCAATAGATGAGATGAGACCTGGTGATGGATAAGTTTCTCTAAGATCTTGCTAAGGGTTGGTAGTAATGCTATGGGCCAAAAATTAATGAGGACTTTAGGGTCACCTTTTTTGAAGACAGGAATAACCCTGGCAGCCTTCCAGGCTGCAGGCACTGTTGAGGTACAGATGGAAAGATTGAACAGCCTAGCGATTGGGGTGGCAAGGAGATGGGCCCCAATTCAAAGTATCTGGGGTTCAATTCCATCAGGACCAGGGCTTCCCCGTGGTGGAATGGACTGAAGTAACCTGATAACATCCAACCAAGCAGTACAAGAGAGGACAAGTGGCGGAGAAGCTGAAGAGAGGGAGATAGGGCCTTGGGATGCCTGAGGGGAGATTTTAGGAGATTCAGTAAAAAGGGAGTTAAAAGCAGTTGCTATAGTACGGCGGTTGTTGCATAGTGTATCATTAATTAGCATCTCGTTTGGGGCCAAAGGTTTGGTGTTCCCCAAGATTTCATTGATCTGGCTCCAATATTTCTTGGGGTCAGAGGCTGAGGACTGAAGGAGTTTTCGGTAGTAACTACTCTTGGCTGCCCGAATCTCCTTCTTGCAGGAATTCCATAGTGTCCGGTAGGCAGCAAAGTCAGTCTGAACAGAGGATGTTTTCCATTTGGTCAACATTCTATCTCGTTCCTTGAGTAGTTGCAGGAGGGGCCACTTCAGCCATTTAGATGCTTTCCCTCTGACCCTTCACATAGAGACTGGGATATGTTTAGCCTGTAGGGCTAGTAGAGTGGCATTGAAGTGATCAGTAGCCAAGTTGATGTCATTAGTATGAAATAGTGGGGATTAGTCGACCTGTTTTAGGTCATGAAGGAACACAGTGGTGTCCAGATTGGAAAAGTTAGCAAAGGACAGTACTTTAGGAGGGGGGGTGACAGAGGAGGGGCACCTAATACAGTAGACAGGGCAGTGATCACTGATAGTGTCCAGTAGAACCCCGGTAGGGTAGTAACAGTCCTTGCGATTGGTAAGGATCCAGTCAATCAGAGAGTGACTAAGGTTGTTCTTAGTTATCCTAGTGTAGGTAGAGATGAGTTGCTCAAGGTTGGCCTTGCTGACTATAGAAGCAAGTGATGAGGAGTTGGGACCAAGCCAATCCAGATTAAAGTCACCCAGACAGATCACCTCATTGTTTTTAGTTAGGGCAGGTATCAGTCCAGTGAGCTCCTCAAAGCCAAGTTTACTATTATGGGGAGGGGAATATATCCCAAATATGTGCAACTTCTTGGCTCCCCCAAGGAGAAAGATAGAGTGCAGTAACTCACTGTTGTTTATGCAGGGGGATGGCATTAGAGTGACATTCAGGTGAGATTTATAATACAGAGCCAAGCCGCCCCCTCTTTTGGAGGAAGCCCTGTCAGCTCGATATGTGTTATATCCAGATAAGGCACAGCTATTGTCCAGGACAGAGGGTCTTAACCAAGTTTCAGATATCACAAGAATATCAGAGTTATTTACCATAACCCAGGCTTCCAGCTCTGGGAGGTTGGCAAGTAAACTACGGATGTTAAGGTGCACAAAAGACAGGCCCAGAGCATGAGGAAGGAGATAGGCAGTGGAGGGGTTGGAGGGGATAGGAGAGACCAAGGGGCCAGGGTTAGTTTCGATATCCCCAGCTAGAGTGATAGTTAGTGAAATGACCCATAGAAAAGCAAGTGCTATAGCACAGGAGACTGTGGTTGTGGAGGTAAACCTCCTACTCACTATGTTCCTAAGCAGGGCCCTGAGGAGTTTATAGCTCATGTGACTTAGTGGGAGCAATGGGGGAGAAACCTTCAGCTATCATGTTAGAGTAGATAAAGTGACCAGGAGACACCAGAGAAGTTGGGGGGGGGGTCGGCAAGAAGGGATAGGGAGTTGAGGACAAGTAGGGCAATAAGAAGAGGTACAAGGAGGTACAGAGCTATACATAGCATATTGGTGTGTATTAATCACCAAGCACGTTAACAAAAAATGGACAACCAGAGGTGAAACCGTAGAGAGACTAGAGTAGTCAAGTTAGGTGTTGAGAAGGAAATCACTAGGAAGGCTGTAGGGTTCAGGCAGAGGTACTGAAAGAGTGACAGTAACTGAGCCACCATAGGAGAGCTTGGTAGGCTTTAGAGTAAGGATGACACCTAGTGGTGAGAAGCTATAACCTGTGGGTGAGAAAGTAGACAGATAAAAAAAGAAACACACAATTCCACGTGATGCCCTTACCTATATAAACAACACACGGAGGGGTGGGCGGGGAGCAGCCACGCAGCTGCTGCGGGCATAAAATCCCGAGTAGATGGCTGCAGAGCCGCCCCATCAAGGCCGAAGGCAGAGTTAGTGCACGCCGCCTGATCTCCTCGATGGCGCCACCCGAGCGTTTTTCCACTGTAGCGGTAATGGCAGCACCAGTTTTAAATGAGCTCTACAGTCTGGATTAAGAGGCCTTTCTCCCAGAGTGTGGTAGTAGATTAAGAGGCCTTTCTCCCAGAGTGTGGTAGTGTAGCAGTCTACTAGCGGAAATGGTTGTTATAAAGACAGTAAAGTCCCAACACTCATCAAATCCTATCTTAGGACCAATCATTTCTTCTAGCTTTCAACTTGTTATCTTCTGGTGTCAACCCTTATCCAACTTCAGAATACTCAGTAGTCCAGACACTGCTCCCTATCTGCTGTGCTGTACTCATTATGTTTTATTTTCTGCCTAATCATTTTAGTCTGCACTGCACACACAATATAAAAAAGACAGTCTAAGGGAACTATTGGTGCTTGCGGGGTAAACGTAACATACAGTGGCGTGAAAAAGTATTTGCCCCCTTCCTGATTTTCTCTATTATTGCATATTTGTCACATTGGATGTTTTCAGGTCTTTAGACAAAATATAATATTAGATAAAGGGAACCTGAGTGAACAAATAACACTTTTTTTTTTACTTATTTCATTTATTTAATGAAAAAAGTTAACCAACACCAACTGGCACTGTGTGAAAAAGTAATTGCTCCCTAGTTAAATCAACCCAATTAAAGGGATAATTAGAGTCAGCTGATTGAACACAGCCAGGCTTGATTACAGCCAGCCCTGCTCAATATAAACCTCACTTATTTTGGCCCTTACCATCAGAGTCACGTTGCCAGCACAAGATTCAACAAGCACATTATGCCATGATCAAAGGAAGTTCCTGAAAAGATCAGAAAAAATTTGTTGCCCTCTATCAGTCTGGAAAGGGTTACAAAGATATTTCTAAGGCTCTGGGACTCCATCGAACCACAGTGAGAGCCATAATCTCCAAATGGAGAACACTTGGAACAGTAGTGAACCTTCCCAGGAGTGGGCGGCCTGCAAAATTACTCCAAGGGCACAGTGTAAAATCATCCAAGAAGTCTCAAAGGATCCTAAAACAACATCCAAGAACTGCAGGCTACTCTTGCCTCAGCTAAGGTCAGTGTTCATGACTCCACAATCAGAAAGAGACTGGGCAAAATGGGCTTCATGTGAGAGTACGGCGAAACCACTGCTAACCAAGAAGAACATAAATGCTCGTCTCTCATTTGCCAAGAAGCCTGGATGATCCACAAGCCTTTTGGGAAAATGTTCTATGGACAGATGAGTCCAAAGTGGAACTTTTGGACAACATGGATCCCATAATGTCTCGTAAAAGCAAACACAGCATTCCACAGTAAGAGCCATACCAACAGTCAAACATGGTGGTGGTAGTGTGATGGTGTGGGGATGCTTTGCTGCCTAAGGACCTGGATGACTTGCCATACAATTAAAGGAACCATGAATTCTGCTCTGTACCAGAAAATTCTTAAGGAGAATGTCCAGTCATCCTTCCGTCAGCTGAAGCTGAAGCGTAGTTGGGTCATGCAGCAAGACAATGATCCAAAACACAAAAGCAAGTCCACATCAGAATGGCTAAAAAGAAGTAAAATTAAAGTTTTGGAGTGGTCTAGTCAAAGTCCAGACTGAAACCTAATAGAGATGCTGTGGCAGGACCTGAAACGAGCAGTTCATGCTCGAAAACCTACCAAATGTTACTGAATTAAAGCAGTTCTGTGAGGAAGAGTGGGTTAAAATTCCTCCACAGCGATGTGAAAGACTGATATTGAATTATAGGAAGTGTTTGGTTGCAGTCATTGCAGCTAAATGTGGCATAACCAGTTATTAAGTGTAAGGGGGCAATTACTTTTTCACACAGTGCCAGTTGGTGTTGGTTAACTTTTTTTCATTAAATAAGTGAAATTAAAAAAAAAAAAACAAGTGTTATTTGTTCACTCAGGTTCCCTTTATCTAATATTACATTTTCTCTAAAGACCTGAAAACATCCAGTGTGACAAATATGCAATAATAGAGAAAATCAGGAAGGGGCAAATACTTTTTCACGCCACTGTAGAAACTTAGACAATAGTGGCAGAAAAGGCCAACAGTCCCTCCAGTCTGCCTGAATTCCCTGTTTAGTCCTGGGACCTACTGTCCCTCCAGGGTCCTAGCCCTCCCCATATTTCCACCCATTCTCATCCCAGATTCTGCCACCCCGAGCAACTACTATACCCTTCATTCTGTCCCAACCATGCTTGAAATCACCAATGGTTTTAGCACCCACCACTCTGGCTGGCAGACTCTTCCATGCCTCCACCACCCTTTCTTTAAATTAATACTTCATCATGTCCCTCTTAAACCTCCCTCCTGTCTGTTTCCAATTATGTCTATGTGACCGTGAACTAGTATTGATGCTAAATAGTTCCCCATTGTTCACCTTGTTAATTCCTTTTAGGAACTTGAAGGTCTCTATCATATTTTCCCTCTCCCTTCTGGTCTCCAGGAAGTACTGTACATGTTCAGCGCCTAGAGGTGTTCCTTATAGGACCTGCGGTGTTGGCCATGAGTCATTTTTGTTACACAGAGCTACACAATTTCCAGCCTATTTTTATCCTTCCTGAGACGAGGGCTTCAGAACTGGGCACAGTATTCCAGGTGTGACTTCACTGAGGATCTATATAGGGGAAGTATTCCCTCTTCTCTTCTGCTTTCAATACCCTTGGAATAAATCACAGCATCCCACTCACTTTGCTATATGTCTTGTTGCACTGACTTGATTGAGGGAGTCATTGATGATAACTCCAAGGTCCTGTTCCCCAGCTCTAATGTTTAGTCTTACCACACCAATCCTGTACTCTGGCCTTGGGTTTTTGTTCCCTAGGTACATTACCTTGCACTTTTCAGCATTGAATTTCAGCTGCCAAACCTTAGATCACCCGTCTAGGTTTTATAAGTCACTCTGCATTTCCCTGATTCCCTTGTCACTATCCACCACCCCAGAGAGCTTAGTGTCACCTGCAGAAAGACAAAACTTGCCCTTGATTCCCTCACCAATGTCACGGATGAATATATTGAAGGGGTCCAGACCAGGACAGATCTCTGTGGTACCCTGCTCATGATCTCCTTCTCTTCTGATTTGACCCCATTGACCACAATGCTCTGCTGTCTCCCCTATAGCCAGTTGCCTCTCTGGCTTGCTATGACCTTAACTGCACCCAGATCCTCCGTCTTTTTCAGCAAGTGTCTGTGAAGCACCAAGTCGAAAGCCTTGCTGAAGACAATGTAGAGCAGATCCACAGCATGGCCCCTATCCAATTCCCTCATCCCCCAGACAAAGAAAACTATCAGGTTAGTCTGACAAGACCTCCCTGCCACATATCCATGCTATTTACTATCCTGGAGACCGTTGCTGTCCAAGTAATCCACGAGGTCCTCTTTGACCAGTGACTCCATCAGCTTTCCTACAATAGAGGTAAGACTGACATGTCTGTAGTTCCCTGCTTGTTCCATGTCTCCCCCCTTATGGATTGTAACTACATATGCCATCCTCCAGTCTTTCAGAACTACCGCCGTCCTTAGTGAGCTGTTAAATAGACCTACCAAGGGTTCAGCCAGTACCACTGCCAGCTCCTTGAGTAACCTCAGATGCAACTCATCTGATCCTTGGCCTTATCTATCTTTAGGGCTGCCAGACCTTTCTGGATTCTTTTGCTTGTAAATATTGGTTGCCTCATCTCCTGGACCTCCTTAGTGGCTGCTTTGATGCCAGTCTCTGGCATGGGTCCATTGTCCTCCTTAGTGAAAACTGAGCAAAAGTATCTTTAAGAACAGTTGCCTTTTGCCTGTCTTCCTCTATCTGCCTACCCCCCTTTAGCTAGCCTTATGATCCTCCCTCCTTCCTTTATTGTTTCCTTAATATAGCAGAAGAACTGTGTTTCTCCTCTATTGACCTCCTTCACAGTATGCAGCTCTGTGTCTGCTTTTGCCTCCTTAACTGCCCTCTTTGCCTCCCTATTTCTCAGTATGTATTCTCCCCATTCTCCCTCTCCCTGCTTTTCATTGTACTTGTAGAAAACATTTTTCTTTGCCCTCACTGCTTCCCTGACTCTTGCTGAGAACCATAATGGTCTCTTAAACTTGTTCTTTTTGGTTACTGTTTTCATGTATAACTTAGATGCCTCAAGAATGGCTCCCTTAATTGCCCCCATCTCTCTTCCACCCCGTGTTGTCCACCTTGACTAACTTTTCCCTAACCAGCTCCCTCAGCCTGTTGAAGTTCGCCCTTCTAAAATCAAGGACTATAGCTCTTGACTGGGGTTTTCTGGACCCAAGGGCCAGTTCAAACCAAATGGATATGGTTGCTGCTCCCTAATGGCTCCTCCAGTCTCACAGCTTCTAACACCTATGAGTTGGTAAGCACCACATCGAGAATTGCTGTCTCCCTGATACAGTAGGTTCCCTAACTAGCTGTACTAGCAGACAATCCTGGAAGGCATCCACCAAGGCCTGACTTCTGGTGCTGCAGGCCACTGGAAAATCTCAGTCGATGTCTGGTAGGTTCAGATCACCCATCACCACTACATCCCTCTGTGCTCCCCCACCCCCTTTTCAAGTTGTTCCCTGAGCTGTCTGTTCCTCTCTTCCCATTTCTCAATAGGTCTATAGATCATTCCCAACTGCAATTTCTTGCCTGAGGCTGCCATGAGTTGCACCTACAGTGACTGTTTCTCCATTTCTACCCATGATGCACTCATCTTTCACCATCTTAATGCCATATTTGACAATGAGGGCTACTCCTCTCCCTTAACTTGTTCCTCTGTCTCTCCTGAACATTGAGTAACCAGGGACTGTCAGGTCCCAGTTGTTATTTTCTGAAGCTCACATTTCTGTAATGGCCACTAGATTCACTTCAGTGTGCACCATCAGTACCTAGAGCTCACTGATTTTGTTATCCAGGCTCCAGGTGTTAAGGCATACCCCCCTCATTCTGACCCCCTGATCCTACTTTGCCACTACCCTTGTGCCTTCCTTGTTATTTCATCCTCTTGTTTTTCATGGTGTGTACACACTTTGAATTCCTCCTCTCTAATGACTCCTCACCTAGTCCATTTAGGGCCACAACTCTCTTTGTACCTGCTGTGCTGCTACAAGCCCCAGATATGGGAGAGTACTTAGCTAGAATCCCCTTCCTGTCACCATGGTTCACCTATTTCTGGTCTCCCCCGTAGTCAGTTTAAACATCTGATATGGATGCCAAATGTCTTCCCCAGCACGCAGACTCCCTCTCTTGTCAAGTGAAGTTCATCACCCTTGAAGAGTTTCCTGTCCCAGAGGTCTCTCCAATCCCCCCAAAAGTGGTACCCCTGCTCATGACACCATCCCTTAGGCTACTTGTTACATTCCTCTGTTACATCACTCCTTATCCTGTCCTGCTTCCCCTCTCTGCTGTACACAGGAAAGACTTTGGAAAAGGTCAGGGAGGCTGGGTGTGATGCCAGTCTCTTCACAAGTCTACTGAAGTTCCACTTCACCATCTCCACTGACTAATTTTCCAGATCATTTGTACCCAGGTATACCAGCACCCCAAGCCCCTCCTGGTCCCTATCTGCCATCCTTCCTGTCTAAATCCTGGGTGACTGATGCCCCAGGAAGGCACAAGACCAAGGACCATTCCCCCCTGTCCAGCTCTCCTTTCACCACCCTCTCTATCCATCTAATAATTAAGTCCCTGATCACTAAGAATCTCCTGGTAGACATGCTCCCCTTGGGTGCCATCACTTTTTCCTGCCCTTTCCCATCAAGTGACTTGGAGTCCCCTCCCAGCAGAATCAGGAGCTTGAGCCTCTTCTAGGAGTGTGAAGTGGTTCACCATCTGGATGGTGCTAGGCTGCACAACCTCCTTCTGGCTACCCCTCCCCCACCACTCTCCAGCACCCCAGACCATTAGGTCTCTGGGGGAGTGGGGATGTAGGTTGTGGGCTACAGTTGAGTTGATGATGCAGCTGAGATATTTCCACCCTTACTGCCACTAGCTAAGCCTGGAGCTTTGCCATGGTCCTGCAGATGGGCAGTGTCCTCTTCTCCAGAGCATATCCCTAGAGAAGAGCACCCCACAGCCACCACAACTGGCTGCCTCCCCTCTGAACCCCATCCCTATATAGGCTTATGAATAATAATTTATTGTTCAGCAATTTGCCATTACAAATGAACATACATCTAGTGTGTAAATCATACAGTACAATATATAAAACTTATATAGAATAAAATCATCACAGCAATATCAATTGTACCATGTTGGGTAGCTAAAAAGCAGCATTCAATATACTAATTAAATAAGAGAAGCTCTAAAACTCTCAAATGTACTCTTAAATGGGGACAGAAAAAGAATCTCAGATTTAGAAGTGGGTAGCCATCTGTGAACAAGCGACCACAAAACAGTGTGGTTCATGATAAACACAGCCATACAATCAAGCCATACAAAAGCAAGAGTATTGGACTTTAGTCAGGCTGACTTTGGGAAAATGAGAGAGTGTCTCAGAAAAGCACTAGCAAACAGGCAAGAAGGAGGGGTGGAGGAACAATGGGGAGTAATCAAAACAGCCATCACAGAGGCAACAAGCTTGTGTAAAGCAAATCAACAAACACAACGAAGGAAAAACCACTATGGTTCTCAAAAGAGGTGGCAGGAAGGTTAAGGAGAAAAGAATAGCATTCAGGAAATATAAGGAAACACAGAAGGAGCAGGACAGAGAACTTTATCAGTTAAAGCAGAAAGAGGCAGGGAAGGCAGTCAGAATAGCAAAGGCTCAAACAGAGGAAAGGATAGCCAACTCTGTTAAGAAGGGGGATAAGACCTTTTATAGGTACATTAGGGAGCGAAGAAAGACCAAAGGAGGGATACTGAGGCTTAATAAAGGGGAGGGAATGTGGGCAGAGGACGATAGTGAAAAAGCAGGGATACTGAACAAATACTTCTGCTCAGTATTCACAAAGGAAGAGGAGGGGGAGGTACCTAAATTAAACAAGAGAAAAACTCTGAAGATGGGGGTTGATACCAGTCCATTTACAGAAGAAAGGGTTCTGAAAGAACTAATAAAATTGAAGATGGACAAAGCAATGGGGCCTGATGGGATTCACCCAAGAATTCTAAAACAACTAAGGGTAGAATTAGTGACACAGCTGACTACTCTCTTTAACAAATCATGGGATGATAGGTTGGTACCTGAGGACTGGAGGAGGGTGGATGTGATTCCTCTTTACAAAAGTGGGAGCAGGACAGAGGCAGGAAACTACAGACCAGTTAGTTTGACCTCAGTGCTAGGGAAAATGATGGAATCACTTCTGAAGGAAAGAATTGTTGAGTACCTAGAGGCCAGTGGGGCACAGGACCCAAGGCAGCATGGATTCATGATGGGAAAGTCATGCCACATGAATCTAATAGGTTTCTTTTACTGGGTGACCAAAGTAGTAGACCAGGGAGGGGCTGTGGACATGGCCTACCAAGATTTTAGCAAGGCATTTGATACAGTTCCACACAAAAGATTAATACACAAGTTAGCCAGCCTTGGAGTGGGTCCCAAGGTGGTAGCCTGGATAAAAAATTGGCTAGACAACAGGACGCAAAGGGTAGTAGTAAATGGAGTCCACAGAAGAAAGGAGAGTTACTAGCGGGGTACCACAGGGTTCAGTACTGGGACTGGTCCTTTTTAATGTCTTTATAAGTGACATTGCAGAAGAACTGGAAGGAAAAGTATGTCTCTTTGCAGACAGCACAAAGATCTGCAACAGGGTTGATACACAAGATGGGGTGGAAAGGATGAGAAGGGACTTGGCAAGATTAGAGGAATGGTCAAATGTATGGCAGCTGAGATTCAGTGCAAAGAAGTGCAAGGTAATGCACCTGGGAAACAAAAACCCAGGGAAAGAGTACACAATGGGGGGTGAGATACTGACAACAGTAAAATTGGAAAGGGACCT
The DNA here is from genome assembly GCA_016271365.2 of Neoceratodus forsteri. Classification (NCBI taxonomy): domain Eukaryota; kingdom Metazoa; phylum Chordata; order Ceratodontiformes; family Ceratodontidae; genus Neoceratodus; species Neoceratodus forsteri. The sequence goes on from CM057453.1 coordinate 1,192,366,775, forward strand.
GGAGGTAATTATATCAGATGACCTAAAGGGGCAAGCAATGTGAGAAGGCAGTAAGGAAGGCTGGGGGGATACTGGGATGCATAGGAAGAGGCATCAATATTAGAAAACAGGAAGTTGTTATCCCTCTGTACAGACAGTTGGTGAGACCCCATCTGGAGTACTGTGTGCAGTTCTGGAGACCCCATCTCCACAAAGACATAGACAGAGTGGAGGCTGTCCAGAGGAGGGCAACCAAAATGGTGCAGGGTCTGCACCAGAAGACATAAAGAAAGACTAAAGGAGCTTAATATGTATACCCTTGAGGAAAGAAGGGAGAGAGGAAACATGATAGAAACTTTTAAGTACCTCAAGGGAATCAACAAAGTCCAAGAGGGTAGCACCTTTCAGAAAAAGAGATGTGCAAGAACAAGGGGGCACAATTTGAAGATAGAGGGGGGGACCGCTCAGAGGTAATGTGAGGAAGTATTTTTTCATGGAGAGGGTTGTGGATGCATGGAACAGCCCCGCTGAGGAGGTCATGGAGTCAAGAACAGTGGGGGAATTCAAGAATGCATGGGACAGACATAAGGCAGTCCTAGTGGGGGGTAGGAGGAAGTAAGCTGTTGGTTAACTAGGATCTGCAGCTTACCTGTTAGGTAGGAAAATGGGCAGACTAGGTGGGCCAAGCGGTCCTTATCTGCCATCAAATTCTATGTTTCTATGTTTCTAAAAGAAGCTCTACCCCCTCCCCCAACAGACACATCAAGCAGGCAAGTGCAACAGTTACAACATATCATATAATTCTGATTACAAGTGATTTATATACTGATTTATACCATTAATAAGCAAGAATTTTTATGCATGGACACTCTTTTCTTTCTGAGCTTGGTAATCACAATTAGCATTATTTGTCTGGGATGTTGCAGGTATCCAAATACTGCTTTGGGAAAATAACTCTTTGTTTTTCATACCATGGGCACCTCAATGTTACGTGCTTCTTCGATTTCCTGTAAATTGCAGTAGCAAAGATTGGAGATATTATGTTCCTTATTGTATCTAGCTTCTAATTCCATGCTATCAAAAGCTTCAGATCTAAATCTAGTCAATACAGCCCTATGCTCACGTGTTTTTACTATATTTAAGTATGGTTTTAAATTATGTTCTATAGTATTGCCCACAAGGCAGTTTGAAATTTTTATTTTTTTTTAAATCTAATAGATCTTTTTGCCTACAAGTATGATAAAGTTTCTATGTAATATACCCCATGTATGTTCTACTTAAGTTAATATTTTGTTTTCCCCATACGTTTAAGTATGTTAATCTGTTGTTGTCTAATAATCTCTCTATCCTATTTAACCAACCAGCCTTATTGAATCTTAATACATTTTCTTTTTCCTTCATACATGCTTTAATGAGGTTATCAGTTGTCTGTGACTTCATTTTTACCCAAAGGTTAATTTGTTTTGCCTGTATCATAAAACTGAGAATCGGCTGACCCAACTGTGATCTAACCAGCTCAGTAGGAGTACCCAAGGAAAGTCTGAGAAGTTTTAACACTGACTCAGTACTAGAAGAGACATTAGCACCTCCCCAAACTTCAGATGAATATAATATCTGTGAGATAACTTTGGTATTCATGGTTTTTATAAATAGGACTCCCATACAACCCCCATACAAGTAGTTACAACTATTCAATGCTTTTATTGTATTATTAGCTTTACTCAGAAGATGCTTTATATGTTTATTCCATAATAAGTTACTGGCAAACCACACCCACAGATACTGATATTAATGTATTTGAGTCTCTTATTACCTATATATAAGGATCTATATTTTTTTCTATTGCCAAATACTATAACCTGGGTTTTTTGAAGCATTAGGCTTTAGATTGTGTGAGGTACTCAGTTTATCCATTAAGTTCAGAGCCTTCTGTAGGCCCAATCTACTAGTTGAAATTATTGCAAGATTGTTTGCGTAAGCAAGGACCAAAATCTTATAACTCCCAATTTTAGGTGCATGCTGATCATTGTCTTGGAGCACAAGTATTATATCATTTATGTAGATGTTAAAAAGCATGGGAGCCAGAACACAGCCCTGGCAAATGCCAAGGTTTGTTCTAATTTTACCTGTTAAATCCCCTACTTTTGTACATTTAACCTGTACCCAGGTATCAGTATAGAGTCTCTGGATTAAACTAATCAAGGTACAATCTATGCCCAATTTTTGCATTTTATCCCAAAGTAATGTTCTTAGCAGAAAATCAAAAGTAGATGAAAAATCTACAAAAGCAGCAAAAAGTGAATGTTTTCTGATAGTACAGTATTTTTCATGTAAACGATCTAATAGAAATATCTGAGTAAAAGTTCCTTTATTTCTAGTAAATCCAGCTGGCAAGTGAGATAATATTTTATTTTGTTCTAACCATTCAATCAGTCTATTTATGAGTACTTTTGCAAATAATTTTGCAAGATTATCAAGAAGACTAATAGGCCTATAATTATCAGGTTCAGTTTTAGCTCCTTTTTTATAAGTAGGTATAATGTAACTGCCGTACCAAGTCGTAGGAAAGTAATCATACATTATCATTTTGTTAAATAAATCTGAAAGAACCTGAAACCACCAGTCTCTATTCTGCTTACAAAAATCTATTGAGAAATTGTCCGGTCCTGGAGATTTATTTATTTTAAAGCTATTAATAGCCAGCCCAATTTCTTGGGCCATAAACCAATTAAAATCTCCAGTGATTTGACTACTGACTCATTTTTAATTTTATTGTAAAATAATCTAGTAAATTAATCTTCCCATATGTCAGGGAGTAATGTATATAATCAACCTAGTTTTGATTAATTTTGTACCACTGGCAACTAATGTCCAGAATGTTTTATCATCTCTGTTTACTATTGCATTGTACATTATATCCCAAAGGTGCTCTTGATGTTCTAATTTTTTCTTAGTAATATGCATTTTATAATTTTTCCTAACTGAATTAAGCTCATGTATGTTTTTCCTGTTAGGATTCCTTTTAGTAATTCTTAACTGTTTGTTTAAATTCCTTTTTCTTGCCTGCAGAACCTATGTAACCAATTTTCATATTTAGTGGCTGTCCCAGGCTTCCCAGCATCTACTATCATTATATCCATACAAGCAAAATATGTTTGCAGAATTAGATTATATAACTGCTCTGGTTCCATGTCAATTTGGAGATTTGCTGATGAGCTTTCCCTAAAGTAATCAGATGCAACATTTAAATTGTCAGTGGGGACTTTATCACACCTTACTCTATTGTTCCTAATATGTATTACTTCTTCCTCTGGGTGAACATTGGGTTGACTAGTTATCCTATATAACAATAAAGGCATGTGATCACTTTCTACCCTTTGTAGTATTTTTAAATCTGAGTACCTCACATAATCATATATTGTACATAAATCAAAATATATTGTCAAAGTTCCCCTTGTATTTAAATAAGTAGTCTTTCCCTCAATGTTAGAGAGAAATCTTCCATTTAATATAATTAACTGTAATGTATCTATTAATTTTGCCATGTGATGGTACTTATATGTATTTTTCTTATCCATAGATTTCCTATCTTGAATGTCTAGATTTAAAGCTACTTCTTTTAAAGCATCATTTTGTTTATCATTTGGAAACCTAATATTAAAATCACCTTGTATCAAAAGTTCAGTGCAGGAATTATCCTGCATTGTGGATATTATATCTTGTACCATTACATCTAATACATTTTTATTATGTTGAGATGAATTGGAAGGAGGATTGTAAAGGTTAACTAGAAGAAATATATCATCCCTTAATCTAAGAACAATAAACACAATAATTTGGTTTTATTTTAGTGGTAATAACTTTTGTTTGATCTGTAATCCTAACATATGTAATCAGACCACCCATATAATGACCCATCTTTTTTGTTTTAAACCTGAACTTTGTATAAGAGTGTAACCATTAAGTTACATTTTCTCCACATCTTCTTTACAATGCCAAGTTTCCTGAAGTGATATAATATCACATTAATTCAGGAAAGACAAAAATTTGGTGTCTATATATTTAGGAATGATACCTGCAATATTCCAAGATAATATGCCAATTAGTTGTTTATTTTGTTCCATATATACTCTTGTGGAGGTGTCCAGCAGTCCATACGCCCGGTGAGGGCAGTTGTCACTTGGTCCTACCAACCCCAATTTCAGAGAATGTCAATCACTGTCCTCACTCAAGACCTTGAATCTGTTGGCCACCTCCACACTATATAGATTATTAAGATCCATAGAGTGATGCTGTTCCCAACCTACAAGCCTATTTTCCAAAGTAGTAAAATCAACAATATGGATGCCCAGACTATCCACTTTGTGACTAACATGCAACATTTTCTCTGTAAAAAATGATTATTTACTGTTCAAACAATTTGATTGCCATCTTCCCAGTTTTTATATACTCTATAAAGATCTGCAATGTCATCTGTATAAAATTCAAGTCCCAGAAAATTAACCATCATTTGCTGTATAATCATAGTCAAATTTTTCTAAGTTTCCAAACCCCTCAGATATAAACCAAAAATAGAAACTGTGGTATTAAAACAAACATCTGGTACATTATCAGAAAACACAATATCTTGTAATGTGAATACATTTGCAAGTTTTTCAGTAAGATCTAATTTTGTTCGTATTCCCTTCTTTAATAGGGAAGAGGCAGGAACTGGGTAATCCATATTCAGATTCATTTTATGTAATAAGATCGAATTTCTCCAAATATAATCAGCCACTCTAGAGTTAAGCAATAAGCCATAAGGGGGTGTGGGTTATCAGGGGATTTACCATGGCTGGAGTGGGTAAATCCTCGCCAGCTGTGGTAAATCCTCTGATAACCCACATCCTCTGAGTGGCTTATTGCGACTATACCAAGGTAAATTTTTTTTACTATAATACAATACAAATATTAAAGAGGTTGATTTTTTTTTATTGTATTTATTCCTATGCTGCAGATGATTAGGATTATATACTTATCAACAGCAGTTGGTCATCAGAGGATTTACAATGGTGGTAAACTACCAGTCTTATTGATTTCATTGGCTGTTCACTTATGTCCATGGTATAATTAAGCAATAAGGCACGACAGGGTGTGGTATATCATGGGATATTGTCATGCCTCGGGTGGTTGGGCACGAGGCCGCAGGCCGAGTGTGTCCAACCGTCCTGAGAAGTGACGATATCCCATGATATACCACACTCTGGAGTGCCTTATTGCTATTATGAACTGGATTAATTGATATTTTATGCCTTTAATGCAAAAAAATAAAGTTTTTAAATATTTAAATACTGTCTTTATATGAGTGTAGGTAGACATTAAAAAAAAGTTCATGTACGTCATGTTTTGGCCAGTAGGTGGTGCTGTTGCAGGAGGATTTTGTTACAGTCTTCATTGTTGTGGTATTGATCCCCCCCCACCCAGAAGTTTAGTTTACTCACGCATGGTTAATATTGTTTTGATTTGTTTTTTCTTTGTTGAGGAGGTGAAGATGAGTTGTGCCCTACTTCTGAGGAAAGTGAGAAGGTAAGGGTAAAGCCTGAGGAGTGGGTTGTACATTTTGCCGTTTGGCGTGAGGCAGCGTGGCAGTGAGGCGAGCAGTACTTGGCGCTCTGCAGTGAAGCAGTTGCGAGAAAGAAAGGGAGAAGTTTTTTTTTTTCTGTTTATAGCGCGTCTGCTTTGGGCGACGTGTATGGGGGGGCAATTGTGAGGATGTGGTTTTTTTTTTTTTTTTGCCTGTTAGTGTTAGTGGAGGTCGGTGGAGAACATTGCACTGGGAGTGAACAGGCTGGTGGCCGGAGGTTTTCTGAAACCGTGATGATGTAGCCCGATATCATCACAGCTCCGAAGACCTCTCGGCCAATCAGCTTGCTCCATTTACGATCGCCGGTTCATAATGTTGAATAAACAACACCACTAATTCTTCACCTATACAGTCATAGGCTTTAGTGGCTTTCATGATGTCCTCATAGGCAGTATCAAGCTCTAACCATTCATCGCATATTATTTGGCAAAGTATCAGCAAGACTTGGTAATTTTCCATTTCACTTCAGGGTATTCCTCTAACTACCAGAATGGTCTGTTTCTGATCTAATTCAAAATCCTCTAATATAGACATTTTTACCTATTCCTGTATTTTTGTATCCCTAGCAATATCCCTTGTGTCTTGTTTCTTTCCTATTTTAACTACATTTCCAGCAATTTCATGATCTTTCTTCTGTATGCTATTCTCTTTCTATCTTTTCATTTTGCTTTTGGTAATAATTTTATTTTTATTACCTTGTGTCATTACTAAATTGTTAGTAGATGAAGAATTGTTTATTTTTGTGTTATGATTTACTGTTTCCTCTTTAATGACTTTCTGTTGTCCCTTGGTCCCCCCCCCCGCCCCCGCAGTCAGAACATCCTGTTTTTCCCCTTTTGCACTGACCCCTTGTTTAATTTCAAGCATCTCTGTATCTCTTACATCAGTTTCATTATTTAATTATTTTGGAAGATAGTTACTGTCCTATTTCTTCAGGGTTTCAATGAGAACTGTCTGAATTTCAAGCATCTCTTTATTCCTAGCAATCTCCCCCCTTAACTGTAGCATCTCATTTTTCATCAGAATAATTAGTTCCATAATTACAATACTTGCTATATGGGGGGTCTTTCAACACCTTAATCAGGTCAATTTCCAAGAAAGGACAATAGGCATGGTCTGAGCAACTAGATAACTGGTTTTCCTTAGTATCTGTTAATCCTTTATTTTGTTCTTGTTCTATATACTTTTTCTTTCCAATAATGGCATTTTGCAAGTCCTGTCTAATTTCAGCCAGTTCATCATCCTGAACCAAAACCTTTCAAGCCGAAGTCTCAGTTAAACTAGAAACAGATTCTGGCAGGCATTGGAAGCTGTCTCTAGAGTCCACAGAAACAATTTCTATGAGCCCCAGACCCAGCCCCCCAGGCTCAGGGGCGCCCAGGTCCACTTCAATGTCACAGTCCCCATCTCTGTGCTGTAGCTCATCACATTCTGTGTCAAAAGTTAAATTAGAGGATTTTTCTAGAGGCAGATCATTAAAGAATTTTTGTCGTAAAACCACTTCTGTAGTGTTAACAGCCGTATCTTGTATTAATACTGGTGTAGATGTGTCCCCTATATTTACATCTTTTAACTTCTTTGTGTGAGCTGTAATCAAGGTCTGTCCATCCTTATTATTACCTGATTTGTCCTTCATCTTCTTTCTGGTCTGTTGGGGAAGGGGAGAGAGAGGTAGAACCATCTTCTGTTTGCTGCTCTTCCTTTTTATTTAGGTGTTTTCCACTCTTTTGTTTAACTTGTATAGAACCTTTACTACTACCTTTCTTTACACTTTGAATATTCATTTTACTCCCTGTTGTATTTGATTCCTCAATAATCTGGTTTAAAACCACTTCTGATTTCTTATTTTTTCTAGTCTTCATACTTAAAATGTGGTTTTTAAATGGTACCACAAGAATCAATCTAAAAGTGCAGTAAGCACACTAAATGCTCAAAGGGTGTATGCAGTTATAAATGCAGATGGTGTGTAATCAAAAAAAGGACCTATTACACTATACACAAAAAATGTTACAGGTTAAAATATCCACTACTGAGCAATATGTAATGTAAAAATATATGAAAGAAAAATCACTCAGTAGAAATTGCTGGCAGAAATAAATTAAAAAAAAAAATGCCAGTTTATAAATGGGTAGATGTACAACTGAGGATTCTAGACAATACTTGCAACAGTTCTGGTTTTCAGTGTTCCAAAGTCCAGTCTTTCCCAATTATCAGCCAAGAAGATAATTCAAAGTCTAAAACCATGAAATTCCAGGTTGCCAAAATTTAAACCACCTCGTGTCCTCAGACCCTTTCTTCTGAAGATCAGTGCTCTGTCCATTTTGCAGCATGCAGCTTCGCATCTTGCAGGACAGACAGGACACCCAGGACTCCCATGAAAATTCACTAAGCAGGGAAAAGAAAGAACACACTGATAGATAGGGCCAGATGGAAGGGACCACAGTTAGTTTGTATATTCTAAGAAAAATGACCCTCAAACTACTTAAAAAATATGAGCAACAGAAATACAAAAGGAAAAAAGAAAGAAAACAGGTCTATCAATTACATAAAGGAAAAAAGAAACATCAATATACAAATGATAACATAACAATAACCACAGTAATTAACAAATTCTGCTTAAAAACTGTTACTTACTCATAGTAGTAGTTTAATATTAAAACATAAACCCCATAGGGGTATGTATAATCCAAAAGCACCACTCCAATTCCACTCTGGTATCTTTATAGAAAAAAGCGAAAGACTGAGGGACTGAAAAGCAAATGTTTTCCTCTTGGATGATCTTAGACTCAAAAGGAGTGTCCGCATGTAACTTACTCCAGAAAACCACGCAACACTGCTCCTGATCACTAGGGCAGTATGAGCAAAGCGTAAAAGCCCAGAAGAAAATCGAATCACAAAAATAAAATGGTTCTTGAACCAAGCCGCACAAGTGTGTGGCTAAGTGTAGAAGCTCAAAAAACACAATCATGTAGGCTAAAAGCAGGAATAAAGTGTGGGGCTGAATACAAATGGATCATCTCCACACCAGTTCCTGATACTGCACATGGCTCAATCACCAGTCAATTGAAAAGCAATTTAATAATTAAGGAGCAGTATGCTCTAAGGGTGAAAATTACTACCCTTGTGGCCTTCCCGTGTCCTTTTAATTATTCAATTAGTTTCGGCCCATCTTCTGGGCAGCCAGTCAATCGCTAAAGCCTGGTACCTATAATTCAGGTAGAGTTAATTGTGTAAGTAATAATACCCGACAGGGTGGGCGTTATTGGGATATAATGGACCGCCCAGCCTTATAGCCCCTGGAAGGTCCGTTATATCACATAACGTCCACCCTGAAGGGTATTATTACACTTAGATAATGGGCTTTTTACATTTTTTAGAAGAAATCATTTATAAAATGTTAAGAAATAGGTTGAAGTATTAAATTTATCAATAAATTATTTTTTTTATAAAGTAGTACCTTTGATGCTGTTTTTATTATCGTTTGCTTAGTAGATGGTGCTGTTGAATTTTGTGTTCAGATATTGGATTGAATGTAATGCCTTTCTTAGAAGTAGCATTGTGTAGTTTTAACATTTTGTTTGCTGTTTTATGGTTATGCATTTTTGTGTGTCCGACCCCGGACCCGAGTAGTATTTTTTTTTTATTAATTGTGATGGATTATGAGAGATTTTGTTTAGATTAGAAGAGGGGTAAAAGGTGTGGATTCTGTGTTACGGAGCACTAAGTGGATGCTGAGGAGGGACTAACATCCAAAGTTTGACAGAAGGGAGAAAGGAAAAGTAATGGCACAATAAAAGGTACATTGCTGTGGTTTTGGTTGAGATGGGATGTCTAGCTTGTGTGATTACTGTACCGAATAGGAATCGGACCAGTGACGGAAGTTTTACTTTCACTGTCAATATCTGGGAAATGGGCTGCTGGTTTTAAGGAGCTAATACGTCGAGTAGCTTGTGGGGGAGTGTGGGATGTGACAGCGTGTTTTAAGTTTTACAGTTTGTTGGAGTGAGCAGTGGATGTGTTTTGTTCTGGACAGGAGAATAAAAAAATGGCAGTGTGTACGGTTTTCAGTTTGGTGTGAGTGAAGGTTGCTTCGGTACTTCATAGAAATTTGTAAGCGGGGAAAAAATGGCAGTTGATGAGTTTCGAAATTCAGGGTGCCCAAGAATATCCTTAATAATAGGGCACCCTGAATTTCCACTTGTTTTGAAGCGGGCATTATTAAGAAACAACAGCCTGGGTGGCAGGCTGTTTCAGCCCAATCAGGATGTGAGTTTCAATGTACCCATTATCTAAGATTAATTAGTATCTTGGGAATTAAAACCCAGACCACGTATAATGCCCCAGTGCAATGCGCCGAACCAAAGGAAATAGTGTTTCAAAAAACAAAAACAATACAAAACCAGACACGGGCCCAGACACAGACCTCACGCAGCCAAACAGGCACACACAAAAAAGGAACGGAAAACATAAACCAAAATCCAAGCCACCAGAGCAGACAGTAGAGCAGAACAAATGAAACTCCCCCCTCCCACCCAACCAACCCAACCTGCCGTAAACTGGGCCTACCACTACAATCTCCCCTCTACCCGCCACCTACAAAATCCCACCAGCATACAAGTGCACATCACCCACACACATTCATCACAAGAAAAACACAAACTAAAATAAAAATACGATATACACCGCTTTTACACCCTTTACTAAAAGAACTGCCAAAAAGACACATAAGTGTCTTAATCTTGTTAGAACAGCTCAGTCTCCACAATGTCCAGCCCTCCACTGGGCTGCCCTATTTCTCCTCACACCCAGAGCAGGCTCTTGCTACCATTCGAACTCCAGGTGAAGATTAGCAGAACTGTGGGACTATTGGGTTGTATTTTTTCTGATACACAAGCTCGTCTGGAAAGGCGCTGATGATAAAAGTAGCTACCGCACACTTCTCTTTGCACCAGTATCCTTTAATTTTGAGGCAATGGTAGCATACCTGGTCTAGGTCAAAGGCAAGTGTGTCAGCACTCCTGCTTCTGCAGCTTCTCCACAGCTACACAGTGTGCAGTTGCACAGTCCTCCTAGAGCGTAACATGAGTTGAGGCCCAATTCTGGTGACTGTGTGTGACCACCTACAGGCTTATGAATACATAGATACATTAATACTGATGGCAGACAAGGGCCTTTGGCCTGCCTAGTCTGCTCAATTGCACGTGTAATTTTGCCTCTTCAAGCGTCTCTTGAAATGGGTTGTCCCCTTCCCCCAGCTGCTAGGATCCCCCAATACCTATCCCATGCATTCTTGAATCCTGTAATCATTTCAGTCCCCACCACCTCCTCTGACACTTGTCCACCACCCTTTCCATGAAGAAATACTTCCTCACGTTATCTCTGAACCTTCCTCCCTCCAATTTCATCCCATGACCCCTAGTCTTAGAACATCTCTTCCTCTGAAAAATAGTGTTTTCCTACACTTTGTTCCTCCTCGTGAGGTACTTGCAAGTCTCTATCATATCCCCTCTCTCCTTCCTCTCCTCCAGGGAGTACATATTCAAGTCCTTCAGCCTGTTTTTGTAGAACTTGTGGTGCAAACCCTGTACCATCTTTGTTACCCTCCTCTGAACTGTCTCCACCCTGTCTATATCTTTATGTAGGTAAGGCCTCCAGAACTGGACACTGTACTCCAGGTGTGACCTCACTAATGTTTTATACAGTGGAATTATGACCTCCCTTTTCCTGCTGGTGATGCCCCTGCCTATGCATTCCAGCATCCTATTTCCGTTACCTGCTGCCTTGTCACACTGATTCCCAACCATTAGGTCCTCAGAGATGATAACTCCTAGGTCCCTTTCCTGCTTGGAGCATTCTATATCCTCCCCCCAGCTGATATGTTGTTCCAGGGTTTTTGTTCCCCATGTGCATTATTTTACATTTCCTTGCATTAAATTGCAACTGCCACTCCCTTGACCATTCCTAAAGCTTCTGCCGATCTCTCCTCATTCTATCCACACCTTCTGGTGTGTCCACTCTGTTGCAGAGCTTTGTGTCATCAGCAAACAGGGAAATTCTCCCTTCTGTAATCCATAATGTCACTGATAAAGATGTTGAACAGGACCGGACCCAGCACTGATCCCTGCGGCACTTCACTGGTCACCCTTCCCTCTACAGAGTGACAGTCATTTACCACCATCCTCTGTGTCCTGCCATCCATCCAGTTCCCCACCTGCCACACTACTGTCCTACCTGCACCCATATTGCCCAGCTTGTTTAACAGCCTCCTATGGGGCACAGTGTCAAAGGCCTTACTGAAGTCCAGATAGGTCACATCCACTGCCCCCCCAACCCACCTCCCTTGTCACCCAGTCGAAAAATTCAATGAAGTTAGTCTGGCACGACCTCCACCCAGTAAAACCATGCTGCCTTGGGTCCTGTGGACCTTTGGCCACAAGGTGGTCCACTAATCCCTTCTTCAGTAGTGCTTCCATAATCTTCCCCACTACTAAGGTGAGACTGACCGGTCTGTAGTTTCCCACTTCCTCTCTGTTCCCACTCTTGTATAAGGGGACTACATCAGCTGTTCTCCAGTCTTTGGGCACCTCACCTGTTTCCAGTGATTGGCTAAACACGGTCACCAAAGGTTTAGCCACCACTTCTCTAAGCTCCCGCAGCACCCTGGGGTGCACCCCATCTGGGCCCATAGCTTTATCGACTCTCATTCCTTCCAGTTCCTTTAGGACCCTTTCCTGTGGAAAGGGACTTGCATCCATTTCTGTGCCCCCCCCTTTGTACTGCCTTCTGGCCCACTTCCAGACTCTTCTACTGTAAAGACTGAGCAGAAATATCTGTTCAGTATGTCTGCTTTACTGTTGTCATCCTCAACACTACTCTCGCCCTCACCCGTTAGCCTCACTATCCCTCCCCTTGCCTTCCTTTTTTTCACTTATGTGCCTGTAAAATGTTTTCTCCCCTCTAACCACTGTTTTTGCAATGTGCTCCTCTGTTTGAGCTTTGGCTTCCCTTACTGCCCTCCCTGTTTCCCTTTGCTTCTCCTGGTACCTCTCTCCCTATCCCCTTCTGCCTGTGTCTTCTTGTGTTGCTTGAATGCAGTCCGTTTGGCTTTAACTTTCTGTGCTACCTCCTTGGAATACCATAAGAGTTTCCTCTTCCTTTTCTCCTTGTTAAATTGTGTTGCCTTTGCTATCCCTGTTTTAAATACTGACCAGTGTTCCTCCACCCCTAATTCCATCCCCATTCCAGCTAGTGCTTCTTCCTAGCACGTCCCCATTCTTCCAAAACCTGCCCTCCTAAAGTCTAGGATATTTGTTTTACTGTGGCAGGGATCTACCCATTCAGTCATTTCAAACCACAGTCTCTGGTAGTCACTGTTTTCCAGGTGCTTCCCTACTGTGACCCCCGTCACACTGTCCCCGTATGTGAGTGCGAGGTCCAGTATTGCCTCCTGCTGAGTTGATTCCATAACCAATTGTTTAAAGAAGGCTCTCTGAAGGGAGTCCAGGATAAATCTGCTCTTGGCTGCTGCTGCTGCTGGGAGATCCCAGTCCACATCTGGCATGTTGAAGTCTCCAACCAACACCACCTCACCCTTGTCCACCATTGTTTGGGTGGTGAGCATCAATTCCCTACCTGTTTCTTCCACCTGGGTTGTTGGTCTATAGACTGCTGCTGCTGTGCAGATGGCTGCCCCCTTTTCTTTCGAGCTTAACCCACAGTATCTTCCCCCCTTCCTTGTTCCCCTTGGATATCTGTGGCCTTAATGTTATCTTTCACATACAGTACTACTCCTCCCTCCTTCCTGCCCTTCCTAACTTTCCTGAATAGGTTATAGCTGAGTATGACCCTCTCCCAGTCGTGGTTATCATTACAAGTCACCATGATGGCCACAATATCCAGGTCTGACTGTACCATAGCTGCCTCCAAGTCCTCCATCTTGTTGCTGAGGCTCCTGGCATTGGCACACGTGGCTTTCCATGTGTACCAATGCCAGGAGCCATGAATGAGGCTAAACCTAGCTGATGTGGGTTTCCAATAACAGATTCAGAGTTTACAATGTGTTTTATTCATGTGATTTATGATATTAAAGCTTCAGCCACCGTAACACTAAACAGATGACTAAATTAACTTGTTGTGCTCACCCAGATAGGGTGTAGCTGTAAGGTTTAGCTATAGCACAGAAGACAGGAATAAAAACTACTTGTAGTGCTCACCCAGATAGGGTTTGACAGAAAACACTCAGCTATAGCACAGGAAACAGGAGTACAAATTACTTCATAGTGCTCACCCAGACATAGTGTAGCAGTAAGACTTAGCTATAATGCAGGATTAAAAACTACCTTCTAGTGCTAGCCCAGCTAGGGTGTATCTGTAAGACTTAACAAAAGAATGAGAACTACCTCATAGTTTTCTTTTTTTTTTTTTGTTAAATCTTCTTCCCTCCGGTCGCGGTCTATGGAGCCTCTCTCAGGCATCCTGCCTGCTTCTGTCCTACCTGAAGTCCTCCTACCTGTGCTTCCTCTCTCCCCCTCCTCTATCCACAATCAGTACCCCCAGCTTAACCCCTCTGGGGTGGGGATGCCCCTCCTCTTTGGGCTCTCTTAACAGTCAGTTCTGACGTGGCAGAGGACTGGGCGGAGGAACCTGGAAGGCCAGACAGGGAGGACCCAGCTGTGGGCATGGGGGCAGGTGCCATCACCTACCCTGCAGACTGGGGTTTTCCTTGTTCTGGTGAGTGCATCTCTCCCCTCCCATGTGTGTGCACATCCCGACGCAAGGCACACGGCAACCCTTCCCAGCATTGGGTCACACCAACTACCTGCTGCTCAGCGAGCCACAGCACTCCCGGTCTCCACCAGGAGCTGCTAATACACTGAGCAATCCCCAACCTCCCCTCCAGGAAGGAGAGCAGCCCTGCAGGTGCTCAATCCTCTCCAGCCACTGCCATCCTCCAGCACCCCAAGCTCGCTCCTGAACTAGGGTCGCTGGCATTGCATGAGGTGTGGCATCCAGCGCCTCAACCCTCAGTGCCACCGGGCTGGCTTCGAACTACCTTATAGTGCTCACCCATGTAGGGTGTAGTTGTAAGACTTAACTATAACACAAAAAATGCCTAGGAAATTATACCTATATTTATTATTATTATTTTTTTTCTTTTAGCCTTTGGTAACCAGGTAAGGCCCACTAGGCAAAAGTGCCTGGATATTAGCAATAAGCACAACTGTAACAGATGCAGCCTACTCCATTAACCAGCAGTGCTCACCTAGATTGGTAGCAGCTAGGACCTAGTTGTAGCACACTCATCAAACAAGGCAGTTACCACTTTTAAACTTTTACCTGTGCTGCAAGAGGCAGAGTTACTGTCTGCTGGTTGCCACCTCTTGCTGATTTTCCCATGCAGACTCTTCCAACATCCTTTTTGCTATGGTCCTTGGTGCAGAGGGTGACAGCATGGAGGGTCACTTGTGAGCCAGACATAGACAGAGTTGTAGACCCACCTTCAGGGCCCAGGAACACAACTGATTGGCTTATGCACGTGCAGAGGGGAATGGTTTCTTGGTGAGGTGAGCTGGCTGCAGAGGTTGTCCTTCAGACTGAAGAGGTGGCGATCTGGCTAGGGAGAACAGTGAAGCTGAAACTCTGCTCTCTTCCCACTCCAGAGCTGGCAGTTCAACAATCTGATGAGAAAAAGATGCGACAGGAGCTGGGTGGCTGGTACTGCATTTAAAGGTCCTGGGCTCACTGTAGACCCCAGGACCCTGGAATGCACCTGATTGGCTGGTACATGTTTAGAGGGGAACAGCTTCTTGGTCAGGTGATCTGGTTGCAAAGGCAGCCCTTCAGGCTGGAGAGGTAGTGATCTAGCTAGAGAGAGCGGGGAAGCTGAAACTCTGCTTTTTCCCCCCTCTGGAGCTGACAGTGCAATGATTCAATGAGAGAAAGCCACTCTGCAGAGGGGAACAGCTTCTCAGGGAAGTGAGCTGGCTAGGGTATTCCTATAAATTAGTGTCTATTTACACAGCACACTCATGAATCTCTGCTTATTTGAGGGTGTGGGCATACCTCCTGGACATAGAGTTCCTTCCAGTCTTAAATAGCATGTTATGCACCCAACTAGAAACAATTCTCTACCCTTAATAATGCCAATTAATGCCTACCATTTGCCTCCTACTCCTCTGTGTGTTAGTCTTAAATTTGGCACTTTAACAACTTGTTTTTTAGAAATCCATGTGTTTTGTACTCACCTTATCTTACTTAGCCACTATTTAGGTAACACCTTTGAAACATTAAATTTCACATGACATTATGTCCCCTTGCTGAAGCTGACTTGTTCTTATTACTCTGCGTTTACCAAGGTGTTTTTTTATCTTATCCTTGAATCTGGTCTCTAAGTTTGTATCTGTCACTGAGTTGATGTTAACTGGCCTGTAATCACTCAGGTTACTTCTGGTTGCCTTCATGAGCACTGGAAAAACATTTTACCACCTCCAGTCCACTAGTACTGCACCACTCTAGTGAACCTTAGAATATCTCTATCAAGAGTCCAGCTGTCTCCTTACTCTGCTCCTTTAATGCTCTTGGATTAAAATAGTAATGCAATGAAATTTATTTTTTTTAAAAGCCAGTTACAGGTACAATTAATAAAAAATATAAGCATACATATCATGTGTCACTCTTTATGCGGATGATCTGGTTATCCTGGCCCACTCTCGGGACATTGCGACTCTCAACCATCATCTGTCTGAGGACTTTAACAACATCCAGGCCTGGGTAACCAAACACAAGCTGATCCTCAGCCTGAAAAAAATGCAGGCTATGTTATTTGGATCAGCAGCCAAGATAAAAGCCTCTCCAGCCCCTTTGGGTATCAGTTGTCTGGACGGAACTCCCCTCCTAACTGTGAACTCCATCAAATACCTTGGGGTGACACTTGACCCTCAACTGGACCTAGGGAGTTATATCTTAAATGTCTGTAGAACAGTGAACTGCAAACTGGGTCTGGCCTATAGGGCCAAATATAACCTGACACCTGCTGCTCATCTGGCGCTTGCTGGAGGTGTACTACTTCCCTTCCTTAGCTATGGTCTCCACCAATTTGCTCGAACCTCCAAAGCTCTTATTACTCGGTGGCACACAACATACAACAATATCTGCCACTTTGCACTGGCCGCCCCCCGTCTCACCCACCATTGTGAGCTTTATAATAAACTAGGTTGGCTTTCTCCAACTAATTACCTGAACTTTGGGCTGGGATGCCTTGTGGATAAAGTGATCAAAACTGGCACCCCTTCAGGGCTGGCACAGCTTCTCACACCTCCTGACCTCTCCTCCTACCCTCTCAGGACCCAGGTTCCTGGGATGCAAAAAGTACCCCTCACCCGAACCCTCATGGGGGACAGGGACTTTGCTGCATGCGTTCCTAGGCTCTGGAACTCCTTTTCTGAACAGGTTCATTCTGCCTCCTCCCATCAGTGCTTCCGGAAATCCCTGTGGGGGTTTCTGAAGCTGGCCTCAGCGTGTGAGTGTCCCAAGTCTCCCTAGCATAATGTCCCAAGCAATGGACCCACATGTTTTTCTGAGGACCTGCTAATGATCTATTGCTCGTCTCTCATGATCCAGTTTCTCCCCAAAGCACTTGACTGTGCAATATTTTTCCAAGTCTATATATTGTTGATTATAAGTACTTTACCACTTTCTGTCATAGTAGTTCACTACATGCATTACTGTTTTGTGACTCAATGTATAATGTTACTCAATGTACTTGCTTTATCTGCTGTTCTGTTCTGAAGTATCTGTATTACCTGTTGTACTCTCCAGGGTCGTTCCTGAAAATAGGCATAATACTTGTCTAGTGTACTACCCGGTTAACAAAAGCTAAATAAATAAATAAATAAACTCTTCAGGGTACCTCCTATGCTGTGCGCCATGTGGTTTTTTTTTCTCTCGATTATAACACATGCCTGATCTACAGTGCAATTTCTATGCCAAATGTGGTGGCTATCTATTTTTCCTGAGGAAAAAACTGAACTAGAAAATCTTATTACCAAATAAAACTGGAAGATGCCTTGAAGCTTTTATAGTGAAAAAAGGTAAGGCCACATTTTTTGCCCAATTTTGTTGGCACTGCTTCTTTAAGACAGCCCAGTCCTGGTGTTTCACTACATTTGCGTGTTTCAAAGTGCTTGCAAGCAAGGCCAAGGATCTGATTTACTTTGCCATGCTCATGTCTTGAATTTGCTTGCCAAGGTACAGCCCCACTGAGTGGCTAAGATAGGTGATGAGAGTTAGAAGCCCCAAAGACTAGCAATGTGTGAATCCCACTAAAGTATGAAGCTGTCCCTGCACTGAACACTAGATATTTTTTAAATATTTCACTTGAACCAAGTTCCTGGACTAGCAAAAGCATAAAATGATAAAAACTTTACATTTTTAAGTGTATCCTGTACACGACCAAGAAAAATTGATATTTTATATTCAACAGCTTAGCACTGTGGCCGGGCTGGTAGCTTGCTGGTTGGTAAGTGCATAAACAATTGCTAATACAGTGAAGGCCATCAGCATTCACTATAAAATACCACCAACAGCTTAATCTGGTTCAGTTTCAGTTGGTTACCATCTGTATTCTGTCCCCCTCCGGATGCCCCTGAAAAGGGGACTTCTAGTCTCAGTGGGCCTACCGGATCAACAAAATTCAATAAATAAATAAATGTTGGATTCAGCTGTTTGCCACTTGATGGCATATACTTGAAATGTTTTGCCAGCTAGAGTCATTTCTTAAACTTTGTATCATGTCAGTACCATGCCCCAATCACTAATATGGTCTGTACCAATAAAACAGTAGCAGTGTAAGTGCATAGGTGCACTTTTTGACATTGAACCCCAACTGCCATGCTCTTGTTGAAACTAGTGTTTTTTTGTGTACAAAATATTAAGCACCTTCAACTGAATAGTAGGAGTTAAGCTGGCCACTACTTCAGACAAAAGGGACCTGGGTGTCATCATAAGCAGCTCCCTAAAAACAAACTGACCAATGGGACAAGGCCTACAGTAAGGCAACCAGAATGTTGAGGTGTATTGGAAGGAGTTTTGATAGTGGGAGGAAAAAGGTAACACTACCATTCTGTAGATCACTAGGAAGACCCTATCTGGAGTACTGTGTTCAGTTCTGGAGTCTCACCTGAGGAAAGACAGAGACAGACTGGAGACAGTGCAGCCCAGAGTAACCAAAATGATTCAGGGCCAACAACGAGATCCAGTGAGGATCAGCTTAGGGCACTGAACATGTACATGTTGGAGACCAGAAAGGAGAAGGGGCACTTGAAAGAGTCCTTCAAGTTCCTGAAAGGAACAAAAGGTAAACTGTGTGAGGAACTATTATTGAGCAGGTATGGCAGTTCAGAAACAAGAGGACATGAATGAAAGCTGGTGGTGGGAAGATTCTGCAGGGATGCAAGAAAGTTTTACTTTACTGAGAGAGTGGCTGAGCCATGGAGCAGCCTACCAGCAGTGCTGGTGGGCGCAAAAACCATTAATGCTTCAAGCACAGCTGGGACAGAGTAAAGAGCTTAATAGTTGCATGGGGGGGGGTAGCTGTAAGGCAGGGAATGAGGAGGGGGAGAGAGATGAGGGTGAAAACCCCATCTGGACAATAGATCATAGAGAACGGTAGGATAAAACTAGAAATACTGAAAGGACCAATGGTCTTTTCCTGCTGACACTGCCTATGTTTTTGTTTCCATTTATAACCTGCAACTGTTCCATTTGGGACAGATTTCAGATACAGCAATTCTGAGGCTTGAAATTAGTAAAAGTTGAGAGGTACTGCATGATTACAGTAGCATGGTATTATACAGTAGTACAGTATGATCAAATCCTTACATTATATATTGCAGTACAGAACAATACAGTACTTGCTATACCAACAATACAGTTTGTGGTGTGCTCAGGAAACACAGGGTGTGCACCTCTCAAAGTGGCTATCTTTGACTCTCCAGACAATGAGATTAGAAGATACAACCAAAGTGGAAGATTAAAGACAACCTCATGATAACTAGGCATATCACCTGAAGTTATTGCAGCCCACAAAAACATACAATACTGACACTTACAGACACACATGGAGGACTCCTGCTAATTCCCTTTGGAATATAAGTCAATGGTAATATAGAAAACAGTGTGCCCTATTACCCATATTTAACCATTTTGATTAGAAAAATTAAAACAGGAGATAGAAAAGGGCAGACAGAAATAAAGATGTACACTTATCTGATCACTCCCAAGTTGTGATCAGGCAATAGATAGGAGAGCAGTATTAACACATTTTTCATTTTTTCAAACTTTTTGAAATAGTCCCTCTTCATTTTAGTCTAGATGAAATGAAGGGTAAAACTATTAAATCAGTTTGCAGGTTTACATTAGTTCATTCTACTATAAATATGACTGTAAATCCCATGTAAACCATTTGGGGTAAAGCAATTGAAATGAAAAACCTTATC
The DNA here is from genome assembly GCA_016271365.2 of Neoceratodus forsteri. Lineage (NCBI taxonomy): Eukaryota > Metazoa > Chordata > Ceratodontiformes > Ceratodontidae > Neoceratodus > Neoceratodus forsteri. The sequence goes on from CM057453.1 coordinate 1,192,386,872, forward strand.
AAGCTTCCTTTTGTAATAAGGTTTGCAGTCCCCCCCCCCCCCATGCACACACACATATTTTGCTTTTATAAGCATAATGCCCATGAATTGTAACAGTCGGTAGATCATCCATGCATTTCTCTGAAGAGGAGGCCAACCAGTATTTCAGTATTACCATTCCTAATGGACCAGACAGGCTCCTGTACCCTCACCTTTAATTCTCTTGCTGTTCTACCAACCTACATTTTGGGGATTAGAATGAGTCTTCTAAATGTTTGTGTAAGTGCCAGTATTGTATGTTTTCGTGGGCTGCAATAACTTGAGGTGATATGCCTAGTTAATGTGAAGTTGTCTTTAATCTCCTACTTTGGTAGTACCCTCTAATCTCGTCTGGAGAGTCAAAGCTAGCCACTTTGAGAGGTGCACACCCCCTGTGTTTCTCGAGCACACCAAAAACTGTGTTGTTGGTCTGGTACTGACATTTGTTGGTGTAGCTTGGATCAGATGCTATAGCAGTAGCATTTACAGGGCACAGTGTGAAACAACTGCAGTGAGCCCCATTAAGCAGAAACATTTTTTGTCTATCTCCTAACTGTTTCATAGTAAATAAGGAAATGAATGAAACAGCAAACCAAACTAGAAGACAAAACCCAGAGGAGCAGACTTTTGTCTTGGAGGACCACCATTACAGTTGTCCTGTTCTCAGGGCTCATGTGGGAACTTGAGGGGTACCTCAGGGATCAGTCCTGGTACTGTCCCTCTTCAACATCTTTTGTTGTGACATAGGGTAGCAACTCAGGGCAAGTTTTTCCTTTTTGCAGATGATACTAAGATATGTGGCCAGGTGGATAGTGAAGAGTGCGTCAAAATTATGAAAGAGGACCACGGTAAATTGGAAAGGTGATCATAGGTATGGCAGTTATGATTTAATGTCAAGAAGTGAAAGGTGATGCACATATGGACAAAAAAATCCTAACAACGAATATGGAATTAAGGAGATTGTAGTGAGAAATAATGCAGAAGAAAAGGACTGGGGAGTAATAATTTCAGACAGTCTGAAGGCATTAACACAATGCAGCTGTGTGGTGTGTAAGGCAAATACTAGATGTTGTGGTGCATAGGGAGGGGGATCACCAGCAGGAGAAAGGAGGTGCTGCTACCACTATATGGGTCAGTGCATTGGCCTCATCTGGAGTTCTGAGTGCAGTCCTGGAGTCCATATCTAAAGAACAACAGGGACAGAGCACAGAAAATGAAGAGGAGGACTGCCAAGATGCTCCAGGGACATCAGGACAGTATGTGCAAGGAGAAGATGGCAGATCTGACCATGTACAGGCTGTAGGCAGAAAGGAAAAGAAGGGACATGATTAAAACATACAAATACCTCCACAGGGTAGTTAAAGTGGATAGCGGTAAATTGTTCAGACTGATTGGGATCACAAACACTGGGGGTAACTCCAAGAAGCAGATGGGGGAGGATTTTTAAGAGAGATACCAAGAAGTATTTTTTATGGAGAGGGTGATGGAGGGGTGGAACAGGCTGCTGGAGGAGGTGGTCTGTGCAAAATCAGTGGGGGGGGATTCAACCAAGAGTGGGACAGATACAAGGACTTGGTAAGGACCACAGCAGAATTAGAGGGAGAAAGGGAAGCAGGAAGAGTTTCTCTGGCTGTCTCACTTAACACTAGTTAGGTAGGAATGGGCAGCTGCAATGGGCCTTTTTATGCTGACAGATTTTATATTTCATTACTATACTATAGTGTATGTTGGAACGTTGTTATGGATGGAAATCCATCCCTACTAAAACGTTGTTATGCTGTACTAGCTACGTCAGCTAGTTTGTTATGCTGTACTAGCTACATAGCTAGTGCAGCATATCAACTTAGAACGTGATCATGCATGCGCGGTGCCTGATCTTCTCCATACTTGGCAGTGGCCGCGGCGACAAGAGCAAGCGTGCTGGAGAGAAAAAGGAACAAGTGCCAAACCAAAGTAAGACATAATCATTTTAGCAGGGATCTTATGTTTTTCAACATACACTATAAAAAATAATGGATGACTAACAAGATAGGTAACAAGTATGTTAGTTCATCTCGAGGTTGCCAGGGCGACTGAACCTCTCGGGCTGCACTCTCAAGGCTCAAACAGTCGCCGTAGGAACCTCTCAATGAACTAACTGGCTTGTTACTGATAGTTAGTCATCCATTATTCTCTATGTATTATCTGTCAGCTGAGGAATGCAGGTAACAGAGTATGCCAGCTCTAAGATCCATTGACGTCCATGGCTCTCCAGGTACCAGTACCATTCCAGTTGCTCTGGTCCTGGTGCCACCCCAAAGGGAGGGAAGGTGTGGTAGCTTTGGTGTGCTGTCCTGCGGCCACAGCACAGAGTAGCTTGCCTCAGCCTGTAAACCCTGAAATGATATACATCATGTGGGGATTGATTAATGTCACTGATCATCTCCACACAGTGCGGTTTAGTGCATGCATAAACAGTACTTAAACTGTGCTGTACTTACCGGCGCTGGTGTAATTATATTTCACAGATGCCCTTCCAGAAGAAAGATTTATAGTTTCAGGAAAAAATTCTAAATGATAGTCTAGGACAATGATTAGGTCCCCTTCCCCAATAACCCGTGAAAGATTAGTCTGCACTTCCTTCAACACATCACAAAATCCTGAGTGGGTGTGAGATGGGACATAAATGCTTCCCAGACTAATAGGTTCCACCCCATAGGTACCTCCTAGCATTAGAACCTGACCTTCAGTATCCTTGTAAGTGCGGTGGAACCCTATCTGCAGTTGTTTGGCAAATAAAATGACTGTCCCCGGGGCTAAACGAGTAGGCATTGTGATAGGCCTCTTCCACCCACATAGCCTGTAGATGGCGTTCCTCTTTGGAGGAGAGGTGGGTCTCCTGCATGAAGGCTGTATCATGCCCCATATCTCTGAATTTAGACAGAACCTTTCAGTGGTTTACTGGGCATTTAAGCCCAATAACATTCCAGCCATTGATTCGTAAACTCTCATAGGGAGCCATAGGAGAGTTAAAGGAAGGGACTACCCAGTCACCCCCCTCCCCGTGGCAGGCCTTCAACCCCACAGCTAAACACTGCTCCCTCCCACAAGGTGCTCACCAAGCACCAAAAGCCCCCAGGTGTCAAATTCCAACACATATAGGGAGCAGAAAGAGCAAAATTAAACAGTTTACAAATATAATGAAATCGTACTTTGTTCACAGAGTGTCTTTTATCCATAAGATGCTCTCCAGTTGACCTCAGAAAACAACTGAATGAGGACAAAGCAGGTCTAAAACATCACTCCACATAGATCTGGGAATAGATACAGTACATTCCACTTGTATGCAATTCGGTTGTATGCAATATTCGCTTGTATGCGCAAAATCATGATGTCCCTTTTTTTCCCAGTGTCTTCCAGCTGTTTTAAACTGGATGTATGCAACTCTTTTTTTCGGTTGTATGCACAAAAACTTAACTAACTTCAAAGAGTTACTTATCTGCAGAGTGTTTAAGTTTAAATTGCTTTTTAGGTCACACACATATGGAAGCTTATTAGTGGCCACGGCAACCATGATTACCCAGTCCAGATGTTAATTGCTATCAGCGGGGGTTTATAATGTGTGTGTGTTTTCATTCACATTGTAATCCTCTCACAAAGCAGAAGGTCTCACGGAAGGTTTTGAGCCTTGAGGATGAAGTAAAGTTGGTGGCCAAGTCCAAACAACCAGATGTGACTAGAAAGGAGTTAGCGGCTCAGTTTGGTGTTAACCTGTCCAGTGTCTGTCGAACATTGCAGAGCAAAGAATCACTACATGATGACTGGAGTAATGGCTGTAACAAGTCACGGAAAAGGAAAAGAGAGGTGAAAGATGGGCGAGTAGAGGAAGCCCTGCTAAAATGGTTTTCTCTTTCCCGTGATTGTGGTGTCCCCCTGTCCGGTCCCATACTTTTACATAAAGCAAAGCAACTCGCTGAGACAATGGATATCGAAGAATTTGAGCCAACGGCTGGCTGGCTATCGAGGTGGAAGGAGAGGAATCAAATCAGCTATCGCCGCATCCACGGCAAGAGAGCAGAGTCGGATTTCACTGCAGCAGAAGACTGGCTTTCAAAAGTGCTGCCTGACATTGTAAGTGGCTATTCGTTGCATAAAATCTACAATGCTGACGAAACGGCACTCTTTTTTAGAGCAACCCCAGATGGCACACTAACTATTAAAAGAGAGGCACTGAGTGGCCATAAAAAAGCAAAAGAAAGACTGTCTGTGATGGTGGCAAGTAATGCTGATGGCTCAGATAAGCTCCCACTGCTTCTTATAGGCAAATCCAAAATGCCACGTTGTTTTAGAGGGGTTGCCATTGAAGCACTACCTGTTACCTATACTGCGAATAGCAACGCTTGGATGACTTTTGACATCTTCTCTACCTGGTTGTAGGACATCGACAAGAGAATGGGGCGTCGCGGAAAAAAAGTCTCATTAATAGTGGACAACTGCCCAGCACATAAATCAGTTGCACTTCATAACATTAAATTGATTTTCCTCCCTCCAAACTGTACTGCAGTTGTGCAGCCCATGGACCAAGGTGTTATCCAGAATCTAAAATCCCATTACCACAAACGGATAGTTAACAAGCTTATTGGTGCTATATAGGAGACCCAGCAAAACCCACAACAGGCGTTTATGGACTTAGCCAAAAAAAATCAATGTGTTGTACGCTGTTCATTTACTGCATGCAGCTTGGTCCGATGTTACGCCACCGACTATAAAACACTGTTTTCAAAAAGCTGGAATTGGACTTCCCAACACAGGGACAGAGGACATCGCACCAGAACCAGCTCCTGTGCTACCCCCTGCTAACATGAATACAGAACAGTTTAATGCCAATATCCATATTGATACCCACGAGCCCACATCTGGAGCACTCACTGACGAGGACGTCTGCAGCTCAATCATAAGTACACAGACAGAAGAGGATGTCGAAGGGGATGTAGAAATAACACCGCAACATCTGCACAAGTCTGGGACATGGTAAACAAAATTAGACATTATGTTGAGAGGAAGGAGTGTACAGACTTTACTTGGTTTTATACCTTTGAGTCGCATTTAGAGGCAATTGCTGCGAATGCTTGTAAGCAAACTCAGATAACCTCGTATTTAAAAAATAACTAAAAACACTACTGTACTTGAATATTTAGTTAATTATGTGGTGCTTTATTTATTTGTATTTATCTGAGTCTTCAAACCGCTTTTAACACATTTTAAAATGAAACGCGCTAATCAAACCTAAATGAAGTGGCGTGTCAAGATTTTTTGTTAGTTTCGTTTGTATGCACATTCCGCTTGTATGCACAAAAATAGAAGGTCCCGAGGGTGTGCATACAAGCGGAATCCACTGTATATGCAGAAAATTCCTGCCACCCTTGCCTTTCCTGCTCCCAGATGCCCAAATACATTTTCCTTAGTGGAAGGTAAGAAAACGTGCTGTAAGATGGGATCCCCAGGAAACCAGTAACATAGTCAGAGAAACCAGTTCAATCCATGTCAAAACTCCAAAGTTGGGCAGGGACCAGAACCCTCCAACTTCTGTTTTAAAAAATAAATTGGTTAGAGAGAACCACATCATACCTCTCAACCTTTCTTCACCAAAATGTGTGACAAGATGTGTGACAAATGAGCAAAATGTGGGACATATCATCAAACACGGCACTGCAAGCTCAGAACACTATGGCTGTCAGTGCATTCGTGTTCATAATGTTTGCTGTTAATTGAACACAATAGATAATTATGAATTTCTGCTTTAAAACCTCTGTGAGAAATGTGGAATATCACTACCTTGATGTGGGACAAAGGATTTCTGAGGGTTAAAATGAGTGACGAACCTCGTAATGTGTGACAGTTGAGAGGTATGAACCACATATGTAGATATGGCATAGCTGTGCGCTAAGGCATATTAATAAATGGTAACTAAAGAAGAACAATCAAATAATAAGATCCGATGCAGTCTGCCAACAGCCCACAACACCAGTACCTGCTGTGCTCCTGGGGTCCTATCGTCATGCTGGAATAGTCAGACTGGGTTGAAACAAAAGACCCCACACTGTGACCCAGTAGTCAGTTTTGTGGATTGCTCTGGCAGGAGGTAGAACTAACTGCACAGCAAAACAAATTGGGAAACAATGTCCAACAGGGACAACACCAAGTAGCGGCCTCATCACAAGTGAAAAAGGGGCAACAGGTCAGAAAACTGAGACTTCAAGGTGACACAAGTGTGCCTCAGGGTTAAAAGCAGCACATCTTAGTCTGACCGCCTACAGATAGTAACCAATCCTAATTATCACCTCTTTCCTGTGAGCCACATAAGGGATGCAAAAGGTGGAACAGTGACCAGTCCAATCTTGTGTTGCAGTTAAAATAATACCTTCTGTTAACATCACAGCAAAATTAGTCAAAAATATAATGTTGGAGAATCAGGTTACCGCAACCACCTGATTCTTCAGACAGCACTGAAGGTATCAGTTCTGTCCTCAGCTGGCGCTGCTCCAAAGCATCCATTTTAGAAGTGAATTGGAGAGTCCCTCCAGTCTGTAACCATATGCAGCAATCTTCCATAGCCACAGATGCCAAGTACCCCAAATTAGGGATCCAAATATTTTCTAATGTAAAGAACGTCAGTATGGCACAGCAAACATTAGTTCACTGCCGCTGTCTTTTGGCAGTGTGACAAGAGAACCCAAAATAAGCAATGATTGATTGCTGCCAAGATGTACACATGGTCAAAAATAAGAAATGGTCACTTCACAGCAGATCTGTTCAGTAGTTATGATCAGGGCAGGATCGCTCACCACCACAAGTACTAGCATTTGTAACTGCTCCCCTCCCATCTGTGTAATCCATGTCCTGCTCACCTTGTATTCCAGCTGACAACCCCACTGCCAATGTACAGTATTAGGTCCCAATTCCTTTTGAAAGAAAGTATCTGCATGTTCCGAAGTCGTGAAGGTTTCACGTTTCCCATTGTAGGTGATCACCAGCATGGCAGGGTAGAGGAGTGAGTGAGGCAGGACTTGATAATGGAGGCCACTTTTGACCTTATCAAAGGCCTGGTGATGCTGCAAAACTGAGCTCAGTTAATCGGGGTAAAATGAGAGCTTCTGTTTCTACACCATCACTTTCTTCATATCATGAGCTGCCTTGGGAATAATCTCCTTGTCTTGAAAATGAAGGGGTTTAAATATTACAATTCTGGGTCTTGGTTGCCCTGTCAGACTTTTATTCATTCTTACTTTGTGGGCACATTCAATCTTAAAGTTGGACTCCTGGATCAGATGTAGACAATTAGGGAGATTCCTTCTTAGATTGTTAACCGGATCAGCTCCCTCAAACCCTTCAGCCAGCCCGAGGATACACAGATTCTTGTGTTATCCCCTACCCCCTAAATCCTCTACCATGTTCCGCAGCTAAATGAGTTGCTTCTCCACTGTGTCCACTCTTTTACCCTGGTCTGCTACTGTCTGTTCTGTTTCTGTGGCCCTCGTCTCCACCTGTCCATCTCTGCCAGACAGGGCTGTGATTACAGCCTGTGTTTTAGTGACTATGCACCTTATGGTTTCAACATTAGTGGCAATAGTCTCAAGAAGCACTGCCTGTTTGTCAGAACTGTGGGGTGGAGCGGCTGACAGCAGGAAGCTGGAAGGGGATTTCTTTCATTTGCCGTCACTCTGGCTTCCAGAAACTTTCAAATTCAGCTAGCATCACCTTCCAATTTAAGATTTTGGTAAGGAAAAGGCTTACCTCTCACTTTTAAAAGTAACTGAGAGCAAACTTAGCATGAGTCAAAGAGGAGGAAAAGCTTTAGGTGGCCGTCTTGTTTCTGGTCAACACATGACTTTTGGAGTAATCTGTTATTGATCACTAATATAGATACTTGACATATTCCTCAGATGAAGAAAAAGACTAAGCATTATTGCAAACTGCACAGTCTCAGAATGTCTGACTTATTGAACCAAGGTGTGCTAGAAAAGGCAGAGAGATACTTTCATAGTGGTGTAGTTTGTCTAAGGCTATGTGGCCCGATCTCTCATTCAAGACTTATGCACTTGTACTGCAACCATTTATTGAATGATGGGTTGAATACAGTCTTTCACTTGGAAAGGATTAGTCTTTTGAGATTCAGGACTGCAGCAATTAACCAGAGCTGAAGATCCTTTGCGATAGTGAATAGTGAAGAATAGTCCCCCCGAATAAGTATTACTGGATACAGGAGGATCTGCAAACAGAACAAAACCAACCTACTCCAAATTGGGTATAGTATGATTTGGGGCTTTTGGGCATGACCATATGATATGGATTAAGGTTGCATTTAAGCTTCTACATCTCCATCAGGTGCCTTCCTCAGCTTAACATATTTTTCCAAGACTTCGGGCGTATAATATGCTATATAACTGTTATTTCAAATGCAAAGTATTTTTTGTGGGTCTGGCTCTTTAAGATCGATAGCACAAATGTAGGTTTGTGTGTCTGCCACTAGATGTGATCAGCTTTTCAGCTGTTCAGCTAGTCTTTTCACTACGGCAACTGACAGGACTTTCAATCAGTTTGACAGGTCCTGTTGCAGTGGTCCGCTAATCAGCTGATCAGTCAAAAAGGCAGGCTGTTGGATTAATCAGACGTTTGTCTGAGATTTTGATACTGAAGTTACTGTAGTTACTATTGTTTGTACTTTGCCTGCAAAATAAAAACAATGTCTCTAATTCAGTGGCTGCAGTGAGGAAGGCCTATCAAAAGAGGTTGTTTAGTGTTGGAAGAGATCACGGCTGACTCCCTTAGTGATTGTGCCAGTGTTTCTTACAAAACCATAGACAGACTCATCTGTGAGCTGAAACGTTCTACACCCCTCCCAAACATACGTGCATGGACTATGTTACTCGTGCACCTGAGGTCTATTTCAAGCTGGGCAAGTACGCTGCTAATAATGATATGAGGAACGCTATTCGGTTTTACCATTCCAAGTATGGTAAACCGACAAACGAAAGCACTATTGGAAAATTCAGAACTGACTACCTGCAAAAGTTGAAAACTGTTCCCAACCCAGCTTTACTACCAATTCTGCTTCCTAGAAAACCCTGTGGACATCCAGCATTATTTTTTGCTGATGTTGAGAGTAAGTTAGCTGTTGAGAGTGAGCTGATGTTGAAAGTGAACCGCCTGGCAAATCAGGACACAGTGCTGAAATACACTGACAGAGTGTTGTCACCTTCACTGAATTCTTCATCAGAAAGCTCTCTCCTGATCTTAAACCTCTACAGAGCACATATGACCCCAGTAGCTTTGGAGAAATTGGAGAAGTCTGTGATTATTCCTGTCTTGGTCCCTGCCTCATGAACCGAGCTGCTACAGCCTCTAGATGTGTCTGCCAATAAACTGTTTAAGGGCTATTCAAAGGCTTGTTTCACAGAATGGTATGCTGCACGAATCACTGACAAACTGAATTTTGGCACTCCTTCTGCCAAAATCAATACTGGTCAGGGCAAGACAACCCTTAGAGCACAGCACACACAGTGGCTTGTAAAATCTTTTGAGGAGCTGAGCAGCAACCATGAGGATTGTATCCATGGGTTTCAAGACACCATAATTTATGCGGCTCATTCTAATTGTTTAAAACAATAGTAAATCTGTGGCTACATAAGGTTGTAAGTCACTCAGGCCACTCTAACGACTTTATTTAATGGTCTCTTACATTTACAGGTGTCCGAGGTTTCAGGGGGTGTTGGAAGAGATGGGACTGTCTGAAACTGACTCACAAACCAAGACCGTCTAGGCACACTTTATCTGTGACTTAAATCAACAAACACATCTTAGCTCAGCAAATCAACATTGTATCTAATTTTAGTTTACCTTGCAGGAATGGTGGTTGTCGGTGAGTCAGAGTCAGTGAGTAGAAGGACGTGTGCTATGACATTACCATTTCTATTTGAATGCCACCATATTTTTGCTTCAGATAAAGTATGTATGTAAGAAACTTCATGAACATGATCTTTACTGTCTACTTAATTTTGTGCAGTTCTCTCACCTGCCAACATTGCAAGAATGTATTTGCTTTAATACTTCTAGTTCTGCAGTATGTAATGTAGAATTTTGAACTGCACCTCCCTCCAGCATTTCAAATGTGTTTTTCTGAAGGTGGTTCCCGCTATGTATGGAAATGCTATGCTGCAGTTTCTTTTCCTATCTCGTTTTGGAGCACTCTGTTACATCATCTTGAGATTCTAGAATCACTTAATAAGCTGTCCCCCCTTTCTAGTAGGTTACCATAAAAGGCTATCCCATTCCATGTTTGCCTAACTGCATTATCATGGTCCATAATCGGACCTAGAGCATTCCTAAGTTGAAGGAACTTACAAAAGCAAAAAAAAAATAATTACCAATTAAGCCAATAGCAACATCAGTTAACACACTTACACAACCAGTTACACCAATTAAGACAACTTTTAACACAAGACACACTCAAAAGACTACCCTCCCTGCAAAAACCCAATCCAGACCAAAGAAAAACAAATAAGAGTATAACAGTTATTTAAGATATTCCTTCCTGTCTCTTACCAAACATCTATGTCCTTTGATGAACCAGCTCTCTGCTCAGATGTCACTCCTATCATGCTGCTACTGCCATATTCCTTGAAGTTCATTACCCGCTTCAAATGTCAGGTCATCTATGCTGCTACCACTGCCATGAACCTCTATGCTCATGGCTGCACAAACCACACCGCTCACATACCTCTACCAACTACAGACTTCAGCCACTTTTGACCACAAACACAAAACCACTCCTGACTCACACTCTATGCTACTCCAGACCACAGTGTCTGTGCAGCTCCCCTGTACAATCCTGAATGCCAAACTAAAAGCTGGACTGCCATGGTTATGCCTCATTTTATAGGAGGACCCTACAGTATAAAATCACTAAGAGGGAAGTGAACACACCAAACATGCCACTATACTATGGAAAAACACTAGGACATAAAAATGCAAAAGCAACCCCAGAAAATGTTAGTAAATGTAATCAAAACTTTAAAAACACCATCCTCATGTTTGGGCAAATATATCATCTTGAGGGCATAATAAGTTCATGATGTCGCTTGCCATCTGCGCGTATGGCATTATTACCATGTAAGACCCCCTCGGTGGTATATTTTTCTACATACTCCTCTTACCTGACATTTATTCTATGACAGTTTACCCCAGAAGGAAGCATAGCATACTGAGGTGAGCTGCGAGAACATACAGTAGCTGACTTTAATAAGGAAGCTTATCATACTGAGGTGAGCTGGAAGAACATACAGTAGCTGATTTTAAAAGAAGTGTCATAGAATAATGGAATCATAGAATAATGGAATTATAGAATCTTGATGGAAGAAAACCACTCAGCCCATTCAGTCTGCCCCATAGCCCCTACTCATCTCCCCTTCCGCTGATCCCCACCCTATCCCTACTGCTCCACCCCATATGTCTGTCCTATGCCCTCTTGAATCCCTCCACCAATTCAGCCCCACCACATCCCCTGGCAGTCTGTTCTAGGCCTCCACCACCCTCTCTGTGAAGAACCTCCCCCTCCCATTGCCTCTGTATCTTCCTTCTTGAAGTCTGAGGCTATGACCTCTAGTTCTAGTCTCCTCCTTCATTTTAAGTACACACCCTTCCCTTACTTTGTTTATCCCCCTCACATATTTGAAAGTCTTGATCATGTCCCCGCTTTCCCTTCTAGTCTCCAAAGTGTACAGATCCAACTCCTTGCACCTCTGCTCATATGTACTCCCCTGCATACTCTGCACCATCTTGGTTGCCCTTCTCTGAACCCTCTCTATCCTATCAATGTCCTTACATAGGTGCAAACTCCAGAACTGGACATCACCACTTCCCTCTTTCTGCTAGTAATGCCCCTGCCCCTGCCAATGCATGTTAACATTCCGTTAGCCTTTCCCATCACCCTGCTACACTGGTTTCCTACAGTACAAGTCACATTAAACTGTTCCCTCAACTCACTGGTGTAGCATTGTTCAATGAGTTTCTTAATCTGTGCAATGTTTAATTCAATGAATTAGTAAAAGTTTAGTATTGGTTTGCAACTAGCTGTGATGTGCTATAAGCTTTATTTTCAGCTGAGTGCTTATGAGTTTCATTTCAGAAGGCAGACTAAACAACTCTTAAGGAATGCTGTGATATTTATAAACAATGCCATGAAAATGCATTGCATAAACACTGAAAAACAGCTACTGCCATTTCACTAAACAGGTACAAGTGAGTTGAATAGGCAGTGAAGGATGATTGAAAAAGTTAAAAGCTTCAGCAGTTTGAGCTGCCACTGCAGTAGCATCACAAAAAAATGCTACATCAGTGAGTTGATGGAACAGTTTAATGTGACTTGTACTGTACCTTAAGGTCAGATGAAACTATAATCCCTAGATCCCTCTCCTGTTCTGTTACTTTGATTTCCTCCGTCCTAGGGTGTATCCTGCTCATTTGTTCCTGTGCCCCTAGTGCATCACCATGCACTTATTGGCATTAAACTTCAGTTGCCATGTCTCTGACCACTCCTCAAGCATCTTCAGGTCCTGCCTCATGTTCTCCACTCCCCCCGGGGTGTCCAACCTATTGCAGATCTTAGCATTGTCAGCAAATATGCACACCTTCCCCCTCAGTCCCTCAGCTATGTCGCTGATATAGATGTTAAGTAGGAGTAGTCCCAGAACTGACCCTTGAGGTACCCCACTCCTCAACACCCTCCCACCCTGGAGTAAACCCCATTTAACATCACTGTCTGGCATCTGATCACCAACCAGTTCTCCACCCACCTGGTTATTTTCCCACCCACCTCCATGCTTTCCAGCTGGCTTACCATTCCTCTGTGAGGGATGGTGTCAAAGGCCTTACTGAAGTCCAGATAGGCCACATCCACCACCCCTCCCTGGTTGATCACCTGAGTCAGCCAATTGAAGAACTCAATCAGGTTCATCTGGCATGATTTTCCATTCATGAAACTATGCTACCTCTTGTCCTGCAAGCCACTTTCCTTCAGGTAGTTCATCACCCTCTCCTTGATTAAAGCCTCCGTGACCTTCCCCACCATTGAGGTGAGGCTGACAGGGTGATAGTTCTCCTTCACCTCCCTACTGCCCCCCTTGTGCAAAGGCACCACATCCACCCTCCTTCAGTCCCCTGGCACCCTCCCCATATCCAGAGACAAGCTGAATAGCTTTGTTAGTGGTGCAACCAACTCCTCCCTCAGTTCCTTGATCACCCTGGGGTGTAACCCATCTGGCCCCATTGCCTTGTCCCCTTTTAACCTTCCTAGTTCCTCCTTAATCCTGTCCACAATGAATGGTCTTGGATCAACCCTTTTGCCCTCCATTCCCCTCCCCCCCTAAGCTCAGGTCCCCAACCCTCTTTATCTTCCATAAATACAGAGCAAAAGTACTTATTTAACACCTCAGCTTTATCACAATCCCTTCCAGTGTTATCCCTCCCTCCCTCCCCTCAGCCTTGCAATCCTCTGCCTTGTCCTCCTCCTCTTCCTTATGTATCTAAAAAGTTTGTCCCCTTTGGCCTGATTAGCTATTTTCTCTTCAGTGTCTGCTTTTGCCCTCCTTATCTTTTGCCCTACCAGTCTCCTCATCTCCCTGTAAGCTCACCTGTCCTCCTCACTGAGTGTCCTCTTAAATTTCCTGAAAGCCCTCCTCCTGTCACTGACTGCCCCTGCTATATCCCTAGTAAACCACAGCAGTCTCCTCCTTTTTCTGCTAGTATGATATAAGTAGTATGTGATTATATTGTGCCACTGGATTACACCCCTCCATTATCTCTTTTTGTTTGTGTTTTTCATCTCAAGTTTTCTGCTTTCGTGATTATATGTTCAATTATTTTGCTTTGTTCATCTTTGTTTGATCAGGAAACCCCAATGACATTAAAATATCATTTACAGGACAAGGGAGACCTGATGAAGCCGAAGCAAGGCATACAGTAGTGCAACTAGTTTCAGGAGTACATATTGCAGAATACAGCTACAATTATTACATGACTGCATACATTTAAAACAGTAATATTTGTTAGTTAGAAAAAAATTCATATTTTTAACAATTTATTTATAGATTTCAAAATAAAGTCATAAACATATAAGATGCATACAGGACATTTCACATTTAGTCATGTATATAGCAGAGACTGTAATTAACTGTAGAAAAGGCAGAATGCCTGCATTTGTTACTCAATAGGAAGGGGAAATTTAATAGTTCATTGGGTGTAATAGACAATCCAAGTTTACAGTTGATGAATCGTAGAAGTACCTCAGTGGTTATGACTATTATTACATGGTAAAGTTCAGTATTTTTTTCATTAAATATACTGTATGGATTTTCAGCAATACAAGACACAAAACAGAAAATAAAAATCAATACAAATGAAACAAATGAATAGAATACAACAATAGAATGAACAAACCCCCAGTAATAAAGACCTCCTCCCCCCTCAACATGTGTTGCCCCGTCAAAATCCCAAGGCCCAGGGAACAGAAAAAAAACAATGACCACCCACACACTAAAAAGGTCCAAAAAAAAGGAAACCAGAAAAAAGAAAACACCCCTCCCAAGTACAATGTATAACTCTGTTACAACATAATTAACCAAGTATATAATGAATCCTGTTTTTCTAAAAAAAAAGATTGCTTATGACACACATTTGCAATGTGTAACTCCAAATATAAGTTCCTTGTGCCATTCCAATCAAGCAGGAAGTTGATCATCAGGCCAATGCCTCAAAATAATCGCTTTGGCAGCAGCCAAAATCAAAAAGATTTAATTTCACTGATATGCAAAGGGACTAGTCTGGTCTGGTACCCACCTAATATGCAAACCTCCAGAGAGAACAACTCATCTAAATCAAAGGAAGGGTCCAACTGACTTTTAATAGCAATCCAAGGCAGCACTGCTTTCTGGTAAAGTTCAGTATAACATCTGAGTACACAAGCACCATGGCTATAAAGATGTAGCCTTGTAGCCAGATAGACTCAAGCATTCTGGATTAGTTCTATGGATGTGGTGAGGTCCCTAGCCACAGTCCATATACCCATCAGGAACAGAAAACTAGATAAAAGTTAAGAACAGTAACATTTAACTCTGTATTGCTCATGCTGAATGCTGTAAGATAGAATCATGCATGTATTGCACACTGGAGATATATCCCACACACACCATTGGCAGAAACCATTAGCAATAAATGAACTACTCTATACAGCCCGTCAGGTTCATCTTAGAAATTCCCTTAGACTTAAGTATTGTAAGTAGTACTTGTAAAACTGAAACAGCATGCCGCACTGAGACCAACAGAAATACTTTAGACATTTAGGACAGTGAGTGCTATTTTTCACTTTGGTGAGATAAACATGTTCCCGTCAAACCACAGTACAGTCTTCCCTTGATATAACAAACAATTCTGGAGCTATAATCAGTTTTTGTTATATTAATGTGTTTGTAACATGAGGGATGCCAACCTGTTTCCAAATGTTTTACCTGATCACAGTTTCTCAGTTAAAATGTTAACGTTATTGGCATATAACATACAAATGCAGTATTAAGCCCTGTAATCATGTTAATGCAGCTATAATTCAGACAAAATGTATTATGGTATGTACTGACAGTACTTTCACTGTTTCTGCTCAGGCTTGAAAAAGTCAATAACATTTAGTTGCTTGGAAGCCTTTTTAGAAGTGAAGTCCTTGACATATGAGAGAATCTGATGAAGTTGTATTACCTTTGAGGGTCCGAAGCGTCACACTCTAGCCATGCCAGACCTTTCTTGAGACCTCATATAGCTTTTTTTGTAGGGGGCTGCTCCAGAGCTTCATTCTCATCCTCCTTCTCATTAGATTGTACATTGACATCTAGTTTAGCTGACTGGTCAAATGGTGCTGTTACTGTGGATACAATGTCAGCATCTGACAGCAGGTCTACAGTTTGCAGTTTCATCATGGAGGATCCATTTGTCAATTATTTCTGTTGCTTTGTTTGTGTAGACAATCACATTTACATCTTTTGCTATCTGCACAATCTCCTGAGTGTCTTTCAGTTCTGCTTTTTCATCATCATCAATCATTCACTCACCAAACATGGGGTGGAAAGCAGGTCCCAGGGTGCCTACCCAGCAGTGATGAATGGTTGCAGGTATTACATTTACCAATACTTCACCAGCAATGTGAATGCTGTTTTTCTATGTTTGTATGCTAAATGTGAGGAAAAGCATAAAAGCCACAAAGATAAAAGGAATACAGTGGGAGGCAGAGGTATTGTGGATCACCCTGGAGATAGGAAATTGAGCCACTGATTGTACTGGAGTAATCTACAGACCTCCAGCATGGGGGGGGGAATTAGATAAGGTACTGATGGAAACTATTGGCAAGATGGCAGAAAAGGGGGAGGTACTGCTGGTGGGGAACTTCAACCTGCCAGATGTGGACTGGAGTTTCCCAGCAGCGGCTTCACTAGAAGCAGGGACATACTGGACTCTCTGCAAGGGCATTTCTCAGGCAACTAGTCAGTGAACCCATTTGTGATGGGGCAATACTGGACCTGGTACTCCCTAACAGGGACAGTGTTGCAGATATCAAGGTGGGAGGCCATGTGGGGACCAGTGATCGCTGCATGGTGTGGTTCAGTATAAGTACAGCTGTGGAATCAAACCACATAAGGGTGAGGGTTCTGAACTTCAGGAGGGAAGATTTTACAAAGATGAGTGAATGCCTTAGGGATGCTATAGCAGGGGTGGGTGACCTGGGTGGGGTGAAGGAACACTGAGTGAAGATAAAAGGGAGGATAGTAAAGGCAACAAACCTCTGTGTCAAACAAGTGAGCAAAGGCAAGAGTAAAGAGATTGCTGTGGTTCTCGAAAGAGGTAGCTGAAATGGTAAAAGCTAAAAGGGTAGCATTCAGAAGGTATAAGGAGACGTAGAGGGAGGAGGATAGGGAGGTGTATCAGGGGAAACAGAGGAAAGCAGGGAAAGCAATAAGGTGTGCAGAGGTACAAACTGAAGAGAGAATAGCCCAGGAGGTGACAAAATGGAACTAGACATTTTTAGGCATGTAAGTAAAAAGAGAAAGACCAGGGATGAGACTGTAAGGTTAAAGGGGGGCTGTGCAGAGAGCCCAGGAAAAGGCAGACCTCCAGAACAAATGCATTTGTCCAGTGTTCACAGAGGAAGTAGAAGGGGAGGGACCACAAAAAAGTAACAAAAACTTTTGAGGGAGGGAGGTGGACACTAACCCTTTTTGGGAAGTGAGAGACCTGAAGGGACTTTCCAATCTGAAGGCAGTGGGGTCAGTTGGGATGCATCCAAGGGTATTGAGGGAGCTCAGGGAAATACTGGCTGCACCTCTGACAGTCTTATTTAATAGCTCACTGGAAACATGAATGGTTCTGGAGGATGGGAGGAGGGCAGATGTAGTTTCACTACACAAAAGTGGTAGCAGGGAGAAGGCTAGCAATTATAGGCCAGTCAGCCTGACATCGGTGGTGGGAAGTTAATGAAATCACTGCTGAAGGAAAGGATTTTGGAGTATCTTGAATCCAGTGGGTTACAGTGCCCAAGGCAGCATGGTTTCTCAGGGGGAGGTTATGTCAAATGAATCTGATACACTTGTATTTCTCTGACTGGGTGACCAAGGGTTTAGATAAGGGTGGAGTGGTGGATATGGCCTCTCTAGATTTCAATAAGGCTTCCAACACGGTTCCACACAGGAGATTAATAAGCAAGCTGGGTATCTTAGGTCTGGGCCCAAAGGTGGTAAACTGGACAAGAAATTGGTTAGGGGATAGGCAACAGAGGGTGGTGGTAAACAGAGTTCACTCCAAGGAAGGGAGGGGGACCAGCAAGGTGCCTCAGGGATCAGTGTTACGACCAGTCCTCTTAAATGTCTTTATAATTGACACTGCAGAGCAGCTGGAAGGGAAAGCCTGCCTCATTGTGGATGACACCAAAATCTGCAATAGGGTGGACACTCGGGGTGGGGGGAGGAGGGTGGAAAGGATGAACAGAGACTTGAGAAAACTGAGAAAACTAGAAGAGTGGTAAAGGGTATGGCAGCTGGGTTTAAAAGTACAAAAGTGCAAAACAATGCACTTAAGGCACAGAAACCCAGGGTAGAGTACAAAATGGGTGGGGGTATTGATGGCCACCAAGCTGGAAAGAGACCTGGGGGTAATCATACTGGATTACCTGAAGGTGGCCAGGCAGTGTGACAATGCAATAGGGATGCTGGAGTGCATATGGAGGGGAATCACCACAGAAAGAGGGAGGTGGTGTTGCCTCTGTATAGATCACTGGTAAGACCCTCCCCCAAGAGTATTGTGTCCAGTTCTAGAGACCACATCTCTGAAAGGACATAGACAGAGTGGAGGCAGTCCAGAGGAGGGCAACTAAAATAGTGCAGAGTCTGCATTAAAAGCCCTCTATGGTAGAAATCTTTGGGGTAAATAAGGTACAGGAGGGGGGTATTTTTCAGAAGAAAAGGTGCTCAAGAACAAGGGGACATGCTATAAAGCTGGGGGGGGGTTGATTCAGGAGAGCTGTGAGGAAGTACAGTGCTCCGTCGCTATAATGAACAAGTGACCTGTACCCACTTAAAGCCTTGCCCCGTGGCATTCTGCAAGGCTCTGTATTGGGCCCTATCCTCTTTGCACTTTAAATAAATGGCATAGACTCTTGCATACTCACGGGAAATGTTTACCTTTTCGCGGATGACACTGTCCTCTACACAATCAACCCCTCCCTTGATCTGGCTCACAAGGAGTTACAGCATGACTTTATCACCCTCCAACACAACCTGCTGAACCTCAAGCTCTTGCTCAATGCCAAAAAGACTAAGGCCATGATCATCTCCCCACATGCCTCCTATACCATGGGGACACCAGCTAACTCCCAGATTACCACCCTCCTTGGTGAATCTTTGGAAATAGTGGATAAGTTCAAATTTCTGGGTGTCTGGCTGGATAATAAACTTAGTTTCATGGTACATCTAAATGAGCTAACAAAAAAGCTAAGACAGTGCCTTGGCATCTTTTACTGCATAAGACATCTACTCACTCTTGAAGCCAGGAAGCGGCTGGTGCAAACAACTTTTCTATCATTGCTTGATTATGCTGACTTTCTTTACAGTCACTGCCCCCAGCAAGTGCTCCAGAAGCTTGACACCTTTTATCACCGCTCCTTGAGATTTATATTAGACATGCCACTGCACACCCACCACTGTCTACTGTATCAAGCAATCGACTGACCATCCCTTACCATGAGGAGGCAAATAAATGCCTCTTGTGGCTCCTCAGAGTTCTCCTCTAACAAACTCCCACCCTTTATCTGCTACCTGTTCGAACAGTCTAAGGGTGTGTATGGCCTACAGAACTCTTCCTTTGTCTATCTCAAGATACCTCAAACAAGGACACGACTTGGCACAACCGCTATCATCTCTTTCCTACCTTCTCTTTGGAACAACAAGCAAAAGGTCCTTAAGCTTTCCTTCCTGTCTAGCCCCTACGTATTCAGGCAACTGCTCTACTGATGCCTGAAGATGGCGTGTGTCTGCTTTAGGTGATCATTTGTACTCAGACAGTGTAGCCCCTAGCTCTTGCACTTCCCCATGCCTTCTTATTCCCCCTGTCGGCCAGCATTCCTATGTGGGGCAACTACTCCCCTCCTCCTGCCTTCTCTCCTTCCCCTTGGCTTCTCTCTCCTTCGGGGTCCTCTGCTCAGGCAGAGTTGCCTGTCCTCCATTCTCCTTACTCACCTTCTCTCTTCCCTCTTCCTTCTATCGTCTCCCATCTTACCCATGCCTGGATTTGCCTTTTGTTACCAAGCCTGGCTCCTGATGCTTAATGAGCATACAGTATGTTTAAACTTAGCTTGTTTTTTTTGACCTGTGCTTATTGAATTACTGCTGAATTATTGTACTTGTATTTGTCCTTTGTGTCCAGGACCATCTTGTAAATGAGCTCACTCAATGATGTAACCGCCTGTTTAAATAAAGTTTGATTGACTGATTGATTGAAAATGAGGGCTGTATAACACGTTTGTTATACTGGCATGTTCATTAAATCGAAGGGGCACGTTTGCGGTAATTGCAATCGCACAGTAAACATCAGTAGAAACAATGCAATCACTGTCTTACTGGGGGTGTTGCTTATTAGTGTAGTTAAAATCAAAACTCATTTAAAAAGTCATTTAAAAAGCTTACACACAGTACTGGGTAACTGATTCACTATTGCATATTTCCTTTGCCAAAAAAGTAAGTTATGGTTTTCTGCGTGCTTTTTTTATGTCTTGCCAAATTCCTTGAATATGATATCAGCTGTCTCAGCTGAATTACCTTCAGTGGAGCTGTGTCCTGCACTTGTTACCACTCAAGCCCTGTTTCCAGTCCTGGAATCGACATCTGACTTAGGGGTATGTTTTGTTTCTGTTCCCTCTTCATCAGACTCTTTTCATGTCCATGAATTTCCCAAGCAAAATGTTCAGCTTTCTCCCGCACAAATGACCCTGACACAGGGACACCATTTTCATGCTGCTGACAGAACCAGCTTTGTGTAGCTCTGTCTGTCGCTCTCTCATCAGCATGCCAGTTTCTTATAGGTTAGTCCCTCACACTCCGCACACTCCTCCACAAACTCCCATAGTAGAGACTATTGCTTATGCCATGTAGAGATCGATCAATCAATCAAGTAATCACTTTATTTTTAAACGCTGTTCCAGAGATCACAGTGCTGTACAAACACAGACAAAATCCATAAAATAACAACATAAGATAAAACCACACATTAAAATGATCTTATAAATAAAATTAGCCATCACATAATTAATTAGGATAAATTCACAGATGTTAGCTGTCAGTAAAATCAGAAAAGGCTAACTGAAATAGGTGGGTCTTCAGAGCAGTTTTAAAGCTTTCAGTGGTCAGGCACTGTCTAAGCTGATGAGGTAGAGAATTCCACAGGGTAGGGGCCACAAAAGTGAAAGAGCGGGCCCCCGAGGTCTTAAGTTGGACCCTGAAAATTTCTAGCAATCCCTCATCGGATGAACGGAGGGAACTGATGAGGTGGAAGGGACAAAGGAGATCTTGCAAGTAGCGCAGACCCTGACCGTGTAGGGCTTTATAGGTCAGTAACCTGACCCTGAAGGTGATCTGCCATTGCAAAGGCAGCCAGTGCAGACCGTGGAGCACTGGAGTGACATGGCAAGATCTTGAAAGGCCAGTCAACAACCTGGCTGCCGCATTCTGCACAACTACAGTCAGCAGATATCAACCCCAGGTAGCCCTAGGTATAGGGCATTGCAGTAGTCAAGGCACAAGGTTACAAAGGCATTGACCAATGTTGGAAGGTCACCAGGTGCTTGATCCAGGCAATGTTCCTCAGATGGGAAAAAGAGATTTTAACAACGGCAGACACCTGATATTTTAGTGTCAAGCCACTGTCAAGCACAACGCCCATATTGCACGCCTGGTCTAAGGTCAGCAGCTGGCCACAGCGAGCCAAATCCCCGAGGGCTGTCCAACTAATACCCCCAACCCATGGTGACCTGGGTCCACCACCAACACCTGGGTCTTATCCAGGTTCAGCCTCAGCCAATTGACACTCATCCAGTCTTGGACCTCAGCGAGGCAGTTATTAAATACTGAGACTGCTCCACTCTGTTCGGGTGCAAAGGGTAAGTAGAGCTGAGTGTCATCTGTATAGCAGTGAAAACTGAGCCCATACCACCTTACAATGTCTCCCAACAGCTGCATATACACTACAAACAACATGGGGGACAGCAAGGAGCCCTGCAGAACCCCACACGACAGGGAGAGTGGGGCCAAAGAATAAATCTGAAACACCACCCTCTGAGTCCTGCCAGTGAGGAAGGATTGAAACCAACTAAGTACTGTGCCAGACAGTCCACAGAGAATCTGCAGGCACTCCAGCAGCACCCCATGGTCCACAGTGTCAAACACTGCAGAGAGATCAAGAAGGACCAAGATGATATGACTCCCCTGACCTCTTGCTATCAGGAGATCATTTAGCACCCGAACCAGGGCTGACTTGGTACTGTGCCTTTTCCTAAACCCAGACTGCAGAGAATCATAGACATTGTGAGATGTTAAATGGTCATCCAGCTGCACCACCACCACCTTCTCAATAACCTTACCCACAAAGGGCAGGTTAGAAACCAGTCTGTAATTTGCTAAGCAGTTGGGGTCAAGGGCAAGTTTCTTAAGAAGGGGTATTACTACTGCCTCCTGCAGGGGGTCAGGATATACCCCTATTTCCAATGAGCACCAGACTATCTCAGCAAGGATTGGGCCAATGACTCCAACTCACCCCACAAGGAGATTGTTGATTTAAAGAAACCAGTCTATGCTGGCATTTTTTTAAGGCTCTCACCAGCCTTCAACCACTCTAAAATTTTGCAACTTGGTCTCCACAGAGCATGACAACTGTTTCATGTTTGCACTGTAATAGTGCCTAGTGGCCTCTGTCTTTTACACTGTAGTTTAGTGCTAAAACTGATTGAGTGATTGAATTATTTAATTTTTGAGTAAGTGAATGAGTGTGTGTGTGTGTGTGTGTGTGTGTGTGTGTGTGTGTGTCTACTGTTACAAACAGCCTCTTGAAAACAGTGGTTTCAAGTTTGACATCGGGAACCATGAACCCCATTTGGTACAAATGGGAATTCACTATAGTGGGGTTCATTATAGCGAGGGAGTACTGTATTTCTTCACAGAAGGAGTAGTGGATTCTTAGAACAGCCTTCCAGTAGAAGTGGTGGGGGTGTAAACAGTGGTTGGGTTCAAGAACGCATGGGATAAGCGCAAGGGAATCATAGTGGAAAGGAAGAGGGAAAGGAGAAAGCTGTAGATCAGGCACAATCTGCGGGAATAGTGGAGATAGCGAGAAATGGGCAGACTGGATGGGCCAAGTGGTTCTTATCTGCTGTCAAATTTCATATTTCTATGTTTCTTTATTTTTTTAACAAATCTTGCAAACCCATCAGATCACCAGCAGACACCAGCTCATTCAACAGTCTTTTTCTGTAGTATTTTTTAAAAGTGTCTATTATACCACTGTGAAGGGGCAGAATTTTTGAAGTTCTTGGGAAGGAAGAGGGTACAAATTTTTGGATGGAATGAAACACTCAAAGAACCACCTACAGAAAATGTCACCAGTCATCCATTCATTTCTGCTACTCTCATAGATGACAAGTAGAAGCAGAGCAGACATGTTAACATGGTGCAAGCAGTGTGGGTTCTTGAATTTTCTAGTACTTGGAGAGTGAACTTTGTGGTTGCCAGTTGCGTTGGTGCAGAACAAGAAGGCCAGGAGGTCTTTGCTCAATTTTAAGCTCTTGCTTCCATTGACCTCTGATTTGGCAGCCAGAGTTATGTCGGGGAGGCATCTCCAAAATAGCCTGGTCTCGTCTCCATTGTATATTTGCTCAGGCAAGAAACCATGTATGATCTCCTTTAGATGTGGTAGGAAGACTTTGGCAGTGGCCTCATCTCATTTATTTATTTGTTTGTTTTTGGTAACTGGGTAGGTGCTCTAGACATAGAAATGCCTATTTTCAGGCACAACCTGGGAGGGTACAAGTCAAACTATAAGCAAAAACAGTGGTCAAAATACAGGGCAATAAAAATACAAGTCAGGTAAGGGTAAAACAAACAAAAGGGAAATAACAGCAACAATTGAACATATCTAAGCATATTAAGAGCAATTGTCAGAGGCAGTAGAGACAGTATAATACACATTAAATGGGAGATACAATCATTACACATAGAAATGTACAGTTAATATATAATTACATTTGAACAAATTATCAAATACAGGCAGAAATAAACATATAGCTAAATAAGCAAACAACATTATGAACCACAGGTCAGGAGAGAGGGAAGAAGAAGTTATACAAAGCAGTCGGTTGAGTAGGGAGCATGAAGGAGCATCTAGAGTAGGATGAGTAGGAAAGAGGATTTAAGTAAAATGAGAAAAGTATAAGTGTATAGTGGTGGGGAGAGCGGGTAAGAAACGATAACAGTAACCTAGGAAGGTCATAAGCATACAATGAAGGGTCAAGGATGATGAAAACATGTACAGGGGTTGACTTCATCAGGTGATCACGAAGCAATCTTTTGAAGCTGATATGAGTAGTGGCAAGTCGGATATCAAAAGGCAGAGAGTTCCAGAGCTGTGGAGCAGCATGGAAGAAGGCCCAGGCTCCTGTAGTTGTTTTGCACCTGGGGACATGGAGGAAGGTTTGTTCTACTGATCTAAGGTCATAAGAAGAGTTTTGCTGTTTCAGCATGATGGCTGGAGATGAGGGAGTACCAGATCTAATGATGTTGTCAATCAAGGAGCCAGAGGAGAGAAGACAGTGGGCAGTGGGGGAGGGCCAGTTTAGGTTAGTGTATAGCAGACAGTGGTGAGTGTAGCAGGGAGATGCTAGAGCAAAATGACAAATATTATGGTAGGTGGTCTACCATTTGTGAAGCCTGGCATTGGAAGCTCCAACATAAGTGATCAAGCCATATGCAAGAGCTGGGAGCAGGATACCCTGGACAATGGCAGTTCGAGCTGAGCGAGTCAGCACATAGCTGGTTTTATATGCAACACCAATTTCAGCATTGAGAGATTTTCAGGTGGCAGAAATATGCTGATCAAAGTCTAGGGAGGAGTCAAGCATTATGCCAAGGTACTTGAATGAGTTAACACTATCCAGGAGGGAGCCATCCGCACATGGGACTTCCAGTCATCCCTGGCAGGATCTAAGTCTAGGGCAGATCCAAAGAGCATGGCCTGGGTTTTACTAATATTGAGAACAAGCTTATTGTTGGAGAGCCAGGACTGAATATAAAGGAAGTCAGATGAGAGGGTGGCATTAATGTTAGAAATGTTCCTGGTGCTGAGGTAAAGAGCTAGGTCACTGACATAGAGCAGTGATGAGCAGGTTAAGGTATTTAGAGAAATATCATTTCATCATCATCATTTATTTGTTCGTCCATTACATAACAGTTTGGACATTACAAAGTTAAAATAAGTACAACAGTTAAAAGCAGCAAGTACAGCAATAAAAAAAAAAGGATAAATAAAAATAATATAAATAACTCAGGGTTTTACCAGTGTAATATAGTTGTGCAATAGAATAAAATATTATGGGCTGATAATTTCATTATAATTCATTTTTTTAACTGAATAACAGATGCAATGAATTTAGCAATCATTATGGCATCCTCTAGGGTCATAGGGTGCAACAGAATAAAGACCAGATCATAATATAAATTCAGGTATTTTGTCAAAAACTGTTTAAAATGGGAATCTCTTAGATGGTAGTACAAAGGGCATTGTATTATTATGTGCTCCAATGTTTCATGGAAACCCCTATTGCATCTGCAGAATTGCTCTGTGTTTAGTTCATTGTTTTTACCCTGATTAAAGTAAATATACTTAGATATCAAAATTCCAAACCTAGCCCAAGTAATCGCTTTACGGAGGCTTTGGGGTAAGGGTAACAACAGATAGTTTTCAATCCCTGAGTCAATTTTATTTTTACTAAACCAAATTGCCTGTTTTTGACTTTTAACTGACTTCATTTGTTTTTTTTGGGGGGGCTAATCTAAAAATATCTTTTTTAATGTTATTTTTATATTGAATAGAAATCAAAACACCCTTATTAAAATCTTTCCACGGATGATAATTATTGATATTTTTAAGAATAGTGGTCAACTTTTTTAACCATAGGGAGTGAAAGCTTTCAGTATTCCAGTGAATTTTTTCTAATAGACAAAGATAGGTGATACCACTCATACAGTTCTTTTTATTATTATCATTTTTATTTATTAGCCTCAGCCAATATGAGGCTATTCTTAGATTTATTATGTCTTTTATTGGAATCCTGCCTAACTCAGTGCGTACTCAGCTGTAACAGCAGGCACTACAGTAGATCCTCCAAACTTAGAGTTAAAACAGAGTAATCCCTTCACAATTAGTTTTGCCCTGTCTACCTGTTTTTTAAGATGTGCATTCCACAGACCATTTGATGTGAATGTAACTCCCAGATAAACATATGACTTCACCACCTCTATTAAGTGTTTCTCAATATAAATTCTAGGAGCCACTGATTGGCTACCAAAAACCATTATTTTAGTTTTAGTTAAGTTAATTCCTAGGTGATAATAGTTACATTTTACTTTAAGTTGATCCATTTTTCTTTGGAGTCCTGTGTTTGAAAGAGAAAATATCACCAAATCGTCTGCATAAGCCAATATAGGAACAAGAACATTGTTAACTTTGGGGGAGTCTAATGGTAAAGATTCATCAAATGAAAGAAGAGAGTCTATATAAATACTGAATGACAATGGTGCTAGTAAGCACCCCTGTTTGACCCCTTTGTGTGTTTGAAAGTAATCTGTAATATTGCCACTGTTTTCAAATTTCACTGCTGTGTACGTATTTGAATGAAGTAGTACAATAGGACTTAATAATTCTAAGGGTAAACCTTTTTTATATAGAATTTCCCATAACATTTCTCTTATCATGGAATCAAATGTCGCAGAAAAGTCTACAAACAATGCATAAAGCTTCATTTTCCTACATACCTTATATTTCTCAATTAAATGCGTTAATATGTATATATTATCCAAGGTTGAGCATCCCTGAATAAACCCTGATTGAAAATTAGATAATGGATTGTATTTTCCAACCCAGATCTGAAGTTTATTTAAAAGTATTCTAGAGAATAGTTCACCACTTGTATCTAATAGACTTATAGGGTGATAGTTTGAAGGGGACTGGTAAGATCCTTTTATTTATTTTTTTTTTTTTGAAATTTAAGTTTATTAACTTTTACAGAATAAGACATGATCATTTTCACAAGGTACAGTAAATCAATTAGCCACATATGGTATAAAGTAAAGCAGAACAAAAAAAAAAACACCCCCCAACTTCCTCATCTACCCACAAGCCCCCATTCCCCACGCCCTCCACCACCCTCCCTCAAGTGTGCCATATAATCACATTGCTAAAGGGAAAATACAATAAAGTTATAAATAAGCTAAAGAGAATCTGCTCTCAAAGGAGCAGAAAGTAAAGATACAACCAAGAAGAGGTAATCAGGTTTCCATGGACCCCAGAGGGAAGGTCAGGGGATCACCGGTGTAAATATAAGGCATCCAACTTACCCCACCTTTTCTGAAAAAGATCCATACGATTTTGTACACTGGCTGATAGCCTCTCAACATTGAGACAGGCCGAAAGCTCAGTCAACCACTCCGGATAGGTCAGGGCCAATTGGTCGGTCCAATGCCTAAGTACCAGCCTTTTAACCGCCCAGAGACAAGGGCAATATGGTATCGGCGCCAACACAGTCAATGATCCTAAATTCCCCTAAAATGCATATTTCAGGAGTGAAGTAAGTGGTAAGGCCCAATAGGGGATCTAGGTTGGCTTGGATGGCCGACCAGAGTGGGGCTACCTTAGTACAATGCCAGAAAATATGCAAAGGGTTCCCTTCACCCAGCGAGCATCTGGTACACGAAGGGAGGGCTAACCTATTTAATCGGAAAAGCCTCCTGGGAGTGTAATGCATGTTGTTTAAAATATAATATTGGGTAAGTTTGAGCCTATCCTGAGTGTGATATCTATGTAGGTCCCTCCATATCCGAGACCAATTCAAGGTTCCCTCGGAAACTAGAGAAGTCCAGATATTAGATCCCACCGTAGGTTCGGGAAATTTATAATCCAGTAAAAAGGAGTAAATTGCTGAAATAGAGTGTGGTTTAGAGGCAAGGGTAGAGATATGCGAAAGGAAGGGTAGGACCTTGGATTCCTTAAACTGAATGCCAAACTTCTCAACAATGAGGTGTCTTAACTGGTATACTTTAAAGATCTTGCTAGCCGGAATATTGAATTTAGCAAGCATATCCAGTGACGAAAGGAGAGAACCCTGACCATAGCATTGTTCTAGATTAGTATTGATAATTTGAGGAAGCCAGTCAGGGACACTCATTGAATTATCCAATTTAACATTGGGATTGAGAACAACAGGTTGTCCTAGGTCCATTTTAGGAAGGATCCCCAAAAATTGCAGGCACTGAGAGAGGGACCTAAGGGACGTAAGAATTGTTTGATCCGTAACCCATTGTGTAAGGGTAGAGATGGGAGTATAAAAAATGGCATAAGGGTCTAGTTTGAAGTCCAAAAGGATCGACTTCTCAAGTTGAAGCCAGATCGGGGAAGAGGAGTCAGTGCTGTTTGAAATCCATTTCCCTAGCTTGGATAGGTGAGTGGCCCAATAGTAAAAAGGGAGGTTAGGAAGCCTAAGACCGCCTTTATCTTTAGGGAGAGATAACTTGAGAAATGAGCACCTAACCCCTTTCCCGTGCCAAAGAAAATTAGAGAAGGCCACATGAAATTGGTGCAGATAAGAGAGCGGTAGCCAGAGACCCAATAAGTTGAGAGGGTAAAAGATACGGGGGAGGGCATTCATCTTGATAAGATCCTTTTTTGTGTAAAGGGACTATAATGTTCCTGTTCCATGACGGCAGGATGTACCTTTCTCTAAACAGAGATTAAAGAAATTTACAAAGAATGGTACCCAGTAATTCATGTGATTTTTATATATCTCACCTGGAATAAGATCTGGACCAGGGGCTTTGTTTATAGCTAATTTAAATACAGCATCTTCAACTTCCTTAAAGAAGACTGTTAATGGTTGGTATTCAGCTAATAGGATCCTATACAAGGTTTGATGCAAACTATGTACCTGAGGGTCTGTAGTAAGTAGTTTTTTAAAAAGCGTAATCCATGTGTCTTGTGGAATATGTACTGATAAAGAGCAATGGTCATTTCTTTCTCCCTTAGAGACCATTAACCAAAATGCCTTAGTATTGTTAGATCGTATAATATCATATCATACATTTTTTCCCATTGATGTTGCTTGAATTCCAACTTTTTATTTTCAAGAAACTTGCGATATAGTTTCCTAACTTCTTTTAAATATACAAAATTCTCTCTGGAAGGAAATTTCTTAGTATATCTGATAATTTTCATTAGATACTGTTTTTCTTTTTTACAATGATTGTCGAACCAAGTATTTAGGTTAGTTGAATTTGTGGTAAAATTGTATATTTTGGATCTAATTGCTTGATAAGCAGTCTCCAACAATTCATATAGATTTTGAGGGGAGCAAGAATTGCATGCTAAAGAGAATAACTTGGCCATCTGGGGGGAGTACATCAGATCTAATATCCTTGTTGTATTAATTGCACTTAGTGATCATTTTAATCGGCCTCTAGGCTCTAGCTGGATTTGATTATCTTTTGTTAATTTTTTTATTATTCTTTTATCTACTCCAGAATGTCCCTCAAAACCGAGTGTATCAATATCAGCTATCAAGGCTGCATGGTCACTTTCTGGTCTCATCAGGACCACAAGGGAGCGAAAATGTGCATAACTGTCAGGAGAGATAAGCAGAAAGTCAATGACACTCTTTCCTAATGATGAAAAATATTTGGAGTTCCCAATTAAGTCTCCCTTAATTCTACCATTAAGAATTAGAAAGTGATTGCTATTTATAAATTCAACAAGTTTCTTCCCAGCACAGTTAAGGACAGTGTCAGTGGAGTTTCTTGTTCCTAGATCTCCCAGATAAACTATGGATTGAAGCAAGGATGAGTTGTCAGAATTAGCAGTTTAGGCATTAAGATCTCCACCCAAAACAATTATATCAATTGGGTATTTTAATATTAATCAATCTATTTCAGTGTCTAATTTGGCCCAAACATCATTATTGGTTACAGTGTGATAATTAGGGGGGATATAAATATTTGCTATAAGAAATACATAATTATCCAATTTTACAACATGTAACAATATTTCATCATCCAGGATAATATGATCCAAAACCAAAAGGCCCTTTTGTATCATTATGAATGTGGACAATCCCCCACTTGGTCTACCATTCTTCCTTACTTTTTTTGCAGGAGCAAAATAAGATTCATACCCATTTAATAATAATGATAATTCCATAGCCCAAGTTTCCTGGAAAAGTAATATTTCAAATTTTTGACAGAACTTCTGCCAGTCAGGGTCTAAATATTTAGTGGAAAGACCCGCTATATTCCAGGATACAAATTTTGAATTTTCAATTAATGAATCATTGCTAGATGTATTTGAGTCATCTAGTACAGTGTCCAAATGTATATGACCTATATTAATTAGTCAAGGGCTAGGTCCAGGGATATTGTTCTGGTTAAAGTGATCTGATCCAGCAGTAAAATCAACTATACATAATTTGGCACAATCCAATTTAGACAGATTTTGCATTAAAACAGAGTAAAGATTTAGATTTATTACTATATCAATTTGTGTCTCATTGGTTTCTGGAAATATTCTTGATACAGATTTAAAATCTAAAGGGGAGACAGTAGTATTTAAACTAAAACTCAATAATTTACTAATATATGATTTCAGAAACATGGAATTTCACCCTGCAAATGTTCTATTCCAAAAATAGAAAGAGTTTCCAAAACTATAATATCAAAATTCCAATTCAAAATAGATATAGTATAATTTATAATGTCAATTGATGGAGTAGAGTTTATTTTGGTTTCACCATGGATATGCTTCCAGATTGTAGTCCAATTTACAGGGGAAGATATCAGAATACCCACTCTACCTAGCTCTCTTTGTTTTACCCATACTTTTTTTGCACTGAACATATCGGATAATAGAACATAGGCAGGGTTTGTTTCCACCGTTTTATCTCTATAAACATGCACGATCGCATTTAATGTCTCAGGTATAACTATCTTGCATCTAAATAGATACTTAATGAGTTCAGTAAGTGATTCAGAGGTTTCATATGACTTAAGGAAGATATTTTCGAATTTAAAAACCACCTCACCGCCACTAATAACTAATGAATTTTGGTGATTTGTAGGGCAGTTTTTATCACTAAGTGGAGGAAGAGATGCTTGATTAGCTAAAAAGTTTGAGACTTCCTTAGTATTACATGTCCTTTTCTGCCAGACATTTTTGGAAGTAATCACTTCAAATGAGTCTGTATAATGAGATTCTATCTTTGGTTTTGAAACTTTTTTCAAAGATGGATTATTTAGGGCAGACTCTATTAAAGGGCTCCTTACTGGATCCTTCTGTAAATTAGGAATATTAGGAGTATCAGGCTCTACAGGATCATTAGGTTCAATGGTTATCCCAACCATTTTCTTTAATTTAAGATTACATTTTCTTGATAACTTTCCATTCTCCATTTTTTGGGTTGTACCATTTCCAGAATGTTTCTTTGTATTTTTGCCCTTTTTCTTTTTCTTTTTTTTTTTTGGGGAGGGGACTAGGACTAGGAAAATGGACTGATGAAAAAGATAAATGACGGGTATTTTTCCCCTCCAAAAGTGCTTTTTCAAGATCATAAATTCTCTGTGAGAGTTTGCCATTAGTTTCAACATGCAGATTAGTGAGATCTCTCATATAATGTTTTAGTTCATTAAAGGCTTTAAGCAGGACTATGTTGGCCATGATTGGATGGGCTAGGGCTTTAGTTGTGTAGTTAGAGATGGTATACGGGCATTGCACTAATATTTCTTGTGGGATATTTATTTTTTCAACTTCCTGATCTAATCTTTCAAAAACTTTATCAGGGGATCCTGCAAGAATGGATTGATTACCGAGAGATGGGTTGGAATGTTGGTTAAAGTATGGAGAAGTGGGAGTGATATCATTAATTGTTATAATACTAGAATTAAGTGGACTAAAGAGATTTAACCTGGTCGGATGCAGTGAAATGGGATCCCCCTCTGATCTCTTGTCCATATCCATATCTAGAGCTAGCTCTTGCATATTTATACTACATTCCCCTTTTTCATTCTATTTATTAGTTTTTACTTTTGAAAAATGGAAATACTCAGTAATTTTCCCTTGTCTGTAATGATTAGAATATTTAGAATGTTTAAGGTAATTAGGGGAGGAGGAGATAGGCGATGAAGGGGTAGATTCTCTTGTTCTGCTGTTGTTTTCCAATATTTTGCAGGATTCATAATTAATTAACCCTGATTCCGCTCGTTCATGGAGATCAGTTTCTAAAACTGAATTAGAGTGGTTATGGGGGAGAGGAATCTCCTCTTCTTGCTCCTGTGGTTTCTGAAAGGACAAAGAATAAGACAAACACTGAGAGTGGTTCAAGGAGGTCTCTTCATAGGTCATGTCATTAGACATAACATCTGATGCAACATTAATAGATTTATGATTTGAATACTCATTATTAAATTGTTGTCTGTAATCATATTTTACCTTTTCTCTTTTTAAAGATAAAGTGTTTTGAGTTTCTTCTTTAGGTGTGGAGGCAGAGGGCATAATTGAAAGCGACAAATCTTGTGTATATACACAACCATTTTTAGAACTCATTTTGAGTGCTTTCAGAGAGGATGATTTATTGTCCTTAAGTAGAACTTTTCCACTCCTAGTGTACATACTGACAAGATCTAATTATTTGTGTTATAACTTTTGGGTAATCCTATGTCTATTAGACTTCATATATTAATAGCAGTAATGGCAGCAATAGCAGTACAAAACAGTGCAAATAGTGCAAACAGTGCAAAGTGCAAATACCAGTGCAAATGTTACAATGTCCAATGTCCAACCACAAAAGAATTCCAGCACAAAAGTCCAGCACACATCCAGTATGAAAATTCAGAGTCAGGATTCCTCAGAGGCTCCTTAGAAGCAAAAATTCTAAAATCTATATAAGCCCCTATATAGCCTCCAATAACTGTTAATGAACCTAAAAGGCTAGTTTGAAAATTATTTTCATGAGCTTAGGTACATTTGAGTTCCTTTTTATACCTCTTTTGACTCAATGTAAGGGGTAGACATAGAACAGCTACTAGCAGGTGCTAGGGATGACACAGTCCAAATCTAAATGAGAGGTTCCAAACAGACAAAACAATCAAAAAAACATAAAATGAGGTAAAGAAATATTGTAAGCAGAACAGAAGCAGAACAGAACAGAACCAAAAGCATAAAATTGGAAAATAATCCTAATCTAAATCACGTCACTCTATATAGGAAGACAGCAAATGAGTTCAATATTTCAAGTACTGAGGACTTGATTGAAACTGTAAAGGTTAAGATGCCAATGCACTCAGCAAGGAGACCCAACCCAGCTATTTTAACAAATGCAATGAACAACTTTCACTAGCCAGTAATTTAATTGCAAATGGGCTGCTAGTAACACAAAATATACAAAGAATGAGTATAAAAGGCTGAAAAATTGCTGATTTTACCAGAATCTCTCATGGAGCCTCCTATACTGTGACGTACGTCTCCTTGAACCGGAAGGAGAATGAGACGCATGCGCTTTGGTATTCAAAGAGACTCGACAAGGGAACCCCATTGGTATAAAAGTGTCATGTGGAGGGACCCCGAGAAATTACAAAAAACTATGAATGTATATATAAAATATTTTCAAGCAATAAAAAAAAACTGAAAAAAAAACAAGAAAAAACATTAAAACATTTCAAAAAAGAGTAGGCTCTAAGAGATGAGTCCATACATACTCCTAGTAAAAGCAAACAGTTTAAAAAAGGATACGTCCCATAGATGCCCAGACAAGCGAGAAGTTTGTCCAGAGTCTCTATCAGCTTTTCAGCTTTCTACTTTCTACTTCTTCGCAGAATGCGATCAATTTTTCAATGCGATCAATCTCACAATGCGATGCCACAGAAGCATAAGGAGTCGTCTTCACTCTCCACTGCACCGGTCCGAACGGTGTCTCCCTGGAACCCACGCTGTTATTCACATGCCATCGTTAGAGCAGTCAGCATAAAAAAACAAAGGCTGGGGAAAAAGGAGAAAACAGAGAGGAAACAGACTCGACCAGGTTTCACAGTAAGATGGTCTGGAAAGACCACATAACACTAGCATGACATAGATGGCATACCTTTCCAAATTATAAAATGAGCATAGCGGTCCTGCCATCAGTGACTACTCCTCAGCCACTGACGTGAGTATTTTCACCCAGTCGCACACAGAAGCATGCGCAAAGAAATCCCCAAGATATCATTAATGAAAACAGAAAAGAGGAGGGAACCAAGTATGGAGCCCTGAGGAACTCCAATATTTATAGTATAGTGGTAGCTATGATATGGTCAGATATTTCCAGAAATTTTGCTAACTATCTAAAGAGATTCTCTCTGGTGGCCCATAGTGATAATGCAGGCAGGTAAGAAATTTTCAGAAATATCACAGTCATTTCAGGAAATATCTGACCATGTCTACGGCTGCTACTTTAGCAAGATCAGAGATGGCAGAGTTGAATTTCACCACCTGTTTCCTGTTGGTTAGGTAACTATCATACCAGGCCACGACATCCGGGAAAAACAGAGTGACCCTAGTTTGGTAAGTAGAAGGGTGTGGTCAACCAGGTCAGATGCTTTTGTTAGGTCTATAAAGACCATGCCTGTCAGAAGGCCGTTGCTCATGGCAATTTTGGCATCGATAGTAAATTTGAGGAGAACTGTGGCAGTGCTGTTGTCTTTTCAAAATCCATGCTGGGAGTTGGAGAGAAGGCTGCGATCAAGAAGAAAGGCTGTAGTTTGTTGAGCATCCAGTTTCTCTAGGTTTTACTAACAAATGAGAGGATGGCCATGGGACGATAATTTGAAATTAACTTGGGGTCACCCATTTTGAAGACATTGGTTATTCTGTCAACCTTCCAGATGCTGGGATCTGTGACATTGCAGAGGGACAGGTTGAATATTCTGTCAAGGAGAGAGGTGATAAAAGGAGCAGCTAGTTTCAAAAGTCTAGGCACAAGCCCACCAGAGTCAAAACTGGTTCTGTCAAAGATGGTGTTGAACAATTTGAGTACTTCTTACCTGGTTATGACATAGAACCTGAATGACTGAAGTGAGTGAGTGGATTCAGCATCAGAGTGGGCAATGGAAGAAGGTGTGGAGGAGAAAGGAGTCGTATAATTGGATAGGTCCAAGAAGTAAAGGTTAAAGGACTTAGCAGTGGTGACAGGGCCATTACAGTGAATACCACCGAGAACCGTATCATTTTCTATTTGGGAATGTTTGGCATCAAGGAAGGATTTCATGTGGGACTAAAATTTCCTTGAGTCCCCTGCCACATCAATAAGCAGACCATTGCAAAAGGAGCTCTTAGTCAGGTGAATATCTCTTTTACAGACATTTCCACTAGTTCTATAGTCAGAGAAGTCAGATAAGAGACCAGAGATCTTATAGCACACCCAGCTTTTGTCCCTGGCTCTGATTTGAGCAAAAATATCTTTTTTAAGTCATCTAGGTGGTGTGCCATGAATACGGCGTGAGATTAAGGGGGTGTACAGGTCCTGTAGTGCACCGAACTTAGTTAAAAAATGATCAAGCATCACCTGGGCATTGTTGGATGTAAAGATGCAGGACCAGTCAATAGCAGAGCAATCATTTAATTTAAGTTGGCAAAGTTGTGAAAGGAGATGTCTTTAGGGGGGATTTGTGCTGGCACACCAGATACAGTATATGAGTGAGTGGTTAGTTATAGCATCAGAGAGAGTGCCTGCACTAGCTAGTCTATCAGTCCGATTGGTCAGAGCCCAGTCATTTAGGGTCCTAGATCCAGAAGTAGTTGTGACCCTAGTGGGGTCAGTGATGAGTTGGTGTAGACTGTGTCCATGGACTGCAGTTTGAAGAGTTTTGTTAGATTTGCCAAGCCAGTTAAGGGTAAGATCACCTAGAATGAGAACTTTGTTTCACTACCCAGTCTAGGCAGTCTGGGAGAGGAGCTCGGAAACACCAATGGTGCCCCCTACAGGGGGGTTGTTGGCATACATAATGTGTCATTTCTTAGTACATGACTTTGCCTCCCCAGTTATGGCAACACGGCAAATGCCATGGCAGTGCTGAAACTGCCACAGCCAGCTGTTGGATGACTTAAAGTTACAGTTTGTCCCACAGATCTCATGGGCTAAGTATACTGCTGTCTGTCTCATAAGAGAGCCCAAGACCAGCATACCATTGGATCTTTGCTGGGAAAAACACAACTGGGTGGCACGGTTGATCTCAAGCTTATCGGCTCTGCTGATTTTTTTACGCTCCAATCTCTCTCTGTTAGTACACTCCTCCACAAACTCTCGTAATGAGGGTTCTTGCTTTTTCCATGTACAAATAGTGGACTTTGAAAATTCTATTTCACTTGCAAGTGTGGCAAGAAGAATCTTTAGTTTAGTGTCCTCTGAGTACCCTGAATGCTTCATCTTACGGACAGCAGGATACCAGGTTTCAGAAGTGTTAGATGAGTGTGATGGGAGGTGGGGAGGAACAGTTTCTTATGCAGTACTGTACTGATTAACTAACCACCAGCACATGGCTGATAATTAGCTGATTCCAAGAAGCAGGTGGTGACAATCAGTTGATTGGCAGACCACAAAATGCTGCAGTGAAGCCGGAAACCAGGCTGCATTTTTGTTATAGCTGAGCATTCCTTTTACTGGGGTTCTTAACAGCGAACGAACACTGTAATGTATTGTAAAGTCCCAGTAGTTTGTGAGCTGCTAGAAAAGTCTCTGACAGAATTTATCCACATAAAGCCTATTCTGGAGGAGTAGAAAATGCCCAAGTACTTAGTTTACCAATCCGGATTACATGTCAAAGGTCCATATCAAACACCAGTGCATGGAGTCCCAACAAAAGGTGGTAAAAAATCCATGCAAAGTTCAGGGTGCATCAGCTGCATCTGAATGAGTCAAATACAATTGCTGGTCTATCTTTGCCTTTAGTCACTTACTGTCTTTATCAAGTGTAACAAAAAGGTGATGCACATACAAGGGCTTTGTATAAATACTGTATTAGTCATACCCCCAACTTCAAGTCTCAAACATGAAGGGAAAAGCAATGCAAACAGCAGGCTCATAGCCTCCATCTCTTTTTGGCTCTTTCAAATTCTTTGCACCTCTGGCATGTTGAACATGATAAGAATGGGAAGAAATGAATAATAGCCTCCCAGTCAGCAGCTCTAGTATCTTACCTAATGCAAATCAGGCTTTGTTCTGGTGCTAATCTTGGTATGAACAACCAGCAGGATTCTCAGCATGTACTTAGTCACGTGACCCATCTGGGGTTCACACGATACACGCAGTCGATGTAGCCTGCAAGTGGAGGTGAGTCCCACTTTAACAACAAGGGCAACCAACCCTTCAGAAAAAA
Source organism: Neoceratodus forsteri (assembly GCA_016271365.2). Lineage (NCBI taxonomy): Eukaryota > Metazoa > Chordata > Ceratodontiformes > Ceratodontidae > Neoceratodus > Neoceratodus forsteri. The sequence continues at coordinate 1,192,424,155 of CM057453.1, forward strand.
ATATTGGATTCTCCATCTCAAAACATTTAGGCAGTTCAGCAACTCTATGGTTTCTCTCTCTTAGGGCATTTCCATGTGCTATAATTGTGGTCAGAGGTTAGAGTTCTGTTGTGTAAGTGAAGCTGACATCGTCACTGCTGAGCTGTATGACCAACTGCTTCCCCCAGTTTGTCTTACATTCCAGTCCCCGATTGCTTCACTTTCGCCAGTTGATCTGTGAAATCATCAATCTTTTTTTTTACAGCTTGACTGGGCATACAAAGCATCTTCAGTGAGTTCTTTATTTCCATTAACTCGTTGGCTGTAGAGGCCTCAGACTGTAGAAGCTCCAGTGGTGGCTGGGCCCCTCATGGAGGCTTCTGTTTTTAAAAAAAGTCCATAGCCAGTTGTTGTGCTACAGTTCCTTTAGGTTTTCCCATTTTCCAAGTCAGGAGATCACCAAGCACAAAAAAGAAGTGAAATGTGCAACTTTAACTGAAAATGAAATGTAAAATGTAAGAAATTAGCAAACCGGTAACAAGAGCTTTCGCAAAGTATGCGGCCAGCTCCACTCTTCCGTCATAGATTTTTTTTTTAGAAATACTGTAATGTATTTCCATCAAAAACATAAATATTATCATTTTTAATTTCATTTAATTCTGTAACTGAGATATGGGGTTTTGATGTTGTGTAAAGTTCAGAGCTCTTGCCCATAATGAAGAAATCAAACATCTTATTGTGCTGTGTTGTTAACTATCAGAAGGATGTACTAGCCCATTCTATGAATATAGTTCATGCTGTCAAAAAGTAGCCTCAATTTATTTATTTAGTTTTTATTGACTGGGTAAGTGCACTAGACAAATGATTGCCTATTTTCAGGCACGACCAAGGGGAGGGGGATCCAGATGAATGCCAGCTGACCTTGAACCAGATTAAGCTGTTCATGGTATTGTTAGTGAATGATAGAACAGATTTTTAAAAGTTGCTAATGGCAGCCATATGAATTAACTTGACTTATTAAAGGGGAACTCCTGGCTCCCTAGGAGTAATGTTACATGACCTAGTATTAAGCAAACTGCATGTAAACAAACAATGAACAAACAACAAACAAACACACATACAGAGAGCTACAGTTTAATGCACATACACATCCCCAGGGGCTTATCCCATCACATGTATTATCAGAGGGCTGGACGTGGGGGACATAGAGAATAGTAGTTGGTTGGCATGGTGAGTGGGGTTTGCTAGATCAACCAGATATCAGCTATTACTACAAACAAGTAAGACACTTAAAAATATGTAATTTACATTCTGTTTACTTAATTGGGACCTCCAGGTCAGCAGCATTACTTCTGGGGAGCCGAAAGTTCTGCTTTTAATTACAAAACTGTAAAGCCTGTTTAAAATACATCTGAGGGATTTAAAGATACACTAATAATGAATCTAAGGATGTTAGAAATATACTTCTACTAACAGCAATAGGATTCATTTTTCTTTGCAGGCTAGCCAATACTGCTGCTTTAAAACAAGTATGAGCTTTAGCTACAGGGCTGCAGGTATCAATTCCAGGGCCCTGGACAGGCAGTTTCATTAGGGCCCCTGTATCCCTAACAAGCAAGCCGCGTCTGGGCCACCAGGCCCCATACGCCTGGTGTTTTTGATGCTCTCTGGTGAGTTTTGGGGATTTTATTGAAGTTAAAAACAAGATTTTGTGCAGCTTTCCCTAACCCATATTCAAGGAAATAATGTATTTTTAACCAGGAGTCATAGTCTTATTCATATTTATAACAACAGAAGATTGTGTTTATAAATTGGGTCCGCTGCCAGCCATAATATAAATCCTCATGATTCACACCATGGCTGGCAGTGGACCAAATGCAACAGACAACCTGTAAACCTTATTCATTTTTATAACAACATTGGATTGTTTTATAATCACAACAATGCACTTCATGGCACATGTAGTATAGAGATTTATAGACTTTTTGTGCATTTAAGGTTACTCAGCTGTGTTTTGTGTTACTCCACACGTCATGTGTAAATCCCAGAAGACATGCACTCTCATTATTATTGTATAACTAGTAACAGTTCACCACAACATTAAAATATCTTTTTATACAAATAGAATTGTTGTTATCCTTTTAAACCTTTTCAAAATAAATAAATTAAATACTATAAACTAATGATAACCATTCATTTCAACAGTATAGCATTAAAAATGTTGCATATGTCAACTAAATAAACTGGATTAATTAATTAGTTAAATGCTGTTTGAAAACATAGTATAATGTATAGTGAAGTGTTGTTCTGTCTAGAATTCCCTTTCAAAATACTGTTGTGCCACATTTCCAGAGGTCATGGAATGTGATTCTACCCTACTGTGGTTGAACAGCACTCCAGAACCTCTAGAGACTGTATGAGTCAGTTTCATTCTGAAAATAAAAGTACTCATGCACACATTCATACTGCACTATACACTATACAAAATACTAGATGAGTAAGTCTATGTACAACCAGTTTGTCCTGCCACCTCAGGGTTCTGATTCGCATCAGAGGGAATCAGAACTCCTCTGTGGCAGAACACACTGGCCGTGCATAGTTGCCCATCCTGTATTCTCTATATCCTAGAATTATTAATGAATATACTCCTCTTATATTTGCATACTTCTTACTAATTTCAAATGATATAACACTATATTACCCCTTCTTGCAAATATCTATATTTTGACTCACATGTATGCAAGTTATGGTCTTATTCAAATAAATGAGTTATTCAAAATTTTACAGTGGTGTGTGAAAATCCTGTAACCTCATAGATCAAAACATGTCACATGACCATGGGTAAATCCTACTTTTCCCACAGCTGAGGAATTGAATTTATAAAAAAACATAATCAAACACATTTTACATTTATTTCTCAAATGGGTCCATTGTATAATCGCTATAAGGAATTCCAGGGTGTGAGTTATTTGGGTTTTGCCCAATTCTTGTGTAGTTAAGTCAGTCAGCTGTGCCTCATGACACACACCACACAAGGCATGGGTAAAGCCCCAATAACCCACACCATGAAGTAGTAAGACACAACAGGGTGTGTGTTATTTGGGGTTTACCCACGCCTTGTGTGGTTTGTCATAAGGTGCAGCCGAGTGACTTAACAAAACAAGAAGTGGTTAAATCCCCAATAACTCACACCCTGGAGTGCTTTATTGAGATTATACAATGGGCCCATGTGTAAAATGTGTTTAATTATGTTTTTTATAAATGCTATTCCTCAGCCGCGGGTAATGCAGGATTTACCCATTGTCATGTGACATGTTTTGACCAATGAGGTTACAGGATTTTAACATACCATTGTATAATCATGAATTTAAGACAAGTTGTGCAATGTCAATGTGGCAATAAGGTTTTGGATGAAGTAATTTCTATGATGCTGTAGTAATACCCCTAAAAACTGGGATTTACTATACTATTTTCATGGGATCCTTAATGTCCACTGTCAGTTGTCCTGTCTTAAGTAGATATATCTATTTGCATGATAGTGCCATAGTGAGTGAGCCTCCATGCCTGTTTATTTAAGAGCATGGCTAACCTGAGTTTAAAAATTAGTCTGTGCTGTATCCGAGTGATTGAAGTCTTGTGACCAGCTAGACAGCGTGTTAATCTGCTTCATTCTGCAGTCGCTGCTTTCACAGAGGGAGCCTCTTTAGGAACTGTGAATATCTTGTTGTTTATCTGGTGTTATTGTAAAGATAGATAAGTTTCTCTAACCTGCTTTTATTACTGCTCAGACATTTTGGTGGGAGTCGCTATGTTGGGTCCTTAACTTTCAGTATTCAGACCAATAAACTACTGGTGACCTGAATGGATCATGTCCCCATGGATATTGTAGGAAGGAATTCTGCCCAGAAACCATGGGAAAAAACACAGCAGAGGAGTAGGGCCCGTCTGTACAGCTTGCACGGCTGAGATGGGAACTCACTCAGGAGCAGCTCAATTTAGCTCTAATTAGTGTCGAAAACACTCTTTGCTGCCCACAAAGAGAAGTCCAAAAAGAATTGTCTGACTTACAGTCTGCTGTCTTCAGCTCTGCCACTGTGACACAGCACTGTTTGCAGAGTACCTGCGCTGGTGAAGATGGGAAGTAGACTGGAGACAACCAGATGTGGAGGACTTCTTGTTCCCCTGCTGCAGAGTTTTTATATCTGCCTACAACCAGCATCAGGCGGTACAGCCCCAGGTGTAATGAAACCCGGAGAACAGCTTAGGAGAGAGAATCTGTATTTTTTGGTGTTGGCACCTAGATAGACCTAAAGGTGACACCCTTAATGTGACTTACAGCTCCCTTTGCCAACCAAACATTTTGGATTACAAGGGAAATGCCCAGAACTGCCTGAAGCAGTGGGTCAGTGACAGTTGGAATAGAAGAACTGACAGCTTGAGCTTTCGAGCAGCTGCTCCCTGAAGTAACATAGGGAAATCTGTTGTAAAACGCTCAGCTGGCTTTCCTTCCATGTTCTCCATAACAACGCTGTAAAACACGCACAACAGACGGAGGGACTACATCATCACGTCTAGGGTAGAGGTCTGCGTGGTGCCACTGTAATACCTTTTCCTTTGCCGTCCAAGTTGGGGGGTCATTTATGCAACAGTGCTATGGTAGGGCTGTTGCATAAATGACCCCTCCCCACCTGGATGGCAAAGAAAAAGGTATTACAGTGATGCCGCTCAGGCAGACAGCAACATAAAAGGACCAAAGGTGAAATTAAAAAAATATATATAAGCTCTGCTCAGGTGGGCTCCCCATAGCTAAGGGCCCGGGAAAAAAGTCCCGGTTGGCCCCCCATAACGGCGGCCCTGTTTAGCTATATCCCGCTATATTGGAGGAAATCCCATTAAAATGAATGAGGAGTTCATGTGAAGCATCATGATATCTCTAGATGTACTGGTACATATCTTTGGCTATTACTGTACAAGTCAAAGTTATTTAAACTGTCTCATAGAATTAAGCAATAATGCCCGATAGGGTGTGTGTCGTGCTGGGATAACGTCACGCCTCAGGTGGTTGGGCACAAGGCCACAGACTGAGTGCATCCAACAACTGAGGCGTGACATTGTCCCAAATGACACACACCCTGGAGTGCATTATTGCTATTATACAATGGCTCATTGTTACATATAAAATAAAAAAAATAATTTTAAAGAATGTTTTTATTAGTATGGAAAAATATTTTTGTTTCTTAAGAGGAAATGCAAAAAAAGAGCTCTAGGTCCAAAAAATCATCTAGCTCCAAAAAATCATCTACAGGTTCACAGTGCTGAGACTAGACCAATGATGTTGTACTGGGATAACATCACAGGTCCAGCCCAAGACTGACCAATCAGAGTCCAGGATTTTTCTCGCCATTGTATAAATTACAGTAAAGTACCGTATGTTATATTTGGTATGCATTTATTTATTTGTAATTATCGGATAACACCTTTGAGCCAGAAGATCATTTACAAAGGTTCTCCATCTTTAGATACCGTTTAGGTACAATTTCAAATAAACAGAGTATAACAATTTTCACAAGATAATTACATGATACATTCAGGATGTTACAGCTGAAAGCAGCACACAGATGTGGCATTATCAGAGGGCAGTTAGACCATGACAAGGGGTTGCATTTGAGGGTGAAGGGTTGGGGTATGGGGGAAAGCAGCAGCTACAAGAGTATTGTCAAGTGCAGTGGTGAGGCATTATGTAGGAGTGGTGTTGAATCAAGGGCAGTTGCAGCTGGTGTTGGGAGTGAGTACTTGTTTTAACTTTTTTTGAATTGTTCTATTTTAAGAATATTTAGCAGTAATTCTGGTAGCTCATTTAACCATTTTGGTGCCCTAATGGCAACAGAGCATGAGGCTTGGATTGTTCTGTGATATGGCACAGTTAGGGCATTCCTGGTAACATTACTAGTGGAGTGATGATTTGGGAGTAGACAAAGGAGATCCTAGATTTCAGCTGGTGCAAGGCCTAATAGTGCTTTCTTGCAAAGGAGGCGTGTTTTGAATTTGACCCTGTCCTGAAGGGTAAGCCATTTGATCTGGGCACAGAGGGTGCAAGTGTGGGTTAACCTGCCTGCTCCAAGAATGAATCAACAAGTCCAATTTAGGGCTAGTTTGACCCTGCTGATGGCGGTGTCATTGGCTGCGCCATATATTGTGATTCCAAAGTATGTGATGGTAAGGATCAAGCTGGTCACAGCTCTACGTTTGGCTCCGTGAGCGAGGCAGAGAGTTCCAGAGCTATGGAGCAGCATGGGAGAAGGCCCAGGTTCCCGTAGTTGTTTTGCACCTGGGGACATGGAGGAAGGTTTTTTCTTCTGATCTAAGGTCATAAGATGAGTTTTGCTGTTTCAGCATGATGGCTGAAGATGAGGGAGTACCAGATCTAATGATGTTGTCAATCAGGGAGCCAGAGGAGAGAAGACAGTGGGCAGTGGGGGAGGGCCAGTTTAGGTTAGTGTATAGCAGACAGTGGTGAGTGTGGCAGGGAGATACTAGAGCAAAATTACAAATATTATGGTAGGTGGTGTACCATTTGCGAAGCCTGGCATTGGAAGCTCCAACATAAGTGATCAAGCCGTATGCAAGAGCTGGGAGTAGGATACTCTTGACAATGGCAGTTCGAGCTGAGCGAGTCAGCACATAGCTGGTTTTATATGCAACACCAATTTCACCATTGAGAGATTTACAGGTGGCAGAAATATGCTGATCAAAGTCTAGGGAGGAGTCAAGCGTGATGCCAAGGTACTTGAATGAGTTAACACTATCCAGGAGGGAGCCATCCGCACATGGGACTTCCAGTCATCCCTGGCAGGATCTAAGTCTAGGGGCAGATCCAAAGAGCATGGCCTGGGTTTTACTAATATTGAGAACAAGCTTATTGTTGGAGAGCAAGGACTGAATATAAAGGAAGTCAGATGACAGGGTGGCATTATTGTCAGAAATGTTCCTGGTGCTGAGGTAAAGAGCTAGGTCATCAGCATAGAGAACTGATGAGCAGGTTAAGGTATTTAGAGAGCTATCATTAATGAAAACAGAAAAGAAGAGGGGACCAAGTATGGAGCCCTGAGGAACTCCAATATTTAAGGTATAGTGGTAGCTATGATATGGTCAGATATTTCCAGAAATTTCACTCAATATCTAAAGAGATTCTCTCTAGTGGCCCATAGTGATAATGCAGGCAGGTAAGAAATTTTCAGAAATATCACAGACATTTCAGGAAATATCTGACCATGTTTATGGATGCTACTTTAGCAAGATCAGAGATGGCAGAGTTGAATTTGACCACCTGTTTCCTGTTGGTTAGGTAACTATCATACCTGGCCAAGACATCCAGGGAAAAACTGAGTGAACGTAGTTTGGTAAGTAGAAGGTTGTGGTCAACCAGGTCAGATGCTTTTGTTAGGTCTATAAAGACCATGCCTGTCAGAAGGCCATTACTCATGGCGATTTTAGCATCGATAGTAAATTTGAGGAGGGCTGTGGCAGTGCTGTGGCCTTTTCAAAATCCATGCTGGGAGTTGGAGAGAAGGCTGTGGTTCAGAAGAAAGGTTGTAGTTAGTGGTCAAACAGGGATTCCGCATGTTTGCAGTTCATTTGCATCATCAGGTAAGAAAAAAGATCTGTCTCCCCATACGACACACAAGGGAAATGCCAGACCTCACCCAATAACTAAGACCCTGAAATCTGGCCAATGGAAAATCATGTACACAAATACTTACAGCCTAGGAAATAAGATCCCAGACCTGCAGGCAATAATGTCAGAGGCTAAACTGGACATAGTAGCAATTAGTGAGATGTGGTTTACCAGTAACCACACTTGGGAGACTTCAGTATCTGGCTATGTACTGTTCAGAAGAGACCGAGGTGTAAAAAGGGGGGGTGGAGTGGCCCTGTATGTCAATGAAAATATCAAAGCTACAGAAATTCAGAATACACATAAGGAGCCAGAAGAACTGTGGATCACCCTGGAAACAGGAAATGGGACAGACATAAGAACTGGGGTTGTCTACATGCCCCCAGACCAGGGGGAGGACATAGACACATTACTGTTAGAAGATACTGTATACAAAACATGACAGCTAAAGGGGAGGTTCTGATAATGGGAGACTTCAACATGCCAGATACAGATTGGTCAATACCAGCAGGAACATCTACCAGAACTAGACACATGGTGGATTCCTTGCAGGGGGAGGGCCTCAAACAACTGGTACAACAACCCACAAGAGACAGGGCTATCCTAGATCTAGTACTGACTAACAGGGAAGGGATCACAGATCTCCAGGTAGAAGGTCACCTGGGGGCCAGTGACCATCACATGGTATGGTTCAATTTGGCCACTACAACCAAGTCATCCCATTCCAAGGCAAAACTATGGGACTTCAGAGGAGCTGACTTTGATAAGATGGCCAACAGAGTTAAGCTAGCCCCGCCAAAAAGAAACACAGGTGAGGGGATACAGGTAAATTGGGCAAGCATTAAGGATGCATTACTTGAAGCAACATCCCATTGTGTTAGACAGAAAAGAAAGTGCAAAAGAAGAAGGAAACCACTTTGGTTCTAAAATATAGTAGCAGAAAATGTCAGAGCCAAAAGGCTGGCCTTCAGAAAATATAAGGGAAAACACCGGGATGAAAATAGGGAGGCGTACCAAACTGCCCTTAGGGAAGCAGGGAAGTCAGTAACGCAGGCAAAGTCCTAAACTGAGGAAACACTAGCACAAACAGTAAAAGACGGTGACAAGACTTTCTATCGATACATTAGTGAAAGGAGAAAGTCCAGAGGTGGTATTGCTAAACTCAAAGGAGAAAAGGGTGTGTGTGAAGAGAAGGACCTTGTAAAAGCATCTATCCTAAATAGATACTTTTGCTCAGTATTTACTGAAGAGAAGGTAGAGCAGGGCCCAGAGCTCAGCACCATGGACACAGGGGGGAGGGAGGGAGGTGAGCACTACTCTCTTCACAAAAGAAAGGGTCCTACAAGAGCTTGCTAAGCTCAGGGTGGACAAGGCAATGGGACCTGATGGCATACATCCCAAGGTACTAAAGGAGTGAAGGGTGGAACTAGCAGAGCCATTAGCAGAACTGTTTAGTGAGTCTCTGAGCACAGGAGAGGTCCCAGAAGACTAGAGAAGGGCTCATGTGATCCCACTCCACAAGAGTGGTAGCAGAGAGGAGGCAAGGAACTACAGACCAGTCAGTGTTACCTCAGTAGTGGGCAAGATTATGGAGGCACTCCTTAAGGAAAGGATAGTGCAACACCTGGAATCTATAGGGGCACAGGATCCAAGACAGCATGGGTTTACAAAAGGAAGGTCCTGTCAAACTAATCTTCTAGATTTCTTTGACTGGGTAACCAGGGTGATGGACCAAGGGGGAGCAGTTGATGTCACCTGCCTTGACTTCAGCAAAGCTTTCGACACTGTTCCACATAGAAGATTGATAAACAAGCTGGGTAGGCTCGGGGTGGGTCAGAAGTTGGTCAACTGGGTGGCAAACTGGTTGACTGGAAGAAAACAGAGAGTGGTGGTAAATGGTATGCAGTCAGAAGAGATGCAAGTCGCAAGTGCGGTACCTGAGGGATCAGTCCTGGGGCCAGTCCTCTTCAATATCTTCATCAGTGACATTGCAGATGGACTAGAGGGTAAGGCTTGTCTGTTTGCAGATGACACCAAGATCTGCAACAGAGTAGATGATCCAGATGGGGTGGACAGAATGAGAAGAGATCTGGATAAACTAGCAAAATGGTCGGAAGAGTGGCAACTGGCATTTAATGCAAAGAAGTGCAAGATCATGCACATAGGGAAGAGAAACCCTGAAGCCACTTATATACTGGGAGGGGAGTTGCTGGCAGTCACAAAGGAAGAAAGAGACTTGGGCATCATCATCACTGATGACCTGAAATCATCCAAGCAGACTTCTAAAGCAGTAGGTAAGGCTAGGGGTATGTTAGGGTGTATTAGTAGGGGTATCACAAGTCGTAACAGGGAGGTAATAATCCCTCTTTACAAGACACTGGTTAGGCCCCATCTGGAGTACTGCATGCAGTACTGGAGGCCACACCTTCACAAGGACATTAACCAAACTGAGGCAGTCCAGAGAAGGGCAACCAAAATGGTGCAGGGACTGCATCAGAAGACATATGAGAACAGATTAACGGAGCTCAATATGTATACCCTAGAGCAAAGGAGGAAGAGAGGTGATATGATCGAAACATTCAAACACCTTAAGGACATTAACAAGGTGAAAGAGTCTAACGTTTCAGTATAAGAAAAATAGCAGGACAAGAGGACACAGCATGAGATTAGAGGGAAGCCGATTAAGGGGTAATGTGAGGAAGTTCTTTTTCACAGAAAGGGTGGTGGATGCATGGAACGGCCTACCTCAGGAAGTTGTGTCTATGAATACAGTGCAGGGCTTCACACAGGCATGGGACAGGCATAAAGGAGCAATACAGATGAGTATGAATAGATAGGCCACTGACAGCAAAGGACGATGGCACACTTATAAGGTAGAAAAAGAAATGGGCAGACTAGATGGACCTTGCGGTCCTTATCTGCCATCAGCTTCTATGTTTCTATGTTGAGCAACCAGTTTCTCTAGGCTTTACTAAGAACTGAGAGGATGGCGATGGGCCAATAATTTGAAATTAACTTGGGGTCACCCAATTTGAAGACATTGGTTATACTGTCAACCTTCCAGATGCTGGGATCTGTGCCATTGCAGAGGGACAGGTTAAATTTTCTGGCAAGGAGAGAGGTGATGAAAGGAGCAGCTAGTTTCAGAGGTCTAGGCACAAGCTCATCAGAGTCAAAACTGGTTCTGTCAGAGATAGTGTTTAACAATTTGAGTACTTCTGTCCTGGTTATGACATGGAACCTGAATGACTGAAGTGAATGAGTGGATTCAGCATCAGAGTGGGGAATGGAAGAAGGTGTGGAAGAGAAAGGAGTCCTATAATTGGATAGGTCCAAGAAGTGAAGGTTAAAGGAGTTAGCAGTGGTGACAGGGCTATTACAGTGAATACTATTGAGAACCATATAATTTTCTATTTGGGAACGTTTGGCATCAAGGAATGATTTCATGTGGGACTAAAATTTGTTTGATTCCCCTACCACATCAATTAGCAGACAATTGCAAAAGGAGCTCTAAGTCAGGTGAATATCTCTTTTGCAGACATGTCTCCTAGTTCTATAGTCATAGAAGTCAGATAAGAGACCAGAGAATGTATGGCACACCCAGCTTTTGTCCCTGGCTCTGATTTGAGCAAAAATATCTTTTTTAAGTCATCTAGGTGGTGTGCTATGAATACGGCGTGAGATTAAGGGTGTATACAGGTCCTGCAGTGCATCAAACTTAGTTAAAAAATGATCAAACATCATCTGGGCATTGTTGGATGTAAAGATGTAGGACCAGTCAATAACAGAGCGATCATTTAATTTAAGTTGGCAAAGTTGCGAAAGGAGATGTCTTTAGTGGAGGATTTGTGCTGGCACACCAAATACAGTATATGGGTGAGTGGTTAGTTATAGCATCAGAGAGAGTGCCCACACTAGCTAGTCTATCAGTCCGATTGGTCAGAGTCCAATCATTTAGGGTACTAGATCCAGAGGTAGTTGTGACCGTAGTGGGGTCAGTGATGAGTTGGTGTAGACTGTGTCCATGGACTGCAGTTTGAAGAGTTTTGTTAGATTTGTCAAGCCAGTTAAGGTTAAGATCACCTAGAATGAGAACTTTGTTTCACTACCCAGTCAAGGCAGTCTGGGAGAGGAGTTCGGAAACACCAGTGGTGCCCCCTACAAGGGGGTTGTAGGCATACAGAACATGTCATTTCTTAGTACATGACTTTGCCTCCCCAGTTATGGCAACACGGCAAATGCTATGGCAGTGCTGAAACTGCCACAGCCAGCTGTTGGATGACTTAAAGTTACAGTTTACCCCACAGATCTCATGGGCAAAGTATACTGCTTTCTTTCTCATAAGAGAGCCCAAGACCGGCATACCATTGAATCTTTGCTGGGAAAAACACAACTGGGTGGCACGGTTGATCTCAAGCTTATCGGCACTGCTGATTTTTTTACGCTCCAATCTCTATCAGTACACTTCTCCACAAACTCTCGTAATGAGGGTTCTTGCTTTTTCCATGTACATATAGTGGACTTTGAAAATTCTATTTCACTTGCGAGTTTGGCAAGAAGAATCTTTAGTTTAGTGTCCCCAGAGTACCCTGAATGCTTCATCTTACGGCCAGCAGGATACCAGGTTTCAGAAGTTTTAGATGAGTGTGATGGGAGGTGGGGAGGAACAGTTTCTTATGCAGTAGTAGACCCCGAAGCCACCATCAGCAGTTGGAATCATGGACCGCAATTCAAGTCAGTTGCAATTAGTTGCAATTGCCTTGAATTGCAGCCATAATTATGTTGAGTCACATTTATCAAACGTCGACTAATCAGTCTTCATTCTCCGCTGCTAGGCTGCTGGCTTGCTTGCCTGACAGTGTCCCGCCCACCCCCAGATTCATCTCAGAGACTCAACAGCAGCACAACTTCAATCTCTGGCTGAGAAACTCAGCCACCAATCAAATGTGTCCTTGGCTCCTCAGCATCAAAACTTATTCAATGAGTAAGACAGGGAGGAGGAGCCAGGCCAGGATTGTGCACCCCAAGGAATTCATCAAGCACAGTCTTCACTGTTCATGTGAGTGAGATTTCTGGCACCAAGGAAAAATTGTGATTGTGAAGTAAAGTAGCGGTGCTATATTTTGTAAAAACCAAAAAATATACTAGAGACTTACTCATGACGGGGAGAGATAAAGCCGGAGTCAGTCAGACACAGCAGCAGGAAAGGAGCGGGCCGGGAAGAACAAGCGAGTGGCCCAAGGAAAAAAGACCAAAGGGCTGCAGGGCAGGCAGGCTGGACAGGTGCAAGACTCAAGGAGGGGAGCAACCAGTGGACTGTCTGGGTGGGTTGGGACACACAGAGCGCCGGTCGGTGAGAGTCGGGACTTGAGGACAAGAAGAATTTGGCAAAAGTAGCCTGCGTGGTGTGCCAGGACCAAGGATTACAGCAGTAGACAGTAGTGCACTGACTGGACAGAACAGGAGGGAAGGAAAAAGTGCTCAAGTAGATTCCTAGATTAGTTGACTGACCACCATCTTGTGACCATACCAGCTACAACTAGGTCTTAGACAGCGGGCCCTGGGCATGTGGCAGTCAGCGAAAGAGTGAGTGAGTGGACTGGAGGCAGTTGGAGCAGGCTGACCATGGTAGCACTGACCGCAGTGGAGGATTGGCAGGGGGCAGCAGCAGCACAGACTGAGAAGGAGGAGGAGGAGGAGGAAGGAACAGAATGCCTCATCTGTAGAGACCAGGACCAGTTGAGCTGATGAGGAGCCTGCAGGACTACTGAGGAAGGGGAGTCATCTGAAACCTGGATCTTCTGGACCACCACTGGATGAAGTGAAGCTGAGAGAGAGAGAGAGACAGCCTGCCATCAGTTGCGAGCCAACAGTCACACAGAAGGTAAGGGTGAGTTGTTGCTGTTCTCCATCTCAATCAGATCCATTTATCTGTCAATCTCAGTACTCTCACTGTTTTTGTAATCTGTTCCTTCCTCGGTAAGAGACCCTGTTGGTGGTATAAAATGGGAAGGATTTGGTTTGTGAGTCTAGATGATTAAATAGTGGGCAGTTGAACAGTCACTGATTGCCAGGGGGTAACCCTCAACCCTTACCCACCCCTCACTTCCCCTCATCTACTACTTCTCAGTCATAATGTTAAACCTAATAAGTATGTTGAAATTGCTGATGCTGATGACACACTAGCAGCTTGCTTCATCCAATTTTAGCTGCCGAAAGGATAGCTAAAAGCCTGGGGAGTGGGCAGGGGAGTCATAATGGGCTGCTAAAATTTAAATATTTCAACATTTGTAAGTAAGACCTTGCTTTCCTCCCTTTGTGCACATTTATTTCCATGTTGCCTAATGCCTTGCCACAGCCTAGCCTAGGTAAGATAGCTGCTCATGTTACTGTACATCACTGGCTGCCCTCTGCTCAATCCTATTGATTTATTCTGCTTTCCTATTTCCCATTTCCTCAGTGTTTGTTAAAGCTTGTATTTTGCATAGGCTGGCTAGTGAAACCAGTAAGAATACTGCAGATTTATGTGCCTTTGTTCATCATTCCAGTAAAAGTGCATTTATACTGTAAACTGGTATGTGTGCATGTGCAACAGATAAAGGACAGGTTGTGTTTTATTGTGGAGTTACTGTTGGGCATACCCATTAAATGGGTGTGCAGAAATTAGGGCAGTTGTCAGTATGAGGCTATAAATTGAAGGTTCTAGAATTGCTGAGGTGGTGACAGGGGGTGTGGAATACCATTGCCCCCTGTCCCATGCAGGTAAAATTGCTTGAAGGGCAAATACAAATAAAGAGCTAAATTCATTGAAATGAATAGGGGCAAGTGAACATTTAGCTACAGGCATGAATGGGCTAGCCCTAAAGGTTTTGATTTCAACCACCCTGCGGGGTGATGGCATTGTCCAATGTTGCAATCATCTCCCTTGTCTACTGAGTCCTGCTTCTCCTGATTTGTTATATATAGTCATGGGGGGGTGGGGGGCAGAGGCTAAACCCTATGGAAAACATGTGCAGGTTGTGCCCACTGTATTTTCTGACCCAGGAACTGCAGTATTCCTGCTCACAAAAAAATTTTTAAAGGTCAATATGCATGTTACGGTATACTAAACCGCTTTTGTAAGTAATAGTATCAATGCAACAAGAAATATATACTGCAGTTGGGGGGGTGACACTCAGTGGCCTTGCCTGATGATGTATGTATGTATGCATGCATTGCCTGGAATACATATTTCTGAAATATTGTGTCCTTGCCTTTATTAGATAAAGAGCTGCCCATTTGAACTACCAGTCTGGACTGTTAGTGTAGTCCATGCGTGTCCTTTTAATATGAGCTTTTGCTTTCTGAGAGGAGCGGAGAATGCCTCTGTTGATATAATGTTGTCCTGCAAGGTGTCTCCTGGCAAGCCAGAGCCATACAAACAGAGGTGAGAAAGTAGTAAGTACCTCAGCTGGGACTTGAACCCAGGCCACCCAGAATACCATTCCAATTGTGCTAACCAGCTGCACCACTGAGACAACTGGAACCTGGGCTTTCCCCGAGCACATTGCTCTTTCTCAAATGCACAACCCAATGGCAATACAAATATTTACTTGTAGCAATCACACAGGCATGCGGTGTGCATTTAAGAAAGAGTAATGTGCTTGGGGTCAACCCATGTTCCAGTCGTCTCAGTGGTGCAGCTGGTTAGTGCAATCAGAATGGTATTCTGGGCAGCCTGGGTTCAAGTCTCAGATGATGCATTTACTTACCTGTATTTCTCATCTCTGTTTCCATGTGTTCCATAAATAAGCACTCCGCACTCCTGTGTGATTGTTACAAGTAAATATTAATGTTGCCATTGGGTTGTGCATTTTAGAAAGATTAATGTGGTCGGGGACAGCCCAGGTTCCAGTTGTCCCAGTGAGGCAGCTGGTTAGTGCAATCGGAATAATATTCCAGGTGGCCTGGGTTCAAGTCCCAGCTGAGCCACTTACTTCTTTCTCACCTCTGTTTGTATGTGTTCCATAAATATGTACACTGTACTCCTGTGTGATTGATACAAGCCATACCATTAATTTAAAAGACATTGAAGTTACCATGTACCATGTGCAACCCACCACCATCTGACTAGTGAAGCTATGGGCAGGACAGGCTGAAGGGTGGAAGTTGAAAAAATCGGTTGAATTTACTTTAGTTAGTTGAAGTCATAAATTTTAAACTAGTTGAAAAAATCAGTCATAATGTGTTGAAGTCAGTCATAAATTGGTTTTTCAACTGACTCCGGGGTCTATGCAGTACTGTACTGATTAACTAACCATCAGCACATGGCTGACAATCAGCTGATTCCAAGAAGCAGGTGGTGACAATCAGTTGATTGGCAGACCACAAAATGCTGCAGTGAAGACGGGGCCCAGGCTGCATGTTTGTTATAGCCGAGCATTCATTTTACTGGGGTTCTTAACAGCGAGCAAACACTGTAATGTATTATAAAGTCCCAGTAGTTTGTGAGCTGCTAGAAAAGTCTCTGACAGAATTTATACACATAAAGCCTATTCTGAAGGAGTAGAAAATGCCCAAGTACATAGTTTACCAACATGTAACATGTCAAAGGTCCATATCAAACACCAGTGCATGGAGTCCCAACAAAAGGTGGTAAAAAATCCATGCAAAGTTCAGGGTGCATCAGCTGCATTTGAATGAGTCAAATACAATTGCTGGTCTGTCTTTGCCTTTAGTCACTTACTGTCTTTATCAAGTGTAACAAAAAGGTGATACACATACAAGGGCTTTGTATAAATAGTGTATTAGTCATACCCCCAACTTCAACTCTCAACCATGCAGGGTAAAGCAATGCAAACAGCAGGCTCATAGCCTTCATCTCTTTTTGGCTCTTTCAAATTCTTTGCACCTCTGGTATGTTGAACAAGATAAGAATGGGAAAAAAATGAATAATAGCCTCCCAGCCAGCAGTTCTAGTATCTTACCTGCTGCAAATCAGGCTTTGTTCTGGTGCTAATCTTGGTAAGAACAACCAGCAGGATTCTCAGCATGTACTTAGTCATGTGACCCATCTGGGGTTCACACGATACACGCAGTCGATGTAGCCTGCATGTGGAGGTGAGTCCCACTTTAACAACAAGGGTAACCAACCCTTCAGAAAAAAATATTGGATTCTCCATCTCAAAACATTTAGGCAGTTCAGCAACTCTATGGTTTCTCTCTCTTAGGGCATTTCCATGCGCATAATAATTGTGGTCAGAGGTTAGAGTTCTGTTGTGTAAGTGAAGCTGACATCGTCACTGCTGAGCTGTAAGACCAACTGCTTCCCCTAGTTTGTTTTACATTCCAGTCCCCGATTGCTTCACTTTCACCAGTTGATCTGTGAAATCATTGATCTTTTTTTTACAGCTTGACTGGGCATACAAAGCATCTTCAGTGAGTTCTTTATTTCCATTAACTCGTTGGCTGTAGAGGCCTAAGACTGTGGAAGCTCCAGTGGTGGCTGGGCCCCTCATGGAGGCTTTTGTTTTAAAAAAAAAAGTCCATAGCCAGTTGTTGTGCTGCAGTTCCTTTAGGTTTTCCTATTTTCCAAGTCAGGAGATCACCAAGCACAAAAAAGAAGTGAAATGTGCAACTTTAACTGAAAATGAAATGTAAAATGTAAGAAATTAGCAAACCGGTAACGAGCTTTTGCAAAGTATGCGGCCAGCTCCACCCTTCCATCTTAGATTTTTTTTAGAAATACTGTGATGTATTTCTGTCAAAAACATAATTATTATCATTTTTAATTTCATTTAATTCTGTAACTGAGATATGGGGTTTTGATGTTGTGTAAAGTTCTGAGCTCTTGCCCATAATGAAGAAATCAAACATCTTATTGTGCTGTGTTGTTAACTATCAGAAGGATGTACTAGCCCATTCTATGAATATAGTTCATGCTGTCAAAACGTAGTCCCAATTTATTTATTTAGTTTTTGTTGACTGGGTAAGTGCACTAGACAAATGATTGCCTATTTTCAGGCACGACCCGGGGGAGGGGGATCCAGATGAATGCCAGCTGACCTTGAACCAGATTAAGCTGTTCATGGTATTTTTAGTGAATGATAGAACAGATTTTTAAAACTTGCTAATGGCAGCCATATGAATTAACTTGACTCATTAAAGGGGAACTCCTGGCTCCCTAGGAGTAATGTTACAGGACCTAGCGGTCCCCATTAAGCAAACTGCATGTAAACAAACAATGAACAAACAACAAACAAACACACATACACACAGAGCTACAGTTTAATGCACATACACATCCCCAAGGGCTTATCCCATCATGTGAATTATCAGAGGGCTGGCCATGGGGGACATAGAGAATAGTAGTTGGTTGGCATGGTGAGTGGGGTTGCTGGATCAACCAGATATCAGCTATTACTACAAACAAGTAAGACACTTAAAAACATGTAATTTACATGCTGTTTGCTTAATTGGGACCTCTAGGTCAGCAGCATTACTTCTGGGGAGCTGAAAGTTCTACTTTTAATTACAAAACTGTAAAGCCTGTTTAAAATATATCTGAGGGAATTAAAGATATACTAATAATGAATCTAAGGATGTTAGAAATATATTTCTACTAACAGCAATAAGATTCATTTTTGTTTGCAGGCTAGCCAATACTGCTGCTTTAAAGCAAGCATGAGCTTTAGCTACAGGGCTGCAGGTAGCAATTCCAGGGCCCCAGACAGGCAGTTTGATTAGGGCCCCTGTATCCCTA
Source organism: Neoceratodus forsteri (assembly GCA_016271365.2). NCBI lineage: Eukaryota > Metazoa > Chordata > Ceratodontiformes > Ceratodontidae > Neoceratodus > Neoceratodus forsteri. Next base: position 1,192,442,550 of record CM057453.1, read on the forward strand.
ACCAAGCAAGCCGGCAGTCTGGGGGCCACCAGGCCCCCATACGCTCTGGTGTTTTCGATGCTCTCTGGTGAGTTTTGGGGCTTTTAGTGAAGCTAAAAACAAGATTTTGTGAAGCTTTCCCTAACCCATATTAAATGAAAGAATGTATTTTTAACCAGGAGTCACAGTCTTACTCATATTTATAACAACAGAAGATTGTGTTTATAAATTGGGTCTGCTGCCAGCCATAATATAAATCCTCATGATTCACACCATGGCTGGCAGCGGACCAAATGCAACAGACAACCTGTAAACCTTATTCATTTTTATAACAACATTGGATTGTTTTATAATCACAACAATGCACTTCATGGCACTTGTCAGGGCCATTGCCAGGATTTTCACAAGGGGGGTTCTTTTTATGCAGTCTGCAACCTTTTAAAAAAAAGCTGTGGGTCTTAGAGCCACCAGTACCCCAAAAGCCATGGGGTCCTAAATGCTCTGTGGTGCATTTCATGGCTTATTTTGAAGCTAAAGAAGTCATATCTGAGATCTCCTATACCCCTTGCTCTAAACAAAATTATCTGTCTGGCTGCAGGATGAGTACATATGTATTCAGTACCAGAGGGCAGCAAGATGCTGTTAATGTAATATACCTAAGGCATTGACTCAGATATATTACATTAGGAGCTTTAATATCTGCAGCTATATCTACTGGTGTGTAGGTCTTGGGGCTGCCAGTCCCCCAGAAGCGTTGGGGTACTAGATGCTCTGTGGCTCATTTTGTGGCTTATTTTAAACCAAAATAACTCATCTGTGAGCTCCCCTCCACCTGCTGCTCCAAGGACAATTATTACTGTCTGGGTGGCTCAGATTTTGTGTGTGTGTGTGTGTGTGTATACACACACACACGCACACACACACACACACACACACACATATATATTTATATATACACAGCAAATGCTAATGCACCGAACTTCACTGCAGAGCCTACAGTTGGATTTGGCTAGGTATTGTACGCTACTAATTTACTGCAGTGCTGGCTTGCTTCTAGGGCAGGGGTTTGGAGCTGATAGGCCCCCAGAAACCATGGGCTATGGTATGCTCTGTGGTGCACTTCTGTGGCTTATTCTAAAGCAAAATAACTCATCTGTGAACTCACCTCCACCTCCTGCTCTAAGAACAATTATTACTATCTGGGTGGCTCAGATTGTGTGCCTATGTGTGTGTGTGTAAATATATACATATATATATATATAGAGAGAGAGAGAGAGAGAGAGAGACAGAGAAGAGAGAGAAAGAGAGAAGGAGAGAGGGGGAGAGAGAGAGAGCAAATGCTAATGCACCGAACCTCACTGCAGAGTCTGTAGCTGGTTTTGGCTGGGTATTGTACGCTACTAACTTACTGCAGTACTGGCTTGCTTTTAGGGCAGGATTTTGGGGCTGATAGGCCCCCAGAAACCATGGACTACATTATGCTCTGTGGTGCATTTTTGTGGCTTATTTCACGTCTAAATAACTCATATCTGAGCTCCTTCTACCCCTTGCTGTAACCCCCACCATCCCAACTCAATATACCATTTAAGCAATTGAGTCAGTGTAACATGGTCTATAGCAAGGCTAGCAGGATGCTAGGATGTATCAGTAGGGGTATTGATAGCAGAAGAAAGGAGGTAATACTTCTCCCCTGTACAGATCCCTGCTGAGGCTCACCTATAGTATTGTGCCCAGTTCTGGAGTCCTCACCTCAGCAAGGATAAGGATAGATTGGAGACAGTGCAGTGCAGAGTAACTAAAATGATTCAGGGACAGCAGGGCAAATCCTATGAGGAGCACCTCAAGGCATTAAATATGTACTCACTGGAGACCAGAAGGGAGAGGGGGAGATATGATAGACACCTTCAAGTTCCTGAAAGGAATTAACAAAGTGAACTGTGGGGTACTATTTAGCCTGAGTACCAATTCGCTGTCACATGGACACGAATGGAAATTAACATGAGGTAGGTTCAGGAGAGATGTTTGTCAGCTGAATTGGTGGGTGAAAAAACAGTCAGAGGATTCAAGCAGAGCAGGGACATAATGAAGGGAATAGCGGTTACTGGGGATGACAGGACCAAGGAGGAGAACAGAGAGAGAACGGGGAGGGTTAGTGCCCTGGAAGAACAGTAGGTTCCGGGGATTATAGGGAACTTGGGAAGACTGGATGGACCTCTGGTCTTTTTCTGCCATCATTGTCTATGTTTCAATGTTTCTATATCAGGCACCCTGCTTGGAAAAAAATCTGTAACATAATTCTTAGTTCAAAATTGGGTATTACAGTTGTTGCCCCCACTCCATTCTCCAATGGGGTAGGCATGACAAAGGGAGTGAGGGGAAAGGTAATTTGACAGTGGCGGGGATTCCCAGTGCAAAGTTACCATCTCCTAAATACCTACCAAACCACCATGGTTCCAAAAGTACAGTGGGTATGTTCATAACACTGAACTGTAGCAACAAATGTAATTCTACTGACACGTGGTCATCTGGAGAAAACACTTTAACTTATTTGATTTAACGGCATCTGGCACAGATGACACAGACAAAAGTGGAACTGAATGTCAATGAAAATGAGACCACAGTGAAGACCTCTCTGAATAGCACAATTAGTGAGGTGGCAGTGTATATCCCAGCCAGACCCTTCCAAACACTTGCATTGCCTTTCCACTGTGGTACCTCTTTTGCTTAACTTATGAAAAGTTAAAACAGGCATACAAAACATGACAACTTTGCTTTTTGTATAGAGGGGGATTTAAGTAATTTATTTCTAAATTTTCAGCCCACCCACCCAAAAAGCTCCCTTGCCCAACTGCACAGCCTATTCCTTGCTATACAGTTATTAAGGGACACATCTTCGGCAATAGTGGCCAGCAAAATTTACCTGCCAGTGACTGATAATATTATAAATCGAGGTCCTCTACTTCATTTTTGCTCTCCCAGTGATGTCTTCTCTGAGCCTGCTGCCATGCTCCATCTTCCTCAACTGCTAGCTGACAGTGTGAATTGTGGGCAGTGGTCGTGCTGTATTCTGGTCACATTCACGATGCTGATGTGCACTCCAACTGACCAGCCAGTCATAGGGAGAGGGTGCAGAGAAAGACTCACAAAGCAGCTCCAGTCATCTTACTGGTACTGAGGAAGCTGAGTGGCAGCAGATGGGGGGAGGGGGAACATGCAGAGAGAATGTTCTGGGGTTCAACATGTGTGCATTAGCACTCTGTGACAGTGACAAAACAAACAGAAATGATGAAGAAATGCTACAAATAATGAAAAAAAAAGGGGGGTTCTTTCAAACCAGACGACCCCCCCCCCCCGGCAACGGCTATGCATGTAGTATTGAGATTTATAGACTTTTTGTACATTTAAAGTTACTCGGCTGTGTTTCGTGTTACTCCACACGTCATGTGTAAATCCCAGAAGATGTGCACTCTCATTATTATTGTATAACTAATAACAGTTCACCACAACATTAAAATATCTTTTTATACAAATAGAATTGTTGTTATCCTTTTAAACCTTTTCAAAATAAATAAATAAATACATTAAATACTATAAACTAATGATAACCATTCATTTCAACAGTATAGCATTAAAAATGTTGCATATGTCAACTAAATAAACTGGATTAATTAATTAGTTAAATGCTGTTTGAAAACATAGTATAGTGTATAGTGAAGTGTTGTTCTGTCTAGAATTCCCTTTCAAAATACTGTTGTACCACATTTCCAGAGGTCATGGAATGTGATTCTACCCTACTGTGGTTGAACAACACTCCAGAACCTCTAGAGACTGTATGAGTCAGTTTCATTCTGAAAGCAAAAGTACTCATGCACACATTTCATACTGCACTATACACTATACAAAATACTGGATGAGTAATTCTAAGTTCAACCAGTTTGTCCTGCCACCTCAGGGTTCTGATTCGCATCAGAGAGAATCAGAACTCCTCTGTGGCAGAACACACTGGCCGTGCATAGTTTCCCTTCCTGTATCCTCTATATCCTAGAATTATTAATGAATATACTCTTCTTATATTTGCATACTTCATACTAATTTCAAATGATGTAACACTATATTACCCCTTCTTGCAAATATCTATATTTTGACTCACATGTATGCAAGTTATGGTCTTATTCAAATAAATTAGTTATTCAAAATTTTACAATGGTGTGTGAAAATCCTGTAACCTCATTGATCAAAACATGTCACATGACCGTGGGTAAATCCTACTTTGCCCACGGCTGAAGAATTGAATTTATAAAAAAACATAATCAAACACATTTTACATTTATTTCTCAAATGGGTCCATTGTATATTCGCTATAAGGAACTCCAGGGTGTGAGTTATTTGGGTTTTGCCCAGTTCTTGTGCAGTTAAGTCAGTCAGCTGTGTCTCATGACACACCACACAAGGCATGGGTAAAGCCCCAATAACCCACACCATGAAGCAGTAAGACACAACAGGGTGTGGGTTATTTGGGGTTTACCCACGCCTTGTGTGGTGTGTCACAAGGTGCAGCCGAGTGACTTAACGAAACAAGAAGTGGGTAAATCCCCAATAACTCACACCCTGGAGTGCTTTATTGAGATTATACAATGGGCCCATGTGTAAAACAAATAAAATGTGTTTAATTATGTTTTTTATAAATGCTATTCCTCAGCCACAGGTAATGCAGGATTTACCCATTGTCATGTGACATGTTTTGACCAATGAGGTTACAGGATTTTTACATACCATTGTATAATCATGAATTTAAGACAAGTTGTGCAATGTCAATGTGGCAATAAGGTTTTGGATGAAGTAATTTCTATGATGCTGTAGTAATACCCCTAAAAACTGGGATTTACTATACTATTTTCATGGGATCCTTAATGTCCGCTGTCAGTTATCCTGTCTTAAGTAGTTATATCTATTTGAATGATAGTGCCTTAGTGAGTGAGCCTCCATGCCTGTTTATTTAAGAGCATGGCTAACCTGAGTTTAAAAATTAGTCTGTGCTGTATCCGAGTGATTGAAGTCTTGTGACCAGCTAGACAGCGTGTTAATCTGCTCCATTCTGCAGTCACTGCATGCACAGAGGGAGCCTCTTTAGGAACTGTGAATATCTTGTTGTTTATCTGGTGTTATAGTAAAGATAGATAAGTTTGTCTAACCTGCTTTTATTGCTGCTCAGACATTTTGGTGGGAGTCACTATGTTGGGTCCTTAACTTTCAGTATTCGGACCAGTCAAACTACTGGTGACCTGAATGGATCATGTCCCCATGGATATTGTAGGAAGGAATTCTGCCCAGAAACTGTGCTAAAAAACACAGCAGAGGAGTGGGGCCCGTCTGTACAGCTTGCACTGCTGAGATGGCAACTCACTCAGGAGCAGCTCAATTTAGCTCTAATTAGTGTCTAAAACACTCTTTGCTGCCCATGAAGAGAAGAAGTCCAAAAAGAATTGTCTGACTTACAGTCTGCTGTCTTCAGCTCTGCCACTGTGACACAGCACTGTTTGCAGAGTACCTGCTCTGGTGAAGATGGGAAGTAGACTGGAGACAACCAGATGTGGAGAACTTCTTGTTCCCCTGCTGCAGAGTTTTTATATCTGCCTACAACCAGCATCAGGCGGTACAGCCCCAGGTGTAATGAAGCCCGGAGAGCAGCTTAGGAGAGAGAATCTGTATTTTTTGGTGTTGGCACCGAGATGGCCCTAAAGGTGGCACCCTTAATGTGACTTACAGCTCCCTTTGCCAACCAAACATTTTGGATTACAAGGGAAGTGCCCAGAACTGCCTGAAGCAGTGGGTCAGTAAGAGTTGGAATAGAAGAATTGACAGCTTGAGCTTTCAAGCGGCTGTTCCCTGAAGTAGCATAGGGGAATCTGTGGTAAAATGCTCAGCTGGCTTTCCTGCCATGTTCTCCATGTATCACACTGCCTGTTGCAGAAGTCTGATATGGCTGATATCCAGTCTTGGAACTGTGGCAGAAGAAAGAAGTTCGTTAGTGTGACTGGTGATTATGACCAACGACTTGCTACTGAAGCGATTAACCTACCATTTGAGAGAGTTAGACCCAGATACACATGGGAAATGAGTGCTTAGATTGGCCTGGACCACCTCCTCACTCTATAATATGCAGCTTCTATACTGCAGTATAAGGATGCAGGAATTGCTATTTATGTTACATTATGACCAGGGCATCATGCAGTATGTTTAATATTTTAAAATGACAGAGAACTGTCAAACATAACCTGCCTGATTGCTTTGAAAATGGAATAGAATTTAGATAAACTTTGTCATTAAGAAAACACACCTAGTAAGAATCATCATGCATAACCTGCATTTAGCCAATGTTGTCCAATAATTCATTGTGTGGTCAGCAAGTTTTGAACAGAATTCAGACAGAGAAGGCCATGGTTTTAACATTTCAGATATGAATTGTGTATATGAACATTACATCTCTTTTTTCATTTTTTTGTTTTTAGCTAAAGAGCAGCTGTCACCTTCATAAGAAGCTTAGAAACCTAATGAGGAAGTGGAACTACAATGTAACTCTACGAGATGGAGATTGTGTATTCATGCACACCTCCTGAATAATAAATAATGTGGTGGTGAAATTCTTTATATAGAACATGTATTGGATGCAAGGTGAATTGTACCACACTATAATGTTTTCAGATGTTTTATTCGATGGGGCAATAGATCCAGGAGAAATACTGAAATTACTTTTTGAATACATAAATACTTTCAACTTTTAAATAGTTGTTTTTCTTTGTTGGCTTCTCTGTACTTCACAGATATTCATGTGTGTACTTCACTGACCTGCTGAACATAACATTTATTGGGACCCTTGATAACCTTCGCCCTTGTGCTCTATCATGACAGGATAATCAGCTTCAGAAGGGAATCTTCCTATGTTACTGTGTAAATGTGGACAAATCTCCCAAACATACTTTACCTGATAAGTGCTTTTACATGTACTCCCATCTTCTGTCTCTGCTGCCCAGCCATTCATCCCCTGAAAGGTTGGTTAAGTATTGCCCCCCCCCTTTCAGTTCCTGTTCTTATTTATGAAAATATAGCATAACTATAATTTAAAAATAAACAGAGCTCACAACAGAACCAACAATGTGTAGCTGTTAGCATACCATGATTCATGTTAGTGCAAGCTAATACATTTCAATTAGTTCCTGTTTCTGGCCAACACAAGAGCCAATTGTAAACACATTAAAAGGTACAGGAACTGATTACTTATGTGCATCAGCTTGAAATGTCTTTTTACCTACATTATATTCATACCTCTGAAGGACACTTATTTAACTGTACCTGAATAAAAGCTGAATCTGTCAGCTGTGTTTGTATTGTTTTCTTTGTATGGACAACATTCTGTGCAGTTTCTTTCATGAAACCAAGAATTTGGAGTTTAGACTGTTACTTCATGTTTTCAGAAATGTGAGTATGAACTTGCGGTTCTGAAACCATGATGTGACATAGTCAGAACTCCAAATTCTTGGTTAAATGAAATGAAATGCTTAGAATGTTGTCCATACAAATAAAATAATACAAAACACAGCTGACAGCTTCAGCTTTTATTCAGACACAGTTAAATAGGTGTCCTTCAGAGGTACGAATATAAGTTATGAAAACAGAGACATTTCAAGCAGCTGCACATAAGTAATCAGTTCATGTTCCCTTCAATGTGCCATAGGATCACCAAGCGATGACTAAAGCTATCAATGTGTGGTTATTGCATCAACACTGTTACTTTAAATAATAACAATATAAGATTACATAGTCAGGCAAACAACTGAGTAAATAAGCTACATATATAGTGTCAGTCACTTCATGAATTCTTTGACATGTCCTTAACCTGTCAGAAGCAAATGTCTTTGTGCTTTCTTGTCTGCAAATTCTTGTACAGGTATTATATTTCTAAAGTCAATTTTGCGTGCAAGTTCACACTCGGTTGACATCATGGCCAAGCTGCTTAAATGGTCCTGAGACATAGCTGATTGTAAATAATTTTTGGTGGTAGAAAGTTTACTGAAATCCCTTTCTCCTTCTGCAACAGTCACAGGCAGGGTGCAAAATATCCTAATTGCAACACAAATTTCTCTGAATATTGTTTCTGGTTTCATTCTGTAGATGGCATTCAGTAGTGCCAAAGGTTTTAAATGTTTCTGAAAAGTGGCACTGTATATTTTTCTCAGGTGTCGAACTTCATTAGCAAAAGCACTTGTCAGATCTTGAGAATATTTGTTGGTTAACTTCTCACACGATGTAATTATTTATTGATCATTTATGCTTCTCAACTGTAAAACTGGAGCAAAGTCATTGCAGATTTGTATAAGAGACTCAAATCTGCAATTTGATTCACTGATGATGTTGTCCATTGCAACATAAAAGACTGTGTGACGGAATCTATCATCTGAACTTTGACTTCTCTCTTCATCTGGAGTTTCATCATGAAATCTCTTGCGTTTTCTTTGCCTGATTGTTTCAAAGTCAAACTAGGGTACTACATCTACTGACTGTGCTACTAGTCTTGCCTCTGAAATAATGGCATTCCACTGATTCCTGAAGAACTGCATTTCCTCTTTCAGTTTGGCTATGTTAGCAACTTCTCGGTCTAGTGAAATATCTGTAGACTGAAGAAGCAAGTTTCTCTCTTCAAAACTTTGGAGAATTTGTATCCAAAATGTGGCAAGCACAACTGCATTGTATTACTTGAAGTATGTTAGAAGCCCCTTTGCTTTGCCAGCATTTCATTAGTGAGCTTTTTGGACTGTATGACTAATCTAGAGCTTCCATAATGCTGGGGAGGTGTTTTGCAATAGGGCGAATTGCTTTGATTGGAGCACTCCACCTGGTTTCAGACATGCTGTGTAGAGAGCAACCTGTTTTTTCTTTCAAAATAGCCCACCTCTCAGGGCTTCCACTGAACAAAATATACAGCCGATTTATGCATCTGAAAAATGTAGTGATCTCAGGGGATGATTCTGCTGCATGCATCCCCACAAAATTCAGAGAATGACAAGCGCATGGAGAATAAGTCACAAGTGGGTTCTTTTGGCAAATACGAGCTTGCACCCCCTTGAATTTTCCAGACATCTTGGCTCCATTGTCAAAACCTTGCCCACAGCAATCAGCGATGTTGGCTTCATGTTTTTGCAATCTCATTAGCAACATGTCTGCAATTTCCTCACCACTTTTTTTCGAGAAGTCAAAGAACTCAAGAAAGCTTTCATGAATTGTCCACTCTTTGGTATCTTGATCCTTATGTACATATCTAAGGATAACCACATTCTGTTCTGTATGAGAGATGTCTGGAGTAGCGTCACAAATAACAGAAAAATAAATGGCTTCACCTCTCTCTCTCTGTTAGAATTCTGTTCAAAACCTGCTGACCACATAACTTGATGAACTCGTTTTGACTTTCTCATGATAGGTAATGAGCCATCATTTTTTCTCCCTTGTCTTGCTTTTGCCTCACCTTCTCTAAATGATCATGCAGAATGGGATCATAGTGCGAGATCAGTTCCAGCACACCTAAGAAGTTACCATTGTGTGCATCACCAATTTTAGCAGTAACACCTCGAAATGCTAAATTTCTTGATGCTAGAAACAAGGTTGCATCCAGAAGTCTCTATAATAATGCTTTATGCTTTTTTGCTTCTGACTGTATTTGTTTCTGCAGTTGGCTATCAATCCCTTTACCTTGTAATTAATGCTGAAGGTTTCTCCATTGCCAGTAACGATGTTGGAGTGCACTACTCATTTCATGTTCTGGAAGCTTATCATAAAATTGATGCTACTTGCCATTTGGGTTAAGACATTCTTTTTTGCACAGTGTACTGAATGATTTTTTTTATCAGGACACTGGAAAAGAAAAAGCATGGGGCACAAAATAATGCTTCTTTACTCTTGTTCCACATTAACCAGTCCCTCGGTGTCATCTCATGACTATTTGAAGATTTAGAGTATGAAAGATATTCAGGGAATGATCAACCATCAGGATCAGCAGGTATTGAATTCTTGATTTTCTTGACATCAAATTGGATTGTTAAACATTTGACAATATTTTGTCTTTTAATGTCAGATACATTTTCTGGCCACAGACCAGGGTCATTTGAGATGTAGTACAAGTCACTCTCATCATTCTGGAGCTGTTTTGAAGCAGATATGTCATTATGTTTCTGTGATTGACCTTGAGATGCCACAATGGATACAGCTGTACTTTCAACCTCCATATTGTTAGATGTAGTCTGACTTTCAGCTTCTTCATGTGAGGGGATATCTTGTTGGGCTTCATTTTCATGCAGAGTACCTAAAAGGTACTTCAGAATTGGTTTACTTTTTTCAGGTCTGAATCTGCTTTTTCTCTTTACTTTTCTTCTTTCCGCTTCTGGTAACCAGATTTATGGTGATACATTTCTGAATAGATAGACAACTTAAGACACCTAATTTAAAAAAAAAGATTACAATGGGCTTTCAAGATTAGGCAGTCTTGTTTTGTTTGTATTGTGGAGAACACGTTGAGACACAACTTGAACATTAGATCACAACAGACTTTCAAGATTAGGCAGTCTTCCTCTCATGTGCTGTGGAGAACTCGTTGGTACACAACTTGAAAAGGAGACCACAGCAGGCTTTCAAGCTAGTCCCAAGATCAATGCATACAGTAAGCAATGCAATATACCAAACAAAAAGCCAAGTGAATGGACTGGACATAGGTTAGGAAACGACAACTGCCTGAATGTGGTACAGACATGAAAAATAGGCAGTGCACACAAAGTTCAGTGTGATTGCATTTGTATCTTACAAGACAGAGTAATGATCTGTGAATGAGCTCAGTACGTCCAACCGACATGGGTTTGATTCCCACAACCTCTACTTACATACTGTGTGATTCTGAGCAAGTCACTTAACCACCCCAGTGCTCCTAGGTCACCCCTGAAAACAGGAACTTGTGCCTATTGGGCCTCACCTGGTAACCAAAGAATAAAGAAATGCAGAGAGTATGTTTAAAAGTGCTCAAAAAATTTACAAACCAGTTAAATAAATGTTTAAGCAATTTACAAACCAATCAAGTTAAAATTACATGTGCAGACACAGCTGACTGACACTGAGATCAGACATGCACCCCTATATGTGGAACCTCTATAACTTTTTTTCTTTGACCCCATGAAGACTGGCCAGGGAGATGACCTGATATGTTGGGGTGCCTGTGTCTGCATGTGTCATTTTAATTTAATCAATTGGTTTTCGGCTGAAGCAATTTAGAGCACTTCCAATAATGTTTTTTTTTTCATTTAATGAATGTAAAATGTAATAGCATTGTAGCTTGTGTGCACTGCCGTTTCTTATGTTTGTAGTAATTTTCAGCTGAAAAGCAGAAGCACTTTTGGATTTTGGCAGCCTGTTTCTCTTACAGTGTCTGAGCTCTGAAGGTGGTACCTGCTCTTCAGCAGGAGATGTAGCATTAGCAGACCTGAGAGAAATACTAAGGGAGCAAAAGAAGCAGAAAAAAATGAATACATTGTTCCCCAGCATCGTGTATCCGCTTCTTATCAGTAACATCACTGACACAAGTGATCAGCCACTATATCAGCTTTTTATTTGTGTTTTACTCTTACCTGGATGGATGTCTAGACGAGGACAGTGGAGTCAACAAAAATGAGGGGAGACACACACACTGCCGTCACCGTATTGACTGCACATTCAATTTGTGAGGGGATCTGGAATTGGGAGTCTTGAGGTGGGCGCTTACTCAATGAGGTGATGACCATGACAAGCATGAAGGCGATGGGCCAGCGACTGACCACATTACTGGGCAGCTGCTGATTTGGCGGTGGCCTGGGCTCAGTGACTTGTTGCTCAGCCGCCCGCCCTCATTGTCATTGTGTGATCAATTTTTATGGGCGACACCAACACTGACAGCAATCTGAATCGCACTGAGGGAAAAACATAAAGCAGCACACACTAGGCACTGTTCCCACTAACAACGCTGTAAAACACGCATAGCAGATGGAGAGACTACATCATCACATCTAGGGTAGGGGTCTGCATGATGCCACTGTAATACCTTTTTCTTTGCCGTCCAAGTTGGGGGGGGTCATTTATGCAACAGTCCTATGGCAGGACTGTTGCATAAAATGACCCCCCACACCTGGACGGCAAAGAAAAAGGTATTACAGTGATGTCGCTCAGGCAGACAGCAACAGAAAAGGACCAAAGGTGAAATTAAAAAAATATATATAAGCGCTGCTCAGGCGGGCCCCCTATAGCTAAGGGCCCAGGAAAAAAGTCCCGTTTGGCTCCCCATAACAGCGGCCCTGTTTAGCTATATCCCGCTATATTAGAGGAAATCCCATTAAAATGAATGAGGAGTTCATGTGAAGCATCATGATATCTCTATATGTGCTGGGACATATCTTTAGCTACTACTGTACAAGTCAAAGTTATTTAACCTCCCTCATAGAAATGACAGTAAAGTACCATATGTTATATTTGGTATGTATTTATTTATTTGTAATTATTGGATAACACCTTTGAGCCAGAAGCTCGTTTACAAAGGCTCTTCACCTTTAGATAAGATTTAGGTACAATTTCAAATTAACAGAGTATAACAATTTTCACAAGATAATTGCATGATATCTACAGGATATTCCATTTGAAAGCAGCCCACAGATGTGGCATTGTCAGAGTGCAGTTAGACCATGACAAGGGGTTGCATTTGAGGGTGAGGGGTTGGGGTATGGGGGAAAGCAGCAGCTACAAGAGTATTGTCAGGTGCAGTGATGAGGCATTATGTACGAGTGGTGTTGAATCATGGGCAGTTGCAGCTGGTGTTGGGAGTTAGTACTTGTTTTAAGTTTTTTTTTAATTGTTCTATTTTAAGAATATTTAGCAGTAATTCCGGTAGCTCATTTAACCATTTTGGTGCCCTAATGACAAAACAGCATGAGGCTTGGATTGTTCTGTGGTATGGCACAGTTAGGGCATTCCTGGTAACATTACTAGTGGAGTGATGATTTGGGAGTGGACAAAAGAGATCCTAGATTCCAGCTGGTGCAGGGCTTAATAGTGCTTTCTTGCCAAGGAGGCGTGTTTTGAATTTGACCCTGTCCTGGAGGGTGAGCTATTTGGTCTGGGCACAGAGGGTGCAAGTGTGGGTTAACCTGTCTGCTCCAAGAATGAATCAACAAACCCTATTTAGGGCTAGTTGACCCTGCTAATGATGGTGTTAGAAGCTGCTCCAAATATTGTGATTCCAAAGTATGTGATGGGAAGGATCAAGCTGGTCACAGCTCTACGTTTGGCTCCCTGAGTGAGGCAGAGAGTTCCAGAGCTGTGGAGCAGCATGGGAGAAGGCCCAGGCTCCCGTAGTTGTTTTGCACCTGCGGACATGGAGGAAGGTTTGTTCTGCTGATTTAAGGTCATAAGAAGGGTTTTACTGTTTCAGTATGATGGCTGGAGATGAGGGAGTACCAGATCTAATGATGTTGTCAATCAGGGAGCCAGATGAGAGAAGACAGTGGGCAGTGGGGGAGGGCCAGTTTAGGTTAGTGTATAACAGACAGTGGTGAGTGTGGTAGGGAGATGCTAGAGCAAAATGACAAATATTACGGTAGGTGGTGTACCATTTGTGAAGCCTGGCATTGGAAGCTCCAACATAAGTGACCAAGCCATATGCAAGAGCTGGTAGTAGGATACCCTGGACAATGGCAGTTTGAGCTGAGCGAGTCAGCACATAGATGGTTTTATATGCAACACCAATTTCAGCATTGAGAGATTTGCAGGTGGCAGAAATATGCTGATCAAAGTTTAGAGAGAAGTCAAGTGTGATGCCAAGGTACTTGAATGAGTTAACACTATCTAGGAGGGAGCCATCTGCATATGGGACATCCAGTCGTCCCTGGCAGGATCTAATTCTAGGGGCAGATCCAAAGAGCATGGCCTGGTTTTTACTAATATTGAGAACAAGCTTATTGTTGGAGAGCCAGGACTGAATATAAAGGAAGTCAGATGAGAGGGTAGCATTAATGTCAGAAATGTTTCTGGTGCTGAGGTAAAGAGCTAGGTCATCAGCATAGAGAACTGATGAGCAGGTTAAGGTATTTAGAGAGATATCATTAATGAAAACAGAAAAGAGGAGGGGACCAAGTATGGAACCCTGAGGAATTCCAATATTTATGGTATTGTGGTAGCTATGATATGGTCAGATATTTCCAGAAATTTCACTCAATATCTAAAGAGATTCTCTCTAGTGGCCCTTAGTGGTAATGCAGGCAGGTAAGAAATTTCCAGAAATATCACAGACATTTCAGGAAATATCTGACCATGTCTATGAATGCTACTTTAGCAAGATCAGAGATGGTAGAGTTGAATTTGACCACCTTTTTCCTGTTGGTTAGGTAACTATCATACCTGGCCAAGACATCCGGGGAAAAACTGAGTGAACGTAGTTTGGTAAGTAGAAGGGTGTGGTCAGCCAAGTCAGATGCTTTTGTTAGGTCTATAAAGACCATGCCTGTCAGAAGGCCGTTCCTCATGGCGATTTTAGCATCGGTAGTAAATTTGAGGAGGGCTGTGGCAGTGCTGTGGCCTTTTCAAAATCTATGCTGGGAGTTGGAGAAAAGGTTGTAGTTAGTGTTCAAACAGGGATTCAGCATGTTTGCAGTTCATTTGCATCACCAATTAAAAAAAAGATCTGTCTCCCCATATGACAGACAGGGAAAATGCCAGTCCTCACCCAACAACTAACACCCCGAAATCTGGCCAATGGAAAATCATGTACACAAATGCTCACAGCCTGGGAAATAAGATCCCAGATCTGCAGGCAATAATGTCAGAGGCTAAACTGGACATAGTAGCAATTAGTGAGATGTGGTTCACCAGTAAACACACTTGGGAGACTTCAGTACCTGGCTATGTACTGTTCAGAAGAGACCAAGGTGCAAAAAGGGGGGATGGAGTGGCCCTGTATATCAATGAAAATATCAAAGCTACAGAAATTCAGAATACACATAAGGAGCCAGAAGAACTGTGGGTCACTCTGGAAACAGGAAATGGATCAGCCATAAGAACTGGGGTTGTCTACAGGCCCCCAGACCAGGGGGAGGACCTAGACACATTACTGTTAGAAGATATACAAAACATGACAGCTAAAGGGGAGGTTCTGATAATGGGAGACTTCAACATGCCAGATACAGATTGGTCAATACCAGCAGGAACATCTGCCAGAACGAGACACATGGTGGATTCCTTGCAGGGGGAGGGCCTCAAACAACTGGTACAACAACCCACAAGAGACAGGGCTATCCTAGATCTAGTACTGACTAACAAGGAAGGGATCACAGATCTCCAGGTAGAAGGTCACCTGGGGCCAGTGACCATCACATGGTATGGTTCAATTTGGCCACTACAACTAAGTCATCCCATTCCAAGGCAAAAATATGGGACTTCAGAAGAGCTGACTTTCATAAGATGACCAACAGAGTTAAGCTAGCCCTGGCAAAAAGAAACACAGGTGAGGGGGTACAGGAAAAGTGGGCAAGCATTAAGGATGCAATACTTGAAGCAACATCCCATTGTGTTAGACAGAAAAGGAAGTGCAAAAGAAGAAGGGAACCACTTTGGTTCTCAAATACAGTAGCAGAAAATATCAGAGCCAAAAGGCTGGCCTTCAGGAAATATAAAGGAACACAGCGGGATGAAAATAGAGAGGCATACCAAACTGCTGTAAGAGAAGCAGGGAAGTCAGTAAGGCAGGCAAAGTCCCAAACTGAGGAAACATTAGCACAAACAGTAAAAGAATGTGACAAGACTTTCTATAGATGCATTAGTAAAAGGAGAAAGTCCAGAGGGGGTATTGCTAAGCTCAAAGGAGAAAAGAGGGCGTGTGAGGAGGAGGACCCTGTAAAAGCATCTATCCTAAATAGATACTTTTGCTCAGTATTTACTGAAGAGAAGGTAGGGCAGGGCCCACAGCTCAGCACCATGGACACGGGAGGGGGAGGGAGGTGAGCACTAGTCCTTTCAGAAAAGAAAGGGTCCTACAAGAGCTCACTAAGCTCAGGGTGGACAAGGCAATGGGACCTGATGGCATACATCCCAGGGTACTAAAGGAGCTAAGGGTGGAACTAGCAGAGCCATTAACAGAACTGTTTAGTGAGTCTCTGAGCACAGGAGAGGTTCCAGAAGACTGGAGAAGGGCTCATGTGATCCCACTCCACAAGAGTGGTAGCAGGGAGAAGGCAGGGAACTACAGACCAGTCAGTCTTACCTCAATAGTGGGCAAGATTATTGAGGCACTCCTTTAGGAAAAAGGATAGTGCAACACCTGGAATCCATAGGGGCACAGGGTCCAAGACAGCATGGGTTTACAAAGAAGGTCCTGTCAACTCAAACTCCTAGATTTCTTTGACTGGGTAACCAGAGTGGTTGACCAAGGGAGCAGTTGATGTCACCTACCTTGACTTCAGCAAAGCTTTCACACTGTTCACATAGAAGATTGATAAACAAGCTGGATAGGCTTGGGTGGGTCAGAAGTTGGTCAACTGGGTGGCAAACTGGTTGATGGGCAGAAAACAGAGAGTGGTGGTAAATGGTATGCAGTCAGAAGAGATGCAAGTCACAAGTGGGGTACCTGAGGGATTAGTCCTGGGGCCAGTCCTCTTCAATATCTTCATCAGTGACATTGCAGATGGACTAGAGGGTAAGGCTTTTCTGTTTGCAGATGACACCAAGATCTGCAACAGAGTAGATGATCCAGATGGGGTGGGCAGAATGAGAAGAGATCTGGATAAACTAGCAAAATGGTCGGAAGTGTGGCAACTGGGCTTTAATGCAAAGAAGTGCAAGATCATGCACATAGGGAAGAGAAACCCTGAAGCCACCTATAGGCTGGGAGGCGAGTTGCTGGGAGTCGCAAAGGAAGAAAGAGACTTAGGCATTATCATCACTGATGACCTGAAATCTTCCAAGTAGACCTCTAAAGCAGTAGGTTAGACTAGGGGCATGTAAGGGTGTATTAGTAGGGTATCACAAGTTGTAAGAGGAGGTAATAATCCCTCTTTACAAGACACTGGTTAGGCCCGATCTGGAGTACTGCTGCAGTTCTGGAGGCCACACCTTCATAAGGACATTAACCATATTGAGGCAGTCCAGAGAAGGGCAACCAAAATGGTGCAGTGACTGCATCAGAAGACATATGAGAGAACAGATTAACAGAGCTCAATATGTATATCCTAGAGCAAAGGAGGGAGAGAGGTGATATAATCGAAACATTCAAACACCTTAAGGGTATTAACAAGGTGAAAGAGTCTAACATGTTTCAATATAAGAAAAATAGCAGGACAAGAGGACACAGCATGAGATTAGAGGGAGGCCAATTAAGGGGTAATGTGAAGAAGTTCTTTTGCACAGAAAGGGTGGTGGATGCATGGAACGCCTACCTCAGGAAGTGGTGACTATGAATACAGTGCAGGGCTTCAAACAGGCATGGGATAGGAATAAGGAGCAATACAGATTAGTATGAATAGATAGGCCACTGACAGCATAGGACGATGGCACATTTATAAGGTAGAAAAAGAAATGGGCAGACTGGATGGGCCTTGCGGTCCTTATCTGCCATCAACTTATTTCTATGTTTCTGTGTTGAGCAACCAGTTTCTCTAGGCTTTACTAAGAACTGAGAGGATGGCAATGGGCCGATAATTTGAAATTAACTTGGGGTCCCCCATTTTGAAGACATTGGTTATTCTGTCAACGTTCCAAATGCTGGGATCTGTGCCATTGCAGGGGGAAAGGTTGCATTTTCTGGCAAGGAAAGAGGTGATGAAAGGAGCAGCTAGTTTCAGAGGTCGAGGCACAAGCCCATCAGAGTCAAAACTGGTTCTGTCAGAGATGATGTTGAGCAATTTGAGTACTTCTGTCCTGGTTATGACATGGAACCTGAATGACTGAAGTGAGTGAGTGGATTCAGCATCAGAGTGGGGAATGGAGGAAGGTGTGGAAGAGAAAGGAGTCGTATAATTGGATAGGTCCAAGAAGTGTAGGTTAAAGGAGTTAGCAGTGGTGACAGGGCTCATACAGTGAATACCACTGAGAACCATATAAATTTCTATTTGGGAACGTTTGGCATCAAGGAAGGATTTCATGTGGGACTAAAATTTCTTTGATCCCCCCGCCACATCAATTAGCAGACCATTGCAAAAGGAGCTCTTAGTCAGGTGAATATCTCTTTTACAGACATTTCTCCTAGTTCTATAGTCACAGAAGTCAGATAAGAGACCAGAGATCATATAGCACACCCTGCTTTTGTCCCTGGCTCTGATTTGAGCAAAATATCTTTTTAAGTCATCTAGGTGGTGTGCCACGAATACGGCGTGAGATTAAGGGGTGTTCAGGTTCTGTAGTGCATGGAACTTAGTTAAAACATGATCAAGCGTCACCTGGGCAATGTTGGATGTAAAGATGCAGGACCAGTCAATAACAGGCGACCATTTAATTTAAGTTGGCAAAGTTACAAAGGAGATGTCTTTAGTGGAGGATTTGTGCTGGCATACCAAATACAGTATATGGGTGAGTGGTTAGTTATAGCATCAGAGAGAGTGCCCACACTAGCTAGTCTATCAGTCTGATTGGTCAGAGCCCAGTCATTTAGGGTACTAGATCCAGAGGTAGTTGTGACCCTGGTGGAGTCAGTGATGAGTTGGTGTAGACTGTGTCCATGGACTGCAGTTTCAGGAGTTTTGTTAGATTTGCCGAGCCAGTTAAGGTTAAGATCACCTAGATTGAGAACTTTGTTTCACTACCCAGTCGAGGCAGTCTGGGAGAGGAGTTAGGAAACACCAGTGGTGCCCCCTACAAGGGGGTTGTAGGCATACAGAACATGTAATTTCTTAGTACATGACTTTGCCTCCCCAGTTATGGCAACATGGCAGTGCTGAAACTGCCACAGCCAGCTGTTCGATGACTTAAAGTTACAGTTTGCCCCACAGATCTCATCTTGATGTCAAGCTTATCGGCACTGCTGATTTTTTTTATGCACCAATCTCTATCAGTACACTCCTCCACAAACTCTCAGAATGAGGGTTCTTGATTTTCCATGTACAGATAGTGGACTTTGAAAATTCTATTTCACATTTGAGTTTGGCAGAAGAATCTTTAGTTTAGTGTTCTCAGAGTAATCTGAATGCTTCATCTTATGGACAGCAGGATATCAGGTTTCAGAAGTTTTAGATGAGTGTGATGGGAGGTGGGGAGGAATAGTTTTATGCAGTACAGAACTGTACTGATTAACTAACCACCTGCACATGCCTGACAATCAGCTGATTCCAACAAGCAGGTGGAGACAATCAGTTGATTGGCAGACAACAAATGCTGCAGTGAAGACGGGTACCAGGCTGCATGTTTGTTATACCGAGCATTCATTTTACTGGGGTTCTTAACAGCGAGTGAACACTGTAAAGTATTGTAAAGTCCCAGCAGTTTGTGAGCTGCTAGAAAGTCTCTGACAGAATTTATACACATAAAGCCTATTCTGAAGGAGTAGAAAATGCCCAAGTACATAGTTTACCAACATGTAACATGTCAAAGGTCCATATCAAACACCAGTGCATGGAGTCCCAACAAAAGGTGGTAAAAAATCCATGCAAAGTTCAGGGTGCATCAGCTGCATCTGAATGAGTCAAATACAATTGCTGGTCTATCTTTGCCATTAGTCACTTACTGTCTTTATTAAGTGTATCAAAAAGGTGATGCACATATAAGGGCTTTGTATAAATACTGTATTAGTCATACCCCCAACTTCAACTCTCAAACATGCAGGGAAAAGCGATGCAAACAGCAGGCTCATAGCCTCCATCTCTTTTGGCTCTTTCAAATTCTTTTGCACCTCTGGCATGTTGAACATGGTAAGCATGGGAAAAATGAATAATAGCCTCCCAGCCAGCAGTTCTAGTATCTTACCTGCTGCAAATCTGGCGTTGTTCTGGTGCTAATCTTGGTAAGAACAACCAGCAGGATTCTCAGCATGTACTTAGTCATGTGACCCATCTGGGGTTCACACGATACACGCAGTTGATGTAGCCTGCAAGTAGAGGTGAGTCCCATTTTAACAACAAGGGTATCCAACCCTTCAGAAAAAATATTGGATTCTCCATCTCAAAACATTTAGGCAGTTCAGCAACTCTATGGCTTCTCTCTTATAGGGCATTTCCATGTGCTGTAATTGTGGTCAGAGGATAGAGTTCTGTTGTGTAAGTGAAGCTGACATCGTCACTGCTGAGCTGTATGACCAACTGTTTCCCCTAGTTTGTCTTACATTCCAGTCCCCAATTGCTTCACTTTCACTAGTTGATCTGTGAAATCATTGATCTTTTTCTCTACAGCTTGACTGGGCATACAAAGCATCCTCAGTGAGTTCTTTATTTCCATTAACTCGTTGGCTGTAGAGGCCTCAGGCTGTGGAAGCTCCAGTGGTTGCTGGGCCCCTCATGGAGGCTTCTGTTTTAAAAAAAAAGTCCATAGCCAGTTGTTGTGCTGCAGTTCCTTTAGGATTTCCCATTTTCAAAGTCAGGAGATCACCAAGTACAAAAAAGAAGTGAAATGTGCAACTTTAACTGAAAATGAAATGTAAAATGTAAGAAATTAGCAAATCGGTAACAAGACCTTTCGCAAAGTATGTGGCCAGCTCCACCCTTCCATCTCAGATTTTTTTTTAGAAATACTGTAATGTATTTCCATCAAAAACATAATTATTATCATTTTTAATTTCATTTTATTCTGTAACTGAGATATGGGGTTTTGATGTTGTGTAAAGTTCTGAGCTCTTGCCCATAATGAAGAAATCAAACATCTTATTGTGCTGTGTTGTTAACTATCAGAAGGATGTACTAGCCCATTCTATGAATATAGTTCATGCTGTCAAAAAGTAGCCTCAATTTATTTATTTAGCTTTTATTGACTGGGTAAGTGCACTAGACAAATGATTGCCTATTTTCAGGCACGACCCAGGGAAGGGGGATCCAGATGAATGCCAGCTGACCTTGAACCAGATTAAGCTGTTCATGGAATTTTTAGTGAATGATAGAACAGATTTTTAAAAATTGCTAATGGCAGCCATATGAATTAACTTGACTCATTAAAGGGGAACTCCTGGCTCCCTAGGAGTAATGTTACAGGACCTAGCGTGTCCCCATTAAGCAAACTGCATGTAAACAAACAATGAACAAACAACAAACAAACACACATACACACAGAGCTACAGTTTAATGCACATACACATCCCCAGGGGCTTATCCCATCACATGTATTATCAGAGGGCTAGCCATGGGGGACATAGAGAATAGTAGTTGGTTGGCATGGTGAGTGGGGTTGCTGGATCAACCAGATATCAGCTATTACTACAAACAAGTAAGACACTTAAAACATGTAATTTACATGCTGTTTGCTTAAATGGGACCTCTAGATCAGCAGCATTACTTCTGGGGAGCTGAAAGTTCTACTTTTTAATTACAAAACTGTAAAGCCTGTTTAAAATATATCTGAGGGAATTAAAGATATACTGATAATGAATCTAAGGATGTTAGAAATACATTTCTACTAACAGCAATAAGATTAATTTTTCTTTGCAGGATAGCCAATACTGCTTCTTTAAAGCAAGTATGAGCTTTAGCTACAGGGCTGCATGTAGCAATTCCAGGGCCCCAGACAGGCAGTGTGATTAGGGCCCTGTATTCCTAACCAAGTACATAGACAGTGTTGGCAGATAGAGGCCTATGGGCCCACCCAGTCTGCCCATTTAAGTTTGTAAGTTCAGTTTATGTTTTCCAGGAAGTCTGTTGCCCTTACCCTGACCTCCAGAATTCCTTTATGTCTATCCCATGCATTCTTAAATCCGTGATTGTTTCGGCCCCACCACTTCCTCTGGCAGGTGCTCCACTTGTCCACCACCCATTCTGTGAAGAAATTCTTCCTCACGTTTCCTCTGAATCGTCCTCCTCCAACTTCATCCCATACCCTCTAGTCCTGGAACATCTTTTTCGCTTAAAAATAGTGCATTCCTGCACCCTGTTCCTCCCTGTAAGATACTTGTATGTCTCTATCATATCCCTCTCCTCTCCTCTCCTCCAGGGAGTACATGTTCAGTGCCTTCAACCTGTCCTCATAGGACTTGTGATGCAATCCATGCACCATCTTTGTTGCCCTCCTCTGAACCTTCTCTACCCTGTCTATGTCCTACGTAGGTAAGGTCTCCAGAACTGTACAGTGTACTCAGGTGCAGCCTCACTAGTGTCTTGTATAGTGGAATTATGACCTCCCTTTCCTGCCTGGTGATGCCCCTGCCTATGCATCCCAGCATCCTATTTGCTTTACCTGCTGCTTTGTCACACTGTTTCCCTGCCTTGAGGTCATCAGAGATGATAACTCCAAGATCCCTTTCCTGCTTGGTGCATGCTATATCCTCACCCCCAACTGATATATTGTGCCAGGTTTTTGTGCCCCATATGCATTATCTTGCACTTCCTTGCATTGAATTTCAACTGCCAAACCCTGACCATTCTTCAAGTTTCTGCAGGTCCTTCTCATTCTGTCTACACCCTCTGGTGTGTCTACTCTGTTACAGAGCTTTGTGTCATCAGCAACAGTGAAATTCTACCTTCTAGGTCCCATGTAATGTCACTGATGAAGATATTGAATAGTACCGTCCCAGCACTGATCCCTGTGAAACCCCACTGGTCACTCTTCCATCTGTGGAGTGACAGCCATTTACCACCACCCTCTGTGTCCTGCTGCCCAGCCAGTTACCTACCCACCGCACTACTGTCCTGCCCACACCCATATTCCCCAGTTTGTGCAATAGTCTTCTGTGGCACAGTGTCAAAGGCCTTGCTGAAGTCCAGATAGGCCATGTCCACTGCCCTCCCCTGATCCACCTCCCTAGTCACCCAGTCAAAAAATTCAATGAGGTTGGTCTGACATGACCTTCCCCTGGTGAAACCATGCTGCCTTGGGTCCTGTAGTCCATTGACAACCAGATGTTCCACCAATCTCTCCTTCAGTAGTGCTTCCATGATCTTCCCACTACCGAGGTGAGGCTGACTGGTCTGTAGTTCCCGCCTCTTTGTTCCCACTTTTGTATAAGGGGACTACATCTGCTATCCTCCAGTCTTTGGGTACCTCCTGTTTCTAGTGATCGGCTAAACAGGATAGCAAGAGGTTCAGCCACCACCTCTCTTAGTTCTTTAAGGATCCTGGGTGCACCCATCTGGCCCCATTGCTTTATCAACTCTTATTACTTCCAGTTCCTTCAGGACCCTTTCTCTGTAAAGGTACTTGTGTCCATTTCTGCACCATTCTCACCCCTTGTACTCCATTCAGACCAATACCTCCTCTTCCTCAATAAAGACTGAGCAGAAATACCTGTTCAATATGTCAGCTTTACTGTTGTCATCCTCCACAGCCCCATCCTCCCCTTCAGTCTCACTATCCTCCCTTTGCCTTTCTTTTTTCACTATGTACCTGTAAAAGGTTTTGTCCCTCTACCCACTGATTTTGCAATGTGTTCTTCTGTCTGAGCTTTG
Source organism: Neoceratodus forsteri (assembly GCA_016271365.2). Lineage (NCBI taxonomy): Eukaryota > Metazoa > Chordata > Ceratodontiformes > Ceratodontidae > Neoceratodus > Neoceratodus forsteri. The sequence goes on from CM057453.1 coordinate 1,192,466,147, forward strand.
GCTTCCTTACTGACCTCCCTGCCTCCTTTGCTTCTCCTGGTACTTCTCCTATCCCTTCTGCCTGTGTCTTTTTGTATTGCCTGAATGCAATCTTTTTGCTTTCACTTTCTTTGCTACCTCTTTGGAAAACCATAATGGTCTCTCTTCCTTTTCCTTTGCTAACCTGCTTAATACATAATTCTGTTGCTCTTGTAATCCCATTTTAAATACTCCCACTGTTCCTCAACCCTGATTCCTGCCCCATTCCCTTAATGCCTCTTTTCAAGTATCTCCCATTTTCTCAAAGTTTGCCCCCTAAAATCCAGGATACATGTTTTTGTGTGGTTTGGTTCTGCTCTTTCTGTGATTTCAAACCACAGTGACTGGTGGTCACTGTTCCCCAGGTGCTCCCCCACTCTTACCCCCTTCACACTGTCCCTGTTTGTGAGCACAAGGTCCAGTATTGCCTTCTGCCGAGTTGGTTCCATCACCAGTTGCTTGAGGAAGGCACCCTGAAGGGAGTCCAGGATAAATCTGCTCCTAGTTGATGCTGCTGCTGGGATGCTCCAGTCCACCAGGCCCCCATATGCTCTGGTGTTTTTGATGCTCTCTGGTGAGTTTTGGGGCTTTTAGTGAAGCTAAAAACAAGATTTTGTGAAGCTTTCCTTAACCCATATTCAAGAAAAGAATGTATTTTTAACCAGGAGTCATAGTCGTATTCATATTTATAACAACAGAAGATTGTGTTTATAAATTGGGTCTGCTGCCAGCCATAATATAAATCCTCATGATTCACACCATGGCTGGCAGCGGACCAAATGCAACAGACAACTTGTAAGCCTTATTCATTTTTATAACAACATTGGGATTGTTTTATAATCACAACAATGCACTTCATTGCACATGTAGTATTGAAATTTATAGACTTTTTATACATTTAAAGTTACTCGGCTGTGTTTCGTGTTACTCCACACGTCGTGTGTAAATCCCAGAAGACATGCACTCTCATTATTATTGTACAACTAGTAACAGTTCACCACAACATTAAAATATCTTTTTATACAAATAGAATTGTTGTTATCCTATTAAACGTTTTCAAAATAAATAAATAAATAAAATACTATAAACTAATGATAACCATTCATTTCAACAGTGTTGCCTTAAAAATGTTGCATATGTCAACTAAATAAACTGGATTAATTAATTAGTTAAATGCTGTTTGAAAACATAGTATAATGTATAGTGAAGTGTTGTTCTGTCTAGAATTCACTTTCAAAATGCTGTTGTACCACATTTCTAGAGGTCATGGAATGTGGTTCCTCCGTACTGTGGTTGAACAGCACTCTAGAACCTCTAGAGACTGTATGAGTCAGTTTCATTCTGAAAGCAAAAGTACTCATGCACACATTTCATACTGCACTATACACTATACAAAATACTGGATGAGTAAATCTATGTACAACCAGTTTGTCCTGCCACCTCAGGGTTCTGATTCGCATCAGAGGGAATCAGAACCTCTGTGGCAGAACACACTGGCCGTGCATAGTTGCCCATCCTGTATTCTCTATATCCTAGAATTATTAATGAATATACTCTTCTTATATTTGCATACTTATACTAATTTCAAATGATGTAACACTATATTACCCCTTCTTGCAAAGAGCTATATTTTGACTCACATGTATGCAAGTTATAGTCTTATTCAAATAAATGAGTTATGAAAATTTTACAATGGTGTGTGAAAACTGTAACCTCATTGATCAACATGTAAACATGACCGTGGTAAATACTGCTTACCTAAGGCTGAGGAACTGAATTTATAAAAACATAATTAAACACATTTACATTTATTTCTCAAATGGGTCCATTGTATAATCGCTATAAGGAACTCCAGGGTGTGAATTATTTGGTTTTGTTCACATTCTTGTGTGGTTAAGTCGTCAGCTGTGCCTCATGACACACCACACAAGGCATGGGTAAAGCCCCAAAACCCACACACATGAAGCAGTAAGATAACAGGGTGTGGGTTATTTGGGGTTTACCCACGCCTTGTGTGGTGTGTCATGAGGTGCGCCGAGTAACAACCAAAAAAGAAGTGGCTAATCCAATAACTCACACCTTGGAGTGCTTTTATTGTGATTATACAATGGCCCATGTAAAACAAATAAAATGTATTTAATTATGTATTTTATAAATGTTATTCCTCATCCGTAGGTAATGTAGGATTTACCTACTGTCATGTGACATGTTTTGACCAATGATGTTACAGGATTTAACATACCATTATATAATCATGAATTTAAGACAAGTTGTGCAATGTCAATGTGGCAATAAGGTTTTGATGAAGTAATTTCTATGATGCTGTAGTAATACCCCTAAAACTGGATTTACTATACTATTTTCATGGGATCCTTAATGTCCACTGTCAGTTGTCCTGTCTTAAGTAGTTATCTATTTGAATGATAGTGCCATAGTGAGCGAGCCTCCATGCCTGTTTATTTAAGAGCATGGCTAACCTGAGTTTAAAAATTAGTCTGTGCTGTATCCGAGTGATTGAAGTCTTGTGACCAGCTAGACAGCGTGTTAATCTGCTCCATTCTGCAGTCGCTGCTTGTACAGTGGGAGCCTCTTTAGGAACTGTGAATATCTTGTTGTTTATCTGGTGTTATAGTGAAGATAGATAAGTTTGTCTAACCTGCTTTTATTGCTGCTCAGACATTTTGATGGGAGTCACTGTGTTGGGTCCTTAACTTTCAGTATTCAGACCAATTAAACTACTGGTGACCTGAATGGATCATGTCCCCATGGATATTGTAGGAAGGAATTCTGCCCAGAAACCATGAGAAAAAACACAGTGGAGGAGTGGGGCCCATCTGTACAGCTTGCACGGCTGAGATGGCAACTCACTCAGGAGCAGCTCAATTTAGCTCCAGTTAGTTAAGCAATAAGGCACGACAGGGTGTGGATTAATGGGGGATTTACCCATGCCTTGTGTGGTGTGTCACAAGGCACAGCCGAGTGACTTAACCACACAAGAAGTGGGTAAATCTCTCAATAACCCACATCTTGGAGTGTCTTATTGCGATTATACAATAGACCCATGTGTAGAATAAATTTATCTGTGTTTAAGTATGTTTTTTATAAATGCCATTTCTCAACTGTGGGTTATTACAGGATATACCACGGTCATATGATGTGTTTTGACCAATGAGGTTACAGGATTTTCATACCCCATTGTATAATGTCTAAAAGACTCTTTGCTGTCCACGAAGAGAAGAAGTCCAAAAAGAATTGTTTGACTTACAGTCTGCTGTCTTCATCTCTGCCACTGTGGCACAGCACTGCTTGCAGAGTACCTGCTCTGGTGAAGATGGGAAGTAGGCTGGAAACAACCAGATGTCGAGAGCTTCTTGTTCCCCTGCTGCAGAGTTTTTAGTCCTGCCTACAACCAGCATCAGGCGGTATAGCCCCAGGTGTAATGAAGCCCGGAGAGCAGCTTAGGAGAGAGAATCTGTGTTTTTTGGTGTTGGCACCTAGATAGACCTAAAGGTGACACCCTTAATGTGACTTACAGCTCCCTTTGCCCACCAAACGTTTTGGATTACAAGGGAAGTGTCCAGAACTGCCTGAAGCAGTGGGTCAGTGAGAGTTGGACTAGAAGAATGAACAGCTTGAGCTTTTGATCAGCTGCTCCCTGAAGTAACAGGGGGAATCTGTGGTAAAATGCTCAGCTATCTTTCCTGCCATGTTCTCCATGTATCACACTGCCTGTTGCAGAAGTCTGATATGGCTGATATCCAGCCTTGGAACTGTGGCAGAAGAAAGAAGTTTGTTAGTGTGACTGGTGATTATGACCAAAGACTTGCTACTGAAGCAATTAGCCTACCATCTGAGAGAGTTAGACTCAGATACACATGGGAAATGAGTGCTTAGATTGGTCTGGACCACCTCCTCACTCTATAATATGCAACTTCTGTACTGCAATATAAGGATGCAGGAATTGCTATTTATGTTACATTGTGACCAGGGCATCATGCAGTATGTTTAATATTTTAAAATGACAGAGAACTGTCAAACATAATCTGCCTGGTTGCTTTGAAAATGGAATAGAATTTAGATAAACTTTGTTATTAATTAAACACATCTAGTAAGAATCACCATGCATAACCTGCATTTAGCCAATGTTGTCCAATAATTCATTGTGTGGTCAGCAAGTTTTGAACAGAATTCAGACAGACAGAAGGCCATGGTTTTAACATTTCAGATATGAATTGTGTATATGAACATTACATCTCTTTTCATTTTTTTGTTTTAGCTAAAGAGCAGCTGTCACCTTCATAAGAAGCTTAGAAACCTAATGAGGAAGTGAAACTACAATGTAGCTCTGCGAGATGGAGATTGTGTATTCATGCACACCTCCTGAATAATAAATAATGTGGTCATGAAATTCTGTATATAGAACATGTATTGGATGCAAGGTGAATTGTACCTCACTATAATGTTTTCAAATGTTTTATTTGATGCGGCAATAGATCCAGGAGAAATACTGAAATTACATTTTGAATACATAAATACTTTCAACTTTTAAATAGTTGTTTTACTTTGTTGGCTTCTCTGTACTTCACAAATGTTCATGTATGTACTTCACTGACCTGCTGAATATAATATTTATTGGGACCCATGATAACCTTCGCCCTTGTGCTCTATCATGACGAGATAATCAGCTTCAGAAGGGAATCTTCCGATGTTACTGTGTAAATGTGGACAAATCTCCCAAACATACTTCACCTGATAAGTGCTTTTACATGTACTCCCATCTTCTGTCTCTGTTGCCCAGCCATTCATGCCCTAAAAGGTTGATTAAGTACTGTCCTCCCCCCTTTCAGTTCCTGTTCTTATTTATAAAAAATAGGATAACTATAATTTAAAAATAAACAGAGCTCACTACAGAACCAACAATGTATAGCTGTTAGCATACCACGGTTCAAGTTAGTGCAAGCTAATACATTTCAATTAGTTCCTGTGTTTGGCCGACACAAGAACCAATTGTAAGCACATTAAAGGGTTCGAGAACTGATTGCTTATGTGCATCAACTTGAAATGTCTTTTACCTACATTATATTCATATCCTCTGAAGGACACCCTAGTTAACTATTACCTGAATAAAAACTGAATCTGTCAGCTGTGTTTGTATTGTTTTTCTTTGTATGGACAACATTCTGTGCAGTTCCTTTCATGAAACCAAGAATTTGGAGTTTAGACTGTTACTTCATGTTTTCAGAAATGTGAGTATGAACTTATGGTTCTGAAACCATGATGTGACACAGAGCTCCAACTTCCTGGTTAAATGAAATGAAATGCTTAGAATGTTGTCCATACAAATAAAATAATACAAAACACAGCTGACAGGTTCAGTTTTTATTCAGACACAGTTAAATAGGTGTCCTTCAGAGGTACGAATATAAGTTATGAAAACAGAGACATTTCAAGCAGCTGCACATAAGTAATCAGTTCCTGTTCCCTTCAATGTGCCCTAGGAACACCAAGTGATGACTAAAGCTATCAATGTGTAGTTATTGCATCAACACTGTTACTTTAAATAATACAAATATAAGATTACATAGTCAGGCAAGCAAGTGAGTAAATAAGCTGCATATATGGTGTCAGTCACTTCATGAATTCTTTGACATGTGTCCTTAACCTGTCAGAAGCAAATGTCTTTGTGCTTTCTTGTCTGAAAATTATTGTACAGGTATTATATTTCTAAAGTCAATTTTACGTGCAAGTTCACACTCGGTTGACAGCATGGCCAAGGTGCTTAAATGGTCCTGAGACATAGTTGATTGTAAATAATGTTTGATGATTGAAATTTTACTGAAAGCTCTTTCTCCTTCTGCAACAGTGACAGGCAGGGTGCAAAATATACTAATTGCAACACAAATTTCTCTGAATATTGTTTCTAGTTTCATTCTCTAGATGGCATTCAGTAGTGCCAAAAGTTTTAGATGTTTCTGTAAAGTGGCACTGTATATTTTTCTCAGGTGTCGAACTTCATTAGCAAAAGCACTTGTCAGATCTTGAGAATATTTGTTGGTTAACTTCTCACAAGATGCAATTATTTCTTGATCATTCATGCTTCTGAAATGTAAAACTGGAGCAAAGTCATTGCAGATTTGTATAAGAGACTCAAATCTGTGATTTAATTCACTGATGATGTTGTCCATTACAACATAAAAGACTGTGTTACAGAATCTATCATCTGAACTTTGACTTCTTTCTTCATCTGGAGTTTCATCGTGAAATCTCTTGCATTTTCTTTGCCTGCTTGTTTCAAAATCGAACTCGGGTGCTACATCCACTGACTGTGCCACTAGTCTTGCCTCTGAAATAATGGCATTCCACTCACTCCTGAAGAACTGCATTTCCTCTTTCAGTTTGGCTATGTTAGCAACTTCTATTTCTAGTGAAATACCTGTAGACTGAAGAACCAAGTTTCTCTCTTCAAAACTTTGAAGAATTTTTATCCAAAATGTGGCAAGCACAATTGCATTGTATGACTTGAAGTATGTTAGCAGCCCTTTGCTTCTGACAGTGCTTCATTAGAGAGCTTTTTGGACTGTATGATTAATCTAGAGCTACCATAATGCTGGGAAGGTGTTTTGCAATAGGGCGAATTGCTTTGATTCGAGCACTCCATCTGGTTTCAGACATGCTGTGTAGAGAGCAACCTGTTTTTTTCTTTCAAAATAGCCCATCTCTCAGGGCTTCCACTGAACAAAATATATAGCCAATTTACGCATCCGAAAAATGAAGCGATCTCAGGGCATGATTCTGCTGCATGCATCCCCACAAAATTCAGAGAATGACAAGCGCATGGAGAATAAGTGGCAAGTGAATTCTTTTGGTGAATACGAGCTTGCACCCCTTTGAATTTTCCAGGCATGTTGACTCCATTGTCAAAACCTTGCCCGTGGCAATCAGCGATGTCGACTTCATGTTTTTGCAATCTCATTAGCAGCATGTCTGCAATTTCCTCACCACTTATTTTGAGAAGTCAAAGAACTCAAGAAACCTTTCATGAATTGTCCAGTCTTTGGTATCTTGATCCTTATGTACATATCTAAGGATAACCACATTCTGTTCTGTATGAGAGATGTCTGGAGTAGCATCACAAATAACAGAAAAATAAATGGCTTCACTTCTGTCTATTAGAATTCTGTTCAAAACCTGCTGACCACACAACTCGATGAACTCGTTTTGACTTTCCCATGATAGGTAATGAGCCATCATTCTTCTCCCTTGTCTTGCTTTTGCCTCACCTTCTCTAAATGATCACGCAGAATGGGATCATAGTGCAAGATCAGTTCCAGCACACCTAAGAAGTTACCATTGTGTGCATCACCAATTTTGGCAGTACCCCCTCAAAATGCCAAATTTCTTGATGCTAGAAACAAGGTTGCATCCAAAAGTCTCTCTAATAATGCTTTATGCTTTTTTGCTTCTGACTGTATTGGTTTCTGCAGTTGGCTATCAATCCCTTTACCTTTTAATTAATGCTGAAGGTTTCTTCATTGCCAGTAATGATGTTGGAGTGCACTACTCATTTCATGTTCTGGGAGCTTATCATATAATTTATGCCACTTGCCATTTGGGTTAAGACTTTCTTTTTTGCACAGTGCACTGAATGATTTTTTTTTATCAGGACACTGGAAAACAAATAGCATGGGACACAAAATAATGCTTCTTTACTCTTGCTCCACATTAACCAGTCCCTCAGTGTCCTCTCATGACCATTTGATGATTTAGAGTACACAAGGTATTCAGGGAATGATCGGCCACCAGGATCAGCTGGTATCGAATTCTTGAATTTCTTCACATCAAATTGGATTGTTAAACATTTGACAATATTTTGTCTCTTAATGTCAGATACATTTTCTGGCCACAGGCCAGGGTCATTTGAGACATAGTACAAGTCACTCTCCTCATTCTGGAGCTGTTTTGAAGCAGATGTGTCTTCATGTTCCTGTGATTGACCTTGATATGCCACAATGGTTTCAGCTGTACTTTCGACCTCCATATTGTTAAATGAAGTCTGACATTCAGCTTCTTCATGTGAGGGGATATCTTGTTTGGCTTCATTTTCATGCAAAGTACCTAAAATATACTTCAGAATTGGTTTACTTTTTTCAGGTCTGATTCTGTTTTTTCTCTTTCCTTTTCTTCTTTCCGCTTCTGGTAACCAGATTTATGGTTATACATTTCTGAATAGATAGACAAGTTAAGACACCTACTTTAAAAAAGAGATCACAACAGGCTTTCAAGAATTAGGCAGTCTTCCTTTTTGTACTGTGGAGAACACTTTGGGACACAACTTGAATATGAGATCACAACAGACTTTCAAGAGTAGGCAGTTTTCTCTCATGTGCTGTGGAGAACAAGTTGGGACATAACTTGAAAAGGAAATCACAGCAGGCTTTCAAGATTAGGCAATCTTCCTTTTTTGCACTGTTGAGAGTATGTTGGGACACAACTTGAAGAGGAAATCACAACAGGCTTTCAGATTCTGGCTCGCTTTGTCATGTACTGTGAAGAACACGTTGGGACACATCTTAAAAAGGAGATCACAACAGGTTTTCAAGATTAGGCAGTCTTCCTCTCAAGTACTGTGGAGAACATGTTGGGACAAAACTTGAAAAGGAGATCACAGCAGGCTTTCAAGATTAGGCAATCTTCCTTTTTTTGTACTGTTGAGAACACGTTGGGACACATCTTGAAGAGAAGATCACAACAGGCTTTCGGAGTCTGGCTCTCATTCTGTCATGTACTGTGAAGAACACGGGACACATCTTGAAAAGGAGATCACAACAGGCTTTCAAGATTAGGCAGTCTTCCTCTCATGTACTGTGGAGAACACATTAGGACACAACTTGAAGAGGAGATCACAGCAGACTTTTAAGATTAGGCAATCTTCCTTTTTTTGTACTGTTGAGAACATGTTGGGACACAACTTGGAGAGGAGATCACAACAGGCTTTCAGAGTCTGGCTCTCGTTTTGTCAGGTACTGTGAAGAACACATTGGGACATAACTTAAAAATGGGATCACAACAGGATTTCATGTGTTGGCAGACAGCCAACCTCCTCTCTTTGTTTATGACACCTGTAATATTTGAAAAGCACATTAATTACATTACTTGAAAGGGAAACTGTTACACCATTTATCATCATAATGTGTCCATTATATAACACACATTGTAGGATTGATTCCCTTCTTCAAAAAAGAATTGGGTGTTGCTGGTTGTTTAATGGGCCCCTTTTACTAGTGCTAATGTAACAATAAGAATGTAAGTGTGGTACCTCTTGCACAATGACAAGACCATATGTCTCTTGGTAAACCAAGGTCCAAAAACAATGGCAACCAGCTACATCAACACATTCTGCAGAAGTTCATCAATATATAAGTGTTTTTGATACATAGGCCATGTTAGAGGCATAATAGGATTAACAGTTTCCTTTTAAAATCTTGATTGACTTGTGTGCTGTGTCAGTGTAACTGAAATCTGCATCTTGCTGAAATTGCAACAGCGAAGACCCACCTGACCTGATGTACAACACTGATCAAGTGGTGATAGGCTGGTATGGGTCTTAATCGGTTATGGCCTTCGCCGGGCTGGGATTCAGAGTGCATTAATGTATCCTGCCTGTCTGCCCGACACCGACTGTCATGGACCGTCCTTACTAAAATTGAACTCCATGAATGATATTTGTCTATTTATGTATATTTTTAGTAAAAGACAGCTGATGCTACTTTTAGACAGGGGTACACTTCACCCTCTATTATATGGTTTCGGTGTGAACACTGGTACAGAGCAATTTCCAACTGAATTTGGCGGAATACGAGATTTCCAGGTGGGATAGCAATACTCTGCATCTGGTATTCCGACAAGAATATGCCTGTTTTTTCTTAAATTGTACCCTTGGCTAATGTGCACACATTCATACACCCTCAGTTTTCCTGTATTTTCCCCATAAAGGCAGAATCAAATCCCTGTATAAATCCATGTAGATTTTTCCATAAGCCATTGGTTCTTTATTTATGACTTTGTTCTTTAGTATGTTGGCAACCTCTTATCAGGAAAATAGCTCTACATTGCTGTTAGGTATTCATATTATATGTCAAGTTGGCCTTGGAATGATTTGGATTTACATGGTATGCATAAGGCATAAAGGGAATATTACGAAATAACAAATATCACACTCATTATTTCTTGAACTATACTAAAATTAGTGATCACACATCAGCCACTCATTCAAAATATGCTAGTAATGCCTGTAAAATTCATTGCATATACATTAAAGATATTTCAATTCAATTTTATTTATGCTGGAAGGTATGTAGGCAAAAATGCCGGTTTTCACAAATGTCCACTGATATAAACATTCGATAATACAGAGAAAAAGGTAAATACGATACAATATTTGCAGAATTTACTGGTATTTCCACTAGGGACAGTGTACACGACAGGATCATCTAGAACAGAAAAAAAATACAGAGCACACAACAACAGAGCCAATATACAAAGACTTGTTCAGAGTCCCACAATATGCAAGTGGAGGTTGTGGGAATCAAACCCTGACTGTTGGATATACCAAGCTCATTCACAGCTTCTTAACCTCTAGGCTTTACTGTTACTATTACACACAATACAGTGGACAGAATGTAATGCAGACTGAGGTGGCATGCATGTCCTGGCATACAGTGCCATGCACCAACACAGTGTGTGCAGTGAAGAGCCAATACCCCACAGAATAAGGTGCAAACCGATGCCAGAAACACCCCCACACTCACAATGGGAGACAAATCACTTTGGCACCCAGCTGGCAGGCCTACCACTGGTATCATGCATCCCTACACAGACTGAGGGATGATACCACCACAGGATAGGTGGCGTGTGGACACTGGGGGTGAGGCACTTCTATTGCAGCACTGTCAGTGTTGCAGGACCCACACATCTGCAGAGTACATCACGTACTGTACAGGGCATGGACTGAGAGCCAGTGGACAAAGGGTACATGGTGGTTCAGTGCATACATGTAGACATGAGCTGCAATAGCAATCACTGTAACATGGAAGATTCTGGAATGCTGCAAATCCAGTCTCAGTGATGCAGTGGCCCCACACCCGTGTCGCTGTATGAAGCAGCCCACAGCACAATAGCACATGTGCAGGTGTGCCCTGCCATGTACACATTGGTGAGGGCATGCTGCATGCCCAGGCACCCCATTGACCCTGTAGGGCTATGGGGCAGTTTGTCTGCTTCACAGCTTCTTGGCCCTGTGCCAGCATGATGCACAATAAGACACCAACCACCTTCTAGTATATGCTGTAGCCCCAGTGCTACCAGGTTGTCTGTATGGTACAGGTTGTCAGCAGTGTCCACATGGATGGTTGCCCCATCCAGCCATCCTAGCAAGCAGAGACAGTTGGGGCACTGGGTAGTTGAGCCCTGCCTGTACACCCCACGCACACAGGCACAGTACCCAGGGGAACAGGGGCATTTCATGAGCTCTGGCATTGCTCAAATCACCCCACTGTCCCTGGGTGTCGGGAAGTCCCTGAAATTGCCTCTAACTGTTCCTGTGGCCCGAGTAACAACTGTGTGTTTGTGACATAACCGTGGGGTAGGTATGTGCAACCTACTGTCCACCTGGGCAGCTACTAACACAGTACATGCCACCTTCCAGTTGTCCCACAGGTTGAGAAACAATGCTATGTGTTGTGTCACAATAGGTCTCTGGTCCACATTGTTGGGATTCATCCCCCACACAATGTTACCATATTAAGGCAACCATGCACAGGACAGCATGTGGCACTGTAGTATAGCTGTAGTACACAGCAGTGGGAACATACACACACACAGTGGAAGTGTGTTCTGAGCATCCTAGGTAAACCTGTGCTGCAGTTTCCCATATGTTGTCTGTGTGCCACAGTGTGAAAGCCAATGTGCCACAGATGGGGGTGGACAGGTTGCATGGTTTGCTTTTGGCCCCATTGCTCATAGCATGCTGCAACCAGGCTCCACCATCAGATGTGTCCCTGCGTGGGTGTCTGTTTCCCTGACTTTGTGATGTCTTGCTCCCATTTTCTGAGGAAACCATTTCAGAGGTTCAGATATGGCCAATGCATCGGGGGGACACTCCCTTAGTACCACATAGACAAAGGCAGCTGCATACAGTACACATCCTAAAGCACTCCACTGAAGACTTACCTCCATTTGCCTGCAGTTCTATGTTAGTATCTATGTGGTGGACTGTACTTCCTTAAATAGCCCAGGCACAGTTTGGCATGCTAATGTGTGCAGCAGCACCACCTATAATGACACGCTAGTGTGGTGTATTACTCATAGACTACTGAATGACCTCATGTGAAGGATGAAGACTGCAGGTTTTCTGCTGAACTATCCAGGATAGCATTTGTGCAGCTGTGTTGCACACGGCTCTATGTGTTGTGTACACTATGGCCCTGAGCAAGCCTGATGATGTGTCCCACCTATGACATCATTGGGCTGCACTGCCTGCACAGATCATACTGTACAATCATGTAGCACTGTACTGAAGTGTGCATGTGTGCTTTGGTTGGCAGTATAGCCTAGAGGTCAGAGTAATGATCTGTGATTGAGCTTGGTACATCCAGCAGACCTGGGTTTAATTCCCACAACCTCCATTTGCATACTGTGTGACTCTGATCAAGTCACTTAACCACCCAGTGCTCTCAGGTCACCCCTGAAAACAAGCAGTTGTGCCTAGTGGGCCTTACCCAGTTACCAAAGAATAAAATAAACAATTAAAGAAGTGCGCATGTGCAATGCACAGCCACACATTCCATGCATGTGCCACATCATGCAGGTCATGCCTCCAGATGTACATGTTGAGCAGTGCAATGAACATTGTGTAGCACTACAGATACATTGTACTGTGTAACAGCAGACCAGGCCCTGGCAAATGAGCTCCTTGGGGAGGTGTCCGGGGTGGACAGGCTCCAGTGCAATGTGAGCATTGTGGGCTGCCATCTGACACGCAGGACAGGGTCACCTCCACTAAGGACCAGTGCTGCCACAGCTATAGCGACCTACAGAGGCAGGAGACACACTGGCTTTGGGAGCTCTGGGACATGGTCAGCAGTAGCAATATGACCAAGCTGGGTAGGTACAGCTGGATGGTGAGCAGCTGCATACCCCTAAACTGTCCATGTTCTACAGGGATGCCCCTGAATGTTCCTCATCTGGTACCCAGACCCACGTACAATATGTCTATGTGGCCTTGGCTGGAGGGGCACATGTGCAGAGCTTGCCTGTATAGTGGCAGGGTGCAGTTGCTTAGGTCCACATGCTGCTCTATGGTTCTTGCTATGTCACTGTCTGTCACATTAATGGCCAGTTCAATGCCCACATGTGGCATTTATTTGGCCACTTTGGGTGCTGTATGTCCCAAGTCGTGTCAGTGTCTGCTGGCATATGGTAAGCAGTAACCACAATGCACCACAGCACCACATGACTGCCTGTGCCAGGATCTGCAGAGGGTATCCCATAACAAGGACCAAGGTTATAGGGTACAACAGTGGCAGGCAGCCACCTGCATGTGGTTTGTACTGTGCCAAGGCCACTTGTGTGCCCAGGAGTCCCTTAACTGCTCTTTTGCCACATGTGGTTCGAGGCATGCCTCAGTGGCACTGTGTCAGGGCACTGTACTGGCATGGGTTTAGGGGCAGTGAGGCTTCTGGTGGGAGATGTGTCCCCAGTGTTAAGTGTGCACACCTCAGGCCAAAGCTGAAGTGGTATATATGACATTCACCATGCCACCTCAGCTACAGTAATCCAGTTCATGCAACACTACTGTCAACACATGAACTGAGGCAGGGAGCAGGGACACACGTGGGGATGAGCTGCTGAGGTGCAGTGTTGGGAAGCAGCACCTCGTGTTGTGGTGGCTGGGGTCTGTGTGTGAAGCTATAACACAAATTGGGAAGTAGCCCACAGACTGGACTCAGGAGCATCTCCTGTGCCGCCCCCACCATCCCCAGTGCCATGAGACAACCATAGCCACTCTCTATCCTACCCCATGTTGCAGCCCACCACAATTTACCCTTCTCCTTACCCCTTTTTCACAGGCCTGTTTCCATCTCTTGTAAACAAAGCTTATTTTTGTTACTGATGCAACCGCATTGTATGTTTGTCCTTGGTGCCCTGTCCACTCACCCACAGCCACCCCCCATGCTGCTTTGCCACTGCTGCCCTGCACAGGACCCCACCTTTACACAGCCCCTTCACTGGCCACACTCTGTGGCGTGCTCTGTTTAGCGATGCATTACTGCTGTGCATTACACGTGCTATACCTGTTTGCACTGCACCCATGGCCATCCTGTATTCAGACAGCATGGCATCAGTGCTATCCCTCTGAATATAATAAGCTGTGGGATCAGCACAGGTACAAACCCCAGTTCAGCACAAACTTTGCCCTTGTTAGCACTTTTAAATATCTGGCCCCAGAATTTTAAAACTATGGTTCTAAGTGCCTGGATTGTTTAGAAATCATCAATGTCACAATTTATAATGCTTTAAGAATTACATTCATAGCATCGGCCACTTAAACATGTGTTAGGGGGTGTAACACTAATAGTCAGAAATGACATAGTAATTAATGGAGTGGAGGAGGCTGTAGGGAGAGTGGAGGCGATTTGGGTAACCCTGCAAATGAGAGGAGGCAAAAGATTGAAAATAGGGGTGGTGTACAGACCCCCTCAATGGAGGAGGCCCTGGAGAACAAACTAATTGAGAACATCAAGTGTCACTGTGACCTTGGAAAGGGTAGGGTGGTGGTCATGGGTGACCTTAATATGCCTAGGGCAGACTGGGACACTATGACATCCTCTGTGGCCAGGGAACAGAGACTGATGGACATCTTATAGGATGCCTTCCTAGTGCAGCAGGTGGGGGAACCTACAAGGTATGGCAGGATATTGGACATTGTCCTGGCAGACAGTGACCAGATGAGGGGCCTGGAGGTGTGCAGTCCCCTGGCAGGTGGGGACCATGCCACAGTCTGGTTTCTGCTGTACCTATGGGGAGATGATAACCACACTAGTACAGTAGTAGTAGACTTCATGGGGGCAGACTTCGAGAGCATGGGAAGGATCTACGGGGAGCTTGGACAAGATAAGGCTGGACATGGATGCTGGAAGCTTGTGGGAGACCATTAAGAAGGGGGTTCAGGAGGCTACTAGGTCCTGTGCAAAAGTAAGGTGAAAGCATTGTAGGGCCAGTAAGCTGTGTTGGTGGATCAGGGAGGTGCAGGAGGCGGTGAGGGAAAAAAAGGCTGCCTACTCATGCTTTAAGTGCTCAAGGGGAGGGCAAGGGAGAGGGGAGAGTATGAGTTGGTGGCTAGGAGGGTCGCCAGAGTGGTGAGGGGAGCCAAGGCGAGGATGGAGCAAAACCTGGCTAGGGATATGGGGATGAAATATGGGGATCCCCATAGATCTAGGTGCACTGCTACTTCTGCTTTGACATCCTGAACTGTGCTAGTTTACAGGGGGCCTGATGTAAGTATGGTACAACCCCCTGCAATACAGCACATACCCTTCTCCCCACTAGTTCACCCCAACTGTGAACCAACACACCATAGTGACAGTCCCAACAAACCATGGAATTAACACTGTCATTTAAACAGAACTCCAACAATGAATTTCAAACAACAGAAGAGCCACCTATTTAGTGCAGGGCATTAAATTAGGAAAAAAGAGAGCTTAACTTTCATGCTCTTCTAGGCCCAGTCCATGTTAAACTTTGAGAAACATAATAATTAGGCACAATTCAGCTTACATTCCATGTGTATTCTATACAGTTATCTTCCTTGGTATATTATTGAGAACATTTGCATGAATACATGAGCTTTAACCCTTACATTTGCCTTACAGTTTATCTGCCTCTGTAGCTTACTCCGTACTTCAAGTCATACTGCTCTGCTGTGACATCACAATGTGTTGCCATGGGAGTAACTGTGATGTCACAAGCAGGGTATTAGGACCTCAGGTAGGGAGAAAGCAACAGGAATAAATGAACCCTTCAAGAGCAAAGATCCTGTTTTCATGCAAATTATCTCAGTAATAAATAACGGGAGGAAGAATACAAAACAAACGCAAAATACAAGCTGAATGTGCCTAAATGTTATGTTTTGTTAAAATCTCCTGAAGGTGTCAGCTGCTCTTTAATGTGCATACTGTAACAAGGTTAAAACTGATTGCAAACTTACAGTAAGAATAGCAGCAACAGCAGCAAAGGACAGACACCAACATTTTATGCATTTGTGAACTTTTCCAAGGTCCTGAATGTCTGTCACTCGACAGAAATTGGACGTCTACAAAGGCACCAAAATAAACTAGGTCTATCAAAAGCTGACGAGCCCCTGTGGCTCACTCCTTAGGCAGCATCAGCTGATTTATTCACCCATCATCCTCTGGCCCCCTCGTCATGGCAGAGTAGGTCAGTGGTGAGGAAACAGGCAGCCAAGTTGTAGTCCAAAAGGAGCTTCCCCACAGAAGTCACTATCTGCCTTCCTCCTCTGAGACCAGCTTGGCTGTCGTCACTCCTTGGGGGCTTCACCTGCTCTGTTTGTACTGTACCCTCCAGGGTCATGCCTGAAAATAGTCATTGCTATGGCTAGTGTACTTACCTGGTAAACAAAAACTAACTAAATAAATACATAAATTAAGCCCAAGCCCCCAGTTGTTCCACCTATTTTCTACCCTTCTTTCCCAGAACCCCAGACAAGGTAATGCTCAAGCGTGGAGGTGCACATGCATGCCATGGCCTGAAATGACTCTGCTCCTCCTACCCCTGGCCTAATGCATAGCCCCCTTCCATTGTCCGCACCACCAGCATGCATCCACAAGGTGGCGGTTGAAGACGGGAGATCTAACTTCCCCAATCTGGGAGAGGAGAGCTGCCTGTCAGCTGCTCAATCCTCACCCAGCCCCCCCACCGAACACAGGTTGCCAGTGTGGCAGGAGGTAAGGTGCCAACGCCTCAGCCCTCCATGCCACTGGGCCAGCATTTGTAATTCCCTTGATAATCAGAAATGATTGAACTTTTGCAAATATGAAGCTGCATTTCAAATCCCAGCAGTTTCTCTTTTTCCTACTGATTTCTACATTCTCTACCATTACGAAGAGGTCCCAGTCAGGGTTTATTGGGTAGTTTCTCACTAGAAAAGGATGGGAAAAGATTGAAGGTACTACATTCTGCTGGAAATGCCGACCTTTTAAACTTCAATTTTTTATGACTAGCTCCATGACATTGAGCTATATTGGGCCACTCAGCATGCTTGTGACCTGACTTTGTGCTCCAAACCTGAGCCATCAGGGAAAGGACCAGGCTTCCATTTGGTAGGGAGGGTTTGTCCATGCTGCTCTATTGCTGCCTCCTTGCATTAGACAGAGGCAACAAACAATGAAAGTCTAGGTGGGAGGGAGCACTGTCGGAAATGTCCAGGGCTCGGAGGAGCATGCAGACAGTAGACCTTGGCACAATAGCAAAGACGTAGAAAGAAAAACACTGTGTGCCCTCATAGCTCCTCTACTCTATTCATGCCACTGGAGTCAACACCTATCTAGGGCCCTACTCAATATCCTACATTCTTCAGCCAGTTACAGCACTCTCTGCCTTCGCTTTGGAAATTGCCTTTAAGGACAAAAATGGAGCCTGCATACAAAATTGAATGTTTTATTTATTTATTTATTGTTATTTTAAACTAGCTAGTCCCAAGATCTATGCACACAGTAAGCAATGCAATATACAAAACAAAGAGCCAAGTGAATGGACTGGACATAGGTCAGGAGATGACAGCTGC
The DNA here is from genome assembly GCA_016271365.2 of Neoceratodus forsteri. Lineage (NCBI taxonomy): Eukaryota > Metazoa > Chordata > Ceratodontiformes > Ceratodontidae > Neoceratodus > Neoceratodus forsteri. Next base: position 1,192,484,025 of record CM057453.1, read on the forward strand.
CTGAATGTGGTACGAACATGAAAAATAGGCAGCGCACACAAAGTTCAATGTTATTGCATTTGTATCTTACAAGACAGAGTAATGATCTGTGAATGAGCTCAGTACATTCAACAGACATGGGTTTGATTCCCACAGGCTCTACTTGCATACTCTACACTTAACCGTCCCAGTGATCCTAGGTCACCCCTGAAAACAGGAACTTGTGCCTATTGGGCCTTACCTGGTAACCAAAGAATAAAAAAATGCAGAAAGCATGTTTAAAAGTGCTCAAAAGATTTACAAACCAATTAAATAAATGTTTAAGCAATTTACAAACCAATCAAGTTAAAATTAGATGTGCAGACACAGCTGACTGACACTGAGATCAGACATGCACCCCTATATGTGGAACCTCTATGACTTTATTTTCTTTGACCCCATGAAGACTGGCCAGGGAGATGACCTGATATGTTGGGGTGCCTGTGTCTGCATGTGTCATTTTAATTTAATCAATTGGGTTTCAGTTGAACCAGTTTAGAGCACTTCCAATAAAGTTTTTTTTTTCATTTAATGAATGTAAAATGTAATAGCATTGTACCTTGTGTGCACTGCCGTTTCTTATGTTTGTAGTAATTTTCAGCTGAAAAGCAGAAACACTTTTGGATTTTGGCAGCCTGATTCTCTTACAGTGTCTGAGCTCTGAAAGTGGTACCTGCTCTTCAGCAGGAGATGGAGCATTAGCAGACCTGAGAGAAATACTAAGGGAGCAAAAGAAGCAGAAAAAAATGCATACATTGTTCCCCAGAATCCTGTGCCCTCTTCTTATCAGTAACATCACTGACACCAGTACTCAGCCACTATATCAGCTTTTTATTCATGTTTTACTCTTACCTGGATGGATGTCTAGACGAGGACAGTGGAGTCAACGAAAACGAGGGGAGACACACACACACCTCCATCACTGGATTCACCACACATTCAATTTGTGAGGGGAATCGGAATTGGGAGTCTTGAGGTGGGCACTTACTTGATGAGGCGATGACCACCACAAGCATGAAGGTGATGGGCCAGCGACCTGACCACATTACTGGGCAGCTGCTGATTTGGCGGTGGCCTGGCTCAGTGACTTGTTGCTTCAGCCGCCTGCCCTCATTGTCATTGTGTGATCAATTTTTTTATGGGCGATGCCAACACTGACAGCAACCTGAATCGCTGTGAGGGAGAAATGTACAGCAGCACACGCTAGGCACTGTTCCCGCTCATGACGCCATAAAACACGCACAGCAGATGGAGAGACCACATCATCACATCTAGGGTAGGGGTCTGCGTGATGCCACTGTACATATTTTTCTTTGCCGTCCACAGTCTATAGTGGGGTTATTTACAACAGTCCCATGGTAGGACTGTTGCATAAAATGACCCCCCACACCTGACAGCAAAGAAAAAGGTATTACAGTGAAGCCGCACAGGCAGACAGCAACAGAAAAGGACCAAAGGTGAAATTAAAAAATACATATAAGTACTGCTCAGGTGGATTCCCCGTAGCTCAGAGCCCGTTAAAAAAGTCACGGTTGGCCCCCCATAACAGCGGCCCTGTTTAGCTATATCCCGCTATATTAAAGGAAATCTCATTAAAATGAATGAGGAGTTCATGTGAAGCATCTTGATATCTCTAGATGTACTGGGACATATCTTTTCTCTATTACTGTACACGTCAAAGTTATTTAAACTCTCTCATAGAAATGACAGTAAAGTACCATATGTTATATTTGGTATGTATTTATTTGTTTGTAATTATCGGATAACACCTTTGAGCCAGAAGCTCATTTACAAAGGTTCTTCATCTTTAGATAAGATTTAGGTACAATTTCAAATAAACAGAGTATAACAATTTTCACAAGATAATTACATGATACATACAGGATGTTACAGTTGAAAGCAGCACACAGATGTGGCATTGTCAGAGTGCAGTTAGACCATGACAAGGGGTTGCATTTGAGCATGAAGGGTTGGGGTATGGGGAAAGCAGCAGCTACAAGAGTATTGTCAGGTGCAGTGGTGAGGCATTATGTACGAGTGGTGTTGAATCATGGGCAGTTGCAGCTGGTGTTGGGAGTTAGTACTTGTTTTAAGGTTTTTTAATTGTTCTATTTTGGAATATTTAGTAGCAATTCTGGTAGCTCATTTAACCATTTTGGTGCCCTAATGGCAAAAGAGCAGAAGGCTTGGATTGTTCTGTGGTATGGGGCACAGTTAGGGCATCCTGGTAACATTACTAGTGGAGTGATGATTTGGGAGTGGACAAAGGAGATCCTAGATTCCAGCTGGTGCAGGGCCTAATAGTGCTTTCTTGCCAAGGAGGCGTGTCTGTAATTTGACCCTGTCCTGGAGGATGAGCAATCCGGTCTGGGCATAGAGGGTGCCAGTGTGGGTTAGCCTGTCTGCACCAAGAATGAATCGACAAGCCCTATTTAGGGCTATTTTGACCCTACTGATGACGGTGTCAGAGACTGCTCTATATATTGTGATTCCAAAGTATGTGATGGGGAGGATCACACTGGTCACAGCTCTACATTTGACTTCCTGGGTGAGATTGTGCCTATACCTATATAATGTCCTAAGTTTTTTATTTACTGTACTGACTAAGATGTCTACATGGGGCACAAATGAAAGGGCATCATCATGAGTGACACCTAGATATTTAAATGTGGCGACCTGTTCTAGAGTTGCACCATTCTCATTGCGGATTATTAGGTGGATGAGCTTTTTTCTTCATCTGTGGTCCAGCAAATAACATTGTTTTCATCACTCCTCAAGTGAGTGGAAGCCACTCTGTAGGCTCCTAGTGAAAGAGTCCTGGCTTGGGCTGCTGGTGAATATAATGGCATCATATGCATATAGCAGGACCTCTGAGTGCGGATGATACTAGGAAGCTATTTATAAAGAGGCTGAACAGGAGAGGTCCCAGTACTGATACTAAAGAAATTTGTGATCTTTTCCTTAAAAAATTACTGACTTATTCAGTTATCTAACTGGTATTGATTTCTCTTGTTCTTCGAATGATTAACCACTTGATATGCCTGATTTATGTAGTGATTTTGTTTTAAAATGATACAGCCACAACAGGTATATATGTTTTGAGACAAATGTTTATTAACAAAAGTGCAGGGTTAGATGGGTTGGAACCACGGTTCCTCAAACTTGTTTCCAATTTAATATATGAACCCTTGACAACAATCTTTAATTTGTCCTTGCTACTGGGGTTTTCCCAGAGGTCTGAAGCAGATCGTTATTAAACCAATATTTAAATCTGGTCAGTCTTATGATATAGATAATTATCAACCTATATCTATTCTTTCCCCATTAAGTAAGATATTTGAAAAGTTGGTTAATTTCCAATTGGTTGAATGTCTCAAAGCCGAGGGTCTTCACTCTGAGCAGCATGGCTTTTGAAAGCTTCATAGCACTGGTACTGCACTGGCACATTTCACAAACCATACTTTAAGATCTATGGATGTTGGACTTTGACAAGTGCAGTATTTATTCACTTATCGAAGCTTTCGATTTAGTTAATCATGCCATGCTGCTCCGGAGACTGAGGAGCCTTGAGCTTTTGAGGTACCCTGTGATTCGTTTTATAGTTATTTATTTATTTAACTGCCCGACCAGTAAGGGTACAACGTGAGGTGTGGAGTCAATATTGGGTGAGCTTCAACATGGGGTTCCACAGGGGTCCATATTAGGGCCCATGTTGTTCTCAGTGTTTATAGACCCCATTGTCAAGGTTTCAACTAATTCTAGAATGTTGCTGTATGCTGATGATATAATTTTGTTTTCTAGCTCAACTAAAGTAAGTGACATAAATGTTTCTTTAAATCAATATTTTTCTGCTCTGAATGGGTGGCTGTTGGATTGTTCTTTGTTGTTAAATTCTAAAAAAATGTATTTTATTTGGTTCTTCACCTAAATTACGTAATGCGGAATCTTTAGTATTTAGTGATTTAGCAGGTAATATTATACAACAGGTAATGGAAACTAAATATTTAGGAAGAACACTTGATCCATGCTTGACTTACTCATTACATATTAGAAAGTAGTAAAGTCTGTAAATCCAGACATTGGTGCCTTATATCGAATTAATGATTGTTTAAATAGGGAGGCTAGAGAGATGATATCTAAGAGTGTTTTACTGTCAACTTTATAATTCTTTCCTGTTCACGAAGTTGGCACAGAGAGATCTGGATTTAGTTAATAGATACTTTAACTCCATTTGTCGATTTGCCTTGGCTCAACCATTTAGAACACATCATTGTGATCTTTACAATGATCTCTGTTGGCTTCCCCCTAGGTTGATGTATTATTATAATTTGGACTGTTTGACCAATAATATATTGGCTCAGGGCTGTAAATCTCCATTGTATAGTTTAATAAATATAAGGGATGATATTAGGTTATTACATTCATCAAATATGCAGCAGTTATCTATTCCTAGATCTCTGTTACCTGTATGGGCAAGAGAGCTTTTCCTCGAATGTCTGATTTTCGTGAATACATTGCCCTACTGATTGGTTCATTATCTGCAGGCAATAATGTCAGAGGCTAAACTGGACATAGTAGCAATTAGTGAGATGTGGTTCACCAGTAAACACACTTGGGAGACTTCAGTACCTGGCTATGTACTGTTCAGAAGAGACCAAGGTGCAAAAGGGGATGGGTGGCCCTGTATATCAATGAAAATATCAAAGCTACAGAAATTCAGAATACACATAAGGAGCCAGAAGAACTGTGGGTCACTCTGGAAACAGGAAATGGATCAGCCATAAGAACTGGGGTTGTCTACAGGCCCCAGACCAGGGGAGGACCTAGACACATTACTGTTAGAAGATATACAAAACATGACAGCTAAAGGGAGGTTCTGATAATGGGAGACTTCAACATGCCAGATACAGATTGGTCAATACCAGCAGGAACATCTGCCAGAACGAGACACATGGTGGATTCCTTGCAGGGGAGGCCTCAAACAACTGGTACAACAACCCACAAGAGACAGGGCTATCCTAGATCTAGTACTGACTAACAAGGAAGGGATCACAGATCTCCAGGTAGAAGGTCACCTGGGGCCAGTGACCATCACATGGTATGGTTCAATTTGGCCACTACAACTAAGTCATCCCATTCCAAGGCAAAATATGGGACTTCAGAAGAGCTGACTTTCATAAGATGACCAACAGAGTTAAGCTAGCCCTGGCAAAAAACACAGGTGAGGGGTACAGGAAAAGTGGGCAAGCATTAAGGATGCAATACTTGAAGCAACATCCCATTGTGTTAGACAGAAAAGGAAGTGCAAAGAAGAAGGGAACCACTTTGGTTCTCAAATACAGTAGCAGAAAATATCAGAGCCAAAGGCTGGCCTTCAGGAAATATAAGGGAACACAGCGGGATGAAAATAGAGAGGCATACCAAACTGCTGTAAGAGAAGCAGGGAAGTCAGTAAGGCAGGCAAAGTCCCAAACTGAGGAAACATTAGCACAAACAGTAAAAGAATGTGACAAGACTTTCTATAGATGCATTAGTAAAAGAGAAAGTCCAGAGGGGTATTGCTAAGCTCAAAGGAGAAAAGAGGGCGTGTGAGGAGGAGGACCCTGTAAAGCATCTATCCTAAATAGATACTTTGCTCAGTATTTACTGAAGAGAAGGTAGGCAGGGCCCACAGCTCAGCACCATGGACACGGGAGGGGGAGGGAGGTGAGCACTACTCCTTTCAGAAAAGAAAGGGTCCTACAAGAGCTCACTAAGCTCAGGGTGGACAAGGCAATGGGACCTGATGGCATACATCCCAGGGTACTAAAGGAGCTAAGGGTGGAACTAGCAGAGCCATTAACAGAACTGTTTAGTGAGTCTCTGAGCACAGGAGAGGTTCCAGAAGACTGGAGAAGGGCTCATGTGATCCCACTCACAAGAGTGGTAGCAGGGAGAAGGCAGGGAACTACAGACCAGTCAGTCTTACCTCAATAGTGGGCAAGATTATTGAGGCACTCCTTTAGGAAAGGATAGTGCAACACCTGGAATCCATAGGGGCACAGGGTCCAAGACAGCATGGGTTTACAAAGAAGGTCCTGTCAAACTCAAACTCCTAGATTTCTTTGACTGGGTAACCAGAGTGGTTGACCAAGGGGAGCAGTTGATGTCACCTACCTTGACTTCAGCAAAGCTTTCGACACTGTTCCACATAGAAGATTGATAAACAAGCTGGATAGGCTTGGGTGGGTCAGAAGTTGGTCAACTGGGTGGCAAACTGGTTGATGGGCAGAAAACAGAGAGTGGTGGTAAATGGTATGCAGTCAGAAGAGATGCAAGTCACAAGTGGGGTACCTGAGGATTAGTCCTGGGGCCAGTCCTCTTCAATATCTTCATCAGTGACATTGCAGATGGACTAGAGGGTAAGCTTTTCTGTTTGCAGATGACACCAAGATCTGCAACAGAGTAGATGATCCAGATGGGGTGGGCAGAATGAGAAGAGATCTGGATAAACTAGCAAAATGGTCGGAAGTGTGGCAACTGGGCTTTAATGCAAAGAAGTGCAAGATCATGCACATAGGGAAGAGAAACCCTGAAGCCACCTATAGGCTGGGAGGCGAGTTGCTGGGAGTCGCAAAGGAAGAAAGAGACTTAGGCATTATCATCACTGATGACCTGAAATCTTCCAAGTAGACCTCTAAAGCAGTAGGTTAGACTAGGGGCATGTAAGGGTGTATTAGTAGGGGTATCACAAGTTGTAAGAGGAGGTAATAATCCCTCTTACAAGACACTGGTTAGGCCCGATCTGGAGTACCTGCAGTTCTGGAGGCCACACCTTCATAAGGACATTAACCATATTGAGGCAGTCCAGAGAAGGGCAACCAAAATGGTGCAGTGACTGCATCAGAAGACATATGAGAACAGATTAACAGAGCTCAATATGTATATCCTAGAGCAAAGGAGGGAGAGAGGTGATATAATCGAAACATTCAAACACCTTAAGGGTATTAACAAGGTGAAAGAGTCTAACATGTTTCAATATAAGAAAATAGCAGGACAAGAGGACACAGCATGAGATTAGAGGAGGCCAATTAAGGGATAATGTGAAGAAGTTCTTTTGCACAGAAAGGGTGGTGGATGCATGGAACGGCCTACCTCAGGAAGTGGTGACTATGAATACAGTGCAGGGCTTCAAACAGGCATGGGATAGGAATAAGGGAGCAATACAGATTAGTATGAATAGATAGGCCACTGACAGCATAGGACGATGGCACATTTATAAGGTAGAAAAGAAATGGGCAGACTGGATGGGCCTTATGTCCTTATCTGCCATCAACTTATTTCTATGTTTCTGTGTTGAGCAACCAGTTTCTCTAGGCTTTACTAAGAACTGAGAGGATGGCAATGGGCCGATAATTTGAAATTAACTTAGGGTCCCCATTTTGAAGACATTGGTTATTCTGTCAACGTTCCAAATGCTGGGATCTGTGCCATTGCAGGGGAAAGGTTGCATTTTCTGGCAAGGAAAGAGGTGATGAAAGGAGCAGCTAGTTTCAGAGGTCGAGGCACAAGCCCATCAGAGTCAAAACTGGTTCTGTCAGAGATGATGTTGAGCAATTTGAGTACTTCTGTCCTGGTTATGACATGGAACCTGAATGACTGAAGTGAGTGAGTGGATTCAGCATCAGAGTGGGGAATGGAGGAAGGTGTGGAAGAGAAAGGAGTCATAATTGGATAGGTCCAAGAAGTGTAGGTTAAAGGAGTTAGCAGTGGTGACAGGGCTCATACAGTGAATACCACTGAGAACCATATAAATTTCTATTTGGGAACGTTTAGCATCAAGGAAGGATTTCATGTGGGACTAAAATTTCTTTGATCCCCCGCCACATCAATTAGCAGACCATTGCAAAAGGAGCTCTTAGTCAGGTGAATATCTCTTTTACAGACATTTCTCTAGTTCTATAGTCACAGAAGTCAGATAAGAGACCAGAGATCATATAGCACACCCTGCTTTTGTCCCTGGCTCTGATTTGAGCAAAAATATCTTTTTAAGTCATCTAGGTGGTGTGCCACGAATACGGCGTGAGATTAAGGGGTGTTCAGGTTCTGTAGTGCATGGAACTTAGTTAAAACATGATCAAGCGTCACCTGGGCAATGTTGGATGTAAAGATGCAGGACCAGTCAATAACAGAGCGACCATTTAATTTAAGTTGGCAAAGTTAAAAGGAGATGTCTTTAGTGGAGGATTTGTGCTGGCATACCAAATACAGTATATGGGTGAGTGGTTAGTTATAGCATCAGAGAGAGTGCCCACACTAGCTAGTCTATCAGTCTGATTGGTCAGAGCCCAGTCATTTAGGGTACTAGATCCAGAGGTAGTTGTGACCCTGGTGGAGTCAGTGATGAGTTGGTGTAGACTGTGTCCATGGACTGCAGTTTCAGGAGTTTTGTTAGATTTGCCGAGCCAGTTAAGGTTAAGATCACCTAGATTGAGAACTTTGTTTCACTACCAGTCGAGGCAGTCTGGGAGAGGAGTTAGGAAACACCAGTGGTGCCCCTACAAGGGGTTGTAGGCATACAGAACATGTAATTTCTTAGTACATGACTTTGCCTCCCAGTTATGGCAACATGGCAGTGCTGAAACTGCCACAGCCAGCTGTTCGATGACTTAAAGTTACAGTTTGCCCCACAGATCTCATCTTGATGTCAAGCTTATCGGCACTGCTGATTTTTTTAGCACCAATCTCTATCAGTACACTCCTCCACAAACTCTCGTAACGAGGGTTCTTGATTTTCCATGTACAGATAGTGGACTTTGAAAATTCTATTTCACATTTGAGTTTGGCAGAAGAATCTTTAGTTTAGTGTTCTCAGAGTAATCTGAATGCTTCATCTTATGGACAGCAGGATATCAGGTTTCAGAAGTTTTAGATGAGTGTGATGGGAGGTGGGAGGAATAGTTTCTTATGCAGTACAGAACTGTACTGATTAACTAACCACCTGCACATGCCTGACAATCAGCTGATTCCAACAAGCAGGTGGAGACAATCAGTTGATTGCAGACAACAAAATGCTGCAGTGAAGACGGGTACCAGGCTGCATGTTTGTTATACCGAGCATTCATTTTACTGGGGTTCTTAACAGCGAGTGAACACTGTAAAGTATTGTAAAGTCCCAGCAGTTTGTGAGCTGCTAGAAAAGTCTCTGACAGAATTTATACACATAAAGCCTATTCTGAAGGAGTAGAAAATGCCCAAGTACATAGTTTACCAACATGTAACATGTCAAAGGTCCATATCAAACACCAGTGCATGGAGTCCCAACAAAAGGTGGTAAAAATCCATGCAAAGTTCAGGGTGCATCAGCTGCATCTGAATGAGTCAAATACAATTGCTGGTCTATCTTTGCCATTAGTCACTTACTGTCTTTATTAGTGTATCAAAAGGTGATGCACATATAAGGCTTTGTATAAATACTGTATTAGTCATACCCCCAACTTCAACTCTCAAACATGCAGGGAAAAGCGATGCAAACAGCAGGCTCATAGCCTCCATCTCTTTTGGCTCTTTCAAATTCTTTGCACCTCTGGCATGTTGAACATGGTAAGCATGGGAAAAATGAATAATAGCCTCCCAGCCAGCAGTTCTAGTATCTTACCTGCTGCAAATCTGGCGTTGTTCTGGTGCTAATCTTGGTAAGAACAACCAGCAGGATTCTCAGCATGTACTTAGTCATGTGACCCATCTGGGGTTCACACGATACACGAGTTGATGTAGCCTGCAAGTAGAGGTGAGTCCCATTTTAACAACAAGGGTATCCAACCCTTCAGAAAAATATTGGATTCTCCATCTCAAAACATTTAGGCAGTTCAGCAACTCTATGGCTTCTCTTTAGGGCATTTCCATGTGCTGTAATTGTGGTCAGAGGATAGAGTTCTGTTGTGTAAGTAAGCTGACATCGTCACTGCTGAGCTGTATGACCAACTGTTTCCTAGTTTGTCTTACATTCCAGTCCCCAATTGCTTCACTTTCACTAGTTGATCTGTGAAATCATTGATCTTTTTCTACAGCTTTGACTGGGCATACAAAGCATCCTCAGTGAGTTCTTTATTTCCATTAACTCGTTGGCTGTAGAGGCCTCAGGCTGTGGAAGCTCCAGTGGTTGCTGGGCCCCTCATGGAGGCTTCTGTTTTAAAAAAAGTCCATAGCCAGTTGTTGTGCTGCAGTTCCTTTAGGATTTCCCATTTTCAAAGTCAGGAGATCATCAAGTACAAAAAGAAGTGAAATGTGCAACTTTAACTGAAAATGAAATGTAAAATGTAAGAAATTAGCAAATCGGGTAACAAGACCTTTCGAGTATGTGCCAGCTCCACCCTTCCATCTCAGATTTTTTAGAAATACTGTAATGTATTTCCATCAAAAACATAATTATTATCATTTTTAATTTCATTTTATTCTGTAACTGAGATATGGGGTTTTGATGTTGTGTAAAGTTCTGAGCTCTTGCCCATAATGAAGAAATCAAACATCTTATTGTGCTGTGTTGTTAACTATCAGAAGGATGTACTAGCCCATTCTATGAATATAGTTCATGCTGTCAAAAAGTAGCCTCAATTTATTTATTTAGCTTTTATTGACTGGGTAAGTGCACTAGACAAATGATTGCCTATTTTCAGGCACGACCAGGGAGGGGGATCCAGATGAATGCCAGCTGACCTTGAACCAGATTAAGCTGTTCATGGATTTTAGTGAATGATAGAACAGATTTTTAAAATTGCTAATGGCAGCCATATGAATTAACTTGACTCATTAAAGGGAACTCCTGGCTCCCTAGGAGTAATGTTACAGGACCTAGCGTGTCCCCATTAAGCAAACTGCATGTAAACAAACAATGAACAAACAACAAACAAACACACATACACACAGAGCTACAGTTTAATGCACATACACATCCCCAGGGGCTTATCCCATCACATGTATTATCAGAGGGCTAGCCATGGGGACATAGAGAATAGTAGTTGGTTGGCATGGTGAGGGGTTGCTGGATCAACCAGATATCAGCTATTACTACAAACAAGTAAGACACTTAAAACATGTAATTTACATGCTGTTTGCTTAAATGGGACCTCTAGATCAGCAGCATTACTTGGGGAGCTGAAAGTTCTACTTTTAATTACAAAACTGTAAAGCCTGTTTAAAATATATCTGAGGGAATTAAAGATATACTGATAATGAATCTAAGGATGTTAGAAATACATTTCTACTAACAGCAATAAGATTAATTTTTCTTTGCAGGATAGCCAATACTGCTTCTTTAAAGCAAGTATGAGCTTTAGCTACAGGGCTGCATGTAGCAATTCCAGGGCCCCAGACAGGCAGTGTGATTAGGGCCCTGTATTCCTAACCAAGTACATAGACAGTGTTGGCAGATAAGGGCCTATGGCCCACCCAGTCTGCCCATTTAAGTTTGTAAGTTCAGTTTATGTTTTCCAGGAAGTCTGTTGCCCTTACCCTGACCTCCAGAATTCCTTTATGTCTATCCCATGCATTCTTAAATCCGTGATTGTTTCGCCCCCACCACTTCCTCTGGCAGGGTGCTCCACTTGTCCACCACCCATTCTGTGAAGAAATTCTTCCTCACGCTTTCCTCTGAATCGTCCTCCTCCAACTTCATCCCATACCCTCTAGTCCTGGAACATCTTTTTAGCTTAAAAATAGTGCATTCCTGCACCCTGTTCCTCCCTGTAAGATACTTGTATGTCTCTATCATATCCCTCTCCTCCTCTCCTCCAGGGAGTACATGTTCAGTGCCTTCAACCTGTCCTCATAGGACTTGTGATGCAATCCATGCACCATCTTTGTTGCCCTCCTCTGAACCTTCTCTACCCTGTCTATGTCCTACGTAGGTAAGGTCTCCAGAACTGTACAGTGTACTCAGGTGCAGCCTCACTAGTGTCTTGTATAGTGGAATTATGACCTCCCTTTTCCTGCTGGTGATGCCCCTGCCTATGCATCCCAGCATCCTATTTGCTTTACCTGCTGCTTTGTCACACTGTTTCCCTGCCTTGAGGTCATCAGAGATGATAACTCCAAGATCCCTTTCCTGCTTGGTGCATGCTATATCCTCACCCCCAACTGATATATTGTGCCAGGGTTTTTGTGCCCCATATGCATTATCTTGCACTTCCTTGCATTGAATTTCAACTGCCAAACCCTGACCATTCTTCAAGTTTCTGCAGGTCCTTCTCATTCTGTCTACACCCTCTGGTGTGTCTACTCTGTTACAGAGCTTTGTGTCATCAGCAACAGTGAAATTCTACCTTCTAGGTCCTGTTAATGTCACTGATGAATATTGAATAGTACCGTCCCAGCACTGATCCCTGTGAAACCCCCACTGGTCACTCTTCCATCTGTGGAGTGACAGCCATTTACCACCACCCTCTGTGTCCTGCTGCCCAGCCAGTTACCTACCCACCGCACTACTGTCCTGCCCACACCCATATTCCCCAGTTTGTGCAATAGTCTCTATGTGGCACAGTGTCAAAGGCCTTGCTGAAGTCCAGATAGGGCCATGTCCACTGCCCTCCCCTGATCCACCTCCCTAGTCACCCAGTCAAAAATTCAATGAGGTTGGTCTGACATGACCTTCCCCTGGTGAAACCATGCTGCCTTGGGTCCTGTAGTCCATTGACAACCAGATGTTCCACCAATCTCTCCTTCAGTAGTGCTTCCATGATCTTCCCACTACCGAGGTGAGGCTGACTGGTCTGTAGTTCCCCGCCTCTTTGTTCCCACTTTTGTATAAGGGGACTACATCTGCTATCCTCCAGTCTTTGGGTACCTCCTGTTTCTAGTGATCGGCTAAACAGGATAGCAAGAGGTTCAGCCACCACCTTCTTAGTTCTTTAAGGATCCTGTGCACCCCATCTGGCCCCATTGCTTTATCAACTCTTATTACTTCCAGTTCCTTCAGGACCCTTTCTCTGTAAAGGTACTTGTGTCCATTTCTGCACCATTCTCACCCTTGTACTCCATTCAGACCCATACCTCCTCTTCCTCAATAAAGACTGAGCAGAAATACCTGTTCAATATGTCAGCTTTACTGTTGTCATCCCACACAGCCCCATCCTCCCCTTCAGTCTCACTATCCTCCCTTTGCCTTTCTTTTTTCACTTATGTACCTGTAAAAGGTTTTGTCCCCTACCCACTGATTTTGCAATGTGTTCTTCTGTCTGAGCTTTGGCTTCCTTACTGACCTCCCTGCCTCCTTTGCTTCTCCTGGTACTTCTCCTATCCCTTCTGCCTGTGTCTTTTTGTATTGCCTGAATGCAATCTTTTGGCTTTCACTTTCTTTGCTACCTCTTTGGAAAACCATAATGGTCTCTCTTCCTTTTCCTTTGCTAACCTGCTTAATACATAATTCTGTTGCTCTTGTAATCCCATTTTAAATACTCCCACTGTTCCTCAACCCTGATTCCTGCCCCATTCCCTTAATGCCTCTTTTCAAGTATCTCCCATTTTCTCAAAGTTTGCCCCCTAAAATCCAGGATACATGTTTTTGTGTGGTTTGGTTCTGCTCTTTCTGTGATTTCAAACCACAGTGACTGGTGGTCACTGTTCCCCAGGTGCTCCCCACTCTTACCCCCTTCACACTGTCCCTGTTTGTGAGCACAAGGTCCAGTATTGCCTTCTGCCGAGTTGGTTCCATCACCAGTTGCTTGAGGAAGGCACCCTGAAGGAGTCCAGGATAAATCTGCTCCTAGTTGATGCTGCTGCTGGATGCTCCAGTCCACCAGGCCCCCATATGCTCTGGGTGTTTTGATGCTCTCTGGTGAGTTTTGGGCTTTAGTGAAGCTAAAACAAGATTTTGTGAAGCTTTCTCAACCCATATTCAAGAAAAGAATGTATTTTAACCAGGAGTCATAGTCGTATTCATATTTATAACAACAGAAGATTGTGTTTATAAATTGGGTCGCTGCCAGCCATAATATAAATCCTCATGATTCACACCATGGCTGGCAGTGGACCAAATGCAACAGACAACCTGTAAACCTTTATTCATTTTATAACAACATTGGGATTGTTTTATAATCACAACAATGCACTTCATTGCACATGTAGTATTGAAATTTATAGACTTTTATACATTTAAAGTTACTCGCTGTGTTTCTGTTACTCCACACGCCGTGTGTAAATCCCAGAAGACATGCACTCTCATTATTATTGTACAACTAGTAACAGTTCACCACAACATTAAAATATCTTTTATACAAATAGAATTGTTGTTATCCTATTAAACGTTTTCAAAATAAATAAATAAATAAATACTATAAACTAATGATAACCATTCATTTCAACAGTGTTGCCTTAAAATGTTGCATATGTCAACTAAATAAACTGGATTAATTAATTAGTTAAATGCTGTTTGAAACATAGTATAATGTATAGTGAAGTGTTGTTCTGTCTAGAATTCACTTTCAAAATGCTGTTGTACCACATTTCTAGAGGTCATGGAATGTGGTTCCTCCGTATTGTGGTTGAACAGCACTCTAGAACCCTAGAGACTGTAGGAGTCTGTCATTCTGAAAGCAAAAGTACTCATGCACACATTTCATACTGCACTATACACTATACAAAATACTGATGAGTAATCTATGTACAACCAGTTTGTCCTGCCACCTCAGGGTTCTGATTCGCATCAGAGGGAATCAGAACCTCTGTGGCAGAACACACTGGCCGTGCATAGTTGCTCATCCTGTATTCTCTATATCCTAGAATTATTAATGAATATACTCTTCTTATATTTGCATACTTCATACTAATTTCAAATGATGTAACACTATATTACCCCTTCTTGCAAAGAGCTATATTTTGACTCACATGTATGCAAGTTATAGTCTTATTCAAATAAATGAGTTATGAAAATTTTACAATGGTGTGTGAAAATCCTGTAACCTCATTGATCAAACATGTCACATGACCGTGGGTAAATACTGCTTACCACTGGTTGAGGAACTGAATTTATAAAAAAACATAATTAAACACATTTTACATTTATTTCTCAAATGGGTCCATTGTATAATCGCTATAAGTGAACTCCAGGGTGTGAATTATTTGGTTTTGCCCAATTCTTGTGTGGTTAAGTCAGCTGTGCCTCATGACACACCACACAAGGCATGGGTAAAGCCCCAAAACCCACACCATGAAGCAGTAAGAATAACAGGGTGTGGGTTATTTGGGGTTTACCCACGCCTTGTGTGGTGTGTCATGAGGTGCAGCCGAGTAACAACCAAAAAAGAAGTGGCTAATCCAATAACTCACACCTTGGAGTGCTTTTATTGTGATTATACAATGGGCCCATGTAAAACAAATAAAATGTATTTAATTATGTATTTTATAAATGTATTCCTCATCCGAGGTAATGTAGGATTTACCCACTGGTCATGTGACATGTTTTGACCAATGATGTTACAGGATTTTAACATACCATTATATAATCATGAATTTAAGACAAGTTGTGCAATGTCAATGTGGCAATAAGGTTTTGATGAAGTAATTTCTATGATGCTGTAGTAATACCCCTAAAAACTGGATTTACTATACTATTTTCATGGGATCCTTAATGTCCACTGTCAGTTGTCCTGTCTTAAGTAGTTATCTATTTGAATGATAGTGCCATAGTGAGCGAGCCTCCATGCCTGTTTATTTAAGAGCATGGCTAACCTGAGTTTAAAAATTAGTCTGTGCTGTATCCGAGTGATTGAAGTCTTGTGACCAGCTAGACAGCGTGTTAATCTGCTCCATCTCTGCAGTCGCTGTTTTGTACAGTGGAGCCTCTTTAGGAACTGTGAATATCTTGTTGTTTATCTGGTGTTATAGTGAAGATAGATAAGTTTGTCTAACCTGCTTTTATTGCTGCTCAGACATTTTGATGGGAGTCACTGTGTTGGGTCCTTAACTTTCAGTATTCAGACCAATTAAACTACTGGTGACCTGAATGGATCATGTCCCCATGGATATTGTAGGAGGGAATTCTGCCCAGAAACCATGAGAAAACACAGTGGAGGAGGGCCCATCTGTACAGCTTGCACGGCTGAGATGGCAACTCACTCAGGAGCAGCTCAATTTAGCTCCAGTTAGTTAAGCAATAAGGCACGACAGGGTGTGATTAATGGGGATTTACCCATGCCTTGTGTGGTGTGTCACAAGGCACAGCCGAGAGACTTAACCACACAAGAAGTGGGTAAATCTCTCAATAACTCACATCTTGGAGTGTCTTATTGCTATTATACAATAGACCCATGTGTAGAATAAATTTATCTGTGTTTAAGTATGTTTTTTATAAATGCCATTTCTCAACTGTGGGTTATTACAGGATATACCACGGTCATATGATGTGTTTTGACCAATGAGGTTACAGGATTTTCATACCCCATTGTATAATGTCTAAAAGACTTTTGCTGTCCACGAAGAGAAGAAGTCCAAAAGAATTGTTTGACTTACAGTCTGTTGTCTTCATCTCTGCCACTGTGGCACAGCACTGCTTGCAGAGTACCTGCTCTGGTGAAGATGGGAAGTAGGCTGGAAACAACCAGATGTCGAGAGTTTTTGTTCCCCTGCTGCAGAGTTTTTAGTCCTGCCTACAACCAGCATCAGGCGGTATAGCCCCAGTGTAATGAAGTCCGGAGAGCAGCTTAGAGAGAGAATTGTGTTTTTGGTGTTGGCACCTAGATAGACCTAAAGGTGACACCCTTAATGTGACTTACAGCCCTTTGCCCACCAAACGTTTTGGATTACAAGGAAGTGTCCAGAACTGCCTGAAGCAGTGGGTCAGTGAGAGTTGGACTAGAAGAATGAACAGCTTGAGCTTTTGATCAGCTGCCCCTGAAGTAACAGGGGAATCTGTGGTAAAATGCTCAGCTATCTTTCCTGCCATGTTCTCCATGTATCACACTGCCTGTTGCAGAAGTCTGATATGGCTGATATCCAGCCTTGGAACTGTGGCAGAAGAAAGAAGTTTGTTAGTGTGACTGGTGATTATGACCAAAGACTTGCTACTGAAGCAATTAGCCTACCATCTGAGAGAGTTAGACTCAGATACACATGGGAAATGAGTGCTTAGATTGGTCTGGACCACCTCCTCACTCTATAATATGCAACTTCTGTACTGCAATATAAGGATGCAGGAATTGCTATTTATGTTACATTGTGACCAGGGCATCATGCAGTATGTTTAATATTTAAAATGACAGAGAACTGTCAAACATAATCTGCCTGGTTGCTTTGAAAATGGAATAGAATTTAGATAAACTTTGTTATTAATTAAACACATCTAGTAAGAATCACCATGCATAACCTGCATTTAGCCAATGTTGTCCAATAATTCATTGTGTGGTCAGCAAGTTTTGAACAGAATTCAGACAGACAGAAGGCCATGGTTTTAACATTTCAGATATGAATTGTGTATATGAACATTACATCTCTTTTCATTTTTTTTGTTTTAGCTAAAGAGCAGCTGTCACCTTCATAAGAAGCTTAGAAACCTAATGAGGAAGTGAAACTACAATGTAGCTCTGTGAGATGGAGATTGTGTGTATTCATGCACACCTCCTGAATAATAAATAATGTGGTCATGAAATTCTGTATATAGAACATGTATTGGATGCAAGAATTGTACTCACTATAATGTTTTCAAATGTTTTATTTGATGCGGCAATAGATCCAGGAGAAATACTGAAATTACATTTTGAATACATAAATACTTTCAACTTTAAATAGTTGTTTTACTTTGTTGGCTTCTCTGTACTTCACAAATGTTCATGTATGTACTTCACTGACCTGCTTGAATATAATATTTATTGGGACCCATGATAACCTTCTCGCCTTGTGCTCTATCATGACGAGATAATCAGCTTCAGAAGGAATCTTCCGATGTTACTGTGTAAATGTGGACAAATCTCCCAAACATACTTCACCTGATAAGTGCTTTTACATGTACTCCCATCTTCTGTCTCTGTTGCCCAGCCATTCATGCCCTAAAAGGTTGATTAAGTACTGTCCTCCCCTTTCAGTTCCTGTTCTTATTTTATAAAAAATAGGATAACTATAATTTAAAAATAAACAGAGCTCACTACAGAACCAACAATGTATAGCTGTTAGCATACCACGGTTCAAGTTAGTGCAAGCTAATACATTTCAATTAGTTCCTGTTTGGCCGACACAAGAACCAATTGTAAAAGCACGATAAAGGGTTCGAGAACTGATTGCTTATGTGCATCAACTTGAAATGTCTTTTACCTACATTATATTCATATCTCTGAAGGACACCTATTTAACTGTACCTGAATAAAAACTGAATCTGTCAGCTGTGTTTGTATTGTTTTTCTTTGTATGGACAATATTCTGTGCAGTTCCTTTCATGAAACCAAGAATTTGGAGTTTAGACTGTTACTTCATGTTTTCAGAAATGTGAGTATGAACTTATGGTTCTGAAACCATGATGTGACACAGAGCTCCAACTTCCTGGTTAAATGAAATGAAATGCTTAGAATGTTGTCCATACAAATAAAATAATACAAACACAGCTGACAGGTTCAGTTTTTATTCAGACACAGTTAAATAGGTGTCCTTCAGAGGTAATGAATATAAGTTATGAAACAGAGACATTTCAAGCAGCTGCACATAAGTAATCAGTTCCTGTTCTTCAATGTGCCCTAGGAACACCAAGTGATGACTAAAGCTATCAATGTAGTTATTGCATCAACACTGTTACTTTAAATAATACAAATATAAGATTACATAGTCAGGCAAGCAAGTGAGTAAATAAGCTGCATATATGGTGTCAGTCACTTCATGAATTCTTTGACATGTGTCCTTAACCTGTCAGAAGCAAATGTCTTTGTGCTTTCTTGTCTGAAAATTATTGTACAGGTATTATATTTCTAAAGTCAATTTTATGCAAGTTCACACTCGGTTGACAGCATGGCCAAGGTGCTTAAATGGTCCTGAGACATAGTTGATTGTAAATAATGTTTGATGATTGAAATTTTACTGAAAGCTCTTTCTCCTTCTGCAACAGTGACAGGCAGGGTGCAAAATATACTAATTGCAACACAAATTTCTGAATATTGTTTCTAGTTTCATTCTCTAGATGGCATTCAGTAGTGCCAAAAGTTTTAGATGTTTCTGTAAAGTGGCACTGTATATTTTTCTCAGGTGTCGAACTTCATTAGCAAAAAGCACTTGTCAGATCTTGAGAATATTTGTTGGTTAACTTCTCACAAGATGCAATTATTTCTTGATCATTCATGCTTCTGAAATGTAAAACTGGAGCAAAGTCATTGCAGATTTGTATAAGAGACTCAAATCTGTGATTTAATTCACTGATGATGTTGTCCATTACAACATAAAAGACTGTGTTACAGAATCTATCATCTGAACTTTGACTTCTTTCTTCATCTGGAGTTTCATCGTGAAATCTCTTGCATTTTCTTTGCCTGCTTGTTTCAAAATCGAACTCGGTGCTACATCCACTGACTGTGCCACTAGTCTTGCCTCTGAAATAATGGCATTCCACTCACTCCTGAAGAACTGCATTTCTCTTTCAGTTTGGCTATGTTAGCAACTTCTATTTCTAGTGAAATACCTGTAGACTGAAGAACCAAGTTCTCTCTTCAAAACTTTGAAGAATTTTTATCCAAAATGTGGCAAGCACAATTGCATTGTATGACTTGAAGTATGTTAGCAGCCCTTTGCTTCTGACAGTGCTTCATTAGAGAGCTTTTGGACTGTATGATTAATCTAGAGCTACCATAATGCTGGGAAGGTGTTTGCAATAGGGCTAATTGCTTTGATTCGAGCACTCCATCTGGTTTCAGACATGCTGTGTAGAGAGCAACCTGTTTTTTTCTTTCAAAATAGCCCATCTCTCAGGGCTTCCACTGAACAAAATATATAGCCAATTTACGATCCAAAATGAAGCGATCTCAGGGCATGATTCTGCTGCATGCATCCCCACAAAATTCAGAGAATGACAAGCATGGAGAATAAGTGGCAAGTGAATTCTTTTGGTGAATACGAGCTTGCACCCCTTTGAATTTTCCAGGCATGTTGACTCCATTGTCAAAACCTTGCCCGTGGCAATCAGCGATGTCGACTTCATGTTTTTGCAATCTCATTAGCAGCATGTCTGCAATTTCCTCACCACTTATTTTGAGAAGTCAAAGAACTCAAGAAACCTTCATGAATTGTCCAGTCTTTGGTATCTTGATCCTTATGTACATATCTAAGGATAACCACATTCTGTTCTTGTAGAGATGTCTGGAGTAGCATCACAAATAACAGAAAAATAAATGGCTTCACTTCTGTCTATTAGAATTCTGTTCAAAACCCTGACCACACAACTCGATGAACTCGTTTTGACTTTCCCATGATAGGTAATGAGCCATCATTCTTTCTCCCTTGTCTTGCTTTTGCCTCACCTTCTCTAAATGATCACGCAGAATGGGATCATAGTGCAAGATCAGTTCCAGCACACCTAAGAAGTTACCATTGTGTGCATCACCAATTTTGGCAGTACCCTCAAAATGCCAAATTCTTGATGCTAGAAACAAGGTTGCATCCAAAAGTCTCTAATAATGCTTTATGCTTTTTGCTTCTGACTGTATTGGTTTCTGCAGTTGGCTATCAATCCTTTACCTTTTAATTAATGCTGAAGGTTTCTTCATTGCCAGTAATGATGTTGGAGTGCACTACTCATTTCATGTTCTGGGAGCTTATCATATAATTTATGCCACTTGCCATTTGGGTTAAGACTTTCTTTTGCACAGTGCACTGAATGATTTTTTTTATCAGGACACTGGAAAACAAATAGCATGGGACACAAATAATGCTTCTTACTCTTGCTCCACATTAACCAGTCCTCAGTGTCCTCTCATGACCATTTGATGATTTAGAGTACACAAGGTATTCAGGAATGATCGCCACCAGGATCAGCTGGTATCGAATTCTTGAATTTCTTCACATCAAATTGGATTGTTAAACATTTGACAATATTTTGTCTCTTAATGTCAGATACATTTTCTGGCCACAGGCCAGGGTCATTTGAGACATAGTACAAGTCACTCTCCTCATTCTGGAGCTGTTTTGAAGCAGATGTGTCTTCATGTTCCTGTGATTGACCTTGATATGCCACAATGGTTTCAGCTGTACTTTCGACTCCATATTGTTAAATGAAGTCTGACATTCAGCTTCTTCATGTGAGGGATATCTTGTTTGGCTTCATTTTCATGCAAAGTACCTAAATATACTCAGAATTGGTTTACTTTTTCAGGTCTGATTCTGTTTTCTCTTTCCTTTTCTTCTTTCCGCTTCTGGTAACCAGATTTATGGTTATACATTTCTGAATAGATAGACAAGTTAAGACACCTACTTTAAAAAGAGATCACAACAGGCTTTCAAGATTAGGCAGTCTTCCTTTTTGTACTGTGGAGAACACTTTGGGACACAACTTGAATATGAGATCACAACAGACTTTCAAGAGTAGGCAGTTTTCTCTCATGTGCTGTGGAGAACAAGTTGGGACATAACTTGAAAAGGAAATCACAGCAGGCTTTCAAGATTAGGCAATCTTCCTTTTTTGCACTGTTGAGAGTATGTTGGGACACAACTTGAAGAGGAAATCACAACAGGCTTTCAGATTCTGGCCTCGCTTTGTCATGTACTGTGAAGAACACGTTGGGACACATCTTAAAAAAGGAGATCACAACAGGTTTTCAAGATTAGGCAGTCTTCCTCTCAAGTACTGTGGAGAACATGTTGGGACAAAACTTGAAAAGGAGATCACAGCAGGCTTTCAAGATTAGGCAATCTTCCTTTTTGTACTGTTGAGAACACGTTGGGACACATCTTGAAGAGAAGATCACAACAGGCTTTCTGGGTCTGGCTCTCATTCTGTCATGTACTGTGAAGAACACGGACACATCTTGAAAAGGAGATCACAACAGGCTTTCAAGATTAGGCAGTCTTCCTCTCATGTACTGTGGAGAACACATTAGGACACAACTTGAAGAGGAGATCACAGCAGACTTTAAGATTAGGCAATCTTCCTTTTTGTACTGTTGAGAACATGTTGGGACACAATCTGGAGAGGAGATCACAACAGGCTTTCAGAGTCTGGCTCTCGCTTTGTCAGGTACTGTGAAGAACACATTGGGACATAACTTAAAAATGGGATCACAACAGGATTTCATGTGTTGCAGACAGCCAACCTCCTCTCTTTGTTTATGACACCTGTAATATTTGAAAGCACATTAATTACATTACTTGAAAGGAAACTGTTACACCATTTATCATCATAATGTGTCCATTATATAACACACATTGTAGGATTGATTCCTTCTTCAAAAAGAATTGGGTGTTGCTGGTTGTTTAATGGGCCCTTTACTAGTGCTAATGTAACAATAAGAATGTAAGTGTGGTACCTCTTGCACAATGACAAGACCATATGTCTCTTGGTAAACCAAGGTCCAAAACAATGGCAACCAGCTACATCAACACATTCTGCAGAAGTTCATCAATATATAAGTGTTTTGATACATAGGCCATGTTAGAGGCATAATAGGATTAACAGTTTCCTTTTAAAATCTTGATTGACTTGTGTGCTGTGTCAGTGTAACTGAAATCTGCATCTTGCTGAAATTGCAACAGCGAAGACCCACCTGACCTGATGTACAACACTGATCAAGTGGTGATAGGCTGGTATGGGTCTTAATCGGTTATGGCCTTCGCCGGCTGGGATTCAGAGTGCATTAATGTATCCTGCCTGTCTGCCCGACACCGACTGTCATGGACCGTCCTTACTAAAATTGAACTCCATGAATGATATTTGTCTATTTATGTATATTTTAGTAAAAGACAGCTGATGCTACTTTTGAACAGGGGTACACTTCACCCTCTATTATATGGTTTCGTGTGAACACTGGTACAGAGCAATTTCCAACTGAATTTGGCGAATACGAGATTTCCAGGTGGGATAGCAATACTCTGCATCTGGTATTCCGACAAGAATATGCCTGTTTTTCTTAAATTGTACCCTTGGCTAATGTGCACACATTCATACACCCTCAGTTTTCCTGTATTTTCCCCATAAAGGCAGAATCAAATCCCTGTATAAATCCATGTAGATTTTTCCATAAGCCATTGGTTCTTTATTTATGACTTTGTTCTTTAGTATGTTGGCAACCTCTTATCAGGAAAATAGCTCTACATTGCTGTTAGGTATTCATATTATATGTCAAGTTGGCCTTGGAATGATTTGGATTTACATGGTATGCATAAGGCATAAAGGGAATATACGAAATAACAAATATCACACTCATTATTTCTTGAACTATACTCAAAATTAGTGATCACACATCAGCCACTCATTCAAAATATGCTAGTAATGCCTGTAAAATTCATTGCATATACATTAAAGATATTTCAATTCAATTTTATTTATGCTGGAAGGTATGTAGGCAAAATGCCGGTTTTCACAAATGTCCACTGATATAAACATTCGATAATACAGAGAAAAGGTAAATACGATACAATATTTGCAGAATTTACTGGTATTTCCACTAGGGACAGTGTACACGACAGGATCATCTAGAACAGAAAAAAATACAGAGCACACAACAACAGAGCCAATATACAAAGACTTGTTCAGAGTCCCACAATATGCAAGTGGAGGTTGTGGGAATCAAACCCTGACTGTTGGATATACCAAGCTCATTCACAGCTTCTAACCTCTAGGCTTTACTGTTACTATTACACACAATACAGTGGACAGAATGTAATGCAGACTGAGGTGGCATGCATGTCCTGGCATACAGTGCCATGCACCAACACAGTGTGTGCAGTGAAGAGCCAATACCCCACAGAATAAGTGCAAACCGATGCCAGAAACACCCCACACTCACAATGGGAGACAAATCACTTTGGCACCCAGCTGGCAGGCCTACCACTGGTATCATGCATCCCTACACAGACTGAGGGATGATACCACCACAGGATAGGTGGCGGTGGACACTGGGGGTGAGGCACTTCTATTGCAGCACTGTCAGTGTTGCAGGACCCACACATCTGCAGAGTACATCACGCACTGTACAGGGCATGGACTGAGAGCCAGTGGACAAAGGGTACATGGTGGTTCAGTGCATACATGTAGACATGAGCTGCAATAGCAATCACTGTAACATGGAAGATTCTGAATGCTGCAAATCCAGTCTCAGTGATGCAGTGGCCCCACACTGTCGCTGTATGAAGCAGCCCACAGCACAATAGCACATGTGCAGGTGTGCCCTGCCATGTACACATTGGTGAGGGCATGCTGCATGCCCAGGCACCCATTGACCCTGTAGGGCTATGGGGCAGTTTGTCTGTTTACAGCTTCTTGGCCCTGTGCCAGCACATGATGCACATAAGACACCAACCACCTTCTAGTATATGCTGTAGCCCCAGTGCTACCAGGTTGTCTGTATGGTACAGGTTGTCAGCAGTGTCCACATGGATGGTTGCCCCATCCAGCCATCCTAGCAAGCAGAGACAGTTGGGGCACTGGGTAGTTGAGCCTGCCTGTACACCCCACGCACACAGGCACAGTACCCAGGGAACAGGGCATTTCATGAGCTCTGGCATTGCTCAAATCACCCCACTGTCCCTGGGTGTCGGGAAGTCCCTGAAATTGCTCTCTAACTGTTCCTGTGGCCCGAGTAACAACTGTGTGTTTGTGACATAACCGGGTAGGTATGTGCAACCACTGTCCACCTGGGCAGCTACTAACACAGTACATGCCACCTTCCAGTTGTCCCACAGGTTGAGAAACAATGCTATGTGTTGTGTCACAATAGGTCTCTGGTCCACATTGTTGGGATTCATCCCCACACAATGTTACCATATTAAGGCAACCATGCACAGGACAGCATGTGGCACTGTAGTATAGCTGTAGTACACAGCAGTGGGAACATACACACACACAGTGGAAGTGTGTTCTGAGCATCCTAGGTAAACCTGTGCTGCAGTTTCCCATATGTTGTCTGTGTGCCACAGTGTGAAAGCCAATGTGCCACAGATGGGGGTGGACAGGTTGCATGGTTTGCTTTTTGGCCCCTACTGCTCATAGCATGCTGCAACCAGGCTCCACCATCAGATGTGTCCCTGCGTGGGTGTCTGTTTCCTGACTTTGTGATGTCTTGCTCCCATTTTCTGAGGAAACCATTTCAGAGGTTCAGATATGGCCAATGCATCGGGGACACTCCCTTAGTACCACATAGACAAAGGCAGCTGCATACAGTACACATCCTAAAGCACTCCACTGAAGACTTACCTCCATTTGCCTGCAGTTCTATGTTAGTATCTATGTGGTGGACTGTACTTCTAAATAGCCCAGGCACAGTTTGGCATGCTAATGTGCAGCAGCACCACCTATAATGACACGCTAGTGTGGTGTATTACTCATAGACTACTGAATGACCTCATGTGAAGGATGAAGACTGCAGGTTTTCTGCTGAACTATCCAGGATAGCATTTGTGCAGCTGTGTTGCACACGGCTCTATGTGTTGTGTACACTATGGCCCTGAGCAAGCCTGATGATGTGTCCCACCTATGACATCATTGGGCTGCACTGCCTGCACAGATCATACTGCCAATCATGTAGCACTGTACTGAAGTGTGCATGTGTGCTTTGGTTGGCAGTATAGCCTAGAGGTCAGAGTAATGATCTGTGATTGAGCTTGGTACATCCAGCAGACCTGGTTTAATTCCCACAACCTCCATTTGCATACTGTGTGACTCTGATCAAGTCACTTAACCACCCAGTGCTCTCAGGTCACCCCTGAAAACAAGCAGTTGTGCCTAGTGGGCCTTACCCAGTTACCAAAGAATAAAATAAACAATTAAAGAAGTGCGCATGTGCAATGCACAGCCACACATTCCATGCATGTGCCACATCATGCAGGTCATGCCTCAGATGTACATGTTGAGCAGTGCAATGAACATTGTGTAGCACTACAGATACATTGTACTGTGTAACAGCAGACCAGGCCCTGGCAAATGAGCTCCTTGGGAGGTGTCCGGGTGGACAGGCTCCAGTGCAATGTGAGCATTGTGGGCTGCCATCTGACACGCAGGACAGGGTCACCTCCACTAAGGACCAGTGCTGCCACAGCTATAGCGACCTACAGAGGCAGGAGACACACTGGCTTTGGGAGCTCTGGGACATGGTCAGCAGTAGCAATATGACCAAGCTGGGTAGGTACAGCTGGATGGTGAGCAGCTGCATACCCCTAAACTGTCCATGTTCTACAGGGATGCCCCTGAATGTTCCTCATCTGGTACCCAGACCCACGTACAATATGTCTATGGCCTTGGCTGGAGGGGCACATGTGCAGAGCTTGCCTGTATAGTGGCAGGGTGCAGTTGCTTAGGTCCACATGCTGCTCTATGGTTCTTGCTAGTCACTGTCTGTCACATTAATGGCCAGTTCAATGCCCACATGTGGCATTTATTTGGCCACTTTGGGTGCTGTATGTCCCAAGTCGTGTCAGTGTCTGCTGGCATATGGTAAGCAGTAACCACAATGCACCACAGCACCACATGACTGCCTGTGCCAGGATCTGCAGAGGGTATCCCATAACAGGACCAAGGTTATAGGGTACAACAGTGGCAGGCAGCCACCTGCATGTGGTTTGTGCATTGTGCCAAGGCCACTTGTGTGCCCAGGAGTCCCTTAACTGCTCTTTGCCACATGTGGTTGCGAGGCATGCCTCAGTGGCACTGTGTCAGGGCACTGTACTGGCATGGGTTTAGGGCAGTGAGGCTTCTGGTGGAGATGTGTCCCCAGTGTTAAGTGTGCACACTCAGGCCAAAGCTGAAGTGGTATATATGACATTCACCATGCCACCTCAGCTACAGTAATCCAGTTCATGCAACACTACTGTCAACACATGAACTGAGGCAGGGAGCAGGGACACACGTGGGGATGAGCTGCTGAGGTGCAGTGTTGGGAAGCAGCACCTCGTGTTGTGGTGGCTGGGGTCTGTGTGTGAAGCTATAACACAAATTGGGAAGTAGCCCACAGACTGGACTCAGGAGCATCTCCTGTGCTGCCCCACCATCCCCAGTGCCATGAGACAACCATAGCCACTCTCTATCCTACCCCATGTTGCAGCCCACCACAATTTACCCTTCTCCTTACCCCTTTTCACAGGCCTGTTTCCATCTCTTGTAAACAAAGCTTATTTTGTTACTGATGCAACCGCATTGTATGTTTGTCCTTGGTGCCCTGTCCACTCACCCACAGCCACCCCCATGCTGCTTTGCCACTGCTGCCCTGCACAGGACCCCACCTTTACACAGCCCCTTCACTGGCCACACTCTGTGGCGTGCTCTGTTAGCGATGCATTACTGCTGTGCATTACACGTGCTATACCTGTTTGCACTGCACCCATGGCCATCCTGTATTCAGACAGCATGGCATCAGTGCTATCCCTCTGAATATAATAAGCTGTGGGATCAGCACAGGTACAAACCCCAGTTCAGCACAAACTTTGCCTTGTTAGCACTTTTAAATATCTGGCCCCAGAATTTTAAAACTATGGTTCTAAGTGCCTGGATTGTTTAGAAATCATCAATGTCACAATTTATAATGCTTTAAGAATTACATTCATAGCATCGCCACTTAAACATGTGTTAGGGGGTGTAACACTAATAGTCAGAAATGACATAGTAATTAATGGAGTGGAGGAGGCTGTAGGGAGAGTGGAGGCGATTTGGGTAACCCTGCAAATGAGAGGAGGCAAAAGATTGAAAATAGGGTGGTGTACAGACCCCTCAATGGAGGAGGCCCTGGAGAACAAACTAATTGAGAACATCAAGTGTCACTGTGACCTTGGAAAGGGTAGTGGTGGTCATGGGTGACCTTATATGCCTAGGGCAGACTGGGACACTATGACATCCTCTGTGGCCAGGGAACAGAGACTGATGGACATCTTATAGGATGCCTTCCTAGTGCAGCAGGTGGGGGAACCTACAAGGTATGGCAGGATATTGGACATTGTCCTGGCAGACAGTGACCAGATGAGGGGCCTGGAGGTGTGCAGTCCCTGGCAGGTGGGGACCATGCCACAGTCTGGTTTCTGCTGTACCTATGGGGAGATGATAACCACACTAGTACAGTAGTAGTAGACTTCATGGGGCAGACTTAGAGCATGGGAAGGATCTACGGGAGCTTGGACAAGATAAGGCTGGACATGGATGCTGGAAGCTTGTGGGAGACCATTAAGAAGGGGTTCAGGAGGCTACTAGGTCCTGTGCAAAAGTAAGGTGAAAGCATTGTAGGGCCAGTAAGCTGTGTTGGTGGATCAGGGAGGCAGGAGGCGGTGAGGAAAAAAGGCTGCCTACTCATGCTTTAAGTGCTCAAGGGAGGGGCAAGGAGAGGGAGAGTATGAGTTGGTGGCTAGGAGGGTCGCCAGAGTGGTGAGGGAGCCAAGGCGAGGATGGAGCAAAACCTGGCTAGGGATATGGGGATGAAATATGGGATCCCATAGATCTAGGTGCACTGCTACTTCTGCTTTGACATCCTGAACTGTGCTAGTTTACAGGGGCCTGATGTGTATGGTACAACCCCTGCAATACAGCACATACCTTCTCCCCACTAGTTCACCCCAACTGTGAACCAACACACCATAGTGACAGTCCCAACAAACCATGGAATTAACACTGTCATTTAAACAGAACTCCAACAATGAATTTCAAACAACAGAAGAGCCACCTATTTAGTGCAGGGCATTAAATTAGGAAAAGAGAGCTTAACTTTCATGCTCTTCTAGGCCCAGTCCATGTTAAACTTTGAGAAACATAATAATTAGGCACAATTCAGCTTACATTCCATGTGTATTCTATACAGTTATCTTCCTTGGTATTTATTACTGAGAACATTTGCATGAATACATGAGCTTTAACCCTTACATTTGCCTTACAGTTTATCTGCCTCTGTAGCTTACTCCGTACTTCAAGTCATACTGCTCTGCTGTGACATCACAATGTGTTGCCATGGGAGTAACTGTGATGTCACAAGCAGGGTATTAGGACCTCAGGTAGGGAGAAAGCAACAGGAATAAATGAACTCTTCAAGAGCAAAGATCCTGTTTTCATGCAAATTATCTCAGTAATAAATAACGGGAGGAAGAATACAAAACAAACGCAAAATACAAGCTGGAATGTGCCTAAATGTTATGTTTTGTTAAAATTCTCCTGAAGGTGTCAGCTGCTCTTTAATGTGCATACTGTAACAAGGTTAAAACTGATTGCAAACTTACAGTAAGAATAGCAGCAACAGCAGCAAAGGACAGACACCAACATTTTATGCATTTGTGAACTTTTCCATGTCCTGAATGTCTGTCACTGACAGAAATTGGACGCCTACAAAGGCACCAAAATAAACTAGGTCTATCAAAAGCTGACGAGCCCCTGTGGCTCACTCCTTAGGCAGCATCAGCTGATTTATTCACCCATCATCCTCTGGCCCCCCGTCATGGCAGAGTAGGTCAGTGGTGAGGAAACAGGCAGCCAGTTGTAGTCCAAAAGGAGCTTCCACAGAAGTCACTATCTGCCTTCCTCCTCTGAGACCAGCTTGGCTGTCGCCACCCCTGGGGCTTCACCTGCTCTGTTTGTACTGTACCCTCCAGGGTCATGCCTGAAAATAGTCATTGCTATGGCTAGTGTACTTACCTGGTAAACAAAAACTAACTAAATAAATACATAAATTAAGCCCAAGCCCCAGTTGTTCCACCTATTTTCTACCCTTCTTTCCCAGAACCCCAGACAAGGTAATGCTCAAGCGTGGAGGTGCACATGCATGCCATGGCCTGAAATGACTCTGCTCCTCCTACCCCTGGCCTAATGCATAGCCCCCTTCCATTGCCCGCACCACCAGCATGCATCCACAAGGTGGCGGTTGAAGACGGGGAGATCTAACTCTCCAATCTGGGAGAGAGAGCTTGTCAGCTGCTCAATCCTCACCCAGCCCCACCGAACACAGGTTGCCAGTGTGGCAGGAGGTAAGGTGCCAACGCCTCAGCCCTCCATGCCACTGGGCCAGCATTTGTAATTCCCTTGATAATCAGAAATGATTGGAACTTTTGCAAATATGAAGCTGCATTTCAAATCCCAGCAGTTTCTCTTTTTCCTACTGATTTCTACATTCTCTACCATTACTAAGAGGTCCCAGTGCGGGTTTATTGGGTAGTTTCTCACTAGAAAAGGATGGGAAAAGATTGAAGGTACTACATTCTGCTGGAAATGCCGACCTTTTAAACTTCAATTTTTATGACTAGCTCCATGACATTGAGCTATATTGGGCCACTCAGCATGCTTGTGACCTGACTTTGTGCTCCAAACCTGAGCCATCAGGAAAGGACCAGGCTTCCATTTGGTAGGGAGGGTTTGTCCATGTTGCTCTATTGCTGCCTCCTTGCATTAGACAGAGGCAACAAACAATGAAAGTCTAGGTGGGAGGGAGCACTGTCGAGAATGTCCAGGGCTCGGAGGAGCATGCAGACAGTAGACCTTGGCACAATAGCAAAGACGTAGAAAGAAAACACTGTGTGCCCTCATAGCTCCTCTACTCTATTCATGCCACTGGAGTCAACACCTATCTAGGGCCCTACTCAATATCCTACATTCTTCAGCCAGTTACAGCACTCTCTGCCTTCGCTTTGGAAATTGCCTTTAAGGACAAAATGGAGCCTGCATACAAAATTGAATGTTTTATTTATTTATTTATTGTTATTTTAAACTAGCTAGTCCCAAGATCTATGCACACAGTAAGCAATGCAATATACAAAACAAAGAGCCAAGTGAATGGACTGGACATAGGTCAGGAGATGACAGCTGCCTGAATGTGGTACGAACATGAAAAATAGGCAGCGCACACAAAGTTCAATGTTATTGCATTTGTATCTTACAAGACAGAGTAATGATCTGTGAATGAGCTCAGTACATTCAACAGACATGGGTTTGATTCCCACAGGCTCTACTTGCATACTCTACACTTAACCGTCCCAGTGATCCTAGGTCACCCTGAAAACAGGAACTTGTGCCTATTGGGCCTTACCTGGTAACCAAAGAATAAAAAATGCAGAAAGCATGTTTAAAAGTGCTCAAAAGATTTACAAACCAATTAAATAAATGTTTAAGCAATTTACAAACCAATCAAGTTAAAATTAGATGTGCAGACACAGCTGACTGACACTGAGATCAGACATGCACCCCTATATGTGGAACCTCTATGACTTTATTTTCTTTGACCCCATGAAGACTGGCCAGGAGATGACCTGATATGTTGGGGTGCCTGTGTCTGCATGTGTCATTTTAATTTAATCAATTGGGTTTCAGTTGAACCAGTTTAGAGCACTTCCAATAATTTTTTTTCATTTAATGAATGTAAAATGTAATAGCATTGTACCTTGTGTGCACTGCCGTTTCTTATGTTTGTAGTAATTTTCAGCTGAAAAGCAGAAACACTTTTGGATTTTGGCAGCCTGATTCTCTTACAGTGTCTGAGCTCTGAAAGTGGTACCTGCTCTTCAGCAGGAGATGGAGCATTAGCAGACCTGAGAGAAATACTAAGGGAGCAAAAGAAGCAGAAAAAATGCATACATTGTTCCCCAGAATCCTGTGCCTCTTTCTTATCAGTAACATCACTGACACCAGTACTCAGCCACTATATCAGCTTTTTATTCATGTTTTACTCTTACCTGGATGGATGTCTAGACGAGGACAGTGGAGTCAACGAAAACGAGGGAGACACACACACCCTCCATCACTGGATCACCACACATTCAATTTGTGAGGGGAATCGGAATTGGGAGTCTTGAGGTGGGCACTTACTTGATGAGGCGATGACCACCACAAGCATGAAGGTGATGGGCCACGAACTGACCACATTACTGGCAGCTGCTGATTTGGCGGTGGCCTGGCTCAGTGACTTGTTGCTCAGCCGCCCGCCCTCATTGTCATTGTGTGATCAATTTTTATGGGCGATGCCAACACTGACAGCAACCTGAATCGCTGTGAGGGAGAAATGTACAGCAGCACACGCCAGGCACTGTTCCCGCCATGACGCCTAAAAACACGCATAGCAGATGGAGAGACCACATCATCACATCTAGGGTAGGGGTCTGCATGATGCCACTGTAATACCTTTTCTTTGCCGTCCAAGTTGGGGGGTTATTTATACACAGTCCCATGGTAGGACTGTTGCATAAAATGACCCCCCACACCTGACAGCAAAGAAAAAGGTATTACAGTGAAGTCAGCACAGGCAGACAGCAACAGAAAAGGACCAAAGGTGAAATTAAAAATACATATAAGTACTGCTCAGGTGGATTCCCGTAGCTCAGAGCCCGTAAAAGTCACGGTTGGCCCCCATAACAGCGGCCCTGTTTAGCTATATCCCGCTATATTAAAGGAAATCTCATTAAAATGAATGAGGAGTTCATGTGAAGCATCTTGATATCTCTAGATGTACTGGGACATATCTTTTCTATTACTGTACACGCCAAAGTTATTTAAACCTCTCATAGAAATGACAGTAAAGTACCATATGTTATATTTGGTATGTATTTATTTGTTTGTAATTATCGGATAACACCTTTGAGCCAGAAGCTCATTTACAAAGGTTCTTCATCTTTAGATAAGATTTAGGTACAATTTCAAATAAACAGAGTATAACAATTTTCACAAGATAATTACATGATACATACAGGATGTTACAGTTGAAAGCAGCACACAGATGTGGCATTGTCAGAGTGCAGTTAGACCATGACAAGGGGTTGCATTTGAGCATGAAGGGTTGGGGTATGGGGAAAGCAGCAGCTACAAGAGTATTGTCAAGTGCAGTGGTGAGGCATTATGTAGGAGTGGTGTTGAATCAAGGGCAGTTACAGCTGGTGTTGGGAGTGAGTACTTGTTTTAAGGTTTTTTTTATTGTTCTATTTTGGGAATATTTAGTAGCAATTCTGGTAGCTCATTTAACCATTTTGGTGCCCTAATGGCAAAAGAGCAGAAGGCTTGGATTGTTCTGTGGTATGGCACAGTTAGGCATCCTGGTAACATTACTAGTGGAGTGATGATTTGGGAGTGGACAAAGAGATCCTAGATTCCAGCTGGTGCAGGGCCTAATAGTGCTTTCTTGCCAAGGAGGCGTGTCTGTAATTTGACCCTGTCCTGGAGGATGAGCAATCCGGTCTGGGCATAGAGGGTGCCAGTGTGGGTTAGCCTGTCTGCACCAAGAATGAATCGACAAGCCCTATTTAGGCTATTTTGACCCTACTGATGACGGTGTCAGACTGCTCTATATATTGTGATTCCAAAGTATGTGATGGGGAGGATCACACTGGTCACAGCTCTACATTTGACTTCCTGGGTGAGATTGTGCCTATACCTATATAATGTCCTAAGTTTTTATTTACTGTACTGACTAAGATGTCTACATGGGGCACAAATGAAAGGGCATCATCATGATGACACCTAGATATTTAAATGTGGTGACCTGTTCTAGAGTTGCACCATTCTCATTACGGATTATTAGGTGGATGAGCTTTTTCTTCATCTGTGGTCCAGCAAATAACATTGTTTTCATCACTCCTCAAGTGAGTGGAAGCCACTCTGTAGGCTCCTAGTGAAAGAGTCCTGGCTTGGGCTGCTGGTGAATATAATGGCATCATATGCATATAGCAGGACCTCTGAGGTACGGCATGATACTAGGAAGCTATTTATAAAGAGGCTGAACAGGAGAGGTCCCAGTACTGATACTAAAGAAATTTGTGATCTTTTCCTTAAAAATTACTGACTTATTCAGTTATCTAACTGGTATTGATTTCTCTTGTTCTTCAATGATTAACCACTTGATATGCCTGATTTATGTAGTGATTTTTGTTTTAAAATGATACAGCCACAACAGGTATATATGTTTTTGAGACAAATGTTTATTAACAAAAGTGCAGGGTTAGATGGGTTGGAACCACGGTTCCTCAAACTTGTTTCCAATTTAATATATGAACCCTTGACAACAATCTTTAATTTGTCCCTTGCTACTGGGTTTTCCCAGAGGTCTGGAAGCAGATCGTTATTAAACCAATATTTAAATCTGGTCAGTCTTATGATATAGATAATTATCAACCTATATCTATTCCTTCCCCATTAAGTAAGATATTTGAAAAGTTGGTTAATTTCCAATTGGTTGAATGTCTCAAAGCCGAGGGTCTTCACTCTTGAGCAGCATGGCTTTTGAAAGCTTCATAGCACTGGTACTGCACTGGCACATTTCACAAACCATACTTTAAGATCTATGGATGTTGGACTTTGACAAGTGCAGTATTTATTCACTTATCGAAAGCTTTCGATTTAGTTAATCATGCCATGCTGCTCCGGAGACTGAGGAGCCTTGAGCTTGAGGTACCCTGTGATTCGCTTTATAGTTATTTATTTATTTAACTGCCCGACCAGTAAGGGTACAACGTGAGGGTGTGGAGTCAATATTGGGTGAGCTTCAACATGGGGTTCCACAGGGGTCCATATTAGGGCCCATGTTGTTCTCAGTGTTTATAGACCCCATTGTCAAGGTTTCAACTAATTCTAGAATGTTGCTGTATGCTGATGATATAATTTTGTTTTCTAGCTCAACTAAAGTAAGTGACATAAATGTCTTTAAATCAATATTTTCTGCTTTGAATGGGTGGCTGTTGGATTGTTCTTTGTTGTTAAATTCTAAAAAATGTATTTTATTTGGTTCTTCACCTAAATTACGTAATGCGGAATCTTTAGTATTTAGTGATTTAGCAGGTAATATTATACAACAGGTAATGGAAACTAAATATTTAGGAAGAACACTTGATCCATGCTTGACTTACTCATTACATATTAGGAAAGTAGTAAAGTCTGTAAATCCAGACATTGGTGCCTTATATCAATTAATGATTGTTTAAATAGGGAGGCTAGAGAGATGATATCTAAGAGTGTTTTACTGTCAACTTTATAATTCTTTCCTGTTCACGAGTTGGCACAGAGAGATCTGGATTTAGTTAATAGATACTTTAACTCCATTTGTCGATTTGCCTTGGCTCAACCATTTAGAACACATCATTGTGATCTTTACAATGATCTCTGTTGGCTTCCCTAAGTTGATGTATTATTATAATTTGGACTGTTTGACCAATAATATATTGGCTCAGGGCTGTAAATCTCCATTGTATAGTTTAATAAATATAAGGGATGATATTAGGTTATTACATTCATCAAATATGCAACGTTATCTATTCCTAGATCTGTTACCTGTATGGGCAAGAGAGCTTTTCCTCAGAATGTCTGATTTTCGTGAATACATTGCCTACTGATTGGTTCATTACTTATAGTATGAACATTTAAAAAAAAGTCTTGTTCCATTACCTGCAACTTTCTGCTCTGTGTGACTGCTTTTAGCTACTATTTTGTACGTGTTATATATTGTATTATTGTTATTAATGTACTTTGTATAATGTCTGTAATTGTATGACATCTAAGCTTCTTTGAGGATGAAGCTCTGGGTCGATCCTGAAAAGGGCCTTAGCCCAGTGATCTCACCGGTAAATAAAGTGAATTGAATTTAATTGAATTGATCCCTGAGGCACCCTATGGTGACATTTTTGGAATCTGATAAACTTATGGATTTTGACTCACTGAGCTCTGCCAGCGAGGTAGCTGTTAAACCAGGATACCGTGTCATATGAGGTGACCTAGTGAGATAAGTTTGGTAGTCAGAAGTGCATGGTTGACTAAATCAAAATATTTTGTTAGGTCAATATAGATTGATAAAAAATAGAATAAAAGCTCCTACTGTAGGTTCTTTAGTATCTGTTAAAAACTGAAAGGCAAATTAGAGTCCCTCCTGTCAGACAAAAGAACAAGAGAAGCTGGCCAATAATATGCTTGTTAAAGGACAAATAAACAGCCTGTTTTAAAACTGATTGTGGAACTCACCTTTGTTGTTCAGAGTGCAGTGTTTGGTCATGAAGTTCCTCTGCTGACTTAAAAATGAAAACTGTGCCCATTTTTGTGTTTTACTATTTTGTATTTTATTGCCTTTTGACCCACTCTCTGCAACTTCGATAATGAGCATCCGCTGGTCGTGTACATCGTGCATGCATGTTTCTAGTGGATGATGTCATTGTAGTGAGACAGGCAGCATGGCTCTGGGCCGATTTTCCTGATTAGAGCCAAGATTTTGACCTGCTTTCAGTGGCTCAACCATACATGTTCGAGCCACTGTAACAGTACATGTGGCTACTGAACATAAAAGTACCTCGGGATGAGGAATCGGGAGTCAGAAGATGTTGAGGTCGGGCGGACTGTTCAGCCAGCCAGCCAGTGGTGGGTGAATGCAGAGATGCATAGTGATGTCCCAAAGTATAGTTTCTGTGCATATTATAAACTGCAGGCTATGTTTGCAATAATTTTAGGGTGCAGCACCATTGAATATGGCATGGAATGACACAGTGACAATGCACACTGCACAGTGACATTGCACCGGCACAAGCCACAGATAGGGAGCACTAG
Organism: Neoceratodus forsteri; assembly: GCA_016271365.2. Taxonomy (NCBI): domain Eukaryota; kingdom Metazoa; phylum Chordata; order Ceratodontiformes; family Ceratodontidae; genus Neoceratodus; species Neoceratodus forsteri. The sequence continues at coordinate 1,192,520,656 of CM057453.1, forward strand.
GATATGCCAACACAAATGCAGTTGCCCTGGGTGCAGCACTCACAATATTCAGAAGAGGGTATGTAATGGCCATAATATATGTAAGGCACAAATGGGGCCATTTGCATGTCATTATGGCCCCATTTGCAGTTTTGCACAGGGCAGCCCAGCGAAATGCGCCTGGCGCCTGCACAGAATGAAGTGTGGACTGAGGGGTCCCAGGGCATCCCTACTCCCATAGCCACGATCGCAAGTTATTAGTTATTAACACACATTATACAATGGCAAGAAAGAATCTTGACTGTGATTGGTCAGTTTGGGGCTGGACCCATGGCATTATCCCAGCATGATGCCACAGGTCTAGTCTCAACACTGTGAACCTGCAGATGACCAGGAGCACCTTGAGCATGATTGTTTAATCTGCTCTCTTAAAAAAAAAAATATTTTTCCACACAAAACATCTTTAAAATGATTTTTTTATTCTGTATAACAATGAGCCATTGTATAATAGGAATAATGTCACTCCAGGGTGTGTTGTTTGGGATAACGCCACGCCTGGGGCATTTGACCGACCGCCCGCGGCCTCGTGGCCCAACCACCCTAGGCGTGATGTTATCCCAGCACGACACACACCTTGTCGGCATTATTCCTTTAATCCCTGGTAGTCTAGTAGCCCCTCCTCCCGTAGCTGCATCGCTGGTACAATTTACATACCCTCTTCTGAATATCGTGGGTGCGCGCCTAGGGCCACTGCATTTGCGCTGGCACATCCTCATGCTCCCTATCTGTGGCTTGTGCCGGTACAATGTCATAAGTACAATCCCTGGTAGTCTAGTGATACCTCCCTCCCTCCCTTAGCTGCGATCACTGGTACAATGTAATAAGTACATTCCTGGTAGACCAGTGGTTCCCCCCCGCCCCAACCCTGATCGCTGGTAAAATCTAATAACTACATTACCTGGTAGTCCACTGGTCCCCTCCCACACCTAGCCCCGATCGCCAGTAAAATGTAATATCTACATTCTAGTAGTCAGTGGTTTCCCCCTGCTCCTAGCCCTGATCACTGGTAAAATGACATCAATATATTCCCTGGTGGTCAGTGGCACCCACCCCTCCACCAGCACAGGACCCCTTGCCACGCTGCTCCCCTGTCATTGGCGGTGGCTGCAACCCACCATTACCCACCCAGCCACATGCCAAATGACAGCTTACAGTATGGACTTGCAGGGCATACTGTAGTTAGACAGTCACAAATATGTGAATGAAGTCATTCGTGATATTTGTGATTGTGTAGTACAGTATCTCCTGAAGCCCATTTGTCCACAGTGTGGACCAATAGGCTTATAGCCCATACTGTAAGTTGTCATTCAGCTGGTGGCGGGTGGTGGTGCGGGTGGCTTTGCAGCTGCCCACCGGGCGATGGGAGGGAGGAGGTGGTCTAGGGGTCCTGTGTGGGTGGGAGGGCTGGAGGGTGCCATTGGACCACCAGGAATGTATTTATGACATTTACCAGTGATTGGGGCTAGGGTGGGGGGATCCACTGGACTACCAGGGACAAAATGGGTGCTTGTGGATGGTGTTCTGGGTGGGCGGGTGGCCACCCATGGCTGGCAACTGCTGTGTTGCACCTGTACATTGGGATTTGTGGCACACTTTGCCCATTTGAATATCGTACATGCAGTGGGTGGTTGTGCATGGCATTGAATATCCATATTCATATGAATATTGAATATCCAGACCATACAGTATAAGGACAACTGCAGAATTGTCTTTTATTACCTCATTGTATTCTGCAGTGACACACTCATTGTATCACGTTAGTAGTCTGCATGTTGTCAAGATATGAACATATGAATTGCCAGCAGAAACAGGCCATATGGTCTATCTAGTCTGCTTGCTTATGCAGCTATCCCCTCAGCATGCAGCTGCCCCACTTCTTCCCTCCCTCCCTCCTCACCGCCTCTCCCCCACTCTGTCCCATCCCTCTTGAAGCAGCTCTCCTCGGTTAGAGTGTTGCACTCTTCTACCACCCTCTCTGAAATAATGTATCCTGAGTTCTCTCCTGAATTTACCGCCCCTCCCCAGCCTCAGGTGATGCCCTGTAGTATCCTTCCTTCTTCTTGATCTATAATATCTGTCCTGTATTAGTCTTGATTATCCTTCAGCTACTTAAAGGTCTCAATCATATCTCCCCATTACCTCCTCTCCTCCAGCAAATACATGTCAAGCCTTTCTTCGATGAATTCCTCTCCAAACCCTGGATCATCTTTGTCGCTATGCACTGCACCCTTCCAACATTCTGATGTCCCTGTTCAGAAATGGGGCCAGTATGGCACGCAGTATTCCAAGTGTGGTTAGACCAGCAACCTGTACAAGGAAAGGATAATCTTACTATGTCTATAATGGATCCCCTAGCTCTACAGCCCAGCATCTTGTTGTCTGTCACTGCTGTGTTTCTGCTTTGAGCCAGGTTGTTCATATTCCCCATTATAATCACCCCAGGTCCTTTTCCTCCTTTGTGCTCCCCAACTGTACTCCTCAGTATTCACAAAAGAGGAGGAAGGAGAGGTACTTAATCCAATTAACAGAAGCACTCTGGATACAGGAGTCGATCCCAGTCCTTTCACAGAAGAAAGGGTTCTGAAAGAACTCCTAAAACTGAAGTCAGACAAAGCAATGGGGCCTGATGGGATTCACCCCAGAACTGTAAAAGAATTAAGGGAGAACTAGTGACACCACTGACTACCCTTTTAACAAATCGTGGGAGGATGGTGTGGTACCTGAGGACTTGAGGAAGGTGGATGTGATTCCCTTCACAAAAGTGGGATCAAGACAGAGGCAGGAAACTACAGATCTGTCAGTGTGACCTCTGTGGTAGGGAAAGTGATGGATTTTAGCAAGGCGTTTGACACAGTCCCACACAAAAGACTAATAAACAAATGAACCAGCCTGGGAGTGGGTCCCAGGGTGGTAGCCTAGGTAAAACATTGGCTGGACAACAGGACACAGATGGTAATTGTGAATGGAGCCCGCCTTGAAGAAAGGGGGTTACTAGTGGGGTACCACAGGGTTCAGTACTGGGTCCAGTCCTTTTAATGGCTTTATAAGTGACATTGCAGAGGGACTGAAGGAAAGTATGCCTCTTTGCAGATGACACAAAGATCTGCAACAGGACTGATACACAAGGACATGTGGAAAGGATGAGAAGGACTTGGCAAGGTTGGAGGAATGGTCAGAAGTATGGCAGCTTGGATTCAATACAAAGACGTGCAAAATAATGCACCTGGGAAACAAAATCCAGGGAAGATTACACAATGGGGGAGGTAGTAACAACAACAAAATGGAAAGGGACCTGGGGTAATCATATCAGATGATCTTAAGGTTGGTGGGTATGTGGAAGGCAGTAGGGAGGGCTTCAGCCTCATATCGCAGCCGCCCTAGGGTAACCTGGACATAACCCTCGCTGGGCTCATCCTCTCCTCCAAGGGGAAGGCGCCAGGGGCAACCAGCACATACTTGGCTCCCAGGGTGGCTGAGGTGGAGGGTCTCCTTCTGGGCATTGGCAACAGCAGAGTACCAGCAGCTGTCATCTGGTCGGTTGCGAGTGGATTTTCCGCTTTTCTGTGTTGTTTTTCCCATGTGTCATCTTCTGCAGTGCTCCTGGTCTCCACCAGAGGCCACTGCAGAGCACTGCCTACCTACTACCTGCCCAGGAGAGGAGAGCAGTCCCTACTGATGCTCAATCCTTTCCTTCCCTGGCAGTCCCCGGCTTCCGAGTCTGTTCCCAAACCCGGGTTGCCAGCATGGTGTGAAGTGTGGCTGTCAGCACCTCAACCCTACGCACCACTGCGCTGCTACACAGGTCTTTTAAGTTATTCCATTACTATTCATCCTCCTCTGTTTTTCCTTTTCACACATCACTAACCTATTATACAATGTGTTGATGTTTTACTGTGAAGGCACTACATGTAATTTTATTTGTATGTCACATCTCCAAAGTTCATCCATAAAGTAATTGTATGCTCAACTTCACTCAATGTTTTCAGGTGTCAGTGCGACAATTGCATTCAAATGGAACGCTTGCCAGAGTGCATCTGTTGCCATGAGGTTGCCGCTGTAAGACAGAAATGCAGTGAAGAAGGTGTGTCGTGCATCACCCAAGTTGATTGTTTCTGGGAGAACTGTTTGAGCAGGAATGTCATCCTTGTTTCATATTATAGCGAATTTATGTAAGGTCCACTGGATGACGCTATGCCTCTCAATGAGTATCAAAAAATTGTGCATTGTACTACTCATATTTTTGAAAGTTAGCCATAACCAATGACAGGGTGCGTGGGGATTTCAGATTAATGATCACCCCATGATCACTGATAAGTACCTGTGCAAGCCGGAACTGTTGTGTTGTGTTCTGATGGACAGTGGCAGCATCAGCAATAGTCACAGTTCCTTTTACTCACATCACTTACTGCACAGCATTTACTTCACTATCCTTGTTTGGACCAGAACCTTTCCATCGATATGATAACAGCGCTCTTCAATTTCAGTTTAAAATACAGAATGTTTCTTTAGTATACTTTCAGTTTAGTGTTATACACAAAAGTGAACATGTTTCTTTTAGCACAGCCTTGTGAAAACTGTCAAAGACCATGGCAGGCAGTTAGCCTGAATATGCTAGTTGCTATGTCAATCGGTCTTTGTCAGTCCATCATGCAATGTCTTGGTGTTTCTTATAGTGCAAGTACTGTTCCTGGGATAAATGTACACTTCCCAATCTCATAAATGATGGTACAGATTCCTCTTATGCATTTGCATTGGGATCTGCTGACAGTCAGATCTTGACCTCTTCTCTCTGTAGAGTCTCGTCACAGGTTTAGGTTAATGCACAGCGGGATCAGAATATCCATTGTTATCCCTGTCAATGGTGCCAGATTTTCTGTGTCCTCTATGCCCAATGTCTCTGTTCACGAGCCTCCATCCAATTCAGATCTCTCAAGTCAGCAGTTGGCCACTGTGCAGTGGTTCAGCATTTAAGCATGTGGAACCATGAGCAGTATTTGCTTGCTCTCCAAGTACACTATAACCCATGACAGACCGGTGTGTATCGGGCATTAATGCACTCCTGCCACATTGTGAGGCATGAGGGCTTGCCTGAGTGACTTCAACTAGGCTGGAAGTGCATTATCACTTCTGATGCACCCACGGTCTGTCATGGTTATTGCACTTATAAAATGGCTTGCTAACTGTACAAATCAAAAATCAAAGCTTTTACAGTTGGCATACCAACTGTGCATCTACTGGGGCATTAATGCATGGTCAGGTGACACTTTCTGGCCAGTGACAGGCTGTAATTTGTCAAAGCATTAATGCCCATTTAATAATGGCTGTTAGAAACATATGTAACCTCCCTACAAATGGGGGTTCCTAAAGTGTCTTCCTGGGCTTGCCTAAATGCCCACTGCCAGGATGGCATTCTGACTCCTAACAGAGTTAAAAGTGTCTGCATGTGAGTGCCCTGTTAGCCTCCATGCCTGTCTCTGTAAGAGCTGCCTGTCTCGCATTTTATAATTAATCTGGGTGGGTGCTGAGTGTTTGTAAGCTCGAGTCCCACCTAGGCTGACATATAATTGCTCCATTATGCCATCGCAATCGTGAGAGGGAGCTTTATTACAACCTGTGATTATATGCTGATTATCTGATTTAACAATAAGAATATTGCACTTTGTCTAACCTGCCTTCATTTGCAGCATGGACATTTCAGTACTGTACCACCATTTTGGGTCTGGACTGCAAGTTTGGACCAATCAGTACCTTTGGGGACTGTAAAATGGAGACTGTCCCAGCAGTTTTATGGGAGTGAATTTCTGTAGTAATTGTAGTTTTCACCCTTGACACCTAAATTGACCTGGAGGGAAGTCCAAGCTGTGACAGACAGATGGATCAATGAATAGAACCTTTTGGATCAATAGGAAAGTCCTGCCCTCTGTTTTAATTAAGAAAGGCTGTGCTCTGTTCATTTTTGTGAAATGTTACAAGATCGGTTCTAGATAGCAATTTTGTTTTGGCTAATGAGGAATTAATTTTTGATGGAAGTGGAGCAAATGTTTCATGGAGTAGCTGCCATATTTTAGAAATGTTTTAATGGAGCTTATTTCACAGAGAAAGTGGCTAGTTGATTTTATGTCAGAGGGTCGAGTGATACTGGGTGGGCATTATATGTAACTGGTTGGCACTCTTTCCAGTTTTCTGATAGCACGATAAACAACATCTAAATCGTGTCATGCATCCAATCAAGAAATAGTATTTTTGTAGATTATGACAGGGTGTGTCGCTGCTGAATCACGTCAGACCTATGGTGGGTAGAAGCACAAAGCCACAGGCTGAGAGCTTCTGTCACTCTAGGTCTAACATTATTCAGCAATGACACACACCCTGAAGTGCCTTATTGCAATAATAATATGGCTATAAAGTATTATAATATGAATATAAAATATAAAGCTATAAAGTAAGCAGGTGAGGATAGAAGTGGGATTTTTCATGGTCACCAAATAAACACCATAAATTCCAATTCTAATTACTGTAGTACTTCATTTTTACATTATGTATGTGTGTGAAACAACATTATTATCAGGGTAAATAACATTTAATTCTTATGTTTATGAAATGTTATATGGTTTTATTTTATGGCCTAGTTGAAAGTTTTAGTGAGTAAAAGTGACAGCCACATTTGTGATGGCAGTCAGGAATGTCTGTTACTTTTAATTTTATTGTGAAGAAGCTACTGACATTCTTCCAATGCTGCATCATGGGACATCAGCACTGGGTTATGAGCTCCTCAAACAATCAGAGTACTGGATTTTTATAGCCATATTATAATTAGGAATGTATCTGTTGTCTTGTGACTAACTATTGTCTTGTTTTGTTGCCTTCACAGATCATTGCGGTTTGTTGCCTATAGGAAATTTGTTTGGTAGATTTGGCATAGGCTCAGAAGATGCAGCAGAAGAGTCTTACCTTCCTGTGTTGTCTCTGCCATCAGGACTGCTTTTCCATCTGAAGAATACATGGGTTTTACAGAAGCAGCTAGTTTTCAAGGGAACTAACTGTTACATGTGTCGAAGCATCAAACATGTACTTTGTTTTGAATTCACATCTGTTGTTTTTGCAATTTTTATCACTTCATACAATAACAGTTATTCTGCTCAGATATTATTGGTTGTAGTTACACAGACATGGAAAATTGTTGTCATAGTGTTAGTCCAGCTTTTCTGTTTTGTCCCTTGCACAGGACTGTTGTTTCCATGTGTCATGCACACCATTGAGCAATGGAGAACTACCATGAACCTGTGCCTGAAATGTTTTGCAATAAAAGCTGGTTTTCAAATACTACTTCAGTTGTGCTTACACAACTAGATGAGATGATGCTTGTGTGACTTGATTTACTTTGTGGCTTTACGCCTCTCTATCCATGTGATATACCACCCTTTAGGAAACCTAGAGGAGGGTTCCCCACTACAGGTGCTGTGGGAATGATTGCGTCAGCTAAAGGTAGGTTAGGAAGAAGCCCACAGGTAAGAGAGATGAGCCACTGGAGGAGGAGGGTGGATGGTGGGCAACAAAATGAATCCTGGAGAGCCCAGGATGAGTGACCTTTAAGCCTGATGGGGAGTAACGTAGTTGCTCCACCCATAGAATCTCGGGCTGAAAGCCCTCCAATTATGATTCTGTGATTCTTCCTCTATGCAGTCATTTTAGTACCATTAGTAGGTTGTCTTGATCTACAGTCTTGTGGTAAGTACAATATCAGACATGTATGTTGTAGTGTATGTGCAAAAGAACCTCACAGTTGTTTGTTACATCAGTGCATACTGACAACAATAGAAGCACCAAACAAGTACATAAAGTACATCATACATTTCTACGACTGTGTTACCAGTCTGCTGTAAATCACAAACAAGTACAATAACTTAAAAATTAGGATGGCTTGAGCATTCAAAAATATTAACCATTGTCTAATAAAACTGTTACTACTGTGAAAAGTGATGTGTAGTTTTTCTGTGGTTTTGCTGTAAGTTCCAAGTTATTGTCCAATGATTTGATTGTACGTCTGTACTGTTTTTTATTTTGTATTCAACGACACAGACAGAGAGTGCAGGTGTCGGGAAGTTAAGTGACAGACAACTGCGGGTGAGCGGGTAGCCGAGGGTGGGGCACACAACAGGACAGAGTACTACCTGGGTGGAGTCCAAGCATCTGCATCAGAGGAGGAGGACCTGGGAGTGACGATCACTAATGACCTGAAGCACTACATGTAGTGAAAGCAGCAAGCAAGGCAAACAAGATGCTGGGATGCATATCTAGGAGGATCAGTAGTAGGAGAAAAGAGGTTATACTGCCCTTGTACAGGTCACTGGTAAGGCCGCATCTAGATTGGTGCTGCGCCAACTGAAAAAACTGTCTTTTTGAGTATGAGTACCTAAGCAGGGCCCTGCCATTCAACTGATTCTAGCTGTTTTAGAGGCAGATAATATAGTTTGTTACTGTGGCTTGTTCATCTCAAACTTAGAGCTTACGCCCAGCAGACAGACTGTAGGACATTCAGCAATCCCCAACTGCTTGTTTTAAATGTTACTTGGGACCCCAGAATCCAGCATCCATGCACCATAGGTCCATCTTCTAGGTCTGCAAACTCAGCCACTTGTGTTCACACCTGTAAAAGACTGTGGTGGCTCACAAAAGGGACTTTAGGAGTAGTGGTGCCACCCAGAGGGGAGGGTTGGTGTAAATATTCTGCCTGTCAGTGGGATCTGTGGTTGGTGAACAGTCAGTTACTGCGCATTGCCTTAACGCTTGCCTTTCCCTTGTCCAGAACCTTGTTCCTGATTCTCAAATACAGTCCCTTATTCTGTTTGTACCTATTTACTGTCTCCATGGCTACTGTTGTGTTGTGGTTTACTGCGGTTAATACTGTGCATGCTTATGAGCGATAAGTGGGGTGTGAGCATATTATTTACACTGAACATATTATTTGAGGTCCCTGGGACCAGTCACCTCTTGTGTGGAAGAATCCTATCAGCCCCTGTTAGAAAGATGAGAGCAAAACAGAAACATGCACTCAGAGACTGCAGGTGCCCAGCCGGCAGGGTGCGACCATGACAACTCAAATCCCAGGCTAACAAAACAAATGGCCCCACAGCAAAGACATCTTTCAGCAAGCTGCAAATGTAAGTTCAGAGTTATTATAAATGAATAAACATTGCACATCCATGTTGTGATAAGATGAGAACTGTGGGTTAGCTTTCCCGGGCGATTGCAACACAACTGAGCCAGACACATATTCTTCTAGCAAACCTGTTTATTACAAGTAAGTTTGTTGTAAACAAACAAAGCGTGGAACACTTAACCATCACTGACACCCCATGGTTTATCACCGCTGGAGCCATAGCATGGTCTCTAGCCTCCTGCCTCCCCCAGGAATGAGGTGTGTGTGTGTGTGTGTGTGTGTTGCCCACCTTATCTGTCTACCCTTGTACACTTTTGCAGTATGACATCATTACTTGCAAGCTTCTAGACCTAGAGCATGCTCAGAGAAGAAGAGGAAGGTGCCTAGCTGTACTTTTCAAAACCATTTTTCTTACTCCAGAAACCACCGACTGTCTGATAGTAACCATTTACTGACCCTTTTGTCACCCTCAGGCTACTTCATGCAGGCAAGACAGAAGTCATGCCTTTCTTGCAAAGCTGTTCTACAGAACATGCATATGAACATATGAAGAAGCCAGCAGAAGTAGCCATTTGGTCTATCTAGTCTGCTCATATTGTAGGGTACACAGCATGAGCTACTGTCCCTGCCCTCCCTCCTCCCTACACCTCCCATCCTCCCTACCCATGATCCTTACCTTCCTCCCTATGCCTATCCCAGCCTCTCTTACAGCTGCCCACTGTCTTCAACTAGATCACCTCTTTTGGCATCGCATTCCAAGTGTCCACCACACTCTCTGTGAAGAAGTGCTTCCTGACCTCCCTCCTAAACCTCCCTCCCTCCAGCTTAAGACTGTGCCCCTCGTGTTATGGTTGCCACTCAAAGAGCACTCTCTTAATCCACCTTTTCTACCCCTTTCAAGTACTTGAAGTCCCCAATCATGTCCCTCTCTCTCTTCTGTCTTCCAGGGTGTATATGTTCAGTGCCCTCAATTCTCCTTATATGCCTTACCATCTGTCATCTTTGTAGCTCTCTCTGGACCTTCTCCAGCAAGTTAATGTCCTTTTGAGGTGTGGGCACCAGTACTGAACCCGATACTCTAGATGAGGCCTTACTAGGAACCCAATTAAGGGCAGTATAACCTCTCTCTCCTGCTACTGATCCTCCTAGATATGCATCCCAGCATCTTGTTTGCCTTTGCTGCTGCTTTCTTGCACTGCGTGGAGTGCTTCAGGTCACTAGTGATCATCACTCCCAGGTTCTTTCCTCCTCTGATGCAGATATTCAGATTCCACCCAGGTAGTACTCTGTCCTGGGATTCTTGGCTCAGTATGCATAACTTTCCGTTTCATAGCATTGAAGCCAAGCAGACAGATCCTGGACCACCTCTACAGCTTTTCAGATCATCCTGTAGGTCTGTATCCCTTCAGCTGTGTCCACTCTCCGCAGTGCTTGGTGTCATCCATAAATATACATTTTTTCCCTTTTGCCATCCCCAAAGTCATTGATGAAGACACTGAACAACACCGGCCTCAGCACTGAGCCCTGTGGGACCCCACTGAGTTACCTCTTTGGTGCCAGATAACTCTCCCCAGCAACAACCCTCTGGGTTCTGTCTCTCAGCCAGTTTTCCACCCATCTGGCCATCTCTTCCCAACCCCAAGATCCACCAACTTCCTTATCAACCTTTTATGGGGCACAGAGTCAAGGTCTTGCTGAAATCCAGATAGAGGATGTCTACCGCTTGGCCTCTGTCTACTGTCTTAGTGACACAGTCAAAGAAGTCAATCAGATTTGTTTGACACAATCTGCCCCCATGAGCCCATGCTGCCTTGTATCCTGGAGACCATGTTCCTCCAGATATTTCATAACCTTTCCTTTAGTATGGTCTCCATGAGCTTTCCCACAATGGAGGTCAGACTGACTGGTCTGTATTCCCTGAATCATCCTTGGGACCACTTTTGTGGAAGTGTACTACATGTGCTGTTCTCCAGTCCTGCAGTACCACGCCTGACTCTAGTGAGCTATTAAATAAGTCTGCCAGTGGCCCCTGCTACCCTCAGCCAGTTCTTTAGTACCCTTGCAGTATACTCTGTCCAGGTCTGGTGATTTGTCCACCTTCAATGCCAGCAGCCCTTCCTCACTCTATCCTCATCTATCACTACATCTTTGTCCCCCCCCACTCTTCTTTTTCCTCCTGAAGGCACTGGTCCGTCCTTCTACCTGGTGAAGACAGAACAGAAGTATTCATTTAGTATTTCTGTTTTCCCCATTATCCTCCACCTCCCTCCCTTTCTTAAGCCTAACAATCCCTTCTTTCTTTCCTTTCCTCACTTTTATTAGTGAAAAAATCCTTCTCCCTTCTTAATTCTTTCAGCTATCTGCAGCTCCTTCTGTGACTTTGCTCGCTGGACTTCCATACTTGATTCACTCACTAACCAATCTTAGGTATTTTCCCTATCCAAGTCTTTCTTGGTCTTCCTGAATTTTCTATAGGCCAGCCGCTTTTCCTTTACTGCTAGGCAACCCCAGAACCAAACAAGCTGGGCACTTTGGCCTGTCTTCTTCCCCTGACCTCAACACACTCATCTGGGATAACCAGTATTCTTTCCTAATGATGGACCACCTTTGGTCCACCCACATATCTGCTCTGATGCCCTCCTGATGGCTCGTTAGCACTTCACCCATTTTCCAGAAGTCAGCCCTCCTGAAATCCAAGATTTTTGTCTTAGTCGGATGCTTTCCTGCCCATATCCAACTGGAACCACACTGTGCAATGGTCACTTCCACCCAGTGGCTCCTGACCATTATTTCCTGTACATGCTCCCCATTTGTGAGCACCAGATCAAGAATTGCCTCAGCTCTTGCTGGTTCTGTGATGCCCTGAGCCAGGAACCCACTCTGCAGTCCTTCCAGGATCACCTGACTCCTAGCATGTTGTGGATGCTATGCTCCAGTCCACCTTGGGCAGGTTGAAGTCCCCACAATTACCATCTATCCTTTCCCCACAGCTTCCAATATTTGAGAGCTCAGTTCCCTGTCCTCTCCTCATCCAGACTGGGTCATCTGTAAACCACTCCCAACCTCACCTTTCTTCCTCTATTGGACCTTAATTGAACCCATAATGCCTCCATCTCTCCTTCCTCTGACTCTTCCACTGTGCAAGTTATTTCCTCCCTGATATAAACTGCCACTCCTCCCCCCTTCCTGACTACCCTGTTCCTCCTGTATAGTTTATATTCAGGGTTTGCAAGTCACAGTCATGGTGTGATGTTGCCCAAGTCTAGGTTACTGCAGCTATGTCCACCCTCCTGCCTGTTAATAGTACCTGCAGATCGTTCATCTTGTTTCAAGACTCCGCACATTTTAGGAACCAGCCTCCACCTAGAATCTGACCATCCTTCTCCTTCTATTCTTCTATTCACATTTATCCCATCTTGCATCCTCCATGCCCTTTGTTATATGTCCTCACCCCTCCACCATTTGCTAATTGTTTCTCACCCCTCCACTTCCTCCCCCAGACCTCTTCCATCACTGTGGAAGGAGGTTCACTGACCTCCTCCTCCTCTCAGAGTCTGTGGGCCTGCACGCCCGCTGCCCCCCAGTAGTTTAAATTAAGTTTAGTGGTTATATATTCCCAGGTTTGTTCCCTGAGTCCCTCAAACCCTCCGTACTGAGGTGTAGCCTGTCTGGTGAAAGAGTGCTTTGTTTGACTAGGCTCTCCCAGTCCCACAACACAGATAAACATCTCCTTCCTGCACCCATTTCCTCAGAGAGTCATTAAAATCCTCTATTCTTCTTTTCCTGGCTGTGCTGGTCCTTGGAACTGGTATTACCTCTGAGAAGGCCAGCAAACTTCCTTCCTCCCTGCAGATCTTCCCTATCTCCCTGAACCTACTTTGCACTGCTCAACCTCCTCCCCAGCTAGGTTGTTGGTTCACAAATGTATAACTAAATTAGGGTTTCCGCCAACCTCCCTTACTATTTCCCTTATTCTTGGTCCCACCTTCCCACTGTCTCAACCCTGGCATACAAACCACCCTCCTGTTTGTATTTGGGTCCCCTTCCTTCCCAGTGAATACCCCTAATTATGGAGTCACCTATGATTGCCACCCTTCCATCCCTGCACCCATGCTCCTGTCCTTCCTTTCTTACCTTCGGTACTAGCTGCTTCCCCACCTAGCTGCTCCTCTGCACCCTAGTGCATGTATCTCCACATCCACAATTTATCCCTTAACTGTTTCTCCATCTCTCACTGTGCCCCTCCCTTCTGACTATCTGTATCTACTTTTAGTTTTCCCTCCCTCTTCCTTTCCCTTTCACTTCCTCTCCCCATCCTCCACTACATTTTGCCTGCCTCCTCCTCCCTGCCCACCCTGATTGGTTCCCTCACCCTCCTATGTACTCCTACTGTCAGCCCTGGCTCAACCTGACCTCCTACCTTACCTCCTGCCCCCCAGCCTCCTTCCAGACAGTGGTGCATATCAATTCAATAAAGATACCCTTCTGAATGTCCCATCCCTGATGCTATCGCACATTACTACCCTTCCCTTACCACAAGACTGGGATTTCAGGCTAGAGTCAGTCAAATGTTTGAGTGGCAGAGAGCATTTCTGTAGTCTTCTCTCTTTCTCAGATCATTCTGAAATAGCAGGGAGCTTCTTTGGAACAATGTAGGTGCCCTAATAGTCTTGAGCATCAGTGTCTATGGGCAAAAGAAGATGTCTTATTGATCACTATTGCTGCCCTATCCCATAATGCATTCTCACAGGACACTGCCCATCTCTCCACAGGGTACATCCCTGATTGGCTGGCTTTACTCTGACCTCTGGCCCTTCCGCGTCCTTAAACAAGATCCCCACCCATGGCTGCTGGGCAAACTATATTTAATTTTATTGATTTTGGGCAGTTGTATGGCTTCTGCCACATGTATGCATTTGAGCACTTTTATGATGCTTCTGGTAGAGGGTTTTCCCAGTCTGTCTGACTCCTCTAGAGTTTACAAGGGTAAGGTAAACTGGAAGGGACCCTTAGTGCCTTGCCTTCAGTGCCCTCTTCACTGGCTTGGTTTAACTTAGTGCTCCCTGTCATTTCCATGGCAGTAAGCCAGTTTGTTGTTATTAATTTTCACTTTGGTCCTTGAGGGGCAGACTAGGTGGGTTAAGTGTTCCTTATCTGCTGACAGAGTCTATGTTTCTGTGTTTCTGTGAAAGCGTCTTGCATCCATTTTTCTGGTCCTAGCCAGTCTTGATGTGTGCCTCTGGGCACAGATATGCAAGTGACTTCATCCATGGTGGGAATTAAGCCAGCATGCATGAAGAAAAACAGAAGAGCCACTGCAGTATGCTTCCTGTTCCCAAGCTACAGTCCATGGGGACCTAGAGCAGTAAAAGTTCATGCTGGCAGCAGAGTGGGAGGAGGGCACTGTGCTTCTGGGCCGACAGACAAGGTAAGCCCCTTTGGATGGTTGTTGTTGCACTAATACCAACTGACTAACTCTGCATGTCAAAAATAAGGGATTGGCTAGCCCATTAGCACAGCAGTAGGGCTACTGCTCGCAATGCAAGTGAGCTGAGTTTGGGAATGAGCTCTGCCATCAGGGGGCTGGGTGGAGGAAGATTAAGCATTCCAGAGGACACGCTCTCTTCCAGAGAAGGAAAGTAGATGCTGTCGCTATCACACTGCTACCTGGGTGACCACAGTTAGAAGTGCAGCGGTGACACAGTAGGACAGGGATGATGGTCTGGCTCTGCTTTGGTACACTCTCGTGTACTGACATGGAATCCTTAGTGCACTGACATCCCACAGGGTGGGGACCTAGAAAAGAAAGTGCCTGTCTCACATGGGATGATCCTGGGTGAGCTCAGGCCATGGCCTCAGTTATTGTCCACTCGATGTGCACCCTGGGAATCCAACTTCCTTTAACAGAAAGAGGTGAGAGGCTGGACCTAGCATGGCTTGACCCAGAAAGGTCAGGACCATGGAGTTGAAAGCTTTCTCAAGGCAAGTGGCAGGGACCCTGGGGTGGGATGGGTTCATCCTGGGGAAAGGGGCTAAAGCAATGGGAGCACTAAATGTAAATAAATTTAAAAAAATGACTTCTTATATATAACCTGTCCTCTCTCTTTGGAGCATTCCTTAACCACCTTTGGTTTCCTTAACCTCCTGTGCTTGCATAATTCTTAATGTCATTGTCTGTGGCTTGTAAAGTGGTTTGGGATACAATGCGTATGGAAGGCATGGTATAAAATAAACATACTTTGTATTCCTTATGTTAGCTTAGGCAACCCCTTGTGTGTGTGGAGTGATGCAGAAGGCAATGTGTTCTAGAGGTTGGAGGACTATGATTCAGGAGATGTCAGGTTCACATCTACCATACACGCTCACAGACACACACACACATGCACAAAACCTTTGGTTGAGGAAATCCCAGGTTCAAATTCCACCAACACGCACACTGAACCAGTGGTTCAGGAGATCCCAGGTTCAAATTCTACCTTATAAAATGGGAAAAGGATTTCCAAGCAATCTGATTGGTTGTTAGCAGTGCATTAGATGTATCTAATGCACAGCTATCACTAACCCATTTAGAATACACAGGCCCATTTTATAAGTGCAATAAACCACTCGATGTGCATTAGATGATTTAATGCACGGTTGACTGGACGACCGGCCTGTAGCCTGCCTCACTATGTCTCACTTAGCCGCATTAGAACCGTCTACCGCACAACCCATCGTGGTCTTATTGCTTACACACACACACACACACACACACACCAAGCTGTGGTCCAGAAAATGGCAGGTTCAAATTCTACCACACGCACACTGAACCAGTGGTCCAGGAGATCCCAGGTTCAAATTCTACACACACACATGCACGCACGCATGCACACACACACACACACACTGAACCTGTAGTCCAGGAGATCATGAGGATCAAATTCTACCACACACACACACACACACACACACACACACACACACTGAACCTGTGGTCCAGATCATCTGGATCAAATTGTGCCACACACACACACACACACACACACAAACACCGGTGACCTTGAGCAAGCACTTTTCCTCATGTACATACGTCCATCCAGCTATAGAAATAGGCAGAAGTCAAACCCCTCTGAAACTGAGATGCAGCAGTTGAACTACCCTGTAGATGAATTTAAAATGAAACAGGAAAACATTAACAAAAATCAAAATCAAAACACAAAACTCATCCCTTCTGGCTGCTGCTCTATGACAGTCTTCTGTATGTTCTCATTTTCAGTCATTACTCATGTATGGAATCCAATTCTCAAGGGACCAAGCAGCCACCAACACGTTGGGTAGTGATAAATGCCACTCATTTTAGCACATAGCACATAATTTAGTTTTAAAAGGTAACAGTACTTGATTCTCAGTTCTAAAGAAAATAATCCGTTTGCATTCTGATGGATACAGCCTTTCAACCCCTGAGTCCAAATAAAGTTATGTAGTCTCAAAACCGCTTTATGTGAGGTAGCCAGTAGTTCACACCAAAACAAAAATAAAAGTATGGCATAACTGTCTCAGTTGTAAATGATGATGAAAACCAAGTCTTTCAGGCATAGGAGTATGCCGCTATGTCAAAGGTGAAGTGCAGGTAAAGCAATGCATCACTCTGTGTTGTGTGAACATGACAGCTTTTTTTTTAAATTGTTAGAAAGTGTTTTTTGTTTTATATTTTGCCATTGCTCTAATTTTTTGGTGGTATTTTTCTTTTATTATTGCCAAAGAGTTTAAAATGTAACTAATGACCGTACACCTCATTTTCCTCTATAGCTTATGTCTGGAGTTTACAGTTGAAAGACTTATGGTCCTTGGTACTGTCATGAAAACAAGTGGTCACATCTCAGGCTACCTTCCCATTTATGAGTTGCTGTTCCTATAAGACTTGCTGTGCCATGGACTGATGCATCAGGCATGAATTCCTGTATGTTCAAATTCTGTCGGCAGCCTAATAGCGTGTGTTAAGCACTTTATCATTACAGATGCTATTTTTATGTTGGCTTGCACGCTAGCCAAAATCTTGTGGTAGTAGCAGATTTCTGAGGTGTGTCAGTGTGGGCAAATGCAGGGCACGCATTAGTAGGTGCATCCCTCATTCCCTAATAAGCCAGTAAGCAGGCCACACAAGAAATATGGAAAGTGGTCACCACTTGTAAGGGAAAGTGCCACTGCAATGAGAGACAAGATCGTCATGCAGTGGCACAATAACATGCTTCCCAACGCTCCTTTCCTGGGGAAGTATTTCAAAAAATATGGTGGCAGTGGTGCTGCCACCGCCGCATTAAAATGTGTAGGCAGCCACTCAGAGGAGCCCAATCCCTCTGTCAACATGTAAAATCCTCCCCTCCAAGACTGTGTGGAACACTGGGAGCCCCCACAGTGTGCCTCCCCATAAGGAAAGCTGATGGTCATTGGCATGTTCCGCCCCACCCCATTCTGTGCCACACTGGGAGCCCAGCCCAGTGTGGCCAACATCACCCCCAAAGTCATGGGCACACTGGGAGCTCACCCCAGTGGGAACAACACCTGTAAAAAACATTTGTCAATGCCGAATGTTTGCTTGCTGGCATTGGCATTGGTAGTGTAGGAGTTAGAGCTGCATAATAGGAATGGCAGTGAAGTATTGAACTGAAGCCAACCCCGCCACCACCCTGCAGAGACTGACTGGCATTGGGGTGTGCCTTTGGGTCGCCAGACATAACGGTCAACGCCATTTCACCACACCCTACCATGCAGACACTGACAAATGTCACGGTGTGCCTTGGAGTCTTTGGTCCTTATGCTCACCCCATTCCATCAGGAAATACGATGAGATGGGTGCTATATAGGAGAATGGGGTGAACTTTGGGGTCAAGAGTCCAAGGCACACCTTGATGTCTCTTACTGGCTGCAGGGTGTGGAATGGTATGAGCACTGCAGGCGAGAATCCCGAGTCATACCCTGATGCCTGTCAGTCTCTACAGGGTGGGGCGTTATGGTCAGAAACCCTAACGCCTCAGGCGTTCGCTGGCATTTTCACTCCAAATTTTCAACATGGGTTTTTGTGACCCCACCTTGTGAACAGTGGTAATATCAGTTCATTATCCGAAAGCTGATTTTGCACAGCGACTATGCCATTTGGCACCACAGGTGGAAAACACATTTGGAACAGGATGTGAAAATGACAGCTGTACTGTTCATGGGGAGGTGGAAAAATGGCAATGTTGAAAATCTGCAGTGAAAATATTAAAAACTGGTGAAGTCACGAGTGTGTGTAGAAACTGGGCAATGCACACCCATAATGCAATTAGTTTGGGGATGTTTTACAGCAGATTGTCAACACAGGCATTTTGGAACCTCCCTCATGAACAATGTCACTGTGATTTTCTTAATCTGTCCAGAACAGTGATTTCCACAGCGATCATGCATTTCTACGCTGGAAGTGCGAAACACATTTCAGCCATGGTGAGAAAAATGACAGCTGTACTGTTCATAAAGAAGTGTGGAAAATGCCAGTGGTGAAAATCTAGACTGAAAATATTAGAAATCAATGAACTTATGAGGGTGCGTGGAAACTGCACAATGGTCACTGTAATAGTCTATTTTATGGATTTTTTCACCAGATTTTAACATAGCCATTGTAACATTCTCTGTTCATGAACAGTGTCACTGTGATTTTCTTAATCTGTCCCGAACATTGATTTCGCACACCGACTGTGCCATTGTGCGCCATATATGCAGAAACATGTTTTGGGTGAGATGTGAAAAATGACAGCTGTACTGCTCATAAGGAGGTGTGGTAAAATGGCAATGTTGAAAATCTGGAGTGAAAATAGTGAAAATTACGTGCCCGGTCCACAGAAGATCTTCGACTGGACTGTGGAGGTAAGTATGGGGTGAGGGAGGTTTGGGGAGGCAGGGTGTGCAGTGGGTGGGTACGGGTTGTGGGAGGAGGGTTCCAGGGAGAATGCCGGGGACCATTTCCTTCATTACAAGTAAAAAAGACATTGCAGGACGTTTTTTTTTATTTAGGGCAATGTGGCACGCTGGGGTGGGCCTAGCGTGCCAAATGAGGCTTTTTGGGGGCTGTAGCCGATAGGATTGGGCACCCCTGTCAGCACACAACAAGTGGGGGCACATTATGCCGACAGGATTGGGGCACCCGTTGGCACACAACAACGGGGGTTGATTATGCCTGACAGGGATTGGGCACCCCATCGCAGACAAGAAAAGCGGGTGGGACGTTACATACTGCCGACGGGAGTGGCCCCCATCGCAACATACATCTGGGCCACTGCTGCCGATGGGGATTTTGGCCCCATCAGCAAACAAACGTGTTGGGGGACACATGCTGCCAGGGAGATTGGGCACCCCATCGGCAGGGGAGCTGGAAATATTTTGTTTGTGAACAGGTGGCAACTACCACCATGTTCACAAACAATATCAGTGTGTGAATATCCTGTCCTGCAATGACGGGTCACCCTCATTGCAGTGAATGGCTGATGCTGCAATGACGCAGGTGGCCTCTGATTGCAGCGGCTATTTTTCACAAGTTTGTGGCAACGCTCCAAACTACTGTCACCGGCTGTGTCCCCACTATTGGTGGACATCACACATGCCACAAAATGCCGTGCAGGTATTGGCCTCAACAGTGCCGCACCTCCAGAACCTGCTTTGGCACCAAGCTACTGCAATATGCGCCTTGTGCTGTGTGCAAGGAAACATAAAAAAACGAAAACTGTCCATGTGTTCCTTTTTTAACATACCTGAAAAAGAAAATGGACTCTCACCGTGGGGTCTCCTCCCCAACTGGCACCACCCTCTGCCCACCCACCTCCCCACACCCCTTCACCCCATACTTACCTCCGGAGCTTGGCGTGACGATTTTCGTGGACCAGGAATATGTCTGGACTCTTCAAAGCCGACTCGAAATGCCGTAATCTGTATAATGGTATAAATGGGTGTTTCCAACTTTGGTGCATGTCTCAGCCATTTTTAGAATTTTGCCCCAAGTTTTCAACATGGGGTGCTTGGGACCGCACCTCATGAACACATGCACTGTCATCTCATTACTCAGGTCTGAAAGGTCATTTTGTGGTCACTGAGTGAAATCACCTTTCAGGACCGATTAACAAAATGACAATGCACTGTTCATGAGATGGGGTCCCAAAAACTTATCTGGCAAATTTGGTGGAAAAATTCTAAAAATGACCTGTTATGAGCGTGCATTGCACAATTTCAATGCACGCACATAACTTTGCCAATTTCTAATATTTTCACCCAGAATTTCAACATTGCCCTTTTTCACACTCCTTATGAATGGTACTGCTGTCATTTTCCACATCCTGCCCGAAATGTGTTTTCACACATGTGGTGCACAATGGCGTGGTCACTGTGGGAAATCATAGTTTGAGCCAGATTAACAAAGTCACAGTAACACTGTTCATGACCTGAGTGCTCAAAATACCTATGTTGAAAATTTGGTTATACAAATCGCCAAAATAATTGCTTTATGGGCATGTGCTGTGCAGTTTCTACTCACGCCGTGATGTCACCCATTTTCATATTTTCACTCCAGACTTTCAACAATGCCATTTTTGTTACACCTCCTCATGAACAGTGCAGCTGTCATTTTCACATCCTGTCGGAAATCTGTTTTGCACCTGTTTCGCCAAAATGCACAGTCGCTGTACAAAATCACCTTTCTCGCAAACAAACTCATAGTGCCACTGTTCATGAGGTAGGTCAGAAACGCCCACGCTTGAAAATTTGGAGTGAAAATACCAACAAATGCCCTGGAACATTAGGGTTCCCACCAATGATGCCCCACCCTGTACAGACTGACAGGTGTCAGGGTATGACTTGCCATTGTCGGCTGTAATGCTTACGCTATTCCACCCTCCCCACTCCTGCAGCCAGTGACAGGTGTCGAGGTGTGCCTTGGACTCTTCGCCCAACATTCACCCCATTCTCCTACACTGCACCTATGTCAGTATATTTCCTTATGGAATGGGGTGAGAGTGAGGCTTGAAGACCACAAGGCATTTGCGGCACTTGTCGCCTCTGTGAGGTAGGGTGAGGTGAAATGGCATGAGGGTTATGGCCAGTGATACAAAGGCACACCACAATGCCTGTCACTCTCTGCATGGTGTGACTGGGGTCGCTGTCAGTTCACTACTTCACTGCCAATCCTATTGTGCATCTCTCTTGACTCCAGCACTACCAAGGCCAGTGCCAGCAAGCCAACATTTGGCATTGACAAATGCTTGTTTTATTACTTGCAACTTGTATATTTATAGAATGCCATTCCCAGTAGTATGCATTCTGTCACTGACACAGTAAGGAACTAGCAAGCTTGATCCATACATATTATTTACTTGGGGTGTCAGTCACAGCGTGAAAAGGCCCTAAAACCATGGGATGCAAGACAAATGCATTTTGAACCACTTTATTGCTGTTGACACATGATTATTTTAAACTGATTGTTATTCAGAAGTGAGAGGAGAAAGTTAAGTGATAAGTTACTCATTAGCCTTGCTATAACAAACTTATGAAATCTAGAACCTGTCTCATTAACTGTTCAGATCCTTCGTAATTTTTCCCAATATTATTGTTGTTCTACTTTACATATAAGAGCTGGTTGCTGAGCAGTTGCTAAATACAAAAAGATACGCTTTTAATTAATTACACTCGCTACATGCTGGCGACACAGCTTTACTGTGATGCACACAGGTGCTAAGGGAGATTGTTTTCCTCATGATTATATAATGTAATAAGAATTATGAAAGAAATTAATGGGTAGCTGGCACCTGATCTGCAAGGTGCGGTAAACAATCTTATGTAAACTAGGCTCAATTCACTCACTCAGTATTTACTGCTTTGTAATATATAAAGGAAGGAGCATGCTGTGTAAGTTTTCACCAAAGTGCTTTGTTGTAGTAAGTGCTGGAACACTGTGCTGGTAGTCATACAGACCGCAAACTTCCAATACATTCATAGCACAGAGCACTTTGGTGAAAACTTGCAAGGCATGCTGCTCCTTCCTTTATATATTACATAGCAGTGAATACTGAATGCATGAATTGAACCTAGTTTACATAAGATTGTCTACCACGTCCTTGCAGATCGAGGTGCCGCTACCCATCCATTTCTTTCATTGATTCAGTTAGCATGGCATTGCTCTTCCCTGGTGTATTTTCCACATCATATCTGCAATAAGAATGTGATTCTTCACCTGCTGTAGATGGCTGAAATGAAAATCACGGTGAACCATATCGCTAGTTAGACTGGTGGCTGGTGGGATATACTACTGCCTTATTAGGGAATCATTGACCCATTTAGTAGTTTTGACTTGTCTGTCCCGGCAAATAGCTACTTAGACTATTACATGAGATGGACCTTTGTTAACATCCTGAAGACAATTTTTACAAAGAAGCACTGTGCTTAAGCTTGGAAGTGAAGCACCACATTGGGCACTTCAAACAGCATCCTGATGTCCATCCCAATGTCACAGGACAGTCTCCTTGTACATAGCCTATTTTACTGTACAACAGCACTATGGAAGGGGGCTGCCGACAGCAGAAATACAGAATCGAAATGCAACTTTTACATAAATAGTGCATTGAAAGGATTATGAAACAGTAAAGCTAGCACTACGAATAAATTCACATTATGTGTCTTGCATACCCTAAAGAAACCAGCATTAAATTAAAATGCTGTGAACTGTGTGCTGAACAGCTGAGAAGGTCTGTGAATCTCGCTACAGTGACATCATCACACTCGACATCTGGGTGCGCGTATGAGCGCGGCAAGAGAGAACATAAAATGCATACTGAACACTGGGGAGTTACGGAGTGAATTTAAAAAATACATACTGAGGATTTCTTCCAAACTTCACAAGGATGACTGGCACAGAATACTACATCAAGCGAGTACACTTGATCATGGCTTAGGTACCTAAAACCCCTATTTACTTGTCCTTTAAATTGTTGCACTCCATTACCACCCCTGCTGCTGTAGTGGAAGTGACCATCCCTCCTGCATAGGTGCAGTATGGAGATGTTCAGCTCCCTTAAAACCTGCTTCCCTGAGCTTAATACAATTGTTTTCAAATGAGCCCAAACTACAGTACATATAGGCATTATTAAGCAGTTATTTTTTTCCTTGGTCAATGAGAGCCTTAGAAGGCATTGATTCGGTTCTGTGGTGCACAGGAAATGCCGATTTTGAATCCGTAGACAGGTCTGTCAGCAGGAATGTGGAATGTTTGTAGACTAACTCTGTTGTAATTACACTCATTGATAAGCAGGGTGGCTTCATGCAGCTGACAGTGGCAGAACTGTTCTTTTGCTGCTACCCTGGGAAAGACAAAATCACACACCACAGTGAGAGTAACAACAAGTATTTGACAATGCCGAATGTTGCTTGCTTCTATGTGCTGTTTAGGTATTTGAAGTCATTGGAGTGCAAATATTGAAAATTTGCAGGAATCCCACGAAAAGTGAGGAACCGCGCAACGACGCCGTAAACAGTCATTGTTAGGGAAATTTTTCTGAAATTTTCAACATAGCCATTTTAAGACCTCTGCTCATGAACAGTGTCACTGTGATTTTGTTAATGTGTCCTATACGTTGAGTTTGCACACCGATTGTGCCATTGTGCGCTACATGGGCGGAACACGCTTTGGGCAGAATGTGAAAATGACAGCTGTACTGCTCATAAGGAGGTGTGGTAAAATGGCAATGTTGAAAATCTGGAGTGGAAATATTGAAAATTCGCGAAACCCACGAAGCGCATGTGGAACTGTGCAACGACACCGTAAAACAGTCATTTTTAGGAATTCTTTCACCAAATTTTCAACATTGCCATTTTAAGATCTCTGCTCATGAACAGTGACACTGTGATTTTCTTAATGTGTCCCATACACTGAGTTCGCACACCAACTACGCCATTGTGCGCTACATGGGCAGAAACATGTTTAGGGCAGGATGTGAAAATGACAGCTGTACTGCTCATGAGGAGGTGTGGTAAAATGGCAATGTTGAAAATCTGGAGTGAAAATATTGAAAATTTGTGAACTTCTGACCTACGTAGGAACTTGCTCCAGCATCGGCTGTAAAACAGTCATTTTAGGAATTTTTCACCAAATTTTCAACATAGCCATTTTAAGACCTCTGCTCATGAACAATGTCACTGCAATTTTCTTAATTTGTCCTGTATATTGATTTGCACACCGACTGCGCCATTCTGGCTCTACAAGGGGAAACACATTTTGGGTGAGATGTGAAAATGACAGCTGTACTACTCATAAGAAGTGTGGTAAAATGGCAATGTTGAAAATCTGGAGTGAAAATATTGAAATTTCGCAAACTTATGAGCCTGCGTAGGAACCGCGCAATGCACGCTCAAAAACAGTCATTTTTGAATTTTGGACAATTTTCAACATGGGTTTTGGGACCCCTTCTCATGAATGATGTCACTGTCATGGCAGTATTCAGGCCCGGCGGGTGATTTTGCAGTCACTGCGTAAATCACCTTGCGGCCCGAATAACGCCATGACAGTGACATCATTCAGAGAAGGGTCCTAAACCTTATGTTGAAAATTTGGTGCAAAATTCCCAAAATGTCTGAGATATGCACAAAGTCGAACCCTCTATCTAGCCCATTATACAGCTTACCGGCATTTCCTCAGTTCGCAGTCGGCTTTGAAGAGTGCAGACGTGTTCCTGGTCCACGAATCGTCGCACCAGAGTCCGGAGAGAGTAGTATGGGGTGAGGGTGTGGGGAAGGCTGCAAGGTGCGCAGGGTGAGGCGGGTTGTGGGGGGTCGGGAGGCAGCGCGGCAGGGACGTTTTGTTTCATAGGTTTTAAAAAAAATGTCGTGGGGACGTTTGCCACGCTGGGGTGGGCTCCCAGCATGGCACAAGGACGGGGGCCGTTCAGCTGATGGGGAATTGGGCACCCCATCAGCCAAAGGACTGATTGCCATGCTGGGTGGGCTCTCAGTGTGGCACCAACTACTGGTGGGGAACGCGCAGCTCAGCCGACGGGATTGGGCACCCGTTGCTTACACAGTACGCTTGGGGTGCGCACGCCTGTGTTTGGGAGTTACTTATCGCTGCTCACTGAAGCGTAGTCTCCCCTTTCAATTGTGTTACTGCATTTTGGAGCATGTCATAGACAGCTCCAAAATGCATTGCTTACAGGGCGCCGCTGCCAGCTCACTGACTGAATTGGAGGAGGAGGTGACACACCTCCGAAATCTCCGATGATGGCACTATGTTTCTTGTACATCGTGCAAGCAACATAAAATGGGATTCATCAAAGTACATTATTATTTGAAACATCGTATTATTTCAGGATGGAAATAGTGCAGCTTGTGTCACAAACATAATGTGTGGCATCTATTGTATTACAAAAAAACATAGTCATCTTTCAGTTTCATCAGACATATCTACCAACTTCCCATGAGTAGCTAATATCTTGAGAAAGTTGTGCATATTGCATCATCTGCAGATAAATTAGTTGAATTTAGAACTAGGCATCATAGCTTGTGCCATGGGGACAGAAGCACAACCTTGAGATCCATTGTGGATGTGCCAGTGTATTTACATTTTTTGTGGAAGCACATTGACCTTTTGTGATGAAATTTCCTCTTGTGTTGCAAAACAATACTGAAATAGTTGGAGAGCTGGCAACAGGTTTGTTTCAAGTATAAGCAAGCCTCTTCAAAAGAAACGATTAGGGAGTGTGCATCTAGTTATCAATACACTATGTACATCATGCTACACTACCGAGTTTATATGTAACTGATGTGTCCAAAATTTCAACCAGGTGTTTTAGAAAAGCTTTAAAAACTGATTTCATTTCTCATTTTTTGTACTGACCCCCAACCAGTAGGGGAGGTAGCTGGTTACTAGTAAGTGAAAAGTAGATTCCAGGATGCCCACTGCCTTAACAATGACTGTACTCTAATAGTCATGGGGAGTTTTCAAGGCAGACAACCAATTCATAATACAGTATGATGGAAACTCAGCTCCAAGGAAGACTGGTTAAATATTTTACTTTTAACCAGCTCAGCAACATTTTTATGTATCTTGGTTTCTTTTCCAGCTTACCTACCCTACCTGTGTGCTGCAGTTTCTGTCTACATATCTTGGGACTAAAGATAAATAAACTTTTAATCATTCTTTTTGGAGTCGAGTTTACATCATACTGTACTTTGAAATGGTTACTAGTTGGTGCTATGCGAAGACAAGCATTTTTGAGCTTCAGGTTGGCACGAGTTAATAGCAGTGGGAGGAGCATAGATATAGTTTAATCTGCAGCAGACAGTTCAGACAGACAGATTCAGATCTGGGAATCAGTTAGATCAAACATTTAGAACAGACCTCCAGGTGATAAATCCTCAGGTCCCTAGTGAGGAATATCATTATGGCCAACATGTACTGGGACCACCAGGAGGGTATAGGGATTGTAGAGGGTTTCCCACCAAGAAGACTAATATGTTGGCCAAAAGGCCTGAAGATGGTTCTCTGAAGCTCAGAGCGAGACCCTGGTATGGGGTGATTTTGGTTAGTACCCATGTCAAGGAAGATGGAATACAAAGAAGCATGTGGAGGATCGGATGTAGACTAGGTCTAGTAAAGATCTCAGTTTTCAGACTTGGAGGAGTCCTGAGGCAGAGGAACCTCAGGTCCTATAGCTACCATGAGGTTTAGGGTATGGTAGGTGTTATCAGGCCTGTTGGCTTGACCTGTCTATGCAGACATGAAATGGTGCTCTGCAATGCCAGCACAGCTGTAAATCACATGATGTCAGTAAAGTAAGAGTTTAATATGATGCTGGACCTTTATGGTCACACTGGAATGCATTGATCAGCAATAACGTGAGCCCCTGGAGAGCTGGGAGTCCCTTGCTAAGGGAGCATCTTTCTGCCTAATGCTTCATACTTTTATGTGAATTAATGCTGACTCTGGCTTTTACAGTCACATGCCTTAAGGGTATAACTTACAGAAATGGCAGAGCTCTTGATTTGAAACACAGGTCAAAAGAAGAGAGTCAGCCTGAAGGTCACTGGTTGAGTCACAGTAATGTTGAAGGCCTGCTTCAAGGTAGCAGTGAAATGTGGTCGGAGGCTGGATTGAGATAGGGTTACCATGCACTTTCATTCACAAATCTCACTTGTCCCAACAAGATGCCCTGAAAACATGTAATTTGGAGGCTGGAAGAGCCTTAAACCTAACCGATATTAGGAGCTGAGGGGTGGAACCACCTTCCTAATGTGTAACTAATGTAACTACTGTATATGGCTGAATTACTATGACAAAATGAATTAAGTCCCCAGGTCATATTGCAGTTAACTACGAACCTTCATGGTTTATTTTTAATGTCTAACAATGCTGCTTTACTGGCACAAGTATTTCTTTACTGAGTCCCAAACAGCACACTATCCAGACCCACATTAAAGCCATGATCCAGAAATAAATACAAATCTTTGCTGTGAGGAATTCCTCCCATTGAGCACAACATCTGGACAGGGAGGGTCCCAGGGCATTGCCCAAGGACTAACAGGGGGCTCACCTGCCAATGCAGGTGGTTTGAACAGGACAGCCAGAAGCGAGAGAGTCACAGAACAAGGGTGACATGTGCATATTCATAGTGGTTCAGTTTTAAAAGTGGAAGCATGTTTTTTTAAGTATACTTTATTGTTCCTTAGAAATATATGAATCCCAGTTATCAGTGAATGTCAGAATCATGTACACCTACAGTAGTAATAACCTCCAGTTATAAGTTGTTCTGTTTATCAGCAGTTTATATGTTGTTGATATTTGCTGACAACAGTAAATAATGTTACTTTTTCTAAAAAAACTGAGGCATAAAAATAAATGTGGTTGTGGAAAATACATAAAAATAAATGTGATTTTGCTTGTACACCTGTTTCAATATGAACACAAATAAAGAAGTGTGAAGCAAGTTTTAAAGCTTTTCTGCAAACTGTACTTTTTGTCACAATTATTACACAGAAACATAGAATTTGACAGCAGATAAGGACCACTTGGCTCATCCAGTCTGCCCATTTCTCCTTACCGACACTATTACTGCAGACCGTGCCCAATACACAGCTCTTTCTCCTCCTCCCTTCCTCTCCCATGATTCCCTTGGTGCTTTCCCATGCATTCTTGAACCCCACCACCGTTGCCCCCACCACCTCCTCTGCTGGAAGGCTGTTCCAGGAATTCACTACTCTTCTTTGAAGAACTGCTTTCCTCATCTCTCCTGAATCTACCCCTAGCTTCACAAAACAGCATAGCAACATATAGTAAACTCTGTATAGTAGCTTGATATAGTTTCTAGACACTGTAGAGTAGCTTGTTATAGTTTCGTCTACATGTAATCTTCCTCAAAGGTTCACAGTAATATCTACGTAGTTGAGTTACTTTCAATTTAATGAGATACAGGCTGTCTACCTACCATATTAGCACTTCAAATCAGATGACCTTTTGCATTTAGGACACTAAATTAGGGTGGCATTCTAAACAGAATATATACAGGAACCTATCAGCAACAAGGCTGTGTTTCTATCCAGGGCTCTGATGAACATTGTAAACCACAAGAACGAAGCTTAGGTGGTCTTGTGATGTCATTAACCCCAAAGATGGAAACAGCCTTGTTGTGAAGGTTCCTATCTGTTATTGTTAATAGTACATGTAGAGGATATGTGATGGATGCTCATGAAGTATGATATTTACCTTCATGAGTGGTCAGTGACCTCTTGACCATCATGAGTGGCAAGTGCAAATCACATGTGTGGTTTATACACTATACATTAGTGTTATAAGCTAGTGGCATTTTATTAAAAAGTAAAAGTTTCCCATTTCTGTAGTTTCTGGTAGCTTGTGCTGACTGGAGCTCAAGCTTTATAGACTACAGGGCACAAGTGGCAGAATGAAATGCTTGCTGTGATGTACCCAACTAGCTAGATAAATTGTGTGCTGTACCCCACTGTGGAGATAAAAATATGTCTGGCTAGTTGGTGTTCTCTAGTACTGACAGCATTTTTATTTAGCACAAAATGCTAATGTATATTGTATAAAGTTTTTTTTATAGAGCTGTTTGGTTCCCATTGCCTCCTATTGCCAACTGGTGATGGGGACACATAGGTGTTTTACAGGTTTTCTCCTGACCCACCCCGAGGCCCCGGCACATGGCTGTGTGAGTGTGTGGAGGCACGCCACGCACTCCATGGCACCAGCTCAGCCCCTTCCACCTCCCATAACTGTTTTCCACCCCTCTGCCTACGCTACCCACTGCGCGTCCCCACCTGGTGGGAATGGAACTATGGAGGGGTGCCAACCCACCTCACCACCCTCAAGAGAGGAGAGGAGAGCTGCCCATCGGCATGCTCTATCCTGCTGTACTCTCTCCCCCACGCTGGTTTCCCAATGACCTGAAGGTTGTTCCGAACCGGGTTGCCGGCAAAGTGCGAGGTGTGGCGTCCAGTGCCTCAGCACCACTGGGCCAGCACTAAAGTTCTTTATTTTAAAATAAAAATAGCTATTCTTCAACCAGCTGCATATAACCCACATAGGAACTGCTGAAATTAATATGTTTAGTTGTAGCCCACTGGCTGTGATATCAGTCAGTCCCACAACCCATCACATAAACCAGGCTGCAGTTTGTTGTTAAATTAAAACAAAAGACACACACACCTATGCTCAATACCCCCGTTGCCAGATAAGGATGGATAGATAGATAGATAGATAGATAGATAGATAGATTCATTCTGTAGATAGATATATAGACAGACAAACAGATAGATAGATAGATAGATAGATAGATAGATAGATAGATAGATAGATAGATAGATAGATAGATAGACAGATTTTTATTGACAAGCATGTATGAAACAATGTTTGTTACATGCAATATTCCATGCATCATTTAAAATCAGATATTTTGTTATATTCCATAATAACACATTCATCAAAACTTGTGCAAATAAAACATCAAATTTTCCCTGCATTTTCACTTTTACAAAATCTTTCAATTTATTCAATACTCTTTGTGCAAAGCTAGCTAGTGCAAAATATATATTATTTCAATCAGGTGCAAAATCCTTTCTAATTTCTCGTTAATTTCCATTCTCTTTAACCTATTCAACCTTGAGGATAATAACTGTCTCTTTCTCTCTTAAAGACTGGACATTCCAACAAAACATGTTTACTTGTAAGATTTGTCATTATTTCACAAATGCATAACTGTTCGGGAGTACCTGGGATTAAAGCTCCCTATTTGTTAGAAATCCCAATCTTAATTTTGTTAAAACTCTTCTCTGTTTCACAGTCTCACATACCCTTAAATATTTCTCCTCTTCAAAGTATGTTTTATTTTCTTATAGATTACATTTGTCATGAATCCTTATACTACTCACATCTTGTTGCATTGCTGTATCTTCAAAACTCTGACTAACAATATCTTTAAATTTGGTGGGTCACAGGTTCAATATACATATAGTTATATAATACTCCATTGTTTTTAGTTTATCATTTAACATTTTAAACCACCCATTCTTATTCAAACGATTATCAATTTTTCAACTTTTTCTCCACCCAACAATGATGGAGTATACGATCTTCGGTGCTTGCATTATTTTTTTTAAATTTATACTCCTTTTTATTACTGTTGACATAGACAAGGTTCCTGTTTCTGCCCTTATAGCCTCATTTAAAGTTGACCTTGGTACCCGAGTAGTTTCTTTAAATAGGAGTTTTCATAATCTCTATAGGTTTAAGATTAGTACCAGGACCCCATACGTCTGCACCATATAATATTTGTGCATTTATTTTAGCTTCATAACATCTTTCCTGTGCTACAAAGGAATTATTTGCAAATGCATTTGCAAATCTTGTGATTCCAACATTGTCTTTGTAGCACTATTTATCGCTTTCTTTACAGGTGAATTCCAGCTCAAATTTCTGTTCATTAAAACACCTATTTGAAACTCTTTAATCTCTTTGATAGTATCTGACCCTATTTTACATTCTTTCACATTTCTCTTTCCCTGCCACATAAAGTTATTTTGTTTTTTTCTATATTTAATTGTAATTCAAGTTTTAAAGAGTTTCTTTTACTTTAATCAATGCCCTTTTAGGCTCCAACGGGTCTGAGATATTACCACCACATCATCGGCAAACAACAAGATTTTTACATCTAATTTATTTATATTTGGGGGAATATGTCTATTTCTTCTAACTCATCCACTAGTGTATCTATATATAAGTTGAACAGGGTCAGAGCTAGGCAACCTTGCTTAACTCCTGCTTCTACTTTTACTTGGTCCGTCACTTCACGTTGTTTACTATACCTTACTACTACTCTATTATTAGAATGTAAAGTCTTTATAATTTCTAAGAGGACTTTATTAATCCTCCTCTTTGAAAGAATTTCCCACAAAATGTGTCTATTAATTGAATCAAATGCAGCTTTTATATCAAGAAAGGACATGCAAATGTTACCATTTTTCTGTCCACATATTTTTCCAAAATATAACATAGAATAAAGATTTGTTCAATTTTGACCTTCCTTTACCAAAAGCCAGCCTGATTTCTAGAAAGTATTTTCCTTTGTCTACCCAGGATTGCAATCTGGATAGAAGTATTCTAGTAAATAATTTTGTGCTTATATTTAATAAGGTTATTGGCCTATAGTTTTCTGGTAGTGTTAAAGACCCTTCTTATGGAGGGAACTATTACCCTATATTCCATCTAGCAGGTATTTTATTAGATTGGATTATGCTTTCAAAGAGGGTACCAAGACCTCAGCCCACCATTCTGGATCTGCTTGAAACATTTTTGCACTTATTCCATCCACCCGGTGCTTTATTTTTTTATGATTTAATTGCTAAAATTACTTCTTCCTTAGAAATGGCTAGGTTCCTTGCCTCATAATTTATACATTTTATATTCATATTTATCATCTTGTCCCTATGTTCTAATAGTGTAGATTTTTTATCAAAAATTTTTCCAAAATGTTGTTCCCATGATTCAGGTGAAATAACTGCTTCAAGATTAAATGTCATTTTGCCTATGCCATAAACCACTAACTGCCAAAAAGAAAACTATCCTTATTAACTATTGCTCCCTGCAATCTAGACCATAGATTATTAGTAAATTCATACTCTTTTTTATAAGGATCTTATATTCCTCTTTGACCATTTTAATTCTAATCTGTCATTTACTTCCTTATACTTTGTAACCCTTTTCCCCAACTGGTTTATAATTTTCACGTATATGATTAGAATCATCATCAAATGATTTTGCTTTGTTTAGGCCTCGACTCTTAGATTCTTGTTGATAGTTTTTAACTCTTTATAGAGATAATCTTCCAATTCTATATAAAGCTGTTGTATCTCTCTCTCTGGTCCTCCTTTATCTTATCAGGGTAATTTTCCTGAATTTGTTTTTTTTTACTTGATATTTTGGGTCATCTAATAAAGTCAGGAGTTTCTGAATATTATATTGGGTCCACTTTTATTCTTTTGTATTATATAACATCATATTATTCTCTATCCACTCTAGACATTCTAATTTCCCATATGTTTTGTCCCTTTAACTTTAATTTTTAGTTCAATGGGTCTGTGATCACTATCCAGTTGTCTAACACTCTTAAATTTAATATATTACTATAGGAGAAAACATCTGCCAAGATATAATCCATGGTACACCCTCCATGGTAGTGGTCATGGGTTAATCTCCCTATTATATCCTTTACATCTCCCATTTAAGATCTGCATATTCAATATATTTAAAACATCAATGAATAATTCACCTTTTTTATTAATTTTCTTATCCAATGAGTTCCTTAAAGGAACTCCCATAATATCATTAAGATTTCCATAATTTGTCCTTTCCTCCAATAGTTCCCTGTACGAACATTGAAGCCACCTGCTATTATTATCATTACACCAGGATAACATGTTTCTAACTTTATAGTTATCTGTTTTAATACTTCAAAAGCAGCCACTATAATGGGAGATGTAACTGGGAGTGGAGGAAAATATACATTCACAAAGATACGTACATTAGCCTTCTTGTATTGTATGAGAATTCCCAAAAATGAAGTGTTTAGAATCTCTAATAATACATGACCCTTTCAATCTTGTCCTACTTTCACAAAAGTACAGATGCCTCCTGAGGTCTTCCATATTTATTAACTTTCTTGGCATCTAACACCCAACTCTGATATCCTTCCAAAATACATTGATCTATAGTAAGACCATGTTTCTTGCAACATTATTATTGAGTATTTTTCCAGCAGTTTTATACATCCAATATCCTTTAATTTTCCTGCTAGACCAGCAATATTCCAACTCAATATTTCCATATTTTCTTGTGAAGAGGATATGTTACACACTGACAGTCAGCATTCTTCAATCAAATCTTCTAGAATACAAAACTGATTTCTATTTTCTATACTAGAACAGTAATTCACTTCTATTTGGGACTCATCATTCCTATCCTTACTTTCTTGTTCATCTTCCTCTTCTTCCATTATTATAATGCTGATATTTATTCTAGGTCCTTTTTGAAATCTTCCTCTTATTTTTTCCTGTACTCTCTGTAAATAGTCCCTTCTTGGCTGAAGAACATGTTCATGAACATGTACCATATATGTTGTAATTCTCTGTTAGACTTTAGCACTTAATTTAGGTTGATTATTCTTTCTAACCCCATAAGTTGACTTTGCATTTTTCTACATATGCCTTTCTATCTTGAACATGTTGTTCCCTCTGTTCAGTTGTTACCTCTAATTTTACCCCCAGATTCTTAAATTGCTCTTTACTTGTTAATATAGTTTGTCTTATTCTAGGGACTTCACCACCAAGCAAATCGATCCTTTGTCTTTTTCTGACCTATATATATATATATATATATATATATATATACACACACACACACACTGAACTCATATTAGTCCATGTGAAGCTTTTACCCAGAATACCATTACATATATTGTATACTATGATTTTGCCAGATAAGGATAATTATAGTACTATAGTAATTATAGTTTCATTTTAGTTTAAAAACAGGAATAACCTTATCCAGGAAACTAGATGCCTAACCATATCTAATCCTGTCTTATCTCTAATTAATTGTGACCTAATCATCTATTCAGCAGCAAATGAATCTGTTATGGACAGAATTGGATTACTCTGCAACAATGCCTTCAAACTGGTCCAGGGTGAAGATAAACACACCCATAGCTATGACTCGTAATCTTGTACTAATTGACTATCCTCACTAGCAGAATCAGATTCTAGACCTGCTTACTAGATACAAAGGCTCTCCTGGGTCTTACCCCTCCCCAAGCTTAAAGTTTAAAACCTGATTGAACATGGCCGATAAACTGTACCACACCAGAAGCATGTCCAACCACAGGTCTCTGAAACATTTCTATAGGACTAGCTATGGACAACACTCCTTCACCACCAGAACAATGAACTGATTAAATTACGTCCCCAAGCGCAATCTATAATATGACCAAATTGAGCCAATTCAAAAGGTCACTTGGGGCACATCTAACAGAGCAGGCAAACTGTTCCTGTGCCTAACTGAATGATGACGTTTCCCAGGCTTATCCAGTGTTGTGCTCTCTGTTAACCTTTGCAACTGAATCAGTGTTACTGCACCTTCTATTGACCTTTCTATTCTGACTCATTGTAAACTGTGCACTATGATATCCAGTTTTGTACTTTTTATTCTTTAGTAACTGGTAAGGACCACTAGCCACAAGTGCCTGTTTTCAGGGACAACCCAGGAGCACTGGAGAGGTTACGTTTCCTTTTAAAGGTCACATAGTATGTAAGTGGAGGTTGTGGGAATCAAATCCAAGTCTGCTGGATGTACCAAGCTCATTCACAGCTTGTAATTCTAAACTCTAGACTCTACTGTGTACTCCTTGAACTTGTCTCCTACAGTATGCTGTTTTCACCATATTGCTTGTACTGTTGTTATTGTATACTTTCCTGGCACATAACTTTAAAAAGAGCAGCTGTGCTTGAAGGTGTTTTCCTAGTAAATATAAGTAACATTTTATTTACTCAGCAAAGCAGGTTCAGCGACGACTCCTCACTGTTTCCTTGTTGGTGCAAATGAGCATTGCTGGTTTATGTTATGGCAATACTCATTCATGCTTCAACTGGGACATAGTGAACAGTCATCCCCAAACTTGTTTTACCAAGTAAATAAACAAAAATAATTACCTTAAAGAGCCACTAACAGCATTAGCAAAACTTTAAAAAAGTAAGATTTATATTTAGATCCATCCCATTTTCTTTAGTACTTCATATATTATCAATAATTAATTCCCCATTTTCTTTATTACTGAAAACAGTTGCATGAAAACAAAATCCCTGTTCCCTAGACTCTGTCTACTCTGGCTGCTTCTCTACATGACCTCACAATCTCCTGTTTATGACATCATAATTATCTCAGAGCAACATATTTTGATGTCATAAACAGAATTATGATGTCAGGTGTAAACAGGCAAGCCAAAGCTCCAAAAGCAGATTTACTGTATTGATGCAAATACCCCTAGAAAAAATAAATAAGGGTGAGAATTACAGAATAAAATACAAAATATAAGCTACAGTTATGTCTGAATGATACATTTTCAAAGTTATCTCAAATGTGGCAGGTGCTTTTAACTGGCTAATTAGGGGCAGTCCATGGGCTGAGATTTTGCTGAGGTGGGTTCAATGTGTTTTACTTTTTATTTCACCACAAACTGCAGCCTGGGTTGTGTTGGAATGAGGGCAAGGTGCAATGATGTCAGACCTACTGAGCTATAAGTAAGCAAACTAATTTGGCAGCAGTTGGGTGGGCTTTAAATGAGCACTGTCGACCCCTTAGACCTCAAAGCGTCACTAGTTTAAAACACATTTTATGATATTTCACACTCTGTATAGACTGCTGATGTAGTGGGTAGTTTGATTCTGATTCATTTTGCTTTTAAAACTGAAAACAGACTGCCCACTGTAGTGGTGTTATTATAAAAGCGTGTTTGTTTACAGTCCTCGAATAATTCCGCTGCATGTTTCCTGGACTTGGGAACACTTAATACAATGTAGCATGCACGATGCAGTGGGAGGAGAGGAGACTTGTATTATAAGTGGCTGTACTGTTTGGGATGTTCCTAATTTTCATGGAGTATGCAGTAAAAGTCAGGGATCTGAAACAAAACAAGGCTGGGTAGGATTGCACCATTAGCATGCATTTCAGTTCTACTAGGAAATAAAACAGATAAAACAATCAGCAACTCAATGAATTTTAAAAATGGTATGCAATCATAAAATGTGGTTTCAAATAGCAATTATATGATGTTAAAAAAGGTTGACAGTGTCCCATTAAGTCTCATTAAGCAGCTGGTGTGAGGTGGATTTTTTTTTTCAGTTTTGAATGCTGTTGTACCATCAATGTGACATCTGAATGGTGGTACAATACCATCCTGACATAACATTGTTGGTACAGAAGCATTTTGAAGTGGCTGAATTCCATCTACAAAAGGTCAAACCACGTACTATAATGTGTTTTGTAACATAAAGCACAGAAAGATGTTATGCTGGTGGAAATATTATAAGATGGAAACAAATACTTATCCAGCTCAGAGGGTGCATCTATCATGCCTAATGAGTGGGTAATTCCACCTAGTGAAACTGAGAGACTGGGCTGCATTTTGATTGACATCTCAATCCATGTATCAGTCTCCCTCATGTGTTTTACTCAGTTTTTCTCCTTCTGCTGTTTAGCAGATCAGTTCAACTAGGGCAGGTTCTTGTGTGTGAGCATGTCTGTATTTTTATCAGCTGTTTTCTTTCTTAGGTCCCCTTTCATTCCTGTTGTCTAGGTTGTTTGTTTACATATTACTAATTTAGTGCAAATGGCATTCACATGTGTAACACCACATTAGGGTGACATTCAGATATCCTAATGCAGTCTCTAACATAAAGCACAGAAAGGTGTATAGTCAGCCCTCAGACACTGATGAGGAGTCAGCCAGGGCTCTAGACTGAATCTGGGCATTAGGGGCTAGTGGGGGTCCCTTAAAAAGTTGCTGCTAACTGCAAGTAATATATACACTTTACAAATGCCATTGTCAACTCAGGGAAGTAGTCAACACAAAAAAATTAATGGCCACAACACAATTGTTCAGTCCCCTGGAGGAACACTTACATATATCTACAGGGACAGAAACTATATAAGGCTTACTCCTAGGACTACTGAATTATAGGGGGCCAGCTACAATGGAACGTACCTTCCTGGAGCAAAGAGCATGGCCTCACTGGTGTGGTATTTTTAGACAAAAGACCCAACTGCTCTAAAACAATGGACCACACACAAGCTGCTTAAAAGCCACCACTAGATGGGGTCAAGAGGGCTTGCTGCTCCAACTACCTCCCCCACTGACCACTGACCCCAGGACACCATCATTGGCCTCACAAAGGGAGAGAGACTACAGCAAACAGGGATTCCTCCAGCTCTCCCTCCTACTGGGTGCCTAAAGGCAAGTGGGTATCTTCCTGGAGCAGACACCATGGCTCTTCTCTTTAAACAAGAGTCCACTCTTGTAGTCCTTAACACTGTGGTGTGTAGTGCTAAAGGCTGCAGCACTAGAGATGCAGCAAATTATTAATCCACCACGAAGTGGACGCTAAGGTGCATTTCATATCTGTGGAGCACAACACGCGTTATTATTATTACCATCAGATTGCCATTATACTTAACGTGAAGTAAGGCGGAGGAGAGAGAAAATAGGCACATCACATGGCTTGCAGTATTGTAAGTCACATGCTTTAGCCAGGCAAGAAGGAAGTGAGTCAGAGAAGCAGTTTCACTGTCTCCTTTGCATTTGTAGAGGGAGAAAGCAGTTGTGAGAGGAGAGGAGTTTGCTTGCCTTTTGTTGCTTTTCAGCCAGAATTCCAGAACAAAACAGCTTTTTAAAAGCTATTTTATTTAGTTTTTGTATTGTATTAGTGTTTTTTTGTTAGTGAATTTTTGTATAAGTTTTCTTTTGTTTTGTATGTGTGACTGACTGTGTGTCCACTGTCTGTGTGTGTGTGTCATTCCGTGGACTTCAGGAGGATGGATGGTCATGTAGGAGAAGGCGGGTCACTGGCCCGTGCATGAAAGTAGGAGGTGAGGAGTGCGGACCCATGGGGCAGGGTGGTCGGGTGGGATGTTGGACCACTCCAGACTCCTGGCTGGTGTTGCTTCCCCAGTTGAAGCAACAGGAGCAGCAGCAGCACCAGTGCCACCAGTGGCTGCTGTGTGCACCTTCTCCACCACTACCACCACTAGCAGCAGCTGTTGGGGCTCCAGCAGCACCCCTCCACCACCTCCACAGCCACAGGAGGTGGCCCCAGAAATTGTAGGTGGTGGTGGGACTCTGTGCCCGATGTGTGAGGACTGTGTCTGGTACCCCGCAGCTCCCCAGTGTGGAGAGTTTTTTAATCAGTGGGGAGACAGCACAGTGGCGGAGTGCTGTGTGTGTGGTGCTGGTGTGCTGTGGCCCCCTGGGACACATTTGGGGACCAGTGGCCAGCACACCTACATGCTGGAACCACAACAGGGCAGAGTGGCAGGCTGCCATGGAAGGCCAGGCGTCCACCTGCTGGCCCTTCCATGGCAGTGGCCGAGTGCTGCTGGGTGGGAGATGGCCTGG
Organism: Neoceratodus forsteri; assembly: GCA_016271365.2. NCBI lineage: Eukaryota > Metazoa > Chordata > Ceratodontiformes > Ceratodontidae > Neoceratodus > Neoceratodus forsteri. The sequence continues at coordinate 1,192,559,569 of CM057453.1, forward strand.
CAGCAGGCACCACCACAGCAGGAGGAGGAGGGCTACTACAGCAGCTGCTCCTCCACTACCACCACCACCACAGCTACCAGCACCACCCTGTCCTCCACCAGCCCCACTACCTGGATTCCCCACTGCAGTGGACCCCTCCCTACAATTCAGTCTGACATCGGCCTGGTGTGGGCAGCATTCAAGGAAAATAATGAGCAGTTCAGTGCTTTGGAGCAGCAGGTTAACCGAGTGGAAGCACAGCAGCAGCAAATCGATTCAATGCTGCACCCTCTGCTGGACCATCATGGCATCCCATGGCCATAAGTGAGGAGATTGTTTTCTGCCCCCACACCCACACCCACCCCTGACCCCACCCCACTACTGTGTTGTACTTTTTGTGTGTTTTTGTTTGTTATTGTTTAATCATACGCATTTTCCCTTCCAGGGGAATTCTTTCTTGCACCACATAGTGCACACATTTTGTGACAACCACTGCATTTTCATTACAGTGTAGTCACGTGATGGATTATTTTGATTCTGCAATTCTGCTCACTTGCCTCCTTCAGCACGCGATTACGATGGCAGTGAACGATGTAGCCTCTTTCTTCAGTGAATGTCCAAATTGTCCGCAGGTTTCTGAATATTTTTATGTTATAATGGTCAATTTACGGTGAAATGTGTACACGCTTCCAGTAAGAAGAGCCTTGTTAATGGAAACATCCCACATTTCACCACAAAGTGAACCTTATAACATAATGAAACATTGGGATAGCTGCCAGACAATCAGATATTCACTGTAAGCGAGCATGCACACACAATCTCCTGCCATCACGCCCCAACATTGCTGGAGAAGGGAGGCATAATGTGGGCAGATTTTCAGAATGGGAATTCCTCCATCTCATGACTCACTGTAATGAAATTAGTGGTCATCACAGAAATATATTGCAGTTTGTGGAGCAAGAAATATTCCAGTGGTAGTAATGCCTCAGATATTAGTTTATGTGCATCACCATAACCATGTAATGTGGTGAATGTCTGTAAAGCAGCAGCTGCTATAATCTGTTGATAACTCTGACCTATAATATTTTTAATGCTATGTTACAACTTTACTTACATCCTGACTGACTGGAATGATACGAGAATTTCTAGTAGTTGAGTCTGTTGTACTACCTTTTTCATGTGTGAAATAATGAAAGGTGCATTCCTTTAAATTGGTGCTGACCAGGTGTTTGTCATTGCTTTCCTTGCTTTTCTCCATCACATCAAGTAGTTGTTATATATCACTTCTGTTGTTAATTAATAGTTATGCATCAGGCAGTGTTTTATGACACCGTGAACAATAGTTATTGAAAAGGAGCTGCAAATAAATACAAAGCTGGTCCGAACAATATTGGAAGACATGCTCATTTTTTTTTCGCATGAAAGAAAGTAGTCAAGTAAGTAAAGCAGACATAAATTGTGAAAAGAATCATATCAGTCAAGTCATGACTAAGAGGTAAGTAGTGGTGGCTGTGGCAATGTAAAATAGCATAAAAAGAACAGTTCAGAACTGTGAGGACATTCTTGCAGTGCTGCTTTAATTGTAAAATGTTAGTATGACATCATGAGCTCACAGCAACAATCACAGAACACAAAAAGTGGCACAGAGTCCCAGATTTAATGGCACGCTCAGTCATGTACACATACAAAGTCCCCAGAATTAATGGCACTCAGTCATGTGCACAAAAGTGACACAGAGTCCCTAGATTTTTCTGCAGGCCCAAAATGCATCATCCTTGTGTCAAAAATTGACAAGTGGTTACACAGTGAAATGAGACTGTTTCAGCACATGCAAAGTCCCCAGAATTAATGGCGACTCAGTCATAGTCATGCACAAAAGTGGCACAGAGTCCCCAGATTTTTTTCTGTAGGCACAACATGCATCCTTCTTTGTGCAGAAAATTGACAAGTGGTTACACAGTGAATGAGACTGTTTCAGCACATGCAAAGTCCCCCAGAATTAATGGGCACTCAGTCATGCGCACAAAGTGGCACAGAGTCCCCAGATTGTTTTTGCAGGCACAAAATGCATCCTCCTTGTGTGCAGAAAATTGACAAGTGGTTACACAGTGAAATGAGACTGTTTCAGCACATGCAAAGTCCCCAGAATTAATGGCTCAGTCATGCAGCATAAAGTGGCACAGAGTCTCCAGATTTTTTCTGCAGGCACAAAATGCATCCTCCTTTGCGCAGAAAATTGACAAGTGGTAACACAGTGAAATGGATTGTTTCAGCACATGCAAAGTACCCCAGAATTTATTGCGCTAGTCACTCATGCGCACAGTGCCCCAGAATAAAATGATGACCGTGGAGTGAACTGTTGCTGGTCCAATGTGTGTTGCGATTCGAGCAAATGCAATGTGATCATCTCAACTGGATGGAAGGGTGCCCTTTGTACACTAATAGTAGCCTTTGGTGAGTTGATATATAGATATATATTTCGTATTTTGTAGGTGAGGGGGTTGACATGGACATGTACTCATGGTATTGTTCTGTATCATTCACAGGTGACAGATACTGTTGGTGTGCACATTCCAGTGCTGGATTAGAACTTTTTGCATAGAAATTTGCAATGGATAACTGTCAGCACATGAAGGTAAGTATTTTTTTGGTGGGGAAGCATATTTGCAGGTTTGTCTGTGATGGTTTCTATTTTCTTACTTCTTCACAGATTTCATCTATGCCCTTCTTGGGTCTGGGTTTGTTAATGATGGTCATGGTCATCTAATGAAACAACTTCTGCATGTTGTATGTGTGCCCCAGCCTGGGGGCCTGATGTTGAAGAACTTGTTTGATAAGGCCACTTTGTCAGAACAACAAAGCATCTGGAAGTTTCCTAAAAAAATGAATGACTTCTTACAACTTAATTGTTATGTGTCCCTCCCTGGTTCTCAAATCTCAATCCCTAAAGTCAAGTTACATTTCAAAGGACTCATCTTGTCAACTAATACAACCTGTGTGCAATATTTGCTGCAGTCTTTACAAATCAATGAAACGGATGAAATAAAATCTTCATACTTACCAGAATGGATTCACATGGATATTACATCGCTCTCTCTGTATGGTAGAGCTACAGTATCATTCCCAATGTGACAACGAGTTTTAGCACGCAGCCCTTTTTGTTACCCTGTAAAGAAACAAAAGAAGGTACTGTATGTGTTTTACCATTGTGGCTCTGAAAAGCTACAGAAAACAAAACATACAACTAAAGGAAGTGAAGCAGCATAACAAACATGAGTACACATACTCACTTTATGGTTTAAATACTAAGAAGCTTTCTGTCTCTGGCTGATGGATGTGGTGGTCCAGACAGACTCGTGGTGGCAGTAGATAACATCAGTCCCGTGGTGGTGGTCCAGGGGCAGACAGGCTCATGGTGGCAGTGGTGGCAGTGGATAACATCAGTACCGTGGTGGTGGTCCGGGAGGCAGACAGACTTATGGTGGCAGACTTGGATAACATCAGTCCTGGTAGTGGTGGTCCGGGGCAGACAGACTCATGGTGGCAGTGGATAACATCACTCCCAGTGGTGGTGGTCCAGGGGCAGACAGACTCATAGTGGCAGACTGGATAACATCAGTCCTGATGGTGGTGGTCTGGGAGGCGGACAGACCCATGGTGGCAGTGGATAACATCACTCCGTGGTGGTGGTCCGTGGGAGGCAGACAGACTCATGGTGGCAGACTTGGATAACATCCGTCCCCGTGGTGGTGGTCCGGGGGGGCACACCACCTTTTAAATACTTCAGTTAAAATCTGTCAAAATTAACCGCATCATCATCCTCATAAAGAAAACTGCCCTCACAGTCATAGATGTCTGAAGTCTGACCATTGGGAAATTCTTTCTCCATTGTGTCGCTCATCTACGCAGTGGTGGGCCGTTCAGGCAGCCACTGCCAGTGCCACCAGGATGCTCCATTTCACAGCAGCAAGACCACCATGACTAGGCTGGGGTATGAATACTGAGGTTGCAGTCTGTGCTGGTATGTGCCTCTCTATTCATTTTAATGAATGTTAGCAAACCAACATTTGCAGGGGAAAGGTTTGTCCAACGAGCCCTGACTATTGCACCTGCTGAGCTGAATACCTTCAACACTTACACTGGAGGGTGGGCATGTGAGGTACTTCAGTGCCACTCGCAGTCAGCTCTGGCTATTCACTAACCTTTCCACTCCAGTACAAAAGAGGATCTTCACTTATTGACAGATGCCTGTTTTCAGACAAATATGACTCAACCATTCTCTGTGCCACACTAAGTCCAATTGTTGATGCATCAGCCTGTTCTCCCGAATCATTTATTTCACAAATACCCACTTAGACAAAGTCTCCCAAAGTGGGTTGACACCAGCCACTTTGGATGACAGACCACCTAGAACTACAGTCCTCTTCCCCTTGCAGGATATGCTTGATGGTCCTCCAGGTTCACCTTCAGCTGGATTATGCTGCTGAGTTTGCTGACCTTGGCACGTGACCTGTGCCCATGAACCAAGTGCACCAGTTGACCACTGATATGTTTTACCTGTTTAGGCCCTCCTCCAGTACTGATGCAATTCTACGCTTGTATCGTGAGTCCAGCATTGTTGTTATGGCAAAGTTGTCACTACGCTGAATGTTCACAATGTGATGATTCTGGTTGAATACTGTCAGCATGTGTTGCAGCAACGCACTGCTACCACCGTCTCCAGCAACATCAAGGCTATGCTGTACATTCACCAATGTCTGCCTCAGCACCTGCAGCAGTGGAATTGATTGGCTAATGGAGGCAGACTCGCCACTCACTGCCTGTGTGGCATGTTCAAAAGGCTGCAAAATTGTTATTACAGAGTCCATGAGGCGCCACTGTTCAGTCGTCACAGACATGGAGGCCCCAGAACTATCACAGCTAGTGTGCATAACAAGATATTCTGTGATGGCTTTGTATTGTTTATACAACCTTCTGCCATATAACGCTGGAGTTCCATTGGGTGACAACTTCCAGCTTCAAGCGGTGCTGAGGCAGGCTGTTTTGTATCTGCAACTGCCGCAGTTGGTCACAGGCCTTTCCAGATCTTGAAAAGTGAGAGCAGATATGTTGTGCAATGGTCAGCATTTCCTTTACATCAGGGTGCTGCAGAAACTTCGGAACCACAAGATTTAAACAGTGGCCATGCATGAAACATGAAAAAAACACCATTAGTGATGCATTTCACCACATTTGACCCATTGTCACTTGCTATGAACCCAGCTCTCAGGGACAGAGGGTTTAGCCATCTGTCAGTTTCAGTCAGTACCATGTCCAACATGCTCACCAGTGTGTGAACAGGTCACACTGCTCATAGCAATCATTGCATGCCTGTCTAATTCCAGGAAGATTGCTACTCGCATAATCCACCTTACTGCACTGATTATTCACACTACCAACATCAGAACAACCCCCGCACCCGCGCCGTGTGCAGTTATACACAGATATGAACTCCCTGCTGTTTTGCCACTTGTCCACATATCCATACTTAAATGGATGAATGGAGAGGAGGAATGTTGAAGGGCATGTCTTACTGAGTCTAACACAGCGGAACAACTCAGGGACAGCACGGGTAGAAAAGTATGTCCTGATGAGACTTTCCATTTTGACAGGCATGTGCAGCAAACCGCTGAACCCAGAATTTCCACAAAGGAGAAGGGCAAAAGATCAATTGCCAGCATTCCGCTACAGCAGCATTGAGTTCACGTGACACTGTATGATTAGGGGGTACTTCAGCTTATGCTCAGAAACACTCTGTAACGTGGGCTGACTTAAACATTTTACACGTGGTGTGTTGTTGATCACAAATGGTTGTGCTCTGTGATGAATGGCATTGGCAGGGAGTGGAGTGTGGACATTTGATGAAGACAGTTGCACAGGTGATGATGACAAACCCAGCAATTATGTTATTTTGCCAGATTTGCCAACTGGGGTTGATGTACCACTTGCACTAGCCATACTGCATTCACCATCACCACCACCACCACCACAAAAACTGCTACCTCACCAGCACTGGACAACATTTCAAAGTCATTATGGTCCTCCACCTCATCATGCCTGTAGTAATCTCTGCACTTATTAACCGCACTACTGCACATGTTTAATTTCCTACCGGCTTAACAGTCATGGAAGGGATAACATGCTGGCTATGGTTGCCGGTGATACGGTGAACACCCCACTGTGGTATTAGCTGCCAGCTTGTGCTGGGTCCACAGAGCCAAGTGCCTCATTCTTAAGATGCGTATGGCTGTCCTCCTGTCCCAAGATGGCTCCCCTTTTACCTCGACTCACAAGCACATGGTAACCTGGCAGATTGCAACTGAATCATCATTTGCATCTTGAACAAAAAATCCCAAACAATGGACTGTGATGCTCTGCTTTTGACATGTCCATGATGATGTGGCTTATTTAAGTCTGTTATTTTAAGCACTGAAGTGGGGGCACGTGATGTTTCTGGCACTGCATTACCTGGACCGCAACTGACCACCACGACTACCTATCATATTGATTACTGGGTCATCATCATCATCAACTAAAAGCAGTAGATCACAAGTATTTATGGGGGGCATTCCCACAAACAGACCACACAGCCACTTTTAATTTCTTTTTCTCGGTTCCCAACTGTGGTCAATTACATCATCATCATATTCATCAACATCACACACATCCACATCTTCTGCTTGGATGCTAGCATGTGGACTGCATGTTGCAACAACAGCAGCATCATCATCATCATCATTACATTCTTCATCAGCATCTACACCACCATCACCTGATATTTTTCACCACACTGTGAATCACTGCATGGAAAATGCATGACGTTAATGCCACGTGGACGGAATTTCACATTGTATGCTATCGTTGACATGATCATCAGACTCCTCAGGTTCAGTTACTGGATGTTACTGGGAAGTATGCCATCATCTATGCTGCCACTCACTTGCACTGCTTCACACCGATAGTTTTGGAAACGGTACCTGGTCGGAATTAGAACTTGACGCAATACTACTAATACTCACCTCCACCACCACTAACACCAGTAACACTAACACCACCGGCTGGGAAAACATCATCTCCTCCAACTATGAGTGAAGCTACTGATTGGGCTGTAAAAACATTGCAGGAGAAATACCTTTCCTCACATCAGCAATGCACTTCTGCATCTGCGACATACTACCATGCCCACAGACCATCTTACTGCCAACATTGCCATGGCGAGAAACAGTTTTGCTTGCACATCTCTTTGCAGGCATTTTGGGATCAACCACAATATTATTACCAAATTCAGATTTTGATATTTTCCTTTCTGATTGAGGACGCTGGTTTAGGTCAGAGCCAAAAGGCTGGCCTTCAGGAAATATAAGGGAACACAGCGGATGAAGATAGGGAGGCATACCAAACTGCCCTAAGGGAAGCAGGAAGGCAGTAAGGAAGGCAAAGTCCCAAACTGAGGAAACACTAGCATGAACAGTAAAAGAAGGTGACAAGACTTTCTATAGATACATTAGTGAAAGGAGAAAACCAGAGGGGTATTGCTAAGCTTAATGGAGAAAAGGGTGCATGTGAGGAAGAGGATACTGAAAAGCATCTATCCTAAATAGATACTTTTGCTCAGTATTTACTGAAGAGAAGGTAAGGCAGGGCCCACAGCTCAGCACCATGGACACAGGGGAGGGAGGTGAGCACTACTCCCTTCACAAAGAAGGGTCCTACAAGAGCTTGCTAAGCTCAGGGTGGATAAGGCAATGGGACCTGATGGCATACATCCCAGGGTACTTAAGGAGCTTAAGGTGGAACTAGCAGAGCCATTAGCAGAACTATTTAGTGAGTCTCTGAGCACAGGAGAGGTCCCAGAAGACTGGACAAGGGCTCATGTGATCCCACTCCACAAGAGTGGTAGCAGGGAGGAGGCAGGAACTACAGACCAGTCAGTCTTACCTCAGTAGTGGGCAAGATTGTGGAGGCACTCCTTAAGGAAAGGATAGTGCAACACCTGGAATCCATAGGGCACAGGATCCAAGACAGCATGGGTTTACAAAGGAAGGTCCTGTCAAACTAATCTCATAGATTTCTTTGACTGGGTAACCAGAGTGGTAGACCAAGGGAGCAGTTGATGTCGCCTACCTTGACTTCAGCAAAGCTTTGACACTGTTCCACATAGAAGATTGATAAATAAGCTGGGTAGGCTCGGGTGGGTCAGAAGTTGGTCAACTGGGTGGCAAACTGGTTGACAGGCAGAAAACAGAGTGGTGGTAAATGGTATACAGTCAGAAGAGATGCAAGTCACAAGTGGGCACCTCAGGGATCAGTCCTGGGGCCAGTCCCTTCAACATCTTCATTAGTGATCTTGCAGATGGACTAGAGGGTAAGGCTTGTCTGTTTGCAGATGACACCAAGATCTGCAACTGAGTAGATGATCCAGATGGGGTGGGCAGAATGAGAAGAGATCTGAATAAACTAGCAAAATGGTCAGAAGAGTGGCAACTGGATTTAATGCAAAGAAGTGCAAGATCATGCACATAGGGAAGAGAAACCCTGAAGCCACCTATAGGCTGGGAGGAGTTGCTAGCAGTCATAAAGGAAGAAAGAGACTTGGGCATCATCATCACTGATGACCTGAAATCATCCAAGCAGACCTCTAAAGCAGTAGGTAAGGCTAGGGGTGTTAGGGTGTATTAGTAGGGGTATCACAAGTCGTAAGAGGGAGGTAATAATCCTCTTTACAAGACACTGGTTAGGCCCCATCTGGAGTACTGTGTGCAGTATTGGAGGCCACACCTTCACAAGGACATTAACCAAATTGAGGCAGTCCAGAGAAGGGCAACCAAAATGGTGCAGGGACTGCATCAGAAGACATATGAGGACAGATTAACAGAGCTCAATATGTATACCCTTGAGCAAAGGAGGGAGAGGTGATATGATCGAGGCATTCAAACACCTTAAGGGCATTAACAAGGTGAAAGAGTCTAACATGTTTAAATATAAGAAAAATAGCAGGACAAGAGGACACAGCATGCGATTAGAGGGGGGCGATTAAGGGGAATGTGAGGAAATTATTTTCACAGAAAGGGTGGTGGATGCATGGAATGCCTACCTCAAGAAGTGGTGGCTATGAATACAGTGCAGGGCTTCAAACAGGCATGGGATAGGCATAAGGAGCAATACAAATGAATATGAATAGATAGGCCACTGACAGAGCAAAGGCCAATGGCACATTTATAAGGTAGAAAAGAAATGGGCATACTGGATGGGCCATGCGGTCCTTATCTGCCGTTAACTTCTATGTTTCTATGGCTGGAGCCTAATAAACTGGAGTGAAGTTGAAGCTGAGTGAAGCCTAATAAACATCTATGGCTTCAGCAACAGATAAGAGACTACTCTGAGACTGTCATGGAATTAAAACAACTTCAGTAACCAGTGGTGCTGATGAGTCACAAAAACAATCCAGTCTGGTAAAAATACCCATGAATGTGGGGTGGGGAGCACTGAATACAGACAGTACTGATTTTAAGGCACCACAAGTAGCAAAACTAAGATGAGATACCACGATCATAGTGCAAAATCAGGCGGTTGAAGTGGATAGCAGGTTCACACTGCTGCACTTAGTTGCAATTACACTAGTCTGTGTCACAATAAAGGTGTATTATTTGATGCATGCAACACTGCACACACACTCACACACAACACAGAACAGTTTGTGTACAATGCTGAACAAGGAATGCGCGCATAATGCAATAGTTCAGCACTATGCCACGTTACATATTGTAAATTTGTAATTTAAACAACCTGACCTTGTGAACTGCTGCACCACATCCATACAACAAACAGCAAGAAAAGTTCTACTATTACTGACAATATTACTATGTAACATTAACACAGTCAGTTATATAACAAAAATATAACCAAAAACAAAGAAATCACTATTTCTCCAACTTAAATCTACCTACACCACAGATACACCCTCCTCTAAAGCACACTCACTGTCTTTCACCACACACTCAATGTTGTAAATTAACATTCAAAATCCACACACAAACAAAACGCTCGATGATATGAGCACAGGAGGGTTCCTACAATCGATGAACTAAAGTTAGATCTCCAAAAGCAAAAATGCTTTTTGAACAGCTTTACAAGATTCCTATCACAGACAGCTATCAGAGCACACTGTCTCCTACTCCTTCCTACTCATACTACCCAAGTGAGGCTGTGCAGATCAATATAGAGCCCATGTGACCTGAAATCCCATGAATCATTGCAAATTCGCCTTTGGAGCTCAAAAACAAGGCAAAAATGAGGTGAAGTGTACTGTCAGCAATGCACCGCCTTAAAATTGGCAGAGTAGTGGCTGGGGAGGCAGAGTAATGCTAAGTCATCTTTTCTAATGGACTTCACGCCCTCATTATAATGCAAAGTACTCTGCTTCACATTGCGGAGCACCATGATCCGCCTTTTGCCCGTGAATCACTTCACAGAGTGTACTGAGCCCACTTCGCACCACTATGCAGCACCAGCAGTGAGTTTATGTTGATGTCTCAACCCGGGCATCAGCCATGGAGGCAGCCAGCAGCCAGAAATCTAGAAGTAACTGGGCAAGTGTATGAGTTCTGGTGCTTCAAGTTTTATAGATTTTCTAAAGCATTTGATTTAGTGTTTGTAGATTTTTCTAAAGCATTTGATTTAGTTAATCTTAAGTTATTACTCTGTAAATTGAGAGTGGTATGGCGGTCTGAGCCTGTACTGAATTGGTTTGTGAGCTACCTGGACAGATGAGAGGACAGAACAAAGGTAGGAGATGTGTTCTCGATATAGAACAACCAGTACAGGAGTACCAGGGCTCAATCCTGGCCCATGCGCGCTCACTCTTTATTAATAACATGCTGGATACTTGCACAGAGTTGACTGTGGTTTTATACATAGTGGATGCTGTAATATACACTGCAGCTAAAGATATTGCTAATGGTACAATGTTTATAGAACAATTTTATTTCTTACCAAACCTAGATTAAATATCATTGTCTCATCCAGATCAGTAAAAAAAAGACCATGCTTTACACAAGTCCTCACACATATAATCAAAAATCTAAAAATGGCAATTTATGCTCTAATAACATCTGTCTTGAAATGTTCATTCTTTTAAATACTTGGCATTGATATTAGATGGCACATTTACTTATGCTTTACATATTAACTGACTAATTAAGACAGTTAATAGGAAACTTAGTATGTTGTACTGCTGCAGCGATAACCTTGTTGAGTCCTCACTGTTACCCATAGCCTAAGTCTACCAGGTATCAATTGCTGATTATGTCTTAATAATTTACTTGGCAGCTAATTCCTCCACATTGTTCAGAGTGCATCAACTCCTGAATCGTATCTGTCAATTTTGCTTAAAACTGATAGCAATAGACATCATCATACTTTGTCTAATCTGCTTGATGGCTTTCCTTTGGTAAAGAGTTTAAATACTTCCCGAAAGTGCTGCTTTGGAAAGTATTAAATTCTACTGACCCAAAGATTCTTAAACTAATAGTTCAAATTTAAACAGGATGTGGTATCACCAGAGCCAATACTAATCAAAACCTTGCTGTACCTAGAGGGCAAAACTAACCTGGGCCAGAATTAATTTTCTTACTTATGATAATGTATAAAATACCTTAGTTCTACAGATTTAACAGCCAATACAACAGCCTGTTTTAAACATGCTATGACAATGTATTTACTGGATACTTGTAAATGCATGTTTTAAGTAATGATTAATACTTACTTTTTACTTACTGTTTTGTAAACTGTGTTTGTATATGTATTGGTCTTTGTACCCAGGTAGTCCCTGAAAATGGGTACTGTGATCAGTGAACTTACCTGGTTAACAAACACAGACAAACAAAGTAGTTGTTTTAATGCAAAGAAGTGCAAAGTAATGCACCTGGTAAACAAAAACTCAGGGAAGAGTACACAATTGGTGGCTACTAACAACAACAAAAATGGAAAGAGACCCGGGATATTCATATCAGATGATCTAAAGGTAGGCAAGAAGCTGTTATCCCACTGTACAGTTGGTGAGACCCCATCTGGAGTACTGTGTGCAGTTCTGGAGACCCCATTTCTGCAAGGACATAGACAGGATGGAGGCAGTCCAGAGGAGGGCAACTAAATGGCACAGGGTCTTCACCAGAGGCTATATGAAGAGAGGCTAAAGGAGCTTAATATGTATGTCTTGGAGAAAGGGGGGGACATGATAGAAACTTTCAAGTACCTCAAGGAATCAACAAAGTCCAAGAGGGTAGATATTTCAGAAAAGAGATGTGCAAGAACAAGGGAGCACAATTTGAAGCTAGAGGAGGGACTGCTCAGGGGCAATGTGAGGAAGTATTTTTTCATGGAGAGGGTGATAGACACGTGGAATGGCCTTCCTGAAGAGGTTGTGGGGTCAAAACAGTGAGGGAGTTCAAGAATGCATGGGACAGACATAAGGCAATTATAGTGGGGGTTGCAGGAAGTAGGCTGTTGGTTAACTAGGATCTGCAGCTTATCCAATAGGTAGGGAAATGGGCAGACTGAGTGGGTCAAGCAGTCCTTATCTGCCATCAAGGTCTATGTTTCTATGCAGTATAGTATATAGCACCACTGTTGCCTGGAGCTCACTCTGTATTTACAGTGACCTCAATCATATGCATTTCATAGATGTTATTTCATTGTGTGTCCTTCACTGGATCATATCCTTTGCAAAGTACTTCTTATGCATCATTGTTGTGTATGTTTGGAAAAGCAGCTATTATCTTGTCTTACTAGTCTTATTATGTGTTTTCAACCTTCACCCTATCTAGTTGGCTGTCATTCAGTTAAGCTGAAGTTCAGGTTCAAAGTTTATTGAGTGACAAAAAGTAAATACATGTTTTAATAAATACAAACATAGGGATTCAACATTTGTGTATTGCACTCTTTACTTTTTACAAGAATATTGTGATTCCATAGAGACCAGAAATATAGATAATAGGAACCTTCAATCAGAGGGCTATAGAAAATCTTAGAAATGTATTCTCCTTAGCTATCATGCAAATTTTGCCAGAATGTAAACAAACACCTCTGGGTTTGGGTTTGTCTACCTACTCCCCATTAGATGTATTGACTCATATATTCCAATATCTAGATGGATAAATTGGCCAGAATTTAATCATGAAATGGAATTGTATTTCTTACCCCTTGGGCTGCCAACAAAATTAGGACATACAGGAGTTTTGACTAATATACCAGCTCATGGCACAGCAAGGGTTAAATGTCCTCCTGTTTTGCACAGTTAAATATGATCAATATAAATGTGGATCCATAAACCCTAATAGTTTTAATATAGGTACCAAACTTTCCCCTTCATTTTGCTGTAGATTTGTTTTATTGCAAATCCTTTGGTAAATCACAGCTCTTTTAGTTCATTCAAATAATAGGATTTGTTAACAGTTATCATTTTGTACTTTCATATATCAGCTTCCTTAATTATTATAATATTTTAAAACTTTGAATGGTAATAGCTGATCTTTTAATTCAAATAAGTAAGTAAGTACCCTTTTCATAAGAAACACTCACAAATGATTCAACATTTAGATATTGCACTTTTACATATTTCCCTGAGATACTCTGACATCTGCTGTTCCAGTCTTATGAGGACCAGGATATATACATCATAAAGCCTGCCTATGAAAACACTATAGGAAACTTGAAAATGTCATTCTCTTTAGATAATTTGGCAAATTTTGCCAGAATGTAAACAGACACCTCCGAGTTTGGGCCTGTTTAGCTACATTCCCAATTTACATATTGACACCTGTATTCCCAAATCCAAGTGGATTGAAGACCAAGTTTGATCATATATAGAGACTTATATTTCTCTAGTTTTGTTTTTTAATATGCATATTTTATTCATGGTCATGGAAATGTAAGCTGCGGGATACTCGAGGCCAGATACGCTGATCTCTTTTATAACACCATCCTGGACTCAAATCAATAAGTCTTTAAGTGTCCTCATAAATGTACCTATGTTTACTTATCAGTCCTGCCATAGTGTACTTGTAGGTAATCGTCACTAGCAGTTTTCTGTGTCTATGTTTTTCTGACCACTGAGGTAAAAAAGAAAGAAGGAGGACGAATCACTGCATTGTGTAATTTGCTTGAATCACATGCCCTCCTGACCCTCAGTTTTAAGTTCAGCTTCACAGCCTTGCTTGCTACCCCTGCAGGGAATTCCTCCTCCACTTGGTTACCCTGTACTGGAGTTATTTCTATTTAAATTGTCTGTAATGTTGTGTATTAGCTATGTTTGTTTTGTTTTCACTAGGTGTATTTTCTGACAACCAATCCATATACAGTTTGCTCAGCTCTGTTGATAGCTAATTGCCTGCTGATAGTTTAATTGCTATACCCATTGGGTATACCGACTAACCTGATCACTTGATTAAGTGATTGACATATCAATGTATGTAATTATGTACGCCAGTCAGCAGGTAGTGGATCCTACAGGTCTTAAGGGTTTCTCAAGTCTTTCATCTGTGTAAGGCATCACAATACAATCAGACGGGACCACATCACTCCATCTGGACAACCCTCTTGCCAGAATATTGCTTGCCACAATATTACTCCTGGGTCAGCTAAAACAGAAACACATGGGAGGGCAGTAGGCAATGCCTGTTGTAGGTGGGCATTTGCTCACTTTAAATCAGTGTACTAGGGCTATGGGTGCCCCTGTACCACCCACTAGCCCCAAGGACCCCAACCTGTGCCAGACTTACGCAGTGCATTATATCCTAGAAAAACTGAATGGCGCTACATCCTCCAACATGACATCCCTGGCCACAAGGTATGCTTTAAATACCACTCCTGCACAAACAAAAATCTGTGAGGTTAACCCCAGACCCAAAGGATTTAAAAAATCTACTAGTACATCTCCTCCTGTCAGATAACATCCACCCTAACCCAGGCCCACCTGGAAATAATGACCAGGTGTTAACCAAAAGGAAGCTAAAATATTCTCCCTTAACATTGGTAGTCTACTTCCCAAACTCACCCTGTTGGAAGCATGGGTGGCACTTGTTAAACCTGATATAATTTCCCTAACAGAGACCTGGCTTACTCTCAAGATCCCAGATACCGTGGCTGGTTACAATATATTTAGGGAAGACTGTCAGAACAAATGGGGAGGTGGCTGTCTAGTCTACTTTTGGGCTGATCTACAGGGTTATAAAATAACAACTGACAATCCCAAGAGACTGTGAATGCCTGGCAGTTAAACTAATACTAGGAAGTGTCACAAATCTCTAGTCATATCACCGGGACTTAAATATCAATTGGATAGCCAAGACAAGTGAAGCCTATAGGAAATGGGGGCCAGCCTGTTCTAACTCAAGTCACTGACTCCATCAGGACCAACTATAAAACAGGAACTAAAACTTTAATTAACTGGATCTTGGCTACTCACGAAGACTAATCAAAGTTTCTGTCCTTCCAAACTCCATCATTGACCATTCCCCAGTACAATGTGTGGACAGAAAAATACCAAGCACCACCCTGAGCCATCATTAGAAGGGTCCTTCATAAAGATAAGATTGCTGACTTTAATGCTTCCATAACCTAGACAAACTGGAGCTTTCTGAACATCACCCCAGATATTGACACTGCCTCGACTATTTCATAAACCAACTCAAAGCAATCTGTGACAAAGTTGTCCCTCTTAAAAAGCACATGGTTCGAGCACAGCAGTAGGGTGGGTCATCCCTGACCTATTAACCCAAATGCCTGTCAGGGATAACCTATGGCATCAGGCAAGAGAAATAGGCTCAAAGGTTGACCTACAAAGGTACAAAGCTGCATGCAATAGTGCACCAGTTTGATAAGACAGGCTAAAGCCTCACACTGCAAAAAGCAGCAAACTAGGAACTGGAGTAACTGTAAAACAAATGGGATAATGTAACAGAACTCCTGGGCAAAAGTGTAAAAACACCTCAAAAATGCTCAATATTGATGGTGCAGTCACCTTGGACCCAGCTGAGACAGCCCACAAATTCAACACAGCCTTCACTGACCTTGGCTCTGTCCTCCTTCTTTTAATGGACTATAGCTTGTAAAGGGATGGGGCAGGACTACCTAGTAGTTCTGACCATGACCCTAGTTACCCCAAATTCTATTTCAAGCCCATCACAAGAACAGATACTCTCAAATATGTTAAAAGAGTTCACAAGGGAACACTAAGGTGTGTTAGAGGTGACATGATTGACATAAAACTATCTCTGGCACTTGAGGAACTTCCCAGCCCATTACTAAAATATTTAAATTTTCACTGTGGTTTTCCCAGTTCCTGGAATCTGGAAAACTGCATTAATCATGCTGTGTTCAAAAGTGGAGACTGCTCAATCCTGCCAACTTCCAGGCTATATCTATCTGCTCCTCCCTGTCCAAGGCCTTAGAATGAACAGTATCAGACCAACTAGTCAGCTACCTGTGCAAGTACACTATTCAATGCCCACAACAGCAGAATTTGAAAGCATCACAGCACTAGTACTGCCCTATTAGAATATATCCACTTCTTGCATGAGGCCCTTGATGGTAGTCACCTGCTGTGAGTTATATGCATTGACTTGACCAATCTGTTTGATCTTGTTAAGCATAAGCTGCTGCTTGACAAGCTCCTCTTACTTGGCCTCTCACAGGACTTAACCTTGTTCCATAGCTACCTCATCAACTGTTCACAGATGGTAAAGGTTGATAGCTCTCTCTCTAATGTTAAAAGAATTTTAGTGGGCATGCCGCAGGCTATATTCTTAGTCCCTCCTCTTTAATCTATTCATAAACAGACTCCAGGTCTGTCTTATTTCTAAGGTGCTCTTATATACTGACAATGCTGTTATCTACAACAGTAGTGCACAACAAGTGAAACTACATACTAATCTCCAAAAATGACTCTAAGTCCTTAGAGAAATGGTTCTCTAAGCTGGTCTTAAACTACAAAAAAAAAAAAAAGACCATACTGTCTCAGGGCTGCAAGTGAAAAAAGATCGGCTCCCCTAGTCATCCATAGAAACATAGAACATAGAATTTGACAGCAGATAAGGACCGCTTGGCCCACCTAGTCTGCCCATTTTCCTACCTAACAGATAAGCTGCAGATCCTAGTTAACCAACAGCTTACTTCCTCCTACCCCCACTAGGACTGCCTTATGTCTGTCCCATGCATTCTTGAATTCCCCACTGTTCTTGACTCACGACCTCCTCAGGAGGCTGTTCCATGCATCCACAACCCTCTCTCTGAAAAATACTTCCTCACATTACCTCTGAGTCATCATCCTCTATCTTCAAATTGTGCCCCCTTGTTCTTGCACATCTTTTTTTCTGAAAGATGCCACTCTCTTGGACTTTGTTGATTCCCTTGAGGTACTTGGAAGTTTCTATCATGTCCTCTTCCTCCTTTCCTAAAGGGTATACATATTAAGCTCCTTTAGCCTTTCTTCAGATGTCTTCTGGTGCAGACCCTGCACCATTTTGGCTTCCCCTCTGGACAGCCTCCACTCTATGTCTTTGCAGAGATGGGATCTCCAGAACTGCACACTGTACTCAGATGGGGTCTCACCAACTGTCTGTACAGAGGGATAACAACTTCCTGTTTTCACTATTGATGCCTCTCCTTATGCAACCCAGTATCCCCCAGCCTTCCTTACTGTCTTCTCACATTGCTTGCCCACCTTTAGGTCATCTGATATAATTACCCCAGGTCCCTTTCCATTTTACTGTTACATAGATTACATAGATCATACAGAGCATAAAGACAATTAGTCCATGAGCTCATAAGTCATGTTTTACTTATACCCAATTATATTTCTTTCTAAAGGTAATTGTCCAGCTGTGTTTTAAATATCTGCATTGTACCACTTTCCACAATCTCTCTTGGTAAGCTGTTCCACACTTCTGTCACTCTATTATTTAACAATATTTCCTCCTGTTTGTATTGTATCTATCCTTGAGTAATTGAAAATTGTGAGACCTAGTATCATATGTTTGGTCCCTTTTATTAGACCCAAAAGATCCACATATTTGCATTAGTCAATGCACTATAAATCAAACACATATCACCCCCAATCTCTGATACTCTAAGGGATACAATTTTAAACTAAGTAGCCTCTGTTCGTAATTCATACCCTCTGTCCCTTGATCCTCTTTGTCACCCGTCTCTGGACCCTCTCCACCATCTCAACATCACCCCTCTTATAAGGGGCCCAAAACTGGACACAATATTCCATGTAAGGACGCACCAGTACACTATACAATGGCATCACAACCAGCCTGTCCCTACTCCTGATGTGTCTCGCTATACAATTTGCTATACCACTAGCTTTTTTGACCACTGTATTACATTGAAGCCTAAGTTAAAATCCTGGTTTATCATGATCCCCAGATCTTTTCCTCACAGACTACCTTCAGCATGGACCCTCCCAGAGTATACTGGAATCTATTATTATTTTCCCAAAATGCATAACATTTCACTTATCAATGTTAAATATTGATTGCTTCTGAGTCCAGTTATCCAAACTATTTAATGCCGTTTGAAGCACTACCTGTTCCTCCAAATTATTCACTGTACACCCAATTCTGGTGTCATCTGTAAACTTAGACATCCAGACAACTGGTTCTGCTTGCATCGATAAAATGTACAAATTAAATAAACATGGTCCCAATACTGAGCCCTAGAAACACCACTGGTCACCCTGGCATGACCGGAAAATTCTCCTTTAACACATACCCTCTGACTTCTTCCAGTAAGCTAGTCCCCCACCCATTTTTGTAACCAAAAGGTAATCCAACTCATTTAGTGATTCTACAAGCTGCTTGTGTGGGACCTTAATCGGTCGGTAAAGCTTTTGCAAATCCAGGAAAACCACGCCCACCGATTCACCCATGCTCATGGCCTTACTAACTTTGTTATAAAAATTCTAACAAGTTAGTCTGACACGATCTACCTTTAGTAAATCCATGTTGAGTCCTATCTATCTTGCTTGTACTGCCAATAAAGTCAACTATGTAATCTTTGATTATGCCCTCCAGGATCTTTCCCAGCACGGAGGTTAAACTAATTGGCCTATAATTTGAAACCTCCTGTCTACTGCCTTTTTATGTATGGGTATAATCACCGCTTGTTCCCAGGCCTCAGGTACCTCACCTGTTCGATGCTTTCCTGATATAAGTAAGATATGGGTTCCACTAGGAATAATGCCATTTCTTTTAACACCCTTGGGTGGATCCCATCCAGTCCCTGTGCCTTGTTGTCAGTATCTACCCCCATTGTGTACTCTTCCCTGGGTTATTGTTTCCAGGTGCATTACCTGCACTTCTTTGCATTGAATCTGAGCTGCCATACATTTGACCATTCCTCCAACCTTGCCAAGTCCTTCTCATCCTTTCCACTCCATCTGGTGTATCAACCCTGTTGCAGATCTTTGTGTTGTCTGCAAAGAGACATTCTTTTCCTTCCAGTTCTTCTGCAATGTCACTTATAAAGACATTAAAAGGACCAGTCTCAGTACTGAACCCTGCGGTACCCCACTAGTAACCCTCCTTTCTTCACTGTGGACTCCATTTACTACTACCCTTTGCGTCCTGTTGTCTAGCCAATTTTTTATCCTGGGTACCACCTTGGGACCCACTCCAAGACTGGCTATCTTGTGTATTAATCTTTTGTGTGGGACTATATCAAATACCTTGCTAAAATCTAGGTAAGCTATGACAACCTCCCTGGTCTACTACTTTGGTCATCCAGTCAAAAATCTATTAGATTCATCTGACACGACCTTCCCATCGTGAATCCATGCTGCCTTGGGTCCTGTACCCCACTGGCCTCTAGGTACTCAACAGTTCTTTCCTTCAGAAGTGATTCCATCATTTTCCTACCACTGAGGTCAAACTAACTGGTCTGTAGTTTCCTGCCCCCACTTTTGTGAAGAGGAATCACATCCACCCTCCTCCAGTCCTCAGGTATCACCCATCCTCCCATGATTTGTTAAAAGAGTAGTCAGCGGTGTCATTAGTTATACCCTTAGATCTTTTAGAATTCTTGGTGAATCCCATCAGCCCCATTGCTTTGTCCACCTTCAATTTTATTCATTCTTTCAGAACCCTTTCTTCTGTAAATGGACTGGTATTGACCCTGTCTTCAGACTGTTCCTCTTATTTGGTTTGGTACTTCCCCCTCCTCTTCCTTTGTGAATACTGAGCAGAAATATTCATTAGTATCCCTGCTTTTCACTGTCACCCTCTACCCACATTCCCTCCCTTTATTAAAGCCTCAGTATCCCTCCTTTGGTCTTTCTTAGCTCCTAATGTACCTATAAAGGCCTTATCCCCTTCTTAACAGAGTTGGCTATCCTTTCCTCGGTTTGGGCCTTTGCTATTCTGACTGCCTTCTAGCCTCTTTCTGCTTTAACTGATAAAGTTCTCTGTCCTGCTCCTTCTGTGTTTCCTTATATTTCCTGAATGCTGTCCTTTTCTCCTTAACCTTCCCTGACACCTCTTTTGAGAACCATAGCGGTTTTTCCTTCGTTGTGTTTTGTTGATTTGCTTTTACACAAAGGCTTGTTGCCTCTGTGATGGCTATTTTGATTACTCCCCATTGTTCCGCCACCCTCCTTCTTGCCTGTTTGCTAGTGCTTTTCTGAGGCACTCTCTCATTTTCCAAAGTCAGCCCTCCTAAAGTCCAATACTCTTGCTTTTGTATGGCTGTGTTTATCGTGAATCACACTGTTTGGTGGTCGCTTGTTCCCAGATGGCTACCCACTTCTAAATCTGAAATTATTTCTCCATCCCCATTTGAAGAGTACCAGGTCTAAGACTGCTCCCTCCTGAGTGGGTTCCAATACTAGCTGCCTGAGGCATGCCCTGTAGCATCAAGAATGGCCCTGCTCCTGGATGTACCTGCAGCAAAGGTGCTCCAGTTAACATCTGACATATTCAGGTCCTCCATCAACAATATCTCCCTTTTCTGCCATTCTAGGAAGCCTTCTATCATTTCCTTGTCCATTCCTCCCCTGAGATGGGGACCTGTATACAACCCCCATGCAGATTGTGGTGCCATTTTCCTGTCTCCAGGGTGACCCAGAGTGTCTCATCTGCTCCCTGTTTACTCTTTAGTTCTGTTGCTTTGATTCCTTCCTTTACATGAGAGCTACTCCTCCTCCTCTTTTACCCTCCCTGTCCCTCCTGTAGATTGTATATCCTGGTATGGTGACATCCAGTCATGTTCTCTGTGTACCATGTTTCTGTGACTGCCACAATATCCAGGCAACCTCTTACATCAAGGCCACTAGTTCAGGGCTTGTTACACAGACTACGGGCATTGGTACTCATCACCTCCACTTTTTGATGGCCTTACCCTTTAGCCCCATTCCTGTCCTTACTGCCTTTGTCTTTCTTTACATTTACCTCTGTCTTGTCCTAAATGATAAAGGAGATAAATTGGAAAAGGTCAAAACATTCAAATATTTAGGCATTACCCTGGATGACACTTTATCTTTCTCTCCAAATGTGGATAACAATATTAGCCTCACAAACAGAAAGTTAGACACACTGTTCAGGAATCACGGAACCTCACCACTGAAGCAAGGCATCTTGCAGTGTCCTCCATGGTCCTACTGATTCTGGACTATGGCATCCCTGACTATGCAGCATCAAAAGACTCTGTACTTAAAGGAGATAGGAAATGATTTTGTGATATTTTACCTGCTAAATAAATCATTAATAGCAGAAAATGACCTTTGTATGTCTTTTTCTATTTAATAAATGCTCAAAAGCATACTTTTATGCTCCCTTCATCAGTTGAACTGTCCACCAGCTTGTATCAGGAGTCAGCACGTGCCAAGCATTGGAATGCTTACATCACAGACTCGATACAGAATGTGGTCCTTTATACCTGTTACACACTAGACAGTAGCTCAGTTAAATGCAATGCTGATACTACTATACACACTCTAACTACAGGCTGGGTCTCACTTGAAACAAGCATTTGTCAATGGCGAATGTTGTCTTGCTGGTGTTGGTATTAGTAGAGCAGGAGTTAAAGAGATGCATAATTGGAATAGCAGTGAAGTATAGAACCAACATCAACCCCACCCCACCCCACTCTGCAGAAGTGACAGGCATTAGGGGTGTGTGTTTGAGTTGCTGGCCATAACCTCATGCTATTTCACCTCACCCTACCCTGCAGAGTCTGACAAGTGTTGCGTTGTGCCTTGGGGTCATCTGGCATTATGCTCACCCATTTCATAAGGAAGTATGTTGAGATGGGTGCAGCATAGGAGAATGGGTTGAACTTTGGGGCTGAAGAGTCCAAGGCACACCTTGATGCCTGTCAGTGGCTGCAGGGTGGGGTGGAGGACCAATGGTGTGAGCAGTACAGCAAACAATCCAAAGACACACCCCTGATGCCTGTCAGTCTGTAGAGGTGGCACATAATGATTAGAAACCCTAACACCCTGTGGTGTGTTGTTGGTATTGCACTCCAAATTTTAAAACATGGCCTATTTGTGACCCCACCTCATGAAAGCATTTGGGGCCTCTGCTCATGAACAGTGTCCCTATGATTTTGTTTATCTGTCTCAATCGTTGATTTCCCAAAGTGACCCGCCATTCTGCACCACATTAAAATGTCAGCTGCACCATTGATAAGGAGGTGTGAAGAGTGGTAATGTAAATTCTGGAGAAAAATATTAAACATTCTCAAAGATATGAATGTGCGAAAACTGTGCATTGCACACTCTTAACATAGTCATTTAGTGGAATTATTTCATCAAATTTTTAACATAGCCATTTTGGGACCTCTGCTCATGAGCGGTGGCACTATGATTATCTTAATCTTCCCCAAACATTGATTTCCCACAGCGACCCGATAATTATGCGCCAGATGTGCAAAACTAAATTTTGGGCAGGATGTGACAAATGACAGCTGTACTGTTCATAAGAAGGTATGCAGAAATGACAATGTTGAAAATCTGGAATTAAATATTACAAATTCTCAAAAGTTACGACTGTGCATGGACACTACGCAATTCCACGCTATAGCATAGTCATTTTATGGAATTTTCTCTCCAAATTTTCAACATAGGCATTTCAGGACTTCTGCTCATGAACAGTGTTACTATGATTTTCTTACTCTGTTCTGAACATTGTTTTCCTACAGCAACTGCACCATGGCATGCTGGATGTGCGAAAACACAGTTCAGGTAGGATGTGGAAAATGAAAGCTGTACTGTTCATAAGGAGGTGTGAACAAAATGGCAATGGTGAAAATCTGGAGCAAAAATATTAAAAATTATCGAAGTTATGACTGTGTGGAAACTGCACAACACACGCTTGTAACACAGTCATTTTAAAGATGTTTGTCACCTAATTTTCAACATAGGCATTTTAGGAACTCTGCTCGTGAACAGAGTCACTGTGATTTTCTTAATCTGTCCGAACACTGATTTCCCCAGCGACCACGCTATTCTGCTTAGGAAGTGTGAAAACACAATTTGGCCAGGATGTGAAAAATGACAGCTGTACTGTTCATAAGGATGTGTGAAAAAATGGCAATGTTGAAAATCTGTAGTGAAAATATTACAAATTTGAGAAGTTATGAGGGTGCATGGAAACTGAACAATGCACCTCATAGCACAGTCATTCAATGGACTTTTGTCACCAAATTTTCAACATAGGCATTTTAGGACCTCTGCTCATGAACAGAGTCACTGTGATGTTCTTAATCTGTCCCGAACACTGATTTCTCACAGCAACTGCGGCTTTTCTGCGCGGAAGTGCGAAAACACATTTCAGATAGGATGTGAAAAATGATAGCTGTACTGTTCATAAAGAGGTGTAGAAAAATTCCAGTGTTGAAAAGCTGGACTGCAAATATTACAGATCAGCCGAGTTACGGCGTGTGGAACTGCACAATGCCGCTCATAAAACAGTCATTTTTTACAATTTTTCACCAAATTTGCAATATAGGTTTTTGAGAGCTCACCTCATGAACAGTGGCACTGTGGTTTCGTGTCGGTCCCAAAAGGCGATTTTGTGCAGTGACTGCAAAATCACTTTTGGGACGGAATACTACAATAACAGTGACTGAATTCATGAGAAGGGTCCCAATAACCTTGTGTTGACAATTTGGTGCCAAAATTCCCAAAATGCCTGGAGATATGCCCAAAGTTGAAAAAAACCTATTTATGCCATTATACAGCTTACGGCATTTCTTCAGTTAGCATTACGACTTTGAAGACTGCAGGCGTGTTCCGGTCCACCAAAGATTGTCACGTTGGGCTCCAGGTAAGTATGGGTTGAGGGGTATAGGGAGGTGGGGTGCGAGTGGGTGGAGTGCGGGTTGGGGAGGGACGCAGACAGCGAGGGACCGTTTTCTACTTTACTGGGTTAAAAAATAAACATCGAGGAAGGTTTTTTTACAGGTACATTGACATGCTGCAGTGGGCTCCCAGCATGTCACCTGCATGTTTGGGGTGGGGGACTGGATTGGGCTCCCCGTCAGCAAATAAAGGTGTTTGGTGGGGGAATGATGCCGATGGGGATTGGGCTCCCCATCGGCAAATGAACTCAGGAGGGCATGATGATGCCAACAGGAAATTGGGCACCCATCGTTGGCTTTTCTGGGGACTGTGTGAGGTGGATGGCACAGCCACCACCATATCTGACTGAAATATTACACCAGGAAGGCAAGGCCTGCAATGAGGTGGAGCTCCCTCATTGCAGCGGTTAGCTGTTCAAGTTGGTGTGCACGCTTTTGCACTGCTGTCATAGACAGCGTGCAATCTAGTCGTGCCACGAAGCCCAACCCCAAAAGCAATGGCGCCACTGGCCACAACATGACCACGTCTCCAAAATCTGCTATTCAAAGTTACTGCACCATGTTTCTTGTGCACATGCAAGATGAGATAAAAATGACATCGGTAAGTGAGCTCCTACTGCCCCCATTCACATTCCCAGTCACGGATAACAGACATATCCTCTTGTTTATTTTTAAATTATACCATTTTATTTATTCCCTGAGTGTACAGTAGGTCCCCCACCCTACCATCTTTCTGCAGCCTAAGTAAAATGTCATCACTTACTATCATATGAACACCCCAATTCAAGATTGAGTGCTCCCCTGCATTCCGTAATGGCAGCAAACTCCCCGAACTCCTGTAGTATGCAGTTGACAGCCACCGGTGGTCTTCAATCCCTCCCTCTCCATAACTGAATCATGGCAATTCACAAGTTGTTTCATTCCTGTTTGGCCAGTTTGCAATATGAGGGAAGAGGCGCGAGAATGGAACGCTGAATTGCTTGACGGCAGAAGACAGGTGCTGAGCATTTCCTACTCTCTGCAGCCTTGATTCAGTTATGGAGGGTGGGGCAGTGAAACCACTGGCAGCTATCAACTGCATACTACAGGAGTTTGGGGAGTTTAATACCATTACAGAGTGTATGTGAGCACTCAGTCTTGGGGTGGGGTGTGTTTGCGATAGTAAGTGATGACATTTATTTAGACTGCAGGAAGAGGGTAGGTGAGGAGGACCTGCTGTACACCAGGAAATAAATAAAATGGTATAATTTAAAAATAAACAAGAGGATATGTCTATTACCTGCATTGGGAATGAGAATAGGTGTGTGTGGGGGTGAGTAGCTTACCTTATCAATGTCATTTTTCAAGTGGGACCCAGCCTGTAGTTAGAGTGTGTGGTAGCATCAGCATTGCATTTAACTGAGTTACTGTCTAGTGTGTAATGGGTATGGAGGACCACATTCTGTATCAGGAGTCTGTGATGTAAGCATTCCAGTGCTTGACACGTGCTGACTCCCAATACATAAAAGACAGATCCAAGCCAGTAGACAGTTCAGCTGATGAAGGGAGCATAAAAGTATGCTTTCAAGCATTTATTAAATAGAAAAAGACACACAAAGGCAATTTTCTGCTATTAATGATTTATTCAGCAGGTAAAATATCACAAAATCATTTCCTATCACTTTTAACAGAATTAGGGTAGTGTTGATGAGGCTTGTCACTTTGTACTTGGGGCTGACATGCTTGCAAATAGATACTTCCTTTATACCCTCACTAACTGGCTCCCCTTACATGCAAGACTAAGATATCAAACCTGTTTGCATGAAAAAAAGCAGTACTGGGCCTTACCCATTAGTGATTCATAGCTTCTTCTGCATCATTAGCAACCAATGCACTACCAGGAGTATATCTAGGATAACTTTCTAAATCCATACTTCTGAGACATATAGAATTGCCACCTGATATTTTAGCATTTGTAGCCTTTAAACACCCATCCACCGATAGTCCACCATAGGTTCCATGAATCTCCTCACCCCATTAATTGTTTTCTGTAATTTATGTTTCATGTTTTTATACGGAATTTGAACTTTGTGTTGTTAGTGTACATACAGTAAATATTCGTAATAATAATTAACTGTTACTAGTTTAGTCCTCTCATTGTATAGTGTATAACAGCTATTATCTCCTCCACTATAAATTAACAATTGTATTTTAACCTGATAGATTTGTGAACATCTTAGTGCAGATTTATTCATTTTCTTTGTAACTCCAGTAATGATGTTGAAATTAGACCAGCATCATCTGCACATGCGAATAGAGGCACTTTTTGATTTATAATTTTAGGAGAATGGAAATCATCATAATATAACAGTTTTATTACTTCATTTATGTAAAGATTAAAACTAGAGGTGTCAATATGCTCTCGTCTGACTCCAAGATTTGTTCTTTTTGTATTAGGTTTCCTGCCAAGTTATACTGAACTTTCAATCAAGTCTTTTTATACATCCTAATTAGAGTATCTAGCAAATATTTATTTATATCTGAGATATCGGAGTTGACCATAATGTTTTTTCCACTAATGCTGTCAAATGCAATATGTAGGTCTACAAAACAACAAAATCATTTTCCTTTTTAATCTTCACATATGGATTATATGTGACAATACCATCAATGTTGCAATGTTGAATAATTTCTCCTAGGTGTGTTCTGCATTTCATCAAGTATATTATTGTCTTCTGCCCATTCTTCCAGCTTTGCTAATATGACATGTGAAAACATTTTTTGCAAAGTATCAGTGAGACTAATGGGACAATACGTGATGGAGTCTTTCAGGGATTCTTTTTATGTACTGGAAAATAATATGCAACCCACAACCTAGGTAATAATTGGCATTGTATAAAATAATTGTACATATAATACAATACAGGTATCTGACGGTCTATGAAATATTTATAAACATCTGCCACAATACAATCAGGTCCCAGGACTTTATTTGTTTTGTTAGTAAAACTGCTTCCTGTATTTCCATTTCTGTAACGATAAGTGGGATCAGTTTCTTTACTTTATCCAAATCTTGATGTAATTCTATTGTAATGATTGACTTTTGTTATTCTTGTCAAAATAAACTTTTTGAGAAATGTTGTTCCCAAAGTTCTGGTTGTATGAATTCCTCTAAAGAGGTAGCATGTGAATTATAGCCTTTGGCTACTAAGACCCAGGAGTCCTTATTTCTTTTTCACAATTGTTTTATGCAGTTTAGGCCATAAACTGACCTGATATCTATGTTTTTCTTCCTTCAAGATGTCATTTTTCCTTTCTTCAATGTGTCCTTGTTATATTATTTTTAATATATCAGACTATTTTATTTAAGTTTTCTTGGCCATCTTACACTGAGTTAAACCATATTTCTGACTTCTTCCTTTTGTCTTTTAGATTGAATTCATACATTAAAGGTGCTAAGAACTGTAAAATATTTTCCTACAACTTAACTGGAACATTGAATGAGTCTTCCTGTGACAATAATTGGATTCTAATAGAATTTGGATATGAATACTGTAAAATGTTATCTATATTTCTATATTTGCCACCAACCATTTTATTCTTTTAGCATTATGTATTTCATATGCATCTTTGCCATTAACCATTATTTCTGCTTCTAATTAAGTATAATTTAACTCTATTATTAACATAAAATGTGGTGATTCTATGCATTTTTCCTCTTTTAATTCAACTACTTTATCTATTGCATTTAGATTTTCTAAAAATAAATCAATTAACGATGACCCACTATATGAATTAAATGTACATCTTCCTTGTGGGTCACTCTGAGTTTCACATTAATTAATATCAAATCTAGTTCCAAAGCTATAGATGCTAATTGTATTCCAGTCTCATTGCTTTTGGTGTCTTGCATGTACCTGTATTTGAAAGGTTGTCATTTAGGGTTCAGTAATTAGAATTAGTAATTAGAGCACGGTCAATATCTACACAGGGAACAAGAACACGAGACATAAAGGCACTAGAGAAAAAATGAACACACAGTAAAAGCACATAGTGAGGAAACTTTGCAGCCACACAGGCAACTACATAAACAATAAATCCTTTCACTCCAACATACCCATTACAATCATTGTTTATGTGAGGGCTTTGCTTCCGCACTACTTTATATAACCAACTCTGGAGTGGGGGCACAACTTGGGGTGAGAAAGTCAGGGTGCCAGTGGATGTTCGTTCCACAACATAAATGAAAAAAAACACACAGTTGCAGCCACACTGATTTGGACTCAATTCACTGTCAGCTTAAGCTGCATTGACTCTCAGAGCTGTCACACTAGCCTCTGAGCTGCTAAACAGTGAGTTCTCAAGCTAATAGCCACAGATC
The DNA here is from genome assembly GCA_016271365.2 of Neoceratodus forsteri. Classification (NCBI taxonomy): domain Eukaryota; kingdom Metazoa; phylum Chordata; order Ceratodontiformes; family Ceratodontidae; genus Neoceratodus; species Neoceratodus forsteri. The sequence continues at coordinate 1,192,588,307 of CM057453.1, forward strand.
TTGACTTCTCAGCATGAGTAATCACAGCTACAGGTACAGCTACTATGTACCATGCTGTTATTCCCCTGTAGCTGTCATTACTCATTACTCATGCTCTTTTGCTGCATATTTTTACTCCACTCTTTTGGTTTAATGGTATTTACCAGCTACCATCATGTACCATATAAATCCTATTCATATTGCTGTCAACTAGGAACACATTTTCTGAATAGTAATCTACTAGTTGGAAGCCTGGCATTTAGATCACCTTCTATAAAAGCGTCATGACTCTGGTATTGGGTTATTATTGTTTGCAGAGTTTTTTTTTCAAAATTAGCCCAGATGTCATTATGATCCATGCATGAATTCTGAGGTTATTGATAATAATTATATTTATGTGTTTCCTCCTGATAATTGATAGCATGGTATAATTAACTGTATTCATTTTGGATACTTTAATATCTTTCTGGAGTTTAACGGCTGTTAATAGCCCCATCTGACTCCTTCCTTTTTCTGCCTTTCTTTTGCTCTAGTTGTATGTATTTGTGTGTCTGTGTGTGTATATATATATATATATATATATATAGTGTGTGTGTGTGTGTATATATATATATATATATATATATATATATATACATATATATGTAGATAGATATATAGATAGATATATCAAAAGCAAAGATTTTAGGAGGGTAATTTGTCCACCATGTTTCTTGGAGAAATACTATATCAAAAGATAAAATATAATTCATGCATTCTGAGCACTACGCTTTTTGAGAAAGTCCATCTATATTGCAAGACAGTACCTTCCAGATTTTAGTGGTTGCTGTTTAATTATTTATTGTGTCTTCAGACTGTGGTCATGTATTCACTTCAAGTAAAATAGTGTATTTATTATTTGACACAGAAAGTGAGGCACAGGTGCCACATCTTCTACAAGGTTATATTTGGGGATTTTTACCAATAGATTCCCTTGCTTTACTGAAAATATTTCAGAAAAATCCAAAAGTGTAGTCTTAGTTGATCTAAGAGCTTTGCTTTTTCATGTACTTGATTAATCAATTGGTTACCTTTAAAATATAGTATATATAGTGTCTGTGGTTAATTTGTGTATTCTGGGGCAATTTGTATCCAATAAATGGAGTCACGCATCAATGGTATTTATAATGCATGTGAAAAATAAATTAATGTTTCTTAGTTTTCTCCACTGATTCTTTATGTGGAACAGACCAACAGAACATTGTTATTGCTTTTAGAATATGGCTTTTCATCATTTTTGTAATGTACTCTAAGTTATAAATGCATACAGTTGAGTAAAGTTGTATTACTGCAATTGTTTTACAGCTCTAGCTACATTCCATCTGGGTGTTCCATATATTTCAAGTTATTAGATGACCTCAGGTTAACTCCTGCCTGGATGGTCTGTACATTTTATTTAGTAGATACATCTAGAATTAGCAATGTCACTAGTTAATCTCCTAACCAGATCACCATGTATACTGTGGATAATTTCTGCTTGTAGCTGCACCTTAATGGGATAACCTATATCCATTACCTTTTTAGTGTGATTCACAATAATTTGTGTTGTGCTCATCTAAATTATTCCTATAGTAAGCATTCGGATCCTACTTGGCAGACAAAATTAAGAACTGCCCTCTGATAATAATGAGGTTCCCAGGACTGATATTATGTTTTCTAGCTGCCCTAGTCTTATGGAAGGGAAGGATTACCTCCTCATAACTCGAATGACAATACACATATCATTTCTGAAGACTGGTGCTGTTTACAGAGCACTAACAGCTTTCAGTTGGCTGAGCTATTTCTCAACCTCCCACCCTCCCTTCCTAGGCGTTAGAGCTCTCTTATTGATCCACATAACTGTCCATGTAGACTGTAGAATACTGTAACTTTCAGTCACCAATCCTCATATTGCAGAGCTAAATTTTATAATTGTTCCTGCAAATGCAAGCTCTTCATAAGTAAAATTATTGTATTGCTTCAGCTACTATGCACAGTGAATATTGAACCTAATCCTGGCCCCTTCACTGTGCACCTTGCCTTTGAATTTGAGAATTTAAAATGGCCTAAAATTCAAGTCCATCAGTATTCACAGCATGGTAAATAAATTGAAAAATAGGAGTTTGGGCTACCCATACCAACCCTGATATTTATTTGGCTTAATAGCAACATTGATTCTAGTGTTGTCTCATTACTGGATTATCATCTGTACAGGCTTGATAGACTAACTAGAGGAGGATGCATAGTTCTATAGATCAAAATGATCTGACTCATCGTCAGCATCAATTATGAAGCCAGAAGAATTTGAGTGTTTAGTACTAACTATATCATTATCTAAGGCTGGATCAATTAATGTGGTAGGCTGCTACAGACCTCCAGCAGGAGGTAATGAGACACTAAACCATCTGTCCCAAATTGTTAGCTCAGTAATAAATATATCATAATCCTGGGGAATCTGTATATTGACTGGCTTACCCACAAATCAATTGATCTCAAACTAGTGTGTGTTAAGCTTTGCTTACTCTTTGGAACCAGCTAGACCCAATCCAAATAATCCCCTGAACTCTTCCATGGTAGATAATCTGCTGCCAACATACTTCATAAAATGAAACTAACCACTGTTTTCTATAATGAATTCAGTGACCAGTGTTGTAGGATGCATCAGGGACAGAGAAAATATTCAGTCAACCATCCTTCATCTCTAAGTGACACCAGTTTCATTTTTGCAGATCAGACTTTCTACATGGTTTGGCCACTATTGATTGGCAGAGATTTTATTTGACATCCTCAATTCACTCTGTCACTGAATTTTTTAGTCAGCAAGTTCTTAAGGTACAAATATACATGCCACACTTGTGACACTCAGGACAAAACAAAGAAGCTGTTCATAGTCCAACCAACAGCTAAAAAAGAGCCTTGTGGGACAGAGATGTACATTGGGTCAGAACCAGGATTACTAAAGTTTCTCAAAATTGTATATTTTCATATAAAAGTAAATATGACTACTAGCTTTGTTCCAACAACCAAAGCTAGTAATTATTTAAAATTATGGAAGAAAATTATAGAGATGCTTCCAAGTTCTAGTGGTCTATAAATGCTTTAGAAGGGGATCAAGTCCATCATTAATGCCAATGGAATTCCTAATGCAACATAAATTAATCACAGACAGGCAGTTGACTGCTGTGGACTTAAACTCTTATTTTGCTTCTGCTGGCAAGGCTTTTGATTTTGCCTGCTGCCTCCCACTCCCTCACCAATTGGCACAATCTGAAAGAGTACAACACTCCATTCTGGTTCCAGACTTCTCCTTCCAACAAGTATAATGACTCTTTCAAAATTTGAATAAAAAAGTTCTGGAACACATAAATTGGAGCCCTTTTTTTCTACAGAGAGGTCCATCACGTCCTGGTTGTCCCCATAATTCATATCTAAACATGTCACTAGTAATCTGGAAGACAGCACACACAATCCACTATTTAAGTCAGAAGATAAAACCTTGTTAAATAACTACAGACCCAACTCCAGTTTACTTGTGCTTGCTAAGCTCCTTGAAAATTGGTTAAAGAGCAGCTGGTGCCTTCGGAGAACGTAACATTTAGCCACAATTCAGTTTGTATTTCATATATATTCTATATATTTCTCCTCCCATTATTTATTATCAAAGAAATTCCCACAAAAACAAGATCTGTTTCCTTAGAGTCCATCTGCCTCTATATCTTATACCCTACTTGAAAATATAATGCTCTGTTGTGACATCACGGTTTTTTTGCCATGTGAGTAACTGTAATGTCACAAGCAAAGTATTATGACAGCATGTTTGGAAGAAGCAATAAGAGCTGATGAACTCTCAAGAAATAATTATTCTGTTGTCATGCATATGACCTCAGTAATACATAATGGAGATAAGAAACACAGATCTAATGACAATTATAAGCTGCTTGTGCTCAAATATTTTATTTTTCAAAGTTCTTCTAGAGGCATTGTGGCTCTTTAATGAACAATTACATGAATATGTTTCCTTTCTAAATGTTCTTTGACACCGTATCACATAGGAGGCTGATAAGGAAACTGGCCAATGCAGGGGTGGGTCCTAAGGTGGTTAAATGGGTAAGAAATTGGTTAATGGATAGGTGGTATAGGGTGGTGGTAAATATAACTCACTTGGGGAAAGGAGAGTAACCAGCAAGGTACCTCAGGGCTGAGTGCTGGGACCAGTGCTCTTTAATATCTTTATAAGTGACATTGCAGATTAACTGGAAGGAAGACATACCTCTTTGCAGATGACACCAAAGCCTGCAGTAGGGTTGATGCTCCAGAGGGTGTGGAGGGAATGTTAAAGACCCGCGAAAACTTGAAGAGTGGTCATGGGCATGACAGCTAGGTTTCAATGTGAAAAAGTGCCAAATCATGCATTAAGGCACAGAAATTCAGATCCTGAGTATAAAATGTGGAAAGAGGTATTGACAGTCATTAAACAGGAAGGGGACCTTGGAGTAATCATATCTGATGACCTCAAGGTGGTGAGGCAGTACACAGAGCAGTGGGTAGGGCCAGTGGATGCTGGGGTCATAGGAAGGGGTATTTTTTATTCTATTTATTTTTATTTTAGCCTGGTAACTGCAGGCCCACTAGGCACAAGTGCCTGTTTTCAGGGGTGACCTGGGAACACTGGGTGGTTAAGTGACTTGCTCAGAGTCACACAGTATGCAAGTGGAGGTTGTGAGAATCAAACTCAGGACTAGTCTGCTGGATGTACCAAGCTCATTAGCACCTCATTCCTCTAATCTCTAGGCTATACTGCCAGCCCATCCTGCCCATCCCAACCCATCCAGCCTGCCAGCCTCAGCTGCAGAAGGAGGGAGGTGGTGTTGCCACCACGTAGATCACTGGTGAGATCCTACCTGGAGTACTGTGTCCAATTATGGAGACCCTATCTCAGGATGGATATTGACAGGGTGGAGACTGTCCAGAGGAGGGCAACTAAAATGGTGCAGGAACTTGTCCCAATCATGTTCACATGCTCTAGTGGGACTCAAGATGGGTGCAGTCTGTGGCAGCTAACCCCAATATTCAAAAACAAATTCCAAGTAGTTGCATATCATTGGGACAAGTTCAAGGAGTTTCAGTCTGTGTAAATATGGCAGTGTGGGTGCACCTGTACCAGAGAGGGAGAGCCAGGGTGACTGGCCAAGGCTGAGCCATTGTTTATTTCTCTCGGCCAGTGCAACTACTTGGACTTTGGTTTACAAAGGCAGAGGCTGCATCAGAAGACCTATAAGGAGAGATTGAGGGACCTCAACATGTATACCCTGGAGGAGAAGAGGGGAGACATATTACACTCGTGGGTAAAAACAAGGCACAGGAGGGGAATATTTTGCACAGGAAGAGATGCACAAGAACAAGAGGAACATGAAATGAAGTTGTAAGAGGAACATTTAGGGAGATATGAGGAAGTATGATATTGTTATGTTTTATGTCAAAGGATTGGAATGTAGGATAAATGGAATTATGACAAAATATTTTAATAATGCTGATCTTTTAAGGAATGAGAAAAGAACTAAGGAGGTGGGACTGGAGGACTGATCTGAAAAATAAAAATCAGAATATGATGTGGGAAATATTAGTAGAGAAATAAAATGGCCTGATAGAAAAGTATGTACCAGAACAGACAAAATAACAACGGTAGGATACCAGGTGGCTTAATAAGAAAGTTAGAACCACGATTAGAAAAGGAGGAAAGCACATAACAGAGCTAGGAAAGAAAATTCATATGAAGCTTGGCAAGTGTATAAGATAAGCTCTAGGGAATGGAAAATGGTTGTAAGAAAGGAAAAAGGAATCTCAAATTGAAATTGGTACCCAAAGTTAAAGACAATTAACAAATCCTTTTAAAATCACATAAATTATAAGAGAAGTAGCACATCACAGGTGGGTCCTCTAGTAGATACAACTGGAACTTGGTCACAAAGGAAAAGCATATGGTAGAACGTTGAACAGCTACTTCAGTAGTGTATTCAGGAGCAAGGATACTAGTAAAAGGCCAAATTGAGATTTGGGACTATCCCTAGAATCACAGTGAGGAGGAGGATATACTGACTAGGTTAAAACAGATCCTAATAAGTCACCTGGTCCAGATGGATTGCACCCAATAATTATAAGAGAGCTAGCTGATGAGTTGGTAGGCCCTGTGATAAAAATATTCCAATCATCCCTATATAATGGGCAGTGGTAACAAGCTGGAGGAGTACAGTAATAGTCCTATTTTAAGAAAGGTGACAAATCTCAGTGCAATGATTACAAACCAATAGAGTCTGACGTCTGTATTAGTAGAGAAATCTGATACTTTTGTTGATACAGAAACTTGAGAGATACTAAGCAGCATGGATTTTTAAGGCGTATCATGCCAGACTAACTTGATCAGCTTTATCGGCAGATTGAGTAGAGTGTTGGATGAGGGATGCTTGTGGATGTAATCTTTCTGGATTATAGCAAGGCATTTGATTCAGTCCTCATGCTGAATTAATTGATAGTCTTTACAGTCTATGAATAAATGATAGCCTAGTATTATGGATTGAGTCCTGGTTGACAGACAGGGAATAACAGGTTGTTCTTCAAGGAGAAAGTTTGAACTAAGCACCAGTTACCAGCGGGATACCTAGGAACAGTTCTAGGATGCTGTCTAATATCTATGTTACATTATGAACTGTAGTGAGGGTGTGGCTGTTCTAGTTTTTCCGATGATACTAAGATTGGGTCAGTAGTGAGAATATCACTGAATTTGAGAACCCACAGAAGGAACTGGATAAACTTGATTCACAGGCAGAGCAACATAGGTTAGATTTAACGTGGTCAAGTGTTCGGTTATACATCTAGGGAAAAATAACCACTGTATACTCTAAAAGGGATGAGCAACCACAGAGGACAGAAATTTGGGGTTACCCTGACAAATGACTTGGGATTCAAGAGGCATTGTCAGTTGACTGCAAAAAGACTAATGGTATTCTGGCCTGTATTAGGAAGCATATCAACAGTAGAGATAAAAGAGTGATTTTAGATAGAAACATAGAAGTTGACGGCAGATAAGGACTGCAAGACCCATCCAGTCTGCCCATTTCTTTTCCTACCTTATGAATGTGCCATCAGCCTTTGCTCTCTCAATGTCCTATCTATTCATACTCATCTGTATTGCTCCCTTATGCACTCCCATGCCTGTTTGAAGTCCTGCACTGTATTCATATCCACCACTTCCTGAGACAGGCCATTCCATGCATCCACCACCCTTTTATGTAAAAAGAACTTCCACATTACCTCTTAATTGACCTCCCTCTAATCTCATGCTGTGTCCTCTTGTCCTGCTATTTTTCTTATATTGAAACATGTTAGACTCTTTCACCTTGTTAATGCCCTTGAGGTGTTTGAATGTTTCGATCATATCACCTTTCCCCTCCTTTGCTCTAGGGTATACATATTGAGCTCCATTAATCTGTCCTCATATGTTTTCTGATGCAGTCCCTGCACCATTTGGTTGCCCTTCTCTGGACTGCCTCAATTTGGTTAATGTCCTTGTGAAGGTATGGTCTCAGTACTGCACGCAGTATTCCAGATGGGGCCTAACCCATGTCTTGTAAAGAGGGATTATTACCTCCTCTTCTGACTTGTGATAACCCTACTAATATACCCCAACATCCCCTAGCTTTACCTACTGCTTTAGTGGTCTGCTTGGATGATTTCAGGTCATCGGTGATGATGATGCCCAAGTCTCTTTTTTCCCTTGTGACTGCCAGCAACTCCCTCCCAGCCTATAAGTGGCTTCAGGGTTTCTCTTCTCTATGTGCACGATCTTGCATTTCTTTGCATTAAACCGCAGTTGCCACTCTTCTGACCATTTGCTAATTTATCCAGATCTCTTCTCATTCTGCCTCCCCATCCAGATCATCTTCTCTGTTGCAGATCTTGGTGTCATCTGCAAACAGACAAACCTTACCTCCAGTCCATCTGCAATGTCACTGATGAAGATATTGAAGAGGACTGGCCCCAGGACTGATCCCTCAGGTACCCCACTTGTGATTTGCATCTCTTCTGACTATACACTGTTTACCACCACTCTCTGTTTTCTGCCCGTCAACCAGTTGTCCACCCAGTTGACCAACTTCTGACCCACCCTGAGCCTATCCAGCTTATTAATCAATCTTCTATGTGGAACAGTAACGAAAGCTTTGCTGAAGTCAAGGTAGCGACATCAACTGCTCCTCCTTGGTCCACCACTCTGGTTGCCCAGTCAAAGAAATCTATGAGATTGGTTTGACAGGACCTTCCTTTTGTAAACCCATGCTGTCTTGGATCCTGTGTCCTATGAATTCCAGGTGTTGCACTATCCTTTCCTTAAGAGTGCCTCCATAATCTTGCCCACTACTGAGGTAAGACTGACTGGTCTGTAGTTCCTGCCTCCTCCATGCTACCACTCTTGTGGAGTGGGATCACATGAGCCCTTCTCCAGTCTTCTGGGACCTCTCCTGTGCTCAGAGACTCACTAAACAGTTATGCTAATGGCTCTGCTAGTTCCACCCTTAGCTCACTTAGTACCCTGGGATGTATGCCATCATGTCCCATTGCCTTGTCCACCCTGAGCTTATCAAGCTCTTGTGAGACCCTTTCTTTTGTGAAGGGACTAGTGCACACCTCCCTCCCCTGTGTCCATGGTGCTGAGCTGTGGGCCCTGCCTAAGTTCTCTTCAGTAAGTACTGAGCAGAAGTATCTATTTTGTATAGATGCTTTTACATGGTCCTCCTCCTCACATGCCCCTTATCCCTTTGATCTTAGCAATACCCTCTCTGATCTTTCTCCTTACACTGATGTATCTATAGAAAGTCTTGTCACCTTCTTTACTGTTTGTGCTAGTGTTTCCTCAGTTTGAGCCTTTGCCTTCCTTACTTCCTTCCCTGTTTCCCTTAGGAAGTTTGGTATGCCTCCCTGTCTTCATCCTGCTGCATTCCCTTATATTTCCTGAAGGCCAGTCTTTTGGCTTTGATCTTTTCTGCTACTGTTTTTGAGAATCAAAGTGGTTTCCTTCTTCTTTTGCACTTCCTTTTCTCTCTAACACAATGGGATGTTGCTTCAAGTATTGCATCCTTAATGCTTACTCACTTTGCCTGTACCCCTCACCTGTATTTCTTTTTCCAGGGCTAGCTTAACTCTGTTGGCCATCTTATTAAAAGTCAGGTCCTCTGAAGTCCCATATTTTTGCCTTGGAATGGGATGATTTAGTTCTAGTGGTCAAATTGTACCATACCATGTGATGGTCACTGGCCCCCAGGTGACCTTCTCCCTGGAGATCTGTGATCCTTTCCCTGTTAGTCAGTACTAGATATAGGATAGCTCTGTCTCTTGTGGATTGTTGTACCAGTTGTTTGATGCCCTTCCCTGCATGGAATCCACCATGTGTCTAGTTCTGGCAGATGTTCCTGTTGGTATTGACCAATCTGTATCTGGCATGTTGAAGTCTCCCATTATCAGAACCTCCCTTTAGCGGTCATGTTTTATATATCTTCTAACAGTAATGTGTCTATGTCCTCCCCTGGTCTGGAGACCTGTAGACAACCCCAGTTCATATGGCTGTCCCATTTCCTGTTTCAGGGTGATTCTTCTGGCTCCATAGTGTATTCTGAATTTCTGTAGCTTTGATATTTTCATTGACATAAAGGGCCCTCCACCCCCTTTTGCACTTCAGTTGTCACTGCATATGTCGCTGGTGAGGCCACATTTGGATTACTGTGCCCAGTTTTGGTCACCCTACAATAAATTAGAAATCAAAACCTTGGAAGGGGTTCAGTGAAGATCAACCAGGATGATTGCAGACATCAAATCTCTAGAGTACAAAGAAGGCTGAACACACTTAGGAGCCACACTTTGGAATATCGTAAACCATAGGAGATTTATGCCTGGTCTATGGGGCTTTCTATAATCATGATTTATGGGACTGTCTAGGTTTAGACATGAGAAATACACAGCATAACACAAGATCTCATATTACAATTGCATGGGAGGTTAGCCACTCTAAGAAAAGGACTATGTGGTTTTCCCAGAGAGTGGTAACACTACGGAACAGATTGTCTCTTTATATGGTAAGCAGCCAGGATATAATAGAGTTCAAAATAAATTGGATACATTTTGTGAGAGGACCAAAATAAGTACATATAACCATTGAGAAAAGTGTGAGTAATAAACTGGCAAATTGCCTTCCATGCTCATACAAGACCTATGAGACTTATAAGTGCTTCTTCATGGAAAGAGTGATGGATGCATGGAATAGCCTACCAGTAGAGGTGTGTGGGGGAGGAGAAAATAGCAGTGGGCTTCAAGTATGCATGGATAGGCACAAGGGAATCTTAGCTGGGAAGCCTGGGGGAGGGAGGGATCTGGAGATCGAGTAGGGTCTGCAATGACTGTATGGGCAGGGGCAGGTGGGCAGACTAGATGGATCAAGTAGTCCTTATCTATCGTCAAAAGTCTGTTTCTTTTATTCCAGATCCATCAGGCTTCAAATCTTTGCACAGTGCATCAACAGCACTGATTAAGGTCAGTAACAACAGGCTCAGTGCCTTAGACCAAAAACTCACCAATACTGACATGTTTTTGGATCTTAATAAGGCTTTTGACATTGTTAATCACACTTTCTTGCTGCAGAAGCTGACCAGTATGCAGTAAGCCCTGGTGTTACAGCAGTCTTCTGGTTTAAGAGCTACTTGTCAGGTCAACAGCAACAACTTAAGTTGGCAGGTCATCATCTACATGTACTCCAATATACAAAGGTGTTCCTCAAGCTTTAATATTTGGGCCTTTACTTTTCACGATTTACACAAATGACATAGGAATATGTGAATATGCCAAACTATATTGCTGTGCAGATGATACTGTTCTGTATGTCGCCAGACTGCCCTTAGCTAATGGTATAAATGATCTGAAACTTGCTTTTAATCAGCTATAGTATAATCTGTTTGCTTTGAAACTTCTCCCAGATACTGCAAAAACAAAGTTTATGGTGTTCAGCTCTACCAATAAGCAAGTGCCTGGGGCCACAGCACCTAGTATTTCTGCCCTACTGGGTGACAAGCTAGAGCTTGTGGAACCCTTTAAATACCTCAGTCTATGGCTGGATAGCAGACTGTTGTTTCACTAGCATATTGATGATCTCTGTCAAAACTCTGCACTAGATTAGGTCTTAATTCCAGAATTTCATGGGAAAAAGAGTTGCAATGACCAATAACAAATGATGCTTGGGAAAGAATTTGGAATGCCTCTTTTAGGACTTGCAGAGAAATAAGAGGGAGTGAGATACGGTTTAGAATTACACAATGATATTTATTACATTACAGATAAAATATCTAAAATAAAAATGGAGGGAAAGAAATTGTTGGAGATGTAAACGAAAATAGGTGAATCTTCCCATATTCGCTGGTTCTGCCCCAAAATCATTAACATATGGAAATATCAATCAGTCAATCAAGTTTATTTTATGCTGGAAAGGTATGTGAGAAAAAGTCCATTGTCACAAATGACCATTTATCCAAAAGGTTACAGAGATAAAATATATACAGTGCACATAAGACAAAGTGTATACAAGTGGAGATTATATCATAATAATTTATAAAGAAATATGGTTATGAATCATAATAATTTATGAAGAAATAAATTATGCTATTTTGTAACCAAACACTAAACACAATAATTCCCGATCCTCTGTTCTGGATTTTAGAGCTGTCTCTCACATACCCCAAAACTCCCTTATGTGGGTAGTGGCAGGGTCATTATGCCTAAAAAGAATAATTCACTCCAATTGAATTCCCACATGTTATTTTTTGTCTCTGAATGGATACAAAATATGAGCATTGCTATAAATGAGAAATGGAGCTATATAGCATTGGATAAACTGGGATTGTATAATTCAGTCTGGCCTCCTTTTCTGAATGAGACACAAAACATATTGGTCTTCCAAAATCCTTTATTAAATGAGGCTGTAAAAATGTTAGCATGTTCAATATCTAAAGAATTTGCTTGGTGCTTGAAAGTACAGTTTCATGTGTCTATAGTCATAGCTATTAAATTGAAACTTAGTTGATAGTTCAATATATTATAGGAGCAGAGGCTGTTCTATTCTGATAATATAGAGTATAACTTATTTAATATGTAGATATGTGCATATAAATTTAGCTTATGTGATTATAAACATTAGAGGTTTTCTTTTTAACTGAACAGTTAGTTATTTACTAAACTGAAGAATTTCTAAAATTCTTATCCCAATCGGACCCCTGCGTGTGTGTGTTAATCCTCCTTAGCTCACTTTAGTCTGCTAACAATTTCCTCTTCTTACTCTAAACTACCCTGCTCTCCATTCTCTCTTCATCCCTTCTTCTCTTTCTCACAAGTCTAACTTGGTTGTATTAACTGTCCTTTACCGTTCTTAACTAGTCCGGTTTCTATCTTGCTTCCATTGATTAACTTTGTTGATTTCACCATTACTACTACAATATGTTTCTCTCTCTCTTCTATCACGATGTTTTATATTTTGCACTTCTCCTACTGCACCATCTATTGTTCTCTTCCTTGCTCTTCTTTGCTTTGACCTATGTTGTTGTTCTTTCCTTGCTAATGAAATGACCACTCTCCTTCTTCTCCTAAAGTTTCCTTTTGTGTTTGTGATTGCACTTATTAATGGTATATTGTGTTCAATTTTGGTTCAGCCATGTTTTCTTATTTTTTACTCAGATTTCTGTATGTTTCCCTTACTTCTTTTCTTTACTGTCCCATTTATTCTTTAACTGATTCACCTAGTACTTACCTGTTTCCATGTATACTTTGTATAATTAGGCCTTTACTGAATGTAGATGATTTGCTATTGTTTCTGCCATTCATTGTGTATTGTAATGTCTCCTTATATCTCAATTGTCCTAATTTGTATTGTTTATATTGTTCGACCTTGTAACCTCCGGGTTGTGTCTGAAAATAGTAATTTTATGGCTGGAGCACTCACCGGTAAAAACAAAAACTAAATAAATAAATAATATTCTTAGGAAATCTTGTATTAGTTTTAGAAATGTTCATGAAAATAAAGCATGCTGATTGGCTGAAAGCTATAATCAGCATGCACTTATTTCAATAGAACTCCACTAAAACACAGGTGCCAATTCGGTGCCCATTTCTTAGTGGTATCCATGGGCACCTCAAATTTTGAAACTGAGAAGCCATTTTTTTCTGCTCGCTAAGCCAGCATAAAGTAGCAGCCGATTTCCAGATGTCTCTCTGGCAAGATCTACAGTAACAATTTAAAACTCAGCACAGCTGTGAGGAAATTAAGCCAGGGCTGCAAAATCTCAAACCCGCTTCAACAAATCATAGAGCTACCACTCCTCATTCTCACACACAATAGCAGTATGGGATCTAGTGTGGTCTCTACCTGTCTTGATCAACACATTTTCCAAGGTACCTTCTCAAACAAGTGAGTTCATCCTTATCCTCAAAGCAGATAATAGAAAAGAAAAAATTAACACAACCTCATTCTGGTGGCTCCTGATGCGCTATGCTGCCACTGTCCCAACCCTGCCACTGAGCTCACGGTTGAACTCATCGTATAGAAAATGACAATTTAAAAAAGTGCTCAATCAATAAATAAGTAAGTAAAAGAAAATAAAAACAGCAAACCAAAGACCTTCTAACCTGTGTGACTGTAGTCATGTGCCTTTGAGGGGTAATAATAACAACCAGCTCCACACAACTATGGGGCTCCAGTAGGACAAAAGTCCTTACTTCAAAAAAAAACAGCCAAAAAACCAAAAAAAAAACAATAGTCTAATGCTGGTGGAGGAACTTCTTTACCACAAACTAAATGAAAGACAATATCTGTAAAATTATTTTTGCAGGGGCCTCCCCGCCACCCAGAAATATATGTAACCATACTCAGAGATGCACAAAGCACAACATCCGTGAACATTCTGCCAGTCAGCCAAATTGACTTTTGTAAAACAACAGGATCCGAGTCTTGTTTTGGCTTTTCAAAATGTTTCTTTATTTAAAACAACGCCCCTACATTTAGTTTCTATGAGCTTGATCACGGGGCTCTTTTATGTATCTGTTTCAAAAATATATAAATACATTTTTTCAAAATGTTTTCTTCTTACTCAAATAATCCTAATTTCACCAATATTTTTAAAGGCATATATCTACCTTATTCATTTAAATCTTAACGCCACAGGCTCTAATATTCTTAATATAATTCTTTCTTCCCGACAAAAAATACATATCGTTAATCATTAAAATATTGGCATTTACTAAACAAATCCATACTATATCAAAAATCTTTCCTTGATAGAATTACACAGGACCACCTTCAGATGCACGCCTTTATCAAGCCTTGTTAGCCTTATTCTTGTTATATATTTAATATAAATGAAAATTTTGAACATGTACAAATAAGGCTCCTTTACTTATAATCACCATGAAATTTAAACCATGCCAAAACATGACCAAAGTGAAGTATTCACTTAGAACCCCTTTAGCTAGCGTGCCTTGGAAAGTCTTTAGCGTCTGTTCTTTTACTCTTTTAAATGAATTTGGATTTTAAACCATATCTGTAAGTTTAAAACAAGTCATTAAGTTTTCCTTCCATTCGCGACTTAGTGTGCATTCATGTTATCGCTGATTCTTTTAAATTTACATTTTAAATTTTCACACCCTCTTGAATGTTTACTAAATCCAAATTGCCTTCTAATGAGGTGAATACTGTTGCCAAAAGTGTCCTTTCACTGTTTTAATGACAAAAATATTTACAGCCCGTAATGGCGTATAATGTCGAATCGCTCTCTTACGCTTGTTAGTTTTCAAAGACGCTGTTCCTCTTGAACAGCTTGAGTTTCATGGAGGATGTTATCACTATCTTAAACTCTCAGATATCGCGAGAGCGTTGGTTACATTCAAACACACATACCCTACTAAAAGGGTATGTGTGCGGTGCCTCAAGCTGTTCGTTCTTTGGCTGGTTATTTTCAATTTCGAATCAATTCATCTTGTATTTACAGATAAAATGTCACTTTTAAAGGAATATGACAAGGAGACATTATATATTTGTACCAGTATTGCTACTTCCATTCCGTTTACATGAACCTTAATAATTATAAACTTATGAATCCTTCTTATCGCATACTTCATAATTATACTACAGTATTATACCAATGCATGAAATTCAATTCAGTTTTATACTTATTTCACTATTTTATCTACTTCTTATAAAGTGTATTTTTACCAATGGAAGTCTATATCTCAAATACATTTTATATACGTTTTGGGACACACCAAAGTTGTTCACACATTCATTTTTATAACCAACAAATTTAATTTTACAAAAGACTATATATTATCTAGTACAACAAAACCATTCACAGACCATTATTAATTTTATTTATTGCCATAGTAATATAATTTAGATACAAGCTTGCCAATTATATTTCCACATTCATTTCCAATCACAGGATCCAACGTTTTTAAGCTAAAAATCCATTTCATTTCCATTTTATCTAATAATTTTTATAGTTTCCACCCTCAAGGGTTGTTTAACTATCTCGAGGCCCCAAAACCTAAGGGAGGCTCCTGTGTGACCTGCCTCACTAAAATGTATCGCTACTGGTGATTTGTCATTTTGTTTCTGATATCACTTTTATGTTCACTATCCTTGTTTTTAATGCTCTTTTAGTTTGTCCCACATATAATTTATCACAAGACACTGTAGTACATAAATCACCCTTCTGTGTTACAATCAATATATTCCTTGATTTGAAATTCTTCATTATACTGTAGGTGTTTAAAGAAGATTTTTGCTGGTGTTATTGCAGACTGCACATTTTCCACATCTATTCATCCCGGTTGTAGTGGACCCAGTAAAATTGTGTTTTATTTATATCATCCGCTTGAACTGTGAATGCACTAATTTATCCTTTAAATTTTTACTTTTTGGATACTATAATGGGTTTTGATTGCAATGATTTTATACTTGGGTTATCCATGGCTACTAAATGCCAATGTTTGTTAATAATTTGCCTGATTTGTGTCATTTTGTGATTATATTTGTAGTAAAAGCGAATCTATCCTTTTTGGTCTTGGTTGTTTAATTAAGAGTTGTTCACGTGTTATTTTTCAATTCTATCTTCTGCTTGTGCTAAAAATTTTGGGATAGCCCCTTTCCTGAATCTGTTTAACATTTCTTGTTTATATTCTTTACATTCTTTGTTTTCCTTGCAATTTCAGTTTAACTCTTACTAATTGTGAGAATGGAATGCTATTTTTAATTTTGTTTCATGAAAACTTGCATTATGCAATAATGTGTTTCTATCTGTACTTTTTCTAAATAGTGTTGTGCTAAATGTGCTTTTGATAATTGAATCTCTAAGTCTAAGAATGGTATTGCTGTTTTATTGTAGTTTATTGTGAACTGTAAATTAGTGTCAAAATTATTCAATAATTCATTAAATAATTTTAATTCTTGTTCAGTTCCAGTCCAGAGGCAAAATATGTCATCTATAAATCTCTTCCAAAATTTATATATGTCTTTATAAATATTTTTCTTCCTTAAAAATGTATTCTTCTTCAAATACAATCATGTATGCGTTTGCATAACTTGGGGCCATTATTGCTCCCCATAGCTGTCCTTTTTCCTGCTGACAGAATTTACCTTCAAATTCGAAATAATTGTTTTGTAAAATAAATGTGGCTAATTCTTGTAACATGACTGTTCTTGGAAATTTCCTCTCTGATCTTTTTGCAAAATTTTACCCATATTTATAACCCTCTTTGTGGGAATTGAAGTATATAAATCCTACGTCCCAAGTTACAAGGATCATATCTTTTGGATAGTTTTCACTAAACACAATTTCTAATTTTTAATTAAATCTGTGGAATCTTGTATGTATGAATCACTTTTCTATGTGGGTTGCAAATGATAGTTGACATATTTTGACACCGGATCAAAACTGAATCGATTCCTGAAACAGTTGGTCTGCCTGGTGGATCTAACATGTTTTATGAATCTTCGGTATAGAATAAAATGTAGGAACTCTTGGGAATTCTATCAGCAGTATTCTCATTTCCATTCTTGTAGCCAGTTAAGGTCTACGAATTCTGCTAATAGTTCCCTCAATCTATTTTGAATAGATACCGTTGGATCTCCTTCAATTCTGAATAATTAATTCTGTTGTTCTAATAATTTGAGACACATAGATATATATTATTCTCTATCCTGAATAATAATTCCACCTTGTCTGCTTGTTTGATAATTATCCCTGTATCTTTACTTAAATTATCTAAAACTTTCCTTTGTTGCTTTGTTAAATTTTGATGGGAGGCCACAATGAGCTTTTGTCTTTAAATAAGGCAAATTTCTTTTTCAACTAATGTACAAAACAATTCTATTCCATGGTTTTTGTCTATGGGTGAGCTGAACTTAGATTTTATATTTAAAGCTTGTTTTAGCTTCGTTCTTCACTTGCTATTACATTTTCTTCTCCAAACAGGTTTTTAATCTTAAACATTTCTAAAAAATCCTTGTAGGTCAGCCATTAGGTCAAATAGGTTCTGAGTTGTGAAGGTGCAAAACTTAGTCCTAATCATAATGTACTTACTTCATCTTCACTCAGCTTTCTTTTACTGAGATTGAAAACTGGAATTATTTCTGAGTTTCTCTGACAAATCTCCTGTCTAAACTTATGGTTCTTTTTGTCTAAGAGGGTGGCATAAGAATAGGCGACAAGTTTGGACAGAATATCGAAAAAATCAATTTTCACTTCTCGCTCTTTTATTCTAAGAAGAGGTGGCATAAGAATAAGAACGACAAGTTTAGACAGGAGATTTGTCAGAGAAACTCAGAAATAATTCCAGTTTTCAATCTCAGTAAAAGAAAGCTGAGTGAAGATGAAGTAAGTATATTATGATTAGGACTAAGTTTTGCACCTTCACAACCTGTGAACCTGTTTGACCTAATGGCTGATCTACAAGGATTTTTTTAGAAATTTAAGATTAAAAAACTTGTTTGGAGAAGAAAATGTAATAGCAAGTGAAGAACGGAAGCTAAAACAAGCTTTAAATATAAAATCTAAGTTCAGCCCACCCATAGACAAAAACCATGGAATAGAATGTTTTTGTACATTAGTTGAAAAAGAAATTCTGGCCTTATTTAAAGACAAAAGTTCATTGTGGCCTCCCCATCAAAATTTAACAAAGCAACAAAGGAAAGCTTTAGATAATTTAAGTAAAGATACAGGGATAATTATCAAACAAGTAGACAAAGGGGGTGGAATTGTCATTCAGGACAGAGAACAATACAGATCAATGTGTCTCAAATTATTAGACAACAGAATTAATTATTCAGAATTGAAGGGAGATCCAACGGTATCTATTCAAAATAGATTGAGAGAACTATTAGCAGAATTCATAGACCTTAACTGGCTACAAGAATGGGAAATGAGAATACTGCTGATAGAATTCCCAAGAGTTCCTACATTTTATTCTATAGTGAAAATTCATAAAAACATGTTAGATCCACCAGGCAGACCAATTGTTTCAGGAATCGATTCAGTTTTTGATCCGGTGTCAAAATATGTCAACTATCATTTGCAACCCACAATAGAAAAAAGTGATTCATACACACAAGATTCCACAGATTTAATTAAAAAATTAGAAATTGTGTTTAGTGAAAACTATCCAAAAGATATGATCCTTGTAACTTGGGACGTAAAGGATTTATATACTTCAATTCCCCACAAAGAGGGGGTTATAAATATGGGTAAAATTTTGCAAAAAAGATCAGAGAGGAAATTTCCAAGAACAGTCATGTTACAAGAATTAGCCACATTTATTTTACAAAACAATTATTTCGAATTTGAAGGTAAATTCTATCAGCAGGAAAAAGGGACAGCTATGGGGAGCACAATGGCCCCAAGTTATGCAAACGCATACATGATTGTATTTGAAGAAGAATACATTTTTAAGGAAGAAAAAAATATTTATAAAGACCATATAAAATTTTGGAAGAGATTTATAGAGGACATATTTTGCCTCTGGACTGGAACTGAACAAGAATTAAAATTATTTAATGAATTATTGAATAATTTTGACACGAATTTACAGTTCACAATAAACTACAATAAAACAGCAATACCATTCTTAGACTTAGAGATTCAATTATCAAAAAGCACATTTAGCACAACACTATTTAGAAAAAGTACTGATAGAAACACATTATTGCATAATGCAAGTTTTCATGAAACAAAATTAAAAAATAGCATTCCATTCTCACAATTAGTAAGAGTTAAATGAAATTGCAAGGAAAACAAAGAATATAAAGAACATAAACAAGAAATGTTAAACAGATTCAGGGAAAGGGGCTATCCCAAAAATTTTTAGCACAAGCAGAAGATAGAATTGAAAAAATAACACGTGAACAACTCTTAATTAAACAACAAAGACCAAAAAAGGATAGATTCGTTTTTGCTACAAAATATAATCACAAAATGACACAAATCAGGCAAATTATTAACAAACATTGGCATTTAGTAGCCATGGATAACCCAAGTATAAAATCATTGCAATCAAAACCCATTATAGTATCCAAAAAAGTAAAAAATTTAAAGGATAAATTAGTATCTACAGTTCAAGCGGATGATATAAATAAAACACAATTTTACTGGGTCCACTACAACCGGGGATGAACAGATGTGGAAAATGTGCAGTCTACAATAACACCAGCGAAAAATCTTCTTTTAAACACCCACACTATAATGAAGAATTTCAAATCAAGGAATATATTGATTGTAACACAGAAGGGGTGATTTATGTACTACAGTGTCCTTGTGATAAATTATATGTGGGACAAACTAAAAGAGCATTAAAAACAAGGATAGGTGAACATAAAAGTGATATCAGAAACAAAAATGACAAATCACCAGTAGCGATACATTTTAGTGAGGCAGGTCACACAGGAGCCTCCCTTAGGTTTTGGGGCCTCGAGATAGTTAAACAACCCTTGAGGGGTGGAAACTATAAAAAATTATTAGATAAAATGGAAATGGAATGGATTTTTAGCTTAAAAACGTTGGATCCTGTGATTGGAATGAATGTGGAATATAATTGGCAAGCTTGTATTTAAATTATATTACTATGGCAATAAATAAAATTAATAATGGTCTGTGAATGGTTTTGTTGTACTAGATAATATATAGTCTTTTGTAAAATTAAATTTGTTGGTTATAAAAAATGAATGTGTGAATAACTTTGTGTGTCCCAAAACATATAAAATGTATTTGAGACATAGACTTCATTGGTAAAAATGCACTTTATAAGAAGTAGATAAAATAGTGAAATAAGTATAAAACTGAATTGAATTTCATGCATTGGTATAATACTGTAGTATAATTATGAAGTATGCGCATAAGAAGGGATTCATAAGTTTATAATTATTAAGGTTCATGTAAACGGAATGGAAGTAGCAATACTGGTACAAATATATAATGTCCCTTGTCATATTCCTTTAAAAGTGACATTTGTATCTGTAAATACAAGATGAATTGATTTGAAATTGAAAAATAACCAGCCAAAGAACTTAACAGCTTGAGGGCGACTTCACATACACCTTTTGTGTATGTGTGTTTAGTTGCTTTGGCAACGCCTTCATGATATGCGAGTTTCGGTAGTGATAACATCACTCCCGCTGGAAACTCATGCTGTTCAAGAGGAACAGCGCCTTTGGAAAGCTAACAATGTGAAGAGAGCGATTTACGTTATACGCCATTACGGCTGTAAATATTTTTGTCATTAAAACAGTGAAAGGACACTTTTGGCAACAGTATTCACCTCATTAGAAGGCAATTTGATTTAGTAACATTCAAGAGGGTGAGTGAAAATTTAAAATGTAAATTTAAAAGAATCAGCGTGATAACATGAATGCACACTAAGTCGCTAATGGAAGGAAAACTTAATGACTTGTTTTTAAACTTACAGATATGGTTTAAAATCCAAATTCATTTAAAAGAGTAAAAAGAACAGACGCTAAAGACTTTCCAAGGTACGCTAACTAAAGGGGGTTCTAAGTGAATACTTCACTTTGGTCACGTTTTGGCATGGTTTAAATTTCATGGTGATTATAAGTAAAGGGATCCTTATTTGTACATGTTCAAAAATTTCATTTATATTAAATATATAACAAGAATAAGGCTAACAAGGCTTGATAAAGGCATGCATCTGAAGGTGGTCCTGTGTAATTCTATCAAGGAAAGATTTTTGATATAGTATGGATTTGTTTAGTAAATGCCAATATTTTAATGATTAACGTATATATATTTTTTGTCAGGGGGAAGAAAGAATTATATTAAGAATATTAGAGCCTGTGACGTTAAGATTTAAATGAATAAGGTAGATATATGCCTTTAAAAATATTGGTGAAATTAGGATTATTTGAGTAAGAAGAAAACATTTTTGGAAAAATGTATTTATATATTTTTTTGAAACAGATACATAAAAGAGCCCCGTGATCAAGCTCATAGAAGCGAAACGTAGGGGCGTTGTTTTAAATAAAGAAACATTTTGAAAAGCCAAAACAAGACTCCGGATCCTGTTGTTTTACAGAAGTTCATTTTCACCCTTCCGGAGTTGGAGAATATCAATCGAGAAGAAATTATCATTTCCCAGATTATTTAATATTTAGTCAGCCAAATTGAACAAGAGCCAGAAAGTGCACCAGAGTCAAGAGCTGTCACACCTCTCAGCATGTATTAACAAATATGCACACATGGCACAGGAAGCAAGAAAAACATAAGAAATTTAACATGTAAAGATAAAAATGGTGTTTTTCCAAACATATATAATACAGTGGACTATTTTTTAAGTGCAATAATACCCTACAAGGTGGGAAGTATTGGGAAATACCGGATCTTCCAGGGGCTATAAGGCCCTCTGCCTGTGACGTCAGGCCTCATTACACCCTGGGCAGTCTGGTATTTCCCAATACTGCCCACCCTGTTGAGTATTATTGCTTACATAGAAACATAGAATTTGACAGCAGATAAGGGCCGCTTGGCTCACCCAGTCTGCACATTTCCCTACCTGATGGATAAGCTGCAGATTCTAGTTAATCAACAGCTTACTTCCTCCTGCCCCCCACTAGAATTGCCTTATGCCTGTCCCATGCATTCTTGAATTCTCCCACTGTTCCTGTCTCCACAACCTCCTCAGGAAGGCTGTTCCATGCATCCACAATTCTCTCTGTGAAAATACTTTCTAACATTACCTCTGAGCCGTCCTCCCTCTATCTTAAAATTGTGCCCCCTTGTTCTTGCACATCTCTTCTTCTGAAAGATACTACCCTCTTGTACCTTGTTAATTCGCTTGAGATACTTGAAAGTTTCTATCATGTCCCCCCCCCCTTCTTTCAAGAGTATACATATTAAGCTGCTTTAGTCTCTCCTCGTATGTCTTCTGGTGCAGACCTTACACCATTTTGGTTGCCCACCTCTGAACAACCTCCACTCTATCTATGTCTTAGCGGAGATGGGGTCTCCAGAATTGCATGCAGTACTCCAGATGGGGTCTCACTAACTGTCTGTAGAGAGGGATAACAATGTCCTGTTTTCTACTGTTGATGCCTCTCCTTATGCATCCCAGTATCCCCCCAGCCTCCTTACTGCCTTCTCACATTGCTTGCCCACCTTTAGGTCATCTGATATAATTACTCCTAGGTCTCTTTCAATTTTTGTTGTTGTTATTAACTCACCCCCCATTGTGTACTCTTCCCTTGGGTTTTTGTTTCCCAGATGCATTACCTTGCACTTCTTTGCATTGAATTTGAGCTGCCACGTATTTGACCATTCCTCCAACCTTGCCAAGTCCCTCTTCTTTCTTTCCACCCCATCTTGTGTATCAACCCTGTTGCAGATCTTTGTGTCATCTGCAAAGAGGCATACCTTTCCTTCCAGGTGTTCTCCAATGTCACTTATAAAGATATTATAGAGGGCCGGTCCCAGGACCAAACTTTGCGGTACCCCGCTAGTTACCCTCCTTTCTTCAGTGTGAACTCCGTTTACTATTACCTTTTGCGTCCTGTTGTCCAGCCAGTTTTTTATCCAGGCTACCACCTTGGGACCCACTCCAAGGCTGGCTAACTTGTATATTAATCTTTTGTGTGAGACTGTGTCGAATGCTTTGCTAAAATCAAGGTAGGCCATATCCACAGCTCTTCCCTGGTCTACTACTTTGGTCACCCAGTCAAAGAAATCTATTAGGTTCATCTGACATGACCTTCCTGCTGTCAAACCATGCTGCCTTGGTTCCTGTGCCCCACTGGCCTCTAGGTACTCAACAATTCTTTCTTTCAGAAGTGATTCCATCATTTTCCCTACCACTGAAGTCAAATTAACTGGTCTGTAGTTTCCTGCCTCTGCCCTACTCCCACTTTTGTGAAGTGGAATCACATTTGCCCTCCTCCAGTCCTCTGGCACCACTCCATCCTCCCATGATTTGTTAAAGAGAGTAGTCAGTGGTGTTACTAGTTCTACCCTTAGTTCTTTTAGTATATTTGGGTGAATCCCATCAGGCTGCATTGCTTTGTCCACCCTCAGTTCAAGAGTTCTTTCAAAACCCTTTCTTCTGTCAATGGACAGGTATCGACCCCCCATTCAGAGTTTCTCCCTTGTTTGGTTTAGGCACCTCCCCCTCCTCATCTGTTATGAATACTGAGCAGAAATATTCGTTCAGTATCCCTGCTTTTTCACTGTCACCCTCTGCCCACATTCCCTCCCTTTATTAAGTCTCTGTATCCCTCCCTTGGTCTTTCTTCATTCCCTAATGTACCTATAAAAGGTTTTATCCCCCTTCTTAGCAGAGTTGGCTATCTTTTCCTCAGTTTGTGCCTTTGCTATTCTGACTGCCTTCCCTACCTCCTTCTGCTTTAACTGATAAAGTTCTCTGTCCTGCTCCTTCTTTGTTTCCTTATATTTCCTGAATGCTATCCTTTTCTCCTTAACCATCCCTGCCACCTCTTTTGAGAACCATAGTGTTTTTTTCCTTCATTTTGTTTTATTGATTTGCTTCACACAAAGTTGCTTGTTGCTTCTGCGATGGCTGTTTTGATTATTCCCCATTGTTCCTCCTCCCCTCCTTCTTGCCCATTTGCTAGTGCTTTTCTAAGGCACGCTCTCATTTTCCCAAAGTCAGCCTTCCTAAAGGCCAATACTCTTGTTTTTGTATGGCTTGACTCTATGGCTGTGTTTATTGTGAACCACACTGTTTGGTGGTCACTTGTTCCCAGATGGCTACTCACTTCTAAATTTGAGATCCTTCCTCCTTCCCCATTTGAGAGTAGCAGGTCTAAGATTGCTCCCTCCTGAGTGGGTTCCAACACTAGCTGTCTGAGGTATGCCCCCTGTAGGGCATCAAGAATGACCCTGCTCTTGGAAGTGCCTGCAGCAAAGGTACTCCAGTTAACATCTGGCATATTCAGGTCCTCCATCAATAATATCTCCCCTTTTTCTGCCATTTTAAGGATGCCTTCTGTTATTTCCTTGTCCATTTCCTCCCCCTGAGATGGGGGTCTGTACACAACCCCATGTGGATTGTGGTGCCATTTCCTGTCTCCAGGGTGTCCCATAGTGACTCATCAACTTCTTGTTTACTCTTTAGTTCTGTTGCTTTAATCCCTTCCCTTACATAGAGAGCCACTCCTCCTCCTCTTTTACCCACCCTGTCCCTCCTGTAGACTGTGTATCCTGGTATGTTAACCTCCCACTCATGGTTCTCTGTGTACCATGTTTCAGTGACTGTCACAATATCCAGGCATCCCTCTTCCATTAATGCCACTAGTTCAGGGAACTTGTTGCACAGACTACGGGCATTGGTACTCATCACCTTCCATTTATTTTTTATGGCTTTACCCCTTTTAGCCCCATCCCTGTCCTTAACACCTTTTTCTGCATTTATCCCTGTCCTGCTCCCTACTGACTACTCTGCCTTGGTGTTTACCTCTCTAACTACTGCACTTTGTGGGGGGAGGCTGGGATTTCCCTGCTCCTTTTCAGTGCCTCCCCCCTTGGCTAGTTTACATGCTTGCCAATGAAGCATTTATACCTGTCACCTAGGATCCTGGATCCCCCCGGACAGATACAGACCATCGCACCAGTATAAGCCTGCATCCCTCCAGGTGGCTCCCCAGTCCCCAATGAAGCCAAAATGCTGAGCTTCACACCAGTTTTTCAACCATTCATTGAATCCCATGGTACAGAATACCCTAGCATCATCCTTGCCATAGACAGGCTGCACCTCCGAGAAGGTTACCGCACATGCTACTTGTCTAAGGCCCCTCCCCAACTCCATAAACTCTGCTTGAACCACTCTGATCCCATTTACAGCCAGGTCATTTGTCCCTAGGTGGACAATGACATCCATCTCCCTCCCTCGTGCAGCTGCTTCCGTGATCCTGAGGATTTGCTTCCTGTCCCTCCAAGCTGTGGTGCCAGGAAGGCACCTTACCTCCCTATCCCCTTCCTCCCCCATGTCTACCCCCTAATGATTGAGTCCCCCACCAGGAGTTGTTTCCTTCTCCTGTGGGGTCCCGTGACACCCTCCTGTGAGTCTCCTTTGTGGAGGTTCCCAGCATCCTCCTTGGTTTCCACTGCAGATGCCTCCATAGAGGAACCACTCTTTGCCAGAACAGCATATGAATTGTGGAGAGCTACAGCTGGAGGGATGCACCTCTGTTCCACCACCCTCTCCCTCTCTGAGCCCACCTTGGTCCAACCACTCCCCTTTCTTGGCAACCTCTGAGGTAACGGTGGTGGTCCTGGTGGTCCCTGGGTGGGGGAAGAGGTTTCACGAATCCTTGCCAGGTCAGTCTGGATTTGGGCAACCTCCTCCCTCAGACCAGAGAGGTGCCTGCAAACAGGGCAGCATCACAGCCTCCAGAATGTCTCCCAGAACACTGCTGCTCCACAGCCATTGCACTGCACCACTCCTGTCTTGACTTATTTTGTGTCCCCTCTCCTGTTTCTTTGTATGCTTATTGTCTCCTCCCTCTATGTATTTTTACACTTACTTTCGTACTGCCTATGTGCCCTTACAACTCTCACCCTTTCTGTTCTGGGACAGGAACTTCCTGTAGTCTTCAGTAGTCTCCTTCCTCTGTGCTTGGATTCAGACCTCCAGCAGCCAGGGGGGACAAAGAGGTGTGGCTTTTTTTTTTAGGTTCCTTCAAGGTTACTGAAACTAATGTGTCTCAGTGATCCTTCCCTTCCTACTGCCAAACAGGAAGTTCCTGTTGTCAGTCAAATTCAGTGGTTATAAAACTAGAACTGGCTTTGGGTGGGAGGGTGGAGTGGGAAGGAGAGAAATTAGTAAAAAATATGTAGTTCTGGACTTCTATTTCTTGCTCTGCAACCAGTTCTCTTCTGCCAGAAACAGCCGGAAGCTGTAATTGGAGACAGCTGCTTTTGTACACCTAAGCTGCTAAGCCACACCCCCAATTAGATTCATTCTCTGCTCTCAGTAAATTAAGATGATACTGCCCCCTTCCTCAGAAAAAAACACTTTTTTTTACTTACTGTAAATGAGATCCCCTTCTTCTACTAAAGTATCTGTTTGCTTAATCCAAACAGGTACTACTCCTACAGAGACAGAAGTGATTAATTAGCTTACATTACATGTATGCAGTTACCAGCAGTATATACATAATTGTTAGTGATATATAGTTTGCAAAAATTATTTCTGCATTCCTTTATGTATTTTATTCTTTTCATTCCAAATAAAAATGTTTAAAGTAACTAGATTGGGGTTTCAGATAAGAAACTGTTGCTTGGTAGATGCAAGAAAAAAGGTTGGTACAAGCAAGCTTTTCCCTTTACTCAATTATGGCAGTTTAGTCTATGGAAATGCAGGAGCCACACATCTGTCAAAATTAAATGTGCTGTATTACAGGGCACTTCATTTTGTAACGAATCTTCCTTCAATACTGTACCCTGTATTCAGCTGTTGGACAGCTGTCATTGACATCTAGAAGACTGAAGAATTTGTAAGTTTGGTCTTTTAAGGCCCTTCTTAATACCGTGCCTCAACACATTGTGGATTTCCTTAAAAGACCTTTGGGGCAGTACAGTTTAAAAACAAATAATATCATTCTTCTTCTTGTATCTTGGTGTTCAACAAAATTTGGTAAAATGGCCTATAGATGGCTTGCCCCAGCCTCTAGAAACAAACTGTGGTGAGAACCAACATGGCTGCATAGAACCCTTGGTTGACCCCCTGATCAGGAGCTGGAGCGCACAGCACAGAATCCCAGTGGTGCAACGGACATCCCTGCAAACAATGTTACTTAATAAATTGTTTGTTATTTTATGTTTTGATCCCAAGCTTTCAACATAGTCTTCTTATGACCCCACCTCATAAACCCCATAGGTGAAACATTTCAAATCAGTGCAGAAGCACCATTCAGCACCACAGGTGCAAAAACATGTTTTGCACAGGATGTGAAAAATGACTGCTGTACTGTTCATGAGGTGGTGTGAAAAAAATGGCTATGTTAAAAATCTGGAGTCAAAATAATGAAAATTACCAAAGTTATGCGTGTGTGTAGGAAAATGTCAATCAGCATGCATAAGTCAGCCATTTTTAAGGTTTTTGTTCACCAAATTTTAAACATGGCCTTTTTGAGATCCCCATCTTATGAAGACTGGTGGTGAAATTTCATTATTCGGTCCCAA
This sequence comes from Neoceratodus forsteri, assembly GCA_016271365.2. Classification (NCBI taxonomy): domain Eukaryota; kingdom Metazoa; phylum Chordata; order Ceratodontiformes; family Ceratodontidae; genus Neoceratodus; species Neoceratodus forsteri. The sequence goes on from CM057453.1 coordinate 1,192,616,077, forward strand.
AAGGTGATTTCGCACAGTGACTGTGAAATCACCTTCCAGGCCCAATTAACAAAATGACAGTTGCAGTGTTCATGAGGTGGGGGCCCAAAAAGATCATGTTGAAAATTTGGTGTAAAAATTCCAAAAAGTGGCAAAGTTATAAGCAAAAGTTCTAAACTCTATTAAAATACATTATACGGCACTTACCTTTATTCCTCAGTTCACAGTTCGGCTTTGAAGAGTGCAGACGTGTCTCCACAGAAGATGACAGCACAGGACCTCCAGAGGTAAGTATAGAGTAAGGGGGGGGTGAGGTGGTGGGCACTCAGTGGGAGGGTAGGGATGGCAGAGGGGGATGGCAGGGATGACAAGGGATGGTTTCTTTTTTTCAGGGTAAAAAAAAAAGACATTGAGGGATTTTTTTTCCCCAGGACATTTATTAAAGCTATTTTGGGACACTGAGAGTGGTCTCCAAAGTGTCCCACACTGCATGTGAGGGGAGAGGACTTCTAAATGCCCCCAGTGATGGCAGCTAATAAGAAAACAACAGGCTTGTGGGGGCATCTGACACAGGGGATGGGCATCCCAGTGTCAGATTATAGAAAAATTAATATTTACACTATTTCAGGACACTGGGGGTGGGCTCCCCAATGTCCCACACTGCTGGGGGGGAAGCCAACACAGGGATTGGGCCCCACAAATGACAGCAATATTAACGGAGCTGGAGCATATGGTACAGAAGCGTGCCATGTCTAACATGGCCACCGTGCATGTGCACTACTTTGTGCATGCGCACTAATGCATGGTGGCCATCTTGGGCATGGAAAGTGTTTATTTAAGTAACTCTGTGCACATGCATGAAACTGTGCATGCACGTACCTTAATGTGGAAGTACTGTATTAAAGTAGTCCGCTGAAGGGCGAGCGATCACACCATGGAGAGGAGCTGCATCCACAGAGGACAGGGAAGGAGCAGACACCACACTCCACCAATGACCACAATGGTGTGGACAGCAGCCACATCACTGCAGGAGAAGATGGAGATGAATTCCACTCATGGTTCCTTCTCTCTCCTGCAGTGATGTGATCCCAAATGCCTGTAGGGTTCTGCCCATGCAGCTGTAAAAAACTACAGAGCACTCTAAAACTTGTATAAACTTTTCTCTTCAATTTATTGAAGCTGTATGCTTTTTGTATGTATTAAATTGATTGTTCCTAGTGCAATTAATAATTTGTACTAGAATTTAAGTTTTGTACTTTAGTACCTGGATCATGCTAGTGGGTCTAGGTCAAAACATAATAGCGTGGTACAAAACTGCAACAGCAAAACAGAGTGATGAAAATCAGCTACAGTGAAAAAGAGCTAGAGTGAGAAACAGCTCAGAATGAGTGCACTGACTCAGGTACAATCTGGATGCCAATTTCAGGACCAAAGTCACAATGACTTTCATCAACAATATGTGTAAAATTATTTTTTGCAGGGGGCTTCGCTCCCCACACCACCCAGAATTATATATAACCATACTCGGAGGTGCACAAAGCACAGCATCCATGAACATGGCAGTGTCAGTGGCTCAGTAGGTAGCACACTCGCCTCTGAGGCCGGGAGATCAGAGGGCTGTGGGTTCAGTTCCCACATCTGGCACTTGGGTTAATATCCCAGTACTGACACTGTAATGTAGCATGAGAGGGGTGCTGCATTTCTGAGGTGCTGTCTTTCAGATGAGACGTTAAACCGAGGTCCTATCTGCCTGGATTGGTGGTAGATCAGGTGGATGTTAAAGATCCCATGGCACTTATCGAAAAGAGTAGGGGAATTTCCCCGGTGTCCTGGCCAAATTTCCCTCGTTTACTAAAAATACCACCAACAGCTTAATCTGGTTCAAGGTCAGTTGGCATTCATCTGTATCCCCCTCCCCCGGGTCGTGCCTGAAAATAGGCAGGATTTGTCTAGTGCACTTACCCGGTCAACAAAAGCTAAATAAAATAAATAAATAAAATAAAATAAACATTCTGCCAGTCAGCCAAATTGAACAAGAGCCAGAAAGTGCACCAGAGCCAAGAACTGTCACACCTCTCAGCATGTATTAACAAATATGCACACATGGCACAGGAAGCAGGAAAAAAACACAACACACAATGCAAGTTCAACAAGCATGTATTAAGAAGTCTACACTGTATGGCACAAACAAATCAACGAAACAACAATGCATGAATACCTGAAAGGGACACTGTCAACCCCTTTAAGTCTCAAAGTGTCCCTAGTTTAAAAAACATATTTTATGATTGCCAACATTCTGTAAAGATTGTTGATGTAGCTAGTAGTTTGATTCTGATACTTATTTTCTTTAAAAAGTAAAAAACAGACTGTCCAACATACTGGTGTTATCACACCAAAACAGGTTTGTTTACATTCCTTGATCAACTCCAAATGCATCTTTCCTGGACTTGGGAACACCCACAAAACAGTCTTCCCCCTCATGATGCAGTGGGAGTTTAGGAGGCTACGGCCTTATGAGTGACTGCACTGTTTGGGTGTGTTTCTAATGCTCAGGAACTATGCAGTAAGAACAGAACCAGGATTGTAAACAAAAACAAGGCTGTTTATAAATATACATTTACAAAATTGAACAAGAGTGGGCTCTACAGCGACAAGAAAAATGCAGTGAAGCTAAAATAGCAACAAATTAGAAACTTTAATAGATATAGCAACCCCTGTGCACCTGCGTCAATGTTTCATGCCGCCCTGGTGCTTTTTCAAGACATCAGCAGCATGTCCTGTTGTGCATATTTATAGTGTTGTTCCCTCACACAATTTAAAGACATATGCTACACATTTAAATACATACAAGCAAACATAAAATTATCAGCACAAATGTCATAAGAACGTAAGTCACTATGCATATACTCTAAGTCAATAAATACATTTTACTAAAAAGTTTTAACTCCAATGATAATAATTTACCATGTGCAAATTGAATGCAAATAACTTAATAGCATGCTCTGTGTAATGTCCACGTGGATTACATGAACCGACAAAAAGAAGCATAGAATTCCATTAAAAATCTGTATATGTACAGTGCACTGACTTATAAAATAATTATATGTTAAATTATTATGGATACACTGAGTCACATACACCTACTATGACCCCATATGCCATATAATAAGTATCTAAATTCAACTGGCATGTAAATGCATACACTAAAAATAGAGTGTAAATCCTAGGATGCACCATGCAAAATTCATTATGAATGCGTGGCCATCAATATTAATTTACACTGTCTAAAAGACAGACTAACCAGCATGCCAACATGTATTGTGCTATATACAAAAGAACATACTTTAAGTTATATCAAATTCAATGTATACTGTGCAGTCTGCTGTTATCTAAAGTGCTTACAATCTAAAAAGAAAAACATGTTACTGCAATCACAAAAATGCAGTATGCATAGTGTCATCATAAAGGATGGAGAACTTTTATGCTTATTTAAAAAAGATGTTATAGCAAAGAATACATAATACAACCTGAATATTAAATATATTGTCACTAACCATATAAACCACGTAAAGTGCACAATCACTAATGTTTTTTCAAAAATGGAGACAATTGAAAAACATCATTCAGACCTGGATATTATCCATCTCTCAATTTATACTGCCAATATGTTTCTCTACGTTGCAGTTTGTTGGCAATATCACCCCCGGCCCCAAATTAACTGTTTCTAAACCTCTGAAGGTAAATGCATGTCCAGATCCTGCTTGCTGAATAGAAACAGAGAAACATAGACTTTGATGGCAGATAAGGACCGCTTGGCCCACCTAGTCTGCCCATTTCCCTACCTAGAGGGTAAGTTGCAGATCCTATTTAACCAACAGCCTATTTCTTCCTACCTCCAACAAAAATTGCCTTATGTCTGTCCCATGCATTCTTGAATTCTCCCACAGTTTTAGACCCCACAACCTCCTCAGGAAGACTGTTCCATGTGTCCACCACCCTGTCTGTGAAAAAATACTTCCTCGTAATGCCCCTGAGCCATCCCCCATCTGTCTTCAAATTGTGTCCTCTTGTTCTTGCACATCTCTTTTTCTGAAAGATGCTACCCTCTTGGACTTTGTTGATTCCACTGAGGTACTTAAACATTTCTATCATGTCCACCCTCTCCCTCCTTTCCTCAGGGGTATACATATTAAGCTCCTTTCGTCTCTACTCATATGGCTTCTCTTGCAGACCCTGCACCATTTTAGTTGCCCTCCTCTGAACTGCCTCCATCCTGTCTATGTCCTTGCAGAGATGGGGTCTCCAGAACTGGGCGCAGTACTCCAGATGGGGTCTCACCAACTGTCTGTACAGGGGATAACAATTTCCTGTTTTCTGCTGGTGATGCCTCTCCCTATACATCCCAGTATCTCCCCAGCCCTCCCTACCGCCTTCTGTATAGAGTATGTGAGTCTGTGAATGTGTAGAGCCAAGGCATTTTAATTTCTTTTTAGTCTAATACACGATAAATGTTACAAAATTCAATCCTTTAGTCTCCGTCCAGTCATGCCTACATAGAAACAATTACAGGTGCAACTTGCCAAATATATAATACCTTCTGTTATGCAGGAAATAAAGTCTCTCATAATGTGTATTCATTTCTTGTTTGGCAATTGAAAACACTGTCCTACCTGTATAAATTTACAGGACACACAATTCCCACAATGATGGTTGCCAGCTGGCAGGTTCAGACTGGCTTCACCGTGTATGGTCCTATTCATAGTGCCATGAACCAACAGGTCAGACAAGTTACTGTTTCATTTATAAACAATCCTGGGGCCTTGTTCAACCACATGTTTACATTTGGATTCAGCTTCTAAAATATGCCAGTTCTTATTTATAACATTCTCCACTTGATGAGACTGTGCACTATAGGTACAATCAAACACAGGATTTTCATTACTCTGTTTCTGGTTATTATTTGTCTTTTTTAATAAATCAGATCTGTCAATATTATCCACTCTATTCATGGACTGTTGTAAGATACCCATATTGTACCCTCTCTTTTGAAATCTCAATATCATTTCTTTCTTTCCTTTTACATACTTCCCTCTGTGCTGCAATTCCTCTTAATTCGCATGTATTGCCCTATTGGAATATTTTTAGGTATGTGGGCTGGGTGACAACTGTTAAAGAATAACGTACTATTTTGATCAGTATCCTTTCTATATATTTTAGTCCCTATACCTCCCTGGTTATCCTTATATACTAGTAAATCCAAAAAGGAAAGTTCTTTTTTACTAGCCGTCATAGTGAATTTTAAATTTGGGTTTGTTCTTTCCAAATACTGGACAAATAAATTAAGTTCCTGCAGCCCACTTGTCCAAATCAAAAAAATATCATCAATAAAGCGTTGATAAAAGTTAATATGTGGTTGGAAAGCAGATAATTTATGCTGATAATTTTATGTTTGCTTGTATGTATTTAAATGTGTAGCATATGTCTTTAAATTATGTGAGGGGACAACACTATAAATATATGCAACAGGACATGCTGCTGACATCTTGAAAAAGCACCAGGGCAGCGTGAAACATTGACGTGGGTGCACAGGGGTTGCTATAGCTATTAAAATTTTTAATTTGTTGCTATTTTAGCTTCACTGCATTTTTCTTGTTACTGTAGAGCCCGCTCTTGTTCGATTTTGTTGGTTTATCCATTTTGAGTGTGGCTCCAGCTCACGTCTCCCGAGCCATGTTGTTTCTGTTATGCTATAAATATACATTGCCATGCATTTCAGTTCTACTAAGCAAGGATACAGACAAAGCAAACAGCAACATCAATGAATTTTAAAGAGGGTGAACAATCATAAAATGTGGGGTTTCAATTAGAAATAATATCATGAAAAACAGGTTGACAGCGTCTCTTGAACCCAACACACCTGACATACCACAACAATTCACACTCCCTGCAGTAACTCACAGAAAACACCTGCCACAACATAACAACATGCTAACAAGCTCCCTCATGACTTTTACAGGTGCCATGACACCCATGCGCTATTAATGCCATGCCGCTATTACCACTCATGCTGAAATTCACATGCACTTTTTAAAGGGATACTGCCAACCTTTTTTGAATCATCTTATTTCTAGGCAAAAACCACTTCTTATGATTGCATATCTTCTCAAAAATCCATTGATGTTGCTGGTTATTCTATTTGCCTCCTTGCTTAGTAGAACTGAAATGCACGGTCATGTATAATTGTACTCAGATTTGTTTTGCTTCAAATCCCTGTACTACTCTTATTGCATACTTCTTGAACATTAGAAACACCCCCAAACAGTGCAGGCACTCATGATACAATACTCTCCTCTCTTTCTACTGCATAATGAGTGGTTGGACTGTGTTGTGGGGGTTCCTAAGTCCAGGAAAGGTGCAGTGGGAGTTGATAAAGGGATATAAACAAACATGTTTTTGTATGGTAACACCATTATGATGGGCAGTCAGTTTTTCATGTTTAAAAGAAAAAAGGAATCCGAATCAAACTACCAGCTGCATCAGTAGTCTCTCCAGAATGTGAACAATCATAAAATGTATTTTTAAAACTAGGAACACTTTGAGACCTAAGGGGGTTGACAGTGTCCCTTTAACATGCTGTTTTCAACACGCTCTTTTGACCAAATACCATTGAGAAAGGTGCCTTGTTACCAGTGAAATTTACTCAGTCAACAAAGTAAAGAAATAAATAAAACTTAACTTGTTGATTAGCCTACATTCATTTAAGGAACATATTGAAAATCACTGCTCGGATGTACATGACTACAGATAATTTAGGCTCACTGCATAATTCTGCAGTTACAGATTGCATCCTTCCTTTGTGACCTCCAGGCTAGACTACTGCAATGCCTTGTACCTGGGGCTAATGGAAGGTGCCCTGTGTTGCTTGCAGCTGTTGCAGAACGCGGCAGCCAGGATGTTGGTTGGTCTCCCCAGGACCTTCCATATAATGCTGGTCTTGTGTGGTCTCCACTGACTGCCAGTGAAGTGGTGAATTGCCGTCAAGGTTGGCTTGCTCACCTATTAATTATTTAATTTATTCATTTATTATATTTATTATTTATTAGTTTTTGTTGACCGGGTAAGTGCACTAGACAAATTCTTGCCTATTTTCAGGCATGACCCTTGGGGGAGATGGGGATACAGATGAATGTCAACTGACCTTGAACCAGATTAAGCTGTTTGTGGTATTTTGAGTGAATGGAGCCCTACATAGCCAGGGGCCTGGCTACCTGCAGGACCTTCTGTCTCCATAGCTACCCCCCCGCCCTCTCCATTCCTCTGAGGTGGGCCTCTTGGCAGTTCCCAGTGTCCATCTAAAATCTTCTGGTGGGAGTGCATTTTCTGTCACTGGCCTGGCCCTGTGGAACTGGCTTCTGAAGTCATAGAGAGAGGCCCCCTCATTGGAAGCCTTTAAAAGGGGTCTAAAATCCCACTTATTTAAGGAGGCATTTTCTTTACATTAATGGTGTACTGTTTTTAGTGACATTAAGTTTTAATCAGTTTTATAGTGAAAATGGTTGTTTAACATATTTTAGATCTTTATTCTGTTGTTGTATTACTGTATTTTATTATTGTGTATTTTATGTTGTACAACGTGTAGGTCCTCCAGGGATGGGCGCTTTATAAACAAAATGTTACTTTTACTTACTTACTTCCTTCTACTGTGTTTAATATGCCTCTGTAATATAGGTAAAAGTATTTTTTATTATTTTTTTTTTTTTAATTTTATTTAGAAATTGGAAACAACCTTTGAGCTTGGGGCTCATTTACAAAGCTGCCATTTCAAGAGTTACATAGCATAACTAGACATAGTTAGCCAGAAATTTAGTTAATATCAGGGGCCAGATATTCAAAACTTTGCCCCAGGGCTAAATTAGCACTGCCCAGTGTGCTAAATTAGCCCAGAGCCAATAACTCACTATATTCAAAAGGTATAGTCCAGGTGCTAAACCTGCTGAATACAGTGTGCTAAGGAAGCCAGGCAAAATGGGCTGGGAGTGCAGTGCAAAAATAACCCGCGAAATAAGACAGCACTGAATATAGCAACCAGGAAGTGCAAACCACAACAGCAGCCCAGTGCACAGCAACTGAAGGAAGGTAAAGGTGAACTATGGGGCTAATGTGTGTGCTAGCAAAGAAGTGGATTCATTCAAGCTGCAAGCACCAGTGCATGTGAAATTCTGCAGATATTTTGCAGAAATGTACCATGTTTCTGAAACGTTTGCGCAGTGCAGACACATTTGCGCAGGTTTTGCATGAAGCTAAGCCATTTGCCTGGCACTATCATGTTTGCTGGGGGCAAAAATTTGCTATAGTCAAAAGTGACATGCAAATGAGCCTACTTAGGCAGTCTGTGGGCAAACATCCAGATTAGCATCTCATTATGTCCTGATGTGCATGCAGTTTGCCCAGCACTATTGCAGAGTCTCACAGCTCCACTGTAGGTCAGTCTGGAAGTACAGGGGCTGGCTGTGTCTGGCCACAGCTCCACCTGTAGGTCAGTCTGAAAGTGCATGGTGGTAGCTGCAGGCTACATTTATACAGAACTGCATAAAATATTGTGCCTCAGGGGACTACACAGCACAGGCACAGGTGGTGGTGCTGTATGCAATTGTCAACCTGTAGTTCCTGTTACAGTGCACAGCAGACACTACAGTAACAAGGGGGCCAGTAGTGTGAGGGACACAGCAATGCCTATGGTGTGTAGGGCATCAATGACTGCTGCACTTTATACAGTGACAGGTCCATCTTGTAGGTGTGTACTGACAGTGGACAATACTGTTGTCAAGTCAAGTCAAGTCATGTTTATTTATAAAGCGCCTTTCGAAATCAAGGTGCTGTACAGAAATAAATAGAACAGCAAAATACAAACATTAAAACAACCATAACTAGACAGGATAGGCCAGAGTAAAAAGATATGTCTTTAAATCAGTTTTAAAACTATCAACGGTTGGGTGTTCTCTTAACCAGCGAGGTAGAGAATTCCACAGGTTTGGAGCCGAAAAGGCAAAGGCACGAGATCCCGATAGCTTCAAACGAACCCTGGGAATCTCTAGCAATCTCTCGCTGGCGGAACGGAGGGGGCGGAGGGGGCAATAGGGAACCAGAAGATCTTTCAGGTAACTGGGTCCCTGGTCATGTAGGGCTTTAAAGGTTAGTAAACCAACCTTAAAGGTAATCCGCCACCGAACAGGCAGCCAGTGCAGTTCGCGAAGCACAGGCATGATATGGCTGGTTCTAAGAGTCCCAGTCAGAAGCCTGGCTGCAGCTTTCTGCACCAGCTGAAGGCGGCGGATATCAACCCCTGGTAGCCCTAGGTAGAGGGAATTGCAGTAGTCCAGACGGGTAGTGACAAAGGCGTGGACCAAAGTTGGAAGGTCCTCCCGGGGGATCAGATGTTTCACCCGGGCGATATTTCTCAGATGGTAGAAAGAGGATTTAACAACAGCTGACACCTGAGATTTCAGGGTCAGACCATCATCAAAATTAACGCCCAGATTTTGCACCTGTCGAGAGGTAGAGAGCGGTACGCTACCAAGTAATAAACCTGATGGCCGTCCAACACCCAAACCCACCCCAGGATGACCCAGATCCACAACCAATACCTCAGTCTTATCTGGATTAAGTCTCAACCAGCTCGAACTCATCCAAATTCTGATCTCGTCCAGGCAGTTGTTAAGTACAGAGAGTGCATCACTCTGTTCGGGGAGAAAGGACAGGTACAGCTGAGTCTCATCTGCATAGCAGTGAAAACTCAGACTGTATCGCCTGATGATTTCTCCCAATGGCAGCATATACACTGCAAACAACATGGGAGCTAAAATGGAGCCCTGTGGTACCCCACATGGCAGGGAGAAGGCGTCAGAGGAATAAATTCCGCTGACAACTCTCTGAGACCTGCCAGTGAGGTAAGAACAAAACCACTTGTGGACTGTACCAGACAGCCCACAAAAGACCCGTAGTCGCTCCAATAGCACCCCATGGTCTACAGTGTCAAATGCAGCAGACAGATCAAGAAGGACCAGAATGGTACAAGCCTTTCGATCTCTGGCCATTAGGAGGTCACTCAATACCCAAACAAGGGCAGTCTCAGTACTATGCCTTTTCCTGAATCCAGACTGGAGAGTATCATAGACATTATGAAAAGTAAGATGATCATCCAATTGCAATGCAACAGCCTTTTCAATAACCTTACCAACAAATGGCAGGTTAGAGATAGGCTGGTAGTTAGCTAGACAGTCTGGGTCCAAGGAGGATTTTTTTAAGAGTGGTCGAACTACTGCCTCTTTAAGGGGGTCAGGAAAGACCCCCCTCTCCAAGGATTTCCAGATAATGTCAGCAAGGATTGGGTAGATAACTTCTACACAGCCTACTAACAGCGGTGTAGGACCCGTATCCAAACTACAGCTAGTTGGTCTCATTGTTTGGATGATCTTCACAATGTCCACGAATTCCGGGCGGTGAAAATCTAACCAGACAGGCCGAGGAAAAGACACCACCAGTCGACCACCACAGTCCCCGTGGGAGAGGTCGGACCAATGCCGGACCTGATGCTGGCAACCTTATCTGCAAAGAAGCTAGCGAACCCTCGCATCTAAGCTGAGAAAAGGTTCTAGGCTGAAGACAGACTGGATTGCACAGTCTGTCCACAGTCCGGAAAAGCTGAGCCGGTCAATTCTTTGCAGCAGAAATCTCTCTGGACAGGAATTCTGCCTTCTTACGAGTGATTTCTGATTGGTAGCCATCATAATGGGCCAACAATCTAAGCCTGTCAGCATCAAGGCCCGATTTCCACCAGGCTCTCTCCAGCCTTCGGCCTACTCGCCTTAATTCCTTCAAGGAGCCATCAAACCATGGACTCCTTGGACGGATGGTGAGAGGCCGAACACGAACAGGAGCAGTTTTGTCCAGAGCATCTCCCACAGCCTTATTATAGGCTAATACAAGACCATCTGGACTCATGCATTCACCCGACAGATTCGATAGATCCAGCATCGCCATTAGGTCGTTGGGGCCAATACCCCTTAAAGGGCGGTACTGGACCATCTCCGTAGGGGCAGACCTATTAGAGGGGGCCCTGAAACTGAACCTTATGGTGTAATGGTACGACCAACTGACTGGTTCCACCCCCAAGTCAGTGATCTCCATACCCAAGAGAAAGACCAGGTCTAATGAATGACCCCCTATATGGGTAGCGGAGGTAACAACCTGTGTCAGGCCCAGTGTATTCATCAACTGGAGGAGATTTTGACCAAAATGAGATAGTTCATCGTCGACCCAGGCATTGAAGTCACCCAGAAGTATTAATCTGGGAAACCTCAATACCAGGTCGACAATGAAGTCTGCAATCTCCTGTAGGAATTCGCGTCCATCACCTGGTGGACGGTAGACGAGGAGAATCCCACAGCCTGCACCCTCACCCAGGATATATTCAAAAGATCTGGTGTATTCCAATGGCACATCCACAAGGCCCAGTTCAGATCTAAACATAATGGCCACACTCCGCCCTTCACGATCCAGCCTTGGACGGTGTATCACCGAGAACCTCGCTGGAGTTGCCGAGGCCAAAATAGGGTTAGGATTTTCATCCAGCCAGGTCTCAGTGATGCAAGCCAGATCAGATGACCCAGCAAGATCAGCTATAATAGCTGTCTTGTTTTTATAGATCTGGCATTGCACAACACCGCCAAGGCAGGATGAGCTGTCGAGGAAGACCTCGCACCTGTCCCATTTCTTCGGACTCTTGGGTATGGGAACAAGATAAGAGCAACCTCATCCTGACCCCATTTCACCCCAGGACGTCTTCTGGACCCTAAAACCCCAATCCTCCCCCTTTCCTGTCCCCACAAGGCCCAGCTTTCCACCTTCGTCCTCGCTTCCTTAGAATGCTGTGCCTAGAGCACCTAAAATAGGTGTCAGATGACAATAGTTGGCACTCAAAGGGACATAGTTCTCTGAGCCTAGTGGGGGAATAATACCCAACCGTCATTGATTAAACAAAACAACAAAAATAAACCTACAAATATCAAGATTATAAATAACACACTCTATAATAACACAATCTCCTCACTCTTTCTAGCTGAGGGAGGGCAGATAAACACAAAATAAGCTAACATAAACCAAAATAAATCCAAAACTCAGAAATAATCAAAGTAATAAAAATAATATAAAATCCAAAAATCCAAGGATCTTAAAATACAATAAAATATACTACTAGTTATTAACAGATTTGTGTTTAAACAATGCAGCACCTCTCACGTGCAACGCTGCAAGAAATGTTATACAATCTCCCACTACCACCTCTCACATGGCAGGGAATCAATTGAATAAATCAGATTTGTGATAAAACAATTTTAAAATAAATAAATATACATCACTCTCACCACCCTTAGTCCAGGAGTTGGTAAGAACCAGAGAGAACGGTTCTCAGGCAGTCCAAAAGTGAATAAAATCCAAATAAGATCAAAAAATTCTCAGCAAAAAAATCAAAACCCCTTTTGTGTTGTTGTGCGACCCACAGACGCTGCACCACTGGCATGGGATACTCACAGTGACATATACATGCTGGCTGTGTGTGCTGTGGTATATGTACAGATGTGCGGTATGTGGCTGGGGGGCACATACCATCAGACAGGCACACTGGTGTTGGGGTATTCCCTACACTTGACCATCTGCACCGCGTGGATTGTCCCAGCCTTGTGGCAGCACCCAGTATGTAGTGCAGACTGGCCACCTGTACACCCTCCCTCAACACCCTCCACACCCCCAGTGCTGCATGTGTGTGCTGGATTCTGTTGGTGTCCACTGAAGGGTGGTCTGCAGGTGTGTGCAGTATGGACACACTGTCATGGTGTCCACTAGGTGCTGGGTCACCACTTACTGTCTGGCATGGCTGGAACTGGTGGCAGATGATTGCAACATAGTGCAGCATGTTTCTTCCATGTCCGGTTTCTTTCTATGTTTAATATTTACTGGTTAGGGTCAATAAACCACTGCTGGCAGACCCTCGCAAACTCCATAATTCACACTTGTGAATTGCAGAGTTACATAAACCATGGTTCTATGTCGTGCAAAGTTGAGCAAAGCCACAAAGTCATACAAAGCTGGTTTGCCCGGAGTTAAGGCTACCTTTTCCTGAGTGGTAATTTGCACCACGCAAAGTGTCACGTTAAGATGTGCAAAAACACATTGCACAGCGCTAATGTGCTGAATATAGCATTGTTCCTGTATTCATGTGCAAGTCCCCTCTTTTTGCTCTATGCATACATTATACTTTTGCCCTGAGCTAATGCAGTTTGCCCACACTATTTGGCCTTTTTAATATAGCGGACCCACGCAAACGGTTTGTGCCTGGCACAAAGTTTTGAATGTCTGGCCCCAGGGGTATTAAGTATATACAACATATACAACCATATACAGCCAATACATGTTAATTTTTCAGTGCATATTTCCATGAGGTGTTTCCATTAGCTGGTGTGTTCTACAATAGGAGAAAGTAAAAAAAAATGTTTCCTTTTTTTTGTATAGACTTTGTTATGGCTGTGTGCTCATTGTTTCTGTAATCTAATCTGTATATCGCTGTTTCAAAGTTCTGTTGCTTTTGTTTTAACCTGCCTGTCCTAACCAGGACCTCCTTGAAAACAAGCCTTGTTTGATGGAGCTTTCTTTCTTGTAACACAGATAAATATGATACACAATATTTACTGCATTTACATAGGGCAATTTATTAGGGTTCCTACTTTACTGGGAGCTATACACACAGAACTTTTAGTCTTCTAAATATATGCAACAGTTTTAAAGATCTTTTAACTGCTACACCCAGAGATACTCACTATGCTAAACTCTTACAGTGACTCATCCTCTGGTGGGTACCCAGTCAAAACAGAGCATCAGAGCTTGGGCTTTTGCTGCTCCCACCCTGTGGAATTCTCTACCTTGTCGGGTGAGAGAATGCCAGACAGTGGAGAGCTTTAAAATTGCTTTAAAAACATACTTATTTGCATATGCTTTCCCTGATTTTTAGTATTCTCTGACTTTTACTATTTTTAGTACAGGATATTTAATATTTAATAGTATTATGGTTTTATTTACCTGTGTTTCTCTATTCTAGAGTTTGTGGATTGTACAGCACTTTGTCATTTGATATTGCGCTTAACAAATGAATTTTATTATTATTATTATTATCACTTACAGCGCATGTAAGATGCGTACTGTATGAAAGGCATATCACAAACAACAACAGGGATAGAACAGTGTAGTGCAATAAGGGCTACCCATGTAGTTGTCCAGGGTACTAGGAGTCAGTAAAGGGCTTATACAAGGGCAGAAACAATTCAGAGGCTGGCTAAGCTGCTCCTGTGGTGGAGAGGGATGAGGCATAAAGAAGCTTAGCCAGAATGGTGCTGAAAACCAGTGTTCTAGTCCAGGTCTCCAATCTTTTTTTTTTTGTGAGGCGGTTATCATAGATTTTTGAAAGTCTTATCTCATGGACCAACCCAACCCAACCCAACCCAACCTCCCTCCCTGACTTTATAACTTAACCCATAATCCAACCCTGACTCAGAGTTGATTGTTTTAGTTACAGGGGGTGCGAGGGGTAGAGCCCCCCCCGGCAAAAACATAAATTTATTATTTTGTTTGGTAGCAGTCCTGCCTGTGTATTGGGACCACTACCATGTGGCGGTACTACAAGCACTGTTGTTGCGGTACTGTCTTGGCGAACTCTATTATTGCATTCGCTGTTATGACCTAGTGCCCCTCTGATGCACTTTAGGTCTGCTGTTACTCTCCCCCCAGGATGGCTGATTTTAGATCGGTAACTCTTGTTAAGCTTCCTGCAACCTACCTCAGCTCCAGCTTACTGTAAGGCAAACTTTCTTGGACCTCCTGAGACACAGATATGAAAGGTTGTCTTGTTGACTCCCCCGCGGCGCTGCATGCATTGCCTAGGCTACCACCTTCCACCATATTGGAACCTGGAGTAGGTTCCCACAAACCTCTGAGTGGCTTCCTTGAAGTGGTGACCCCACTTTTTCATCTCATGCTCCAGTTTTGAGACCATAGTACCTCTGGACTCTCAGTTCTCCATGCTCATACTCAGTTCTCTTACTCTCTAATCTCTTTGTTCTCAGATCTCAAGCTCCAGTTCTCTCTCTCTCACACCTTTAAGCTGCCTTGGGGTAGAAAACCCCTCTCACCCCTCCAGGCCCTCCTCCCCTCTAGGTGCTGGATTCTCTCTTAAGCCAGGATCTCTGTACTCATTTAAACTGTGTAAGTTAGCTCAGGAACATAGGAACAAAAAAACCTGAATAGTTCACATCCGGTTCCATTTTAAGAGGGATGGGAGGGGCAGGCAGCTCCCCAGTATTTGCGTATGCCTCACACATGCAGCCTGGTGTCTGACAGGGTGAGGGTGCCCCTGTCACAGTAAGGACTTACAGGGGCATGTTAAAGGATTGTAAATGTTTAGTGAGCTAGATTACGTCTGTAGTTGTATCTTCTCCCTTGGTTCCTGTTTTCTTTTCTTCTGTTGTTTGTAAAAGCTCTGCCTCTGGATACCTTTGGAAGGTTACACAGATGTGGTGCAGCCCTGCTGATTCCTGCAGGCAAAGGGTAACTGAGGGAGCATTAGCTCTTTTCTATGCTGCATTTAGAAGCCGCTTATTCATTAGTGCCCCTCCATCTTTTTTTTTTTCCTTTTGAGTGTGTACTAGTGGGCAGAAACAGATGCTGTTTCACTACCCCCCTTATGTTCCTCTGGCTCTATGTAAACATTCTTGTGACCAGATGATTGTGGAGAGTTGAATGGCCTGCTCCTGAGGGCTGTTATAAACAGCCCTGTCCAGTTCACTGATGGTGCCAGAGTCAGGTGGCTGCCAAGGAAAGGGTTTTTATTTTGTTAAAAAAGGCAGTTGCTCACAGCTTCCAGCTCTTTCACATAAAAACAAATCCAGTCAGTGTCTGAGGTAGAAGCTCTGGTAAGTAGCTTCTAAAGCACAAAGATTTACCCAACTAGAGGGGAAAATGATATGAAAGTGGGATAAAATAAAACAGAAGAGGATCGGTCCCATTTTGTCAACTCCACAAGGTTTTTTTTTAAAAGAAGCTAACAACCCCCTTCCCCACAGTGTTATCATGGCTGTGGCAGTGCACTGGAGACAGGAGAGAAAAACAAGTGAAGCCAGGTACTTCTTGTTATCATTGAGCAGGCATAGAGGGTAACATTTAAATTTAAAGGTAAAGGGGCCACAAACAAATGGATCCTTGAAGCTATAAACCAGAGAAACAGGGCCAAAGCAGGAGTCTGTAAACCCAGACAAGATACTGTTTATGAAAAAAGAGAAACAATCTAGGTAGCAGGCAGGTTATACTAAAATGAATCATTGCTGGTTTGGGCTCTGTATTGGTGTTGGTTAGGTAAGCATTGACCCATAACAGGGCATGCATTTCTAGAGAATTAATGCATGTCCCAGGTGAACTGGAAGGCACAAGGCCAATGGCTGAGTTACTTTCAGTCTACCCAGGAAGTGCATTAATTCTCATGAAGCCCATGCCCTGGAGTGGGTTACTGCGCACATAAAATAATTTTTTTTTTTATGGAAAAGTGTTTTATTTTTCTTTAGTTAGGTTGTTGCTACATAGAATAGATGAGTTTGGTAACAAAGGCTGTGCACCTTTGAATGAACCGGGGATCTGCATTTATTGTTTTTAAAAACCTATGCCCTGTTGAGGGTTTTTGTGTTTATAAAGTTAAAAAGTTTTAATTTTCATTTTGTTAGGTTGTTTCTAGGATTAGGGAAGGATAGTTATGAACTGTGCAGTTTCTAGGTAAATAATCAATGGTCAAGTGCTATGTTTTGACCAATGAAATTGTTCAGTTTGGTCAGTTTGTTATTCCTCGTTTTATAAGTAAAAAGCCACAACAATATGTACATTATTTGATTTTAATGGATGCCCCAGGGGTGTAGAAAGGCATGAGGCTGAAGGCTTAGTGTCCTTACCCCCTGGGAAGTGCATTAAAATCATATGATGCACACCACGAAGGGGCTTATTACACCAACAAAATGGGTATAAGTAGAGTTTCGGGGGAGGAAAATAAGATTCAATACCTGACTGTGTCTTTATAAAGATTTAATGCATGGTCAGCTGACATCTCTTGGCCTATGCCATTTCTAGATTGTTTACTGCTATTTCATAGAACAGTTTATGTTTCTTAATCAATGCAGAGGTCAGGTCACAAGACCAAGGGGAGGATGTTTGCAGCATAGTATAAAGGGAGTGATACAAAAGATACATTAGAGTTGATAAGGAGTTGATCGAAGCCCACACAGTAGTATGCTGATTGCTGTGTGAGAACAGCTAGCATCACTCAAGGAACATTGAGAAAGAAAGCCAGAAAGTTCCCTGAATGGTTCAGCTAGTTGCTCATAAGCAAGTGATTACAATCAGTAGGTTTAGGTGAGAGCCTGAAGTTTGAAAAAAATGACTGTTGCTGAAAATGCCTACTTAGAGTCACGTGGTTCAGCCTGAAAATCACATTAAGTAATGTCTTATTCATCACCTTTTTTATAGCTGTGGGCAGAGCCTACAGTCATCTTGCTATTTATAACTGGAAAATGGAGTATCATGGAACACCTTTTGGACTTTTCAATGTATCCTTCCATGCCAACCGAAATAAAATACTCCCTTCTTTCTGTTAAGAATGTTGGAGACATAACTCCAAGCTGCTTATCAGATGCCATTAGGAAACTGAAACAGCTTGTTGAATATTTGTTAAATATTGGTTGCCTAATTAAACTGGAGATTTTGTTTACCCCCTTCAGAATGCAACAACTTGCACATTTACTGTAAATACTTAGCATTTAAATGGCTTCTTACTACTAGTTTCACTTGGGAATGTATTGTCTTTCAAGAAAGATTCATACCTCATAAATGACATCCCTTTCCCAACAAATCTATAAGTTACACTGTTTTTTTAACCTCTAAAGACACTATCTGATGAGCACTGTCTCTGGCATATGCCAGGTCGTCAGTGGACTACTCAGACTAAATATGTAGCAATCAGCATGCATTTTCTACTATGCTTTTGGGGAAAAAAATATATTGAGCTACAGCAAACACACACACACACACACACACACACACACACACACACAGAGTACACACCATCCTCATGCCCACAACATTCAAAATAAATACTGCATTCTGATATGTTATAAAACAATACTTTCCTTTAAATATTTCTTATCCTATATTTTGTATCCTGGATAGCGTAGGGGAGATGCTACAGCTCATTGTCATAGGGATCTTCATTTACACATTTTTGCACTGTATTTACTCAGGCTGTCCCAGATTAGATGCAATATCTTGTTTTCAGTGGGGTCATGATTTTACCATTTTGATAATGTATTTCTTTAGGGTAGCCTAGTCCAGGGCCCCTGTATTCAAAGGAGATGCATGGCACATCCTGATGGAAAAGGGAGATGTGCTGCACAACTCCAACAATGTGCCACAGCGTGATATTCAAATGTGCAGGATGCGCTGGCCACAAGGGAATGGGCCAGTGTGCACACAAATAGTATGCTGTGCAAGTCAAGGGTGCACTCCCATGCATATGCCATGCAGCGGCATACTCAGTGAGAATGTGCCCTTTGCAGTCCAGAGCAGTGTGGCCCATAGTTCGACCATGAATAACTGGCCTAACCCAGCCATCCACCCACAGGCAGGCTGCAGAAGTGTACCCAAGTGCACAGCAGCCTGGCAGGTCTGGTGGACCAGAGGTACCCTCTCCCATCCCCGAGCAATCCAACTCCATCCCTGAAGAGCTCCATAGTGTAGGGCCCCCTTGACCCAATCACACCAGAGGAAGCCATGGTCCATATTCATAGCTTAGAGAACCCCCACCACCACCTTGGTATGTAGACAGCCCTGCCCCCCATACCCAACCTAATGCAGAGACTGGCACTGCCCTTCACACCCTGCCATGGCCAGCCATCGACTGCACTGGACCCAGGCCTGGGACCTGCATGTCAGAATGACCCAAGTGGCTGTACCACACATTGGGGCATTATGCAAGCTGTGGATCCACCAGTGTATGCAGCTGTGTGTATGTCCCTGGCAAACTGTAAGAGGGAATTGACATACCTCCAATGCATGTCTTGTCGATGTTGTATCTTCCTGCTGTCATACACCTTTGCAGGCCCACACTCTCCCCCATTCCCCTCTGTAACATGCCATCCTCCAGACTGCTGAGGTATCCTGGGTGCCATGAGGTGCGGTATCCTGCAATGCCATTTGCAGTGTACGTTCCAGGCTATGGATAGTGTATCCATGGTTCTGATTGTACAAATGAATGGGAGATCAGCTGTAACATGCCTGTTCCAGGACCTGTATGCGTGGGTACAGCATCAACTGTCACCCGCACTGAGCAGTGCAATGGAACTGGGATGGTGGATCCACATGTGAGCACCTGAGGTGTATGGCCACTGGGCATTATCACCAGCACACAGCTCATGCCTATGTATGACACATTCCAGTGTCCTACTGCCAGTGCTCTGACACCTGAAAATAAGATGCCATTTCTTCTGTGAACTATCCAGGCTAAATATATAGCAATCAGCTGGTATATTCTAGGAAAATACATAGTAAAAATGTGTAAAAGGATGACCACATTGAAACTGCTTCTCAGCAGATCTGCATTGTGCAAATTCATTAGAAATGATTGGTAAAAGCATCCCAAAAGCTCTCCACAGCCATATCGGTTCTGACCAGAATTTGTTTAATTTTGTCAAGACATTTCAAGAAAGTGAAATAAAAGAATTCTTCCAAAGTGTGTTTCAACCAGTCTCATGTGCCTTCCTAGTGACCCACCTGATAACATTTTGCACTATGCAACAGCCTATAAAGGCTAAGGGGGAAGGAGAGCCTGGAATCTTCCAGGGCTCAAAGCCTCTGTTGTCAGTAGGGCACATGCAAATACCTGCTCCTGCATATTCAACCATCTATTTGGTATTCAGAAGCCAAATAATTGGGTGGACAGCATTCTGCTGTTACCATTATTAAGTGCTGCTCCACAGACTTTACCTGCTCCTGCCTCAGCCTGCACAACTGCGCAACAGCACTTTACAGTCATGCTGAGCCATGTCCCTGACTGCAACAAAGATAGCAGGTCTCCTATTCATGTTGCCAGGGTTACCAGGTGAGCCCTGAAACTGTGTGTGGGGGGGGGCTACCACTGCTATAAAGAAGAATCCACTCCAGAGGCTGCCTATGCAGTGACTGCCTGTGTGAGTAGTTCCTTCTGGAGTGGCAGGAGACAGAGGCAGAAGGCTGAGGGGAGGCAGCTAACATTTTGTTTTCCTCTATTTATGTTGTCTTGCGCAGGTACAAGCAACATCTTGTGGTAGTATTAGCACAGTGAGAGGTGTGTCAGTGTTGGCGAATCCAGGCCATGCTTTAGTAGGTGCGACCCTCATTCCCCAATTAGCCAGCATGCTAACACTGATGCAAGAATCATGTAAAGTGCCACCTGTTACAAACCCACTCAGCAGGTCAGGCCCTCTGCTCCCAAAGTGCCAACCTCTGAGCGCAGTCTTGTGAACAGTGTAACAGACAAGGTAACCCTCTTATCTGTTTTTGTGAGTTCGGATCAACCTTTGGTCTCAGTTCTGGAGGGATTCAAACTGTTAACCTCTTGTTAGCATACCCAATGCACAGACTCAGATATAACTGTCTTCGGAGGGGCCAGATATCTTTGCCTATGGACACCTAACCAGATATACAGGGATGAACCCTTTAAAACTTCAATAAAGACCTCAGATTTAATGCTTCTCTTTCCAGTTTGGTACCACCATTCAAGCTTATGTCTATTGTCTGCTATAACCATGTACTTTTCTTACAAATAAAAAAAAGAAGTCAAAGACAGACCAAGTAAGTTCTAAAAAGAATTTTACTAAAAATAGTTAAAAATATGTAAAACACAAAATACAGAACTCTTATATCAAAAGACATACTAATCTTTTAAAAGAAACAAGGTTTAAACAGTGCAAAATCCTACTTCAGTACTTAGTCTCTAAATACTTGCTTAAGTGCTCACTGATCTTGCTTGGTCAGAGTCTATTTCAAAAATGTGTGTCTCTGTAAAACAGAATTATTCCTTAAACAACTATATTGGCCAACCCATTTCTGTATGAGGTCAGCTAGCTCCTCCTCTGTCAGATTATGTATGAAAAATATATAGCTTATACATCCACAGGATGTATTTTCAAAGTATTACGTTCTGCAATCCTCAGCATAACTCGTGTGTCAAATGACATCTCTTTGATATTTAAACAGTATCCTCTGTCACACAGACACCAAAGCATTTATGATCTCGCACTAATACATCACAACCTGCTTTTCTTCCTCTGGAAGCATCATAAAATGGATATGCTGAACTCAAACTTCTTAACCCTATAATTAGCTTCAGGCTTTTCCATGTAACACATTGTCTCTAAAATCTGTTTGTGTCTAATCTCACATGCTATATCAGCATTTTTCTCATGGCATCCATCCTTCAGCTGAAACCGGGGGGGGCGAGTGAGGTTATTCCAAGGGCACTGGCATTTTTAACAGGCACTTCAATACCACATTTCCATTATTTTTAAGAAATAAAAAATGATACAGCACTCAGAACATGGCTGTCTACGTCACACCACCAACTTGAAAGAAATGTGCCACTGCAATCAGAGACAAGATCGCCATGCAGCGGCACAAATGACACACCTCCCATATGTGCCTTTCCTGGTGGAACATTTCAATAAATATGACAGCAGCAGCCACTGCCACACAATCCCCAAACACAGCCAACACTGGAAGTGCAATCCATGTGTTTGCATGTCCCCCACTTCCCCACATTATGTAGCACACTGGGAGCCCACCCCAGTGTGCCACTACTCACAGAAAGCCGACCATGTTGGCATGTTCCTCCCCCAACCCCCATTGTGTGGCACACTGGGAGCCCACCCCAGTGTGGCCAACATTTGTTTCATTTCACATATGAAGAAGGAAAACAGTCCTGCGATGTCCATTTTGTTTTGTACCTGAAAAAAAGAAAACGGTCCCTCGTTGTGTACGACGCCCCATCATAGCATATTTCCTTATGGAATGGGGTGAGCATAAGCCCCGAAGACCGCAAGGCACACGGCGACACTTGTCCACGTCTGCAGGGTAGGGTGAGGTGAAATGGTGTGAGCGTTATGGCCGATGACCCAAAGACACATCCCAATGCCTGTCGGTCTCTGGAGGGTGGGGGTGGGGTTGGCATCAGTTCAATACTTCACTGCCATTCCTATTATGCACCTCTCTAACTCCTGCACTACCAATGCCAATGCCAGCAAGACAACAACCAGCCTTGACAAATGCTTGTTTAGCTCTGAGTTGCATTTAAATTATGTCTGGGTTAATTGGAATTCCCTAAATATCAATGCCATGATATATTGCAACATTTTAATTGATTTGTATTTTATAGGAGTTGTCAGTATAAAGTATATAGAGATTGCAGCTAAAAAAAATGAGTATATTTTCCGTACTGATTAAGATACGTTTAAGGAGAATGAAGGGGATTTAGGTTGGTTGTGTACTGCTGTTCCTACTCTGGTCAGTCAGCATTAATTTAAGTGTGGTGGATGGAACTGAAGGGGCAATGCTTAAGAACACACTCTCTTAGAAATATGGCCTAATATTTGTTCTAAAAAGTGTAACTGGGATACAAAATGTGTATGTAACTCAGAAAAGGCTCTGTAATACAAAAATAACTTATGGCTGTCTCTGCCTAAGGATTTGTTCAGGTGGCATTAAAGACCAGCCAGAGCTAAAATCTGTTTATTAGTGCTGCTACTTGCAGGTGATGTTCAGGTGAATCCAGGACCTAAACAGGGGGGTTACTATTCATCATATTACTGCTCGTAGTCTTTTTTGAAATAATGCTTGTAGCGTGGTGCTCTTTAGCACTAACGTACTCCACCCGAGGTAAACCATCAGCTAAGACTAAGCAGACCACAAAGATGTGCCGCTTTGAAATCAGAGTGAGTGGGTGAGCTACTCAAAACCACAAAAAAAATCACTTTCAGTGCAAAAATGGTTACTTTATTTCACAAAAATCAGAAAAGCATAAAAAATCAGCAAAACATAGCAACCCTTACCACTAAAATGTACATTCTGCAGGCACAGCCTATAGTTAGAGTGGTAGCATGTCAGGGAATGGAGCTCAGTTGTACTTCATTATAGTAAGCACCAGTTTGTGATATTTTATTTTATTTATTGAAGTCTCGGAATTACTAACCTTTGAGTCAGACTCCTTTAAAAAGGCTGTACATCAAAAAGTGCAGACAAATACAAGGTTACATAAAATAAATGTAGAAATAATATTGTTACAAGATTCATACAGCGTGCACATAAACTAGGTGAAATACAGGTTATACAAGGCTGGGTACAGCAGTAAACAACAAATGTTATAGGCTATACAATATCACAAGGAATTATTGAGGGGGGATAGGAGGGAGAAAGAATAGGGAAAGGAGGGGAGGAAAGGGTAACAGGAGCAGTCAATGGGTGACATTGTCATACCAGAGAATAACATGGTAGTTAAGCAAGTAAGGGAGGGCAGAGGGAGGGCTAGAAGCAATCGCAGTGACAGGAAGCAAGAAGATGCTGCCTGAGATTAACTTTGAATGGACCTAGTTTGATTTCAGAGGAAACCTCACAAGGCAGGGCATTCAACCATAGAGGAGCCCTGTACAGGAAAGCCCTCTGCCCCAAGGATGCCTACAATGAGGGATTAGGAAGGGAACTTTAGAGGAGCTTCTGGTAGTCTGATTTAACTGGGCAGAAGTAGAATATGCTTATAATTTGCCATGAATTATACCTTTCTGTGCAAATACTTTTGCTTAAATGACATCAGTGCAAATATGACTTTTTCAAACTTTTTAAGCATTAAAGTATACAATGTACTTTCATTTTATTTTATTGTAACATGAGCTGTTGTGCACAGGACAGTCTTGAAAACAGGCTTTGCCTAGCACCATAGCCTGTTTAAAGGGTTACTGCCAATCCCCTTAGGCCTCAAAATATGTCTAGTATAAGAAACATGTTATGATTTCTCACATTCTGTAGAGATTGCTGGTTTAGCTACTAGTTTGATTCTGGTTCCTTTTTATGTTTGCCATGAGTGCTTGCATGCAGCAAGCAAACATCTTCCTATAATAGTGGCTTTTGAGGGGCATGATACTATCCCTCAAATGCAGAGCAGTGTTTAATGGGCAAGTCTGTAGCAGACCAATTATCAGCCAGTCTAATTATGATAGAGTTTTTGATTGGTGTGTGGAAACTGCATGGACTTTGAAACAAAAAAGTTGATCCAATCATGAGCTTGCTGCTCCTTAGATGTAGCTGCACAATATGCTGACCTCTTCTTATCAGCCGGGCTTACGAATTCAAAACATCCACAGCCCTGTGCTGTTTCAGACACCAGCTGTTAAACGTAATGTGTGTATGTGTGTGTTTCTTTCTCTCTCTCTTTTGGCAAATGGTATTTACTCACCTGGTAAAGATGATTATCCCTGCAACCTTTCTGTTTTTACATGCCTCAGTAACATCCATGCCATATATTTACATTTGTAATAGCATTTATGCACTTCAAGTTGTAGGAGTCAGTTTTTGGTTTTGTTTGTTTTACAATGGAGTTCTGAAGTGGACTGTTCATTTAAAACATATCATGCTGTTAGATTTTCTTTTGGGATAGTCAAAACATCTTTTTAAATAGCCATGAGGACTTGTACTAGAAAAGGTAATATTTCAGTAAGTACATCAGCTAGGCCAGCAGAAATGTATGTGGGGCTAATGGATTTTCCGAGTCACTAGCCCTGCCGACTAGTGGCTGCAAAACTTAGAGAGCTAGTGGAGCCAAAGCAGACAGACATGAAAATGATACAAATTTTAAGATGTAGTCAGTTGTGACTTTTCATTTCTGAAGCATTTTTTCTTTAGCTCATTAGAAAGTCTTCTATGTGATAATATTGTGCTGAATGTGTGGAACAGCTCTTAGCCTGTCACCTGACTTATCTATCTGTATCACCCCCCCCACTGCATCATCCGCATGGTGATCTCACTGAAAGTGACATCACAAGTGAATGACCTGGCAGTCACAGAATGGCTGTTCTTGAGCAACAGCAATGTCACAGTCAGTGAGGTCACAATGCTGATGATGTAGTGTGGGGCAGTAGAGAAGATATGTCAGCTGTCAGGCTAAGAGCTGTTCCACACATCACACCTACTAACATCAAGTAAACAATCTTCTAATTAAACAAAGGGAAAAGGAAAAGTACCTCAGATATAAAAGGTAATGACTAGTTGCTTTTAAAATCTAATATTAGTTTTAGGCAGTACACTAGCTCTTTAATTTCAACCCCTGCATGGGTCAGCCTGAGATGGGATTTCTCTTTTTTAATTCTATTTATTCTCCCCTAGCTGGCAGTTCTGTGCCACCTGGTCCCCAGATACATCAGCCCTTGACACCACTTGATGGGAGACAGCTGTAACCTGTACAGTGGATCCCCTTATGAGGATCATGACAGGTCGTAGAGAGAGTATACATATGTCTATAGAGAACAGTGTACTCCAAATCCCTGCCATGTTGGTTTTGCTGTCCATTTATGTGCCCTCATCTTGGTGACTACATGTCATGATGCAGGAATCAGTGTGACAACTTGATGTTTTGTTGTTTCTTGTTGTTGACAGGGTGCAACAGGTATGCACAGTGATGTTGTGTGTGTGTTTTTTTTTTTTTTGTTCCTGTTAATTTTCTGAATTGTCCCTTACCAGACAGCCCTGGCATACAATGGCACCTACCTGCCAGCCAGTGTTCACCAATGTTCCCCACCTCATTCAGGGCTGTCATGTTTCCCCAACTCCCTTGGGTATGACAAAGCAGAAGCTTATGGAATTAGGGTGAGAATGTCATAAAAATAAAATTGTGAAAACAGCAATATTCTCTTTGTGGTTGTTGGTTTTGCTTCTGTGTGCATTTTAACACCATGTTTACTTTGTTTCCATTACCTTTATTTTTTGTTTATATTGGGGCTCCTGCAATCATTATGCTACCATGGACACAGCACTAGAATGTTTATGCTGCCGTGAGGTGAATGCTATATTGTCCGAATTTATGTGCGAACATAAGATAACTGCCAGCAGAAAAATGCCGTAATGGTCTATTGAGTCTGCTTGAGTGTGCAGCTCAGTTACTTCCTTGGAGCTGCCCTCCTCCTCAACTCCACCTGCAGTTATCGCTCACCTTCCCATTCTGCTCTCCTAACCCCTTCCCAGTAGAGCCTCATTCAGTCCTAATCGTCTTCATCACCCTATCCCAGCCCGTCCTGAAACTGGCAACCATCTTTGCTGCCACCACCTCCTCCCATAGCTGATTTCACTGTTGACAGTGTCCCTTTAAATATTCATTGCAAAACACTTAGGTAATGCACCATTAGAGTTGAACCATTAAACGTAGGAAAATGGAACCTTAGGGTTCCCAAGTGTAAGACCCCACTCCCACTGTGCATGCAGGAACAGGCATGAGGAGAACTTAATCTTCCCAACCCCAACACCTCACCCCACTCTCGGCTACCAATCATAACAAGTCACCCCCACCCTGAATGCAGGAACAGATGTGATGGGTGTACCTTGGTCTTTCAAACCCTAATGCTCCTAAAAGGTGATTCCATGCAGCGACCATGAAATCACCTATCAGGGCTGAGTAAAGAAATGACAGTACCAGTGTTCAAGAGGTGGGGCCCCAAAAAGCCCAAGTTGAACATTTGGTGCAAACATACCTAAAAATGGCCTAGATATCAACATAAGTTCAAAATGCCATTGACTGCCATTTTTGGGCACTTACCTTTATTCTTCAGTTCATGGTTCGGCTTTGAAGAGTGCAGATGTGTCCCAGTGCACAGAAGGTGACAGCAGATGACCACCACAGGTAAGTATAAGATAAATGGGGGTGCAGGATGGTGGGCACTCAGTGGAAGGGTGTGGCTGGAGGGAGGTGCTGAGCGACGACAATGAGGGGTAGTTTTCTTTGTTTCAGGAAAACAAAAAAAAGTAAAGACATCACAGGACTGTTTTCTTCTTTTCAAGTAACTGAAAAAATATTATTTGGGGGTACTGGGAGTTGGCTACCCAGTGTCCCACACTGAAGGGGGGGGGAGAGATAAACTTAAACAATCTGTGGAAACTGGGAGTGGGCTGTCCAGTATCCAACAGTAGTTGGAGGGGCATGGGCACCCCAATGTCTGCAAGTATGTTGTGGGACTGTTTTCTTTTCTTTAAGGTTAAAAAAATATATATAATAATTCTTTGGGGACACTGGGAGTGGGCCCCCCGGTGTCCACACATCAAAAGTACTTCATTTCTCTCACTAAGTGGAGAAAGAACATGGCTGGCAGCATAATGTTTTCAACATAGAATCCCACACCGCAGCTACTTCTGTAACATGGGATCCTTCATCATGCTTGATATCTATTTTTTTCCCATAGGAAATAATGGGAAATGCAAAATTTAATAACTTTGGAATGGATTAATAGTTTTCCACCAACTTTCAAAAGGTACATCTCTGAAGCTAAGGCTTTCTACCCTGAAAATTTCAGCTCAGAAGCTAAAGTTAGATAAGATAGATAATTAGGAGATCTAAGATTGCCGCCAGGCTGGGTGTGCTGTTGGCTGCTCTGCAGTCTTGTGCATTTTAGCTAAAGATTTTTAAAGTTTTTAGAGTTTGACCGTCTTTTCCACTAATTTCCTCACATTGTTTCCATTCTTTTTTGTTGTGCGTTTGTTGGAATGGATTGAACAGTGGAACGAGTGTACTGCCTATTGCCCTTTGTTTGCCCTGCACCTGCTGAGGAGCGTGGTGAGCTGGATAACTTTTTCGGGGTCTGGGGCATGATTCAAATGAACCTGCAGCAATCGCTGTGGTTGTATTATCTGGCCCCATTGCTGTTTGCATTTATCGCAACTGTTTTCCTCTTGCTGTTGACTGATTTATTGAATGCCTGAAGTCATACATTTTGTATGGACTGAGGGGATGAGCTGTATGAGGACTTTGTGGAGTACAAGGAGGGGCTTGGATCCTGAAACCAAAAGGACACTGGATTAGTGGAATTTGGAATCGGAGTGTGGTGGAACTGTTGCTGGATTTGAGTTGGTGGATTTGGGTCATCGGCAGCTCAATTTGGAGCTAGGTTGAGTTGCCCCGATCTGTCTTGTAGGCTGTGTGTAGGTCTGTGGCAGCATGGGGATATATACTCCTATCCACCAGGGAGTCTGTGGCAGGAGCTTGATCCCTAGGGTTTCCCAGGGGACATATCAGTTGGGGGTTCTGTCAGGGGGTTCCGTGGTAGCTGTTATGGCCTGGTGCCAGCTGCCAGGTCAGTTCTGTTGAGGCTCTCCCCAGTTTCAGAGTTTGGCTGGTTTCAAAGAGGACTGTTGGAACCTAGCCCTCCTATCCTGGGTCAAGGTCAGACTGTTTATTTTATTCATCTTGCTGGCAGTGAGAGTGTCGTACAGTATCTCTCTAGACTCTGGTAGTGAGAGTACCTTGAGGACTGAGGAATGCTTTGGTTTTATTTTGGGAAAATTTTAAAGATTTTTCATCCATCTGCTCAGGGAGGTGTGAGCTCCTGAGGGGTTTGTTCAATCCTGCTGGTGGTGAGAGGACCATTGGGATCTGGATAATTTTAATTTCTCCCTAAATGGTTTTAAATGCATTGTCAGCTAATCCTGTCTGTTTATACCAATTCTGTTTTATTTTGTGTATTTATTTTGTGTTATATTGTTTTGTTCACTCTCGAAGGGTGAAGATTTTGAGGATCTTGTTTTTTGGGTTATTATTTTAGTTTGGAATTTTACTAATCAGTATTATTTGAGTTTAGAAATGTGATATTAGAGAGATTTGTATTAGTGATATTTAATATATGGATATGCCATTTAATGGGGTAGTAAAGCGTGTAATACCATCACTCCAAGAGCGAT
This sequence comes from Neoceratodus forsteri, assembly GCA_016271365.2. Taxonomy (NCBI): domain Eukaryota; kingdom Metazoa; phylum Chordata; order Ceratodontiformes; family Ceratodontidae; genus Neoceratodus; species Neoceratodus forsteri. The sequence goes on from CM057453.1 coordinate 1,192,645,153, forward strand.
AATACTACACATTACAACTGATAATAGTATCATTCAAAGATGGTAATACCATTGTCCCGTACCTGAACAATACTATTATCATCAAAGCTCAACAGCGCAACTGCAAGCTAGCCCCCTACATTTTCCTAAGCATGCCTTCCAATTGGCCACTTTTCCAGAGTGGGCGGGCAGCTCAACTTCAAAAACATGGTGGCTCACTCTGTCGTTTATGGAGAAATCTTTGGCATATGGCCAGAGTTTTTTTCTTTGCTCCACGGATACGGTTTTGAGGGCACAATTCAAGGAAACATTAAAATATGTGCCTCACGAAGCTTTCCTCAAACACAGACAATGGTAAGACTGCCTACTAAACTTACAGGTTTCGGGGATGAGCGGAGAGAAGCGAGACAATGTGGCGGTTGGTCAGGACTGAGAGAGTCCTTCACTGCAGTGGCTGACCGCCGCTTAAAAATGGTCAAAATAGGATCCATATATTAATGTAACTGACAGTTAGTGTGAGTTACTGGGGAGTCCTACCATATCGAGGTTCTGGACACACTAGAACCTCTTGATGGTCATTACCCAGTAACTCCACTAACCTATCAGTTATTCTCTTTTTATTTATTTCAGGGGAGAGTTTAGAGGATATTTATTTGTTTTTAGTAAGATTTTGTTTATTATTTTTATATTATTATTTTTTTTCTTTTTGGGTATTGTTTTTGTGGTACATAATTAGATAGTTGTGGAGTGTTGTTTGGGTTACCAAAATGTGTTGGAGACCTGCCCCCATGGTCATGCGCTATTCACCCTCTGCCCTTCGAGCTCTCTGCCCTTCCTCCCCCACTTCAGTTTGCAACCTACCAGCACTGTAGGGCACTGGCTATTGTGCATAGAGGTGGGAGGAGGGTGGGGGGTTATGAACAGCAGAGGGTGAATGAAGGGGGCCACCGCATTGGGGTAATGAGATCCAGAAGACGCCCTGGGGTAAAATGGAATCTGGAATGTGGTTGACCATTTCTGGTTTCCATACCAACAGCACTATCAATTGTGGTAGGCAGATAGTCCAGATGGCCCAAGAGGTTTATTCAACTCAGGCGATGTTATGCAATGCCAGGTCCATTAAAAACAAGACTGCAATTATTGTAGGTCTTGTTAAATCAGTGGAACTGGCTTGCATCACCGAGACCTGGCTGGATGAGAACTCTGGTCCCATCTTGGAGGCTGCAATTCCGGCTGGGTATTTGGTGATACACTGCCCGAGATTGGATCGTGGGGGGAGGTAGCGGTCTGTTTTAAGACTGAACTTAACCTTACGAATGTACCAGTTGGGGAGACTGAGTCATTTGAGTGTACCATAGTAGCAGGTGTAGGTTGTTGGATCGCTCTCATCTACCGTCCACCAGGAGATGAGAAGCGATTCCTTCAGGAAGTCACGGACTTCGTCATTGACATGGCATTTGAGTTGCCCAGGCTGATGATCCTGGGTGATTTCAATGCCTGGATCGATGATGAACTCTTGCAATTTGGTCAGCACTTCCTCCAGTTGATGACATCTCTGGGCCTTACACAGATAGTTACCATTGCTACTCATAGACACTGTCACTCTCTTGACTTAGTCTTCCTCTTGGGGATTGAAGCCTCCAACTTGGGGGAGGAACCAATTGGATGGTCTGATCACTACACCGTGGGGTTCAGTTTTAGCACCCCCTATGTAGGCCTACCCCTCTGGAGATGACTAGATACTGTCCTTTACAAGATATAAGTTCTCAAGGCCTAGCGGCAGTGCTAGATCTCTCATCCATCTCAGAGGCAAACAGTGACCCAGAGGCCCTAGTGATGGCTCACAACTCGGCCATTGTGGCTGCCCTGGATATCATTGCTCCTGTCCATGTTCGTCCTGTCTCCCTTCACCCTCGATCCCCATGGTTTGATGGGACTCTGAGGGAGATGCAGCGACTAGGACAAAGGTTAGAGCATTGCTGGTGGAAATCCGCCCTTGATGCCGACCACCTTAGATTGATGGACCATTATCAAGTCTAGCAATTTGCAATCACCAGTAAGAAGGCAGAGTTCCTGTCAAGGGAGAGTGCAGTTGCTCAGAACCAACCAGCTCCACTGTTCTGCACTGTGGACAGACTGTGCAACCCAGCCTGTCCACAAGTCTGGAAAGCTTTTTTGCAAGAAGAGTGCGATGAGCTTGCGTGATTATTTGCAACTAAGGTGGCTGACATCAGGGTGGGGCTCCATCCAGCATACTCTATGGGTGTTGCTTTGGATCAATGTGGGGTCACTGCCCCTCGGTTTTCCTGGAGTACCTTTGACTGGCCAGCTTTCATGGATGTCATGTGGATTGTCCAAAGTGTGCACCCTACATGCTGTAGTATGGATCTGGGACCTACTTCCCTGATTTTGGGTTGTATTGATTCTGTCGGTCCGGTCCCAGCTCAGATAGTCTGGTGCTCCTTGGAAACAGGTGAGTTTCCAAGCTCACTGAAAAAGGGAGGAGGTGACACCACTCTTGAAGAAAGCTTCTTTGGACCCAGACTGCCTTGCAAACTACAGACCAATCTCTAATCTCCCCTTTTTAGGGAAGGTGATTGAGAAAGTAGTGGCCACTGAGCTGGAGGACCATTTGACTATCCATGACATCTATGAACCCCTCCAGTCCGGATTTTGAAAGAGGCATAGTACTGAGACAGCGCTGGCTCGAGTGCTTAATGATCTCCTGATGGCTAGAGATTGGAAGAGCCATTCTATTCTGGTTCTCCTAGATCTCTCATCAGCATTTGACTCTATGGACCATGGGGTGCTGCTTGATCATCTGAAGTTCATCTGTGGACTGTCAGGTACAGTCCTCAGGTGGTTTACATCATTCCTTACGGGAAGATCTCAAAGAGAGTGGTGTCTGGGGTTTATTCCTCAGATCCAGTTTCTCTATCATGTGGGGATCCTCAGGGCTCAGTACTGTCCCCCATGTTGTTCGCAGTGTATATGCTGCCCCTCGGAGACATTGTAAGAAGGTATGGGCTGAGATTTCACTGCTATGCTGATGATACCCAACTCTACCTTTCTTTCGCACCTGACCAGGATGGAGCTGTCTCGGTCTTTAATAGCGGCCTCACTGAAATCCAGGAATGGATGGATGCCATTTGGTTGAAGTTGAACTCTGATAAGACTGAGGTACTGGTTGTGGATCTGGGTCACCGGATAGGGGTTGGGTGTGGGTTCACCCTCTGAACTTTTTCTTGGGGGTGTGTCACTCCTAACCTCTGAATGGGTGCGAAACCTGGGGGTGGTTTTTGACATAGGGTGACCCTGTCTTCACAGGTGTCGGTCGACTTCAAATCCTTGTTTTACCATCTGAGGAATATCTCCAGGATTAAGCACCTTGTTCCATCCAGAGACCTTCCTACTCTCATCCATGCCTTTGTGACCTCATGTTTAGATTATTGCAACTCCCTGTACTTAGGGCTACCAGGGGTGGAAATTCGTCACTTGGAGCTAGTTTGGAACGCCGCGGCCCAGCTTTTGATGGGATCATCTCGGTCCTGTCATATCTCGCCAGTGCTGCGTGGATTGCACTGGCTGCCAGTGCAGTGGCGGATCACCTTTAAAGTCGGTCTTCTGACTTTTAAAGCCCTACACAAACTTGGCCCGGACTACCTGAAAGAGCTTCTGGTTCCTTACTGCCCTGAGTGATTGCTCCACTCAGCCGATGAGGGGTTGCTAGAGATTCCAAGGGAGTGTTTGAAATCTTCTGGGGCTAGAGCATTTATGTATACTGCCCCTACCGTTGAATTCTCTACCCACGTTCATGAGCATGACCGTGGAAGATTTAAGCAAGGTATTAAAACTTTTATGGCACTAAACATTTGATGATTAACTATTTGATGATATCAGTTTGGTATATTTCTTCTTGCTGAGATGTTTGTTTTCTTTGTTTTGTGATTTTAATATTGTTAAAGTGCCTTGGTATTTGAAAGGCACCATATAAATAAAGTTTATTATTATTATTATTATTAAAGCCATTTCTGAGATACAGGTGGACAAGGTGATTATGCATGCCAAATTGCATAGAAATCACTTCAACCATTACAAAGTTATTAAGGTCCAACAATTGCCCTTTAACATTAAACACCCTCATCAACACTAATATACTGGCGCTATCACTCCAGTATAATATATACCTTACTTACTCATGGAATGGGGTGAGCATTAGGATTCACAACCCCAAAACACACCCCCATGCTTGTTCCTGCATGCACAGTGGGGATGGGTTTTAGGCTTGGGAGCCCTTAGGTCGCATGTCCCTACTTTTGATGTTTCAACCCTAATGGTGCTTTAACAAAATTTTTTGCAATGAATTTCCTTATTTTTTGAGAAATTATAATCATAGCCTTATTTGATTATGGGAGCGCAGGGCCCTCTTGGCCCTGTGCTGCCATCCATGCCTCTTGTAATTGTCCCTCATTTCCATGTGCGAATGAAGGGACCTCTGGGCCCTGCACTCCAATTAGTCCATAGAGAGCTGTGGGGCTCCCATCCATGCCTATTGTAATTGTCCCTCATGTGCATGTGGCAGCACAGGGCCCTTTCTGCCCATCAGTGCATAGTGTGTTGTGGTACCACTGTGCTCTGCAAAGCAGTACTGCTGACATGTTGATAATGCATGCCACAGTATACAGTAGGTTACATGTGCCCCATTTGTTACAGTTCACCAACAGTTTGAGACAGGGCCTGGTAACATGCAAAACAACTTAGTACACTCAAAGGTGAACTAAACTACCCCTAGCACTGAAGCTGTATCTTGAGGTGTTTTCGAGATATAGCACCTGAAGAGTACCCCAACGATCACAATGTTACCCTAAGGAAAATTCTGAAACTACCCTTTTTAACAAATCATGGGAGGAGAGTGTGGTTCCTCAGTACTGGAGTAGGGTGGATGTGATTCCCCTTCACAAAAGTGGGAGCAAGGCGGAGGCAGGAAACTACAGACCCGTTAGTTTGACCTCAATGGTAGGCAAAATGATGGAATCACTTCTGAAAGAAAGAATTGTTGAGTACCTAGAGGCAGCATGGATTCACAGCAGAAAGGTCATGTCAGATGAATCTAATAGAGTTTTTTGACTGGGTGACCAAAGTAGTAGACCAAGGAGGGGCTGAGGATGTGGCCTACCTAGACTTTAGCAAGGCATTTGACACATTCCCACAGAAAAAAATTAATAAGCAAGTTAGCCAGCCTGAGAGTGAGTCCCAGGGTGGTAACCAGGGTAAAAAATTGGCTGGACTACAGGACACAGTAGGTAATACGCTAGCAGGGTACCGCAGGATTCAGTACTGGGGCTGGTCCTCTTTAATGTCTTTATAGGTGACATTGCAGAGGGACTGGAAGGAAAAGTATGCCTCTTTGCAGACAACACAAAAATCTGCAACAGGGTTGATACACAAGGGGGGGTGGAAAGGATGAGAAGGGACTTGGCAAGGTTGGAGGAATGGTTAAATGTATGGCAGCTTAGATTCAATGCAAAGAAGTGCAAAGTAATGCACCAGAGGAACAAAAACCCACGGGAAGAGTACACGGTGAGGGGGAGATAGTAATGACAAGAAAAATGGAAAGGGACCTGGGGGTCGTCATATCAGGTGACCTAAAGGTAAGCAAGCAATGTGAGAAGGCAGTAAGGAGGGCTGGGGGATACTGGGATGCATAGGGAGAGGCATCCCCTGTAGAAAACAAGAAGTTGTTATCCCTCTGTACAGACAGTTGGTGAGACCCCATCTGGAGTACTGCATGCAGTTCTGGAGACCCCATCTCCACAACGACATAGACAGGAAGGAGGCAGTCCAGAGGAGGGCAACTAAAATGGTACAGGGTCTGCACCAGAAGCCATATGAAGAGAGACTGAAAGAGCTTAATGTGTATACCCTCAAGGAAAGGAGGGAGAGGGGGGACATGATAGAAACATTCAAGTACCTCAAGGGAATTAGTTCTGAGTTTTCAGGAGTATATTTTAAATATGCTACTTCAGTTCTCACTGTCACAAAGTGACTTAATGATTTGCCATTAAGTACATTTGGACCATTGCTATAGGCATGTTCAGCTTAATGTTATTACTCATAGAATCTCCAGGATTTCAAGAATTTTTAGGAAAGGCCAAAGACATGTTTAGATGGATAATTTTGATGTTGTTATTGCTATTAGGCTCAGTACATCCAAACCCTGGTCCATCAGAGAAGTCAGCCTTACTTAATCCATACTCAGATAGTAATGTCACCCCCATACATATGGCCCATCTCAATGTTCGTAGTTTGACTGTTAAAAACTCTTTAATTGAGTGCTGGATCCTTGAAAATAAGCTAGATGTGGTGGCTTTGTCTGAAACTTTGCTGTCAGATAAAATTACAAATCAAGAAATCAATTTTCAGGACTACACTATATTTAGGAAAGATAGGGTGGGGAGGAAGGGGGAGAAGAAGAAGACAGTATAGTGCAGTGATTTAAGGATCTGAGCTGCAAATCTAGAGACCTGGGTTTGAATCCCACAGCCGCCACTTGCATATGCTGTGTGACCCTAAGCAAGTCATTTAACTTCCCTGTGCTCCCAGGTGAGGTCACACCTGTAAACAAGCTTTCAGCCTAGTGTGCCACTCCTGGTTAAACAATTGGGGGGTGGTTTTATGTTCTATATAGCCAATTATTTATTGGCAAATGAGCTTACCATCATCCCTGAGAATGCCATGTATGGATTATTAACCATCGCAATCATATTAGGCCCTAATAAGACAATGACCATCTGTAATGTCTACGTTCCCCCTGAAAAATCAAAAGGTGTCCCTGCATTCTTCAAAAATTTCCCCATCAAACCCTCCTGTAGGGAATTAATTATAGTTGGAGATTTTAATCTCAATTGGGCCTCACCCAATACATTTGACTTCAGAAATTTAGTTACTGAACTAGGATTTCATCATTTGATCGCTGAATCCACCATGGTGAACTACAAAACTGGCTATGAGTCAATTTTGGACTGGGTAATTACTAACAACCCTTCGCACATTGCCAATGTTGGGGTTTCCCCTTATGGAATCAGTGATCATTGCCTTGTGCTGTTTAATTGGTCAGCCAAGGCCCTTAAAAAGACTTATAAGATTATTACTTATAGAAAACTAAATGATCTGGATGAGCATAAATTTATGGAAGAAATGCAATTATTTGATTGGTCATTCCTAGATAACATCATAGATATTAATGTAGCTTATCAAACTTTCTGTGGACATTGTATTGGTTTCTGTGACACTCTTCTACCATTTAGGAAAGTTAGAGTTAAAGGGGATAGCAAAGTCTGGATAACTCCAGGCTTACTTAAATTAATAAGAACAAGAAATAAGGCCTGGAAAACCTATAGAAAAACAAAACAACTAGATCATCAACTAAAGTATAAGGAGCTTAGGAATAGATGCAAGTCAGCTATTCAAATGTTTTAAGCAAAATCTATTGGAAGCCAAAGGAAAGTCACAATCCACCTGGAAAACCTTAAATCCTCTAATGGGAAATTTGAAAGCGTAAGAAAACAATGCTTTAGAATGAGACAGCTTAATAGTTGCTGACACAAAAATAGTGGCAGAAGCATTCAATTCACATTTTTCAAATTTGGAAAAATTTAGAGGTAGGTCACAGAACAAGGATACGGTAAGGGATATTCTTGATCCTTTACATCAAAAATGATCAACTATTACAGTTAAAAATACAATTCCAAATTTTTATTTTCACTACTTAGAACCAGAGGATCTAATTAATTATGTCTCAAAAATGAATCCTAGGCCAGTATTTGGTCCAGATAACTTTGTCTTTAGGGTCATGAAAAAGGTCAGACATTTAATTGCAATATCATTGACTAAATTATTTAACTATTCCCTTTGTTATGGTGTTTACCCTAGGATTTGGAAAAGCTCTACTATTAAACCTATTTTTAAATCTGGTTCCAGGTCCAATATTATTAATTATTGTCCACTTTTTTTATTGGCCCCATTTTCTAAAATTCTAGAAAAAATTGTTCTAGACCAAGTCACCGAACACTTGGAAAAGTACAATTTATGGACAGAGTCTCAGCATGGGTTCAGAGCCAACCATAACACTGAGATTGCCTTGGTGAGGTTCACAAGCCAAGTCATCAAAGCAATAGATTTATTTATTTATTTATTAAATTTTGGTGACCGGGTAGGCCCACTGAGCCCCAAAGGTCCCTTTTTCAGGGGCAACCCGGGATAACAATACAAGTTATAAGAATGAACAAGGACATAAGGAACATTTGAGGCATTGTGAGTTACATCATGAGGTGGTTACAGTAAAGAAAAATACTGGATACAGGCATGGCTTACAGGCATGGTAAAAGTAAAGCAGTGGATGCAGGCATGGGTACAGGCATGGTTATTATCATGACATGTAAGCAATTGGTAGTACTTTGCATATAGTTTATTCAGGGGTTACACATGGCCTCTGGCGAGCAGTCTGTATAAGGCAGGTAGTAGGAAGGTTAAGCTAGGAGACCGGAGTTGGAGAGGAGGGGAGTACCTTAGGAGCTTTAAGTGCCATGACAGTGGCAAGAGCTTGAGGTCAGCAGATGGGATTTAAACCTGGTGCGGAAGTTCATGAGTGAGGAGGAGGCCTGGACCTGGGCAGGGAGCTTGTTCCATTGGCAGGCTGCTTGGGAGGAAAAGGATCTTCCGCCAGCGTTTGTCCTTACCTTAGGGACTACTAATAGTGTTCTGTCTGAGGTCCTTAGGTTCCTTGGGTTGTGTTTGATGGTTATGGTCCCGGCAATACTTGGCAGAGCGTGGGGTTTGAGAAGCTTGTAGGCCTGGACAAGCAAGGGGTGTTGGAGGCGGGCGATTAATGTGGGCCAACAAAGATTGGCCAAAGTGTCACAGTGGTGACGTCTCGGGTGGTCTAAGGTTGCAAAATGAGCTATTTTATTATATTGGGTTTGCATCCTGGTAATCTCTTGTTTAGCCATGCCCTGTATAATAGGGGCCGTAAAGGTCAGGTTGGGTAGAAGGACGCTGGTAGCTATGGAGAGCCTGGCTTCAGGGATGAGTTGGTCCCTGAGTCGGTACAGGGTGCCAAGTTTCCGATGTAGGGTCCTGGTGACCTGGTCCACATGTTCCTTGTATGTGATATTCTGATCCAACATGAGGCCTAAGTATTTAAGGGAGGGGACTACATTAATGGCTTTACCGGAGAGTGAGGTTAAGGAGAGGGATGAGGACCTGTCAAATCCCAGGGATCTTGGCCCAAATAGCATTGCCTTGGTCTTGTCGGCATTTAGTACCATTCTGTTCTTACATAGCCAAGATGACAGAAAATATGCTGCAGCAGCTTTTGTAGACCTCACCAAGGCATTCGATCTGGTGGACCATACTGAGCTCCTTAAATGTTTACCTGTTGTCTGTTATTTCCAAAGAAGTGATTTCCTGGTTTGGAAACTACCTATCCTTAAGGAGTCAGAAAACAGTAGTTAATTGTTCATATTCAAGTGAAGCATAGCTTAGGTGTGGAGTTCCTCAGGGCTCCATACTTGGACCATTTTTAATTTTTGTCTTTAATTCTTTATCTACTAATTTTTCCCAAACATAATTAAGTTTATACACAAATGTTGTGGTACTGTTTTGTACAGGGACTTGTCTATTATCCCTAAATAAGTCACTTCAATCTGACTTTAGCATACTGCATCACTGGTTTGAAACACACAAACTAGTTTTGAATTCAGTTAAGACCAAGACAATGTTTTTTTCCACATCTAGGAAACCAACATCTTTTGAGTTTAATATCATGGATAATGATGGTACATTTATAGAACAAGTTAAGAAGTTCAAGTATTTGGGGCTAATCTTGGACTCACACCTCTCATTTGAACTACATATTTTGGATCTAATTAGTAGATTACATAAAAGATTGGGGTTTCTATAGTGAATAAGAAAACATCTCACGAGCAAAACTAGAAATCTGTTAACCCATAGTCTTCTTTTTTTCCATAATTGATTATGGTTCAGTAGTTTATTCATATACATCTGAAAGATTATTAACAAAACTTCAGACAACCTACCATTCAGCTATACATTTTGCTACGGGTCAGTCCAGAACCACACACCATTGTTTTTTGTACAAATCGTTTAAATGTCCATCACTGGTGGAACTGTTTAACTTTAGGTCCTTGATTTTTCTACTTAAGGTTAAGTTAGGGAGGATACTTCCGAATAGTATATCAAGTCTGTTTCCAAGGGTTCCTTTAGCCTCTCACACACGATTGCAATGTAAAAATTATTTTCAGATTCCAGTTTATCGTACTGTTTGCCCAAAATTCTGTGACTTTCTTAGCTCCCAAACTCTATAATGAAATACCGAGCACTGTTACATGTTGTTCAAATATATCAATTTGTAAGACAGCGCTTAGAAGGAATATGCTCATGAACTCTGTCTGTAGGTGTTTTACCAAGTCCAGGCAACCTTGTAACTTTTAAAATGTGTTTAAGATTTTTTAAAGATGTCTTTTTATGTTTGTATATGTTTAAACTGGACATCTGTGAAAATGGGTTTTTAGCCCACAGACCTTTCAGTATAAAATAAAAGAAAAAATGAAATGAAATGAAATAAATCAACAATGTCCAAGAGGGTATCATCTTTCAGAAAAAGAGATGTACAAGAACAAGGGGGCACAATTTGAAGATAGAGGGGAGATGACTCTGGGGCAATGTGAGGAAGTATTTCTTCATGGAGAATGTGGTGGATGCATGGAACAGCCTTTTTGAGGAGGTTGTGGGGTCAAAAACAGTGGGGAAATTTAAGAATGCATGGGACAGACATAATGTAATTTTAGTGGGAGGTAGGAGGAAGTAGGCTGTTGGTAAAACTAGGATCTGCAGCTTATCCAGTAGGTAGGGAAATAGACAGATTGGGTGGACCAAGCGGTCCTTATCTTCTGTCAAAGTCTATGTTTCTATGCTTCCACCCTCTTTCTCAGAGTCATGCCTATGGCATGCCTGGTATGGGCCATTGCAGACCCACTCTCCCAGGAGAGAAAAATCTGCATTACCATGCTGGGCACCTGCCTGGTAGTGCCCATCAGATAAGAAAGTCTGCAGTGCCAAACACCATCTGATGACACAAGCATTGGTATCCTGTATAGCATGTAACCACTTCAAGGAACGTAGTGATTGATGAGGGTGAGCTTCTGTCCCAACAGGTAGTAGCGTAAGGCAACCACCGCCCACTTCACAGCAAGACACTTTGTTTCCAGCATGGCATAGTGCTGCTGCTGGGGGAAAAGTATTCAAGAGGGATATATGAAGGATGAATCTCATCCTCAAAGTCTTGTGATAACACTGCCCCCAGTCCCACCTCAGAGGTGTCTTACTGCAAAATGAAGGGGTGGTTGAAATCTGAACTTCATATGACTGGCCTCTAACATAGCATATTTCTGATGGCCTGAAATGCCATATGACACTCAGGTGACCAATGGACATTTTTTGGGGCAATTTTCTTGGTCAGGTCAGTCAGTGGGGTAGCAAGGGTTGAGATCCTGGAATGAACTGGCAGTAATATCCTACAAATCCAAGAAAGGATCTAACCAGCTTTTTATTAGTTGGGATGGGGCAGTCTGCTAGGGCTTTTACTTTGTTGATAACTGGGTGTGCATGGCCATTGCCAACCATATACTCCAAGTATTTTGTCTCCTGCTATCCTAGGGAGCATTTTGGCAGCAATAGTTGTGAGTCCTGCCTCCCTGAGTGATTGAAGTATCATGGTCACATCCTGCAGGTGGCTGTCCCTATCAGGGATAAACATGACAACATCATCCAGGTACATTGCTGCATACAGCCAGTGGGGATGGAGGATGCGGTCCGTCATTCTCTGAAATGTAGCCAGGGCACCATGCAGTCTGAAGGAAAGCACAGTACATTGATATAGGCCAAATGGGGTGGCAAAGGACATTTTCTCACAGGACTTGAGAGTTAGAGGGATTTGCTAGTACCCCTTGGTCAGTTCCAGGGTTCTAACGTAACACTTATTCCCCAGTCGGTCCAAAAATTCATCTTCCTTTGGCATAGGTTATGCATCCAATTTGGATGCAGCATTAACTTTCCAGAAGTCTATACAAAACTGGGTGGTCCCATCTGGTTTTGGGACTAGCACAATTAGGCTAGACTATTCACTCTGGGATTCCTCAGTGACTCCCATCTCCAACACAGACTGGATTTCCTCCCCTTACTTTCTCTTCTTCCCAGTAGTCTGTATGATTGTTGGTGGATCTAGATACCTGGGTTTGTGTCTATGTGGTACTGGATCACATGGGTTCATCCTGGTTTCAGGGAGAATAGATCCCCAAAATTCTCTACCAGCCTCTGAGCTTCTTGCTTTTGGGTCTGGTTGAGCTTGTTCTCCACTGGGATAGCACTTGGTTCACCCTCTGAGGATGACGTCATTTGGACGTTGAAATGTTAGTGAGGTGTGACTGCCATGGCACTGGCTGGCTCTTCTGTGTGTGTGAAGGCACCTTTGGTTTGTTGTTTTTCTGGAGTGTCTGGAAATGGAGATTTTATAATACTCTTTCATAGCCGCCAGTGCATGCCTTTTGTTTGCATTCAGCTTCCAGCATTACGAAGACAAATGGCTATTGTTTGAAATTCTTTTGAACTTGTAGCCAGAGCTGTGACCTTCTCTTATGCCTGTGCCGGTGTCATGAGACATTTTTCATCTTCTACTCTTTTTATATGGATGCAGTTAGTTTTTTGGGGACTCTGGGAACCAAATAAATGTAATTTTCTAAGAGCTGTTGGAACTTTACAGTTTCTGTTCTAGTGCTGACCCCGTTCTCACTGAGTAAGACTTTTTGATTTCTAATATGGCACTGGGTTCCTTTGCAAGTTTAGGTTCTAAGTCTAGGGTTCCATCATCAATGTCCTTGCCTGTCACTAAACATGGGGCCCCTTTAGGATCCTCTGTGTCAATGAGCAGTACCTCTCTGTCTTTCCCTGTCTGACCCCCCCAGACTGCCTATTTCTGTTACTTTGAAACCCTCTTAACATACAGTGCTACCTCTCCCCTGCCCTTTGTCCTGTCCTTTCTGAATAGGGTGTAGCCTGGTATAGTCACGCCCCTCCAAGTCATGGTCTGAGGTTGTCCATGTCTCTGTTAATGCCATCCAGTGATGTCCACCCTCCATGACCAGTGCCTGAAGTTCTGGCATTTTGTTGTACAGACACCTAGCTTTGCACGCACCATTTCCAACATTTTTCTCTAACCCTCCTCCTCTTTTGCCTATTCTATGAGTTTACTTGATCCTGCTGAGTTCAGTGATGGAGGCCAGGAAGACCACCCTGTTTATGGCATTGTGTATGTGCCTTGCCACTTTGACTCCCTCCCCATACTAGTTTAAACTAGTTGTGTGTTGAACCCACCTTTCTCCAAGAACCTTCCTGCCCTCCTCGTTGGGGTGCAAGCCATCCCTTTTGAGCAACCTCCAACCTTCCAAGTTGGGCCTCAGTCCCTGAGGAACCAAAATCCATCCTCTCTGCACCAACCTTTTAACCATGTGCTGAACTGGAACACTTGGAACTGTTTGCTTTACTTCAGGTATAGGCACGGTAATACCGCCAAAAAGGCTACCATTCCTGCTCACTCCTTCGCTACCTTTTCCAGAGCACTGAAATCTGCCTTCACCAGTTCTATGCTCTGCTTTCTCAGATCATTTGTGCCCACATGCACAATCAGATCTGACCTTTCCTCCCCTCTACCTTGAGCTCCACCACCCTGGCATTGTCTATTTACTGTTGTCCCAGGATGACATGGGCCACCTCTTTGTCATTGGGGATCAGACCCAGTTCCCTTATTATACCCCTTACAATTGAGTCCACCACTACATGTACCCTTGTCTTGTCCCTTTGGGTGCTTGACTCTCCCCCCCCATCTGCTGTCCGGCATAGCATGCCTGTATTCTATGCACGCTACCTCCCTCTTCTCTCCTTATGGAAGATAGAGAGACCTCCTCTTGCAGCAGGGTGAACCTTTTGTTAGTACACAGCCCTGGTTCTACAAGCTTGGGCGCCACCCCTTCTTCCTTTTTAACCCCCCCATTACTGTCCAGTCACTTTCTCAAGCCTGAGACAGCCTCTGAGGTGACTGTGGCAGAAGCATCCTAAGTGGCCTGATGACTTCAGATCTCAAGTGAAATATTTCAGCCCTTGCAGTTTCAGTTCCACATTCATGGCCTGGAATGTTCTACAGCTGAGACAGTGGCCAGACTCTCAGAGCACTTTGTTATTTGCCATTGTCCTACAACTCCTACACTCCTCCCACATACCAAAAGTGTGAGGAGTTTGCTTAGTTTTTCTCAGACAGAGTGTCTTCTGTTAGGGCTGGAATTTCTCCAGTTAGATTGTCATCATCCGACAGGGTTGGGCCTCAGGGGTGACAGGTGTGTTCAGTCTCCCTAGAGAGAATTTTGATTAGTGATGATGGTGGAGGTCTATGGGGTGATCTCAAGGCTGAAACCAACTTACTGCAGCCTGGACCCAGGCCCAATGTGATTACATGTTAATTGCATTGGAGTCCTGGGCCCGGTTTTTACCAAGCTTGTCGGGTGTTCCTTAACAACGGGGGTCTTCCCTGAGCCTCTAAAACTGGCTCTGGTGAACCCCCTGTAGAAAAAAACATCTCTGGACCCTGATGTCTTGGCAAATTACTGACCTATCTTGAACCTTCCCTTTCTAGAGAAGGTTCTTGAGAAGGTGATAGTAGAGCAGCTCAAGAGTCACCTCATGGGCTTCCAGATTTACGAGCCATTTCAGGCTGGGTTTAGGGCTATGCATAGCATGGAGATGGCATTAGAAAGGGTGTTGAATGACCTGCTCAGGGCAAGGGATAGGGGAGAGTGATCAGTTCTCATTCTCCTTAATCTCTCATCAGCATTTGACACTGTGGATCATGGAGTGTCATTGGACAGGCTAAGGGGGTATGTTGGATTCACTGGCAAGGTCATCTGCTGGTTTGAGTTCTTCCTCTGGGACAGGTCCCAGAGGGTGGTTTTGGGGAATTATTCCTGAAGCCTGATGGCCCTGTCCTGTGGAGTGCCCCAAGGTTGTGTCCTCTCTCCCATGTTATTCACAGTGTATATGCTGCCCCTTGGGGAGGTCAAAAGACAGTATGGGCTGGGATTTCATTGCTATGCTGATGATACTCAGCTCTACCTGTCTTTCACACCAGGAAAATCCAATGCAGTTGACGTGCTGAACAAGTGCTTGTCTAAAATGTGGGCATGGACATTATTGGACTGGTTGGGGCTCAACCTTAGGGAACACTGAAGTACTCGTGGTTGAGCCAGGTCAAATGGGGGACTGGAGGCCCCTGGAGAGGATGTAGAGCTTTTTATTGGCTCAGCCAAACTGGCGGCCTCCACCAAGGTGAGAAATGTGGGGGTTGTTCTGGACAATGAGCTGACACTTGATGCTGAGATGTTGGCCGCTGTCCAGAATGATTTTTACCATCTGCGTAATATTACCTGAATTAAATCTCGTATCCTCCCTGATGATCTGTACACACTGGTGCATGTGTTTGTTGCCTTGAGGATTGACTATTATAACACACTCTACCTTGGGGTCAGAGTGAGTGTGATGTGACACCTGCAGCTGCTGCAGAATGCGGTGGCCTGGCTATCAACAGGTCTTTCAAGGTTCTATCATATTACACTGGTGTTGCGAAAACTGCACTGGTTGCTGGTGCACTGGTGCATCTCCTTCAAAAATAGGTCTGTTGACCTATAAGGCCCTGCATGGGTTGAGTCTGGGTTACCTGAAGGAGCTCCTTCATCCCTACACCCCATCTCGCTCTCTCCAATCTGTGGGAGAGGCCCTCCTGGGGGCACCCCAAGCAAGATTAAAATCTTCTGGGGATTGAGCTTTTGAAGTGGACGCCCCTGTCCAATGGAATTCTTTGCAAGGGCCTCTGTGGCATTCACCTTCCCTAGAGATATTTAAAAGGAAATTAAAAACTTTTTCTTCCAATAAGCCTTTGGGATCTAAGAAATTATTAAGTGTGACGAGCAGTTTTGTGTTTAATCGATAGAAATTATTTTATATTAGTGGGTGTTATTTATTATTTATTCTTATTAGTATGGTTGGTTGTTTATATTTATATGCTGTTTGTCAGTTTTATACTTTGTTAGGGTGCCCAGAGCTGTCAGAGAAAGGTGCCCAAAATAAACAAAATCTGCTACTACTACTACTACTACACCTGCTACTACTATCACCAAAGTGTCCCCCCTACAATTTTGTATTCATACTATAAGCCTTTCCCAAATTAGGGAGCCTCTCAGACACATCTGCACTGTTCTTAAATATAAATACACAATATACGGCTACCTCAGATAGGGGTATCCCTTGGCTATGCTTACACACCTGTTTATTTATCCCCCACAGCCCTCCTGCAATGTCTAACACCTCCTTCCTACAACATAATACTGTATACCCTGTGCTTCACTAATCTCTACCTGCCTTAAACCCTGTCAGCTGCTCCCTTTAACACCCTACCCTGAATAGGGTGCTGTCCAATTCCCTCCTTCTGTTTGACCACTCCAAACCTTGGTTAAGCCGGATGCTCATACAAAGATGTTTCTCAAACACAAGTCTCTCATTGTCTGCAATCAGCAACTCTGTTCTGGCAATTGGTTGCAGCAACTCTTCAGTCTCCATTGATGCAGCTTGCACTGAGGTCTACCCATGAGGGTTAGACAATTACTCCAGGTACACAATTCCAGCACCCCATCCCCACCCCGAGAGACCCCTCTGCAGCTCAGGCTGTCTGGGGACCTACCACCTAAATGGCAGCTACTCCCTATTCTTATACCTCCAAACTCTTCCCACAAACATTACCTGAAACCTTAACCCTGTCAGGAGGTCTAAACCTAACTCTCAGGTTCTTGGCAATATTGGGAATGCAAGGAATCACATATATGTTGCATAAGAGTAATAAACTTGTTTATTACTACCAAAGAATAAATCACAGTTGCCCTAAGCAGTTCTTACCAATTTGAACTGGGAGCCAATGCTAGACATTCCCTATACCTCGAGGTTTCTTCATGTCTCTTGGGGTCTCTGAGGTATAAGACTCAGTGTCTCACATTATATACCTATGATAATTGCTATGGTTACGGTAAGATAGAAACATTTCTAGTTACAGAGATGAGCCCTATTGACTAAATTAGAGGTGGCGCCACGGTCCAAGATAACATTATACAATTTTGTAGTAGTCACACTTTGTGAAATGAAAGAGTACAGTTCTTACAGAGTCTTACATAGATCAGTGTAATAGTACAAATCACCAAAAGATGGCAATGCCGACTTATATATCATAATCATTACAAGGACTCAGATGTCCTAACATCTTTTATAAGTGAGAAATACACAGAAAATATATAGAAAAAAATATATGTATTAGCAAACAAAGCGTATAACAATAATATGCATACATATCCTGACATCTACTCTTGTACGGTAGATGCCCTTAGCCCTATATGTTAGTAAAACATTTACCTAAGTACTAGCTGTCTATGGTGTACCTCTGGGGGTACCAATAAGGGTGCAGGGACCTCATGTAACATTCCCCCCCGTTGCCTCCAATGGCAACACAGGCAAACCTAGGGAAAGGTCAGAGAGCAGGTGTCATTTACAAACACAATGTGCAAGCCTTGTAAAGGAACTCTAACTGCTCATGGTGTTGGCACAGTGTGCACTGTAGGCAGCATAGCATAATAACCAAGAAAAATATCAAAAATGCTTGTATAGTAACAAAATCTTTATAAGTAATCTCTAACCATGTGTTAGTCAAGGCATCATTCATATCACCATCATTAATCAATGAAAAAATAGCTTCATTAGCTTTAGTGATATTATTGCTGATGTGGATGAGGTGTGTGTCTTTTCTCTCTCTAAAAGTGATTTTAATGTAAGTGACAGTGGATCTTTGTGAACATTAAAATATGGTAAATATTCAGAAAGGGTGAGCAGATAATTGGGGTTACCATCAATGATGTCCACATCCATAAGGGGGATGGCGGTAATAGCGGTATGTCCAATGACAGACTTCTGATGTGGAACAAAGTAAAAATTAAGGTTATCAATAACACATGTCTGAGTTCTGTAAGTGTATAACTTATAGTTAGTAACAATGGAATATTCACCATCAGAATTGTACTGCATTTTAACAGTTGGAAGTCTCCATTTTTGTAACTGTTACTGGGCAGGTGTAGGTTGTCTTGGAAATACGTGTTGACAGGTGATGAACCTCCTCTTGATAGGATTGGTAAAGTTTATCTGGAGCCAATGTTGAGTCCAAAAGGTCCGTGCCGTTTGTGCTGATGTCATCGTCCATGGAAAAGGACCAATCTATACTGTTGGGAGAATAACCACATACAGGTTTAATAACATCAAATACATCACATTGACACTAGTAGATATACTGTTTCTTCACACAGCAGTCTGTGTGCAGAGTGACCCAGGTGTCCAGGAAAGGATGGAAGACAAGTAGAGGAGGCAAGTCCAGGCATTCTCTGTAGATGTCATCATCAAGGTGCCCAAAGGAATGTAGCGAAGCCAGCTTGTCGAACAAAGCTGTAGTGGGATCAAAGTGTGGTAAAGAGACAGTAAAAGAAACAAACATTGTATCTCTGATAGAACATATCTTAGCAGTAAAACAGGGACCAGTATTAGGGTGTCTGGTCACAAAACCCAAATTCCTAGCTCTAGAAAGAGGAATAGTTAGAGATTGTTGCATACACATAGCAATACAGCCAGGGTTTTGCATCATGGACAATACCATTTGGAAATACGTCTGTCATGTATGATATCAGGGATTCTTCCAGATTCTAGATCATGGAAGAGATTATTGATGGTAGTGATAATGTAGGAGCCATAGGCTTAGCACACGGGCAACATATTGCTTATTTGCTTCTTTGTTGTTTTGTGCAATGAGTGCGTTAATCTTTTCTTTAGAGTCTGTAAATGCCTTAGCAATGTCATGCATATTGTAAACAGTGTATCTTTCTTCCTGACTAAGGCCATCCACACCATGCAATAATGGGGATAGTATATCATTCACCAAACCAGTCTGAAATTTGGCAGAATGAGATTTGATAGCAGCAATGTCTGCTTTGTTCCAGATAGACATAGCTGTACCAAATAGACCTGTGACAGTGCCTGTTGCACCAGTGACATCAGAACTGTCAACTTCACGTGTATTAAGTTTATGACCTTGATCATCAGGATTTGGTCTTCTCCTGAAGTTGCCTCTATGCTCAGTAGTATGTACCCTGGCAATAGGGTCTTGAGTACAAATCTGAAATGCTGCTAAACTATCAAGCAATAATGTACTATAAAATGCTGAAGTGTTAGTATTGTGACACACACCAAATTCTTTCATATTCCAGTAAGTTAAATTAAACAACACAGGTATATGCATAAATTGTAAATTGTTAATCAGTGTACCAGGTAGGGCAGTGGCTGTCAGACCACTACGGGGACCAGTGGTGTGCTTTGGACTTTCCAAAAGCTGTTTGTCAGTGGGTGGTAACACAGATAAGTATATGGCAGCAGAGGCCATGTTGTGTACAGCACAAACTTTTCGAGCAGAGTCCTTAGACAAAGAATTACAATATGAGGGATCAATTAAAGCAGTGATATTGTATAAACCAGAATGTCTAAGAGCAGTTTGTAGCAAGGACAGAGAACCATTTGGGGATAATTTAGCATTAGGCCAACCCTGGAAAGTTCCTTTGGAGAGTTTGGCCACAGGGAGAATTTGTCCTTGCGATGTGGTTTGCCACTCAATTTGTAGGGTAGATTTATCAGGAGCAACAACTGAGGCAGTGAGGTAAGCATCGGAACCTTCCTGGACAGTAATCAAACTATCAGGTATTTTGATGGATACTCCCTCTGGAGCAGATGCTGGATGATCAAGGTGAGGTAGAAGGTTTGGTACCATGCCTTGAATGCAGGGGATAACTCCTAAGATGAGGAGAAAATGGAACAAGATAGCCATCTTGTCAGTATATCTGAAAAGCAAAATCAAATATTAGTAGGTTAGTACTATTCCGACCAATGGGGTGAGGAAAAGTAATTATGCTCCTTTATACAGTTTCAGTTGGTTTGCATGAAACCATTTGTCAGTTAGTTTATAGTTGTGTAGCAGTCTAACATGATAGACTGGGACTGAGCTTGTTGACAATGGGGTAAGGGCCTTCCCATTTATTGGAGAAAGAGTGTGTGGGATGTGCAAATCGGAGGACCATTACTTGATCTCCAACCTGCCAATCCACTTCTTGTGCATGTTTGGCAAACTGTGTTTTGGACTGTTGCTGGGCCTTGCCCATGCAACTGGCAGCATACAAGTGTGTGTATATGAGGTCTTTTCTGAGTTTTTCCACATATTGGTCTACAGACATGTGGTCCGCAGTTGGAGTGTGCAGGTCAAACAACAGGTGTTCAGGTAATCTCATCTGTCTACCAGTCATCACCTCAAATGGTGTTAACTGGGTGGTGGCTGATGGTGTGCCCCTAATTGCCATAAGGAATAATGGCAATTGGGAATTCCAGGTTTTGGGATTGTCCTCAATGAATTTGGAAAGCATTTGCTTAATCTGTCTGTTGGCTCTCTCTACTTGACCTGAAGATTGGGAGTGGTAAGATATGTGGAACTTCTGTTGAACTCCAAGGAGCTCAAGGGATTCTTTCATCAACTCACCTGTAAAACTGGTTCCTTTGTCAGAGCCTACCTTAAGAGGTAGGCCCCACCTGGAGAAAACTTGTTCCACCAGGATTTTGGCAGTGGTCTTAGCAGTGAATGTTTTAGTGGGGAAAGCTTCAACCTATTTGGAGAACAGATCAGTTACCACAAGAGCATACTTGTTGTTTCTACTAGTATTAGTCAGGGGCAAATAAAATCAATTTGTATGGCAGGCCAAGGGCCAGAGTGTTTTTGTAGTGGGAGTTTAGCATTTCATTTGGTGGGAATGGGATTGTTTTGCACACAAACAAGGCAGTTATCTATGTACTGTTTTACATCTTTGGTGACAGCAGGCCACCAGGCAGTGGTCTTGAGCCTCTGGAGGGTGTTTTCTACTCCCTGGTGTCCACCAGTGGGTGTATCATGCACTTGGTGCAAGAATTCAGACCTAAGATGTCTGGGGACCACCCACAACTTGGTGGTGGAATCATCTGGTTGGCACCAGATGAGCTTGTCATCTGGTGACAAGTGTAACTTACCTTCATGCCTGCGGTAGGGGTTGTGTGTGGGAAGTTTTTCTTTGGTACCCTTGTCAAGGAGTCTGAACACTCCTTTGAGTTCAGTATCAACATGTTGGGCTGCTGAGAGGTCCAAGGGGGAAAAGGGTTCAGGTTTTTTTCTGACTGTTGCAATGTGTACGGCCGCATTGGCCTCTGGATGATCCATCATGCAGGTATCCCCCCCCCGGGCCCCTTCCTTGGCAAGAGTGTCTGCTGTGTCATTGAAGGCATGGTAGGGGTCGTGTAGAGAATGAGCTTTAACTTTGTGTACATAGAGTTTGTCTGCAAACCTTTGTGCCATTGAGTGTATGTATATTACCAGTTCTTTGTACATCACTGGGCTGCCATCAGAAGAGAGGAAGGAGTTCTTCTGCCAGAAAGGAATAAATTCTGTAAGAGGACAACAAACCCAATTAGAGTGTGTAAAAATGATGTTAACCTCAGTTCCATGCTGGATGAACTCGAGGGCACAGGCCATCGCTGCCATCTCTGCATACTGTGATGAGGCTACACTGCAATGTTTGGAGATTTTAACAGTATTACCATAGGGGTAAATCACTAAAATACCCATCCTTGTAATCTGTTCTCCCTGGTAGTGGGAAGCTGAACCATCTGTGAAAATACTACACAAAGAGGTGCTTTCAAGTATTTGTGGTGTGACAGGGAGGAAAGGACCTGGATCTGGAAGATCAAGTAGTTGCAGTGTACAGTCATAGGGTTCTCCTTGGAAAAGGAGTCCATGTGCCAGCATGGATGGAATTCTGGTTGGGTGTACCTGTATGTCTCTATCTTGGAGAAAAAGTGACTAGTGTGTCAGCCTGATATTAGAGACTGACCCATCCTTTACTCTGTCTGATAGCAGAAAGGTAGTTGGGGTGTGGTTGGTGTTAATAATCAGTGGGGAGTACCCAATGATATACAGGAAGTGCTTGACAGCCCAGTAGGTGGCCATAAGGTTCCTTTCACAAAGGCTATACTTCTGTCCCACTGGTGTCAAGAGCTGTGATGCATATGCAATGGGTCTCAGAGTACCATGAACCTTCTGGGCCAGCACTGCTGACATGGCAGTGTCAGAGGTGGCACATTCCAGATGGAATGGTAGTGCTGGATTGGGGTTAACCAGAGCTGACGCAGAGGCCAGGGCCTGCTTCAGTGATGTCCCAGCCTGGGTGTGTATGGGACCCCAAGTCCAGGGAATGTCCTTTTTCAGTAGCTCATACAGAGGAGCAACCTTCTGAGCAAAATCACAGATGAAATCTCTAGAATAGTTCACCATACCTAGAAACCTTCTAAGAGTTGCCATGCTGATAGGCAATGGCAGGACTTGCAATCCTTGTATTTTCTTCCAGGTAGGGCTGCGGCCTTGGTCAGTTATTCTTAGGCCCAGAAAGAGTACCTCTTTCTGACATAGTTGTGCCTTTGCTGGGTTAAATTTAAGGCCTGCTCACTGGATGAGAGTCAGTAGTTCATCCAGGAGATACAAGTGTTGTTCCTGCATGGCTGTTGCCAACAGCAGGTTGTCCATATACTGCAAGAGACACTGGGGAGTAGAGAAACCATCAAGGGTGTCCATCATGTGCAGATGGAACAGGGACGGGCCTTTATGGAATCCCTGAGGTAAGTAGGTCCATGTGTACTGTCTGCCTTCAAAGGTGAACGTGAACTTATATTGACTTTTGGGGGCCAATGGCAGTGACCAGAAACCATTGGAAATATCCAGGGCACTTAACCATTTTAGGTCAGGGGTCAAGAGTTGTAGCACATCAGGTGTGGAGGCCACAGTTGGAGCACAACTGGGGGTGACCTGGTTCAGGTTCCTGTAGTCAATAGTAAGTCTTCAGGTGCCTATAGGTTTTTTCACAGGCCACACTGGGGAATTGGCAGTGGAAACACATGTTCTCATTACCCCTTGGTTGAGAAGTGATTTTATTGTTTCCCTAAGAGAAGGCAAGGCCTCAGATGGGAAAGGATATTGCCTTTGCCTCTCATGTGCTAGGCCTGGCACTTCAATGACAGTGTGCATTTTGCCACAGTCATGCTTGTTGATAACAAATGCTTCCAAATGCCTTTGCAAAATGGGAAGGAGCTTTGGAAAAAGCTCATGGTTCTTGAATAAATCTATGATGTCATACTCTTTATTGTTGGCAGATATTGTTGCCACAACGTGTGAGTCAGGGATCAAGATGGTGTGATATTGGCCCTGAAACTGTATCAATAGCATGTTAGCAAGATCCACTGCACAGCCATGAGGGGTGAGAAAGTCAATTCCAGTGATACTAGGATGATCATGCAATACCATCAGTTGGAAGGTGTGTGAGGCCTTCAGGTGACCCAATTCTATAGGTAGAGGTATTTTTTTTAATTTATTTATTAAATTCTCAGATTACAAATACCTTTGAGCAGAAACTGCTCGTTTGCAAAGGTTCCACGTCAAAGGATGAGGGTCAACATACATACAGAGGTAGTAAAAGAATGCACAATAAACAACCAAAACAACTAAAAGAAAAAATAAAGATACTCAGTTATAACATACTTTGAGATAATATTCATAAAACAAGCAGCTTGAGTAGGCGAGCTGGCTGCGGATAATAAGAGAAAGAGGCACCATAGGCAGTTAGTATTGCAGGCATGCGACCGGGAGAGGAAGTTGGCAGGCTAACGGGCCACTGTCCGATTGTGGAAAATGTCTTGTACCAGTGGAGATGTGAAGCAGGAAAGGAGTCACAAGGAAGGCCCAGTGCCAGAGGGAATGAGATTGGGAAAGGGCGGCTGTGAGACATGAGTGAGCTGGGAGGTGTTTAGAGATCTCTGTTCAACAAAGCAGTCACATTGAGTGGTAGAGGTGAGGTAAAGTTTGAGATTCCTTTGAAGGGTCCAAGTGTAGTAGAGGAAAGTGATTCTTTATTGAGGGAATTGAACCATTGAGCAGCTCTATAGATAAAGGACCGCTGACCCATGGAGGTACGACATCTGGGAACCTGAAAGGTTAGAGATTGGGCACCACGTGTTTGTTGAGTGCCAATGTAGGTAGTAAGGAGTGAGCTAACACCAGGTGGCATGAGACCAAGGAGAATCTCTTTGGTAAGTAAGCATGTCTGGTATTGTATTCTGCTGCGTAGGGGTAGCCAGCTGGCCTGTGCATAGAGGTCACAGGTGTGAGTTTGTCAGGCTGCACCTGTCAGTAGTCTACAGGCTTTGTTGAGAGCAACTGAGATCCTGTGGAGGGCACTTGTTGGGGCAGAGCCATAGATGGCAAGGCCGTAGTCAATGATAGGTGACAGAGTTTGTAGATGGCTGGTTTAGGGCATCTGCAGGCATACAGTGCTTGTGTTTGTGTGTAGTCCAATCTGTATATTGCGGTCTTGGCAACAGTGTCAATATGCCGAGTGTAGGAGAGGGTACTATCCAGGGTAATACCAAGGTACTTGAACTCCTTGACATGTTCGAGTGGGTTTCCAGTGTGGTTCTTGATGGTGAGGGACAGATAGTTGTGCCTGCTCTGTCAGTTACAGAAGGACATGGCTTTAGTCTTGCTGTGGTTCAGGACAAGTTTATGAGAATTGAACCAGTCTTCGATGCGATTGGAGTCGAGCTGCAGCTGGGATTCAAGAACTGTAATGTCATGGTGGCTGGAAAACAGGACTGCATCGTCTGAGTATAGTAATATTTTTTGGTGGCAGGCACTGGTGAGATTGTTGATGAAGAGGGAGAAGAGTAGAGGGCCCAGAATAGACCCCTTGGGGACTCCGGAGCAGACTGGTTTCTCCTCCGAAGAGATCCCTGCAATCCTTACACGTTGGATCCGATTATCAAGGTAGCTGGTGAACCATGGAAGGGCATCGCTGGAGATCCCAATGGAGGACAGTTGCTTGAGCAGTAGGGGGTGGTTAACTGTGTTGAATGCCTTGGTAAGGTCTATAAATACTGCCTCTCCACAATTCCCTTTGTCAAGCGTGGCATGGATGAAGGTTGTAAATTCAGTAGTGCAGTGGTGGTGCTGTGCCCTTTTCTGAAGCCATGCTGCCTGGGCACTGTACATTGTACTTATCCAGGAATTCAGCTAGTTGGTCTGACACTATTCGCTCCAGCGCTTTGGATAGTGGGGGAGGGAGGTGATAGGTCTGTAATTGGTGTGCAGTGTCCTATCTCCACTTTTGTGAACCGTGTGACAGTGGCTTTCTTCCAGAGAGAGGAAATGGCCCAAACTAAGCGAGAGATTAAAGATCTTTGTAAGTGGTTCTAAGATTTCATCGAGGACTTGTGCCAGCAGTTTCAAGGTCAAGGAGTCACCACTGTACTCTCTTGTTTGCCGATGGCCTTTTGAATGTATTTTCTAGCTACTTGTGGTGGGCCTCCTTAAAGAAACTTTGGGGTTGTACGTTCTAGTTGGGGGTAACTTGGGAGGAGCTGGGTGGAGGTCATCGAAAAATTTGGTGGAAGGACACTGTCCAGGTTTGTAAATGCATTATTAAAAGTGCTGGTGATGATACCTAGGTCTAGTGTAGGAGTGCCATGAAGGTTGAGCATAGTGGGTGGTGCTTTAGGATCCTTGCCTGTGAGTTCTTTCATGTTGTTCCAGAATTTGTTTCCTCAACCCAAGAGTTGGTCAGAGCCTCTTTTGTAGCTGCATTTAGCATTCTGTATTCTTCGGGCGCAATCATTTCTGGCTGCTTTGTATAATTGTGGCTGTTTACTTCAGGCCGGAGTTGCACGAGCACAATGCCAGAGGTGGTCTCTGTGCTTGAGCAGAGTTAAAAGGTCAGTAGTACCCAGGAGTTGGTCTGTCCTTTGACCTTCATCTTTTCACTGGTGCATAGATGTCACAGGCTTCGTTGAAACATTTGATAAATAGGTCCAGAGCTTTGTTGGTGTCATTGAGGGAGTCAAGCACTGCCCAGTTCAGCCTGGTTAGATGGGATTTTAACAGCTGGAGGTGCCCTTGTTTGATAACCCTGGCATAGATAAGCTTGGGAGGGGGCTTGTGGTATTTGTTTGACCAGGAACAGATGACAGGCGAGTGGTCACTTATTGTATCCGGGAGTACAGAAACATTGGAGATGCATTCAGGGTGGTTAGATAGAATCTAGTCTAGAAGCATAAGGGAGCCTGTCCTATAGTTACACCTAGTGGGGGCATTGACCAGTTGAGAGAGGTGATGCGCCGCGGCTGCATCCTTATAGGTAGCAGCCTCAGCGGAGAGCCAGTTAATGTTAAAATCACCCATGATTATGGTTTCAGAATTATGTTGTTGGACCCTTAGATATTCCATGATGCTATGGAAGCCAGCAGCCTGGTCTCTTGGGGGTAGGTAAACCGAGATGACAATGAGTTCTTTGTTATGTGCACCAAGGAGGATTTTGATTGTGAGGACCTGAGAGGAGTTGCTCAGGCTGGGGATGGGATGATGACCCATAAGGGTATCCATAAGATAGATGGCTGAGCCCCCACCTGCTTAGCAATCCTGTCTTGCCTGAAAAATGCAGTAGCCAGGATAGAGACTGAGGTATCAGGATTTTAGGGTTTAGCCATGTTTCCACAGTTGAGAGGACATCAGGGTTGTGCTGTAGGATCCATGTTTGGAGGGAGTCAAGTTTGTTGAGGATGCTGCAGGCATTGATGGATGCCATGGTGAGTGTCCCTGTCCTTCTGCTTGGTGCCACTGCTAGCTGCCCAGGTGGTCCTGGGTTGGGGTGAACATTTCCTGAGATTAGGAGCAGCATAAGGAGAATTTGTAGGAGAAAGGATTTCAGCATCTTGTAGATACCTGGTGGTTAAGTCATAAGCCAAAAGAAATTATCAACAGCTGAGGTCCAGAGTCACAGAATGTGTTAGAATTCCTGCAGGTGATGAACTGTGCCTGTGCCTGTGCATATGCAGGATGTGAAATCCTTTTGTCTGCATGCTTCTTTGTCATTCAAAGAGGTTGTTGAAAAGCCAACATACAGATCATGGAGCAGGTCAGACGAAAATGTGGATTCAAGCAGACCTAGAGTCATTGAGTTTGTCAGACTTAATTGCTTGACTTATGTTTTGCTTGGGATAGCTTCCAAAAAGTGGATTTTTAAATGAAAAATGCAGATACCTGGTTGTGATGTTTTGCAGAAATCCAGTTCAGGAGACTTTCACGGATGTAGTGAGCAAGAATGGTGTAGTTACTCCAAGCAGAAAACCATGTAAATCCACAAAAACTAAGCTACAGACACAGACAAGCAGCCACTACAAACATACCTCCAGCATAGAGAGCGGTATGCAGGTAACTTAGTACCATCTACTCCTGACATGTTGGTCCTCCATCCGGTGGACCCAGGAGATACATCTGGGTGATCATCATGTAATACAGACACAGCTGAGCCTGTATCCAATAACACTGTAAGTAGGCTGCCCCGACCTTGGCCTCAGTGCAGGGCCTTCTGTTTGTATCCAAGACCAGCTTGTTTACAATCCGGACTGGGGCCTGTAATTGTCAATCTGTGCTGAAGGAAGCATGGAGAGGTTGGGCCTGGCTTCTTGGAGCCACTTTGCCATGCTGCACTGATGCTATATAGGGAGGTGCTTCTGAGTTCAGGCCTGCATGGGCTTGAGGGCCTATACTTTCGGTATCACCATAGCCCATTGGGGACTGAGCAGGAACAGCATCTGCTACAGAGCGCACTTGCCCCAGGAGTTCTCTAAATTTTTGATTCTCTTCGGATAGCTCCCTATACGAAGGGTCTGGTCTTTGTTGTTGTTTACCCTTATGATTCTTATGCTTCTTATTTTTGTGATAGTTCCGGTTCCCACCCCATTGCTGCTGTTGCTGTTGTGGTTGTTGTTGTTGTTGGGCCTGCTGGGCGTGTTGGTTATCCGCGAGGAGGGGCTGTTTGTGTTGGGTCTGTCCTTCCACTGTGTAGTGCCTCACAGCTTCTTGAGTAGGCTCCATGGTGGCTACTTTCTTAGAACCAGAGCCGAGATCACAGATGTACAGTTGGTAAACTCTCTTGGTTTTCCGTAGTATGTCGGCAGACCTTTCCATGGTGAGGTAGGTGGTTGGCTCTACCTTCTCTCTCACTGCAGGGATCATGTTCCTAAGGAACAGGGTCTTGTATTCAATAAGATCCACATCTGCAGCTTCTTGTGCAAGGTGCTTTCCTGCTTGGTAGGCCATCCAGAGTCTCTGGTGGTAAGTCACTGGACTTTTGCATTCTGTTTTACAGGGTATGCAAGCATCACTCCTACTACACCTGGGCTGTGTGCAGAAATGAGTTCAGCTGAGACCTCATCCAAGGTGGCATTTCCGTCCTGGAGGATGGCATCGGGGAGCTTGGCTCACAAGCCAGGCTTGATGGTTTGGCATAGTATTTGGACCTGATAGTCTGCAGCGAGACTAAACATTTCACATTTGTAATGCACCTTTTCCAAGTGGCAGCTGAGGTTGTCGGACGGACTCATCCGACCAATGCTGTCAGCTATTTGCTAAACAGAGTAAGCCATTTGTAGGGGATCATTGGGCCAATCAGGCTGGGGTAGGTTGCCCTGGGCACCATCCAGGGCTGCCTGAGCTGCGGCCTCAGCTACGGTACAAACCATACCTTCCTGAGTACCAGCCTCTTGCAGAAGCTGCTTAATTTGGGCTTTGAGAACCTGCTTATTTCTCTCAGAGATAGGCACATTACCTATAGCATTTTCAATCATTGTTTCTATCTCCTGCCTGTCTTCCACATTAATAATGGCCACTGGTGGTGCCATCAGGACCAGACCTGGGCCTGCTCCCCCCCCATCATGGGTGCCGCCATGTTGGCATCTCCCATGATGTGCATCATGATGTTGACCATGTATGACAAGGTGTGGCTGGATTGTGGACCCGCTATGTTGTGGATGGCTGGGTGGGGTTTCTGGGCCATAGTAGGGGTGTGACTGGGCATTGTACTGGGAGATGCCATCATCTGAGACCTCCCCTTCAGATGACATGTATAAGGCAGGGGCTATGCCTCCCATCGTCTTAACATGTCCAGCCAGAACCTCTCGCTGATGTCACAGTTTTGCCATCTTGGATTCACATTCTGCATGACTCACATTTGCAACATCCATATCAACCTCATCTTGCATTTGTTTCTGCAACACTCTATACACGGCACTCAATTCGATATTGTTCCTAGTAGCCACTTCTAAGTCATTATGTACCTGGTTTATCTCGTCCTGTAGCTCTCCCATATCCTCACTCAACTGTTCATTCATTCGTTCTACTTAACAAGACATTCATATTCAAAGCCTGCCCCTTATCCTGTCTCAAACTTTCACACTCCTGCTTCAACATACAAATTTCTTGCTCTCCAGCCTGTGCTGAATGATGCAAAAGGTGAATCCTTTTCATTGTGCAGTGTTCGTAGTTCAGACTCCAAATTCTGCTGCAGTCTAATACATTCTGTTTCCTGCAAACCCATCTTTTGCTTAAGAGACGAGATCTGCAGACCAAGGTTTCGAAACCTCACTTTGGAGGATTTCAGAGCAGCATAGAGAGCTGCGACCAACAGCCCTTTGGCATGACACTTATTGGCTGTTTGTCTTGTCTCACAGTACTGGGTTGAAATCCCCAGTATAGGGTTTTTGGATTGACCTGTGTCCCACGCTAAGTCAGCCCATCCTCCATGGGAGGCAAGGAAGTTTGAAACATTGACTCTCAGTTCTGCGCAGATACTTGATACGGTGGCCATTGTGTGGGAGGGAACGAAAAATCAAACTGTGAAAAAGGCACCATGCTGTTTATCGATCCACAGCAGGAACACTTTACACACAGTCGGGCTACTGTATACTTTGTAGGCTGGCAATTCAAAGCTGCTGTGGAGTGGGTCGAGTCGGCATCGACCACACCCAAGAAGTGCAGCCAGACTTTGCAGGTTACTACAAAGTGGTCTGAAAATGGGAGAAGTGGTGCAGGAATACACACCTACAGTCCCCGTTGGGGAGGGAAAAGTTTTAAGCAACAAGTGAAATCTTACAAACACCAAATATTACCTGCACGCGATTGCCAATTGTCAGGAGGTCTAAACCTCACTCTCAGGTTCTTGGCAATATTGGGAATGCAAGGAATCACAGATACGTTGTATAAGAGTAATAAACTTGTCTATTACTACCAAAGGATAAATCACAGTTGCCCTAAGCAGTTCTTACCAATACGAACCGGGAGCCAATGCTAAATGTTCCCTATACCACGAGGTTTCTTCATGTCTCTTGGGGTCTCCGAGGTATAAGACTCGGTGTCTCACATTATATACCTATGATAATTGCTAAGGTTACTGTAAGACAGTAACATTTCTAGTTACAGAGATGAGCCCTATTGGCTAAATTAGAGGTGGCTCCACGGTCCAAGATAACATTATACAATTTTGTAGTAGTCATCATTTTGTGAAACAAAAGAGTACAGTTCTTATAGAGTCTTACATAAATCAATGTAATAGTACAAATCACCGAAAGATGGCAATGCCGACTTATATATCATAATCATTACTACGACACAGATGTCCTAACATCTTATAAGTGATAAATACTCAGAAAATATATAGAAAAAATAAATGTATTAGCAAACAAAGCGTATAACAATAATATGCATAAATATCCTGACATCTACTCTTGTACGGCAGATGCCCTTAGCCCTATATGTTATTATAAGATATACCTAAGCACTAGCTGTCTATGGTGTACCTCTGAGGGTACCAATAAGGGTGCAGGGACCTCGTGTAACAACCCTATCCTAACTGGGGGGTGGGAGCTGTGTTTTCTGTTTTGTTTTTTTAATCTGACCTGAACACTCAAACTCTCCTTGTGTGTCCAGCAGTATTGCTGCAGTTTCCACACTAGAAATTAATTCTACAGCCTAGGTATGTCAAGACCCATATTGGTGAGAAATGAAGTCGAAGCAAGCATAGAGTTGCTGTATATACTGTAGTCCAGTGCTCAATGTATACCTAAAGACATACTGGGGAACAAAAACTGTGCCCATATGTTTTAGCCTTTATAAGTTACTGTATGATAGCCAGGACCTATTTCACCTTGGCCTGCAGTTCTGTGGAGTAATCCTGGTAAAGGATCTGATTTCAATCCTAAGTAAATGCATGCAGAACCTACTGTTGGTTTGAAAATGTGAAAGACTAAAATTTGGACAAATCAGTTTTTTCTAAGAGTTTACTCAGTTTTATTTGTCATAGACACTTTCTGTTCTTGCATGATGCTATTATACAGGTTTAAGTTCTTGAGTTTGGGATCCAGACTGCATGCTGCTGCTACAGCCCCACTCCGAAAACTACCCGAGTGGGTTTCTAAAAGGAACTTGTCCAGATGGTCAGTTTTCTCCTTCTTACTGGGACTTTGTAAGTTGGTAGGTGAGAGGCTAAATTTTTTACTTTTTTTGTCTTTCTTTTCTTTCTTATATTTTTTTATACTCCTTAAGACAATTTTGGTGTGGAACTCTGAGGGTCCAACTTTCTGTAACTTTTGCATGAGGCAAAGCTGAAGTTCAGATTTAAATTTTAAAGAAAGGAGCTCAATGTTTTAGAACAGATCAAAGTGGTGTTGCTCCCTCAATGACCATTTTGGACCACTCCACCCAGAGGCACTTCTTTCAGCAACCATTCTTTTTAAAACAGATATAGTAGCTGACAAGTTACAGATCCACACCTCCATTGCAGAAGTCAGTTATTCAATATTTTGAAGGTTCATCATCCTCATGTCCATGGTGGTGGACTCCAGGCTATATAAGGCAGCACTGATCCCTAGTAAGTCCTTCTTTAATTGGCTGATGTAGAAGTTGTCAGCTTCTTCTTCCTTCCGGTGAATTCCCCACTGGGGTTGGGGGTGGGGGGTGGATTTGTACTGATCATGCATGCAGGTTAGGCAGGATGAGTGCTGACAGTGTCTTTCCATAGCTCTTTATGCTAATAAGGCATGGTTTCAAAATAGATAAAGTGCTCTAAAACGTACTGTTAGTACTGTATCTCCCTTTGATGTTGCTTCATGAACTGGGAATTGTGTACTGCTGAACTGTTGAACTAGTTGGTGCACTTTTGTTGTCCTCTGGTGGAAAAGTCAACTTGAGGATTATGAGTAGCAACTCATAGTATTTTGTAATGGCTTTGCAAAGTGGGAGTTTGTCATGTTTATCTCACATTGTGACTGACACTGAAGAGAGATTGATTGACCTCTGGCAGGGGCCTGTCCGTAACATTTTTTTCAGTCCATGTGGCTCTCGAGAAGGTAAACCCTGCTACATTTGTTTTATATTTTATTTTTATTAGTTTATGTAACCCCTAGGTGGCGCTATGCCAAGGGCTACTACCCCTGCCTGCTTGGCTAGTAGCAGGTTAAGGGGCCTGGGTACTGAAATGGGTGCCTCCACCCGGAGGTCAGCATTGTTTGTGGTCAAGCTAACCTGGGCACAGCCTTCTGGGACACTGTAATCCCCTCTTTCCCTTCTAGTGGCATGAACAATACTCAATAATCACTTTCACAATGACCCTTATTCACCATGCAATTACCCACACTGTTTGCATTTACCACCAGGGCTGGTTCCTCTAGATTGACCCTGGGGACCCCCTGTAAAACAAGGTTATGCACAGCAAATAGCAATAATACAGTACTCTTGGCACAAACTGGAACCACAGTCAGGTTAAACGCAAAAAGAGTTAGATCTGGTTTATTCAGGGGACTTGAACAAGGGAGGGGCATAATCAGGTTGATTCACTTAAAGGCTAAATCAATCAGACAGTTATGCATGCACTTCAGAGTACCTACACAGTCACACACTCTGGGTACCCAGGTAGGAAAAAGGTGAGCTAGACAGGACTGTTGCCCGGGGTAGGCTGGCGTCACAGCTAGTTGGGGCCCTGTGATGGAAGAAAGCAACATGCAGAACACACACTATTTGTAATCTGGGCCAGAGGGCTCAGTTCGTGAAGGAAAAGACAACAAAGCAATCAGATGACAACACTTTAGATTTAGCTGTTGTTGCAGGGAGCTACACTGATGTTTACTTACGATACCCAATACAGGACACAGGAAGGACGAAATCGAGACTTCAGGTTGTTGAGCTGGAGTGCCAGGAGAAGTAGGGCCCACACGAATCACCAAGGCATTGTTCCTGTTACAAGCGTTGAGCAAGGGGCCGATCCCCAGGTAGATCTCTCGTTGATGGCTTTCTCTGTGTAGTGGGTAGTCTGGCATGTCCAGTGTGGCAAGGTCCAGGCCAAATGGAGATGCAAATGGATTTAGTCTGTTGGAGCTGGATGCAGCCTTCAGCAAGCAGAACACAGTTCAGCACACAGTGGGGAACCAAATCACGACCCACTAACAGCACACAGCACACAGCACATTTACATGTAAGAAATTCTACTATACCAGGCAGATTGCTAGCCGGTCACAATTACAGAGTCTCTGCACAAACCAGGAGTTCAAAGGTGGCTGGAAATACTGACAGGCCGATTGCATTCAGCAAATCTTCGGTCTTCTTCAGGTTAAAGCCTGGTCACCCTTCTGTGGTTTAAATCATCCTCACAATTCGGATTCAGTCCGAATAAACTTCAATTTCCCTCTCAGGGACAGCAGGCAGACAGGCAGGCCAAAACTCTGTATTAATTGATTGTGTGCTTATTTGTATTTTTCTATTTTGTATTGTTTGTATTAAGTGAATGTAAAAGTTATCTTGTAAATCTGATTTTATATCTTGTGATTGTATCACAGTCCCTGGTCGTGTATGAAAAAGGGCCTTGGCTCATATGTTTACCTGGTAAATAAAAGAAGTAAATAAAATAAAAAAATCTCAGCCCTTTCACAGTTCTCCCACACAAATCTATGCAGGATTACTGCTCGACTATCTCGAGCTGTTACTCCTTCACTTCCCAACTCAGATCTGAACTCAAACTGCAAGCAGTCTGGGACTTTCTCCAGGATCCAAAAGTTTGCTGATTCCTCTGTCAGTCACAACAAGGGCTCCCCCTCCAGGTTCACTTAGGCAGCAAAAGCCCAAAACTACAATTCCTACAGAATTTTACTCTCAAAAAGCCCCTGGGGACAGGCTTCATTTTAGAGTCCCCCAAAGGTACTGATTGGCCCATTTCTGTAGTCCAGGACCAAGATGGTTGAGATAAACAGAAATGTCCATCCTGCAAAGAAGGCAGGTTAGACAAACTGCAATATTATTACTATTCTTTTTTTTGTAATTAATCATCTTTATTTTCAACAACAGCACTACAATACATACATAACCTAGTAAACAGAGTTGAGAGCGTGAAATGGAGCAACATAAAACAACCAATTGTTAACTCGCACTTTCAATTGAGAAATTAAGCTTCCTCCCTCCCCCCACCCCTCCCAAGGCTACACATGTAAACAAACCCTAATTTATCAGCCCTGAGGTATTCTGAGCGCCAGGCTTCCACGCCATAAGGAGTGTTTCTAAAGAACTCCACAGCGACGTATATATTTTCAGTCTACCTTGCATATGAGCAATATACTTTTCTAACTGCAACGCCAGGATACACCTTCGGTACCACTCCATCAAGGAGGGGGATTTATTGCTAGACCAATGCCTTAAAATTGTCAGTTTCGCAACAGCTGAAACAAGCGACATTTGGGCCTTTTTAATCTTAGAAGTGCCTACTGGAAAAAGGCTCATCAAACATACCTCAGGGGTGAACATATTTGTTAAGCCAAGGATAGGATCTAGGAGATTATTGATGGCCCGCCAGAAGGCCTGCATTGAAGGGCATGACCATACCATGTGGTACAAAATACTATCGACCTTCCTGCACTTCCCACAAAGGGGCGTATCCTTTGCCCCATACTTGCGTAATCGGGATGGGGTTAGGTATAAATGATGCATTATATTAAAATGTACCATCCTCAGTCTATCTTGTTTTATGTATTTATACATTGTGAGCCAAAGCTTCTTCCAGAGACCGGGTACATCAGGTATTCCTAACTCCCTCGTCCAGTAAAAACATACCCCTGAGGGAAGCCTAAAGTCCCATTCCTGAAGTATTTTGTATATCTTAGAAACTGGACTCGTTGAGAGGCTATAGCAAAAGTGTGTCAATCTTCTGACCCCATGGTCAAATGGAGTCATCTGAGAAAAACAGAAGTTAGGCTTTACTGACTTGTAGCCACTTAAACAGGTCCTGACCAAAACTCCGAAAGACCTCACCAACTGATCGAATGGCAGAGGTCTCCCATTCACCCAAAAGTCCGAGACTCTAAGGTGACTTATCTGGGGCCAAATGCAGTGGACAATGTCGCACTTCAACCCTAAAGTGAAGATTTTCAAAATAGGTTGGTTGGCAGATAGGTACCATTTAATTGCAAGGTAATTTTGCAACTGCTGAAAGGCCTTTAATGACCATCCCATAGAGTTTGTTTTCAAGGGTTTAGGAATAGCCGATGGAGAAACATATAGCAGAGGCCATGAGCAGTTCACCCTCTTCACCAACCTCGCTCTATGTCTACCCATAAAGGTAAGTAAGTCAATTGACTGCTCCTTTCACTCCAATAACCCAACTTGCTTACGTGCTGCGTGGAATAATATAGAAAAAGAGAGGGAGCAGCTAATCCTCCCTTTAACTTCGGAGCTGTCAATTTAATATAGGATCTGCAAACTCTTTTCCCATTCCATATAAAGAGGTTAAACGCCCTCTGTAAGTTGGAAAACCACGCCTTCGGGAGGTGTACGCCCAACATACCCAGGGGGTATAATAATCTAGGCAGAATATTCATTTTTATGATATTCATTATTACTATTCTAATAAATGATCAGCAAACAAGTACATCTTATAACAGAGCTCCCTCCCAGATTAATTATGACTGCAATCCAGGCATCTCTTAAAGAGACAGTAAACAGAGGTTATACAGGCACTGGCTGATACATTTAAACTGCTAAAATGCAGGACACCAGCCTGGCAGTGAGAACTTAGGCAAGCTCAAGGAAGACTTTTCAGGAACCCCCATTTGTAGGGGGTTTATACCCTTCCCTGCCTGGAGAAAACTTGGCATCTGCGTCAAGTCTGTACCATCACACTATTGAAAATGCAATATAAACGAGACATATATGACATTAGCATGTTATGCAAATACTATCTGATACATCAGTTAACATAAACTTGTCTCATTACTATACATTTCAACATACTTCACAATACTATATCCATACTGACAATACTTATGCATGTTTCATGCAGGTGATAATGATTCCACTATGATTAACATACTTGTAACATCACAATACTGAGTCATGTTATAACATCTTGCACATTAAACAATGTAGGAGGGGGCCCTTCCCTGTCAGCTAACTTGGGGCTGGATGGGGCAGGGGCACCATACTGAGAAGGAAGAACAATCAACCTGGAATTGGCCATTAAGCTCAGTTTGGGTAGTGAGTTCTGAGAAATATAAACACCTTTGTGAACCACATTGGGAGGCAAATCCACTGGCCTCCCAGGAGAATCAGAACTGAAGCGGAATACTGGCTTGACAGCTCAGACAGTCTTTCTAGGGAGAACAGCCACAGTCTCTGTACATTCAGCACTAACTTTGGAGCTTTTGTCAGTCATGAGGGGTGCCTCTGCATGGATGGGAATGTCCAAACAGGGAGCACTGTCAGCTCCTTGCTCTGTAGGCTCTGTTTCCACAACACTTGGCTCAATTAGAGAAGGTTCTGGCACAATTAGACTTTGTGGCACTAAAGGGGGACTGTCAGCACTCTCATATTGTTGTTCAAGTTCTGGCGTGTCACCAGAGAGACTCAGACCATCAGCCTCTTCTTTGGGCAAGTCACACAGTTCCACTAAACACAGGGAGTCCGCAGCCTCAGAAGTGATACTTTGCACTTCACTTTCAGGGAGCATTGGCTCCAAGGATGAAGCTGGGGGATTAGGCAGTCCAGAAGGCTCAGCTTCATCCCACAATTCTGCATAGGATTTTCACGAAACAACTGACTCAGTTCATAGGAGGGATAATAGGCATTACCATAGTCACTTTCATCTGAGGTGAACTGACAGTCACTATCATTCTGGGCCTGCTGCGGGGGAAACCTTAAATCTGTAACTACTGGAGTAGGTTGACTCTGTCTTTTTTTTGCAGCAGCATGAGTCACTGGCCCAAGGGAGGCAATGTCTGCTGGCTCAGCTTCAATAATGACATGGCCGACAGGCAGCAAGTGGTTATGGTGCACGGTCTTGACAGCTTTGGAGTTATTCTCTGGGCGTAACTTGTACACTGGTAGATCATCCAACTTTCCAACTACTATATGAGGAAGATGATGCCACCTATCAGCAATTTTGTGCTTGTCATGTAGTCCCAAATTGTGTAATAACACACGGTCTCCAGGCCATAGCTCTTGAGCCTTTACTTTCTTATCGTGCCTCTCTTTGTTGGTGAGATTTCTCTTGGTGGCCATTGTCTGGGTCAGTTTATATGCATGGTTCAATTGAGCTTTCAGTTTCCGTATATACTACAGATAATTTTTAGCTCGGACTCTGACTGGAGAGACCCCAAAGCAGACATCAACTGGCAGTCGGGCCCCCCTCTTGAACATGAGGCGGGAGGGAGAGAACCCAGTAGCATCATTTTTGGTGCAATTATATGCATGTACCAAGCTGCTAATCTGCTAGCTCCACTTATGCTTGTCTTTTGGATGGAGGGTGCCCATCATGTCTAGAAGGGTGTGGTTAAAACGTTCTGGTTGCGGGTCCCCCTGCGGGTGATAAGGGGTGGTTCTTGACTTCCGCACCCCCCACACAGAGAGAGCATTTCTTTGATTAACCTGCTTTCAAAGTCTCTGCCTTGGTCAGAGTGGATCTGCTGGTGGGCATCATAGTGGATGAAAAATGTTTCCACTAGCACCTTGACCAC
This sequence comes from Neoceratodus forsteri, assembly GCA_016271365.2. Classification (NCBI taxonomy): domain Eukaryota; kingdom Metazoa; phylum Chordata; order Ceratodontiformes; family Ceratodontidae; genus Neoceratodus; species Neoceratodus forsteri. The sequence goes on from CM057453.1 coordinate 1,192,683,325, forward strand.
TGTAGAGGATTTTTGATCTTTAGTTGGAAAAGCTTGTGCATACCACGTGAAATGATCCATAACCACTAACACATTGCCAATATTCTGTTGATCAGGTTCTAAACACAAACAATCTATGCAGACCATTTCCATGGGGGCGCTAGTAGTGATATTGGCAAGGGGGGCATCCCTCTGTGGCAGGGCTTTTCTTTGCAGGCAACTACTATAGGTCTTTACATGGTGCTCAACATCGGCCCCCATCTTGGGCCAGTAGAATCGAGATCATACCAGGTCAAGAGTCCTGTCAATACTGAGGTGCCCCATGTGAATGTGGAGGGACTTCAGTACCAAGTGTTTAAAGGCCGTGGGCAGGATCAATTGTTGCTTGTCTACTTGACCACTATGATCCTCTGTCTCTCTGTATAACAACTGATGAGTAACTTCAACCTGGGACCTTCCTTAAACAATAGGGCAGTTCGCAAGTCAGGGGAACGCAACTTAGACACATCGTTTCCTGCACACAGGGCATCAAGTGTGAGTTGAATCATAGGATCTTGGGATTGAGCCCACTGAATACTGTCATTGTCAAGGTGAGGTAGTGCACTAATATCTACAGCAGACAAATGGCAATAGACAGCCGGTATGCAGGTACCAGGAGGGCCCAAGTAATCTACTAGACAGTCCACTGTGTCTGCAGACATCTGTTCATCTTTGTCAAACTTTTGGCACAATGCTCGGACGTCAGATTCAGACAGCCGGACCCAATCACTCTTGGAAGCGGGCCTTCGTGACAGGGCATCAGCATCAATATGGTTCAGTCCCGGTCTGTATTCGACAGCATAATCATAGGTTGATAAGGCAGAGAGACACCGGTGCCCAGTGGCATCTAACATAGCTGAAGTCTGTACTTAGGTCAACAGGTTATTGTCAGTCTTCACCAGTATCTTTGCCCCATAGATGTACTCATGAAACTGATCAATGATGGCCCATTTTAGGGCAAGGAACTCCAGCTTGTACACAGGATAGTTTCACTCCGATGGGGTCAAACTCCTGCTAGTGAAAGCTATCAGTCTCAAACTATCCTCATGGTCTTAGTACAGCACAGCTTCTAGGCCCTGCAGACTAATGTCCATATGCAGCATATAGGGCTTGGTAGGGTCAGCATAGGTGAGGATGGGGGCGTGGGTGAGCTGGTATATGACTTCATGGAAGGCTACTTCACATTCGGGTGTCCAGTGGGGCCCAAAAGGTTCACCTGTGTGGAAGTACACTTTCTCTGGTTCTTTAACAGCCCCTTTCTTGAATTTACAGTTGGTAGGGGGGTAACCCTGGGTAAGATTCAGGAGCGGGTGAATCACCTTTGAATAGTCTTTTATGAACCTGCAGTAGTAGCCACAGAACCACAGAAAACGTTGTAGTTCTTTCAAATTATAGGGTTGAGGCCAAGTAGTCAGTGACTCAACCTTACTGGGATCGGTCTCTGTCCCTTCTGCAGATACTATGCGCCCCAGATACTTCAAGGAGGTTTGAAAAAACTGACACTTGTTGATGGACAGCTTGAGGCCGATGTCTTCTACTCACTCCAGCACTTCAACCAGTCGGGTCTCATGCTCCTCTAATGTGCGTCCGAACACAATGACATCATCTAGGTACACTAGACATTCCAGCAAGTTCATATCTCCCACCGCACGTTCCATCAGTCACTGAAAGGTGGCCAGAGTGCCCGAAATCCCCTGTGGTATTCTCAGGAATTCGTAGAACCCCAAAGGACAGATGAAGGCTGTTTTCTCACGGTCCTCCAGGGCCATCAGAATCTGGTAATATCCTCTACGAAGATTCAATACCGATAACCATTTGCTTCCATTCAAGCAATCCAGGGCATCTTGTATACGGGGCATGGTGTACTGATCTGGGATGGTCTGCCGGTTCAGGGTTCGATAATCAACACACATCCTCACAGACCCATTCTTCTTACACTCAACCACAATGGGAGAGGCATACGGGCTCCTTGATTCTTGTATCACACCAGCAGCGAGCATTTCCTGCAGGTGTCTCCTAACATCATCTGTGTCTGCTGGGGCGCGGCGTCAGGATCTCTCTTGAAATAGCCGGTCATCATGCATGCGTATGTGATGCTCTGCACCCTGGACACACTCCATGTCTCATTCTTTTAATGAAAACACTTGGTCTCTCTGGGAGAGTTTCTTGCTAATTCTAGCCTTCCATTCAGCTGGCAACAGGGAATAACCAAAGTCAAATAAGTCCGGGGTCACTCTCTCCTTCTTGCCAGAGCACTTGTTACTGGGTAATACTGCAGTGTCTGTGCAGTGTACTGTAGCTAGGGTGCACCCTTTGTTCACCTGGATCTCCCGATCTGACACATTCTGAATCTGGACCATCACTCATCATGCATAGGCGTGTGCACGGGTAGGCAAAATGCTGGGCTTAACCAACAATTTTTCTGGCAACTTTCCATCGCCAGGTGCATCTAACATTAATACTTTGTTCTTTACATCTTTTCTAATGTGAACCTCTCCATGAATGGTGTACTGAGCATTGGGAGGTAGTACCAGAGAATCAAAATCTTTCTTCCACACGATCCCCACTGGCTCATCTCCGTCTGCTTCGGTAGTCCGTTTTTTCAGATCATAGGCTCTCTTTATCAGGGCTGGGATTCTCAGTGCCCACCCAGTCCATTTCCCTTGTTTCTCTTGACACAGCTGTGCTAGTCTTCCAAACATGTGGGCATTGGTTCCAACAAGCAAGGGAATCTCATATTACAATCCCATAGGAGGGCATACCAAGGCTAGGGTCTCTACTTGCTCACCTACACCAGTTACAGTCGCAGGGAATGACAATCAGAGCCAGCCATATCCTAGGTAGGGATAAGACTTGTTGCTCAGGCCTCACACATGCAAACCTTCCAAAGATTGTAATGGCACATCAGATAAGTGTTTATCGTACCAGTCCTGGAATACAATGATCACTTTGCGACCCGCTATCGAGCACAGCCTAAGCATGGATACCATTGACAGTCATGGAAGTCTCCATTGAAGGGCATACTATTCTGGACCAGTCTGGAGAGGCAGTAGCAGAGGCCTGGACAGATAATTTAGCCACAAAGAAATTTGAGTTAGGATTTCTCAATCCTGCACTGCGGTCATTTCCAGTGCTCCTTGGCCATGGTCTCGCTTTCCGAAACTCCCCCTTGAAGTCTGTATACAACATTATCTAGGTCTTTTGGGGACTGGCATTCTCTCTTAATGTACCCATCCTTCCCACAATTATGGCAAAATATGCTTTCTGGGTTCTGGTGTGGCTGAGACATCACATTGGGAGCTGAGGCAGGGGTTCTACCAACAGAAAACCTTGGTTCCACTTTTGTCTGTGGTGTGGCATGCATTTGGAGACATCTCATCAATTCTCTCACTTCCATAGTCAAGACATCAGTTTTTGAGCTGCTGTCAGCAGGAGATGCCTGGGTGTGCACCCCCACCTCATAGCAGATACAGTCGGATAAGGATCAGGGCCTGTACTCGCAGGAGCAGCCTTCTTAAAGAGACTGTTTTTTGTTTCTCTGAACTCCCCCAGCAGTTCATCCCATGGCAGAGCATCCGTAGCAGTCCCTCTCTAGCTGGGCCCCTGGGGCTGACATTTAGTTCTCGGATTCCGTCATGTGATTGTGGTGATTCCAGGTCATCAGTGACCACCACGCACCTGGAGCAGCGGTTGTAGCAGCTATGACCGTGCAGGGCTCCAAAAAGCCTTCCTTGTCCTCAACTTCCTGTACCTCCTTCATCAACACTTGGAAGGGCAAGGGACCAGATTTCCTTTGATGCAGTTGCAATTTGAGTAACACCCAGCTGGAGTGACGGGCAGAGCAGAGTGTATGATCCAGCCTTACCTGGTCCACTTCACAAGAGGCCCAGCCTCCTTTCCAAAAAATGGTTTATAGGTTTCTCTCTAATTCAATCCATGTAGGCAGATAACAATTCCCCCGGCTGTTGTCTAACATCTTTAAGTTTCCATTTCAAGGCCTCAACACTAGTGGTGCCCCCAAACACATTTTCAAGGGCGACTATGTACTCTTGGGCTTTGGAGTCAGGGTCAGAGGACCTCAGGGATTGAAAAGTATGTAGGGCAGGTCCCTGGAGGCTTTCCCCCATGCAGGCCCTTTTTTTGGCCTCTGAGTCTTGTACCGCAAGAGTAGCAGAGTCTATCCAGGTCTCCAGGTCGACTTCCTCGTTAGGAGTAGAGTGGATGCCAGAGAATACCTTGAGCTTGCGGTAAGGGCCATGACTACTTGTTGGCTCAGAGGCAGGTACAGAAGTTGGTGAAAGAACAGGTGCTGAGGCATGTGTGGACTGTGGGGAGGTGACACTCCCAGGTGACTTGAATAATTTTTTAAACTCCTCCACAGTTTTGCCCTCCTCCAGTAACAACTTGGCAAACTTCTCCTCAAAAGACTCAGATAACGGTGGGGGCTCATCCTCTAAGGGATCCTTGCTATATTTGGTTATCACCCTCCTGGCAGCTGGGAACCCTGCTGGAGTGATAATCTGGGGCACCTTTGAACTGTCCAGGGGGTCGCTACACTCCACCAAGGCCATGAGAGTTTGGGCAGTTAAATCAGCCTGTTGACCCACCACTACAGCTTTTTTCAAACATTCAACATTAGAAAGCACCCCTTCAACAGTGTCCTTACTAATGCCCATAGGTATATCCAGTATTAGCAAAGCATTATGGGGGTCAATCTCTTGCCCCATACACCACCCCACCAACTGGTGCACAGCCACTTCTGTTGGGGTAGCCATTTATGTTTGACAATAATTCGTAATTTTGACCACTAGAAGACACAAAATCCCAACAGTGAGCCTCCAAGATGTAACCCCTAGGTGGCATTATCCCAAGGGCTACTACCCCTGCCTGCTTGGCTAGTAGCAGGTTAAGGGGCCTGGGTACTGAAACGGGTGCCTCCACCCAGAGGTCAGGGTTATTAGTGGTCAAGTTAACCTGGGCACAGCCCTCCAGGACACTGTAACCCCACTCTTTCTCTTCTAGTGGCCAGTGTTAGTGGCTCAGTAGGTAGTACACTTCCCTCTGAGGCCAGGAGATCAGAGGGCTGTGGGCTCAGTTCCCACATCTGGCACTTGGGTTAATATCCCAGTGCTGACACTATAGTGCAGCATGAGAGGGGTGCTGCACTTCTGAGGTGCCATCTTTCGGATGAGATGTTAAACTGAGGTCCCATCTGCCTGGATTGGTGGTAGTTCAGGTGGATGTTAAAGATCCCATGGCACTTATCGAAAAGAGTAAGGGGAATTTCTCTGATGTCCTGGCCAAATTTCCCTCATTCACTAAAAATACCACCAACAGCTTAGTCTGGTTCAAGGTCAGTTGACATTCGTCTGTATCCCCCTCCCCCGGGTTGTGCCTGAAAATAGGCAGGATTTGTCTAGTGCACTTACCCGGTCAACAACAACAAAAAAAAACAATATTCAATAATCACTTTAACAATGACCCCTATTCACCATACAATTACCCACACTGTTTGCACTTACCACCAGGGCTGGTTCCTCTAGCTCGCCCCTGGGGACCCCCTGTAAAACAAGGCTATGCACAGCAAATAGCAACAGTACAGTACTCTTGGCACAAACTGGGACCACAGTCAGGTTAAATGCAAAAAGAGTTAGATCTGATTTATTCAAGGGACCTGAACAAGGGAAGGTCATAATTGGATTGATTGGCTTAAAGGCTAAATCAATCAGACAGTTATGCATGCACTTCAGAGGCCTTACACAGTCACACACTCTGGGTACCCAGGTAGGAAAAAGGTGGGCTTGCTAGGACCATTGCCTGGGGTAGGCAGGTGTCACAGCTGGTTGGGGCCCTGAGATGGAAGAAAGCAACATGCAGAACACACACTATTTGTAATCCAGTGCCAGAAGGCTCAGTTTGTGAAGGATTAGACAACAAAGCAATCAGATGACAACACTTTAGATTTAGCTGTTGTTGCAGGGAGCTACCCTGATGTTTACTCACGATACTAATACAGGTCACAGACAGAATGAAATCGAGACTGCAGGTTGTTGAGCTGGAGTGCCAGGAGAAGCAGGGCGCACACAAATCACTGAGGCGTAATTCCTGTTAAAGGCATTGAGCAGGGGGCTGATCCCCAGGCAGGTCTTTCATCGATGGCTTTCTCTGTGTAGCGGGTAGTCTGGCTGGGCCAGTGTGGCAAGGCCCAGGCCAAATGGAGATACAAACGGATTTAGTCTGTTGGAGCTGGATGCAGCCTCCAGCAAGCAGAACACAGTTCAGCACACAGTGGGGAACCAAATCACAACCCAGTAACAGCATACAGCACATTTACATGTAAAAAATTCTACTGTACCAGGCAGATTGCTATCTGGTCGCAATTACAGAACCTCTGCACAAACCAGGAGTTCAAAGGTGGCTGGAAATCCTGACATGGTGATCACATTCAGCAAATCTTCAGTCTTCTTCAGGTTAAAGCCTGGTCACAGTTCTGTGGCTTAAATCATCCTCATAATTTGGAATCAGTCCGAATAAACTTCAATTTCCCTCTCAGGGACAGCAGGCAGACAGGCAGGCCAAAACTCAGTCCTTTCACAGTTCTCCTGCATGAATCTATGCAGGATTACTGCTTGACTATCTCGAACTGTTAGTCCTTCACTTCCCGACTCAGATCTGAACTGAAACTGCAAGCAGTCTGGGACTTTCCCCAGGATCCAAAAGGTCGGGTTGGCTGATTCCTCTGTCAGTCACAACAAGGGCTCCCCCTCCAGGTTCATTTAGGCACCCAAAGCCCAAAACTAAAATTCCTACAGAATTTTGCTCCCACAAAGCCCCTGCAGACAGGTTCCATTCTAGAGTCCTCAAAGGCACTGACTGGTCCATTTCAGCAGGCCAGGACCAAGATGGTAGAGATAAACAGAAATGTCCATGCTGCAAAGAAGGCAGGTTAGACAAACTGCAATATTATTACTATTCTAATAAATGATCAGCAAACAAGTACATCTTCTAACAGAGCTCCCTCCTAGATTAATTATGACTACAATCCAGGCAGCTCTTAAAGAAACAGTACACCGAGGCTATACAGGCACTCTCTGGCAATACATTTAAACTGCTAAAACGCAGGACACCAGCCTGGAAGTGAGCATTTAGGCAAGCTCAAGGAAGACTTTTCGGGAACCCCCATTTGTAGGGGGGTTACATTTATAAGACATTTTCTTATACTCTTAATCCACAACTTGGCAGCATATCTTATAGAGTTAATAGTGCATTACTATAGTAGGACTTGTAGTTACAAAGTCCAGCTTTTATACCACATTGGCAGTTCAAATCTAAATATTTTAGCACATAGCTGTATCAGCTTGCACAGATGCCAGTGTTGTCAGCAGCATGAATAAATGGTGCCTACATAGCTAAACCAACATTGAGTAAACCAAGCTCCCTGTCTGGATGATCTATATACTAGAAAATAATTAAAATCACATTTTATAACTGTGCTATGAACTGTTAATATGAATGCACAAAATTGTCAAACTTTACTTGAATATTGTGTTGAGAGATGTCAGGGTAAAGATCCCAAAAAAGAGAAAGAAACATTGTGTTATATTCTTATTTAAGTCATCCCCTCAACCTGAATATGTCATGGGGAACAGGAAGGTAGAAAAGCACCCCACATCCTTCACAGAACTTGATTTCACTTTGCACCATGCAGATATGCCTCAGTAAATTACATGAACCTAACATTAGCTGCATAAAATTGTTATACACTAAAACAGTAACTTGATTTTTAGAGAAATTTCAACAGAACAATTTATTTGAGGTCCTTAACAATTTCCCTTAGACCGAGGAAATGATAATCAGTGCCGCCGATATAGTATGCGATAGAGAAGGAGTAAAGTAAGGTGTCCTCTTACCATATAAGACCCATGAGGCAGGTGCCATTTTTCTTTGCTGCACTCAGATGGTAAAGTGAGGTTAGTCCATTGAAGAACATGCAAAATATACACCAATAACCTTCCAGTCACAGTTAGCCTCTACAAGTGACTCCCATCCACCTGCCCCGCTGACCTCAAAACCCCACTCTCTCATCAGTTACTCAAAGTTTGTGAATTGACCATTCAGTCTGAATCCTCAGCCAATTCTACAGTGGCCTTTGCCCCAAAGTCTTTCTTGATTTTTTTTTTTTTTGGTTACTCCGCCCGTGTCTTTGGAGTTACTGAACAAATAACTATTTCCCTCCATAGATTACTTTTAGCTTTGCTGGGAATTGGATGTTGTGGGAAACTCCAAATCATTGTAGCACTGCCCTGACTTCATCAAAAGTCTTCCTGCATTCTCATATCGTGAACTGAGGTCAGGATACAAATAGATTTTTTCCACTGCTGCCACTGATCCCATTCATCGAACCGTTTCCAGGATCCACGAGAGTGACTAAGAGTGTCCAAGGCATATTATCACTCTCCTGCCACTTTATTCTGAAGGCTCAAAAGATGTTGGGAGCCAGATCCAACTGCAAACATTCCCCCAGCCAGGTAATCACAGATGAGGTGGGGTTATCACCCTCTCAGGCTTCTGGGAGTCCCAATAGGCAGAGGTTGGGGTCACTGGGATTATTTTCAAGTGCTTCAAGGTGGTAACAGAGGACTTTGTTCTTCTTGTTCTGTTGTTGCTGTTACTGCCTTCAGTGCAGAGCCTGCTGCTTCCTTGGAGTCTGCTGCAGCCATCATCATTTGTTGCTTGCAAGTTGTGATTCTCCTATGAAAATCAGCTAGATTTTGGTCAATATTAATAATATGTTTATTGAGAGTTTGGATCACTTTCACGAGGTCCCTGTTACTGGGCACATCTGAGACCTCATCTAATGAGCTTGTGGTCCCTGCTTTTCCATCTCCACTAGGCCAGGCTGCTGTCCCATCCAATCCCTGCTTTTAGCTTTTTTTTATGTTTCCCACAGCACAGTCAGTTCCAAGATTCACATAGGTGTAAATCAGATGTCTCTCTATCAGTCCTGGGGTGTAGATGTGGAAATGATGCTATATTTAAAGGTGACCTGCAGATTGTAGCTGCAACCCACTCCTGTTCTCACATACCTTTCCTGCCGCTCTGGGAGTTAAACGCTGTTAAAACAAAAAAAGTTTGTGCTGTATTTATATTTTTAAATGAATGCTGAACAATACTGCTGAACCCAGAAGCACTGTGTGGGTCCTGATCGGGCGCATGCAAAGCCTCAGGGTTATTCCAGTCCATTCAGTGACATAAATAACACAGCTGCTGTGAATGTACCAGCAGTTACTGGAGCTTATTATATTTGCATATTGTATTTATTTTATTGCTTCCATGAGGGTGTTGATGCCTAAAATAATACTTACAGCAATGTCTATCCAAGTGTTTCTGTATTATTTTAGGCATCAACACCCCATGGAAGCCATAAAATAAATACAATATGCTCCAGCCACTGCTGATACAGTCACAGCAGTGGTGTTATCTATATTACTAAATGAGTTGGAATACCCAAGAGGCTTTGTGCTTGAGCGGGGCTTGGCAGCACTTCCGTGTTCAGCGTTATAGTTTGGCATTAATTTGAAATGTCAATACAGTACAGACAATTTTGGTCAAAACAGCCTTTGACTCCCATAGTGGCATGACAAGGTATGTGGGAACAGAAACAAGCTGCAGCTACAATTTGCAAGTCACATTTAAAGTATATGTTGCCGGATTTCATTTTTTTGCACCAGAGCTCCAGCCAAGCATGTCTTCACAGGAGGGCTACTGGCCATGCCCCCTGCTTTGGGTTTTTTAGAATGCTCTAGATGCCTACAGCTGTCAGCCCAACAAAAAAAAAACAACACAGCATTTAGCAGCTCCTCTAGTGGGGAAGAACAGTCAGCATGTAAACGACACAGATTCCTAAAGGCAACAGTGAGTGTGGAGTACAGAAGTTGTACAGAACTGAAAGCAACCTGAAAGGAAAAAAGAAGTAAGAACACTAAGCTGAAGTAAGCTGAAACAAGGAAGGGCTCAAGAAGAAGAGGCTATTGTGTCTTATCCAGTCTACAAGGGCCTTGAGTTATATGATCTTTTTTACTGCTTCTGCTAACAATAAATACTATATCAGCTAGCAAGACAGGATTGCAGGCAGTAATACTCAAGGCCTCCCCCCACAGGTTACTAATTGAAGGTGAAACAGAATTGATAGAACTATAAAGAGGCGGATATAAACTCTTTAATGCAGGATGAGCAACAGAATAAAGCATTAAGTAAAGGAGGAATTAATGCCAAATACTCTGTGCCTTCAAAAAATATTGTATCCCCAGAAATTGAAAATAAAAGATTGAGTAAACTGTTAAGATCTTCAGAAGAAAAAGCAATAAGCAATCAATGAGAAACTGAAAGGCCTGAGATCCCCCCTAAATAAACTTAAAGCTGGGGGCTCTAGCATAAACATGAAAGGCAACCTTCTTCAAACCCAACTGCCCTTTAAAAAATCTGAAACAGATTAAAAGAACATAATGCCTCCAAAAATGCAAAACGAAGAGGATAAGAAAAAATGGGAGGACAAAAGGGAGCTACAGAATATAATTCAGGCAGAGGAGGACAGCTGAGGTGTTAGCACTTGAGGTGCTCAAGGATTAGAATGAGAAAACAATATTGATTGATCCCATAACTGACCTTGAAGCAAACGATAAAGAAAGAAAGGAGGGGGAAGAGACACCCCTGAAATGGGACTTCAAATTAATGAACAACATTTCAGGGTTACAAGATAACCCACATAAATGGAAACAAAAATTCTGGAATGTATGGAAGAAGTGAAATCCACAATGAGTTATCTGGAATCTAAACTATAAACAGAGAGTGAAAGACAGAATGAATTAGAAAACCACCAGTCTGACGTGAAACATAAGTTAAATCCCTTGACAAAAGATCTAATGTTGATAATAAAAAAATGGACTGGTTTAAAATCAAAATAGATGACCAAGAAAACTGATCATTTATTTATTTATTTATTTATTTATTTTATTCATTTGTTAACTGAGTTGGTGCACTGATCGAAGGATTATTTTCAGACACAACCCGGGCAACTGAGATTGCACAAGAATACAGTGATACAATACAGCAGGGTACAAATACATCAATGACATTACAATGCAGTAGGTAAACAGAAAACAGGGGAATAATACAGAGGTTGTGAAAGGTGGGGTGAGGCATAACACTCAGAGAGTAAAAAAGACTAAACAGAAATAGGAAAATAGCACAATGCATGAAATACAATTTATTTGTACACTTCCTATTTTGGCAGACACTTAGAATACATAAACATGGGAAAGACTACTTCACAAATCACCCAGGGGAACAAGAGCAGGCAGTAGTGGTTAGTAGGTGCATCCTGAGGGAGACAGCAGAAGTGCCGTGGTGAGTCGAGGGCTCGCAGGGAGGATGGCAGGCTATTCCAAAGGGTAGGGGTGGCAGAGGAGAATGCCCTTTGACCTATGCAAGAAGAGACTTGTGGGCATTCAAGCATGATGCTCACAGTGTGGTGGAGGTTGTGGCTAAACATCTTTGACCAAAGTAGGGGGGGAGAGGGGATGTCGTGGGGTTGTGGATAGCCATGCCTATGGTGCAAGCCAGGAGGTAGCTACATCTCGCTTGAGTTTCAGATATAGGGTGCAGTGGTGGGAGGACTTAGCAGCCAAAAGGGCAAAGTGGCAGATATGGTTGTAAGTGGTGTTTAGTCTTGATAGGTTAGTGGAGGAGGTTTGTGAGCAGATGGGGGAGACATAATCTATGAGTGGGAGGAGGTTGCTCTGAGCAATGGCAAGATGGGCTTCAGGAGTGAGGTAATTGATTAGTTGGTTGCTTATCCCCAGTTTTTTGATTTATGTGACATATTAAAATCTCTGTGTGGTCAGAGAAGGAGAGAGCGGGGTCGAGGGTAATGCCCAGGTATTTAAAGGAGCTGACAGTCTCGAGCGGTGAGCCATCAGGGGAATGTATGTTGAGTGTATTATTGGCTAGAGCTAATTTGATAATTTTGGATTTGGAGCCAAACAGCATTGCCTTGATCTTCTTGTCATTAACCAGCAGCCTATTTGTACAGAACCACTTGTGAGCATTACAGTATCTGGTGGGGAGTGTAGAGGAGAGGTTGGACAAGGACGCATCACTGTGGTAGAGGATTAAATCATCTGCATATAGTAGGGAGTGACAGTAGAAGCAGTCTTGCAGGAGTGAGTTAATATAGAGGGGAAAGAGGTCTGGCCCCAGGATAGATCCCTTGGGGACACCAGTGGAGACTGGTAAAGCAGAAGAGGTATTGCCACCAAAACAGACCATTTGGGTATGGCCAGAGAGATAGTCTCTGAACCAAGCAGTGGTGGTGGGGTATAAGCTCAGGATACCAAGTTTGGTAAGGAGGATATTGTGGTTCATCATGCCAAATGCTTCGAAGAGGTCCACAATGATGGCTCCAGTAAGCCTCCCGATGTCCATGTGATTGGAGAAACTGGCCAGGACCATAAACGTACTGTGGCCCTTTCTAAAACCATGCTGCTGAGGGTAGAGGAGGTTATATTTAGTGGTGTATTCAGTGATTTGGTGGTGCACAGTCTTCTCTAGTAATTTGCTTAGATGGGAGAGCATGAGCCACAGTTTTGAGAAAGTGGGGGAAGAGGCCATCACTTCCAGCGCTACCCCTATCGGGGAGGCATAGGAGGAGTTTGAGTGTGTTGCAGGGCGAGATGGACTAGAAGTAGAATGGAGGTATGTTGGGGTGCATGGCAAGTGAGTCGAGGGGAGGAGGAGTGGGATTGTGTGGGGGGGAGCTTGGCAAGGTATTCATCCAGGTTAGTAAATTTGGCATTAAGTGCATTTGCAACATCACCTGGGTCTTTCAGGAGGTCATTGGGGGTGTTAAGTTGGAGAGGGGCTGCTTGGCTTCTGAACAGGTAGGGAGTGGATAACAGACCAGAAGCACAGTGGATTTCTAAGGCTTTGGGACTGAAGGTTGTGGAAATAAACAGCCTTACAGGAGTTAAGATGTTGTTTGCAACAGTTGTATAGGAATTGGTATTCATTCCAAAACTGAGGGGATGCAAGGCTTTCTGTGATGCCCACTTGGCATCCCTTTCCTTTATAAGTTTTAAGAGGTCTTTGGAGAGCCAATGGGTGTCACCTCTACATACTCCCCAAGTGGTTAGTGGGAAGTGCTTTTCTTGGATGCTTGAGTGGGCAGTGATGAAGAAGCCGAGAGATGAGGAGACATCATTCAAGTTATAAAGGAGAGACCAATCTATAGACAAATAGACAAGATGTCAGCATGTAGTTGGGGGGAGTCCTAATTTAAGTAGTTATAGGAAGCCAGATATTTGGGAGGGGGTGAGGAGTTTTAGTGAATCAGATACAGTAGATAGGTGAGTGATCACCATTGGAGTCAGATAGGATACCAGAGAGGGTGATCCTATCTTCATGATTAGTTAGTATCCAGTCAATGGTGGTGTGATTTAGAGACTGGCTGTTGTGATGAGTGGGGTTTGTGATGAGTTGGGTGAGATTGTACTATTTGAAGAGGTTGTAGTAGTTGGGGTGAGCTGCCTGGCTGCTAGCCCTTAGTTGTAGATATAATTTTGTTGTATATATGTTTTTTTATGTAATCCTATGTATATGCATGTGCCAGAATCAGCAAAGGCACATAGAGAAAAGACTGGATTTTTCTTTAAAGGGGGTTGATCTTCCTCTGACCTACAAGCCAGCCTTGCTTGCAGGAATTTGACAAGTTCTTGTCAAAAAGCTTGAGAATAGGAAGAGACATAATGCTGATGTCAATTCCATCTGTGAGGAGCTGAGCCAGATTCCAGGTATGCTGTGGCAAGGTTTAATGGTGGCAGAATTTGAATAGAAACATAGAAACATAGAAATTGATGGCAGATAAGGACCGCAACGCCCATCCAGTCTGCCCATTTTATCTACATTATGAATGTGCCATAGGCCTTTACTCTGTCAATGACCCATCAATTCATACTCATCTGTATTGCTCCCTTATGCCTATCCCATGCCTGTTTGAAGCCCTGCACTGTATTCATATCCACCACTTCCTGAGGCAGGCCATTCCATACATCCACCACCCTTTCTGTGAAAAATAATGTCCTCACATTACCCTTTAATTGGCCTCCCTCTAATCTCATGCTGTGTCCTCTTGTCCTGCTATTTTTCTTATATTGAAACATGTTAAACTGTTTCACCTTGTTAATGCCCTTAAGATGCTTAAATGTTTTGACCATATCACCTCTCTCTCCCTTCTTTGCTCTAGGGTATACATATTGAGCTCTGTTAATCTGTCCTCATATGTTTTCTGATGCAGTCCCTGCACCATTTTGGTTGCCCTTCTCTGGACTGCCTCCATTTTGTTAATGTCTTTGTGCAGGTGCAGCCTCCGGTACTGCATGCAGTACTCCAGATGGGGTCTAACCAGTGTCTTGTAAAGAGGGATTATTACTTCCCTCTTACAACTTGTGATGACCCTACTAATGCACCCCAACATCCCCCTTGGTTTACCTACTGCTTTGTGGTCTGCTTGGATGATTTCAGGTCATCTGTGTGATGATGCCCAAGTATCTTTCTTCCCTTGTGATTTCCAGCAACTCCCCTCCCAACCTATAGGTGGCTTCAGGGTTTCTCTTCCCTATTGCATGATGTTGCACTTCTTTACGTTAAACCCCAGTTGACACTCTTCTGACCATTTTGCCAGTTTATCCAGATCTCTTCTCATTCTGCCCACCCCATCTGGATCATCTACTCTGTTGCAGATATTGGTGTCATCTGTAAACAGACAAACCTTACCCAGCAGTCCATCTGCAATGTCACTGATGAAGATATTGAAGAGGACTGACCCCAGAACTGACCCCTGAGGTACTCCACTTGTGACTTGCATCTCTTCTGACTGTATACCGTTTACCACCACTCTCTGTGTTCTGCCCACCAACCAGTTTGCCACCCAGTTGACCAACTTCTGACCCACCCTGAGCCTACCCAGCTTATGAATCAATCTTCTATGTGGAACAGTATCAAAAGCTTTGCTGAAGTCAAGGTACGTGACATCAGCTGCTCCCCCTTGGTTCACCACTCTGGTTACCCAGTCCAAAGAAATCTATGAGATTAGTTTGACAGGACCTTCCTGTTGTAAACCCATGCAGTCTTGGATCCTGTGCTCCTATGGATTCCAGGTGTTGCACTATCCTTTCCTTAAGGAGTGCCTCCATAATCTTGTCCACTACTGAGGTAAGACTGACTGGTCTGTAGTTCCCTGCTTCCTCTCTGCTACCACTTTTGTGGAGCAGGATCACATGATCCCTTCTTTAGTCTTCTGGGATCTCTTCTGTGCTCAGAGACTCACTAAACAGTTCTGATAATGGCTCTGCTAGTTCCATCCTTAGCTCCTTTAGTACCCTGAAATGTATGCCATCCAGTCCCATTGCCTTGTCCACCCTGAGCTTAGCGAGCTCTTGTAGGACCCTTTCTTTTGTGAAGGGACTTGTGCACACCTCCCTCCCCCATGTCCATGGTGCTGAGCTGTGGGCCCTGCCCTACCTTCTCCTCAGTAAATATTGAGCAGAAGTATCTATTTAGGAGAGATGATTTTCCTTGGTCCTTCTCCACATGCTCCCCCTTATCCCCTTTGATCTTAGCAATACCCCCTTTGGACTTTCGCCTTTCACTAATGTATCTATAGAAAGTGTTGTCCCCTTCTTTTCCTGTTCATACTAGTGTTTCCTTGAATTGGGCCTTTGCCTGCCTTACTGCCTTCCCTTCTTCCCTTAGGGAAGTTTGGTATGCCTTTCTATCTTCATCCCACTGCATTCCCTTATATTTCCTGAATGCTAACCTTTTGGCTCTGACCTTTTCTGCTACTGTTTCTGAGAACCAAAGTGGTTTCCTCCTTCTTTTGCTCTTGCCTTTCTCCCTAACACAATGGGATGTTTCTTCAAGTACTGTATCCTTAATGCTTGCTCACTTTGCCTGTACCCCCTCACCTGTATTTCTTGCCAGGGCTAGCTTAACTCCATTGGCCATCTTATCAAAGTCAGCTCCTCTGAAGTCCCATATTTTTGCCTTGGAATGGGATAATTTAGTTCTAGTGGCCAAATTGAACCATTCCATGTGATGGTCACTGGCCCCCAGGTGACCTTCTACCTGGAGATCTATGATCCTTTCCCCATCAGTCAGTACTAGATCTAGGATAGCCCTGTCTCTTGTGGGTTGTTGTACCAGTTGTTTGAGGCCCTTCCCCTGCAGGGAATCCACTATGTGTCTAGTTCTGGTGGATGTTCCTGCTGGTATTGACCAATCTGTATCTGGCATGTTGAAGTTTCCCACTATCAGAACCTCCCCTTTAGCTGTCATGTTTTGTATATCTTCTAACAGTAATGTGTCTATGTCCTCCCACAACCCCAGTTTGTATGGCTGTCCCATTTCCTGTTTCTAGGGTGACCCACAGTTCTTCTGGATCCTTATGTGTATTCTGAATTTCTGTAGCTTTGATAGTTTCATTGACATAAAGGGCTACCACCCCCCCTTTTTTTACACCTCAGTCTTTTCTGAACAGTACATAGCCAGGTACTGAAGTCTCCAAGTGTGGTTACTGGTGAACCATGTCTCACTAATGGCCACTATGTCCAGTTTAGCCTCTGTCATTTTTGCCTGCAGGTCTGAGATTTTGTTTCCCAGACTGCGGGCATTTGTACACATGATTTTCCATTGGTCAGATTTTGGTGCGTTAGTTGTGGGGCGAGGTCCGGCATTTCCCCTGTGTGTCATATGGGGGCCAGACCTAGCTATTTATTCTTCAGCTCTAAGCTAAGACAAGAATGAATCAACACAAGAAGGGGCACATTGAAGAATCTGTATAATAACAAGAAGGAACAAGCATTTGTCAATGCCGAATGTTTGCTTACTGGCATTGGCAGTGGTAGTGTAGAAATTACAGAGCTGCGTAATAGGAATGGCAGTGAAGTACTGAACTGAAGCCAACCCCACCACCACCCTGCAGAGAGTGACAGGCATTGGGGTGTGCATTTGGGTCATCAGGCATAACGGCCACGCCATTTCACCACACCCCACTCTGCAGAGACTGACAAGTGTCACGTGTTCCTTAGGGTCTTTGGCCCTTATCATGCACCCATTTCATTAGGAAATCTCGGTGAGATGGGTGCAATATAGGAGAATGGGGTGAGGTTTCGGGCCGAAGAGTCCAAGGCATACCTCGATGCCTCTCAGTGACTGCAGGGTGTGGAATGGTATGAGCATCACAGGCAAGAATCCCAAGTCACACCCCTGATTCCTGTCATTCTCTATAGGGTTGGGCGATTTAGTTGAAAAGCCTAATACCTCAGGCATTCGTTGGTATTTTAACTCCAAATTTTCAACATGTTTGTTTTGTGACCCCACCTCATGAACAGGGGGAATATCAGTTTGGTAGCCAAAAGCTGCTTATGCACAGTGACTACGGGATGCAGCACCACAGGTGCAAAAATATTCTGAACAGGATGTTAAAAATTACAGCTGTACTCTTTCATGGGGAGGTGTAAAAATGGCTATGCTGCAAATGTGTAGTAAAAATATTTAAAAAAATGGTGAAGTCACGAGCGTACATAGAAACTGTGCAACGCACACCCGTTATATAAGTAGGTTGGGGATATTTTATAGCAGATTGTCAACTCAGGCATTTTGGTGCCTCCGATCATGAACAGTGTCACTGTGATTTTCTTTATCTGTGCCGAACAATGATTTCCCACAGCGACCACGCATCTCTGCACTGAAAGTGTGAAAACACACTTCGACCATGTTGTGAAAAATGGCAGCTGTACTGTTCATAAGGAAGTGTTGAAAAATGCCACTAGTGAAAATCTGGACTGAAAATATTACAAAGTCATGAACTAACGAGGATGCGTGGAAACTGCACAATGCTCACTTGTAACACAGTCATTTTATGGACTTTTGTCACCAAATTTTCAACATAGCCATTTTAAGACTTCTGCTCATGAACAGTGTAACTGTGATTTTCTTAATGTGTCCTAAACATTGCTTTTGCACACCAACAGCACCATTGTGCGCTACATGTGCGATAACACATTTTGGATGACATATGAAAAATTGCAGCTGTACTGTTCATAAGGAAGTTTAATAAAATGGACATGTTGAAAATCTAGAGTGAAAATATTAAATTTGCAAACTTACGAGCATGCATAGGAACTGTGCAACGCACGCTCGTAAAAGTCATTTTTAGGCATTTTTTCACCAAATTTTCAACATAGCCATTTTAAGACCTCTGCTTATGAACAGTGTCACTGTGGTTTTGTTAATGTGTCCCATACATTGAGTTTGCACACCGACTGTGCCATTGTGCGCTACATGTGCGGAAACACGTTTTGGGCAGGATGTGAAAAATGACAGCTGTACTGCTCATAAGGAGGTGTGGAAAAATGGCAATGTTGGAAATCTGGAGTGGAAATATTGAAAATTTGCAAACCTACCAGCATGCGTGGGAACTGTGCAACGCACACTCGTAAAACAGTCATTTTTAGGAATTCTGTCACCAAAAATTTCAACATTGCCATTTTAAGATCTCTGCTCATGAACAGTGACACTGTGATTTTCTTAATGTGTCCCATACACTGAGTTCACCCAACGACTGCGCCATTGTGCGCTACATGGGTGGAAACACATTTTGGGTGAGATGTGAAAAATGACAGCTGTACTACTCATAAGAAGGTGTGGAAAAATGGCAATGTTGAAAATCTGGAGTGGAAATATTGAAAATTCATAAACCTATGAGCGTGCGTAGGAACTGCACAACGCACGCTCATAAAACAGTCATTTTTAGGAATTTTTTCACCAAATTTTCAACATAGCCATTTCAAGACCTCTGCTCATGAACAGTGTCACTGTGATTTTCTTAATTTGTCCCGTACATTGATTTCGCACACCGACTGCGCCATTCTGCGCTACAAGGGCGGAAACACATTTTGGGTGAGATGTGAAAAATGACAGCTGTACTACTCATAAGACAGTGTGGTGAAATGGCAATGTTGAAAATCTGGAGTGAAAATATTGAAATTTCATGAACTTACGAGCCTGCGTAGGAACTGCATAAGCCTAGTTAAACAGTCATTTTGGAATTTTGGCACAAATTTTCAACATGGGGTTTTGGCCCCTTCTCATGAATGATGTCACTGTCATGGCGGTATTCAGTCCTGAAGGGTGATTTCGCAGTCACTGCACAGTCACTGCGCGAAATCACCCTTCGAGCCCGAATAACGCCATGACAGTGACATCATTCATGAGAAGGGGTCCCAAAAACCCCATGTTGAAAATTTGGTGCAAAAATTCCCAAAAATGCCTGAGATATGCAATAAAGTTGAACCCCTCCTATCTAGCCCATTATACAGCTTACCGGCATTTCCTCAGTTCGCGGTCGGCTTTGAAGAGTGCAGACGTGTTCCCGGTCCACGAAGAATCGTTGCGCGGAGTCGGAGGTAAGTATGGGGTGAGGGAGTGTGGGAGGCTGGATGCGCAGTGGGTGGGTGCGGGTTGTGGGAGGGTTCGGAGATGCGCTGGGACCGTTTTGTTTTACAGGGTAAAACAAAAAAAGACTTCGGGACCACTTGCCACACTGGGTGGGCTCCCAGCGGGCACAAGGACTTTGGGGGACATTCAGCCGATGGGGATTGGGCACCCCGTCGCAAAAATATATAAAAAACTTTGTGGGACGTTTGCCACGCTGGGTGGGCCTCAGCGTGGCACAAGGACTTTGGCGTTTCAGCCGACAGGGATTGGGCACCCCGCCGGGCAAATGACCGATTGCCACACTGGGTGGGCTCCAGCGTGACATCAACTACTGGGGGCGATGCAGCTCAGCCGGCGTGGATTGGGCACCCGTCGGTTGCTCACGCTGCGTCGGGGGCACGCCTGCGGCGGCTGGGGAAACTGCACATGAGCAGCTTCTTATCGCTGCTCACTCAAGCGTAGCTCCCCCTTTCAACTGTATGCTACTGCATTTTGGAGCGTGTCATAGACAGCTCCAAAATGCATTGGCTTACAGGGGCCGTGCCTGCCAGCACAGTGCCTGAATTGGAGGAGGAGGTGACACACCTCCGAAATCTCCGATGATGGCACTATGTTTCTTGCACATGCGTGCAAGCAAACATAAAAATGAACACACTGGTAAACTCGAGAGCTGCTGTTCTTATAGTGTCCTGTGGTGCTTTATGTAGCTGAAGATAGCTGATGCGCATTTTATTTTTTGGTTGAGACCAAAGGTACAAGTGAACTCAAGTGGGAATATCTTTGGTTGTATAGGTTAAATTGTACATAATGTCCAAAATGATCTGAAGTGTTAGAGAGGTTACTCAACAACGGAGCAAGTTCAGAAAATTAGAAGATGCCAAACAAAATTCCACTGGCTCACATGTAACAGCAGAAGAGGCTGCTTTCTCCCCAGGTCTTTCAAATGTTGGTATGGTAAGCAATGAGCCATTGTCTCTGATTCTTGATTCTCTGGTAAGTGTGAAGCAGAATTCAATTGTGCCAGGCAAAATTCTTTTTTTACTGCAAACAAAGAGGAGCCCCTCCCATTGAAGGTAAGGAAATATTTAATGCAATGCCTGCAAAGAAATCTCATGTCAAACTGCATGGGGGGATAACAAGATCCCCACAAAGAAAAATATAGCATCAATGATGTCTGAAGCGACCCAGAATACTGCAGGGGAGACAGGGAAGTAATGGAAACAAATTATGCCATGTTGTTTAATGTGCAGGAAGGGAATAGAAATGAGATTGCTAATGAGTTTGTGCTAGCTTTAGAAACACAAGAGTGATGAGTCAAACCCTCAGAACCTTCTGAAATCATGAAAGCAGTTACTTCCTTCAGAGAAGAAATGATGAAAGTACTGGGTGATATCAATGTATCTATCAAAGGTATCTCAAAATCAGTTAACACCCTGACTGAGAAATTAGCAGTGCTGGCAATTCGCACACAAGATGTACTGTAGAATAGTGGGTATCGCAAATAGAAGATATCAAAGGCCCTTTACTTAAAACCCAGACAATACATGATAAACAGCTTCAAAATTTGATGAAAAAAGTTGCTGAAATGGAGGATAGATCAAGAAGGGGGAACATAAGAATCTGTAACATTCCAGAGGGTCAGGAGGGTATGAGGGATTCTGTGCCATTTTTTGAGAAAATGTTAATAGAATCAATGGGAAGGAATTACCCAGATCAAAAAGTAACCCTGGATAGAGTACATAGAGCAGGATCATGATTTACAAATGTATCACAGAGCTATCCAAGGGTCATATACTGTATGTGAAACTCCACAGATATAAGGATAAAGAAGCCATACTACAGAAGGCAAAATCAGAAAGGGGACTTAAGTTTCAGAATATCAATTTTAATGCATATCCTGACCATTCAACAGAAACTAAACAAAAACTTTTTAATCATGTAAAAAAAAAAAAAAAAAACAAACTTTATGATTTGGGTATTAGATTCACAATTATGTATCCAGCAAAATTGTGCTTTGTGGTTAGCAGAGTACTGTGTACCTTTGATGATCACGGGGAAGCCGAAGACACTTTTTTAAATGGTGTTATAATAAGAACTTATACCAGCAGGCAAAACCTTCACCAAGGCAAGTGAGCCAGCATCCTTACCAAAATCAGAACACTACAAGCTCAGAGTTATAATTGTTTTATGTATTACAGAAAGAAAAGCAGAAAGTAATGGGGGAGAACAAAAAAATGGAAGGGAGAGAAAGAAAAGTACCACCCATTGTAAATCTTAATTTCCTATGCATTACCAGCTACCTCCTTCTATATATTGTGAGAAACCTGAAAAGGAGATTCACAATAAAAAAATTAAAATAAAAGAGAGAAGAATGGCAACAGATATATGAAGATGTATATAAAGGAAAGAAAAAAGGAGAATAAAAGGAAAATATAAAAGATGGAAAAAATATATATCCCCCTTATCTGCTTGTAGTTTTTCATGTGAGTTAAAGCCATTTCCCTGTATTATTCTCAGTGCTATTCTAAGATACCCTCCCCCTTACATGTCTTAATGGATTTCTATCTTTAAAAAAAAATCTAAAAATAGTGATGAGATGGGACACCTCCTTGCCTTCTCATTATTTATATGGGTATAACTTATTTTTCCTTATTACTTGTGATAAATATTGAATTACAAAAAAAAAAAAATGACCTAGGTGGCATCTTGCTGGCACAAGAGATGGCTTTCTTTCCATCTCTGCTAATAGGAGAGGTGGTTAAGGAGAAAATTATTTTCTCCCTTAGGTGCTTAGGTGCACTTGGGTGTTGTGTATTGGGTGATGGGGAGCACAAAAAAAGCTACAGAAAATATAGAAAGAAATATAATAATAAAAAGGGCCACAGGATCTAGGATTTGGTGTTTTATATAAGAGTGGTTAAAACAATTGATGAAATAAAACAAAAAATGGCAAACATCTTGAAAATTGCATTTTGGGATGTTAAAGGCTTAAGACAGAGAGTCAAAATAAATAAAATAATCAACTACCTTGACAAAAACAAATAAACTGTGTCTTATTACAAGAAACCCACTTTTTAGAAAAGGATTTTCAATGGTTTAAAAAGAAATGGGGTCAAGGGATATTCTCATCTTTTAATTCAAACTCTAGAGGTGTAGCAATATTTTTTTGTAAGTATAGAGTGAAACTGCAAATTGTTAGAAAAATTATAGACCAAAATGGAAGGTACATTAATTATGGAAGTAGAACTGGGGTCTAATCATTTTACTTTAGCCACAACATATGTAATAGTCCAACTTTTCTTTGAAATTTTTTTTTACAAATAACTACTTTTATGGCTCTATACATAATTGGAGGAGACTTTAATTTAAAACCAAAGAAAGCAGACAGGACTTCCAATACTTTACATAATTTTCAATCTACTATAAGAACTATTAAAAATGTTATGTTGGACCTCAAACTGATAGATCGGTGGAACCAATCTAATCCCCCAACAAAGACATTTTCATATTATTTTACAGTTTATCAGTCATACTCACAAATTGATTATTTCTTGATTTCTGAAACATTAAGCTATAGAATGAAAAAAGTAGATTATCCTGGCATTATGAGCTCAGACCATTCACCCTGCTTTCTAGATATAGAATTATTGGATGGATATCCTACACCAGATAGCTGGAAAATGCATATTACTTTATTAAAACACCAGGAAATAAGTGAATCATTGGCTCAAGATAGCACAGATTTTTTTATTAGAAATATAGAACAAGATATTAATATATTAATTATCTGGGATGCATTCAAAGTTTGGCTCCAGTCTAAACTACAAAGGTTAAAGAACAATAGAAAGAGAAGATGGGATCAACAATAAAAGCAGTTAGAAAGGGAAATTCTTACATTGGAACAAATACATACTACAACGTTAGATAAAAATATATTTAACCAACTAATATAAAAAAAGGAGACTTATAATGCACTGTTAACAGAAATATCAGAAACACAAATTTTATAGGCTAGGTTCAATTATTATATTAACTCAGACAAACTTTTAAAATTAATGGCATGGCAACTAAAAAAAGATCAAGAACACAATAATATCACAATAATAAGAAATAAAGAAACACAGCCAGGCAACTCAGAGTAAAGGATTTTAACCTCTGGCTGAGGAAGTGATGTGGAGAGGAGGGATTCACATGTCTGGGAGACTGGGGGATACATGGGGGGGATGAACACCTGTACGCAAGAGACAGGCTACATATAAGTGACACGGGGGCTAGATTACAAAGAGCAAAATGTCAGGGGTACATTGATGAGAGGCTGGGGTAAACTGGGATTTAAACTAGACAGGGGGAGTGCGGCACCTTGGGGGAAGGGGATCCTCGGCCTAATGGGGACAACCCAGCCTGCACTCTCCCAGCACGAGAGGCAAGGGACAGATTAAGGAGGGGATACTATAAGGGTGGGGGGTTGGATGGGAATTCTAGCCAATGCCAGGATCCTAGGTAACAAAATGGCAGAATTGGAGGCAGTGGTGAGGCTGGATGACCCAGACCCAATAGCAGTAACAGAAACATGGTGGATGGAGGGACATAGCTGAGAGATGGAACTACAAGGGTACAATCTATTTAGAAGAGATAGACAGGGTAAAAAAGAGGGGGGGAGCGTAGCCCTGTGTGTGTGCTGGAGGGGATAGAGACAGTGGAAGGTGGGGTGTCAAGGGATCTGCTGAGATCCTTTGGGTTATGTTGGGGAGTAAGGAGAGGGGGCAATAAGGATGGGGTGGTATACAGGCCGCCTCATCAGGGTGAGGAGGTGGATCAGGAACTGGCTAGGCAGATACAGGAAAGAGCCAGAAAAGGGGAAATCCTAGTGGTGGGAGACCCTAACCTACCAGAAGTGGACTGGCAAATTCCAGTGGCCACAATGGAAAAGAGCAGGGGCTTATTGGAATCTTAAGCCAGCTAGTTAAGGAACCTACTAGGGGGAGGCTACACTAGATGTCATCTTAACTAATGGAGACAGAATAGGGGAGGTTGAGGTTGGGGAAAACTTGGGGGACAGTGACCACTGGATGGTCAAGTTCTCCATCCAGGCAGGGGCTGAATTGGGAAGGTCATTCACTAGGGTGCATGACTTCAGGAGGGCAAGGTTCGAGAAAATGAAGGCATCTTAAGAAGAGAGCTTGCAGGGATCCAGGAGCTGGAGGAGGTAGAGCAGCTGTGGGAAGTAATTAAGGGAGGAATTCTCAAGGCCACAGAGCAATGCATCCGGAAAATCAGCAAACATAAAATGGAAGAAAACCACTGTGGTTCATGGCAGGGGTTAAGGAGGCAGTCAAGGAGAAGAGAAAGGCCTTTAAGGCCTACAAAAGGTCACATTGGATAGCAGAAAAGAGGATCTACAAGGATAAACTCAGGGAAGCAGGAAGAACAATTTGGAAGGCAAAGGCAAGCACAGAGGAGAAAATAGCAAGGGAGGTGAAGAGGGGCGACAAGAGATTTTATAGTTATGTGAGTGATAAGGGGAAAAACAGGCAAGGGACTCCAAAACTTGGGGGGGTAGAATAGCTGTAGGAAAAGAGGAGAAGGTAAGTCTCTTAAATGAATATTTTACATCCATTTTCCTGACAGAGAAGGAAGGGAAAGGGCCTGAATTGTATAGGAAGGGGAAGGAGGGCAAGGAAGTAGATACAAGTCCCTTCACAGTGGAAAGGGTGATGGAGGAGCTGGGAAGGCTAAAAATGGACAAGGCTAGGAGGCCTGACCAGGTACAGTACACCCAGGGATGCTTTGGGAGCTAAGGGTGGATCTGGCAGGGCCTCTGGCAAGGCTGTTTAATCTATCCCTGGACTCAGGGAGGGTCCTGGGAGACTGTAAAAAGGCCAAGGTTGTACTGATATACGAGGGAGGGAGAAAGGAGGAGCCTGGCAACTACCGCCCAGTCAGTCTCACCTCGGTTGTGGGCAAGCTGATGGAAACTCTCATAAAAGAGAGACTGGTAGAGTACCTAGAGGAGGAGGGTCTGTGTGATGATAACCAACATGGGTTCACAGGTGGCAGGTCTTGCCAGACCAACCAGATAGAATTTTTTGAGGGGGTTATGGAGGTATATGATCAGGGGGCAGTGGCTGTGGCCTATCTGGATTTCTGGAATCTGTTTGACTCCATCCCACATAAAAGGTTGGCAAGCAAATTGAGCAGTCTGGGGGTGGGTGTTAGGCTTGCAAAGTGGGTGGAGAATTGGCTGGACGGGAGGACCCAGAGAGTGGAGGTCAATGGGAAGCACTCCGGGGAACTAAGGGTGATGAGCGGGGTGTCACAGGGGTCGATGTTGGGGCCCATGCTATTTAATGTGTAAATGGGGGACTTAGCGGAGGGTCTGAATGAAAAGGCATGTTTGTTCATAGATGACAAAGTTATATAATAGGATGGATGCTCTGGGGGAGGGGGGAGGATGAAGCAGGATGTAGCCAGGCTGGAGGAGTGGGCAGAAAAGTGGCAGCTGCAGTTTAATGCAGAAAAGTGCAAAATAATGCATACAGGTCAAAATAACCCAAGAGCCACTTACTACCTGGGGGTATCACTGCAGGTCATAGATCAGGAAAAGGACCTAGGGAAATGGATCATGGACACATTAAGGGCTAGGAGGCAGTGTGAACGGGAGCTGGGAAAGCAGTAGGGGTGCTGGCATGCATTGGGAGGTGATCATACCATTATATAAAACACTGGTCCAGCTTCAGCTGGAGTATGGAGTTCAGTTCTGAGGCTCCACCTGCAGGGGGACAAGGTTAGGCTGGAGAGGGTACAGAGAAGGGTGACCAAGATGATTCAGGGGATGCAGGGGAGAACATATGGGGAAAGGCTGGAAGAACTTAGTCTTTATATGCTGGAAATGAGATGAGAAAAGGGGGACATGGTGGAAATCTTCAAGTATATGAAAGGAATAAACAAGGTTAGGAGGGATAGCATCTTCAGGCTGAGTGAAAATAAAACCACCAGAGAGCATGCTTATAAAATGGAAGGGGTTCAATTTAAGGGGAATGTAAGGGGGAGCTATTTCTCGGAGAGGGTTGTACAACTGTGGAACAGATTGGCAAAGTGGGTGGAGGAGGTTGACATGGTGGAGAAATTCAAAAGTGTGTGGGACAACTATATGGGGCTAGGTCATTCTCGATGCCCTACAGGGGGCATGCCTCAGACAGATAGTGTTGGAACCCACTCGGAAGGGAGCAATCTTAGACCTGGTACTCTCAAAGGGGGACAGAGAGAGGATCTCAGATCTAGAAGTGGGTAACCATCTTGGAACAAGTGACCACCAAACAGTGTGGTTCACGATAAACACGGGCTCCATTGCTTTGTCCACCTTCAGTTTTAGGAGTTCTTTCAGGACCACACAGTGTGGTTTGCGATAAACACAGTCGCAGAGTCAAGCCATACAAAAGTGAGGATACTGGACTTTAGGAAGGCTGACTTCGGCAAAATGGAAGAGTGCCTCAGAAAAGCACTAGCAAACAGGCAAGAAGGAGGGGTAGAGGAATAATGGGGAAACATCAGAACTGCCATCACAGAGGCAACAAGCCTCTGTGTGAAGCAAATAAACAAATCAAAACGAAAGAAAAAAAAACATTATGGTTCTCCAAAGAGGTGGCGGGCAAGGTTAGGGAGAAAAAGATAGCATTCAGGTAGTATAAGGAAACACAAAAGAAGCAGGACAGACAACCGTACCAGTTAAAGCAGAAAGAAGCGGGGAAGGCCGTCAGAATAGCAAAGGCCCAAACCAATGAAAAGATAGCCAGCTTGGTTAAGAAGGGGGATAAAATTTTTTATAGGTACTTTAGGGAGTAAAGAAAGACCAAGGGAGGGATAGTGAGGCTTAATAAAGGGGACAGTGGGTGGGCAGAGATAGACAGTGAAAAAGCAGGGATATGGAACGAATACTTCTGCTCAGTAGTCACAAAAGAAGAGGAGGAGGAGGAGGTACCTAATCCAATCAATAGAAGCACTCTGGATATGGGGGTCAATACCAGTCCTTTCACAGAAGAAAGGGTTCTGAAAGAACTCCTAAAACTGAAGGTGGACAAAGCAATGGGGCCTGACAAGATTCACCCCAGAATTCTAAAAGAACTTACGGGAGAACTAAGCGACACACTGACTACCCTTTTTAACATATCATGGGAGGATGGTGTGGTACCTAAGGACTGGAGGAGGGCGGATGTGATTCCCCTTCACAAAAGTGGGAGCAAAGCAGAGGCAGGAAACTACAGACCTGTTAGCTTGACCTCAGTGGTAGAGGAAATTGTGCAATCACTTCTGAAAGAAACAATTGTTGAGTACCTAGAGGCCAGTGGGTCACAGGACCCACAGCAACATGGATTCACAGTGGGAAGGTCATATCAGATGAATCTAATAGATTTCTTTGACTGGGTGACCAAAGTAGTAAACCAGGGAAGGGCTGTGAACATGGCCTAACTAGAAATTAGCAAGGCATTTGACACAGTCCCTCACAAAAGATTAATAAATAAATTAGTCAGCCTGGGAGTGGGTCCCAAGGTGGTAGCCTGGGTAAAAAATTGGCTGGTCAACTGGACAGAGCGGGTAATATTCAGTGGAGTCCACAGTGAAGAAAGGGGGGTTACTAGTGGGGTACCGCAGGGTTCAGTACTGGGTCCAGTCCTTTTTAATGTCTTTATAAGTGACATTGCAGAGGGACTGGAAGGAAAAGTATGCCTCTTTGCAGACAACACAAAGATCTGCAACAGGGTTGATACACAAGGGGGTGGAAAGGATGAGAAGGGACTTGACAAGGTTGGAGGAATGGTGAAAAGTATGGCAGCTTAGATTCAATGCAAAGAAGTGCAAAGTAATGCACCTGGGAAACAAAAACCCGGGAGGGAGGTCACGTGATGGCAGTCTGAAGATCAGCAGCAAGCTCCTGTAGCTCCACACCTCTCCTGCTAAAATCCACTGCTAACCATTAAATTTACAAATCAAGCAACTCAAAAATAGCAGTGTCTGCTGCAGAAACCCCTCTGGACTTGCACCAACTAAAACAAATGGAGGTATATATGAAAAAAGCACCTCCATGGGGACTCCCCTCCTCCAACACCGGAGAAGGAAATGGTTGTGAACTGCCCCAAACAACAGGCCACAGGCGCCACTAAAGCTCCAGCAACTCCAACTGCTCTCTCAGAGGAGAGATTTATTGAAATTATGCAGCCCATGCAAGCAGCGATCTCAAGCATTTCTGACAATCTGCACCAAATAAAATCATCTGTGGATGCACTTACCGTCAGAGTCGGTGACTCTGAAGCTAGGCTAGTTTCCCTGGAGAAAAAGCAGACTTGAGCCGAGCAAGACACCATGAGTATAGGCTGGAGAATCAAGAAATTAGAGGAGAAATTATAGGGATTGAAAGGAAGGAGGAGGAGGAACAACCTCCTGATTCTAGGAGTGACCAAGAAGGAAGAGGGGAATGCTCCTATACTAATCTTGCAAATGCTCTGCCAAAGAATTACGGGTCCATCACCGAACGGCATGACTTATGTTATAGAAAGGGCACATTAGGCCCTCCGCCCCCTGCCTCCACCCATCTCTCCACCCCAGCCCCTCATCTTTAAATGCCTTAATTTCTTGGACAAGCAGCACATATTAGCAAACTCTGCATAACACAAGATCTCCCTCAATCCGTTTGAGCGAAATGGCAAGAGATGCACCCAACAGTGTCGAAGCTGATTGCCACCGGGACACCCTTCCGAATGAGATACCCAGCGGTGCTTCAGGTGAAGAAAGGGGACCAGTGCCTATTTTTGAATCCAAGGAGCAGGCAGTCCAGGAGCTTAAGGTTTTATTACCCGACTTGTTTAAATGAGAAGGAGCTGACTAGTTTGCTGGAACTGATTTTCTCCCTAAACTGTGAATATAAGCTGTTTTTGCTCTGATTTTCTGGTAATTACAGGAGAGTCTTTTATTTGGGGTGAGTGATTCCCCGGGATTCGGCGAATGGTACTTCTGTTTGACTCGGCCACCCGAGCCGAAGACTGCTGCGCAGTGAGATGAGAGGGATCATTTTATTTCGTGGGCAGAGTGACTGATTGTTAGTGCTAATCCAGACTCACTGGGGGCTGATAGGCTGGAAATCATTTGCTATGGCCCGACCCGCTTGTTGAACTCTGGAAATGTTTGTTTTCTCTGTCAAGAGACTTGTTGCAGCCTTACAAACTTTACACAGCAGCTTTTCTACAATTGTAATGGCTCAGAGGAACCTGGGCATGGATGACATGTGTTAAACATTTTCCAAATCTGGGTGTCGTAATGAGGTTCTGGCCTTATTAGCTGCGTGTGGACTTTTCTTTAGCCTGAATATTTCCCTGTTCCCCTCCTTTTTTATTTATCCCAGCTTTATCAAAGTTTTGTGGGCACATTTTTGATTTCAAGCTTGGGCAGACTCAACAAATATTAATGGGTGGGGGGCATCTGGCCTCTCTATGGAACTGCAGCAGATTGCTGTGAAGAAAGATTATATGCTGAATACCCAGGACTCTATTTGGTGACTTGAGTATATTACTTACTGGGGACTTAATGCAAATGTTTTTGTTGTGATGTTATACTGCTTTTAGACTTTTGGATAGCGGGGGGAGGGGAGGGATTCTTGTGGTCTCAGGCTAGCGCCACAACATCACCTGATGGTGTGTGGGAAGTGGCGCAGTTGACTAGAACTGGGGTTTGTCCTTTTTCTTTGTGTTTTAGGGAAAAAAGACATTTTTGTTGAATGTTATTTTGGGTGGGGTGGGATAGGGGCTGTGGGGGTATAGGTGACCTGTGTAGAGACTATTGTACTATGGAGTTGTTTCAGAGGGGAGAGTGGCCAAGTGAATCATCTGGACATGCCTAGGAAAGGCCTAACCTTTTACATAGGAGTAAGGGAATTGGTGATTGCAGTGACCTTGGATTGCTAGGAAGACTTCAGGGTGTCCCACCAACCAGCATCCAACGACCCTACCTTAAAACCTTCCTCCCCCTTGGAAATTTAGTATAAGCAGTCCTTATACAATAGTGAGTTAGAATGTGAGGGGAGCTCAGGACAGGTGTAAAACACAAGTAATACTTAAGCACCTACTACACTTAAGAGCAGGGATTGCCTGCTTACAAGAGATGCATCTCTGGAGAGAAGATGTTCCCCTGTTATGTAAGACTTGGGTCGGGCAGGCCTTTGGGTTTGGGATATCCACGAGCCGAGGGGGAGTTGCTGTATTGATTTTTAAAAGAGTCCCCTTTAAATCAGAACAGGACGTTTGGGACCCTAATGGTCGATACATCCTCCTCCTCCACAGAATGCTCGAGTCCCAACCATTTCTCCTGGGAGCAATCTGTGGTCCAAACGTGGACTCCCCTCAGTTTTTTACGTATCTTCTGGGACTAGTGGTCTCAAACCCTCCTAAATTAACTATTTTAGGAGGGGATTGGAACATTACTTCACAATCAAACATAGATAAGCAGACCACTGGAGACGCAGCCTGTCCCCTGCCCAAAGAGCCCTGAAAGGCCTCATGCATGGGGCAGATCAGATCAATACTTGTAGAGTTTTGAATCCTGATGCTCAACGGTACACCTTTTTCCCCCTCCCCATAAGATGTACTCCAGAATCGACTACATAATGATTAGCTCCTTTGTGTTGCCTGGCATAGTGGACTCAGGTATACACCAAGGGTTGTGTCTGACCACTTGCCTATCTTTATTACCTACATACTGGGCCCAGAATTAGGAGAGATGCCCTATGGCACCTGAATACTCAGCTGCTTCAGAGACAGAACTCCCTTTTGCAGATCAGAGACTTTATTTCCCATTTCCTAGAGGCTAATATGAGATCTGTGTCTAGAACTGACATCATCTGGGCAGCTCTGAAATGTACCCTGAGGGGAGAGTGCCTTCATCTAACTGCTATAAAATTCCGGCAGGCCAAAAAACAAGCAGACTTATTACTTAACTCAATCAGAAACCTGAAATTCTCCATTAGCCATCAATCCCCAGAGGGAGAGTGGGCTCAACTACATAGTTTGCAAGCCAAATGTTCTGAGCTAATGTACCGGAGAGCAGAGCTTTCCCTGAAGTGTACAAAACTCAAATATCTGGATGCAGTTGAAAAGGCGGGTAAGCTGTTTGCTGTTAGGATCAGGCAAACCAAAGCCTCCCAATTTATATCAGGCCTTACATTTGATAAAGATGGTGCATTGGTTACTGCCCCCAGAGACATAGTAGTGGGTCTAGGACAATACTATCATTCCCTTTACTCTGAGGAGCAAGCTGGTGGCCCCTCTAAAAGGGACATTGCTGCATATCTCAACTCTGCTGAGCTTTCCAAACTATTCTCAGAGGAGGTAGTGACCCTAGGTAGCCGCATTGCTGTCTGGGAAGTAGAGCAAGCCATTGATAAACTCCTCCTTGACAAATCCCCTAACAACCTATACAAGGCCTGCCTTCCTGAACTTGCCTCCCTGCTTGCAGAACTCTATAACTTCTGGTTTGATGAATGCCTCTCAGAGTCAAATTTTTTAAAAGCTCTCATTACTCTCATTCCTAAACTGGGTAAGGACCCTCAATATCCTGAGAACTACAGACCTATCTCATTACTTAATTTAGATGTGAAAATCCTTGCCAAAATTCTTGCCAATAGGTTAGGACCCCTCATGGGTAGCCTCATTGGTAAAGAACAGGTCAGATTTATGGCAGGAAGATTCTCAGGGGACCACATGCATAAATTGCTGCATCTCCCCTCAGCATCGAGGGACTCAGACTCAACGGCTGTTCTTGTGTCCCTCGATGCTGAGAAGGCATTTGACTGGGTCTCCTGGGACTTCCTCTTTGTGGCCATGGCTCACTTTGTTTTCCCTGAGGAGTTTCTTAAATGGGTTCACATATTATACTCTTCCCCATCAGCCCAGATTTGGTGCAATAGTATCCTCTCTGACCCCTTTCCCTTATGTCAGGGCACCAGACAGGGATACCCACTGTCCGCTCTCCTTTATAACCTGTATTTGGAGCCCCTGATTAGAAAACTAGTTTCATCACCAGAATTACAGTGGATTAGAATAGGAGAGCAAAGATATGCCCTCTCAGCCTATGTAGACAATTTGTTGCTGCATCTGGTGGACCCGCAGGTGAGCATTCCATTGCTCTTGGAGGAAATGGAAGCATTTTCTAAGGTATTATACTACAAGCTCAACCTCTCCAAAACTAAGATATTCCCAATGAATAATATAATTTCTCAGGTGGATCTGGCTGAATATAACCTCTCATGGGAAGCAAAGTCTTTGACTTATCTAGGTATTAAGGTGACCAGAAATATACCTACAATGATCAAAGCAAACTTCTCAGACTTGCTGAGCATTCTCATATCAGATTTAGATCAATGGGGTGCCCTTCCCATGTCATTCTGGGGGATGTTCAACATTGTAAAGATGAACGTACTTCCTTGCATCTTGTACCCATTGGGCATGCTTGTCCCCCCCCCAAAACCTGGTTCTTCAAGCTACAGAAAATGCTCAATTGTTTTATGTGGGGGGATAAGGGAGTTAGGTGAGCCTACTTTAAACTCACAGCTCCTAAATCCCAAGGTGGGCTGGTGGCTCCCTCCTTCTTCACATACTATTGTGCACACCATGTCAGTAAGCTGGCTCACTGGACACATGAGGAATGACTGGAAGGCCCCCAAATCTATATACCTCTTTGGCTCCCAATAGAGAGGTCTTTGGCCACACAGAATCATTGTGCCCTTGCATCTCTAATATACACTACCCCTAGACTGCTCCCCAGATCACTGAGGAACACCCCAATAGGTTGGTCCCTTAGAGCTTTGCACCAATTGCAAAGTCATCTTTCCCTTAATTGGCATATATCTCTGGATCAGACGATTTTGGGTAATCCCCATTTCAAAACTGGGTATAAACCCATCACAACCTCGTATTGGCCCCCCCAGTAGGGAAAAAACTCTCTGATTTCTGTACTGGTGGTTGAATAATCCCATTCAATAGTTTTCATCTCCAATTTGAGGGTCAGGATTGCTCTGTCTTTAAGTACATGCAGTTCAAAGAAACACTAGTTGGTTTTACGGGGAAAGGGTTGGTGCTATCGACTCCTAAAGTAGCTTTGCTCTCACTTACACAGGTGGCTGACCAGTCCCATGCAGTTTCTAAAGTGTATAAAGAATCGCAATCTCTAGATCCCCACCTCCCTCAAGGTGTCTGCTATTACTGGACCCAGGAACTTCCTCTCGTAGCTGAGGTAAATTTCTGGAAGAAACTATGGCATAATGCATACAGGTTTGAGAAACAGGATAGATTGCATTTAATTCAATTCAACATAATGCATAATTTGTATTTTACTCCTGTCAAACTCCATAAAATGGGAAGGCTCCATTCCCCCATTTGCCCAGAAACTCTCTAACATATGCTGTGGACTTGCCCAAGGTACAGACTTTCTGGAAAGCTATTTAGCAATTGTTGGTCCCACTTCTTGGGTTCGAACCTCTATTTACCCCTGAGGCTTGCTTGCTGAACGGTTTTCCACATGGTACCCTTAGAGTGTGGAAAGTGCACATGGTTTTGATTTCAGCCATGGCTAAATTATTAATTATGAGACACTGGAAGTATGAGTCACTCCCTTTAGTGATAGAGTGGCACAGGGAAATTTTACAGGCACTATACTTGGAGAAACATATTGCCTCAATGGCTAATAGGCTGAACGCTTACCAAAACAAATGGGTATCCTTAGATGCCTTACTTGCTTTATGGATGCCTTAACCTTACTCATGTAGCTTGATAGATAACTAGACTGTTCTCTGACTAGATATTAGAGGATCTCACTTGGCCTGGGGAGGGATTGGGTTTGGTGGGAGGGTTCTTTTTTAGTCTAGTAAACATTGCCTGTGTTAGAATAGGATGTTTTGTGTTGAAGGGTGGCACCTCTTGGCTATCTAACTATGTGTCTTTATACCCTTGATTGGTTGTTTATATAGAAATGACAATAAAGTATATTGAATGACAAAAACAAAAACCTAGGGGAAGAGTACACAATGGGGGAGGAAGTATTCGCAACAACAAAAATGGAAAGGGACCTGGGGTAGTCATATCAGATGACCTAAAGGTGAGCAAGCAATGTGAGAAGGTAGTAAGGATGGCTGGGGGAATAATGAGATGCATAGGGAGAGGCATCGCCAGTAGAAAACAGGAAGTTGTTATCCTCTGTACGGACAGCTGGTGAGACCCCATCTGGAGTATTGCATGCAGTTCTGGAGACCGCATCTCTGCAAGGACATAGAGAGGATGGAGGCAGTCCAGAGAAGGGCAACTAAAATGGTGCAGGGTCTGCAACAGAAGCCATATGAAGAGAGACTAAAGGAGCTTAATATGTATACCCTCAAGGAAAGGAAGGAGATGGGAGACATGATAGAAATGTTCAAGTACCTAAAGGAAATCAACAAAGTCCAAGAGGGTTGAATCTTTCAGAAAAAGAGATGTGCAAGAACAAGGGGGCACAGTTTGAAGATAGAGGGGGGATGGCTCAGGGGCAATGTCAGGAAGTATTTTTTCACAGAGGGGGTGGTGGGCACATGGAACGGCCTTCCTGAGGAGGTTGTGGGCTCAACAACAGTGGGGGAATTCAAGAATGCACGGAACAGACATAAGGCAATTCTGGTGGTGGTAGGAAGAAGTAGGCTGTTGGTTACCTAGGATCTGCAGCTTATCCAGTAGGTAGGGAAATGGGCAGACCTGCTGCTGAGACTGAGACAGGGAGAGTGAGAATGCAGCCACTGCTTCCTTGAATCAAGGATGTTATTTTCTAGACTACGCTGAACTGAATTATTACATTCTGAACCTGTGTAAGTAACTAGTATTGATTCTGTTTTTGGGGTGGACTTTTCTTAGTTTTAACTTTAATTTGCCAGGAAGGAACTGTAGCTGGGAGATATTTGCAGCTAGTTGTGACTAGACCTGTTACTTAGCCTTTGTGAAATAGGTGTAGGTTAACTGGAGGAGCTGAACGGGGCTTAGTTAAACTGAAGATTTATAACTGAAGTTGTTTGTGGTCTCTGTCTGCTGAGACTGAGACAGGGAGAGTGAGAAAGCAGTCACAGCTTCCTTGAATCAAGGAGGTTATTTTCTAGACTACACTGAAGTGAATTATAACTTTTTGGACCTGTGTAAGTAACTAGTATAGATTCTGTTTTTGGGGTGTACTTTTCTTAGTTTTAACTTTAATTTGCCAGGAAGGAACTATAGCTGGGAGATATTTGCAGTCAGTTGTGACTAGACCTGTTACTTAGCCTTTGTGAAATAGGTGTGGGAAAGGAAGGAAGGCACTCCTCGGGGTGGAGGGTAAGAGTTGTAGGTGATTGTTTCTGGATGGCATAGATTTACTCCCACCCACCCTTCCTCACCCCACCCACCCCAAGCTCATAACTTCCTTTATAGCAGGGTCTCTGACATCACTTCCCCAAAACTGCTAAAGGCACAACACACTGAATAGGGGGTAGAGACACTCACAAGCTTGCACACACTAAAACAAAAACAAAAAACAAAAAAGCATCTGTAACCGGAAGGGACACAGACATATGGGGAGTGGTGCAATGCACTGGCTCTGGAGAGACAGTCTTCCGGGAGACATTCTGGAGACTGCACTGCTGCCCTATTTGCAGGCACCTCTCTGGTCTGAGGGAGGAGGTTGTTCATCTCCATGCTGACCTGGCAAGGATTCGGGAATCCTGCTCCCCCACCCAGGAACCACCCAGGCCACCGCCACTACCTCAGAGGTTGCCAAGAAAGAAGAGTAGTTGGACCACGGTGGACTCAGGGAGGGTTAGGGTGGTGGAACAGAGGCACATCCCTCCAGTTGTACCTCTCCATAATTCATTCGCCACTCTGGTGAAGCATGGTTCCTCTATGGAGGCACCTGCAGTGGAGACCAAGGAGAATACTGGGAACCTCCACAATGGAGACCCACAGGAGGGTGGCCCAGGACCCCACAGGGGAAGGAGGCAACTCCTGGTGGGAGACTCAATTGTTAGGAGGTAGAACTGGGGGAGGGAGGGGAAAGGGAGGTAAGGGGCCTGCCCGGCACCAAGGCTTGGAGGGACAGGAAATGAATCCTCAGGATCATGGGAGCAATGGCAAGGGGGAGGGAGCTGGATGTCATTATCCACCTAGGGATGAATGACCTGGCTGAGAATGGGATCAGAGCAGTGCAACAGGAGTTTGTGGAGTTGGAGAGGGGCCTTTGACAAGTAGCACACACGGTAACTTTCTCAGAAGTGCTACCTTACTCCACACCATGGGATTCAATGACTGGTTGAAAAGCTGGTGCAGAGCTCAGGAATTTGGCTTCACTGGGGACTGGGGCTCCACCTAGAGGGATGCAGGCCTATGCAGGCATGATGGTCTGCATCTATCCTGAAGGGGAACCAGGATCCTAGGTGATAGGTTTAAATGCTTCAATGGCAAGCATTAAAACTAGCCAAGGGGAGGCACTGAAGAGGAGAAGGGAAATCCTAGCCCCCCCCCAAAAAAATCAGGGTAATTAGTGAGGTAAACACCAAGCTAGAGCAGTCGATAGGGAGAAGGGCGGGGTAAATGGAGAAAAAGACAAAGGCAGTAGGGACAGGGATGGGGCAAAAAGAAAGAAAGCCATAAAAAAATGGAGGGTACTGAGTACCAATGCCCATAGACTAGGTGAAAAGCTCCCTTGAAATGGTGGCCTTGATGGAAGAGGGATGCCTGGATATTGTGGCAGTCACAGAAACATGGTACACAGAGAACCATGACTGGGATGTCAACATACCAGGGTACATAATCTACAGGATGGACAGGGAGGGAAGAAGAGGAGGAGGAGTAGCTCTCTATGTAAGGGAAGGGATCAAAGTAACAGAACTAAAGGGTAAACAGGGAGGAGAGGAGGCACTGTGGGGCACCCTGGAGACTGGAAATGGCTCCACAATCCACACAGGGGTTGTATATAGACCCCCATCTCAGA
The DNA here is from genome assembly GCA_016271365.2 of Neoceratodus forsteri. Classification (NCBI taxonomy): domain Eukaryota; kingdom Metazoa; phylum Chordata; order Ceratodontiformes; family Ceratodontidae; genus Neoceratodus; species Neoceratodus forsteri. The sequence continues at coordinate 1,192,720,912 of CM057453.1, forward strand.
GGGAGGAAATGGACAAGGAAATGATAGAAGGTATCCTTGGGATGGCAGAGAAGGGGAGATATTGCTGATGGGGACCTGAATATGCCAGATGTTGACTGGAGCACCTTTGCTGCATCCACATCCAAGAGCAGTGCAATTCTCGATGTCCTACAGGGGGCATGCCTCACACAGCTAGTTTTGGAACCCACTTGGGAGAGAGCAATCTTAGACCTGGTACTCTCAATTGGGGACAGAGAGAGGATCTCTGATCTTGAAGTGGGTAGCCATCTGGGAACAAGTGACCACCAAGCAGTGTGATTCATGATAAACTTAGCTGTAGAGTCAAGCCACACAAAAGTGAAGGTACTGGACTTCAGGAGGGCTGATTTTGTAAAAATGGGAGAGTGCCTCAGAAAAGCACTAGCAAACAGGCAAGAAGGTGGGGTGGAGCAACAATGGGGAAACATCAAAACCACCATCACAGAGGCAACAAGCCTTTGTGTGAAGCAAATAAACAAATCAAAATGAAAGAAAAACACACTATGGTTCTCAAAAGAAGTGGTGGGGAAGGTAAGGGAGAAAAAGATAGCATTCAGGAAGTATAATGAAACACAGAAGGAGCAGGACAGTGAACTGTATCAGTTAAAGCAGAAGGATGGGTAAGGCAGTCAGAATAGCAAAGGCCCAAACTGAGGAAAAGATAGCCAACTCAGGTTAAGAAGGGGATAAAACCTTTTATAGGTACATTAGGGAGCAAAAGAAAGACTAAGGCAGGGATACTGAGGCTGAAACAAGAGGAAGGTGGTTGGGCAGAGAGCGACAGTGAAAAGCAGAGATACTGAATGAATACTTCTGCTCAGTATTCACAATGGAAAAGCAGGAAATACCTAATCCGGTCAATAGAAGCACTCTGGATAGGGGGTTGATATTAGTCCTTTCACAGAAGAAAGGGTTCTGAAAGAACTCTTAAAACTGAAAGTGGATAAAGCAATGGGCTGATGGGATACACCCCAGAATTCTAAAAGAACTAAGGAAGAACTAGTAACACCACTAACTACCCTTTTAATAAATCATGGGAGGATGGTGTGGTACCTGAGGACTGGAGGAGGGTGGATGTGATTCCTTCACAAAAGTGAGACAAGAAAGAGGCAGGAAACTACAGACCTGTCAGTTTGACCTCAGTGGTAGGGAAATGATGGAATCACTTCTGAAGGAAAGAATTGTTGAGTACCTAGAGGCCAGTGGGGCACAGGACCCAAGGCAGCATAGATTCACAGCAGGAAGGTCATGTCAGACAAATTTAATTGATGTCTTTGACTGGGTGACCAAAGCAGTAGACCAGAGAGGAGCTGTGGACATGGCCTACCTAGACTTTAGCAAGGCATTTGACACAGTCCCACACAAAAGATTAATAAACAAATTAGCCAGCCTGTGAGTGGGTCCCAGGGTGGTAGCCTGGGTAAAACACTGGTTGGACAACAGGACACAGTGAGTAATAATAAATGGAGTCCACAGTGAAGAAAGGAGGGTTACTAGTGGGGTATCGCAGGGTTCAGTACTGGGGCCGGTCCTTTTTAATGTCTTTATAAGTGACATTGCAGAGGGACTGGAAGGGAAAGTATGACTCTTTGCAGATGACACAAAGATCTGCAACAGGGTTGAATCACAAGGTGGGGTGGAAAGGATGAAAAGGGACTTGGCAAGGTTGGAGAAATGGTCAAATGTATGGCAGCTTAGATTCAATGCAAAGAAGTGCAAAGTAATGCACCTGGAAATCAAAAACCCAGGGGAAGAGTACACAATGGGGGCTGAGTTCCTGACAACAACAAAAATGGAAAGGGACCTGTGGGTAATCATATTGGATGACCTAAAGGTGGGCCAGCAATGTGGGAAGGCAGTAAGGAGGGCTGGGGGATACTGGGATGCATATGGAGAGGCATCACCAGTGGAAAACAGGAAGTTGTTGGCCTTCTGTACAGACAGTTGGTAAGACCACATCTGGAATACTGTGTACAGTTCAGGAGACCCCATCTCCGCAAAGACATAGACAAGGTGGAGGTTGTCCAGAGGAGGGCAACCAAAATGATGCAGGGTCTGCATCAGAAGACATATGAAGAAAGACTAAAGGAACTAAAGATGTATAGCCTCGAGGAAAGGGTGGGGGGACATAATAGAAACTTTCAAATACCTCAAGGGAATCAACAAAGTCCAAGAGGATAGCATCTTTCAGAAAAAGAGAGATGTAAAACAAGGGGCACAATTTGAAGATAGAGGGGGAACGGCTCAGAGATAATGTGAGGAAGTATTTCTTCACAGAGAGGGTTCTGGATACATGGAGCAGCCTTCCTGAGGAGGTTGTAGAGTCAAAAACAGTGGGGGAATGCAAGAATGCATGGGACAGACATAAGGCAATTCTAGTGGGGGGTAGGAAGAAGTAGGTTGTTGGTTAACTAGGATCTGCAGCTTATCCATTAAGCGGTCCTTATCTGCCATCAAATTCTATGTTTCTATGTAGACTGGGTGGGCCAAGCAATCCTTATCTGCTGTCAAAGTCTATGTTTCTATGTGCCCGATTCCAAGACGAATGTTGCAACTCTTAGGCGTCTGCAAGTTGTGAAATACACTGCTACGCCAGGGACCCTGTGCCCTATTTCAGAAAAGGCAGAGTCCCCAGCACTTACAACCTGCAGCCTGTGGCAGCCACAGGGTTGTGCCACAGAAAGGGCACACCAGACATGGGTGCCGCAAGCTGCCAACAGAAGGGTGCAGCCCCCCAACCCCAAAACAAGCCCGTAAGACCCTGTTGGCCATGGAGGGGGTTGGCACTGTGGAACAGGTGCAGGGGTGGCACTGGTAAAATTCAGAACCTGGTGCCAGTGGGTGGTACCCCGGTATTGGGAGGGGTTGCTATGTAATGGGGGGTCCATGGGGCACGGCTGTGTGTGGGTCACAGCACTGCAGGGGAGCAACCACCATTTTGCCTGGATGGATGCCCCTTAGACCGGCTAACTGCTGGTCTAAACCAGCAGTGCCAGAGTGGGTCTCAGAATTGTATAACTGGGTAAGGCAGCTGTCCTCTCCGAATAGGGTGCAGTTACTGTATTAACCTCCCCCTTCTGCCATGCTGCAGAGGCTTGCAGTGGCAGATGTCTCCTTGGGTGCAGATTGCCTGTGCCATGACACAGGCCGCCTCTTGAAATCCCAGCCAGCGTAATGCATGGTGCAAGATGTGACTTGTGCCATTGGGTTTGGCACAAGTTGTTTTGTGACATGTGGAAATGCTCTGAATTGGGCCCTTTTTCTAGGAGAGAAAGGAAGCAAAAGGGAGGTGGGGCAATTCCTCGGCAGATTAGATAGGACAAATAGTCTTTTTCTGCTGGCACAATTCTATGATTCTATGATAAGGTAAAGAATATAAAAATCCAAAAGAAATAAATAAGATCTTTACAGTATTTTATATAGATCTTTACACAACACAAAACTCATCAGATAATGATGCTGCTAAAAAATATTTAGAGAAGTTAAGTCTCAATCAAATATCACCAGCACTGAAAATTTCATTGGATAGTCCCATAATAGATTTAGAAGTAGAGAAAACTATAGAAATACTTAAAATAGGGAAAGGACTGGGACCAGATGGCTTCCAAGCTGAGTTGTTAAAAAAAATTAAAAGGTCTTCTAGTCCCTGTACTTACAAATTTGTTTAATGAAATATATATAGTTTTTTTTTTGGTTGTTGATTGGGTAAGTACATTAGATAAATTCTGCCTATTTTCAGGCATGACCCGGGGGGAGGGGGATACAGATGAATGCCAACTGACCTTGAACCAGATTAAGTTGTTGGAGGTATTTTAAGTATATACCCTTAATGAAGCTCCATCAACCTTTTGTGAAGCCCTTATTCATTTGTTTCATAAGCAGGGCAAGAACCCAGACCAATGCAAATCATATAGACCTATATCTCTACTTAATGTACAGTAGACTATAAAATATATGCAAAAATCTTGGCTAAAAGGCTTGAGGGGGTGCTCCCAGCACTAATCAACCAAGATCAAAACGGCTTTATTAAAGGAAGGAGAATAACAGAAAATATCAGACGTACAAGAAGCATAATGTCTAATACAAATAATCATGATGCTATTCTCCTCACAGCTGATGCTGAAATGGCATTTGAAAGAGTTGGGTGGATCCGTATCATTTTAACATTACAAAAAATGAACTGTGGAGAAAAATTCATTAAAAGGATTAAAATTATATATTAGAAACCAACAGCACAGATTAAAACAAATAATATAATATTTAGCCATTTAAACTCTCCAGGAGCACAAGGCAGGGCTGCTCCCTCTCGCCTCTGATCTTTGCTCTGGTTATGAAACCCCTAGCTGAGGCAAACCCTCAAATTATAAATATTGAACAAAATTGCTAGGTACATAAAATAAACTTATACACAGATGATGTTTTATTATATTTGAGACATGCCATAAATCAATAGAAGAATTTATACATCTATCAATAGAATATGGTAAAGAATCAGGATATAGGATCAATTGTAAGAAGTCCCCTAATTCTAAAAAATAGATAACAATTCAAATTTTCAATTACCCAACAACTGTCCCTGCCCTATAGTAGACCAATTTAAATATCTGGAAATTATGCTCACTAATAATTTAGAAGACTCATATCCCTATAATTTAGAACACAATTGCTAAAAGAAATAAAAAAAGTTACTGATAGGTGGTGCTCTCTTCCACTAACTTTAATAGGAAGAGTAAGTGTTATAAAAATGCAAGTATTACCAACATTTATATATATATATTTCAAACCCTTCCATTAATGGTACTGAGTATATGTTTTTAAAAAACTACAAAAAAATTATAACAAACTTTATATGGCAAAATAAAAACCTAAAAACCTCCAATGATAAGCTGGTCCTACCTAAAGAAAGAGGTGGACTGGCACTACCTGAATTCTATAAATATTACCTTTATCTGGAAATGGCTTAACCCTTCTCAGAATTCCCATAAGACAGTAGATATGGAAACGAGGATGTATGACTATGAAAAACTGATTAATCTACTGTTCTCTGGATATTATTTGAAGAAAGATAATAGAAATAAGGGTAATCAGGCAGCATATATTACAATGAGAAGTTGGTGTGAAATACATAAGATTTTAAAATATAAAATAGGGGTTACTCACTATTCACCTATATACAATAATTACTATCTCCCCCATCAATAAATGATGGAGCAAATAAAAAGTGATGGATATTAGGACTATATGAATGCAGTCAGCTATTTTCTAAGAAACAATTTAAATCTTTTGAGTAGCTAAAAAATCAATATAATATTCCTGATATTCATTACTATAAATACTTACAAATAAGTAACTTTATCATAAAAAACAATAGTAACTTGAAACTACTGTCTACACCCATTTTGGATATATTTATAGAACAAAAAGAAAATAAAGCCCTAATATCAAAACTATATGCCAGTTTATTTCCTATAATAACTAAGGCTATAATGACATTAAAACTTAAATGGGCAAGAGATCTGGGTATTGAGATATCAGAAGAACTATGGTCATCAATCTTATCGGTACCCGTTATAAAAATTAAGACAAGCAAAATGCTTCAAATTCAGTATAATATACTACATAGAGTTTATATACTCCTTATAAATTACATAAGATGAACAATACCCTTTCTGATAAATGTCCTAGGTGCTCAGTAACAACAGGAACTTTGATTCGTCTCATCCATCAATACCTGTATCTTACAAATTTGTGGTCCAATATTTTTCAGATAATAAATAAACACTGAATAAAAAAATACATTTTCCCTTAACAATCACCTTATTTGCACTGGAAAATGAGACTACAGATATTGATCATTATCAGTAAATATTCTTGACAACAGCTATGACATTAACGAAAAAAATGCATACTGGTTAAGTGGAAGGACTCAAACCCACCAGTTTGGGAAATTTGGATAAATTATATGTTAGAGTCTATGAAACTAGAAAGAGTATAATATATGAAATTGGGTAAAGATGAGCGCTTTAAAAAAATATGGAAACCATTTAAAATCCAGATACATAAAGGAGTACAATAATTAAAAATGCTTTATATATAAAAAAAAATGATAGTCTAAATATTCAGAAAATCTTTACACAAAATACAAAATAAAAATTAATTTGACATACCAATCCTGGCTCAGTAGTGTAGTGTAGTGCAGTGTAGGAGGTTATGATGATGTAACAATAAGGGTTCATGTCGACTGATACTATCATATATCAGAAAAATCATATCCCTTAAAAATAAAGCTTACAGCTGAACCTCAAAAAAAAAGCAAGCTTCTGGAGACATGATCAAAGAGTATTCCTCTAATTCTAACTGGCCAAGGGACACACGAGTAATAAAATCAGCTTGTACAATCATACAACTTACAGGATCTTCCTTATAACTAATTAAATTAAGCCAGTTCAAAATCCCAGGATGAGAGACACTATTTCCACTGTTGTAAACCCTTAAGATCACAAGGGAGATGGTCTTAGACAAGAGGTGACAGAAAAGGTTACCACAGTAAACTGACATTTTTTTCTAAGTGCCATGACTTTGGGAAAGTGCAAGAGTGATACCCAGTGGTGTCCTAAAGTGGAAGGGCCAGTCTTTATTCACAGAAGGGCCAGTCTTTATTCACAGACTGGGGAAGGGGGGGTGGTTTTCTATATAAACTCTCCAGTACAGACATGCAGAGCAATTTTGCCATTCTGTTTGGACTCTCTTCTCCTGACCACAGAGAACACCTCTCAGCACAGAGACTGCCTGAGAACCAAAGGCTGCTACAGAAAGACTGCAATATTTTGCAAACCAGTGATTCTCTGGACTTTGAAATCTTCATACCTCAGGTAGATTAGCTAACAGTCTGCGTGTGTTTCATTGCACATTTTTCCATTTTTTCTCCTGTACACTGTAACCCAAATTAATACTCTCTTTTTGCTTGTACTTGTATTTATTTAAGAATTTTAGTAAAACTTTTGTTTTCCTAAAGAAATTCTGCCTGCAAGAAAGTTCTTATATGGTATGTGTGACTGTAGAAGATTTATTAATAATTTGTGAAAACTTTTATTGCCAGAGGGGCCACCATAAGCAACCAAATTGTGAAAAGGGTCTGTAAAGGATCTGGAAGGATAGGGAGAATACCAGAGTCTACAAAGATTTTGAACCAGGCTGTTGCATGTCCAGTGGGGAGAAGGCCAAATCAGGTGCTACACTGCTACCCTGAAGAGAGTGTGACACCTGGGTTTTCCTCCTTTGTGTAATAGCAAAGGAATGGTCCATATTTGGCCACAAGACTTGAGACTGGTATTGTGCCCTTATCCAGAGTGAGAAGGACTTCCGGGATCCTTGTGGCAGAGGTGCAGTTGTGACCTTGATGAGCATTCTAAGGGATGAGGATGGTATTCCTGCCCCCATCATGGATTGCACTTAAGTTCAGTGGGCCTGACACACAGGAGTAGGTTCATGACAGATCTAGTGCGCAGAATTGGGATCCAAGAGGTTTAGTTGCATACTGTTGTGATTCGAGATATTGGTGGCACAGGCATAATAGTTGGATTCGAGCCCAGCGTATCAGATTCATAAACTGTAAACAGTCCACACACAATTAAGGCAGATATTTTAAAAAATACATAATTTGGTTACAGTATAAAATTTCCTACCTGTTTTTTTTTCTCTTGTGCAAGCTAGTGTAGCAGTAGTTAGGGAAAAAGATGACTTCCATCTACAGTGAATATACTGCAGACTACCTGAAGCAGTTGTGTCATGAAAGAGGAATCCAGTGCGAGAGGTGAACTGAAAAGCACCTTGTGAAAGCTCTTGTGGCAGCCGATGAGCAAGCGACAACCCAGGACCTTGAGGTACAGCCGGTGACTGAAAGGGACCAGACCTTGGGCGTGGGGTTGCCAAGAAGCATCACAGAGTCCAGTCCCAGGGAGAAGGACAGTGAGACCAGAGGGAACCCAGAACCATAGTGCCAGAGCAGAGTCACCATAAAGCTGGACCCAGAAGCGATCAGGCTGCAGCTAGAGTTGAAGAGATTGGAGCTGGAATTCGATCAGAAAAGGTCTGAAGCCCAGCAGCAGACAGAATTCGAGCAGAGGAAGTTTGAGCTGGAGATGCAAGAAAAAGAAAACTAGCATTGGAGAGAGGCCGAGGAAAAAGAAAGGCAGCTTGAGAAAGGCAGAGTAAAAGGAAAAACAGCTTCAGAGAGAGGCTGAGAGAGAGGAAAGAGAGCACCAGAGGGAATTTGAACTGGTGAAGCTAAGACTCCAACTACCAGCGCCAGAGGAGGTAAGTGGCAGTAGTGAACCTGGATATCCAGGACTGGGGTACAAGTTAAATTCTCAAATAAGAGCTGAATTTAAAGAGGGGAGGATATGGATGCATTTTTGAATTTGTTTGACAAGGTCTGTATCCAGGCTAAAATACCCAAGGAGTCCTGGAGCTTCCAGCTATCCCCGCTGCTTACTGGGAAAGGGTGTGAGGCACTAGGCCAAATGGACAATCAGGACAGTAGTAATTATGAGAAACTTAAAGCTGCATTGCTTAAAAGGTATGAATTAATGCCTGAAGCATTCTGTAAGCTCTGGAGAAGCCCTGATATGAGCTATGAGGAACTCACCACAAAACAACGTCAGTTTTTGAAACATTGGTGGGAGAGAGTAAAAGCAAACTCTGTAGAGAAAATTAAGGAAGTTGTACTTCTGGAGCAATTCTTTTGGGCTTTCCCAGCAGAGCTAAAAACCTGGTTAGAGGACCAAGACCCCAACACAGCGCAGGAGGCTGCTGAGCTCTTGGATCGCTATGCCAGATACAGGCCTGCTCTGAAACGGAGTGGTGCACATGTGGCAGCACAGGAGGGGAAAAGCACACCTGCAGAGCAGCTAAAACCCACACTGTCTCCACAGAAAGGGGGAAGCCCCAGGTTACAAAAAAAAAGGGTTAATCGGAGAAAAGAAATGATGATTGCTGGTTTTGAAAACAGCTAAGGAATCTTGTTAGCCAGTGTCCTAAAAAGGCACAGAGCAGACAACGTGGTGCTTGAACAGAGTTGGGTACACTGTGTATCCCTGAAAGCATGCCTTTAAACATGAAGGAGCACATACACCTGGTTACTGTAAATGGGGTGCAGACCCATGGGCTATGGAACATGGGGGCATCTCTTACCTTAGTAAAAGGGGATTTGGTTTGGCCTGAACAGCTCATAACTAATCAGTTTGTAACAGTAAGGGGATTCACTGGGAAGGAAAAAACTCTGCCACTAGCTAGTGTTCTCCTGGACTGGGGTGAAACAGGAGAGAGGGTGCAAAAAGTGGCTGTGGAAGACAACCTCACCCTGTAAGTGATTATAGGGAACAATCTCCAGAAGGGGGTGGTGTGTGCAGTTACCCCCAGTCACCTGGCAAAGGCAGATTGTAGTTCCCTGGACCCCATAGACACCCCTGTGGAAAACAATGGAAGGCTGATTCCCCAGCCTGTCTCTCCTGGAATGGAGAGTAGTGAAAGGGAGGTAGAACTTCTCCAAGTAGCAGTTCACAAAACAACTACAGAAGGTTAATCTGAGGAGGAAGGGGTGACCAATGGTCAGAAGGTTAGGGATGGCAGTGACCCTGAATGCCCTGATGCTAGAGTTATGGACCCCAGTTTAAGATCTGAAGGGGACATTTCTCATGCCTTGGGAAAATGTGAAGAATTTGCAGCTGTTCAGTGGACTAATACTAGTTTGGAGAGGCTGAGGGCTTGTGCAGAATCTGATGGGACACAGGAAAGTGATGGGAGGCATAGCGTATATTGGGACAATGGACTGTTGTATATGCAGGACGTAGGGACAGAGGAAGGGGTGATGGGCAGGCAGCTTGTCATTCCCCAGGGGTACCGTGAGCAGTTGCTCAAGATCGTTCATGATATCCCCATGTCTGGACATCTGGGAATCATCTGCACCACACAGTGATTGGCCCAGAATTTCTATTGGTCCAACTTCATCCAGCAGGTGAAGGAATATTGCAGGTCTTGTCAGTGGTTCCAACAAATAGGGAAGGCAGGTAGTAAAACCAAAGCCACCATAATTCCCTTGCCCATTATGGAGGAGCCATTCCAAAGGGTAGGAATGGATATTGTGGGACTTTTGAGTACCTCAGCTCCTCCAGGAAGAGTTTTTTCCTGATGGTGGTAGATTATGCCACCTGATACACACAGAGGCTGTCACCCTCTCCTCACTTAGGACAAACAAAGTGGCAGATGCCTTGCTAGGGGTTTTCTCCCATCTCATCACTGATCGAGGGGGTACCTTCATGTCGGACCTGATGAAGTGTTTGTGGGAGAAGTGTGGGGTGGTGCAGAGACACATGACATGTTATCACCTGCAAGTCAATGGTCTTGTGGAAAGGTTTAATGGTACCCTCAAATCAATGTTCCAAGCATTTGCTGACCAGCATGTGATGGACTTGGAAAAATATCTTCCCCACCTATTGCTCACATACAGGGAGGTGCCCCAAGAGTCAACAGGGTTTTCTCCCTTCAAACTGTTATATGGATGTAGGGTGCATGGGCCCCTAGACCTGAACAAGGAAGACTGGGAAGGCAAGCTCACCATCTAGGGAACTTCCATAGCGGAGTATGTCCTAAAGTTTAGGGGAAAGCTGAAGGAGCTTATGGGAGCAACCCAGATCAACCTGTCAGCTGAAAAGCAAAAGCAAAAGGTCTGGTATGACCACAGAGCCAGAACTCACTCACACATTGTAGGTCAGGAAGTCATGGTCCTAATCCCGGTCTGGAAGCATAAGCTGTAGACCAAGTGGGAGGGATGATACAAGGTAGTCCAACAGGTTAATGACATGAACTATGTTGTAGAACTGCCTGACAGGAGACATACCCACAGAATGTACCATGTCAACATGATGAAGCCATATGCAAATAGGGCAGACATGGCATTTGCAGTGTGTAGTCTTGAGGAGGGGATGGACGAAGAAGACTCCCTACTGGACTTGCTGGAGGAAAGTAAGCAGGAGTCCTCTGAGGAGGCAATCAAACTGTCACCCCAGTTGACCCTGGAACAGACCAAGGAAGTGAGGGAGGTTTTAGCAGACTTTGCCCCTTTGTTTATGGCCAAGCCTGGACTAACCCCTTTAGTGACACACGACTTAGATACTGGAACACAAGCACCCATCCGGCAGACAGCCTACCAGGTGTCTGAGGCTCTCCTAAAGGACATTAGGAGAGAGGTGGAGGAAATGCTGGATTAAGGGATAATCCAGAAATCCCACAGCCCCTGGGCCTCACCTGTAGTCCTTGTTCCCAAGCCGGATGGCTCTACTCACTTTTGTATAGACTATCGTGGACTCAACACAGTCACTAAGTCTGCTGCCCACCCAATGCCATCGATGGGCAAACTATTGGACAAGTTGTGAGGGTAGACATACCTTACCACAAATCACTTGACAAAAGGATATTAGCAGGCAGAGTTAACTGCCAGACCTAGGGAGAGATTGTCCTTCATCACTCCAATTGGATTATTTGAGTTCAGGGTAATGCCTTTTGGAATGAAGAATGCCCCTGCCACCTTCCAAAGTTTGGTCAATCTGGTTTTGCATGGTACTGAAGAATACGTAGTGGCATATCTGGATTATATTGCCATCTTCAGTACCAGTTGGAAGAAACACCTGTCCCACCTGAAAGAAGTGTTGGACAGGATACAGAAGGCAGGGCTCATTGTCAAGGCTCAAAAGTGCCAGGTGGCCAGAGTGGAGGTGGCGTACCTAGGACATGTAGTAGGGTGAGGGCAGCTCCATCCCAATCAAGCCAAGAATGAGGCGATAGAGGTGTAGTCCAGGCCCAAACCCAGAAGCGGGTTTAGAGTTTCCTAGGGACCACCGGGTAGTATTGCAAGTTTGTACCGAATTACAGGACCTTGGCAGCTCCCCTGTCTGGCCTGCTAAAGAAAAGTAAGTAAGAAACTAAGTAAAAGTAAAATGTTTATTCCTAAATTACTTTATGAATTGGATACACTCAACTGCGCATTTGCTCATTTACAATGAGGTCCATTTGCTACAACTTGTTACAATAAATTCAAAAGACAAAATACAAGAAATACAAAATTCTATTTAAAGAACACATCCTGAGTACAATGCCCCACTGGCTCTTAAATTCTATTTCTTTTCAAGTGCAATGTTCCACGACCATGTGTTTTAGACATTTATTCAATTAAAGTGCAACAGTGCCTTGAATTTCCATTAAGTCCCCCTAACCAGACTTTTACAACCCCCCACTTTGTAATGTTACCCACCGGTCTTAGGTTTTTAGGCAGGCTATTCCACAGCTGTGGTTCTCTAACAAATATTGATTGTTTCCCTATATCTGTGTTGTACCATGGTACAACAAGATCCGAAGTGCCCGCTGATCTCAAAGAATCAGCTTCTATCCTAGGTACCAATTTCTCCATAATATACAAAGGCCAAAAGATGTTCATTATGACTATCATGTAGATACTTCCTCCCAAGTTGTCTGTACATTAAACATTTATGTGTTAAATGAGGGGCTCCTAATTTAAAGTAAGTCAACCTACTAAGGCAAATATCCAACTTATGCAGGTCTTTTTTTTTAAACCTGTAGAGTATAAAATAGCTCCATAGTTAAACAAAAGGAGAACTATATAGTCCACAACCTGTTTCCTTACCTCTATACTCATACAATCTTTGATTCTATAAAGGGCACCTAATCGTTTCCCTATACTCCCAACCAAATTGTTTATATGAGTAGTCCAATGCCCAAAAAGGTAAAATGGGAGCCAGCCTGTGAACGAGCTTTTGCAAGGCTTGAGGCACTGTGCAGTGCCCCTGTGTTGGCCATTCCAGACTACAGTAAGCCATTTGTAGTCCAGACAGATGCCTCAGATGTGAGGATTGGAGCAGTCCTCAGTCAAACTTCTAACCAAGAGAAAGATCACCCAATAGTGCACCTTAGCAAAAAGATGCTTCCTTGGGAGCAAGCCTATTCCACCATTGAAAAGAAATGCCTTGTGCTGTTGTGGAACCTGAAGAAACTAGAGCCATACCTCTATGGGAGGCACGTTGAGGTACAGGCCAATCATAACCCCCTGGTGTGGCTGACACAGATGGGGAAAACAAATGGTCATCTCTTAAGGTGGAGTATTGCCTTACAGGGCTATGATATGACTATTACCCACATGGCTGGATTGGCCAATGCCAATGCAGGTGGGCTATCTCACCAGTTAGAGCAGTGAACAGAATTTGTGACAATCATACTGTGCCTAGGGATGGATTTCCACAAATTTAGTCTAGGAGGGAGGGGTGTTGTGAGCTACCTGGCTGCTAGCCATTAGTTGTAGATATAATTCTGTTGTATATATGTTTTGTTTAATGTAATCCTATGTATATGTATATACCAGTGTCAGCAAAGGCACATAGAGAAAAGACTGGATTTTTTTAAAGGGGTTTGACCTTTCTCTGACCTACAAGGCCAGCCTTGCTTGCAGGAATCTGACAAACTCTTGTCCAATAGCTTGTGGATACATAATCAAAGAGTATTCCTCCAATCAATCAATCAATCAAACTTTATTTAACCAGGCTTTCACTTTTGAGTGAGTTTGTTTGCAAGGTGGTCCTGTACAACAATTACAATGGACAACAATACAATGGTATAGATATACCAGTATACAACATATACAACATGTGAATACAGTCGATGATACATTTTATGCATTTTACAGTATATACAGATTACAGGCACAAAGGATAGCATGGGCATACTGCTACAAAACTATAGTAACCTGTAGTAATACAACACAACAGAATATATTAAGTATGTGCTAAAGAGGAACTAGGTAGTGGAGAGATGAGAAGTGGGAGGAATGGGACAGTTAAGGAGAATGGGTAGGGGTATGGAGGAGAGGAGTAGAAGTGCTAGGATGACCTGACAAACAAAAGTGGGATTGGGAAAGCAAGGTCTTGAGAAATTATCTGTGACATGAGCAAGTTTCTTTCAAGACAGCTGTAAGAAGAGACTTGAAGATGGATATCCCCGGTACTGTAACAATCTTAAATGCCTTCTGTGGGGAGTTCCAAAGGGAGGGAAGAACAAAGCTAATAGCGGCAGCACCAGATCGTGTTTGGATCTTGGGGACATTGAACATAACAAATGCTAATCTAATGTTAAATCTAATGTTAACTGTCTAAAGGAAACAGAAGTAATAAAATCAGCTGGTATAATCATACAAGTTACATGATCTTCCTTATAACTAATTAAATTAAGCCAGTTCAAAATACCAGGATGAGATTAGCTATTTCCACTGTTGTAAACCCTTAAGATCAAAAGGGAAATGGTCTTAGACAAGAGGTGAAAGAAAAGGTTCCCACAGTACACTGACATTTTTTTCTAAGTGACAAAACTTTGGGAAAGCGCAAGAGTGACTCCCGGTGGCCTAAAGTGGAAGGGACAGCCTTTATTCACAGAAGGGCCAGTCTTTATTCATAGACTTGGGGGGGGGGGGTCTTCTGTATAAACTCTCCAGCACAGACACTCAGAGCCATTGTGCCATTCTGTTTGGACTCTCTTCTTCTGACCACAGAGAACACCTCTCAGCACAGAGACTGCCTAAGAACCAAAGGCTGTTACAGAAAGACTGCAATATTTTTGCAAACCAGCAATTCTCTGGACTTTGAAATCTTCATACCTCAGGTAGATTTGCTAACAGTCTTAATGCGTTTCATTGTACTTTTTTCCATTTTCTTTTCCTGTATACTGTAACCCAAATTAATATTCTCTTTTTAGTTGTACTTGTATTTATTTAAGTATTTTATTAAAACATTTGTTTTCCTAAAGAAATTCTGCTTGTGTGAGAGTTCCTATGTTGTATTACTGTATTGTGTGACTGTAGAAGGTTTATTAATAATTTGTGAAATTTGTTATTACCAGAGGGGCCATCGTAAGCAACCAAATTGAGAAAAGGGTATGTAAGGGATCTGGAAGGACAGGGAGAATACTAGAGTCTGCAAAGATTTTGAAACAGGCTGTTGCATGCCCTGTAGGGAGAAGGCTAAATCAGGTGTTACGCTGCTACCCCTTGCAGAGTGTGATGCTTGGATCTTCCTCATTTGTGTAATAGCCAAGGAATGGTTCATATTTGGCCACAAGATTCGAGACTAGTATTGTGTCTTTATCCAGAGTTAAAGGGGCGCCTGGGATCCTTGTGGCAGAGGTGCAGTTGTGACCTCATCAAGCATTCTAAAGGATAAGGAGGGTATTGCTGTTCCCCCCTCATCACAGATTGCACTTAAGGGTGGGCATTGTGAGTTCAGTGGGCCTGACCTCCAGGAGTGGGTTTGTGACACTAGTAAGTGCAAAAAAAGATCAGACTTTTTGGCATGATGCCAAAGTGCGAAAAGAATGCTTTCATCTCCAATTTACTCCAATAACTATTCCTAGAGTTGTTAAATTCAGAGAAGGATCTACCTATAATAGACAGATCCAATTGGCTAGGTGATACAAGGGGAGACAGGGAAACAAAGTCCTTGAAGCCAATGATAATAAAATTCTTGAGGACAGGTGATAAAATGCGAACACTAAAAAATGTAAAGAAAAAAAGAATTCAGATTTAAAGGACAGACATTTTTGGTGAGACAGGATTTTTCTAAAGACTTATGTCTGCAAAGAAAGCAGTATAGTTAGATACCACAAACCTTACGGAAGGAGGGCATTAAGGCATACATAATATTTCCAGCAAAGCTGAAAATGCTATTGAACCATCAGTCTTTGCTTTACAGTAATTGTGAAGAAGTCTTCCTGGATTTAAGAATTCAGTTGCTAAACCTCTTTGGGTCTACATAAGAAAGTCACTTGTTTAAACACTAAGGGGAGGATTTTTAAATAATGGCGCAGGGCTTGTAACAAGCCCTGTGCCAGAGGACTCTGAAATCGGTGACGCGCTGAACCCCTTTGCTGCAACTGCACTGGATTTTCCAATACCAGGTGCAGTTGTGACAGTTTCCCTGATGTACGGCAGCTTGTGCCAAATGTCCTATGCAAGCCCCATGTATTTGGCTCCGGAATGTGGTGCAGGCTAGATCACAAATATGTAGTCTAAGGACCTGTGGTCGGTGCAAGGGATAGAAAATCCCGATTGCTGACCAGAGACTGCCGCAAGCTCAGTGCGCTCTTCATTCAGTGCACCAGGAGGCTTGTGGCATCTTGCCAGGTTTGAAAATCCTGCCCTATACACTGAAAAATGTGAATAATCATGTAGGACTATGCTGGATCATAGTTCTTGCTTTTTTTTTCTGTTTCTACTACATTTGAACTTTTATGCTTCAACCTATAGGAGAAGTTTGATGGGGGAAGTCTGGAGGGGAGCAAAAGAGTTAAGGCACAAATCATAAAAGTAACAGCATTTTAAAAATAGAATTCAAATGTATGATCTATAGTCGTATTTACACGACTGACTTTGCTCCTTCTGTGGAGCATTGAAGCACTGCCCCAACTCAAGAAGATACTCTACTTCTGTGTCTACACAGCCCCGCTCAGTGCCAATGCAAGACATGCTGGAGAGGGGCTGAGAGTCAAGGGGCAGTCAGCTAATAAAAGCCAAAAGACACCCACAGGGTCTGGTGCATGGGAGTAAGCAGTGCAGCTTGTCCACATGGCCACTTAAACCAGTCACTCTGGAATGCGTTACCAGACTTTCTGGGACTGTGGGAGCGGAGTAAGGACTGACATATCACGATCCAGTAAATGCCACATGGTGGCATTTGCACCACAGCAACCTGAGCACTCGGGTTGCTGTGGTGCAAATGCCGCTGTGTAAACAGGGCCTATAAGGGAGAAAAGAAATAACTTGCACTATTGCAGGTGTACCAGGTATAACATTGGGGTCTGCTAGAACTGGGTTCTATGTGAGAAAAAGGGGAAGGAAAGGGGAAGTTAGGAAGGCTAGGTTTAAGTGGGAATATGTATTATTTAATTTTGAAGGGGGGTTGGGTAAGGATGGTTAATAATTGCTAAAAAAAAGACTTTTTGTTTAAAGTAGCAGTGCACCCAAAATTTGCAAAAACACATATGTTCTGTAGAGTGTTTTAATTTGTGTATGAAGTCCTAGTGTGTCCTTGCCTCTGTCTACTATTAGAAGGTTTTCCTAAATTAGCCTGCTAGCTTTATGGTAGTTTTACGACCCCTGGGGATCTCCATCTCAGACAGACTTATTAATGTTCTCACTCCTACAATGCATCCTGTCTCATTTGACAGTAATGTAGTGTAGACCATAGCTTCAGCAGCCAGAACTGCTTTAGAATCAATTCATAACAGCAGAGCTGTGTAACTTTTCTGTGTAACTTTTCTTATCCAGTGAGCACAAATGGCTACATTTTCAGTTTAGCAGATACTTGAGAGCTAACCAAATGGGTTTTCTGCAACATAATAGTTACTAAATAGCTCTAATGCAATATTTTTGTTTTCTATGTGTGTCAGGTCCAGTTGGATTCTTATAAAAGTTAACTCTATGTCAATAATAAGAATTGTATTTAAAAACTGGAAAGAGCAAAATACAAATTTACCCTCCCCCTAGGAAGAATGGAAATGACTTTTTAGGCTATTTATATAATAGGAATTTCTTTTCCTCAGGCAAACACTTCTGGGAAGTATATAATACTCCATGGGACAGTTGGGATACAGATTTATTTACCTCATCATAACAATAATAAATACTTGATATATTTTACAAATAATTTATTAACATCAGTCTCTTTAGAAGAATATAAGAGAACTGTACCATGAAATTAGCTATATGTGTTTACGTCTTATCCAAACAGTTTTATTACTGATACAGTTTTGATGTTCTTTGATGAAGTATGTAAAAGTCCCGGCCCCTCCTTTCTATAAAGTATTTTGTACACTATGATGAAATGTTGCTGAAAAATAAAAGTTTTATGTGCAAAAAAAAAAAAATCGTCCTCCTTCCAACCAGAGGCTTGACAACTGAGATAATTAGGTCATGGATCAGTTTCTGCTATGGTCCCTTCTAGGAGCTGTGTCATGTCTATTTACTTTATCATTTTTTGGTTTTTCTAAAATCTAGGACTCTGGTTTAAGTGGCCTTTGGGTTGCTAATCACTGATTAGGTATTCCTTCATTGTTGTCAGATGTTTGAAGGCTGATGATATTCTCTGTCCAAGTTGCATTTGTGCCTGTGATATCACCAGAAGTCCCACAGTACAGTTTGCAGCTTTCATAGATCATCTCACAAAATGTTTTACAAGGTAGTAAGTGAAATGCAACAATCCTTTATCAGCAAACTAGAATACAGATGCGAGGCTGTCTGTGATATACCCCACACTCAACAGCCATAAAAAAGTCAATGTTTTGTGCTTGTTACTGTTGATAAAGCCCCTGGTAAAGGTATAAAACATTAAGCTATGTTTTCAAGTCTGCTGTCTGTATTTTAATCCATGGTTTGCCATTTATGCACTAAATAAAAATAATCTCTTGAACTGAACAATGATTAGTAACTTCTGTCAAGGGCCGGGTTTTTTTTCTTCTGAACTGTGTCTGTGTTTACTCCACTAACATCCACAGTCACAGTAGCTTGGCTTTTTTGCTGTTGTGTCTGTAGTATAAACTAAAATGATTAGGCTGAGAATAAAAGAAAATGAGTACAGCATAGCTGAACGAGAGCAGTGTCCGGAGTACTATGTATTCTGAAATTTGGATGAGAGTTGTCACCAGAGGTTACAAGGTTGAAAGCTAGAGGAAATTATTGGTTCTAAGGTAGGATATTATGAGCATTCGGAGTTTATGAGGCATTTAGAGGTAGGGAAGGCAGAGAAAGGCAACTGGACTGTTGCAAACAGAAATGCAGCACAAGGACCTCACAACAGTGATGGAGTGGGAAACATGCAGGATGAAAAGAATCTCAGAGTTAGAGACTTGCAGAGTGTGCCATGCTGACTAAGTGGCACTGAGGTCAGAGAAATGTGTATGTGTTTGTTTGGGGGGTTGGGGGGACTAAGTATTGAAGAATTTTGAAGACCAGCTCAGAAATGATGCAGTACTGAATATGATATTTACCCCATTGTGAAATTATGCCAGCACTAAAGTTAATGAATGGCAAGAACTTTACTCACTGCAAAATCTACTAGAACAGGGACTTAGTGCATTTATATAATGACTGTGAGAATAACAGTTTACAAATAAATGTATTTATTTTTATGTGAGACAGGCATGAAGTGAAAATAAATCATTTACTATAGTCTTAGGTTGGTCATCAGCATTAATTTTCACTTTAGGCTGGTCACAAAAGAGCTCTTAACCAATGGGAGAACAACTTGCTGAACGCCTGATAACATTACAGTGACATCTGCTGCATTGTCAAAAATCTAAAGCCAGCTTGTGGTGTCATAGAGGTCAAAGCCTGCAGATAAAAATAAATGTGATATTTTCAGCCAACCCATGGCATATCCCATATTTATAATCCAGCAGAGTTACAAAAATAATGGAAGGCAAAACAAAAACAAAAAAAAAACCTCAACTAACAGCACAAAAATGACAGATTTCTGATGTAGTGAATCAGTCAGCTGTTCATGCCTTGCCCTGTCTGTTCTTGCCACATGTTACTGTGCAAAGGAGTGTTTTGATATTTTGAAAAGACCTTTGATATTGTTGCTTATGACAAGTTTCTGGGCCATGTGAACCAGTGTGGTATGCATGAGAGATACAGTACACAAGGTGGATTGCTAACTGGCTTGGGGCAGGGCATTAGTGGATGATCACTACTCTGAGTGGAGAGGTGTGCCCAGCAGCATCCCTCAGGTATAAATGCTGGGGTCACTACTTATTAACATCTTCATCAATGATCCATAAGCTGGGGTCCTAGAGTAGGCTGTCATTAGGCTGGCCTGGGTGATGAACTCCACTGAAGTTGGGGACAAACCTTAGTAGGACCTGAATGATCTGGGCAATTGGTCTGACTCCTATAGACTGATATTTAACATAGCCAAATGCAAGGTGGTACACTTGGGGAGAAACAACAGAGGTAGGTCCTACACATTCTGTAGATCTCTACTGCTGCAATGTAGGAAGATTAGGATCTGGTAGTCATAACAGACAAGGGGCTGAAGCAGGAGAAGCAGTGTGCAGTTGCTGTCAGGGGTGCCAGCACCATGCTGGGGGGCATCAAAAGGGAGTGAGCAGTAGAGCTGGGGAGGTAATCCTGTGGGTCATTCCCCAGCTGAAGTATGTGTGCTGTTTCTGTTCCTCAGTACAAAAGGGACATTGAGGCATGCAAGAGGGTGCAATGCAAGGCCACTTAAAGGATCAGTGGAAGAGGACAATAACTATGAGGGGAGGCTGGAGTCCCTTAATCTGTTCACCCTGGAGAGAAGAGGGCTGTGAAGGAATATGGCCTCCATCTTTAGCATACTCAAGGCTATCAACAAGACCGATCAGTCAGAGATGTTTTATTTGGTGGTCCTGCATCAGGATGCAGGGACATACATGAAGCTCGGGGTGGAAAATTCAGGGGTAGCTCCAGGAGGCATTTTTTCTTTCAGAATATGGTGAATTGTGGAACAGCCTACCAGCATAAACAGTAGGCATGAAGACAGTACAGGCCTCTAAGGTAAGCCTGGATGAATTCCTACTTGCCAAGGGGCTGACCAGGTACCCTGGGTAGTAGAGTGGAGAGGTATGGGAATATCTATAAAGTAGCATGTAATTGCACAGCATATTTATTTCATCTCTGCTTATGAACTTAAGGGGTATACATGTTGGACCTAGACTTCTTTCTGACCATAAATTAGTATGTTAGTATGTAAATTTGTTATATCCCAACTAAGACACCTATTTCTTTCTCGTGTCTGTTTGTGTTCAATATACAGCAGGGTCAACCAGGATGCAATGCAGTAATGCTGCAGTATATCACAAAAATGCTGCACTATGCTGCAGAAATCTCTGTAATTCAGTGGTAATTAAGCCTTTTTTTACTACATTATTTTGTGACATGTCATTTACTGCAAGTTATTGTGCTGCATCATGGCTGGCTCCACTGTACATGCACACTACACCCTTGTAAATAAAAATTTAATTAATTTGTACAACACCAGGTTTTGCAGTTGAGAAAGAGTTAGGTGTTTCTGGGAGTCTCTGATTTCCATTTACCTTGGTTGAGCATCTGGTAGTGCAGCGGAACAGTAGTCTAAGCAGCCTGGGTTCAAATCCCAGCTAAGACGCAAACTATTTCTTTGTTTCTTCTGTTTGTGTCATATATATATATATATATATATATATATATATATATATATATATATTTATTTATTTAGTTTTGTTGACTGGGTAAGTGCACTAGACAAATCCTGCCTATTTTCAGGCACGACCCGGGGGAGGGGGATACAGATGAATGCCAACTGACCTTGAACCAGATATATAAATACACACACAGTATATCTATACACTGCACCACTATGAGTAAAACTGGTATTGAGAATGCTGCAGTCTGAGTGTTTACCAGCTTGAAATGATGAACTGAATAAACTTTTCAGGTAACAATACTCCTTAGTGAGTGTGTATGCTCCCTCTCTGTCTCTGTTTCTCATCATAAGAGAGTTTATTCTTGACATGGATCTAAAATAAGTACTATGACTCAGCACAGCCAGCTGTCTCCAGCACAGGAGAAGTCCTTCCAGCTCAATTTGGCATGGAGGGTCAGAATTAGCTACTCGACCCTGATGCTTTGTAAGTAGATTGGACACCACCCATTTCTATCTGGCCTTGACACTGTAATTGCTAACACATCACTCCCACTGCACTTGCAAGTACTAATCTGTGGCAATAGGAACCAGTAGGGTACAGTTTTCCCAAACTGATCAAAATTATTTGGAAAAAAGTGATCATAGGCTATCTTTAGGTAGCATGACTGCTCCACGAGTGTCATCAGTGCACCATCAATACCACGTAGCAAAGACCGTGAAAGATGTATGTGTTAAGGCAATTTAATAGTGATATCTGGTACTGTGCTATAGGCATACATGCTTCTGTCCTGGCTGAGCACTATGAGTATGTAGATGTGTGCCTTGCTGCCGAACTGACAGTGTAGCTTAGAGGATAGAGTGACAGCATATGAGTAAAGGGGGTTACACCAGAACCACAGTTCAAGTCTGCCATCCCCATCAAATGTTTTTTTCTTTCTGTTTTTTACACATATGTGTGCTGTGTTATACAGATATGCATTTAAGGTTGGCGTGGGGGCGATGCCACCTCACACAGCGAAACTGTGCTGGTTTTAAAATGTTTTCTTTTCTTTGAATTAAGTACAACCTCAGAGTTACTTATATTAAGTATGAGGGTGTTTTGGGACACAGCCCCCTCGATTAAAAACTAGTGAACATATATAACACCAGTGTACTAATTATGGACAGTTAAAGAAAATGTGCTGCTGTCCTGTGGTTGTATTCTGGAGGGTGCTGTTACAGGTAGTTGCAGCGAATTGACTTTTGATATATTTTATCAGTGTGGTACTGACAGCGCACTGAATTTGATGCTGTGGTTTGTACCACACTGATATGAGTTTTGCTGAGTTGCGGTAGATCCTTGTCTTTATATCCCCTTAAAGGCTTTGGAGCCTATTGTGCAGTAGTGAATAAGAGGCTGTGGCAATTGAATTCTGATAACATATTATTAGGAGGAGATATGAATCATTTATATCATGGAAATTTGGATAAAACTGCACACAAATATCTGGAATAACTATAAGTCCAGGATATTTCAAAATGTTTTAACCTCCAGCAATTTATTGGATCTTTGGAGAGTACACACATCATTCAAGTAGACATAAAATGCTTTCAAGATTGAACTACATCAAGATTTCCAAAGCCTTAATAATATCATATAATTTATTCCAGTCCAATATTGGGACTATGACAGCTTCTGACCACAGCTCAATGTCCTTTGTACTGGGATTGGAAGGAAAACTTCATAACAATAATGTGGAGAATGAAAAATAATTTGCTAAAGGATGTAACTTTTGTGGAAAAAACTGAACAAAACATTTGAAGCTTTATGATAGATAATGGAATAGACTGGAAAAATACAGTAGAGAGTTGGGATGCTTTTAAATCTATAGTCAGGGGGGCATTATCTCAGAAGCTGCATGAAGAAATACACAGAGGAAAAAAGATTGCAAGAAGTGGAGGATAAACTATTAGAGTTAGAAAAAGAAGTGTGAAAGGCAAATGAGAGTAAACTGGAAGACTATCATAACTTAAAATAAGTGAGAATACTGAAATATATCACATAAAATATGGCTGGATAAAAATTAACAAGAACTGGCACCTATGGAATGAACAATCTGGCAAGATCTTGGCAAAAAGTTTAGGGCAGAAGAAAAAAAGAAAGGAATAATCACTATACAGAATAAACAGGGCATTATACGAAGAAAAAAAAAAGCAAATAATGGACCAGTTGTGGACTGTTATGAAAATGAATATAACTCAGAGTGTACTCCTAAAGAAGAAGAAGAATTAAAATATTATAAAGATCTCACGCCACAAGATAAAATATCAGAAGCAGAATATATTGAATTAAACCAGATGCAAAAAAAAAAAAGTCCAGGCAGACGGTTATACATTACAATTTTATTGAACATTTAAAAAAAGTCATTCTGCCCTGTTGGAATTATTATTCCAAGAAATACAAACAAGGAAATACATTCCAAGTTCATTTAATATGGCATGTTTTTCAATATTACCCATGCCAGGCAAAAATCACAGACATGTAAAAAATGTTAGACCAGTGGCAATCTTGAACACAGATTATGAAATATGTACAGAAATGATCAATAATAGAATTATACAATATTTATCAAAATTAATTCACAGAGACCAATGAGACTTTGTTCTTTCAAGATCAATTCATACAGGAAAACAACAAGTTCAAATGATAATATAATTTTTTGGGGAAAAAATTAAAACATCAAAGCAATTTTTTTTCCACTTGATGTAACCAAAGCATTCAACAGGCTAGAGTAGAATTATTTCATTTTTGTTCTGGATAGTTGGGGCTTTCCGATGGAACTGTTTAACTGGATTAAAGTATTGTATAGTATATTTGTCCCAAAGCCAGGGTGAAGGTTAGTCATGACTTCTCCAAGGAATTTTGCCCATATATAGGAAATTAGGAATAGATATAACACAAAAATGGAAATTTACTTTTGCATCCATTAATGACCACAAATTAGCTAGAAACAAAACTTACAGTGTAAGATTTTGAACAGGGCATCATACACCTCCTATAACTTGTCTAAAATGGGATTCTTATCTAGTCCATGCTGTTGGCATTGTCAAGAATCTAAAGTCAACTTGCTACATGCATTTTGGGAGTGTGTTCTGATTAGGAACTGGTGGGCCCACTCATTCACCATATTAGGAAAACTGGGAGTTTACATGCAATACTATAGGAATTCAATTGTTAATGTATTAGATATATATATAATAAAGCAGGCATGGACAATAAGAGTTCGATTCTTATAAAAGTTAACTCCATGGCAATAAAAAGATGTACTCTGAAACTGGAAAGAACAAAATACAAATTACTTTCCTTCAAGGAAGAATGGAAATGACTTTTGTAAGCTATTTATATAACGGGAATTTATTTTCCTCAGGCAAACACTTCTGGGAAGTTGGAACAAAGATTTGTTTACCTCATCATAAAAAATAATATATATTTGTTATAGTTTACAAATACTTCATTAACATCAGTTTCTTTAGAAGAATATAAAAGAAATGTACCATGAAATTGGCTATACCTATTTACGTCTTACCTATATATTTTATTACTGATACTATTCTGATGTTGTTTGACGGAGTATGTAAAAATTCCACCCCTTTTTTCTATGCAGTATTTTGTACACTATGATGGAATGCTGTAGAAAAATGAAACTGTTACGTGCAAATAAAAAAAAAGGCTTCTTCCTCCTTCCAATCAGAGGCCCCGCAACTGAGATGATTAGGTCATGGATGGGTTTTTGCTATGGTCCCTTCTAGGAACTGTGTCATGTCTATATACTTCATCAGTTTTTTCTTATTCTAAAATCTAGGACCTCTGGTTTAAGTGGCTTTTGGGTTGCTAATCACTGATTAGATATTCCTTCATTGTTATCAGATGTTTAAAGGTTGACAATGCTCTCTGTTCAAGTTGCATTTGTGCCTGTGATATCACTAGAAGTCCCACAATGCAGTTTGCATCTTTCATGGACCATTTCACAAAATACTTTACAAGACAGTAAGCAAACTAAAACAATCCTTCACCAACAAAACAGAATGCAGCTACAAGGCTGTCTGTGATATACCCCACACTCAACAACTGTAAAAAAAAGTCAATGTTTTGTGCTTGTTACTGTTGATAAAGCCCCATGTAAAGGTGTGAAACACTGGGCTTTTTTTAAGTATGCTGTCTGTATTTTAATTTATATTTTGCTATTTATGCACTAAATAAAAATAGTCTCTTGAATTTAATAATGATTAGTGACTTTTGTGGAGGGCTGTTTTTTTTGTTTCTGAACTGTGTCTATGTTTACTCTGCTAGCATCAGCAGTCCCAGCAGAGTGGCTTTTCTGATTTTGTGTCTGCAGTATAAACTAAAATAATTAGGCTGAGCATAAAAGAAAATGAGTACAGCATAGCTGAAAGAGAGCAGTGTCCGGAGTACTATGTATTCTAAAATTTGGATGAGGGTTGTCACCAGCGGGTAAAAGATTGAAAGCTAGAGGAAATGATTGGTTCTAAGGTAGGATTTTATGAGCGTTAGGAGTTTATGAGGCATTTAGAGGCAGGGAAGGTAGAGAGAGGCAACTGGACTATTGCAAATAGAAATGCAGCAAAAGGATCTCACACCAGTGATGAATAGGAAAATATGAGGAATAAAAAGAATCTCAGAGTTAGAGACTTGCAGAATGTACAGTGCTGACTAGGCAGCAGTGAGGTCAGAGAAATGTGGGTGTGTTTGTTGAGGGTTGGGAAGGAACAGGTAATGGAAAATTCTGAAGACCAGCCCGGTAATTATGCAGTACTGAATATGATATAAACCCCATTGTGAAATCATGCCAGCACTAAAGTTGATGAGTGGCAAGAGCTTTACTCCCTGCAACATCTACTAGAACAGAGGCTTAGTGCATTTATACAATGACTGTGAAAATAACATTTTACAAATAAATGCCTTTATTTTCACGTGTGACAGGCCTGAAGTGTAAATAAGTCATTTATTACATTCTTAGGTTGGTCATCAGCATTTACGTCCACTTTAAGCTGGTCACAAAGGAGCTCTTAAACAATGGGAGAACAGCTTGCAGAACACCAGATAATATCACAGTGACAACTGCTGCATTGTCAAGAATCAAAAGCCGACTTGTGGTGTCATAGAGGTCAAAGCCTGCAGCTAAAAATAAATGTGATATTTTTTGCCAACCCATGGCATAGCTCATATTTATAATCCAGCAGAATTACAAAAATAATGGAAGATGAAAACAAAATAAATGAATACTCCACTACCAGCACAAAAATGGCAAAGTTCTGATGTAGTGAATCAGCTAGCTGTTCATGCCTTGCCCTGTCTATTCTTGCCACATGCTAATATACTAACGAGCGCTTTGATATTCTGAAAAGACCTGTGATATTGTTGCTCATGACAAGCTTCAGGGCCATGTGAACCAGTGTGGTATGCATGAGAGATACAGTACACAAGGCGGATTGCTAACTGGCTTGGGGCAGGGCATTAGTGGATGATCACTATTCTGAATGGAGAGCTGTGCCCAGCAGCATCCCTCGGGTATAAATGCTGAGATCACTACTTATTAAGATCTTCATCAATGATCTGGAAGCTGGGGTCCTTCAGCAGGCTGCCATTAGTCTGGACTGGGTGGTGAACTCCAATGCAGAGGGGAGCAAACCTTAATAGTACCTGAATGATCTTAGCAATTGTTCTGACCCCTGTAGCCTCAGATTTAACGTAGCCAAATGCATAGTGGTACACTTGGGGAGAAACAACAGAGGTAGGGCCTACACATTCTGTAGGTCTCTACTGCTGCAGTGTGGGAAGAAAAGGATCTAGGAGTCATAATAAACAAGGGGCTGAAGCAGGAGAAGCAGTGTGCGGCTGCTGTCAGGGGTGCCAGCACCATGCTGGGGGACATTAAAAGGGAGTGTGCAGTAAAGCAGGGGAAGTAATCCTGTGGGTCATTCCTCAGCTGAAGTACTGTGTTCTGTTCCTGTTCCTTAGTACAAAAGGGACATTGAGGCATACAAGAGGGTCACCTAAAGGATCAGTGGAAGGGGATAATAGCTATGAAGGGAGGCTGGAGTCCCTTAACATGTACACCCTGGAGAGAAGGAGACTGTGAGGGAATATGGTCTCCGTCTTTAGCATACTCAAGGCTATCAACAAGATCAGTCAGTCAGAGATGTTTTAGTTGGTGTTCCTATATCAGGATGCAGGGATACACCTGAAGCTCAGGGGTGGGAAATTCAGGGGTAGCTTCAGGAGGCATTTTTTCCAGAGGGTGGTGCACCTGTGGAACAGCCTACCAGCACAGATAGTAGGCATGAAGACAGCACAGGGCTTTAAGGTAAGCCTGGATGAATTCCTACTTGCCAAGGGGCTCACCAGGTACCCTGTGTAGTAGAGTGGATAGGGATGGTAATCTGTATTAAGTGGTATGTATTTGTACAGCATGCTAATTTCATCTCTGCTTGCGAATGGAGGGGGCAGACATGTTGGACCTAGAATCCTTTCTGACCATAAATTGCTATGTTACTATGAAAACTGGCTATAATCTAAGTAGAAGATTGCATCCCATCTAAGGCACTTACTGTATTTCTTTCTCACGTCTGTCTGTGTCCCATATACAGCAGCACCAGCCAGGATGCAATGCAGTAATGCAGCAGTATATCACAAAAAACCTCAGTATACTGCAGGGAACAGTATGATTCAGTGGCAATTAAGCTCTTTTTTACAGCAGTATTTTGTGACATGTCATTTACTCCTAGTTCCTGCATTGTATTGCGACTGGCTCCACTGTACATTTTTTTTTATCCTTTACTAACTGGGTAAGGTCCACTAGGAACAACTGCCTGTTTTCAGGGGTGACCTGGGAGCTTTAGGTTGGCTAAGTCACTTGCTCAGAGTCACACAGTATGCAAGTGGAGGTTGGGGGAATCAAGCTCAGGTCTGCTGAACCATGTTCATTCACAGCTCATTACTCTAACCTCTAAGCTATATTGGCAGTACGTGCACACTGCACCCTTTTAAATAAAAATGTCATTAATTTGTGCAACACCAGGTTTTGCAGTTGAGAAAGAATTAAGTGCTTCTGGGAGTCCCTGGTTTCCATTTTCCTTGATTGTGCATCTAGTATAGTAGTGCAGCAGAACAGTAGTCTGAGCAGTGTGGGTTCAAATCCCAGCTAAGGCACATCTATCTATCTATCTATCTATCTATCTATCTATCTATCTATCTATCTATCTATCTATCTATCTTTCCTTCCTTCCTTCCTTCCTTCCTTCCTTCCTTCCTTCCTTCCTTCCGTAAAACTGGTATTGAGAAAGCTGCAATCTGACCTGTTACCAGCTGGGAATGATGAACTCAATAAACTTTCCTGGTAACGATACTCCTTAGTGAGTGTGTGTGCTTTCTTTCTCTCTCTCTCTCTCTCTCTCGCTCTCTCTCATATCATAAGAGAGTTTACTCTTGACATGTATCTAATATAAGTACTGTGACTCAGCATGGCCAGCTGTCTGCAGCGCAGGAGAAATCCTTTCAGCTCAGTTTGGCATGGAAGATGAGAATTAACCAATCGACCCTGATGCCCTGTGAGTGGATAGGATACCGTCCATTACTATCTAGCCTTAACACCGAAGGTGTTAACACATCACTCCCACAACACTTGCAAGTACTAATCTGTGGCAAGATAAACCAGTAGGGTGCAGTTTTCCCAAACTGGTTTGTAGCCTTCCCAGTTTGTGCACTGAAATATTTTATTAAGTGAAATATTTCACTCCTTATTTGAGTCTAGCTCCAGTTTATTGGTTATATTAGGTAACCGGATAGATGCACTGAGACAAGAGTTATCCCATTTTCAGACATGGTCTGAGCTGTAAGCTGCGACATTGTTAAAGACAATGTACAGGCATGAATTATGTAAGTAATAAGCCATGACAGGGTGTGCATTATAGGATTTTAATGCACATATAAAATGGTCCTAAGTAGTTTTTTTTGTGGAGTAAAATGAGATTCAGCACCTGATCATGCATTTATAGAGATTTAATGCACAGGCAGGTGATGTCTCCCAGCCAATGACATTTTTAGATTTTTTTCTTGCCTTTTTATAAAGGAGGTTACTATATCTATAAACAGTAGGGATTTACTGTTTATAACACATTATCTTGTTTTCTATGGATGTTCCAAATGAGGTGAGCTAGTGGATTCAAACACTCATCTTACAGCCGCAAGAGCCAAACACCCCATCATTGGCTTACAATGTGAGACCTTTAGCAAATCACATGACCTTCATGTACCTCAGCCCTCTAATATTTTTTCAAGTTGAGTTGCCCTGGAAAAATAAAATCGTAAAAGAAAATAGAAAAACCCCAGAATCTGTTTGCCAAAGAGAGGGTACCTTTACTGGACTAATGACTAGTTTAAAGGAGAAAGAACATATTGCCACATTATATACTGGAGGCTGTGGACTTTTTTATGTAAAATTAATTACCTGGTTACTGCTGTAACCTGTAAAATTTGCAACCAGACTCAAGCAAGAACTTTCCAGAACTCCTTTATTAATCACTGACTACTGTGATCTCAAGACAGCTTTCTCAAACTAGTGGCAATGGCAGGCATCACCAAGTAGTACGCCACCCAAATTACATCTAATATAAAATCTTTTTTTTTTAACTGATTTTTGTTGTGATGTTGCAGGATGATAGAGGTTAAGAAGACACAAGCCTAGAAAGGGGACATGCCTCCTCAGTTGCCAATTGATACATACATTCATGACAATGAATTCTATAACATGCATCCATATACACAATATTTTTCAGATGTTACTACTCAGCCGTAACTTTCACTTTTGGTATGAAGAGTTCTGAGTTTTTATGCTTTCAAAATGCTTAATTAGTAACTAGTAACTTGGCAGCATAGAACATAATACGCTGACAGGTTGGCTAATTGCTATATTGGGCTAGAGGTTAGTCACGCATAAACGCATAGAAATATAAAATTTGTCTGCAGCAAAGAGCCACTTGGCCCACCCAGTCTGTCCAACAGTTCCCAGCCTATTCTAGTTCCACAGACTCTGTCTGGTTTCCAGTGACCCTCCCTATTCACTGCTTCTGATCTAAGATAGCTCTGTGTTTATCTCATGCGTGCTTGAATCACTGCACTGTTCTGGCCTCCACCGCTATGGCTGGCAGTCGGTTCCACGTGCCTGTCACTCTTTCAGTAATGAAATATTTCTCCACATCCTTGCTACACCCCTCCCCCCCCCATATTCACTGCATGCACCATAGTCCTGGTGCACATACCTATTTAAAAAAAAAGGCTCCCCTCCAGCACTCTGTTCACCCCTGTGAGGTACTTGTAGTCTCGATGATATCATCTTTCACTCTCCTCCAGGATGTATATGTTGAGATACATCAGTCTCTCCTCGTAGGGCTTCCCTTACAGCCCATGCACCATTTTGATTGCCCTCCTCTGGACCACCTCCACCCTAAGTCCTTTCTGTGGCGCAGTCTCCAGAAATGGAAACAGTAATCCAGTTGGGGGCATACCACAGAGCAATACATTGGCAGCACCATCTCCCTCCACTTTCTGGTGATGACCCTCTTTTTGCTCCCCAGCATCCCACTAGTTCTGCCCATAGCCTTTTCACACTACACTGCCACCTTGATGTCCTCCGTTATAATAACCCCAAGGTCCCTTTCCTGTCTAGTGACTGCCAATATCTCCCCCCATCCTATACTCAGCACCATGGCTCCTATGCCCAAGGTGCATGAGTTTACACTTTTTAGAACTGAATTCCAAATGCCATGTCTTTGACCACTGATCAAGTTTCCTTACCCACCATCAGGGCTGTGAGTCCTTTTAGGACTTACTTCTCTGTAACTGGATTGTGTCCACCCCCATTCTTGCTTCTCCCTGGTGGCCCATCCCCTCCTCCTTTCACTGTGAAGACCAAGCAGAAGTACCTGTTTGCAATGTCAGCTTTTTCTTGGCCTCCACCATTGGCTGATAGGGATAACAAAGGCTACATTTTCAAGATCTAGAAGAGAGACCAGTGTGCCTAACTACACTGAGTCAAGCACAGATGACATCATAGTATTCTACAGATGGCTGCAGCATAGTATTAATATTGAACAGACTCAGCCAACAATATTTCAGGAGTACCTCAGCTACAGATAAGCCCAATACTTAATTTTAAAGAGCTTTTCGTGGGCTTTTAAACTATGTCAGTCACTATACATGAATGTTTACCTTTAAAGGGGCACTCCTGAGGTAACCATGCTGAAACATTTGAGCCTACCTGTTGGTCAAGGAGGCCGTATGTAGAAGAATCGCAAGGAGCCCCTAATTTTCTGCTTTGTAGTTTTATTACTATTTAGTGTGATATATTTGAATGTATTGAAAAATAGTGTTGAATCTGTTCATGTGTTTTAGTGCACAAACAGGTCCTTTGTCCTGTACAGTACAAGTGGTGTCCAATACCTTTTGGTACCACCACATTGACCAACTGCGGGATTCAGTTGTGACTCCGTCGCTGACCCAAGAAGCAAATCCTTTGGAGCCTCCAGTTGCTCTGGCATCAGTGCCTCAGCTTGAGACAGCAACCAGTACTGCTATACTGGAAAGCAGTTGTACTGAATAGCCAGCATCATCTGAGGTGACTTCCGAGTCAGACATTGTTGCAGACACACCGCTTCCTCAAGGAAGTGTTTAAGATGCTGGCAGGCGCTGTCCAGAAAGGAAACGCAAGCCACCAGAGAGACTTGACTTGTAACTAGATCTTTTGTTTGTTCCTCTGCAATTTCTTGTGTAACACCCCCTACAAATAGGGGTTCCTATAATGTCTCCCTAGGCCATGTAATGCCCACTGTCAGGATGGTGTCCTGTGTCCAGTAGTTCTAATTGTCTGCATGAGAGTGCTCAAGTAAGCCTCCGTGCCTGTCCTTTTAAGAGAGCACCTCTACTGTATTAGAAAATTAGTCTGGGCTGGGTCCAAGTGATTTAAGGCTCATGACCCACCAGACAGTCCTTATTTCTGAGCCATTCAGATGGCACTATTTGTTCAGAGGGAGCTCTTTGAGGGAAAGCAATTATTTACTGTTTATCTGCAGTAATAATAATATTATAGGAGTTTGTCTAACCTGCTTTCAATTGCAGCTTGAACTTTTGGATGATAGCCGCCATCTTGGTTCTGGACTGCCACTGTTGGATCAATCAGACCTCAGGGGGCCTAAAACAGAGACTGTCCCCAGAGGTCTTGTGGGATTGAAATTCTGTAGGAATTCTAGTTTTAAGTGTTTGGTGCCTAAATGGACCTGGAGGAGGAGTCCTTTCTGTGATAGACAGTTCCTTCAGTCAAATGAACCCTTTGGGTCTCAGAGGAAATGCCCAGAACTGTGTTATGCAGAGTCAGTTGAGAGTTGGAATTTGGAGAGTGAACAGCTTGAGCCATCCAGCAGCTGCTCCTGTTGGGAGCCTAAGGAGAATCGGCGGGAAGGCTCTACTGGCCTGTTTGTCACATCTCCAAGTTGAAGTATTGCCTGGTGTGTAAAATTCAGACTTTCTCTGATAGCTGGTCGAGACCTGCCTCGAGAGATAGAGGCAGTGTATTATTGTTGCCTGCGAGTGGACCGAAGACTTGCTCCAGAAGCGATCAGCCCGCCTGGTACCGAAGTGAGCTTCAGATCAAAAGGTTTGCATAGGGAAGTTGGGATCTGCAAAAAGACTTTATCCGAACTGTGGCAAAATACTTTAATTGTTATAGGTGTGCTGAACGTGTTTTGTGAGTCACAATTTGGTTCCCCACAGAGAGTTCTGTTATGCTAGCTGGAGGCTGTTCCAGCACTGCATCACGGACTTCATCTGATCTACCTGCTCTTCCTGGGATCTGCCATCTCAGCCTAGGCTGCTGCTCCCAATTCAGAGACATTTTCATCAAAAGACCCACTCAGGGATTTGACTCCCTGCTCAACACCAGGTGGCGACCACCAGGAGGTGAGTCATGTAGGCCCTGCTTCTCCTGGCAATCCAGTACAACACCACGAGGTCTTCATTTTGCCTATCCTGCATCTTTATCTGGGTAGTGTGAATACAAAACAGGGTAGCTCCCTGCAACAAAAGTCACAATCATTTGTGTGTCATCTTATTTACTTGTTTTGGGTTTATTTCAATGGACTGAGCCATCCGGCTCTGGATTACAAATATTTGGGTTGTGTGCATGTTAATTGCTTTTATTCCTAAGGACCCAAACAACAGCTGCAATGCTGGTCTACCACGGGCAATGCTTCAGGCTAGCCTGTTAACATACTGGGTACTCATGGTTGTTGGACCGTGTCAGAGGGACTTACAGTGCATACTTAATCAATCTGAATTTAAGTAGAATTGCCAATCACTTTCTAGATTTAAGCCCCATCCTTGTTCACTTCCCCTGAATAAACCAGATTGTGGGTTTTCATGTTTATCCTGGCTAATGTGCACCTTCTTGGTGTTGATACAGTACTGTTGTATTGTTGCATCACTTGTCTTGTTTTCCAGGGGGTCTCCTGGGCAGTTGCAGAAGCTCCAGCCCTGGTGGTAAGTGCATGGAGTGTGAGCATATCATTACTGTCATATTATGAATGTGAATGTTCTGTTGTTGAACTGTTTGGGCAACTAGAAGGATTGGTGGGTGGTTATAGCATCCCGGAAGGCTATACCAACTGCAGCTACGCTACCCCAAAATCATTACCCCAGATGGAAGCACCTGTTCACTGATCTCAGGCCCCTCAACCTGTGCCTAGTCACACAGGCAGGGGTAGTAACCCATGACATAGGGTCACCTAGAGGTTACATCTTGGTGGCACCACTGGGATTTGTGCCATCTAGTGGTTTGAAGTGGGAATTATGTCCCAGTGTAAACTTAAGACAGAATCTGAAATGGAGGCGCTTACTATGCCCAAGTGGAAAATTGCCCCTCACAAGCTGGTCGTGCACCATATGATGGGGTGGAGTGAGGCCGAGGGGGTAGACCCACGACATGCCATATTGCTACTTGATATCCCCTTAGGGACTGCTAATGACATGATTGAAGAAACTGTGGAAAGGTTAAATGTCTGGGGAAGGCTGAAATATGGGGGCTGGACTCAGATCTGTTTGATCAAACCTTGGTGGCCCTCCTATCTTGTAGTCTTTCTATAGACCCTGAAAAGGTAACCCCTATTATCATGCCTGAAGGGTCCCAGAAGGGGTGGAGAGTTATTCACTTGCATAGTGACCCATCTTCCCCTGGAGGTCTCCGAGGGTGGAAGGGTTCAAGGACAAACTGTCAAGGCTGTTGGCCACTGAAGGCTGGACAGCCAAGGAATTGTTAAAGCTTTTGGATGTTTCAGAGGAGTCCACTCCCATAGTCTCCTCCAGCCTCTCCGTCTACTCCCAGAGCATCCCCTGTTGTGGCCTATCCCATTGTGATACCTTCTGTACACCTGGACTCATATCACAGGCTTAGACTGTTCTCTGGTACAGTTCCTGTGCCAGTGGGGGAGGATGACTTAGAAACATGGATGGACTGCGCTACTCCACTGGTTCAAAAGTGGCAACGT
Organism: Neoceratodus forsteri; assembly: GCA_016271365.2. NCBI lineage: Eukaryota > Metazoa > Chordata > Ceratodontiformes > Ceratodontidae > Neoceratodus > Neoceratodus forsteri. Next base: position 1,192,755,795 of record CM057453.1, read on the forward strand.
TTGGAAGGGGAGAAGAGAAAGAGACTTATGGAAAATTTAAGGGTCCCTGCACTGGAAGCAATCCAATTTCTCTAATCCACCAACCCAGAAGCCACTGCAGCTGAGTACCTCTCTGCCTTAGCGGGGTTGTTTGGCAGCACAGAATCTGGGGAAGACTTAATGTGGAAATTCAAGCCTGCTAAACAATGAAAAAATGAGAAATTGTCTGCTTTTGTCACTTGAATTGAACGGGCCTTGCAGAGGGCCCATAGAAAAGGGGGAGTTCCTGCTAGTGAACTGAACCGAGTCAGGCTGGAGCATATTCTCAGATCTGCCCAGTATTCTAGTGTGCTCATGCTGAAATTGAAGTTCCAGGACATGAAGACTAACCCTCCCGAATATTGCTGGCTAATGAAAGAGATTGGAGAGGCTGAGAACGATGAGGATGGATGGCAGGCCTATGCCGAGGTTGCCCACACCAGTCAAGTCTCAGACTGGTCTGAAGAAAGGGAGGAATCTAGGGAAATCCAGCATATTAAAGAACTGCTCAAAGAAATAAAGGAAATGTGAGCCAGTCAACAAGGCGCAAATGAAGTGGCCTGAAGCTCCCACCCTTGCCCGTTATGAACTGAAACTAGAAGTGAGATTTCCCCCGGGGGTGTGGGAGCCCATGCCATCACTCCAGAACCCCGGATTGAGTCCAAGTTAATGGAAGAAATGAGAGAGCTGAGAGCCTTGGTGGGAGACCTTGTACATGCCACCCACACTTTTGCCCACTGGGGAGGTGATGAGGACCGGGAACCTGAGTCAGAATCTTATTTAATTTATGCATGTATGTATTTATTCATTCTTTCATTTGTTCATTCTCGGAATTACAAAATACCTTTGAGCACCAGGCAGCTCATTTACAAAGGTTCCATGTCAATAGGGCAGGGTTACATACAGATATGGGGAGACAGACAATTTATACAGATGAAGTTAACTTCAATAATACAGAACACTTAAGCTTCAGTGTTTTATACACATTAGGAATACATGATCTGAGGCAGAGGGAAAAGAGAAGTAGAGAAGAGTTGGGGAGATCCAAGTGGGAGGAGCAGCCAGGAAGCCTTGTCAAGTTTGCATCTATGATAGGGGAGGAAAGTCTTAGAAAGGGGGAGGAGGGGGAGAGGGATAGGGCAATGACAGGAAGAGGGTGGTGAAAGGAAAACAGTAGGATTCAAAGGAAAACAGTAGGATTCAAAGGAAAACAGTAGAACTCCTTCTAACTGGCACAAAGCTCAGTGAGAACCTAGACACTTCAATGATTCCAGGGAACAGGTGTTCTACTACCGGTATGGAGAAGACGGACATGCTCAACATGGCTGCACCTTCCAAAAAACCTGTGGAAAATCACAGCCAGACTGTTAAACTTGGTCCATCAGAGTAACATAAAGCCCCAGCCAGGCCCACCAAGAAAATCCTACTCCTCTAAAACTGCTGTGGGACAGTCTGCTAAACTGACCTGCCTGGACTGGTCCGAGATAGCGGGCCCCTCCATGGAGACAACAGTGACAGTCAATGGCATCTCCACTCTTGCTGTGTTGGACAGTGGCTTACAGGTCACCATTATAGTCTGAGATTGGTATGACCAGCACTTATCTGACCTCCCACTCCAACCCCCCCCCCCCAAGGACTGCATGTATGGGGGTTGAGTGAGAAATCCTATCCTTATCTAGGGTATGTACAAATTTGGTTGTCCTTCCCTACTGCTGTAGTGGGTGTGGATGAGCAAGGGGAGACCCTGGCCTGGTGTGCCCACCAACTGGACTGTATGATGGTGCCCCTCTACCAACTGGTACAAATGCACATATGTTTGGGCAGTTAGCTCAACTTTGTCAGGAAAAGCAAGCCAAGTGAATTGGATGAACCCTGTGAATTCCGGCCCTAGTACAGTGAGCCTACAACTTACAGATGTGAACACAGGAGATTGAAAAGGATGAACCCATGGGGGCGGTCTGGAAGAAGGATCCTGACCCACTGTTACTACTACCCAATGCTCAGTGCACCATCAGTGATGAAGTGCACCTAAAGACAGATGTTAAAAATAAGATCCTCATGCTGAATGCCCCAGAAGGGGGGAAACTGCCTGAGGGATTGTTGCTCAAGCCTAGAATTCTGCCTGCTCTGGCTCACACATACGCTTGGCAGGTAGTGGTGCAAGTCCAGAATGCGTCAGATCGAGAGGCTCAGGTGAATTGAGGGTGCACCCTAGCCACTGTCTACTGTGCGGATACTGCTGTGTTGCCCAGCAAGAAGAGCTCCATCGAGAGAGATGAGGTGACCCCTGACCTGTTTGACTTCAGGGAGTCTCCCCTTCCTCCTGAAAGGAAAACCAGGATTAGCCAGAAGTTGTCTCAGAGGAGCCAAGTATTCTCCTTAATTGTGTCACCGGGGCTGAACACCACATCCAACTTCTTTGATGAAAGGTCATTCAGAGAGAGGTCCCGTTGACTTGCACCAGCTGACATAGACGATGTTAGATGTCGCGTTCAACAAATGCTGGCTGCAGAAATTATCCAACAGTCCTGAAACCATTATGCCTTCCCGATTGTGGTAGTTCAAAAGAAGAATAGAGCAGTGAGGATGTGTGTGGACTACTGGAAATTAAATCAGAGAATTGTCCTGGACCAGTACACCATGCTCTGCATCCAGGATGCTGTTAACTGCCTCAATGGAAGCCAGTGGTTCTCAGTACTTGACCTGTGGAGTGGGTATTATCAAATCCCGATGACCTAGGAGGACCATGAAAAAGCAGCCTTCATTTGCTATCTGGGTTTCTATGAGTTTCTACATATACCTCAAGGTATTTCAGGTGCACCTGCCACTTTCCAGCAGCTGATGGAGTGAGCAGTGGAAGACATGAACTTATTAGAATGCCTTGTGTATCTTGATTACGTCATTGTGTGTGGCCGGACTCTGGAGGAACACGAAGCTCGCTTGTTCAAGATTCTTGACAGATTGGAGAATTTCAGACTAAAGCTGTCAGTAGACAAGTGTCAGTTCTTTCAAACATCTGTGAAATATGTTGGTCACATAGTGTCAGCTGATGGGATTCAGACAGACCCGAGCAAAGTGGAGTCTTTGACCATCTGGTCTCAGCCTAATAACCTGAAAGAGTTGCAAAGATTCTTGGGGTTCTGCGGTTACTACTGTCGGCTCATAAAAGATTACTAAAAAGTCATTCACCCTTTACTCAACCTAACTCAAGGCTATCCCCCTACAAACAAGAAGTATAAAAAAGCGCAGTTAAGGAAGAAGACAAGATTTACTTTTGGACCCATGAACCGTTTGGAGCCAAGTGGACTTCTGAATGTAAAGCTTCTTTTTATGACATCATTCATCAACTCACCCATGCCCCTGTGCATGCCTATGCTGATCCTACCAGAACTTATGTGCTACACACTGACACCAGTTTAAAGGGACTTGGTGCTATTCTGTATCAAGAGTATGAAGAAGGTTTATGCCCAGTGGCGTTTGCCAGCAGAAGCCCAACCCCATTTGAGAGAAATTATCCGGTACACAAGCTTGAGTTTCTTGCTTTGAAATGGGCTATGGTGGACCAATTTCATAAATATCTTTATGGTGCCAAGATTCAGGTCAAAACTGACAATAATCCTCTCACTTATGCCAGACCTCAGCCAAACTGGACTCCACTGGACATTGCTGGTTATCTGCACTTTCCACTTACAACTATTCAGTGGAGTGTTGGCCAGGCTTGAACCACAGTGATGCTGACGCCCTTTCCAAATGACCTATCTCTAATACCAATTGGGTGAAAATGTCTGATCAGTCTGTCAAAGCTCTCTGCCAGATGTTTGACTAAGATGAGCATCCCTCTCCTGAAACAGTTGACTGCCTAGTAGACTGTTCAGGTCCTCTGGACACTTGTGTCCCCACAGCCTACTGCCACCTTGTGGCCTTAGACCTTAGTGCCTTGCCTCAACTTACCCCGACAACATACAGTGGACACAGGGTCAAGACCCCATGATTAAGCCTGTGCTTGATGCTCTACATCCAGGAAAAGATGTGGCCAAACTTCGCTTTTCTGATCCATGGACTGCTTTGTTGTTTAAAAAGGGACCCAGATTTAAATTGCATAACCAGTTACTTTATAGGGAAACCATAAATCAACAAGGCCAAACTGACAAACAGCAATTAGTGTTGCCCACCGCATTCAAACTTGTAGTTCTACGGGCTCTCCATGATCAAACGGGACACTTGGGCTGTGTTCAAACTACAGACCTGGCAAATGCTCAATTCTACTGGCTGAAAATGAGAGCTAACATTGAGGCCCACATCAGAACTTGCATCCATTGTCTCCAAAGAAAAGCTTTTCCCCAGAGGGCTGCACCCTTGGTCAATATCTCTACCAGCGCACCCATGGAGTTGGTGTGTATAGACTTCTTGTGCATTGAACCTGACCAGAAAAATGTTGGAAATGTGTTAGTGGTGACTGATCATTTCACACGTTATGCCCAGGCTTACCCAACTAAGGACCAGAAAGCATCCACTGTGGCCAAGGTCTTAATCTAAAAGTTCTTTGTCCATTATGGCACACCCCAGAGAATTCACTCTGATCAGGGGAGAGACTTTGAAACCTGACTGATTAAGGAAATGCTCTCGCTCTGGGGAGTGCGATAGTCCCGAACTACCACCTATCACCCCTTGGGGATCCACAGCCTGAAAGGTTAACCGAACACTACTTGACATGCTGGGCACACTTCATCCCCTGGACAAGTCAAGATGGAGTCAGCAGATCAGCACCTTGGTACATGCCTATAATTGCACCAAAAGTGATGCCACTGGGTTTTTCCCCTACCGCCTGATGTTTGGTCGGGAAGCCCAGTTGCCTGTAGACATTTGCTTCGGGGTGTCCCAGGATGGAGTCAAAGCTGAGAACTACCTACAATATGTTCAAAAGTTAAAGGCCCAGTTAAACCATGCCTATCAGCTGGCACAAACCATGACAGCAACTTGGCCAATAAAGAAAGGCATGACAGGCGTGTGAAAACTCAGGAACTGCTACCTGGAGACAGGATTTTGTTGCGCAATTTGGGACTGCATAGAAAACATAAAATTGCTGATAGGTGGCACCACCTACCTTATATTGTTGTTAGTAAACTAGAAGATCTGCCAGTCTATAAAGTGCACTCTGAGAATGATCCACGAGCCACCAAGACAATGCACCGGAATCATTTGCTGCCTATTGGTCAAGTAATCATCGACTCTGTGCCTCAAGACACTGCCCCTCCTGGGCCTGTAACTGGAGATGCCGCCAAAAGAAGACAGACTATCCCGTCTCCAATTGTCAAGGACTCAAGGCCTTCCTCCAGGCAGGCCCAAAATGACACTGATTGCCAGTCTGAATTTGATGATAGTGAGTCCGGAACATCCTATTACTCATCTTATGAACTGAGTCAGTTGTTTCAAGGTAATCCCATGTATAATCTCAGAGATGAAGCTGGACCTTCAGGACTGCCTAACCCTCCAGCCTTCTCCACAGACACTGTGCCTCCTGAAAGTGAGGTGCAAAGTGTGACTTCGGAGGCAGCTGACTCTTTGTGTCTGGTAGAGCTTTTTGAATTGCAAGAAAGAGAGTCTGCCACAGAAAGCATTCCTGGTGACTTACCAGAAAATACAGAGCTGTGTGAAAGTAATGACTCAGAACCTGATATGACAAATGGCAGTAATGGAGTGAATAATGTTGAGGGTGTTAGTCAAGTGTTACAAGACCTAAATTCCATGGAATTCCCTGTAGATGATGAATCTAGGCCTCCTTCAGACCCCAGTACTGAGAGCCATGTTGTGGAACCAGTGTTAACAGAACAAGGAGCTGAAAGTGTTTCCAGTATAGAATCAACAACCAGTGCAGAGGTACCCCTCTCTATAGGGGCAGACTCCATGCAAATATTGAAAACACTGAGCCTGTGTCTGTTCCTCCAAGAAAGTCTGGAAAAGCTACCAAACCAGTGATACACCTCAGTTACGACTCCCCAGGGAGGCCTGTGGATCTTCCTTTACATGTCGTGCATAAAAGAAGTCTACATTTCTGAAAGCTGTCTCCCCAAATTGAGCTATTCTGCTACTTCCAAGTTAATAGTCAAGACCTCAACCCCTGGTGCCCCTGCCCCATGCAGCCCCAATGTAGCTGATAGGGATGGGCCCCCAGCCATGTTGATTAAAATGCAGGAAGTAGTACAGACCCGAATGGTCAGAGTAATGTGGTTACCTGTTTGAACTATTTTGAAAATGTTGGTATGTGTATGATGAAAGTATGGAAACTGTATCTTTACAGAAAATTCTTATTATCATGAAGAAGTATAGTAATGCTTAATGCCAATTTACTTTTAATGATGCATCAGTCTTCTTTTCTTTATGGTATACCAAATGAAACATGCCTGTTTTCATATAATGTTTTCTACAGAGAATATTATAGTATAGACTTGATGCGGACACCAATTTTTTCCCAGGCAGAGAAGAGTGTAACCCCCCTACAAATAGGGGTTCTTATAATGTCTTCCTGTGCCGTCTAATGCCCACTGTCAGGATGGTGTCCTGTGTCCAGTAGTTCTAACTGTCTGCATGAGAGTGCTCCAGTAAGCCTCCATGCCTGTCCCTTTAAGAGAGCGCCTATGCTGTATTAGAAAATTAGTCTGGGCTGGATCTGAGTGATTTAAGGCTTGCGACCCACCAGACAGTCCATATTTCTGCTCCATTCTGCAGTCGCTATTTGCGCAGAGGGAGCTCTGTTAGGGAAAGTGATTATTTACTGTTTATCTGTAGTAGTAATAACAATAATATAAGAGTTTGTTTAACCTGCTTTCAATTGCAACTTGAACTTTTGGATGAGAGCCACTATCTTGGCTCTGGACTGCCAGTGTTGGACCAATCGGACCTCAGGGGACCTAAAATGGAAACTGTCCCCAGAGGTCTTGTGGGATTGAAATTCTGTGGGAATTGTAGTTTTAAGTGTTGACACCTAAATGGACCTGGAGGGGGGGCCCTTTCTGTGACAGACAGCTACCTCAGCCAACCGAATCCTTTGGATCTCAGAGGAAATGTCCAGAACTGCCTGAAGCAGAGTCAGTTGAGAGTTGGAGTTTGGAGAGTGAACAGCTTGAGCCATCGAGCAGCTGTTCCTGCTGGGGGCCTAAGGAGAATCAGCAGGAAGGCCCTACTGGCCTGTCTGCCACATCTCCAAGTTGAAGTATTGCCTGGTGTGTAAAATTCAGACTTTCTTCGATTGCTGGTCAAGACCTGCCGAGAGAGAGAGAGAGAGTGTTATTGTTGCCTGTGAGTGGACTGAAGACTTGCTCCAGAAGCTATCAGCTCACCTGGTACCGAAGTGAGCCTCAGATCGAAAGGTTTGCGCAGAGAAGTTGGGATCTACAAATAGACTTTATCCGAACTGTGGCAAAATACTTTAATTGTTATAGATGTGCAGAACGTGTTTTGTTGGTCACGATTTGGTTCCCCACAGCAAGTTCTGTTATGCTAGCTGGAGGCTGTTCCAACACTGCATCACGGACTTCATCTGAGCTACCGGCTCTGCCTGGACCCTGCCATCTCGGCCTAGGCCACTGCTCCAGATTCAGAGACATTTTCGGTAAAAGACCAGCTCAGGGATTCGACCCCCTATTCAACACCACCGAACAGGTAGCGACCACCAGGTGATTCGTGAAGGCCCTGCTTCCCCTGGCAATCCAGTACAACACCACAAGGTCTTCATTTTGTCTGTCCTGCATCCTGATCTGGGTAGCGTGAATACAAAATAGGGCAGCTTCCTGCAACAAAAGCTACAATCATTTGTGTCTCTGATTTACTTATTTTGAGTTTATTTCAACAGACTGAGCCATCCGGCTCCGGATTACTTATTATTGGGTTGTGTGTATGTTAATTGTTTCCCTTCCTAAGGGCCCCAACAACAGCTCCAATGCCGGCCTGCCCCGGGCAATGCTTCAAGCTAGCCTGTTTAACATACTGGGTACCCAGGGTTGTGGAACTGTATCAGAGGGACTTACAGTGCCTGCTTAATCAACCTGAATTTAATCAGAATTTACACCCCATCCTTGTTCACTTTCCCTGAACAAACCAGATTATGGGTTTTCACGTTTAACCTGGCTAGTGTGCACCTTCTTGTTGGGAATACAGTACTGCTGTTGTATTGCTGCATCACTGGTCTTGTTTTCCAGGGGGTCTCCAGGTCAGATGCAGAAGATCCAGCTCTGGTGGAAAGTGCAAGGAGCGTGAGCATATTATTACTGTCATATGATGAATGTGAATGTTCTGTTGCTGAACTGTTTGGGCCACTAGAAGGGTCGGTGGGTGGTTATAGCATCCTGGAGGGCTATACGAACAGCAGCTATGCTACCCCAAAACCATTCCTCCAGGTGGAGGCACGCAGTCACTGAGCTCAGGCCCCTCAACCTATTCCTAGTCACGCAGGCAGGGGTAGTAGCCCATAGGATAGCGCCACCTAGGGGTTACACTTGTAAAGGTATCGTATGTGATTCTGAGTATTTTTTCAGTGTTTATAAAAATATATATATATATAAGTCCATGTACTTTTGGGGGGGGAGGATAGGTGTGATATATCTAAATGTATTGAAGCAGTGTGTTGAATCTGTTCATGCACATCTGCAACTATACTTCCTTAAGCAGTTGCCAATGCTGAATCTGCTGTTTTGTAGTGGTTGCTATGTTTTTGTTTCCTTATGCGCTGCTGAAATACTGTCAGAAGTTGTTGCTCCAGCCACTGGTGTATGTCTTTGTTCTTGAACATGGATTCATGTTATAAACAGCAATACATTACAATTAGCTTTTCTCAGGCCCACTAAAATGTCCTGATTACCACTGCACCGTGCTGTCCACTGAACTGGAAGTGATGTGCACTCCTGATTCTCCTATCAGAAGGAGTCTCGATAGCCGATTCATTCTGCAGGAAAACTGAATTGGTGCTGTCTGTATTGTGAAAAATTCTCCAAAACTTTAGTTTTTCATTCATATTACAGGGAACATGGCTCTATACAAAAGAGAATGCCTGCTATCAGTTGTTAATTTTTTTTTGCTGTCATTCAGCAGCTCTCAGGCTCCTTGTCAGTGGTAACCGATGACTGTGAATATCATTCAGATGTTTGTGATACTGACAATCGGCTGTTTATCACTGACTACTACCTTCCTTTTTTTGTCTCTGACTAAACTGTCATGTTTAACTGGGCTCTGCAGTAAGCATAGACTTATCCCCTTTGTGTGTATCTGTTTGTGTATTTATACCACTTGGGTGAGAGCTTTCTCAGTAGGATATACTGTGTTATTTCCACTGCAGTGAGGATAAATCCTGATGACATCAGCAGATTGAGGATATCAACATTTATCCATACTCTGCTGATGTCACCAGAGTGAGGATAACTGCACTGCAGCTTGCACTCTAAAGGAAACTGCTTCAGAAAACACTTTATCTTTCTCACTGAAGCTGCAACTTACTCAATTAGCTTTGCAAAAGACTCTCACCTGTGTCCCATTGTGTTTTAAACTTTCCTAGCCCATTACTCTGCTGATCTCAGCTTCAAAACAACCTGAATTCTAAATGAAACTCTTTTACAAAGCAGTTTCTGTTTCTCAGTGCCACCTGCAGCAGTTTGCCTTTCTCAATGAGCCTCTGACTCAATTAGCTTTGCAAAACACTGTCAGCTGTGTTTCTCACTCCAAGTCCATTCAGAACACACACACACACACACACTGACAGCACACACAGAATAAGCAGGAAACACACAGAATCAGAAAAAAATTTCCTAAAGCTCTCACCTCTGTGGCATAAATCGCACACAAGATGGGCAGATCATGGGATATGGAAAATATTGTCACTCCTGTAGAATGAGCTGTGTATTTTCACTCGTGCGTTCAGTACTCGTGAGAATACACAGCTCACTCTGCAGGAGTGACAATATTTTCCATATCCCACTCCTGCCCCTCATGTATCCCCTATCTATCTATCTATCTATCTATCTATCTATAAAAATTGGGGATACAATATGGCCCGACTGAAGATATCATATTTATCTTCATGAGAGGCCAGTGATGTCATGATATCTCATGAGTGGCAAAGCTATGAGTGAGATATCTTGATGTCACTGGCCTCGGGTGAAGATAAATATGATATATTCCATCAAGCCGTGTAATGTTCTGTTAATACAACATATGTTTTGCACCCCCCACAACACAACTGTCACATGGCCTTCTCAATGCAATGGGCCACATATAGGTGAAGGCACTCCCAATACAACCCCCCTCCATAAACCCTCCCAAAACAACAGATGTCATATGTTGCTTAAAAAAATATCTGGTTGATTCTGCTATTTAGAGTTATTTAAAAACACTTATCTGGTTGATCCTGCCATGCCCCCCCCCCATCTCAACACAACAGATTATATAGGTTATTCAAATATCTGGTTGATACTGTCATTTTAAAGTTATTAAAAAAATATATTATCTAGATGATCCTGCTATTATTTTTGAATAAATGCTTATGTTAATAGTTATCTGGTTGATCCTGCCAATTTGAGCACTTTCACTTTCCCCTTAGATGAAGTGCGGCTGAGTGCTATCCACACTGATGGATGGCATGGTTCCAGACATTTTCTAGGAGGCATCCTGAGCTGTAGAAGATAAATGCTGTACTTTATGCACAGCTTACTGTTATTTGTTCAAAAAGAAGCTGCTGACTGCATACAGACCACAGCAAGCGAGTCAGCGGCTTTGGAACAGTAGAGGGAAATGCGAGCGTGTGTTGCTATAGCAACATTCCATTGGCTTGAGTGTGATTTCTTTGAATTTGTCTACACCCAAGACAGTTTGGAAGTTTGGTCTGAAATTTTCAGGGTAGAAAGGGGCTGACCCACAGATGTGCCTTTTGATGGTTTGGTGAAAAAATATTAATCCATTCCAAAGTTATTTAATTTTAAAATTGTTATAAATTTGGTTCTGAGCATGCTCAGTAAGCACCTCAAAATAGCTGTATAAAATGAAAAAAAAAAAAAAATTTGTATTGATGTCATCCTTTTTCATGAGTGGAAAATCCTTTTTCATTTGACCGTATCTTGTTTTCTGTTTTTCCTAATATTCAAAATTAGAAATCCTCAAAAATGAGATGCATAGGGGCAACCAACACATGTACTTTGGTTATTGGGCTTCCCTTCGCTGACTTCTGCACTTAAATGTTCAAGAAATGCCCTTGAAATGTGTTCTTTTTAAGTTTATAAATCTTTTTTCATATCGTGAGATATGAAAAAAGATTCTTTTTTCATATCACAAGTGATGAAAAAAATATCCTTTTTTGAGGGAAAAATCCTATCCCTAGGAGGGGAAACATTAGTTAGTGGGCTCCAGTGAGGTAGACACAGGTGATATTTTTTTTTTATTATTTTTAGTGTAGGGCTGTATGTTTTTAAGTCCCAGACTTGTCCCAAATTTGTTCTGACTGTGATTTTCTAAACATTATATTGAGCTCCTCTGGGGAACTATGATGAACTGCTGTATGGATGTCTTGTGGCACTCACCCATCACCGTTCCTGTTTTTACCATAAGTTTCCCTGGTGTCTAGTGGCCCCCCCCTCCAATCACAGTCCATCTTATCCCTCTTGCTTCCCAAGGGTCTACTGGCACCCCAAGCCTTCAATCATTGTTTGTCTTGTTTCTATTGAGTCTAGTGGCACCCCCACCTGCTGATCACTGTCCTATATATGATAGAGCCACAGTAGTGGCACTATAGTTAGGGTTGCACTACCACTTCTATGTTAAATTCAACATTTTGCACTTTAATAACTTTGCAACCATTCATGTGATTTGCCTGAAATTTTGCATGTGCCATCTGGTACCATAGACCTCTGGATCTGGCAAGTTTTGTTTCAGTCAGATGTGCAGTTGCGGAGCTGCAGAGTGCAAAAAAGTGTAAAATATCCTCACTTTTTGGCAAATTATGTAGAGATGAGCAAATTCAGTTTGTGGTTCTGGTCTGACTTTTTCAGGGCATATGGGTCACTGAAGTGCCTTTTGAAGGTTTGGTGAAAAAATATTACTCTGTTCAAAAGTTATTAAACTTTTAAGTTTCCCATTATGGCCTATGGGAAAAATATATGTTCACCACAAAAACTTTAATGAAAGTACTCTTTACTGCTGCAAATGGGCTTTGTATTTCCAAGCCTCTGCCATCTTGTTTTCAGTTAGAGATGGCAAAAAAAAGCAGTTCAATTCAAAATATACTCTCCCTTGGTAAACACCAGCAATTGTATTTCCCTAATTGGGCCCAAGGAACATGATCCTGACATTACTTTTTTCAAATAATGGTCTGAAATATGTTTTTGGCATTTTGGCTGTTGGTAGTGCTGCAAATTGTGGCAATTTTCATGAAACAGTGCCATAATTTTCGCACAACTAACAGCCCTGTTTCGTGAAAATTGTCACAGCATTACCTCAAAGAGAAAAATCCATTGACACCAGCCAAAAGCACCAAAACCTTTTCAAGCCACTTTCTGGCCAAATTAACCAAAGAATTGTGTTCTTCTGACCCCATTTAGGTTGACACCTGTTGGTGTTTACCAATGCCTCTAAGGGGGCCGAGGCATGTTTTATTGAGAAACTAAGTTTCTGCCAACATTGGCTTGCCAAATCCCCATGTTGGCAGTATATGCTCCTCCCCCCTAGTGTGGAACACTGAGGAGCCCACTCCCAGTGTTCCCATTTCTGCACTACTCCTGTACTGTGCAACACTGGGGAGCCTACCCCTAGTGTCCTGAAATATTTATATATATAAATTGTTTTGCCAACATCGGGGTGACCAATCCCCGTCCCGGCAATACAACCCCCCAACAATGTGGGACACTAAGGAGCCCACTCCCAGTGTCCCCAGTTATGTCCTACCTCCATACTGTAGGACACTGGGGAGTCCACCCCCAATGTCCCAAAATACTGTTGCAGTTCCTGTAAAGAAAGAAAACAGTCCCCCAACATTGTTTTTTTACCTGGAAAGGAGAAAACTGTCCCTCGTTGTCTCCCCCATCTTCCTCCACATCCCAACCCTCCTTTGTGCACTCACCTCCTTGCACCCCCTCCCTTACCCCATACTTACCTTGGGACATCGGTGGCTGCGATCTTCCCTGGACCAGGACATGTCTGTAGTTCTCAAAGCTGAACTGCAAACTGAAGAATCCAGGTAAGTGCCATATAATGGCTGCCTATGGTGTTTTGAATTTTTGTTGATATCACGGCCATTTTTCAACATTTTCACACCAAATTTTCAACATGGGCTTTTTGGGACCCCACCTCATGAACACTAATACTGTCATTTTGTTACTGGGTCCCGAAAGGTGATTTCGCAGTCACTGCTCACAATCACCTTTTGGGACCGATTAACAAAATAACAGTGCCAGTGTTCATGATATGGGGTCCCCAAAAGACCATGTTGAACATTTTGTGAAAAAAATCCCCAAAATGGCCACTATATGAGCGTACATTGTGCAGTTTCTATGCAGGTGCATAACTTTGACAATTTACAATTTTTTAACTTTTAAAATTTTCAGCATTGCCATTTTCACACACCACCTCATGAACAGCACAGCTGTCATACTTTACATCCTGCCTGAAACATGTTTTCACTAGTGTGGCACAGAATGACATGTTCATTATGTGAAATCACCTTTCAGGTCCAATTATCAAAATGACAGTCCCACTGTTCATGAGGTGAGGTCCCCAAAAGGCCATGCTGAAAACTGTGTGCACAAATTCCTCAAAATGCCCAAGTGACATGCTTCTACCGAATTAATGCTATGCAAGCACATTACTGTGGTGCTTTTCCACATTTTGCTGCCAAATTTTAAACATAGCCATTTTTTCGCACCACCTCATGAACAGTACAGCTGTCATTTCCCACATCCTGTTCGAAATGTGTTTTCGCACCTGTGGTGCAGAATGGCATTGAAGTTGTGCATAATTACGTTTTTCCTTGCATTTCACAATTTCTCTGTACATGCGGTGGGGTAATAAGATGGCTATGTTGACAATTTGTTCACTGTTGTTTGACACATGGAAGTACAGGGCCCACAAGACCCTGTGCTTCTACACCTACATTCATATGCACATCTATGGAGGGATTGGACCCTGCACTCCCACAACAAAATAAGGGTACTAGTATACTATCTCAAAAAGAAGGGAAATTAATTGCAAAAAACTCAGTTAATGCACCACTTAGGGTTGATAGTACAGTGACAAAACACTGGAAGTTCGATGTTAGGTTACCAACTCATTATTCCCTCACTGCCTTTCCACACACCAACAGGTGTCGGGTGTGTCTTGGGGTTGGTCGGCAGCCCAACTCTCACCCCATTCTCCTATACTGTACCATCTAAGCTTGTTTACACATGGAATGAGGTGAGAGGTCCAACAACCCCAAGGCACATCCCAGTGCCTGTTGGTGTGTGGAGGTTGGGGTGGTAGGGTTGGTAATCCTAACACCGAATTTGCAGAGTTTTGTTGCTGTACTATCAACCCTAACTGATGCATTAACAGAGTTTTTTGCAATGAATATATATTATACAGGCACGAGAGTGCCTGTATATTAAGGTTGAGTAAGCACTTCTATGTTAAACTCAAATTTTGCACCATAATAACTTTGTCTCCTTTCAACTGATTTACATGTAATTTGGAAAGCACAGCCTCTGTGTCAGGGTCTCTTAATCCTGAAAATTTCATGTAGATGGGTTCAGGGGGCAAAGCTATGGAGGTGCAAAAAACTCAGAAAGTCTCCATTTTTGAAAATTGTTAAGACTTTTTTGCCACCTGATAACTAAATAAATAGGAGGCTTTGAAACCTGAAACTTTCAGATTTGATAGAGGTTGGCCTAAGGTGTGTCCTTTTGTATTTTTTAGGTCCCTCAGTTAAGTAGTTTTAAAAATATTTAATAAAAATTTTCTGTTTCTTAGCATGTACAGTTCAAAAATCAACGTTCTATTTATAACTGATTTTTTGTGAAAGCAGCAGTTTGCACCAATTTTTTAATATACAACAGCTGTGTCATATAGTGCAACCCCTGCTGCTATCACTACTCGTAGGTCAGGGGTAGGGCTACTGTCATTGTAGCCCCACTATCCTGACTGTGCCTTAACTAACTTTTTCTCTGTGCACTGGGGGCCCCAATCCCCGGAGGCAGTGTGCTTATGTGTTTACTTATTTAATTATTTTTTTTAAATTATTGTATGAGTCTTTGATGCTCGACTGCTGACATTGGGGGGCCCAATCCCCATGTCAGCATTTACCCCTCCAGCAGTGTGGTCACTGGGGAGCCCACCCCCAGTGTCCCAAAGTAGTTTCATGGATTGAATGTTCCCTGCAAATAAAACACTGTCTCACATTTTTTTTAAACTGAAAAAAAGAAAACGGTCCCCCATGGCCACAGTCTCCCTAGCATCAACCTGACCCTCCCACTGGTGATCCACAACCCCCCAACCCTTACCCTATACTTACTTCCCGAGGTCAAGACACATACGACACAGATGCCTTTAATGATCATCAGTTGTGTCATATAGTGCAAGTACTATACGACACAGCTGTCTTTAATAAATGCCAGCTGTATCATATAGTACTTGCACTATACGACAGAGCTGTCATTCATTGAAGACAGTTGTATCGTATAGTGCAGTCTCCTGCTGTCACCACTTGTAGGTCAGGGATGAGGCCACTGTCACTGTAGCCACACCATCCTCACTTTGTCTCAATGAACGTATTATCTGCACACTGGGGGCCCCAATTCCTGGTGGCAATGTCTGTAAGTTTTTATTTATTTATAAATCAAGCTGCAAACAGCACAGTCCACATAGATGGCATTTTTTCAATTAAGCACCGACCAGAACAAAAGACTGCAAAAAAACAACAATAAAAAATGTTTACTATAAAGAATCCTGGCAACAGTACATCAGGCACAACCACTGGACTACATTGCACCAGAGATACAGAACACAAAGTTGTCATAACTGTTTTAATTACATTTCAACTTCTCAGGACCAGATCAGGGATACACTGCAAACTAAGGATCCTTGCAAGTTCCTTACAATTATTTTTGGGATGGACACAAACCAGATAAGTGGACCTTGTGAATTGCAGAGTATACCTCACCTCCACTTCTTCCACTAAGGTTGATTTTTTTTTCTGTGGTTTAATGTGAGGCAAAAGAATGAAGGGTAGAGGGAAATTGTTTTTCTGTTTTACCTGTAAAGAAAAAATATCTCACAAAGTCTTTTTTTAACCTGAAAAGAAGAAAACGGTCCCTCATCATCCCTGCCATCTCCCTACCCCAACCCTACCCTTCCACTGTTCATCCACCACCCCACATTCCCTTACCCTATACTTACCTCTGGCGGTCCGCCAATGCAATCTTCTGTGGACAGGGACATGTCTGCAGTCTCAAAACTGAACCACTAACTGAGGCATACAGGCAATGCCATATTATGTATTTCCAATGGCGCTTTGAACTTATGTTGATAACGTTGTCATTTTTTCACTAAATTATCAATATGGCCTTTTGCGGACCCCACCACATGAACATTAGCACTGTTGTTTTGTTAAATGGGCCTCTGAAGATGATTTTGCAGTCGCTGCGTGGAATCACTTTTCAGAACTGATTGAGGAAATGACAATGCCAGTGTTCATGAGGTGGGGTCCCCAAAACGCTGAGCTGCAAATCTGGTGAAAAAATTCCTACAAATGGCCGAGTTACGAGTGAGTGTTGAAAATTTTGTACCCGGGTGCATAACTTTGTTAATTTACAATATTTTGACTCCAGATTTTCAACATACCCATTCTTTCATACCACCTCATGAACAATACAGCTGTCATTTCTCACATCCTGCTCAAAATATGTTTTCGCACCTGTGGTGCGGAATGGCGCAGTCACTGCATGGAATCACCTTTTGGGACAATTAACTAAATGACAGTGCCAGTGTTCATGAGATGGGTCCCAAAAAGGGCATGCTGAAAATTTAGTGGAAAAATTCAAAAACATGGTCAAGTTACGAGCACGCATTTTACATTTTCTACATAGGCACATAACTTTAGTAATTTACAATATTTTGACTACAGATTATCAACATATCCATTTTTTCACACCGCCTCATGAACAGTACAGCTGTCATTTTTCACATCCTGTCTGAAATGTGTTTTCACACCTGTAGCGCGGAATGGCATTTCAGCACAGATTTTAACATTTTCACCTACAGGGTTTATGAGGTGGGGTCATAAGAAGACTGTGTTGAATGTTTGGGATCAAAATATTAAAAAACAAAGAAGGTATTAAGTAACATTGTTTGCAGGGATGTCAGTTGCACCTCTAGGGAACACGCTGCCTTACCATGCCAGTGAGCCAAGTTCAAGTGTTAACTCAGTGAGCCAGTTTACTGGGACAAGGCTGATGGGAAAGGTGCTGCAGCATGCAGCACCAGTCATGTCCTGGGTCGAGATGTAGCAGTGTTTTGGTGCAGACAACACACCCTGTGGAGGGTCAGGAAACCTCACCCACAAGGTATCGACATGTGTGTTGGGGTCTGCTGGGCCCATGCACTGCATCAGGACTGTCTCCAACATTGTATTTTGCTCATTTGGGCCTGCACAAATGAGGATAAAATTCCAGGACTGTCTCCAATATTGTATTTATCTCATTTGGGACCTGTGCAAATGAAGATACAGTTCCACTATCACAAAAAGAAGGGAAATTAGTTGCAAAAAACTATGATACTACAGAGATTAGGGTTGTAAAATCACAAAGTGTACAAAAATGGGAAATGAAAAAACAGGGATTTGGGTCTTCAGAGTATTGGTGAATCAGTGGTGGGGTCTTACTTCAGGTCATCAACCCTAATGCTCACCTCTACCCTGGATCAGATGAGGTCAAATGTGTACAGGCCCTAGTGAAGAAAGCTCTGACAGATTATATTGGCCATACTCTATCACTATGAGGCACTAAGTTGGAACTTTATCTTGTGCTTTGGATGGGAGACTATGGGCTGGAGGAGGTGGGCATTAGATTTGACAGTCCCAACTAAGACCCCACAGCTGATTTTGCCAATACTCTGGTGACCCAAATCCCTAATGGTTTTTTCATTTCCCGTCTTTGTACACTTTGCATTTTTACAACCCTAATCTCTGCATTAACGTAGTTTTTTGTAACTAATATATTATACTGGCACGGTAGTGCCAGTATAGTTACAGTTGCCTGGCCCCTTCTATGTTAAACCCAAAATGTTTCACTTTAATAACTTTGGAAGTATATGACAGATTAAATTTTGCGTGCACCATCTGGTACCATAGATCTCTGGGTCTGGCAAGTTTCATTGTGGTGGGTGGTGCGGTTGCAGAGTTGGGGAGTGCCAAGAAATGTGAAATTTATCATTTTGGTGCAAATTCTTTGCTCGGGGCTATGCCCAAAACAGTTTGGGCATCTGATCTGAAATTGTCTGGGTATATGGGGTCTGGGTCACTGATGTGCCTTTTGAAGGTTTGGTGAAAAAAATATTAGTCCATTTAAAAGTTATTAAAGATTGTCCAGTACTGTCGTGCTGCCCCATCTTGTTTTCAGTTAGCAAGGGGGGAAAAATACTGTAATTCAAAAAATACTGCTGCTTTGTAAACTCCAACAGTTGTGTTTACCTAATCAGGGCCCAAGGAAACACGATTCTGGCAGTATTTTCTTAAACTAGTGGCCAGAAACATGTTTTTCCATTCTGGTTATTGGTATGTCGCAAATTTTTGGCACTAGTGCCATAAATTGCAGCAGTTTTCATACAGCTAATGACAGTGTTGCACTAAAACTGCTGCAAATTTGCAGTGATTATCATGAAAACCACAGCAAATTTGCAGCACTACTGCAGTAATAAAAAAGAAAATGGCCCCTGAAAAAAGCAAAAACAGTTCTGGCCATGTTTTAAACAAAACAGTGCCAGAATCAGATTCCTCGGCCCCCGTTTAGGTAAACACCCCAATCTCCTATACTGTACCATCTCTGCTTCCTTACACATGGAATGGGGTGAAAGTTAGGGCCGATGACCCCGAGGCACACCCCGATGCCTGTTGATGTGTGGAGGGTGGAGGGGGTGGGGGTGGTAGTGGTGGGAAGCCTAACACCAAATTTCCATACTTTCACCACAGTAATAGGAACCCTACCTGATGCATTAATGGAATTTTTTTTCACAATGAATATATATAAATATATATGAAATACAAAATCACACATGCCCCCGCAGTGCAAAGCATCATGGGCTGCATATGCAAATCACCACAGAATATTATGCTGGTTCAACTTTAAGCAGAAATGCATGGTGCCGGAAGGCCTCTCACACAGTTTGCAAAGGGTGCCAACAGAAGACATAGACACGTGTTTCATCCTACCAGGACTCATCAGTATGCCTCGTCTGTTTGACACCCCAGTGGAATGAACCAGCTACCCTAAGATGGTGTATCTGAGTTATGTTGTGGTGAACCCAATTAAAACAAAACAAAAATTTAAAAGACAAAGAACCTCTGTGCGTAAGCACTGAGGCAATGGTTACCTCAAAGGGCATTTGGCCGGGAAGCCAAGTTTCAATGAAATACAAAATCACACATTCCCCCAGTAAAGCATCATGGGCTGCACAGGCATAGATACATAGACAGTGTTGGCAGATAAGGGCCTGTGGCCCACCCAGTCTGCCCATTTGAGCTTGTAAGTTTACTTTATGTTTTCCTAGAAGTCTGTTGCCCCTTAACCCTGACTTCCAGAATTCCTTTATGTCTATCCCTTGCATTCTTAAATCCCGTGATTGTTTCAGCCCCCACCACTTCCTCTGGCAGGGTGTTCCACTTGTCCACCACCCATTCTGTGAAGAATTCTTCCTCACGTTTACTCTGAATCGTCCTCCCTCCAACTTTATCCCATGCCCTCTAGTCCTGGAACATCTTTTTCGCTTAAAAATAGTGTATTCTTGCACCCTGTTCCTCCCTGTAAGATACTTGTATGTCTCTATCATAACCCATCTCTCCCTCCTCTCCTCCAGGGAGTACATATTCAATTCCTTCAACCTGTCCTCATAGGACTTGTGATGCAATCCATGTACCATCTTTGTTGCCCTCCTCTGAACCTTCTCTACCATGTCTATGTCCTTACATAAGTAAGGTCTCCAGAACTGTACACTGTACTCCAGGTGGGGCCTCACTAGTGTCTTGTATAGTGGAATTATGACCTCCCTTTTCCTGCTGGTGATGCCACTGCCTATGCATCCCAGTATCTTATTTGCTTTACCTGCTGCCTTGTCACACTGTTTCCCTATGCAAATCACCACAGAATATTATACTGATTTTGTTCAGTAGGTCATCCATTTAGCACAGCCTCTTCACATTTCTGAAAGTCAGCATCCTGATAGCAACTCTGAATTCTTGCAGTTTCTCAGGTGATACTGATAGCTGAGACATTCAGTAGGTTTACCTTCAAATCTTCCTGCACCAGCTTTTCTGACTCTTCCTTCAGATATGCTCTGCTCAATGCAGCTGCAATATGCATTTCTTTCCCTGCTTGCATTTAACATGCAAGTAATACCTTAAAAGTCACAGTAACATCCTCTGATACCTTGGGGGTGCTTCATTATGTCTTTTTTTTTAAATAGCCTCTAATGGGTGATGGTCAGTTTCCATAAGTACTGTTCTTCCATTTACCTATTGATGGAATATTTCACACCCATAAACAATGACTAGCAACTCTTTTTTGATCTGTGCATACCTTTTCTGGCATTCACTGACAGCTCTTGGGCAGTAAGCTGTTGGCTTATTACTTTGCAAAATAACTGTCCCAGTTCCCTCAGAGTTTACGTCTATCGATAAGGTTACATTCAAAATTTAAGGGCAATTGAATGGGAAGTCAAGTTCTTAAGCTGCTCAAAGCTAATCTGCTGTTTCCAGTACCACTGGATTTTGTTAGCCAGCAATTTCTGCAGTGGTGCACTCACTTCAGAGAGACTGGAAATTAACTATGCTTAGTACTGAATGATATCCATAAATCTCAACAGTACCAGTTTATCTTAAGACTTAGGCATCATATGAATGGCTCTCACTTTTTAAGGATGTGGCTTCAAGCCATCTTTGCTTAGTATGACACCCATGTGATTTATTTCAGTCATTCTGATTTTGCGCTTTTTGTAGTTAAGTTACAGATTTTTACTTCGGACTCTGTCCAACAACTGAATGTGTCTCTGGTCCCATTGCTGTATATTTTCACCCCATACTAGTATACCATCAATAATATTCTCAACTCCCTTAAGACCTTAATCATCTGTGCATTTTTCTGAAATACCTCTGGTGCAGATGAGATATCAAAGGAAAGTCTCTTGAATCCGTATCTACCAAAAGGTGTATTGAATGTACACAGCTCTGTGCTCTCCTCATCAAGTTGTATTTGTCAAAACATGTGCTTGCATCTAGTATTGAAAATAGTTTTGCCTTTGGCATTCTGACCATAACCTCTTCTACAGTTTGCAGTGGGTACTGTTCCATTTAATGGCATGGTTTAAGTCCTTAAGGTCAATACAGATTTGAATATTGAGCTTCATCACGGATACGATACTGTTCACCCAGTCAGTAGGTTCAGCCTGCCTGGTTATCAGATCTACCCGTACCAATCTAGTTCAGGTTTGATGTTCTCCATGTGAGCTTCAGGCACATTTTTCAGTGGGTGCACTACATCAAGATCTATATGAATATGGTACTGATACACATCTGGTACACATCCCAAGTCAGTAAACACATCTGCATAATCACTCAAAACGTAATTCTCACCTTTATCTTCTGGATTCACACAAAAGATCCTTTTCAGCATACCTTATTGAATGCATGTGGCATGACCCAATATGTATTTATTTTATTTAGTTTTTGTTTACCGGGTAGGTGCACTAGCCATAGAAGTGACTCAATATTGCAGGTGAGTTTTGTTCACATACCAGGCACAGTACATTATACTTATGGCTTATATATTGGACATTTAAGCTCATACTGGCCATGTGGAGATATCCAGTGCCCCGAATGTGTAAGCACTTTGTATCTAGATTTGATCAATTTAACCTGCTTCAGATCCAGTTTTTTGTAGCAGCACAGATACCATAATGCACTCTGCTCCAGTGTCAGGTGTGAACTGAACATCCATATTGTTTATTTGAAGGGTCTCTTTCCGGTCTTTGTCACATTCACAGCTTTCTGTTGCAGCAATGGCTTCAATAAATTATTTACTTCTTAAATTATTGTTTTTATCTCAATAGTTCCTATGAACGGTCCCTCTTCCTCTTCTACTGCATATACCTACCTGTACTGTTTTCTGGGGGCTGACCTGCACAGCCTTGGAAAATTATTCTTTTTGTGACCGTTTTTACATATCTGACCAAATGCTGGGCATTTGAGCTTTTCATGCTGCTATGCACAACTGTGTTTAAACTCTTGTTTCTCTCTGCTTTCTACTTTTTTAACACTATGTTTTACATTGCTGGAGCCAGGTACTATTTCCTTTACTTTGATAATCTGCAACTTTGCATCATCAGTTAGAGCTTTCATTTGGTTGTGGCTAACCACACATGCATGACAGATATCAATAGTTTTTGGGGAGAGTATGGTCTGCTTCTCTTAGAAGTCTGCTTCTAAGGTGATCATCCCTGATATCATAAATTCAGTCTCAGACCAGAGATTCTGTTAATGACCCATATTTACAATTTTTCTCCTTGTTATTTAAATCAGTCACATATGCATCTGCTGATTCTATTTGTCCTGATGTTTTAATGAAAAACAGGTGCCTGATATATGCAGTATTTTTCCTTGGTTCTTCACAATACTGTTGCAACACCTCTTAATTTTTCTAGCTGGTTTCTATCTTCTGTCTTCTCAAATTCAGAAGTGTTAAGTAAGCAATAATCCATGACAGGGTATGGGGTTATGAGGATTTAATGCACGGCTGGGTATGTTGAGATGCACAAGATCACAGGCCAAGTGTCCTCACAGCACCCCACCCATATGTGTCAGTGCATTGGGGCAGAAGTTTGACGTCTTTGCAGAATATTTAAACTAGCAAATGGGGAGAGGGGTGCAGCACCCCATACGTCGAATGGGAAGAACACCCCTCCCCCCTCAGCTAGTGGTCAAACAGGAATTCAGCGTGTTTGCCATTCATTTGCATCACCAGGTAAGAAAAAAGGTTTGTCTCCCCATACGATGCACAGGGGTAATGCCAAACTTCACCCAACAACTAACACACCAAAATCTGGCCAATGGAAAATCATGTACACAAATGCTCACAGCCTGGGAAATAAGATCCCAGACCTGCAGGCAATAATGTCAGAGGCTAAACTGGACATAGTAGCAATTAGTGAGACGTGGTTTACCAGTAACCACACTTGGGAGACTTCAGTACCTGGCTATGTATTGTTCAGAAGAGACCGAGGTGCAAAGGGGGAGGAGGGCCCTGTATGTTAATGAAAATATCAAAGCTACAGAAATTCAGAATACACATAGGAGCCAGAAGAACTGTGGGTCACCCTGGAAACAGGAAATGGGACAGCCATAAGAACTGGGGTTGTCTACAGGCCCCCAGACCAGAGGGAGGACATAGACACATTACTGTTAGAAGATATACAAAACATGACAGCTAAAGGGAGGTTCTGATAATGGAGACTCAACATGCCAGATATAGATTGGTCAATACCAGCAGGAACATCTGCCAGAACTAGACTCATAGTGGATTCCCTGCAGGGAGGGCCTCAAACAACTGGTACAGCAACCCACAAGAGACAGGGCTATCCTAGATCTAGTACTGACTAACAAAGAAGGATCACAGATCTCCAGGTAGAAGGTCACCTGGGGTCCAGTGACCATCACATGGTATGGTTCAATTTGGCTACTACATCTAAATCATCCCATTCCAAGGCAAAATATGGGACTTCAGAGGAGCTGACTTTGATAAGATGGCCAACAGAGTTAAGCTAGCCCTGGCAAAAAGAAACACAGGTGAGGAGGTACAGGCAAAGTGGGCAAGCATTAAGGATACAATACTTGAAGCAACATCCCATTGTGTTAGACAGAAAGGAAGTGCAAAAGAAGGAAACCACTTTGGTTCTCAAATACAGTAGCAGAAAGGTCAGAGCCAAAGGCTGGCCTTCAGAAAATATAGGGAACACAGCGGGATGAAGATAGGGAGGCATACCAAACTGCCCTAAAGGAAGCAGGTAAGGCAGTAAGGCAGGCAAAGTCCCAAACTGAGGAAACACTAGCACGAACAGTAAAGAAGGTGACAAGACTTTCTATAGATACATTAGTGAAAGGAGAAAGTCCAGAGGGGTATTGCTAAGTCAATGGAGAAAAGGGAGCATGTGAGGAGGAGGACCCTGTAAAGGCATCTATCCTAAATAGATACTTTTGCTCAGTATTTACTGAAGAGAAGGTAGGGCAGGGCCCACAGCTCAGCATCATGGACACAGGGGAGGAGGTGAGCACTACTCCTTCACAAAAGAAAGGGTCCTACAAGAGCTTGCTAAGCTCAGGGTGGATAAGGCAATGGGACCTGATGGCATACATCCCAGGGTACTTAAGGAGCTAAAGGAGGAACTAGCAGAGCCATTAGCAGAATTGTTTAGTGAGTCTCTGAGCACAGGAGAGGTCCCAGAAGACTGGAGAAGGCTTCATGTGATCCCGCTCCACAAGAGTGGTAGCAGGGAGGAGGCGGGGAACTACAGACCAGTCAGTCTTACCTCAGTAGTGGGCAAGATTATGGAGGCACTCCTTAAGGAAAGGATAGTGCAACACCTGGAATCCATAGGGCACAGGATCCAAGACAGCATGGGTTTACAAAGGAAGGTCCTGTCAAACTAATCTCATAGATTTCTTTGACTGGGTAACCAGAGTGGTGGACCAAGGGGAGCAGTTGATGTCGCCTACCTTGACTTCAGCAAAGCTTTTGACACTGTTCCACATAGAAGATTGATAAATAAGCTAGGTAGGCTCGGGTGGGTCAGAAGTTGGTCAACTGGGTGGCAAACTGGTTGACTGGCAGAAAACAGAGAGTGGTGGTAAATGGTATACAGTCAGAAGAGATGCAAGTCACAAGTGGGGTACCTCAGGGATCAGTCCTGGGGCCAGTCCTATTCAACATCTTCATTAGTGACCTCGCAGATGGACTAGAGGGTAAGGCTTGTCTGTTTGCAGATGACACCAAGATCTGCAACAGAGTAGATGATCCAGATGGGGTGGGCAGAATGAGAAGAGATCTGGATAAACTAGCAAAATGGTCAGAAGAGTGGCAACTGGGATTTAATGCAAAGAAGTGCAAAATCATGCACTAGGGAAGAGAAACCCTGAAGCCACTTATAGGCTGAGGAGGAGTTGCTAGCAGTCACAAAGGAAGAAAGAGACTTGGGCATCATCATCACTGATGACCTAAAATCATCAAAGCAGACCTCTAAAGCAGTAGGTAAGGCTAGGGGGGGTGTTAGGGGTGTATTAGTAGGGTATCACAAGTCGTAAGAGGGGTATAATCCCTCTGTACAAGATACATTGGTTAGGCCCTCATCTGGAGTACTGCGCAGTATTGGAGGCCACACCTTCACAAGGACATTAACAAATTGAGGCAGTCCAGAGAAGGGCAACAAAATGGTGCAGGGACTGCATCAGAAGACATATGAGGACAGATTAACGGAGCTCAATATGTATACCCTTGAGCAAAGGAGGGAGAGAGGTGATATGTCGAGACATTTAAACACCTTAAGGGCATAAACAAGGTGAAGAGTCTAACATGTTTAAATATAAGAAAAATTGCAGGACAAGAGGACACAGCATGAGATTAGAGGAGGCCGATTAAGGGGGAATGTGAGGAAATTCTTTTTCACAGAAAGGGTGGTAGATGCATGGAATAGCTTACCACAAGAAGTGGTAGCTATGAATACAGTGCAGGGCTTCAAACAGGCATGGGATAGGCATAAGGAGCAATACAAATGACTATGAATAGATAGGTCACTGACAGAGCAAAGGCCGATGGCACATTTATAAGGTAGAAAAAGAAATGGGCAGACTGGATGGGCCTTGCGGTCCTTATCTGCCGTCAACTTCTATGTTTCTATGTTTCTATGCATTAAATCCCCATAACCCCATACCCTGGAGTGGATTATTGCACTTGTAATATAGGCTTGGAAAGAAATCCCAAACCAGCATGACAAACAGCTTTTTGACTGCTGAAAAGACATAAATAGGGGCTGTATCCTGCCACCTGACAAAGCAGTCCCTCAAAAAAGAAGCACACTGCATGGGTGTTGGCCATACAGAAATGTCACACATACACTACTGACATGATGTGTCACATTTCTGCTGTGTGACAGCCCTGCTTACTGTCTGAACAATGTCTGTGTGAGTCCCCTCAAAACAAAACAAAACAACAATATTGATATGTATTGTCAGTCACCCTGTCTGTCTCCAGATGTCACCCTGTACATGTCTCCTTCTCACTACTGCACAGGCACACAGTGCAATGTCTCTGTCTCTGTTTTGCCAGGTCAAGGTGAACTGCCTAGGGAAACAACTACAGCTCAGGTGAGAGACCCTGTCGCAGCACACATACACTTACTCTCTCTCTCTTTCTGGAAGACAGCATGGCAGAGGTATTCCTTGATGACTGCACATCTCTGCTCTGTGGTTCTGTCTGCACTGCACAGATGACTTTGCTCCTGTGCTGGTGTCTCTGTTGCTCTCTGACAGTCAGTCTCTGTGTCTTCCTCGGCCTGACCACTGTGTCACTGTGTGGGGTAGGAAGAAATAGGCTGTTGGTTAACTAGGATCTGCTGCTTATCCTGTAGGTAGGGAAATAGGCAGACTAGGTGGGCCAAGTGGTCCTTATCTGCCATGAAAATCTATGTTTCTATGTTTTTATGTGTCACTTGGGATGGGTCAAAAGGAGCTGTCGTTGGAATTTGCGGTGCACTACTCACTGCTGGGACATCGTGGCTCACTGTGGCTGGGGTGGGGTGGGGGACAACATCTGCCCACAGAAGGCAGGGAACAGCACAATGTGTGCTCACTGATATGCCCCGCTGTCAGTGAGTGCAGGATGGGGACCAAACTCCGGGGGGGGGGGACACTCACTCTCACTGGGACTTGCTCTGTCTCTGTCATGCTGCACAATGTGCCATTTACTGCCAATGGCTTCTCCAAATCAGAACCAGAGAGAGACAGAGTATACTGCAGGAATTCAGACTTAAATGTCCCTGTCTTCCAATCACTGTCACTGTGTCTCTCTCTCCCTCCCTCTCCCTGGAGCATGGTGCGCTGCAGCCTTTTCCTGTCTCTCTCTCTTTCTCTGTGTCAGTCGCTCTGACATTGCAGGAGCCAACTGATCTTGGGTTGCACTCTAGCTCACATTTCAGGAACCTGGGGACAATACCCATGTGTGCGTGGGGGAGGCAGTGATTCTGGGTGAGGTACAATGACATTTGTGTGGGGAACGTAGTATCACTGGAGGGGACACATTCAGGACAGTGACACGTGGAGCACCACGTGCTCCCTCTCACATTCCCCTGGAGGAGTTCTTTGTCTTCCACTGCCTGTGCTGCAAGGCAAAACTTTCTGTTTCTAACAGGTACTGTTTACAATGACAGCTGATGCCTCGGCAGGGTGTCACAGGTGTTGGGGGAGGAGCCACAGAAAGATACAGACAACAATGAAGGAAGTTGCAGCTCACACTTCTATCACCACACTGCCCACACACCTGTCGCAGACAGACACAGATAACGGGCAGTGCGGCACTCTTTCTCTGTCTATCTCTCTCTCCCCAACACAGACCCGATGCAGATACAAACTGATCATGGCTCTGCAAGGAGGAGGGGGGCCTGGCTGCCACTGTCTGCCAGCCACAAGTAAGAACAGTAAACCATGGCCATTCTATTCTGTTTTGCCGCCCCAACACAGCTCACTTGCTGGCAACCTCGAGGAGGGCCCTTATTTGAACTACTACTGTCATGGCAGCATGTGTGGCAGAGACAGCGAGAGAGGCAGACGGAAACAGAGAGCAACCTTTCTCTCTCTCTCTCTTTGTCTGCAGGTCTGTATTAGAGATGCAGCAAAGTTTAAATTCACCTGTGAAGTTAACCTGAAGTGGGCAACTTCGAATTAACACTATGCAAAATTTCCATTAAAAAGTCGAAATTCACCCTTAATGGACTTCGCGTTGTGCACTCCGTGTTACAGTTTGAGAAGGCGAAGTTGGCAAGAAACAGCCCACAGATCACATGTCTGACAGTCTGCAGGTCACATGATGCAGGCAGGAATTTAATCGGGCAAGAAAGTGAACTAGTTTCACTTTCCCTTGCCCTTTGCTAGAGAAGGAGCTTTTTCAGAGTTTCTGCATAGTGCTGGTTAAATATTTACTCAGTGTTTCTCTTTACTGCCGTATTTCTGCTTTTGACTTTTGCCCCTTATCATATTCCTGAGTCCTGATTTTATTGTTTTTCTTTTTTATTTACTTCTGAATACTTGTATTCATTTTTTTGTTTCCAAATGGAGAGAGGTGGTTTTCCTGCGGGGACTCATGGTGGTCGTCTTGGCACAAGGATGCATCGTGGTGGTGTTCGCATCAACCATGCAAACTTATTCCCATCCAGTGCTTCCCTCCCAGTAAATGTTGTGTCCACTGGCAGTGGAGTTAGTGGTGCCAGCCAAGCAGCACTGGTGGCGCCTAGCACTGCCCCCTCTCGTCACTGGCCAAAGCTCAAGAACAGCAGCTACAGGAACAACAACAACAGCAGCAGGAACAGCAGCTACAGGAACAACAACAACAGCAGCAGGAACAGCAGCTACAGGAACAACAACAACAACAGCAGCAGGAACAGCAGCTACAGGAACAACAACAACAGCAGCAAGAACAGCAGCTACAGGAACAACAACAACAGCAGCAGGAACAGCAGCTACAGGAACACCACAACAGCAGCTACAGGAACAACATCAAGAACAGCAGCTACAGGAACAACAACAACAGCAGCAGCAGGAACAGCAGCTGCAGGAACAGCAGCTACAAGAACAACAACAACAGCAGCAGGTTCCCCCCCCAACTGTACAGCAGCCTATGGCATCTGGCCCCCCCCCACTGACTGTGCCTGGTCCTCCACGTAGCTTGGCAATGTGTCATTTTTTCACCACACTGCCAGGTGACCCTTGTATGGTTAAATGTAATATCTGTGGCATGCTGGTATAGTGTGATTGGAAGGGTATGCATCTGGGAACAGGTGGCCAGAGAACTCGCCTGACTGTCCACCACCATGCCGAGTGGGGGAGGCCAAGGTGGCTGAAGTAGCAGGAAACACTCCTGCAGTGCAAGAGGTGTCAGCACTGCCTCAGCCTACATGGTGTGAGAAGTGCAGCAGAAGGGAGAAAGAACAAGTGGCGGCTCCCACACCTGCACACAAGTGCAACCCAGCTGAAAGCCCAGCCACAATGGCAGATCTTGGCCTACTGTGGAGTGAGGTCAACCACCTCAGTAACGTGGTCGACACAATGCAGCAGCACTTAGACTGAATGGAGGGTCATCAGCTGCAAATAATACCTATGCTCCAACTGCTGATTAGTCAGAACCTGGCCCAGTAGTCATTTTGTTTTCTTTCTAACTTGTATTGTGTGTTCTGTCTTTATTTTTCCTAACTTTCTTCCATGCAAAAAATATTAAAAACACACCCAAGAAAATTATGAAAGAAAAAAACATTAAAAAATCCTGTCCTGTGCTTTCCTCCTTTTCCTACGTAACAGTCTTATTCCATACAGAAAAAGTATTTCATTTTTTTTGCAGTAATGTTTTCTTTCTGTTGTATTGTGTTAAAGCAGCAGTGCAATAATATGTTAACAATTTTGACCTATACTGTTTTATTCTATTTTCAATTGTCCCTTATCTACTGACTTATGTGATACCATTCTTTCCACAATTAATGTGATTCTGCATTATAAAACGGTCATTAATGAAAGGTCAAATGTGACGACTTGCCATTGGGCAAAAAGTGTCACCTGACCATTCGTAAATGTCCCAGTCTACCAACAGTTGGCATGCTGATTGTAAAAAGCTTTTTAATTTTTGCTTTTTACAGTTGAGAAGCTCATTTATATGTGCGATAACCCAATCCAGCCCATGGGCATATCAGGGCATTAATGCACTTCCCTCCCAGCTGCTTTAGGTCACTCGGGCAATCCCTTGTGCCTCACAACATACCCAGGGCATGCATTAATGCCCTGAAGCACCCATTGTCTGCTGTGGGTTATAGCGTACTTGCTCCCTATTTTTAGATATGAAATAATAAAAGTACTGCTCCTTTTAATGTTGTTCAGATCTGATTTTCTTCAGTATACCCAGCTGTTTTTGAACACCTACTGCTCCATAAGGTCATGTTGGTGGACATGTCCTGCTGGATTGCATGCTAGTTCATTTTAGTCACAACAGAAATGTTTTTAAATAATAGATGTACAAAAAACGGTGGCAATACTAATGAAAACTGCCTGCAAGCCAGCTCTGTTTATTATTTCAGATGTGAAAAAGAGGAGTACAGTAGCCATAAATTGTGGAAAGAAGGGTATCATATAGACAAGTCAGCAGATAAGTACCAATCGAAAATGGAATACAGAAGTATAGGTATAAGTATTTCTTGGAGCACTGCATAAAGCATGCACCTACAGCCAGAACTCAGCATAAGTGTCCCAAGTGAGAAAATGGATTGCTGGTTCCCGCTGTTGCTCTTATCCTGATGTATTCTGCTGCTGCTGCTGATGTATAGTACATTGTGTTGCTAAAGGATGATATCCACAGATGGCCATGGGTTGAACTATTTATCTATTCATTTTATTTATTTATTTATTTATTTTTATTTAAAATTTGATGACTGGGAAAGGTACCATGAGCTAAGCTCATTAGTTCGTTTCCAGGTATAACCCGGGAAGGGGGTACAGATACAAACATAGGATCAAACGTAATAAAAAAAAAAAACACAAAGTGTTAGGCACAGTTGTACATATATTTGCTACTAACAAATACTATTATACAATATGATACAAGATTTATGTACAAATGTATACAGTGTGAGGCTGGACTTCCAGCTATGGGTGGGTCAGCTGTGCAGAGCTAAGACCATTGAAGGTACGTGGTGGTTTGGAAAGAGTAAGGAGATGAGACAAGGGGGAGATGAGTGGGTGGGTACTAGATGTGAGGACAGGTGCAGAAAGAGGTGGTGGTTGGTCTGAGTAGGTGTTTGAGGGCAGAGAAGGAGGAGGTGAGGTGGATATGGGGGGGGGATGCTGTTCCAGAGAGGAGGGAGCCTGTAAGAGAAGGCCAGTTTGCTGGCTAAAGTGTGGACACATGGGAGTGCAAAAGAGTGGGTGCCGCTATGCCGTGAGTTGTATGGGGAGGGGGTGGCATGCCTGAGGAGAGATGCAAGGTATGATGGGAGAGCACTGAACCAGAACTTGGATAGGAGGGAGACACAAGGCAAAGAACGTTGCAGAGAGAGGGATTGGAGTGATAGGAAAGAGTAGAGGTCACAGTGGTGAGTAAGATGGTGGGAGTTAGTGGTGAACCGACAGAAGGTGTGGTAGAGGACGTCAAGTCTGGATATGGAGGTTGCTGGGGTGGTGCTGTAGATCACGTCAGCGTGGTTGAAAGTTGGGAGGATCCATTTGATCAATAGGTCGCATCTAACCAAAAGAGGAAGACTAGCTCTGTGGCGGTAGAGCAGGCCAAGTTTGGGGCGCAGTTTAGAATGAAGGGCATTGAAGTGGGAAGAGAAAAAAAGAAAGAGATCAAGCCAAACCCCAAGGTACTTG
Source organism: Neoceratodus forsteri (assembly GCA_016271365.2). Lineage (NCBI taxonomy): Eukaryota > Metazoa > Chordata > Ceratodontiformes > Ceratodontidae > Neoceratodus > Neoceratodus forsteri. The sequence continues at coordinate 1,192,787,692 of CM057453.1, forward strand.
TATGATGGGACACTCTCGAGGGGAGTGTATTCGCTGGAGAGGAAGAATGGCAGAGCTTGAATCCTAGCAAGTTTTTGCTTGATTCCGAAGGTCATGGCAATGTTTTTTTTTGTGTTGTTTTAGACAATTTTCATTGAGCCATGAGGTAACTGCGGTGAGGTCATCTTGAAGGGGGAGTTTGAACATCAGAAGCAGATTGGCCAGAGAGGAAGAGAATGGTATCATCCGCATACATGTAGATCTTGGCATGGGAGCATGCAGAAGGGAGGTTGTTAATGAACAGAGAAAAAAGAATAGGCCCCAGTATCGAGCCTTGGAGTACTCCAGCAGTGATAGGGAGGGAGGTGGATTGGATGTTATTTACTTTTACTGACTGGGAGTGGACAGTTAAATAGGAATTGAACCAGGACATGGCGAGAGGTAAGAGGCAATAGACACTTAGTTTGTTTAGGAGGAGGGGGTGAGACACAGAGTCAAAGGCCTTTGCAAGGTCAAGGAAAATGGCTGAGGTGATGAGACCGTGATCCATGGCAGAGTGGATGGCATCAGTGAAACGGAGTAGGGAGGTGGTGGTGGAAGGGTATTTTCTGAAACCTGATTGAACTGGGGACAGAGTGTTGGAGGTGAGGAGGAACTCATTTAGCCTAGAGAGGACCAGGACCTCTTGGACCTTGGCAAGAGAGGGGAGAAGGGATATAGGGTGGTAGTTTCCAGGGGCAGTTGCGTCTCCACCTTTAAAAAGTGGGAGGACTGTAGCTGGCTTCCAATCTGAGGGGACCATAGTGGAAGAGATGGATGGATAGATTAGAAATGAAGGTTAGGGAGTGACAATTGTGGGGACTGAGATTATGAGGAGCTTTGGGTGCAAGCCATCAGGGCTAGAGTTTGAGGGCTGAGGGGTACGAGAGCTCTAAAGACATCAGCAGAAGATACTGGCTAAGTGTGTGAAATCTGAGAGCTGAGGGGAGGGGGAGGAGGATGGGGAGTAGGTGGACCTTGCAGTACGGCACAGGATGTGAAGAACATGTTTAGTGCTTCAGCGACAAGGGTAGAATCAGTGACTAGTGACCCTGCCATGCTGAGATTGGGGGGGGGGAGTTGGAGGAGGGGTGAGTGAGCATCTGGAGATCTTTTCAGAAGGAGGCAGAAGTGTTACATGAGGCTTGCAGATGTGCTTTGAAGAAATTCGACTTGGCCTGTTGTATGCACTTGGTGCAATTGTTGTGGAGAGTGCAGTAAGTCTGAAGGTCGATAGGACTCTGGGAGGTTTTATATTGACGCTACAAGAGATCACAGGATTTACACAAGGACAGGATTTCAGGATAGATCCAGGGGTGGTGGGAGTGTCTAACTCGGACAGATTTTATTGGGGCATGGGTATCCCAGACTTTTAGAAAAGTGGATATGAAGTGAGAGAGGGCAGCATTGATGGAGAGGGAGGAGCGCACAGGAGACCAGTTTGCCAAGGCAAGATCCTGGAGGAGTTTGCTCATGTCAAGGGATCTTAGTGGACAATATTAGATGTATTTGGGAGGGTTGTGAGGAGAGTGGGACTTCCTTATGCAGAAAGTGGGACAGTGATCACTAAGCACATCAGGTGGTAGACCTGAAGAGCAGATACAGTGGGAGTGGGTTAAGAGTATCCAGTCAAGCAGGGGGAGAGAGACTGAGAGCGAGGGTTGAGGTGGGTAGGCTCTTGAATCAGCTGTGTTAGATATAAGGTTTCGTTCTGCTGGCAAAACTTTAGCAATGCGGGGGCTAGCCATTCTAGATTAAAGTCTCCAAGGAGGATTAGTTCACCTGTTACTGCATGTGTGGAGGTAGCAGCAATGCAGAAGATAAGGGAGGAAGGGAGGAGTTTCGGGGAGGCATAAAGAACGCCCATGAAAAGGGGCTTGGAGGATGGAAAATCGAGCTCGGCTACATGGCGCTCATGAGACTTGGGGATCACTTCCTTTTGGGAAATAGTGCAGAATAGGTTGTTTCAGGAGAATATAGCAACTCCTCCACCTCGTTTACCATGGTCTTGCTGATGGAGGATAAAGCTGGGAAGGGCCAACTGATTGTCAGGGATGTGGAAGGATAGTCATGTTTTGGATATACAGAGTATGTTGGGGGAGTGTTAAGTGGCCCATACTTTTAGCTCATCCATTTTGGGAAGTAGACTACAAACGTTGATATTGAAAATTCTCAGTCCTTTGTGGTGTGCCACAGGAGATGTGGGGGTAGTGCAGCAGGAGCTGGGGTTTAATTTGATGTCACCAGCCAGCAGGAGGAGGATGAATAGAAAACACCTAAGAGAAACATGTTTTTTGTGCTTGAGACGTTGGAAGCAGGGTTGGACTTGCATGGTGGGTGAGGAGGAGCATAGCCTGTGAATAGCTTCTAGATTTAGGAGAGAGCTACTGAGAAGACCTGGGTGGATTAGGAAGTTATAGAGAGGGGAACATGAGAGAAAAGGGGGGGGTGAGGGGAACTGATGGCTGGGGTAAGATTGTCACAGTGGGGGCAAAACTCAAAGTGGGAGGTGTTGGGAGGGGATGAGGAAGGGAGAGGGGGAGAAGTAGAAAGGCAGAGAAGGAGGGTGAGGAGATGGAGGAGGAGAAAACGTAGGGTAGCCATGGGGGTAGGGGGAGAAAATGGGAGATGCAGGGTAGTGCCAGACACAACCTGCGGAAATGGAATAAAAATTAGGTTCAGCAGTGGGGAAAAGGACTGTGAATCAGTGCTAATGCTAAATAGCCAATGAAGTTAAGAGTGGCTTAAAGTGGTTTGGAGCAAGTTAGAAATTAAATCCTGTAGGTGGGAAGAGATTGCTGTTTGCAGAGTGGCACAATGTGGCTTGGAGAAGATTTGAAGTTGAGACCTTCAGGTGTGGAGACTCGAATCAATTTGCAGAGGTGATGCAAAAAATTGCCAAGTTAAATTGAATGAAATACTAGCCCCAAAATAGCAGGTTGTGAGTATAGAGCTGCAGTGACAGCTAGGAGCAGTCCCTCTGGTGGCAAAGCAATACAAGGAACTAATGAGAAAATGGGAAGATAGAATTAAATTGTGATAGGTTCCCAGCTGATGTAAACCTAAACATCCAGATAGGGCAGGTGGGCAGGGGGGGTGGGAAGATGCCGCTAGGCGCCGGAAGCACTAGCTAGGAGCCACACGATGACTGAGTCAGTTTAAAGTTGTAGGGGGTCTCAAGTCAGGTTGGTCTGAAGACTTTTTAAAATGAAATGGCCAAAGGAAATGAATAAAAAATATAAGTAGGACTGCGCAGCTGAGAAGGAAAGAAGTCGGCTGCAGTCCCGAATCATTTAGCATCGTGCTTTCATGCAGGATTTGCCCTTTAAATGAAAGGCTGATTGAAAATCATGGTGCAGCTTGAATAAAAAGGTGCCAATTTCAAAAACAGCAGAGGGCTGGGCCCTTCAGATTTGCAGGTCCGTACCTTGTTTGCTGTAGGATCTCGATGGGTGCTGAAGCAGCTCAGCGGGGGACAGACTCACCCACACCTGCAACCTATACAAACTGACTGGCTGGCTTAATTTCCATCAAAGACTCAAGTACCACCCCTGCATACTAGCAAAAAAGATCCACCTCCAGCTTGCGCCAGCCGGTCTACTCCCCATCATCAAACCGGCCCCTCTCAGGCGTAGTACCAGACTCTCGGCCACCACATCCTTCATGGTTCCCCATGTCATACATCCCTTGGGCCGAGATCCCTCCGCTACCGTGCCCCCAAATGGCTTAACATTCTTCCCCCTTCCCTCTCCCAGTCCCACAGCATTCATCTCTTCAAAACAGGCCTTAAAACCTTCCTATTGGATAGCTCTAAATGTGAATGCTATTTCGGCCTAACCTCTCTCCTCCTCCCCCCACCGCACCCACAATAGGCCCCCTAGGCCTGGCCAACCCCCCCAAAGCTCAGTCTAGGGTTCACAGGTATGTCTTCTTCTTGCTCTAACCGGATTAAAAAAAGTCTCTCTGCTATCATGCCAGCAATGTAATCTATAAATTATTTTATTATGTATAGAAAGTTGTTTTCCATTTGCCATCTACTGTCATATGTCTCTCCACCCGCTGTAACCACCGTGGAGCTACTGTACAAAAAAAAGGTTTGAACAAAAATTCTGTATATAATTTTGCTTGTATATAATTTCCTTGTTCAGTCTGTCTTCCCCAACTCTTGTTTCCCCCTTCACCCTCTGTAACCGACGTGGAGCCTTTGTAAAAGAGTATGTGACTCAAAGGTTTGTAATTCCGAATATACAGTAAATAAATAAAATAAAATAAAGATGGCCCCAAAGGAGGGAGGGCTGCTGTGGAGAGTGGAGAGGGAGTTATACGTCTGGGTCAGGCTTAGGGGGAGGAGGCAAAGGGAAGGAACAAAGCAGAATTGGGTTACATTAGAGGGAGGAGGAGGAGGAGGGACAGGGTGATGAGGGGACAGCTGAACAAAGACGGACAAGAGGGTAGGTGGGGAAATAAGAGACTGGAGGAGAGAATGGAGACTATGTGGGGAGATAGGACAAAAAAAAGGAGAAAGGGGGAGATAGGAAAGCAGAGATACATAGACCGAAGTTGGAGCTCCTCATATAATGGCACAATAAGTAGAAACCTCTAATTATGTTAAATAAATAAAAAAACTATTGAAGCAGGCTAATCTAAATTTTTTAGTCAGAATTAACTATGCAGAAGAGAGCTTTAGGCAGGTAACGAATAAAACAGTACTAACAGTATACAGTGAAACTTTAGCCCTGAATAAAACTAATAAAGCATGCTAATATAGTTATAAGGCTAAATATACCAGTCTGGCTAAGATAAGCATCAGTAATTCATGCAATTACACACAATTTAGCAGCAGAATACAACAGAGCTTGGCGCCGTTAAATTAATAATAGCTAACACTAACACTAGCTAGGAGCCACACGCTGACCGAGTCAGTTTAAAGCCGCAAGGACTCTCAAGTCAGGTAGGTCTGAAAACTTTTTAAAATGCCACGGCCAAAGGAATCGAGTGAAAAATATAAGTAGGACTGCACAGCTGAGAAGGAAAGAACTATAATTTGATGTTCTGGAAAATTCTTCTGCTGCGCTGACTGAAACATGCTGCCCTATGTGTGTGTATTCATACCAACAATGGTAAGTTATTGTACATGCAACTGTCATGTTTTTTCAAACACACTGCCGTTTAATTTGTATCGAGTCTTGTTTTTTGTTGTAAGCAGTCTGTCATGTTGTTCCTTTGCAGGGAATCATCGTCATACATATTGAATGTTTCCCCTTCACCGGTGTGTTAGCCATGGTCACATTCACATGCCATACATATGTGCTGCCATCTAATGTGATACTGTATAATTTCAATTCTTTCCGGGGGATACTGCTGTGATGAATCAGTGAATTATAAGCATTTCTCATTACTGGTTTTTTTTTTTACATTCTCAGGTCACAGGTTGCACACAGATTCTAGACCGTAGTGATGAAACCATGTTGCTGCCGCACATGTGTTCCACATGTATCTGATTGTTGACTTCTGCTGTATGAACAACGTCAAGCCATGAAAGGTAAGTATATTTTCTTTGGGGGGGGGGGTTGCATGCATCATTGGAAAACAATTTTCATTAATATTGTTGTCTTCTTTCCAGGTCTTCAGTGTATCAAAACTGTTGTCCGTCTTCAGAACATACCACCCATCCACAGTACCTCGATGCTACCTGCCAACAGATGAAGAAGAAGAAATTATTCTGAGTTAATTCCAGTACCCCGTTCAGTATCAGTACCCAGTGTAGCTGTTTCTGTCATTTGTTATATCCATCTTCTGGCCTGTATGTCACTGCTGTTAAATACTTTACACTTGCAGAAAACAAGGGACACGAAAAAAGGAAAGCAGCCTTCGCAATCCTCAATGCTGGAGTTGTATCCACTTGAAAATTCTTTTTCCATGACTGCATCAGCAACCTCAATGGTACACTGTCTGATGCTGGCACCAGGATGGTCTGCTTCACCTGCATCATTCAACATCAGCATCACCATCATCGTGACTGGGTACAAATATAGATGTGATTGTCCTACTTGGTATGTTGTACCAAAAAAAGTTGAAGTGGTGTGATTCGTGATCTTGAAGATTACCATGAAGAATGTGATTCATCTCGTGACTCATGATGTGAGTCATGAACTTGGCACTGGCAACGCTTCTCAGAGCACCAGAAACTGGATAGAATTGAACTTCCACAAACAGTTGCCATTGAAAATTTGAAATACCTACCGCTGCAATTCCCTGAACTGTACAATGTTTGAGATGAGATTATATTTACTGGATTAAATAGAGCTGGCTTGTTGTGAAAACAAAGATTCGAGTCCATTTGCAAGTAATGCATCCTACAGAATGTGAACACTAATGGAAGCATACTACTGGACCAAGGATCTTGAGTGACGTGACATGATAACTGGGTGTCCTCTTGATTTGTGATGAAAATGAAGATTTAAAAAAAAAACAGGGTTGGACCAAAAAAGTTGAAGTGGTGTGATTCGTGATTGTGATGACCATGAAGAATGTGATTTGAAATGACGTGTGATGTGAGTCATGAATTTGGCATGGCAGCGCTTCTCAGAGCACCAGAAACTGGATGGAATTGAGCTTCCACAAACATTTGCCATTGATGATTTGAAATACCTGCCGCTCCAATTCCCTGAACTGTACAACATTCGAGCTGAGATAATGGATACTGGCTTAAATAGAGTCAGCTTGTTGTGAGGACAAAGATTCAAGACCATCTTCTAGTAGGGCATCCTACAGAACGTGAACACTAACAGAAGCATTGTACTGGACCAAGGCTCTTGAGTGATGTGACATGATAACTGGGTGTCCTGATTCATGATGAAACCAAAGATTAAAAAAACCCAGGGTTGGACCAAAAAAAGTTGATTTGGTGTGATTCATGATTGTGATGACCATGAAGAACGTGATTCATCATGACAAGAGTGTGACATGAGTCATGAATTTGGTACTGGCAGCGCTTCTCAGAGCACCACCACTGGTACTGTGACCGCTTCTGGAACATTAAAAGTTATTCTCTTCATGCCTGTAGTAAACATCTGGTGTTAGTTCACAACTTTTACCTACATGGCTAGTTGCTATTGTTTGACGACTGGCTGGCAGATTTTATTTCAGACACACACACACACACACACACACACACACACACACACACACAAGAATTTATTTCACACACCACCTATACTAGGGGTGACACTGCAGGCACTGCTGCTACCCACACAGATTCAGGGACCTTGCCTGGCCTAACCAGCTCTGACACAGTACTTTTTCCCCTTCAAGGATTTTTTTCTTTTTTTATTTATTACAAGTGATGTGATGGAATGTCCTGCCCACAAAGCCAAAGCTTATACACCACTGACTTATGTGGATTATGTGCCACAGGCATAAACACCTTTGCCTGACTGTGTCTTTGTAGGTATTTTTTAGAATACACAGAGTCAACAAGAAACACGTTTATTGCAAACAGAGATTTTTCTAAGTTTGTGGGTTGCTAACAAATTCAAGAGAATTCACAAGACAGTACAATGCAAAAAATACTGCAATAGGTACATTTCTTTATTATTACTTTTTATGTTGGTTAAATGCTATAATATGCAATGAGAGACAGTATTCATGCTACTATGGGGAAACACACGATAGCGGTACAGTAACAACAATTTCAACAGACTGAACACAGACAATTAACAGCAACCTTATATTTATTCAGTTTTTTTGTGGATGGGAAGCCAAAAAACAACAGTGACTTCCAGATGGAAATTGAGCACTAAAGAGATGTAGCCGCACAGGCACAACAAGACCTTAAGCACTAACCAGTCTTCAGAAATCCAAAAGTGGAACAACAATACCTTATTTTGCAGGGGAAGGGACTTATAGCAGTAGCTATATAGAAGCAGGAAAAACTACTGCGGATGGGCTATGAAATAAGAATACTGCTATTACAGTTGCACAACAAAATGTGTATTCATTTACTTACAACACACACACAGAAAAAGGTCAGGCACATAAACTTTAACTGTTCAGTAAACTAATACAGTACAGACAGTCTTTTAAAATGACTGAAAAAATGACCAGCAAACAGAAAAAAATTATAAAAAATTAAGTGAAGCTGTACTATGTGTAACTGAACACGCAAATTATAGAAAACTAGCCAACATAAATTGGAAAACTGCCTTTCTCACTAATCTCCATTCTACACCACGGATCCACCCCTTCCACAAAGCACACTTCTACAGTGTCTGTCAGTGTAGAGACTGATTGTACTAAATTAACATTCAATATTCACACAAAATCATAGAAACATAGAATTTGATGGCAGATAAGGACCGCTTGGCCCACCTAGTCTGCCCATTTCCCTATCTAACGGATAAGCTGCAGATCCTAGTTAACCAACAGCCTACTTCCTCCTACCCCCCCAGTAGAATTGTCATATGCCTGTCCCATGCATTCTTGAATTCCCCCAGTGTTTTTGACTCTATGACCTCCGAAGGAAGGCTGTTCCATGCATCTACAACCCTGTCTGTGAAGAAATACTTCCTCACATTACCTCTGAGCTGCCCCATCTTCAAATTGAGCCCCCTTGTTCTTGCACATCTCTTTTTTTTTGAAAGATGCTACCCTCTTGGACTTTGTTGATTCCCTTGAGGTATTTGAAAGTTTCTATCATGTCCCCCCTCTCCCTCCTTTCCTCAAGGCTATACATCTGAAGCTCCTTTAGTCTTTCTTCATATGTCTTCTGGTGCAGACCCTGCACCATTTTGGTTGCCCTGCTCTGGACAGCCTCCACCCTGTCTATGTCTTTGCAGAGATGGGGTCTCCAGAACTGTACATAGTACTCCAGATCAGATGTGGTCTTACCAACTGTCTGTACAAAGGGCCAACAACTTCATGTTTTCTACTGGTGATGCCTCTCCCAATGCATCCCGGTATCCATCCAACCCTCCTTACTGCCTTCTCACATTGCTGTTCCAACTTTAGGTCGTCTGATATGACTACCCCCAGGTCCCTTTCCATTTTTGTTGTTGTCAGGAGCTCACCCCCATTGTGTACTCTTCCCCTGGGATTTTGTTTCCCAGGTGCATTACTTTGCACTTCTTTGCGTTGAATCTAAGCTGCCATACATTTGACCATTCCTCCAACCTTGCCAAGTCCCTTTTCATCCTTTCAACCCCACCTTGCATATCAACCCTGTTCCAGATCTTTGTGTCATCTGCAAAGAGACATACTTTCCCTTCCAGTCCCTTTGCAATATCACTTATAAAGACATTAAAAAGGACTGGCCCCAGTACTGAACCCTGCGGTACCCCACTAGTAACCCTCCTTTCTTCACTGTGGACTCCATTTACTATTACCCGCTGTGCCCTGTTGTCCAGCCAATGTTTTACCCAGGCTACCACCCTGGGACCCACTCCCAGGCTGGCTCATTTGTTTATTAATCTTTTGTGTGGGACTGTGTCAAATGCCTTTCTAAAGTCTAGGTAGACCACGTCCACAGCCCCTCCCTGGTCTACTACTTTGGTCACCCAGTCAAATAAATCAATTAGATTTGTTTGACATGACCTTCCTGCTGTGAATCCATGCTGCCTTGGGTCCTCTGCCCCACTGGCCTCTAGGTACTCAACAATGTTTTACTTCAGAAGTGATTCCATCATTTTCCCTACCACTGAGGTCAAACTGACAGGTCTGTAGTTTCTTGCCTCTGTCTTGCTCCCACTTTTGTGAAGAGGAATCACACCTGCCCTTCTCCAGTCCTCAGGTACCACCCCATCCTCCCATGATTTATTAAAAGGGGTAGTCACTTGTATTACTAGTTCTTCCCTTAGTTCTTTTAGAATTCTGGGGTGAATTCCATCAGGCCCCATTGGTTTATCCACCTTCAGTTTTAAGAGTTCTTTCAGAACCCTTTCTTCTGTGAAAGGACTAATATCAACTCCCCTATCCAGATGATATAAATGCTTGATGATATAAACACACAAGATTGATAAGAACTATAAAGAAAACTTTCATCACTAGAGACAAGAACTGTTTAATGAAATTGTATAAATCATATATAATTCTGCACCTTGATTATGGTTCTCCCTTATGGAGCCCCCATTTGAAAAAGGAGATTCGTTTATTAGAAAAAACACAAAGGAAATTAACTATATTCTTGGCTGACTTCAATAATAAGGATTATAGGTCTAGAATAAATGAATTAAGATTGTTTACATTGGAGACTCGAAGGATGAGAGGAGATTTACTTTTGACATACAAGATACTGAAAAATTCTAACTTGATGAGGTTATGTGGCTTTAACTATAAAGATATATCCATAAGGGATCTAAGATCACATAAGAGACAATTATATGTTCGTAGGGTAAAAACTGTTAAAAGACAAAACTTTTTTACTATAAGATCATCTAAACTATGGAATGACCTACCCACTAATATTGTAATGGCACCATGCTTTGAGCAATTTAAGATTAGATTAGACAACCATTTAATTCAAAATCAGTTGCGTAACTGAGATCATGGATAAATGACCCCACTAGGAGTGGGAGACAATTAAATGGGCTTTATAGCCTACTGTGTCTTACTCTACCAAGTATTACCAAGTACAAGGGTTTACTACAATCGATGTACTAACTTTTGACACATAAATGTATGGCAAAAATGCATTTTTAAGTTTTTCAATGGTTTGATTCTCAGAGCTCTGAGAGCAAACTGTCTCCAGCTTTCCACTACACACACTATGCTGAACTAAGGCTGTGCAAGACAATATAGAGTCCATGTGTCCTTACATCCCATGAATCACTGCAAAATTTGCCTTAAAGAGCCAAAAATAAGGTGAAGTAATGCAAAATCGATCTAGAATAATGGTAACTTCGTCTTACTTCAAGATGCAAAGTTATTTGCTTCGCTATGCTGAATACCATGCAAGATTTGGGTTCTACACACAATACTATGCATAGCAAATTTTAGGCACTTTGCCCACCTGTAGTCTGTATGTGGCAATCATTGGGGGAAAGGGGAACAGTACACAGGTACTGGGAGCTCTGTAGTGCTCTTTAAGTGTCTCCCCCCAGCATAGTGACCGGCAATTGTCGGTGGGAATGTGAACGGTACAAATGTTAACCTGTCTGTCACTGTCTGTCAGCACCGTCTTTCCCTGGTGCTATCCTACATTTGTCCACTCGGTCTGTGCGGGGGGAGGGGAGTGGAGAAACAAACCTCTCTCCACACACACACACACACACACATATACACAAAGCAAGCATGACTTCCCCTTGTGTGACTCCGGAGTACACTTCTGCACTTAATATGTCACCATCTGTTCAGGATGAAAATAAGAACTCTAAGGCTATCTTGCTGGCCCCCACTTTTCAATGGCTGCCATTCATACTTGAAAAAAATGTCGAGTCCCGACACACCTTTCACTGAGTCCCCCCACAGAACCATGCATTAAAAAGGGAATTTAATACATGGCCATGCATAAGGACTCCACCAATAGGCTTTCACATTGTTAGTAGCCCATTTTATGAATACAGTTATTGTATCATCTGTGGCAGCCTGCAGAAGTTTGGCACTCTGCACCCTCTCTGCCTTTTTAGCAGTTCAACTGGCTGTTAGAAACCATTCAGATCTTTGTATCCGGGTTCTTCAATTGTCTGCCATATTTCAATCACTGGAAAATTGTGACAAATATTATGAAAAAATGCGGAGACTTTTTACAGAAATTGCTGGGTTAACTTCACTATATATCCTCAGTGCTGCCTAATAAATCTTTTTTTTGTGCTGCAGCATGTATTGATCACATAATTTGTTAGACAAATATATTGCCACTTGTATATGCTTTCAATATGAAAAAAGTTTGTGTTTTTGAAATGAATTGCAAATTAATCATTTTGTAGCAATCTTCTAAAATCTAAAGACATCTACCATATCCAGTGGTAACTGGCTTTTATTTAATAATTCACAGTCAGACGATATTACATAAATCCTGAAACAACATATTTTGCCAGTTTCTAGATGTTAAATAATGAAGCTTGTTTAACAACTTAGCTTGGTGCAAGGAAAATAAAACAGATAACTGGAGTGCCTAAACAAGTACTAATAACAAAAAAACACATGTTTATTTTATTAAAATAATTGTTGTTCCTAATTAGCACTGTGCCTACAAAAATGTTAAAATTCCATGATAAAATTATTAAGTCATACCAATAGTTTTCACCACATCATACAATAGTTTTAAATATTTGTATTTTGAAAATAATACTATGGTAAAGCACACAAAAAAATCCTGCTGTTGTTCAGAGCCCTTAATACTATCGTTTGGAACTCTGAATGATACTATTATCAGTAAAACTCAACAACACAAGTGCAGGATTCTCCTACACCAGGCTATGCTACCAGTGTCAGTCAAACAACAGCATCCTCAAAGCGACTCATGATTGGCCTGTTTCTCTCTCTGGGTGGGCAGAACATTTTCAAAAGCATGGTGGCTGTCTCTCGCTTAGTGAGAGTATTTTGCATCCTTCACATTTTCCCCTTTTTTTCTTTTTTATTCTTTGAAAATGGAATTATCTGGTTGATCCTGCGTTCCCCCCAAAAAGAAAAGGTAGGACTGCAACATAACAAGCTTTCCTGGTATACTGTGCTTACGGAGGGGTAGGGGGTGGAATGAGACAGCTTGAGACAGTGTGGCGGTCAGCCAGGACTGAGAAAGTTCTTCACTGCAGCTGCCAACCACCCGCTACAAAAATGGCAAAAAAAAAATAAAGGTCGGATCCATATATTAAAACAAAATAACAAATAGGTTAGTGCACAAGGCAGCAATTCCATCTCAAGGTTCTGGGGACATGGGAAACCTATCTACTATTATATTTTTAATACATAGTATTTTTTTTTTACTTGGGTTGCAATAATTTTTGTCTCTTTGAAGGTAACTGTTTAAATATACTTTGCCTGTTTTATCAGCGTGTTTTCAGAAATGTTACTCAGTTTTATTTTGTAGGCTTTGTATGTGAGCATATAGCTGTGGCAGATTATCAACTAAGGGATCACTGTCACCAAGTCCCTCAGAAGCACATTCAAGTTTATAACTAGCAGGGCCTTCCAAACTCCTCAGATCTTTGAATCAAAATCCATTCAGAATGAAAGAATCAGTGGCAGGTCAAGGAATTTACAGAAGGGGCTTGTCTTTTGCCTGGAAAATCAAACCTCACTAGGGGGCTCTGAGGGAATGCCCCCCCCAGGAAATTTTGAAAATGTAATGTGTGAAAAGGTGCATTTTAGGCCCAGTTTCAAGAGCAAAGTGTTGATTACTCCCTCAAAAAATATCCCACTGAAGTTCCCTTTCCATCACATGGACAGAACCTAGGGTCCGTTTCCAAGTCAAATGTCATAACTCACCAGCATATGAGAGTTGCGACATTCACCGCTATGCCAGGGACCCTGCACCACATTCCAAGAGCGGCAGAGTCCAGGCACTTGCAACATGTGGATTGCACCATGCGGAGGCATATGCCATGGGCATGGTGTAGATGGCCCATATGTCACAAGTAGTGGCCATCTACCAGCAGCCCCCCAAAGCCCCCCACCTCGGAACACCATGGCACACACCAGGGGGTATGGGGGGTAGGACTGTAGCACAGGAGTCCAGGGGTGCTGGTGAATGGACCTCTGGGGTTCCTGACATCTGGGGGTGGGGGCGGGGGTATGCCTGTGGGGGCACGGGGCATATCGGTACCATTGTCATGGCACCAAGGGGTGGGCAGCCAATGGATAACACCATTGGATGCCATTTAGAGCAGCTCCAGGCTACTCTAACTTAGCACCGCCAGTGTGGCTCTCAGAATCATGCTAGCGGGTTATGGCAACTGCCCTCCTGGAATAGGGCGCAGTTGCTGCCATAACAGTCACTTGCACCATGGCATTGCAGGCTGCATCATAGTAGGTGGTGTAACCTATGGTTGTCATAGCCTGCAACCGCCATGGTGCAAGGCGCCTCTTGTAATCGGGGCTGGCGTACCGCTTGGCGTAAGTCACGAGATACGTCAAGGGGTTTAGCATATCTTGGCTTAAGCCGGCATACGGCCTCTTGGAATTGGCCCCCTATTTCCTATTAAATTAACAGTGTGTGCATTTCTTGTAACTCATGTTACATCCTGCATGATGGTATGGTTTCTTACTATATTAATTGCATTTATTTCTATGCACATACTGTATTTAGTGGTGTTCTTATGCATTAATGTATGTTTGAACTGTAGTGTGGTTTTGAACCACACAGTTTTGTACTCACCATGTGGCGTTGCTATTGACCGCGCTGTTTTTGACCATGCTTATTTGACATAGTGCTGTTACCCCCTCCCCCCTGTCAAGCAATGCACATCAAGCACACTCCAAAAGGGAAAGCCATCAGATGACTTAGTCCACCTCATATCTTCCAAGAGAGAGTGTGGATGAGGCCTAAATGTAGCAATTTTTGAATGCATGGTGGCAGTGGCAACTTCATCTTTTGAGCCCTGTCTATTTTCTCTCTTGCCCAGCCTCCTACCTCTACTGACAGGACACATCTTGCATTAATCTTGTAAGTGATCTTGCTGGCTGTGCGGGGTCACTCAAATAAGGCCATGATACAGGGCTGTCATAAGAGGTGCTAATAAAGGAATAATGCCTGACAAGGTGAGTGTTATGCTAGGATAACATCCCGCCTCGGGTATTTGGGCCCGAGGCCACCAGCCGAGGGCATTCAACATCCGAGAAGGGACTGTTATCCCAGCATAACACCCACCCTGGAGGGCATTATTCCTATTATACAATGGCTCATTGTTTTATACAGAAAAAAAATAATTTTAAAGAATTTTGTTTAGTGTTTAAAATATTTTTTTAGGAGAAGATGCAAACAATCATCAAGTGGAAAAAGGAAATATCTATGGCATCATCATCTAGTTGATCAGCAAGGATGTTATGCCAGGATAACATCCCTGCTGTAATGGCCAACTGACCAATCAGAAGCCAGGATTCTTTCTTGCCATTGTATAATATAGGGGCTAGCCCTGCTCCCTCCTCCACAGCTCGGAAAGGCTACCTGTGCAACATGTTCCATACTGTACTGGCCTGCTCATCTACATACGCATGGCCCACCAGTTCCAATTTCTACCTGCCACCCGCATTTTCATTTACATTTATTTTTAGGTCAAATGGATTTGCACTCTGTATCAGTATCACCCACTGGGAGTACTGACCTGTTTGCTCATCTGGAATTCATCAGATGAGCCAGGAGATCATAAGCCCAGGGAATGATACTGATAGGGAGTGCAAGTCCCTTTGACTAATGAAGTAGCAAAGCACTAGGAACCTGCTGGAGCCTGGCATAGCTCAGTTCTTCTGTGGCTCAAAGATATGAACACATCTCAAAGTATAGGGAACAGCTTGCAAGAGCTACCACTGCATCTATGCTAATGAAGTGGTACATTAACCACAAAACACTGATGTGGTGAACAACAGTGGTGAAAACTGAAAACTAAAAGTTTACTGAAGAAAACCAAGAGTTGATCCTTTCACATAGTTCTACACTTAGCCACAGTTGCGTGCCAGTGTATGGGACCCCTTGCCTAAAAACACACAGTAAAGTGCTGACTGAGTGCATCAGTACACAAACACATGGGTGCCTGGGGGTGGATATGAATGACATGATGCAAATCCAAAACAAAGTCTTTATACACAACAAGTGCTCAGGTAAAAGAACTGGACATCCCAGCCAGAAACAAGTTGCAAAACATCACAGCAAAGAAACTGGGTTAAAGATGATGAGTCCTAAAACCCCTTCATTTTCTGTGCACTAGGTACTGATTCACCAGTACCTAAATGTAGTCAGGCTGTAATTGGCCAAATATGAAAATGTCCTGGGAGATCAAAAGTGCCCTTATTGAATTTTGTTTTTGGCCACTTAGCCCACATTTACCAAATCCAAATTTTGATTCTTTCTGATATAAAAGGGCTAAAAGGCCCCAAAGTAGTAGCCATATGTATATAGTAAGGGAGCATAGAAGGCTGTAAGATGTGTTAAATATGCATTACTGTGACTCTTGCTAAGTTACATTTAAATTTTAAATGATAGGGTACACTGGGTCTAAGCACAAGAGCAGCAGGCTGTTCAGAAGACGTTTTACGAAGTGTGCAGTTCTTTTAACTCAAAGCAGTTAACGGCACATGAAAAAGAGAAAGCATAGCTTCAGGCAATCTGCAGATTAAGGGCCAAAGCCTGGCAACAAAGCTTTCAGTTCTTTTGGCAGGAATGGGAGTGTTACACACTAATCTCTCAGGAGTGGTGAGATATCCAGGGCAACTGAATGTTAGACAGTTCTAACATGCCATTTTATATATAGCTGAGAACTGTTTTAACTTAAGAGAGCAATCAGCATGCCTTACCAGGGTATGCTGCCACTACAGCGACACCCAGACAGTGAACCTCCCAAAGTGAGCCCCACTGCTCATAAACTGGCAGTGACGCGGGGGTTTGCTTCAAGACACTTTAGGGTGACGGGGGGTAAATACCTAACTCCACTGTCTGTGTGATGTGAAATTATATGAATGTAGTAGGGGGACTGTGGGGGGCACAGGGGTGCAGCTCCCCTGCATTGTCCATTGAGATGTTGCTGGTCATTTTAGGGTCACGTTGTGGTCAGGGGTGTCAACAGGTTCCTGGAGCTGTAGCAGACATCACGGTCTGGGTTGTGGTACCGGCATCATGGATCCCCTTACCAGCACTCCAAAGCACACTGGGATGGCAGCAGCACTCAAGGGAAATGGCAGCAGTACTTGGGGAAACGGCGGCAGCACCATTCAAACTGGAGGGGGGAATCTGGCTGCAGGCAGGCTAGCAAGAGAGGCAGAAGTAACTTAGTGGGGTACCAGTTATGGACCAAAAGGAAGTTGTTCCTGAGGCCTTCTTATACACCTCATGACTGCTAGAGCATTATGGAGGGAATTTTAGAAAAACATTCTCCAGGCCAGAATCCATTACTGGTTGTTCCAGTTCCAGTATCTACACTGCGTGTATGTGAAACACACATGAGTTGGTGAAGTGCTTTACCAGTCAGTAATTACATGTAATATCCCATTATAAATCTGTGGCTGTGTCAGTTCCGAGTCGATCCCAAATATCACTGGTGCTGACCCCCTGCTGGCATTACAATTTAATATGTACAACTGGTATGCAAAGTATGCTATCAATTGTAAGGTAGTGTCTTCATCTCCTGCATAATTCCGAGACAAGCAGCAGTTTCAAACTCAGTCGCAGTTTATGGCTCATCAAAGGGGGTGGCACACACCATTTGCACCGAGGCCTCAGTTCGCTACGGAGTATGTATACAAGGAAAACCTACTCTACCACTGAAAAACAAGCATTGTAGTTAATGCTCCATTTAGGTGAATGGGGCAGTTTGCACCTTTTATCACACATATTATTTCAGTCTTTGTGGCACCAAAATGTTGTCTGATAGTCTCCTTTAACACAGATTTTAAGTGCTTAAGTGTACATATGCGTGGTCAGAGGATATTGAAACCAAACCAGGGAAGTGAATCACATAAATGCAGAGTCACATTGAACCCCTTCTCACCAAGTCTGTGTACCAAATTGTTATCATGTGTACCTTTCCTGGAGAATTTAAATATTTTGATATAGTTTCTGTCAAAAATTCAATAAATTGTGGCTTTAATGCGAAGAATAGTGAAAATTGCAAATACTGCAGAAAATTGCTGGTTCAATTTTCTAGTGCCCTTGTGGGATTACCTTCTAAACACGGGGCCAATGGAGGTATGAACTACTTTATTTATCAGATGAAAAAAACTCTACTTCTGACACTTTGTAAAACATGCAGCCAGACTTGAGTAGGAACTTTACAGAACTACTTTATTAATCACTGACTACAGTGATCACAAGACAGCCTTCTCAGACTAATGACTGTGATAGGCAGAACCAAGTGGTAGACCACCAAAATTATGTAGGCAGTAACACACAATAGGGTGTGGGTTAGTCTGTGATAAACACATGACTAGGGGTGTAGGGTCTTGTATCTTACTTCCCCATGATGTGCATTTATAAACATAGAAACATAGAGGTTGATGGCAGATAAGGACCGCAAGGCCCATCCAGTCTGCCCATTTCTTTTTCTACCTTATAAATGTGCCATCGGTCTTTGCTCTGTCAGTGGCCTATCTATTTATACTCATCTGTATTGCTCCCTTATGCCTATCCCATGCCTGTTTGAAGCCTGCACTGCTGCACTGTATTCATAGCCACCACTTCCTGAGGTACGCCGTTCCATGCATCCACCACTCTTTCTGTGAAAAATAGTTTCCTCACATTCCCCCTTAATCGGCCTCCCTCTAATCTCATGCTGTGTCCTCTTGTCATGCTATTTTTCTTATATTTAAACATGTTATACTCTTTCACCTTGTTAATGCCCTTAAGGTACTTGAATGTTTCGATCATATCACCTCTTTCCCTCCTTTGCTCAATCACAATCACAAATTATACAATGGAATCTGATAATTCTGTGTCCTGATTGGTCCACTGACAGTTTATGCCATGGAGGAGGAGGAGTGACTGCACGCTGTTCTGTGAAACAGCAGAAGCAGGGAGTTTGAAATGTTTTTTTCACTTTATGTAAGGTATGCCAACTTTGCCTAAACAATTGTAGTCTACAGTTTGTAATACTGCTTTATTGCGAGAGTTTCAAACTCCTTACCAGAATTTCTTGTATCGCTAGATGTCAGAGATTTCCCTTCTCTGCTCTGTTTGTGTTTTTCCCGCAACACCAGGAGTCCTGACGGTGGAGGAGCCTGCACTGTGGGAAGGTGAACAGTAAGCTCTGCAGAATGTGGTGAGTACAGGGAAGAGAATCTCCATAAAGGGCCAAAAGACCAAGAAGCAAGGACGGAGGACCATGAACTGAGGACCAACTGAGGACCAAAAGAAGAAAGCAGGAAGGAAGGTAGAGTTAAAGTCAACTGAAATTAACCAACAGGAACAGCAGCTTTCCATTTTCGTAAACCCAAGGAAGAGACAGGAGTAAAAGCAAGGAGAGGTGAGGGATGAGGAGCGGGAAAAAGTGGAGAAGTAGAAACTGCCAGAATCATTAGCACTAAAAACATTCCTAAACTTTCTTGAAAGGAACGTACTCTGCTACAGAAGTCTGTAGTCTGAAGTCTGAAAGATTCACTGCGTATTAGAGCAGTGCATTGTGCATTGTGGATCTGTTTGATATAGTGCCCTAGAGGGCTTTAATCCTCCTCAAATTAGTATACATAGAGAGTGGCTTTAATAAAGGGTGGGTTACTTATGATGTGTTTTGTATTTTACAAATTTATATGTATATATATTCATGACAAAAACCTCTGTTTAATGCATCAGTTAGTGTTGTTCCACAGAGACAAAAGCGAGAAAATTCGTTGTTAGGGTTGAAAGCCCCTTGCACCCCCAGCCACCGCCAACTGGCATTGGGGTCATCAGTCTAACTCTCACACCATCACATGTGTAAACAAGCTGAAGAATAGGAGAATGGGGTGAGAGTTGGACGACTTCATTCCAACACCACCAATGCGGTTGAGGGGTGGGCTGAGACTAGAAGTGCTTTCAGCAGACTACAAATTCCTCACTTTGTCACTGTGGAACAACCTAACTGAAGCATTAAACAAGTTTCCGTAATTTCCTTCTTTTGAGAATGTGAACTATAAATAGTGAATGAAATGTGCTACGGGTGGGAGTGTGGTCCCTTCAGGCCCCACACTCCCACCATGTGATTTTTTTGTGACATAGTAACGGTAAGTGCAATGGAAATGCAAGCGTTAACTGTTACACACATGGTGATGCAAACGTAAATGATAAAGCAAACATTAATATAAATGCAAGCGCAAAGTGATGCCAAAGCAAACAGTGACACAAACGGAGATGCAAGCATGTACGGAAACGCAACTGGTAACATGCACGGTCACAGTACCGCTATTGTTAATGCAAATGGTAACTGTAACAGCAACAATAACACCAAAGGAAACAGAAACAGAAAAGCAAACACAAGCGCGTACGGAAACTCAAAGTGTAACACGCACGATCACGGTACCGCAATTGTAAACACAAATGGTAATGGTAACAGCAACAATAATGCCAAAGGAAACAGAAATGCAAATGCAAGCGTGTACAGAAACGCAAACCGTAATGCGCACTGGCACAGTACCGCAATTGGAAATGCAAATGGTAACAGTAACAGCAACGAAGATGCAAAATGAAAAAAAAACACGAATGTAAATGGAAGGGTGGCCAGAAACGCAAATGACAATGCGCATGGTGATGCAAACTGAAACACAAACACAAACAGTAGTGGAGACACAAATGGTAGCAGTAACACAAATGCAAGTGCAAATGAAAACACAAAGGGTAACGCAAACTGCCAGAATCATTAGCACTAAAAACATTCCTAAACTTTCTTGAAAGGAACGTACTCTGCTACAGAAGTCTGTAGTCTGAAGTCTGAAAGATTCACTGTGTATTAGAGCAGTGCATTGTGCATTGTGGATCTGTTTGATATAGTGGCCTAGAGGTCTTTAATCCTCCTCAAATTAGTATACATAGAGAGTGGCTTAAATACACAGGAACGCTAATGCAAACGTGTACATAAACGCAAGTGAGAATGCTAACTGTAACAGCAATGGAAGCGCACACCCTGTTTTTGGCCAACAGCTGCATAGAGAAACACAGTGAGTACAAAGAATGTATAAATAATAATGGTTCTCAGACCAGAACATGAGCTCTTGGAATACTAAATTGCTTATATCCCAGGAAACATACGACGCAGAAAAAAAAATTAAAGTTTCATATGATTCATGACTTTCCTGGCCACATTTGCACTTCACAGTTAGCCCCCTTCGGGCTAAATATTTTTCCAATGAAAATTCTGCACTTATCTCTTACTGTTTCTGAGATACGGGCCCCAAAAGGCGTGGCAGTTGCCGCAGTGTTACTCTGTGGGAAAAACCATCAACTTTGGAGAACTGTAACTTGGCATCCCTGCAATATTTTGTCACCAAGCCAACAAAAGAACATTGGTGTGATGTTGGCTTTCTTCCCTCCCAATTTCAGCCCAGAAGACCAAACCGTTCTTTTGCAGCAGGGTGGCAAAGAAGTCCAGTCATTTTGGCCATAGTGTTGCAAAGTAGTGTCGTGATTTGCGACACTTTCGCAAAAAAAAATCACGAAAGTATCGCAGGTGCGACACTACTTTCTGACACTACTTTTCCCAAAAATTTGAAAAACATATTTCTGGGGTGTTTAACCCCAAAATAAAGACATGCCTGGCATCCTCAGGGCTCGACTAGGTAAACACAAAAAGAATTGTGTCCCTAGATGGTCCCAGTAACTGAAAAAAAAATGGCTGACTCATGACACTACAGGGGTCATTTGCGACACTAAAAACTGCATTTGTGACACTGTTGAACTTTTTGTTAATTTTTCCATTGACTATAATGGGAAACTTGTTTTTTGAATAACTTTTTCTCACAAAATCTTCAAAAGGCACATCAGGGTCCCTGGCTGCATGTTCCCTTAAGTTTTCAGACCAGTCATGCAAACTGTGTGACCTGTAGGCATGAGCAAAGAATGCGCAAAAAAGCATAAATGTGCTCCAGAATGTCACTTAATAACTCCACAGCTGTATATCCGACTGGTATAAAAGTTGGCAGATCCCAAGATCTATGGTTATGCTCCATGCCTGCCAAATTTCAGGCAAATCCATTGAAAGGAGGCAAAGTTATTAAGTGCAAAACTTCACCATTTAACCTTAAATGAGGTACTCAATCTTTAACTATGGTAGCAATTGCTGTGCTATACATATATATATATATATATATATATATATATATATATATATATATATATATATATATATATTCTATTTCTCTCTCTCTCTCTCTCTCTCTCTCTCTCTCTCTCTATATATATATATATATATATATATATATATATATATATATATATATCACTTGGGTGGTTTGTTTGCATGGCATTATGCACAAATTTTAGCACAGACTATTATGGCTTTATATTTAATATTTGCAATTTATTCCAATATTATTCCAACTTTCAGCTTAATTAATTAAGAATTTTATTGATAAACAGATAGCACCACATTTTTTAAACTTTCATGCCCTTACATTTACGTAATGACACAGTCAGATAGCTTAAAGTGCATATGCTGGTGTTTTGCTTTTAGAATCACCATTTTGAGCAGAGGAAGAAGGCATTAGCACAGTGCATGGCGCACTGTGCATAGTGCATAGCATATAGCCGATAGAGTGGAGTGGGGAAAATCCTTTACTAACAGAGTGCAAGTTCCTGTACTTTGGCTTCTAGAAAGCTCTTCAATAGCAGAAATGAGTGTGTCTTCCAGTGTGACAGATCGGCTGGAACCTATTTAAGAATATTAGCCTACTGTAGAAAGTAAGAAATTAAAGCATAACCTATTAATGGGGCTAATGAAAAGGAACTTGTAAGAGGTATAAAAATATATACAAGACTTAAAAGAGTTTAAGGTAAAAGAGCAATAGGATATAAGTACCAGGGGAACATCTAGCAAAAAGATTGTTTGGAAATTAAATGTGAAAGATTGTTTTATGAAAGTGTTGCCTGACGCATCTTAAAATTTTGTGTTTTGTGTTTATGTTTTTTAGTGTGGCTACAAGTAAACTCACAAACGGCACCTGTTGCCTTTTATAGGCTGATTGTCTCCGGATCATTTTGTACTCCTCCTGCTTGCTTGCCTGTGAGAAATCATCTCCACTGCCAGGAATAAGACTGCTGTTATTGTATTGAACTAAGGGGAGTTAAAGAGAAGGACAGTCCAAATTGGTGCATCCTGGTAAAACGTTTTCCTTGAACTCTTTTGAAAATTTCTATGATATAATTATATAAGTGGAGGAAGAAATAAGGAAAGGAAACCAGAATGCTCTGAGATTGAATAAGTGTAAACTGGAGTTAACAGTACAATTTGAAAGAGGAACAGTGAACTAAAAGACCTTTTCTGCCATTTAGTTTCTGGTTTCAACAGGAACAAACTCCCCCTACAGTGGTTGAGTGGATGTTTTATGAACATAAATTGAACTGTATTGTCAGAGGTATTAAGTATTAAGTATTAAGTATTAAGTGCTCCTCTCCCTCTTCCCCCCCTCTACTTTTCTTCCTTCTGCCTCTGATCAGGTGTTGCTCAATGTGTATATAACTGAAGCTTAATTGTCCTATACTATAATGAAAACACAGGTACATCTGTTCTGAAGTATTCTGTATGAGCTGTCTGTTTCCCTGCAATGGTTTGTAACCCTTCCTACTGACATGGAACCTTTGTAAATGAGCTGCTTGGTGCTCAAAGGTATTTGTAATCCTAGAATGAATAAATAAATAAAATAAATAAAGACTGAATTCCAAAGCCTTGCTTGTTGTGCCTGTATACAAGTCTGGTTAAATTCATTTATATTTAAACCACACATATGTATGGGGTCAAAAAAGAAAACAAGCCCTAAGGAATATGAAAAGAAAGGAAAAACAAATGTATCTAAGCCAGTGGCTTTGAAAGCCACAACACAGATAACACATTATTTTGTGTCCCAGTTCAATATTATTGGGCCTGAAAATATTGTAAGATTAAAAGGGTCCATAGTCCCCCATTAGGGATGGGCATTCCGTACCTCTGTCTATTGAACACCCACTATTGCTAGATATCCAAAGATTGGAAGAGGGTGAAGTAGCTAAAGCAGCCATGGAAGAGAAGGTGGGGGTTGCAGGGATAGTGGTGAAACCTAATACTGAAATTCCAATAGTGCCTCAAGTAATCAATAAGGAACCTAAAAACATAGATATTGATATACAGAATAATACAAATAACACCACTGTTAGAAAAGTGCTCTTTACAGAATTTGAAAACTTTATTTCACCATACATTAAGAAAATGAATATGGACCCTCCTACTACTCCCCCCCCCCCCCCCCCAACATTCCACATACTGTATGTGGAAAGATGGAAGTTCATTCATGGGGACTTGGAAAGGGACAGAAGAAGTTCTAGAAATGTGAGACCTGATACAAAATATGGTACAAATTGATAAAGATTGTGAACCCAGGATGCATGGGGCAGACCATATACAGTTAATCTACAAATAAATGGCAGAAATAAGAAAAGTTGTAATTAAGCAAAATTGCTTGTTTAGAAAAAAATATTAGGTACATTAAGGGATCAATTGGGAAATGAGAATATTACAAGCAGAGGTTACCTGGACAAATTCACTAGGAAAAATGAAAAATCTGTTAACTAAAAACAAAGAGCAAATTAAAGTGATGACTGAACAAATAAGCAAACAGGAAGGGAAAGCTGTTACACAATTAATTAAGGAACTGAGACATAAAAAGGAAAACATAAATAAGAACAAAGAAAGGGTGCAGACTATGAGTATTACTGTAGGGATGCAAACTAATTTTAACTTGAGAATAGAGAACATTTGGAAAGAAAAGGAAATAGAAGATTAAAACTGGAAGAAAAGAGGAGGGTATACCAGAGAAAAAGATCTGACACAGGAGCAGAAAAAAAAATCAAAGACCTTTGAATAATAGAGAGGAGTTAAACCATGGAAAAATAAACAAAGAACAGAAGTCCAGATGGAAGAAAAACCTTGCAGTGAGTTAATTCAAGATAAAGAGCAATAAATTAACCAAGGATCTATATTACCAACTGTCTGTATAGAAGGTATACCAAACAATAGGAATGAAAATCCTGTAACTCTGAAGTTACTGATGTATAATTTGTGTAAAGGGATCTTAGGTGCGAAATTTAACTGGAATGATGTAAGTTCCATCTACAGATATAAGAGAGGAACAATGAAGGGCATTACATGCTTGGTTTTGAAGTCAAATCAGATCAGAAAACTCATTTTGGTAAAGAAGCATGAGTTTTTAGACTTGGGAACCAATCTAGATACTATTATGGAAAAACTGAGATGAGCAGAAAATATCAGAAAGGAAAAACCAAAAAAAACAAGGATAAAGATAATGGGTATAGATGAATCATGGACAAGTACACTAGACTGGAGCAGGCAAGGACGGCCAGTCTTAAAATTGCAGACCAGAATAACTGACTACATAAAACCAATAGAATTTGCTCATATTTTAGTGGGGAATAGCGATAGCCTCCAAAGTCAAAATGACAAATATTGCAGAGGTAGGGATATCTTAGACAAAATAATTAATTCAAAGGTGGTGTTAGATGTAGCCTCAGAAAAAGATGACTCAGGTTCTAAACAAAAAGAAAATGAGATTGAGTTAGCACTAACACCACAATTTTAATCAATTCAGACAGACAACAAAGATAGCTTACTATTATTAGATGGAATATTGCAGGACTGACTGGAAAAATTAAAGATTATGGATGTGAACAAAAGCTTAGAAATTATGATGTAATACTATTCCAGGAAACATGGCTAAGTAAAAAGGACTTTTATATGGCAGGCTATTCATGTTAATCCGTGGGGCAGTTAAAATTCATAAATATGGTAGGCCTAGAGGAGGCATAATTACATTGGTGGCCACTAATAAAGTTATGGACTGCTTAGAAATAATTATTGAGTCCCCATTATGTTTGGACTTTAAAATCTCGATCTCACAAACTATATTCATTATAGTTGTCAATGTCTACATCCCCAATGACTTTAATAGAAATGAAGAGTACATTAAAAAAGTTAAAGGATATGTTAGTATATCTCCCAAATAAATACCCAAAGACAACTGTTGTAATTATGGGCGACTTTAATGTATGTATTGGGTCAACTAATGAAGTCCAGAAACAGGGCTGGCATTTGGATGATGTTTATAGGATCCCTTTAAAAAACTCGGAAGATAAAATATTAAATAAAAAGGTAAAGAATTATTAGATATTACAGCAGAAAACAATATCTGCATCATAAACGGAAGGGTAAGGGGTGACCAAGTAGGAGAATATATGTTCCAGCTACAAAGGGTGGCAGCATGCTTGATTTAACCCTAATTGATATCTTTTGATTTAACAAAGTTAAGAAATTTACAGTAACTCCCTTATGGGAATCAGATCACTTTCCCATAACTTTAAAATTGAGTGGACTAGGTAATGTACCATCACAGCATACCAGAGGTCCACAAAATGCAGATTAAAACTTGATTATAAGAAATAAAAATGTTTAAAATGGTCCTTATAGTCAGAACAATATATTAAGACATTATTTGGCAATTTGAAAAGGAAGAAACAAATGAATATAAGGAGAGAATTAATTCCCAAAATCCAATAGCAGACTATGAAAAAGTAATCTTAACTATAAATGAGAAGTTGGAGAGGTGTAATACCAATGATAACAATAATAATTTGAAAAAAACATAAAACTTGGTTCGATGGGGAATGTGTACAAAAAAGGAGAATGTTAAATAAAGTTGGGAGACAAGCAAAGAAAACAGTAGATTGGGCCCCAAAAATTGCTCTAAAATGGATAAAGAAGGAGTATTAAGCACTTATAGATAGTAAGAAAAAGAAATACAAACAAGCTTTGTGGCTGGATTTATAGGAAAACATTGATAGAAAAAACAGTAAAACTTTTGGGAATTAGTGGCATTGGGTACAAAGAATATTGAGTATAACACGTTTTCAGTCATTCCACCCCTTGTGCGGTTGGAATATTTCCATCAAAAATATAGATCTAGGAGTGAGAATTTAAATGATACACAATTACTTGTAATTGATACCAAGAGTTGGTTAGATAGTTTTAAGAAAGTGGAAAATGAAGTAAAACAAGCAAGTATGGCACAGAGAAAGAACAAAGCGACAGGAATAGATGGAGTAAGTGCTGACATTTTCCAAACTTTTCCAGACTGGTGGGCAGACACATTATGTACCTTATACAACTACATTCTTGAAAACATGATATTGCCTGTGAATGGAATATGAGTTTAATAGTGCCATTATATAAAAGGAGCAATAGGTGACCCAGGAAACTATAGGCCTATCAGCCTTTTGTTTATAGCTATGAAAAGGTTTTCCATAATTATTCTGGAAAGGCTGGAAAATTGGGCCAGTGTGAATAATTTATTATCAGAAGAACAGAGCAGTTTTAGAAAAAACAGGGGCAGGATAGATAACATTTGTATTCTAAACTATCTGATTGAAAAATATTGTGTTATAAACAAAGGGATATTATATGTGGCCTTTCTGGATCTAAAGGCTACATTTGATAATGCAAATAAAGATATCCTATGAAAAATTCTGGAGGATCAGGGGGATAGATACTCAGTTATTAACTAAGGGGCCTACATAATAATAAGGCCTATGTAAGAATCACCAGGGATGGGATAGTATCAGAAGCAATACATATTGAAAAGGGAGTTAAACAGGGTTGCCTGTTGGCACCATTATTAATTTATATATGGACCAGTTGGTCAGAGATCTGAACAAGATTGACTGTGTGCCCTTGAGTATCACTGACAGTAGAATCAGTACTTTATTATATGCTGATGATATTGTGTTATGCTCATTCACGCTACTAGGGCTGAAAAAAACAATAGAGTGTTGTTTAAAAACTCTTAGTTATCTGGGACTGACAATTAACCCCCAGAAGTCTGCTATATTAACATTTAGCAAAAAGAAAACCCACAGTAATAAAAGCTGGGTTATTGGAAACACACAAATTGAGACCAAAGAGGAGTATACCTATTTAGGGGAGGTCTTTGAAACACATCTTTTATGGAATTTCCAGAATACTAAGGTAAAGAAACAAGGTTTAAGTGCTTCCAAGGCAATTTTTAGACTTTGTAAGTTATCTGCTGATAACTCTTATGTTGCACTAAAAAGAGCTTCTGAAGCCAAAGTTAGTAAGTATATTGTCATATAGGTCAGAAATATGGGCCTTTTATAGAGGCGCAAAAGATCTAGAGACAGTCTAAAATATGTTTTATAAACAGATATTTGGATTGTGTCAAAGAACACCAACGGTTCTGCTTAGAAGTGAATTCAACTTAAAATCAATTGTACTCATGGCCTAGGTAAGGGCATTATAATTATGGAAAAATATTGCAATGGCACCTAATGAAAGAATGATCGCAAAATGCTGGCTTGAAAGTACAGTGAAAGAAAAATCAGATGGCTGGTTCTGCCAACTAAACAAATATATTGTAGAAAAAGGCCTCTTGGGATTTTGAGACTTATATGCTAAAGTAGTAAAACAAAGACTCGTGGATGCCTTTTTTCAAATAGAATTGGGCCAAGTGCAGGAATTGCACTTCTGTAATGTGTATTATAAGTGAAAACAAATACAAAAGAAAAACAGTATTTAACTTATTGTGAAAATATTACACATAGATTCAGACTGGGCCTATTAAACCTAGGGTACACAAGAGGAAGTATTTTTAATGTGATGGACCGTCAATGTGTCTGCAATGTAAATATGAAAGTTACGATCCGCCACCTCATTTTTAAATGTCCACAACTGGTGAAACCTAGAAAAAAAGGCTAGTACCAATTTGGGGTGGTCATATGTATTATGCAAATGAAGAAACTATCATAAAAGTTATGCTTTTTGGTGATATATCAGGTCACATTTTTGCAAGGGCAAATTCTGCAGTGATAGCACTTTATCAGGTTAATAAATTGCACCGTTAGATACTAAGAAAGCAAAAGTGATAAATTGTATGACATGATAATTTTTTGTATATTCTGTGCTTTTTAATATAAATATTGTATAAGAGAATGTGTTATGTATGTGATAATGTGAATTTTATACATACTAAATAAAGAAACTTGAAACTTTATTGGTCAACTGACACTTTATGCCATGGGGTAATTTTTGCATAACCACCACATAAAGTACCAGCTGTCTGCACATTTCAAAAATCATAGCTAAAACTCACTCCTGTCAGAACCCGTAGCATATCAAAACAAAGTCGCAATGCTGCCATATTTTTGTTCCACTAACTGTGCTATTCCACAAAAAGCAAGTCAGTTAGTGAAAGTGTAATCTGCCAAAAAATATCTAATCTCAGCTGCAGTTTCAGTCTTAGAGACAACAAGAGCTACAGGCAATATTTGAGTGCATCCTAGCTCAGGAATCGGAGTCGGACAATGTGAACCTGAGTCTAAATTCAAACTTAGCTGAATCACCTTAGCAATCAGTTGCTCAGCCTGCCAAATGAGCCATGTCAGTTGCTGGAAGTGATCAATCCCAGCTTGTTAGTGTCACAGTAGCAAAGCACTCACCAGAGCTATCGGCAGGCTAGTAAATACGCCACAAAACTCGGTAATGCTGTAGTTCCAAATATTTTATTGCTGAAAGTAGTTGCTCAAGTAGCAACGTGTCTAGCTAAGATTTCCACGCAAACCTCTATGCTTCAACCAGAGGTCTTCCTGAGGGGATTCTCTCAGGAAGACCTCCGGTGAAGCTAAGCTCTGTGAAATCTCTGCTATGCTGTACTACTTGAGCTAACTACTTCTCAGCAAACAAAATATGGAACTACAGAATTCCCAGTTTTGTAACGCAATACCCTGCTGATTGCCTGGTGAGTAATTTGCTATGTTGGACTGGTTTCATGTTTGTGAGGTTGGCTACCCCAGCTGTGCACTTGCCTGCAGTGCACACCTATGTCCTAGACTTTCACTTTGTCAGTGTCACAGCCCAGCCATCAGAGCAGAATCATAACTGCGGAAACAAAGGTGAAAAAAAAAACAAACC
Organism: Neoceratodus forsteri; assembly: GCA_016271365.2. Classification (NCBI taxonomy): domain Eukaryota; kingdom Metazoa; phylum Chordata; order Ceratodontiformes; family Ceratodontidae; genus Neoceratodus; species Neoceratodus forsteri. Next base: position 1,192,817,502 of record CM057453.1, read on the forward strand.
TCAAAGCAAAGACACAGTACCTGACTAAAAGTGGTATATTGACACTAGAAATGGAAAAAAATGAAGCAACAACTCTAAAACAGCCCAAATGGGCTGTTAATGCATTCAACAGCTTGTGCACAGACAAAACATATTAAAGTTGATTTAAAACCCATTTCTTTAGAAAGCCTAACTGAGTATTCACACAATTTTTATGAGACAGTAAGGAATACGTTGGGAAAAGAATACAGCCTCAGCAGTTTTGTCAGCATCTGTTCTGGGTTAAATAGATGCATTAATGATCCCCCTATAATTTGGCCATAAACTTCATAGCTGACACTTGTTTCACAACTTCCAACAATGTATTTAAAGGTGTTGAAAAGGGGCAGTGACGTGAGGGAAATGATAAAATGGCTCACCGTCCCCCACTAAGCCAACAGGAACTTGACTTCCTAAGGAAATCACCTGCCTTGTTACCAAACACTGTGACGGACCTCGTAAGAAAAGTGGTGATGGACATACAACTCCATATGGTCCATCATGGAAATTAAGGTGTACAGTCATTCACCACCACCACAAGTTTTGAAATAAAAGTAGCAGAAAATAGCTTAAGGTACTTAAAAACTTACAATGAACACACTGAAAATTATGCAAAGCTGCATGACCCTGCCTAACAAAACACAAGAGGATTTCTGTTTGAGTTGCCAGGCAATCCACTCTGCCCAGTAGAAAACTATTTAAAATACATAAGCAAACTACTCCCAGATGCACCAGCATTATTTTGTTATCCCAAGAAACTCCCACAACAGTGTCTGGAAAAACAACAGATATGGTACACCTGAGAACTGATGGGAGTTAACTAATTAGGAGGGATGCTACCAAGAATGTGCCAAGAAGCAGGGCTTAGCACAAGTTATATAAATCACTCATTAAGAGCGACTGCGGTTACTCTGTTCAGTGATGCAGGCTTACAAGTACACCAAATAACGAGTGTCACCGTGCACAAAAATGAGGCATTTTTGAGAAGTTATTAGTGGCCAAACATAAAGGACTGCATACAGTGGAGCTCAATATTAGCTGGAATTGGAAACCCTGTAGCACATGACAAAATTATAGAAACACCTTATGGCACAATGCTGTCAATATTTGAGCCTCCATGGAGAAAATGTACCATCCACAAGTGCTTCTCATCTCCCAAAGCACAGTACCCATGTCTGCACCCCTAAAGAAGACTGCTTCCCATATGCAGGCATGTCCAAAAGATTGATTCCAGCAACAGAACCTGAAACTCAGGCTCCCTCAAAATCGCATGCCACATTCTCAAAAACAGCTGTTTACTCTACCCAAATGCTGTAAAGCACTACTTCACCACTTCAAACCTCACAGCATCACATCTTTGAATGAACAATGCACAATGAATTTTACGAAAACCTGCATCAAGAAATTCTATCTGATGATGAAGACCTACCGAACACATCCATGCAGCTACCAGAAACTTTCATGCAGCCATCTTTCTTGAGCACTTCAAGAAAACGTGGTCAACCAACTGCACACAAAGTAAACTTTGTGAGACTTGATTCAGTGTAGCAAGCTCCTCCTTGCATGCCAAGACTCTCCCACTTTGTTAAGCATGGGAAGATCAAGTGTCACTTCCATAAGTAACAAACATGTAGTTATGAACTTTGACCTCCTCTGTTAACAGACTGAAATAAATTTTTTCCCATGGCTTCAGTTTATGCTGTGCTAAAACGAACTGTTCACAGAAAAAAAAATCTGCAGTTTATTAGTTCAATCTGTGTTATATTAGAAGCAGTTTTCTTACCAAATGTGTATGTTCAGCTATTTACACTTACTATAGTGCTGTTGATAGCCTCAAATACATTGAAGTAATGCATTTTATCCCATTTAGGAACAGATACTATTTTGTGATGCATATTAATATTTTGCTGTTTTAAGCATAAACAAAAGACAAGGTATTCATAAATGCTGCTGTGCTTCTCATTTTTTTCTAATTGTATAATTGGAATAATCCATGATAGGATATGGGTTGGGCTGGGATTTACCCACATCTGGCATGCCCTCGTGACTGAACCATGCCAGAAGTGAATAAATCCCAGCCCAACCCACACCCTGTCGTGGCTTATTCCTTCACTAACCCACTCACCATTGAGTGTTATTGCACTTATAAAATGGGTATATGTTGAGAAACTGTGATATTGTTTAAAACATTTGTAAAATATGTATCATTTTATAGTAAATAGTCCCTCCGCTTCCCACACATTTTCCAAGGGTGCTGTGCTGTTGTCTGGTGTCGCTAAGGGCCTGTGTTGTGTTGTGTAGTGATGTATTTGAGAGACCTACTAGGCTGCCAGCAAAACTGCAATATTGTTTTGGTCCTGCAGGCAGCTTGCTATCATCTGTGGTAGTGACTCTTACAAAACTGCCGGTGGTCTCACTGTCTGCGGGACAGGAGGGACACCAAGATACCTCAGTCATTTCAAGCAAGGTATGCATATTGAGAGTGAGAGCGAGTGGTCAGGAAGGAGAATAAGAGAGATTTTACAAATTAATGAACACTTCAGAAATGCTTAACATGCTGTTTCTTTGTTTTTGTGGCTGAATGAGCAACTGGCTAAGGGAACAGCGTGACAGCTGAATTGTTTTGAAGCATTGTGTCCAGAAGTACGTTGATTTATTTTGGTTGTGATGCCACAGTTACTGGGATATGTTTTTTATCTCTGCTGTACTAAAAAAAATCCATGACTGGAATCTTGTCTTAGCCAATGAGATTCCAGGACTGTCTTAACCTATGTTATGAATGTATAACACAACCTCTGCTGCGGGACCATGAGGGACTGCTCCTACACTGGGAGGGATGGTCAGGCAGCTGGGAGGTCACAGGATTAAACAGATAAAATGCCACTTTCTGTGGTGCTCCACATTGTCAATGGATAGTCATTACAACTGGGTATTGTGCACCCCTACTAGGGGAAATAGCACAGCCCAAGGCTGTAAGCAGAACAGAATGTTGGGCACATGAGCATTCCGGACAGCAGCAACTCCCCAGTCTTTGCTGTGCCATCAGATGGGAAACAACTGAAAAGTTTCTCTGAAGAAAAATTAACTTCTAGTTTTCTGGGGCTGCAATTCTGCATAGCAGGTTGGGGCTACCTGGTAACAGGGAGCACCCCTAAATTAAAATCATGCCTGTTGAACTGCGGCTTTCAAGTTGGCTAACCTGCTCTTCTAGTTTCCACTGTTTGTGTTTGGATTGGGGTCCATGTTTACCACATACTTTAGGGGTGTGTATTTTCAACAGGTCTTGGATTTCTTTATAAAGAAAAAAAGAATGCCTCAGGTAAGTACCTATTTTTTCACTGGGTGTTTATTCTAGGGCACTTCTTGGGGCTTCCGTCTCTCTCTCTCTAGGCATTTGCCCCACTCCCCACAGTTTTTAGAGTCTCTCTTAGTTGTGTTTGCCTGTCAGGTGTTTTTTGCTACTCTTTGAAGGAACATTTCCCCTTTTAATTTGGCTCCCTGCCTTACAGGGACATGTCTCCTTTAATTTTCCTCAATCAAAAAAACAGGTTTCTGAAGTGAGGCCCTTTTGGCATTTGGTACTGTGAGTCTTTTTGGTGGGTTAATAGTCCATTTTTTCTGCCCTTCAGATGCTTTTATGTTTTTTCTAGGCTTCACTGAGCTTCCCGTAATTTTGTATGCCATTCTCTGACTGTTGGATGCATGCTCCTTCTCCAAGAGGCCTCGCTACTCTCAGCACTCCATTCACGTACCTGTATTGTGTATGTGCCTCCCTCTGGTGTGCTGACATCATGCACTGTGCCATGACATCATGTACGTGCACATTTTCAGAGAGCGCGCGTGTGCCTGCACTTCTCCAGTGCTAGATGCATTGACTCTGCTTGTACAGCCCTTTTCTTTCTGGCAGTAGGCTTTAATGGCTGAGAGGTGTACTTTTTCAGGTTTCTCTCCTTTTCCCCACAATCAGAGGTGGGGATCATGGCAGTAGTACACTATATTTCATTTTGGGGAAACAACTTCAGGTTTCTAACCTTGGGCGTCTGCAGGATAACTTTACTTGGCACCTTGGCTTATCGGAGACTTCTCATTTTTAAAAGATGTAAAACCTATAAAAGAGTAATATGACCCTCTCATCTGAGTTCCTGACCCCCATTGTATTACTCAAGCTAATAAGTCTCTCACGGCTCCCCCCACTCAGACCTCTGAGCTGGGGGGGGGGGTGCACTTAGTGTACCAGCTGGCAGTGGCAAAGCTGAACTGCGTAAATCTTTCTTGTTGCTCTTAGGAGATCTTTTGGTCCTGATATTCTGCAGGACATCCCATCAGACACACCTGACCCCAAACTGGGCTCTTCAGGTCTGATGGGGGGTCCACACAGGCACATTCAGGTGCTGTGCAGCAGGACAGGTCTGCTAATATGGATATGCAGGCAGACCCTGACCCTACAGAGGATCAGGATGAGGATATTGGGGATCATGGAGAAAATCCTGGCCCTAGAAAGCTACTTAATGATGAAGAGGATGAACCTTCTGAGAAGGAGGAGGAAGGGGAGTGGACAGAGCCCAACAGGAGGATTCCTATCCCTCTCCTGTTTGATACCAAGTCTTTGTCCTATCTGATAAATAGGGCATGTAGGACATTACAGCTCAAGGGGGTGCAATCCATGGAGGCATTGGATGTTAATCCTATCCTGTCCATGTCCTCCTCCACTCCAAAGTATTTTACCAAACTTTATTCAGTGTGACCAAATTATTGAACAGGAATGGGCAGGTGCGGACCAAAGAAAATATCTGCCGAAACCTAAGGTATGGTGTTTCCCTTTTTTTAGAAGAAAATACTTGCAAGTGGGAAACCTCTCCTACTCTGGTGAACAAGATGGTTCATAGCTCCAACAGACGTACCACTATTCCTATTTAAAGGTCCTTAACCTTAATGGATTTGCACAACAAGCGAGTGGATGCCTTGTGCAATAGAGCTTTTTCTTCCAATGGATGGTGCAAATCTCTGCTCCTTCTATGCCTTCTTTATTGTTGCCAGAGCTTTAAACTTGTGGGTTGCAACTCTAGGCAGCTTAGTTCTCCTGGATTCAGAGGGGGTGAGCATTTTGCATTTGGTATCCATAGCCTCTACCTTCTCAGGAGATACCATGGTGGAGAATTTGCACAGATCAGCTCACTCTGCTTATCACATTGTGTCCACTATGTGAGGAGTGTGGTTTTGACACTGGGTCACTGATCAGGCTTCGAAGACCAAGCTGTTCGAGGGAGGCTTGTTGTTTGATTATGGCCTAGATGATATTTGAAAGATATCCAGGATAAAAACGGTCACCTTTCAGTGTCAAAGCAACAGCAAAAGGCAGGTTCAAGTCCAAAAGATCAAGAAGGTGACTGACAGAGGCAGTACTTAGGGGTTTTCAATCCTTTTCAGAACTTCGGGAACCAGAGAGCAAAGGAGCCTATTCTGGTTTCAAGAACAATAGTAGCAGAGGAGCCCTTGCCAGAAGTCACAAAAGAGGCACAGGACAAAAAGCAGGCACCTCACAATGAGGTTATGTGGGCCCATCTCTGCTTCCCTTCCAGTGGTGGAAGACTGCACAATGTTTACACAAGATGGGCCCAGATTACATCAGATGCTTGGGTTTTTTAAATTCTGGCTTTGGGTTATGCAATAGAATTTTCAACAATTCCCTCAAAGGGGCATTTTCTTCCATTCCCAGTTCCAAAGGACCCCATGAATGAGGTGAGCAGTGTCACAGACCCTCAACCACTTCACTCAAATCAGGGTGATTGTTCTGGTGTCTCTCAGTGAGCAAGGCTAGAAATTCTACTTAATCTATTTTGTCGTTCCAAAGAAGTCAGGGTTTCAGACCTACTCTAGATCTGAAACACCTAAACAAGTTTGTTCACTACATGATCTTCAAGATGGAGTCCCTGTGTTCAATCATCCAAGCTGTCCAGCTGGGGGATTATCTAACTTCCATAGATCTGAAGGATGCATCTCTCCACATCTCCATCCGGAAGTCTCATCAGAGGTTCCTCAGGTTCAGCATTCTAGGACAGCACTTACAGTACAGGGCGCTGATGTTTGGGCTGTCAACAGCCCCCAGAGTATTATCAAAGACACTCATAGTCCTGGTGGCTCAATTGTGACAAGAGGGACATCATGTCAGTCCCTATCTGGATGATCTCCTCATTCAAGCACCATCTGCAGCATGGGCAATGAAGTCAATGACCAGGACTCTGGAGGTGTTGGAGTCCCATGGCTGGGTGGTGAACCAGGAGAAGAGCTCTCTTGAGCCATCACAGACCCTACAGCACCTAGGAGCAGTGTTCCAAACGCACAAGGGGGAAGGTATTTCTCTCACCAGCCAGGAAGGAGACCCTGTTGAGAAAGATTCAGTGGCTGAGGAGTCAATCATCACCTTCAGCTCATCACTTTCTGCAAATTCTGGGCCTCATAATGGCAGTGATAGAACTAGTTTCATGGGCTTGCCTTCATATGCGGCCCCTGCACATCAAGTTGCTGTCAACCTGGGATATGACCTCAGAAGATTATCAGGCCAGGATTCCCATTTCACCATGACTGTGGCAGTGTCTGAGTTGGCAAGTGAGTTTGGAGGCTCTGAGCAAAGGGTCTCCCTTGGAAGTCCCCCCAGAGTTAATTCTGACATCTGATGCCAGCCTATCAGGTTGGGGGCTGTCCTGGACCACATTTCCATTCAGGGGACTTGGTCAGCACAGGAACAGAACCTACACATAAATGTTCTAGAGATGAGGGCTGTGCACCTTGTTTTCTTTCATTTTCAAAGTCAGATGTAGTCAAAGGCCATGAAAATAAGTTCAGACAATGTTGTCAGTGGCATATATAAACAATCAAAGGAGCACAAAGAGCAGGGAGATGCTGAAAGAAATTACCGATCTCCTCCTGTGGGTGAAGAAGAATCTTCTCTCTTTGCCTGCAGTTGACCTGGTGGGGGAGTTGAACATTCAAGCTGATTAGCTAAGCTGTAAAAATGTCCATCCAGGTGAATGGATGTTGAAACCAGAGGTGTTCGACCTTTTGTGTCAGAGGTTCAGTTGTCCTCAGATCAACCTGCTTGCCTCCACCCACAATGTTCAAGTTCATCGGTTCTTTAGCTGCTACTGGTGTCCACAGCTTGAGGTAGTGGATGTCTTGTGACAAGCGTGGAGTTTCGGCAGAGCATATGCCTTCTGTCCTTGGCCATTCCTCCCCAAGGTCATATGCAAAATAAGGTGCTGAAGAGGAAACTTTCTTCTAATAACTCTGGAGTGGCCCAGAAGACCGTGGTTCTCGAACTTAGTGAACCTAGCTCAACATGCACCATTTCACCTTCTACTGCAGGGGGACCTTCTCTCATAGGACCCTATTCAGCAATCAAATCCGGGAGCAATGCAGCTCATGTCCTGACTTCTGAAAGGTGACAACCACTGAAACAGGATTTCTCTAAGAAGGTGTTGGACGCCCTGATGGCTGCCAGGAAGATTTCCACATCGGCAGCTTATGCTCACATATGGACCACTTTTTCAGCTTGGCCAAGGAAAAAAATATTTTGCTGTATAAGCCATGGTTCTGCAGATTCTGAGATTTCCTGCAGAAGGAGTGGAAAAAGGTTTGGCCTTGAGCATCCTGAAAGGTCAGGTGTTGGCCCTTGGAGTCTCCTTGTGTTTGTTCCTAGGGATTAACGGGCAGGTTCTTTGTTTTCTGTGGGCTGTCAGCAGCAGTTGATCTGTTCCCCTGTTCCACCATGGGACCTGAATTTGGTTCCAAATGCTCTCTGTAAGGAGTTTTTTGAACCACTTTTGTCGATACCGTTGGATGTGCTGTCTTATAAGATGTGTTTCTTAGTTACTATGTGCTCATCCAGGAGGATTGGTGGGCTCCAGGCTTTGTCCCACAAAGAACCATATCTTGTCATTCATAAGGACAAGGTGGTGTTCAGAACAGTCCGATCTTTTACTCCAGAGGTGCCTACAGCCTTCCATGTGAACCAGGAAATCTTTCTCCCAGCCTTCTGTTCGCAACCTACTCAACCAAAGGAGAAGGCATTGCATGTTAGATTTCTGATGGGTTGTTAGGAAATGCCTTAGATGGACTGCTGTGTTATGGAAATTGGATAGGTTGTTCATTCTTTACGGAACAGCCAAGCAGAGACAAAAAGCTCCAAGGCCACCCTAGCTAGGTGGCTAAGGGCCTGCACTGCCAAGGCTTATGCCATAGGAAAAAAAGAGGCCTCCGACTCTCATCAAGGCTCACTCCACCAGGGCTATGGCCTCCTCGGTGGAGAGAGATGAGGTATCTGGTTTAGAGTTATGCAAGGCAGCTACATGGTCCTCCATCCACACATTCACCAAGCACTACATACTGGATGCTCAAAGCTCCACTGATGCAGCCTTGGTCACAGAGTTTTGCAGGCAGCAGTTAGGAGGTAAATGTCTTTCCTGTACATGGTTGTTGTACTGGACAATATTCTCCCCTACCCGGTTTCTTGTCTGGGTACTGCTTTGTAGAACCCAGTTGTAATGACTACCCATTAACAATGTGAAGCACTACAGAAAGAAGAAATTTCTTCATACTTACCATAATTCCCTTTTCTTTTAGCTCCTACATTGTCAATGGGGCCTACCTGTGAGCCTTGCCCCTGTGGGAGAATATTGTCTGGTATTCCAGCGTGGGAGAGTCTGTTGTTCTGTTATAAACTCTGATTGTAAGCCTGTCTGGACATCCCTCTATAGTTTACCTGCTACACTTGTGTATATAGATATATATTAAAAAAACAGTTCCACATTAGAATGTTGGTTGCTAGCACACAGATTTAACAGGTTTGAATTTGAGGTTAACCAAGGGTGTCTCTTTTGCTGCAGGTGATTACTTACACTGCATGCAGTCCTTTTCCATTTAATAAGTCTGTTTCAGTTGATTCAGTTCTGCAGGACCTTCCAAGACATAGATATTTGGAAGATGAGCCTCGATCACTCACTTTTTACATCACTTGACAAGATAGGGCACTGTTACTGTATTTTATTCTGGTTAAAGTCCTATCTGTGTAAACAGCTGATTTGTGTGTTTTTTTGTGTCAAGTCGACAGGTATGATATTTATTTCTGTATTTAGAGGCACTGCATGGACAATAGTGACTGGAGAGTTGCTGCTGTCTGGAATACTTATATGCCCAACATTCTAGTCTGTTAACAGCCTTGGGCTCTGCCATTTCCTCTAGTAGGGGTGCACAATATGCAATTATAATGACTACTCCTTGACAGTGTAGGAGCAAACAGAAAAGGAAATTATGGTAAGCATGAAGAAATTTCTTCTTTACATAAAAAGTAAATACAGTAAAACATTTATTTTAAGGCACTTTTGTAGTTTGGGAACTCCCTGCCTCCATATATTCTTTAGGGATAAACTTTCACTTTCCGTCCCCTTTAGATAAGGGTACTAGCTCTCAAGACCTCTAAACTCTTTGTAACCTCCTGATGCCTGATAAACAGACAATGAAGCATTGAAACTTGATTACTTACTTGAGGTATTCATTACTCCATTAGTATTAGATTCATTAGTACCATAGACGCTTGTGTTCTTTTTTTTGGCAAACTCAAGCATCTCCAAAGGTATTGATTGTCACATTCTCTAGATTCACACTCTGGAATTTGGAATGGAAACTTGTTTTTATAGATAACTGTCAGACTGGGACACTTTCATTGCCAGTGTCATTCTCAGTGGGACTCTCAAACAGGTGCAAAGGGTACAGTGTATATTGTTGGTTATATATCTGTCAGGACATTTGACATCAAGCAATATTTACAACTGGTTTACATTTTTTCCTAAAGGCAAAATGTTCCATCCATTTAACCCTCTCTTGTGAAATCTGTTGCTTTACACTTACCTAAGAGCACCACCAAGAGCAGTGCACATCCTGGCTTCTCCATTGTAGCCATGTTGGTGTGCACACAACAAGAGCCAATCCAGAACTGCCATGCTGAGCCACTACGGTGGCTGGCAGCTGAAATGTTGCAAGTGTTTTCTGTCCCTATTTGGACATGCCCCTTCACCTGTAGTATTACTGTTGTTGAGCTCGGGTGGAGAAAGCCACTAGATGGAGGGAGTGGGGGTTAAGGTTTTCTTTAAAACAAAAAGGCAAAAATTGGTTTGGTGAGGTAGCCAATATAGGAAGAGAGGGAGGATTTAACTAAAAAAATAAATAAATAACAGTTACATTGTGACTGGGTTTGGGGAAGGTACTAAGCCAGAACCTTGAAGAAGTCGGCATCTTCCACCAACAAAAGTGTTTCAATGCTCCTATATTTATTGTGCAAAAAATACAGAAACTACTTACTCACATTTGGTGCCATAAGAGAACGCCCTTATGTCACTTAGTGCCATGCAAAAGCCCTAACCAGTTTCGCGCATGCGCACATTCAAAGGCTCTGGCATACGATTGTTAGACTTGTCACATCAGTATCAGAGAGGCCATTTCTTAGTTGTGGAAGGTGCTAAGCCACCTGCAATGCTGCCATCTCCTATTATGTGCATCACACATGAGACCGAAAATGCTGTGAAATACTATGTGTTTGTGCAACAAGCCCTGCCACATGCGCACTATAGTTGCTCACAAGCTGAGACTGTAGCTTAAAAAAATACATAGGCATTTGTTTGTTTTTTTGTTATTTTTCTAAACAGATGTGGGTCCAGGGATGAGAATCCATTTGTTTTGTCATTAGCAACACACAGGGTTTTCAGAGGGGAGAATGGAACAGTAGTGGTGGGGTGTAGCAAACAGTCTGAAAGAGACAGGGCCTTCAACACCTTCACAGGCAAGCAACTGCAAGATAACAAGCTGGAGTCTTCAAAAAGTCAGACAAATTTGGGAGAGGGGGAAGTGTTCTAAAAAGGATACACAGACAGTTTAAGAAGTGAACCCTTTATTACTACGGGATTGTCTGGTGCTCTCTGTCTGAGTAGGTCTTTAAAAGCACACTGAAAGATGTGAGGCCTCTTCTGAAGAAACCATCTTTGAATCCTGACTGCCTGGAAATTATAAATCCTTTTTCTAACCTCCCATTCTTGAGGATCATTATTGAGAAGATGGTGGCCCTGCAGCTTGAGGTATACCTCACTGCTTATGACAGCTATGAGTCCCTCCAGTCCCGATTTAGATACAAAGATAGTATTGAGACTGCATTGGTCAGGGAGCACAATGATCTTCTCAGGGCGAGGGATAGAAGAGGATGGTCTGTTATTGTCCTCTGCAGTCTCTCTTTGTGTTTGACACTGTGGACCATGGGATGTTGTTGTTGGATGCTTAAGGGAGTTACTGTGGAATAACTGGCAAGGTCATCTGCTATTTTGAATCCTACCTCAGGTATAGGATGCAGAAGGTAGTGATAGGGAACTTTTAGCTTCTGAAGCCCCTGCTTTGTGCTGTACCCTAAGGGTCAGTCCTCTATCCTATGTTATTTCCAGTGTACATGCTACCCATGGCAAAGAATATTAGACATTATATGCTGCGTGTTTACTGCTATGCAGATAATACCCGGCTGTATCTATCATTTGCACCCGGGATGCCTGATGCAGTCAAGGTACTTAATTTTGTTTGTGGCTGCAATCAAGGATTGGCATCTAGCTGGCTGAGTTTTGTTTTTTTTTGGTTTTTGTTTTGTTTACTTAAAATCTGGTAAGTCCATTGTCCAAAGACCCCTTTACATGGGCAACCAGAACATTTAACAGATATACAATAGAAGACTAAAGAATACAAAATTCAATATAAATATACTTAATCAATACAATAGTGCTATCTAGAAAAACGTTTACATTGAAGATTTGAAAAAAGTTGATTTTTCAAAGCATGTCAAAAACTATTTAAAGAATTAGTAACACAGGATAAAGATTGCAGTAGTGAATTAAAAAAAGGATGGCAAATTATAAAACATTGTTTCTTGACCATCCTGGGAACAGAAAACTGAACATGTAGAGATGACTGGGGTGAAACGGTGCTTGTGTGTTTTTTAAAAAATGACATAAAATGAGATTGGAACACTATCCAAAATAACTTTTTTAGCAAAGCTACCCAGTTGGAATAAAGACTCCTGATCAAGTGGAAGCCATCCTGCATGTTTATACAAATCGCAGTGATGGGTACGATATGGCAAATGAGTAGCAAATCTTGCTATCTGATTTAATAAGGTCCTCACCCTGGTCAGCAGGCCCTCTCCAGTAGAATGTTAAAACAGTATACCATAGTCAGTTACACGAAGGAGAAAGCTCTGGGACTGGAGCAACCTAGTTGAGGGAATAAGTGGCAGATTTAATCTATACAGTGAACCTAGTCTTTGGTGAATTGTTTGGACCATGATATTTATATACTGATCATAGGAGAGGGAACTGTCCAGGGTGAGGCCAAGATATTCAGATACCCTGACTTGTTCAATTTCTACCCCTTTAAGAGTACATAGTGAAAGAAGGTTCACCCATATTGGTGTGACAGTCACTTTGTCAACACTGATATGGGCGCAGGCAATATGCTGCCTAGCATTTCTGTACTAGGCGTTGTGGCTCCCAGGACAGAGAGCACCAAAGCCCTGTCCCAGGAAATAAATATGTTTTATGGGGAGCTTTGCTCCTACACCCCTCACAACTAAATATAATCTTCTCCAGGGTGGGTATACCCTGGAGGGGGTATAAATTGTGTGGGTACAAAGGGCAGTATGACTGAGGGGTGATCTAAAATCAAAATCACCCCTGTCATTGTCACTCTTATTGCGATGCCCTAACTGTGGTGACAAAATTAAGTTGCCATTCTAATGGTATACCATGAAAGAACAGGTTCAACAAACAATTTCTTTCTGTGGTTATAGAAAACCATAGATATTTTTTCTCATTCAAGACCAATTTGTTTAAAAGAAACCATTTTTTAATTTCAACAGTTTTAATGTGGATAAGTTGGAAGCATTGTTGACTGAGCCAGCTTGGAGGAGGGATGTGGAGGTAGCAGAAGAAGTAATGAAGCTGATGCTTGGGTCCTCTAGGTTTGTGGTTTCAGCCAAAATTTGAGGCTCAGCTGTCAGCAGTAGTCCAGCAGCGTGGCCTTTACTATCTCAGGAACATTGCCTGGATTAAGTTCCTGGTCCCCCCTGAAGACATCACTTGTGCATGTGCTCAGGATTTCCAGGTTTGACTACTGTAATACCCTTTACCTCAGTGTCAACCAAGGTGTCATATGCCACCAGCAGCTAGTAAGAACACAGTGGCCAGGCTGCTGACATGTCTTGCCCAAATAGTAAAATCTGCCCACTGCAAGGTGTGCTAGTTTAGACACTGAAACTGCTGAGACTTGAAAAACAGCAGCATCCCATCTGAAGCAAGGTTCAATTTTAACATTGTTTTACTAGCCCAAAACCTAGTGCAAATTTACCTGGGTTAGTGCAATTAACTCTCTACTTGTCCATCTTGACTAGTGCAGGTTTGCCATGGCTGTTAATGAGGTTAACAAAGTGCCTACTTTAGCAGGCTCTAGTCCTCATGCTAACTCCACGGTACTCTTTTACTTGGAACATATACTGAACCGACTTGGTTGCTGACTTCGGTCCAGCTCTTCCTTATGCACTTGCCTATGCTACATGTGTGTTCACAGGGACACCACAGGGAAGGAAACAGCTTCTGATAGGGGACTCTATTGTTACGGGGGTAAAACTAGGAAAGGGAGAGGAGAAGGAAGTAAGGTGCCTGCCTGTTGCCATGGCTTGGAGGGACAGGAAGCGAATTCTCAGGATTGCAGAAGCAGCATCACAGGAGAGGGAACTAGATATCATAGTCCACCTTGGAACAAATGACCTAGCTAGGCATGGGATCAGCGCAGTGCAGAATGAATTTCTGGAGTTGGGGAAGGGCCTCAGATGGGTAGCAAGCACGGTAACCTTCTCAGAGGTGCTACCAGTCCTTGGCAGGAGTGAGGCTAGGGTACTGCACACCATGCAGTTTAATGAATGGTTGCAAAACTGGTGCAGAGCACAGGGCTTTGGCTTCATTGGGGACTGGGGGGCCACCTGGAGAGATAAAGATCTATACTGGCATGATGGTCTGCATCTGTCCACGAAGGGAAACAAGCTAGTAGGTGATAGGTTTAAATGCTTCCTTGGCAAGCTTTTAAAATAGCCAAGGGGGGAGGCGCTGATAAAAGGCAGGAAATTTCAAGCCTCCCCCCACAAAACATGGCAGGTAGTAAGGTAAACACTGAGGTACAGAGCTCAACACAGGGCAGGACAGGGGTAAATGGAAAAATAGACAAGGACAATAAGAGCACGGATGGGGGAAAAAAGGATAAAGCCAACATTAAATTGAGGGCAATGAGTACCAATGCCCGTAGTCTGGGAAACAAGCTTCCTGAGCTAGTAGCCCTGATGGAAGATGAACAATTGGATATTGTGGCGATCCACGAAACATGGTACACGAGAACTGCGACTGGGATGTCAACATACCAAGGTACACAATCTACAGAAGGGTCAGGAAAGGTAAAAGAGGAGGTGGAGTAGCTCTATACATAAGGGAAGGGATCAAAGCTACAGAACTAAAAAGTAAAGGGGGAGGACAAGAGGCACTCTGGGTCACCTTGGAGACAGGGAATGGCATCACAATCCGCACAGGGGTTGTATACAGACCCCAGTCTCAAGGGGAGGAAATGGACAACAAAATGATAGAGGACATTCTCAAAATGGCTGAAAAAGGGGAGATACTGTTGATGGGGGACCTGAATATGCCAGATGTTAACTGGATAACATGTACTACAGCCACATCCAAGAGCAGGGTCATTCTCGATGCCCTGCAGGGGGCAGGCCTTAGACAGCTAGTGTTGGAACCCACTCGGGAAGGAGCAATACTAGACCTGGTACTCTCAAATGGAGAGAGGATCACAAATTTAGAAGTCAGTAGACATCTGGGAACAAGCGGCCACTGCACAGTGTGCTTCACAATGAGCACAACCATGGAGATAATCCATACAAAAACAAGGATACTGGACTTTAGAAGGGCTGACTTTGGCAAAATGGGTGAATACCTGAAAAATGCACTAGCAAATGGGCAAAAAGGAGGGGTGGAAGAACAATGGAGAAAAATCAAAACTGCCATCATAGAGGCAACAAGCCTTTGTGTGAAACAAATAAAGAAAACAAAGTGGAGTAAAAAACACTATGGTTCTCAAAAGAGGTGGCAGGGAAGGTTAAGGAGAAAAAGGCTGCATTCAAAAGTATAAGGAATCACAGAAGGGCATGACAGGAACTGTATCAATTAAAGCAGAAAGAAGTGGGGAAGGCAGTCAGACTAGCAAGGCCCAAACTGAGGAAAAAATAGCCAACTCAGTTAAGAAGGGGGATAAAACCTTTTATAGGTACATTAGGGAGCATAGAAAGGTTAAGAGAGGGATAGTGAAGATTAGTAAAGGAGAGGGGAGGTGGGCAGAGGGAGACAGTGAAAAGGCAGAGATACTGAATGAATACTTTTGCTCAGTATTCACAAAAGAAGATGAGGAGGAGTTACCTAAACCAGACAATAGAAGCACTCTGGGTAGGGGGGTTGACACCAGTCCATTCACAGAAGAAAGAGTCCTGAAAGAACTCCTAAAACTCAAGGTGGACAAAGCAATGGGGCCTGACAGGATTCACCTCAGAATCCTTAAAGAACTAAGGGAGGACCTAGTGACACCACTGACCACACTTTTTAACAGATCATGGCAGGATGGGGCGATACCTGAGGACTGGAGGAGGGCAGATGTGATTTCTCTTCACAAAAGTGGGAGCAAGGCAAAAGCAGGAAACTACAGACCTGTAAGTTTGACCTCAGTGGCAGGTAAAATGATGGAATCACTTCTGAAAGAAAGAATTGTTGTGTACCTAGAGGCCAGCGGGGCACAGGACCCAAAGCAGCATGGATTTACAGCAGGAAGGTCATGTCAGATGAATCTAATTGATTTCTTTGACTGGGTGACCAAAGTAATAGACCAGGAGGGGCTGTGGATATGGCCTACCTAGACTTTAGCAAGGCATTTGACACAGTCCTGCAAAAATTATTAATCAAGTTAGCCAGCCTGGGAGTGGGTCCCAGGATGGTAGCCTGGTAGCAAACTGGCTGCACAACAGGACACAGAAGGTAATAGTGAATGGAACACATTCCGAAGAAAGGGGGGTTACTAGTGGAGTACCTCAGGGCTCAGTACTGGGTCCAGTCCTCTTTAACATCTTTATAGGTTACATTGCAGAGGGTCTGGAGGGAAAGGTATGCCTCTTTGCAGATGACACAAAGATATGTAACAGAGTTGATTCACAAGCGGGGGTAGAAAAGATGAGAAGGGACTTGGCAAGGTTGGAGAAATGGTCAGACATATGGCAACTTAGATTCAATGCAAAGAAGTGCAAAGTAATGCACCTGGGAAACAAAAACCCAGGAGAAGACTACACAATAGCAGGGGAGGTACTAACAACAACAAAAATGGAAAGGGACCTTGGGGTAGTCATATCAGATGACCTAAAGGTGGGTAAGCAATGTGAAAAGTTGGGAAGGAGAGCCAGGGGGATACTGGGATGCATAGGAGGGGGCATCACAAGTAGAAAAAGGGAAGTGGTTATCCCTCTGTACAGACAGTTGATGAGACTCCATCTGGAGTACTGTGTGCAGTTTTGGAGACCTCATCTACGCAAGGACATAGATAGGATGGAAGCAGTCCAGAGGAGGGCAACTAAAATGGTGCAGGGTCTGCAGCAGAAACCATATGAAAAGAGACTGAGAGAGCTTAATATGTATACTCTTGATGAAAGGAGGGACGGGGGTACATGATAGAAACATTCAAGTACCTTAAGGGAATCAACAAAGTCCAGGAGGGTAGCATCTTTCAGAAAAAGAGATGTGTAAGAACAAGGGGGAACAATTTCGGCTCCGGGGTAATGTGAGGAAATTTTTGTTCATGGAGAGAGTGGTGGATACATGGAACAGCCTTCCTGAGGAGGTCGTTGGGTCTAAAACAGTGGGGGAATTCAAACATGCATGGGACAGACACAAGGCAATTATACTGGGGGGTTGCAGGAAGTAGGCTGTTGGTTAACTAGAATCTGCAGCTTATCAAGTAGGTAGGGAAATGGGCAGACTGGGTGGGCCAAGCGGTCCTTATCTGCCGTCAAAGTCTATGTTTCTATGTTTCTATGTTCAATGCTACTTAATGTTTGCTCATTAAGTAATTTACCTTTGTCTGTCATACATAATGATCCCTATACTGCCTGTTTGTTTTGTTGACTCAATGTACTAAGTTACAATATTGTACTTGTTTACCTGCTATGCTGTAATGATGTGTCTGTAATACCTGTTGTACTCTCCCGGGTCATTCCTGAAAATAGGCATACAACTTGTCTAGTGTACCTATCCAGTTAACAAAAGCTAAATAAATAAAATAAATAAATAAATCTCTTTCAATGTTCCATATAGCCTGGTGTGATTAACAGCTCATTGAGCTGCAATTATCTGGCAGTTCAAGAAGGGGATTCCACAAAAAAACTCAATGTGAGTCATTATCACTCCACTGTTAGGACTTTCAGCTAGTGTCCAGGGTGTGATCAAGGGTAGATTTCTGTTACGTTATTACTTTCCAGTTTTCTGAATGTGTATGTCTGATGATTTGACCCACATTATTAAGACCAATGTGCCTAATTTCCCAACATTTTGAGTATCTGTGTCCAACATTTCAGTGACAACTTGCTAACAAGTATACAGGGTCTGCCCTGTGGTTGGTGGGTTTTATCCCAGCCTCACCATAGCTGCTCCCTCTCCCCTTGAAATTGCTCAACTCTGTGCTTTCCCTTACGTGTTTTTTATTGGAGTGTGCTCCATTGTCAACTCTGCCATCACCTGACAGTGCTCTAATGAATTTGTGTAGAAATGTACCCTCTTTTGTTAGTGCTAGTGCAGTTTCCCTTCCTACTTGATGTAAACTACTGGCACTTTATTTGTATTTGACCACTGTAAGTGTGTCCAGAATATCCTGTATTTCATAATGTTTTTGTCAATTTGACTTGTATCCTCCTGGGTCATGCCTGAAAATAGGAATTTCTGTGTCTAGCGCACCCACCCAGTTATCAAAATAAATAAATAAACACCACTGCAGTCCAGATTCTGAAATGACCATCCATAGATCCATAGCTGCTATTACTGGCAAGTGTAGGGGGTCCCCAACTCTTCTAAATGGACCATGCCAGCCAACGCCATCCATACAGTCCCACCTTATCCCACCCAGCATGTCCTTTCATTCTAAAAACAAAGCTTTTGGGCAGGTATGTTACAAAAAGTAAACCTTGATAAAATACATAAATTGAAAGATTAAAACAGGCATTCCTGGGATGCATAAATCATTCTATATAGAAATAGAAGTAGTATAGCATCAGCTTGTGTACTGTTTCCCCAGGGCTGATGAAAGGACAATGTTTTAAAAAAAATCGGTTATTGTTGGGGTACAGCATGTTAAAATCAGTGCTTTTAAAAATGTCATAAAGTTTTCTATTTCCCAAGTCTCTTAGGTTTGTGTAGCCCCCCTCTAGAAAGAAATCCTAGATGTGATCCTGGCTCACCTGACACTGTACAAGAAATGAAGGTCTCCAGCTGATCACAGGGTGAGGGCTGAGAGTGTCTTTCTCTGCCTAATTCCATTCATTGCCCTGTGGTGGTGGTGGTGAGAGTGTGGTGAGGTGCATGATGTGTCAGCCATTGTGTGTGCAGAGCTAGGGCTGCTTGATTGAATATTTGCTGTTATGGTATCTTCTGGTTCGGGGGGGGGCAGAAAGAGAAAGAGAGGAGGCCATGGTACAAAACAATGGGGGGGGGGAGCCCACTGTGTGTGATGGCATTGTAGTCTTTTTTTCTGCTGGGGCAGGAAGCAATGTGGGAGCTGGATAAATATGCAATAATCAGTATTTCATGGCTTGCATTTTTTCCTGTATAAGTGATCAAAATTTAATTCTGGGCTAGTGCAACCAACTGTGAGCTAGTGCAATTTTGAATCAATTTGTCCAGCTGGCTAGTGTAAAAAAAGGTTAAGGCTGACTCTTAATCTGAAGCCAATGAGTACCAAAAGAAATACAGTGACACATGACAGAGAATTCTGTGCCATAACAGAAACATGGTTCAAGAAAGAAGATTGGTTTACAAAAATTACAGGTTATACTGTTTTTAGAAAAGACCACCCAGAAAAAAGGGGGTGCGGAATACCAGTGTATATCAGGGATACTCTAAAAGCGTATGAGGTGCTACCAGAAGGAAATACAGTAGGGAATATGGAATTGTTATGGATTAAAATACAGTTACCAAAACAACTACCAACATTAGGTCTGGGCTACAGAGCACCAAATGTAAATGTAGAAGAAAATCTTAACTTTACTAAAACCCTGCGGAGCATGGATGTTGATGGTGACTATGTGTTGTTAGAAGATTTTAACTTACCAAATATTAATTGGGCTAATATGGAAGGCTCAACCACGGTGGAAAATATGTTTATTGGACAGACATTACATAATAATCTGAAACAAGCAATAAATGAAAATACTTGAGGGAACAACACACTAGATTTAGTATTATGTAATTTTTCAGACAAAATTGAAGATGTTAAGGTAGAGCATCCCTTAGGTGACAGTGACCATAATGTAATCAAGATGGAGTTCAATATGTTGCATCAGACCACTGCAGGTAGAACAATATTGAAATGCTATAACAAAGCAGATCACTCAAAAATTAAACAGTGTCTGGGTAAGTGGAACTGGCAAATTGGGGTCTAGTGTCGGAAGCAGTATGGACTAAACTTAGGAAACAAATTGACTTTTGTGTCAAAATGTGAGTACCTGAGATTCTTAAATATAACCGTAACGGTAGAATCCCTGCCTGGTGGAATAAGAAAATTCAAAAGAGCAAAAAAAAAAAAGGAAAAGTTGAGTAACAAATACAAACGTGACCAGACAGAAAAAAAATTGGGCTCTTTATAAAAAACAGTCTAATAGCTGTAAGAAGATAATAAGTAAATCTAAACTGAGAGCTGAAATCAAAATGGCCACAGCAGTAAAAGATAATAAAAAAAGTTTCTATAGTTATGTAGGATCTCTGAGAGGATGTCAGAATGGTATACGACCACCGGAGATTGGATCTGACATGATTCACAATGAACAAGATATGGCTAATGAATTAAACAAGAATTTTTTAACAACTTTCCAACCTAAAATAGTGAAGCCTGTTAACAATATAGCTATAAACTGTGAGTATACCAATATGGAATTCACAGAAAAAGACATACTGGGAAAACTCAAAGTTATAAAATCTGGTAAATCGGATGGGCTGGATGGCCTGAATCCAAGATTCCTGGTTGAACTGCCTGAGGAATTAGCTGGACCTGTGATGAAATTATTCAATGCATCAATAAAAGAAGGGAAAACCCTGAGGAAATGGAGAGAGGCTAACATCACGCCTATTTTAAAAAAGGTGATAGGAAAAGTACTTATAGCTACAGGCCACTAAGCCTTACTTAAGTCCTTAGCAAAGTGATGGAGAGGCTTATAAATCAGTATATTGTGGAAAATGTCAGAACCAAGAGACTGACTGACTTAACACAGAACAGGTTCACATCAGGCAGGTCATGCCTGACAAATTTCTTGGATTTCTTTGAACCTGTATCAGCAGCAATGGACAATGGACTCCCAGTGGACATTATTTACCTAACTATTCCAAGGCATTTGAGTCTGTCTTGCACAAGGTTCTTATAGAGCAGTTAAATGCTCTACAGTTACACCCTTTCTGCCCCTGACCAGGGTGCACAGCTCCACCGTTTTTTTTGGACCCGGTCCCCGGACGGACGGCATCTCCGGAGCTGCCGCCCAAGACCGCAAGCCCGGCCACAAGGTCTGAAGAGCTGCTGCCTTTCTGCCCCTGACCAGGGCACACAGCTCCACCAGTTCTTCTGAACCCGGCCCCCAGACGGATGGCATCTCCGGAGCCCCTGCCCGAGACCACAAGTCTGGCCACATTGCCTGAAGAGCTGCTGCCTTTCTGCCCCTGACCAGAGCACACAGCTCCACTGGTTCTTCTGGACCCGGCCCCTGGATGGACAGCATTTCTGGAGCCACCGCCGGAGACTGCAAGCCAGGCCACAAGGCCTGAAGAGCTGCTGCCTTTCTGCACTTGACCAGGGTGCACAGCTCCACTGGTTCTTCTGGACCCGGCCCCAGGATGGACAGTATCTCCGGAGCCACTGCCCAAGACTGCAAGCCCGGCCACAAGGCCTGAAGAGTTATGGCTGGTAAACAACCAATTGGAAACTGAGCGCTTCCTCTGGCTTTGCTCTGATTGGGCAATCCACTCTCCCAGACTGTTTGCCACCTGGCACTTTTTAAACTGTTTTTTACTACTTAAATCTGTATCTACGAGTCCTGAAACTGCTTTTGCTGCTTGAATCTGTACCTAAGAGACTGTAATTACTGCTGAAAAAAGCAGAAGATTGTTAAACTGTTCATTTTAGAACTGATTACAGTGATATGTGTTTACAGCCCTTTCCTGAATATCTCCTTGCTGTAAGCCCCTCTGGATCCTCTTCCCTTTGTCTTGCTAAATTCTTGTGCTGTGACTATCTGCCACCCAGCCCTCAGTCAGCACTTAAATTCCTCTGTTTTCTCTCTCTCCTGCAGCTGCTGCCTTTCTGCCCCTGAACAGGGCACACAGCTCCACTGGTTCTTCTGGACCCGGCTCCCGGACAGACGGCATCTCCAGAGCCACTGCCCAAGACCGCAAGCCCGGCCACAAGGCCTGAAGAGGTACAGCTGCTAAACAACCCACCGGCGCTGCGTGCTGGCTCCCTCTCACCCTCCCACCTGCCCGCCCTATCTCAACTATTTTATTTATAGCTGTGGCAAGTCACATGAGCAGAAATTAACTAACAGTCTACTTCTCCATTGGCTCCGTATACTCTCTTGCCACTAGTGAGACATGGTAACCCTTTTATCTCATGCCACTATGCCTTCCTATCGCATGCGCTTGCCTTACCTACACCACCTACTCTTGGCGATATGGATTAGCATCTTCCTAGGGACGACAGGTACGCCTGCTTCTCCAGCCACATGCCCAGTTTCTCACCCAGAAGCAACCACAGTAAACTACATAGGAACGATACCACACAACCTGACTCTTTGTCACACTAAATACCCGCACTATCCCTCCCAACCATGCGCCACCCTTACCTGCCTGCCTGATCTACTGATCACGCTGCTTAATATATCTCCAACTGCACTCTGCAATGTACAGCTACTGGTACGCTATGCTCATTGCATCCCAGCAACCTATAATTACCGCAAAGCTATAGTCCTCGCTCTCCTGCTTCTCCTCCTGCTAGCTGGCGATGTCCACTCCAACCCTGGTCTCCCTATGATGAACTCTCCTACCACCCTTCACACACCCTCCACTCCCCTAGCCCTCCTGAACAGCCTAAAAATTATCCACCAAAATACCCACAGCCTTACCAACAAGCTACCCTTACTGCAGGTCATGCTCCTCTGGTATAAACCTGATGTCATCATCATCTCTGAAACTTGGCTCTCGAGCCATACCATGGACCAAGAAGTCCTTATAGCTGGATTCACTATAACCAGAATGGACAGACAAGGAAGAGGTGGTGGAGCGGCAATCTATGTCTCTACCTCCCTACAACATACAGTCGTGTTGAAAGTCACACCTCCCTCCTCCCATGAAGCTATCCTCCTCAACATAAAGCTTCCACACTCCTGCCCTCTATTTGTCACAGGAATATACTGCTATCTGGGCCAACCCTCCTCCCAAGTCACAGATCTGATCAAGAAAATAACAGCCCTTGCCCACTCTGGTGAGCTGTACATACTGGGTGACCCTAACATAAATTGGCTCTCTAACACACTAGCCAAAACTCGCTCCGACATTGCATCACTAAACCTGACTCAACTAATACATGAACCTACTTGCATGAACCACAGTACAAATAACCAGTCCCTTCTGGACCTAGTCCGCATGTCACACCCCCACCGGGTCAAGGCTGCTGGCCTACTACCTGATGCATTAAGTGACCATCATCCCATATACATGGTTCACAAAATACACAGGCAAAAAATAGCCCACAAGGTCCTCTTAACACGCACCTACTCCTCCCTGGACACTCTACCTCTGCACCATGACCTCACCAACACTGACTGGTCCCCACTTGCCGTCTGCACCACTATTGATGCGGCTCTCCAACTGTTCTGTGATAAGTTCCTCCATATTTGGAACCAACATGCTCCACTGCATAAAATCAGAGTCCGGGGAAACAATCTGCCCTGGGTAACCCCTGAGCTCCTATCCTGTCCATGACGCTGCTTGGCATAAGCATAAGGTAACCAAATGCCCCAGAGACCTCCAATGATACAAGGAGCTTCGAAATAAGTGCACCAAAGCTATCTGGCTGGCCAAATCCAAACAATACCAGGCTAACTTCCATGCCAACACAAACAAACCTTTCAAATTCTGGAAAGTTGTCCAGTCCCTCTTTTCCCCGTCCACCAAGCCTCCCACTCCTACCATTAGGCAAAATCTCTCTGACATCTCTGATCCATTGGCAGTCACTGACTACTTTAACTCACATTTCACATCCTGCGCTGCAATGCTGCAAATTGCCTCCCTGATGCACTTACACTCCATCACAGGCCCACCCCTGCTCTCTGCTTCTCCCTCCTCTACTCCGCCAGCTCCCCCTCCTCCTACCCCTTTCTCCTTCACTCATATCTTCCCTACTGCTGTATTCCAAGCCCTGCAGTCTATCAACCCTGCTAAAGGCTCTTCCCCAGATGGCCTGGACCACAAGCTCCTCTCTCCGTCTGCTCCTGCCATAGCCTATCCTATATCCATCTTGCTCAACCTCTCCTTTGTCTCTTCCACTGTCCCTGCAGCTTGGAAACACATTACAGTTCTACCACTCCCCAAAGGGGGAGATCCCTCCTCCCCTAGTAGCTACCATCCTATCTCTCTCTTTCCCACTCTGGCTAAGCTCCAGGAGCATATAGTGCTTGAACAACTCTCCTCCTACATTACTGACTCCTCCTTTCTCACTCCATTCCAAGCTGGCTTTAGAAAACACCACACTACTGCCACCTCACTCTTACGCCTGACTGACACTATTGCCTTGGGCATGGACAAAGGCCATGTAACCTCAGCTATTTTTATTGACCTGGCCAAGGCATTTGACACGGTCTCCCACCCTATACTCCTATCCTGCCTCAGGACCACTGGTCTCTCCCCTAATGCCACTGAATGGTTCAAATCCTATTTGTCAGGTAGAACTCAATCTGTTCACATAGCTGATGCCATCTCCTCTCCCCTTCCCTCCCCATTACCATGGGAGTTCCCCAGGGATTGGTACTTGGACCACTCCTTTTTTCAATCTTCCTCAATGACCTCCCTCAGGTCTGCTTATCATCTGACATACACATGTATGTAGACGACACTGTGCTGTTCACAACTCGAAATTCGGTCACTGATGTCACTGCCAGGCTTCAACTAGATTTCGAAAAGGTACAACAATGGCTAAGCGAGCACCACCTCTTCCTAAACTCAAAGAAAACAGTGTCCATGATGTTTGGTACTAGGCTGAGGCTGGCAAGGTTTCCCTCCTTACCCACCTTCTTCACCATAGATGGAACTGTATTAGAAGACACCACTTCCTTCAGCTACCTAGGAGTTTGGCTTGATAGGAACCTAAACTTCTCCATCCACATTGATATTATCCTAAAGAAACTCCGGCCTAAGCTAGGAACTCTCTACCATAGCAGGAGTAGTATCCCACATCTGGCTAGGCAGGAATTGGTACATAAAATGATACTGCCAACCTTCAACTATTGTGATGTAATTTACGGAGCTGCCCCCCAATCTTCCTTATCCAGGCTCGAACCTCTCTACAACTCCTTCTGCCAGTTTGCCCTAGATGCCCCTGCTCTGACACATCACTGCACCCTCTACCACTCCCTAAATTTTCCATCTCTTGCCGACAGGAGAATACTGCACGCAGCAAGGTTTACCTCTAAATTCTGGCTAGGCTCACTCCCATAGTACCTAGCCACCTCCTTATCGGCCAGTCACCCATCCAAATACACCCTCCGGCCTGAGGACACCCGCTTGCTGATTAGACCTTACACAAATACTACATCTGGCCAATCAGCATTCTTCTATCGCCTACCAAAGCTCTGGAACCAACTGCCAACCCAAATCCGCCACTCCTCCTCAGCCTACTCTCTCTCTTCAGCCCTAGCAAACTACCTAGTGATGAACTGCAACTGCACCTAGCCCCTGTGGCCCTGCCAAACCTGCTGGTATATACCTCCCTCTCCCTCCAGCTGGGCCACATATGCCCTCCCAAATCCCTCATGCAAGCCTGCACTTTCTCCAACTTAGCGCTTCCTTCACCTCTACTTCCCACCCCCCCTCGTCCATCCCTACTATCAGTCACTCAAATGTGTACTAATCTAGAAATGTTGTTTTAGCCATTGTTTGATTGTAAACTCTTCAGTTCTGCTCATACATATATATGTATATATATTGTTAACCTAGTTGCTATGTATGTATCATGTTATATTACTCTTTGTCCCAATTCCCTTCCCCCCAGGACGTACCGTGAGATGAGCTTCTTGCTCAGTGTAACCTTCCTGGTGCAACATTTCAAAAAATAAATAAATAAACCCTAAAGTAATTAGTTGGGTAAATTCATGGCTGGATAGAAGGCGCCAGTGGGTGGGTGTTAGCGGGTTTTACTCAGACTGGGAAGAAGTGACTAGTGGTATGCCACAGAGCTCAGTTCTGGGCCCTACAACATTTAACACACTTGTGACATCAATGCAGACATCCAGAGGTGTGTGACTCAGTAAGTATGTGGACGACAGTAAAATGGGAGCAGTTGTTAACAATGAAGCTGCGGCAACAGTCCTGTAAGAAGAACTAACCAAGTTGGAAATCTGGGCGAAAACCAACAAGTTAAAATTTAATGAGGATTAGTGCAAAGTCATGCACTTGGGACAAAGACATCTGCATTTTTTGTATAAATTAAATAATATTACCCTTCAGGAAACAATAAGTGAGTGTGATTTAGGGATAACTATTAACAATAACATCTCCTTTGATGTACATACTAAAGTAATGATAAAGAAATGCAATAAAATTCTTGGGAATATATTTAAACACATAAGGAGTAGGGAAAAAGATGTGATAATGCCACTTTATTCATCACTAGTTCACTCCTATTTGGAGTATTCTGCACCATTTTGTGCTCCCCAGACTAAAAGAGGTAGTAAACTCATTGAAATAGTACAGATAAGGGTAACAATGAAAATAAAACATGAAACATCTTGAGTATGGAGAAAGACTACAGCAATTGGGGTTATATTCTTTGAAATATAGAAGAGAGAGGGGGGACCTATGTTTAGTATATAGGGCCTCTAAAAATCAATATACATGGGAAACTATAGGTCTTAAAAGACAATTGAATAATAAAAATACTAGGTATCATCATTTATCACTAAGATCAGTAAAACAATAGAAAGGCAAAAATGGATCACCCAGAGGGTTGTTGGGAGTTGAAACCAACTGCCAGCGACTGTGGTTAGCAGTGCTACTATGAAACAATTTAAAACATCCTTGGATGGGTATATAGGTGAAGAAAGGTATAAATCCTACCACTGAGAAGTGGCAAGTTGCTAATAGGTCCAGACCTTCTATACTCGTATTAATACCTATGAACCTAATCCTGAAAGTACAGAAAAGATTAATGAAAAACCTGGTGCAATGTGGTCAGCCCCTCACAGAGACACCAGGCAGACAACACACTGACCAGTTTTGCTAAGGCATCATCAGGGAATGACATTGTACCAAGTTTGTCATTAAACATTTTTGTACTTTCAGAGTTCTCTGCCAGTGTATTTCTTTTGCTACTCATTAGATTCAGATGGGGGTGGGGCTGTTTTTCATGCCTCAGCAGTGCTGGCAGGCCTTTCAAGGTCCAGTTATGTGACCCTGGTCCTGCATGAGCTGGACTGGCTGCTGATGATGTGACACATTACCTTCAAGGTCAGCTTGCTGATCTCTGAGGCCCTATATGGACTAAGTCCTGGATAACTGTTGGAACTCCTGACCCCTCACAGTCTCTCACACCCCCTCTGCTCCTCCAAGGTGGGCCTCCTGGCAGCTCCCAGGGCTAGGCTTAAATATTTGGGGGATCAGGCATCTGAGGTGGCTGGTCCAGCCCTGTGGAACTCTCTACGAAGACGTTCAAGGTAGGCCCCCTTAGTGGAGGCCTTTAAGAGGGGTAGAAAGAACTTGCTATTTAATGAAGCCTTTGGTTAAGTTTAACCACCTCTGAACTTTTGTTTACTGATGCCACCTATTGTTATTGATATTTATCCCTGTTTTAGTAAATGAGTTTTAAAATATAAGACATCTGATTGGCTGAGGAGGGTGGTACATTAACTACCAGTGACAACCCTGGTAAACACAAGTGCCAGGCATGCCCCCTTAGCCACCCAAGTATCCGTGCCCATCCTGCTTCCTCATTGGCTCACACTACCCAAATCACTTTTAAATCATCGCCATTTTTTTCTCTTGCTTAGCGAGAGATACTGGCCCCAGTGATTTGTACTTCTACTACTCGTGCGCAACCTCAGCTGATCTCTTCTTTTTTTTTTTTTTTAATTACAGTACCTATTATACAGTGTGCCATGACTATGGATACGTATACCACAACTCTCTCTGAAAGCTGACTGCACTGTCCTGCCTTCATCCTCCAGTCAGCCGCTCACTTGCTCCCAAAAAGGTAAGTGCTTACATTTATAGCAAACGGCCAAGCAAGTCAGACACCCCGCTGCCTCCCAGCAAGAGAAGCGCTGCACACAATCTCTCTTTTAAAATAATTTAAAATAGAAAAATACCAAAACAAAAGCTGTCAAACTGATCAGCTTCATGGAACCGTTTGTCAGCATTTTTAAATGTGCAGCGTGCACCTCTCCCTGCTTACTGTACTGTACCTGACTGCCACGATCAGCGAGCGGGTGCTCCATTAATAGCAGCAGTACAGCTTTTCACCTGTGTTTTCTTTGTCCTGCATTACCCTCTCACTTGTACTGAAAGAACTTAAAAAAAAAAAAAAAAATGGGGTGGCAGAAGTAAACAAGAGGATGCAGGGAGGGGCGGGGGAAGGCTGAAATTGCACAGTAGCAGAGATGGAGGGACTACTTTACCCAAAAAGGAGAAACAAATGAACTGTAGTTATTTCTATAGGATGACTTTAGATTTTTTTTGTAATCCTATAAAAAAATGGCAGACCATTTTCTAAGCACAATAATACCCTCCAGGGTGGGTGGTATGGGCAATACCAGACCTTCCAGGGTCTATAAGGCCCTCCGCCTGTGGCATCAGGCCTCATCACGCCCTTGGGCAGTCCGGTATTGCCCAATACCACCCACCCTGTCAGATATTATTGATTGCTTAAACACTGAACAGATGGTTTATTACTTACAGTATGTATTTTTATTTTCATTTATTTGAAGCTTTTATTAGTTTGTTAAAACTGTTTATGTATTGTAAGTTTCGTATGGTAATTTTGTATGTTAAAACTGGATGAGTGTGAAAATGGGCATTATTGCCCACAGGATCTTCAGTATAAAATAAAAATGAAATAAAATATTTTATGTAAGGTGCTCTGAGCCCCTCGAAAGGGGCATGCTATAAAGTCAAATACTACTATACACTTGAATAGTGTAGAGACTTTGTCAAGCAACTGCCATTTACTGTAACCAGCCTCTATAATAAATAGAGATTATTTTCCATAATGCAGTGGCAGCTGCTCTCTGAAGACATGTCCTCCAGAACAAGTCAGGCACATATAGAGGAAAGAATTTGGAGGACAGAATTGGGTGACCTCATCCCAGGTGAGGCCTTACAGGAGGGTGCACAAGAAAGTAGCATATGGGTAACAAGCCACAGATTAAATCCTGTTAGTAGTTTCTTTGATAGAGATCCATAAAGAAGGCAGCAAAACAGACTGCACAAGACTTTACAGTGAGCACGACCAGCACAGCTTGGGATAGCCTAAACCATCCTTGAGTCTGAAGCTGTGAGTGGTTGCATTTGGACAGCAAATGTCAGTTCTCTGAAATGGAATCTCAAATTTTCAGATTTTTTTTTACTTTCTATATTTCCATTCTTACTTGGTTTGTGAGGCTGTCCTTCAGCCTATCCACAAGCCTTTTAACTCAGGAGTACTGGTGCAGTTGCCTTTGGCCCCATATACCCACTACCTGTCCCCTCATACACTATTCCAGGTTTGCTCCTAGAAACATAGACTGCTGGCAGATAAAGGCCTGTTGGCCCATTGAGTCTGCCCATTTTTACCTACCTAATGCTGAATGAGAGACCCATAGAGGCCCCTCTCTTCCCCATGCCTTTGTGGTATGGTCCTTACCAAGCCATTGTATTGGATTCTTCCTGTGTTTGAATGATTGATTGATTGATTAAAAGTTTATTTTTTCACAGGAAATTCATTTGTTAGGACAAAGTCCCGTTTACAACAAAGTCCTGCATGTCCCCCCACTAATTTTGCACAGACCACCTCCTCTGGCAGTCTTTCACCTTTCCACCACCCTCTCCATGAAAAAGTATTTCCTCATATCTCTCTCAAATTTTCCCCCTCCCCCCGCCCCACCAGCTTCATAGAGTTGCACCTGGTGCTTGTTTTCCCATCAAGTCTGAGCTCTTCCCTGCTATCCACATTGTTTACCCCATGGAGGTATTGTATGTTTAAATCATATCTGCTCTTCCCCTTCTAGCCCGAAGCATATGCATGTTCAGATCTGCCAACCTCTCCTCATGCACCCTTTCCTGCTATCCTTGAAGCATCTTGATGCTCTCCTCTGCACTGCCTTTACTCTGTTCCTGTTCTTCTTTAGATGCAAACTCCAGAACCACGCTCAAGACTCCAGGTGAAGCCAAACCAGTGACCTGTATAGTGGTAGCAGCACCTCTAGGTGGAACCAAGTAGCTAGGAGTAGAGTCAGCTGGATATGGTCCTTTGGGGGAGTGAAGGGTGGTAAATGACTTAGAGGTCCAGGAACCTCAACTGGGCAGGAACAGCAAAGCCAACTGCAGTCACTCAAATGTTGCCATTACCATTTGGTGGCCTTTTGAACAGTTTAAATTTGTTTTATCATTAATCATCCACACAACCAGAGGAGTTAACTTACAATCACACCAAAATGTAAATGCTCTGTAAAAGTTACCACAGCTTTTGTGCACTACAATTGATGTACTGATTTTTTTTAACAAAGTTGTCTGGATGACTACAGTTTTGTAAGTATGCTACTGTTGACTTTTCTTGCACTCCTTTTAGATCATGATTGAAGACAGAGTTGTAAACCCCAATGCATTTTTCTGGTACTGAATTTTAAATGCATAAATAAATGTCAATGCAAGAAAAGGTGTTGCAGTCACATTTTAACAGAATCACAGGTGTAACAAAGATCCACATGTTTATCTAATCAAATCCTGGGGTATATTTTTGTTTAATGGCTGCTTAAAGAAGTATAAGGGTTAAAATGGAAATCAGAACTGTTACCCATGCAATTATAGGGGTCAAAATGGAAGTCATAGCCCCTGCAATGGTAAAACTACAATTGTTTGGGTCATAATGTCAAGCATAGGTGTCTTGCCTCTGCAGGTTACCCCACATTTTAATACTTAAAAAAAAAACACTTATTAACCCAGGATTGCTTAGCCGGGATGCAGTATCTCATTTCCAGTGGGTTCCTTTTTCTACTCATTTGCACTGCTGGGTGGACTGTAACACTGAATGGTTAAGTGACTCGCTCAAGGGTCACACAGTGAGTATTTTGGCTCTAGCAGGGTTTGAGCCTGCAATCCCCAGTTCCCAAGCTGGTGCTTTAACCACTAGACCACAGTACAGGACATTGTAATTATTCATCATTGTTCTGTAGTTACATCATAGTCTTAGTATGAAACAATCCACCAATATAACATACCAACACATAATATCAGCTATTTCCTGTTGTCATGTCATATTTCAGATAGAGAGGTGATGATGAGGTGTAATCTATTATTAGGGATGGGCATTCAGCCTTTTCCCAAATAGAGATACGTCCAAGAAGTTTGTGTTTTGGATTCTGAGTCAGAGATCCACACCTTTGCTGATCCTGCATAGCAAGTCTTTGCACTTTCCTTCCAAAATATTTGTGCATTGGTTGTGCTTTGCATCAAAAGGCCATGCAACTGGTGAATCTCGAAATACAATAAGGTGCCATACTTGACCCTCTATGCACAATGCATGCACCTTAAATCTGGCTCAAAGAAACTGTAGTATGAGTTAGATGTTGTAACCATTCACAGTTATGTATCAACATATGGTACAAAGTTTTGACTCTGAGATCTGAATAGCTCTGTGTCAATTCAGAACAATCTGTACCCATTATTTCAGTGGTGAAGCATGCACGATGATACCAACTGCAGCACAATTACACCCTTCTGTTGGTATTTCCACCTTTGTGATTGACTACAGAACACATTTTCCCTCAAGCTGCCAAAATATGGTGTAGATGGCTGAAAAGTACAATCCGGTCTCTTGCCCCAAAAGTGTTGCAGTTCTGGCCCCTTACGAACATATGAAATTTGCCAGCAGATAAAGGCCTAGAGGTCTATCAAGTCTGCTCGAATGTGCAGCTAGCACCCCTTATTCTGCAGCTGCCCCTTCCTTCCACCCTTCCCCTTCATTAACCCTCCCCCTTGTCCTGTCCGATCCCCTTTTGAAGCAGTCCACTGTTCTACTGGATACCACTTCTGCAGGTAATGCATTCCACCCAGCCACCACCCTCTCTGTAAAAAAGTGTCTCCTCATCTCCCTCCTGAACCTTCCTCTCTCCAGTCTCATATCATGGCCCCTGGTGTCCCTCCCCTCCCTTACTTTGAACAGCCCCTCTGTACCTGTCTTGTTTATTCCTTTCATGTATTTAAAGGTTTCAATCATGTGCCCCCATCCCTCCTCTCCTCCTGTGAGTACATGTTCAACTCCCTCAACCTCCTCGTGATGATAAGTCCCCAGCCCCTTGATCATCTTTGTCACCCTGTGCTGCACCCTCCAGTAACTTAATGTCCCTCTTCAGATCACGGGCATCAGTACTGCACGCCAGTACTCAGGTGTGGTCACCAGCTAATGACCTATACAGTGGCAGAATCACCTCCTCCTCCTCAAGGATATACCCTTGCAATACAACCCAGCATTTTGTTGGCCTTTGCAGCTGCCTTCCTACATTGTACCGAGTTGTTCATTGACCCTGTAATGAGCACCCCAGATCCTTCTCCTCCTCTGTCTGGGCTAGCTGCACTCCTCCAGTTGGTAACTCCTCCTTGGGTTCTTCATCCCAAAATGCAGCATCTTGCACTTTTGCCATTAAACCCCAGTTGTCAGGTGTCTGACCAGGTTTCAAACTTTGCCAGATCATCCTGCAACCCCTGCCATTCCCCTAGGTCATCCACCACCGCTCCTACCTTGGTATCATCAGCAAACAGACTGATCTTTGCTCTTGATGTCCCATGATATGTCTGCAATGAATATCCCAAACAACACTGGTCCCAACACGAGCCCTGTGGAACACCGCTCGTCACTACCCTTGGGTGTGAGGAGCTCCCCACCCACCTCCACCCTCTGTTGCCTTCCTGAAGCCAGTTTCTACCCATCTCACCAGCTTTGCACCCGCCCCTGTGCCTACTAACTTACTTCCCAGCCTTCCATGCGGCACCGAGTCAAATGCCTTACTGAAGTCCAGATACAGGACATCCACTGCATGGCCCCTGTCCAGTTGCCTAGTTACCCAGTCGTAGAACTCCACCAGGTTGGTTTGGCAGGATCTATCCCATATGAAGCGATGCTGTCTGCTGTCCTGTAGTCCTTTGGCCTCTAGGAGGGCCACCAGCCTCTCCTTCAGGATAGTCTCCATTAGCTTACCCATGATGGATGTGAGGCTCACTGGTCTGCAGTTTCCCGGTTCATCCTTGGGGCCACTCTTGTGGAGGGGCACCACATGAGCCATCCTCCAGTCCTGAGGTACACACCCCGAATGTAGTGAGGCATTAAATAGGTCTGCCAAAGGTCCTGCAAGGACCTCTGCCAGCTCCTTCAGTACCCTTGGGTGGATGCCATCTGGGTCTGGCGCCTTGTCCACCCTCAGTGCCTTCAAACCCTCCTGAACTCTGCCCTCCATGATTTCCCCATCTGTCACCCCATCCCCCTGTTTCTGCCATTTCTCCCCCTTGGGTGTCACCCCTCTTCTCTTTAGTAAATACTGAGCAGAAGTATTCATTTAGTGCTTCTGCTTTATCGCACCCTGCTTCCACCCAACCCCCCTCCTTCCTAATCCTTACTATGTGGTCCTTACAGCTCCTTTTCTCCTTGATGTACCTAAAGAAGTCCTTTTCCCCTTCTTAATGCCTTGTGCCAGCTTGAGTTCCGTAGATGCTTTGGCTCCCCTTACTGCCCTTGTCACCTCCTTCGATTCTGTCAAGTACTCCTCCCTGTCCTCCCCCCTCCCTGTTTTCTTGTACTTCCTAAAGGTAGCTGTTTTCCTCCTTACCTTTTCCATTACCTCCTTGCTCAACCAGCTTGGATTCTTAGCCCTAGCCTTCTTGCTCTGGGCCTTGCAGCAGGTTTTGGTTGCCTCCACTATCCCCAGCTTTATGAGCTCCCACCTCTGGTTAGTGTCCATACTAGATTGAATACTGGCCAGGTACCCTTTTACCACTTCCACCATCCTCCCAAAGTCGGCCTTCCTTTGATAAAAAATCAGTATGGGGCTCTATTGGTGGGATCTCCATAGCATATAAGCCCCAGGGGAACATTTTGGCCCTAATGTCCTAACCAGAGTTAATGCTTTGTGAATCCCTAAATGAGATATAACTTTACTTAAAAAGGGATCTGTCCCTCAGTAATATAATCATGAGCTGCATCAACAAAACTCAGTTGCAATACATTTAAACTACCCTTGAATTTCAAGTGAATGCCCCTCACTCAACACTGGATGGCTTACCTTTTGGGATCTCTGCCCACAAAATGCCTCCATCTGCTGGCAGGTCTTTATCATCCAGTTGCCCAGGTCTTTAGTACAGTAAGGACTGGCAGGGCAACAGCAACTGGAGCAGGAGCCCAGGCCATGAGTGGAGAAGGCCACTGGGGCATTGGCATGCTTCCTGGCCCCATGGTGGTGTAACAGGGCCAGAGATAAGTGCATTGCAGCACAGAGATACTTCCATCAAAACTCATGCACTGCAGGACCAGGAGTGGAGCTTGAGCTCTGATTCATCAACAGGACATGTGCCTGCCACTTCAACATCAGTTCTGACCTTAGGATAGTCAGTGGAGTCAGGAAATTAAAGAATAAAACTCAGAGGGGCATCAGCAACAGCAGTAGGAGGAGCTGCAATATAAGTAGCAATGCAGAAAGCCAAATGTAAACATGCATGGCTGCCATGCAACAGCAAGCCCCCTAACCTCACAGAGACTGCTGGGAAGGGGTTAGAGGCTCATGCAGTTTTGCCCAGACACAGTATAGACCAGTAGTGAGCTGAGGTTTGCAAAGGAACATGCATACAAACCTGGCTTATCTGTCCCAGGACACATTTGTCACCCCTGAACTTTCTGTCCAATCAGAGGTAGAGGTAGAACTTTAAAAAAGTCAGAGTGAAACCAAATATCTCGTCTCAGACTGAAATGACGGAGACTTTAGGCTGGAAATTGACTGTCTGCTGGAGAACGGCAGCCTTGGTAGGCCACAGAGTATGTGTACACTGAATTTGTTGGGGAAAATAGCTTCTAGTCATAGCTAGGCAATGCATTTATTTTTATATAGCCACCTATCCTAAAGGCTTTGCATGTTTCACAAAGTGAACATGCAAAACATAAATAATCATATGCTCAGATCAAAACAAAATAATAATTACAAAAAAGATACTTATTTAAAACACTGAGACAGTGTCATTCATAAGGATCTAAAGTAAGTGAGTTTCACAAAAGCATAGCTGCCACCAAGAACACTCTATCACCAGAAAGTTGGAGATGTGCCCTTGAGATGACCAGAAAAAGACCCTTAGTGGTGCAATGTGGTTGGTCAGATGCATATCCTGCTTAGAGGTCTTTATGATAGTCAGGTCCCACCCCATGTAGGGCCTTGTAAAGTTAACTACAAGATCTTGAAGGTGGTACGCCACCTGATAGGGAGTCAGTGCAGCTGCTGCAGCACAGGCGTAATGTGTTCCATGTATTGTATTTAGGAGATCAGCTTGGCTGCAATATTCTGCACCAGCTGTAGATGATGCAGCAACCTCCTTGACAACTCTAGGTAAAGAGCGCTACAGTAGTCCAGTCTTGAAGTCACGAATGCATGTAGCAGGGTCATCAGGACTTTTTTGCCTAGATAGGGCTTAATCCTATCTGAGCCCTGAGTTTCCTTACCTACATGGGTCTCATGAGTAGTACTATGTCTGCCTTGACTGAGATGACTAATTCTCTTCATCAAGCCTTGAACAGTGGAGACAGGGTTTGTGCACTTTTTCTCAATCTATCAAAAGCTTTGACTTGGTTTAACATGGTTGTCTGCAGTCCAAAGTCAGGGGTCTTGGATGTTCCAGTTCCACTGTGCTCTGGTTCAAGAGCTACCTCTCTGATAGATGGCAGAATGTTTTGGCTGATGGTGTCTCCTCTCCTTTGCTGGCTGCTGGGACTGGAGTCCCTCAGGGCTCCATCCTTGGGCCAATACTGTTCAACATGTTTTTCAATGATGTTTCTACTCTCATTACTTCTGAACTATTGATGGTATTGTCCTCTCCAGTACTGGATCTTCTTTTGGCAAAGTTGCTACTGCTGTTCAGAGAGATTTTTTCACCACTCAAAAATGGTTGTCTACTAATGGCTTGCTCTTAAACATATCTAAGATTAAATACATGTTGTTATGTTCTAGACATTAACAGATTAAGTCTCCTTCCAGACCACAGATTTGTGGGGTTGATGGTACTGCCATCAAAACAGTTTATTGTTTCAAATATGAAGGTCTTTGGCTTAATCATACACTTTCTTTTAAGGTACATATAGATTCACTGATAAACAAGCATTTGTCAATGCCAAATGTTGATTGCTTTGCTCCACTGAGCTCACTCACGCCCCCTCTCAAACTCGCTCGTTCTGTTTCTCCTGGCGCTGCAGGCTGCCCTTTTGTACTGAGCTCCTGCCTGTGTTGGCACCTTTTTCTGCCCACATAGAAATCCGCAGCTGTCCTGACAGAGCTCCGTTGAGGTCGCTCACTCCCCCCTCTCTCTCATGCGCTCATGCCATTTCTCCTGGCGCTGCAGGCTGCCCTTTTCTACTGGGCTTCTGCCTCTGTTGGCGCCTTTTTCTGCCCACAAAGAAATCTGCAGCAGTTCCAACAGAGCTCTGTTGAGCTCACTCACTCCCCATTTCTCACTCGCTCATTCTGTTTCTGCTGGCACTGCAGATTGCCCTTTTGTACTGGGCTCCTGCCTGCGTTGCTGCCTTTTTCTGCTCACAAAGAAATCCGCAGCAGTCATGATAGAGCTCCGTTGAGCTCGCTCACTCCCCGTCTCTCACTCGCTTGTTCTGTTTCTCCCGCTGCTGCAGGCTGCCCTTTTGTACTGGACCCCTGCCTGTATTGCTGCATTTTTCTACCCACAAAGAAATCTGCAGCAGTCCCAACAGAGCTCCGTTGAGCTCACTCACTCCCCCTCCCTCACCCGCTCATTCTGTTTCTCCCGGCACTGCAGACTGCCCTTTTGTACTGGGCTCCTGCCTGCGTTGGTGCCTTTTTCTGCCCACAAAGAAATCTGCAGCAGTCCTGACAAAGCTCAGCTGAGCTCGGTCACTCCTCCACTCTCACTTGCTCAATCCTAATCTGTCCCAAACACTGATTTCCAAAAGCGACTGTGGTATTCTGCGCCAGAAACATGAAAACACATTTCAGCCAGGATGTGAAAAATGACAGCTGTACTGTTCATAAGGAAGTGTGAAAAAATGCCAGTGCTGAAAATCTAGCGTGAAAATATTACTAATTTGCGAAGTTACAAGGATGCGTGGAAACTGCACAACGCATGCTCGTAACACAGTCATTTTTATGGAGTTTCATCATAAAAGTTTCAACATAGGCATTTTAGGACCTCTGCTCCTGAACAGTGTCACTGTGATTTTCGTAATGGATCCCGAACACTGATTTCCCACAGCGCCTGCGCTATTCTGCGCCGGAAGTGCGAAAACACATTTCGGCCAGGATGTGAAAAATGACAGCTGCACTGTTCATAAGGAGATGCAGAAAAATGGCAATGTTGAAAATCTAGAGTAAAAATATTGCAAAGTTGCGAAGTTACGCGCGTGCATGGAACCTGCGCAACGCACGCTTGTAACACACTCATTTTATTGACTTTCATCATAAAATTTTCAAGATAGGCATTTTAGGACCTCTGCTGCTCATGAACAGTGTCACTGTGATTTTCTTAATGTGTCCTGAACACTGATTTCCCACGGCGACCGCGCTATTCTGCGCCGGAACTGCGAAAACACATTTCAGCCAGGATGTGAAAAATGACATCTGTACTGTTCATAAGGAGATGCGTAAAAATAGCAATGTTGAAAATCTGGAGTGAAAATATAGCAAATTGGCAAAGTTACGAGCGTGCGTAGCAACTGCACAATGCACACTCGTAAAACAGTCATTTTTTTGATTTTTGCCACCAAATTTGCAACATAGACTTTTTGAGAGCCCAACTCATGAACACTGGCACTGTCATTTCGTTAATCAGTCCTGAAAGGTGATTCCAAGCAGTGACCGCGAAATCACCTTTCGGGACCGATTAACGCCATGACAGTGGCTGAATTCATGAGGAGGGGGCCCAATAACCTCATGTTGAAAATTTGGTGCCAAATTTCAAAAAATGCCTGAGATATGCCAAAAAGTTGACAAAGTCCTATTTATGCCATTATACAGCTTACCGGCATTTCCTCAGTTTGCGGTCGGCTTTGAAGAGTGCAGACGTGTTCCCAGTCCACCGAAGATTGTCGCACCGGACTCCGCATGTAAGTATGGGGTGAGGGGGGTGTGTGGAGGCAGGGTGCGCAGAGGGTGGGTGTGGGTTGTGGGAGGGGGCAGGGAGATGGCGAGGGACCTTTTCGTTTTACAGGTTTAAAAAAAAAAAAACATTGTGGGACTTTTTTTTTTTACAGAGCCATTGGCACACTGGGGTGGGCTCCCAGCATGTCAACAGAGTGTTTTTTGGGGGCAGCTCTAGCCGACTGGGGCTGGGCACTTTGTCGGCACAAAAGGGGTGCAAGAGCCATGGGATTGGGCACCCTCGTACTAACTGTACTGGTGTTTCGGGGAATTATGCCGATGGGGAGTGGCTTCAGTCGGCAAAATGAAACTGGGAGGGGATACAATGCCGACTAGGAGGGCTCCCCTGTCGGCAACATGAATGTCATGGGCACTGAAGCCGATGGGGATTGTGGCCCCCGTCGGCAAACAAACACTGTGGTGGGGGACACATGCTGCCGAGGGGGATTGGGCACCCCCTCGGCAGTGGGGGTGCTTAATTTTGCTTGTGAACACAGCGGCAAGCCGCTGCCATGTTCATAAACAATATCACAGTAGCAAGGTTCTGACCAGCAATGACAGGTCGCTCCCTCATTGCAGCGGAATGGCTTATGCTGCAATGACAAGGCGGCCCCTGATTACAGCGGCTGAAACCTTTCAAGGTTGTGGCGCGCTGGCTGAACTAGTCTCAGTAGCAGCGTGCCACCCCAGTGGAAAAAGTGGGTCAAGCCTCCAAAGGCTGTGGGGGCATTGGCCACAACAGTGCCGCACCTCCACAACCTGCTTCTGCAGCAAGCTGCCTCAATATGTTTCTTGCGCAAGCGTGCAATCAACATAAAAATGCTCATTAACGATTGAGTCTCTTGTACAGAGTAAAGGGTTGCCTAACAATGCTTTCTAAAAAGGTTCTTGCTCAGTCACTTTTGTTATCTGTTATTGATTATGGTCTTTCCTTGTATGCCACATCCTCGGACCAATTTTGAGCAGAGTTTATGTACTGTATAGTGCTGTGTGTTCCTTTGCAAGGGGTAGCACTCTGTGCACGCATCATTGTACACTGTTTAGTATGATTGGTTGGCTTTCATTTCAGCAGCACTGTTTTTATTTTGTTTTAATTTGTTTTTGTACAGCAAAGTGAAATTTTCATTTCTTGTTTTGATTATTGTTTTTTTTTTTGGCTTACTCCACACAGTCTTCTAATGGTTACATATTCAAATTACCAGTGTTTTAAACCTCACTTGGGCAATGATCGGAGTTGAATAGATCAACTAAGTGGTGTTCAACAGAGTTTTGAAGAATATTTGTACTGATAACTCTGTAAATGTTTTTCATAATTATGTCCTGTCTTTTAATATGTATTTTATATTATGTGTTTTTTGGGTCCCCCTTTAAAATGGGCATTTAATGCCCTTGAGGCTATCTGATATCAAATTTGAATAATATAAAAAGAAAATAAATAATCCAGGAGATCTTTCTCAATTGAAAACGTCTACTGCAGGGGGTGTGGCTTGCCAATGACAAGATGGCAGCCTGAGCATTTTGCTCTCAAAACCCCTAAAGGAATCCTTTGTAGTCCGACTAAGTGAGCGCCGATTTAAAGTCACTATATTCCTTACCTGCTTCTTGGAGTGTCATGCAGTCACTATATCTGCTTATCAGGCATCTCTGTCACTGTTCCATTGGTAAATCTGAGGTGTTTTGAAACAGATCCCAGATATGGCACTGCTGTCTCTCTGTGTGACTGTGGTGGTCACGGCCTCCTCAGTCCCACTGGACCTACAGGAAATAAGGCTCATGTTCTCTCTATTGATGATAGGTGTGGGTGAATTGAAATCAGCTGCACACAGAACTCAGGAGGATATTATCTTTGTCTAAATGCTTCACAGCTGTGGAGATGCAAACCTCTTTACAGCAGGCCCACTCTGACAGGATGATGGCCCACCTCTAGAACCATGACCATACAATCCACTTCCTGTGGGACAAGATCAAGGATCTTAAAATTAGATGCTGCTGGAAAAATCTCCAGTTTGTGGGGTTACTGGTGGGAGCTGAGGGAAAGGATGGCAGCTATTTACTTCAGACTGTGTTGCCTGAACTGCTGAAACATTAATGGCCAGTCCTGCTAGAGACTAAAAGGCTGCATTGGTGCTTGTCCCTCCCCCAAACCGGGGTAACAACCCCAACCTATCTTGACCAAGTTATTAAGAGTTCCAATAAAAGGAAAAATTATG
This sequence comes from Neoceratodus forsteri, assembly GCA_016271365.2. Taxonomy (NCBI): domain Eukaryota; kingdom Metazoa; phylum Chordata; order Ceratodontiformes; family Ceratodontidae; genus Neoceratodus; species Neoceratodus forsteri. The sequence goes on from CM057453.1 coordinate 1,192,857,960, forward strand.
CAGCTTGCCAAAGATCAATGACTACTTGAGTGGAGAGACACTAAATGCAGATATTTTCATACTTTTCCCCAGCACTTTCAAAAAAACTGAGGACCTTACGAGGACCCAGCATGCTGTGATCTGACTTAACATTAAATATACTGCAGCTTTCAACACCCTGCCACATTGCGAATCATCAGGAATGGTGTTTCGCATTTGTTTGACTACCTGGGATGTGCTGATACCTTCCTTCAGATATCATGGCCTGAGGTGTTTTTTCTCGCTGAGTCATCCACGTTAGTGGCCCTTCCTATGGACACCACCCCGATCTGTGCCATGCATCTCTGAGAGGCCCCATAACACCTCCATCCCCAATCACAGATGTAGAACAGTGGTCACATTCTCTCAGACACAGGAGGAGGGAGAACAAGAAAAAGAAAAAGACAAAGAATCAGAAACTGGAGACACTGGCTCCTCCACAGTTTCATAGCCATGGTCATAGCTGTGAGTCAGTGGCCTTCTCTGAAGTGGGCTCAGAGACATCCCGGGAAGCTGTTATGCTCCTTTTCACTACATGCCCTCCACCTCTGATCCCCCAGCCTCAACTACACCAAAAGAGGGACAAAAGCCAGCAAGCTTGCTTCAACTCTTACCTCAGCAGTCTGAGGCATGCTCAGCATCGAAAGTGGAAACTTCTCCTTTCCCATTCAGCACACCACCAGGGTCAGATGATGCCAGATTACGCTCTTACATAGCCACAACGCTAACCACTGCATACCTGCCCACTACATGATGAATTAATTAAGGACAAAATAATGGGTTTTTATAGGTTTCTATCTGAGTTTTTCACTGGGAACTGCCCTCTGAAACTTATGGTACAATTCCCACAGGCCATTCAATTAAAGTCTCAAGTGAACTCCTCCTTCTTAAAGAGACACTACTGCATGGACTACAAAGTACTACATTTATATATGTATATTCAAGAGGTGGGTTTGGGTATTTCTGCTTTAAATTCACATTCTGCTTTTTCAGATAGTTGCCCAGGGCAGGGGGCAGTGAGTGGTGCAGTTTCTGTGCATCTCAGTATATGCTGGCCCCTTCAATTTCCCCATACTATTTAGCTTCTCCTTCCTCACTCAGCCTGCTAAACTGCAGTTCAGCTCAGAGAGCTTCAGGGTGGCCACAACTAGCTGCCTGTTTTGTCAGTAGGATACCAGACTGCCTCAGAGTGTACTTCACACATTTCCAGGGCTTGTAAGTGGGAATTGCCTGATATCCAGCTACAGTCAGTCTGATTTGCACACCTATGTGGCAGCAATAGGAAGCAATCCGAGGCTAATAGCTATCCTGTTGCTTAGTCTTTTTGTCTGTATAATCACTAAATAGCTACTTCTTACAGCCTTGCTGGGCAGTGCCTTCCAATGATGCCTTGCTCCCCACCCCGAGTCAAATACCAGCATCCAGTGTGGCCACAGCTGTCAGTCTGGGCTGCTGCTCTCCCCTTCTGGTGGTGTATTTTACACACACGCCACACATCCTGTTCTTTCACTGCTCCACCATGATGAGTCCTGACCCTACTTTTCCCTTTTCTGGGTCCACTACTGACTCCAGTCAATCAGATTGTTCAGTGCAGGCCATGATGGGTTGGGGGTAGGTGTTTAGTACTCCTGTCAGGTGGTGGTGAGGACTGTATGGGATGGCCTCAACCCTAAGGAAGATAGGGGCTAAATGGAGCTGCTTGCAACCTGTTTCTTGGCATGGGAAATACCACACAGGGTCTCCTTGCAGGGTAGTACCCAAATCTCATAAATCCACATTTCTACTACTGATTAGCTTATTTGCTTAACTTGTATGGTCTAAGCTGGTCCCAAGTGTGAGGTTTCTGATGGATGCTCTGAGTAACCTGTCTGGCAGCTCTCTTGCTATGAATGTGTTCTTTGGGGGTTACTGTTCAAAATTAGCAATGCACCAGAGCCGGGTTTCATCACCTGTACTTCAATGATGTCTGGTTCTAGGTCTTGTGGTGGGGGGGATGGGATTACAATTTGGATGCTCTGTGTCTGCAGAATGTATGGAGGGGTGGGGAGGAGCATTGTTAAAAGGTTTGTTGCGGCTATGGGTATTTCTGCCCCTCTAGCCCCTGTTGGGTTCAGGGTACCTTATATCCAGTTGCTATGTAGCAGTACAATGTCTGGTGCACTGGGATTCATTCTTATTGCTCTGGATATGTTTGCTTATTCTTAAAGTTTTTTTTTTGTTGTTCTAAGACAGTGACACTATGCGCACCATCTAGTGTGGGCTGGGGGCATAGGAGGCTCCTGCTCATATCATACCTCACCATATCATCACTATCCCCTTTGTCTTAGCTGTGGCTGATGTTACTCAGAGAATTAATTCCCCTGTCAAGTGGAAAAAGTTTTGAACTCATTTTAAAAAATTGCACACAAGGGTGGCATTCTTGCAGGAGACAAAACTATTTTTGTCAGAGGCTGCAAAGCTTACATGAGATGGGGTGTGGCTAGAGTTTCGTAGCTCAGCCAGCACCAGGCAGAGGGGTATATCCATCCTGATAACAGGGCATTGAAACTGTGAAACACAGATTCAAGAAGGGACATGGATGGATGGATGATGGGTAATGGCTAAGGTGGATAACCCTGAAGGGCCCTTGCTTTGAATAAATATTTATGCACCCAACACTGATGACCCAGGGTTCTTTCACTCCCTTAGCCAAAACCTTGCTTCTTTCTCTACCTAGGCTACCAAAGCATTAGTGGGGGGACTTTAATCTGACCTTCAATCCTCTCTAGGACCAGTCCTAGGCACCTACAGCCCGAACAGAAGGCAGTCAAGGCAATCTCTGATCATGTCCCTATCATGCTGTCAACTATCTGATGCCCATCTTCTCCCCACTCCTTATCTTGGCTGCTGGATACCCTGATGGTACAGGAACCCCAATTCCTGGCATGGGCCAAGATGGAAACAAGATAAGTCCTAGCCACTAATGACACCGCTGATACACCAGAGACTTTATGGGAGGCCTATAAGGCTTACTTCAGGAGCCATACCTTTGGTTACGCAGTCTATAGGAGCAAACAAGGAGAGGCAGAAATGAAGTCTCTGGAAACAAAACTGATTGAAAAAGAAGCTGCCTATAAAAGAAATGCGAATCTGAACCAGGGAAAGCTGAATGAGTTTATTAATCTGCTTATTCAGTTTAACCAGCATTTGATCTGTAATTTGGAGCTGACACTGCTTTGAATACAGTATAGGTACTGGGGAGGGAGGGTAAGCAAGGTGCTGTCATACATGCTATGCAAAATGAGAGCAGATAAGCATACCCCTCGGCTGAAGGACAGAGGTGGACTCCTATGCTCTAAGTCCTGACATGCTGCCCCACCTCGCTGCTGCCAATGATAAATTCCTGGCCATGGAAACATAGAAACATAGAAGTTGACGGCAGATAAGGACCGCAAGGCCCATCCAGTCTGCCCATTTCTTTTTCTACCTTATAAATGTACCATCGGCCTTTGCTCTGTCAGTGACCTATCTATTCATAGTCATTTGTATTGCTCCCTTATGCCTATCCCATGCCTGTTTGAAGCCCTGCACTGTATTCATAGCCACCACTTCTTGTGGTAAGCCATTCATGCATCTACCACCTTTCTGTGAAAAAAAATTTCCTCATTTCCCTTAATCGGCCTCCCTCTAATCTCATGCTGTGTCCTCTTGTCCTGCTATTTTCTTATATTTAAACATGTTAGACTCTTTTCACCTTGTTTATGCCCTTAAGGTGTTTAAATGTCTCGATCATATCACCTCTCTCCTCCTTTGCTCAAGGGTATACATATTGAGCTCCGTTAATCTGTCCTTATATGTCTTCTGATGCAGTCCTGCACCATTTTGGTTGCCCTTCTCTGGACTGCCTCAATTTGATTAATGTCCTTGTGAAGGTGTGGCCTCCAATACTGCCGCAGTACTCCAGATGGGGCCTAACCAATGTCTTGTACAGAGGATTATTACCTCCTCTTACGACTTGTGATACCCCTACTAATACACCCTAACACCCCCTAGCCTTACCTCTACTGCTTTAGAGCCCGCTTGATGATTTTAGGTCATCAGTGATGATGATGCCCAAGTCTCTTTCTTCCTTTGTGACTGCTAGCAACTCCTCCCAGCCTATAAGTGGCTTCAGGGTTTCTCTTCCCTATGTGCATGATTTTGCACTTCTTTGCATTAAATCCCAGTTGCCACTCTTCTGACCATTCTGCTAGTTTATCCAGATCTCTTCTCATTCTGCCCACCCCATCTGGATCATCTACTCTGTTGCAGATCTTGGTGTCATCTGCAAACAGACAAGCCTTACCCTCTAGTCCATCTGCGGGTCACTAATGAAGATGTTGAATAGGACTGGCCCCAGGACTGATCCCTGAGTACCCACTTGTGACTTGCATCTCTTCTGACTGTATACCATTTACCACCACTCTCTGTTTCTGCCAGTCAACCAGTTTGCCACCCAGTTGACCAACTTCTGACCCACCCGAGCCTACCTAGCTTATTTATCAATCTTCTATGTGGAACAGTGTCAAAAGCTTTGCTGAAGTCAAGGTAGGCGACATCAACTGCTCCCCTTGGTCCACCACTCTGGTTACCCAGTCAAAGAAATCTATGAGATTAGTTTGACAGGACCTTCCTTTGTAAACCCATGCTGTCTTGGATCCTGTGCCCTAGGATTCCAGGTGTTGCACTATCCTTTCCTTAAGGAGTGCCTCCATAATCTTGCCCACTACTGAGGTAAGACTGACCGGTCTGTAGTTCCCGCCTCCTCCCTGCTACCACTCTTGTGGAGTGGGATCACATGAGCCTTTCTCCAGTCTTCTGGGACCTCTCCTGTGCTCAGAGACTCACTAAACAATTCTGCTAATGGCTCTGCTAGTTCCTCCTTTAGCTCCTTAAGTACCCTGGGATGTATGCCATCAGGTCCCATTGCCTTATCCACCCTGAGCTTAGCAAGCTCTTGTAGGACCCTTTCTTTTGTGAAGGGAGTAGTGCTCACCTCCTCCCCTGTGTCCATGATGTTGAGCTGTGGGCCCTGCCTTCTCTTCAGTAAATACTGAGCAAAGTATCTATTTAGGATAGATGCCTTTACAGGGTCCTCCTCCTCACATGCTCCTTTTTCCATTAAGCTTAGTAATACCCCTCTGGACTTTCTCCTTTCACTAATGTATCTATAGAAAGTCTTGTCACCTTCTTTACTGTTGTGCTAGTGTTTCCTCAGTTTGGGACTTTGCCTGCCTTACTGCCTTACCTGCTTCCCTTAGGGCAGTTTGGTATGCCTCCCTATCTTCATCCCGCTGTGTTCCCTTATATTTTCTGAAGGCCAGCCTTTTGGCTCTGACCTTTTTCTGCTACTATATTTGAGAACCAAAGTGGTTTCCTTCTTCTTTTGCACTTCCTTTTCTGTCTAACACAATGGGATGTTGCTTCAAGTATTGTATCCTTAATGCTTGCCCACTTTGCCTGTACCTCCTCACCTGTGTTTCTTTTTGCCAGGGCTAGCTTAACTCTGTTGGCCATCTTATCAAAGTCAGCTCCTCTGAAGTCCCATATTTTGCCTTGGAATGGGATGATTTAGATGTAGTAGCCAAATTGAACCATACCATGTGATGGTCACTGGCCCCAGGTGACCTTCTACCTGGAGATCTGTGATCCCTTCTTTGTTAGTCAGTACTAGATCTAGGATAGCCCTGTCTCTTGTGGGTTGCTGTACCAGTTGTTTGAGGCCCTCCCCCTGCAGGGAATCCACTATGAGTCTAGTTCTGGCAGATGTTCCTGCTGGTATTGACCAATCTGTATCTGGCATGTTGAAGTCTCCCATTGGCCAAGCTTCTTCTTCCTTGTTTGTCAAAGGCACCGACCTCACAGCTCGATGCTCCAACCTTCCTAATAGAGGTGCAGCAGGCAGTCTTGTCAATGAGCAAACATAAATCTACTGGAGGGCAGAGCTCAGGGTTACCACCTTTTATGAAGCCCATAGTGGGACATTTCTTAATGAATCATGATTTTTCACGGAATAGTATGTAACCTAGACCAATGAAACTGACTTTTTTCCTCTAAATAATCAAAATTAAGATGAAGTGTTGTAGTTTTTCAGTTGCTTCTATTATTTGTTATCATTTTGAGGTATTTTAGTTAAGGTACTACACTTTTCTACAACATTTAGAGGAAAGTTAGAAAATATTTTTTCTACTATGAAGTCAGGACATGTAGTATTTTTCATGTTTTTCGCAGGACACATCTGCCTAAATCAGGACTGTCCTGTGAAAATCAGGACCGGTGGTAAGCCTACCTTAGTTAGGCGCATACTGTGCCTCAGCACCTTGGGGGCCCATACTTTTTTCTTGAGGAAGTAAAAATAATTTAAAACATTTAAAAATGACAACATTTTGTTGTAGATGAAAATGTTTACCATCAAATCAAAGCGGAAGACAACTGGATCTGCTACTGTTACAAAAGGTGGGGGCAGCTTTGCTGCAGTGGAAAAGATTAGGTTAAGCAAGTGCTAATGGTGTTAATGGCCATACTTTACGCCTCTCAGGTTGACTACTTTCACAAACAAAGAGCTATGTTGATAAGATAACTCGTTTGTAACCTGGACATGTAGCTGAAACAATGAATGATATGACAAAATCTGTTTCAAAAGTTTGTGAGCACTCAAAATCAGGGGTCGAGCTTAACAATGTTTTACTAGCCCAAACACTACTGCAAATTGTCCAGGGCTAATGCAACTAACTCTATACTTGTCCATCTTGACTAGTGCAGGTTTTCATAGCTGTTAATGAAGTTAAAAAAGTCTACTTTAGCAGGCTCTAGTCCTCATGCTAATCTCTCTCAATGTTCCAGATGGCCTGGTGTGGTTAACAGCTCATCAACAGCTGCAATTATCTGGTGGTTAAAGAGATGGGTCCCACAAAAGACTCAATGTGAGTCAAAATCATTCCACTGTTAGGACTTTCAGCTAGTGTCCAGGGTGTGATCAAGGGTAGAGTGATGTTAAGTCACTAGCTTCCAGTTTTCTGAATGTGTCTCTGTCTAAAAATTTGTCCCATATCATTAAGATCAGTGCCTCTCATTTCCCTACATTTTGAGTGTCTGTATCCAATGTTTCAGTGACAAAATGCGAAGAGGTATACAGGGTCTGCCCTGCAGGTGGTGGGTTTTATCCCAGCCTCACCATAACTTCTCTCTCCCTTCCAAATCTCTTAACTCTGTTCTTTCCCTGGACATCACCGCAGACCAGACTCTGAAATGACCATCCAAAGATCCATAGCTGCCATTACTGGCAAGTGTGGGGGGTTCCCAGTTCTTCTAAATGGACCATGCCAGCTATCACTATCCATACAATCCCACCCTTCTCATAGAAACGTAGAAGTTGACGGCAGATAAGGACCACAAGGTCCATCCAGTCTGCCCATTTCTTTTTCTACCTTACACATGTGCCATCGGCCTTTGCTCTGTCAATGACCTATCTATTCATACTCATCTGTATTGCTCCCTTATGCCTATCCCATGCCTGTTTGAAGCCCTACACTGTATTCATATCCACCACTTCCTGAGGTAGGCTTTTCCATGCATCCACCATCCTTTCTGTGAAAAAGAACTTCCTCACATTACCCCTTATTCGGCCTCCCTCTAGTCTCATGCTGTGTCCTCTTGTTCTGCTATTTTTTCCTATATTGAAACATGTTAGACTCTTTCACCTTGTTAATGCCCTTAATGTGTTTGAATGTTTCGATCATATCACCTCTCTCCCTCCTTTGCTCTAGGGTATACATATTGAGCTCCGGTAATCTGTTCTCATATGTTTTCTGATGCAGTCCCTGCACCATTTTGGTTGCCCTTCTCTGCACTGCCTCAATTTTGTTACTGTCCTTGTGAAGGTGTGGCCTCCAGTACTGCATTCAGTACTCCAGATGGGGCCTAACCAGTGTCTTGTAAAAAGGGATTATTACCTCCCTCTTCCAACTTGTGATACCCCTACTAATACACCCTAACATCCCCCTAGCCTTACCTACTGCTTTAGGGGTCTGCTTGGATGATTTTAGGTCATCGGTGATGATGATGCCCAAGTCTCTTTCTTCTCTTGTGATTGTCAGCAACTCCCCTCCCAGCCTATATGTGGCTTCAAGGTTTCTCTTCCCAATGTGCATGATCTTGCACTTAGAAACATAGACTTTGACAGCAGATAAGGACCGCTTGGCCCATCTAGTCTGCCCATTTCCCTACCTACAGGATAGGCCGCAGATCCTAGTTAACCAACAGCCTATTTCTTCCTACCTCCCACAAGAATTGCCTTATGTCTGTCCCATGCATTCTTGAATTCTCCCACAGTTTTAGACCCCATAACCTCCTCAGGAAGGCTGTTCCATGCATTCGCTACCCTCTCTATGAAAAAATACTTCCTCACATTGCCCCTGAACCACCCCCCATCTTTAAATTGTGTCCCCTTGTTCTTGCACGTCTCTTTTTCTGAAAGATGCTACCCTCTTGGACTTTGTTGATTCCACTGAGGTACTTAAAAGTTTCTATCATGTCCCCCCTCTCCCTTCTTTCCTCAAGGGTATACATATTAAGCTCCTTAAGTCTCTCCTAGTACGGCTTCTCTTGCAGACCCTGCACCATTTTAGTTGCCCTCCTCTGGACTGCCTCTATCCTGTCTATGTCCTTGCGGAGATGGGGTCTCCAGAACTGGACACAGTACTCCAGATGGGGTCTCACCAACTGTCTGTACAGCAGGATAACGACTTCCTGTTTTCTGCTGGTGATGCCTCTCCCTATGCTTCCCAGTATACTCCCAGCCCTCCCTACTGCCTTCTTACATTGCTTGCTAACCTTAAGATCATCTGATATGATTACCTCCGGGTCCCTTTCCTTTTTTGTTGTTGTTACTACCTCCCCCCCATTGTGTATTCTTCCCCTGGGTTCTTGTTTCCCAGGTGCATTATTTTGCACTTCTTTGCATTGAATCCTAGCTGCCATACTTCTGACTATTCCTCCAACCTTGCCAAGTCCCTTCTCATCCTTTCCATGCCTCCTTGTGTATCAACCCTGTTGCAGATCTTTGTGTCATCTGCAAAGAGGCATACTTTTCCTTCCAGTCCCTCTGCAATGTCACTTATAAAGACATTAGAAAGGACTGGACCCAGCACTGAATCCTGTGGTACCCCACTAGTAACCCCTCTTTCTTCAGAGTGGACTCCATTTACAATTACCTTCTGTGTTCTGTTGTCCAGCCAATGTTTCACCCAGGCTACCACCCTGGGACCCACTCCCAGGCTGGTTAATTTGACTGTTAATCTTTTGTGTGAGACTGTGTCAAATGCCTTACTAAAATCTAGGTAGGCCATGTCCACAGCCCCTCCCTGGTCTACTACTTTGGTCACCCAGTCAAAGAAATCTATTAGATATGTCTGACATGACCTTCCCGCTGTGAACCCATGCTGCCTTGGGTCCTGTGCCCCACTGGCCTCTAGGTACTCAACAATTCTTTCCTTCAGAAGTGACTCCATCACCTTCCCTACCTCAGAGGTCAAACTGACAGGTCTGTAGTTTCCTGCCTCTGTCTTAGTCCCACTTTTGTGAAGGGGAATCACATCCGCCTTCCTCCAGTCCTCGGGTACCACACCATCCTCCCATGATTTATTAAAAAGAGTAGCCAGTGGTTTCACTAGTTCCCCCCTTAATTCTTTTAGAATTCTGGGGTGAATTCCATCAGGCCCCATTGCTTTGTCCACCTTCAGTTTTAGGAGTTCTTGCAGAACCCTTTCTTCTGTGAAAGGACTGGGATCGACCCCCCTATCAAGAGTGCTTCTGTTAATTGGATTAGGCACTTCCCCCTCCTCTTTTGTGAATACTGAACAGAAATATTCATTCAGTATCCCTGCTATTTCACTGTCCCCCTCTGTCCACCCACTGTTCATTCTATTCAGCCTCACAAACCCCTTCCTTGGTGAACCAAGGGGGAGCAGTTGATGTAGACTCCTTACTTGCTCACTTCTTTGCATTAAAGCCCAGTTGCCACTCTTCCAACCATTTTGCTAATTTATCCAGATCTCTTCTAATTCTGCCCACCCCATCTGGATCATCTACTCTGTTGCAGATCTTGGTGTCATCTGGAAACAGACAAACCTTACCCTCCAGTCCATCTGAAATGCCACTGATGAAGATATTGAAGAGGATTGACTCCCTGAGGCACCCCACTCGTAACATGTATCTCTGTTGACTGTATACGGTTTATCACCACTCTCTGTTTTCTGCCCGTCAACCAGTTTGCCACCCAGTTGACCAACTTCTTACCCACCCTGAGCCTACCCAGCTTATTAATCAATCTTCTATGTGGAACAGTATCAAAAGCTTTGCTGAAATCAAGGTAGGCGACATCAACTGCTCCCCCTTGGTTCACCACTCTGGTTACCAGGTCAAAGAAATCAAGGAGATTAGTTTGACAGGACTTTCCTTTTGTAAACCCATGCTGTCTGTGATCCTGTGCTCCTATGGATTCCAGGTGTTGCACTATCCTTTCCTTAAGTAGTGCTTCCTAAAGCTTGCCCACTACTGAGGTAAGATTGACTGGTCTGTAGTTCCCTGCCTCCTCCCTGCTACCACTCTTGTGGAGCGGGATCACATGAGCCCTTCTCCAGTCTTCTGGGACCTCACCTGTGCTCAGAGACTCACTAAACAGTTCTGATAATGGCTCTGCTAGTTCCACCCTTAGCTCCTTTAGTACCCTGGGACATATGCCATCAGATCCCATTGCTTTGTCCACTCTGAGTTTATCGAGCTCTTGTAGGACCCTTTCTTTTGTGAAGGGACTAGTGCTCACCTCCCTCCCCCCTGTGTCCATGGTGCTGAGCTGTGGCCCTGCTCTTCCTTCTCTTCAGTAAATACTGAGCAGAAATATCTATTTAGGATAGATGCTTTTACATGGTCCCCCTCCTCCTCACATGCTCCCTTATCTGCTTTGATCTTAGCAATACCCTCTCTGGACTTTTTCCTTTCACTAATGTATCTATAGAAAGTCTTGTCACCTTCTTTTACTGTTTGTGCTAGTGTTTCCTCAGTTTGGGCCTTTTCCTGCCTTACTGCCTTCCCTTAGGGAAGTTTGATATGCCTCCCTATCTTCATCCCGCTGTGTTTCCTTCAATTTCCTGAAATGACCTTTTAGGTCTGACCTTTTCTGCTACTGTTCTTGAGAACCAAAGTGGTTTCCTTCTTCTTTTGCACTTCCTTTTCTCTCTAACATAATGGGATGTTGCTTCAAGTATTGCATCCTTAATGCTTGCCCACTTTGCCTGTACCCCCTCACCTGTATTTCTTTTTGCCAGGGCTAGCTTAACTCTGTTGGCCATCATATCAAAGTCAGCTCCTCTGAAGTCCAATATGTTTGCCTTGGAATGGGATGATTTAGTTGTTGTGGCCAAATTGAACCATATCATGTGATGGTCACTGGCCCCTAGGTGACCTTCTACCTGGAGATCTGTGATCCTTTCCCTGTTAGTCAGTACTAGATCTAGGATAGACCTGTCTCTTGTGGATTGTTGTACCGGTTGTTTGAGGCCCTCCCCCTTCAGGGAATCCACCATGTGTCTAGTTCAGGCAGATGTTCCTCCTGGAATTGATCAATCTATATCTGGCATGCTGAAGTCTCCCATTATCAGAACCTCCCCTTTAGCTGTCATGTTTTGTATATCTTCTAACAGTAATGTGTCTGTGCTCTCCCCTGGACTGAGGGCCTGTAGGCAACCCCAGTTCTTATGGCTGTCCCATTTCCTGTTTCCAGGGTGATCCAAAGTTCTTCTGGCTCCTTATATGTATTCTGAATTTCTGTTGCTTTGATATTTTCATTGACATACAGGGCCACTCCACCCCCCCTTTTTATACTGCGGTCTCTTCTGAACAGTACATAGCCAAGTACTGAAGTCTCCCAAGCGTGGTTACTGGTAAACCACATCTTGCTAATTGCTACTATGTCCAGTTTAGCCTCTGTCATTATTGCCTGCAGATCTGGGATTTTGTTTCCCAGACTTCGAGCATTTGTGTACATGATTTTCCATTGGCCATATTTTGGTGTGTTAGATGTTGGATGAGATCTGGCATTTCCCCTGTGCATCATATGTGGAGCCAACCTTTTTCCTTACCTGGTGATGCAAATGAACTGTAAACATGCTGAACTCCTGTTTGATCACTAGCTCAGGGGGAGGGGTGTTCTTCCCATTCGACGTAAGGGGTGCTGCACCCCTCTTCCCATTTGCTAGTTGAAATATTCTGCAAAGATATCAAACTTCTGCCCCAATGCACTGACTCCTTCCTTCTCCCACCCAGCATGGGTCATGTATGGTACAAAAATAAACTTTAATAAAATACATAATTTGAAAACTTAAAATAGACATTCCTGGGGTACATAGATCATCCTATATAGCATTAGTTCTCACACTTTCTGATAGTGAGCCTCCCCCAAGCCATGAGAAAGATTTTGAGCCTCCCTCAAATTTGGAAAAAAATCTTGGGGCACCCCACAGAAAAAAATAACTCCTAGTTTGCACAGTTCACCAGGAATAAAGTGAAACTAATAAAGCTGACTGAGTATATTCTCTTTTTATTCAACTTATTGCTCTCCACCTCGACCAGGCGCCCCAGGTTATACTTGCCACTCCATTTGTCTGACTCTTCGGCCCTTGTTAGTCTGTTTATTCGCTATCTGGAACAGCCAGACCTAGCCACTTCATCTCTCCCTCCCTTACCCTGTTGTTAAGTGTAACCCCAAGGTGGTCACAAACTACCAGGTGGGAGTCTACAGGGGTCGGGTTAGTGTTATTTTTTGTGTTATTAGCACTGTGCAGTGCCTGCATTATGTAACCCCCTACCTGGGACCTGGGCTAAGGGAGAAAATTGTAATTTGGCATGTTGGCTAGGTTTGGGTACTCTGCATGGGGGGCACCCAAAGTAATCCAGACACAGGAAGCAATAACTGAATAGAAACATAGAATTTGACGGCAGATAAGGACCGCTTGGCCCACCCAGTCTGCCCATTTCCCTACCTAATGGATAAGCTCCAGATCCTAGTTAACCAGCAGCCTACTTCTTTCTACCCCCACCCTCTAGAATTGCCTTATGGCTGTCCCATGCATGCTTGAATTCAGCCACTGTTTTTGACTCCACAACCTCCTCCGGAAGGCCGTTCCATGCATCCACACCTCTCTGTAAAAATACTTCCTTATATTACCTCTGAGCCACCTCTATCTTCAAATTGTGCTTGGCTTGTTCTGCACACCTCTTTTTTGAAAGATGCTACCTCTTGACTTTGTCGATTCCCTTGAGGTACTTGAACATTTCTATCATGTCCCCTCTCCCTCCTTTCCTCAAGGCTATACATATTAAGCTCCTTTAGTCTCTCTTCATATGTCTTCCGGTGCAGACCCTGCACCATTTTAGTTGTCCTCCTCTGGACAGCTTCCATCTTGTCTATGTCCTTGTGGAGATTGGGTCTCCAGAACTGCACACAGTACTCCAGATGGGGTCTCACTAGCTGTCTTTACAGAGGGATAACAACTTCCTGTTTTCTACTGGTGATGCCTCTCCCTATGCATCCCAGTATTCCCCCAGCCCTCCTTACTGCCCTCTCACATTGCTTGCCCACCTTTAAGTCATCTGATAAGATTACCCCCAAGTCCCTTTCCATTTTTGTTGTTGTTAGTATCTCACCCTCCATTGTGTACTCTTGCCCTGGGTTTTTGTTTCCCAGGTGCATTACCTTGCACTTCTTAGCATTAAAGCTAAGCTGCCATACATTTGACCATTCCTCTAAACTTGCCAAGTCCCTTCTCATCCTTTCCACCCCACCTTGCGCATCAACTCTGTTGCAGATCTTTGTGCCATCTGCAAAGAGACATACTTTTCCTTCCAGTCCCTCTGCAATGTCGCTCACAAAGACATTGAAGAGGACCGGTCCTAATACTGAACTCCTGCACCCCACTAGTAACCCCCTTTCTTCAGAGTGGACTCATTACTATTACCCTCTGTGTCCTATTCTCCAGCCAATTCTTTACCCAGGCTATCATCTTGGGACCCACTCCCAGGCTGGCTAACTTGTATATTAATCTTTGTGTGGGACTGAGTCAAATGCCTTAAAGTCTAGGTAGGCCATGTCCACAGCCCCTCCCTGATCTACTACTTTGGTCACCCAGTCAAAGAAATCTATTAGGTTCGTCTGGCATGACCTTCCTGCCGTGAATCCATGCTGCCTTGGGTCCTGTGCCCCTCTGGCCTCTAGGTACTTGACAATTCTTTCCTTTAGAAGTTATTCCAACATTTTCCCTATCACTGAGGTTAAACTAACAGGTCTGTAGTTTCCTGCTTCTGCCCTGCTCCCACTTTTGTGAAGGGGAATCACATCTGCCCTCCTCCAGTCCTCAGATACCACCGCATCCTCCCATGATTTGTTAAAGAGGGTAGTCAGTGGTGTCACTAGTTCTACACTTAGTTCTTTTAGAATTCTGGGATGAATCCCATCAGGCCCCATTGCTTGTCCACCTTCAGTTTTAAGAGTTCTTTCAGAACCCTTTCTTCTGTAAATGGGCTGGTATCAACTTCTGTATCCAGAGTGTTTCTATTGTTTGTTTTAGGTACCTCCCTCTTCATTTGTAAATACTGAGCAAAATATTTGTTTAGTATCTCTGCCTTTTCACAGTCACCCTCTGCCCACCCCCCCCTTTATTAAGCCTCACTATCCCTCCCTTAGTCTTTCTACGCTTGCTGATGTACCTATAAAAGGTTTTATCCCCCTTCTTAACTGAGTTGGCTATCTTTTCCTCAGTTTGGGCCTTTGCTGTTCTGACTGCCTTCCCCGCTGCCTTTTGCTTTAACTGATACAATTCTCTGCCTTGCTCCTTCTGTGATTCCTTGTACTTTCTGAATGCTTTCTTTTTCTCTTGAACCTTCCCTGCCACCTCCTTTGAGAACCATAGTGGTTTCTTACATCATTTTGTTTTGTTTATTTGCTTCACACAAAGGCTTGTTACCTCTGTGATGGCAGTTTTATTATTCCCCATTGTTCTTCCACCCCTCTTTCCTGCCCATTTGCTAGTGCATTCCTTAGGCACTCACCCATTTTGGCAAAGTCAGCCCTCCTGAAGTCCAGTACTTTTGCCTTTGTATGTCCATACAAGGAGTTGAGATTCTAAAGTGTGGCTTTTATTCACAACAAAAAGGAACAATAAAGCATAGACAGACCCCCATGGGGCTACACTCCTGGTAATGCAGATTTTCCTCCACAGACACACATCTTCTTAAATCTTAAACCCTCAAGTTTAGCAACACACAGGGCACACTGCCCTAGTTTTACTCTTCTTTAGTTTCCCTGGCTCGACTCCCTTGCCAGCCCTTTGGACTACCTTCTTTCCTTGGCTCTGCTCCCTTGCCAGCCCATTGGACTATTTATCCATTTATAATGTTGATTTACTGGTGGCTCCCTATACCACCCCTGAGCACTTCTGGCTCCACCAGGGAATCTTCTTCAACAATCCCACATCTGGGTACTTTCCTCGAGCACTGGCCAAGTCCCCGAGGTAAAACAACAGGTGTCCCAAGTGGACCCGCAGAGGTGACTCTGGTCATGCCAGATACGGGGTCTTCCATCTCTTGCTCCCATAAATCGTACCCAGCCATTCCACTGGAGCTTTTTACCTCTTCTAGTAACACTTTACTTTGTAGATTCTCTATAAATGTATGTCACATTTAATCTACTGTTTCTTCTATCCCATATGTGCTGAACTTGAAACATACTTAACGAGTAGCTGTGTCCATTTCTCTAGACCCACACAGAGTTAAGCAGTCCAATTCCCGCAACTTTTAAAACTGTACTTGGCTGTCTTTTCCTGACCCCACAGTAGCAGTCACTTAAATTCACCTTGTCCCAGGTGAAAAAACACTGGCCCTTTAGCAGAGCAAACTCACCCCTTGGTTGCAGGTGCCCCACAGGCTTTTTCTCTTACGAATCATAATGAAACTTCCAGGTGCCTCAGCACAAATCCTCACAGGCAGCTTCTTTTTCCACTAGTTGGGCCAGGGGAATTGCTCCTGGAAGCAGGCTGATTCCTTCCCCCCATCCCCGCAGGAATGGGGCCCTGAAACTTTGGAGAGCGGTCTCCACCACTTCAAACAGGCACTGTTGTGTTCCTCTTGTGGCGAGAGAGACAGACAGAGAGAAGAGGAGGAGAGCAGCATCCCAGCCACATTCCAAGGTTGAGTTGGGGTAGGATGTTTCCTATGTTGCCCTGCCTTGGGGAAATGCACCTGAGCATCAGAGAGTTGGTAAGAGCATGGAAGGTGACTAGATAAGTTGTAGATGGAACAAAAATAATCCAAGCATTTGCAACAATGGCAGTGTTTTCAGCTGATGTATCAACATATGCACAACATGCATACAAATAAAACTAGTTGTTATTTAGGTTAGCTGAGCAAGCTACACAACCAAAACCTTATTGTGCGACTGGTCAACCAGTGACTAGCTGACATATTTGGCAGGGTTTCTCTGGGGCTATCTGTTCACCTATCTCCTCCAAAGTATCATGGCAAATCTGACAGTTTAACTTAAGCAATGAGGTGATCCTGATGCCACTCCCAAACATGACCAGGAGCAGGAATAACCTTTGGTGTTCGAGAAATGTGCTGACAGCAGCAGAATTAAACTGACAGAACATTGCTACTTTATGGGTAGGTGATAAGCCAGAAAACAAAACTGCAGCCATCATTTGAAGATTTCTAGCTAGAGTGTCATTAATAAGTGCTTGGCTTCTTCAAGTGCCTTGTGTCTGATGGCCAGCCTCATACTAATGGTTATTGACATTGAGGGAATGGCATTTGTGACACAGTTGAAAAAGGTTCATGATGTTTGAATGAAGCTCATATAATGACAAGTGAAATGAAGACTTTCCTCAATTAATGCTGCATATATAAAAATGCAATGATAATTGAAATTATATAATATGAAGGGTAAGAAATCATGCATGTTATTGTGTGTATAATTATTTGTAATGCATTAGGAATGCCTTTGTAAGGCACGATGATAATGGATAATTGTCATTATGGCACACAGATTACCACATTGCCCTCCTTCTTCTGACATTCAACACATGGCAGTGATCTATAGTTGCATGGTCAGAACCTCCAACAAGGTGACTAAAACATCACACTTTGGTTCTGGTTCATCATAAGTATATTTTTATCATACTGTAATGTCATTGGTCATACTCAAAGTGACTGATACACACAAAGTTCTGTCAATCTTTTGCCTGTTACAGTACATTGTGCATCATCCTTGCACATGGAAATGGTGGTAGCCTGTATGCTAACCAGTCAATGTGCAATGCACCATCGCTTCCAAGAGAGCGAGAGAGAGAGAGACATAGTCTATGATAAAGACCACAAGTGGATTGTTGACATGTGTCTAGGGCTTATGTGTCATAGAACTGGCAAAACAGGAGATAAATCTACCATGGAAAATTTTGTTGTTATGGACATGCAGGTTTTGTGGAGTAGTGCATGAGGTTCCAGTAAAACCGAAACCTTTCTAGATGTGTAGGTTCAATAGATCACCAATGAATCAGGTTTATGGACAGATGAATTAAGTTAATGTTGGAAACAAGCCATACACATGGTAAATGCTGTATTGTTTAGTTGCCAACTGAGGTATTAGTTTATATCTATGTGTCTGTCTATCTGTCTGTCTATCTATCTATCCATCTACATGTATCTATCTATCTATCTATCTATCTATCTGTCTGTCTGTCTGTCTGTCTGTCTGTCTATCTATCTATCTATCTATCTATCTATTTCAAAAAGCTTCACCAGGAAAGACATACTGAGCTGTTAACAACTTGTTTCCAGATGCATCCTAGAGGTGAGGATAAAGGAGATGGTCAAGAGGAGAAAATAAAGTACTAACAGCATTACAAAAATGGTAGTCATATACAGCAGTACAGCACATCAGAGGAGCAAAATCATAAGCATTATAAGGCAAAATGCTACTACAGGTACATGTAGTACTGTAGATCAAAACTGAGCTTCCATTGACAGGGAAAATTACTTGTGCAGGTATAGCAGCGGGAGAAGGGGAACAAAATGGGCAGTGAAATATGATGGGTTGGGGCAGTGAAAAGGTAGAGGGCAAGGACAGTTCAAGTTGGAATATAAAAGCCATGAAGACGAGACTTAAGGGAGAAAGCAGAAGAGGCAGAATGGATTGACAGGGGAAGGCTAGACCAGAGTTTAGGAAAGCGATATGAGAAGGCAGCTTGACCAATGGTAGATTTCCTAGATGGAACTGAAAAGGAATGAGAAACACTGCTGTGGAAAGGGAACAAGGAATGGGAAATACATTTTAGGGAGGTATAGTATGAAGGAAGGGAACCAAACCAGAATTTGAGTACAAAGGAGGCACAATGTGAAAGGTGCCTGGCATCAAGAGAGGAGAGTAAAAGGGCAGAGTGGACCGAGCAGTGGTGGGTCTGAGGGGGACAGTCTAAGGTTAAATGAAAAAATGAGTAAAAGAGAGAAGCCAGTAGGATAAGGGAGTATTTGGGAGCAACACTGTAAAGTATGTCAACATAGTCAAAAATAGGGAGAACCATTTTTAAAGCAATCTCTCAGTGAGTTTGGAGTGGGATACTAATTCTATTCCTGTACAGTGCACCAAGCTTGGGGTGCACTGCATCAGTATACTCCAAGAAATTAAGATGGTGGTCCAGTCAAATCCCAAGGTAATTTAAGGAGGATACATCCTCAATCATGACACCATCAAGGGTATGGAATAAAGGAAGGAGGTTAAGTCTGGTAAAATCCTCTGTCGGGTGCCAAAAATCATGGAAACTGTCTTTTTTGGCTTTAAGGGACAGTTGGTTAGACAGGAACCAGTGCTCAATGTTGTCAAAATCCAGCTGTAACTTGGAAGTAAGGTTGTGGGTGGAGGAGTTAGATACAAAAAGCACTGTATCATTAATATACGTATGAATGAACATAGAGGAACATACAGATGGGAAGTCATTTAAGAAAATAGAAAAGAGAATAGGGCCCAGGACAGACCATTGAGGAATGCTCGAATATATGGGGAGTGAGGAGGAAATGAAGCTCCCAATCCAGAGAGCTTGAGACCTTCCCTCAAGGTAGAGTGAAACCACCTAACTAAAGAGTCAGAGAGGGACGCTGTTTAAACTTGTTCAGAAGGAGGGGGTGTGCCACAGTGTCAAAAGCTTTAGCAAGATCAACAAATATGGTGAAGGTGATCAGTCCCTCATCCATACCTGAGAAGATGGAGTCAGTGAGCTGGAGGAGGAAGGTGGAAGTGGAGTGGGATTTCCTCAAAAACCAGACTAGAAGTGGTGACAAAGAAGGAGGAGACAAAGAAAGAAGTGAACTGAGAAAGAACAAGCTGTTCCTGTAACTTAGCCAGAGAGGGAAGGAGAGAGACAGGATGACAGTAACTTAGCCAGACAGGGAAGGAAAGAGATAGGACAAAAGTTACCAGGAGAACATCACCACCTTTAGGTAGAGGGATGACAGTATATTGCTTCCAGGTTTCAAGGACAGAGGCAGAGGAAAAAGAGAGGTTGAGGTGTAAAGTGATAATCAGGGTGATGGCAGAAGCTGTGAGAAGAAGAAACTTAGAATTGAAACCAACAGGGATACCTTTTTTGTGAGGGTTAAGGCAAGCAGGGCCTTATGGGAAGCAGAGGGAGGGGTTAGAGAGAAGGAGAGGAGGAAAAAGAGAAAGGAGAGGAAGGTGGAGTTAAAAGAAGTGGGAACAGAATAAGGGTCAGAAATGAGGGAATCACCAACCTTGACAACACAGGATGAAGTTGGGTCAGAGGGGAGAAAAGGGAATGAATGACCTTCCAGAAATTGGAGGGGTGATTAACCTTGTTCTGGAGTGTAGAGGCAAAATACTTTGAAAGTCTGATGGCTTTGGAACAGGTGTGAATATGCTAATAGTTGGCCAAAGCAGCTGGGGAGCCAGTGATCTTATAGGATCACCAGGCAAGGTCTATGGTATGGTAAGCTAACAACTCAGCTGTTATTCAGAAAAGATTTAAGCCCCGTACTCTGGTTTTCCTTAGGGGTGTGTTTGATCCCATACAGTAAAATATTTGAACTGAAAGTATTGGAGGGCATAGTTTGGATCACTGGCTACAGAGATTCGGGATCAGTGAGATGCCCATAGGTTGGCTAGGAGGCAGGATAATTCCAGCGATCTAAAGAACCTGATGTAACCCCTAGGTTGCGCTATCCGAAGGGCTACTACCCCTGCCTGCATGGCTAGTTACAGGTTAAGGGGCCTGGGTACTGAAACAGGTGCCTCCACCCAGAGGACATGGTTGTTAGTAACAAGGTTAACCTGGGTACAGCCCTCCGGGACACTGTAACCCCCACTCTTTCCCCTCTAGTGGCCTAGACAATGTGCAACAAACACTTTCACAGTAAACCCTATTCAGCATACAAATCCCCACACTGTTTGCACTTACCACCAGTTCGATCCTGGTAACCCCCTGTAAATCAAGGTTAGGCACAGCAAATAACAGTACAGTGCTTTTGGTACAAACTGGAACCACAGTCAGATTAAATGCAAAACGAGTTAGTTCTGATTTATTCAAGGGAATTGAACAAGGGAGGGGTGTAATCAGTTTTATTGATTCGAAAACTGATCTAGTCAGGCAATCATGCATGCACTTTTAGTTCCTACACAGTCACACGCTCTGGTTTCCCAGTTGGAAGTAAGGTGGGCTAGCCTGGAACATTGCCCAGGGTAGGCCAGCATCACAGCTGGTTGGGGCCCTGTGATGAAAAGAAAAGGCATGCACAACCACACACAATTTGTGATCCCTAGCCAGACTGCTCAGTTCATGAAGATTAGGCAAAACAATTAAATCAGATGACAACACTTGAGATTTAGCTGTTGTTGCAGGGAGCTACCCTGATTGTTACTCATGCTACCCAATACAAGACACAGGCTAGACAAAATGGAGACTGCAGGATGATGACTGGTTTGCCAGGAGAAGCAGGGCCCACACGAATTACCGAGGTGTCGTTCCTGGTCGAGATGGTTGAGCAAGGGGGCTGATCCCTGGGTGAGTCTCTTATCGATGATGGTTTCTGAGCCTGAAGTAACTAGCTGGGCCAAGTGGCAAGGCCCAGGCAGGGTGGAACAGTTCAAATTTCCAGTCTGGTAGTGCTGGATGTAGCGTCCAGTGAGTGTGGCACATTTACACAGTGGGGAACCAAATCGCGACCCACTAACAGCACACAGCACAGAGCACTTTTATAGTTAAGCAATCTCCATACCACAATGCAGATGGCAGTCCGACCGCAATATCAGTGTGAGCAAAAACAGGAATTCTGTGGTAAATGGATGTCCTGACAGGCCGATCACGTACAACAAATCTTCAGTCTTCATCAGGTTTAAATCTGGTCACTCTTCAGTGGCTTTATCACACCTATTTGGATACAGTCCAATTGCTAAGCCTTAAAAAGGATTCCCTCTCGAGGGACAGCAGGCAGACAGGCCAAATTCAGCCTTTCCACCAATCTCCTGCACGAACTATGCAGGGGCTGCTGCTCGAATCACTCGAGCTGTTCACTCTCCAAACTCTACCTCTAGACTGACTCACTGCAGCAGGCAGCTTGGGAATTTCCATTCATCCAAAAAATTCTGGTTGGCTGATCCATCTGTCTGTCAAAGCAAGGGCTCCCCCCTCCAGGTCCATTTAGGTGCCAAAGTGCAAAAACTACAATTCCTACAGAAATTTGCTCCCACAAGACCCCTGGGGACAGACACCATTTTAGACTCTCCAAATGTACTGATTGGCCCCAATAGGCTGTCCAGAACCAAGATGGTGGGACAATACTGAAATGTCCATGCTGCAAAGGAAGGCAGGTTAGAAAAACTGCAATATTATTATTAAAACAGATAAACAGTAAACAGGCACAGTTCCTAGCAGGGCTCCCTCTGCGCAAATAGCGATGGCAGAATAAAGCGATAACACTGCAGCTCGGGCGGGACTCGAGCCTGAGTCTACTCGGTCCCTACCCAGATTAATTTTACACCACAAGATAGGCAGCTTTTAAAGAGATAGGCATGGAGGCTAGCAGGGCACTCACATGCAAACACTTTTAAATTGCTAGGGCACAGAATGCCAGCCTGGCATTGGGCATTTAGGCAAGCCCAAGGAAGACTTTTGGGAACCCCTATTTGTAGGAGGGTTACACCTGGAAAGAATTTGGCGTCTGCGTCAAGTCTATACCATAATAGAATGGAAAAAGACAATATACGATATGTTATATGCGTGACATTACTACAGAATACAATAAAGACTGAGGTATCAGTAAGGATAAGCTTAACACATTACTATACTTATTCAGCATTCTCTGTTCATATACTATATTCATAATGACAACAGCTTTGCGTTTTTCATACATTCAATACTGACTTTACTATGAACTACGCAATAACATTACTATACTTTTCATGTAATAGTTTCTTGCACTTTGAATAACCTAGATGGGGCAGGGGCACCACATTCTGAAGGTAGAACAATTAACTTAGAAGTGGCAGACAGGCTCAGTTTGGGCAGTGAGCTCTTGGAAATGTAAACACTCTTATGAACAACATTGAGAGGTAAATCCACAAGCCTCCCAGGGGAGTCATAGCTAAAGTGCATCACTGGCTTAACAGCTCACCCAGACTGTCTGGGGGGAACAGACACAGGCTCTGGGTGGTCAACACTGGCATGGGTTTCTTCTCCTGTAGTGAGGGATGCCTCTGCACTGGTTGCAATGTCCAGCTTGGGAACACGGTCAGCTCCTGGCTCTGTAGACTCTGTCTCCACAATACTTTGCTCATTATTATCTTCTGAAGAGGGCCCAGGTTGCCCATTCTGAGGAGACTCTGGCACAATTAGACTTTGCAGCACTGAAGGGGTGCTGTCAACACTTTCATATTGTTCTTCAAGTTCTGGTATGTCACCAGGGAGATTTACCACATCAGATTCCTCCTCGGGCAATTCAAAGAGTTCTACCAGACACAAAGATTCTGCCACTTCAGACGCAACACTCTGCACTTCACTTTCAGGGAGCATTGGCTCCACGGAAGAAGCTGGAGGGTTAGGCAGTCCTGAGGGCCCAGCTTCATCCCCACGATTATACACAGAGTTACCTTAAAACAGTTGACTCAGTTCATAAGAAGGGTAATAAACATTGTCACACTCACTATCATCAGAGGTGGACTGACAGTCACTATCATTCTGAGCCTGCCGGGGGAAAGGCCTTGAATCTGTAACAACTGGAGCAGGTTGACTCTGTTTCTTTTTAGCAGGAGCTCGAGTCACCGGCCCAGGAGAGGCAATGTCTGATGGTTCAGCATCAATGATCACTTGGCCAATAGGCAGTAGGTGGTTTCTGTGCATGGTCCTGACAGCTGTAGAGTCATTCTCAGGGCGCACTTTGTACACAGGTAAATCATCCAACTTACTGACTATTACATATGGAAGATGATGCCACCTGTCGGTGATTTTATGCTTGCCATGCAGTCCCAAGTTACGTAATACCACTCGATCCCTGGGCAACAACTCTTGGGCCTTCACCCATCAATCATATCTCTCTTTGTTAGCAAGGTTTCATTTGGCAGCCATTGTTTGAGCCAATTGGTATGCATGGTTCAACTGAGCTTTCAGTTTCTGCACATATTGTAAATAATTCTCAGCTCTGACCCCATCGGGGGAGACTCCAAAACAGACATCTATGGACAACCAGGATTCTCTCCCGGACATAAGGCAATAGGGAGAGAACCTAGTAGCATCACTTTTGGTGCAATTGTAAACGCGCACCAAGGTGCTAATCTTTTGGCTCCATTTGGGCTTGTCTTTGGGATGAAGAGTGCCCAACATATGCAGGAGAGTCCTGTTAAAGTGTTCAGGTTAGGTCTGTCCCTGTGGGTGGTAAGGAGTGGTTCTAGACTTTCGCACCCCTCCCACAGGGAGAGCATTTCCTTAATCAATCTGCTCTCAAAGTCCCTTCCTTGATCAGAATGGATACGTTGGAGTGCACCATAATGGACAAAGAACTTTTCTACTAGCACCATGGCCAACATAGAGGCATTCTGATCCTTGGTCAGGAAAGCTTGGGCATATCGGGTAAAGTGATCAGTTACTACCAATACATTGCCAGTGTTCTTTTATTCAGGTTCCAGACACAAGAAGTCTATGCAAACCAGTTCCATGGGGGAACTGGTTGAAATGTTAACAAGAGTAGCGGTTTTCCGAGGCAAGACTTTTCTCTGAAGGCACCCACTGCAGGTTTTGACATGAGTTTCAACATCAGCCCCCAATTTTGGCCAGTAGAATCTGGACCTCACCAAGTCATGGGTCCGGTCAATACCAAGGTGTTCCATGTGGTTGTGTGGGGACCTCAGCACCAGCTGCTTGAAGGCTGTAGGTAGCACCAACTGTTGCTTGTCCAACTGACCTTGATGATCTACTGTCTCTCGATATAGTAACTGGTCTCACAACTTTAGTCAGGGGCCTTCTTTGAGTAATAATGCAGTCCTTAAGTCAGTAGAATATAGTTTAGACACATCTTTCCCAGCATGTAGGGTATCAAGTGCGGGCTGGATCATGGGATCTTGGGATTGAGCCCCCTGAATACTGTCATTGTCAAACTGAGGCAGGGCACTGACATCCAATGTAGAAAAATGACAATAGGCTGCAGGTATGCAAGTATCGGGGGGCCCCAAACAGTCCACTGTATTTGAGGAGGACTGCTTGTCTTTATCACATTTTTGGCACAGTGCTTCAATAGAGTGTTCTGACAGCCTCACTCAGTTGTCTTGGGGGCTTGGCCACTGTGAAAGAATGTCAGCATCAATATGGTTCAGTCCTGGGCCATATTCAACTGCATAATCGTAAGTTGACAGAGCAGAAAGCCACCAGTGGCTAGTGGCATCCAACTTTGCTGAGGTCTGTACATATGTTAGAGAGTTGTTATCAGTTCTTACCAATATTTTGGCCTCATAAAGGTACTGATGAAATTGATCAACTATGGCCCACTTTAGAGTGAGAAATTCCAACTTGTGAACAGGATTGTTTTATTCAGATGGTGTCAAACTTCTATTGGCAAAAGTCACAGGTCTCAGGCCATCTTCATGATCTTGATACAAGACGGCCCCGAGTCCCTTCATGTTGGCATCCATATGCAGGACATAAAGCTTAGTAGGGTCAGCATAGGCAAGCACTGGGCCGTGGGTGAGCTGGTAGATGATTTCGAAAAATGCCACCTCACACTCAGAGGTCCAACGGGCTCCAAATGGTTCACCTGTTCAGAAATACACCTTTTCTTCTTCCTTGAGGGATCTCTTTTTATACCTGCAATTGGTAGGAGGATACCCTTAAGTGAGATTAAGAAGTGCCCGGATTCCTTTTGAATAGTCTTTAATGAACCTCTGATAATAGCCACAGAACCACAAGAAATGCTGCAGTTCTTTTAAGTTAGTTGGTTGAGGCCAGGTGGTCAAGGACTCTACTTTACTGGGGTCTGTCTGTATCCCCTCAGCTGACATTATGTGTCCCACATATTTTACAGACATTTGGAAAAACTGACACTTGTCTATAGACAGCTTGAGGCCGAATTCTTCCAGACGGTCAAGGACTTTGAATAATCTGGTTTCATGCTTTTCGAGGGTGCATCCAAAGATGATGACATCATCCAAATATACTAGGTATTCTAGCAGATTCATGTCCCCTACTGCACGCTCAGTCAGTCACTGGAAAGTAGCAGGAGCACCCGAGATACCTTGAGGCATCCTCAGAAATTCGTACAACCCCAAGGGACAAATGAAGGCTCTTTTCTCACAGCCCTTGGGAGCCATTGGGATTTGGTAGTAAACGCTGCATAGATCAAGTACTGAAAACCACTGACTCCAATTCAGGCAGTCCAGGGCATCCTGTATGTGGGGCATGGTATATTGATCTGGTACAGTCCATCTATTTAAAGTCCAATAATCCACACACATCGTAACGGACCCATTCTTCTTACATATGACTACGATGGGAGATGCATAGGGACTTCTTGACTCTTGAATAATGTCATCAGCTAGCATTTCCTGTAGGTACCTCTGAACATCATCTGTATCAGCTGGGGCAAGGCAGTGGGACCACTCTCTAAAAGGTCTGTCATCGTGAAGCCTGATAGTGTGCTCAGCACCATGGATGCACCCCACATCCCACTCCTTTAAGGAAAACACTTGGTCTCTCTGGGCAAGTTTCCTAGTGACTTGAGCCTTCCATTCAGCAGGCAATGGGGTGTCACCAAAGTTGACTAGATCTGGGGTCACCTCCCCCTTTCCACTGGCATATTTGTTGCCGGGCAGCACTGCAGTGTCCACACAATGTTCCGTAGCTAGTGTACACCCCTTGTTCACTTGAATTTCTCAATCAGACACATTCCGGACATGGACCATCACTCACCATACATAGGCATGGGCCTGGGCAGGTAGGATACTGGGTTTAACCAGTAACCCCTCAGGCAACTTCCCCTCACCAGGGGCATCTAGCATCAGTATTTTATTTTTCACATCCTTTCTAATGTGAACCTCTCCATGAATGGTGTACTGAGCATTGGGAGGTAGTACCAGAGAATCAGCATCTTTCTTCCACACTATCCCCACCAGCTCATCTGTCTGCTTTGGTAGTCCATTTTTGCAGATCATAGGCTCTCTTTATCAGGCTGGAATTCTCAGTGCCCGCCTAGTCCGTTTCCCTTGTTTCTCTTGATACAGCAGCACTAGTCTTCCAAACATGTGGGCGTTGGTTCCAATGAGCAAGGGAATATCATCATACAAACCTGTAGGAGGGAACACCAGGGATAGTGTCTCTACTTGTTCATCTACACCAGTTACAGTCTCAGGGAAAGACAGCCAGAGCCAGACATATCCTAGGTAGGGATAAGACTTGTCGCTCAGGCCCCATACATGCAAACCTACCAGAGATTGAAATGGCACATCAGATAAGTGTTTGTCATACCAGTCCTGGAATACAGTGGTCACTTGCAACCCAGTATCGAGCACAGCCTGAGCATGGATACCGTTGACAGTCACAGAAGTCTCCATCGAAGGAGACAGATAAACAGTAAACAGGCACAGTTCCGAGCAGGGCTCCCTCTGCGTAAATAACGATGGCAGAATGGAGCGATAACACTGCAGCCTGGGCGGGACTCGAGCCTAAGACAACTTGGTCCCTACCCAGATTAATTTTATACCACAAGATAGGCAGTTCTTAAAGAGACAGGCATGGAGGCTAACAGGGCACTCACATGCAAACACTTTTAAAAAGCTAGGACACAGAACACCAGCCTGGCAGTGGGCATTTAGGCAAGCCCAAGGAAGACTGTTGGGAACCCCCATTTGTAGTGGGGTTACACTGAGATAGACACATTTAAGGGGAGAGCCATAAATCATATGATGGTCACTGAGCGGCATCAGGAAGGATGCCAGCATCCACAATAGAGTGGCGGTGGGATGAGAGGACCCAGTCTAGAAGAGCGTGATTTAAAGATTTAACATTTAGATCTGTAGGGTCAGAAATAAACTGAGTCAATTGGAAGGATTTTACATTATGGGAAAATTTATATGTAGTGGGAGACAGACAATTTATATTAAATTCTCCAAGGATAAGTAGCTTACCTCTGAAAGAACTGGAACAGACAGAGGAAAGGAGTTCAGTAACTGAAGGAGAGGACATACCAGGTCAAAAGTAAATACCTGCAATAAAGATGAGAACAGAGAAAGGAAAGGAGAGTTTGAGGAGGAGCAGCTCACAGGGGGAGGTGGAGGAGACAGCAAGCACGGTCACAAATTGCATGCTGGTGGATATGTAATCTGCAACACCACCATCATCCCTTTTTGTGTGATCCTGCCTTGCTAAGGTGTAGCCATGGAGAGCCACAGCAGAATCCTGGACCTTAGAGGAGAACCAAGATTCAGATATGACAAGTACATTCAGTTATAGGTTAAGCATGATAGGTTGTAGTTGGTCAGTTTTTGGAAGGAAACTTTGGATGTTTAAATGGGCAACCCCCAGCCCTTTAAGCAGTTGAAAGGGTGATGTGATAGGGCCAGGATTGAGTTCAGTTTCACCTGATACCAACAGCAGCATGGAAACAAGGTGCTTTAGGAACCAACGTGCTGACTAGAGGAGGGGGCTAGGGGGAGGTGGGAGGATAAGGGAGAAAAGAGACACAAAGCACCAGAGAGCTTCAAGATGGAGCCAAGAAGAAGGAAGAATTTGACACCCAGAACTCCAGGGGGAATGGGGGAGGATGGGTAGGGGGGGATGAGGAAGGGAAAGGCGGATGGGAGGAACAGCAGTAGATTGTGAAAGAGAGAAGCAGGGGAAGAGGAGGATGAGAAAAGCTAGAGAAGTTAACATAATGGGGAAGATACGCAGGGAATGAAGACCTAACTAGAATTTCAGGGGAAAGTGGCCTGTAACCAGAGTAAGGAGGAAAGTGTGCCATTAACCAGAACCAGATGGGCGGTAACAGGAAAGTGGAATTAACAGAAAGACTGCAAAAGGATGATGGTCTGGCCCAAAAAGGGAGGTAGATAAAAAAAAGAAATACACAGATTAAGGGAGAATAGTCTCACCAGACATGAGACAAAATCAACAACAAATATATAAAACAGTAAATAAAATAGGAAGGTTAAAAAACAAACAGAAGCTGGTATATGCACTATCAAAAACACACTTCCATAACTCAAGCAGATGGGTGCAAGATAACACAGTAAATACACTCACAAGTAAAACAAAATGCTAAGGATTGCACTCAAACGTTCGGTGATACAGAAGAAAAATAAATCTAGAAACTGTAAAATACAAGCACACAATAAATAAGCAGTTTGTGGGAAAATACTAACTATAGCTTGGTACATACCGCAGAGTGCTTGGTACATCCCGCAGCAGCCCCTAGGTTTGATTCCCACAACCTCCACTTGCATACTGTGTGACTCTGAGCAAGTCACTTAACCTCCCCAGTGCTCACGGGTTGCCTCTGAAAATAGGCACCTGTGCCTAGTGGGCCTTACCAGGTTACCAAAGAATAAAATAAAATAAATAGCTCACCAGTTGCATTAGAGGCCTAGCTAAAATAAAATAGGCCTAGCTAATAGATGAATACAAACTACAGGTGCAGGGAAGATAATATACACTAACAAAAGATTCACAATAATAATGCAATGTAATGCTGCAGATAAGAGTGTCACACTGAGGGAGAAGAGTCTCCTGTAGACTGCTACCCCATGCTGATGCCCACAGTGGAGGACGACTTGAAAATATGGGCTAAAAGCCAGACCGGTGGTGCTGAGGGCTGAGGTGCTGGACACCTTACCTCACGGTACACCGGTGACCTGTGTTCAAGAATGAGCATGGGCCACTGGGGGTCAGCAGGGGAGGAGAAGGATCGAGCATCTGATGGACTGATCTCCTTCTCTGGGGAGGGGGGGTTGCCAGCAATTGGCATTCTACTGGCCTCTAGCGGTGGCTGGGGGATGATGCACCAACACTACAGAAAGGGGAGGAGATGGGGCAGACACTTGGAGGCGTGCATATGGGCATGTGCTCTCTCCACGGGCATCATTGCATGTCTCATCTCGGGAAGAAAAATGGAAAAAGGTCCTGGCCGTGCAGCATGACACTGTTCCCCACAGTTGCCACCCCTGATAAGGCACCTCCCTGGCTGGATCCATTTTGGGTAGGTTGAGACCCTCCCCACCACCCTGCCATGAAGGGTAAGTCATGGGAGCATAAGGGAGGGGGCCTGATCCTTGGGGGATGGCGCTGGGGAGACAGCCAATGGTACTAGGAGTGCTGGCCAGGACAGGAGAGAAATACCATATAAAAATTAAAAAAAAGAAAATATGGGCTAAAATAGACCAGCTAAGCCTTACCCACACGCCAATCCAGTCTCCTGATTGGAAGTGAGAGAGGGCACTTCAGAGGCAGCATACCCACACAGCACGCACAGAAAGTTGGTCCAAGATGAGCAGTCCAGTCAAATTAAACACATAGCAGGTATCTAAGTGAGACTAAACTGGCACACACATGTCCTCACACAGTTCTGCAAACAACTGATGATAGGACTCATGAGCAGTGCTTTCAAAAGCCACCCCACATTCACAGCAAGCCGTGCCCACACACCAGTTCAGTCTCCCGACTGGAGGTGAGAGGGTGCACTTCAGAGGCAGCAAACCCAGACAGCAGTCACAGAAAGTGGGTCCAAGATGAGCAGTCCAGCCAAATTAAACACGCAGCAGATATTCCAATGAACTCAGATTGGTTCACACACATCCCCGCACAGCTCTGCACACTCCATCTAGATAACAGATCAGTTAGTGTCTGAAGGCAATATGCAGTTGTGTATGGCTGCATATCATGCTTGTGACTTAGTGCACAGCTGTCTATGGTCCAGATCCACAAGATGCCCATGGCTCTTCTGTACATCCAGACGGCAGGTAAAAGAAGTCGTATCCCTGCATGAATAATGTACCCCAGTGTGTCACTACCGTGATGTGTGCAGGAGTGCGCCTCATTTACAAAGCAAGACTCACCGTGCTGAGTGTGCAGACTCTACAAGCGGTTCCCTCCACATGGCCATGGTTCTGTCCTCACAGTCTGACTGGACAAATCTCAACCAGTGTAGAGCCCTAAGAGAGTCTACAGTGGCATGTGCACTATACTGAAACAGGCCAGTGCCAGTGAATAACATTAGCTAGTTTAGCTGGAGAAATGGCAGCCCTTGGAGGACTGCCATATACATCCATCCACAGCTTCTTGCACAGTCAGAGATCCATCTGCTAGTCTATAGATGCGTGCAATTAGATGCCCTCTCTCCAGCACAGCTCTGTCTTCCTGTCACCCCATCTGCAGACAAGCAGCTCCACAGTAACTGTGTGCAGAAGTCATGGGCTGGGGATGGTATCCGGTGTGCAGTAGGATTGCTCAGATTTCAGACAGCAAATTTGGAATCATCGGATTCTGATCCATTTTTAGGATTACAGTTTTTCCGTGTGTTCATGGCCAAAAAAGCAAAATCCTAGAAACACTGTAAAACCTTACTCACACCATAGGAAAAAGTACAGCCAGTAACCTTAACCTCCCCCTTCCCTACCCTTTAACCAATATTCCCTCATTTGACCTTAGTGGGCAAGTTGCTATTGGTCAAGCCCTGGGGATCTCTGCTTTGAAGAGGCTGGTCTGTGTTGCTGGCCCATTGCGCAGCGGGAAGGCGTTTGCTTGTGGTGCCAACATCCCAGGTTCAGAGACGGATTTGGGAGTTGAGGGTTGGCTGGGGGGAGAAGGATTAAGCATCCCAGGGACTGCTCTCCTGCTCCAGGGGAGGGGGGAAGAGGGGAGAGTGTCCGGTGCCTTGTGGACCTCTGGCAGAGGTTGGGGATACTGCTTCTGTATCACAAGGGAGTGGGGAAGATGCTGGTCATCATTGCATGTCCCTGTCCCCAGATTGCTGCAAGTCAACAAAATTCCAGCCCCCAAACATGATGCACTGCTCTGCCGCTGTCCCTGCATCCACCAGTGTCCGCCCAGGGGGTCCAGCTCCCATGGCCCCACCCTGGGGGCTAAGCCTGGGCATGATACCACTGACCATTGGGTGGGGGCACCCATCTGGCAGCCCCGGCAAGAGGGGTAAGGTTGGGTATGGGGGGACGGCATGCCGGCATGGGCTGAGCTCCCTTTGGGGAGGGGTGGGTGTGACCCGACCAAAAACATTAACAAAAAAAAAAAGAGGCTGATCTGTGTCCAACACTGTGGTTGTGGTCTTCTGGATGGACTCCAGTGTCTAGTTCATCCTCCATGTGGGTGTCCATAATGGCTGTTGGTCTCAGTCTAGTTGGAGGTTCCTTTTCTTCAAGTGGCAGTCTGTGTCATGCACCGCCCATTACCACCTCAGTAGTTGCTATTGCCAATACCACTTGCTGGCTGTCTTTTCTGCCCCAACCCCTGGTAATATGTCCATTCAAGGAGAAATTAAGGAGTCAGACTTTAAGGAAGAGCCCTTGCCCTGCTGCCATCTGCCACCATAGTGCCCAGACCCATACTAACCTACCTTGACCCATCACTGTCTCTGACTGAGATACAGTGCCCAATCATGACAAAACCCTCATAACTCCTTTCATAGTAAGAGTGGAATAGTGCAAAATCTTTCAGGGTTTTCTGCTGCTAGGCTACCACCTCAGTCAGTACAGAGGATGGGGGTCTTGTGAGACATGGCAGTCTCTGCAGGAAATCAGAAGGACTGAGTTGGTAGGAGGGGCCAGGACACATTAGACGCACAGCTCAAGTCAGTGTGGTGGCATCAGGGTAATGATGACTGTAGCTCAGGTGGTTGAACTTATGGCAGGGGAGAACACAGCA
Source organism: Neoceratodus forsteri (assembly GCA_016271365.2). Taxonomy (NCBI): domain Eukaryota; kingdom Metazoa; phylum Chordata; order Ceratodontiformes; family Ceratodontidae; genus Neoceratodus; species Neoceratodus forsteri. The sequence goes on from CM057453.1 coordinate 1,192,890,458, forward strand.
GCCAGGCACATGGAGGAGCCACTCAGGACAGGTGTGAACTCTGAGGACTCAGTCAAAAAGAACAGGAGTAGAAAATGGAGTCCTACCACTCAGACCACACACTGCAGCACCAGGTTACTAAGTGGCCAACCACATTTACCAGCACCATGACTGACTGGAGTCATTGGACCTGAAGGACCATTAAAAGCAGCCTCCAGCCACATGGTAGGTCATCACGGGAGGTAGGACATGGGGAGCAGTAGCCTAGGCAGGGTACTTGTTGGTTGATCTTTGTTATGCAGTTTTCATGGTGGTCTAGGAGACTTGGTAGTGGTAAATTTGTAAATACCTGTCAATATTCAGAGGCGGAATTTTGGAAATACCATTACTAGCTCTTATTTTGTCACCTTAATCAGAAAGGGAACAGAATCGGAGTCAGTATCAGAATTTCTGAAATTCAGATGGGTGCAAAACAGAACAGATTCTAGAGAATCCAATTATCCCTAGTGTAGAGAGGCCTGAATGTGCAGAGCACTGCAGCTGTGATACACTCTCATCAAATGTACTCTCATCAGCTTTGGGGATTGTTCCCTATGTGTACAACAACTGCAGTATTTACAGTCACAGTAACAATTTTGATATTAGTAAAACTTACAGATATACTGGAAAACGTGCTGTAGTGATGTGTTACCCATGGAAATTACCTTTGTAAGTCAATTGTATCCATTTCATATGGTTTACAATCTAGATTTTTTTTTCATCATCGCTTTACAGATTCAGTGTCTAAAAAAAACTGTCTGGAAGCTGACTTCAACATTTTTGCAGGGTGTGGAACTGGACAAAGAAGTTACTGTTAACTGCAAATTACAGAGCTTACCTACATCAGTGGAGCCTTTCAGTACAGCACTTGATTGCCGTTATCGTCTTACAAGTTGGTGTTTGAACCCCTGTGAAAAAGAATAATTCATTATAAAGTTTATACATATAATGCATCTATAATTTACACTGTCAAGAGTGGGGAAAATGAATCAAATTAACAGGCATTATGGATAATAAGCATGGGTGGCACCATACTCAAACACTGATTTGTGCTAAAAGAATTGGCCTCAAGAAGCACTTTACAGGACATTATTGCTTTGAATACCTACAGTATGTAAAGAGGGCAAAACGCCATCCCAGTGTTACCTCACAGATAAGTGTGCTATCACGTGGAAAGGGGTGGGGGAGCAACTGTAATGGTAGTTTACTCACCTGGTAAAGGTGATTGTGGGGATATACATCTCTGAGGCATTCCACCTTCCTTACACATGGGTTGTGTCAACCTGATAGGCTGCTTGATTCACATGTGACTTCAAAGAAGTCTGACCCCCTTTCCCTGTGGCACAGCTCTTTCCTCATCAGTTCAAATTCTTCCAACACTGTAGCTACTAAGGATTAAATGTTTCTAAATTGTTAGGCAGTGCTGGTCAGAAGACAAGTGTTAGTTCTCCGCATAAGAGCAATAAACAAATAATGCCTGAGTTTATGACTTTCTGTTTTATTTCTACTGTAGACATCACCTCAAACAGTGAGTTTCTAACATTCTACACTACATTGTTAGATGCTATCAATATAATTGTGGCATTTGTCAGTGGCACATATCTCCTAATGCAGTACCCAATCAGTATTATTATCGTGTTTCTAATACTGACAACAGGTTTTTAACCTTATTCACTGTTAGGGTGGGTTGTGGAGTGCCTCAGATATGTATACCCCCACAGTCACCTTTACCAGGTGAGTAAACTACCATTGTGGGGGGATAATCTCTGCAGCACTCCACCTTCTTTACACATGGGTATCTACCTAAAAAGCAGTACCATGTATAACAGGCAGGTCTTAGTGTTCTTATAGTTGTCTATTAAGTTCTATGAGGCTGTAATTAAATTCAGTTCCTCCTCAGTTCTTTTTGTCTTTGCTGCCAGAAGTACCACTTGTCCAAATTGTGACTTTGACTGTCTTGAGACATCTACCCTGTAGTGCCTAGTGAATGTGTGTGGTGAGGCCCACGTGGCTGCCTCACAGATCTCCTCCACTGTAGCCCAGTTTCTTTCTTCCCAGGACGTGGCTACTGCTCTAGTGGAATGTGCCTTGATATCAGTTGGTGGAGTCTGTTGTGAGGCCTTATAGACCTCTGTAATGGCTGTTTTCAGCCATGCAGCTATTGTGGATCTAGTGGCTGGTTGGCCTTTTTGGCGTCCTTGGGTGCTCAGGAAAAGTCTGTCTGATTTGCAGATATTAGAAGTCCTGCTGATGTAGAGCATTAGCACCCTTCTCATGGCTAGAATCATCAGTTTTGGGTCAGCTGAGATCTCCTCTATGGGCAGCTGTGCTGGTATTTCAATAACTTGTTGTGAATGGAATTTCATGTTGATCTTAGGGACGAAGGATGGGATCATCCTAAGTTCAATAGTGTCTTCGTGGAAAACCAGGTATTGTGGATGGCAAGATAGGGCCTGCAGTTTGCTGATTCACCTGGCTGAGTAGATGGCCAGAAGGAAGACAGTTTTTAAGGTTAGTCACTTGAGAGTGATCATCTCTAGTGGTACAAATGGATGTTCCGTCATGGCCCTAAGGACTAGATTCAGGTCCCATGATGCTGTCCATTGTTGAGTTTTTGGTCATAAATTAGTGGATGTCTTTAGGAATCTGATGATATCCTTATGTGCTCCCAGTGTCGTACCCTCTAGGCAGCCCCTTACTGCCCCTATAGCGGCCACTTGGACCCTTAGGGAGGTGGAGGACAGGCCCTTGTCCAAGCTGTGTTGTAGGAAGAGTAGGATGTCTGGTACAGTGACAGAACTGGGGGTGATATTGTTCTGTACGAACCATTTTGAGAAAATCCTCCATTGTCTCTGGTATGAAGAGGTGATGTATAGTCTTCTTGAGTTGGTCATGGTTTCGATCACTGAGGGGTGGTATCCTTCATTCAATGGTCTCTCCCTTTCAGGAGCCAGGCTGTAAGTTTGAGGTTGGACGGGTTGGAGTGACGTATAGGGCCCTGTGTGAGAATGACCTGTCTGTACAGGAGTATCTACAGATGGTCCAAGGCCATTGCCACCACCATCGCAAACCAGGCTGTCCTTGGTCAATATGAGGTGATCAGTATAACCTGCAATCTGGATCTGCGTATCTTTTTCAGTACCTGTGAGATTATAGGGATTGGTGGGAATATGTATGCGATCTGAAATGTCCACGTTGCTGAGAATGCATCTACCCCCATCGCTTTGTGGTCCCAGAATTGGGAGTAGAACCTTGGGCACTGGTTGTTCTTGTTGGAGGCCATGAGGTCCAATTCTGTGGGGCCCCAACATCTGTCAATGGCCTGGAATGTGTGTCTGTGTAGCATCCATTCCCCTGGGTGAATTTGTTGTCTGCTCAACCAGTCTGCTGTGGTGTTTAACTTCCTGACAAGGTATATTGTGCTTAGACTTACTAGGAATCTCTATGCTCATGGAATGAGTTTTCCTGCCTCCCTCTCCATTGTTTTGCTTTTGGTGCCCCATTGTTTGTTGATGTATGAGACTGTGACTTGATTGTCTGATCGAATTTGGATGTGTTTTCCTTTTGCTAGTCCCTTGAAGTGCAGTAATGCCAGACGGACTGCTCTTATCTCGAGTACATTTATGGGTAGTTTGGCTTCTGTTATGGACCATTTTCCCTGAGCTGTATTGTGAACGGTTGCGGACCCCCAACTGGTTAGACTGTCATCTGTGTCTATTTGGAGGTTTGCCTGTATGTCTAGGGGCATTCCCTTTAGGAGATTGTCTCTGTTTAACCACCACTGTAATGAATGTGCTACTCCTAGAGGAATTGATATGATCTTTGTGAAGTCTAAGTCATAGGTTGGGCCCTGTTGAATGAGGAAGGACAGGAGTGATCTCATATGCCATCTTGCCCAGGGTATGGTATCTATGCAAGATGACATTAGGCCTAATGTTTGACATATTGACTCTATGGATGCTTGTCTGTTCTGCAGGAGCTTGTGTACTGCCGATATTAGTGTTTCTGCCCTCTTTTTGGAGGGTTTTACAGTTCCTTCTGTGTCTATGAAGTTGCCTAGGTGTTCTAATCTTTGGCAAGGTGTCAGCTGACTCTTCTCTGTGTTTATTACCCATCTGTGGGCCTGCAAACACTGCATTGCTGCTGCTGTTTCTCTTGCTGACTGACTTATTGACCAGGCCCAGATCAGCCACTCGTCCAGGTAAGGGATAACTTGAGTTCCTTGCTCTTTGAGTTTTGTGGTTAGCACGATGGATACCTTGGTAAAGACTCATGGGGTCAAGGCTAAGCCAAAGGGTGGTACCTGATACTGGAAATGTTGGCCTAGTATGTGAAATCATAGGTGTTTTTGATGAGATAGTCTTATGGGTATGTGTAAGTAGGCATCCTTCAGCTCTATCAATGTAAGGATGTTGCACAGTCTTATGGCCTTTAATGTAGACCTGATGGTTTTCATTTTGAATGGTTTGTAGGTGACGCTTTTGTTTAGGAATTTCAAGTCTAGTACCAGGTGTAGGTCCCCTGTCTTTTTTGGTACTGTGAATAGGATCGAGTAAACCCCCTGACCTTCCTCTTCTTTTGGTACCCCTCTTATGGCATTGTTTGATATCAGTTGTGACAGGATACGCTGCATTTGTTTTGGGCTCGCCCTGCGTCTGGTTATTGGTGAGGTTATTAGTCTTCTCTGCCTTGGTTTTTGTGTGAATTCTACTGCATAAACTCTTTGAGTTATTTCTAGGACCTATCTGTCCTGTGTGGAATTCAGCAATTCCTGTGTGAATTGTGTTAGTCAGGCCCCTATTACTGGGGCGTGGTAGTCATTGGTTATTGTGTCCCTCCAATGCTGCTGATAGATGCTCCTGGCTCTGTTGGATGCCCTTCTTCTTCTGAATTTTGTGTTCTGAAAATATGGGTTAAATGACGGTCTTTGGGTCTGACCCCGATATACATAGTGTCCCCTGCGCCTGTCACAAAAGGGCTGGTTGCGGGTGTGTGAGCAGGCTGGTAGGTAGGTGGAATTGTTTGACCTTTCCTTGCCTAGTGTCTTGCCCTCTTCCTTGCCCTTGAAGTATTTCTTCAGGCCCTCCCCGAACAATAAGTTGTCTCTGCATGGTAGTTTGAATAAGAGGAAGTTGGACTCACTGTCTGCATTCCATAGCTTCATCCAGATGCATCTCCTTGCTCTGTTAATTAGTGTGGCTGCCCTTGCATTAATTTTTAGAGAGTCCACCGCCATGTCTGCCAGGTACTTTGCTGACAGTATGGCATTCTCGAGTAGAAGGTCCTCGGGAGATTTTGCTATCAAGCTCTTCTTAGCTTCCTGCAACCATTTGAGTTGTGCCCTAGTGGCATAGATAGCCGTGTTCATGGTTCTGGCCCCTAGGCCTGAGAGTTCAAAGTTTTTCTTTAAAATGTCCTCCAGTTTCTCATCTACTGGGTATCTTAGGGCCGATGTTGAGTCAGTGGGCAGGACTGTCTTTCTGTTAAGGGAGGCAATTTGGGGGTCAATGGTGGGTGTGGTACATCAAGTTTTTAAGGTGTCTGCATCTAGTGGGCACATTTTGTCCCATGACCTCCTTTCGGGTATGTGAACAGGATTTGCTGCATCCCACTCCTTTAAAATGACCTCCGAAATGGCCTCGCAGACCAGGAAGGAGTCCGCTGTCTTTTGGGATGGCTGTAGTGAGGGAATTAGTTTAGACTGAGGTTGGGGTGTAGGGGTGTCAACCACTGCAGTCATCATAATGCTGCGTACCAGGTTAGGGATTTGGTCTGGGAAGCACCATTTTGCTGTTAATGATTGTGGATCATTCTCTGGGTCCTCCTCACCCTCCAATGCCTCGTTGTTCACAGTTTGCAATGGTGTTGGAGGGTGTCAAGTTATTGGCGCCCATAGTGCTAGAGGTATGCCACCCTGTGTTTATATTAGTGTTGGGGGGAGGGATGATTTGTGTGAGGTGAACTTAGTCAGCTTGTCCTACATTGCCGACATCAGCTGCTGTTGTAGCTGTAGTACCTGTTGGTTCTGGAGTAATATGGCATTTGTGTCCAAACTGGGCAGTTGTAGGCTCTGAGTAGGACGAGAGGTGCCCTGGTCTGGTGTTTGGTTGGGACTGCCTGCTGGATCATCCTCCCCCTGGACTTCATGAGAGGGGGATGGTGGGTCCTCTGCACAGGAGGCACAAAGCCTTCTAATATGTGAGGCTGGAATCAGGATACTGCATACTCTATAGCTCTTTGTCTTCCCTATATATGTGGAAAGATGGAGAGATATAGGAGGAATTAGGGGATGGTTCTTAAATATAGTGGTATAATGACAATGGGGATGATGGTTTAGCAACAATGGGGATGATGGTATAGCTTGGCTCCGCTGCATTAAGATCCTTAAACTACTGATGCAAATATACATTAGAATATATATATATGTATATATATATATATATATATATATATATATAGGTTCAGCAGATACAGTATAACTCACTACACCACTGGTGGACCCTAGTATGGTATAAAAACATATTGTACAGCAGTGCAGTATTGTAGTGTGACGAGGGTGCCAGTGAAATGCTACCTTTTATCAGGGAATAGTGCCCCCCCCCAGTTGCTGTAGATCAAAACAGATTTGGGTTCATGAGGGGAAAAGTAGGAGAAAAGAGTTCCAGGGGTGCAGGCAGGAGAGCCACTTGATGGCAGAAGTGCTGCAGAGTGACATCGGGTCGCTAAGATATTTAAATCAGCTGCCTGCTTGCAGCGCGAGACAGTAGAGTGCCCCCCTGCCTCACGCATGCTCAGGGATGTAGTGTGGCATGCTAGGGTGCAGGGAGCGCTGGATGCATGACCACGACGCTCATAGGCCATGCATGCGCAGGAGCATGTATCACATGAGTGGTGCATCATAGGAGCACCTGGACAATGCCCAGAGGACAGGAGAGACTTTGGGAGATAGAATACATGGCACACACCTTCCCCCAATACACAAAAGAAGGGGAAGGTGTGAAAACATGCCATGTTTGCTCAGGGGAAGACGCTAAGGAGGAAAAACAAATCGCCAGGCAAGGACTGCCAAGGAGACTCCAGGCTAACAGGAACTGCACAGCAGGGAGCAAAAAGGCATCTCCCTAAAAATGAGGGGTCTATGTGATAAAGGTGATCACTGTTATCGCTCAGTCAGAGTGCCGACACATTTTAACACTCACAACTCCTGGTAGCACCAGCACAACAGCTAGGACATATTTTTACTTACTTACCGCAACCCCTACTTAAGGATTCTCAACTCCAGAGAGGGGTGCATGTTGGGGGTGAAAGTAGAAAATAAAGGTTTGGGCAGGGCACAATAAAATTGCACCAATGCCCAGACCAACCCAGTACCTCAGCCACCCCAGCTATTGCCCAATCCCTGACATCATGACGCAGCTCAACCGACAATCGTAGCACCACCCCTACAGCCTCCACCCTCCCAGCCCACACTGCGCGTGCTCACTCCCACCCACTCCGCGATGCGTCGTATAGCAACATCATGTCGCTTAGTTGCCACACCCCTCATCCAGTCGCCCTTACCTGTCGGTCGCCGTGAGTGGATTAAGTGAGGAAGGTGTCGCCGTAATGGACGGCGCCCTTCCTCATGCACCCACTTCACGGGTTACCAAAAATGGGAGGTAAGGTAGCAATGAATAGCTTTTAGAATTTTCTTTACTCCAAGATAACCAGGCAGCAGAAATCACTTTTAGGGGCATAGTTGAGACGCTGCCCTATGGCTGCTGGCAGGAGCCATAGGGTGTTCTCCTCCCCACACTATCATAGTAGTGGGCGCAGACAAATCTGAGACTGCTAGCAAGGGTCACAGCAGACTGCTCAGGGCTATAAAACAATGTCTTAGACTCACTGGCAGGGAGTCCAAGGAAGTCCAATGACTGACTGCTTGAATTGCTGCTTGGTGTGTAGTGCAGATTAACTTGTGGGAGCTGTAAATGGAGTGGAAATATGCTGACTACTAGTTAGAGATTCAGTTAGACAAGCTGAATGCATTAGAGAATTTTTGGTAATACAATGCTCAATGCTTGCTGGGCTAGCTAACTATAGCATTTATTCCAACAACACAAACACATTGAACAAGTATGATTTAACTAGCTAATATTGCCTGTAGTTCTAACATTTCTTGTATTAGTGTAGTCTCTTACCTCTTCTTTAGTGGTGAAATAGATGTTTTTTCTAAGGAGCTGTTGTTGTGTGCAGCAACCTATACCGATGCACATTCACAACTGATGAGGAAAGGGCTGTGCCACAGGGAAAGGGGGTCGGACTTCTTTGAAGTCACATGTGCATCAAGTAACCTATCAGGTGGACACAACCAATGTGTAAGGAAGGTGGCGTGCCTCAGAGATTATCCCCCACAATGAGGGTTAGTGTATCAATGAAGGTACTTGGCCATAAATAGCTGACCCACAGTGATGTCACACAATGATATGAAGGTGTATTTACACAGTGGCCTGACAAACTACTGAAAGCAGTTATTTAAGGGCTTTTGAGCAATAATAACTGAAGAGCTGGTCATTTCCTGGAGATTAAAGACTGGTTGAGGGGGCAACCCACCCAGCCGGTCATTAATTGACAGGAAATAAATGGCTCTGAGGTCATTATTGTGATTATAAGTCTAATATCAATACTAAACTTTTTTGAGCTGTTTTTGCTGTTTTTACATTGATTGTGTGCATGCGCAAGAAACATATAGTGGCAGCTTTCTCCACAAGCAGGTTGTGGAGGTGCAGCACTGTTGTGGCCAATGCCTCCACAGCCTGTAAAGGCTTGGTTCGCTTCCCCCAATGTCATGGCATGCTGCTGCCGACACTAGTTCAGCCAGCATGCCACCAACTTGTAAAAATTTAGCCGCTGCAATCAGGGGCTGCCTCGTCATTGCAGCATCATCCATTCGCTGCAATGAGGGAGCGACCCATCATTGCAGGGCAGAACTTTGAAACCCTGATATTGTTTGTGAACACGGCAGCAGCTTGCTGCCGTGTTCGTATATGCCTGCCAAGGGTGTCAATCCCTCGTCAGCGCCTGTGCCCCTGTGTTTGTTTGCCAGCGGGGCCCCAATCCCCATGGCTTCAGTGCCCATAGGTTAACTCCCCATGTTGTGTGCGACGGGGTACAATCCCCGTCAGCATAATATCACCTCCCCTTTTATTGTATGCCGACGAGTGCACAATCCCCATTGGCATCAGCTGCCCCCAAACAGAATATCCTGGCATGCTGGGAGCTCAGCCCAGCATGCCACATGCCCTAGTAAAATTAAAAATGGTCCCGCGATGTCATTTTTTTTTACCCTGTAAAGAAGGAACGGTCCTCGGCATTCTCCTGCCCCTCCCACAACCCGCGCCCACCCACTGCACACCCTGCCTCCCCACCCCCACCCCATACTTACCTCCGTGTGATGATCTTCGTGGACTGGAACACGCCTGCACTCTTCAAAGCCGACCGCGAACTGAGGAAATGCCGGTAAACTGTATAATGGAAAAAATAGGATTTTTTCAACTTTGATGCATATCTGAGGCATGTTTTGGAATTTTGGCACCAAATTTTCAACATGGGGTTTTTGGGACCCCTCCTTATGAATTCTGGCACTGTCATAATGTTAATCGTCCCAAAAAGGTGATTTCGTGCTCACTGCGTGGAATCACCTTTTGGGACCAATTAACAAAACAACAGTGCCAGTGTTCATGAGGTGGGATCTCAAAACGCCTATTCTGCAAATTTGGTGGGAAAAATAAAAAAAATGCCTGTTTTTTGAGTGTGCGTTGCACAATTGCTATGCATGCTCGTAACTTTGCCAATTTACAATATTTTCATGTCTGATTTTCAACATTGCCATTTTTTCAGACCTCCTTGCGAACAGTACAGCTGTCATTTTCCACATCCCGTCCAAAATGTGTTTTTGCACTTTCAGCGCAGAATAGTGCGATTGGTGTATGAAATCAGTGTTCAGGACAGATTAAGAAAATGACAGAGGAACTGTTCATGAGCAGAGGTCCTAAAATGCCTATGGTGAAAATTTGGTGATGATACTCCATAAAATGACTGTGTTACGAGCGTGTGTTGCTCAGTTTGCATGCATGCTCACAACTTCACAAATTTATAATATTTTCACTCCAGATTTTCAACTTTACCATTGTTCTGCACCTCCTTATGAACAGTATAGCTGTCATTTTTCACATCCTGGCCGAAATGTGTTTTCACTGTTCCGACGCAGAATAGCATGGTCGCTGTGGGAAATACGTGTTCGGGACACTTTATGAAAATGACAGTGACATTGTTCATTAGCAGAGGTCCTAAAATGCCTATGTTGAAAATTTGGTGATGAAAGTTCATAAAATGAGTGTGTTACTAATGTGCATTGCGCAGCTTCCACGCATGCTCGTACCTTTGCGACTTTGCAATATTTTCACTCCAGAATTTCAGCATTGCCATTTTGCCACACCTTCTTATGAACAGTGCAGCTGTCATTTTTCACATCCTGGCTGAAATGTATTTTTGCTCTTCCGGCACACAGTAGCGCAGTCGCTGTGGAAAATCAGTATTTGGGACATATTAAGAAAATCACACTGACACTGTTCATGAGCAGAGGTCCTAAAATGCCTATGTTGAAAATTTTGTGATGAAGCTTCATAAAATGACTGTGTTACGAGCGTGTGTTGTGCAGGTTCCACGCACCATTGTAAGTTTGCAAATTAGTAATATTTTCATGCCAGATTTTCAACACTGGCATTTGTTCACACCTCCTTATGAACAGTACAGCTGTCATTTTTCATATCCTGGCCAAAATGTGTTTCTGCGCTTCCGGCATAGAATACCGCAGTCACTGTCGGAAATCAGTGTTTGGGACAGATTAGCATCGAGCGACTGGGGTGGTGACTGAGCTCAACTAGGCTGTCAGCAATGCTGTGGATTTCTTTGTGGGCAGGAAAAGGTGACAATGCAGGCAGGAGCTCAGTACAAAAGGGCAGCCTGTAGTGCCAGGAGACACAGAACGAGTGAGGGAGGGAGGGGGAGTGAGCTCAATGGAGCTCTGTTGGCACTGCTGCGGATTTCTTTGTGGGCAGGAAAAGGCAGCAATGCATGCAGGGGCTGAGTACAAAGGGCAGCCTGCAGCGGTGGGAGAAACAGAACGAGCAAGTGACAGAGGAGAGGAGTGAGCTCAACAGAGCTCTACTGTGACTGCTGTGGATTTCTTTGTGGGCAGAAAAGGGTGGCAACACAGGCAGGAGCCCAGTACAGAAGGGCAGCCTGCAGCGCCGGCAGAAACGGAATGAGCGAGTGAGGGAGGGGTAGTGAGTGAGCTCAACGGAGCTGTGTTGGGACTGCTGCAGATTTCTTTGTGGGCAGAAAAAGATGTCGACAGATGCAGGAGCCCAGTACAAAAGGGCAGCCTGCAGCACCAGGAGAAATAAAATGAGCGAGTGAGACAGGGGGAGTGAGCGACCTCAACAGAGCTCTTTTGGGGCAGCTGCAGATTTCTTTGTGGGCAGGAAAAGGTGGCTACGCAGGCAGGAGCCCAGCACAAAAGGGCAGCCTGCAACACTGGGAGAAACAGAATGAGCGAGTGAGGGAGGGGGGGGTGAGCGAGCTCAATGGAGCTCTGTCAGAACAGCTGCAGATTTCTTTGTGGGCAGGAAGAGGTGCCAATACAGGGAGGAGCCCAGTACAAAAGGGCAGCCTGCAGTGCTGGGAGAAACAGAACAAGTGAGTGAGAGCGAGGGATTGAGCAAGCTCAAAGGAGGTCTATGATGACTGCTGTGGATTTCTTACTGGGCAGGAAAAGGCAGCAACGTAGGCAAGAGCCCAGTACAAAATGCCACCCTGCAGCCCTAGCAGAAACGGAACAAGCGAGTGAGAGAGGAGTGAGCATCCTCAATGGAGCTGTGTCGGGACTGCTGCACATGTTTTTGAGGGCAGACAAAGCCAGCAATGCAGGCAGGAACCCAGTATAAAAGGGCAGCCTGCAGCAGAGGGAAACACAGAATGAGCAAGTGAGGGAGGGGGAATGAGTGAGCTCAATGGAGCTCTGATGGGACTGCTGTGACTTTCTTTTGGGGCAGAAAAAGGCAGTAATGCATGCAGGGGCCCAGTACAAAAGGGCAGCTTGCAGAGGTGGAAGAATCAGAATGAATGAGTGAGAGAGGGGGAGTGAGTGAATGGGCTCAATGGTGCTATCTTGTGACTGCTGCAGATTTCTTTGTGGCCAGAAGAAGGCGGCAATGCAGGCAGGAGCTGACTACAAAAGGGCAGCCTGCAGCGCTGACAGAAATGGAATGAGTGAGTGAGAGAGGGGGAGTGGGTGAGCTCAACAGAGCTCTGTCAGGACTGCTGCAGATTTCTTTGTGGGCAGAAAAAGACACCAAGTGAGGCAGGAGACCACTACAAAATGGCATCCTACAGTGCCAGGAGAAACAAAATGAATGAGTGAGACAGGAGGAATGAGCGACCTCACCAGAGCTCTGTCGGGACAGCTGTGTATTTCTTTGAGGCAGAAAAAGGTGCCAATGAAGGCAGAAGCCCAGTACGAAAGGGTAGCCTGCAGCGCCGGGAGAAACACAATGAGCAAGTGAGAGAGGGGAAGTGAGCAAGCTTAACGGGCTCTATCATGACTGCTATGGATTTCTTTGTGGGCAGAAAGAGGTGGCCATGCAGGCAGGAGCCCAATACAAAAGGCCAGCCTTCAGCGCCAGCAGAAACGGAATGAGCGAGTGAGAGAGGGGGAGTGAGCTACCTCAACGGACCTGTCAGTACTGCTTCAGATTTCTTTGTGGGCAGAAAAAAACGCCAACAGAGACAGGGCCCAGTACAAAGGGCAGCCTGCAGTGCCACCAGAAACAGAATAAACAAGTGGGGGTGATTCCCTCAACGGAGCTCTGTCAGGACAACTTCAGATTTCTTTGTGGACAGCAAATGCCAATGCAGGCGAAGCCCAGTACAAAAGAGAAGCCTGCAGCACCAGGAGAAACAGAATGAGCAAGTGAGACAGGCAGAGAGACCAACCTCAACGGAGCTCTGTCAAGACAGCTGCAGATTTCTTTGTGGGCAGAAAAAGGTGCCAATGCAGGCAGAAGCCCAGTACAAAAGGGCAGCCAGCAGCACCGGGAAAAACATAATGAGCGAGTGAGAGAGGGGGAGTGAGTGAGCTCAATAGAGCTCTGTCAGGACTGCTGCAGATTTCTTTGTGGGCAGAAAAAGACACCAAGTGAGGCAGGAGACCACTACAAAATGGCATCCTACAGTGCCAGGAGAAACAAAATGAATGAGTGAGACAGGAGGAGTGAGCGACCTCACCAGAGCTCTGTCGGGACAGCTGTGTATTTCTTTGAGGCAGAAAAAGGTGCCAATGAAGGCAGAAGCCCAGTACGAAAGGGTAGCCTGCAGCGCCGGGAGAAACACAATGAGCAAGTGAGAGAGGGGAAGTGAGCAAGCTTAACGAAGCTCTATCATGACTGCTATGGATTTCTTTGTGGGCAGAAAGAGGTGGCCATGCAGGCAGGAGCCCAATACAAAAGGCCAGCCTTCAGCGCCAGCAGAAACGGAATGAGCGAGTGAGAGAGGGGGAGTGAGCTACCTCAACGGACCTGTCAGTACTGCTTCAGATTTCTTTGTGGGCAGAAAAAAACGCCAACAGAGACAGGAGCCAAGTACAAAAGGGCAGCCTGCAGTGCCACCAGAAACAGAATAAACAAGTGGGGGGGTGATTCACCTCAACGGAGCTCTGTCAGGACAACTGCAGATTTCTTTGTGGACAGCAAAATGTGCCAATGCAGGCAGAAGCCCAGTACAAAAGAGAAGCCTGCAGCACCAGGAGAAACAGAATGAGCAAGTGAGACAGGCAGAGAGACCAACCTCAACGGAGCTCTGTCAAGACAGCTGCAGATTTCTTTGTGGGCAGAAAAAGGTGCCAATGCAGGCAGAAGCCCAGTACAAAAGGGCAGCCAGCAGCACCGGGAAAAACATAATGAGCGAGTGAGAGAGGGGGGGAGTGAGTGAGCTCAACAGACCTCTATCGTGACTGCTGCGCATTGCTTTGTAGGCAGAAAAAGCCAGCAATGCAGGCAGGAGTCCAGTACAAAAGGCCAGCCTACAGCACCAGCAGAAATAGAACAGGTGAGAGATGGGGAGTGAGCTAGCTCAACGGATCTCTGTGTCAGGACTGCTGCAGATTTCTTTATGGGCAGAAGAAGCCGCAGACAGAGGTGGGAGCCCAGTACAAAAGGGCAGCCTGCAGCGCCGGCAGAAACAGAATGAGCGAGTGAGAGAGGGGGAGTGACCCACCTCAACAGAGCTCTGTCGGGACAGCTGCAGATTTCTTTGTGGGAAGAAAAACATGCCAGTGCAGGCAGGAGCCCAGTACAAAAGAGCAGCCTGCAGCACTGGGAGAAACAGAACAAGCAAGTGACACAGAACCAGTGAGCGAGCTCAAAGGACCAACGCAATCAACATTCGCCATTGACAAATGCTTGTTTTAAATTGTTGTTTTTTGTCTGTGGCACACTCTTTGCATCCTGTTCCGTGTTGTGGGAGGTATTATGTTTTCACATATTATGGCTTTTTTAGAAATTGCTTTATTTATTCAGATGCTTTCTAAGTTATTAGTTGTGTTATTTTTTAAACTCTTCTGTCAGTAACCCTGCACTGTTATACTTTTTCTGTTAGCTGAGCTAAGTGGCTGCCATGCTGGGCATTTCTAAGAGATTTCAGCCTGGCACGGCAGCCAATGAATGAGCTAGTTAAGCTCATGAATAATTAATTAGATGTATAATCTGAATTTCAATCTAGAACGTTGCTTCAGTCAGAGTGAAGGTTTATGTGGCGCACAGTGTCAACCAAAGATAAGAGGCAATGGATCGGGTTAGGAAGGGGTATTCAGAAGTTACTATGGCAAGTGCAGACACCTGCATCAGGTGCAGCTTCACAATGATAATGGTACTGTAGCACAGACTAATTTGTCCACTACCATCAGAACCTCACATATGAACTATGATGCATCATCGCTGTTGCAGGAGATGTTGCACACACTACAGATAGCTGCTCCCTTTTTGTTCATGTCAGCTTTAGCAGGTAGGTAGTTGTGGAGATTGGTGTTAACTATACTAGCAGCAGATACATATGAATTCTATTGAGTGATTCTGTTACACTGCTGTATTGTTGGATATCAGTCTGAAAATGTTAAGTAACAGTTAAGGTCCTCTGGCACACTTTTGCATTTGGTTATCTGTCTGAACTTTTTTTTTAATCTCTTTATTGCATTTTGTTGTAAAAACAAATACAACGATAGATTCATCAACAGAGATGCAGGATTCTTATGCAGTACAAGGATCAAGTTATAACTCTGGTATCCCACAGCACCCCTCTACAATGTTACATCACTGGAGGCTAACCTTTAGAACAGCTAATTTTTTCAAAAACATATAAAAAAACCTGGCCTGGGCACTATATTAAGCCCAAATGAAAGGCCCTATATATTTTGAAGGTAAAGGCTGCTTTTAAAAAACTGAACTGAGAGCTTGGAAGGATGCACAATCTTGAACTGGAAACTAGGAAACTGGAGGAAGGCACAGTCTTGCTCTAATTGAACTTTTGAACTATTGAAGTCGCTAAGAACTATCCATCTTGGCAACTCCAACACCTTCTCAGTGACAAAGGATGACACCTCTTGTACAAAGCTCTGGTCCCACCCAGGTGGACGGTAGACCAAGAGCACTCTAAATTTCATGCCGTTACCTCCCCGCACCACCACATACTCAAAGGAACTGGTGTCCCCTACTGGGTGCACTGTTAGGCCCAGGCAAGGGACCACAGTTAGTCAACATGAACAAATCTGGGAGGAAGAGGGACACTAGTCCATTTACGGGAGACAGAGAATCCTAAAATAACTCACAAAATTGAATGTGGACAAGGCAATGGAACCAGATGGGCTGTATCCTAGAATATTAAGGGAACTACAGGAGGTGCTGGCTCCACCACTGGCAGGACTGTTCAACCAGTCACTCGATATGGGAGTGGTTCCAGATGATTGGAGGAGGGCATATGTAGTCCTTCTTCACAAAAGTGACAGCAGGGAGGATGCTGGAAACTATAGACCAGTAAGCCTCACCTCAGTATTGGGGAAGATTATGAATCACTACTTAAACAAAGGATAACGGAACATCTTGAAGCCAATGGAGCACAGGATCCAAAGCAGCATGGATTCACAGCAGGAAAGTAATGTCAAACAAATCTAATTGATTTCTTTGACTGGCTGACTAAGGTCATGGATCAGGGGAGCAGTGGATGTGGCCTTCCTGGATTTCAGTAAGGCCTTCGATACCATTCCACATAGACATTTGAACAAGCTGGGCAGCCTGGGAGTGGGTCACAAGGTGGTAAACTGGGTTAGGAACTGGTTGAGTGATAGAAGACAGAGGGTCATGGTAAATGGTGCTCAATCTGAGGAAAGGAGGGTGACCAGTGGGGTGCCACAGGGATAATTTCTGAACCCTGTCCTGCTAATGTCTTCATACGTAACATTGCAGAAGGGCTGGAGGGGAAGGTGTGCCTCTTTGTGGATGACACTACGATCTGCAAAATGGTGGACACTACGGGAGGGGTGGAAAAAATGAGGAGGGACCTAGGTAAACTGAAGGAATGGTCCAGAGTGTGGCAGCTGAGATTTAATGTGAAAAAATGCAAAATCATGCATTTGGGGTGCAGGAACCCAGGGGAGGTTTGCATGATGGGGGGGGGGGGAGAACTGATGGTCACCAAACAGGAAAGGGATTTTGGGGTAATCATATCTGATGACCAAAAGGTGGCAAAATAATGTGGCAAGGCTGAGGGAGAGCCAGTGGGATGTTGGGGTGCATAGGGAGAGGTATCACCAGCAGAAGGAAGGAGGTAGTGATGTCACTGGAGAGATCATTGGTGAGGCCTCATTTGGAAGACGTTGTCCAGTTCTTGAGTTGCATCTCCATGAGGACATAGACAGGATGGAGGCAGTTCAAAGAAGGGCAACAAAGATGGTGCAGGGCCTGCACCAAATGTCATATGAGGAGAGACTAGGAGACCTCAATATGTATACCCTGGAGGAGAGAATGAACAGGGGAGATATGATAGAAACTTTTAAATATCTGAAAGGCATAAATAAGGTACCGGAGGGTAGCATCTTTCAGAAAACAAGATGTCCAGGAACGACAGGGCATGACATGAGGTTGGAAGGGGGTAAACTAAGGGGTAACATGATGAAGCATTTATTCACAGAAAGGGCGGTGGATGCATGGAACAGACTCCCAGTGGAGGTGGTGGGGGCAAACACAGTGGAGTGATTCAAGTATGCATGGGACAGGCATAGGGAAACCCTAGCAATAGGTACGAGGAGGTAAAGCCGGAGATCAAGTAGGGTCTGCAGTACTACAGCAGGCAGGGAACTGGGCAAACTAGATGGGCCTAGCGGCCCTTATCTGCTGTCAGTTTCTATGTTTCTATATTTCTAAAAGTCTCTGTAAAAATAGTTCTGCCAATACTATCAGCTTGTGCTCTGTAGTCCTTAAAGTTCTTATATACTATTCTGGTTGTTAAATCATTTAAATTTATACATAATATGCAGACATATGAACTCATTTTGATTCTTTAAATTATGAACAAACTGGTAGACTGCATATATTACAAACTGAAGTTTAAGCACTGGGATATAAAAAAAATTAACGTACTTTGCTTATGAAAAATAAAATAACTTTTACCACTTACAATAAAGAGCAAAACCAGTCTTTCAGTAAATGTGGTGCATCAATTAATGTTACCTTGGAGAGAATAGGGTCCCAAACCAAGCAACACTAAGGTGCTAACTGTACTGCTGCACCTATGCAAATGATTTGTTTCCCACATGTATACTGGCACAGTAGCATATTCAATGGTTTGCAGTGGCAGTAAACAGCCCCCAGAGTGGCACCATTTGCTGTCGTGAAATCTACATCTTAATCAGGCGCTAAGCCTACTGCCCCATCTCCCTGAAGGCCCCTGTACCTAGCTGCCCCCCCTGATCACCTGGTATAGTTTAATGTAATATCCCTGGAGGTATAGCAGTATCTCTTTGATTGCATGGTTTACTTTAATGTCATATCCCTGATGGTATAGCAGTCTTCCCTCAATCACCTGGTGTACTTTAATATAATATTCCTGGTGATATAGTGGTCCCCCCCAAACACCCATTTTTCTTTACGTATGCGATCATGCTATGAGACTGTCAGAGTGTGGCTGTCAAGGAAGGGCTATGTCGGCCTGCACTTTAACAGAGACCAGCACACAGGGTGAGTGGGGTGTGTGGAGGAAAGGTCCTCGGACAGTAGACAGGTGGTGGTTGAAGTATGGTTTGGGGGGTGCGGGTCCCAATGGATCACCAGGCAACATATGTTAACTCTTTAAAACTGTATTGCTTGACCATTGTAATACGAGACACTTGAGCAAATACTTTTTAAAATTACAATAGAAGAGATTTAAACAAATATATAATTCATGAAGGACACTCATCCTTGCATCCTTGCAGCAGGGACTATCTGTCTGCATGTGTATAAATAAATTACCATATCAAAGTTAATACAAGAGTGCACAATAGATTCTACAGATACTCCATTGTTCTCCAAGTATGTCACATTAGAGTTTATAATACAATTTGTTCTTTACAGTACTAAAACGTAATCACTGAGTATTGGGTTTTAACAAGCATCATACTAGTAATAGTACGGAAAAGTCGGCAATATGACCAGCGTTTTTAGCTAACTCATTGAAAAGCCCATCTAGAGCGCTTGCTGAGTTTAAACAGGACATTGCAAGGTTCAGGTCTGGCTACCTTCACCCCTTGCAATGTTTTGTTGCCTGTAATCCCTGTGAAGAGACAAGAAAAAGACTAAAATACTTTTTTTTAAGATTTAGTCAGATGTCCCACTTATCATTAGTGTTTAGCGTTTTTATTATACTAACACATCAGCTATCTGAACAGTTTTACTCCTAATCTTCATCACTTCCAGAAGGAATATAACAAACTTCTCCAGAATGTCCATTTTCAGCATTGCAAAGTAAAGCCAATATGAATTTTGGTGGTACATACGTTCCTGTTAACTTACCTAAAAACGGTTTTCTAATTTGAATATACCATGGGCAGCGCAGTACAACATGCAATAAATCTTCGGTTTCCTGTAAATCACAATTACAATTTGCAGTTGAACCCACTTCTTTACTGTATCTATGATTTAAGACATTTCTGGGAAATGCCTCAATTCTAAATAAAGTCAGAATATCTCTCTGTTTTGGGTCCTGAGTTATATTTAAGTAACATTTCAATGAATGTTCATTTGAATTGTTTAGTAGCCATTTGGAAACTTTAAGTTTTATAATTTGCACCAAATCTTCATCTTTGTTGAATTCATTTGCTTAAGTATTTTGATAGGCCCTGCTTAACCTTATTCCTTGATCTGTTACGGTTTTAAAATTAACAGTATATGAGTTCATCAGCTAATAGAAGTTAGTTAACCAGACTTGTTATATTTATTTGAATAAATATTTTTTCTTTTTAATACAATCTAACAGTATTGTTCCCAGAGGTTGTAAAAATATTTGTAACCAAAAATTAATCAATCTAATGTGCACAATGTTAATTATGCTTACCTGTCCTTACTGTGTTGTGACTAAAGAACTGGGCCCTTGCTGGCTTTGCAACTTAGATTACAGATTAAGGAAGCACTCCCGACCAATCAGAGTGCTTCTTTCCTACGCGTATGAGACGCTCTTATTCTGTGAAGAGCATCTCACGCGCAGATGGAAACCACTTGTTTTCAGCAACGAGTGGCTCCAGGGGATGTACTAACACGTAAAACAAGTAGTTGAGCAGTACTTCAGATTAAACACACGGAAGGTAGTGGAGGTGAGTCAGGAAACCCCAAGGTAATTCTGGATAAATTTGTAAAGTTTTATAAAGGCTTATGCACTGCAGAGGGAGGGGGAAATCCTGAACTATTTTTCAACAGTTAACATTAACAGCTTAGACGCAAAATGCACATGAGAGGAGAGACAGCTGTATTTCAGGGGAAGAAGTAATAAATAGGATAAAGAATTTAAAAAACATGAAATCCTCAGACGTTGATGGATTGCTAGCTGAGTGGTATAAATGTTATGCACTGTCCATCATGACACACTTAGTGAGGGTCTTTAATGACCTGTTGGAGGGGGAGAGAGTGCTGCCCTCTTAGAACCAGGCCCAAATCGTAGTAATTCTTAAACAGCTGAAATATCCTACCAAATGTGGCTCATACTGTCTGATTTCTTTCTTGTGTATGGAAATGAAAATACCTGCAGGTATCATGGCAGCTAGACTTCAAGATCATATTGATCCAATCAACCATCCTGATCAGATGGATTTTATTAGGAGTATATTTCTTCAATATATCATTAGATGACTGTTAAACATTTCTCCTGCCAGTCCCTAGCCAAAACCACCAAAGTAGCAATTTCAGTGGATGCAGAGAAAGCATTTGATGGTAAATTGGCAACTCCTAAATTACAGTACTCTCTACGAGCCTTTCATTTTGGCCTCAAATTTAGACAGATGATTGAAACTCTGCATAACTGCCCAACAGCGTCTGTTAAAGTCAATGGCTGCATCTCAGATAGATTTGCTTTGCAAAGGGTAACAAGGCAGGGTTGCCCCCTTTCCCTGCTTTTGTTTGTGATCAGCTTAGAACCCCTGGCAACAGCAGTTAGGCAACATCTGGCAATTAAGGGCATAAAGGTGACTGCAGAAGAGCACAAACTATCACTTGATGCCAGTGATTCCCTATTGTTCCTTTCTGACATAGAAAACTCCGTCCCTGCTCTGTTAGACATGTAAGGTTTTTTTGTGCCCTCTCAGACTATAAACTCAATTACTCTGAGTTGGGGACCATTCTCATTAGTGGAAGGTACACTCCAGAATTTGAAAAAGTATTTCTCTTTTGCCTGCGCTTGAAACAATCAAATATGGTACTTGGGTATACAAGTATCACCACATACTTCTAAACTTTTTAGCCTTAATTACAAACCCCTATACAGAACAATGTTACACTGACCTGGCCAGGTGGAAGCTTTTTTCATTATCTTTATATGGATGTAGCAGTACATTTAAAATGAATCTCTTACCGAGATTCCTCTTCCTGTTTCAGACATTGCCTATACCCTTTCCTAGGCCCTTGTGGTGTGAATTTAGAAAAGACCTCTCAAATTTTACATGTGCTGGATGTAAACCCAGGGTTAAATAATAATAATTATAACTTTATTTATCCAGCGCCTTTCAAAGTTATCAAGGGGCTTTAACATAAAAAATAGATAAAACAAGATGAAGTTAAAACACAGTATAAATACAGATAATCGATAAAAATTCAGTAGATACAATGAAAGCAATCAAAGTAGGCTTGGTGCCACAGATAAGTTTTCAGGGCCTGCTTGAAACAAGCATATTTTGTCAGCAAAAAGAAAACAAGGTGTTCTGGCAATGCCAGACTTATGGTTTTATCATCTAGTTGCTCAGGTAGCTCACCTGATTACATGGGGTAAGCAACAGATCACATCCCAGTGGTAGGACATGGAAAACAGAGCAGGACTTGATGTTCCACTGTTTGCCATCCCGCTGGGTACAGTTTTCCATGCTAGTAGGCAGAAACTGTCTAACTCATGGGTGCTACATATGCTGGATGAGGTCAAATGTGCCCTGAAGATTAAGGCGGATGTGGGTCCCCTCTCACTTATTAGATATACAGAGTCCTTTATATCCCCAGCCCAGGATACAGGTTTTCAAGAATGGAAATGGAGGGGGATCATCAGGTTTGCTCAATGTATTGCAGGAAGCAAGTGAAAAGCTTTGGGAGTTGTTCAACCAGTTGGGTCTACAAAATTCTAAATGTTTCATTTACCTAAGAAATGTTATACTGGCAAGCTCCAATCTAGACAAACTAACTAGAGACCAAAACCCCCTCAGAAGCTTTTTCTTTTGGGGGGCAACCCTAAAAGTCAGATTTAAATACATCTTAGACTTGTATTCTCTCTTGTTGGCAGGTAGGATGGACACCCTTGCACAGGTCAGAAGCAGATGGGATGAAGAGTGTGGAATGGTCACAGATAAAGAAACATGGTATAGGTCTTTGAAAGTGGGCTGGAAGACTACTTCCTCCGCAGTGTGGGGAGAATTTAAATGGAAGATGGTGGTGCAGTTTTTTAATACACCCACCAATACTAAAGGCATTGCCACAATCAACACAAACAGTTGCTGGAGACAATGTGGGGATAAGGGTCTGCATCTACACATATTTTGGAAATGCCACAGAATACAGAATTACTAGGAGAACATACAGGATAAAATTCAAGGGACACTGAGGTTAACACTACCATTTACTTTTTAGTGTTTTGTTCTGGGTATTTTTCCTGCTACACTGAAAAATAAACATGTTTGGTGGTTGTACTGCATTTTAAACACAGCTGCTTTGAAATGTATACCCCTACTATGGCTCTCAGACGTGACTCCCCAGGTTTCCACCTGGATTAAGAGGGTGCAAGAGATTTGTGAAATGGAGCAAATCATGTTAGACCTTCAACTCCATCAAGCCCCAATTTTGGACCTCTGGAGACCCTGGGATATTCACACCCTGGTCAGACAGACACTCAGCTCTGACTGAGGAAAGTTACATATGGACTCAGGGTTTTTGTATGGGGTTCAGGACATATCAGTCCAGACCCTGGTGCATTCACTGTCTCAGTTCTGTTACACAGTGGACTGCATAATTCTGCACAGTTGCTACTTTTTGATTAGGAGAAACCATGTAAGTTTCCAGTGATTGTTCTTTATAATTATTTTCCTTCATATCGAGCACTACCTAATATGTTCTCAGTCTAATGTCTCATGTATGTTTACATTGATTGCTCAATCAAGGTTGCATTATAAAAAAAGTATTAGGGTGAACAGGTTACCTTGCAGATGCTGAGATGGACTTAATGAGATCTGGGCAGCATGTCCTGCCAATGTCAGACACTGGGTTGACTCCTGTCAGAGTCTTTCAGGTTGTCCTTTGTGCTTGGTCCTTAGTACGGAGCACTGCGGAAGGAAGGGACTTTTTCAGGGTTATACAAACAGTATGCAAATGGTGGGTGGCTGTCGGATTTTAATTAACACACAGGTCTGCTATATATCATTCTTGTTCATACTGGTGCTCTAACCACTAAGCGATAAGGCTAGTGCCCTTCACTGCCAGTAATAGAGTTCAAATTTAAATCATGGGTCACCACTTTGGCTTAACCGTCTGCAAGTCCTTCCAAAGCAAGAATTATAACTTTTCAACTGACCACAACAGACTCACTAAGTCCCTACTTGTAGGTGTGCCTAAACAGCACATTGAGGTACTTAAGGGACTTGTTCAAGGTCAGACAAACAGTACGCAAGTGATGGGTAGCTGTCAGATTTTAATTCACACAGGGCTTCAAAATATTACCCTGGTTCTCACTGGTGCTCTAACCACCAAGCCATGAGGGCTAGTGCCACTCGCTGCCAATGCTAGCAAATTTAATTAGGGGTCACCAAGTTGGCCTGCCCCCTCTATAGGTCCTTCCAAAGCAACAGTTTTTATTATTTTATTAATCATCTACAACATGCCCACTGAGCTGAAGCTTATAGCTGTGCCCCTGGTGCACAGTGAGGTGCTTGAGGGGCTTGTTCAGTGGGGGTCACATAGATAATGTACAAGCTGTGGGTGAATGTGGGATTTTCAAGCATAGGTCTGCTGTGTATTAGTATTGACACTGGTGCTCTCCTAGGCTATCTAATGCTGCTGTCACTGTCAATGGTAGAGTTTAAATCTCGGGTGAGTGAGCCTAACCCTCTTTGAGTTCAGTGATTATTATAATCAGCCATGAAAGAAAGTTAAACATTACTGACACAAATCTCTCCTCTCCATATCTCACCCTTTTGTTTAGACAGGGACTTTGTTGTTTGTTTTTCCTTCTCCCTATCCTATAAAGCTGCAACTTTAATTGTACTCTGTCAGGAATGAAGAGCACTCAAGTTAATGAAATGGCGGTGCCCGGGTCTAGCTGCAGATGATGCTGCTCAATTAATTTACTTGATTTATTTATTTTTACTCAGTGATGGGCTTAATTCAACTGCAACACCTGCAGGCTAAAGTATTTACGCAGCAGCAAGAAACAATGCCTGCTTTGGTCTGCAGACTGTCTGCTCTATGGACTCAGGGCAGCTGACTGGGGCCATCTTTGTTGACCTCTCCAGGGCCTTCGACAGAGTTGACCACCAAATCCTCTTAAATAGGTTTGCAGAAATAGGAATTACCAGAATAACTCTGAAAATGATTTTGCTCATATTTCAATCTCACATGCAACTTACTGCCATAAATTGTATGGAATCTTCACTATTGCCAGTAGTCCAAGGAGTACTACAAGGTTTGATCTTAGGATCATTATTTTTTTTTGATATTTGTAACAATCACACAGGAGTGTGGTGTGCATATTTATGGAACACATACAAACAGTGGTAAGAAAGAAGTAAGTGCCTCAGCTGGGTCTTGAACCCAGGTCACCCAGAATACCGTTCTGATTGCACTAACCAGTTGCACCACTGAGACAACTGGAACCTGGGCTGTCCCCAAGCACATTACTCTTTCTCAAATGCACAACCCAATGGCAACACAAATATTTACTTGTAACAATTTACACAGGAGTGTGGTGTGCATATTTATGGAACACATACAAACAGATGTGAGAAAGAAGCAAGTGCCTCAGCTGGCACGTGAACCAAGGCCACCTGGAATACCGTTCTGATTGCACTAATCAGATGCGCCACTGAGACAATTGGTAAAGTAAATATTTGAGTTGCCATTTGGTTGTGCATTTGAGAAAGAGTAATGTGCTTGGAGACAGCCCAGGTTTCAGTTGTCTCAGTGGCACAGCTGGTTAGCGCAATCAGAATGGTATTCCGGGCAGCCTGGGTTCAAGTCCAGCTGAGGCACTTACTTCTCACCTCTGTTTGTATGTGTTCCATAAATATGCACACCACACTCCTGTGTGACTGTTACAAGTAAATATTTGTGTTGCTAATGGGTTGTGCATTTGAGAAAGAGTAATGTGCTCGGGGACAGCCCAGGTTCCAGTTGTCTGAGTGGTGCAGCTGGTTAACGCAACTGGAACGGTATTATCTGTGCAAATGGTTTAATGTCAACAATTGTATCTTTTGTGTTCTGTAAAATGTGTTGTCATGAGTCTTATGTGTATGTTTGTAATTTGTTTACCAAGGGTCACTATTTCAAATGAGCTTGTTCAATGGTTTAACCCTTAATAAAAATGAAAAAATGAAAAATAAAAATGCTCTGGTCCACAGGTACTTACTGTAGCTGATGCTGCTTATTATACAATGGGGGGTTAGAAATCCTGTGATCTGATTGGTTGACAGGGGTCTTTACCTGTGGGTAAATGCCACCATAACCCATGGGTGCTAGCCACCCCAGCCGACTGCCAGACCAAAAAGAAAAATCAATGACCATCTTTCTTTTTTTTTTTCCAGTTCTGCTAAGCTACAAACTTTACTTCCTACCGTTAATTCTTAAAGCACAACAGTCCCCAAACTCGGTTTCCCTAACACAAAAGATTTTTTTTTACAGTTGGTCCTCTATGACCACTTTGATCTTCCTCACCTGTCACCATATGTTTTTTTTTCTATCGGTGTGGCTTTGTCCCGTCATTCCACACAGCTCTTTAACTGCCAGCTCCACAGTACACATTCCTTCATAGCGCTCCTTTACAGTCATTCTAAATGGACCTGGCATCCTGCATAATAAATACCTGCTTTCCCAATCACTTTAAACAAACAAAACAAAAAAAACACCATGTCGGACCCTCACTTCCACTGACTGCAAAAGTGACAATAACCCCAAAACCAGACCCTAAACTACGGCAGCCCTTCAGCGTGTACAACTACTGTTTGTTCCCTCACATATATTTAATTCCAGAGCCACTTAAAACTCACACCAGGCTCTCTCTTAAAAAATATTAAGTGTATGTGTATATTTGTATGTGGGTGTGCTGTAAGAGGGTCTGTCAGCTGTGGGTGGGGGGGGGCAGATGTCTTCGGCCATAATCTGCCTAACAACAAGGCATTGTATAGCAAGGAAAAAGGACATTACAAAAAAAGCTTTCAAAACAGTAACTAAAACTTTATAAATGATTTTTTTATTACAACTTAATTTATAATATCAATAATCCAATTCAGGATGTGGGTTATGGTGGAATTTACCTACTTCTGGTATGGTTAAGTCATTCGGCCTGAGGCCTTGTGCTCAAACCCCACCAGGCATGAGTAAATGCCACCATAACCCACACCCTGTCTTGGAATATTGTTTAAATATATATTTGTTTAGTTCATTCTGTGAATGACTTGATGAGACAGAGAACAAGATACCTTCAGCACCTTCCCGATGTAGGCTATATTTGTCACTGCAGCCTATCTACAACCCATGCTCCAAACTCACTTTCCCTTCCCCTCTGCCACCCTCTATTTTTGCCTCAAGAGAATGTATTTATTCCTTTGATTCCCCTTGGTCTGAATTTTTTTTTTTAATGGAGAGAGAGAGATAGACTTCAGCTGAGAAGAAGAAATGAGTCAGGAGAACTAAAAAGCACCTTTTGAGTGCAGTTCCATCACACTGTTTGCTGGACCAAGCTGTTGCCTAAGCTGCTTCTTTTTCATTCTTTCCAAAATGTCTGCCATACACTAAGCAAGAAGCAACTGATGCAGCCAGCAGCTTAGAAGAACCATGTGGGTTTCCGAGTGTCCAAACCAATCGAGTCCCTCTTACAGAGTGTACAGATTCCTCCAACCAGTCCCATCATTTTAAGCAGTCAGTCTGTCTGATCCCTCCCTCGTACTGCTCCTCTTCCACCCACCAACACTGGTAAGTGATATGAGTGTGACACACTACATTCCTAATCTGCTGTTCCTTGCTGCCTCCCACTGCTGTGCTGAACAGCCAATATCACAGAACCGTGATCGTGATTCAAACCAATTTGAACTAGAGAAGTTGTTTGGAAGTGGCTTGATTGCTGCTTACATTGCTGGATCAGAGTGTTAGGATTTTCTCTGAACTGGCTCACCCTATAGTATGTACATAATGAAGACATTCAGTGACTGGCAGTCCCCTGCCCCAAAAATCACTCATCTACCAGTAGTTGCCAAATTCTTGCAGCACTTCATTTGAGCTCCCTTTGTTTGGGGCTTAAAATACAATATATAACAAGATTGTGATATGCTGTGTTTTGAACTTTTTTCTGAAATGCTGCTTTTAAAGAGTTAAGCAATAATTAGGCTTGGCAGTTTGTGATTAATATCGATATCCGTCGATTTACATCGAAAAGCTATTTGTTAATTACGTGAAAATCTGTTTTAAATGGAATTTCATCGAAATGGTATTACTTCATATAACACTTGAAAAGCGTTCTGTTTAAAATTATAAAACCTGGTGATTTCGATCGAACTGCCTGCCTCTCATATCCAGCATTTCAGCTTCTGCGCTTCCTATTCCGAACCACAAGCTAAAGTAAAGTAAAGTTATGAGAGGCAGGGCAGTTTACGATCAAAATCACCAGGCTTTAAAATTTAATCAGAATGTTTTCACTTGCTGAATCCCCATCTAAAGCACCAGGCAATTAAAACTTTAATCAGAAACGTTCTCACTTGCTGAATCCCCATCTAAAGCAACAGGCAATTAAAACTTTAATCAGAAACGTTTTCACTTGCTCTTCACTTGCTGAATCCCCATATAACGCAACAGGCAATTAAAACTTTAATCAGAAACGTTTTCACTTGCTGAATCCCCATCTAAAGCACCAGGCAATGATGTATTGAATTCCATTAACACCTAATTACTAGTTGCTGCATAGTTCTGTGGTTTCCCGTGCCCTCTGAGCTGATAATAAAATAAAAAAGAAGTGTTTTAATCAGACCTCAGATTTCAGATCAAGCAACACATCCAAACAGCATGGGTCAAAAAAGAAAATGTGCAGACGAGTATTGCTCTGAATTCCCTGAACTGGAATTAAAAACTGTCAAAAAGACTGGTGATGGGGACAGTATTGACAATTTACAATGCAAGATTTGTAAAACTGAAGTATCTGGTCAGGCAAATCGCATTTCTGAGCATTTTAACAGCAAGACACACCTGAGGCTAAAGCAAAGTCTGGGCATTATCTCACAGCCCTCAATGGAATCGTTTATGGGCCGCATGAAGCAGAAAAAAGAAGAAGCTGCCGACTTCCCACATGATCTTGTTAGGGCTTTGTGTTTTGAAGCAATTCCGATGAACGCAGCCCGGGGGTCCAGCTATCTGATGTGTGTTCTAAGAAAATATGCACCAGCTGGGAGAACATGTCCAAAAAGACGTCAGCTGGAGGAGAAATATATTCCAGAGGTATTCATGCATCACAAAGCAAGAATAAATGAGCTGCTATCTGGTGAGCAATTCTCTATTGTTGTTGATGAAACACCTGAATTGGCAGGTCTACCTGCTATTAATGTTCTGAGAGTTTTTTACTCATCTGAAAATAGATCCATAAACTGTCTGCTACTGAAATCAACAGTTGTTATGCAGTGCAATGCTGGTGTAATCTCTAACTTACTCCATGACATGATGAGAGACTATTGCTTGTCTTGGTCTGATTGTGTCTCAATAAACACTGATTCAGCAATGTACATGCAGAGAATGATTAAAGACCTTAGAGACATTTACCCACATTTGCTGCACATACCCTGCATCGCACATTTATTGCAAGTAGCTATCGACCATGCTATTAAAACAGAAGAATTTTGTGATGTAAATGAAATTGTGGTACATTTTCCAGCTCTATTTAAGAGTGCTAATAAACTGAGGAGAGCGTTTTTTAAAGTGTGTGCAAACAATGGTGTTCCAGTACCAGTACGAAACTCCCCCCCCAGAGTTGTCCCTTGTCATTGGTTTTCCTGGTTAGAAGCAGCACAGTACGTTCATGCGCATTGGGATAGTGCGTGTGACTTTTTAATTAATGAGGAGGTAGAGCATCAGTCTAAAAAAGCCTCCAAATTACGGAGACTTGTAACGGATGATTCCAGTCAAAGAGATCTTTACTGCAAGCTTACATTTCTATGCAGTTTTCTAGGAAAAAATCCATGTGATACATGCACAGATGGAAACCAAAGCACCACTAATTCACAAAATTAACAGACTACTAAACTTCGATCTGAGTGTGGCAAGCGATGTCAAAAGTTCACTAAAAGATGTTGATTTAAAGTCAATGGGATCCAAACGACAGTCCCTGTCTGCAGCAATGCATTCTTTCTCAAGAAATTTTCATTCAAAGCTAAGCGCAACACTTGCACGAAATGTGCCTGAAGGACTTTATGGTTCTTGGTCATTGTTTGACAATTGCAGGATGTTTGATCCCTTTATAAAGAAACAGCTCTCTGCTGATATCTCTAAATATGTTTCCATAAGCAACACTTTCCACTGCAAAAAAGAAGACTTTGAGCGGGACTTTAGTTTGTATATGAAACTTGAGGTTCCTTCAGACCGCACGATCTCTCCGATGGAGTACTGGGAGAGTGAGATGCTAAACCTACCTGTACTTTCCAATGTTGCTTTGTGGGCACTGGCTATGCCAGTTACATCTACTGCTGTAGAGCATTCCTTTAGTCTGTACAGAAAAGTTCAAGATAAACTCCGAATGCGCTTTTCAGAGGAGAGACTGGGGATGCTAAACATTTTGTACCACAACAAGGATATAACAGGAAGTTTTGATGCATTTAGTGAGACAGATATAAAAAAATTCCACAACTAAATCCAGCACAGATTTGCACTTTGGGGCGGGGGGGAGCATGTGGTATTGTCTTTGTATAACTCTGTGTGTCTCCATATGTTGTAATGTTGTAGTGTCTCTGTGTGTGTTGTAGTGTCTTTGTATAACTCTGTGTGTCTCCGTATTTTTTTTACCATAAAGATCGATTTTAATCAAAATAAAGACCTTAAAATAAACATCGATTTTAGCTGTCGAAATTTGTTAAAAATAAAAATTGAAAACTGCCAAGCCTAGCAATAATGCATGACAGAGGTATGCATCATGATGGGATAATGCCACATCTCGGGTGATTGTGCAAGAGGCCGCAGGCTGAGTGCATCCAACACCCAAGAAGTGAATTATTCGCATGGCACACGCCTTTGGAGTACATTATTGCTATTATAAAATGACTTGTTTGTTAAATAAAATAAAAAAAGACTAAAATAAAAGTACATTTTTAAATTCCATTATTAATGGTTATTTTGGTGCGTAGGCATACAAATGTAAATAAAAGTTTTTCAAAATTGTTTTTTGGCCAGTAAGTGGTGTTCTGTCTGTCTGCTTCTCTATTTCTCTGTATTTCTATCTCTCCCCCCCCCCTTGTCTCTGTCTTGCTCTTTCTGTCTCTTTGACTGTCTCGCTGCTTTGCTTTCTCACTCTCCCAAGTTTCCTCTGTACTGCAGTAAAGCTGTCTGGCTCCCTACCAACATTCTGTCCATTGTGGAAAACCTGAACATGGAAGATGGAATGATTTGTTTTATGCCGTGTGGTCATGTAGATGCCAGACCTATATACAGTGAAGCTGTGCTGGGATAACATTACTGATATATAGGGGCATTAATAAATAACACCCAAGGACATTTTTTTTGCTGTTGTTTAATTGTTAATCACAATCTCCAAATTAGAAGCACATTGTACAAAAAAGGCAGATACACTGAGGACTTTGCTTGAAAGAGCTTCACCAGAGGGCAGGAGCATAGCACTGGGGCCTTCCAGGGCCAGGACCAGTAATCTGCCGGGCCGCTGCCACTGCTTCATTACTCCGACGAATTTAGGGGCTTGCTATAGTTGGCTGCCCCTGTTTGAATTTCCAGTTGTGGATTTATCGCTGTTGACAATTGCAATCCCCTGGGCGGCTGAGATAGCCGACGAAGATCTTTGGAGGTTATATTGTTGTTAGGAACAGGAACAGTGGAGAAGGGAATCTGTTTTTTTAAGAGAAGACCTTGGATTAACTGGCAAGAAATTATACTTGAATTGTTGGCAGTCTGTTGAGAGATCATCAGGATTAGTGGGTACATGAAGACCAGCTTGATTTGGAGTAGGGAGCTGGTGCCCTGATCCTGTGGGTAGGCTGACTGTGGTGTGTGGCTGAGTGGGGTTCCTGGTTCTATTTTGCCAGATAGCTGGCAATTTAGGCTGGTGTCCCCTTAGGTTTTCTCCATGAGGCCTGCTTATAAGTGGACCTTGGTGGGGGCCTGTAGCAGTGGCTGTGGGCTTTCAGTTTGGCCTCCCAGAAGGATTTGTTGGGGCCCGCTCCAACTCCAGAGCAATTAAGACTTGTAGTGGATTATCCTGGACCTGTCTCCTGCAAATACGGTCAGACCTATCTATGTTTTTCATTTATAAGCGTAAGGCCTTCACCTCTGCCTTTTTGCAAAATGACAGGTGGCATGCTGTTGAAGCTGGCAGCAGTACCTGGTGGGGACTGGGTTCGGGGAGGACTAGGTTACTTGGCACAGGGGGTCTAGGTTTGGCTACTCTGCACAGGGGCACCCAAGTAAATCTGAACACAGGAAGCAATAACTGTAATGTCCAAAACCGGGAATGGGAATCTACAGTGTGGCTTTTATTCACATCCAAACTGAACAAACAAAGCATTGATGGACCCCCAAGGGGCTACATTCCTGGTAATGCAGACTAGCGATAACAGAACACTTCTTCACTATTCTAGCCCTCAGGATCTGAACCCACCAGGCACACAGCCTGGACAGGCACACAGCCTGGACTTGCACGCAACTTTGGGCACACAGCCTGACTTGTACACTACTTGGGTTTTCCCCATGGCCCGCCCCCCACCGCCACTTGATCCGTGGTCCATATGGGAATGAACCAGTTTTCCTGTTGGTGGCTCCCCAAACCACCTTAGAGCCTTCAACTCCTAAAGGGAAATTTCCTTCCATCTCACATCTGGGTACTTCCCTCATCACTGGCCAAGTGCATGAGGTAAAGTAGAAATCCACAGAGCAAATCCGTAGAGGTAGACCTGGTTACTAAAGATGGAGGGTCTCCCACCTCCAGCTCCCACAATCCATACCCGGCCATTTCTCTGGAAACTAAACAACGCTTTTGAAAGCTGGGCAATGTAGATTATTGGGTAGATGTATGTCACATCTCCTCTACATGTCTTGGCTTTCCCTTTGTGCTGGACTTGAACATACTTTTACTTTTGGCTAAGCCTGTTACTCTAGGCCTCCCACTACTTCAGTAGTCCAATCCCCACTTTAACACAGTTCAGGATGAAACAAGGGCCCTTTAGAAAGGACAGAACTCACCCTCTGGTTGTAGGTGCCCCACAGGTGAATCTCGAACTCTTCTTGTACCCCACACACGTGGACAAAATAAGGCAGCTTCTTCACTAGCAGTAGACAGGGGGTTACCCCTGGAATAGCAGGCAAACCATCCTGCCCCATCCCACAGAGACCCGAATCAATGGTCTCCACCACTTTAAAGAATAGCTTACTGTGTCTCTCTTTAGGCGGAAACACACACCTTTCCCTAAATGTAGCCCTGTTTCAGGGCTGAGGCTCCATGAGCCTGAGCACAGAGTAGCTGTGCTCCTCTCACAACAATCTCCAACTACAGACTACTTCCAACTGACTGTTCAAACCTCCCAACATTCTACTCTAACTCCCTTCTGCAGATTCCATTGTGGCTCATGCAGCTACGATAGGTCTATGATGATGTCATCCCTCAGTCTCAGCTGAGACTGAGAACAGAGTGAGGCAGTGTGAAATCCATTTAACTGGAGTTTCACAAGCTGCCTTCCCTGCCTACCACTAGGTCTTAGTGGGATTCTAGTAACCCCGGGTAACAAGGGGGTTACACTCGCCCTTGACCAGAAAATGACCATCCGCAGTCATTGTTTACCCATCTTAGGCCATCCCACCCTATGTGCTACCTGAGGAGGGGGGTGATCAGGCCCCCTCCTACCATGTGCGAGCACAGGCAGGCAACACTAAGGGCCTAGAGGCCTTTAGCTGACATATCAGCCTCTACTCTACCCACTTACTATGAGTGCCTAGTGGCTCTGGTAGAACTGTCCACAGCATAGCCCTAATAGCGCAGCACTGTAGTCCCTACGGCCGTTCAGGACCACAGCCTGTCTATCCCCCCAGCCCCCTAGGGAAAATCTGTCTGCCTCTAACTTAATATGCAAAACAAAAACAACCCGGGGACCTCCTCGACCTTGGGCACCCTACAACCACACACCAAGTAACTAATACCACACTATTACCTTACTGCCTCCCTACCCCCACAACCACACCTGTGGAAGGAAAGGGTTAATACAGTAACAACAACAATAACAACCACAGTACTTTAAATTACTACACACTAAAGTACTAGTGAGGAACTCCGATGATCCCCTCCTCCTCTTCTTGTCTTCTCTTCTATCTTCTTCAGGAACACCTGCAAGAAAAAAAAGACAACACACACTCCTAATCTGCATACACAGTCTACCTAAACCCCTACCATAACACACTGAAGAATCCCAAAAAGATTTTTTTAGAAAAGGTAGAAAAACAGTATATACACTAGGAAACAGTAGAAAACAATGACATTATTTACAATACACATTTGGGGAGGATGGAGTGCCCTAAAAGTCCCAACTAGTGACCACAGTGCCCGAAGGCTAGTCCATTAAAGAGTCTCTCCTGGGCCGGAGCCTGGTGAAACACAGTTCTAGCAGGCCAAAGTCCCAAAGGGGAGAGTCTTTGAGGACAGTTCACACATTCTGGAATCTGCTAGTATAGGGTGTGTACTGCAATGTCATAAAGATAGAAAAGTTCGGACTTACCAGCCCCTTGTAGAATGAAAAATCTGCACTAACCTGCTCCTCAGCTGAAGACTCTCCCTGGCAGCATTTCTTCTGATACAGCTGGGCGGACATCTTCCGGGAACTATAGGAGGGCACATCTGGGAAGTGCTGGGATGATATAATCTCTGGAGATGGAACCTTGGAACAGGAACAAAAAAGGAAAACAGCTGGTCTGACATCATACAATTAGCAGGCGATGAAGCAGGATACAGCTGGGCTGGTGTCCTCTCTGGATCTGAAGTCATTTGGTGGGCCAGTCGATGGATTCTGGAAAGGCCAGTACACTGTAGAACTGATGAATGTGGGGCACCTGAGTCCTGGATGCACATACTGGCGGATCAATAAAGGCACTGCACAGGCTGGTGTGGCAGTATTGACTACCACTGCCCGGCTTTCCATCTAGTAGGCACGGGCACATTTGACGGGAGGTCCTTGCATTGAGGCCAATAGTACAGGGGATCAGGAGCTTGAATTATTACCCCATCTGGGCGCACATAATTCATGCAGTGGAAGGTTTCACGTCCCTCTCCGTCCACTATTCGCACTCTGTCCATAAACAGTGTCCTGCCTCTCTTCCACTGGGTATATTTCTCATGAAACAGTCTGCTCCTGACATGCTTGTTTGCACCAGGATGCACACATTTCATTGCTTTGGCCCAGATTCAGGATTTCCTGCTGTTCTCAATCTCCTCCCAGACTCTCCGAGGAAAGGTAGGAAAGGTCATCCCATAGATCTCATTCGCCTTCCTACGAACCAGTCTCTCCTCTTTACTAGCTTTGGTCAACCTGAGACCGCTGGCCTGGCTTGGGGGCAGCCAGTCCTGGTTCTGCCAGCTACACATCCTCAACGAGATTAAAAACGGATCCCTGACTTCTTCTTCTTGCATAGCCAGGGCAGTGACATCACCACTCTTTTCCATGCATTCTTCCGAGGCAAGAGCTTGAGGCTGTGTACCCGTTCCTTTTTCACAAGGCCACATAGGTTCTCCCTCATCTTCCTCCTCACTGAGGATCTGAGCCCAGGAGTGAGCAGTTGTTCTCATTCCTGAGACTATCCACTCATCACTAGGCATGGAGGTCGACACCTCACATTCAAAGGCCTCCCGCACCTCATCTTCTCCTTTGAGACTTGGGCTAGGCCCCCCCCTTCAGGGGTCTACTGATGCTTTATCTGAACTTTCCTTTGGAGATCCAGCATCCGAAACTTCAATATCTGGTTCTGTCTCTAAATTTGCACCCTCTTGCTGTGTGCCACATTCCCTCGAGAGGCCTTCTTCAACAGGCTCCGCCTGGTGCTGTGTGCTGCCAACTACTGATTCCTGAACCTTTGTCCATGTGGGAGCCAAACGAATCTGGGGCACTTTATACAAGCCATATTTCTCTAGGCACCCTGAACAGTGAGGTATCATGAAGACGTCCCTTCCAGCGTTTAAGCAAATTTGACACACATGCACTGGATATCCAGGAATCGCCACATGAGGAGGCAGTTGTCCTCCATAATGACACCTTTCAATCTCCCTTAATCAATTTACTACTGCTGTTACTGCAGCCCGGGCGTGATCCAGGTAGCGAGCTGGTCCTGAGGCCATAACTGCAGAAAAAACAAACAAAAGCTCACTGTTACTGAAAGTCCCACTTTACTGAACACTCTCTTTACTTTTAACATGACTCCTCTGCTGCTGTATTTACTTTACTACCCCACCCTGTAATGGCGGCGGCAGCACTCCTGCGCATCAACATTCAGAAATTGGGTCAAGCCACTGCGCATCCAATTTACACACACTACTGATAACTTTTGCTCAAGCTGCACAAACTTGCACTGTTCTTTTTCTAACACATTTACATGATTTGCCATGGACTCTTCACTTGCTGGAAACATTTCTTTAACTCACAGTCCCTTAAAGCCTCAGGATTTCAAGCATAGGATTGCCTGTAAACTAGTGCTGCACATTTAGCTACAACTCAGTCTCTCTCTGGCTTTAAAACTTTAAACTGATGCTGAACTCGTAACTGTGCACACAGTCAATGGTCTAGCAGACTTGCACTTGCTGGTAAAACTTGACACAATTGTTATTTGCAAAGTGACTACACTGCTGCACACATATTCAGCTGGCTTTTGGCAGAAAATCACTGTTTGAGCAACTTTTACCGTTGGTACTCACTGTTATCAGTAGCTGTTAGCTGCGATGGAAAAACGGCCTGCAGCCAGTCTTGGAGGCCTCAGAAAGAAAATGGGTGGGCAGTCCAGCCGATCGTCTCCCCTATCACCACATTCACAATTCAGTCGATCGAGATGCAGGTTGAGCCCGATTTTGAGCAGCAAAGTCTATTTTTGAAAGTTTTACAGCGCTTTTTAATCACCGCGACGCTCCTCCACTAGACCAGTACATGCACTCCACTCACACTCCCTCTCGAATGCTGGGCAGTCACTGTAGAGCTGGCTGAGGGGCGGGACGGATTGCAGCCTCACCAATCACACGACGCCATGCAAATGAGCCTCTTCTTCCTCACGAGTGCTCTTCTCTTCACAGCGATCGTCGAGCAGGCAAATTTAAACTGCAGAAACCACTTTTTTTTTTCTTCAACTGACTCCACGGCGGGAGCCCATTTCAGCCATTTAGCATGGCCATTCACACAGCAAGTTTCTCAGTTCACTCAAAAGCATTTCCAACGTCCAGGGCACAATTTTCCTGTTGCTACCTCTAGTCTTCCACACTTTCCTTTATCACCACAGTTCTTTAAAAAGCATTTCCAATGTCCAGGGCACAATTTTCCTGTTGCTACCCCTAGTCTTCCACACTTTTCTTTATCACACACAGTTCTTTAAAAAGCTGGCAAAAACGCTGTAAACATTTGATGCAGGACAAGGGCATACTTTTTCAGCTTTACTGCTCCTTGGTAAACAGTTGGCATTTTAACAGCAGCATAAGATCCACAGCACACAGCGACACACTAGTTAGCCTTGCCTCAGCTTTTTGGGCTACCCACTGCCAGATAGCCAAAACGCAAACCCCTTGTCCGAGCACCTTCCACCCTAAATTAAAATCCAAAGCAGTGCCTCCATTTTTGTAACCCCCGGACCCCTGTCTTTTTGCAAAATGACAGGTGGCATGCTGTTGAAGCTGGCAGCAGTACCTGGTGGGGAATGGTTTCTGGGAGGACTAGGTTACTCAGCACAGGGGGCCTAGGTTTGGCTACTCTGCACAGGAGCACCCAAGTAAATCCAAACACAGGAAGCAGTAACTGTAATGTCCAAGACCAGGAATGGGATTCTATAGTGTGGCTTTTATTCACATCCAAACTGAACAAACAAAGCATAGATGGACCCCCATGGGGCTACATTCCTAGTAATGCAGATTAGAGATAACAGAACACTTCTTCACTATTCCAGCCCTCAGGCTCTGAACCCACCAGGCACACAGCCTGGACTTGCACGCAGCTTGGGGTACACAGCCTGACTTACACTACTTGGGTTTTCCCCATGGCCTGGCTCCCCCGCCGGCCACTTGATCCGCGGTCCATATGGGAATAAACCAGTTTTCCTGTTGGCGGCTCCCCAAACCACCTTAGAGCCTTCGACTCCTAAAGGGATATTTCCTTCCATCCTACGTTTGGGTACTTCCCTCATCACTGGCCAAGTGCATGAGGCAAAGTAGAAATCCACAGAGCAAATCTGTAGAGGTGGACCTGGTTACTAAAGATGGGGTGTCTCCCACCTCCAGCTCCCACAATCCATACCCAGCCATTTCTCTGGAAACTAAACAACTCTTTTGAAAGCTGGGCGATGTAGATTACTGGGTAGATGTGTGTCACATCTTCTCTACATGTCTTGACTTTCCCTTTGTGCTGGACTTGAACAAACTTTTACTTTTGGCTAAGCCTATTACTCTAGGCCTCCCACTACTTCAGTAGTCCAATCCCCACTTTAACACAGTTCAGGATGAAACATGGGCCCTTTAGAAAGAGCAGAACTTACCCTCTGGCTGCAGGTGCCCCACAGGTGAATCTCAAACTCTTCTTGTATCCCACACACGTGGACAAAATAAGGCAGCTTCTTCACTAGCAGTAGCCAGGGGGGGTTGCCCCTGAAATAGCAGGCAAACCTTCCTGCCCCATCCCCTGAGGGATGGGGCACAGATACCCAAATCAGCAGACTCCACCACTTTAAAGAATAGCTTACTGTGTCTCTCTTTAGGTGGAAACACACACCTTTCCCTAAATGTAGCCCTATTTCAGGGCTGAGGCTCCAAGAGCCTGTGCACAGAGCTGCTGTGCTCCTCTCACAACAATCTCCAACTGCAGACTACTTTCAACTGACTGTTCAAACCTCCCAGCATTCTACTCTAACTCCCTTCTGCAGATTTCATTGTGGCTCATGCAGCTGTGATAGTTCTATGGTGATGTCATCCCTCAGTCTCTGCTGAGACTGAGAACAGAGTGAGACACTGTGAAATCCATTTAACTGGAGTTTCACAAGCTGCCTTCCCTGCCTACCACTAGGTCTTACTGGGATTCTAGTAACCCCGGGTAACAAGGGAGTTACATAAGTTGGTTAGAAGGCAGTGAGAGTGCCTTCTTTCTTTTGTTTCCGGAACAGTGAGAGTGTGTTGTGTTAAAAATAGTGCCTGGACATATCTTCAGTAATTCCACCCCTGGTAGTGAGAGTACTTTGGGGGTTGGGGAAATTACTGTGACTTTTTGCACTTACCAATCTCCTTTGGTGGTGTGAGGACCACTGGGGGCTGGAAACCTCAAGTTTATTTGTAATTTGACTGGGTTTGTGAGTCTGTAGCATTGGGAGGAGGGGAAGGCCCCCTTTGGGATTTATCTGTGCCCCTTAATCCGCTGCTGTGTTGGAGACCTCCTGAACTGTGTTCTGTATGTTGCGTGATTGTTATCTGGACTAAAGCTTGCTACCTATCAGCAGCTGAGGATTAGCTTTCCTACGGAAATTTTGTGGGATTTATTATTTTGAGTTATTTTGTTTTAGCTGTATTAATCTGTAGGTCAGCTAAGTGTTGCGATGTGCTGGAGGCCTGCCCCCACAGTCGTGCGCTACTCCCCCTCTGCCATTCACACCCTCCACCCTTTTTTTCCTCCCCCATTGTAGTTTACAACTTGCCAGCGCTGTTGGGTGCTGGGTATTGCTCGCAGGGGCAGGAGAAGGGCGAGGGGTGGTGAACAGTGGAGGGTGAATGAGCGTGGCCACTAAATTGGGGTCATGAGATCCAGGAGTCACCCTGGGGTGAAATAGAACCCAGAACGTGGTTTACCATGCCTGGTTTCCATACCCAAGGACACCACCAATACTGGTGGGCAGGTGGCCCGGGCAGCCGTGGAAGTTCATCCAACTCGGACTGTGTTATGCAATGCCAGATCTATCAAAAAGAAGACTGCAATTACTGCAGATCTTGTAGAAAGGGTGGATCTGGCTTGCATTACCGAGACCTGGCTGGATGAGAATTCTGGCCCCATTTTGGCGGCTCTAATTCCGGCCGGGTACTCGGTAATTCACTGCCCACGATTGGATCATGGTGGGCGGGGAGAGGTTGTGGCTTGTTTTAAGACCAAACGTAACCTCACGAATGTACCAGTTAAGGAAACTGAGTCATTTGAGTGTACCATGGTAGCAGGTGTAGGCTGTAGGATTGCCCACATTTACCATCCACCCAGAGATGAGAAGCGATTCCTTCAGGAAGTGATGGACTTTGTCATTGACATGGCATTTGAATCACCCAGACTGATGGTTCTGGGCGATTTTAATGCCTGGGTCGATGATGAACTCTCGCAGTATAGACAGCACTTCCTCCAGTTGATGTCATCTCTGGGCCTCACACAGATACTTACCACTGCTACCCACAAACATG
This sequence comes from Neoceratodus forsteri, assembly GCA_016271365.2. Classification (NCBI taxonomy): domain Eukaryota; kingdom Metazoa; phylum Chordata; order Ceratodontiformes; family Ceratodontidae; genus Neoceratodus; species Neoceratodus forsteri. The sequence goes on from CM057453.1 coordinate 1,192,930,340, forward strand.
GTCACTCCCTTGACTTGGTTTTTCTCCTGAGGATCGAGGCCTCTGATTTGGGGGTGGAACCAGTTGGGTGGTCCAATCACTACACCATGGAGTTTAGTTTTAGAGCCCCCCTTCATAGGCCTACCCCTATGGAAATGGTCAGGTATCGCCCTTTACGAGACGTCAATTTCGAAGGCCTGGCGGTGGTACTTGACCTATCATTCCTTCCAGTGGCAAATAATGAACCAGATGCCCTTGTGGTGGCCTATAATATGGCCATTTCAGCGGCTCTGGATGCCATTGCTCCTGTCCATTATCTCCCTCTCTCCCTTCGCCCTCGGTCCCCATGGTTTGATGGGATTTTGAGGGAGATGCGGCAACTAGGTCGAAAGTTAGAGCTTTGCTGGTGTAGATCCTCCCTTGATGCCGACCACCTTAGATTGATGGAGCATTACCAAGCCTATCAATCTGCAATCACCCGTAAGAAGGCAGAGTTCCTGTTTGGGGAGATTGCGGCTGCTCAGAATCGACCAGCTCAGCTTTTTTGCACTGTGGACAGGCTGTGCAACCCAACCTGTCTACAGGTCTGAAGGGCTTTTTTGCAAAGGAAGTGCAATGAACTTGCTCAATTCTTTTCTACTAAGGTGGCTGACATTAGGAAGGTGCTCCAACCGGCACGCTCTAAGGGCATTGCTTTGAATCAGTGTGAGGCTGCTGCCCCTCGGTTTTCCTGGAGTGCCTTCAACCGACTGGAATTCATGGATATCATGCGGATTGTCTGGGGTGCATGCCCTACATGCTGTAGTTTGGATCCAGGACCAACTTCCCTGATTTTGGGTTGTATCAACTCTATTGGTCAGGTCCTAGCATGGATAGTCTGGTGCTTCTTGAAAACAGGTGAATTTCCGAGCTCCCTGAAGGAGGCGGTGATAACACTGATCTTGAAGAAAGCTTCGTTGGACCCTGACTGCCATGAAAACTACAGACCAATCTTTAACCTTCCCTTTTTAAGGAAGGTAATTGAGAAGGTAGTGGCTGTACAGCTGGAGAACCATTTGACTATCCATGATATCTATGAACCCCTCCAGTCTGGTTTTTGAAAAAGGCATAGTACTGAGACAGCGCTGGTTCAGGTGCTCAATGATCTCCTGATGGCTAGGGATCAGAGGAACTGTTCCATTCTGGTTCTTCTAAATCTCTCATTAGTCTTTGACACTGTGGACCATGGGGTTCTACTTGAGTGTTTGAGGTTTATCTGTGGACTATCGGATGTAGTCCTCAGGTGGTTTACATCTTACCTCACTGGAAGAACACAGAGAGTGGTTTCTGGGATTTATTCCTCGGATCCAGTTTCTCTGTCTTGTAGGGTACCTCAAGGCTCGGTGTTGTCCCCCATGTTGTTCGCAGTGTATATGTTGCCCCTCGGAGACACTGTAAGAAGGTATGGGCTGAGGTTTCACTGCTATGCTGATGATAGACAACTCTACCTTTCTTTTGTATCCAATCAGGATGGAGCTTACTCAGTCTTTAATAACTGCCTTAGTGAGATCCAGGAGTGGATGGACTCAAGTTGGTTGAAGCTGAACTCGGAAAAGATGGAGGTGTTGGTAGTGGATTCGGCATGCCAGGTATGGCGGCCGGGGGTTGGTTCACCCTCTGAACTTTAGCTCGGGGTTGTTTCATTCCTGAACTCTGAAAGGGTGCATAACCTGGGGGTAATATTTGATGAGGGATTGACTCTGCATTCGCAGGTATCTGCCATCGTCAAGTCCCCATTTTACCATCTGAGGAATATCTCCAGTATTAGGCACCTTGTTCCATCCGGCAATCTTCCTACACTGGTCCATGCCTTTGTGTCCCCACATCTGGACTATTACAACTCCCTTTATCTAGGGTTTCCTGGGGTTGAAATCTGGCCCAATTTTTGACTGGTACCTCTCGGTCCAGCCATATTTCGTCGGTGTTGCGCAGACTGCACTGGCTGCCACTGCAGTGGCGGATCACCTTTAAAGTTGGTATTCTGACTTACAAAGCCCTACATGGACTTGGCCCTGACTACCTGAAAGAGCTCCTGGTCCCTTACTGCCCTGGGCGATCGCTCCACTCAGCTGGTGAGGGGTTACTAGAGATACCGAGGGTGTCTTCGAAATCGTCTGGGGCTCGTACATTTATGTATGCGGCCCCTACCCTCTGAAATTCTCTACCCCGCCAGTTATGGGAGTGCGTAACTGTGGAGGGATTCAAAAAGGTCCTAAAAATGTATCTGTGGACTCATGCATTTGGAATCTGATTATACTTACCTGGTTGCCATTTTTATTTGCTGTGCCACTGACATGTATACACATCCCAAAAACCTATATGTTCTAAATCCTCTGGCAGCCTAAGGGATAATATGTGACATTTTTTATGTTTTATTCTGTATGGCACCTTGGTTTCTTGAAAGGCACCATAAAAATAAAGTTTTATTATTATCTCCTACAGCACCTGTGAGTTGAACAGGCATGCTCTAATCTGTGTATCTGAACTATTTATATTAGCATGGCGTATATGTGGAGCTAATGTGGGCAATCTATATGTGGCTATGTTGAGCTAGTATTGGAATAAAGCCCTTGACAAGCTTCAGCCTTCAGTTTGTCTGCCTTGTTTGTAAGATGTGCTTCTGATTTGGGTGGTAGTTAGTAGCCAGAGCTGGCTGCCCTCAAAAGCATCTCTCACCCAGTACTGTTGCATGCAACTCCCATCCTTCCTTAAACTTGTAATTGATTGTTATAATAACATCTTTATTAAAGTTTTTTCCAAAAGTATAAAGGCATGTAGCATATACAAATATAAACAATAATCAACTTAAACCCATATTTTACAGTCTCCCACCTTAATATAAAAGTAAGTCAGACAGGAATGACTGCATGAGAGAGAGTCAGTAATAAAGCACTCAATTACTTATAAAGAAGCACAGCAATAGGGAGCCAGTTTAGGACATTAACAAACACACACACACAAAAAAGAAGATGGGCAAAAAAAGTCATTCCATGTGGGGCAGAATCCATCTTCACTTACAAAAACAAAAATATGGCAGCAACAGAAAATGATGGATAAAAGTAAGAACAACCAGAAGAGCTTCAAGACTGATTTCTATGACATCCAGGGCAACTTGACTTCCTTAGGCCTTGGCTAATTATATTGCTTAGAGTTAATGGCAGATAGAAATGGTGCAGATTTCAATAAGTAACACAAAACAATGGCTGGAAAAATTGTTTGAAGAATATGTGAAAACTGTACTCAACTATACGTATTAATATGTGTAAAAAGACTTGATAAGCTTTGGTCATACAATAAAACTGAGTTAAAAAAAAGCAAGAACAAAAGCAGGATCCCTTATTCCCAGAAAGAAGCACTGAGAGAATATTACACATCAAGGAACAAAATCAGGGTCTGACTGCATCTTATACATGACCCAACACTGCCAAATGACCTGAAAGGTTGATAAATAGTTTAAATAATGATAAGTGCATTTCTCATACTATATAGTATCTACCAATTGTCTTCAGTGTTGTAACTGGAAGACAGGGTGTCAACTAGAGATGTGTGAAATTGGAAAATTTCATTAGGTGAAATATTTCACGAAATTCACACGTTTTGCGAAATTTTTGCAGAAGTGAAATTCAGACTTTTACCTGCATAATGTGAAATTCCACCTGTGGAAGGTGAAATTTCACCCACAGAAGGTGAAATTCACCTTTCTCTGGTGAAATTTCACCTCTTTAATGGCAAAATTTCACATTTAGCTGATGAAATTCCACATTTTGCACTACTGAAATATTTCGCTTCATGGACAAATTTCGCAAAATATTTCACGCGGCTAAATTGCCACTTTTGCTGGAATTTTGCCAGCAAAATATAATTTTGCAACATCTCTAGTGTCAGCCATAGTTTTCTAATAAGTGTCCTAGCACAAACTAGAAGAACTAACAGTAATCTACGTTGCTGACCCTGTACCAAGGAAATCTCACTAAAATATGCAACAAAACTAATGAAAGCGGTAAAGGAGATGAAAGATCAAACAGAGCACTAATGACCTGAGTAACAGCATCCCAATAAGACCGGAGGAGAGGACAAAACCAAAACATATGAGCGTGATCTGCCAAGGACTCCCTGCAGCCCCTCCAACATGAACTTGTATAGGTAGTATTATATTGAGCAGAACTAAGAGGGATCCTGAAAAAACAAATCCCACATTTCCTAGCAGACTCTTTCAAATATAGAGAAGTTGTCAATTTATATGTCTGGAAAGAATATTTTCCCCAATCCTCGAAGGAATATGACATGTGGAGATCGGCATTCCAATGGATAAGTATAGAAAGGGTAGAGTCAATGAAAAGGGATCTAAAAATCAAATAAGCCATACCAATGAGGTGAGGCTGAAACTCTCCTCTTTGGTGAGCCATGTGGTAGGGTGCAGATGTAAGTGGACAATCATAGAACAACATACATCACCAATTCTTTTTAAAGTTCCAGTTTTAATTAATTCTTCTTCAGTAGTTGTTTACATCAGGACAAATTCAGTACAACAGAATAATCTGGCAGCTTAATCTTCCATTTGGAGCAGCACATATTCACTTCGTAACTCAACAGAGCACCTTCAATAACGTCCTGGAGTGTACCTCCAGACTCACAAGCAAATCTTATTACCAAACTCAAAGTTCAGCATTAATACACCGCAGGGGTCAGGTGACATCTTAACCCCACCCCTATACTTTATTTCAAACATTATCTCTTTATTTACAACATTTATACTGTATTTTATATGGTATGTCTAAACATTTTCTATTTGACATAACAACTCAATCTCATATATAGAAGTGAAATACAGTCTTTCTGTGAAATGTTTAATTCATTCTCTAATCCCAGAAAGCACCACTCCTTGTTATTCAGTATAAAGGCAGTCAGAAAATAGCCAACTGACTCCTAAGGAAACTACTGCAGATGAGAAAGAGTCCACTCGGGGCTCTGAAACACCAAAAGAGAAACCACAAAAACCCTCGCTCTTTCAAGAGGTCCCAACTGCAGCACCAAACCTCCTTATACCACCTTCAGAAGGTTTGTAGAACTCAAAACGTTATGTATTTTTTTAGTAAATTTCATTTTAGGGGAAACCTAAAGGTAAAATGCCTTTGCGATAGTGCGAATGCTCAAATGGCTAATTGTACCAGCACTCGCAGTATCGCACTATCGAGAAGGAACTCAGTGGCATATCGCTATGAACGAACGCTGCGTTTCAACAAAGCTCTTTATAAGACAGGCATAACTGGGTCAAATTGAGGACCCAGCAAGTTCTTTCATTTATTTAATATCCTGATAAGGGCAACGGGTGTTTTCAGGCTTAAAAAGCCATACTGGTACATTATAAAACAGCGCCCTATATTTACAGAACTGAGTGTTTGCTTAAGGGAATATACCCAGGCTACGAGTAGGTATTTTATCAAGGAAAGCAGGAGAGAACCAACAGGTTCTCACTATTATTCATTTTCACAGTCAAGTCCTTGAAAGCACAGCAAGTACAAATAGGGCTGTAACAGAATTAGCAGCCTCTTACAATACGAAGGGCTATTACCTCACAAAAGAGAAACCCTCACTACTATACAAGCCAGTAGCCCGCGCTATTGGAAACAACTTTTAATATAGGACAAACCGGGAGATTCTATTCATTACTAACTAACCTAGAATACCAAACCAGATTCATTTCCCCGATGGCTAACTTATCAGCCCATCAATATTTATAGCATTTAAAGCCTTACAGTTTTCTTATTTATTTCCTTCCCATATCATTTCTGTTCCTTTAAATTACTTTAGAAATGCAACCCTAAAGCACTCACTTCTATTCTAAGCGCTAACTTCCTATTTTTATAATACAGAAAGGCAGGGGGGGGATTATTCTACATTACGGCAAACCATTAAGAAATGCCATTCTATACCCATAGCTCTTTCACTCATTATTTTTAATTTTTTTAAACACTAAGTTATAAGGTTATAACAAGTTTAAGGCTCAGCTGCTAGGTTCCCTTATTTTATTATTTCATAGTACGCCCCCTAGAATAGCAGTTGCCTTAAGACAACCATGAGCACATAAATCCAGCAACCCAAAGACGTACATCAGGCTGAACTAAACAGCCTGACTGTGCGACGATGCGCACTGTCACAGCATCTTTAGGGCAGTAGACAGCCGGACCTTCAGGTATCCAGCATTTATACAAATATAATGTAGGGGCCCTCAACCCTTGACAGGAGCACCCTGTGACAAGCCATAATTAAAGTTATTATCATAGACAAAGATTCAGGAAGACCCTTGGGGCCAAGCGTAAAGTGTGAATATAGTCACACAGCTGCAAATAGCAATAATAATCCAAATTTGGCAAACTATAAGTGCAACATAAGTCTGAAAAGAGCCAGGTCCCTTTATTATCCAAAACCTGATTATAGTATATAACACCAAACTTGGCCCAATGTTGTAAAAAGGTATCAGATATATTTAAAAAATTATGACAATCCCAAGCTAATGCTGTTAGGTAAAAGAGCTTGTTAGGAGGTATATATTGATGTATTGTATGCCAAACTTTAAGGGTGGCCTTCATATACTGGAAAAAATTAAAAAGGGGAAAGTACCACCGAGGATAAGAAAAAAGAATGCAACTTAAATCATGTAAGTCGTTAAGAGTAAACTCAATGCCATTTCAATGGGCTTGAGAGGTGGTGGAAAGCCAATAACATATCACTCTTAACTGACTTGCTAAAGCATCTCATTGGAGGTTCAGAAAATGTAGCCCACCCTGAAGCATAGGCAACTGCAGAATTGAAAATCATATTCTAGGTCAACCCCCCCCCCCCAAATAAAATGAGAAAGCATCCAGTGCCAGTCCCTAATATAAAAAGAACTAGGATAAAGAGGTAAAGTCTGTAAAAAGAAGAGAATATGGGGTAAAACATTAAGATGAATAATGTCTATCCACTGAAAAAAAGATAGACGACAGGTCGACCAATGGGTAAGGTCTTCTGCAATAGTCAACATCAAAGGCTCAAGGTTGAAGAGCTCAAGATGATCTAAATTTTTAGGGAGATGAATACCTAAATATTTCCTATTATCTGTTTATACCCTGGGAGCTGGCAGGCGGACTCTAGCCCTCCCTCGGAGGGCTCACATCCATCCCGACCCATGACCCCGACACTGGGACTGTGGTCAGGGCTTCATGGAACCTGCCAGCTCCATTGTTTCCCAATTTTCTCCCACCCACACCACGTCTATGCACGTGTGGTATCACACACGTGCCATGATTCCATGACACCCTCCCTTGCATGCCACCCTCTCGCTTGCACTACCCTCAGACCTCCACCTGGGGGCAGTGGGACTGTGAGGGGGGTGATGAGATCCCTCCCAGGAGAGGAGAGCTGCCAAGTAAGTGCTCAAGCCAGCTCCTCCCCCCCGGCTGACCTCAAATACTCAGGCTCGTTCCCAAACTTGGGTTGCCAGCATAGCGCAAGGTGTGGCATCCAGTGCCTCAACCCTCAGCACTACTGGGCTGGCTAATACCTAAATATTTCAAAGAATTTCTATTCTGGCATACCAGAAGCAATGTAAGAATGTAAGAGGGAGGGGCATAGTTAAAAGCCAAGGGATCGGTTTTGTCTTTATTTAAACAAAACCCAGCTAAAGCACCAAATTTGTCTATTAAATTAAGAGCAGGTGGTATAGATGAGGTGGGCTCAGTGAGAGTTAAAAGAATATCATCAGCAAATAGTGCAATGTTATATTTGTGGCAGCCCATAAGAATTCCATGAATGAGTACAGAACATCTAATGGGGGGGGGGCTAAAGGTTCAATATACAAAGCAAACAATCCTGGAGAACGGAGACAGCCTTGCCTAGTACCCCTACCTAAAGCAAAAGAAGAGAAAATGAGCCAATTAACTCTAATTATTGCAAGAGAGGCATGATACAACTGTTGCAACATATTTAGAAATACTAAAAAATTGAAGTGTAGACCATAAAAAAGGGCCAAGAGACTCAATCGAAGGACTTCTCTGAATCCAAGCTGGCCAGAACCATAGGGATAGAATGCTGACTAACATAATCCATAAGGAGCAAAGTGTAACACACATTGTCATGTGCTTGCCTAGTGAGCACAAAGCCAACTTGGTCCCAGTCCAGCAAGGATGGGAGAAGGACCTCTAAGTGTGATGCACAAATAGACATGAAAAGCTTGTAATCTGCATATAAGATAGATATCAGACAAGAAGAGGCAGGCAAGGAAAGGCCTTTTCCTGGCTTTGGTGGTGGTGGGGGGTTAATAAGAACATAGTGCCAGGGCGGGGTGCCCTTCATGAAGGGAAAGAAATAAATGGAGTAAAAGGGGATTAACTAAGGGCACTAAAGTTGGTGACTTATAAAACTCGGCTGGATAACCATCTATACCTGGAGATTTTCCCGCTTTAACCAGTTGGATGCTAGTAGCAAGTTCAACAGATGTAATTGGGGATATTAAAGACTGCACTTGTTCAGAAGAAAGCACAGGGAGACCCGCCTGAGATAAGAAAGAAGAAAGACGATGTTCAGAAGGGAAATGAGTATCAGGAGTATACAAGATTGAATAATGAGTTAGAAAAAAAGATAACATTTCAGAACCTTTATACATAGAATTTCCTGTAACAGGGTGTCGAAGTTTAATGACCTTAGTCACTATTCAATGTGTTCGGAGACTCCAAGCTAGCTGGCAAGCTCCCCTAGGGCCTCCATCAAAGGATCGTTGGTGGAGGTAGAACGCATCCTGTTCGATCTTCTGATCCATAAATTTTTGAATTTGAGCTTGCATATCCATCAGAGTGGACAGTGTTGTCCCCCTGCATCCAACATAACTGATAAGAATGGAGAGAAGCATACAGCTACTTCAGTTTGTTCTCCCATTTACGATGTAATGCAGAAAAATGGGCTATAATAGTGCCCCTAAAAACAGACTTGAGGGTGTCCCAAAGAATACTAGATGTTTTTTTTCTCTTTTAGATATTTCCTGAAGAAGACCTAAGGTCGAAATGTAGATTTTTAACTCTATTTTCTATTTTCAGCGTGCATTTAATATAACCATTTTGTTTTGCTTTTAGACCACATGCTGACGCAGCGCCTTGTCTTTGTTTTTTTACAATTTGTGTGTTACCTCGCCAGTATCATTATCCTAAAAGAAATGAGGTATCTGAGTTGTGAGCTTACCTAAGAGTGACTGATCCCGGAGGAGGCCAGGATGTAGCCACCAAAGAGCTCAGCGCTCTGGGCACCCCAAAGAATGGGTCACCTGCACTGGGGCACAATCTGAAAGATGCAGTGGGCTGTGTTTGATCGAATGTGCCCTATCAATATGTTCCAACATACTGAAGAAAGATTCACCTATGCCGCAGCGACATACATTTTGCTGATGCCAATTATGGGACAGGCAAAATGCTGCCTGGCATTACAGCACAAAGCATTTTGTCTCTCTGGAGTTACAGCACCAAAGCGCCCTCCAAAGAAATAGTTGCATGCCCCGGACAGGGTAGGAACTGTGTGAGTGCAAAGGGGAACATGAGGAAGGGGCAATTTAAAATCAAGTTCACCCCTTTCAGTGTCGCCCTTGTTGCAGTGCCATAATTGCTGTGACCAAAATGAGTCAGCAACATGATGGACTACGGTGAAGAAATAGTCAAGCCATGCAAACCTACTGTGCCTAGGTGAAAAGTAGATATAGTCTCTCTGTTTTGGATGACAGTGACACCAGACGTCCACAATTCTTAAAGATTGAAGGGTCTTATTAAAGAATCTATTGACCGCAGAAAATTGAAAAACTTTGGAATTAGAGTCATCGCATTCAGGAGAGAGTAAATGACCTTGCATGTACTCCTATAGATGCGAAAAGAAAGAAGAGAATACCCTGCGCCCAGACCCTGGAGGAAAGTTTTAACAAGTGTGCAAGAGTGGCTGTTCAATTGGCCAGTGACAATTGAATAGCAGCCAGCGTTGTCGCTAACAAAGCACTGGGGGACAAAGGGGAGGCCATGGTGGCATAAGATCAAAACTCCTCTCCCATGGTCAGATTTGTTGGAAGATAAAAAGCTGTGGTCGAAGCCAAATTTCAAGAACTTAGCATGCTCATCTGGGGATAAATGGGTTTCCTGCAAAAATATATCAGCTCATTGCTGCTTAAAATATTGTAGAAGGCAATAGTGTTTATAGGTTCATAGGTAAGATTACAGGTCTAGTAGCTACATGAGCCATGCTTAGACTTGCCACATATCAGTGAATAAATTCTATTTTCTTGTCCCCCATATATTCGTCTGCTAAGTTTTTTAAAGGATGATATACTAGTGGCTGTCATCATGTTTTCTGGCAGTTTATCCCATAACTCGGCCACTCTTTGATTGCACCAGTTCCCCCTTCTTGTGATTTTGTACGTTTCTCCCCTAATCTGAAATGGGTGCATTCCGATTGCCCTATCTGCTTTTATCTTTTTTGTCAAGCCTGTAGATTCCAAATTTAATTCATTGTTTAGGGCTTTGTGTACATAGCACAAGTCTCTCCTGAGCTTGCGGAATGATATGGAATGTAGTCCCAGGTCCTTGAGCCTGTCATCATAAGTCTTTCCTTCTAAATTATTTACTCTTTTAGGGATCCTTCTTTTGACTCTCTCCATCAGCTTAGTACTACTTATGCTTTGTGGGGAACAAAGAGGGGCTCTATCCTCCATGACAGCTCTCTTTAGTGACTCTGGAGACCGGGGTTTGAGTCCCACAGCCCCCACTTGCATACTGTGTGATCCTGAGCAAGTCACTTAACTTCCTTGTGCTCCCAGGTCGCACCTGGAAACAAGCTTCAACTTAGTGTGCCTTTTCTGGTTAAACAATTTCCCCTTTTCCTTTCCCTTATACAAAGGTATTAGAACTTCTTGTTTTCTACTGTTAATGTGCCTTTGTCTATTCCCCACAATTCTGTTTGCTCTCTTGACAACTGTTCTGGTGTGCGTGTTGAAGTTTAAGGTGTTAGTTATTATGACCCTAGATCCTGTTCACTATCCATACTGGTTATGACCTTATAGTTTATTACATATTTTGGATTAACGTTGTTGTGCCCGAAGTGCATAACTTTGCAGTTATTCTCATTAAATCTCGGCTTGTGTGTATTAGCCCAATGTTCTAACTGTTGTAATTTTTTTGGCAGTTATTTATTGATTCAATATTACTAAAAATTGCCCTACCTTGTGCACCCCATTTACAGTATAGGACAAAATCTTAGTGAATGAGGCCATACAAGAAAAAAGTGGGCATAAAAAATAATAAAAGCCCATAAATGATCATAGACCCAAGTAATAAAAAAAAGAAAGTAAAAATGTGATCGCAATATGCCCCCTGTCCAAGAAGATGGACCTGCCCCACACTCGTACCCGAAGACCTAAAATGAGTGTAATAAAACCAAATAAAAATCAACCGAAATAGACTGTTCCCCCAAAATATAGAAAAACTAAAATACAGATGCCTAATGCTGCAAACACCAACAACTGTCATAAGCTTGGTGCCAATAAAAACTACAATCAACTGTATCCCCAAAATAGTAGAATAAAAAAATACAGATAGGCCACTCTGTATTAAATTTACTAAAACATCTTCCCAAGCAGTAAAAGCTTTTAAAACCAGACAGTTTATATTCACAGAACTGTCAAATATCAAATAGGTGTTGAAGGAACAACGTTCACCAGTTACTGAAACGTATAATTGTTAATCACCCTTTGGCAATCACAGATATGACAATTTATTTGTACTTGCAACCTCGAGGCACTTAAGATGATTTGGATACAATAGCTATGAAACACAATTCTCCTTAATCAAGCAATCCAACCCGACTGAACATCATGGTTTCAGTAAAAGCATTTATTTGAGTCTGCAAAGAACTGGTTTTTGGTCTTTATAAAATGGGCTAAAGAATCTAACCACTGATTGGCTGTTTCAGCTTCCCAGCCGTGTCCTTAATCCATGATATTTTAGCCAACCGGCACTAACGTCTGCCAGTCTGCCCCATGACAACAATGAATCATTGAGCTGTGCCAAACATAAACAAAAACACAGCCTGGCACAGCTCAGCGAGCGGCAGGGGGAAATCAGTAGTCTGCGCTGACAGAAAACAGTAAACAGAAATAGCAATATCCCGACCAGAGAAGCATACCATTACAGAACAACATTAACAGTACTGCCAAGATAGCATAAAATAAAGTCAAATTGTCAAAAAAATACTACAGCCGAAATGCCGGACTACTGGGATGGCTCACATACAGCTGCACATAGCCCGTCTCTATTCAAACAGGAAGAGAAAGTGTACACCGTAATAAGATAGCTAAAATAAAAAAAGCTTCTACAGAGAAACTCTGACTTGTACTGTTTTAGTTCACAGCAAACCCGAAAACTGCGATGAATAGACAAACCATAGCGAGTGGCGCGACATAAAGTTTGAAACCACTGCAGAGACCTACTTGTTTACTGACTGGAAATATGATAAATCATGCCAAACACCTGTTTCTCCATTATTTTCCAAAGCACAGCACAGAACCACTCTGTTGGTACTAAAAGTTTAAAGCAGCAGTTCAATGGCCGTTTCTTATCACGAATGAAAAGCTGGAGGTGCTCCATTCAATGACTCATGAGGGACATGCTTGCTGCCAAAAAAGCTGGCGGAAGTGACAGAATAACACTAGATGCTGTCACTTTTGTCAGAACACAAAATAACAAAAAGGAAATAAAATATGTCTACATGCTTGTGTTGTGGGGAGGGAGGCCCTAGGACATGCTCTCTACCGAAAAAGCCTGTGTCACTTTGCTGTGATTTATAACATTTCCTGTAAGTGGACAAGCGGGTCTCTGCTGTAGTTTCAATCTTCCTAAAACAACAAAATACAGTCTGACGTTAAAGAAAATGCAAAATAAAATAGTCTGTCTCTGCCACTTCTGGTGGGGGGGGGCCTGAAACACTTATCAAAGGTAACTATTTTTCTCCATTTCACCTATTACAACATTTTTTTCATACATATGTTTTAGACTTTTTTTGTTCTTTTTTTCTTGCAATAATTACTTTGGGGGGAACATTTTATAAGCACAATAACACACTCCAATGTTTGGTTTATCATCTGATAAGAGCATGCCTAGTGGCATAAGGCACTCGGAGCAAGTGCCTCATGCTTTAGTACACCCCTAAGCATGCTCTTATCAGGCGATAAACTACACCTCATCGTGTGTTATTGCTTGCTTAAACCACTGCCAGCATTTGTCAGGCATTTGGACCATAACCATTTTAATTATACTTGAACAGGTGCTTAAAACTTTCTTTGAGATTAATGAGCTACTCAGACAGATATTTAATTTACCTGTGTTTTGACACAGTCTATCAGAAAGGGCTGGGCAAATTGTATCTTCTACCAGTGAAATTTTAGTGAAATTCCAATTTTGCTTCAATCAAATGTCATGAAATTTCTGTGACCATTTCGTGAAATTTCACCAAAATTGCGTATTTCAGTTATTTCCATCTAATTTTAAAAGTATGTTATCTGACCTACACTAACTTTGGTAGAATGACTTTTTCTAGGTACATAAAGAAGTGTACCAAATTGCAAATATCTAGCTTTAAACACAAATGAGTTTTAAGACTCCGAACATTTAGAAATTTTAAACTTTCATTTTGCAATTATGTAAACTGCAGAATTTTAAGCCCCTTCAACTTTTAACAAGAACACTGAATAGCACCAATGTTGCTAGGTTCATTGACCCTAAGTATTAGGCTTTGAGGCCACCCCCATGGCTCAGCAGCAGAGCATTGTGATGCCATCCTGATGACCTGGGATCGGAAGTGAGATAGGAAAGTCAGTTCGGGAGGCAGGCCATGGCCGTGACAGCTGCTGCTCAGCAGTGCATCTCAGTTGGAAAGGGTTGGCCATACCATCCTACAATGCAGCAAAGCCTGCAGCATGGCCAGGGAGCTTGCTGTTGCCCAAGGGGAAGCTGTGGCTATCTGAGTCTGACAAAGGCACCACCCCCACTAGGGGAGGTGGGAGGGAAAACATTTGGGGGAAAAACACAGTAGCCAACTGAATGATGGCTAGGTTCAGCCTGATCAGGATATATCCCTGTGAACAGGGTATATCTCTAAGAGGCTGCCTACTGTCAGGGAGAGAAAAAAGAATATGGAAAAAAAAAGAGACTATGTGTGTCAACTCTCTAATCTCTTGCTCAGGAGCTGGCCAAGTTGTAAGCAGCCAAAGATTCCAAAATAAAATCAGTAATTAAAGATGAATTTCATGAGCTAATGTCAAATGTTGTGATGCTGTTGTGGAGTGGAGTGTTTTGCTAAAACAGGTGGTGAGTGCTCAACTTTCTTGTGATACATACTACTTACTGGTCTTCAAGCATCAGCATCCCAGTGCGACCTTTCCCTGTGACTAAACCACATTTATCCAGCTTAATTTGATTCCAGGACATATTACTTTGGTATGCATGCCAAATCTTTAGTCTGTACCTGCAATAGAAGTGGAGCTATAAACATCCAACTATTTTTAAACATTTTTGCTCAATCTAACAAATAATTAAATTGTGAAATTTTGAACTGCTATAACTTACAAGTTACGTAAACCAACTACCCCTCTGTTTAACATTTTGACTCTTTCAAGAAAGTATGCATACAAATGTTCAATTACCTAGCACCAAAGCTGTCTGTGTTGTAAGCGTATAAATATTTTCAGAACTGTTCACATGAATAATAAATTGCCAGACTTGGAGCCCCTGTAACTTCTCCACCCAGTGTCCAAATGTCATGAAACCTGGCAGCCTTTCAGGGTCTCTTTCAAACAGTATACATACCAAATTTCAGACTTCTTTTTTTTGACCAGGTAAGGCCCACTAGGCACAAGTGCCTGTTTTCAGGGGTGACCCAGGAGCACTGGGGGCAGTTAAGTGACTTGTTCAGAGCCATACAGTATGCAAGCAGAGGTTGTGGGAATCAAATGCAGTTTATCTGGATGCACCTAGCTTATTATAACTCCTTACTCTAACCTCTAGGCTATACCGCCAGCTATAGCACTGAGGTATGAGCAATTAAAATATTTCAGAAAATTTCCTCCACATTTCATGACATTTCAGAAAATTCAGAGAAATTTACACAAGTTCATGAAAATTCCACAAAAGCAGAATTTGTTAATTTCACCTAGCCCTACTAATGAACCTGTGATAATGCCATACTTGAGGCTATTTACATTTTCTTTCTTTTTTTTGACGTAGCTTTTTGGCCCTTCATTTCCACCTTGCTCCTTTCATCAGGCCCAAGCTCAGATACCCCAAGTCCTGTCTGCTGCTCCCCCTGCTGTCACACCATCGGGGATACACACGGAGTGAGACCCAGAAGCAACGATGGTGGTCATGCTCTGCAATGGGGGTAAATAGGATTTTCTAGTTTTTCCCTCCCTAATTTGTTGGGGCCATGGAAGACATGGTTGTGCATGCACTTGGAGGCACCCATGCATTCCAGAACCAGTGGCCCTGCTCCACACACCCAGCCTAGTGCCAGCCCCCCTTGATCTCGACGCTACCAAAGGACCGCCACCCAGTGGCAGCAAAGAGCCAGGGAAACTCACCATCCCAATCCGGGAGAGGAGAGCTGACTGACAGCTGCTTGATCCTCTCCCAGCCCCCAATCCCCGCTGACCCCTGGCAGCCCGAGCTCATTCCGAACTCAGGTCGCAGGCATGGGAGAGGTGAGGCACTTAAGCATCTCAGCCCTCTGCACCACTGGGCTGGCCTGGTTATCTACATTATCAAATCTTGAACTCATTAAAAGATTATTTCACCACAGAGTCTGCAAAACAGTGAGCATAGTGTGATATTTTTTATAAGGTGCTCTATTACTGGAAGGTTGCAGTTACTGAATTTGTGCCATACAGTTTGAAATGCAGGATATAACTGCTGCTACAGCTGATATATGATATAATGTAGTGACCCACTGCTACAGTATATGATTAAGCAATAAAGCATGGCAGGGGGTGCATTATGGTGGGATAACAGCCCCCCTGAAGTGGCTCATTACGATTATGAAATGGGTCCTTTTCACTACACTGGATGTTATTTGTAAACATATTTTTGTTGAGCTACTTTTAGCCGGACTGTTGTGCAAGGATAACAAACTGGCTGAAAGTATCTCTTGGCCAGTCAGGAGCCAACATTTGTTCTACCCATTTCATAATTAAGTGCACCATTTCAGATTACTGCTTGCTGCACATTTCATTATATATTGCATTTACTCAGGATAACCCACCTGCAATGCAGCAACTCATGTTCAGTGCATTCCTGCTTGTTCTCATTTCTGAAGCTGCATGGATATAATATGGACCAACCTAAATAATTGAAGTCTTGACCTCAAACTACACCTGGAAATGTATTGTCTTTAACAGAAATGTTGAACTTTATACTGTGCCCAATTGCCCATTATATACCACCACTGGCTGAGCTTGAAATTTCATCGTACATCTATGTAAGCAATAAGACACAGCAGGGTGTGGATTACTATTTCTGAACCACACACCCAGGTGCACTGTGTGGCATAAGGCCCTTGAGCTGAATCCCTTCAACCATCTGGCAGTTTGGTTCAGGAATAGTAACCCACACCCTGTAATGTCTTACTGCACTTATAATGTGGGTCTCCTGTATAAAAGAAAACAAAATTAAGATAAGCTTAACAGTTGTAGTGCCCCAGAGTTGGGGGCACCACAGAAATATAAAAAAATAGAAAAATGCTCAGTTAATAGGTGCCTCAATACAGTAAGAAGGTGCCCAAGAAATGCCCAGGTACCCAGTTTAAAATGCCAGCATCTAACCTTGTTACAAAGCCTGCCAAAGTATTGTAAATAGCTCGGAAATAATGCAAAAATTAAGCCATCATGCCATGCTGCAACAATCAGAATGCCGGGCTGAGCTGATGGAATGCTCACTGTGTGGCACCTGCCATGCTTCCAGAATTAGAACCCAGAGTGTTGCTCTTTGAAAAGTAAGGTGTTACAGTGTGAATCCTGGTGGTTGTGGAGGAGAGAGGACACAGAAAGCATGGGGGACTACAGAGCTTACCTGTAGGGTTGAAGTCATCCCTGGGAGCATGTCTGTGTGCCTCTGCTGCCTCCAGTCCCTGATCCTGCCAACCTCCAGCCTGTGAAGCAGCTGTGCTGTCTGAAGTGCCATCAGGCCGCCTTGTAAGAAGAGGAGGGTGTCCTGTTCAGTGTGCTAGGCTTGGAGCCCCGGTTTATTATTTTTTTTTATATTTATAGTACAGTTTCCTGTTCCCCGAAGGCAGCAGTAGCATTGCTGCATCGTGCCGCCAGGACCTTGCAGAGTCCCCAGATGTCCTGTGCCCACCTGCAAGAAAAGCTTTACCTCTGCCAGCAGTACCTTCCTCTTACCTCAACACTGTCTTTACCTCAGGCCGGGGCGGTGAGTCGGCGGCAGCACCAGCAGCTAGGTGCTGACCACCTAAAGTTATTTTTCTTTTAAAGTAAAAGTTATTTATTTTGCAGCACAGTCGGTGCTGAATAGGAATGGCTGAGAGCTGTGGGGCAGGCCAGAGGGCTGTATTTATATAGATTAATATTCATCTGGGTTTAGTGATACCCAGGGGAGGGGCCTGGTAGAGATGCTCTGAAAGGATAAGTTAGAAATTTTAATAGAGGGAAGCCCTGAAGGCTGAGTTAAGGTGGGGCAAGCTCAGAAAAGGTCCTGACTGAAGTCAAAGAGTTAGTTAAAGGGGCCAGCCAGTTAGAGGCCCACCAGATAGTTAAAAAGGGCATTATAGGCCCAGTGTTTAACAGGGGCTCATTAAGAGAAGCCCAGTGTATTTGCAAGGGCATAGCTAAAGGGTGGTCCAGTTCTTAAAGGGGTGA
Organism: Neoceratodus forsteri; assembly: GCA_016271365.2. Taxonomy (NCBI): domain Eukaryota; kingdom Metazoa; phylum Chordata; order Ceratodontiformes; family Ceratodontidae; genus Neoceratodus; species Neoceratodus forsteri. The sequence continues at coordinate 1,192,948,284 of CM057453.1, forward strand.
TACAGGCCCAACTGCTCATTTAAAAAGGCAATAGGGAGCTCAGGACCCAAGGGACAAGTTAGGCCCACTATTACATAAAGGGGCAAGATAGGCCCATCACTACATAAAAGGGCAAGTTAGGCCCACTGCCACATTGCACTGCCATTTAAAAGGGCAAGTTAGGCCCACTGCTAGCCATTTAGATTCCCCAGGTGTTAAAGGGGCCCAGCAGCATTAGTGACCCTGGATGTTTAAGGAGTCTAGCTAGCCATACAGAGTCGCAGTAACAGGAAGAACCCAATTTAGTATGAGGGACCCCTGTTAGTTAGGTCCACCAATGCTAGGGTTCTATCAGAAAAGTGAATTGCCTGTATATTTACTGTGATTTGAACATTAAGACTGAATAAGAGACCACTGCAAGAAGAACTGAGACTTTATTTTGCATGCAACTACTGTTACAAGCAGTGAATATGCCAGAAAGTATTGCTTTGTTGCCAGCTTTCCAAGTTGCAAGGTGTTTGAATCAGTCTTCCAGAGTCTTCCAGAATCTATTCACCATTGGCATCCAGATAAATCTTCTTCAAAGTACTCCAGAAGTCATCTCCAGTGCATCTTCGAAGCAGCCAGCAGCAGATCTTCAAAGAACCATGTCGCAGTCATTTGCAACATCCTGTTTATTGTTTTCCGCTCTTCAGAGTTTCCCCAAAATACAGCCTGGCCTGGTACAAAGGTACAGTCCATTTTCTTGTTTTGTCATCCATATCGAAGTGCTATCCAGATATTCTGCCACAGTGTTTTGCATCATTGTCCTGTTTCTTATTTTTTGTAGTCCTTGGCTCGTTCAGCCTTGGTGCCCAGAACCTCGTTGGTTCTTCCGAATCACAGACTTCCTTTCTTCAGAATCTTCGTCATGTCCCGGCAGTCCAGAAGAGGATTTTGGGCTGGTTGGTCAGCATTTTCTTCTTCTTCTGCTTCCTCGTGTCCCGGGAGTCCGGAAGAGGACTTTGGGCTGGGTGGGCAGCACTTTCTTCTTATTCCTCATGTCCTGGCAGTTCAGAAGAGGACTTTGGGCCACTTGGTCAGCATTTTCTTCTTCTTCTTTGTGTCCCGGCAGTCCAGAATAGGACTTTGGGCCAGTTGGTCAGCACTTTCTTCTTCTTCCTCATGTCCTGGCAGTCCAGAAGAGGACTTTGGGCTGGTTGGTCAGCACTTTCTTCTTATTCCTCACGTCCTGGCAAGTCCAGAAGAGGACTTTGGGCCAGTTGGTCAGCATTTTCTACTTCTTCTTCTTACCCTGGCAGTCCAGACGAGGGCTGTGGCCAGGTTTGGTGTGTCTCAATTCCGGCGGCCCTCAGTGGCTTCTGAGCTGAGGAGTTTGTTGCTTTGTTCTTAAAAGTCCAGCAACCCTAGAGAGGTGGGTGTGGCCGAGAGACTCATGGCCTGTACAAAATCCTCCCTGCAGTCCTTTAGTTATTAGCCCAGTCAGCCAGGTGTTCCTCTTGTGTTTTATCCTGCAACCCAGTTCCTTCTCGATGACAGAGAAAGTTCATCCATGCTCAAACTGCCTTTTATGACTAATGTAGAGTGTTACAGGAATACATTTTAGAGTTCCTTAGAGTGGAGTACTCCAGGTAATAGGCCCTAGGTAGAGGTGCACCTCAGAGTAGTACTGGAAAGATTGTAAAGTGATTTGCTGATTATAGAGTGTAGACCACTCATAAAGTGGAGCTGTTACAGCTGTTTATTTAGAGTTCTTGTACAGGAGAGTAGAAATAAGTGTAGGTGTTCCCCGTGACTGTGTTTCTCCTTGGTTTGGTATAAATAAAATCCTGAGAAGTATTTGGAACCTACTTCTGACTCTCGCCTCTCTTTGTTCAGTGCCACCATCCACCCATTTGGAACCTGTTAGTAATTCATGTGTAAGTTACTGGAGTCATCGACACAGTTGCTTTAGTACCCCTTTTTATTGATGTGGAAACCCAGCACACATTAACATCCATCTTACCATCTTTGGGGCACCACTCAGTGAATTTACTATTCATGAGGCATACTTGTTTTGAAGCTTCTACACTAATCAGAAATCAGCATATTTAGCTTAAATACTAGTTCACAGTCACATAGACATGAGTGGAAACTTACTGGAGGGAAGCTCAGAAGGGACATGAGGAAGTTTTATTTTATAGAAAGGGTGGTGGAGCCGTGGAACAGTCAGCCTGCTGAAGTGATGGGTGCAAAAACTGTCGGTGGGTTCAAGCACAGTTGGGATAGAATGAAGGGTATAATGGTTGCTGGGGGTGACACAGGCTGGGAGGCGAATGGAGAAAAGATAAGGAGGGCTAAGACCCTCGAGGAACCAGAGGTCCCAGGGTTACATAGAGAACTCAGGAAGACTAGATGGACCATTGGTCTTTTTCTGCTGTCACTTTTTTTTATGTTTCTGCATTTCTAGGATTTTCCCCACCCACTTTATAAACATGGATAACCCTCGATTGTTTGCCTGTAGGTTGATCACTTTGGATTTTGGAACTGAATAAAGTTGAAAGAATTCAATTTAGAGAAGTAGTCTGCAGCCTCCATCTGGAGTGGTTTTGTCTACTCCCTTCTTTTTGAGTTAGTTGCCTACTGGATGCACTGGCACCTTTATGTTCAGTTGCACCAGTATCCTTTTTCTTTTTGGTTTGTCCCTCCACATAGGCCTGTTAGTAGGGTTCACTAAGGTGGTCTACAGTTAATGATACAGGCTGGGGCCTGTTGTAGTGGTAAGAATCTTGGCTGTATTGTATTTTTATTTTATTTTTTTAAGTTCAATTATTTTAGGTTATTTGAAAGCCCGGTTCTTCTCTCCATTGTTAACAAAAAGTGGTGTTTTGCCCAGGATTCTAATTATGACCATGGAGTAAGGTCTTTGCACTTACTACAGGAATGGTCGCAGTCTGGTGGTAGTATGGCAGTAGTTGCTGGATTGGTGAGGCTCTTTAATGATGCCCTCTGGTTTGGCCGCACAGCCTATGTGTGCAGTACCAAGGAACTTTGATGCTGGTTAAATGGTGCAGTCCTTCACCTTCAGAAATATTGAAGTCATTTTTTTTTAATTTAGTATGCTTTTTGCCCCGCTGGCCATCAGTCCTTCAGTCTGACTGCAGCCACCCTCCCATCCCCTGGCACTTACCTCTTTTACCCCTGAACTGCCCCCTGGCTTACCCCCCAGGGTGGGATCTCCAGGGAGGCACCTCTACATCTGTCAAATACCTGAACTTGTTCCGGGGGGCTCGAGTGCCTCGGACAGCTGTGTGGGGTGAGGCAGAGTAGATGTCCTCTATTGCTTCAGCCAAGTGGTTTTCTTTGTAATTTCTCCTTAACAAACACCTGAACTTGATCCGGGACGTCAAGTGCCTCAAATAGCTGTGTAGGGTGCAGTGGAGCAGATGTCCTCTATTGTTTCAGCCAAGCATTTTGTTTTCATAGTTTCTCCCAGTGAGATGTGGCATGCAATGATTTATGCGGCGCTCATGCTCAATGTCTGGCATGCTTCCCAACCAGTTAGTCTTGACGGTCAGACCCCTGGCCTCTGCAAGGGATCAGTACCATGCCAGTGACTTCCCTACCCTCCACCCCGGAGGAGGAGAGCAGTCCATGAAATGTTCGAGCCTCCTCCCCCCAGCTGGCCCCTGACTCCTGAGATTGCTTCTGATCCTGGGTCACTGGCATCATAAGCAGTAGTGCTACCGCTGTGCTTGTGGTCTGGTATACTGAAGTCATTTTTATGTTGATTGCGCTGGCGCAAGAAACATATTAAACAGCTTTCTCAGAAGCAGGCTGTGGGCGCGCTGTTTTCTGTAATGCCCCACAGCCTGCAAAGCTGTTCCGCTTCAATCCCCTTGCATGCTGCTTCTGACACAAGTTTGGAACTTTGGCACCAACTTGTGACAGTTTCATTGCTGCAATCAGGGGCTGCCATGTCATTGCAGCGTCAGCCATCCGCTGCAATGAGGGAGCAACCCGTCATTGCAGGGCGGGATTTAGAAAGACTGATATTGTTTGTGAACATGACGGCAGCTTGCCACTGTGTTCACAAACAATATAACCCCCACCACCATGTTTGTTTGCTGACGGGGCCCTCAATCTCTGTTGGCATTCTGTAACACCCCCCCAATTTTATTCCTGCCAACGGGGTGCCCAATCCCCATTGGCATAATGATAACCGCCCCCCTTTGTATGGCGACAGGGGTGCCCAATCCCCCGTCGGCTACTGCTGGCCCCCCAAAGAAATTCTCTGGTGGCACACTGGGAGCCCACCCCAGCATGCCACATGCCCCTGTAAAGGGAAAATAGTCCCGACATCTTTTGTTTTTTTCCCTGCAAAAAAGGAAACAGTCCCTTGTAGTCTCCCTGCCCCCCACCCACAACCCGCACCCACCCACTGCGCACCCTGCCTTCCCACACACCCCCAACCCCATACTTACCTCTGAAGCTTGGCACGACGATCTTCAGTGGACCGGGAACACGTCTGCACTCTTCAAAGCTGACCGCGAACTTAGAAAATGCCAGTAAGCTGTATAATGGAATAAATAGGGTTTTTTCAGATTGACTATGTTTTATTGTTAGGAAGATTTTACATATCGTTCATTACAGACATTTAACAGAGAAGATTGCATGTTTCATTACCACAAGCCAGTAATGTAAATTGGAAAACTTCTACAATGTTAAGTAATCACATAAAAATCTGATGAGGTGATAATTATTACTATAATTCTCTCTACAAATCACTTCAAAGCTTAGAAAACATGCACTTATTTGTCCTCCTATTACCCCCCATCCTTCCCCTTGAACCCCCCCCCCACCCATAACTCCTCAGGTATGCAGTGATATTGGCCTATAGTTTCATTAACTCAGGATACAATTACTATAGAGGGCCTGGAGTAATATTGAGCTTATTCTAATAGTGGTTTTAAAAATTTGTTATATTCTATACCTTATTCCATTAAATAGTTAATAAGGTATGTAAGGGGGCCCATACTTTCTGGTAATATTGTGGCTTCTTCATTATTCGGGCAATCGTGCTTTCTGCCTGTAAAGCAAAGAGCGTCTCTTTTAACCATTCTGTGTATGTGGGAATGCTCTGATCCTGCCAATTGTGCATGATTACTTTCTTGGTGCATAGGGATACCAATGCCATGTGTTTTCGTTGATTACCAATCAAAAGGTCCCCATAATCCCCTACTATACAAATTTCTGGTCTAAAGGCTTCAGATTGACCTAATAGGGGATCCAAATTAGACTTAATGACGGACCAGAAGGGTGTGACTTTATTACATTCTCATAGAATGTGCAGTAGCGTCCCAGGACATTCCTTGCAACAAGAGCAAAGATTTGAGGGAAGCTTCCCCATTTGGTAAAGTCTGGCAGAAGTATAGTATAGATCATGTATTACAAAATAGGGTTTTTTCAACTTTAGTGCATATCTCGGGCATTTTGTGAATGTTTGCACCAAATTTTCAACATGGGGTTTTTGGGACCCCTCCTCATGAATTCTTGAACTGAATGGCGTTAATCGTCCCTGAAAGGTGATTTTGCGGTCACTGCACGGAATCACCTTTCCGGGCTGAGTAACGAAATGACAGTGCCAGTGTTCATGAGGTGGGCTCTCAAAAACCTATGTTGCAAATTCTGTGCGGAAAATCCAAAATGACTGTTTTACGAGCTTTGTTGCCAGTTGCTACGCACACTGTAACTTTGTGAATTTGCAATATTTTCATGCCAGATTTTCAACACTAGCATTTTGTTACACCTCCTTGTGAGCAGTACAGATGTCATTGTTCACATCCTGGCAGAAATGTGTTTTCGCATTTCCAGCGCAGAATAGCGCAGTTGCTGTGGAAATCAGTGTTCGGGACAGATTAAGAAAATGACAGTGACACTGTTCATGAGTAGAGTCCTGAAATGGCTATATTGAAAATTTGGTAATGATACTTTATAAAATGACTGTATTCTGACGTGCGTTGCGCGGCGGTTGCATGCGGCCTTCGTAACCAATTATAATATTTTCACTCCAGATTTTCAAAATTGCCATTTCCCACACCTACTTATGAACAGCACAGCTGTCATTTTTCCCATCCTGGCTGAAATGTGTTTCCGCACTTCTGGCGCAGAATAGAGCGGTCGCTGTGGGAAATCACTGTCCGGGACAGATTAAGAAAATGACAGTGATACTGTTCATAAGCAGAGGTCCTAAAATGCCTGTTTTGAAAATTTGGTGATGATAGCCCATCAAATGACTGTGTTACAAGTGTGCGCTGCACACTTTCCACACACCCTTGTAACTTCACAGATTTGTAATATTGTCATGCCAGATTTTCAACAGTGCCATTTTTTCACACCTCCTTATGAGCAGTAAAGCTATCATTTTTCACATCCTGACTGAAATGTGGTTTCACAGTTGTGGCACAGAATAATGCGATAGCTGTGGGAAATCAGTGTTCGGGACAGATTAAGAAAATGACAGTGGCACTGTTCACGAGCAGAGGTCCTAAAAGGCGTATGTTGAAAATTTGGTGACGAAACTCCATAACATGACTGTGTTACAAGCGTGCATTGAACTGTTTCCATGCACCCTTGTAACTTTGCAAATTTGTAATATTTTCACACCACATTTTCAACAGTGGCAGTTTTTCACGCCTCCTTATGAACAGTGCAGTTGTCATTTTTCACATCCTGGCTAAAATATAATTTTGCTCTCCTGCCGGAGAATAACACGGTCACTGTGGGAAATCAGTGTTTGGGACAGATTAAGATCGAATGAGTGGGGGGAGGGGGGAGTGACCGAGCTCAACTGAGCTCTGTCGGGACTGTTGTGGATTTGTTTGTGGGCAGAAAAAGGCCCCAACGCAAGAGCCCAGTACAAAAGGGTAGCCTGCAGCACTGGGAGAAACAAATTGAGAGAGCAAGTGAGGGAGGGAGAGTGAGCAAACTCACCGGAGTGCTGTCAGGCCTGCTGCGGATTTCTTTGTGGGTAGAAAAAGGCGTCAAAGCAGGCAGGGGCCCAGTAGAAAAGGCCAGCCTGCAGCGGTGGGAGAAACAGTACGAATGAGTGAGATAGGGGGACTGAGTGACCTCAACAGAGCTCTATCAGGACTGCTGTGGATTTCTTTGTGGGCAGAAAAAGTTGCCAATGCAGGTAGGAGCTCCGTACAAAAGGGCTGCTTGCAGCGCCAGGAGAAACAGAATGAGCATGTGACAGAGGGAGACTGAACGACCTCAACGGAGCTCTGTCGGGACAGCTGCAGATTTCTTTGTGGACAGACAAAGGTGCCAATGCAGCCAGGAGCCCTGTACACAAGCACAGCCTGCAGCGCCAAGAGAAACAGAATGAGTGAGTGACAGCACGGTAGTGAGCAAGCTCAACGGAGCTGTATTGTGACTGCTGCGGATTTCTTTGTGGTCAGAAATGTGGCAACACAGGCAGGAGCCCAGTACAAAAGGCCAGCTTGCACTGTCTGCAGAAACGGAATGAGTGAGTGAGAGAGGGGGAGTGAGTGAGCTCAATGGAGCTGTGTTGGGACTGCTTCAGATTACTTTCTGGCCAGAACAAACTGCCAATGCAGACAGGAGCCCAGTACAAACGGACAGCCTGCAGTGGCAGGAGACACAGAATGAGCGAGTGAGGGAAGGGGAGTGAGTGAGCTCAATGGAGCTCTGTTGGGACTGCTGCAGATTTGTTTGTGGGCAGGAAAAAGGCAGCAATGTACGCAGGGGCCCAGTACAAAAGGGCAGCCTGCAGTGGGGGGAAAACCAGAATGAGCGAGTGAGAGAGGGGGAGTGAACGAGCTCAACAGAGCTCTATTGTAGCTGCTGCAAATTTCCTTGTGGGCAGATGAAGGCAGCAATGCAGGCAGGAGCCCAATAGAAAAGGGCAGCCTGCAGCGACGGCAGAAACGGAATGAGCGAGTGAGAGAGGGGGAGTCAGCAGGCTCAACAGACCTGTGTCGGGACTGCTGCAGATTTCTGTGTGGGCAGAAAAAGCCACCAACAGAGGCAGGAGCCCAGTACAAAAGGGCAGCCTGCAGCGCCAGGAGAACCAGAATGAGCAAGTGAGAGAGGGGGAGTGAGCCACCTCAACGGAGCTCTGTCGGGACAGCTGCGGATTTCTTAGTGGGCAGAACAAGGTGCCAATGCAGGCAGGAGCCCAGTACAAAAGAGCAGCCTGCAGCACTGGGAGACACAGACTGAGCGAGTGATAGAGGGGCAGTGAGCGAGATCAACACACCAACGCAATCAACATTCGGCATTGACAAATGCTTGTTTAAAACATTGATCCTGTGATTCAGTCTGTTTCAGCAGGAGTGGGGAAGATATATAAGGAAACCACTGATTTAGCAATGCAGTTTGTTTTCACAGGAGTGATGAAATCATTTAAAAAAATAAGTCAGCTCAGTGATGCATCCTATTACAGTAGGAGACTCAATGGACATGTTGAAAATTACCCAAATAGTGGTATGTGGGTGGGGAAGGGGGGTGAAAACAAAACAGTTATTTGACAGGCTTAGTTTGTTTCCAATAAAAAAATATTTCTGGGCCCTATATGCAAACTACATGCAATTTATTATGTTTGTTCTGTTATAAATTGAAGGGTTGTAAATTAGGTAAGGTTGTTTTTTTTTTAGATTAGTTAATGGGATGTATAGCATTTTTTTAAAGTGGTGAGGAGTGGGAATTATTAGTTATCCCCTGCAACCTTTCTAGTGCTCATCCATTCTTCACAAGTGGGTTGTCCTCTGTCATACTATTGGCTCATGCACGATCATAAATTTTGGACTGCCAGAAGTCAAGCCCCCAGCTATCATTCTCCGTTTCCAGTTTACTTTGTGCATCCCTAGAGGCTGGTCACAATCTACAATTGCTCCCAAACTCTCAGTTATTTATGTCGTAATTATCCTTTATTTTTCTTGCTCTGCACTGTACTACACTAGCAGACTGACACAGAATTGCTTGTTAATATAGGCTTTTTCCTCTAATATTTCTGCATGATTCTAATAGTAAGTAAGTAAGTAAGTCAAATTTTATTTATATTAAGCGCCCTTCCCAAGCTCAGGGTGCTTTTACAATAAAACAAGTGAAATCACATTTCAAACAATAAATCAAACAACCATACAATACACTTACTCATTATGTACCAACAAATGCTAAGGCAAAAAGGAAAGTTTTTAATTGTTTTGTAAAACTTTCAACAGTTAGGCATTCTCGTATCTGACGAGGTAGAGAATTAAACAGGGTTGGTGCCATATAGGCAAAAGATCTACCTCCAGACATCTTTAGACGTACCCTGGGAATCTCTAGCAATCCCTCATCAGAGGAGCGAAGAGAACGGGCAGGACAGTAAGGCACCAAGAGCTCTTTCAGGTAGTGGGGTTCCAAATCATGTAGGGTCTTAAAGGTCAATAATGCGACCTTGAAGGTGATCCGCCACTGTACTGGCAGCCAGTGCAAATCACACAGCACAGGTGTTATATGGCTAGATCGTGAAACTCCCATCAACAACCTGGCCGTCGCGTTCTGCACAAGCTGCAAGCAGCGGATATCCACCCCCGGCAGCCCTAGATAAGGCGCATTGCAGTAATCAAAACGGCTGGTAGCAAAGGCGTGGACCAAAATGGGAAGATCTTCCCGTGGAACCAAGTGTTTCGACCAGGCAATATTCCTCAGATGAAAAAGGCAGATTTGACTATGGCCGACACCTGCATCTTCATAGTCAGGCTTTCGTCAAAAATTACTCCCAGGTTACGTACTTGGCCAGAGGCTAGAAGCTGGGCCCCCCCAAGATATAAACCCGAGGGTTTCCCCATCCAAGTCCCTGTTATCTTCCCTCCAGGGTCCACAACCAACACCTCAGTTTTCCCTGGATTCAACCTAAGCCAACTAGCACTCATCCAATCCTGAATCTCCAGGAGGCAGTTATTAAACATCGTGGTGGAATCCAACTCCTGATCAGGCATAAAAGACAGGTAGAGCTGAGAATCATCAGCATAACAATGAAAACTCAGCCCATACCGTCTTATAATGTTCCCCAGTGGAAGCATATACACCGCGAATAACATAGGGGACAGCACCGACCCCTGCGGTACCCCACAGGGCAGACAGTGAGGGGCCGAGGTGTTAACTCCCGATACCACTCTCTGAGATCTGCCCTCCAAAAAAGATCGAAACCAACTGTGGACTGCTCCCCTCGGACCACAGAGAAACCACAGGCACTCGAGCAATACCCCATGATCCACGGTGTCAAATGCTGCTGAGAGATCCAGGAGAACCAAGATGGAATGGGTCCTCCGATCTCTTGCCATCAGGAGATGATTCAATACCCGAACAAGAGCCGTCTCTGTACTGTGCCTCTTCCTGAAGCCGGATTGGAGAGGGTCATAGATATTGTGGTTGGACAAATGATCCTCCAGTTGGAGAGCGACCACCTTCTCAATAACCTTCCCTACAAAAGGGAGGTTAGAGACTGGTCTATAATTTGCTGGGCAGTCGGGGTCAAGAGAGGGCTTTTTCAATGGGTATATTACCGCCTCCCTTTAAGGGATACGGAAAGATCCCTCTCTCTAATGACACTCACCACTATCCCAGCCAGGACTGGGTCACGACAACATCTACACACCACCACCAGGTGAGTAGGGCCTGGGTCCAACTTACAATAGGTAGGTTGCAGAGTCTGGATAATCCTCACAATATCTATTACTGCTGGTAGTCTAAAGGTAGACCAGTACAACTGGGCATTAGTACCACCGATTGATCAGTGCAATGCTCAATAGAAGGACACTGGCTGATCTCATCCCTGATGGTGGATACCTTGTCAGCAAAGAATTTTGCAAACTCCTCACACTGTACCTGTGATAATGCTCTACCAGTCTGGAGACAGACTGGATTGCACAGTCTGTCCACAGTCCAGAAGAGCTGGGATGGTCTATTCCTAGCTGCAGCAATTTCCCTGGATAGGAACTCTGCCTTCTTATGGGAGATTGCTGATTGGTAGAATTTATAATGTTCTAACAATTCAAGTCTATCCACCTCCAGTTAAGTTTTCCGCCAACGTCTTTCTAATCTTCGTCCCTTCCTCTTCCACTCACGGACCTCCCAGTCAAACCAGGGAGCCCCTAGGTGAAGAGTACGGGGACGAACATGAATTGGAGCAATGGCATCCAGGACCTCAGTCACAACCCTATTATAGGCCAAGACCAGTGGCCCTGGATCCATACTATCCCTTGGAAAATCCGAGAAGTCCAGCTCCATCATTAGGCCCTCTGAGGTAATCCCTTTTAAAGGACGGAACTGTACTAACTCCCTGGGGGCAGGCCTATTTCGGGGGGCCGCAAATCTAAACCTCAGGGCGTGATGGTCAGACCATCCGACTGGCTCCACCTCCACATCAGATATCTCCATCCCCAGATGGAAAACCAAGTCCAATGTATGCCCCCCCTCATGGGTTGCAGAGGTAATTACTCATGATAGGCCCAATGAATCCATTATTGGAGGAGATTTTGACCAAATGGCAGAGTTCATCGTCACCCAGGCATTGAAATCCCCCAGAATTATCCATCTGGGAGATTCCAATACCATGTCGGCGACGATGTCTGCAACCTCCTTCAGGAACTCCCTCTCATCCCCTGGTGGACGGTAGATAAGAAGGGTCCTGTAGCCTGCACCTGCACCCACTATGCATTCAAAGGAGTTGGTATCACCAACTGGCACCTCCCTGAGATCCAGATCTTGTCTGAAACAGACGGCAACCCCCCGCCCTCCAGTCCACTCTCTCGGCAGTGAATCACCGAGAATCCAGCCGGAACTGGCGGAGTCCAACACAGACCAGCATTTCCATCTAGCCAGGTTCAGGATAAGCCAGGTCGATTGAGGAAACAAGATCTGCAGTCACTGCAGTCTTGTTCCTAATCGACCTGGCATTGCTTAACACCGCCCGAAAGGGACGGAAATCCAAGGGTGATCCCACTTCCTGCCTGACACATTCCAAGTCAGTGCCCTTGGGTATGGGAACTAGGCAAGGAGGACCTCGCTCCAGTACCCATTTTGCCCCAGGGCGTCTCCTAGCCCTCACTGCCCGTATCCGTTCTCTTCCCTCCCATCCCCCCAACAGTTCCAAGATCCCCGTATCCTTCTACTTTTTGATCTTACAATGCCAAGATTTCGACATCTAGCATAAACCTCCACTGTAAGTGGGGGTAATTCAAAGGGACAGAGATCCCGAAGTCTTGAGGGGGAGTACTGCCTAACCATTTTACTTATACCCCAACACATATTTTAAACAAATTTATTCACTCTCATACAAACAACAACCCTCCCACCCCCAACTTAAATAATAATAACCAAAAAATGAATAAAGTAAAATAAAATACCCCTTAAAATATTAAAACAGTTTTATACACATCTAAGAGAGTCCAACTGATCTAGGTCCAAAGTTCCAATCAAATAACTATCAAATGAAACAATAACTAATAAAATAAAACCCCCAGGCAACCAGGAACTCTCACTAACTGGTGCCACTAAATAAAACCAACTTAATAAACCAAAAAAAAACAAAAGCAAAAAAACTGAAGCAAAGGGACAGTACAAACACTCAGAACATCGGACAGGGGAGCAAGTTTATTTATTTAGTTGTTTAACCAGGTATAGCACACTAAGCTGAAAGCTTTTTTTACAGGAGTGACCTGGGAGCACAAGGAGGTTAAGTGACTTGCTCAGGGTCACACAGTATGCAAGTGGAAGCTGTGGGATTCAAACCCAGGTCTGGTCTGCTGGATGTCACCAAATTTGCAGCTCAGAGCCTTAGACCACTGCGCTATACTGCCTTGGGCTGGACCCTCTGGTAGCATCCTGCCTCACATCCCTGTACTGGTTGGGACCCTCATGTAGCATCCCCACCAGCAGCTCCCTGAGGATGGGACCCTCACATAGCATCCCCTCCAAATCAGGCAGCACACACCACAAGAATACTGCTGCAGACACTAGGACCCAGGAGAGTAACTGGCAGTTTGTGTTCCAAAGTAGCAGCCTTTTAGTGCCTGTCGACAATTTGTGGCCATGGGGGTGATGCCTACACCCTGGCTTAGGACGCTCTCCCCCACACTTCCCACTTGAATCATAAGGGCCAGTTGACCCACCGTACACAAAGTCACAGGGTACTCGCTGCATGCCTGGGTGTCTCTGGGAGGCCCCATTGTCTCCTGCGGTGATGTTTTGTTTTCCCTTTTGGTTTGTGTTCTGTATATGCTTCTATGGCTTGCATAAGGGTTGGCTAGCCCCGTGAAGAATGTGGTTGATGGGGAAGGGGAGGATCGCCATTGTCTGCTTCCCACGCTGAAAGTATGCTTGTTTCCACTCAGAAATGCTTCTCAGGGATGGGCTTGCCTCCCACACATTCTGGCATCTCTTGTTTAGTGTGCAGCTCAAAATGAGCAAAATATTGCTGCCGCCATTTTCAAAATGGCGGATCTTACGAGAGCAGCGCTTGTTCTTTCCCTGAGGTCTAACTTTGGACACAAATAGGAAAAGGGGGACAGGGGCACCCAGGAAAGAAAGTGAAGCCTTTAGCAGACTATCCTATTGTTAATCTAGGGCCCCAGACTGTAAATAACTCCTCGTAATGATTGGGCAGCCTATCTTGCGAGACGCCCAGTCTCGTAAGATCTCGGCCATGCGTCCCATGAGTCCTACATATAATCTTGCAGGACGGCTGCCATCTTGGCACAGTTCCAGGTTGGCGGCAATTGTGGGCCAATCCTTCATTGTAATCCTGTGAGAAACAGGATTTTTCACTGGTGCAGGCTAACCAGCCATCTTGTTTGTGGCCAATCACTGGGAATGAGCTGACGGGCATTTTGAGTGGGTCAGCAGCCCTGTTTTCTCCTGTTAGGACCTAATCGATAGATTCTTTGGCCTCCTCACAGCCTGGCTTCTCCCTGCTCCCTCAGCTGCATTTACTAAATATCTGCTCCTGGAAGGGGGCATGTTGCTTAACAGTGCTCCTAGACTAATTTCCTGTAACTCCAAGGTGATTTTCTTGTGTTGTCCTGTAGTTGAGCTGGCAGTATAGCCTAGAGGTTAGAGTAATGAGCTGTGAACTAGCTTGGTACATCCAGCAGACCAGAGCTGGGTTTGATTCTCACAACCTCCGCTTGCATACTGTGTGACTCTGAGCAAGTCACTTAACCGCCCAGTGCTCCCAGGTCACCCCTGAAAACAGGCACTTGTGCCTAGTGGACCTTACTCGGTTACCAAAAGGACTGGAAAAAAAAAATTATATTATTTCCTATGGAAACTGAATCCCTCTGTTTTTATGTATTTTATTTATTTATTTAAGTGTTTCACCAGGAACGATACTGAGCTCAAACAGCTCATTTCCAGATGTGTCCTGGGGGGACGGGTATAGGGAATATTTAAAAGAACATAATATAAAATATATACAGTCGCACAAAAGAAGAGGTACAGGGTAACAATGAATAAATGGAAATTATATACTTACCATAATTCTTGATCTTCTTGGACGAAGTCTCCACCACTCATTCATACTAATGGGGACTACACCAGAGGTGCTAGAACCCCATGGGAGCCAAAAATCTTCAGGAGGACTGGCTCTGGGATAGGACCGCACATGAGCAGCACCGCAAGACTAGCTCACTCCATACAGGCTATCTTGGTGTCGTTCCTCCAACTGCCCCAGTACATTTTTGACTGAGGAGGTGCATTGTAAGCTTAACGAAAGAAAACCTAAACTAACTTCCAGGCATATGAAGGTCCGGATGATCCATGTAAGAAGGGTCAATTCAACAATGTCTTCACAGCCCAAAAAAACAGGAAGTGAAGACCAAAACAGAATGAGTAGCTTCGGGGTTATGGTGGGTGGACGTGTGAATGAGTGGAGGAGACTTCATCCAAGAAGATCAAGAATTACTTTACGTAATTTTCATATCTTCCTGGACTAAAAGTCTCCACCACTCATTCACACTAATGGGAGAGTACCGAGCTGAAAATCAAACCCCCACGTAGGGTGGAAGGAGTCAGAGTTCACTCAGGACAGAAGTCCATAAGGACTGTCCTGCCAAAAAAAGTGAACTGTCTGGCATGGACATCCAGAACATAGTTCTTTTACAAAGGTATGCACTAAGCTCCAACTCACCGTCTTGCAGAAGTCTGCAATGGGTACATTATGGATCTCCGCTAGGAAAGGTGCAACCACTCCGGTAGAGTGGTGTGAACCCGGCTTTCCAACTTGATCTGTGCTACAGATTAGTAGTGTCGAAGACATGTAACTAATCAAGATGAAATACATCTCGTGGCAACAGGCTGACCCAGCCAAGGCATGCTGAAAGATACAATAGATGCTCGGATGCATGTCTCTTCATTCTGTTAATGTAGAATCACAGAACCCTCTTAGCATCCAGAGAATGAAGGGAGTGCTCTCCTTCATTCTGGAGTCAATGAAGTAAGTAGGGAAAAATAAAACTTGACTAA
Organism: Neoceratodus forsteri; assembly: GCA_016271365.2. NCBI lineage: Eukaryota > Metazoa > Chordata > Ceratodontiformes > Ceratodontidae > Neoceratodus > Neoceratodus forsteri. The sequence goes on from CM057453.1 coordinate 1,192,963,776, forward strand.
CGGTTACTGAGCCAGTGACATGCTGTCTACTGGCTCAAGATAGACTGAAAACGTGTAGAGGTGTACCTTCACTGCCGAGTAATGCAGACCTGCATTCAACAGGTCCAAGAGGCACCCAAACATCTTACTTGGTGGGCAACCAGAGGGTCCAGACAGGACTTGCACCCCAGAAGGAGAAGGGGTTTCCACTTAGCCACGCAAGCCCTCCTGGTGGAAGGCCTATGCAAGGCTTAGAAGATGCATGCGATGGTTTGGAAAACCTAAAACTTGCCCATTTCCGTTTCCTGAGGAGCCTAGCATGGGGATGAAGGGAACACAAGTTAGGATAGACAAAAGCCCCTGTGTCAGAGGTCCACTTATAGAGGGAGTGGATCTTCTGACAGACTGTTGATCAATGCAATCATATCTGCCAAGGCCAGTCTAAAACTATGAGAATCATCCTGCCCCCCTGTGCCTACAACTTATGCAGCACCCTCTGATTTAAGGGAAGAGGAGGAAAATATACAGGGAGCATCTTGTCTACTGCAGTGAATACATCCTGACAGGAAACACCAGGGTGTGGATTTCTGAAGCAGGGTAGAGACAGTTTTGCGTTGATAGGGGATGCAAAAAGGAGCAGGTCCAAGCTGCCTCATTCACCAAAAGTGACTGCACAAAATCTGAACTGACACATTGTACTCGAGGTACCACTGTCATAACCTCGCAGCCTTCCTGCAGAGAGGGTAGGAGGGCACCCCACCCTGCTTGCTGATGTAATTCATCATAGCTCTGTTGTCCATTTGAAGCAGGATCACTTTGTGGCAGAGGGCATCCTTCAGGACTTCGTTTATAAGATAGCTCTCATCTCTAAGAAATTTATGAAAACATGAAGTTCTTCCTGGCTCTACACCTGAGAGTGGAGGTCTTGACAATGAGCTTCCCATGAGAGATTTTGTCTGAGGCTCCATCATTTTGAACAGAGGATTGCGGATGCGTGGTTGGAGACCATTGCTTGCTGTGGGGGGGACACCCTCAGCCCCAGAATCTGCTCGACCGAAAGGTGCCCGAAAGAGTCATTTTCCCTGATGTAATGAGGCATCTGAAAATGTAATTTCTTCCATTCTCTGGAACAAAAAGCGACACCCTGGAGGTATCCAGGAGGGCTCCTAAGAAGAGGAGCTGCTGGGAAGATGAAACTGGCCCTTCCCTGAATCAGAAACCACCTTGAAGAGAACAACTGAGAAGCTGGGGCAACTGTCTCCTGTGTTTCTTGCCCAGATGGGCTAGGTAGGAGCCAAATACCCAGGAAGTGAATACTTGAATGCAGAGGTTTTAGTGAATTCCTCCCTGAACAGGCACTTGTTTAACCTTCCAAGGTCAACACATTGTGCATTCCGCCTGTTATCTTGGAACCAGAAGCAATGGAAATAGGAATCTGTGCTTTGTTCAGCTGTGGAACAACTTCTACTGTCCAGTTTCTGCAGAGACTCTGTATTTCAAAAGCAAGAGAATGTGACTGAGAAGTGGACAGACTGGGCTGTCATCTGGGTGGAAGGTCTGGGGAAATCTGCGAAATTGGGAGACTATCCCTCTCGGACAATCCTGATGACCTATATGTCCGTTGTAATGGAATTCCACTGGCTGTAAAACCGAATTAGAACCCCCTTCCCGACAAGAGGCAACCCCCTCAGACATCTGAGGTGAAACCTGGGCTGGATTCACAGAAGTAGGTACAGGGCACTTTGGGGCCCTGAGTCCTCTGCTGGGTTGGTTCCTGATAAAGGCACCTAGGCCTTTACCTTGAAAGGATTGCCTGTACAAGAATGTCGAAGGTTCCATCTCTCTAAGAAGCAGCAGGAGCCACCTGTTGTTTAAATGGCAGCCTTATTGTTCTGAGTGGCCCCCAGAACTCAACCTGAGGGCTGAACAGATAAACACTGTAAAGGAGATGTTAACCACCTGCTGCCAGCAGCAACTGCTCTAGAGGCAGAGTTGTAGGCATACCATAAAAACTTTCAGCTGATTATTGGGCTATAAGCCCTTAGCAATGGAAGGTTAGATCCTGGGAGGCTCTAGATCATTGCACTGAGTGTGTTCTACAGGGTATACTAATACTGAGGAATGTAGGAACTCAAGACATAGAAGTCTGCTTTGGTCCACAGATGAAGACTGAAGTGTTATGGTGGACCCCATATCCCTGAGGAAAAAGAATTGGCAGGAAGGTCTTCCATCATACTGATACAGAAGACTTGCAAGCCAGCCCATAAAATGAGCCTTCCGCTGTGTCTTTGACAAAGCAGAACAGGGAGAGACTCATCCAGATCCACTTCTACCCCAGAATAAGCTCCAAAAGGCAGGTCTAGACCAGGAACATGGGAGATGCCACTACCTGGATTGACAAAGAGTTCGGCGCCATCGACAGCGCCAGACCTGGAACCACCCATGGCACCAGCACCATCCATGGCACTGGCACCACACATGGTGCTGGCACCACACATGCTGCCGGCACTAAACACAGCACTGGCACCATACACAGCACCAGCACCAAACACGGCGTTGGCACCAAACATGGCACCGGCACCATGTGCAGTGCCAGAACTGCTGCTAGACTTGAAGAAAGATGGAGAAGGAAAGCTGTACCCGTGCCAGCCCCTGCAAGGAAAAAGGAGAGGGGGTAGGCATGAGGAGTCGGCATCAATGGCATTGGCATTGGAGAGGGTACCACGCACATCATGGCCCCATTGACCCAGCCATGGCCCAGCAACTCCAAGGCCCAAAGGCCCTGGAACCGGGTCCACTGGCCAGGACAACTGGACAGATGCCATACCCCCTGCTCTAAAAGAGCGGCCCAGAGGAGAAACTGCTCACTGGGACCACATCGAGAACAGAGTCGGGATCCAGTGTCAAAAATCATTGCCATTAAGAGTGAAGCCCCAGAGGAACCCACCGGAGTCAGTTCAGACCTACCGCTCTCCACCACAGTTGATCCCCGCGAAGACATACCACAGGGAAACCTCGAGTAGTACCAATTCTTCTTTCACCGACAGGATGAAGAAGAGCTAGAGGTCAAGCGGAGCCGGTTCCCCAGAACTGCTACTTTTGTGCTTCGGGAGGACTGTCCTCCCCCCTGAGCACCGGACTGCCCATGGTCAGACCCCCCCTCCACAAAGGGCGGTGGACTGGACACAGCCCCACTGCCATCACAACTTTCAAACAAATCTCCCTACTTCACCACTACCTTCTAAGGTCGACTCCGTTGATGGCAGGATGAGAATTTCTTCTTCTTCTTCTTCTTCTTCATCATCATCTTTTTTTTTTTTAATAAGAAAAGAACACTAAAAATGGTAAGTTAAATGAATACTGAACAGCTATAGCTGCTGTCATATAGACAAAGACTTGACTCCTGGCAGGTGAGTGACATCATCATCAAAGCACACTCAACGGCGGGAGAAAAGGAACTGAGGCAGTTGGAGGGACAATGCTGAGATAGCCTATACAGCATGAGCTAGTCTTGCGGTGCTGTGCATGCGCGGTCCTATCCCGGCGCCGGCCCTCCTGAAGATTTTGGGCTCCCATGGGGTCCTAGCACCTCCAGGGTAGTCCCCAGTAGTGTGAATGAGTGGTGAAGACTTTTAGTCCAGGAAGATCAGAGGAAATACATCAGATCGATATACAGAGTCAATCAGCCAAGTAGTAGTGGAATGTAACAATATTTACAATAACTGTAGTTGGTCAGGTAACAGTGCAGCTAAAATGGTAAATGAGGCAGATACACTCTGAATATAATACTTTAGGGAAGTAGCAGAAATATAATCATGAGCAGAACTTATGTAAACCATTTGGGTAGTTGGAGCAGGGAGAAATGTGGGAGATATGCAAAGGGGACTTGGGAGGAGGGGGAAGAGAAGAGGAACTAAGGGCCAGGCACAATTAAAGGCAATGACAGGTGGGAGAGGTATGGGAGTGTAGTAGAGAGATGAGGGAGGGTTTGGAGCAGACAGAGTGAATGGGTATGGGGAGGGAGTTCCAAAGTTTAGGAAAGTGGAACAAGAAAGCAGCTTGACCAGCAAGTGATTTATGATATGGAATCTGGAGGGAGCGAAGCCCAGAGTTTCAAAGGGAGTAGGGGGAATGGGTGGACGGTAAGAGGAGGGAGTCGAGATAAGGAGGAAGCGAGGATAACCAGAAACTGGAAGTGAAGGAGGCGCAGTGGATCAGATGGTGATCCTCCAGGGAAGGGAGGAAGAAAGCAGAATAAAGAGTACAGAGGTGGTTGCAGGGAGGGCAGTTTAGAGTGAAGCAGAAGAAAGACTGGAAGAGGGGACCCAGTCTGGCCAGGGTGAACCTAGGGGCAATTCCATAGATTATGTCACCATAATCAAAAATGGGGAGAATCATCTTGGTTAGGATGTCTCGTCTGGCAGATAGGGAGATGCAACTCTTGTGCCTATAGAGGGCACCAAGTTTAGGGTAGAGCTTTATGACTATGGCATCTATGTGCTAGGAAAAATGGAGGTGATGGTCAAGCCAGACACCGAGGTATTTGAAGGAAGACACATTGTCAATTGTGTCTCCATCTAGAGTGTGGAAGGAACGAAAGGATGGGAGTTTAGAGAGCCTTGGTCTAGTGCCAAAGCACAGAGACACAGTCTTTTTGGCATTTAGAGATAACTGATTGGACCTAAACCATTTCTGGACTGAGTAGAAATCAGGCTGGAGCTTGGATCTCAGCTCATCTGGAGAGGACCCAGAGACAAAGAGGGCTGTGTCATTTGCGTACAGTACATGTGGATAGATGCAGATAACAATATAAGAACATAAGAATGCGTCGGCAGAAGGGGACCATGCGATCCATTTAGTCTGCCCAATTTTTTCAGATGAGCAGGCAGAGGGGAGGTCATTTAAAAAGTTGGAGAACAGGAGGGGTCCAAGTACGGAACCTTGGGGAATGCCAGCGGTTATGGGAAGGGGAGGGAATATGGAGTAGCCCAGTTTCACAGATTGTGATCTACCTGTAAGGTAGAAGTTGAATCAATTTGTAGCCTAGACTGAGAGGCCCACTAACCTCAGTTTACACCATAGGAGGGGATGGGATACAGTGTCAAAGGCTTTCTCCAACTCAACGAAGATGGTGGCAGTGAGAAGACCCTGGTCCATTGCAGTGTGGATGGAGTCTATGAGTCAGAGGAGAGAGGGAGAAGTGGAATGGAGTTTGCGAAAACCAGACTGGAAAGGGTTGAAAATGAAGAGGAGTCAAGGAAGCTGGAGAGTTGGTATAGAACTATGTGCTTTTGGAGTTTTGAATGGGTATGGAGGAGGGAAATAGGATGGAAGTTTCCTGGGGAGGAGTCACCGCCTTTATGGAGGGGAATGACAGTAGTGTGCTTCCAAGAAACAGGGAAGCAGGCAAGAGAGAAGGAGAGGTTAAGTGAGGAAGGATAGGAGGCAATTAGGCAGAGAGGCAGGAGTTTCTGGGTCAAGCCTATCAGGGCTGCTGCTTTGCATGGGGTTGAGGGCTAGAAGGACTTTTAGAGAGGAGGACGGGGAAACCAGTGAGTAGAAAAAAGGAAGAGTGGGAGAGGGGGAGGGGTTGGAGAGGGAAGGAGGAGAGGAGAGCAGAAGCACAGGTGGTGAAGTAAGTGTTGAAGGCAGAGGCCACAGAGGGAGGATCAGAGGCTGTATAACTAATGCAAGTCTATGGGAAGAATTGACCTGTAGATAGCTCCAAATCCTTGTAAAATACTGGAATCCCTGTGGATCTGGAAGCCCTGGCCTAACACAGTTTTTCTCTCTATGTCCCTCTTACATTTGCCAGCGAAAGCAGTAACATCTTGCCATGCCTTCTTGCATCAAATATGGGACACAGCTGCCAGAGACACATGGGGAGGAGGCATTGTGGGCAGTCTGCACTGTATTGGAGGCCAGAACTTCTCAGACCCCTGGACTCAATCTGAAGTGATAACCATGCAGGAGCCCCTTCATCTCCCATAGCACCAATCACACCCAGTGTCACACAGGCAGGCCTCCTGTTCCAGTGGCTAGTAAAACTGCAACCCCAGCACTGGCAAGGCCCCTCCCCGTGGCCTGACAGCAAGCGTCCGGAGTTCCATTCACCACACCTACCTAAGAAGAGATGCAGGCAGGCAAATGAGGTGACTGAATTACACAAAGATGAGGAACCGGACAAGATCCAGAGGCTTCCTCAGGATGACTATGTCCCAAGGATGATGTGGCTGAACTGGTCAGGATAATCAGAGAGGCTGTCCAAATCCATAGGGGAGCCAAAGAAGCCACAGTCCCCAACTGACCCACTCCATCTCAGCCTCAGTGAGCACAGTCCAGCAATATTGTTCCACCTGTCTAGCCTCGGACAGCATCTGGACCAAGGAATTTGAGGCAGTGGAGCCATCAGACTCCCGGAGAAGTGGGTCACGCAATAACGTACCCCATCAAAGAGACCCTCAAAGCAACCTGGTTGGTGGCCCCCAAGTGGACACTCTGGTTTTCAGCCCTTACAAGACATATGGTCATTCCAGTCAAGAGCTCAGCCACATTGAAAGACCCAATGGACAAAAAATGGGAGGAGTCATTAAAAAAAGCTTCAGGAGGCTGTGGGGATGGTCCTGGCAACAGACACGACTGGGCGGTACGCTGCCAGCAGAGTACTGCTGAGGTGACTGGAGTCCATAGTAGACACTATCCTGGACTCATCCCCACTGGTGGGTGATGTGGACTGTGCCCTGCAGGCTGCATGCTACATAGCGGACAACTCTTCAGACATCATGAAATTTGGAACCAGGGCCATGGTACTGTCCAGCCATGCCCGGCGAGCCCTGTGGTTAAATCTGTGGCAGGCAGATGGGGAGTCAATGTCCACACTTCTCAGGTTACCATTTAAAGGGGGACATCTATTTGGGGATTCACTCACACCATTCCTCAGTGACTGAGCTAGCACTAAGCAGCTGACAGAAAAGAAGGACCTGTACCTCCCTTTGGCACAGACCCTTCATACAAAATGTAGGGGTTTAAGAAGCCAATCAGTTATTTAATACCCAGACACCTAGGAGTGGAGCCTTTAAGTCCAAATTTCAACTGCGAATGCCACAGTTCAGAGCCAGAGGTAACTTCCAGTGGCAAGAGCCAATGAGTTGAGGTGAGCCCTGGCAGTCACCCCTCCAGTGGGGTCCGAGAACTTGTCGCTCAAGGCTGTATATAGAGTTCACACAAAGGATAATTCCACACAGACCAATGCTGTCCCCAGTGCCCCGGCAACGCAACAAAGCCAAAGCTATGCAGCAGGCCCTGCTCAACCAGGTCAGATACCAGGCCATAGCTCCAGTGCCATGCCCTGAGCAAAACAAAGGGGTGCACTTTGTTCATGGCCCCCAAGAAAACAGGTGGCCTCCACCCGGTACTGGGCCTCAAGTTCCTCAACAAGTTCATAGTCTACCATAAATTCAAAATGGAGACCCTCAATGTGGCCAACATTTTCAATACACCTGCCTCCCATTCAGGCTGGCCTTGGGCCCGAGGGTATTCACAATGACTCTGGTAGTGATGACAGCACTCCTCCATAAGACAGGGGTACACATCATTCCATACTTGGACAAATGGCTCATATGAGCATGATCCCCTGAATCAGGCACAAGAGGACAAACTCTGTGATCCAATGCATCTGACAACATGGCTGAGTTAGAAACTGGGACAAGAGCCAGCTATATACCACCCAAGAAATAACACAAGGTGCATGGATCGACACAGTATTGGGTCTGGGACCCCAAAGGAAGAAAAAATCATCGATATGATCTGTCTCATTTTACAATGATATGAATTCAACCCAACAGGCCAGTGCACACATACCTACAGTTTTTAGAACTCATGGCTTCCATGATAACCATGGTGCCCTGGGCCTGGTGGCACATGCATCTGATACAGAGATATGTGCTGGACTCATGGAACCAGTCAACCCAGAACTTTGAGTATAAGATCAACCAGGAGTGGAGACTGCACAGCCTCAGGTGGTGGGTGACCAGACAGAACCTGCTGAAGGGCATACCATTGTCAACATCCCTGATGGCCACATTAATGACGGATGCAAGTCTCCTGGCTGAGGAACTATTCTCAGCCGGCATATAACCCAGGGAAAACAGTCACCATTGGAAGCTCCCTTGCCCATCAACATACTGGAAAGGAGAGCAGTTTACAGAATACTGTTATTCTTTGCTCATCAAACCACAGCACAGGCAGTGCTGATCAAAACCAACAACCAGGTCTTCATGGCCTACATAAACACACAAGGGGAAACTTGAAGCAGGGCAATGCTAAGAGAGGTGGTAAATACATTGGGATGGGTGGAACCGAATCTGCTGTTTAGGCCACCTACCTGGCCAGTAAGCTGAACTCATAGGCAGATTGTCTCAGTCGAGTAAAGCTTGACCAGGCAGAATGGTACCTGCAACCCCAGGTTTTCTCCAGACAACAACTAATGGGGCCCATTCCAGCTGGATCTGATGGCATCCAGCTACAACACTCAACTCCCTTGCTTGCACTCTCACTTTCCCGACAATCAAGCAGAAGAAGTCGACACAATCTTGGCACAGTGGAGTTTCCACAAAGTGTCCTTCCCACCCACAAGGATGATTGCAAAGTCATTCACAAGATCAGAACTCTAAAGGTCTCTGTCCTGTTGATAGCGCCTGATTGGACATGGAGATCATGGCTTTCCCTCCTCAGAGCAATGCTGATAGATGTCCCTTGGCCTCTGCCACATCATCTGGATCAACTTAGCCAAGGCCCAATCATGCACCACAACCCCATAGCCCTCAGACTAATGGCATGGATGCTGAAAGGCATAGACTGTTGACTGAGGGATAGCCACCCAGAGCGGTCGAGCGACTTCTACAGTTCAGGAGATGTTCAAAATGTAAGACTTATCAGAGACATTGGAAATTCTTCTGTAAGTGGTGTACAAGAAAAGATCTGTCGCCATCGATGGTAGGTCTACCTCAACTACTAGACTTCCTCAACAATGGGGCAGAGAACGGTCTTGCATATTCCTCCCTAAGGGTTCAGGCTTCAGTTATACTGTCCATGAGAGGTTCCCTCCCTAGGGTGGGGCAGATGGGGTCAAACTCAGATGTTGTCAGACTACTAAGGGCGGTTTGAATTGCATTCCCCTGTGCAAGATGGACATGTCCTCCATGGCAACTTGATTTGGTGTTGGATGGCCTTTATAAGCCCCCTTTCTCCCCGACACTCCTGTTTGGACTACCGTGAGTATGTTTTTTTCTTATGGCATTGTGTTCAGCCAGAAGGGAAAGTGCTTTGCAGGCGCTCTCCTGCAACAAGGCATTCCATACATTTCATAATGAAAGGGTGTCTCTTAGAACAGTTCCATCCTTTGTCACAAAGGTGTTATCACCATTCCACGTGTAACAGGAAGTCCCGTTCCAGCCATGGGTATGGACCAAGGTAGTGCTGATGCGGCTACTCATCCTTTGGACATTGTTTCTATTTCTGAAGGCTTACCTGAATTTGTCAGACAAATGATGTAAATCAGATGCATTAAAGCTCATTCTACCAGGACAATGTCAACATCTTAGGCAAAGAAAGGGGGAGCCTCAGTGCATGACATCTGTGCTGCTGCAACCTGGTCATCTGCTCATACCTTTGTCTGGCATTACAGACTGGACATAGCATCAGCAAGTTGAACTACATTTGAAAGAGTTGTGTTTCAGGCTGCTTTGGGTTCAGTGTAATTGGTCCCACCAGAGGGGAGTTTTCTTCTGGTACTGCTACAAAAATCCCACTTGTGAAGAATGGATGAGCACTAGAAAGGTTGCAGGAGATAATTGTATTTACTCACCTGGTAAAGGTGATTATCCCTACAACCGTTCTAGTGCTCATACTCCCTCCTGATTATGCATCAGCACAGGCTTAAAGTAGCCAGAACCATTTGTGGTACCTACTAGTTGATTCGGTAGGTGTAAAGTTTCTGTTGTCATGTTAGACTTCCTTTTGTCTACTTATTGTCACAAACCAACTCAGCAGGTCAGGCCCTCTACTTCCAAAGTGCAGACCTCCGAGCACAGTCTTCTGAACAATTTAACAGAACAAGGTAACCCTCTTGTCTGTTTTGTGAGTTTGGATCAACCTTTAGTCTCAAGTCTTGGAGGGATTCAAACTGTGAACCTCTTGTTAGTGTACCCAATGCACAGGCTCAGATATTTCTGTCTTCAGGGGGCCAGATATCTTTGCCTATGGGCACCTAACCAGGTATACAGAAATGAACCCTTAAAAACTTTAATAAAGACCTCAGATTTAAAACACCTCTCTTTCTAGTTTGGTATCACCATTCAAGCTTATGCCTAGTGTCAGCTATAACCATATATACTTTTCTTAAAAATGAAAAAAATTCAAAGACAGACCAAGTATGCTCTAAAATGAGTTTTACTAAAATAGATAATATGTAAAACATACAATACAGAACTATTATATCACAAGACATACAACTCTTATAAAAGAACAAGGTTTTAAACAGTGCAATTCCTACTACAGTAATTAGAGTTGTCTCTCTAAATACCTGCTTAAAGTGCTCCAAAGATGTTTCTTTGTCAGAGTCTAGATGAAAGTGTCCCTGAAGGAAAACAGAATAATCTTTAAAAAGCTAGATTTCCACACCTATTTGCATGAGGTCACCTAGCTCCTCCCTGTCAGAATATATATAAAACATATATCTATATAAAAACAGGATGTCTTTTCCAAGTATTAAATTCTGCAATCCTCAGCACAACTCATTTCCTTTTTCAAATGACATTTCTTTGGTCTCATGATAAGTTTCCTTCTTCACACAGACATCAGCATTTATGATTTTGCACCAGTTTACTAAACCTGGTTTCCTCCTCTTGAAACATCATAAAAGGGATGCTGATTGCCATTTTAGCAGCTAAAGCTATAATTAACTTAGAAAAGTCTGTAATTATCTTCTGGCCTGCCATGTAACACCTTGTTTCTAAAACCTGTGTGTGTGTGTGTATGTGATCTCACATGTTGTTTCAGTATTTTCTCATGGCTTTCATCTTTCAGCAGAGACCCGGGGGCGGGGGGAGGTGGAGCGAGGTCACTCCAAGAGCACCAGATTTCTCAGCATCTATAATGACAGACAGTCCATAACCCATTTTTATTTTACAAAAAAAATGATACAGTGATCAGAACCAGCTGTCCAAGCGTCACATTCCTCCCCACCTAGACTGAATTTGGGGTCTCTATCCCCTGCATGGGATGAGCTTCCCAAATCAGTTCACTCCTCATAGACCCTAGACAGACCATCTGAGTTCTGATTTTGTTTTCCAGCCCTATGTACGATTGTCAGATCATACCCTTGCAAAGCAAGACTCCATCTTAGCAATCGACCATTGTTTTTCCCCATCTGCATCAGCCAAACCAGGGGGTTGTGATCAGTCTGCACCACAAAATGCTGCCCATACAAGTATGGCTCCAGATTCTTTAGGGCCCACACTATGGCAAGACATTCTTTTTCCCCCGTGGAGTATGCCTGCTCCCTGGGAAGTAACTTTTTATTCGGGTAGGCTATTGGACGATCCCTTCCTTGGCTGGATGTCTGACTCAGTACTGCCCAATACCCACATCTGAGGCATCAGTCTGAACTATAAAGGTTTCGCTATAGTCAGGACTTGTCAAAACAGGAGCACTGCACAGTGCCTCCTTTAATCTGATAAAGGCTTCCTCACAGGCTGGGCCTCACTTAATTTTCTTTGGCATCCTTTTCTTTGTCAGGTCAGATAGGGGAGCTGCCAGGGCACTGTAATTGGGTACAAATTTCCTGTAGTACCCTGCTGTCCCTAGAAACCTCCTGACCTGCTTCTGTGTTTCTGGTCTGGGCCATGCCTGGATCACCTCTATCTTTATTTAGTTAGGACGGAGCTGTCCCTTGCCTACCACATGCCCAAGGTATGCCACTTCTCCCTTGGCCACCTGGCACTTCTTGGCTTTGACAGTGAGCCTGGCCTCTGTATCCTGTTCAACACTTCCCTAAGGTGAGATAGGTGTTCCTTCCAGCTGGTACTAAAGATGGCAATGTCATTCAGGTACGACACAGCGTACTCCTCAGCACCATTTAACACCTGGTTCACCAACCTTTGGAAAGTGGCCAGGGCGTTCTTCATTCCGAAAGGCATTACTTTAAACTCAGATAAGCCTATCGGAGTGACAAAGGCCGACCTCTCCCTAGGTCTGTCTGTCAGCTCTACCTGCCAATACCACTTTGTCAGGTCAATGGTTGTAAGGTAGGTCACCCCCCCAACTTGTCCAGGAGTTCTTCCGTCCTGAGCATCGGGTGGGCATCTGACTTAATGACTGCATTCAGTCCAGGATAGTCCACACAGAAATGAGTAGAGCCATCTGGCTTAGGCACAAGGACTACAGGTGAGGCGCGGGGGCTGTGGGATCTCTGGATTACCCCTAAATCCAGCATCTCCTCCACTTCCCTCCTAATGTCCTTTTGGACTGCCTCTGACACCCGATATGCTGTCCACCATATGGGTGTCTGTGTCCCTGTCTCCACATCGTGAGTCACTAAGGGGGGTTAGTCCAGGCTTGATGCTAAACAACGGGGCAAAGTCTGCTAAAACCTCCCTTACTTTCTGGATTTGGTCCGGGGCCAACTAGGGAGATAATTTTATTGCCTCCACAGAGGACTCCCACTTACTCTCTTGCAGCAAATCCAGAAGGGGGTCTCCTTCATCCGTCCCCTTCCCATGACTACACACTGTGAACACCAAGTCAGCCCTATTTGCATATGGCTTCATCATGTTGACATGGTACATCCTTCCTGTCTGTCTTTGACCAGGTAACTCCACAATGTAGTTCACGTCATTTACCTTCCTAACCACTTTGTACAGTCCTGCCTATTCAGCTTGCAGCTTGTCTTTCTGGACCGGAATAAGGACCATGACTTCCTGACCCACCATGTATGAGTGAGCTCTGGCTCTGCGGTCGTACCACACTTTTTGTTTCTGTTGGGCAGCTGCTAGGTTGCTCTGGGCTGTCCCCATAAGCTCCTTTAGCCTTTCCCTATGCCTAAGGATGTAATACACAATGGGAGTTCCCTGGGTGGCGTGCTTGTCTTGCCAGTCCTCCCAGATCAAGTCTAGGGGCCGACATACCCCGGCGTCCATATAAGAGTTTGAAGGGAGAAAATCCTGTCGAGTCTTGAGGCACCTCCCTGTATGCAAACAACAGGTGGGGAAGGTATTTCTCCCAGTCCCTCTCATGCTGTTCAGCAAATGCCCGGAGCATTGACTTTAGGGTAACATTGAATCTTTCCACAAGTCCATTGGCTTGTGGGTGATACGGTGTCGTGCATCTCTGCACCACCCCACACTTCTCCCATAAACATTTCATCGGGTCCAACATGAAGGAACCCCCTTGATCGGTGATAACCTCCTGCGGAAACCCAACATGGGTGAAAATCCCAAGTAAGGCATCTGCCACTTTCTCTGTCCTCAGTGAAGATGGGGTGACTGCCTCTGGGTACCGGGTGGCATAATCCACCACAGTCAGGATGAATCTCTTCCCTGAGGAGCTGGGAGTATTTAAAGGCCCCACAATATCCATTCCCACCCTCTGGAATGGCTCCTCCACTATGGACAATGGAATCAGGGTGGCTTGGGTTTTCTTGCCCGCCTTCCCTATTTCTGGGCACCGGTGACAAGACCTGCAATACTCCTTCACCTGCTGGGTGAAGTTAGGCCAGTAGAAATTCTGGGCTAACTGCTGCATAGTGCGCATGATTCCCAGATGACCAGACAAGGGAATATCATGCGCAATTTTGAGCAACTGCTCACGATACCCCTGAGGAATGACAAGCTGCCTGCCTAGCATCCCTCCCTCTGTCTGTACTGCCTGACTATACATAAGTCCATTTTCCCAATAAACCTTATGTCTGCCGTCACCTCCCTGTGCACCATCCAAGTCTGCCCAAGCCCTCAGCATCTCTAAACTAGGGTCACTTCTGTGAGCAGCCGCAAACCCCTCACACATTCCCAAGGCATGGGACAGGTCCCCTTCAGTCACTAAACTAGGGTCCCTAGCACTAGCATCAGGGCACTCAGGATCACTATCAGTCCCAACCCTCTGACAATGGGTCACCCCTCCATCTTTGAAGTAACCCTCTGTAGCTGTGTGGTTACTTGCTACTGGGGACATTTCTACCCCCTCTTCGTTAATCTCCATCTCAGAAGGCACAGGCTGGGGAACCAGCCTCTCAGTGGTTTCCACAATGGCTGCTGTGGGGTTCAGGGAACTACAATTTCCTTTGCCGCTTGGCTACGGGTAACTGCACAATCTATCCCCTGTTTTAGATTGTTGCCCAGGATCACATCCACTGCTAAGGTTTTGGCTACAGCCACCTATTGCACAGCTCCCTCTGTTTCACGCCAGTCTAAGAGAACACTAGTGAGGAGCAATGTCTTCACCTCACCAGTGAAGTCCTGTACAGTAATGTGTTTATTGGGTATAAGCTGACCAGGCTGTACCAGATCCCCTTTTACTAACGTCAAGGACGCCTCTGTGTCCCTTAACCCTTGCGTCTGTACACCATTCGCCATGACTGGGTGCATGTGTTCCCTCATGTTCACTGGCATGCTTCCAGGGACACACAAACCCACTTCTTTTCTAGCACCCTGTTGTGTATTATTGCTTGCCTTTTTGGGACACTGTCTGGTAATATGCCCAGTTTCTTTACACAACCAACATTCATTTCTTCTCTCAGAGAAATCTTTTCTCTGGAACCTGGGGCTAACTGGTTTCGGTGGAGGCAGTGAGGGTTTTAGCTGACCTGAAAGCACGCTTTTCCCTTTCTGTGCTGCCACGCCCGCCTCATTTGCTTTCAGAGCAGGTCTGCTCTTGGCATAGTGGTCCGACAATTCAGCAGCCTCTTGCACTGTTTTAGGATCTCGATCCTCTAGCCAGGTTTTTAGCTCTGCTGGGCATGCCCAATAAAACTGCTCTAATAAAATCACATTTTCAATTTTATCAACAGAGTTTGCCTCAATTCCTTCCCACTAACATTTTAAAAACTGACATTGTTTCATGGCTAGCTCCTCATAGCTCATATCAAGGCTTCTCCTGAGCTTACGGAAGTTAGCTCTGTATGATTCAGCAGTTAATTCAAACTTTTTTAATAGCGCAGCTTTAAGTTTGCTGTAATTATCACTGTCCTCATTGTCCATTTGACCCAATGCATCCTGAGCTTTCCCAGTAAGTAGCGAGGATAGCTGGAAGCTCCAGGACTCTCTAGGAATTTTAGCCTGAATACAAACTTTTTCAAAAGAATTTAAAAAGGCATCCATATCCTGCCCCTATTTAAATTTGGCTATTAATTTGGAATTCAATTTGTAACCCAGTCCTACAGTCTACCCTCTACCCACTGCTCTACCCTGATCTAGTTCCTTAGTCAACCAGTCAATGAAATCTATCAGATTTGTTTGACATGACCTCCCCCTTGTGAAACCATGCTGCCTTGGGTCTTGTAACCCACTGGATTCAAGATATGCCAGAATCCTTTCCTTCAGAAGTGATTCCATTAACTTTCCCACCACTGATGTTAATTGCCAGCCTCCTCCCTGCTACCACTTTTGTGTAGTGGGACAACATTCACCTTCATCCAGTCCTCCAGAACCACTCCTGTTTCCATTGAGCTGTTAAATAGAACTGTCAGAGGTGCGGTCAGTATTTCCCTGAGCTCTCTCAAAATCCTTGGATGCACCACATCTGGCTCCATTGCTTTGTCCACCTTCAGATTAGCAAGTCCCTACAGGACTCTCTCCAAAAAAGGATTAGTGTCCACCTCCCTCCCTCCAAAGCTTTTGTTACTTTTTGTGGCCCCTCCCCTTCTCCTTCCTCTGTGAACACTGAACAAAAGTATTTGTTCAGGATGTCTGCCTTTTCCTTGTCCCTCTTTGCATGGTCCCCCTTCCCTTTTTAACCTTGCAATCCCACTCCTGGTCTTCCTGTTTTCACTTACATATCTAAAAAATGTATTGTCCCTGTTTGTTACCTCCTGGGCTATTCTCTTGTAAGTTTTCACCTTTGCACTCCTTACTGCTTCCCTCTGTTTCCCCCGATAAACCTCCATATCCTCCTCCTCCTTCTGCATCTCCTTATAGCTTCTGAATGCTACCCTTTTAGCTTTTACTTTTTCAACCCCCTCTTTCAAGAACCATAGCAGTCTAATTTTCCTCTTGCCTTTGCTCACTTGTTTGACACAGGGGTTTGTTGCCTTTACTATGCTTCCTTTTATTTTCACCTACTGTTCCTCCATGCCACCCAGGTCACTCACCACTGCTAGGTCATCCCTGAGGCATTCGCTCATCTTTTTAAAATCTACCCTACTGAAATCCAGGACCCTCACCATTGTGTGGTTCGATTCTGCAGCCATCCTTATATTGAACCACACTGTATGGTGATCAGTGGTCCCCAAGTGGCCTCCCACCTTGACATCTGCAACACAGTCCTATACCACTAAATAAGTCTAATACTTGGTGTATTTGGCTGAATGCCAGGCTGTATTCTGCTGTATTTCAGCATTTCATATTTGATTCCCCCCCACCCCAATCAAAGCAGGAGAAATAGTGGTTGGCAAAGTGGAAGCAGACGGTGTATGTGAATAGGGAAGCATTTAGCTGGGTTGGTGCAGAAAGTGGGGTACCACAGGAGTTAGCATTGAGGCTGGCATTGTTCAATTTGTACGAGACTGAGGATTGGGGAGCTGGATATCAATGGTTGCAGATAGTGCAAAGATAGGGCATTCATTGAGATAGCTGGTGATGTTAAAGTACAGGATGATCAGTAATACTGGATGAATGGGTGGCTAAGTGCCAGAGGAAGTTTTAATTTTAGTAAGTATAAGACAATACACTTCAATTTTAACAGGAGTAAAAGGATGTAAACACTGGATTATCAGTTGCTGGAGGTAGAGGAGAATGGGCAGGTCCTAGGGATGATTTAACAAAAGATTTGAGGAGCATTAAGCAATTCACAAAGGCCTATAGAACAGCAAATGCAGTTTTAGGGAACATCAAGAGGAGCTTTTTAAGTTTGCTGTGTGCACACGCGCAGCGAACGTCTTGCTATAAGAGTGGCTTTTGAAGGGTGTGACACTGTCTGTCCATTGCAAAATGGTCTGCAAGGGGTGAGACAGTGCCACACCAATCATCAGTCTGGCTGATTGTGATGTCGTTTTGCCTTGGTGGGTGGAAACGTTGTCTAGTTGAAAAGAAAAAGCTGAACCAATCATATGGTGGCATTTTCCTTTTATCTGCAGGACACTGCCCAGCAAACAACTGTTCGGTGTCCTGATCAGCTGGCTGATGTCACCCACTTTTGGTATGCTTGTATCACTTGCTGCAGCATGCTTATGCATACCTCTTTCCTCCTGCTGGGTGCCCAAGGTCTGGTGATGAGTGCTGTGCTCCCGACAACCACAGCCACATCCTCCACGAACACGCAGTCTGGGGACCGCTCATCCGCTGGCAGTTCCTGTGCCTGCAGCCCCAGCTTTTTGAGTGTCTTCACATAGACTGCATGTTCCCACAGAGCATTGAGCAAGTCGACCTTGCCCTGGTGTTTGATCCTCAGCACCTCCGTCAACAGCGACTCCTAGATGCCCCACACTATTGCGTGTGTGTATTGGCCAAGGCCGCTGGGCATTACTTCTGCCATTTCTGAGTCTGCACTGTTGAGACACTACTAATACCATCTTGACCCTCCTGGATGCTGCTGGTGATGGCTCTGCTCTTGCTTCATAAATCTCATTATAACATGGGTAGGTGTAAATGTGGAATCCCATTGGCGGAGTTACTCTGCGTGCCTGTGGATTCCACAGTCATACAAAGTGGCTCTGGAGATCCACCACCTGGTCTTGTTGTTTGAAGACCATAGCAAAATGCAATGGCGGCCATTAAGAATCCCGAGTTAATGATTGGGACCCTCGCTCAGTGCAGCTCCTTGACCCACAGCTCCAAAAAGCAGGACGTGTTCACCATTGCTTTCTACTTGTCCTAGAGAGCCAGCAGAGCGGGGACACAGAATCCTCCATTGGTTGCATGCCCCCCTCCACAAACTCCAGGACAGAGAGAGTGAGAAGCAGGATTCAGTTGCACAGAGAGACCGAGAGGTACTTGATGAGAGACCCGCTCACTGACATGGTGACAGGCTGTGTGCTCTCCACACCAACCCATGCTGTCAATGTTGTCGGTAGTCAACAGTGTGGGTCCATGCAGCAGGTTTCACTGTGTGTGAGAGAGAGAGTGAGAGAGAGAGAGAGAATGACAGCAACAGTAGGACTTACTGTGTCTCTCTCTCTCTGTGCTTCTTTCCTGGTCACTTTTGCTGCACTTGCCTGTCAGTGTGTCTCTGTTCCTCTCTGTCTGTCTCTGTCAGACTCTTTGTGTGTTAGTGTCTGTCTCTCCATTGTTTGGTGGAGTGCAGTGCTGTGAGCAATGGAAAACACCCAACAGTGTCCAGAGAGAGAGAGAGAGAGAGAGAGAGACTCAGAGACAACTGTTCCCATGTCCCTGTCAGTGTGTTTTTCTCTCTCATTCTGCATGTCTGTGTGTCGCTTGCCATGGGCCCCATTACACTCCAAAAGAGCCTGACCTGCACTTCTCTCTCCACATAGCAACACACAGACAGAGAGACACACACACACACACACACACACACACACACACACACACAGACTGTGTCCCAATTCTTTAGTTCCTCTCCCGATGCAGCAGTGTATGTGTGTGTGTCTCTCGCTGTGTTGCTCTCAGCACCTTGATGTTACAGGGGGACTGTGCTGTTGTAGTACAGCACCTGTCAGTGTATAAAGTGACACATAGCTGTGCAGGACTACAGCAGCACAGTAAGATATAAAGGAGTGGCTTTTAGAGTAACATCACATAAATATATCAATAAAGTACAATAATTTCCATCAAAAGCTCATTTTTTAACAAACAGCAAACGTGGCAACCCAGCCTCAGATGCTGCAGGGCAGTCCTTGTGTTTCACAACTGGGATTTGCAGCAAGTGGGGACCAAACTAGTAATGTGGGGCTCTGCAACAACTCATACATACAAGGGTCAATGAATGCATTATTAATGACCTGTAGGTAAGTAAGTGGTGAAAAAAATAATCATTGTTAGCACATCTGTAATTAAGATAATGGATGTTTATGGGCTGTAAATACTGCTGAGGGTACTTATATAGACATTTACCAATGGCAAACTTTCGGCATTGACAAATGCTTGTTTTAAGTAGATCTAGGTAAGTGATACTGCCATTTTATTGGGTGCATGTGATGGAGCATCTTGAGTACTGTACACAGTCTTGGTCACCATACCTCAGAAAAGAGAAGGAAGAACTAGAAAGAATACAGAGACAGCCAATTAAGATGATTACAGGAATGGGGGAGGGAATATCAGGTCAGACTGACAGACCTGAACTTGTACAAACTGTAACGCAGGACTGAGAATGGGGGGAGGGAATGCCGAGATAGACTAACAGATCTGAACTTGTACTTACTGGAGCACAGGAGACTGAAAATAGGAGGAGGGAATGTCAGGACAGACTAACAAATCTGAATTTGTACTTACTGGAACACAGGGGACTGGAGTTGTCATATGTCAGTTCTTTTTTACCTGGTAATCAGGTTTTCAGGGTCCCTGTCCAGTAATCTGGTTTTGTTCAGTGATAGTCAGGTTTTGAGACATTTTGAGTGCTCACATACTTGTGAAACATATTTTGTCACGTCATTGTTTCAGCTGCATTTCCAGGTTACAAACAAGTTCTAATGTCAATATAGCCCTTTCTTTGTAAAAGTAGTAAACCTAGGGGTAAAATATGGCCATTAAGACCATTAGCAGACACTAAACCAAATCTTTCCCATTCTGCATATTAAAGCAGCACAGCAGCAAAGCTGGACAAGAAGTCTAACTTTACATTTTGTAACAGTAAAATATTCAGTTATCGTCCACTTTAATTTGCTGGTAATCTTTTCCATCTCTAACAGAACATAAGCATTTTTTTAATGATTTAAATTTTTTTTCCTCTAGAAAAAAGTGTGATCACTTCTTTTGGCTTCAAGATAATATTATGGACATTGAAAAGGAATGGGGGTTCAGAAAATATATAAAGTACACATTATATGAAACAATTTGCTTATGTCATTGTATACTATTTGCCGTATTTCCCTTGTCTTCCTTCAGATCATATCTATAAATTAGCTCTCCTTATCTATTTGTTTACCTAGTAAAACAATTTCAATAAATAGATAACAAAATAAATTCATTAATAACTAGGAAGAACCTAGAAAAGCAGGTTAACATTTTTGTTGACTTGTTGCTTTAAGTGTTGTCTTTCACTGTTCCATTAAAGTCTTCACTGACATTGTAGGGGGAGCAATGCACGATCAGTCATGAAGAGGGGTGGGGCTGGACTTTAAGGTGTGGTTTAGTGTCCAGATTTTGCCTCTTCCAAAGTTGGCAACCCTACAAGACACCAAGAATGGGGAAAGGAATATCAAGGTATTGTGGCGTTTTGGTTATTTGGTCCACCACTAAAAGACCCCTCACCTTCTCTGTGGTCTGCCAGACCCTTCGGTTGCCGCTGGTGCTGCTGGTGAGGACCCCATCTGGATCGTGTGAATAACTAGATGGACACATAAAATAATAATAAGGCAGGTTTATTCTGTGCTGCAGATGTTCTCTTCATGAGGACAAGCCTCAGACTGACTAAATCTCTGACTGACAGGCATACATGGCACTGCCAGGCAGTGCAACAAATTGTTACATGCAAGTTCTAAGTGCTCTTAAAGGGGTGGCAGCTTAACATTAAGCCCCATGCTTAATTTGTGCTTCACATCACTGCCGGAACAGTGACTGTGAGCACCACTCGAACAAGCAATAAATCTATAACAGTTTCTAAGTAAAAGATAATATTAAGCAAGTTTTAAGGCAAAAAAATGTTTCATGCATTACAAGACATTACTTTCACAAAACAGAATTCCACTGCCGGTGGGGGGGACCTGGACTATACTGGGGACCAGACTGAGTAGCACCGGGGGGGGACACAATAGTACTTGAGACTTTGTCATGCCACAAGCACTAAGGTGTGGGGGAAGGAAAAGGGAAGAGAGGGAAGGGTAGCAGCAGGAGAATACCCAGAATGCAGGCCAAACTTTTATTAACAGTTGCATAACAGTAACAAACAGGTGGACTGTCAATGTAAAGACATTCCTAAGGGGAAAAAGCATTAATGCAGGTAAATAGTACCATAGAAACAGTTGCATAAGATAGGTACAAGAACATTTACTGCAAAATAATTAAACACAGAGGCTATCACCAGAGAAGGAAAATTCAGTCCCAAAACACACTAAGTCCGGTAACAAAAGTTCAAGACCTCCGTCAACTTTTCCAGTCAGTGGGAATGGAGGCATGTATGGATTGCACTAGTTCCTGACAGGAGGGGGTCAGGTCATTAAAAGCGACCCAGGAGTTCTGCCCACATTCGAAACCACACCACTTTACTCTGTATGTCCAGGGTCCATTGACAGACTTCTTCCTTAAGATCTTCTCAATCTGGTACACTGAGGTGTGTAGAAGAGAGTCCTGAGAAGAAGAAGGTTGAGAAGAAGAGGAAGTCCCAGGCAAATCATCTGGTAAAACAGAATCTGGCTGGAGAGTGTCAGGAATGGGAAGAGCTGTAGGAACTAGTTGCAAGTTGTCCAGAGGGATCTCAGCTTCAGAGGGGATGGCATGATCAAGGGCAGCTTCATTTCTGAGAGGACTGGGGTCATCTGGAAGGTTATTTTTCAGGTACCCATGCTTTAATTGGTTTATATGGACTTTGTTGTGTACCAGCTTGCCATCCGACTTGCATTGCAGATGAACGTGGAACGGAGGAAGCTTTTCTACAATGTAGAAGGGACAAGTTCAGGGATGAAGCAGTTTCTTGGTGGCACCCGGAACAAGAACAGGTCAGTACAAATAAACAATGTCCCCAACAGAGAATGAAGGCTCATGCACCTTGGCTGCAGACATTTTTTGCATTGCTGATTTTCTCTGGCCCAACATGGTGATTGCAACTCATTGGGCAAGTTCCAGCTGTTCCAGAAGAGGGATAATGAAAGAAGAAGCTGACTTAGGAACCTCTAGCAGCGAGAGATCCCTGTCCACTGAAGTTCTTGGGTGACGTCCATGGACTAAGAAGTGGGTGTATTCTGTGCTGTCGGCACACGGGCTGGTATTGTATGCAAACTGCACAAAGGGAACAAAATGGTTCCAGGTGCCATGAGTCTCATCCAGATACTTGGAGAGTATGCTGAGAATGATAGACATCATTCTTTCACTCTGTCCATTGCATTGTGGATGGTAACTTGTGGTATGTGTCTTTTTTATGTCGAGAAGTTTGCAAGTTTCTCAGACAATTGTGGACAGGTAGGTAGTGGCTCTATCTGAATATAGGTACGATGGGGTACCGTGATGACAAATGACTGTGGTGAGAAAGGCACTTACCACAGTGGCAGCTTTAATGTCTCTTAGGGGGATAAGTTCCAAATACTTCGTCAGGTAGTCCACAAAGACAAGGATGTATTTGTTACCAGAGTCAGAGCATGTTGGTAAGGGCACAAGAATGTCTGTGCTGACTTTTTGGAATGGTTCAGTGGCTACAGGCATTGGGATGATATGTGCCTTTGTTGGTTTGGTAGGAGGCTTTCTTTGGGAGCAGGGCTGGCAGGATTTTATGAACTGGACAATGTCTCTGTTCATGTGTGGCCAGAAGAAGTGAAGCCTTGTCTTTTCCAGAGTTCTGTGTATTCCATATGACCTCCGAAAGTGGAGGCATGAGTGGAGAAGAACTTGATTGACTAGAGAGGCTGGCACAACTAGCTGTACGTGAGTTCTATCCGTGCGATGATCCTTGCCTTCCTTGGTCCAAATGTGAAAGAGCACTCCGTCATTGAGGAAGTATTGTGAAGCAAAGAAAAGTACATCTTGGCGATGTTGCTTTTGTTGTGGTAAGGTTCCAGACTCTAAGTAGGAGATTATGTCTGTAAATTGAGTGTCAGTTCTTTGTTGCATTTTAACAGTTGCCAGGGACAGATCGGATGCTGAGGAGATTAGAAGCTCTTCAGCTGCTTGCAGTAATAGAAGATTTGTGTGTCTCTCGGTGGAAGCGGTTGGTAGCAGCAAAGCAACTTGAAGTGTTGAAGGAGTGTCCACAGGAAGCACATCCATGGCATGGAAGGGAAGAGCTTGTAAGCAGGATTCTTCATCTGTTGAGAAGGATGCAGAAGGATATTGTCTCCGGCTTACACCATTAGCATTTGAGTGAACTTGACCTGGTCTGTATTGAATTTCAAAGTTGTAGGATTGCAGCATGGCAATCCATTGGGTGAACTTGCCTACTGGCTCCTTCATTTCACATAATCATCTGAGGGCAGAGTGATCAACGATAGCTGTAATGGAGGAGTAGCTAAGGTAGCAGTCAAATTTCTTCACTGCAAGTACCATGGCTAGACATTCTTTCTCTGTGATGCCATAGTTCTGCTCAGCTGAGGAAAGAGCGAGCACCCAGCATAGGAGACAACTCGTTCTATTCCATCTTGAATTTGGCAGAGCACAGCGCCCACTGCAAAGGAACTAGCATCTGAGTAGAGCTTGAATGGTTGGTCGAACCTTGGGTAGGCCAATACTGGAGAAGAGATTAGGTTTTGTTTTAGGGTGTCAAAGGCCTCTTTACATTCAGAAGTCCAAATACAGTCACATCCCTTTTTGGTGAGGAAATACAGTGGAGCTGCAATCTTGGCATAGTTGCAAATGAACTTTCGGTAGTAGCCAGACATGCCCAGGAAAGCTCGTAGGTCTTTGAGATTGTTAGGCTCTGGATAGTCTTTGACTTCTGAGAGCTTGTCTGGATCTGGAGAGGTGCCTTGAGAACTAACCACATGTCCCAGGTAATGAATTTGATGCTGTGCAAAACAACACTTTTCTGGGTGAAGCTTGAGATTGGCTTGTCTGAGATGTTCGAACACTTCTTGGAGGTGTTGGAGGTGCTCTGGCAAAGTTCTGCTGAAGACAATCACATCTTCCAGGTAGACTAGGCAAGATTTCCAAGATAACCCACATAGTACGGCTTCCATAACACGTTGAAATGTGGCTGGACTGTTCTGAAAACCCATAGGCTGACGTTTGAACTGGAAAAGTCCCAAGTGGCAGCACCATGCTGTGTATGGACGAGAAGCTGGATCAATGGAAACTTGATAGAACCCACTCTGAAGGTCTAGAGTGGTGAAGTAAGCAAGACTGGCTGCACCAAGACTCTCTAAAGCATCTTTGGTTGTAGGCAAGGGATGAGCACCCTGCACTGTGTAGGCACTGAGTTTTCTGTAGTCTACCACAAAACAATACCCTTTGTCCTTTTTTACCACCAGCAAGCAAGGTGCACCCCAGGGGCTTGTAGATTCTTCGACTATGTCTTGGTCAAGCATGTCTTTGATTATGTCCTCGAGCACTTGTTTCTGTTTATGTCCCACTTTGTAGGCTCGCTGATGGATTGGTTTCTGGTTGGGCTGTACTTCGATGGTGTGTTGCAGAATATCACAGCATCTGAGCTTGTTATCTGAACCAACAAAGACATCCAGGTAATTCTCCAGGAATTTTAGAAGTTGTTGCTTTTCTATTGGAGATGCTGGAAGTTTTGAAAAGGACAATCTCTGACTGAGGGGTAACTCTGTTGAAGTTGGAGTGGTCGTGACAGTACTGACAGGAACAGAGTTGGTGGAACCAGGCTGAGGTTCTTGCATGAGATGGAGCTGGTCCCCTGAAGACAAGCAGAAAAACTTTCCAATGTTGGCATCCTTTGAAATGACCACTGGCTCATCTGTGAAGCTGCAGCATTTTTGGAAGACTGTGCCATCATGCACCGCTGATAAGGTATTTCCTGGAAGAAGACCTGACGAATGCAGCACGGGGGATCCTGTGATGATGCCAACAACATCTTGTGGAAGTGGTTCACCTCGAATCTTGGCAATCAAAACCATTTATGACTGAGGAGGCACAGTGACTGAGTCTATCGCTGCAAGTTGCCTCAGAGGATCTAGCGACAGTTTTTTTGAGGCAAAGTCTAGGATGGCTTTGTGAGCTTTGAGAAAGTCAAGACCTAGAATTATTGCAGGTTGAAGATCAAGCACTATGTAAAACTTGACAGTAGCTTGCTGTGAGCCAAAGTGGAGCTTGAGACGGACCATGCCTGTGATAGGTACAGTAGCTATACTTGCTGTGATAATGTACTTTACGTCAGCTGGAAAGACATTAGGTATGTGATGAATAGCTTGGTTGTTTAGAATACTGCTGTTGATAACTGATATTTCTGCTACAGTGTCAACCAAAGCATGTGTAGACCAATCTCTGATGGTTACAGGTACATAGTTTGCTAGGAGAGGTGATCGGATGACAGGTACCTTTGCCCCTGGAAGTGAGAGTGTGCCAGAGTTTGCAGTTGGAGGAAGCATTTTGTTTAAATTGCGAGAGTCAGAGGGGCGATCAGTTGCTGTGTTTCCCTGCTCCTGGGAGTAGTTATGGTTATCTTGCTGACTGGGCAGTGGTGGGTGCCTGTGGTTCTCTTGATTTCTGTTATATTGTAGTTTTCGGCAGACAACGGCAGTGTGTCCCCTGAATCCACACTACTGGCAGGTCACTGGTTCTCATGAAGGCGGAGGTGGATGAGATCACTGTTGAATTGGGTGAAGGTCATTGACAGAGGTAGCAGAAGAAGCAGTTTAGCTGCAGTGCAGAGTGTTGATACTTGTAGTGAGCATCTCTATCACAGATTGCTGCTGCTGGACACATGTTGTGAGTGTGGCTAACTGCCACGACTGAGGTGCTTGTACACTGGTAGCCTGAGACATTGCTATGGATTGCTGTGCAAGTCATGCCGCTTGGATTGTGTCCATCCAGGTTGCTGGTTTCTGTTGGATTACATAAAGATGGAGTTGAGGAAGTAGTCCCTGGACAAAGGTGGTGATTTGTTCTTTCACAGCTTTCTGTAAGCATTTGCAGCGAGACTCAATGTCCACTATGAAGGCTTCAAGAGATTCCGAGGGTTGCATGGTGCGCATCCACAGCTGTTGCTCTAATAACCAGGGTGGATGTGCTTGGAGAAAATGGGCTTTGAAGGTGGTATGCAGTGTGGTAGTATCTCCTTTGACTTGGTCTGAAAGTGCGTTGAACCAGGAAATGGCAGTCCCTCTCAGAAGCAAGCACAAGGCATTGGAGATGTGCAAGGGATCAGTCCAACCATTGAAGGAAATCCATGCTTGGAAGTGTTCCAGCCAGTCGACAGTGTCTTCGTGAGGCAAGGCTGAGAAGGGTACTGGTTGTAGGCTGGTACGGACCATGGACTGTGGTGCAATGGCTTTAATGTAGGCCAGGTCATCTTGAATAGCTTGCAGAGCTGGTGCACCTTGAGCAGAAATAGAAGACTGGATGTCATGGAGGATTGTTTCGATTTTGTAGCCCCACACCCTTGAGGTGGGTGAAGGTAGGATTCCGGACGCTCCGGCGCCCATATCTGTGTCATAGTCAGATACTGTGGTTGGAGATGAGCTTTGTTTCTCTGAGCGAAGGTCATAAGGGTGAGAAGGAAGGAGTTGCCGTCATGCAGGAGACAGGACGTCGTTGGGGGGGCAAATCGGGTGCCCTATCACTCTCTGCTCTCCAACATATTACCTCCAAAAACCATATAAACACTACAAACAGGTATCTGCCTCTATCTCTGAAATCAAACAAAGAGGCAGAAGACACTGCAGAGCAGGACACTGCAGCACAGGAGCTAGCACAACAAAACTCACCCAAATCAGGAACCAAAACAAAAAAAGCAAAAAGGAAATCCAAAAAACTTCTGATCATAGG
Source organism: Neoceratodus forsteri (assembly GCA_016271365.2). Taxonomy (NCBI): domain Eukaryota; kingdom Metazoa; phylum Chordata; order Ceratodontiformes; family Ceratodontidae; genus Neoceratodus; species Neoceratodus forsteri. The sequence goes on from CM057453.1 coordinate 1,192,990,730, forward strand.
AGACACCATGATTCGAGGAGTTGATACCCATCTCCAGCCAGGGTAATGGTCAGATGTCTCCCAGGTACATCAGCATGGAGAGACACTGACCGCATTACTAAAATTGTTCACAAGCAAGGAAAACATTGATGTCCTAGTACACATAGGGACTAATGATCTTGCCAGCTGGTCAGTTGTGAGACCAAGGAACACCTGACCAGGCTGGGTGACAAACTATCATCCATTTCATCCGGCATCTCCTTCTCTGAGATCCTGCCAGTCTGGGAGAGGGGTGCAGATGGACGGAAGGTCAGAGAAGGGGAGATAGGGGAGCTAAACATGTGGCTCAAGGGCTGGTGCCAGGAAAAAGGACACAGATTTGTAGGGAACTGGCAACAGTTCTGGGAGCGAAAGTTCTTTAAATTTGATTGACTGCATCTGACTAAGGAGGGAGTCAGTGCATTGGGGCAGAAGTTTGACGTCTTTGCAGAATATTTAAACTAGCAAATGGGGAGAGGGGTGCAGCACCCCATACATTGAATGGGAAGAACACCCCTCCCCCCTCAGCTAGTGGTCAAACAGGGATTCAGCATGTTTGCAGTTCATTTGCATCACCAGGTAAGAAAAAAGGTTTGTCTCCCCATACGACACACAGGGGTAATGCCAAACCTCACCCAACAACTAACACACCAAAATCTGGCTAATGGAAAATCATGTACACAAATGCTCACAGCCTGGGAAATAAGATCCCAGACCTGCAGGCAATAATGTCAGAGGCTAAACTGGACATAGTAGCAATTAGTGAGATGTGGTTTACAAGTAACCACACTTGAGAGACTTCAGTACCTGGCTATGTATTGTTCAGAAGAGACGAGGTGCAAAAGGGGGGAGTGGCCTGTATGTCAATGAAAATATCAAAGCTACAGAAATTCAGAATACACATAAGGATCCAGAAGAACTGTGGGTCAGCCTGGAAACAGGAAATGGGACAGCCATAAGAACTGGGGTTGTCTACAGGCCCCAGACCAGGGGAGGACATAGATACATTACTTTAGAAGATATACAAAACATGACAGCTAAAGGGAGGTTCTGATAATGGGAGACTTCAACATGCCGGATACAGATTGGTCAATACCAGCAGGAACATCTGCCAGAACTAGACACACAGTGGATTCCCTGGGAGGGCCTCAAACAACTGGTACAACAACCCACAAGAGACAGGGCTATCCTAGATCTAGTACTGACTAACAGGAAGGGATCACAGATCTCCAGGTAGAAGGTCACCTGGGGGCCAGTGACCATCACATGGTATGGTTCAATTTGGCTACTACATCTAAATCATCCCATTCCAAGGCAAAAATATGGGACTTCAGAGAAGCTGACTTTGATAAGATGGCCAACAGAGTTAAGCTAGCCCTGGCAAAAAGAAACACAGGTGAAGGGGCACAGGCAAAGTGGGCAAGCATTAAGGATGCAATAGTTGAAGCAACATCCCATTGTGTTAGACAGAAAAGGAAGTGCAAAAGAAGAAGGAAACCACTTTTGTTCTCAAATACAGTAGCAGAAAAGGTCAGAGCCAAAAGGCTGGCCTTCAGGAAATATAAGGGAACACAGGGATGAAGATAGGGAGGCATACCAAACTGCCCTAAGGGAAGCAGGGAAGGCAGTAAGGCAGAAAGTCCCAAACTGAGGAAACACTAGCACTAACAGTAAAAGAAGGTGACAAGACTTTCTATAGATACATTAGTGAAAGGAGAAAGTCCAGAGGGGTATTGCTAGCTTAATGAAGAAAAGGGAGCATGTGAGGAGGAGGACCATGTAAAAGCATCTATCCTAAATAGATACTTTTGCTCAGTATTTACTGAAGAGAAGGTAGGGCAGGGCCCACAGCTCAGCACCATGGACACGGGGGGGAGGTGAACACTACTCCCTTCACAAAAGAAAGGGTACTACAAGAGCTTGCTAAGCTCGGGGTGGATAAGGCAATGGGACCTGATGGCATACATCCCGGGGTACTTAAGGAGCTAAAGGTGGAACTAGCAGAGCCATTAGCAGAACTGTTTAGTGAGTCTCTGAGCACAGGAGAGGTCCCAGAAGACTGGAGAAGGGCTCATGTGATCCCGCTCCTCAAGAGTGGTAGCAGGGAGGAGGCAGGGAACTACAGACCAGTCAGTCTTACCTCAGTATTGGGCAAGATTATGGAAGCACTCCTTAAGGAAAGGATAGTGCAACACCTGGAATCCATAGGGCACAGGATCCAAGACAGCATGGGTTTACAAAAGGAAGGTCCTGTCAAACTAATCTCATAGATTTCTTTGACTGGGTAACCAGAGTGGTGGACCAAGGGGAGCAGTTGATGTCACCTACCTTGACTTCAGCAAAGCTTTTGACACTGTTCCACATAGAAGATTGATAAATAAGCTGGGTAGGCTCGGGGTGGGTCAGAAGTTGGTCAACTGGGTGGCAAACTGGTTGACGGGCAGAAAACAGAGAGTGGTGGTAAATAGTATACAGTCAAAAGAGATGCAAGTCACAAGTGGGGTACCTCAGGGATCAGTCCTGGGGCCAGTCCTCTTCAACATCTTCATTAGTGACCTTGCAGATGGACTAGAGGGTAAGGCTTGTCTGTTTGCAGATGACACCAAGATCTGCAACAGAGTAGATGATCCAGATGGGGTGGGCAGAATGAGAAGAGATCTGGATAAACTAGCAAAATGGTCAGAAGAGTGGCAACTGGGATTTAATGCAAAGAAGTGCAAGATCATGCACGAGAGAAGAGAAACCCTGAAGCCACCTATAGGCTGAGAGGGGAGTTAAGCAGGTCACAAAGGAAGTAAGAGACTTGGGCATCATCATCACTGATGACCTGAAATCATCCAAGCAGACCTCTAAAGCAGTAGGTAAGGCTAGGGGGTGTTAGGTGTATTAGTAGGGTATCACAAGTCATAAGAGGGAGGTAATAATCCCTCTTTACAAGACACTGGTTAGGCCCCATCTGGAGTACTGCATGCAGTATTGGAGGCCACACCTTCACAAGGACATTAACCAAATTGAGGCAGTCCAGAGAAGGGTAACCAAATGGTTCAGGGACTGCATCAGAAGACATATGAGGACAGATTAACAGAGCTCAATATGTATACCCTGGAGCAAAGGAGGGAGAGGTGATATGATCGAGGCATTCAAACACCTTAAGGGCATTAACAAGGTCAAAGAGTCTAACATGTTTAAATATAAGAAAATAGCAGGACAAGAGGACACAGCATGAGATTAGAGGGAGGCCGATTAAGGGGAATGTGAGGAAATTTTTCACAGAAAGGTGGTGGATGCATGGAATGGCCTCACCTCAAGAAGTGGTGGCTATGAATACAGTGCAGGGCTTCAAACAGGCATGGGATAGGCATAAAGGAGCAATACAAATGAGTATGAATAGATAGGCCACTGACAGAGCAAAGGCCGATGGCACATTTATAAGATAGAAAAAGAAATGGGCAGACTGGATGGGCCTTGTGGTCCTTATCTGCCATCAACGTCTATGTTTCTATGTTTCTATGTCGTGTCGTAGATGAAGTGCCAAGCAAAAATTATGTTTGTAGACAAAAGTACAAATTTTTGTAGCAAAGTTCATCAGTGATGTTTTAATAAAGAATTCCCACTCAAATCTGTGTTGTTTGTTATTTAAATAAAGGTTTTGTTGCAAAAATCGACGTTTTGTTGCAGTGTCCATTCATTTCAATAGGACTTCGATTGAATTCAATGGAGTGAGGTCAATTTTGCCCTTCACAAGATGACCACCAAACTGCGACATGTAGTTCCTGTGGGTTTTGACTGGCCTGACTGTAGCAAGATGGCCACCAGCAGGGGGGTCAAGGTTCACTTCCTGTCTTGTTTTTGTGATGTGCTCAAGATGGAGGATTCTTGTCACGAGGCTGCCTAGTTGCTCTGCAATGTCCAAAATGGTGATTGCTGAGTTATTGAGCTTCTTCCCCAACCCTGACAGGAAAAATGGCAGGCTTTTTCTGTGGTGAGTGAACAAAATGCTGGGGAAAGGTCGCATTCATTTGACTGCTCCCATTTATTGTGCTGCCTTTCCTTCTGTTTTCATATATCAAGGTTGGGCTTTATTTTGTTTGTATTTAAATTGCCACTTTATGTACATGGAGCCCTGCTTGAATTTGTGCCTCTGCTTTGTTTTTATTTCCTCAGACCCATTTATTTTATTTTCTTCATGTCTCCCTTTTGTAGTGTGACCAAGCAGGGAGTGGATCGCACATTTCTGTAGTCCTGATACTAATTTTTTTTGGGGGGGCGTGTTCCCTGGGCTATCCCGTATTATTTATTTATATGGCCGTTTCTGAAGTGTGGCTGAGTGGGGAAGTGGAGTGCTCCTTGTGGCTGTTGTAGCCCTGTGTTGTAATTTATTTGTTGGGGCTGTTTGTAGCATGGCAGAATGGGGAGATTGCAAGGCGGCCCTGAGGCTCGATGTTCCGCAGGGAGCCTGATGCTGTGCTCTGGGCCTGCAGAGGAGAGGAGCTCTATAATAGTGGCAGTGTCAGTAGGGAAGCTGCAGTTGGAAGGGGGAAGAGCAAGCAGGAACAGCCACAGGACAGTCTTTTGTGGCGTGGAGCGAGGCCTGAGTTTTTTGTTTTTTTTTCCTTTCTCTGGAGCTGCATTTGCTTGCGGAGTGGCTGTGAGTGAAGCTGGGTGACTGTAGAGCAAGCTGGAGGGCCCAGCCCTTGATATGGCTGTAGGACCAACAGAGTGCTGTGGTGCATAAGAGCAGCAATGAGCCGCGATGTAAGATGCAGCAGGGCCAAATGTGAAGCAGATAGCTCTGTTTTGCAGGTGCAGGCCTGTATTTTTACTTATCGGAGCTGTTGTAAGCGTGGCGGAGAGCCATGTTCTTTATTTATTTGTTTTGTGGAGCAGCTTTCTGCACCATGGAGTTCATCATGAGAGTTCTCATTGAACTCGAGGTTGGGAGGTTCGAGCGGCAGTTTGCTGTGAGCCATCTTCGAGATGCAACATCAGTTTTAATTTGTATTTGTTTTTACTAGCAGTCTCATAGCTACAATCCCCACTGTGACAGGGTAGCTGTCTAGAGAGCTGGCTTTACAGAAGGGAGCAGTTTTTAGATAGCAGACCTGCTACCAAGAGGTGGATGCTGCTTTGGGGGAGGGTTGTAGTTCGCAGCTCCGAGGAGCATAGCACTTGAAAAATTTTAACTTTCAACAGTTCTGTCATTGTGCTATTGGCCAGCAGTGGTAGACAGTCTTTGGTTTGAGTGTCGTGGTACTGTAGAAGGGCTGCAGGCTGACACAGAGGACAGTTAATCTTCTTTTTTTTTTTGTGCAGCCAAGGCTGTAGTGTAACTAATCACTCAAGCAGTTCAGGCATTCAGGGGTGATTACTTGGGGTACCCAGCAACGCAGGCAAGCGAGATGGGGGTCTGGACAGAAGAAGAGCCGCATTCTCCACCATGTGTGGTGTTTTGGTTATTTGGTCCACCACTAAAAGGCCCCTTACGTTCTCTGTGGTCTGCCAGACCCTTCGGTTGCTGCTGGTGAGGACCCCATCTGGACCGTGTGAATAACTAGATGGACACATAAAATAATAATAAGGCGGGTTTATTCTGTGCTGCAGATGTTCTCTTCATGAGGACAAACCCCAGACTGACTAAATCTCTGACTGACAGGCAAACATGGCACTGCCAGGCAGTGCAACAAATTGTTACATGCAAGTTCTAAATGCTGTTAAAGGGGCAGCAGCATAACATTAAGCCCCATGCTTACTGTATGCTTCACAGTATACTAACAAATCTGAACTTGTACTAAATGGAACACAGGAGACTAAGAATAGGGGGAGGGAATGTCAGGGTAGACTAACAGATCTGAACTTGCACTAAGTAGAACACAGGAAACTGAGAAAGGTGGAGGAAATATCAGAGTAGACCATTACATCTGAACTTGTACTTACTGGAACACTGGGGCTAGAGAAGGGGTATGATAATTGTCTATAACATTATGCACGGGCACACCAAAATTAATGCAGGGGATTTTTTGAAGGCTATCAAGTCAGGAGAAGAGGAGGTCATTAGATAAAGCTATTGACAAGTAGGTTTAGGCCAATGATGTGCTGCCAAATTTTTAACAACAGGCTCTCATGATTTAACAACTAGATCTCTATCACTCCTTTCCATTTATTTTAATGGGGGACACAAGTTAACAACCACCTCTATAGAGGCTGTGGGAGCCCCCTGCAGCACAACATTGGTTTAGGCTGGACATGAGGAAACAGTTGTTTACCAACAGAATTGTCAGGTTGTGGAACAGTCTGCTGGGTGAGGTAATAAAGGCAGAATCAGTTAAAAAATTCAAGAGGGGTCTGGACACCTCCCTGGATGTAAAGGGATGGGATAACTATTGTGATGAAAGGGCCACACACTTACTAGGCACTGCCTGTTTCTGTTCTTTCAAAAGTTATGTAATGTTAAAGCCTTTGAGGATCCCAAGTCTGGCCTGTGCAGTATTTCTAAATGATCAAGGCCATCGTTGAGCCCCTAGAGGACTGGTCTCTCTCCTTGTTCATAACAAAATTTATGCAACAGGTGTCATGATAAAAACTGTCACATAACTTCAGTTATCTGAGTCACTGTATGGATAAATGGGTGGTGATATAATCACTATGTGGATAACTTCAAGTTATCCACATAGTCATTACATCACCACCCATTTATCCACACAGTGACTACATCACTAACCACCACCCCTGTGCTGCCTACTCAGCAGTACTGCCTCCCAGTTTCACTTTCACCTTCTCACAGTGCTCTTTACAAGCAAAGCTATCACAGTCCCAAAGACTTACAAAATGCACACCCTAACCAAACCCCCCCCCCACAAAACCAGAACCACATTTTAAATGAAAACACTTTTAACAAAAAAAGCCATTTTTTCCTCTTTCTCAGCACAGCAACCCTGCAAACCAAACATAGCAACCAGGCACTCAGGAAAAAACATGGACAGAAACTTAAGAAAAAAATAATATATAACAAAACTGAACCCCCAAAATCCTGTTGCATAAATTAAATGTCATTAGAGCCATGGATAACCAAGTATTTGTGCAGTAGCCTGACCTCTAATAACCTCAGTCGTGGCTTTGCCACTCGTGTGGTTACTCAAGGTCACAGGCTACTGTACAAATAACTTGGTTATCCCACCGGCGCCCCACGCATATCCCTTAAGAATTTTCCCTAACCTGTAACCATAAACAGAGGATCAGTCCCTTAAAAAAGAAATGGAGCCACACCACTCCCAAACATTTTGTGCCGGGGCACTTTATCGGTGATTCATTTTTCTTTTTGTTTTGTAACTTTATTTTTATTAAAATTGTACCAAGTATCACAATTATATTGTTTTATTTCAATCCAGAATCTACATGTAACATGACATACTGCAAGATCCTCTATTCATAATAGGGTTCATATGATTATTGGGGAGTCCAGGATGCGGGGAAGAAAGTACAGAATTATAGGGGGAATAATAAAACTGTGCTGGCCAACAGTAGGCTATTATTGTAGCTGCAAGGTTCTTCCTTACCAATCTTTGTTCTTAGCACAAACATATAGGATCTTCGGTCATAACATACAGCACCCATCTGTTTCAATAAAGGAATCATGCATGACAGGGTGTGTGTCATGCTGGGATAACACCACGCCTGAGGGGGTTGGGCATGAGGCCGCAGGCTGAGAGTGTTTAATGCCCCAAGCGTGGCATTATCCCAGCACGACACACACCCTGGAGTGCATTATTCCTATTATACAATGGCTTGTTGTTATATATAAAATAAAAAAATAATTTTAAAGAATGTTTTTATTAGTGTGGAAAAATATTTTTGTTTCTTAAGAGGAGGTCATCCTAATGGACATCTATATTGGTTCACAGTGCTGAGACTAGACCCACGGCGTTATGCTGGGATAATGCCACGGGCCCAGCCCCAAACTGACCAATTACAGTCCAAGATTCTTTCTTGCCATTGTATAATGTGAATTAAACTGCTACAGTTTGTCATTTTAAGGAGTAAGTTATCTTTTCCATCTTATAAATGACATTGACCACATCTCTCCAAGCTCCAGTCTCATGGGGTTTGTGGGGTTAGTCACTGTCTCATGATTAAAATGTTATCCCCTGACACTATAAATATACTAAGTAAATATCTAATATGCAGGTCTCTATACCATTCAGGAATAGTTAGTAATAGAAACAAATCTATGGAAAGGTTAATTGGCTGGTGAAAACATTGGCAATCTCCTTGCCCAAGGGTGTTAGGTTGGGTGCTAATATGGAGCAGGTCCATAAAATATGAGAGCATGTGTATGTCCCTCATTTTGCCACACCATTTCCAACAGGATGATGATGATGTTGCCAGCTAATTATGCACTGTTACTACTGGTGTTCTCAAAAAGCATATTAAGTGCTTCCATATTTAGTCATGCTGTATGTGGGAACTTGTCAGTTTTACTTGCCACCCTACCACATCTGTACTACGTATTTTCCTTTCAGGTCTTCCCCAATTCCTCCCTCCACTTGTGCATTGCCAAAACTTATTCTACTTCTTTGTGAGTCCTACAATACTCAGTAAACAGCAGAGGCTACATGCACTGTGTTGCCAATTCAGAAGTAGATTATAAATGCATACGGCTTCATTTCTATTGTTGTGTTAGTAGGTTTGTACTGAGACCAGTGTGTGTATTTCCAACAACATGAAATCTTGCTGTATTCTGACAATTTGCAGTTTGCTCCAGCTCTTGAACTGCCCCGGAGAGTGAAGGGTTAAATTCTATGCCAGGAATAGAACGTTGGGCTCGAGCTTGGTTAAAAACTCTGTCTGTGTCCTTTTGAAACCAAATTGTCAGATTCTTTACTCCACCTCACTGAACAGTTGCTCCAGAGATTTCTCCTTCTGATTGGTTCTATCGCGGTTAAAGTTTCGGTTTTGGTCCAATTTTCATTCTGTTTTTCAGTTTGAGACTCTGTCTGTGGTACCGTAAGTACTTAGATTAGTAGCTGTTGTGTGGAAATTGTGAAATTCTTCTGATCGGTTTGGCTGAACAGATCTTGTAGTAAGATCTTGAAAAAGAAAAAGTTAGTGTGTGGTTACCGGTCCGTATCGGTTTAAAAAAAAAAAAAAAAAAGTAAATTTAGTGGTTTTTTCCATCACCTGTGACACAGTGAGAAACCGATAGGGGAGTCTTGCCTGGTGGTTGCCATATAAAGGGTAAGTTGGTTAGGTTGGCCAAGTCTGAGAAACCCAAGAAAAAAAACGGGCCCACTGGGTTTCAACACTGCAGTGTGTGTGTGGGGAGGTCTTTGCTAAGGCCGATCCCCACACCACCTGTGTTTACTGTCTGGGGTTTGACCACCTCGATTCAGACTGCTAAACTTGTAAGAATTTCTGTAAGTCTACCCTGGAGAAAAGGTTAGGTAGACTTAGGGATAAGGAGGCTGAGAAATCCGCTGACCCGGAAGGCCAGCCCAGTTTGGTTCCCACTGAACCAGAAGGAGTGCCCTCTGACCAGGGCGATACTTCTTCGGGCAAGAGGAGAGATGATCCTGAGGGATCAGTTCCTACAAAAAGAAAACGAAAGGATAAATCGGCCAGTTCGGATCCAGAGCTGCATGTTCCGACCACAGAAGAAATAGCCAAAGCGATTCGGATTGTGGAATTGCTTTGTCTGGTTCCGACCGATCTGGTGCCTTCTGGCAGGGGTTCGGTTCGGTTGGTTCCTCCGATTCAGGATTATTCCCCTGAAGATTTTTACAAACTGGAGTTTGATGAGGAGGGGGATTTTGAAGAGGATGATTACAACAATGAAAGTCTGGATGTGCCTGTGGAACCGGACATCTCCCCAGACAGACCTTCTGGTGTTTCCCCTCCCAGGCTTTCTGAGTCCCCTCCCCACTTTCTATTGTATAGAAAAGTGGCTCAAACCCTCCAGCTTCCTATTGAGAAGGCTGTAGAGGATCAAGAGGAGCCTGACTTCATAGAGATGATGGACATCCCAGAGTCTAAGAGACTGTCTATTCCCCTTCATAGGTCATTTGGTAAACAGGCACAAAAAATTCTTAGCTCTCCCAACTCTGTACCTCCTGTTGACAAGAGAATGGACAAGAGGTACACCTTGTTAGGCTCGGATATGGAATTTCTTTACCAACAATGCAGCCATGTTGGGGTAGTGCAGGCTGCTGCCTGTGACAAGGCAAACATCCCTTTGGCTTCACACACTCTCAGACAAAGATTCCAGGAAGATAGATGCCATGGCAAAGAAACAGTACTTGGCATCATCTTTGGGACTCAGGCAGGCTAATTATATGGCCTATACAGCCAGGTACCAGAAGTCCAGGTGGGACACTGTACTGGCACTGGCTAAACAGGCTTTCCCCCAGCTAGCCAAGGAGCTGGAGGGGGTGGCTTATGATGGGATTGAGGCATCAAAGGTGCATATTCATGCTGCTATGGACTCCAATGATGTGTCATCAAGAGTCATGGCTACATCTGTGGCTCTTCGCAGAATGGCCTGGCTCAGATGTACTAGCCTTTCGTAGGACACTCAGGTTAAGGCCATGGATTTCCCTGTAGTGGGTAATTCTCTGTTTGGGGAGCAGACAGAGAATTACATGAAGAAAATGGATGAGTACAGGACCACTTATAGGAGTGCCCAGGCCAAGGAGAGGCAGGCAACTCCTCAGAGGCAGCAAACTAGGGGAAGGGGTCTCTTCCTGTGTTCTTCACTGATCACACCTCCTCATGGGAATGGAGGCTACACAGTTTAGATGTTAAAAGGGCCTTTGGTTACTACATAGAATGTACAAAGGGTCACAGCTTTGACTCCCTCCAGTTGTTCCTCACTTATGGGGAAGTAGGTAAGGGAAAACCTGCCACCAAGAGAACCATTGCCAGGTGGATTGTGTCCTGTATTCAATTCTGCTATGAAAAACTGGGAAAAACTGCACCCTCAGGCCTGAGGGCTCATTCCACTAGAGGTACAGCTGCATCTCTGGCTGCAGCTAGGGATATCCGCTTGTTAGAAATCTGTCAAGCAGCCACTGGAAAACAGTACATACCTTCACCAAGCATTACTCTCTGGATATCCAGGCTAGGAGTGACGCTAGGTTTGGCGCAGCAGTACTTCAGAGAGCCTATTCCCAAAGTAGGTTCTGTCCCTCCTCTTTGGAGGTACTGCCTGGTAGTCTGCAAATTGTCAGAATACAGCAAGACTGCATGTTGTTTGAAGAAAGAAATTACTCACCTTAGTAATTGTGTTTCTTCTAATGGAGTCTTGCTGTATTCTGACCTCCCTCCCTGCCTCCCCTCTCAGAACCTGTTTTTGGGAAGTGGGTGGGCAGGTGCAGTGTTGCACCCCAAGGGTGTCTTTACCCCACTCCTTTTGTGTTGGGTGCTTTGTATTTGTTTAATTAAGAGTTTTTAGTTCTTATTACCTGTTTTTTTTTCTTTGGGTTTCCTGACTTGAGTCTTTTGGGGAATCCAAAGTCTCTGTTGCCAGTTGGCTACTAGGAGTTTTTACAATTTTGACATTATTTAGTCAGTGAGTTTTAGCTCATAAGAATCTGACAGTTTGGTTTCAAAAGGACACAGACAGAGTTTTCAACTGAGTTAGAGCGCAACGTTCTATGCCTGGCTTAGAATTTAATCCTTCACTCTCTGGGGCAGTTCAAGAGCTGGAGCTAACTGCAAATTGTCAGAATACAGCAAGACTCCATTAGAAGAAACACAATTACTAAGGTGAGTAATTTTTTCTTTTACACTAAATAAAATGATTGCAGCACATGCAGCACCTCATATTCATGCGCAATCCTTCTTTTGGTACCTGGGAGAAGCAGCAGCAAAATCTGCAACAGCAGCAACAACTGAGGGGAACAGAGGAGAGGCTGGGGGAGTGCTCTAACACTACCTGCTGTTCTGTTTGTTTCATGGCACCCTTCCAAGGCTCAGAACACCAATACAGTACAAAGTGGCACAGTCATAACAGAATTAAATTCATCTCACACTGGCCTAGTGGCATGGAGGCTGAGAAGTTGAATGAGCACGGGTTGCAAGGGGTCAGCAGGGTGGTAGATGATCCAGCATCCCAGGGATTGCTCTCCTCTCCTGAGGAAGGGTTGGCTAGCCCTCGCAGACTCTGACTGCCTCCAGGTGGAGGCCCACTCTTAGGGCTGTTCAGCAAGCATCTCAAAGGATGGGGCTGTGGCTCTGCAGCACATGCATGCCTCCACATGCATGTACTGAAGTGCTGCCGTGACATGGGCCTGTGGAAGAACACAGGAAAATTGGGGAAGATGGGCTTCATGAAGCCCTGCCTGCTCCCCTGTGGCCCACTCCACCGCTCAACTACCAGGGGGATATGGAGTATAGGACCACCTATAGGAGTGCACAGGCCAAGGAAAGGCAGGCCACTCCTCAAAGGCAGCTTCCCAGAGGCAGGGGCAGGCCTTTTCATAGGCCTTTTTACCAAGCCCAGGCCTCCTCTTCAACTTTTGCCCAGAGGGGGTTCTTTAGAGGGAGAGGCAGACGGGGTGCAGGTAGGCCTGCTTCCACCCCTCAGCCCAAAGCCCCTGCCAAGCAGGCACCCTAATGGGGTTGCCAGGGCCGATTCTCAACTACCTGTAGGGGGAAGGCTGGCTTACTTTGTCCAGGACTGGGAGTTTCTGACATCAGACAAGTGGATCCTGGAAGTAGTAAGCCAGGGACTGGTTCTCAGCTTCAAAAAGTTTCCAAAGAAGAGAACCAGATCCTTTCCACCTGCAAATCTTTCAGAGGCACTTGCCCTAGAGGCAGAGGTCTCTTCCCTCCTGGCTCTCAAAGCCATGGAAAGGGTTCCACCCTTACACCAGGGCAAAGGGTTGTACTCCAGGTACTTCCTTACCCCAAAAAAGACAGGAGAATGGTGGCCCATCCTGGATCTCAGATACTTAAACAAGCACCTTTTAAAACCAAAATTCAAAATGGTGACTCTGGGAATTATTTTACCCTCTTTAAGGCCAGGGGACTGGCTAGCGTCCCTGGACCTCAAGGATGCCTACTTCCATATTCTCATCAGAAGCTCCCATTGAAAGTACCTCAGGTTCGAGCTGCCCTCAGGCCATTACCAGTTCAGAGCAATGCCCTTTGGCCTCACCTCTGCTCCAAGGGTGTTCACAAAATGCCTGGCAGTGGCAGTTGCTTCGCTAAGAAGGCAAAAAATTGCCATCTTCCCTTACCTGGACGACTGGCTCATAGTAGGCCAGTCCCCAGACCAGGTCAAGTTACACCTACAAATAACTCAGCAACTGCTCACCTCCCTAGGTTTCCTTCTGAATCTTTCAAAGTCAGTTCTAGAGCCTGTTCAGCTCCTCACCTTCATAGGCACAGAGCTGAACACAGAGAAAGCCAGAGCCTTCCTCCCTTTTGGCAGGGTAAGGACCCTGGTCTCTCTGGCCTCCTCATTCACCCTGCAGGTGTCTCGACCAGCAAGGCATTTTCTACAGCTCCTGGGGCACATGGCTGCTTCTACAGCAGTGATGCAGGGAGCAAGATTTCAGATGAGGGACATTCAGTTCCATTTGAGAGCCTTTTGGTCTCAAAGGAGAGACCCTCTAACCAAATTTATCCCAGTGACTTGAACCCTGATCCAGGCCCTACAATGGTGGCAGGATCAAAGCAATCTCAGACAAGGAGTTCCTTTTGTCACCCAGTCTCACTCCTTAATCCTTACTACGGATGCATCCCTCTTGGGATGGGGAGCTCACATGGGCGACCTCACTACCCAGGGGTTGCGGTCCCCTCAGAAATCCCTGCTCCACATCAATCTGTTGAAACTCAGAGCAGTTATTCAAACAACATGAAGTCTTGCTATATTATGACTAATGCAGTTTGTCCCACCATTAGAACTGCTCCGGAGGTGAAAGAGTTAACTTCCATGCAGTGCATGGAACTTAGAGTGCGAGCTCGGTTAGAAAAGCTCTGTCACGGATATTTCAAACCGAAACCGTCAGATTCTTTACTCCGCCTCACTGAACAGTCGCTCCGGAGATTCCTCCTGCTGCTCGGTTCATTTTCTCGGTTTAAAGAGTTTTTTCTTGGTTAAATTCAACCGCAATTATCATTATTTTAACCGCAAACCGATCGGTTCAAGCTCTGTCTATGGTATTGTAAGTAATAGATAGGTTTTCTGTGTGGAACTTGTAAATGTTTATCGGTTCGGTTTGAACCGATCAGTTTGTATTTAAACTTCATTCTGAAGCGTTTTAAGGCTTGTTAGAGTGCGGTTCCCGGTTCTTATCGGTTCTAAAAAAACCGGATTTCATTGTGGTTTTTTCCACGACCCGTGACACGGTTGGGAACCGATAAGGGTGTCTTGCCTGGCACTCCGAAAAAAGGGCAAGTTTTGGTTAGGCTGGCATTATGTCTGAGAACCCAAAGAAAACCGGGCCCTGGGTTTCAACACTGTAGTGTCTGTGGGAAGCCTTTGCAAGGCTGACCCACACACCACTGTGTTTATTGTCTGGGGTTTGACCACCTCAATGCAGACTGCCAGATTTGCAAGAATTTCCTTGCAGCTACCTAGATAAGAGAGTTGGTAGGCTCAGGGAACGAGAGGCCAAAAAGTCCGCTGACCTGGATGGCCAGCCCGGTTCGGTGCCAACCGAACCAGAGGAGTGCCCTCTGACCAGGGCCAGACTTCTCAGGCAACGTAAGCTGACTCTGAGGAGCCAGTTCCAGCAAAGAGAACTAGAAAGTCAGCAGGTGTGGAGTCAAAATCCCTTCTCCAACTGCTGCAGAGATAGCCAGGGCAATACAGATTGTCCAGTCACTTTCCCAGTTCCGTCTGAACCGCCACTATCCGGCAAAGGTCGGTTCGATGCAGTTCCACTGGTTCAAGAATATGATATAGAGGAGTTTTATGAACCAGAGGAGGGGAGGATGATTATGATCAGTGTGAATGTGACTTTGAAAGTCTGGATGTGCCCATTGAACTGGACATCTCCCCAGACAGACCTTTAGGTGAATCTCCCCCTAGGCTTGCTGAGTCCCCTTCTCATTTTCTGTTTTATAAAAAAGTTGCTGAAACCTTCCAGCTTCCTTTAGAAGAGGCTGTGGATGAGCAAGAGGAGCCTGACTTTGTAGAGATGATGGATATCCCAGAGTCCAGGAGATTGTCTATTCCTTTACATAAATCTTTTAGGAAACAAACAATAAAAATTTTAAAAGCTCCTAATTCTGTGCCTCCTGTGGATAAGAAGATGGACAGGAGGTATACTTTGTCAGGTCCTGATACAGAATTTCTTTCACAGCAATGCAGCCATGTTAGGGTAGTTCAGGCTGCAGCCTGTGATAAAGCTAATATTCCCCAGGCTTCACATCCTCCTGACAAGGACTCCAGGAAGATTGATGCCATGGCCAAAAAACAATACATGGCAGCGTCTTTGGGACTCAGACAAGCAAACTATATGGCTTATGTTGCGAGATACCAAAAATCTAGATGGGATACTGTCATGGCTTTAGCCAAACAGGCCCCTGGCCAGCTTGCCAAGGAGCTGGAACAGGTGGCTGCTGATGGTATTGAGGCATCTAAGGTGCAATTTCATGCTGCTGTGTATTCTAATGATGTATTCTCTAGAGTCATGGCTACATCTGTGGCTTTTCGTAGATTGACTTGGCTCAGGTGTACTACTTTGTCACAGGATACCCAGTCTAAGGCTATGGATTTTCCTGTGGCGGGGAAATTCTCTGTTTGGGGAGCAGACAGAGAATTATATGAAGAAAATGGATGAATATAGAACCACTTATAGGAGTGCACAACCCAAGGAACGGCAAGCCACTCCTCAGAGGCAGCCCCCCAGGGGTAGAGGCAGGCCTTTTCACAGGCCTTTTTACCAGACCCAGGCCTCCTCTTCAGCTTATATTCAGAGGGGGTTCTTCAGAGGGAGAGGCAGACGGGGGTACAAGCAGACCTGCTCCCACCGCTCAGCCTAAAGCCCCTGCCAAACAGGCACCCTGATGGGATGCCCAGGGCTGGTTTTCCATTACCTGTAGGGGGCAGGCTGGCTTACTTCATCCAGGACTGGGAGTCTTTAACATCAGACAAGTGGGTCCTGGAAGTAGTGAGCCAGGGTCTGGTTCTCAGCTTCAAAAAATTTCCAAAGATGAGAATCAGATCTTTTTCACCTGCAAACCCTTTAGAGACTCTTGCCTTGGAAACAGAAGTCTCAACCCTCCTGGCTCTCAGAGCTGTAGAAAGGGTTTCTCCCCTACACCAGGGCAAGGGTCTGTACTCCATGTACTTCCTTACCCCAAAAAGACAGGAGAGTGGCGGCCCATCCTGGACCTAAGATATCTGAACAAGCACCTTTAAAACCAAAATTCAAAATGGTGACTCTGGGAATGATTTTACCCTCCCTAAGGCCAGGGACTGGCTAGCTTCCCTGGACCTCAAGGATGCCTACTTCCATGATCTTATCAAAGCTTCACCAAAAATACCTCAGATTCGAACTGCCCTCAGGCCATTATCAGTTCAGAGCAATGCCCTTGCCTTACCTCTGCCCCAAGGGTATTCACAAAATGTCTGGCAGTAGCAGTTGCTCATTTAAGAAGGCAAAAGATGCCATCTTTCCCTACCTGGATGACTGGCTCATTGTGGGTCAGTCTCAGACCAGGTCAAATCACACCTGCAAGTTACCCAGCAGCTGCTTGCCTCTCTGGGATTTCTTCTCAATCTTCCAAAGTCAGTTCTGGAACCTGTCCAGGTACTCACCTTTATAGGTGCAGAACTGGACGCAAAGCAGGCCAGAGCCTTCCTTCCCCTAGAAAGGGTAAGGACCCTGGTGGCCCTGGCCTCGTCCTTCACTCTGCAGGTCTCTCGACTAGCAAGGCATTTCCAGCAGCTCCTAGGACACATGGCTGCTTCCACAGCTGTAGTGCAAGGAGTAAGATTTCAGATGAGGGACATTCAGTTCCATTTGAGAGCCTTCTGGTCTCAAAGAAGAGATTCCCTATCCAAGTTAATCCCAGTGACTCGAACCCTTATCCAGGCCCTTCAGTGGTGGCAGGATCAGAGCAATCTGAGACAGGGGGTGCCCTTCATCCCTCTATCTCACTCCTTGACCCTTACTACAGATGCATCCCTCTTGGGATGGGGAGCTCACATGGGCGACCTCGCCACCCAGGGGTTGTGGTCACCTCAGGAATCTCTGCTCCACATCAATCTGTTGGAACTCAGAGCTGTTTTTCTTGCACTTCAGGTTTTTTCTGCATCTGTTCAGAACAAAGTGGTACAGGTCAGAAAAGACAACACCACTACAATGTGGTACATCAACAAACAAGGGGGCACTCGGTCTTCGGCCTTGTGCACCGAGGCGATGAAGTTGTGGTCTCTGGTTTATTCCCTGAACACTTCCCTCATAGCAGTTCACCTCCCAGGCAAGGACAATGTCCTGGCAGATGCTCTCAGCAGGATTTCCCAGGGCCATCACGAATGGTCACTGGATCCCCTAGTACTGGGGATAGATCTTCCTGGACATAAGTCTCCACCACTCATTCACACTAGTGGGATCTGCACCGGAGGCACTAGGACCCATCGGGAGCAAACTTTTGCTGGAGGGTCGGGCGCGAGAGATGGCCATGCGGTGGCTCATGGTAATGACCATCTCGCCACGACCTCCAACTGCCTAAGTTCTTTTTCCCCGTCGAGCGCGCCTTCAGTGACAATGTCGCTCGCCTGTCGGGAGTCAAACTTCAAACTAGCGCATAGTTTTCAGTTTATTTTTTTGTAATTTTATCTCGTTAGTAGTATCGCTTAATTTTATTCTATTTCTGTTATATTTTAAAATTTAACTTATAGTAAAGAAGTCTCGGCCTACTGGATGGAGTCGACCATGAGCAGGTCAGGTGACGGTAGGGAGACTTCGTATGAAAGCTGTTCAGTCAGTCGGGCTGGGTCCGGTCAGCCCCTTCCCCTCAGCGGGGTTCCGACAACGGTCAGTCCGATGCCCAGGGGATGGGCGGTCCCCCCGCCGGCATAAAAATAAACGGTCGCATTCTCGGCACCGTTCCGCCTCGAGCTCTTCTTCGGCCCACAGGTCAAAAAAGAGAAGGCATCACTCGAGGTCACCCTCTGATACGTCTGCGCGTCGATGGTCGGTTATCGTACCTAGTTGCCGGTCTCCTCCTTCGGAGTCGCCAACTTCCGGTTTCCGCCGTCTTCAACATCGGAGCCCCACCCCGCCTATAGGTAGGGCTCCAGATGAGCAGTTTCATCAGTGGGCCGCTCTTATGGAGCGATGGGCTCGGAGGTTGGTTCTTCTGCCTGGCTTGGTTGCCCCGGAGCCTTCGGGCTCGTCGGGCGATCAGGCAGGGCGGTTGAACCTTCCTAGTCGCAGCGGCGCCTCGCTTCGGTGCCAGCGACTCTGTGCTTAGGTGTTTCCCCTCACATGGCTGTGGCGCAGGGCCACGATGCCCTTATCTCCTGGTTTTCCTTCTTGCTTTCCAGGTTCCAGGGTGTCCTCGGCGCCTTCGCGGGGTTGCTGCGCTTGTCGGCACGTTTTCAGCGCTGCAGGGCGCTTCAGAGGTGCTGGGTCTTCTTGGCACCGTCCAGCGGTGCGGCGGAGTCTCAGCGGTGCCCCCGTGGTGCCGTGTGTCTTTCTTGACACCGCCGGTGCACGTGGTGCGCTTGCGGTGCGCGTGCTTCTCGGTGCAGTGCGCCTCCATGGCGCGTTTCCGACTCGCTTTAGCCTCCTCGGCGCGGGGCCCCGGGGACTCTCCCTTTCTATCTGCTCTTTCTTCTTCTCTATTTTCACTCCTTTCCTGTCCAAGCAGTCCTTCCTGGACTATCAGGAGATGATGTTGAGCCTGACCCAGACCTTGGTTGGGTGATGAAGTGGAGAAACAGGATCCTTCACGCTACAGAGCCTGTGGTCGAGGACCTATCCTTTAAGTCTCTGTTGAGAACCTGAGATCCTCTTTCTCTCAGACTACAGACATCGATCCTGGGAAAATATTAAGACTCCAGTATCTTCATGCTTGGAGAGCCCTACAGTTTGACTCCTCGATTCAACCCTCCTTCGAGGCAGCTGTCTCAAATGGTATGGAATAATCCTGCTCTTATTCCTTCAGTGGCTAAATCCATTGATAGAAATATTCAACTCCCAGGATTGTCCCATTTGGCATCCCAAGCCTTTCGCGGATCCTATTGTAGTCCTGGAAGAGAATGACAAGGTCGTTCTTCCTCAAGCTACTACAGTTCGACTTATTAACAAAGAGTCTCGTAAAATTGATACATTAGGTAAGAGTCTTTGCTCCTCCACCTAAGTATCGTGTTGCCAGCTATCAAGGCTATTTTCTCAGTATGAGTATATCCTGTGGCACTCTATGAAGCGAATGGTTTAGAAGCTCTTCCAGATTCTGACTCAGTCAGAGCTCCTTCTAACCGTTATCAGAAGTATTGGTCAATAACCAACAGGTCAAAGCAGCCATGGATGCTTCGACACTGCTTCTCGTTCAGCAGCCTCAGGTATTTGTACTCGACACCATTCCTGGCGTCGTACTTAGCTCAGATGATGCTCAGCAGCAGGTAATGGCGTTGCCCTCTGATGGCTCCTATCTTTTTGGGCCTCAGGTGAACAAGCCCTAAAGGCCACTCAGAAGACTAGGTCGGCCATTAAGTTGGCTAACCCCGCCTACCCCTCTAGGGGCATGTAAGTATAGCGTCAGTTTCATAGTAAGCCAGTCCTTTTGAGGCAGAGGCAGAGGCTTCCATAAAGCCAACCTGCCCAACCTCAAAGGAGCGGCAGAAAGCACAGTGGCCTAAAGCCCCCAGGCGCTACCTTATGAATTGCGGCCCCTGTTCCATCACACTGCCGAGATGGAACTTTCTCCTCCGGTGGAGGTAGTCTGATGTGCTTCTACAATCGGTGAAGTCCATAACCCGGACAAATGGGTCCGTCGGCTAAGTCGCGAGGTTATTCTCTCAATCTTTTGGAAAAACCCCAATTGCCCTCCCAAACGACAACCCAGGTTGTCGACCTCTCAATCAGACCTCCTCACCACTGAGATCAGGGCCTTCTAAACAACAGAGACAATAGAACTGGTGCCCCAGCGTCAGCGAGAACACAGGGTTCTACTCCCATTACTTTCTGGTTCCGAAGAAATCTGGGGGGATGAGCTCCATTCTAGACCTCAGAAAGTTAAACAAATTCCTCCCCAAGGAGAAATTCAAAATGATTTCCCTAGGTACCCTGTTACCTTTGCTGCATCAGCATGACTGGCTGGCCTCCCTGGATATGCAGGATGCTTACCAGCATATCCCCATCCACCCAACCCATCGCAAATTCCTGAGGTTTGTAGCTCTGGGTCAGCATTATCTGTTCAGAGTCCTGCCTTTTGGGCTATCCTCGGCACCGCGAGTTTTTACAAAGTGTTGTGCAGTTCTCGCAGCGCATCTCAGGACGCTCGGACTCCGAGTGTTTCCCTACATAGACGATTGGCTCCTAGCGAGTCCTTCCAGCCAAGGGACTCTGGAAGCCATTCAAATGGCCTCTCGCCTTCTTACGTCCATGGGAGTTCTGCTAAATCTGAAGAAGTCACAACTGCAGCCTCCCAGAGCTCCTTTTCATAGGGACTCTTCTGGACACCTCTTCATGGCTTTCCTTCCAGAGGACAGAAGACTCGACATCCTTCAGATGGCCCGTTACATCAGGGAGAACCGATCGGTCACAGCTCTCTCGATGCAATGTATGTTGGGTCTCATGGCGTCCTCAGTGTTCACTGTACCCCTAGCTCGGTTACACATGAGGACCACCCAATGGATGCTCTCCACTCAGTGGTCACCGGCCTCTCACCCCAGTCTTATCCCATCAAGGTGACAGAACACCTCTGAAGGTCTCTCACCTGGTGGTCTCAAGAAAGCAATCTCCTGGAAGGATTCCCTTTGCTCCTCTGGATCATCAGATCTCCATCACCACAGGCGCATCGCTAATGGGATGGGAGCTCACTGTCTCTCTCCACACTCAAGGTGCATGGACTCAGCTCGAAACTCAGCTCCACATAAATGTCCTGGAGATGAGGCGGTCCTCTATCGCGATCCGGCGTTTAAGGATGTTCTTTGTACAGAACATTCTCCTTCAAGCGGACAACAAAGCTGTGATGTATTACATCAACAAGCAAGGTGGTGCTCACTCTTATCCCCTTTGCAGGGAAGCAATGAGAGTGTGGAAGTGGTGCTTGGAGCACAAGTCTCTAATTCAAGCGGTATATCTGCCGGGCGTACAAAACGACTTAGCAGATCACCTCAGCAGGACGGAAGCAGACCCTTACGAGTGGTCTCTCAACCCAGCTGTAGCTCGGTCACTGTTCGAAGAGTGGGGTACTCCAGACCTGGACCTTTTTGCATCCCCACTCAACGCAAAACTGCCTCTCTTCTGCTCCAGAAATCCAGGGCCTGGCATTTTCTGTCAGGATGCGTTCAGGCTGCGGTGGACAACAGCTTTCTTCGCCTTTTCACGCTTCCTTTAATTCAGAGTTCTCCTCAAGTTCGAGTCTCAGGGACCAAGATGATTCTCATTGCTCCCTCCTGGCCTCGGCAACTATGATTTCCTCTACTCAACAGTATGTCGGTAGCCTCTCCGAGACCACTTCCCTTGCAAATCAATCTTTTGACTCAGGGTTCGTTGGTCCACCCCAACCTGAGGTCACTTCACCTTCATGCTTGGCTCCTGAAGAGGTAGAAGTGAACCGGTTTAACATCTCTCGTAGAGTCTCAGACGTCCTTCTGGCTGCTCGGAAGCCAGCTACCCGAAAAACTTACGCTTCTAAGTGGAAACGCTTTTCTCTCTGGTGTGCAAAGTCCTCTTGTAATCCCTTTTCCTGTCCTCCAGACAAGGTTCTGGAGTACCTTTTGGACCTATCAAACTCAGGTCTCCAGTACTCCATGGTTAAAGTTCACCTTAGTGCCATTTCGGCGTTCCATGAGTCGGTTTCTTCCTTGTCTCTGGCTCAGTTACCTATGGTGAAGAGATTTCTTAAGGAATTCTGCATACCAGACCCTGATAGGCATCGGTTGCAGCCTGGGACATTAACCTTGTGCTAGACATGCTCACTCGGAAGCCTTTCGACCCTAGCTACCTGTGAGCTAAAATTTCTTACCTGGAAGACAGCCTTCCTAGTGGCCATTACCTCAGCCCAAGGGTCTGCTGAGACACATGCCCTGGTTCGGACCCTCCATTATACTGTGTTCCATAAGGACAAAGATTCTTCTTACTCATCCTAAATTTCTTCCAAGGTTGTGTCAGAATTCCATCTAAACCAACCTCTGGTGCTTCCCCTCTTACTAGCCAACTTCCAAAATGAAGAGAATGGTCTCTTCATTCCTGGATGTTAAGAAAGCCTTATCAGTTCTACTTAGATAGAACCAGAATTCGCATGAACTCAGCAATTGTTTGTTTCCTTCAGCGAGACCCGGCTGGGTCAGCCTGTAGCTATCAGATGCATCTCATCATGGTTAGTGGCATGTCTGACATTGCTATTCCATGGCACAGGTTAAATTGGAAGGTAGGTGTCGCTCTCACTCTACTAGAGTGATCAGGGCATCCTAGTGGAAATTCGCAATGTTCCAATGCAGATATCTACCAAGGCGACACCTGGAGCTCAGTGCATACCTTCATTAAGCATTATGCACTGGATGTTCATGCAGGCGTCATTCGCCTTGACAGAACTATCCTTAATGGACTTCTGTCCTGAGCGTGTGAGCTCTGGCTTTTGGGGATTATCAGCTGGTACTCTCCCACTGAGTGTGAATGAGTGGTGAGACTTATGTCCAGGAAGATATGAAATTACGTACCTACCGTAATTCTTGATCTTCTTGACAGTCTCCACCACTCATCTATCCCTCCATCCCCAGAGCTCACGCTGTGTTGGTCTTCACTCCCTCAAATCTTTGAGGCCGTGAAGACTTCTTTGCTAACCCTTCTTACGGGTCGTCCGGACTATCTTATGTCCATTTTTAAGGTTAGGTTTACTCTTTCGTTAGTTGCGCTGCACCTCCTTGGTAAAAGGTACTGGGGCGGTTTGGAGGGGTCGTCGCAGCGAGATAGTCATTACGCGAGCCATACTCAAGCGGCGCCATGCCTCGCCAGCGCCATCTCTCGCGCCGATCCTCCAGCAAAAAGTTTGCTCCCGATGGGTCCTAGTGCCTCCAGCGCAGATCCCACTAGTGTGAATGAGTGGTGGAGACTCGTCCAAGAAGATCAAGAATTACAGTAGGTACGTAATTTTAATTTTTTGCCAGATGGGGCACCCCTCAGATAGATCTTTTTGCAGCCCCAGACAATCATCAACTTCCACTTTTTTGTTGCAGGCCCCCAGTGTTGGGCTCAGTCCCCCTGGATGCCTTTCTCCTCGATTGGGAAGGGAAGTTTCTCTATGCCTTCCCCACCTTCCCTCTTCTGTTCAAGGTGTCTAGTCAAAATCAGGTCTCAGCCCTGCAAGATGATCCTGATTGCTCCAGACTGGGCCAGGCAGCCTGGTACCCCACTCCTTCTGTCCTTAGCAGTCCATCTTCCCTGTGTCTCCCCAGGAACCACAATCTGTTAACCTGTGCCCAGGGAGAGTCTGGTATCGAATCTCAAATCCCTCAACCTCAAGGCCTGGCTCTTGAGGTTAGAGTTGCTGATCTACAACTTTCTCAGGGTGTTCTCGAAATCTTTGAAAGCTTCTAGGAAGCCTTCCACCAGGGCTACCTATAACTCCAAGTGGAAAGGTTTTCCATATGGTGTTCTGGGAAGCATATTTCCCTGGAATCTGCTGATTTGCCCACTGTTTTGGACTATATGGTCCATCTTAATTCTTTGGGACTGAGACCAGCTACCCTGAAAGTGTATTTGGCAGCTGTCTCTGCTTTTATTTCAGCTGGGAAGCCCTCTTCTCTTTCAGCTCACCCTGTATTTTCCAAGTTTTTTAAGGGATTGCTTCATACCAATCCTCCATTAATGGACCCTGCCCCTGCCTGGGATCTTAATGTTTTCATTGCTCAGCTGATGCAACCCCCCTTTGAACCTCTGTCTTCGGCAGAGCTTAAGTATTTGACTTGGAAAACTGTATTTCAAACAACATGAAGTCTTGCTATATTATGACAATTGCAGTTTGTCCCACCATTAGAACTGCTCTGGAGGTGAAATAGTTAACTCCATTCCATGAATGGAACTTTGAGCATAGAGCTCTAAAATAGAAGCTCTGTCTGTGGAAATTCAACCTGAACTATCAGATTCTTTACTCCGCCTCACTGAACAGTCGCTCCGAGATTTCTCCTACTGCTTTGTTCATTTCTCGGTTTAAACAGTATTTCGCTGTTAAATTAAACCTGAGTATAATTATTTTAACAGCAAACCGATCGGTTCAAGCTCTGTCTGTGGTATTGTAAGTAATAGATAGGTTTTATTCTGTGGAACTTGTAAATGTTTATCGGTTCGGTTCGAACCGATCAGAGTTAATTAAACTTTAAAAGTAAGCATTTTAAAGCTTTTAGAGTGCGGTTCCCGGTTCTTATCGGTTCTAAAAAATGGATTTCATTACGGTTTTCCATGACCCGTTGACACGGTTGGGAACTGATAAAGGGTATCTTTGCCTGGCACTGCCGTTAAAGGGCAAGTTTCTTGGTTAGGCTGGCATCATGTCCGAGAAACCAAAAAAAAAGCGGGCCACTGGGTTTCAACACTGTGATGTCTGTGGGAAGCCTTTGCCAGGCTGACCACACACATGTGTTTATTGTCTGGGGTTGACCACCTCATTTCAGACTGCCAGATTTGTAAAAATTTCCTGCAGCCACCCTGGATAAGAGAGTGGGCAGGCTCAGAACAGAGGCCAAAAGTCCACTGACCCGATGGCCAGCCGGTTCGGTGCCACCCGAACTGGAGGGAGTGCCCTCTGACAGGGTGAGACTTCTCAGGGCAAAAGTAAACTTAAAAAAAAAAAAAAAAAAAAGAGAAAAAATCAGCAGGTATGGAGTCCAAAATTCCTTCTCCAACTGCTGCAGAACTAGCAAAAGCTATACAAATTGTACAGTCTCTTTCTCCGGTTCCGTCCGAACCACCACTGTCTGGTAAAAGGTTGGTTCGGCCGGTTCCACAGTTCAGGAATATGATATTGGAGATTTTTATGAACCAAGAGCTTGGAGGGGCATGAAGATGATCAGTGTAGATGTGACTGAGAAAGTCTGGATGTGCCCACTGAGCGGACATCTCCCCAGACTGACCTCTTACAATCCCCCCATGCTTTCTAGGTCCCTTCTCATTTTCTGTTTTATAAAAGAGTTGCTGAATCCTCCAGCTCCCATGGGAGGAAGCTGTGGATGAGCAAGAGGAACCTGATTTTGTAAAGGATGGATATACCAGAGTCTAGGAGATTGTCTATTCCTTTGCATAAGTCTTTTAGGAAACAAACAATAAAAATTTTAAAAACTCCTAATTCTGTGCCTCCTGTAGATAAAAAGATGGACAGGAGGTACACACTGTCAGGTCCTGATACAGAATTCCTTTCTCAGCAATGCAGTCATGTTGGGGTAGTTCAGGCTGCAGCCTGTGATAAAGCTAATATCCCTTGGCTTCACATCCTCCTGACAAGGATTCCAGGAAGATTGATGCCACGGCAAAAAAAAACAGTATATGGCAGCCTCCTTGGGACTCAGGCAAGCAAATTATATGGCTTATGTAGCAAGGTATCAGAAATCTAGATGGGATACTGTTATGGAATTAGCCAAATAAGCCCATGGCCAGCTAGTTAGCGAACTAGAACAGGTGGCTGCCTTGGCATTGAGGTTTCTAAGGTGCAGTTTCATGCTGCTGTGGATGTTAATGATGTTTCCTCTAGAGTCATGGCCACATCTGTAGCTTTTCGTAGGTTGGCCTGGCTCAGGTGTACTAGCCTGTCACAGGATACCCAGACTAAGGCTATGGATTTTCCTGTGGTGGGAAATACTCTGTTGGGGAGCAGACAGAGAATTACATGAAAAAGATGGATGAATATAGGACCATTTACAAAAGTGCCCAAGCTAAGGAGCGGCATGCCACTCCCCAGAGGCGTACCCCCAGGGGTAGGGGTAGGCCTTTTCACAGGCCTTTTTATCAGACTCAGGCCTCCTCTGCTTATGCTCAGAGGGGCTTCTTCAGAGGCAGAGGCAGACGGGGTGTGGGCAGGCCTGCTCCCACCCCTCAGCCTAAAGCACCTGCTAAGCAGGCACCCTGATGGGGTGCCCATGGCCGATTCTTCTTTACCAGTAGGGTGGCTTACTTCAGTCAGAACTGGGCGTCTTTAACCTCAGACAAGTGGGTTCTGGAAGTAGTAAGCCAGGGTCTGATTCTCAAGCTTCAAAAGTTTCCCAAGATGAGAACCAGGTTTTCTACCTGCAAGTTCTTCAGAGACCCTTGCTCTAGAAGCAGAGGTCTCAACCCTGTTGGCTCTCAGAGCAGTAGAAAGGGTTCCTCCCCTGCACCAGGGCAGGAGTCTGTATTCCAGATACTTCCTTACCCCAAAAAAGACAGGAGAATGGCGGTCCATCTTAGACCTCAGATATCTGAACAAGCATCTTTTGAAACCAAAGTTCAAAATGGTAACTCTGGCAATGATTTTTACCCTCTCTAAGGCCAGGGGACTGGTTAGCTTCCCTGGACCTCAAGGATGCCTATTTTCACGTCCTAATCAGAAGCTCCCATCAAAAGTACCTCAGATTGGAACTGCCCTCAGGTCATTACCAGTTCAGAGCAATGCCCTTCGGCCTTACCTCTGCCCCAAAGGTATTCACAAAATGTCTGCAGTGAGCAGTGCCTATCTAGACGACTGGCTCATTGTAGGCCAGTCCCAGAACAGGTAAAATCTCACTGCAAGTCACCCAGCAGCTTCTCACCTCCCTAGGCTTTCTGCTAAATCTACCAAAGTCGGTTCTGGAACCAGTCCAGGTACTCACCTTTATAGCGGCAGAATTGGACACAAACCTAGCCAGAGTTTTTCTTCCCTTAGAAAGGGTAAGGAAATTAGTGGCTCTGGCCTCCTCCTTTACTCTGCAGGTCTCTCGACCAGCAAGACACTTTCTGCAGCTCCTGGGGCACATGGCTGCATCCACAGCTGTTGTGCAGGGAGCAAGATTTCAGATGAGAGACATTCAGTTTCACTTTTTTTATTTTATTTTATTTAGCTTTTGTTGACCGGGTAAGTGCACTAGACAAATCCTGCCTATTTTCAGGCACGACCCGGGGGAGGAAGAATACAGATGAATGCCAACTGACCTTGAACCAGATTAAGCTGTTGGTGGTATTTTTAGTGAATGAGGGAAATTTGGCCAGGACACGGGAAATTCCCCTACTCTTTTCGATAAGTGCCATAGGATCTTTAACATCCACCTGAACTACCACCAATCCAGGCAGATGGGACCTCGGTTTAACGTCTCATCCGAAAGACGGCACCTCAGAAGTGCAGCACCCCTCTCATGCTGCACTACAGTGTCAGTACTGGGATATTAACCCAAGTGCCAGATGTGGGAACTGAACCCACAGCCCTCTGATTTCCCAGCCTCAGAGGTGAGTGTGCTACCTACTGAGCCACCGACACTGCTAATTGAGAGCCTAGTGGTCTCAGAGAAGAGACCCCCTTTCCAAGTTGGTCCCAGTGACTCGAACCTTGATCCAGGCCCTCCATTGGTGGCAGGATCAGAGCAATTTGAGATTGGGGGTCCCCTTCATTCCCCCTGCTCACACTTTGACTCTCACTACAGATGCCTCCCTCCTGGGGTGGGGAGCCCACATGGGCGACCTCTCCACTCAGGGAGTGTGGTCCCCCCAGGAATCTCTGCTCCACATCAATTTGCTGGAGCTCAGAGCTGTCTTTTTAGCTCTTCAAGCATTTTCTGCATCTGTTCAGAACAAAGTGGTACAAGTCAGAACAGACAACACCACAACAATGTGGTACATCAACAAGCAGGGGGGCACTCGGTCTTCGGCCTCGTGCACGAGGCAATGAAGTTGTGGTCTCTGGCCTATTCCCTGAACACTTCCCTCATAGCAGTTCACCTTCCAGGAAAGGACAATGTCCTAGCAGATGCTCTCAGCAGGATTTCCCAGGGCCATCATGAATGGTCCCTGGATCCTCAAGTATTGGGGATAGTCTTTGCCAGATGGGGCACCCCTCAGATAGATCTTTTGCAGCCCCAGACAATCACCAACCTTCCACTGTTCTATTGCAGGCCTCCAGTGTTGGGTTCAGTCCCCTGGACGACCCTCCTGGATTGGGAAGGGAAGTTTCTTTTCCCCCTTCCTCTCCTATTCAAAGTGTTAGTCAAATCAGATCTCAGCCTTGCAGGATGATTCTGATTGCCCCGGATTGGGCCAGGCAGCCCTGGTACCCACTCCTTCTGTCCCTGACAGTCCATCTTCCCCTTCCCTCCCCAGGAATCACAACCTATTAACCTGTGCTCAGGGGAGAGTTTGGTATCCGAACCTCAAATCCCTCAACCTCAAGGCCTGGCTCTTGAGGAGTTAGAGTTTGCTGACTTACTTCTCTCTCAGGGTGTCCTTTAAATCCTAAAAGGCTTCTAGGAAGCCTTCCACTAGGGCTACTTATAATTCTAAATGGAAAAGGTTTTCCATTTGGTGTGCTGGGAAGCATATTTCCCCAGAATCTGCTGATTTGCCCATTGTGTTAGATTACATGGTCCATCTTAATTTGCTTGGGCCTCAGACCAGCTACCCTGAGAGTTCATTTGGCAGCTGTTTCTGCTTTTGTTTCAGCAGGAAAGTCATTCTCTCTTTCCGCTCACCCTGTGTTTTCCAAGTTTTTTAAGGGATTACTCCATACTAATCCACTTTTTCGGGATCGGGCCCCTGCCTCAGACCTTAATGTTTGCATTGCCCAGTTATTGCAACCCCCTTTTGAACCTCTGTTTTCTGCAGAGCTGAAGTATCTAACTTGGAAAATCTGTTTTCCTAGTGGCTATCACTTCTGCTGGACGCATAGGTGAGTTGCAAGCCTTGTCAGTAGAAACTGACTTTATTTCTTTCCACAGGGATAAGGTAGTCCTCAGGACTAACAGGAAGTTTTTGCCTAAGGTGGTTTCAGATTTCCATCTTAACCAATCTATCTCCCTTCCAGTATTTTTCTCTGACCACTCCTCTTCTGGTGAGAGGAGATTGCACAGCCTGGATGTTAAGAGGGCTTTTAGTTACTATATAGAACGTACCAAGGGTCACAGGTTCGAATCCCTCCAACTTTTCCTCACTTTTGGTGAGGTTGGGAAAGGGAAACCTGCCACTAAGAGATCAGTTGCCAGGTGGATTGTCTCTTGTATCCAATTTTGTTATCAGAAACTGGGCAGAGATCCTCCCTCTGGCTTGAGGGCTCATTCTACCAGAGGTACAGCCGCGTCTCTAGCTGCTGCCAGAGACATCCCTATATTGGAGATATGCCAGGCTGCTACTTGGAAAACGGTACACACTTTCACCAAGCATTACTCCCTGGATGTCCAGGCTAGGAGAGATGCTCGGTTTGGCACAGCTGTTCTTCAGAGCCTATTCCCTAAGTAGGTTCTGCCCTCCTCCATGGAGGTACTGCTGTGTAGTCTGCAGTGTCATAATATAGCAAGACTTCATGTTGTTTGAAGAAAAATTACTCACCTTAGTAATGTTGTTTCTTCTAATGGAGTCTTTATATATCATACCCCCCAGCCTGCCCCTCTCAGAACCTCTACTTGGGTAGGGTGTGGGCAACCTAGTGTGGGCACTATTTTATGCCCTTTTTTTAAGCGTTTCACCCCTTTTTGGGGTTTGGGGTGTGGTGTTTTATTATTCTCTTGTTTTATTCTCATTTTGTTAAAATTGTATTAGTAATTCTGGTCCCCTGACTTGAGTATTGGGTGTTGGGACCAGCAATAGGTGTTATTATTTAGGTAGCCAGTTGGCTAGTGTAGGTTACAGCTTCCACACAGACCTTAGTGAGTTTTTGCTCGTAAAGATCTGACAGTTCAGGTTTGAATCTCCACAGACAGAGCTTCTATTTTAGAGCTCGTGCTCAAAGTTCCATTCATGGAATGGAGTTAACTATTTCACCTCCGGAGCAGTTCTAATGGTGGGACAAACTGCAATTGTCATAATATAGCAAGACTCCATTAGAAGAAACAACATTACTAAGGTGAGTAATTTTTTCTTCTAGTAGCCATCACTTCTGCCAGGCGCATAAGTGAGTTACAGGCTTTATCAGTGGAGACTGACTATTTCCTTTCACAGGGATAAGGTAGTCCTCAGGACTAACAGGAAGTTTTAGCCTAAGGTGGTTTCAGATTTCCACCTTAACCAATCTATTTCACTTCCAGTGTTCTTCACTGACCATTTCTCCTCTGGTGAGAGGAGGCTACACAACTTAGATGTTAAGAGGGCCCTAAGTTACTACATAGAGCGTACCAAGGGTCACAGGTTTGACTCCCTCCAACTATTTCTCACTTATGGTGAGGTTGGGAAAGGAGACCTGCCACTAAGAGATCCATTGCCAGGTGGATTGTCTCTTGTATTCAATTTTGCTATCAAAACTGGGTAAGGTTCCCCTTCAGGCCTGAGGGCTCACTCTACCAGAGGTAGCTGCATCTCTAGCTGCTGCCAGAGACATCCCTATCTTAGAGATATGTCAAGCAGCTACTTGGAAAACAGTACACACTTTCACCAAGCATTACTCCTGGATATCCAGGCCAGGAGGGATGCTCGTTTAGCACACCGTGCTTCAGAGCCTATTCCTAAGTAGGTTCTGTCCCTCCTCCATGGAGGTACTGCTGTGTAGTCTGCATTAGTCATAATATAGCAAGACTTCATGTTGTTTGAAGAAAAAATTACTCACCTTAGTAATGTTGTTTCTTCTAATGGAATCTTGCTATATTATGACCTCCCCCCCAGCCTGCCCCTCTCAGAACTTCTACTTTGGGTATGGGGTGGGCAGTCCACTGTTGGCACTTATTGATGCCCCCTTTTATGTTTTTCCACCCCTTCTTGTTGGGGTGTTTGGATGTTGTGTTTTATTTTATCTTATTTTTTCTGGTCCCCTGACTTGAGTCTTGGTGTTGGGACCAGAAAAATGTGTTAATATTTTAGTAGCCAGTTGGCTAGTGTAGGTTACAGCTTCCACACAGAGCCTTAGTGAGTTTTGCTCGTAAAGATCTGACGGTTTCGGTTTGAAATATCCCTGACAGAGCTTTTCTAACCGAGCTCGCTCTCTAAGTTCCATGCACTGCATGGAAGTTAACTCTTTCACCTCTGGAGCAGTTCTAATGGTGGGACAAACTGCATTAGTCATAATATAGCAGGACTCCATTAGAAGAAACAACATTACTAAGGTGAGTAATTTTTTCTTCTAGCACTTCAAGCTTTTTCCAAGTCTGTTCAGAATAAAGTGGTACAGGTCAGAACAGACAACACCACCACAATGTGGTACATCAACAAGCAAGGGGGCACTCGGTCTATGGCCTTGTGCACCAAAGCAATGAAGTTGTGGTCTCTGGCTTACTCCCTGAACACCTCCCTTATGGCAGTTCACCTCCCAGGCAAGGACAATGTCCTGGCAGATGCTCTCAGCAGGATTTCCCAGGGCCATCACGAATGGTCACTAGATGCCCTGGTCCTGGAGGTGGTATTTGTCAGATGGGGCACCCCACAGATAGATCTTTTTGCAGCCCCAGACAATCACCAACTTCCCCTTTTTTGCTGCAGACCCCCAGTGTTGAGCTCAGTCGCTCTAGATGCCTTAGTCCTCAATTGGGAAGGGAAGTTTCTCTATGCTTTTCCCCCTTCCCTCTGCTGTTCAAAGTGCTAGTCAAAATCAGGTCACAACCCTGCAGGATGATCCTGATTGCCCCAGATTGGCCCAGACAACCCTGGTATCCACTCCTGCTGTCCTTAGCAGTCCATCTTCCCCTGTGTCTTCCCAGAAAGCACAACCTGTTAACCTGTGCTCAGGGAAGGGTTTGGTACCCGAACCTCAAATCTCTCAATCTCAAGGCCTGGCTCTTGAAGAGTTAGAGTTTGCTTATCTACACCTCTCCCAAGGTGTAATGGATATCCTGAAGGCTTCTAGGAAACCTTCCACCAGGGCTACTTATAATTCCAAATGGAAAATGTTTTCCATCTGGTGTGCTGGACAGCATATTTCCCCAGAATCTGCTGATTTACCAACAGTCCTGGATTATATGGTCCATCTGAATACCTTGGGGCTTAGACCAGCTACCCTAAAAGTGCATCTGGCAGCTGTGTCGGCCTTTATTTCAGCAGGTAAGCCCTCTTCTCTTTTGGCTCACCCTGTATTCTCCAAGTTTTTCAAGGGATTGCTTCACACCAACCCTCCATTCAGGGACCCAACCCCTGCTTGGGACCTTAATGTTTGCATTGCTCAGCTTATGCAACCCCCTTTTGAGCCTTTGTCTTCAGCAGAGCTTAAGTACTTTACTTGGAAAACTGTATTTCTGGTAGCCATCACTTCTGCCAGAACGCATAAGTGAATTACAAGCTTTGTCAGTGGAGCCTGATTTTATCTCCTTTCATAGAGATAAGGTGGTCCTCGGGACTAACAGGAAGTTCTTGCCTAAGGTGGTTTCAGAATTCCACCTTAATCAATCTATGTCTCTCCCTGTGTACTTCACTGACCATTCCTCCTCTGGCTAGAGGAGGCTGCACAGTTTAGATGTCAAAAGAGCCCTTAGCTACTACATAGAACGTACCAAGGGTCACAGGTTTGACTCCCTCCAACTGTTCCTCACTTATGGTGAGGTTGGTAAGGGGAAACCTGCCACTAAGAGATCCATTGCCAGGTGGATTGTTTCTTGTATCCAATTTTGTTATGAAAAACTGGGTAAGGTTCCTCCCTCAGGCCTGAGGGCTCACTCTACCAGTGGTACAGCTGCTTCACTGGCTGTGGCCAGTGACATCCCTATTCTAGAGATATGTCAAGCAGCTACCTGGAAAACAGTTCATACTTTTACCAAGCATTACTCCCTGGATATCCAGGCTAGGAGTGATGCCCGGTTTGGCACGGCTGTGCTACAGAGCCTATTTCCCAAGTAGGTTCTGTCCCTCCTCCATGGAGGTACTGCTTTGTAGTCTGCATATGTCATAATATAGCAAGACTTCATGTTGTTAGAAGAAAAAATTACTCACCTTAGTAATGTTGTTTCTTCTATTGGAGTCTTGCTATACTATGATCTCCCCCCTGCCTGCCCCTTTCAGAACCTCTGTTTTTCGGATATGGGTGGGCAGTGCAGTGTTGGCACTTAGTAGGTGCCCACCTTGTTGTTTTCACCCCTCCTTTTTTTGGGGTGACTTGGTGTTGTGTTTTTCATTTTTTGGGTCTCCTGACTTGAGTCTTTGTTTTGGGACCAAAAAATGTGTTATGTTAGTAGCCAGTTGGCTAGTGTAGGTTTACAGCTTCCACACAGAACCTCAGTGAGTTTAGCTCGTAAAGATCTGACAGTTTGAGTTTGAAGAACAACAGACAGAGTTTTCAACCGAGCTCGAGCTCAGTGTTCCATGCCTGGCATGGAAAGTTAACTCTTTCACCTCCGGAACAGTTCGAAGGTTGGGACTCACTGCATGTGTCATAATATAGCAAGACTCCAATAGAAGAAACAACATTACTACGGTGAGTAATTTTTTCTTCTATACAATTCTGCTATGAAAAACTGGGTAGAACTCCACCCTCAGGCCTGAGGGCTCCTTCCACTAGAGGTACAGCTGCTTCCCTGGCTGCTGCCAGGGATATTCCTCCCTTAGAAATTTGTCAAGCAGCCACCTGGAAAACAGTCCATACTTTCACCAAGCATTACTCTCTGGATATCCAGGGTAGGAGTGATGCTCAGTTTGGCACAGCAGTACTTCATAGCCTGTTTCCAAAGTAGGTTCTGTCCCTCCTCCATGGAGGTACTGCTTGGTAGTCTGCATATGTCAGAATACAGCAAGATTTCATGTTGTTTGAAGAAAAAATTACTCACCTTAGTAATGTTGTTTCTTCTAATGGAGTCTTGCTGTATTCTGACCTCCCCCCGCCTCCCCTCTCAGAACCTAGATTTTGGGATATGGGTGGGCAGGAGCAGTGTTGGCACCCTATGGGTGTCCTTTTTTCACCCTCTTTTGGTTTGGGTGAGAGGTTGTGTTTTGTTTTTGGGTTTCCTGACTTGAGTCTTCCTTTGAAACCAAAAAACTTTTATATAGATCTATTTACCAGTTGGCTAGTAAGAATTTTACAGTTTCCACACAGGACATCTAGTGAGTCTTTGCTCATAAAGATCTGACGGTTGCAGTTTAAACAACAGCAGACAGGGGCTTCAACTGAGCTTGTGGTGAACATTCCATGCTGCTCATGAAAAGTTTAACTCTTTGTTCTCTGGGGCAGTTGAAAGGCAGGACATAACTGCATATAAATTGTAAAAAAACAAAGACAAGGCGCTGTGTCAGCATGTGGTCTAAAAGCAAAATAAAATGGTTATATTAAATGCACGCTGAAAATAGAAAATAGAGTTAAAAATCTATGTTTCGACCTTAGGTCTTCTTCAGGAAATATCTAAAAGAGAAAAAAAACAAGTTAGTGTAGAGGAGAGGTAAAATGAGAGAGATATATATGTGGAGAAAGAAGAAGGGGAGACAAAGGGAAGAAGTGATAAATGATAAGATTAAGAGAGAATCTGTGAAACAAAAAGGTGATGATGGAAAGATAAAACATAATGGGAGAGAAAGAGCTGGGGAAGAATCCCAGGTAGAGACTGATTAACAGGGCCTTGTAAGAAGGCTGAAAGGTGACAAATGTGTGAGAAGGAGACAGAAATGGAGACATATGGTGAAAATGAAAATAAACCAGTACAAAACAAATTGACTTTAGGGAAAAAAGGGAGGCTGAAAGATGTTAGTGGAAAATAAGTCTATCATTTAAACCAGAGGGCTGCTGGGAGCAAGGATAATCAGCTTGGCTTCCATGTTTTTCTATGGTTAGGATCCCGGAAGCCCTGCTGAAGGACACAAACAGAAAGGTCATTGATATTGTGGTCCCTGGAGATAAAGTGGGACACAATGGGTTTAGCAGTTTCACCATTCCTGACCGCTCTGTAATGTTCCCTGAAACGGTCAACAAGGCCCTACCAGTTTCTCCAATGTAAATAGCTGAACACCTCCTGCAAAGAATACAGTACACTACATTAGTGGAGGTGCATGAGAACTCCTTGGTGATGTGAAAACACCTGTAGGCCCCAAATCTCAGTTACACTGGAAATGAATTTGCAGGTGTAGCAGCGAGCCCTGTTGCAAGGTTTGGTACCTGGGGAGAGGAACTGTTAGAGTGGGTAGGCTGCTTTTTACCAGGAGATTGCAGGATTAGGTGGCCGGTGGTAGGAGGCAATAGGTGGTTCTGTAAAGGAAGCACCAATGTTAGAGTCAGTTGCAAAAATGGAAAAGTTACTAGTGATGATCCTGTGAAGAGAAGGTGTGCTCTGATGGAAAGGAAGAACTAGTGGAATTAGCGTTGTTCTTGTGTGACAGTATCCTCCTGCGGGGTCCAGGTTACGGGGCATGTTACTGACCGGAGAGTGCTCTGTCCACTGTGCTTTTAGGGTATCCCTGTTGATAAAAACTATGCATTATTTGGGTCTGCTCAGCAAAATCATCCTCTTCACTGCATAACCTACGAAGTCTAAGAAACTGTGAATAAGGCAGGCCATTCTTGACATGTTTAGGATGGAAGGAGCTATGGAGGAGGAAACTATGAGAGTCAGTGGGTTTGTAATAGACTGATGTCTTCAGACCAGTGTTCTGGACTGAGAGCTGGATATCCAGGAAAGGCAGTGTAGAGGAGGATACTTCAACTGTGTACTGAAGGGAAGGATGAGCCGTGGTGAACTTGTCAAGGAAGACTTGGAGGGTCTCCCTGGAGCAGGAGGTGGCCCCCACACAGTCATCAATGTAGCGTTTGTAGAGTTCAGGCACAGTCCCTGTGAATGAGAGAAAAAAACATTCCTCCACCCAACCCACAAACAGATTAGCAAAGCTGGGACCCATCTTGGTACCCATGGCAACTCCACTGACCTGCTGAAAAAAACTGTTATTAAAAGAAAAAGCACTGAGTGTTAGAACCAGTTCTGCCAGGCGAGTTAGTGTGTGTGTGGGTGGCTGCTGGACTTCCCGCTTGTTCAAGAAATGCTGCAAAGCTGTCAGACCATCATCATGGGGGATCACTGTGTAAAGAGATTTGATGTCCATAACTGCATATGTCAGAATACAGCAAGACTCCATTAGAAGAAGCAACGTTACTAAGGTGAGTAATTTTTTCTTCCTTTCCACTAACTTTCCTATTGTCTTTTTATAGTTAAAATTACCTTTCTACTAACTTTCCTATTGTCTTTTTATAGTTAAAATTACCTTTCCACTAACTTTCCTATTGTCTTTTTATAGTTAACATTACCGTTCCACTAACTTTCCTATTGTCTTTTTACAGTTAACATTACCATTCCACTAACTTTGCTATTGTCTTTCTATAGATAACATTAAATTTCCATTAACATTCCTATTGTCTTTTTATAGTGAACATTACCTTTCCACTAACTTTACTAAAGTCTTTTTATAGTTAACATTACCGTTCTATTAATTTAACTGTAATTACTGGTGAGCCCCTTTCACATCCTGAATTCAGACACTGTGAAAAGGCTGTAATAACCTGAAATCGAGTTATTACGGTATTTCACAATCTCAGAGTCACTCTCGAGCTGTACTCTGCGCTTGAGACAGTTCAGGAGCTAACTCAGATTTTCCCCAGCTGAAGTGTTTCTGCTTACCAACTGCCTCCGTTCAAGTTGTTACTTCAAAATCCCTCACTTTTCTTTTGTAAACTGAAAAACGATGTGGAACAAAATACCACAATTTCAAGACACTCTCTCTCTTGTAGGTCATCACAGCAAACAGAAGATCTTCATGGCCACCACAACACTTCCTGCTTGGCGCACTGCTAAAAGCACACTTTAAAACGAGCTCAATATTTTAAATTACTCGCTTTCCAAAACAGTCTCTTAAATTTTAATTAATCTTTCACTCATCCGCCATTTAACTGCGATCACCAACGGACGTCTATAACGTACTCCACTGGACTTCTCACGGACATTTGGACTACTGGTATCTTTTTTTTCCTATTAGAAAAATGCTGGGTAAGACTCTGCACCAGCAATTATAAAAAATAAAAGATGGGCAAGTGTGTGCCTATGAATATTTTTTTCACACCCTCGTTGTGCGATGACTGCATAAACCTCCTGAGCTTCGCTCTTGAGGTTTATGGGTCATCACACACCTTGAGTGTGAAAAAAATATTCATAACACACACTTGCCTATCCATGATTCTCGATATAATTACTGGTGAGCCTCGTTAACATCCTGAATTCAGACACTGTGAAAATGCTGTAATGACCTGAAATCGAGTTATTATGGTGTTTCACAATCTCAGAGTCACTCTCGTGCTGTACTGTGTGCTCGAGACAGCTCAGGTGCTAACTCAGATTTTCCCCAGCTAAAGCGTTTCTGCTTACCAACTGCCTCCGTTTGAGTTGTTACTTCAAAATCTGTCCCTTTTCTTTTGTAAACTGAAAAACGATGTGGCTCAAAATACCACAATTTCAAGACACTCTCTCTCGTAGGTCACCACAGCAACTGGAAGATCTTCATGGCCACCGTAACACTTCCTGCTTGGCGCACTGGTAATGGTACAATTTAAAATGAGCTCAATATTTTAAATTTATCACTTTCCAAAACAGTTTCTTAAATTTTAATTAATCTTTCACTCGTCCACCATTTAACTGCGATCACCAGAGGACATCTACAATGTACTCCACTGGACTTCTCACAGACATTTGGACTACTGGTATCTTTTTTTTCCTATTAGAAAAATGCTGGATAAGACTCTGCAGCAGCAATTATAAAAAATAAAAGATAGGCAAGTGTGTGCCTATGAATATTTTTTTCACACCCTCGTTGTGTGAAACAGCATAAACCTCTCGAGCGTCACTCTCGAGGTTTATGGGTCATCACACACCTTGGGTGTGACAACAATATTCATAACACACACTTGCTTATCCATTATTCTCTATATAAACACACCTTGCAATGTGTAACATTATTAACAGGTATACACAGAATTCACTATAAATGATGCTCTAACTTAATTTTAAAAATCTCAGAAGTATTACCTTCTCAGACAGCAATAGAGAGAGATTATTCCAGCATTTAGTGGCATAAAATGACAGTGAACATTAACCCATGGAAGTATTAACCTTAGGTGTGGTAAGCGAAGAATTTTCATCATATGTCAACTTTTTTACATTTATAAACAAAGTCTATGTTTATTAAAGTTCAGTAAAGAAGACACAGGTGAATCTGTGTTCAATCTTGTAGTCTTATCAATTAGACAATAATACTGGTATAATCTACACAGTTCTGGACTCAGCCAACCAAGTGAATTATATAATGCACAATGATGTGTTCTGTGAAGGATATTTAACACAAAATGACAAATATAATTATAAGTGCAGTTTAGACAAGACAATTCAAACTGAGAAATATTCAAGAAGACAAAAGAATTATAAGCCTATGTAGGTAGTAAAACACTATTTCCTATTTGCTTCTGAGTGCCTACAATAAACAATGTTTGAGTCTGTATATGATACCCAGTTTTTGATTAACCTGTTTGCAGGTGTTATTAACATGGTAAGAAAAGGTAAAACTGGAGTCAAGAAAGACACCCAGTTATTTAAAAAATCCATCCTATTCCAATTGTTCATCATTAGGTTTGAGAATGCTCAGTTCTGTAGAACTTTTAGCTAATTTAGTGTAGGTCTTGAGCCAAAAAGCATGCATTTTTTTGTTTTGTTTGCCTGCACATGTGCAGAAAACATATTGTTACACTAACAGGGTTCCTGAGATGCGTCATTGTCAGGTTCAGTGCAGCTTGAACTGTAGGGGGCTCAACAGTGACAGGCCAAAGATCAGTGATGCTGATCATGAGACTGTTCTCTGCTTGCTGGGTAGAAACTTTGTGTAGTTGAAAGGAGTGAGCTGCTCTTATCACATAGTGGGTAGATCCTTTCATCTGCATGATGCCACCTAGCAAGTAGCTGAGCAGCATTAGCAGCCAACAGTACAAAGCAGTGACAGTACCATGAGGCATAAACCATGGGCCAAACTAGACCCACTGGTGTAAAAAATGTGGGTCTAAAGAAAAACCTACAGGGTTAATTTCAACCTGATCAATGGCAGATTTGGAACTGTTCACATTCCTTTCCTTTGGATATAGTTATAGCATAGGTAAATCAAGTTTGGCCCATTGGCAAAGGGAAGTGGAATAATTTCTGGGTAGGATGCAACATTTGCCCTTTTGTCGCATGTTAGCACTGTCCCTGGTCCAAAGGCTGCCTTTAGTTTGCTCAACTTGCTGCCTGCCTGACTTGAGAAGTTGCCACTTGCTGTTTACCTACCCACCGTTGTCCTGCCCAAGCCCTCTTGAGCTGCTGCCAGTGTTTTTGTATGCCCTCACACTCAATTTCCATGCTGCCCTGTACAGTGCAACCACTGCTGTTTCTGGGTGCTCGATGTGCCCACCCATGTAGTCCACAACTGCACCTGCTCCACCAGTTTTTGCCCTAGGGCTCCAACCTTGTCAGAACCTCTGCCCAACTGCCCAAGTCTGTAGCAAAAAAAAAAATTCCCAGTCTTCCTCTGCCTCCAGCAATAAGCCATCTACAGCAGGAGCAGAGTTCCTCCATATCTGATGTGTTCCCCCCCTTGTGGCACTGAGGTGCCCAATCCCCAGTGTCACCCTTTGTCTCTTGATGTGCAGCCACCCTTTTGACACTGTGACACCCAATCCCTGTCCCCCTTGGTCCCTCTGTTTTTTGTTTTTTTTTTTATGTGGAACTGTCAGTTTCAGAATTTCTTAATGTCTGAAATCCCATAAAAAGCTCAACACTTTCTACATTCATAATATAGAGGATAATGTATGGGCATCAGTGGTTAACCACACTATGCTACTGCCGAGTGGTTACCTTGGCAACTTTAGTTAACCTCGAGAGCGCAGCTCAAGAGGGCAAACTAAAGTTGCTAAGGTAAACACGAGGCACTAGCATAGTGTGGTTGACCACCGATGCCCATACATTGTCTTTTATAGTGTATGGGCATTGGTATTTGTCACATTTTCGAGCATAAGCAGGACTCTGATTAAAAAAAAAAACTACCTCTTACCTTAGCAGTATCACAATGATATAGTCTGTTTCATTTGCTGAATAAAAATTTTTTATTTAGAATGAAAACATTTACAGTTTACTTGTGAACTGTATATCAACAAAAGAAAAACACACATGCTCATTCAAACTAAATGCTATTGTGAGGGGATCAGTTCTGTTATTTTTGCAACGGGTGAACATGTGACAGGGTGCGACCGAGCAGAGTTGCCATACAGTATTTGCTGGACTGCGTCATCACTGTGCAGATGTTTTGCCTCATGGAGATTGCCTGTGATAAGGGGGGACAGGAGAGGAGAAAAAACAACAGAAAAGCGGTGTTTTGGGCTTTGCGACTGTTTGTCTGTTTTATTTTGACTGCTTTTGATAGCGCACGGGCTGCCATGCTGCCTTGGAGATGACAACGCCTGTGAATTCCAATTTGTTATGCCATCAATGTGACGTTACATCAATGGGTTAGCAACACAGAAACGTCACATCGATGGTATAACAACACTAGCAAAAGATAATTTTCTGCTATTAACAGCGTTATACCGTACATTATAATTGTTTTGTATGTGCATTGAATCTAGTGAGTTATTACCTTTACATTTCAAACTGTTAGTAAAAATAATCCAATACAATTACGTCATTGGTATGGTAAAAAATCCCATTCCATCCAAAGTATTTTAGTAAGAAACTATTATACTTTTAACTTCATCAAAAGAAGTAAAATACTATTTTAATAATGCATTCAAACAACATGAAGTCTTGCTATATTATGACATATGCAGTTTGTCCCAGCCTTAGAACTGTTCTGGAGGTGAAAGAGTTAACTCCCATGCCAGGCATGGAATCTTGAGCGCGAGCTCGGTTGAAAAAACTCTGTCTGTTGATCTTCAAACTGAAACTGTCAGATTCTTTACTCTGCCTCACTGAACAGTCGCTCCGGAGATTCCTCCTACTGCTCGGTTCATTTGTCGGTTAAAAAAGTGTTATTTCTCAGTTTTCTAAACCACAAGTATATATTTTAACCGCAACTGGTCGGTTCAAGCTTTGTCTGTGGTATCGTAAGTAATAGACAGGTTTTACTTTTCTCTGTGTGGAACTTGCAAACGTATTATCGGTTCGGTTTGAACCGATCAGGTTGTTGTTAAAATTTATTAAATTTCATTTAGAGTGTGGTTCCCGGTTCTTATCGGTTCTAAAAAACACGGATTTCATTATGGCTTTTTCCACGACCCGTGACACGGTTGGGAACCAATAAGGGTGTCTTGCTTGGTGATTTGCCAGAAAAGGGCAAGTTTTTTGGTTAGGCTGGCATTATGTCTGAGAAACCCAAAAGAAAAACCGGGCCCACTGGGTTTCAGCACTGTAGTGTCTGTGGGGAAGCCTTTGCCAAGGCTGACCCACACACCACATGTGTTTATTGTCTGGGGTTTGACCACCTCAATGCAGACTGCCAGATTTGTAAGAATTTCCCTGCAGCTACCATGGATAAGAGAGTTGGTAGGCTCAGGGAGCGAGAAACCAAAAGTCCGCTGACCCGGATGGCCAGCCTGGTTCGGTGCCAACCGAACCGGAGGGAGTGCCCTCTGACCAGGGCAATACTTCCTCGGGCAAACGAAGAGCTGACTCGGAGGAGCCAGTTCCAGCAAAGAGAACTAGAAAGTCAGCAGGTGTGGAGCCAAAATTTCCTTCTCCAACCGCTGCAGAGATAGCCAAAGCGATCCAAATTGTCCAGTTGCTTTCCCCGGTTCCGTCCAAACCGACACCAGCAGGTAAACGGTCGGTTCAGCTGGTTCCACCGGTTCAAGAATATGATATAGAAAAATTTTATGAACCGGAGGAGGGGGAGGAGGATTATGAAGAGAGTGAATGTGATTTTGAAAGTCTGGATGTGCCCATTGAACCGGACATCTCCCCAGACAGACCTTCAGGAGTATCCCCCTCTAGGCTTTCTGAGTCCCCTTCTCATTTTCTGTTTTATAAAAAAGTTGCTGAAACCCTCCAGCTCCCTTTGGAAGAAGCTGTGGATGAACAGGAGTAGCCTGACTATGTGGAAATGATGGATATCCCAGAGTCTAGGAGATTATCTATTCCTTTACATAAATCTTTTAGGAAACAGACAATAAAGATTTTAAAAGCCCCTAATTCTTTACCTCCTGTGGACAAAAAGATGGACAGGAGGTATATATTGTCAGGCTCTGATACGGAGTTCCTTTCACAACAATGCAGCCATGTTGGGGTAGTGCAGGCTGCAGCCTGTGATAAGGCAAATATTCCCTTGGCTTCACACCCCCCTGACAAGGACTCCAGCAGGATTGATGCCATGGCAAAGAAACAATACATGGCAGCATCCTTGGGACTCAGACAGGCAAATTATATGGCCTATGTTGCAAGATACCAGAAATCAGATGGGATACTGTTATGGCTTTAGCAAAACAGGTCCCTGGCCAGCTTGCCAAGGAGCTGGAACAGGTGGCTACTGATGGTATTGAGGCATCCAAGGTGCAATTCCATGCTGCAGTGGACTCTAATGATGTATCTTCAAGAGTCATGGCTACATCTGTGGCTTTTCGTAGAATGGCTTGGCTCAGGTGTACTAGCCTGTTACAGGATACCCAGGCTAAGGCCATGGATTTTCCTGTCATGGGTAATTCTCTGTTTGGGGAGCAGACAGAGAATTACATGAAGAAAATGGATGAGTATAGGACCACTTATAGGAGTGCACAGGCCAAGGAGAGGCAGCTTTCCAGGGGCAGGGGCAGGCCTTTTCACAGGCCTTTTTACCAAGCCCAGGCCTCCTCTTCAGCTTATGCCCAGAGGGGGTTCTTTAGAGGGAGAGGCAGACGGGGTACAAGCAGGCCTGCTCCCACCCCTCAGCCTAAAGCTCCTGCCAAACAGGCACCCTGATGGGATGCCCAGGGCCGATTCTCCATTACCTGTGGGGGGCAGGCTGGCTTACTTCATCCAGGACTGGGAGTCTTTAACATCAGACAAGTGGGTCCTGGAAGTAGTAAGCCAGGGACTGGTTCTCAGCTTCAAAAAATTTCCAAAGATGAGAACCAGATCCTTTCCACCTGCAAATCCATCAGAGGCACTTGCCCTAGAGGCAGAGGTCTCTTCCCTCCTGGCTCTCAGAGCTGTGGAAAGGGTTCCACTCCTACACCAGGGCAAAGGGTTGTACTCCAGGTACTTCCTTACCCCAAAAAAGACAGGAGAATGGCAGCCCATCCTGGATCTCAGATATTTAAACAAGCACCTTTTAAAACCAAAATTCAAAATGGTGACTCTGGGAATTATTCTACACTCTCTAAGGCCAGGGGACTGGCTAGCGTCCCTGGACCTCAAGGATGCCTACCTCATGTTCTCATCAGAAGCTCCACCGAAAGTACCTCAGATTCAAACTGCCCTCAGGCCATTACCAGTTCAGAGCAATGCCCTTCGGCCTCACCTCTGCCCCAAGGGTATTCACCAAATGCCTGGCAGTAGCAGTTGCTCACTTAAGAAGGCAAAAGATTGCCATCTTTCCTTAGCTGGACGACTGGCTCATAGTGGGTCAGTCTCCAGACCAAGTCAAATCACACCTTCAGGTTACCCAGCAGCTGCTTACATCTCTAGGTTTTCTCCTCAGTCTTCCAAGTCAGTTCTAGAGCCTGCTCAGCTACTCACCTTCATAGGCGCAGAACTGGACACAAAGCAGAACAGAGCTTTCCTTCCTCTAGAAAGAGTAAAGACCCTGGTGGCTCTGGCCTCCTCCTTCAATCTGCAGGTCTCTCGACCAGCGAGGCACTTTCTACAGCTCCTGGGCCACATGGCTGCTTCCACAGCTGTAGTGCAAGGAGCAAGATTTCAGATGAGGGACATCTTGTTCCATTTGAGAGCCTTCTGGTCTCAAAGGAGAGATCCTCTAACAAAATTGGTCCCAGTAACTCGAACCCTGATCCAGGCCCTGCAGTGGTGGCAGGATCAGAGCAATCTGAGGCAGGGGGTTCCTTTCATCCCTCAGTCTCACTCCTTGACCCTTACTACAGATGTGTCCCTCTTGGGTTGGGGAGCTCACTTGGGTGACCTCACCACCCAGGGATTGTGGTCCCCTCAGGAATCTCTGCTCCACATCAATCTGTTGGAACTCAGAGCTGTTTTTCTTGCACTTCAGGTTTTTTCTGCATCTGTTCAGAACAAAGTGGTACAGGTCAGAACAGACACCACCACCACAATGTGGTACATCAACAAGCAAGGGGGCACTCGGTCTTTGGCCTTGTGCATCGATGCGATGAAGTTGTGGTCTCTGGATTATTCCCTGAACACCTCTCTCATGGCAGTTCACCTCCCAGGCAAAGACAATGTCCTGGCAGATGCTCTCAGCAGGATT
Source organism: Neoceratodus forsteri (assembly GCA_016271365.2). Taxonomy (NCBI): domain Eukaryota; kingdom Metazoa; phylum Chordata; order Ceratodontiformes; family Ceratodontidae; genus Neoceratodus; species Neoceratodus forsteri. The sequence goes on from CM057453.1 coordinate 1,193,035,378, forward strand.
TCCCAGGGCCATCATGAATGGTTACTGGATCCCCTAGTACTGGGGTTAGTATTTGCCAGGTGGGGCACCCCTCAGATAGATCTTTTTGCAGCCCCAGACAATCACCAACTTCTGCTTTTTTGTTGCAGGCCCCCAGTGTTGGGCTCAGTCCCTCTGGATGCCTTTCTTCTCGATTGGGAAGGGAAGTTCCTCTACGCCTTTCCCCCTTCCTTCTCTTGTTCAAGGTGCTAGTCAAAATCAGATCTCAGCCTTGCAAGATGATTCTGATTACTCCAGATTGGGCCAGACAGCCCTGGTATCCACTTCTTCTGTCCTTAGCAGTCCACCTTCCCCTGTGCCTTCCCAGGAATCACAATCTGTTAATCTGTGCCCAGGGGAGAGTTTGGTATCCGAATCTCAAATCCCTCAACCTCAAGGCCTGGCTCTTGAGGAGTTAGAGTTTGCTGACCTACACCTTTCTCAAGGTGTACTCAATATCTTGAAAGCTTCTAGGAAGCCTTCCACCAGGGCTACTTATAATTCTAAATGGAAAAGGTTTTCCATATGGTGCTCTGCAAAGCATGTTTCCCCAGAATCTGCTGATTTGCCCACAGTCCTGGACTATATGGTCCATCTAAATACTTTGGGGCTTTGGCCAGCTACCCTGAAAGTGCATTTGGCAGCTGTCTCTGCTTTTATTTCAGCAGGAAAGCCCTCTTCTCTTTCTTCTCACCCTGTATTCTCCAAGTTTTTCAAGGGATTACTTCATACCAACCCTCCATTCAGGGACCCTGCTCCTGCCTGGGATCTTAATGTTTGCATTGCTCAGCTAATGCAACCCCCCTTTGAGCCTTTGTCTTCAGCAGAGCTTAAATACTTGACTTGGAAAACTGTGTTTCTAGTAGCCATCACTTCTGCCAGGCGCATAAGTGAATTGCAAGCTTTGTCAGTGGAGCCTGATTTTATCTCCTTTCACAGAGATAAGGTAGTCCTCAGGACTAACAGAAAGTTCTTGCCTAAGGTGGTTTCAGATTTCCACCTTAATCAATCTATATCTCTTCCAGGGTACTTCACTGACCATTCCTCCTCTGGCGAGAGGAGGCTGCACAGTTTAGATGTAAAGAGTGCCCTTAGTTACTACATAGAGCATACCAAGGGTCACAGGTTTGACTCCCTCCAACTGTTCCTCACTTATGGTGAGGTGGGTAAAGGGAAACCTGCCACTAAAAGATCCATTGCCAGGTGGATTGTCTCTTGTATCCAATTTTGCTATCAAAAACTGGGTAAGGTTCCCCCTTCAGGCCTGAGGGCTCACTCTACCAGAGGTACAGCTGCATCCATAGCTGCTGCCAGGGACATCCCTATCTTAGAGATATGTCAAGCAGCTGCCTGGAAAACAGTACACACTTTCACCAAGCATTACTCCTTGGACATTCAGGCTAGGAGTGATGCTCGGTTTGACACAGCTGTGCTTCAGAGCCTATTTCCTAAGTAGGTTCTGTCCCTCCTCCATGGAGGTACTGCTGTGTAGTCTGCATATGTCATAATATAGCAAGACTTCATGTTGTTTGAAGAAAAATTACTCACCTTAGTAATGTTGTTTCTTCTAATGGAGTCTTGCTATATTATGACCTCCCCCCTGCCTGCCCTTCTCAGAACCTTTGCTCTTGGGATGTGGGTGGGCAATGCAGTGTTGGCACTGAATGATGCCCACCTTGTGTTTTCACCCCTTTTTTGGGGTGTTTGGGTGTTGTATTTTATTTTATTTTTTGGATCCCCTGACTTGAGTCTTTGTTTTGGGACCAGAAAAATGTGTTAATATTTTAGTAGCCAGTTGGCTAGGGTAGGTTTACAGCTTCCACACAGAACCTTAGCGAGTTTTGCTCGTAAAGATCTGACAGTTTAAGTTTGAAGATCAACAGACAGAGTTTTTTCAACCGAGCTCGCGCTCAAGATTCCATGCCTGGCATGGAAGTTAACTCTTTCATCTCCGGAGCAGTTCTAAGGCTGGGACAAACTGCATATGTCATAATATAGCAAGACTCCTTTAGAAGAAACAACATTACTAAGGTGAGTAATTTTTTCTTTCAGGTTATGCATGTTTTAACAATGTTGTCCATGTATGTGTTTTTGCAATTAATAAACATTTAATTGTGTCCTACTGGCCTAGCATCATGGGGCCAGCCTTGGAAATGTGTAGTTTTTGATTATCAGCTGGCAGTACTTCCATGTTTAACTGTACCTGAATAAAAAGTGATAGGTAAAACTGTTGTTTGTGTTGTTGTGTTTTTATAGGCAGCATTCTGCTACAGTTCACTTCATGGAATCATTTATGTGGAGTTTTTACTATGTCACAATTTGTGTACAGAATGGTAATTATTAGCTGCTGACCTATCAGAACTCTGTTTAGAATTCTGTGCACAAACCATGACATTGTTAAAACTCCAAATTATTGGTTCCATGAAGAGGAATGTAACAGAATGCTGCCCATAAAAACAAGACAATGCAAAATGCAGCTTTTTATATATTTTATTCAGGTACAGTTAAATATGGATAATTTAGGTGAATGCATATCATTTCTGAGAATGAAAACTTTATAAACAGTTGTCAGTTTGAAATCATTTCCTGTCCTCTTTAACCTCTAGGCTGTGCTGCCAGGTGATAATCAAAAACTACACATTTCAAGGCTGACCCCATGTTGCCAGGCCAGTAGGTACATAGCCATGTTTGCATCCTGTAGACCTGAGTTCACACCTGAAATTGTAAGAGAAAAGGATGTAAGAAAGGGGAATGGAAAAAGACACAAGTTGGTGCTATTGCAGCCCCAGAAATCTATACTGACAAGAACGCAGCCAGGGTTTAGAAATCCTAATATGGGGCCCCAATACCTATTGGCACCACAGAGCCAGCCTTGAGATGTGTAGTTTTTGATGATCAGCTGGCAGTATAGCCTAGAGGTTAAACGAATCCTGAAGATGGATTATTTTTACTAACAGTTTGAAATGTAAAGGCAATAACTCACTAGTTTCAATACACATACAAAACAATTATAATAACTGGCACATCCTTTTCCCCATAGGGAAACCGAGGCTTAATTCGCCATTATAAAGGAGCGTTTATAATGGCGAACACGTGCCCGGTTTCCCTCGCACTGCTCAGATGCCCTCACCTCTTATGGTCTTCCTCATAGCTACTGTCCACCTCATCGTTCCCCCTCTGAACTGCTACTCTAACTGTGGTAAGTGCTGGCAGGCATAAATAAATCAAAATGAGGGAAATACCCTCAAAATGTTGGCTCCACACAAAATGAAATAAAAAAAATAAAAAGTGAGTGACCAACAGACATAGATAGCGTGTTCACAGCTAAGCAGACCACAGCGGTTGCACAAGAATGTCTTTTTTTATTTTGTATACTTGCTGTGGGGAAAAAGAACATCCCGGCAATTATATAAAATAAAGAATGGGGTCTGGGCGTGTGTAAACTCGAATTTACATACACCCCCTCGGGCTTAGATGCTACGCATAAACCCCGTGGGTGTGTGTAAGTTCTCGTTACACACCCAGACCCATACTTTATTCTCTATATTATGAATGTAGAAAGTGATTTATAACATCTTAAAACACATTTAATAAAATAATTTCCCATTTAACCTGCTGGATTATCTACAGTCAAAGCAGGGCCAAGACCCTCGGTGACATCATTGCCAGTCAGAAGCCCAAAAACACATGGCTGCCCACAGCCCTAAATTACAGGCTGATTTACATATGAATAACTCTGGACTGCAAAGACTCACAGATAAATACAATGGCTCACTCAAATTAGCTTTTTATGGGAATATTCTGAAATAATCAAAGATAACTTTTTTGCTATGTTCCTTTCCTAATTGTTAGACTACTGTGGTCACTCCAGAGACTTTATTCTTCTCCTCCACTTTCGTGGCTCTGTTGCCTAAATCCAAGGGTGTTCTGTGCCTTTCTTTTGAAAACATTTTCCTCTGTGGTAGCATGCTGCTACACTTTTTGCCTGAAGTTATTGAAGAGTGAAAACGCTTTGAAGCATATTCGCACTAAAATGTTCCAAACTTACCGTGAAAATAGCTCCACTTTGAACTCTAAGCATTTAATTTTTAAATGCTGTTTGACTCATTTTTCTATGGGTTACTTGGCTCCATATTTTGTTGTTTAGATGCGCTACTTCCTACTCCTCGCTTTGGTGCACCTCCACCATATTCTATGTACTGACGTTTTGGAGCTATGATGCTCCTCCTTCAGAGTTGTGTTTTAAAAAGAAAGGCACAGAACACATTCAGATTTAGGCAATAGAGACACGAAAATGAAGGAGAAGAATAAAGCTTCTGGAGGGAAAAAGTCTGATATAGTAAATAACTGCCTTTTGGGAAAATCATAAACATTTTTGGATTCTGCAAAAACTGAAGATGTTACAACAGGTTCAATATAAAAGAATCTAGTGTTAGAATAAATGAAAATAAAACGTTTTTCACTACAGAAGAGGTTTGGAAAAGTTGTATTGCCACAGTAGTGAATACAGAGTGCAGCTGCACTCATTGTCCTTTCAGGGCAACATCTCCATTGATAGCTTTTTATGGGCTTTCAGACATTAAGAAATCCTGAAGATGACAGTTCCCCTTTGATTGAAACCTGAAAAGCAGAAAACCATCCATCACTGTCTATTGCAGCCTCCCTGACCCTCTGTGAAATCACCTTTTGGGCAGGATTTGAACAATTTCACCTACCAGGTTCATGAAGCGAGGTCAGTGTGTCGCACGTCATGAGGGCCAGTGTAATGTGGGATACATCTCCAAACATGGAGATACATGCTCAGAACACTAAGGAAACTAGTGTTTTCATGTGTGAAAAGTTTCATTATGATTCAGCATACAGTACTGAGTTTGAGTTTATTTGTTTAAAGTCATTGAGCTTTTCTCATTTACAATGACACCCATCAGCAATAGAAAATGTTTTAAGTTACACTTATACTCACTAAAAAAAAGAAAATATAATTGCGTCTTTACACACACACACACACTCTCAGTCCAACAATTAAAAAAAATGCATGATATTAGCCCACAGAATAAAGCTGATGTTAAGAGTTGGATTATATCTTACACAGTTTCTCTACACTTATCATAGGATTGTGGGGTTGATAAGAACCAGTTGCTAATAAACCTCAAAGCTGGCAATTTTGTATTCTTAGAACAGAAACTAACTGGCAAGGAGTTTCACTCACTTGGAATCACACTACTGTAGTAGGTAGTGTCCCTCAAAGTTTTAACCTTAGGTGTCAATAGTTCTACCTGGCCTGCATTCTTTAAAAACCTTTGTCTTTCCCTAAAGGTTAGATGCGCTAACAGATATTCTGGGACTTCTCCCTGAACACTTTTTAAGGCAAACTGAATCTTGTGCAGCCTACGACTTTCCTTTAATGACATCCAGCCTAACTGATTAAATTGCTGACACTTATACACATCATATGGGCTACTGTTTACTAGCCTCGCCATCCTTTTATATAATACATCAAGTTTAGAAAACGTGTCCTGTGTACAATTAGCATGCACTATGTCAGCATAATATAAAATTAGTAATATTTGCATTTGAGTTATTTTTAGCCTTGTTTCGGAATCTAGACAACATTTTTGTCACTACAATACACCAATGCATTTCCCAACTTTATTGAGCAAAGTGTTTTCATGTAAACTTCCTGATCCTATTGGATCCATCCAAAATCCCAAGTATTTATATCCGTTAACCTGTTCTATTGTATTGTCATTTACAGCGTATATGTCTAAGTGGCTATTACCAAGGACACCTAATTTACTAACTGACCCAAATAACATTACATTTGTTTTAGAGGAATTCGGCTTTAATGAGAACAAATTAAAATATGACTGCAGGTCACCAAAGGACCTTTGTAGGTATAGCTGTACTCCCTTTACAGAGTCATGGGAGGTGTAGGCATGTGGCAAGTCTCCAAAAAGGGCCATATTTTTGGAATTTAATGTATCCACCCTACACACACCCACAGCAAACATAATTTGGAAGCTTGTTTTATATACATTTAGATGAGGTATGATATGGAGCTGTCAAAGGGAACCATTCACGTGTAGTTGAGGTTAAACAATGGTATCCAAAATGAGAACGTGTCATTTTTTGAACAGTTCCAGAAGCACTGCAGTATGACTATGGCTCCAGTTTTTACTGTTTAAGTTAATTTCAACACCTTAATGTGGTGTTTATTGGTCAAAGCTACCAAATGACAATGTATTAAAAGATTTTTATTGGTTTTGCATTGGCAGGTATTTTTTTTCAGAAATTATGAAGCTGATTAGCATGTGGCAAAAATGGTGAATATCAACATTTTGCAATATACTTAAGTGAAATGTTTTCACATCGCAGATTCTTACAGAGCTGCTGACACATTAATAAAAACTTTGAGAAACATAATAATTGGGTACAATTCGGCTTCCATTCCGTATATATTCTAAAGAGTCCTCCTCCCCAGTATTTATTACTAACGACACGTGCATGAATGCACAATCTTTATCCCTCAGGGTTCATCTACCTCTATAGCTGACTTCCTACTTCAAGTCATAATCCTCTGTTGTGACATCACAGTTTGTTCCCATGGGAGTAACTGTGATGTCACAAGCAGTGCATTATGACCTCAGGTAGGGAGACAGCAATAGGAATACATAAACTCTTCAGGAGCAAAGATCCTGAAGAGTTCAGGAGCAAAGATCCTGTTTTTATACAGATGATCTCGCTACTAAATAATGAGGAGGAGGAATACAGAACTTATGTGAAATACAAGCTGGACTGCATCTAAATATTATGTTTTTGTAAAGTTTTCCTGAAGGAGTCAGCTGCTCTTTAATTGTCAAAGTGTCTCACAAGTGATTATAATAGTTTTCTGTATTTTCAATTGAAATTTACTGTCCAGATCAGTCTCACACTGAAGGCTGTGCACCAGTAGCTGTAGACTGCATGCCCATAGTTTGTACTGCATAGTGGGTAGATACAAATGTAAGAGAATTCCTAATGAAATGCTTCTCCATTTGTAAGCTTTTATATAAAAAATGTAGCTTCAAACAACATGAAGTCTTGCTATATTATGACATATGCAGTGAGTCCCAACCTTCGAACTGCTCCGGAGGTGAAAGAGTCAACTTTCCATGCCAGGCATGGAACGCTGAGCTCGAGCTCGGTTGAAAACTCTGTCTGTTGTTCTTCAAACTCAAATGGTCAGATTCTTTACTCTGCCTCACTGAACAGTCGCTCCAGAGATATTCTCCTTCTGCTCGCTTCATTTTGTCGGTTAAATTAGTATTTTCTTGGTTTTTTGACCGAATTTAAACCGCAACCGGTCGGTTCAAGCTCTGTCTGTGGTATTGTAACTACTAGAGAGCTTTTACATTTAATTCTTCTGTGTGGAACTTGTAAACAGTTATCGGTTCGGTTTGAACTGATCAAGTTGTTTAGAAATATATTAATCTGTCTTTTAGAGTGTGGTTACCGATTCTTATCGGTTCTAAAAAAAAACAGATTTTATTACGGTTTTTTCCACGACCCGTGACACAGTTGGGAACCGATAAGAGGGTCTTGCTTGGCGGATTGCCATAAATGGGCAAGTTTGGTTAGGACTGGCACTATGTCTGAGAAACCCAAAAGAAAAACCGGGCTCACTGGGTTTCAACACTGCAGTGTGTGTGGGGAAGCCTTTGCCAAGGCTGACCCCCACACCACCTGTGTTTATTGTCTGGGGTTTGACCACCTCAATGCAGACTGCCAGATTTGCAAAAATTTCCTGCAGCTACCCTGGATAAGAGAGTTAGTAGGCTCAGGGAAAAGGAGGCCAAGAAGTCCGCTGACCCGGATGGCCAGCCCGGTTCGGTTCCAACCGAACTGGATGGAGTGCCCTCTGACCAGGGCAATACTTCCTCGGGCAAAAGGAGAGCTGACTCGGAGGAGTCGGTTCCAGCAAAAAGGACAAGGAAATCAGCTGGTGTGGAGCCAAAACTTTCCTCTCCAACCACTGAAGAAATAGCCAAAGCGATTAAAATTGTCCAGTCGCTTTCCCCGGTTCCGACCGAACCGGCACCATCAGGTAAGCATACGGTTCGGCCGGTTCCACGGTTCAAGAGTATGAGTTAGAGGAATTTTATGAACCGGAGGAGGGGGAAGAGGAGTATGAAGAGAGTGAATGTGGATTTGAAAGTCTGGAAGTGCCCACTGAACCAGACATCACCCCAGACAGAACTTCAGGAGTGTCTCCTCCTAGGCTTTCTGAGTCCCCTTCTCATTTTATTTTTTATAAAAAAGTGGCTGAAACCCTCCAGCTCCCTATGGAGAAAGCTGTGGATGATCAAGAGGAACCTGACTATGTGGAAATGATGGATATCCCAGAGTCCAGGAGACTGTCAATTCCTTTGCATAAATCTTTTGGGAAACAGACAGTAAAAGTTCTAAAAACTCCTCACACTATACCTCCTGTTGATAAGAGAATGGACAAGAGGTACACATTGTCAGGATCTGATATGGAGTTCCTTACACAACAATGCAGCCATGTTGGGGTAGTGCAGGCTGCAGCCTGTGACAAGGCAAATATTCCCTTGGCCTCACATCCCCCTGACAAGGACTCCAGGAGGATTGATGCCATGGTAAAGAAACAGTACATGGCATCATTCTTGGGACTCAGACAGGCAAATTATATGGCTTATGTTGCTAGATACCAGAAATCCAGATGGGATACTGTTATGGCTCTAGCAAAACAGGTCCCTGGCCAGCTTGCCAAGGAGCTAGAGCAGGTGGCTGCTGATGGTATTGAGGCATCTAAGGTGCAATTCCATGCTGCAGTGGACTTTAATGATGTATCATCAAGAGTCATGGCTACATCTGTGGCACTTCACAGAATGGCTTGGCTCAGATGTACTAGCCTGTCACAGGATACCCAGACTAAGGCCATGGATTTTCCTGTTGTGGGTAATTCTCTGTTTGGGGAGCAGACAGAGAATTACATGAAGAAAATGGATGAGTATAGGACCACCTATAGGAGTGCACAGGCCAAGGAAAGGCAGGCCACTCCTCAGAGGTAGCCTTCCAGGGGCGGGGGCAGGCCTTTTCATAGGCCTTTTTACCAAGCCCAGGCCTCCTCTTCAGCTTACGCCCAGAGGGGGTTCTTTAGAGGGAGAGGCAGACGGGGTACAAGCAGACCTGCTTCCACCCCTCAGCCTAAAGCCCCTGCCAAGCAGGCACCCTGATGGGGTGGCCAGGGCCGATTCTCCACTACCTGTAGGGGGCAGGCTGGCTTACTTTGTCCAGTACTGGAAGTCTCTCACATCAGACAAGTGGGTCCTGGAAGTAGTAAGCCAGGGACTGGTTCTCAGCTTCAAAAAATTTCCAAAGATGAGAACCAGATCCTTTCCACCTGCAAATCCATCAGAGGCACTTGCCCTAGAGGCACAAGTCTCTACCCTCTTGGCTCTCAGAGCCGTGGAAAGGGTTCCACCCCTACACCAGGGCAAAGGATTGTACTCCAGGTACTTCCTTACCCCAAAAAAGACAGGAGAATGGCGGCCCATCCTGGATCTCAGATACTTAAACAAGCACCTTTTAAAACCAAAATTCAAAATGGTGACTCTGGGAATTATTCTGCCCTCTCTAAAGCCAGGGGGCTGGCTAGCATCCCTGGACCTCAAGGATGCCTACTTCCATATTCTCATCAGAAGCTCCCATCGAAAGTACCTCAGGTTCGAGCTGCCCTCAGGCCATTACCAGTTCAGAGCAATGCCATTTGGCCTCACCTCTGCTCCAAGGGTATTCACAAAATGCCTGGCAGTAGCAGTTGCCCACCTAAGAAGGCAAAAGATTGCCATCTTCCCTTACCTGGATGACTGGCTCATAGTAGGCTGGTCTCCAGACCAAGTCAGGTTACATCTTCAGATAACTCAGCAACTGCTTACCTCTCTAGGTTTCCTTCTGAATCTTCCAAAGTCAGTTCTAGATCCTGTCCAGCTCCTCTCCTTCATAGGCACAGAACTGAACACAGAGGAAGCCAGAGCCTTCCTGCCTTTGGACAGGGCAAGGACCCTGGTCTCTCTGGCCTCCTCATTCACCCTGCAGGTCTCTCGACCAGCAAGGCATTTTCTACAGCTCATAGGGCACATGGCTGCTTCTACAGCAGTAGTGCAAGGAGCCAGATTTCAGAAGAGGGACATCCAGTTCCATTTGAGAGCCTTTTGGTCTCAAAGAAAAGACTCTCTAACCAAATTGATCCCAGTGACTCGAACCCTGATCCAAGCCCTACAATGGTGGCAGGATCAGAGCAATCTGAGACAGGGGGTTCCCTTTGTCACTCAGTCTCACTCTTTAATCCTTACTACAGATGCATCCCTCTTGGGGTGGGGAGCTCACATGGGCGACCTCACTACCCAGGGACTGTGGTCCCCTCAGGAATCCCTGCTCCACATCAACCTGTTGGAGCTTAGAGCAGTTTTTCTAGCACTTCAAGCTTTTTCCAAATCTGTTCAGAACAAAGTTGTACAGGTCAGAACAGGCAACAACACTACAATGTGGTACATCAACAAGCAAGGAGGCACTCGGTCTACAGCCTTGTGCACAGAAGCAATGAAGTTGTGGTCTCTGGCTTATTCCCTGAACACCTCCCTTATGGCAGTTCACCTCCCAGGCAAAGACAATGTCCTCGCAGATGCTCTCAGCAGGATTTCCCAGGGCCATCATGAATGGTCACTGGATCCCCTGGTCCTGGAGGTAATATTTGCCAGGTGGGGCACCCACAGATAGATCTTTTGCAGCCCCAGACAATCACCAACTTCCCTTTTTGGCTGCAGACCCCAGTGTTGGGCTCAGTCCCTCTGGATGCCTTAGTTCTCAATTGGGAAGGGAAGTTTCTCTATGCTTCCCCCCTTCCCTCTCCTGTTCAAAGTGTTAGTCAAAATCAGATCTCAATCCTGCAAAGTGATTCTGATTGCTCCAGATTGGGCCAGACAACCCTAGTATCCACTCCTTCTGTCCTTAGCAGTCCATCTTCCCCTGTGTCTTCCCAGGAATCACAATCTGTTAACCTGTACTCAGGGAAGGGTTTGGTACCCGAACCTCAAATCTCTCAATCTCAAGGCCTGGCTCTTGAAGAGTTAGAATTTGCTGATCTACACCTCTACCAAGGTGTATTGGATATATTGAAGGCTTCTAGGAAGCCTTCCACCAGGGCTACTTACAATTCCAAATGGAAGAGGTTTTCCATATGGTGCTCTGGGAAGCATATTTCCCCAGAATCTGCTGATTTACCCACAGTCCGGAATTATATGGTCCATTTGAAAACTTTGGGGCTCAGACCAGCTACCCTAAAGGTGCATTTGGCAGCTGTGTCTGCTTTCATTTCAGCAGGTAAACCCTCTTCTCTTTCAGCTCATCCTGTATTCTCTAAGTTTTTTAGGGGATTGCTTCACACCAACCCTCCATTCAGGGACCCTGCCCCTGCCTGAGATCTTAATGTTTGCATTGCTCAGCTTATGCAACCTCCCTTTGAGCCCTTGTCTTCAGCAGACCCCAAGTATTTGACTTGGAAGACTGTGCTTATGGTAGCCATCACTTCTGCCAGATGCATAAGTGAATTACAAGCTTTGTCAGTGGAGTCTGATTTTATCTCCTTTCATAGAGACAAGGTGGTCCTCAGGACTAACAGGAAGTTCTTGCCTAAGGTGGTTTCAGATTTCCACCTTAATCAATCTATTTCTCTTCCAGTGTACTTCACTGACCATTCCTCCTCTGGTGAGAGGAGGCTGCACAGCTTAGATGTGAAGTGAGCCCTTAGTTACTACATTGAGCGTACCAAGGGTCACAGGTTTGACTCCCTCCAACTGTTCCTCACTTATGGTGAGGTGGGTAAAGGGAAACCTGCCACTAAAAGATCCATTGCCAGGTGGATTGTCTCTTGTATCCAATTATGTTATGAAAAGCTGGGTAAGGTTCCTCCCTCAAGCCTGAGGGCTCACTCTACCAGAGGTACAGCTGCTTCCCTGGCTCCTGCCAGGGACATCCCCATTCTAGAGATTTGTCAAGCAGCTACCTGGAAAACAGTTCACACTTTTACCAAGCATTACTCTCTGGACACCCAGGCTAGGAGTGATGCTCGGTTTGGCACAGCTGTGCTTCAGAGCCTATTTCCTAAGTAGGTTCTTTCCCTCCTCCATAGAGGTACTGCTGTGTAGTCTGCATATGTCATAATATAGCAAGACTTCATGTTGTTTGAAGAAAAAATTACTCACCTTAGTAATGTTGTTTCTTCTAATGGAGTCTTGCTATATTATGACCTCCCCCCTGCCTGCCCCTCTCCAGAACCTCTGTTTTTGGGATGTGGGTGGGCAGTGCAGTGTTGGCACTTAGTAGATGCCCACCTTGTTTTTCACCCCTCTCTTTCCTGGGGTGACTGGGTGTTGTGTTTTTCATTTTTTGGGTCTCCTGACTTGAGTCTTTGTTTTGGGACCAAAAAATGTGTTGTTATATTTAGTAGCCAGTTGGCTAGTATAGGTTTACAGCTTCCACACAGGACCTTAGTGAGTTTAGCTCATAAAGATCTGACAGTTTGAGTTTGAAGAACAACAGACAGAGTTTTCAACCGAGCTCGAGCTCAGCGTTCCATGCCTGGCATGGAAAGTTAACTCTTTCATCTCCGGAGCAGTTTGAAGGTTGGGACTCACTGCATATGTCATAATATAGCAAGACTCCATTAGAAGAAACAACATTACTAAGGTGAGTAATTTTTTCATCTAGTCTGCCTTGCAGAAGGCTTTAATTTGTAATTGCCTATTCATGCAGTACTAGCCTTTGAAATAGTCTAGAAACTAGCTTTTTAATTCAGTGACACTTATGCACAGGTCAGTATTAGTGTTAGAGATGACAATAGACAGCTTCATATTGGGTTTCAATCAAAGTGCTCACGAAACAAAAATGGCAGTTTTGATACTAACATATAGATGTAATTTACATCTAATGTAGCACAAGTCTGTATACTTGTACAAAATGAAATATGGTGGTAGTAGTGCTAACAATATACTTTTTGAATTTTACCTCCACAGGGAATTTACAGTATATGAAGAAGAATCAGCATTTATATAGCACTTTTCATACACAGTGTATCCCAAAGCACTTTACAAGCAATGCTAAACTGATAGTGAAGTGACTGAATGTGTAGTGGCGGCCATATCGCACATCAACACCCACACACAGCCTGGATAATTGCATGAACTGGTTTACGGGTAGGGGAATGTTGGCCAGGACACCGGGAATGTTCCCTACTCTTTGTGAAGAGTGCCCTGGGTTCTTTTACTTCCACCTGGACGCCCACCAGGACAGCACCAGGATGGGTAGAAGGGACCTCGGTTTTTAACGTCTCATCTGAAGGATGGCACACCCCAGCAGTACAGCACCCCCCTAATACTGCACTCGGATGCCAGCATTTTAGGTGCAAGTTCAATCCTGGTGTGGGACGAGAACCCATGACCGTCTGGTCCTGAGGCGGATGTGCTACCAACTGAGCCATGCTGACATCCTATTTATATGGACATGGAGGATACAAGCCCCTTAAAGCTTACATCAAAGAGAAGAAGACTCTCCACAAACTTTGGAAAATGTGTTATTTGTCAAAAACATCAATAGAATGCAAAACTGTCAAAAGCCACCACTGCTGGGCAGAATTCTGTGATGCTGGCAGCAGAAGCCAGGAGAAATGAATTGTATTGTTGGCCACTGGATGATTTTTCTAGTTACATGATGTAGCACCAATACTCTATCACAGGGGCTGCTTTCAGAAATATACATGCAAGTCGAATTTGGCACATGTCAGACTTGTATTCAACCCAGAAAAGAAAACAGACTCTTGAATCCAATCAGACTGTATCATGTTCACCTGCTTCTATAGCCAGCAGAGCAAGCACGTCCTCCAGAGATTGGTCATGTTGCATTGTTTGCTTGAGAAAAACACACAAGAAAGACAAGAAACTTCATAAAATTGACACATTTGAGAGAGCAACCAATTTAAGGTAGGCAGCGCTTCAAAGAGGAGATGACATGTTGCACAGAATATCTGAGGAAGACATGATTGCTAAGGATGGCGTTTATCGCTTAACATACCTTTCTTCCTACCTGAGTAAAGCAAATCTGAAAGCAGTACCATCTAGTTACACTGCAACAATACAGTCACCTTATGACATTGCATTTTATCAGTTGATTGAAGAGAGAGACAATGATCTTGTTTGCAACAAGAAGGCTCTTCTCCCGTCCAAGCAGTGCCTGAATTCAGGTTGTTAAAGGGGCTCACCAGTAATTATATTGTTATACTTTTGTATCAGCATATTGCAAGTGTCATTTTATTCATATTGCAGTAATTGCTATGTTTTCCATCTTTTGGCTGTTTGTTGTGGGACTTGAAAATGGGTCGTTGGCTCAGTGTGACAACCCAGTTAACAAATAAATAAATATATAAAACAAATTGCCAATATTTCTATGTGGATCGCGTTAATGATCTGAATGACACTGTGGACTGCAGGCTGTTTGGTAGCAGCTGTGACCCTTGGTAGAGTTTTCTGATTGAGGAATAGCCCCTGCATCAATCACTATGTAGTGCACATGGACCTGGTCACTCTAATGTATGCGTTTGTGATGTATAGACTTGATCACGGTAAAGCTGTGTACATAGGGCTATCTAGAAAGTTGGATTTATCACCTGCAGCTGGTGGAGAATGCAGAAGAAAGATTGATTTCTGGAGTTAAAATCTCTGACCACATCACATCCATGCTGTGCAAGCAGCACTGGCTGCCAGCTGAATGTGCACTGACTAGTGAGGATGGGCCAGTGATGACTGTGCCTAGACTGGGAAGGGAGGCCCAGTGATGACTGTGCCTGGACTGGGGAGGGAGGCTTGGAGATCACTGTGCCTGGACTGAGGAGAGAGGCCCAGTGCTCAATGTGCCTGGACTGGGGAGAGAAGGCCAGTGGTGACTGTGTCTGGAGTGGGAAGGGAGGGAGGACTACATTCAAGCTGGGGAGGGAGGGATGATACTCACTGTGTCTGAACTGGAGAGAGTGGTCTGGTGGTGACCATGCCCAGATAGGAAGAGAGGTCCAGTGGTTAATATTCACGGACCAGGGAGGGTGGGCTGGTGGTGACCATGACTAGACTGGATTTGACCGGTGCTGATTGTGCACCAAGTGGGGAGAGTGGACTGGTGGTGACTGTACCCAGACTGGTGAGGGAGGCTTGGTGCCCACTGTGCCCAGCTGATGAGGGAGGGCTGAGGCACATGAGTGCCAGGCATTTATGTGACCGGAGCAGATGGGGGGGGGGTCAGGAATGTATGTGCCAGTGTTGGGAGTGAGCCAAAGGAATGTATGTGCTGGTAGTTTGTAGGGAGGTCGTGGCAACACGAGGCCATCAACTAAATATGTCAGACCATAATGTCAGAATAAAAGTACAGTGGTATAACATGATTAGTATAACTAAAGAGACTTCAAAAAAGTACCTTTCCAGAAGCAGTCAGCATTAGTGAAATGGTCAGAGCATATCACATAATGTTTTTTTGCTTCAAATGCAGTTGCATTTAAATCCAGATGATTCAGTGCCATAAGTCATTGCTTTTTCGATGATATGTGGAAGACAAACAATGGAAGCTAATTTTCTGGCCAGACTTAATTTTTTCCAGACATGTTGGCAGACCCTGAGGCCATACAAGTTGGCATTTTCACTATGAAATGGCAGATAACCCTGCCTTTTGTGTGAACAGAAAATACAGACCCCACCCCCAAAAAAATGGGTGCCACTTTTCCTGCTTTAGCAGTTTGGTTTAAAAACACAGTAATAAACATCAACAACATTGTATGCATATTTCAACATAATTTCATCGGAGAAATTAAAATAAGAGACAATGTTAAAAGTATTTGTATGAACCAAGTCCCATTGTCCTAGCACACATTCAGAATGCACACTCAGCTGCTGCGCTGTCTGTGCCCAACAACTACACAGTGAATACCAGAAAGCAAACATGGTTGGCGTTGGCCCATGCTTGTTAGAATCTTTGGATGTCATGGACAATCAAGCTGTTGATAGCCCCTATGTAGTTAAGCACAGCTTGATTGTCAGTGACATCACAAGACTTTAACAATGGTGGCAATGTAGTATAGTATTATACACCAAATAGTTAAGCACAAAAACCTGCATGAGGTCACCCAAAGGGCCCCCTAGTACAGACCACCTAAATGTTTTCTGTCCTGAAGGTTACCTTCTTATCTTGAAAGCCCTCACCCCACATTACCAATACAACCACAATGGGAAAAAATTCCAACAACATAATCTGCTTGGTGAGGTCTTCTTCTAGCCATGACAGGGGCCACTGTCCTATGCACTACTCCCCTTAAAAGTAAGATCCAAAGCCAAAGCCTCCAGATGCATCCATGAACAGCTCAAGCTCTTGGCTGGTGGTTACTTCTGGCCAGAATGACACCCCACTGAAACAGTTCAGGAAAGCCAGCTACACTCCCAGGTTCTCTTTCTTATGCTCTCAGTCACCCAGATCTTGTGGTGAGGCTTTTGATATCCCATGTCTGCCTTTGCCCACTGTTGCAGGAAAGTCCTGCCCATAGGAAGTACTTTGCAAGCAAAGTTGAGGTGGCCCAGAAACTTCTGCAGTTCACGCAAGGTAATCTTGTGTGTCTTTGCCAGCCTGGCTAACACTTCCCTCAGCACCATCACCTTATCATGTGGTAGGTGAAACTCAGTGGTCACTGTGTTGAGCTAAATGCCTGGGGGGGGACATGGTCCCTCTGTCTTGTTCTGGGCCAGGTGCACCACAAGGTTGGCGCATGTGGTCTGGAAGGACACCAGTAAGTACCTGTAGTCTGTGGTTCCTGACCTGCCCATGAACAAAAAGTCAGCCAGGTAGTGTACTACCTCCATAAACCTACGTTGCATGTGGTTGCCCAGTGTAGGAATGTAATAAACTGTTCAAACACAGTGCACACCATGGCACACTCCATCAGCATTCAGTTGTCAACATAGCACTGGCCATCAGACATCACACCCTATAAAGCCCTGTCCTCTGGGTGCACCAGCAAAAGGAATGCAGATTTGATGACCACCTTGGGTAACAGGGCACCCCTGCCCATCAAATGTACCACCTCTACTGCTCTATTGAACAACACATTATGTTTCAAACAACATGAAGTCTTGCTATATTATAGACATTAGCAGTTTGTTCCAGCTCTAGAACTGCCCCGGAGTGAAATGGTTAAAACCATTCCAAAATAGAATTTTGGCACGAGAGCAGCTCTATCTGTGTCCTTTCAAACTTGAACTGTCAGATTCTTTACTCCGCCTCAGTGAACAGTCGCTCCGGAGATTTCTCCTTCTGCTCGGTTCATTTCTCAGTTTAAAAGTGTTTTCTCGGTTGGATTTAACGAGAATAGTTTTATTTTAACCATAAAACCGTTCGGTTCAAGCTCTATCTGTGTAATCGTAAGTAAATGAAGGTTTTGTCTGTGTGGAACTTGTAAGTTATCGGTTCGGTTTTGAACCGATCAGTGGGTTTAAAACTCATTTAAAACTAAAAGTTACTATTTTAGAGTGTGGTTCCCGGTTCTTATCGGTTCTAAAAAAAACGGATTTATTACGTTTTTTTCCAATACCCGTGACACGGTTAGGAACCGATAAGGGTGTCTTGCCTGGCACTGCCGTTAAAAGGGAAAGTTTTTGGTTAGGCTGGCATTATGTCTGAGAAACCCAAAAGAAAAACCGGGCCCACTGGGTTTCAACACTGTGATGTTTGTGGGGAAGTCTTTGCCAAGGCTGACCCACACACCACATGTGTTTATTGTCTGGGGTTTGACCACCTCCAGTCAGACTGCCAGGTATGTAAGAATTTCCTGCAGCCACCCTGGAAAAAGATTGGGCAGGCTCAGGGAATGAGAGGCCAAAAGTCCGCTGACCCGGATGGCCAGCCCAGTTCGGTGCCAACGAACCAGAGGGCGTGTCTCTGACCAGGGCCAGATCTCGGCAAAGAAAAAGCTGGTTCTGAGGAACCAATTCCAGTAAAGAAAACAAGAAAATCAGCAGGTCTGGAGTCCAAAATTCCTTCTCCAACTGCTGCAGAGATAGCAAAAGCCATACAAATTGTCCAGTCACAGTCTCAGGGTCCGTCCAAACCACCACTATCTGTTAAAAGGTCGGTTCATCCGGTCCCAGTGGTTCAGGATTATGATATTGAGGAATTTTATGAACCAGAGGAGGGGGAGGAGGATTATGAACAGTATGAATGTGGCTGGGAAGGTCTGGGTGTGCCCATTGAACTGGACATCTCCCCAGACAGACCTTTAGAATCTCCCCCTATGCTGTCTGAGTCCCCATCTCATTTTATGTTTTATAAAAAAGTTGCTGAAACCCTCCAGCTTCCTTTAGAAGAGGCTGTGGATGAGCAAGAGGAGCCTGATTTTGTAGAAATGATGGATATTCCAGAGTCTAGGAGATTGTATATTCCTTTACATAAGTCTTTTAGGAAACAAACAATTAAAATTTTAAAGCTCTAATTCTGTGCCTCCTGTAGATAAAAGATGGACAGAAGGTATACATTGTCAGGCCCTGATACAGAATTCCTTTCTCAGCAATGCAGTCATGTTGGGGTAGTTCAGGCTGCTGCCTGTGATAAAGCTAATATTCTCTTGGCTTCACATCCTCCCGACAAGGATTCCAGGAAGACTGATGCCATGGCAAAAAAAGCAGTATATGGCAGCCTCTCTGGGACTCAGGCAAGCAAATTATATGGCTTATGTAGCTTGGTATCAGAAATCTAGATGGGATACTGTTATGCAATTGGCCAAGCAGGCCCATGGCCAGCTGGCTAGTGAACTAGAACAGGTGGCTGCTGATGGCATTGAAGCCTCTAAGGTTCAGTTTCATGCTGCTGTGGATGTTAATGATGTTTCCTCTAGGGTCATGGCCACATCTGTAGCTTTTCGTAGGTTGGCCTGGCTCAGGTGTACTAGTTTGTCACAGGATACCCAGACTAAGGCTATGGATTTTCCTGTGGTGGGAAATTCTCTGTTTGGAGAGCAGACGAGAATTACATGAAGAAGATGGATGAATATAGGACTACTTACAAGGTGCCCAGGTAAGGGGCGGCAAGCCACTCCTCAAAGGCATGCCTCAGGGGTAGGGTAGGCCTTTTCACAGGCCTTTCTACCAGACTCAGGCCTCCTCTGTCTTTGCTCAGAGGGGCTTCTTCAGAGGCAGGGGCAAACGAGGGGTGGGCAGACCTGCTCCCACCCCCCAGCCTAAAGCTCCTGCGAAACAGGCACCCTGATGGGGTGCCCAGGGCCGATTCTCCTGTACCAGTGGGGGGCACGCTGGCTTACTTCAGTCAGAATTGGGCTTCTTTAACCTCAGACAAGTGGGTTCTGGAAGTAGTAAGCCAGGGTCTGGTTCTCAGCTTCAAAAAGTTTCCCAAGTTGAGAAGCAGACTTTTTCTACCTGCAAGTGCTTCAGAGACCCTCGCTCTGGAAAGAGAGGTCTCATCCCTGTTAGCTCTCAGAGCAGTAGAAAGGGTTCCTCCCCTGCATCAGGGCAGGGGTCTGTATTCCAGATACTTCCTTACCCCAAAAAAGACAGGAGAATGGCGGCCCATTTTAGATCTCAGATCTCTGAACAAGCATCTTTTGAAACCAAAGTTCAAAATGGTAACTCTGGCAATGATTTTACCTTCCCTAAGGCCAGCGGACTGGCTAGCCTCCCTGGACCTCAAGGATGCCTATTTCCATGTCCTAATCAGAAGATCCCATCGAAAGTACCTCAGATTCTAACTGCCCTCAGGTCATTACCAGTTCAGAGCAATGCCCTTCGGTCTTACCTCTGCTCCAAGGGTATTCACAAAGTGTCTAGCAGTGGCAGTGGCCCACTTAAGGAGGCAGAGGATTGCTGTTTCTCCCTATCTAGATGACTGGCTCATTGTAGACCAGTCCCCAGAACAGGTAAAATCTCACCTGCAGGTCACCCAGCAGCTTCTCACCTCCCTGGGTTTCTGCTAAACCTACCAAAGTCGGTTCTGGAACCAGTCAGGTACTCACCTTTATAGGGGCAGAATTGGACACAAAGCTAGCCAGAGCCTTTCTTCCCCAGAAAGGGTAAGGAATTTAGTGGCTCTGGCCTCTTCCTTCACTCTGCAGGTCTCTAGACCAGCAAGACACTTTCTGCAGCTCCTGGGGCACATGGCTGCATCCACAGCTGTTGTGCAGGGAGCCAGATTTCAGATGAGAGACGTTCAGTTTCACTTGAGAACCTTTTGGTCTCAGAGAAGACCCCTTTCCAAGTTGGTCCCAGTGACTCGAACCTTGATCCTAGCTCTCCAGTGGTGGCAGGATCAGAGCAATTTAAGAGTGGGGGTTCCCTTCATTTCCCCTTCTCATGACTTGACTCTCACTACAGATGCTTCCCTTCTGGGTTGGGGAGCCCACATGGGTGACCTTTCCACTCAGGGAGTTTGGTCCCCCTAGGAATCTCTTCTCCACATCAATTTGCTGGAACTCAGAGCTGTCTTTTTAGCTCTTCAAGCTTTTCTGCATCTGTCCATGACAAGGTGATACAAGTCAGAACAGACAACACCACAACAATGTGGTACATCAGCAAACAGAGGGCACTCGGTCTTGACCTTGTGCACCGAGGCAATGAAGTTGTGGTCTCTGGCCTATTCCCTGAACACTTACCTCATAGCAGTTCATCTTCCAGGGAAGGACAATGTCCTAGCGGATGCCCTCAGCAGGATTTCCCAGGGCCATCACGAATGGTCCTTGGATCCTCAAGTGCTGGGGATAGTTTTTGCCAGGTGGGGCATCCCTCAGATAGATCTTTTGCAGCCCCAGACAATCACAAACTTCCTCTGTTCTGTGCAGGCCTCCAGTGCTGGGCTCAGTTCCCTGGATGACCTTCTTCTGGATTGGGAGGGAAGTTCCTCTATGCTTCCCCTTTCCTCTCCTATTCAAAGTACTAGTCAAAATCAGATCTCAGCCTTGCAGGGTGATTCTGATTGCCCGGATAGGCCAGGCAGCTCTGGTACCCCTCCTTCTGTCTCTGACAGTCCATCTTCCCCTGTGCCTCCCCAGGAATCACAATCTGTTGACTTGTGCCCAGGGAAGGGTTTGGTATCCGGACCTCAAATCCCTCAACCTCAAGGCCTGGCTCTTGAGGAGTTAGAGTTTGCTGATTTACACCTCTCTCAGGGTGTTCTTGAGATCCTAAAGGCTTCCAGAAAGCCTTCCACTAGAGCTACTTATAGTTCTAAATGGAAAAGGTTTTCCATTTGGTGTGCTGGAAAAATATTTCCCAGAATCTGCTGAATTGCCCTTTTGTTAGATTACATGGTACATCTTAATTCCTTGGTCTCAGACCAGCTACCCTGAGAGTTCATTTGGCAGCTGTGTCTGCTTTTGTGTCAGCAGGAAAGTCATCCCCTCTTTCCTCTCATCCTGTGTTTTCCAAGTTTTTAAGGGGTTACTCCATACTAATCCTCCCTTTAGGAACCGGCCCTGCTTGGGACCTTAATGTTTGCATTGCCCAGTTAATGCAACCCCCTTTGAACCTCTGTCTTCTGCAGAGCTTAAGTACCTAACTTGGAAAACTGTTTTTCTAGTGGCTATCACTTCTGCCAGAAGCATAAGTGAATTGCAAGCCTTGTCAGTGGAGACTGACTTTATTTCTTTCCACAGGGATAAGGTAGTCCTTAGGACTAATAGGAAGTTTTTGCCTAAGGTGGTTTCAGATTTCCATCTTAATCAATCTATCTCCCTTCCAGTATTTTTCACTGATCACTCCTCTTCGGGTGAGAGGAGTTTGCACAGCCTGGATGTTAAGAGAGCTCTTAGTTATTATATAGAGCGTACCAAAGGTCACAGGTTCGAATCCCTCCAACTTTTCCTTACCTATGGTGAAGTTGGGAAAGGCAAACCTGCCACTAAGAGATCAATAGCCAGGTGGATTGTCTCTTGTATCCAATTTTGTTATCAGAAAGTGGGCAAGCACCCCGGTTTGAGGGCTCATTCTACCAGGGGTACAGCTCGTCTCTAGCTGCTGCCAGAGATATCCCTTTATTAGAGATTTGCCAGGCTGCTACTTGGAAAATGGTAACACTTTACCAAGCATTACTCCCTGGATGTCCAGGCCAGGAGAGATGCTCGGTTTAGCACAGCTGTTCTTCAGAGCCTATTCCCTAAGTAGGTTCTGCCCCTCCTCCATGGAGGTACTGCTGTGTATTCTGCTAATGTCTATAATATAGTAAGACTTCATGTTGTTTGAAGAAAAAATTACTCACCTTAGTAATGTTGTTTCTTCTAATGGAGTCTTGCTATATTATAGACCTCCCCCCCAACCTGCCCCTCTCAGAACCTCTACTTGGTGGGGTGCGGGCAACTTATTGTGGGCACTACTTATGTCCTGTTAGCATTTTGTCCCCTTTGGGACTTTGGGGGTGTGTATGTGTACGCGTGTGTGTGTTTTATTATACTTATGTTCCATTTTCATATTATTAGAATGGTGTTAATGTTTCTGGTCCCCTGACTTGAGTCTTGGGTGTTGGGACCATCAATGGTTGTTATTATTTAGGTAGCCATTTGGCTAGTGTAGGTTACAGCTTCCACACAGACCTTAGTGAGTTTGGCTCGTAAAGATCTGACAGTTCAAGTTTGAAAGGACACAGATAGAGCTGCTCTCGTGCCAAAATTCTATTTTGGAATGGTTTTAACCATTTCACTCCGGGGCAGTTCTAGAGCTGGAACAAACTGCTAATGTCTATAATATAGCAAGACTCCATTAGAAGAAACAACATTACTAAGGTGAGTAAATTTTTCTTCTAGTAGGAATAGGTTGGAGTCAGTGCAGCGCAGAGTAACAAAAATAATTCAGGGCCAGCAGGGCAGATCCTATGAGGAGCGCCTCAATACACTAAATATGCATTCATTAGAGAACAGAAGGGAGAGTGGATATATGATAGAAACCTTCAAGTTCCTTAAAGGAATTAACAAAGTAAACTGCAGGGAACTATTTAGCCTGAATACCAACTCGCAATCACATGGACATGAGTGGAAATTAACAGGAGGGATGTTCAGGAGGGATGTGAGGAAGTGCTACTTTATGGAATGGGTAGTGGAACCTTGGAACAGTCTGTCAGTTGAGGGGGTGGGTGTGCAGATATCCAGGGGATTCAAGCACGGCTGGGATAGAATGAAGGGAATTGTGGTTGCCTGGGGCTACAGGACTAGGGAGAGGACAGGGAGGGTTAGTACCTTGGGGGAACAGTAGGTTCCAGGGATTATAGGGAACTTGTGCAGACTGGATTTACCTCTGATCTTTTCTACCATTGTTGTCTGCAGTAGTAGTTTTTATTTGTTTGCGGCTCCCTTCCCTGGATGCCTGGGGTGCCATTACAACACAATTTATAAACCAAAGAACACTTAACCACATTAAAACCAAAAAAAAAAAAAACAATAAATAACTATATAGAGTTGATAAAACAGGCTAATAATTTAGGATGTGCTAAGATAAGATATTACTAATAATTCCCAAATGCTTGTTGGAACAGATAGGTTTTTAAGCTCCTCTTAAATGCTTCCACTGTAGGGGCCTCCCTCCAGCTCTGGGTAGAGAATTCCAAAGGGTCGGGCCCCATTACGTTAATGGCCTGGTCCCCGGAGGTCTTCAACCTAGCCCTATGAACCACCAGGAGGCCCTCCCCAATTGATCCGAGTGGGCAGTGGGGATATGCGGATGCAGGAGCTCAGCCAGGTAGTCTGGGCCCAGCCTGAGTAGGACTTCATAGGTTAACAAACTCACCTTAAATGAGATACGCCACTTCAGCAGCAACCAGCGCAGATCTCACAGTGCTGATGCAATGATTTTGAGAGGCCTATAAGTACCTGAGCAGCTGCGTTCTGCAGCAGCTGCAGGCACCACAGCATACCCCCACTAACCCCAAGGTGCAGAGCATTATAGTAGTCTAACCTGGAGGTCACAAACACATGCATCAGTGTGGACAGGTCTATCTTTCTATGTTTCTAAGGATAAGACACTGCCATGTAGCATGGATCAATGTGATCTTTGACCAAGTCCTCCTTCAAGTAAGCCAAATGATTAACCATCCTAGACTCACCCAGCACCTTCTTGGGGACTAGGCCAATTGGTGACATCCTGAGGTGTGGTCAGGACAGTGCATTGAATGGCCTGCTAACCCACCCTGCTGCAACTCCTTTGCCAGCTTAGGCCGGGCCTCCTTCGGTTGTTCCCTGGCAGACTTCAGGTTCTCAGCCTCATATACCTGCCCACTGGGAATTGGACTAAGGCCACCACAGCTTATTTCACATAGGCCCTGACCAGCCCTCAGGTGAAAATGGCATTCAGACTATACCAACCTGTGCTGGATTTGAACCAGTGACCTAGTGGTGAAAAGCTCCTTAACTTGCTACCAGTTCACTGAGCCTTCCAATTCCCCACCTCTGTGTAGTCTTGATGCTTTTGTAATTTCCCTACCGACAGCTTAACCTCTGTCTACTGTACCTCCTGATTAAGTGGCCTGTAGATTACCCTATTTGTGTGTTTCTTCCCCACGTAGTCTACTAGCTGTAGCCAGAGTGATGCTAGCCCTGGCCCCTCCCCCCCAACAACTGATATTTTTCCTCTAATACCTTTATGCATTCTTTCACAGATATTGCCACCTCATCTCCTTGACACATTCTATGTTTTTTCTAATTAGAATGTAGTCTGGGATACTTAGGTTGCAGCATTTATTCTAATTTACATGTCTTGGTGACATCACAGTTTCTCTCTGTGGAAATGATTATGATGTTCGTGGCATTACAGTGATTTCGAAAGCAACAAACTGTGATGCCACTAACCAGATTGTGAATCCGACAAAGGATTAAGAAGCAGAAACAGATGAACTGCAGGAATAAGGATCTCATTTATATGCAAACTAACCTAGTAATGAAGAAACAGAGGAAATGAAAAGCAGACAACATAGAAAATATAAGCAGAATTTACTCTAAATATTATGTTTTTTTAAGTTTTCCAAAAAGTGACAAGCATTTTTAAAAACAAAAGTTGCGTACTATGATTCTATATTACATAGAACTCCTTTCTGGAAGACCAAGAACAGTTAAGCAAAAAAAAAATTATACTTGTCAGCAGTGGGCTGTCATTATTATTCTTCACCTCGCAGGATGCAGGAGCCTGCTATTACCTTTGCTAGTACGGTTCCTACCGTTTACATGTGAAAGCTGGGCTTCTGACTTGATCGTATGCACTCT
Organism: Neoceratodus forsteri; assembly: GCA_016271365.2. Taxonomy (NCBI): domain Eukaryota; kingdom Metazoa; phylum Chordata; order Ceratodontiformes; family Ceratodontidae; genus Neoceratodus; species Neoceratodus forsteri. The sequence continues at coordinate 1,193,060,723 of CM057453.1, forward strand.
TTAGCCCATCACATTCATACTGTCAGTTCGGCATTTTACCATGTTCAGACTATTCCAACTGGATTGTGACTCTACGTAACTTCGGAAAATGCTTTGTCTTCTGAAGTTTAATAGTGCTGTGTTGAGATAATAGCCTTGGCTTTTGGCAAATGTATTCCTTCAGTAGGGTTACTCTTTTAGTATTTATCCCTTTAAGGAGGCTTCAGTGAAGCATTTGTAAATATTGGTGCTTAGCAAACGTATTTGTGTAATACTCCTCATCTATTAAACGATCTGGAAATGATTATATTTTCTGCCACATGGCACAGATATCAGTTGAAACCTATTAACAAGTCTGCTGCTTTATTGTGCAATGATTTTTTATGGGCTTTACTTTACTGTAGCTGCTGCTGTAGGTCATAGTAAAATGCCCAAAAGTATTATTAATGTAGCAGGCTGAGTCTCTCATTGGGTATCCATTTAGGTGGCCCCACTGTACAACATGATGCACAGTGTCAGCAGCCTTGTAATTGACATCCATGGAGTGTCTTCAGTTACTAAGTGGCCATGGGTAGGTTACGCTGGCCTTAGGTACCCTCAGCGCCAGAAGTCTCTATTCATAGGGGCCCCCAGACAGAAACAGTGAAGGCCACCAGTCTTTCGGATTCCATGTTTGTTTTAATTTAAGCATTTCATTCTCAGTGTACTGTTGAAAGCTCACACAAGGGACGTTGGGCTAGGTGAACTTTCCAACTATGCATTATACTGCCATAAGAATACTTGCTCAGGTACATTTAAGGGCCCCCAATGACCAATCCCACTTGGTTTTCCAAAAACATAGGGGTAGGAACTAGACTTGGCTGACTCTTCACTCTGCTGCAATTGCACTCCTCTTCCTGTTTGGGCCTTACAATGACCTGAGGGTGCCTTTGCCAAGACAATTATTAACAGCTTATGGGCCAGTCTGATTAGACTGATTACTTGCCGATTGCATTGTGATGCTATGTGCATTGGGTTTATTTATTTATTAGTTTTTGATACCAGGTAAAATACATTATGCATTCACATGCTTATTTTCAGGCATGACCTGGGAGAGTTACAGACTAAACAGCAAGAGAAACTATACAGTAACAAGCACTCCACCTCAGGCTTCCACCTCCTACTCCTTCCTAGGTTCTAATTTCCCTTGGCTGCTCCCCACTCTCTTGGGGTACATAATGTTTTGCCTTATACTAACAATATGGGATATTTAAATGTACTGTTCAAAACAAACATTTTGGTGTGAAACTTCTGTATCTCACCTGACTATCTAGCTTATGTATAGCTTTATATACTTATATACTGCCTCATTCGTATCCTGTTTGAATTCCCACCCTATGTATAGCCCGTATTTTATTTTGCTGTTATACCTGTGCTACTTTTATCAGGAGTAGTACTGATGTACCTGTGTATGCATACGTGAATCTCTTATGTATTGGATGTTATTTCTGTATGCCCAGGCCCACCTTGGAAATGAGCTTGCTCAACGGTGCTTCACCTGATAAAATAAAGATTGATTGATTGATTGATTGATTGATACAGTAACAGTATACATAAACTGAGAGCAATGTTATCAGTCCTGGTTATGATTAAAAACTGACATCGTAATAAGCAAATCCATAACAAATGGTTTGATACCTTTTGTTGGACCAACAAGAATGTTACAAAAAGAAAAAAGAGCTTTTGCTTTTGGACCAACAAGTCCTTTTTCAGAAGCCTAATGAGAGTTATTTAGAAAATCCCATATTATTAACACTTAGAACACGAAGAAAAAAACAGAAATAATTCTCATTGGTTTAAAACAGGCCTTCAGAGATAATTAAAGTTACGTTGGAGAGCTTGAATATCTAAAGTGTGATTTCAGCTGAACCAAACTTAAAGGTCAAAGGTTGTCCAGAGATAACAGCAGGCAGAGAGTTCAACTCACATATATTATATCATGTATCAGTCTAATGGATAAAAAAAAAACTTAATTCTCTGCTCACTAAATTACATGTCAAGTCAAGGAAACCTCCCAAAGACACATATTTCATGAGTGAGGTAACAGTACATCAGTAAAATCTAGCTTAAACTTTGCTCAGAACTCTGTTTGTGAATAGAGCCTTTGATAATAAGGTGACCCTAGAGAAAACAACTGCATGCTAACATGTAACATATTACCGAGTAAAGCAATAATAAACAAGCATTTGTCAATGCTGAATGTTTGCTTGCTGGCATTGGTATTGGTAGTGTAGAAGTTACAGAGCTGCATAATAGGAATGGCAGTGAAGTATTGAACTGAAGCCAACACCACCACCACCCTGCAGAGAGTGACAGGCATTGGGGTGTGCCTTTGGGTCATCAGGCATAACGACCACGCCATTTCACCACACCTTACCCTGCAGACACTGACAAGTGTCACTGTGCCGTAGGGTCTTTGGCCCTTATGCGCACCCCATTCCATCAGGAAATACGGTGAGATGGGTGCGGTATAGGAGAATGGGGTGAAGTTTGGGCCTGAAGAGTCCGAGGCACACCTTGATGCCTCTCACTGGCTGCAGGGTGTGGGTGGGGGTGGAATGGTATGAGCATTACAGGCAAGAATCGCAAGTCACACCCCTGATGCCTGTCATTCTCTACAGGGTGGGGCGTTATGGTCGGAAACCCTAACGCCTCAGGCATTCGTTGGTATTTTCACTCCAAATTTTCAACATGGTTTTTTTGAGACCCCCACTTCATGAACAGTGGCAATATCAGTTTGTTAGCCGAAACTGCTTTTGCACAGCGACTACAGCATTTAGCACGCAGGTACAAAACACATTCGAACAGGATGTGAAAATGACAGCAGTACTGTTCATGAGGAGATGTAAAAATGGCAATGTTGAAAATCTGTTGTGAAAATCTTAAAAAACTGGTGAAGTCACGGTGATGCGTAGAAACTGTACAACGCACACCCGTAATGTAACTAGTTGAGTATTTTTACAGCAGATTGTTAACACAGGCATTTTGGGACCTCCAATCATGAACAGTGTCAGTGTGATTTTCTTTATCTGTCCCGAACAATGATTTCCCACAGTGACCACGCATCTCTGCTCTGAAAGTGTGAAAACACATTTTGGCCATGTTGTAGAAAATGACAGCTGTACTGTTCCTAAGGAAGTGTGGAAAAATGCCACTGGTGAAAATCTGGACTGAAAATATTACAAATTCATGAACTTACAGTAGGCGTGGAAACTGTAATGCTCACTCATAACACAGTCATTTTATGGAGTTTTGTTACCAAATTTTCAACATAGCCATTTTAAGACCTCTGCTCATGACCAGTGTCACTGTGATTTTCTTAATCTGTCCCAAACATTGTTTTACTTTACCGACTGTACCATTAATGCGCTACATGGCACAGAAACACATTTTAGGCGAGATATGAAAATGACAGCTGTACTGGTCATAAAGAGGTAAAATGGCAATGTTGAAAATCTGGAGTGAAAAATATTGAAAAATTGCGGAACTTACGAAAGCACAGCGAGAACCGCGCAACGCACGCCGTGAAACAGTTATTTTAGGAATTTTTTCACCAAATTTTCAACATAGCCATTTTAAGACCTCTGCTCATGAACAGTGTCACAGTGATTTTCTTAATGTGTCCGTGCATTGATTTGCTTCGACTGTGCCATTGTGTGTGTGCTTACATGGAAACACGTTTTGGATGAGATGTGAAAAATGACAGCTGTACTGCTCATAAGGAGGTGTGGTAAAATGGCAATGTTGAAAATCTGGAAGTAATAATGAAAATTCGTGAACTTCTGACGTGCATAGGAACTGCATAGCATGCGCTTTCGTAAAACAGTCATTTTAGCAATTTTTCACCACATTTTCAACATAGACTTTTGAGAGCCCACCTTATGAACACTGGCAGTGTCATTTCATTATTGGTCCTGAAAGGTGATTTCACATAGTGATCGAAATCACCCTTCAGGCCCAAATAACGCCATGACAGTGCAAGAATTCATGAGGAGGGTCCCAAAAACCCATGTTGAAAATTTGGGCTAAAATTCCCAAAATGCCTGAGATATGCAACAAAGTTGAAAAACCCTATTTATTCCATTATACAGCTTACCGGCATTTCTTCAGTTCGCTGTCGGCTTTGAAGACTTGCAGACGTGTTCCCAGTCCACCGATGATCATCGCGCTGAGCTCGGAGTAAGTATGGGGTGAGGGGTGTGTGGGGAGGCAGGGTGTGCAGTGGGTAGGTGTGGGTTGTGGGGGCGGGAGACTGCGAGGAAGGTTTTCTTCTTTACAGGTTTTAGGCAGTAGCGATGTTTGTCACGCTGGGGTGAGCTCCCAGCATGGCAGCTGGAAAGGCTGGTTGAGGGCTGGAGCCGATGGGGATTAGGCACCCCGTCGGCCATAACATGCTTGCCTGAGGTGGGCTCCAGCATGGCACAATATGGAAAGCTTTTGGGGCGTGCAGCCGTGAGTCGATGAGGATTGGGCACCCCGTTGGCTATGACAGTTCTTGCCACGCTGGGCCCAGTGTGGCACCTGGACAGCTGTTGTTGGGGGCATGGAGCCACAGGGATTGAGCACCCCATCGGCCCACAGTGTGCATGGGGGAAGCGCATCAGCCACGCAATATGCGTGCTTGCATATGTGTGTGTGTGTGTGTGGGGGGAGAGCTCTGCTTACTGAAGTGGAGCTCTCCCTTTCAACTGTATGTCACTGCATTTTCCTGCTGTCATAGACAGCTGCAGCAGTGATTGGCACACTGCGACCGCGCCTGCAAACACACTGGCTGAATTGGAAGAGGCTGACACATCTCTAGAAAACTTGTATGATGGCACTCTGTTTCTTGCACATGCGTACAAGCAAACATAAAAATAAGCCCCAAAATTACATCAGAAATTAACTTTACATGGCATATAGAATGATGAAAGTGATGTTTACACAAAGTGAGTAAGTGTATCACACTGATGAAAGTAGAACTGGCTGGAGACATATTCCCAACATACTCTCAACAAGCTATTATGTTCCACAAACCTTAAGCCTTTGTTGTAACAAGATTTTATACATGATAATATCAATTGTCAGTGTAAGTGCCAGATACAAAAAAGTGCTAGTCAGAGACCCCTAATAAATTGAGTCTATGCAGCCTGATATTACAAATTTCAATAAATTGTCAGTGTATAATTGAAATAATACATATATAGAAACAGTCCAAGGAATCTAAACAAAAATTCTTAGGAATTACCCCCCCACCACCACCACCCCATCCCCCTCGGGGGGGGAGAGTAACTACTTAAAATGAAATATATCTACATGAATGCTAATACACCATCAATTGCACCCATAACTACAATAGTTACCCAAAAAGGAATTACACCTGTCATGAACCCCCAAGTAATTGAGACAAGTGTCCTAATACGTACAGAGTGTAAAAACATTACAATATACACTCAAATTACAGAACTTGCAGAAGGAAGTAAATATCCACTATAATATGAGTCCAGAGTCCTAGCCACTATGACATCATAATGTCATGTACTTGAACATAAGTTTACCTCAATATCCCACAATATTCATATCCACTATACCCACATAACCACCCATCTCAAATACCCATATTAAAAATTTAATGTGCCACAACTTCTACCCCCACAACACACACATGAACATATTCACGAACCCACACACATAGACATACCCACACACCCATGCACACATTCACACAATACTAATGTGAGAGGCCAACCTGTAGATAACCAGTTAAGAGGGACTGTGTAAGTATAAGAGTCAAAGTCCAAGGCTCACTGAAAACCTAAAATATGTATGTCCATCCTTTGAAGTAAAGGTCCATTTAAGTTTACATGTAACGTGTCATATATCCAACATCAATGTTCAAGCCATCTTGCACCATATTAAGAAGTAAAATAAGTCTGATCTGACAAGCACATCTCTGTTCAAACAACATGAAGTCTTGCTATATTATAGACATTAGCAGTTTGTTCCAGCTCTAGAACTGCCCCGGAGTGAAATGGTTAAAACCATTCCAAAATAGAATTTTGGCACGAGAGCAGCTCTATCTGTGTCATTTCAAACTTGAACTGTCAGATTCTTTACTCCGCCTCAGTGAACAGTCACTCCGGAGATTTCTCCTTCTGCTCGGTTCATTTCTCGGTTTAAAAAGTGTTTTCTCGGTTGGATTTAACCGAGAATAGTTTTATTTTAACCGCCAAAGCAGTTCAGTTCAAGCTCTATCTGTGGTAACCGTAAGTAAATGAAGGTTTTGTCTGTGTGGAACTTGTAAGTTATCGGTTCGGTTTGAACCGATCAGTGGATTAAAACTCATTTAAAACTAAAAGTTACTATTTTAGAGTGTGGTTCACGGTTCTTCTCGGTTCTAAAAAGCAGTTTATTACGGTTTTCCAATACCGTGACACGGTTGGGAACCGATAAAGGGTGTCTTGTAGCACTGCCGTTAAAAGGCAAGTTTTGGTTAGGCTGGCATTATGTCTGAGAAACCCAAAAGAAAAACTGGCCCATTGGTTTCCAACACTGTGATGTTTGTAGAAGTCTTTGCCAAGGCTGGACCCACACCACATGTGTTTATTGTCTGGGGTTTGACCACTTCAGGTCAGACTGCCAGGTATGAAGAATTTCCTGCAGCCACCCTGGAAAAAAGATTGGGCAGGCTCAGGAGCGAGAGAACCAAAGTCCGCGCAGCCGGATGGCCAGCCGGTTTGGTGCCAACGAACCAGAGGGAGTGCCCTCTGACCAGGGCCAGACTTCCTCGGGTAAAGAAAAGCTGGTTCTGAGGAACCAATTCCAGTAAAAGAAACAAGAAAATCAGCAGGTCTGGAGTCCAAAATTCCTTCTCCAACTGCTGCAGAGATAACAAAAGCCATACAAATTGTCCAGTCACTGTCTCAGGGTCCATCCGAACCACCACTATCTGGTAAAGGTCGGTTCGTCCGGTCCAGTGGTTCAGGATTATGATATTGAGGAATTTTATGAACCAGAGGAGGGGAGGAGGATTATGAACAGTATGAATGTGGCTGGGAAGGTCTGGGTGTGCCCATTGAACGGACAGCTCCCCAGACAGACCTTTAGAATCTCCCCATGCTGTCTGAGTCCCCATCTCATTTTATGTTTTATAAAAAAGTTGCTGAAACCCTCCAGCTTCCTTTAGAAGAGGCTGTGGATGAGCAAGAGGAGCCTGATTTTGTAGAAATGATGGATATTCCAGAGTCTAGGAGATTGTCTATTCCTTTACATAAAGTCTTTTAGGAAACAAACAATTAAAATTTTAAAAGCTCTAATTCTGTGCCTCCTGTAGATAAAAGATGGACAGAAGGTATACATTGTCAGGCTGTGATACAGAATTCCTTTCTCAGCAATGCAGTCATGTTGGGGTAGTTCAGGCTGCTGCCTGTGATAAAGCTAATATTCCTTGGCTTCACATCCTCCTGACAAGGATTCCAGGAAGATTGATGCCATGGCAAAAAAACAGTATATGGCAGCCTCTCTGGGACTCAGGCAAGCAAATTATAAGCTTATGTAGCTAGGTATCAGAAATCTAGATGGGATACTGTTATGCAACTGGCAACAGGCCCATGGCCAGCTGGCTAGTGAACTAGAACAGGTGGCTGCTGATGGCATTGAAGCCTCTAAGGTTCAGTTTCATGCTGCTGTGGATGTTAATGATGTTTCCTCTAGGGTCATGGCCACATCTGTAGCTTTTAGTAGGTTGGCCTGGCTCAGGTGTACTAGTTTGTCACAGGATACCCAGACTAAGGCTATGGATTTTCCTGTGGTGGGAAATTCTCTGTTTGGAGAGCAGACAGAGAATTACATGAAGAAGATGGATGAATATAGGACTACTTACAAGAGTGCCCAGGCTAAGGAGCAACCAGCCACTCCTCAAAGGCATGCCCCAGAAGGGTAGGGGTAGGCCTTTTCTGAGCTGCTCTACCAGACTCAGGCCTCCTCTGCCTATGCTCAGAGGGGCTTCTTCAGAGGCAGGGGCAGACGAGGTGGGCAGACCTGCTCCCACCCCAGCCCAAAGCTCCTATAAACAGGCACCCTGATGGGGTGCCCAGGGCTGATTCTCCTGTACCAGTGGGGGGCAGGCTGGCTTACTTCAGTCAGAATTGGGCTCTTTAACCTCAGACAAGTGGGTTCTGGAAGTAGTAAGCCAGGGTCTGGTTCTCAGCTTCAAAAGTTTCCCAAGTTGAGAAGCAGATTTTTCTACCTCAAGTGCTTCAGAGACCCTCACTCTGGAAGAGAGTCTCATCCCTGTTAGCTCTCAGAGCAGTAGAAAGGTTCCTGCCCTGCATCAGGGCAGGGTCTGTATTCAGATACTTCCTTACCCAAAAAGACAGGAGAATGGCGGCCCATTTTAGATCTCAGATATCTGAACAAGCATCTTTTGAAACCAAAGTTCAAAATGGTAACTCTGGCAATGATTTTACCTTATCTAAGGCCAGGGGACTGGCTAGCCTCCCTGGACCTCAAGGATGCCTATTTCCATGTCCTAATCAGAAGATCCCATCGAAAGTACCTCAGATTCTAACTGCCCTCAGGTCATTACCAGTTCAGAGCAATGCCCTTGGCTTTACCTCTGCTCCAAGGTATTCACAAAGTGTCTAGCAGTGGCAGTGGCCCACTAAGGAGGCAGAGATTGCTGTTTTCCCTATCTAGACAACTGGCTCATTGTAGGCCAGTCCCCAGAACAGGTAAAATCTCACCTGCAGGTCACCCAGCAGCTTCTCACCTCCCTGGGTTTTCTGCTAAACCTACAAAGTCGGTTCTGGAACCAGTCCAGGTACTCACCTTTATAGGGCAGAATTGGACACAAAGCTAGCCAGGCCTTTCTTCCCCAGAAAGGGTAAGGAATTTAGTGCTCTGGCCTCTTCCTTCGCTCTGCAGGTCTCTCGACCAGCAAGACACTTTCTGCAGCTCCTGGGGCACATGGCTGCATCCACAGCTGTGTGCAGGAGCCAGATTTCAGATGAGAGACATTCAGTTTCACTTGAGAACCTTTTGGTCTCAGAGAAGAGACCCCTTTCCAAGTTGGTCCCAGTGACTCGAACCTTGATCCTAGCTCTCCAGTGGTGGCAGGATCAGAGCAATTTAAGAGCTGGGGTCCCCTTCATTTCCCCTTCTCGACTTGACTCTCACTACAGATGCTTCCCTTCTGGGTTGGGAGCCCTGGGCGACCTTTCCACTCAGGGGTGTGGTCCCCAGGAATCTCTGCTCCACATCAATTTGCTGGAACTCAGAGCTGTCTTTTTAGCTCTTCAAGCATTTTCTGCATCTGTCCACGACAAGGTGATACAAGTCAGAACAGGCAACACCACAACAATGTGGTATATCAACAAACAGGGGGCACTCGATCTTGACCTTGTGACGAAGCAATGAAGTTGTGGTCTCTGGCCTATTCCCTGAACACTTCCCTCATAGCAGTTCATCTTCCAGGGAAGGACAATGTCCTAGCAGATGCCCTCAGCAGGATTTCCAGGGCCATCACGATATGGTCCCTGGATCCTCAAGTGCTGGGGATAGTTTTTTGCCAGGTGGGGCATCCCTCAGATAGATCTTTTGCAGCCCCAGACAATCACAAACTTCCTCTGTTCTGTTGCAGGCCTCCAGTGCTGGGCTCAGTTCCCTGGATGCCCTTCTTCTGGATTGGGAGGAAGTTCCTCTGTCTTTCCCCTTCTCCCTATTCAAAGTACTAGTCAAAATCAGATCTCAGCCTTTCAGGGTGATTCTGATTGCCCGGATGAGGCCAGGCAGCCCTGGTACCCACTCCTTCTGTCTCTGACAGTCCATCTTCCCCTGTGCCTCCCAGGAATCACAATCTGTTGACTTGTGCCCAGGGAAGGGTTTGGTATCCGGACCTCAAATCCCTCAACCTCAAGGCCTGGCTCTTGAGGAGTTGGAGTTCAGCTGATTTACACCTCTCTCAGGGTGTTCTTGAGATCCTAAAGGCTTCCAAAAAGCCTTCCACTAGGGCTACTTATAGTTCTAATGGAAAAGGTTTTCCATTTGGTGTGCTGGAAAAATATTTCCCAGAATCTGCTGAATTGCCCTTTTGTTAGATTACATGGTACATCTTAATTCCTTGGGTCTCAGACCAGCTACCCTGAGAGTTCATTTGGCTTCTGTGTCTGCTTTTGTGTCAGCAGGAAAGTCATCCCTCTTTCCTCTCATCCTGTGTTTTCCAAGTTTTTAAGGGATTACTCCATACTAATCCTCCTTTAGGAACCGCCCTGCTTGGGACCTTAATGTTTGCATTGCCCAGTTAATGCAACCCCTTCTGAACCTCTGTCTTCTGCAGAGCTTAAGTACCTAACTTGGAAAACTGTTTTTCTAGTGGCTATCACTTCTGCCAGGCCTTAAGTGAATTGCAAGCCTTGTCAGTGGAGACTGACTTTATTTCTTTCCACAGGGATAAGGTAGTCCTTAGGACTAATAGGAAGTTTTGCCTAAGGTGGTTTCAGATTTCCATCTTAATCAATCTATCTCCTTCCAGTATTTTCACTGATCACTCCGCTTCGGTGAGAGGAGATTGCACAGCCTGGACGTTAAGAGCTCTTAGTTATTATATAGAGTGTACCAAAGGTCACAGGTTCGAATCCCTCCAACTTTTCTTATACCTATGGTGAGTTGGGAAAGGCAAACCTGCCACTAAGAGATCAATAGCCAGGTGGATTGTCTCTTGTATCCAATTTTGTTATCAGAAAGTGGGCAGAGCCCCGCCCTGGTTTGAGGGCTCATTCTACCAGGGTAGCTCGTCTCTAGCTGCTGCCAGAGATATCCTTTATTAGAGATTTGCCAGGCTGCTACTTGAAAATGGTAACACTTTCACCAAGCATTACTCCCTGGATGTCCAGGCCAGGAGAGATGCTCGGTTTAGCACAGCTGTTCTTCAGAGCCTATTCCCTAAGTAGGTTCTGCCCTCCTCCATGGAGGTACTGCTGTGTATTCTGCTAATGTCTATAATATAGCAAGACTTATGTTGTTTGAAGAAAAATTACTCACCTTAGTAATGTTGTTTCTTCTAATGGAGTCTTGCTATATTATAGACCTCCCAACCTGCCCCTCTCAGAACCTCTACTTGGTGTGGTGCGGGCAACTTAGTGTGCACTACTTATGTCCTGTTAGCATTTTGTCCCTTTGGGACTTTGGGGATGTGTATGTACGCGTGTGTGTGTTTTATTATACTTATGTTCCATTTTCATATTATTAGAATGGTGTTAGTATTTCTGGTCCCCTGACTTGAGTCTTGGGTGTTGGGACCATCAATGGTTGTTATTATTTAGGTAGCCATTTGGCTAGTGTAGGTTACAGCTTCCACACAGACCTTAGTGAGTTTGGCTCGTAAAGATCTGACAGTTCAAGTTTGAAATGACACAGATAGAGCTGCTCTCATGCCAAATTCTATTTTGGAATGGTTTTAACCATTTCACTCCGTGGCAGTTCTAGAGCTGGAACAAACTGCTAATGTCTATAATATAGCAAGACTCCATTAGAAGAAACAACATTACTAAGGTGAGTAATTTTTTCTTGCGTACTGTTGAAATGTCCTTTCAGGACCATCACAGACATATCTGAGATTGAGTGGTCATCCTGAGAGAAGTGTTGTGCCACTGGTTTGTCAGTCATCTTCCTATTAATATCATACCTGTGTGAATTCATTCTAGTGCAGAGTTGCTGTTTCATCCTGTGCGAGGACATTTCCCTGCATTGACTAAGATAAACAACATTGTTTGATGTACATGTATAATTACCCAATATCCTAACTTGTCTGTTTTGTGAGCTAACCACACAGTCTGAGGTGGAAATGTGTTCACAAGTTTTACATCTGCGTTTATTACAGGGTTGTGTTCCATATGATGTCATGGCACTCTGTTCAGGTTCAGGTTTACTCCTAATAATCTGATTGGCTGGTTGTTTAAAAGACAGTAATGGCAGTTCTCGAAAAATACAACTAAGGGTTTCATCCTCACTGATTATTGGGTGTAGGTCCTTAATAATCTTATGTAGAAGTTCAAGGTCAGGATGATTCGTGACTACTAAGGGTACTCTTTTAGTAGTGTCCCTTTCATTATATTGCAGTAAGTGTTCTCTTAGTACTTGTGTAGCATGTTCTCATTAATCTCTTTATGGCCAATTTGGAGGAGGACTTTTTAAGGCACTGTACACACAAACCACTCGCTTACTTCCGTTACATTGATGATTTCTATATAATTTGGACAGAAGGTACTGACACATTAAGGATTTTCATCAGGGACTTAATAATCTGCACCCAACCATTAAGCTTTCCCTGGAATATTCTGCCACCAGTGTTTATTTTGTGGATGCCACTGTCACCATCAAGGATGGAACCCTATATGTATTTACAGGAAACCAACAGATAGACAGAGATGCTTACACAAGAAAAGTAATCACCCGAGTCACACAAAAAAGTCTGTCATATATAGTCAAGCACATCGGTACCACCGTCTCTGTTCAAATGAGGAAGACAGAGATAGACATTTAGTTATGTTGAAAAACATCTTTATTGAGCAGGGACACTCTCCCAGAGAAATTGACAGAGCAGTGGAATTTGTTACACAAGTACCAAGAGAACACCTACTGCAATATAATGAAAGGACCACTACTAACAGAGCACCTTTAGTAGTCACGTATCATCCTGACCTTGAACTCTCATTAGGCTTCCGAAGAAGGACTTGTTGCTCCAAAAGCTAAAGCTCATTATTCTTTTTGTTATATCCTTGTTGGTCCAATGAAAGGTATCAAACCATTTGTTCTGGATTTGTTCTTACTAGGACCAATATAACATTAAACATTTTGTCATCATAATAAGCATAGTGCAAACAAAACCACAGTGGTAGGTGCAGTCGAAAATGTGCTTGCAAAAAAATGGAACAAGATACAGGATGAATAGAGATATCAGTGGTGTCCACATTGTGGGTACACATACAGCAAACCGAGAACAACAACACATTGCATGTAAGTAGTACACAACAGAGTTTTGGGTGGGATAAGGACATTGCTAGGGCATCCAGTCCTTAGGTTTCTAGCAGGAGCAAGGGCCAGGTAGACACAGTGAGTCATTTAGGGCCTTGCAAAAGATCGTGTGACTGGGAGAAAGGCATCAGTTAGGGGGAAGGAAGTTCCAGTAGATTGGAGCATAGACTGTAAAAGCCATCTTTCCCAGGTCAGTGGAGCAATGACAGTGAAAGTCAGGGAGTCCACAGACCTTAGCGAGATGTAGGGAATGGGTGCTGCAGATAGCTTGCTAGGGAAGATGGGAAGCCTGCTTGGAGGTGTTTGTGTGCAAAATGACCCAGAGAAAGAGATTGCTGGCCGACAGGGGAAGGCTAGCCCAGACCAATGTAGAGGAGGCAGTGATGTGTGAGCTTTTGGGAGGCCAATACAAAATGACACACATTATTGTATGTTGTTTTGCATCTAGAGAGGACAGTTTTGTTTGTATCCATAAAAGCCAGAAGACTGTATCTGAGTCCCACCAGGAGATCACCTTGAGTTATCTGAGCTGACTGTTGGACAGCCAGGGAAAGGCAGTGTTTGACCCTACAAGCCAGACCCAGCTTAGTGTTTAGAGATCTACCTGGTAGTTTATTTTCTGCTGGCTGCCACTTGGGGGCAGCAGACCAGTGACACTATATATATATATATATATATATATATACACACACATATACATATATACATATATACACACATATACATATATACATATATATATAGATATATATATATATATATATATATATATATATCTGTATAGAGTCACCAGTCTGCAACCCCAAGTGGTGGCCAGCACAACATACACACCGGGATTTTAGTACCACTGGCTCTCAAGTGAACCATGGGTGGTTCACTTAAGTACCATTGGTACTAAAGTCCCTTATAGTTGTCTTCTGATCAGATCCCCAAACTGTAGCACTGACTCAGAATTAGACCTTTCATTCCAAAGAAAGTGCGGGGTCCTGCCCGTCCAATGGCAGGTGAGGACTCCACTGGGTAAAGGGCATGGTTGAACTCTGTCCAAATGGATTGTTGTTGGAGTTAGTCAGTGTCAAACAATGCTGCACTAGGGGATGTGACCAAGATGGAAACGCTGCTGGCTAGAAAAAGCATGCTGTCACCAAGTGGCTGCGACAGGGGGAGACAATCTCTATGGTCTGGCTCACTCCCTGCCTTTTTTTTTTCCTTTTTAAGTGTTTTGTGGCCTGTGCCTATTTTGTACAGGACTGTATGCCTGGGAATGGGATGGATATTGCATGGCATGGATGGGACAGCAGCAGCAGCAGCAGCACGGTAATGGCCCTTCGTCTCTTGAGCACTCATTCGGACAGACAAGAAGAAGTCAAGACAAGAGAAGAACAACAAGGGAGAGTCGAGTCCTGACTCCTGTTTTTGCAGGTCAGCAGAAGGGAGCTAACAGTCTCAGTAGTGGCAGTGGTACTTCTTTGCTGGCTTTGGCTTTCATTCTGCTTGCAGTGCTTGGTTGCTTATCTTGGGCCCTAGGCAAGTGGGGGGGGGGTGCAACAGCCGCTGCCTAGTGCAGCTCATCTGTGATGTGATTATTGGGTTGGAGGGTTAGCAAGCACTGGAAGATCTGTCAGAAAGACTGGGCGGGGGGTGGGCGCTGTGGAGCCCGAGCAAGATGGAGTCTCTTTGATTTTCTTACTCAGCCACGATTGACAAACTACATCTAATTTACTTATATTAATAGAGATATCGATCAAGGAGAGAGTGGAGGAAGCAGCGGAGAGTTTCCTGATCAAAATGGGTAATCCATGTAAGGATCATCGAGTGGGAACAGCAGCTAAAAGTGGAAATGCCCCGTTGGTACAGGCGACCCGATCTGCACAGGGTAGGCCTGAAGAGAACACTGGGGACAAAGCCGAGGAAACCCTTCAAACCATAGTGGCAAAGCTCTCTAAATTGATCAAGTCAGTGTCTGTATTATCGGATAAATTTGATGGATTGGCAACGAGGGTTACCACACTTGAAGCAACAATAGAAGGTATGCAGATAACAGCATTTGACGCCTCTAAAAGAGCAGACGCAGCTACCGGTGCCGTATCATCTCTGATCAAAGAGTGTGGGCACTGGAAAGCCCGCATTAAGACGTTGGAGAACCAAATTAGAGCCCCAAATGTCAGAATTTTGGGTATGCCAGAAGGTGAAGGAGACAGTCTTCTCCTTTTTCTTCAGGACTTTAAAGTTTTAAAAACCCACCACTTCACCACTCTCTTTTGGTAAATTGTTATGGTTTGTTATCTAAGCGCCAGCATATTAACGCTTTAGAGAATTACTTAAGGTTTTTGCACATTTCTTGTGCTTTAATTAGCAATAGCATGGTATCCAGTACCATATTTTATGGTGCAAGACTTTGGAATACAGATTTCTATCTTATTGTAAGATAATTTCCATGCAGCTCATGGGCTACTTTACAGCATTAGTATTTTGGTAATATTTGAGAAACTAAAATGTAACATTCTCAATGGACTTCCTCCAAAATGATGTATCTGTAAAGCATTAGACAGTTAATATGGATGTTATTAAGAGGAGTGGCACCCTCCATGGATGTAACATTTATTTCTGTGTAATGTCGATGCTTGTTAAGAAACTATATGTTTGTTTCTTCAAAAAATAAAATGTAAAGTTTAAAAAAAAAGAAAGACTGGGCAGTGAAGGAGAGTGCTGAGGCAGCAGAGCTTGTTGTGGTGTAACTATTATTGAGACAGAGTCCTTTAAACTTGTGAGAAATATATAAAAGGCGGAACTCAAGAGTGAGTAGAGAGTCCTAAGGGAAGAATTACATTTACAAATCATTTTGTGACAAATATAATGAAACTGGGGAAGATCATGTCATAAGGTTGAAGGACTGATGAGTGAAAGCCTCCAAACTCACCACAGAGCATGTAAACCCCCAGAGATTCTGAGGTTCTATGGGCCCCCAAACCCCCAACCTTAATATGTCCCCCTTGAGCCTCCCAGTGAACACCAGACTGCTGATTGCTGGTTATAGGGGACCCTGTGTTTTACCTCTGCTCCGGGCCCCACAAGTCTAAAGCTGGCTCTGAGTAGGGATCCATCGTTGCAGGTGATGGTGCATTGTGAGAAAGTTGCACAGGGTTTTGACTTGGAATCAAAGAGCATGGCTTTCATCTTTATACTGTTAAAGGTGAACTTGTTTGTTGATAGCCAAGACTAAGTGAGTGCTAAGGAATCAGAGAGGGATTTTTGGATGGCAGGAACGGTCTGGTCACTGTACTACAAGACTAGATCATCTGCATATAACAAAGAGCTGCATCCAGCAGCAACGTCAGGGAAATCATTGATATAAATGGAGAAAAGGAGCGGGTCTAAGATAGAGCCCTGGGGATCTCCAACAGTCATGTTATTCCAGCTGGAGGTGGCAGAGTGGAGACAAACTTGCTGTTTCAAACAACATGAAGTCTTGCTATATTATGACATATGCAGTGAGTCCCAACCTTCGAACTGCCCCAGAGGTGAAAGAGTTAACTTTCCATGCCAGGCATGGAACGCAGAGCTCGAGCTCGCTTGAAACTCTGTCTGTTGTTCTTCAAACTCAAACTGTCAGATTCTTGACTCCGCCTCACTGAAGAGTCGCTCCGGAGATTTCTCCTTCTGCTCGGTTCATTTTGTCGGTTAAAGTACTGTTTTTCTCGGTTTTCGACCAAAATTAAACTGCAACCGATCGGTTAAGACTCTGTCTGTGGCATTGTGAGTACTAGATAGGTTTTACATTGATTTCTATTCTGTGTGGAACTTGTAAATGGTTTATCGGTTCGGTTCGAACCAATCAAGTTGTTTAAAATAAATTTATCTGTCATTTAGAGTGTGGTTACCGGTTCTTATCGGTTCTTAAAAAAACGGATTTTATTACGTTTTTTTCCACGACCCGTGACACGGTTGGGAACTGATAAGAGGGTCTTACCTGGCGGATTGCCATAAACGGGTAAGTTTGGTTAGGACTGGCACTATGCCTGAGAAACCCAAAAGAAAAACCGGGCCCACTGGGTTTCAACACTGCAGTGTCTGTGGGGAAGTCTTTGCCAAGGCTGACCCCCACACCACCTGTGTTTATTGTCTGGGGTTTGAGAATATTATGAACCGGAGGAGGGGGAAGAGGAGTATGAGGAGAGTGAATGTGGATATGAAAGTCTGGATGTGTCCATTGACCCAGACATCTCCCCAGACAGACCTTCAGGAGTGTCTCCTCCTAGGCTTTCTGAGTCCCCTTCTCATTTTATGTTTTATAAGAAAGTGGCTGAAATCCTCCAGCTCCCCTATGGAGGAGGCTGTGGATGATCAAGAGGAGCCTGACTATGTGGAAATGATGGATATCCCAGAGTCAAGGAGGCTGTCAATTCCTTTGCATAAATCTTTTAGGAAACAGACAGTTAAAATTCTAAAAGCTCCTCACACTATACCCCCTGTTGATAAGAGAATGGACAAGAGGTACACATTGTCAGGCTCTGATACGGAGTTCCTTACACAACAATGCAGCCATGTTGGGGTAGTGCAGGCTGCAGCCTGTGACAAGGCAAATATTCCCTTGGCTTCACACCCCCCTGACAAGGACTCCAGGAGGATTGATGCCATGGCAAAGAAACAGTACATGGCAGCATCCTTGGGACTCAGACAGGCAAATTATATGGCTTATGTTGCTAGATATCAGAAATCCAGATGGGATACTGTTATGGCTCTAGCAAAACAGGTCCCTGGCCAGCTTGCCAAGGAGCTGGAGCAGGTGGCTGCTGATGGTATTGAGGCATCCAAGGTGCAATTTCATGCTGCATTGGACTCTAATGATGTGTCATCAAGAGTCATGGCTACATCTGTGGCACTTCACAGAATGGCTTGGCTCAGATGTACTAGCCTGTCACAGGATACCCAGACTAAGGTCATGGATTTTCCTGTTGTGGGTAATTCTCTGTTTGGGGAGCAGACAGAGAATTACATGAAGAAAATGGATGAGTATAGGACCACCTATAGGAGTGCACAGGCCAAGGAAAGGCAGGCCACTCCTCAAAGGCAGCTTTCCAGGGGTAGGGGCAGGCCTTTTCATAGGCCTTTTTACCAAGCCCAGGCCTCCTCTTCTGCCTACGCCCAGAGGGGGTTCTTTAGAGGGAGAGGCAGACGGGGTACAAACAGGCCTGCTTCCACCCCTCAGCCCAAAGCCCCTGCCAAACAGGCACCCTGATGGGGTTGCCAGGGCTGATTCTCAGCTACCCATAGGGGGCAAGCTGGCTTACTTTGTCCAGGACTGGAAGTCTCTAACATCAGACAAGTGGGTCCTGGAAGTAGTAAGCCAGGGACTGGTTCTCAGTTTCAAAAAATTTCCAAAGATGAGAACCAGATCCTTTCCACCTGCAAATCCATCAGAGGCACTTGCCCTAGAGGCAGAGGTCACTTCTCTCCTGGCTCTCAGAGCCGTGGAAAGGGTTTCACCCTTACACCAGATGGTGACTCTGGGAATTATTCTACCCTCTCTAAGGCCAGGGGACTGGCTAGCGTTCCTGGACCTCAAGGATGCCTACTTCCATATTCTTATCAGAAGCTCCCATCGAAAGTACCTCAGGTTCGAGCTGCCCTCAGGCCATTACCAGTTCAGAGCAATGGCCTTTGGCCTCAGCTCTGCTCCAAGGGTATTCACAAAATGCCTGGCAGTAGCAGTTGCTGCCCTAAGAAGGCAAAAAATTGCCATCTTCCCTTACCTGGATGACTGGCTTATAGTAGACCAGTCTCCAGACCAAGTCAAGTTACATTTACAGATAACTCAGCAACTGCTCACCTCTCTAGGTTTTCTTCTGAATCTTTCAAAGTCAGTTCTAGAACCTGTCCAGCTCCTCACCTTCATAGGCACAGAGCTGAACACAGAAGAAGCCAGAGCCTTCCTTCCTTTGGACAGGGCAATGACCCTGGTCTCTCTGGCCTCCTCCTTCACCCTGCAGGTCTCTCAACCAGCAAGGCATTTTCTACAGCTACTAGGGCACATGGCTGCTTCTGCAGCAGTAGTGCAGGGAGCAAGATTTCAGATGTGGGACATCCAGTTCCATTTGAGAGCCTTTTGGTCTCAAAGGAAAGACCCTCTAACCAAATTGATCCCAGTGACTCGAACCCTGATCCAGGCCTTACAGTGGTGGCAGGATCAGAGCAATCTGAGACAAGGGGTTCCCTTTGTCACTCAGTCTCACTCTTTAATCCTTACTACAGATGCATCCCTCTTGGGGTGGGGAGCTCACATGGGCGACCTCACTACCCAGGGATTGTGGTCCCCTCAGGAATCTCTGCTCCACATCAACCTGTTGGAACTCAGAGCAGTTTTTCTAGCACTGCAAGTTTTTTCCAAATCTGTTCAGAACAAAGTTGTACAGGTCAGAACAGACAACACCACCACAATGTGGTACATCAACAAGCAAGGGGGCACTTGGTCTACAGCCTTGTGCACCAAAGCAATGAAGTTGTGGTCTCTGGCTTACTCTCTGAACACCTCCCTTACAGTAGTTCACCTCCCAGGCAAGGACAATGTCCTAGCAGATGCTCTCAGCAGGATTTCCCAGGGCCATCACGAATGGTCACTGGACCCCCTGGTCCTGGAGGTGATATTTGCCAGATGGGGCACCCCACAGATAGATCTTTTTGCAGCCCCAGACAATCACCAACTTCCCCTTTTTTGCTGAAGGCCCCCAGTGTTGGGCTCAGTCCCTCTGGATGCCTTAGTCCTCAATTGGGAAGGGAAGTTTCTCTATGCTTTCCCCCCTTCCCTCTCCTGTTCAAAGTGTTAGTCAAAATCAGATCTCAATCCTGCAAGATGATCCTGATTGCCCCAGATTGGGCCAGACAACGCTGGTATCCACTCCTACTGTCCTTAGTAGTCCATCTTCCCCTGTGTCTTCCCAGGAATCACAACCTGTTAACCTGTGCTCAGGGGAGGGTTTGGTACCCGAACCTCAAATCTCTCAATCTCAAGGCCTGGCTCTTGAAGAGTTAGAGTTTGCTGATCTACACCTCTCCCAAGGTGTAATGGATATACTAAAGGCTTCTAGAAAGCCTTCCACCAGGGCTACCTATAATTCCAAATGGAAGAGGTTTTCCATATGGTGCTCTGGGAAGCATATTTCCCCAGAATCTGCTGATTTACCCACAGTCCTGGATTATATGGTCCATTTAAATACCTTGGGGCTGAGACCAGCTACCCTAAAAGTACATTTGGTAGCTGTGTCTGCTTTTATTTCAGCAGGTAAACCCTCTTCTCTTTCAGCTCATCCTGTATTTTCCAAGTTTTTTAAGGGATTGCTTCACACCAACCCTCCATTCAGGGACCCTGCCCCTGCCTGGGATCTTAACGTTTGCATTGCTCAGCTTATGCAACCCCCCTTTGAGCCTTTGTCATCAGCAAAGCTGAAGTTCTTGACTTGGAAGACTGAGTTTCTGGTAGCCATCACTGCTGCCAGACGCATAAGTGAATTACAAGCTTTGTCAGTGGAGCCTGACTTTATCTCCTTTCATAGAGATAAGGTGGTCCTCAGGACTAACAGGAAGTTCCTGCCTAAGGTGGTTTTAGATTTCCACCTTAATCAATCTATATCTCTTCCAGTGTACTTCACTGACCATTCCTCCTCTGGCAAGAGGAGGTTGCACAGCTTAGATGTGAAGAGAGCCCTTAGTTACTACATAGAGTGTACCAATGGTCACAGGTTTGACTCCCTCCAACTGTTCCTCACTTATGGTGAGGTTAGTAAAGGGAAACCTGCCACTAAAAGATCCATTGCCAGGTGGATTGTCTCTTGTATCCAGTTCTGTTATGAAAAGCTGGATAAGGTTCCTCCCTCAGGCCTGAGGGCTCACTCTACCAGAGGTACAGCTGCTTCCCTGGCTGCTGCCAGGGACATCCCTATTCTAGAGATATGTCAAGCAGCTACCTGGAAAACAGTTCACACTTTTACCAAGCATTACTCCCTGGACATCTAGGCTAGGAGTGATGCTCGGTTTGGCACAGTTGTGCTTCAGAGCGTATTTCCTAAGTAGGTTCTGTCCCTCCTCCATGGAGGTACTGCTGTGTAGTCTGCATATGTCATAATATAGCAAGACTTCATGTTGTTTGAAGAAAAAATTACTCACCTTAGTAATGTTGTTTCTTCTAATGGAGTCTTGCTATATTATGACCTCCCCCCTGCCTGCCCTCTCTCAGAACCTCTGTTTTTGGGATGTGGGTGGGCAGTGTAGTGTTGGCACTTAGTAGATGCCCACCTTGTTGTTTTCACCCTCCTTTTTTGGGGTGACTTGGTGTTGTGTTTTATTTTTGGGTCTCCTGACTTGAGTCTTTGTTTTGGGACCAAAAATGTGTTTTTATGTTTAGTAGCCAGTTGGCTAGTGTAGGTTACAGCTTCCACACAGGACCTCAGTGAGTTTAGCTCGTAAAGATCTGACGGTTTGAGTTTGAAGAACAATAGACAGAGTTTCAACCGAGCTTGAGCTCTGCGTTCCATGCCTGGCATGGAAAGTTAACTCTTTCATATCCAGAGCAGTTCAAAGGTTGGGAATCACTGCATATGTCATAACATAGCAAAACTCCAATAGAAGAAACAACATTACTAAGATGAGTAATTTTTTCTTCTGTTCATTACCTCCCCTCATTGTGTAATCTTCCCCATGGTTCCTGTTTCCCAGGTGCATTATTTTTCACTGAAAAGAAGTGCAAAATAATGCACCTGGGAAACAAGAACCCGGGGAAGATTACACAATGGGGGGGAGGTAGTAACAACAACAAAAAAGGAAAGGGACCTGGGGGTAATCATATCAGATTACCTTAAGGTTAGCAAGCAATGTGAGAAGGCAGTAGGGAGGGCTGGGGGTATACTAGGATGCATAGGAAGAGGCATCACCAGCAGAAAACAGGAAGTTGTTATCCCTCTGTACAGACAGTTGGTGAGACCCCATCTGGAGTACTGTGTCCAGTTCTGGAGACCCCATCTCCGCAAGGACATAGACAGGATGGAGGCAGTCCAGAGGAGGGCAACTAAAATGGTACAGGGTCTGCAAGGGAAGCCGTACGAGGAGAGACTAAAGGAACTTAATATGTATACCCTTGAGGAAAGAAGGGAGAGGGGGGACATGATAGAAACTTTTAAATACCTCAGTGGAATCAACAAAGTCCAGGAGGGTAGCATCTTTCAGAAAAGAGACATGCAAGAACAAGAGGACACAATTTAAAAGATAGAGGGGGAGTTCAGGGGCAATGTGAGGAAGTATTTTTTCACAGAGAGGGTAGTGGTTGCATGGAACAGCCTTCCTGAGGAGGTTAATGGGGTCTAAAACTGTGGGAGAATTCAAGAATGCATGGGACAGACATAAGGCAATTCTTGTGAGGGGGTAGGAAGAAATAGGCTGTTGGTTAACTAGGAACTGCGGCCTATCCTGTAGGTAGGGAAATGGGCAGACTAGGTGGGCCAAGTGGTCCTTATCTGCTGTCAAAGTCTATGTTTCTATGAGGTAGCTGGAGAACCAAAAATTTGCATGGTGAACCAGGAATTTGCAGGTGGGGAAACACCAAGGGAGGCAAGTAAGGTTTTGAAGAGCGAGTAACTAACCAGATCAAACACCTTTGTAAGGTTAATAAACACTGCATCAATTAGGAGTCCAGAATCCAGTCTTAAGCTGATATCATTTGTCAGGTTGGCCAGGGCTGTACAGGTGCCATGTTTTTTCCTAAAATTGTGCTCTGGGGGAGACAGGAGATTGTATTGGCAACATAATCATTTATCTGTGATGCTATGATCCTCTCAAGGACTTTAGAGAGTACCGAGAGTATGGCAATGGGGCAATAGTTGTCCATGAGTCTGTGATCACCTGCCTTAAAAATGGGTGATTTGGGCAATTTTCCAGATATCAGGGAAAACCCCAGTGGAAAGGGAGAGACTTTCTAGATAGGGGCCGCTATGAAGGGGGCTGGAATCTTCAGCAGCTTTAGTTCCAGGCCATTGAACCCAGAGTTGTTGTCAGGTGTGATACAGAGTAGTAGATTTTTCACCTCCACCATATTCAAAGATCAAAGGTAGAAGGAGTGAAGCATGGTGCAGCAGAGGGTGTGTGGCAGATGCCAAGGCCCCAGGGCTGGCGTCAGCAATTTCAGTGAAAGTTTGATGAACCCGCAGGTATGTGAAATGGCGTTGGGGCATTTTCTTTTTCTACTGCTGGGGAAGTTCTTATCCTGTAATTATTTTTGCACTCCGCTTTTAACTTTTTGATCCAATGAAGTGTCAATATTTTACTCCTAAAAATGGAGTATTGTCTCATCTTCAGTGCAAAGACAGGTGTAGGGTCTTTCTCCTCTCTGCAGTGATACAGAGTAGTAGATTTTTCACCTCCGCCATATTCACAGGTCGAAGGTAGAAGGAGTGGACCACGGTACGGCAGAGGGTGGAAGGTGTGTGGCAGATGCCAAGGCCCCAGGGCTAGCATCAGTAATTTCAATGAAAGCTGAGAGGTCAGAAAATTTGCAGATGAATGCATCTGTGAATGTAGCAGGGTTGTTACAATTTATACCATTGATGAGAATGTCAGACAGTGGGGCTGTTTTGGACTCTACAAGTAAGTGTGTGAGTGTTTTGTTGTTCACTGTCTTTCAACTGTGCTAACTTTGCCCTTTGTAGTGTGAATGACCATGCTACTGTTGTTATTAGTTCAGCATGCTGCTGTATTGTGCTTTCTGCCAAGCAGAAAAGTGTGATTACATTATTCCCATTGTTTGCTTGGGTTACCTATTCAACAGCACCATGGTTACAGAATCATATCTGGAATGCTTGTTTTATGGCTGGGCTCAGTCTTATCTTGCAGATTTGATAGTTAATCACAATCTCATACCTAGTGGCCTATAAACATTGTAGCTGACGATTACTATTTAGTAAGTCAAAATTGGCACTTGAACAGTTTATTACTTAGTATTATGCCTGGCTGTAAATATACTACTGTCTCAAATTCCTCTTTGTCAACCCTGTTGGCAATTAAGACCAACCCTTCCAAACTTCTGTTTAAATTGTTTTAGTCCTAATGATAGCATTTTTGATTTTTGTTTTAACTGGGATATTCTAAACAAATACTATTCGTGACAAATATGCCCAAATACTGCACTTTTTACAAATACAAATACGGCTGCTAAATATTTGGTATTTGTGCTGGATCATATAAAGTGTTACTAGACCTTGACTAAGGCCAGTGTGACATACATACAACTATCACAGTTCATAACATCAGTGCATATTTTATTGATACTTCTGTATATTGTGTTGGATTCGTTCTCAGACTTAGGCAACTGAGTCTTCCCTAAGCCATGGAAAAGATATTGAGCCTTCCTCAAGTACTGATGTAATCTTGAGATTTCATATAGAAAACTAGAATACTTTGCACAGTACATTAAGAATAAAGTGAAACTCCTTTAGTTGGCTCTCATTTTATTATCTTATTGTAACTGCAACCCCCTTATAACTCTTGTCCCCTAACAAGAGTACCTGTTCTGCTATTTTGACTCTCAAAACTTGGTTACCCCTTGTTGCAATATCTTCATGGATCAGACTGCTTTCTCTATCTGGAATAATCTTTCTACCCACCTTTGCCTCTCCCTGACTTACGCTGCTCTAAAGCAACTTCTCAGGGATCCTTTTGCCCCCTTCTGCTCTGGCTTCTTGTACCTCTCTGCTTAACCCTTGTATTTGGGCTGTTCTGCCACCAGTCTGATTGGTCAGTTGTTACCTCTCATTATTTGTTCATTGTTCGTATTTGGTTGCACCATTGTTCATTTTGAATTACTTGGCTGCTTTGCAGTTACCTTTCAACTTGTATTCACTCCCTACCCTTCCTCTCCGGATACACTTAAAATTAGCCATGTCTAAGTATGTCTTTCCTGGTCACCAGCTTGTAAATAAATTCACTTACTATGGTCTTCTTTCAGTATGCCTCATCCCTTCACACAAAATATCTGAAACGAGTGACTAAAATATAATACTTTTTCAAACTTGCTTGGGCATCTCCTGGAATAGGTTGTGGCTTCCACAAGGAGGCTAGCATCACCATTTGAGGAATCCTGTTTTATTGAATTCTCTCAAACCTTTGGTTGTGGTCCATAATTAACAACAGAAAGAAGTCTGAAATGTAAAAAGTATATATTCACAAACACTAATATGAAGCAAATACAAAATAGATACAAATAAAAAATATCAGAAACAAAAATACAAAGATCAAAAATCATGCACAGGCCTAGTTTTGACATGTAAATTTCTTTGAAATAAGACTTCAGAATCAGGTGTAGGCACTACTTAAAATCCATAGGGTCCCATATTCAGAGCTCTCTGATTGTTCCTTGCAAAGTACCAAATTATCCTGAGCTGTGAGTGTCCTAAACATGTTTACATATACAGTAGCTCAGACAGCAAAGTAGACAAGACAACACCAAATTGTGTGCTTGGCACAAAGTACAGCACCCTACTGACCACTGCGATGTGTGTTTTACTTGTAAAGACAGGACTTATAAGGAACAAACTGAGTTAGGGCATCCCAAACCAGTCAGTGCTCATGCGCTATCTTGTTATATTCAAAAGCTCCCATACAAATGACGTCTACCCATACAGGGTGCTAAGAGCTCATTTACATCTAATTTTAGCCTCAATACAATGTGCTGAGCAATCTTCTGCTGCTTGGATTGCATGATAGCTGCATGGTCTGCAATGGTGCTGTTGTAAGCACACACCCCACAAAAAAGTGAAGTTTCCTCCTTTGCCTGATCCCCATTAGGTTAACTAATATATTCTCTAGTGTTTCTGGGGTATCTCCTACCTCCACCTGATTCCCATTGGCATATAGGAAATATTCCCTGGTATTCAGTGTTACCCCCACCCTCAACCAGTTCCTATTAGAATATAGAAAATATTTCCTGGTGTCCCGTGGTACCCCTCATCCTGAACTGATCTCTGTTAGCATATAGACAATATTCCCTGGTGTCTAGTGTTACTCCACCCTCACCTGATTCTAGCTGGTATATCTAAAAGATTCCCTGGTGTCCAGTGGTTTCCCCACTCTAACCTGATAGCTGTTGGCATATATAAAAGATTCCTTGGTGTTGAGTGGTCCCTCTCCCCTCCTGACAACCTCCTGCCCCCCCCATGCCAATGCAGCACCTCCACAACTCCAAAACAGTGGCTAGCATTTACCCACCTTTCACCTCTCTGGCCAACCACCACCTGCTACACACAAGTCCTCCTGTATCACTGTACAAAGAGCTATAACGATACAGGACTTATGGCAGTAAAATAAAGTGCATTTAAAGCTGTACTGTGCATGCATGCCGACTTAGTTTATTTTCCACAAAAGCTTTAATTTAGTCAGAACTTTGTCAGTTGTCAAGTTTTTTGCACCAAACTTGGCTGAAGTCTTATGGAACAACCCCTTCAAACAACATGAAGTCTTGCTATATTATGACATACGCAGTGAGTCCCAACCTTCGAACTGCTCCGGAGGTGAAAGAGTTAACTTTCCATGCCACGCATGGAATGCAGAGCTCGAGCTCAGTTGAAACTCTGTCTGTTGTTCTTCAAACTCAAACCATCAGATTCTTTACTCCGCCTCATTGAACAGTCGCTCCGGAGATTTCTCCTTCTGCTCGGTTCATTTTGTCAGTTAAAGTATTGTTTTTCTTGGTTTTCGACCTAAATTAAACCACAACCAGTCGGTTCAGACTCTTTCTGTGGTATTGTGAGTACTAGATAGATTTTACATCGATTTCTATTCTGTGTGGAACTTGTAAACGGTTTATTGGTTCGGTTTGAACCGATCAAGTTGTTTAAAATATATTTATCTGTCATTTAGAGTGTGGTTACCGGTTCTTATCGGTTCTAAAAAAAATGGACTTTATTACGTTTTTTTCCACGACCCGTGACACGGTTGGGAACCGATAAGAGGGTCTTACCTGGCAGATTGCCATAAACGGGTAAGTTTGGTTAGGACTGGCACTATGTCTGAGAAACCCAAAAGAAAAACCGGGCCCACTGGGTTTCAACACTGCAGTGTCTGTGGGGAAGTTTTTGCCAAGGCTGACCCCCACACCACCTGTGTTTATTGTCTGGGGTTTGACCACCTCAATGCAGACTGCCACATTTCTAAAAATTTTCCTGCAGCTACCCTAGAAAAGAGAGTTGGTAGGCTCAGGGAAAGGGAGGCCAAAAAGTCCGCTGAACCGGATGGCCAGCCCGGTTCAGTTCCAACCGAACCGGAGGGAGTGCCCTCTGATCAGGGCCAGACTTCCTCGGGCAAAAGGAGATCCGACTCAGAGGAGTCGGTTCCAGCAAAAAGGACTAGGAAATCAGCTGGTGTGGAGCCAAAACTTTCCTCTCCAACTGCTGAAGAAATAGCCAAAGCAATTAAAATTGTCCAGTCGCTTTCCCCGGTTCCGACCGAACCGGCATCATCAGGTAAGCGTCCGGTTTGGCTGGTTCCGCCGGTTCAAGAGTATGATGTAGAAGAATAATATGAACCGGAGGAGGGAGAAGAGGAGTATGAGGAGAGTGAATGTGGATATGAAAGTCTGGATGTGCCCATTGACCCGGACATCTCCCCAGACAGACCTTCAGGAGTGTCTCCTCCTAGGCTTTCTGAGTCCCCTTCTCATTTTATGTTTTATAAGAAAGTGGCTGAAACCCTCCAGCTCCCTATGGAGGAGGCTGTGGATGATCAAGAGGAGACTGACTATGTGGAAATGATAGATATCCCAGAGTCAAGGAGGCTGTCTATTCCTTTGCATAAATATTTTAGGAAACAGACAGTTAAAATTCTAAAAGCTACTTACACTATACCTCCTGTTGATAAGAGAATGGACAAGAGGTACACATTGTCAGGCTCTGATATGGAGTTTCTTACACAACAATGCAGCCATGTTGGGGTAGTGCAGGCTGCAGCCTGTGACAAGGCAAATATTCCCTTGGCTTCACACCCCCCGGACAAGGACTCCAGCAGGATTGATGCCATGGCAAAGAAACAGTACATGGCACCATCCTTGGGACTCAGACAGGCAAATTATATGGCTTATGTTGCTAGATATCAGAAATCCAGATGGGATACTGTTATGACTCTAGCAAAACAGGTCCCTGGCCAGCTTGCCAAGGAGCTGGAGCAGGTGGCTGCTGATGGTATTGAGGCATCCAAGGTGCAATTCCATGCTGCAGTGGACACTAACGATGTGTCATCAAGAGTCATGGGTACATCTGTGGCACTTCGCAGAATGGCTTGGCTCAGATGTACTAGCCTGTCACAGGATACCCAGACTAAGGCCATGGATTTTCCTGTTGTGGGTAATTCTCTGTTTGGGGAGCAGACAGAGAATTACATGAAGAAAATGGATGAGTATAGGACCACCTATAGGAGTGCACAGACCAAGGAAAGGCAGGCCACTCCTCAAAGGCAGCTTTCCAGGAGCAGGGGCAGGCCTTTTCATAGGCCTTTTTACCAAGCCCAGGCCTCCTCTTCTGCCTATGCCCAGAGGGGGTTCTTTAGAGGGAGAGGCAGATGCGGTACAAGCAGGCCTTCTTCCACCCCTTAGCCCAAAGCCCCTGCAAAACAGGCACCCTGATGGGGTTGCCAGGGCCGATTATCAGCTAACAGTAGGGGACAGGCTGGCTTACTTTGTCCAGGACTGGAAGTCTCTAACATCAGACAAGTGGGTACTGGAGGTAGTAAGCCAGGGACTGGTTCTCGGCTTCAAAAAATTTCCAAAGATGAGAACCAGATCCTTTCCACCTGCAAATCCGTCAGAGGCACTTACCCTAGAGGCAGAGGTCTCTTCCCTCCTGGCTCTCAGAGCTGTGGAAAGGGTTCCACCCCTACACCAGGGCAAAGGGTTGTACTCCAGGTACTTTCTTACCCCAAAAAAGACAGGAGAATGGCGGCCCATCCTGGATCTCAGATATTTAAACAAGCACCTTTTAAAACCAAAATTCAAAATGGTGACTCTGGAATTATTCTACCCTCTCTAAGGCCAGGGGACTGGCTAGCGTCCCTGGACCTCAAGGATGCCTACTTCCATATTCTCATCAGAAGCTCCCATCGAAAGTACCTCAGGTTCGAGCTGCCCTCAGGCCATTACCAGTTCAGAGCAATGGCCTTTGGCCTCAGCTCTGCTCCAAGGGTATTCACAAAATGCCTGGCAGTAGCAGTTGCTGCCCTAAGAAGGCAAAAAATTGCCATCTTCCCTTACCTGGACAACTGGGTCATAGTAGGCCAGTCTCCAGACCAAGTCAAGTTACATTTACAGGTAACTCAGCAACTGCTCACCTCTCTAGGTTTTCTTCTGAATCTTTCAAAGTCAGTTCTAGAACCTGTCCAGCTCCTCACCTTCATAGGCGCAGAGCTGAACACAGAGGAAGCCAGAGCCTTCCTTCTTTCCTTTGGACAGGGCAAGGACCCTGGTCTCTCTGGCCTCCTCCTTCACCCTGCAGGTCTCTTGACCAGCAAGGCATTTTCTACAGCTCCTGGGGCACATGGCTGCTTCTGCAGCAGTGGTGCAGGGAGCAAGATTTCAGATGTGGGACATCCAGTTCCATTTGAGAGCCTTTTGGTCTCAAAGGAAAGACCCTCTAACCAAATTGATCCCAGTGACTCGAACCCTGATCCAGGCCCTACAGTGGTGGCAGGATCAGAGCAATCTGAGACAAGGGTTCCTTTGTCACTCAGTCTCCTCCTTAATCCTTACTACAGATGCATCCCTCTTGGGGTGGGAGCTCACATGGGCGACCTCACTACCCAGGGATTGTGGTCCCCTCAGGAATCTCTGCTCCACATCAACCTGTTGGAACTCAGAGCAGTTTTTCTAGCACTGCAAGTTTTTACCAAATCAGTTCAGAACAAAGTTGTACAGGTCAGAACAGACAACACCACCACAATGTGGTACATCAACAATCAAGGGGACACTCGGTCTACGGCCTTGTGCACTGAAGCAATGAAGTTGTGGTCTCTGGCTTACTCCCTGAACACCTCCCTTACAGTAGTTCACCTCCCAGGCAAGGACAATGTCCTAGCAGATGCTCTCAGCAGGATTCCCAGGGCCATCACGAATGGTCACTGGACCCCCTGGTCCTGGAGGTGATATTTGCCAGATGGGGCACCCCACAGATAGATCTTTTTGCAGCCCCAGACAATCACCAACTTCCCCTTTTTTGCTGCAGGCCCCCAGTGTTGGGCTCAGTCCCTCTGGATGCCTTAGTCCTCAATTGGGAAGGGAAGTTTCTTTATGCTTCCCCCCTTCCCTCTCCTGTTCAAAGTGTTAGTCAAAATCAGATCTCAATCCTGCAAGATGATCCTGATTGCTCCAGATTGGTCCAGACAACCCTGGTATCCACTCCTACTGTCCTTAGTAGTCCATTGTCCCCTGTGTCTTCCCAGGAATCACAACCTGTTAACCTGTGCTCAGGGAGGTTTGGTACCAGACCTCAAATCTCTCAATCTCAAGGCCTGGCTCTTGAAGAGTTAGAGTTTGCTGATCTACACCTCTCCCAAGGTGTAATGGATATACTAAAGGCTTCTAGAAAGCCTTCCACCAGGGCTACCTATAATTCCAAATAGAAGCGGTTTTCCATATGGTGCTCTGGGAAGCATATTTCCCCAGAATCTGCTGATTTACCCACAGTCCTGGATTATATGGTCCATTTAAATGCCTTGGGGCTGAGACCAGCTACCCTAAAAGTGCATTTGGCAGCTGTGTCTGCTTTTATTTCAACAGGTAAACCCTCTTCTCTTTCAGCTCATCCTGTATTTTCCAAGTTTTTTAAGGGATTGCTTCACACCAACCCTCCATTCAGGGCCCCTGCCCCTGCCTGGGATCTTAACGTTTGCATTGCTCAGCTTATGCAACCCCCCTTTGAGCCTTTGTCTTCAGCAGAGCTGAAGTTCTTGACTTGGAAGACTCTGATTCTGGTAGCCATCACTTCTGTCAGATGCATAAGTGAATTACAAGCTTTGTCAGTGGAGCCTGATTTTATCTACTTTCATAGAGATAAGGTGGTCCTCAGGACTAACAGGAAGTTCTTGCCTAAGATGGTTTCAGATTTCCACCTTAATCAATCTATATCTCTTCCAGTGTACTTCACTGACCATTCCTCCTCTGGCAAGAGGAGGTTGCACAGCTTAGATGTGAAGAGAGCCCTTAGTTACTACATAGAGTGTACCAATGGTCACAGGTTTGACTCCCTCCAACTGTTCCTCACTTATGGTGAGGTTAGTAAAGGGAAACCTGCCACTAAAAGATCCATTGCCAGGTGGATTGTCTCTTGTATCCAGTTCTGTTATGAAAAGCTGGATAAGGTTCCTCCCTCAGGCCTGAGGGCTCACTCTACCAGAGGTACAGCTGCTTCCTGGCTGCTGCCAGGGACATCCCTATTCTAGAGATATGTCAAGCAGCTACCTGGAAAACAGTTCACACTTTTAGCAAGCATTACTCCCTGGATATCCAGGCTAGGAGTGATGCTCGGTTTGGCACAGCTGTGCTTCAGAGCCTATTTCCTAAATAGGTTCTGTCCCTCCTCCATAGAGGTACTGCTGTGTAGTCTGCATATGTCATAAGATAGCAAGACTTCATGTTGTTTGAAGAAAAAATTACTCACCTTAGTAATGTTGTTTCTTCTAATGGAGTCTTGCTATATTATGACCTCACCCCAGCCTGCCCCTCTCAGAACCTCTAATTTTGGGAGGTGGGTGGGCAGTGCAATGTTGGCACTTCATTGATGCCCACTTTATTTTTCACCCTTTCTAGGGTGCTTAGGTGTTATTCTTATCTTTTCTTTCTTGAATCCCCCGACTTGAGTCTTTGTTTTGGGATCAAGAACAAAAATGTGTTTTTGTAGTTAGTAGCCAGTGGCTAGTGTAGGTTTACGGCTTCCACACAGAACCTTAGTGAGTTTTTGCTCATAAAGATCTGACAGTTTAAGTTTGAGCTACAACAGACAGAGTGTTCAACCGAGCTCGCGCTCAAGATTCCATGCCCTGCATGGAAAGTTAACTCTTTCACCTCTGGAGCAGTTCTAACCTGGGGTTATACTGCATATGTCATAATATAGCAATACTCCATTAGAAGAAACAACATTACTAAGGTGAGTAATTTTTTCTTCCTGTAGTTGGATTTACTTGGGTGCCCCTGTGCAGAGTAGCCAAACCTAGGTCCCTTGTGCCAGGTAACCTCATC
Organism: Neoceratodus forsteri; assembly: GCA_016271365.2. Lineage (NCBI taxonomy): Eukaryota > Metazoa > Chordata > Ceratodontiformes > Ceratodontidae > Neoceratodus > Neoceratodus forsteri. The sequence continues at coordinate 1,193,093,007 of CM057453.1, forward strand.
CTTCCCCGAACCCATGTCCCCCACCAGGTATTGCTGCCAAATGCCAACAGCATGCCACCTGTTGTTTTAGTAAAAATGCAGGGGTGGGGGCCCCTATGTTACAAAAATGGAGGCACCGCTTTGGATTTGTCAGGGAAGGAAGGTGCTTGGGCTAGTGGGCTAGCGTTTTGGCTATCTGGCAGTCGGTAGCCCAAAAAAGTTGAAGCAATTTCCCTAGTGTGTTGCTGTGTGCTGTGAATCTTGTGCTGCTGTTTAAAAAATGCCAACTGTTTACCAAGGAGCTGTAAAGCCAAAGTGTGTGTCCTTGTCCTGCATCAAAAAAGTTTACAGCGTTTTTGTCAGTTTTAAAATGAATTTCTGTGAAGGAAAGTGTGGAAGTCTAGGGAAAGCAACAGAGAAATTATGCCCTGGATGTTGGAAATGCTTTCTATGCAATACTAGAGACTGCAGAGTTAATGGCAATGTTACATGGTTGAAATGGGCTCCTGCCGTGGAGTCAGTTGGGAAAAAAAAAAGTGCATCTTTTCAGTTTAAATTTGCCTGCTTGACGATCGCCATGAGGAGAGGAGCCCTTGTGATTAAGAAGAGGCTCATTTGCATGGCGTCGTGTGGTTGATCAGTTTGCCATTAGTCCCGGCCCTCAGCCAGCTCTTCTGTGATTGCCTCAGCATTCGAGAGGGAGACAGAGAGTAGTGCATGTACTGGCAGTGGAGGAGCGTTCGCGAAGTGTTCAAAGTGCTGTAAACAGTAAAAAGTGACTTTCTAGTTAAAAATCGGGCTCAACCCACCAATCGATCATGGGATCAGTGAATTGTGTGGTTAATACTACGATCGCGAAGACTGCCCGCCCGTTTGCATTCTGAGGCCTTCAAAAATCTGGCTGCAGGCCGTTTTACCCCATTGCAGCCATCTGCTACAATAACAGTGAGTAAACGAATTAAAACTGCTCAAATCAGTGATTTTCAGTAATGCCATATAAAATGTGTGTGCAGCTGTATAGTCGCTTTGCAAGTAGCGATTGTGTGATGTCCTGCTGGCAAGTGCAAGTCTGTAAAGCCATTGAATGTGTGCATAGCAATGAAAGTAGCCTCAGTTTAAAGTCTGCAGCCAGAGAGAGACTGTGGGTTGTAAAAAAGTGCAACACTAGTAGAAACAGGCAATCCTGTGCTGAAACCTGAAGTTAAAGGGACTGTAATTAAATTAATGTTGCCAGCATGTGAAAAGTCCAAGGAAAATCCTGTAAATGTGTGAACAGCCAGAACAGAGCAAGTTGTGCAGTCTGAGTAAAGTTATTAGTAGCTGATGTAAATCGGGTGCGAGTGGCTTGACCAGAGTCTGATTGTTGATGCACAGGAGTGCTGCCGCCGCCATTACAGGGTGGGGTGGTAAAGTAAACACAGCAGCAGAGGAGCCATTTTAAAGCTACAGACTGTGTTCATTAAAGTGGGACTTTCAGTTACAGTGAACTTTTGTTTATTTTTCTGCAGTTATGGCCTCAGGACCAGCTCGTTACCCGGATCATGCCCGGGTTGCAGTAACAGCAGCAGTAAATAGATTAAGAGATATTGAAAATTGGTGCTATAGAGGGCAACTCCCTCCTGATGTGGCAGTTCCTAATTATCCAGTGCATGTATGCCAGTTGTGCTTGAGTGCTGGAAGGGATGTCTTCATGATTCCTCGCTGTGCTGGATGTCTACAGAAATATGGCTTGTATAAAGTGCCTCAAATTCATTTGGCTCCCACATGGACACGACTTCAAGAATCTGCAGTTGGCAGCACACAGCATCAGGTGGAGCCTGTGGAGGAAGGTCCCTCGGAGGAGTGTGGCACAAAGTTAGAGAGTGCAGAATTAAAGACTGAATCTGAAATTGAAGCATTGGATGCTGGATCTCAAAAAGCAAGTTCAGATAAAGCATTAGTAGTCCCCTGGGTGGGGGGGGCCTAGCCTAAGTCTCGAAGGTGAAGATGAGATGCGGGAGGCCTTTGAATGGAAGGTGTTGACCTCTGCTCCCAGTGATGAATGGATAGTCTCGGGGGTGAGAACTACTGCTCACTCCTGGGCTCAGATCCTCAGTGAAGATGAAGATGAGGGGGAACCTATGTGGCCTTGTGAGAAAGGAATGGGTACACAACCTCAAGATCTTGCCTCGGAGGAATGTGTTCAAGAAGGTGGTGATGCCACTGCCCTGGCTTCACCAGCAGAAGAAGAAGAAGTCAGGGATCTGTTTTTAATTTCATTGAGGACGCGAAGCTGGCAGAACCAGGACTGGCCACCCCCAAGCCAGGCCAGCAGTCTCAGATTGACCAAAGCAAGTAAAGAGGAGAGACTGGTTCATAGAAAGGCCAATTAAATCTTTGGTATGACCTTTCCTACCTTTCCTCGGAAAGTCTGGAAGGAGATTGAGAACTGCAGGAAATCCTGGACCTGGGATGAAGCAATGAAACATGTGCATCCTAGGGCTAACTGGCATGTAAAGAATAGACTGTTCCACGAAAAGTATACACAGTGGAAGAGAGGCAGGACACTGTTTATGGACAGAGTGAGAATAGTGGACGGAGAGGGACGTGAAGTCTCCCACTGTGTGAGTTATGTGCATCCAGATGGAGTAATAATTCAAGCCCCTGACCCCCTCTACTATTGGCCTCAGTGCAAGGACCTCCCAGTAATTAAGCCCGTGCCTACAAAATGGAGAGCCGAGCAGTGGTAGTCAATACTGCCACGTCTAGACTGTGAAGTGCCCTTATTGAACTGCCAATATGAATAAACCAGGAATCAGGTGCCCCATATTCATCAGTCCACAGTGTACTGTCTTGTTCAGCAACCATCTACTGGCACCACCAGGTGACTTCAGATCCAGAAAGGACACCAGCCCAGTCTGTTTCCTGTTCATCGCCTGGTAATCGGATGACACCAGACCAGCTGTTTTTCCTTTTGTTCCTGTTCTAAGGTTCCTTCTCCAGTTATGACATCAGCCCAGTTGTTTCCAGATGTGCACTCCTGTGGGTTCCCGGAAGATGTCCGCCCAGCTGTATCAGAAGAAATGCTGCCGGAGAGTCTTCGGAAGGGACCAGGTTTGTGAAATCCGAATACTTCAAGAGGCTGGTAAGTCCGAAAAAATCTTTTTATTCTATCTTTATGACATTGTAATACACACCCTACATTACAGACTTCAAAAGTGTGTGAACTGTCCGCAAAGACTCTCCCTTTCGGGATTAATGCCTTAAAGAACTATGTTTCACTGGGCTCCGGCCCAGGAGAGACTCTTTAATGGACTGGCCTTTGGGCCTTGTGGTCACTAATTGGGACTTTTAGGGCATTCTATCCCCCCAAAAGGTGTATTGTTACCAATGTCATTACTGTACTTTAATATAAATACTGTTTTTCTACCTTTTTTCTAAAAAAAAAAATTTCTTTTTTGGGATTGTTCAGTGTTTTGTTTTTTCTGTATGGTAAGGGTTGTTGTTGTCGTTGTTGTTTAGATAGACTGTACATGCAGATTAGGATGTGTTTTTTTTTTTGTCTTTTCTTACAGGTGTTCCTGGAAGACAGAAGAGAAGACAAGAAGAGGAGGAGGGGCTCATTGGAGTTCCTCGTCAATGCTTATGGTGTAGAATTTAAATGTACTGTGTTATTATTGCTAATGGTTGTGAGTTGCAGGCTGCCCAAGGTCGGGGAGGTCCCGGGTTTGTTTTGTTTGGGATGTTATATTAAGAGGCAGATAGTTTCCCTAGAGGTTGGGGGATAGACAGGCTGTGGTCCTCAGTGGCCATAGGGACTGCAGTGCTGATCTATCAGGGCTATACTCTGGGCGGTTCTACAGAGCCACTAAGTGTCCATAGTAAGTGGATAGAGTAGAGGCTGATGTGTCAGCTATAGGCCTCTAGGCCCTTAGTGTTGCCTACCTGTGCTGCGCACATGGTAGGAGGGCCTGATCACCCCCTCCATGGGTAGCACATAGGGTGGGATGGCCTAAGGCGGGTGTATAATGACTGGGACAGTCATTTTCCTGGTCATGAGGTGAGTGTAACCCCTTTGTTACCCAGGGTTACTAGAATCCCAGTAAGACCTAGTGGTAGGCAGGGAAGGCAGCTTGTGAAACTCCAGTTAAATGGGTTTCACATTGTCTCACTCTGTCCTCAGTCACAGCTGAGACTTGAGAGATGACATCACTATAGAACTGTCGCAGCTGCATGAGCCACTTTGGAATCTACAGCTCAGGGAGTGAGTTTAGAACTTTGGGAAATTCAAAGTCAGTCTTCCGTTTGTCCTTAAGCAAGAAGGAAGCATCAGTCTGCTGTTTTATCTCTCACTAAGAAAAAGGAAGTGTTCCTGTGTTTACCTTTTTTAAAGTGGTGGAGACCGCTCCCCCGGTCTCAGTGCCCCCCTCCCTCCGGGGAGGAAAAGTTCTCTGTGGGTTCCAGGGCAATCCCTTCTCCCACCATGGAAGGAAGCTGCCTGATTTAATTTAGTCTGTTCTTGTATAACAGCAAAGGTTACAGTACTTCGCCTGTGGGGCACCTGCAACGAATGGGTGAGTGTTTGGCTCCATTTGAAGGGGCAAAAAAATTGTTTTCTTCAGTTGGAAAATGAATGTGGACTGCTATTTGGGAGGACTATGTTCACTAGGACAAACAAATGGAGCAGTCAAACAGTTTAAAGTTTTAAATGGATTTAAAGTTCGCTGTAGAGGGGGTGCTTCAGGTCATCCACCGTTCAATCTACATTTTAAAGTCTAAAGTTTTCTGTGTGTGTCCAGAGAAATGGCCGGGTATGGACTGTGGGAGCTGAAGGTGGGAAAACCCCCCATCTTTAGTAACCAGGTCCACCTCTACGGATTTCTTCTGTGTTTTTGCTACTCACCTCATGCACTTGGCCAGTGATGGGGTGGGTACCCAGACGTGGGTCGCAACTTGAAAATCTCTCTAGGAGTCGCAGACTCTAAGTGGTGTGGGGAGCCACAGGATGGGAAAATTACTCCTTGTTTGATGGGATGTCTTTCCAAGTAAAGTTTGGGTTCATTCTTCAAGTGGACCGTAAGTCAAGTGGCCGACAGGGGAGCCGGGCCAGTCGGGCTATGTATCCAATGTGCATGCAAAGTCCGGGCTGAGTGTCTGGTGGGTCCAAAGCCAGACAACTGTAGTAATGTGGTCATTCCTCAAATGGACCACTGTGTTAACCTCTAATCTGCACATACAGTAACATAGCCCTTTGGGGGACCATGCAATGCTTTGTTTATGTTCAGTTAGTTAGTAAATAAAGCCACACTGAAAAATCCCAATTCTGGTTCTGGACATTACAGTTATTGCTTCCTGTAGTTGGATTTACTTGGGTGCCCCTGTGCAGAGTAGCCAAACCTAGGTCCCTTGTGCCAGGTAACCTCATCCTTCCCCGAACCCAGGTCCCCCACCAGGTATTGCTGCCAAATGCCAACAGCATGCCACCTGTCGCTTTAGTAAAAAGGCAGGGGTTGGGGCCCCTATGTTACATATGTTTAGTAGCCAGTTGGCTAGTGTAGGTTTACAGCTTCCACACAGGACCTCAGTGAGTTTAGCTCGTAAAGATCTGACGGTTTGAGTTTGAAGAACAACAGACAGAGTTTCAACCGAGCTCGAGCTCTGTGTTCCATGCCTGGCATAGAAAGTTAACTCTTTCACCTCCAGAGCAGTTCGAAGGTTGGGACTCACTGCATATGTCATAATATAGCAAGACTCCATTAGAAGAAACAACATTACTAAGGTGAGTAATTTTTTCTTATGACCACATTAGTGGTGACTGGTAACTGCTACCCATAATGGGTGTTCAACAGGTGCCCACCGAACATCCATTTTAGGTGAGAGTTACCAGTCACCACTAATGTGGTCATGGTGCAAGGTGGTCTGTATGGCATCACCCATGTTTAGAGCAAAAAAGATGAACAACTGGCAAAAATGATGATAAAATTCCACATTTTGTGAAAAATAAACTCAGTCCTTGTGCATATTCAGTATAACTTTCAGCAGCCTTAGGTATTTTTCTACCATAAATCTTATATCACTTTAACTTGGTATAAAGCAATACAGGACTTGTGTGTGGCAGACAGTAGCTGGCCATGGAGTTGAGGAGAGGGAATGTGCTGTCCACCATCTTGGAGCCACAGGGTTGGGTGGGTGTTGGCATGGGGGGGTTGAAAGCTACCAGGATGGAGCAGGGGCCACTGGATACTAGGAAATATTTTCTATATGCCAACAGGCACCAAGTATGGGTGGGAGATACCACTGGACACCAGGGAATATTTTCTATATGCCAATGGGGAGCAGGTGGGGATGGGAAATACCACTGGACACCAGGAAATATTTTCTTTATGCCAACAGGGATTGGGAAGGTGTGGGATATCACTGGAACAAGGGGATTCATTCTTACGGGTACAGGTGAAAGCAGTGGAATGTTTATTATTGTATCTATAAATACACAGCACCAGTGCTGCTGGTGGGTGTGTGTGTGTGTGTGTGTGTGTGTGTGTGTGTGTGTGTGTGTGTGTGTGTGTGTGTGTGTGTGCAGTGTTAAATGTAGGGTTTTGGAAGCTGTGAGGAGCACTGCCCAGTAAGTCTTTTAGCTCTTCCATAACCCTATCAAAATGCTAGCGTATCTAGTTTACATGAACTATTTGGCATTTGCCCCAACTAGAACACGTATTTCTTTCTCACTTCTGTCTGTCTGTCCTCTATAGAGTAGCACATTGCACCCTTGTGAATTAAATGTAATTAAAATGTGGGTAGCTCCAGTTTGTGCATTTGCGAAATAGTGTCTCTAGGAGTCCCGGGTTTCAAGTTTTCCTGGTGGTGCAGCTGGTACCACACAGCAGAAGTGTATTCTGAGTGGCTGGGGTTCAAATTCCAGCTAGGGCACTTAATTTCTTCTCACTTCTGTCTGTTTATATTCAAACAACATGAAGTCTTGCTATATTATGACAATTGCAGTTTGTCCCACCATTAGAACTGCCCCGGAGGTGAAATAGTTAAATTCCATGCCAGGCATGGAACTTGGAGCGTGAGCTCGGTTAGAGAAGCTCTGTCTGTGTAGTTTCAAACTGAAACTGTCAGATTCTTTACTCTGCCTCACTGAACAGTCGCTCCGGAGATTTCTCCTACTCTGGTTCATTTCTCGGTTTAAACAGTGTTTTCTCGGTTAAAGTCAACCATGGTATTATTATTTTAACATAAACCGATCGGTTCAAGCTCTGTCTGTGGTATTGTAAGTAATAGACAGGTTTATTTCTGTGGAACTTGTAAATGTTTATCGGTTCGGTTTGAACCGATCAGGTTGTTTAAAACTTTAAAATCAAGCATCTAAAAGCTTTTAGAGTGCGGTTCCTGGTTCTTATCGGTTCTAAAAAAGCAGTTTCATTACGTTTTCCATGACCATTGACGCGGTTGGGAACCGATAAGGGTGTCTTACCTGGCACTGCCGTTAAAAGGCAAGTTTTTGGTTAGGCTGGCATTATGTCTGAAACCCAAAAGAAAAACCGGGCCCACTGGGTTTCAACACTGTAGTGTCTGTGGGGAAGCCTTTGCCAGGCTGACCCACACACCACATGTATATTGTCTGTGGTTTGACCACCTCAATTCAGACTGCCAGATTTGTAAATTTCCTGCAGCCACCCTGGATAAGAGAGTTGGCAGGCTCAGGGAACGAGAGGCCAAAAAGTCCGCTGACCCGGATGGCCAGCCCGGTTCAGTGCCAACCGAACCGGAGGGAGTGCCCTCTGACCAGGGCGAGACTTCCTCGGGCAAACGTAAAGCTGAGTCTGAGGAGCCAGTTCCAGCAAAGAAAACTAGGAAATCAGCAGGTGTGGAGTCTAAAATTCCTTCTCCAACTGCTGCAGAGATAGCAAGAGCTATACAAATTGTCCAGTCACTTTCTCCGGTTCCGTCCGAACCGCCACTGTCTGGTAAAAGGTCGGTTCGGCCGGTTCCACCAGTTCAAGAATATGATGTAGAAGAGTTTTACGAACCAGAGGAGGGGGAGGATGATTGTGAACAGTATGAATGTGACTTTGAGAGTCTGGGTGTGCCCATTGAACCGGACATCTCCCCCTACACTTTCTGAGTCCCCTTCTCACTTTATGTTTTATAAAAAGGTTGCTGAAACCCTCCAGCTCCCATTGGAGGAAGCTGTGGATGAGCAAGAGGAACCTGATTTTGTAGAAATGATGGATATCCCAGAGTCTAGGAGATTGTCTATCCCCTTACATAAGTCATTTAGGAAACAAACAACAAAAATTTTAAAAGCTCCTAATTCTGTGCCTCCTGTGGACAAGAAGATGGACAGGAGGTACACTTTGTCAGGTCCTGATACAGAATTCCTGTCACAGCAATGCAGTCATGTTGGAGTAGTTCAGGCTGCAGCCTGTGATAAGGCTAATATTCCCTTGGCTTCACATCCTCCTGACAAGGATTCCAGGAAGATTGATGCCATGGCTAAAAAACAATACATGGCAGCGTCCTTGGGACTCAGGCAAGCAAATTACATGGCTTATGTGGTAAGATACCAAAAATCTAGATGGGACACTGTCATGGCTTTGGCCAAACAGGCCCCTGGCCAGCTTGCTAAGGAGCTGGAACAGGTGGCTGCTGATGGCTATTGAGGCATCCAAGGTGCAGTTCCATGCTGCTGTGGATTTTAATGATGTATCCTCTAGAGTCATGGCTACATCTGTGGCTTTTCGTAGGTTGGCTTGGCTCAGGTGTACTAGTTTGTCACAGGATACCCAGACTAAGGCTATGGATTTTCCTGTGGTAGGAAATTCTCTGTTTGGGGAGCAGACAGAGAATTATATGAAGAAAATGGATGAATATAGGACAACCTATAAGAGTGCTCAGGCCAAGGAGCGGCAAGTCACTCCTCAGAGGCAGATCCCCAGGGGTAGAGGTAGGCCTTTTCATAGGCCTTTTTACCAAACCCAGGCCTCCTCTGCTTATGCTCAGAGGGGGTTCTTCAGAGGGAGAGGCAGACAGGGTGCAAGCAGGCCTGCTCCCACCCCTCAGCCTAAAGCCCCTGCCAAACAGGCACACTGATGGGGTGCCCAGGGCCGATTCTCCATTACCTGTAGGGGGCAGGTTGGCTTACTTCGTTCAGAACTGGGAGTCCCTAACATCAGACAAGTGGGTCCTGGAAGTAGTAAGCCGGGGTCTGGTTCTCAGCTTCAGAAAATTTCCAAAGATGAGAATCAGATCTTTTCCACCTGCAAACCCTCTAGAGACCTTTGTCTTAGAAACAGAAGTCTCAACCCTCCTGGCTCTCAGAGCTGTAGAAAGGGTTTCTCCCCTACACCAGGGCAAGGGTCTGTACTCCAGGTACTTCCTTACCCCAAAAAAGACAGGAGAATGGTGGCCCATCTTGGACCTAAGATATCTAAACAAGCACCTTTTGAAACCAAAATTCAAAACGGTGACCCTGGCAATGATTTTACCTTCTCTAAGACCAGGGGACTGGCTAGCTTCCCTGGACCTCAAGGATGCCTATTTCCATGTTCTCATTAGAAGCTCCCACCGAAAGTACCTCAGATTCGAACTGCCCTCAGGCCATTACCAGTTCAGAGCAATGCCCTTCGGCCTTACCTCTGCCCCAAGGGTATTCACAAAATGTCTAGCAGTAGCAGTTGCTCATTTAAGAAGGCAAAAGATTGCCATCTTTCCCTACCTAGACGACTGGCTCATTGTAGGTCAATCTCCAAACCAGGTCAAATCACACCTGCAAGTTACCCAGCAGCTGCTCACCTCTCTGGGTTTTCTTCTCAACCTTCCAAAGTCAGTTCTGGAACCTGTCCAGGTGCTCACCTTTATAGGTGCAGAATTGGACACAAAGCAGGCCAGAGCCTTCCTGCCCCTAGAAAGGGTAAGGAACCTAGTGGCCCTGGCCTCCTTCACCCTGCAGGTCTCTCGACCAGCAAGGCACTTCTTACAGCTACTAGGACACATGGCTGCTTCCACAGCTGTAGTGCAAGGAGCAAGGTTTCAGATGAGGGACATTCAGTTTCATTTGAGAGCCTTCTGGTCCCAAAGGAAAGATCCCCTTTCCAAGTTGATCCCAGTGACTCGAACCCTGATCCAGGCCCTTCAGTGGTGGCAGGATCAGAGCAATTTTAGACTAGGGTCCCTTCATCCCCATCTCACTCCTTGACCCTTACTACAGATGTGTCTCTTCTGGGTTGGGGAGCTCACATGGGCGACCTCTCCACCCAGGGAGTGTGGTCCCCTCAGGAATCTCTGCTCCACATCAATTTGCTGGAACTCAGAGCTGTTTTTCTAGCACTTCAGGTGTTTTCTGCATCTGTTCAGAACAAAGTGGTACAAGTCAGAACAGACAACACCACTACAATGTGGTACATCAACAAACAAGGGGCACTCGGTCTTCGGCCTTGTGCACTGAGGCAATGAAGTGTGGTCTCTGGCTTATTCCTGAACACTTCCCTCATAGCAGTTCACCTCCAGGAAAGGACAATGTTCTGGCAGATGCTCTCAGCAGGATTTCCCAGGGCCATCACGAATGGTCTCTGGATCCCCAAGTACTGGGATAATTTTGCCAGATGGGCACCCTCAGATAGATCTTTTCGCAGCCCCAGACAATCACCAACTTCCACTGTTTTGTTGCAGGCCCCAGTGATGGGCTCAGTCCCCCTGGATGCCTTTCTCTTAGATTGGGAAGGGAAGTTTCTATACGCCTTCGCCCCCTTCCCTCTCCTATTCAAGGTGCTAGTCAAAATCAGATCCCAGCCTTGCAGGATGATTCTGATTGCTCCAGATTGGGCCAGACAGCCCTGGTACCCACTCCTTCTGTCTTTAGCAGTCCATCTTCCCCTGTGTCTCCCCAGGAATCACAACCTGTTAACCTGTGCCCAGGGGAGAGTTTGGTATCCGAATCTCAAATCCCTCTACCTCAAGGCCTGGCTCTTGAGGAGTTAGAATTTGCTGACCTACACCTTTCTCAAGGTGTTCTTGAAATCCTGAAGGCTTCTAGGAAGCCTTCCACTAGGGCTACTTATAACTCTAAATGGAAACGGTTTTCCATCTGGTGTTCTGGGAAGCTATATTTCCCGGAATCTGCTGACTTGCCCATTGTTTTGGACTATATGGTCCATCTTAATTCTTTGGGTCTGAGACCAGCTACCCTGAAAGTACATTTGGCAGCTGTCTCTGCCTTTATTTCAACAGGAAAGCCCTCCTCTCTTTCCGCTCACCCTGTATTCTCCAAGTTTTTTAAAGGATTACTTCATACTAATCCACCTTTCAGGGACCCGGCCCCTGCCTGGGATCTTAATGTTTGCATTCCTCAGTTGATGCAACCCCCCTTTGAACCTCTGTCTTCTGCAGAGCTTAAGTACTTGACTTGGAAAACTGTTTTCCTAGTAGCTATCACTTCTGCCAGGTGCATAAGTGAGTTACAAGCTTTGTCAGTAAAGACTGACTTTATTTCCTTCCACAGGGATAAGGTAGTCCTTAGGACTAACAGGAAGTTTTTGCCTAAGGTAGTTTTAGATTTCCATCTTAACCAATCTATCTCCCTTCCAGTGTTCTTCACTGACCATTCCTCCTCTGGTGAGAGGAGGTTGCACAGTTTAGATGTTAAGAGGGCCCTAAGTTACTATATAGAACGTACCAAGGGTCACAGGTTCGAATCCCTCCAACTTTTTCTCACTTATGGTGAGGTTGGGAAAGGGAAACCTGCCACTAAGAGATCCATTGCCAGGTGGATTGTCTCTTGTATCCAATTTTGTTATCAAAAACTGGGAAGGTTCCCCTTCAGGCCTGAGGGCTCACTCTACCAGAGGTACAGCTGCGTCTCTAGCTGCTGCCAGAGACATCCCTATCTTAGAGATATGTCATGCAGCTACTTGAAAATGGTACACACTTTCACAAGCATTACTCCCTGGATGTCCAGGCCAGGAGGGATGCTCGGTTTGCACAGCCGTGCTTCAGAGCCTATTCCTAAGTAGGTTCTGTCCCTCCTTCATGGAGGTACTGCTGTGTAGTCTGCAATTGTCATAATATAGCAAGACTTCATGTTGTTTGAAGAAAAATTACTCACCTTAGTAATGTTGTTTTTCTAATGGAGTCTTCTATATATATGACCTCCAGCCTGCCCCTCTCAGAACTTCTACTTGGGTATGGGGTGGACTGTCCAGTGTGGGCACTTGGTTATGCCTATTTTATATTTTCCACCCTTTTCTTGGGGGTTTTGGGGTGTTGTGTTTGTTTTACCTTATCTTATCTTATTTTCTGGCCCTGACTTGAGTCTTTGTGTTGGGACCAGGAATATGTGTTAATATTTAGGTAGCCAGTTGGCTAGTGTAGGTTACAGCTTCCACACAGAACCTTAGTGAGTTTTTGCTCATAAAGATCTGACAGTTTCAGTTTGAAACTACACAGACAGAGCTTCTCTAACCGAGCTCGCGCTCCAAGTTCCATGCCTGGCATGGAATTTAACTATTTCACCTCCAGGGCAGTTCTAATGGTGGGACAAACTGCAATTGTCATAATATAGCAAGACTCCATTAGAAGAAACAACATTACTAAGGTGAGTAATTTTTTCTTATGTAGTACAGCTTGAAAGGCACATTATCCCAGCTGGGACTCTCCTTCAGCTCCTCTAAAACTCCCTTTTGGACTGACTCCACTACCAAGACCTCCTCAGGAGACAGCCTGGCTCCGCCACATTCACCAGTGCCCTTGTTACATGGCAGAGGTACCAGAGCAAGCATATCAGTTAATCCTTGGGTACCTTTCCACCATAGTACAACAAAGGTATGGTATGGCATGGTAAGATTTTATTGATCAGTTCTGAAATACCATTTCAATCTACATTCATGCTTTTATAAGAAAAAGGTTGCAAAAGAAGAAAGAGCAGCATACTACACTTACTACAAAAAGTAAAAAGCCTTCATATAAATATACATGCAATTACACCATTTGCAAATGCATTAACATTTTATAAAATCAAAACGTTATCAAGGAAGACATTTCCCAGTGTTTTTCTTTGAGTACAGTATTACTGTATTGTGTGTAGAATTAATTTCCACTGAGAGAAACACTACCTTATTTTCCTTTTGCTGTTATGTCTGCTTATTGATTTTATCAATCATGGCCGTAAAAAAAACGCCTATCCTTTTTATGATGTTTGGATCCTCAGTGTCAAAAATTTATTTTAATGTGTATTTAGTTTCTTGGTATTAAATAAATGATTTTGTGAGAATCTTCCCAAATTTTCATCTGTAAAGCTGATACTTTCAACAATGTAGTACAATATATATGGAAAAGCTTTCATATTCCCTATACTGAAATTATTTTAGCAGTATCTCTGGATTATTATTTTTGTCTTATTGTATCTTACTATAGGTGCTTTAGTCAAAATTGTATTATAACAGAATCTAGTCGTGGCCTTCCTTTGCACAAGTTATAATAAAATGTATAGTTACAACTACAATTTGTGTGAACTTTTGACAAATGTGAGCAATGGGATAAGTCTCATTATTAAGAAGGGTATCTTCCTTCCTTTCACAATTTATAGGTTCTGCTTAATGAAACTGTAGTATGATTCATGCATTGTGATTTTTAATCTGGCATAATTCCATAGCTAATTCATATTTCATTTCTTTAACATTTCCTGGATCTTAATGACCCATTAATTTGCTCATTATATGCTAATTTTGGGATACTAGAACATGAACATACGAACATACGACAACACCAGCAGATTTAGGCCATAAGGTCTGTCCTGTCTGCTCAAAATGCAGCTCACAGTTCAGACACTGCTGCTGCCCCCTTCCCTATTCCCTCCCTCCCTCCAAAGGTTCCCTTCCTGAATTCCCCCTCTGTTCACTTTCCTCCCTACTTGTACCTTGCCCATGAACCTATCCCATCCCTTCTTAAAGTGCCCCATTGATTGCAGTGAAATCACCTCCTCAGATAGCACGTCCCGTGGCTCCACCACCCTTTCCGTGAAGTAGTTCCTCCTCAGTTCTCTCCTGTGCCCCCCCAACCAGTTTCAGGCTCTGCCCCCTCATGGTCCCTTCCCCCTTCAATCTAAACAAACCCTCAGTGCAAACTCTGTTGTTGCCTTACAAGTACTTAAAGGTTTAAATCATATCCCCTCTGTCCCCCCTGTCCTCCAGGGAGTACATGTTGAGCCCTTTCAGCCTCTCCTCATAAGGCTTCGCCTCCATTCCGCAGATCATCTTTGAACTCCTTCAGATCCTCTTCCCCCTCAAAGACAGATAACTGCTCCCCCCACCAAATTATAGCTGTACCTCAATTCCTAGCCCCTAAATGCAGTACACTACACTTCCTAGTGTTGAACCCAACTGCCGCGTCTTTGACCACTGTTCCAATCTTTCCAGATCTTCCTGGAGAATTCTTCTCCCCTCCTCACTGTCCACCACCGCTCCTCGTTTGAAGTCATCTGCAAACAGGCTCATTTTACTCTACTCCCTCTGCAATGACTGCTATGAAAATGTTAAATAGCAGTAGACCTAGAACAGATTCCTGTGAGACCCCACTAGTGACCCTACTAGATGTTGAGTGCTCCCCCGTACCACCCCCTCTGCTCTCAGCTACTCAGCCAGTTCCCAGTCCACTTGACCATCCTAACCTCCACCCCTAAGTTCCTCAGCTTGACCAGTATGTGGCACAGAGTCAAACGCCTTGCTGAAGTCCAGATACAGGACATCAACCGGCCGACCACCATCTAGAGATCTTGTCACCCAGTCAAAAAATTCAGCTGGATTAGGTTGACAAGATCTTCCTTGGATGAATCCGTGTTGCAAAGTGTCCTGAAGCACATTTAAACTTGCAGGAAATCCACCAGTCTTTCCTTCAAGATGGTCTCCAGTAGTTTCCTCACTATGGAGGTAAGGCTGATCAGTCTGTAATTTCCCGGCTCATCCCTAGGTCCGTTATTATGGAGGGGCACCACATGTGCCATCCTCCAGTCCAGTGGTACACATCCTGATTTGAGGGAGGTATTAAGTAACTCCATCAAAGGTACTACAAGGGCTTCCACCAACTTCTTCAAGACTCTGAGGTGGATCACATCCAGTCCTGGTGTCCTGTCTGTCCTCAAGGACTTAAGGCCCTCTCTTACTCTCTCTACTGGGATTTCTCCATCTGTTATATTCCCCACCACCTCCCCTTTGCCCTACCTCTCTCCTGTGGAATTGACCCTTCTTCTTCCTCCTTTGTAAAGACTGATGAGAAGTACTCGTTTAGCACCTCTGCCTGCTCAGCCGCTTCCTCCACCCAAAAAATTCCTTCTCCCCCTCCCCAATCCCCTGTGCCAACCTTAACTCTTTGAATGACTTGGCTGCCCTTACCACCCTGCTCACCTCCCTTGATTTCTTAATATAATCCTCCCTGTCTTCCCCCCCCATGGGTTCTCTTGTACTTACAGAAGGCTAGCCTTTTCAAACAACATGAAGTCTTGCTGTATTCTGACTATTGCTGTGATCTCCAACCTTTGAACTGCCCCGGAGAACAAAGAGTTAACTTTCCATGCAGGGCATGGAACGCTGAGCTCGAGCTCGGTTGAAGCCTCTGTCTGCTGTTGTTTAAACTCCAACCTTCAGATTCTTTACTCCGCCTCACTGAACAGTCGCTCCGGAGATTTCTCCTTCGCTCAGTTCAAAAAAGTCGGTTAAAGTGTCGTTTTTTCACTCGGTTTCTACCGAATTTCTGCTACTGAACCTGTCGGTTTAAGTCTCTGTCTGTGGTACCGTCAGTACCAGATAGGTTTTGCATTAGTTTCTGTGTGGAACTTGTAAACATTGGATTGGTTCGGTTTGAACCAATTAGGTTTGTGTTAAAAAACTTCTGTCTTTATTAGAGTGTGGTAACCGGTCCGTATCGGTTCTAAAAAAAACGGATTTAATTACGTTTTTTTCCAAGACCCGTAACACGGTCAGGAACCGATAGGGGTGTCTTGCCTGGCAGATTGCCAAAAAAAGGGTAAGTTGTGGTTAGGATTGGCCATGTCTAAGAAACCCTAGAAAAAAAACGGGCCCACTGGGTTTCAACACTGTAGTGTGTGTGGGGAAGCCTTTGCTTAGGCTGATCCCCACACCACCTGTGTTTCAAACACCATGAAGTCTTGCTGTAATTAGGACTATAGCAGTCAGCCTCAGCCTCTGAACTGCCCCGGAGAGGAAAGGGTTAACTCCAGAGAAGTCTGGAGTTCCACAGCGCGAGGGCGCTGTTCAAAGCTCTATCTGTGCAGTTTGAAGTCAAACTGCCAGATTCTTTACTCCGCTTCACTGAACAGTCGCTCCGGAGATCAGCTCCTTCAGCTGGGTTCACTACGCGGTTTTCGGTCGGTTCCTTCGGTTCAGAAAACCGGCAAAAGTCTCAAAATTACCGCGGTTTCGGCTAAGCTCTATCTGGTAACCGTAAGTAAAACGAAAATTTAGTCTGTGTGGAAATAATTATCGGTTCAGTCTGAACCGATCGTTTCTTGTATTTTGATGAATTTTTAGACGTGAGGTACCCGGTTCTTATCGGTTCTAAAAAAACCCTCGTTTTTAATAGGGTTTTTTCCAATACCCGTGACACGGTTAGGAACCGATAAGGGTGTCTTGCTCTGTACGGCCTGAAGAAAGGGCAGTTTGGTTAGGCTGGCACTATGTCTGAGAAACCCAAAAGAAAACCGGGCCACGGGGTTTCAACACTGTGATGTTTGTGGGGAAGCCTTTGCCAAGGCTGACCACACCCACTGTGTTTATTGTCTGGGGGCTGACCACCTCCTTTCAGATTGCCAGATATGTAAAAATTTCCCTGCAGCCACCCTGGAGAAGAGATTGGGCCGGCTCAGGGAACGAGAGGCCAAAAAGTCCGCTGACCCGGATGGCCAGCCCGGTCCAGTACCCACTGGACCAGAGGGAGTGCCCTCTGACCAGGGCATTACTTCCTCGGGCAAGAGAAAGGCTGGTTCAGAGGAACCAGCACCAGCAAAAAAGACAAAGAAATCAGCAGGTTCGGAGTCTAAGATAGTTTCTCCAACTGTTGCAGAAATAGCAAAAGCCATACAGATTGTTCAGTTTTTGTCGCAGGGACTTGGAGAGCCCTCCACAAGTGGCAGAGGGGTGGCTCGCCCAGGTCCAGTGGTTCAAGATTATGTTATTGAGGAGTTTTATGAACCACAGGAGGGGAGGAGGAATTTGATCAGTGCATTTGTGACTGGGAAGGTCTGGACGTGCCCATTGAACCGGCATTTCTCCAGACAGACCCTTAGAGTCTCCCCTCTGTTGTCTGAGTCCCCTCTCATTTTGTGTTTTATAAAAAGGTGGCAGAAACTCTCCAGCTCCCTTTAGAGGAGGCTGTGGATGAGCAAGAGGAGCCTTATTTTGTTGAAATGATGGATATTCCAGAGTCTAGAAGGTTGTCTATTCCTTTGCATAAATCATTTAGGAAGCAAACAACAAAGATTTTAAAAAATCCTCATTCTGTCCCTCCTGTAGACAAAAAAATGGACAGAAGGTATACTTGATCAGGCCCAGATACAGACTTCCTCACTGAGCAGTGTAGTCATGTAGGTGTTGTTCAAGCTGCAGCCTGCACAAGGCTAATATTCCCTTGGCATCACATCCCTGACAAAGATTCCAGGAAGATTGATACCATGGCAAAAGCAATATATGGCAGCTTCTTTGGGACTCAGGCAGGCTAATTACATGGCTTATGTGGCTAGATATCAGAAGTCTAGTTGGGACACTATTTTGCAGTTAGCCAAGCAGGCCCAGGGTCAGCTGGCTAGTGAGTTGGAACAGGTGGCTGCTGATGGCATTGAGGCCTCTAAAGTTCAATTTCATACTGCTGTTGATGTTAATGATGTTTCTTCTAGGGTCATGTCCACTTCTGTAGCTCTCCGTGAGGTTGGCATGGCTCAGATGCACTAATTTGTCCCAAGACACCTCAGGCAAAGGCTATGGATTTCGTAGTAGGTAACTCTCTGTTTGGTGATCAGACAGAAAATTACATGAAAAAATGGATGAATACAGAACTACCTACAAAAGTGCCCAAGCTAAAGAGAGGCATGCCCCCAAGGCATGCCCCCAGGGGTAGGGGTAGGCCTTACCACAGGCCCTTTTATCAAGCTCAAGCCTCTTCAGCCTTTGTTCAGAGGGGTTTCTTCAGAGGCAGGGGCAGACGGGGCTCTGGCAGACCGTCCCCTTCTTCCCAGCCAAAAACAGCTGCCAAGCAGGCACCCTGATGGGGTGCCCAGGGCCGAATCTCCTGTACCGGTGGGGGGCAGGTTGGCTTATTTCAGCCAGAACTGGTTGTCCCTAACTTCGGACAAGTGGGTTCTGGAGGTGGTAAGCAGGTCTGGTCCTCAGTTTCAAACAGTTCCCAAAGATGAGGGCCAGACATTTCCCACCTGAATCCTTTGGAAGCCCTTGCTTTGGAAACAGAGGTTTCTTCTCTGCTGGGATGCAAAGCAGTAGAGAGGGTTCCCTTGCCATCAGGGCAAGGGTCTTTATTCAAGGTATTTCCTTACCCCAAAAAGACAGGAGAATGGCGGCCCTCTTAGATTTAAGGTTCCTGAACAAGCATCTTCTGAAACCAAAGTTCAAAATGTTAACTCTGGCAATGATTTTTGCCCTCCCTGAGACCAGGAGACTGGCTAGCTTCCTTGGACCTCAAGGACGCCTATTTTCATTTCTTGATCAGGCCTTCTCACAGAAAGTACCTCAGGTTCGAACTACCTTCTGGCCACTATCAGTTCAGAGCAATGCCCTTCGGCCTTACCTCTGCCCCAAGGGTTTTCACAAAATGTCTGGCTGTGATAGTGGCTCATCTGAGAAGGCAAGGGGTGGCCGTTTTTCCCTACCTGGACGACTGGCTCATAGTGGGTCAGTCTCCAGATCACGTAAAATCTCACTTGTTGGTCACCCAGCAGCTTCTCACCTCTCTGGGATTCCTGTTGAATCTTCCAAAGTCAGTTCTCGAACCAGTTCAGGTACTAACTTTCATAGGTGCAGAGTTGAACACAAAGTCTGCCAGGGCATATCTCCTCCGAGAGAGTGGACAGACTCATTGCCCTGGCATCTTCCTTCACCATGCGGGTCTCTCGGCCAGCAAGCTACTTCCTGCAACTCCTAGGACACATGGCTGCGTCCACACAGCTGTCGTGCAGGGAGCAAGATTCCAGATGAGACATCCAATTCCACCTGAGATCTTTTTGGTCCCAAAGAAGGACCCCTCACCAAATTAGTCCCAGTGACAAGGTCTCTGATCCTGGCCCTTCAGTGGTGGCAGGACCAGGCAATCTAACTCAAGGGTCCCTTCTTACCCATTCCTCACTCCCTCACACTTACCACAGATGCCTCCCTCCTAGGATGGGGGCTCACTTGGTGACCTTTCCACTCAGGGAGTGTGGTCTCCTCAGGAATCTCTGCTCCACGTCAACCTTCTGGAGCTCAGGGCTGTCCTCTTAGCTCTCCAGGCCTTTTCAGCTTCTGTCCAGAACAAGGTAGTTCAAGTCAGGACAGACAATACCACAACAATGTGGTACATCAACAAGCAAGGGGCACTCGGTCTTCTGCCTTGTGCACCTAAGCAATGAAGCTGTGGTCCTGGCTTACTCCTTGAATACCTCCCTGATAGCAGTTCACCTTCAGGGAAGGACAATGTCCAAGCGGATGCCCTCAGCAGGATTTCTCAGGGCCACCACGAATGGGCCCTGAACCTCTAGTGCTGGGGTCAGTCTTTGCCAGATGGGGCACCCCTCAGATAGATCTTTTCGCAGCCCAGACAACCACCAACTTCCTCTGTTTTGTTGCAGACCTCCAGTGTTGGGATCAGTCCCACTGGACGCCTTCCAGTTGGATTGGGAGGGAATATCTATATGCCTTCCTCCCTTCCTCTCCTTTTCAGGGTACTAGTGAGGATCAGAACTCAGTCCTGCAAGGTGATTCTGATTGCTCCAGATTGGCCAGACAGCCCTGGTACCCTCTCCTTCTGTCCCTGATTGTCCACCTCCCTGAGCTTGCCCAGGACCCACGACCTGTTGACCTGTGCACAGGGGAGAGTGTGGTATCCGAACCTCAGTTCCCTCCACCTCAAGGCTTGGTTCTTGAGGAGCTAGAATCGCTGATCTACACCTCTCTAAGGTGTCTTGGATATTTTGAAGGCGTGCAGGAGGCCTTCTACTAGGGCCACCTATAATTCTAAGTGGAAGAGGTTTTCCATTTGGTGCTCTGGAAGCAAATCTCCCAGAATCTTTTGACTTGACTGTTTTATTGGACTATCTGGTCCACTTAAATTCTCTAGGCCTTAAGCCAGCTACCTTAAGGGTTCATCTGGCAGCAGTCTCCGCTTATGTGTCAGCAGGTAAACCTGCTTCCATCTCTTCTCACCCTGTAATTTCAAGTTTTTAAGGGGTTACTACACTAACCCTCCTTTTCGGGAACCAGCTCCTGCTTGGGACCTGAATGTTTGCATTGCTCAGCTAATGCAACCCCCCTTTGAGCCCCTGTCTGCAGACCTCAAGTTTTGACTTGAAGACTGTTTTCTAGTGGCCATCACTTCTGCTAGGCGTATAAGTGAGATGCAAGCCTTGTCAGTGGAAGAAGATTTCATTTCTTTTCATAGGGACAAGGTAGTCCTTAGGACTAATAGAAGGTTTTACCAAAGGTGGTCTCGGATTTTCATCTCAACCAATCCATCTCTCTCCCAGTATTTTCACTGAGCATTCCTCTTCAGGGGAGGAGATTGCACAGTCTGGATGTCAAAGAGCTCTAGCTACTATTTGGAACGCACCAAGGTCATAGGGTTTGAATCCTCCAGCTCTTCCTTACCTATGGGAAGTCGGCAAGGGAGACCTGCCACTAAGAGGACAATTGCAAGGTGGATTGTCTCTTGTATCCAATTCTGTTACAAAAACTGTGTAAGAGCCCCCTCAGGATTGAGGGCTCATTCTACCAGAGGTACAGCTGCATCTCTAGTGGCTGCTAGAGATATTCCATTTTGAGATCTGTCAAGCTGCTACCTGGAAAACAGTTCACACCTTTGCAAACATTACTCCTTGGATGTTCAATCCAGGAGGGATGCCATGTTCACAGCTGTGCTAGAGCCTATTTCCCAAGTAGGTTCTGACCCTCCTCCATGGAGGTACTGCTGTGTAATCTGCTATAGTCTAATTACAGCAAGACTTCATGGTGTTTGAAGAAAAAATTACTCACCTTAGTAATTGCTTTTCTTCTCATGGAGTCTTGCTGTATTAGGACAACCCTCCTCCCACCCCGCTCAGAACTCCTCTTTTGGTATGGGGTTGGCAAATTAGTGCAAGCACTGTGTCATGCCTTTTTCTTGCTTATTGGGTTTAGGAACTAGGTAATTCTGTTGTTCGTTGAGTGGTGGTGGCCCTCCTGGACTTGAGTCTTTTTGGGAAGAGGGGTCTGTTAATCTTTTTCAGTAATGCTAACAATATTTAATAATTTTGTTGCTATTCTGTGATTGTTGTGTTTTTTGTGGTTCTACTACTGGTAGGTAGCCAATAGCTAGTGTAGGGTTTTTCCACACAGACTTGCTATATTAGTTTAGCCAGAAAGAATCTGGCAGTTTGACTTCAAACTGCACAGATAGACTTTTGAACAGCTGCCTGGCTGTGGAACTCCAGACTTCTGGAGTTAACCCTTTCCTCCGGGCAGTTCAGAGGCTGAGGCTGACTGCTATAGTCCTAATACAGCAAGACTCCATGAAGAAAAGCAATTACTAAGGTGGTAAGTAATTTTTCTTGGCCTGGCGGTTTGACCACCTCAATTCAGACTGCCAAATTTGTAAAAGTTTTCTCAAAGCTACCCTGGATAAAAATAGGTAGACTGAGGGAAAGGGAGGCCGAGAAGTCTTCTGACCTGGATGGCCAGCCCGGTTCGGTTCCGACCGAACCAGAGGGAGTGACCTCTGACCAGGGCGAAACTTCTTCGGGCAAAAGGAAAACCGATTCTGAGGAGCCAGTTCCAGTTAAAAGAAAAAAAAGGGAAAAATCATCCGGTTTGGATCCACAAGTTCTTTCTCCGACCGCTGATGAAATAGCCAAAGCGATAAGGATAGTTCAATCGCTAACTTCGGTTCCGGCCGAACCGACACCATCTGTCAGGGGCTCGGTTCGGTTGGTTCCCCCGGTTCCGGATAACACCTTAGAAGAACTTTATGAACCGGAGAAGGAGGAGGAGGGAGAGTATGAGGATAATGATGATGATGGTGATTATGAAAGTCTGGATGTGCCTATTGACCCGGACATCTTCCCAGACAGACCTTCAGGTGTTTCTCCTCCTAGGCTTTCTGAGTCCCCCTCCCACTTTATGTTTTACAAGAAAGTGGCTGAAACCCTCCAGCTTCCAATGGAAGAAGCAGCAGAGGACCAGAAGGAGCCTGATTTTGTAGAGATGATGGACATCCCAGAGTCCAGGAGATTGTCTATTCCCCTGGATAAATCTTTTGGGAAACAGACATTTAAAATTCTAAAAACTCCTAATTCAAACAACATTAAGTCTTGCTATATTATGACAGTAGCAGTTTGATCCAGCTCTAGAACTGCTCCGAGGTGAAATGGTTAATACCATTCCAAAATAGAACTTTGAGCACGAGCTCTAAGAAGCAGCTCTATCTGTGTAATTTCAACCTGAACTGTCAGATTCTTTACTCCGCCTCAGTGAACAGTCGCCCGGAGATTTCTCCTTCTGCTCGGTTCATTTCTCGGTTTAAACTGTGTTTTCTCGGTCCCATTCAACCGAGAATAGTTTTATTTAACCGCAAAACCGTTCAGTTCAAGCTCTGTCTGTGGTAATCAAGTGTAATTAAAAGGTTTTGTCTGTGTGGAACTTGTAAGTTTATCGGTTCGGTTTTGAACCGATCAGCTGAGCTTAAAAACTCATTAATTTTAAAGTTTAACATTTTAGAGTGCGGTTCCCGGTTCTTATCGGTTCTAAAAAAAACGGATTTTATTACGGTTTTTTCCAATACCCGTGACACGGTTGGGAACCGATAAGGGTGTCTTGCCTGGCACTGCCGTTTAAAGGGCAAGTTTTCTGGTTAGGCTGGCATTATGTATGAGAAACCCAAAAGAAAAACCAGGCCCACTGGGTTTCAACACTGTGATGTCCGTGAGGAAGCCTTTGCCAAGGCTGACCCACACACCACATGTGTCTATTGTCTGGGGTTTGACCACCTCCAGTCAGACTGCCAGATATGTGAGAATTTCCTGCAGCCACCCTGGAAAAGAGATTGGGCAGGCTCTCAGGGAGCGAGAGGCTAAAAAGTCCGCTGACCCGGATGGCCAGCCGGTTCGGTGCCAATCGACCGAGGGAGTGCCCTCTGACCAGGGCGAGACTTCCTCGGGCAAAAGAAAAGCTGGTTCTGAGGAACCAGTTCCAGGAAGAAAAACAAGAAAGTCAGCAGGTTTGGGCCCAAAATCCTTCCCCTCCAACTGCTGCAGAGATAACAAAAGCCATACAGATTGTCCAGTCACTGTCTCAGGTTCCGTCCGAACGCCACACTATCTGGCAAAAGGTCGGTTCGTCCGTTCCGTGGTTCAGGAATATGATGTTGAGGAGTTTTATGAACCAGAGAAGGGGAGGATGATTATGAACAGTATGAATGTGGCTGAAAGGTCTGTGTGCCCATTGAACCGACATTTCCAGACAGACCTTTAGAATTCCCCTATGCTATCTGAGTCCCCATCTCATTTTATGTTTTACAAAAAGTTGTTGAAACCCTCCAGCTTCCCTTGGAGGAAGCTGTGGATGAGCGAGAGGCCTGATTTTGTAGAAATGATTGATATTCCAGAGTCTAGAGATTGTCTATTCCTTGCATAAGTCTTTTAGGAAGCAAACAAAAAAATTTTAAAAGCTCCTAATTCTGTGCCTCCTGTAGATAAAAGATGGACAGAAGGTACACATTGTCAGGTCCTGATACAGAATTCATTCTCAGCAATGCAGTCATGTTAGTAGTTCAGGCTGCAGCCTGTGATAAAGCTAACATTCTGGCTTCACATCCTCCTGACAAGGATTCCAGGAAGATTGATGCCATGGTGAAAAACAGTATATGGCAGCCTCTGGGACTCAGGCAAGCAAATTATATGGCTTATGTAGCTAGGTATCAGAAATCTAGATGGATACTGTTATGGAATTAGCCAAGCAAGCCCATGGCCAGCTGACTAGCTTAACTAGAACAGGTGGTTGCTGATGGCATTGAGGCTGCTAAGGTACAGTTTCATGCTGCTGTGGATGTTAATGATGTTTCCTCTAGGGTCATGGCCCATCTGTAGCTTTGAGGTTGGCCTGGCTCAGGTGTACTAGCTTGTCACAGGATACCCAGACTAAGGCTATGGATTTTCCTGTGGTGGGAAATTTCTGTTTGGGAGCAGACAGAGAATTACATGAAAAGATGGATGAATATAGGACTACTTACAAAAGTGCCCAAGCTGGGGTGGCAAGCCACTCCCCAGAGCATACCCACAGGGGTGGGGTGAGCGTTTTCACGGAGCCTTTTATCAGACTCAGGCCTCCTCTGCCCTGCCACTCAGAGGGCTTCTTCAGAGCAGAAGCAGATGAGGGGTGGGCAGGCCTGCTCACCCCTCAGCCTAAAGCTTACCTGCTAAGCAGGCACCCTGATGGGGTGCAGGGCGTTCTCCTTTACCGGTAGGGGCAGGCTGGCTTACTTCAGTCAGGAACTAGGCTGCTTTAACCTCAGACAAGTGGGTTCTGGGCGTAGTAAGCCGGGTCTGGTTCTCAGCTTCAAAGTTCCCCAAGTTGAGAGCCAGATTTTTCTCACCTGCAAGTGCTTCAGAGACCCTTGCTCTAGAAGCAGAGGTCTCAACCCTGTTGGCTCTCAGAGCAGTGGAAGGGTTCCTCCTGCACCAGGGCAGGGTCTGTATTCAGATACTTCCTTACCCCAAAAGACAGGAGAATGGCGGCCCATATTAGACCTCAGATATCTGAACAAGCATCTTTTGAAACCAAAGGACAAAATGGTAACTCTGGCATTGATTTTACCTCCCTAAGGCCAGGGGACTGGTTAGCCTCCTGGACCTCAAGGATGCCTATTTCACGCCCTATTCAGAGCTCCCGTCAGTATCTCAGATTCAGACCACCCTCAGGTCATTACCAGTTCAGAGCAATGCCCTTCGGCCTCACCTCTGCCCCAGGGGTATTCACAGTGTCTGGCAGTGGCAGGGCTCACTTAAGGAGGCAAAGGATTGCTGTTTTTCCTTATCTAGACGATTGGCTCATTGTAGGCCAGTCCCCAGAACAGGTAAAATCTCACCTGCAAGTCACCCAGCAGCTTCTCACCTCCCTGGGCTTTCTGCTAAATCTGCCAAAGTCGGTTCTGGAACCAGTCCAGGTACTCACCTTTATAGGGGCAGAGTTGGACACAAAGCTAGCCAGAGCCTTTCTTCCCTTAGAAAGGGTAAGGAATTTAGTGTCTCTGGCCTCCTCCTTCACTCTGCAGGTCTCTCAACCAGCAAGACACTTTCTGCAGCTCCTGGGGCACGTGGCTGCATCCACAGCTGTTGTGCAGGGAGCAAGATTTCAGATGAGAGACATTCAGTTTCACTTGAGAACCTATTGGTCTCAGAGGAGAGACCCCCTTTCCAAGTTGGTCCCAGTGACTCGAACCTTGATCCAGGCCCTCCAGTGGTGGCAGGATCAGAGCAATTAGATTGAGGTCCTTCATTTCCCCTGCTCACAATTTGACTCTACTAGATGCTTCCTTCTGGTTGGGGAGCCTACATGGGCGACCTTTCCACTCAGGGAGTGTGGTCCTCCGGGATCTCTGCCCACATCAATTTGCTGGAACTCAGAGCTGTCTTTTAGCTCTTCAAGCATTTTCTGCATCTGTCCACAACAAGGTGATACAAGTCAGAACAGACAACACCACAACAATGTGGTACATCAACAAACAGGGGGTACTTGGTCTTCGCCTTGTGCACCGAGGCAATGAAGTTGTGGTCTCTGGCCTATTCCTGAACACTTCCCTCATAGCAGTTCATCTTCCAGGAAGGACAATGTCTAGCAGATGCTCTCAGCTAGATTTCCCAGGGCCATCACGAATGGTCCCTGGATCCTCAGCGCTGGATAATCTTTGCCAGATGGGGCACCCTCAGATAGAGTCTTTTGTAGCCCCAGACAATCTTCAACTTCCTCTGTTCTGTTGAAGACCTCCAGTGTTGGGCTCAGTCCCCTGGATGCCCTCCTCTGGATTGGCGTGGGAAGTTTCTTTATGCTTCCCCCTTCCCTCTCTCTCCTATTCAAAGTATTAGTCAAAATCAGATCTCAACCTTGCAGGGTGATTCTGATTGCCCGGATTGAGCCAGGCAGCCCTGGTACCCACCTTCTGTCACTGACAATCCATCTTCCCTTGCCTCCCAGGAATCACAACCTATTAACTTGTGCCCAGGGAAGGTTTGGTATCCGACCTCAAATCCCCAACCTCAAGGCCTGGCTCTTGAGGATTAGAGTTTGCTGATTTACACCTCTCTCAGGGTGTTCTTGAAACCTAAAACATCCAGAGAAGCCTTCCACTAGAGCTACTTTATAGTTCTAAATGGAAAAGGTTTTCATTTGGTGTGCTAGGAAAATATTTCCACAGAATTTGCTGATTTGCCCATTGTATTAGATTACATGGTCCATCTTAATTCTTGGGTCTCAGACCAACCCTGAGAGTCCATTTGACAGCTGTATCTGCTTTTGTTTCAGAGGAAGAGTCATCCCTCTTTCCACTCACCCTGTGTTTTCCAAGTTTTTAAGGGATTACTCCATACTAATCCACCCTTTCGGGAACTGCCTGCCAGGACCTTAATGTTTGTATTGCCCAGTTATTGCAACCCCTTTTGAACCTCTGTTTTCTGCAGAGCTTAAGTATCTAACTTGTAAAACTGTTTTTCTGGTGGCTATCACTTCTGCTAGGCGCATAAGTGAGTTACAAGCCTTGTCAGTAGAAACTGACTTTATTTTCTTTCCACAGGGATAGGTAGTCCTTAGGACTAATAGGAAGTTTTTACCTAAGGTGGTTTCAGATTTTCATCTTAACCAATCTATCTCCCTTCCAGTATTTTTCACTGATCACTATTCTTCTGGTGAGAGGAGGTTGCACAGCCTGGATGTTAAGAGAGCTCTTAGTTACTATATAGAGCATACCAAAGATCACAGGTTCAAATCCCTCCAACTTTTCCTTACCTATGGTGAAGTTGGGAAAGGCAAACCTGCCACTAAGAGATCAATTGCCAAGTGGATTGTCTCTTGTATCCAATTTTGTTATCAGAAACTGGGCAGAGATCCCCCCTCTGGCTTGAGGGCTCACTCTACCAGGGGTACAGCTGCGTCTCTAGCTGCTGCCAGAGACATCCCTATATTAGAGATATGCCAGGCTGCTACTTGGAAAGCAGATACACACTTTCGCACGACATTACTCCCTGGATGCTCCAGGCCAGGAGAGATGCTCGGTTTAGCACAACTGTTCTTCAGAGCCTATTCCTAAAGTAGGTTCTGCCCTCCTCCATGGAGGCACTGTTTCATGTAGTCTGCTCACTGCTCATAATATAGCAAGACTTCATATTTGTTTGAAGAAAAAAATTACTCACCTTAGTAATGTTGTTTCTTCTAATGGAGTCTTGCTATATTATAAACCTCTCCTACCTGCCCTCTCGGAACTTCTGCTTGGGTGGGGTGCAGGCAACTTTGATGTGCGCTATTTTGTGCCCTTTTTAGCGTTCTCCCCTTTTTGGGGTTTGGAGTGTGTTTTATTTATACTGTTGCTTTATTCTCCATGTTGTTAGAATTGTATTAGTAGTTCCTGGTCCCCTGACTTGAGTCTTGGTGTTGGGACCAGCAATGGTTCGTTGAGTATTTAGGTAGCCATTTGGCTAGTATAGAGTTACAGCTTCCACACAGCATCTGGTTTTTGCTCATAAAGATCTGACAGTTCAGGTTTGAATTACACAGACAGAGCTGCTTCTTAGAGCTCATGCTCAAAATTCTGTTTTGGAATGGTATTAACCATTTCACCTCCGGAGCAGTTCTAGAGCTGGATCAAACTGCTACTGTCATAATATAGCAAGACTCCATTAGAAGAAACAACATTACTAAGGTGAGTAATTTTTTCTTCCATACCTCCTGTGGATAGAAGAATGGACGAGAGGTATACCCTTTCAGGCTCGGACATGGGTTCCTTCCCAGCAATACAGCCATGTTGGGGGTAGTGCAGGCTGCTGCCTGTGATAAGGCAATATTCCTTGGCTTCACACCCTGAGATAGGACCCCAGGATGATTGATGCCATGGCAAAAGAAACAGTACACGGCAGCATCTTTGGGACACAGGCAGGCTAATTATATGGCCTACACAGCAAGATACCAGAAGTCCAGGTGGGACACTGTGCTGTCTCTGGCTAAATAGGCCCATGACCAGCTTGTCAAGGAGCTGGAGCAGGTGGCTGTGGATGGGATTGAGGCATCCAAGGTGCAATTTCATGCTGCTGTGGACTCCAATGATGTTTTATCTAGAGTCATGGCTACATCTGTCCCTTTGGCGGATGGGCTCTGATGTACTAGCTTATCACGGGATACCCAGGCTAAGGCCATGGATTTCCCTGTCATTGGTGGTTCTCTGTTTGGGGAGCGGACAGAGAACTACATGAAAGAAGATGGGCGAGTACAGGACCACCTACAGGAGTGCTCAGGCCAAGGAAAGGCAAGCCACTCCTCAGAGGCAGCATTCCAGGGACAGGGGCAGGCCCTTTCAAAGGCCTTTTTACCAAGCCCAGGCCTTCTCTTCTACTTATGCTCAGAGGGGGTTCTTTAGAGGGAGAGGCAGACGGGGTATGAGCAGGCCTGCTTCCACCCCTCAGCCTAAAGCTCCTGTGAAGCAGACACCCTCATGGGTCTGCCCGGGCCGATTCTCCAGTACCTGTAGGGGGCAGGCTGGCTTACTTTGTGCAGGACTGGAAGTCTTTAACATCGAACAAGTGGGTCCTAGAAGTAGTAAGCCAGGGACTGGTTCTCAGCTTCAAAAAATTTCCAAGATGAGACAGATCCTTTCCACCCTCTGTCCATCAGAGACCCTTGCCCACAGAGGCAGAGATTTCTTCCCTCTTGGCTCTCAGAGCCATAGAAAGGAGTTCTACCACTGTTACACATGGGCAAAGTCCTGCTCTGGTACTTTCTAGCCCCCAAAAGACAAGAGAATGGCGATTCATCCTGGATCCAGATATCTCAAGCAAGCACCTTTTTAAAACCAAAATTCAAAATGGTGGCTCGGGGTAATTCTTCCCTCTCTAAGCGCCAGGGACTGGCTAGCCTCCTGGCCTCAAAGATGCCTCTATTTTCACATTCCATCAGGTGCTTCCACAGAAAGTACCCTCAGGTTGAATTGCCTCACGGCCACTATCAATTCAGAGCAATTCCCTTTATTTATACATCGCCCCAAGGGTGTTCAAAAGGTACCCTGGCAATGATAGTTTGCTTTCCTAAGGAGAAAAAGATATCCATCTTTTCCATACTTGGATGACTGGCTCATACAGTGGGTCAGTCTCCAGACCAAATCAAGTCACATTTCAGATAACTCAGCAAGTGCTCACTCTTAGATTTTCCAACCCAAAGTCGTTTCTAGCCAGTATAGCTCCTGCCTTTATAGGGCTGAGCTGGATACAGTAAGGGCAAAGCACTACTTCACCTGGACAGGGCAAAGGACCCTTGTGGGGCAGCTCTTGCTTTCACCCTTCAGGTGTCTGGAGCCAGCAAGCACTTCTTTGCAGCTCAACAGCCACATGGCAGCCTCTGCAGCAGTGGTCCAGGGGCAGATTTCAGATGAGGACATTCAGTTCCACTTAGAGCCTTCTGGTCCCAAAGAAAGGATTCCCTGACCAAACTAGTCCCAGTGACTCAGACCCTTGATCCAGGCTTTGCAATGGTGGGGATCAGGACAATTTAAGACAGAGGTTCTTTTTGACACTCAGTCTCATTCAATAATCCTCACCACAGATGCCTCACTCTTGGGCTGGGGAGGCCACTTGGGATCTTACCACCCAAGGGCAGTGGTCACCTCAAGAATCTCTGCTTCTCATCAGTTTCTCTGAACTCAGAACAGTGTTTCTGCGCGTGCTTTTTCCTAATCTGTACAGAACGAAGTTGGTCAGATCAGAACAGACAAGCCACCACAATGTGGTACATCAACAAGCGAAGGAGGCCTCAGTCCTGCCTTGTGCACAGAAGCTTTCAATGACATTGTGGTCTCATTGCTATTCCTGCAAACCTCACTGATAGTTCACCTCCCAGGAAGGACAATGTCCGCAGGATGCTCTCAACCGGATATCTCAGGACCATCACGAATGGACCTAGATCCCCTATTTAGGTGATTTTCTCCAGATAGGGCACTCCACAGATACGATCTTTTTGCAGCTCCAGACAATCACCAACTTTCTCTCTTTTGTTGCAGACCCCCAGTCTTGGGCTCAGTCCCCCTGGATGCTCTGGTTCTGAATTGGGAAGGGAAGTTCAAACAACATGAAGTCTTGCTATATTATGACATATTGCAGTGAGTCCCAACCTTCGAACTGCTCCGGAGGTGAAAGAGTTAACTTTCCATGCCAGGCATGGAACACTGGAGCTCAAGCTTGGTTGAAACTCTGTCTGTTGTTCTTTCAAACTCAAACCATCCAGATTTTGCTCCACCGCACTGAACAGTCGCTCAGAGATTTCTCCTTCTGTCGGTTCATTTTGTTGGTTAAAGTATTGTTTTCTCGGGTTTTGACCAAATTTAAACCAAGAATGGTCAATTCAGACTCTGTCTGTGGTATTTGTATTACTAGAATGGTTTTACATTAATTTCTATTCTGTGTGGAACTTGTAAGCACGTTTTGTCGGTTGGTTTGCACCGATCAGGTTGTTCAAAACCTATTAATCTGTCTTTTAGAGTGTGGTTACCAGTTCTTGCTCGGTTCTGAAAAAAGCGGATTTTATTACAGTTATTTCCCCTGACCGTGACACAGCTGGAGGAACCGATAAGAGGGTCTTACCTGGCGGATTGCCATAAGCAGGTAATTTGTTGGACTGGTACTATGTCTGAGAAACCCAAAGAAAACCGGCTCGCTTGGGTTCCAATAATGCAGTGTCTGTGGGAAGTCTTTTGCCAGTGCTGGCCCCCACCACCTGTGTTTGTGTCTGGGGTTTGACCACCTCAATTGCAGACTGCCAGATTTGTAAAAATTTTCCTGCAACCCCTGGAAAAGAGTTTGGTAGGCTCAGGAAAGGGAGGCCAAAAGTCCATGAGAACCAGATGGCCAGCCGGTTCATTTCCAACGTAACCGAGGGAGTGCCTCTGACCAGGACCTAGACTTCCGCAAAGGGAGATCTGACCCCTGAGGAGTCGGTTCCAGCAAAAAGGACTAGAAATCAGCTGGTGGAGCCAAAACTTTCCTCCAACGGCTGAAGAAATATCCAAAGCGATTAAAATTTGTCCAGTCGCTTTCTCCGGTTCCGACCGAACCAGCACCATCAGGTAAGCGCCCTGCCCGAAGCGGAGTTCCAATTGGTTCAAGAGCAAGGATTAGAGAATATTATGAACTGGAGGGGGAAGGAGGAGAATGAGGAGAGTGAATGGATTTGAAAGCCGGATGTGCCCATTGACCGCGACATCTCCCTCAGAGAGGTCTTCAGGGTGGCTCCTCTAGGCTTTCTGGGTCCCTTCACTTTATGTTTTATAAGTGAGTGGCT
The DNA here is from genome assembly GCA_016271365.2 of Neoceratodus forsteri. Classification (NCBI taxonomy): domain Eukaryota; kingdom Metazoa; phylum Chordata; order Ceratodontiformes; family Ceratodontidae; genus Neoceratodus; species Neoceratodus forsteri. The sequence goes on from CM057453.1 coordinate 1,193,124,734, forward strand.
GAAATCCTCCATCCCTATGGATGCTGTGGATGATCAAGATGAGTCTATGTGGAAATGATGGATACTCCGAGTCTGAGAGACTGTCTATTCCTTTGCATAAATCTTTGGAAACAGACAGTTAAACTTCTAAACTCTCACACTATACTTCCTAGGATAAGAGAATGGACAAGAGGTACACTTTGTCAGGCTCTGATCGGAGTTCCTTCACAACAATGCAGCCATGTTGGAGTAGTGCAGGCTGCAGCCTGTGACAAGGCAATATTCCCTTGGTTTCACACCCCCTGACGATGACTCTAGGAGGATTGATGCATGGCAAAGGAACAGTACATGGCAGCATCCTTGGGACTCAGACAGGCAAATTATATGGCTTATGTTGCTAGATATCAGAAATCCAGATGGGATACTGTTATGGCTCTAGCAAACGGGTCCTGACCAGCTTTCAGGGAACTGGAACAGGTGGCTACTGATGGTATTGAGGTTATCAGGTGCAATTCCATGCTGCAGTGGACAGCTAATGATGTGTCATCAGAGTCATGGCTACATCTGTGGCACTTCACAGTGAATAGCTTGGTCAGATTTACCACCTGTCTGGGATACCCAAACTAAGGCCCTAGATTTTCCTGTTGTGGGTAATTCTCTGTTTGGGAGCAGACAGAGAATTACATGAAGAAAATGTGATGAGTATGGGACCACCTATAAGAGTGCACAGGCCAAGGAAAGGCAAGCCACTCCTCAAAGGCAGCTTTCCAGGGGCAGAGGGAGGCCTTTTTTCATAGGCCTTTTTACCAAGTCGGGCCTCCTCTTCTGCTTATGCCCAGGGGTTCTTTAGAGGAGGCAGATGGGGTTTGGCAGGCCTGCTTCCACCCCTCAGCCCAAAGCCCTACCAAACCAGGCACCTGAGTAAGTTTGCTTGGGGCCGATTCTCAGCTACCTGTAGGGGGAGACTGGTTTTACTTTGTCCAGGACTGGAAGTCTCTGACATCAGACAAGTGGGTCCTGGAAGTAGTAAGCTGTGACTGGTTCTCAGCTTCAAAATACTTCCAAAGATGAGGAACCAGATCCTTTCACCTGCACGTCATCAGAGGCACTTGCCCTAGAGGCGGAGGTCTCTTCCTCCTGGCTCTCAGAGCTGTGGGTGCCAGTCCCTCACACCAGGGCAAAGTGACTGTACTCCAGGTACTTCCTTACCCAAAAAAAGACAGGAGAATGGCGCCCATCCTGGATCTCAGATATTTAAACAAGCACCTTTTAAAATCCAAAATTCAAAATGGTGACTCTGGGAATTATTCTTCCCTCTCTAAGGCCAGGGGACTGGCTAGCGTCCCTGGACCTCAAGGATGCTTTTATTTGCATATTCTCACTGTAGCTCCCGCCAACGAGTACCTCAGGTTCGTGGCTGCCCTCAGGCTATTACCAGTTCAGCAGCAACCCTTGGCCTCAGCCTGCTCAAGGTATTCACAAAATGCCTGGCAGTAGCAGTTGCTTTCCTAAGATGGAAAACATTGCCCATCTTCCTCCTTACCGGATGACTGCCGCTCATAGTAGGCCAGTCTCCAGACCAAGCTGCCGCATCTACTTGATAACTCAACAACCACTCACCTCTCTAGGTTTTCTGAATCTTTCGAAGTCAGTTCAGAGCCTGTCCAGCCCTCCCACCTTCATAGGCGCGAGAGCTGAACACAGAGAAAGCCAGAGCCTTCCTTTCTTTGGACAGGGCAAGGACCCTGGACTCTCTGGCCTCCTCATTCACCCTGCAGGTCTCTGACCTAGCAGGAATTTCTACAGCTCCTGGGGCTATGGCTGCTTCTACAGCAGTAGTGCAGGAGCAAGATTTCAGATGAGGACATCCAGTTCCATTTGAGAGCCTTTTGGTCTCAAAGGAAGACCCTCTACCAAATTGATCCCAGTAACTCGAACCCTGATCCAGGCCCTACAGTGGTGGCAGGATCAGAGCAATCCTGAGACAAGGAGTTCCCTTTGTCCTCAATCTCATTCCTAATCCCTATTACAGATGCATCCCTCTTGGTGGGAGCTCACATGGGCGACCTCACTACCCAGGGATTGTGGTCCCCAGGAATCTCTGCTCCACATCAATCTGTTGGAACTCAGAGCAGTTTTCTAGCACTTTAAGTTTTTCCAAATCTGTTCAGAACAAAAGTTGTACAGGTCATGAACAGACAACACCACTACAATGTGGTACATCAACAATCAAGGGGGCACTCGATCTGACCTTGTGCACGAAGCAATGAAGTTGTGGTCTCTGGCTTACTCTCTGAACACCTCCCTTATGGCGGTTCACCTCCCAGGCAAGGACAATGTCCTGTACAATGCTCTCAGCAAGAATTTCCCAGAACATCACGAATGCCCAGGATTGGGTGCTGGTTCTACCAGAGGTACAGCTGCATCTCTAGTGGCTGCTAGAGATATTCTATTTTGAGATCTGTCAAGCTGTTACCTGGAAAACAGTTCACACTTACTAAACATTACCCTTGGATGTTCAATCCAGAGGGATGCCTGTTTTGGCATTGCTGTGCTTCAGAGCCTATTTCCCAAGTAGGTTCTGGACCTCCTCCATGGAGGTACTGTTGTGTATTCTATAGTTCTAATTATAAGACTATGGTGTTTGAAGAAAATTACTCACCTTAGTAATTGCTTTTCTTCTCATGGAGTCTTGCTGTATTAGACAACCTCCCTCCCACCCCGCCTCAGAACTCCTCTTGGGTATGGGTTGGCAAATTAGTGCAAGCACTGTGTCATGCGTCTTTTCTTGCTTATTGGGTTTAGGAACTAGGTAATTCTGTTGTTCGTTGAGTGGTAGGTGGCCCTCCTGGACTTGAGTCTTTTGGGAAGAGGGGTCTGTTAATGTTTCTTTTCAGTAATGCTAACAATATTTAATAATTTTTGTTGCTATTCTGTGTGATTGTTGTGTGTTTTTGTAGTTCCTACTACTGGTAGGTAGCCATAGCTAGTGTAGGGTTTTTCCACACAGACCTTGCTATATTAGTTTAGTCAGAAGAATCTGGCAGTCTGACTTCAAACTGCACAGATAGAGCTTTGAATCAGCGCCTCGCTGAGTGGAACTCGTTGAGATCTCTCTGAGTTAACCCTTCCTTCCGGGGCAGTCTGGAGGCTGAGGCTGACTGCTAGTCCTAATACAGCAAGACTCATGAGAAGAAAAGCAACATTACGGTGAGTAATTTTTTTCTTATTGTCTGGGGTTTGACCACCCCAATTCAGACTGCCAATTTGTAAAGTTTTCCCAAAGCTACCCTGGATAAAAAAGAGTAGGTAGATTTGAGGGAGTGGGAGGCCGAGTAGTCTTCTCTGACCTGATGGCCATGCCTCGGGTTCGGTTCCAATCGAACCAGAGGGAGTGCCCTCTGACCAGGGCTTAAACTTCTTCGGCAAAGGAAAACCGATTCTGAGGAGCAGTTCCAGTTAAAAGAAAAAAGGGAAAAATCATCCGTTTTGATCCACAAGTTCTTTCTCCTGACCGCTGATGAAATAGCCAAAAGCGATAAGTGATAGTTCAATCGCTAACTTTCACTCCCGCCGAACCGACACCATCTGCTTGCCTGTCTGGTTGGTTCCCCCGGTTCCGGATAACACCCAGAAGAACTTTATGAACCGGAGAAGGAGGAGGAGGGAGAGTATGAGGATAATGATGATGATGGTGATTATGAGTCTGGATGTGCCTATTGACTCTGACATCTTCCCCAGACAGACCTTCTTGTGTGTTTCTCCTCCTAGGCTTTGAGTCCCTCCCACTTTATGTTTTGGCAAGAAAGTGGCTGAAACCTCCAGCTTCCAATGGAAGCTAGCAGCAGAGGACCAGAAGGAGCCTGATTTGTAGAGATGATGGACATCCCAGAGTTCTGAGATTGCCTATTCCTCGATAAATCTTTGGGAAACAGACATTTAAAATTCTAAAACTCTAATTCAAACAACATTAAGTCTTGTTATATTATGACAGTAGCAGTTTGATCCAGCTTCTAGAACTGTTCGAGGTGAAATGGTTAATACCATTCCAAAATAGAACTTTGAGCACGAGCTCTAAGAAGCAGCTCTCATTCTGTAATTTCAAACCTGAACTGTCAGGCTTTTTACTCCGCCTCAGTGAACAGTCGCCCTGAGATTTCTCCTTCGTTCGGTTCATTTCTGTTTAACTGTGTTTTCTGGTCCGATTCAACCTATAGTTTTTTATTTTAACCGCAAAACCGTTTCAGTTCAAGCTCCTGTCTGTGGTAATCGTGGCAATTAAAAGGTTTTGTCTGTGTGGGATCTGTGTGTTTATCGGTTCGGCTTTAAACCGATCAGCTGGGTTTAAAACTCATTAATTTTAAAGTTTAACATTTTAGAGTGCGTTCCTGGTTCTTATCGGTTCTAAAAAACGGATTTATTACGGTTTTTTTCCATCCTGTGACACGGTTGGGAACCGATATGGGTGTCTTTGCCTGGCACTGCCGCTAAAGGGCAAGTTTTCTGGTTAGGCTGGTATTATGTATGAGAAACCCAAAAGAAAAAACCAGGCCCACTGGTTTCCCTCAACACTGTGATGTCTGTGAGGAAGCCTTGCACAAGGCTGACCCACACACCACATGTGTCTATTGTCTGGGGTTTGACCACCTCCAGTCAGACTGCCAGGATATGTAGGTCTCTCTGCAGCCACCCCTGGAAAAGAGATTGGGCAGGCTCAGAGGAACGAGAGGTCAAAAGTCCCAGCTTGACCCGATGGCCAGCCCGGTTCGGTGCCAACCGAACGGAGGGAGTGCCCTCTTGGACCAGGGCTAGACTTCCTCGGCGAAAGAAAAGCTGGTTCTGAGGAACCAGTTCCAGTAAAGAAAACAAGAAAGTCAGCAGGTTTGGAGCCCAAAATCCTTCTCCAACTGCTGCAGAGATAGCAGTGCCATGCAGATTGTCCAGTCACTGATCTAGGTCTGCCTCCAACCGGCCACTATCTGGCAAAAGGTCGGTTCGTCTGTTCCGTGGTTCAGGAATATGATGTTGAGGGAGTTTTATGAACCAGAGAAGGGGAGGATGATTATGAACAGTATGAATGTGGCTGAAAGGTCTGTGTGCCCATTGAACCGGACATTTCCCCAGACAGACCTTTAGAATCTTCCTCATGCTATCTGAGTCCCCATCTCATTTTATGTTTTACAAAAAGTTGTTGAAACTCCTCCAGCTTCCTTTGGAGGAAGCTGTGGATGAGCTTAGAGGAGCCTGATTTTTGTAGAAATGATTGATATTCCAGAGTTCTAGGAGATTGTCTATTCCTTTGCATAAGTCTTTTGGAAGCAAACAATAAAAAATTTTAAAAGCTCCTAATTCTGTGCCTCCTGTAGATAAAAAGATGGACAGAAGGTACACATTGTCAGGTCCTGATACAGAATTCATTTCTCAGCAATGCAGTCATGTTAGTAGTTCAGGCTGCAGCCTGTGATAAAGTTAACATTCCCCTGGCTTCACATATCCTCCTGACAAGGATTCCAGGAAGATTGATGCCATGGTAGAAAACAGTATATGGCAGCCTCTCTGGGACTCAGGCAAGCAAATTATATGGCTTTATGTAGCTAGGTATCAGAAATTCAGATGGGATACTGTTATGGAATTAGCCAAGCAAGCCTCATGGCCAGCTGACTAGCTTAACTAGAACAGGTGGTTGCTGATGGCATTGAGGCTTCTATGGCACAGTTTCATGCTGCTGTGATGTTAATGATGTTTCCTCTAGGGTCATGGCCACATCTGTAGCTTTCGTAGGTTGGCCTGGCTCAGGTGTACTAGCTTGTCACAGGATACCCAGACTAAGGCTGGTGGATTTTCCTGTGGTGGGAAATTCTCTGTTTGGGGAGCAGACAGAGAATTACATGAAAAGATGGATGAATATAGGACTACTTACAAAGTGCCTTTGTTAAGGAGTGGCAAGCCACTCCCCAGAGGCATACCCCTCAGGGTAGGGGCAGGCGTTTCACAGGCCTTTATCAGACTCAGGCCTCCTGCCTATGCTCAGAGGGGCTTCTTCAGAGGCAGAGGCAGATGAGGGGTGGGCAGGCCTGCTCCCCACCCCTCAGCCTAAAGCACCTGCTACAGGCACCCTGGATGGGGTGCCCAGGCCGATTCTCCTTACCGTAGGGGCAGGCTGGGTTTACTTCAGCTCAGAACTAGGCTTCTTTAACCTCAGACAAGTGGGTTCTGGAAGTAGTGTCAGGTCTGGTTCTCAGCTTCAAAAAAGTTCCTGTTGAGAGCCAGATTTTTTTCTACCTGTGCCTAGAGACCCTTGCTCTAGAAGCAGAGGTCTCAACCCTGTTGGCTCTCAGAGCAGTGGAAAGGGTTCCTCCTGCACCAGGGCAGGGTCTGTATTCCAGATACTTCCTTACCCCAAAAAAGACAGGAGAATGGCGGCCCATATTAGACCTCAGATATTCTGAACAAGCATCTTTTGAAACCAAAGTTCAAAATGGTAACTCTGGCAATGATTTTACTCTCCCTAAGGCCAGGGGACTGGTTAGCCTCCCTTGACCTCAAGGATGCTCTATTTCCACGCCCTATTCAGAAGCTCCCATCGAAAGCATCTCAGATCTTGAACCACCTCAGGTCATTACCAGTTCAGAGCAATGCCCTTCGGCCTCACCTCTGCCCCAAGGGTATTCACACAAGTGTCTGGCAGTGGCAGTGGCTCACTTAAGGAGGCAAAGGATTGCTGTTTTTCCTTATCTAGACGATTGGCTCATTGTAGGCCAGTCCCCAGAACAGGTAAAATCTCAGCCCTGCAAGTCACCCAGCTTCTCACCTCCCTGGCTTTCTACAATCTGCCAAAGTCGGTTCTGGAACCAGTCCAGGTACTCACCTTTATAGGGGCAGAGTTGGACACAAAGCTAGCCTGCCTTTCTCCTTAGAAAGGGTAAGGAATTTAGTGTCTCTGGCCTCCTTCTTCACTCTGCAGGTCTCTCAACCAGCAAGACACTTTCTGCAGCTCCTGGGGCACGTGGGCTGCATCCACAGCTGTTGTGCAGGGAGCAAGATTTCAGATGAGAGACATTCAGTTTCACTTGAGAACCTATTGGTTCTCAGGAGGAGAGACCCTTCCAAGTTGGTCCCAGTGACTCAACCTTGATCCAGGCCCTCCAGTGGTGGCAGGATCAGAGCAATTTGGGATTGGAGGTCCTCCATTTCCCCTGCTCACAATTTGACTCCTCACTACAGATGCTTCCTTCTGGGTGGGAGCCCACATGGGACCTTTCCACTAGGGAGTGTGGTCCCCGGTCTCTCTGCTCCACATCAATTTGCTGGAACTCAGAGCTGTCTTTTTAGCTCTTCAAGCATTTTCTGCATCTGTCCACAAATAAGGTGATACAAGTCAGAACAGACAACACCACAACAATGTGGTACATCAACAACAGGGGGCACTCTGGTCCTCGGCCTTGCACCGAGGCAATGAAGCTGTGGTCTCTGGCCTATTCCCTGAACACTTCCCTCATAGCAGTTCATCTTCCAGGGAAGGATAATGTCCTAGCAGATGCCCCTCAGTAGGATTTCCCAGGCCATCACGAATGGTCCCTGGATCCTCAAGCCGGGATAATTTTGCCAGATGGGCACCCTCAGATAGATCTTTTGTAGCCCCAGACAATCACCAACTTCCTCTGTTCTGTTGAAGACCTCCAGTGTTGGGCCCAGTCCCCTGGATGCCCTCCTTCCTGGATTGGGCGGAAGTTTCTTTATGCTTCCCCTTCCCTCTCCTATTCAAAGTATTAGTCAAAATCAGATCTCAGCCTTGCAGGGTGATTCTGATTGCCCCGGATTGGGCCAGGCAGCCCTGGTACCCACTCCTTCTGTCACTGACAATCCATCTTCCCCTTTGCCTCCCCAGGAAATCACAACCTATTAACTTGTGCCCAGGGAAGGGTTTGTATCCGACCTCAACTCTCAACCTCAAGGCCTGGCTTTGAGGAGTTAGGAGTTTGCTGATTTACACTCTCTCAGGGTGTTCTTGAAACTCTAAAGGCTTCCAGAAAGCCTTCCACTAGGGCTACTTATAGTTCTAAATGGAAAAGTTTTTCCATTTGGTGTGTTGGAAAATATTTCCACAGAATTTGTTGATTTGCCCATTGTATTAGATTACATGGTCCATCTTAATTTTTGGGTCTCAGACCAGCTACCCTGAGAGTCCATTTGACAGCTGTATCTGCTTTTGTTTCAGAAGGAAAGTCATCCCCTTTCCACTCACCCTGTGTTTTCCAAGTTTTTGAGGGATTACTCCATACTAATCCACCCTTTCGGAACTGCCCTGCCAGGGACCTTAATGTTTGTATTGCCCAGTTATTGCAATCTCTTTGAACCTCTGTTTCTCGCAGAGCTTAAGTATCTAACTTGTAAACTGTTTTTCTGAGGGCTATCACTTCAAGTAGGCGCATAAGTGAGTTGCAAGTCTTGTCAGTAGAAACTGACTTTATTTTTCCACAGGGATAAGGTAGTCCTTAGGACTAATAGGAAGTTTTTACCAAGGTGGTTTCAGATTCATCTTAACCAATCTATCTCCTTCCAGTATTTTTCACTGATCACTATTCTTCTGGTGAGAGGAGGTTGCACAGCCTGATGTTAAGAGAGCTCTTAGTTACTATATAGAGCATACCAAAGATCACAGGTTCAAATCCTCTCCAACTTTCCTTACCTATGGTGAAGTTGGGAAAGGCAACCTGCCACTAAGAGATCAATTGCCAAGTGGATTGTCTCTTGTATCCAATTTTGTTATCAGAAACTGGGTGAGATCCCCTCTGGCTTGAGGGCTCACTCACCAGGGTACAGCTGCTCTAGCTGCTGCCAGAGACATCCCTATATTAGAGATATGCTAGGCTGCTACTTGAAAACGATACACTTTCACCAAGCATTACCCTGATGTCCAGGCCAGGAGAGATGCCTCGTTTGCATACAGCTGTTCTCTCAGAGCCTATTTCCTAAGTAGGTTCTGCCCTCCTCCATGGAGGTACTTCGTTGTGAAGTTTGAACGATTGTCATAATATAGCAAGACTTCATGTTGTTTGAAGAAAAAATTACTCACCTTAGTAATGTTGTTTCTTCTAATGGAGTCTACATATTATGATTCCTTCCAGCCTGCCCCTCTCAGAACTTCTACTTGGGTAGTAACTTTGTGTGGGCACTATTTTGCCCTTTAGCGCTTTCTCCCTTTTGGATTTGGGGTGTGTTTATTATACTGTTGCTTTATTCTCATGTTGTTAGAATTGTATTAGTAGTTCTGGTCCCCTGACTTGAGTCTTGGTGTTGGGACCAGCAATGGTTGTTAGTATTTAGGTAGCCATTTGGCTAGTGTAGGTTACAGCTTCCACACAGACCTTAGTGAGTTTTTGCTCATAAAGATCTGACAGTTCAGGTTTGAAATTACACAGACAGAGCTGCTTCTTAGAGCTCATGCTCAAAATTCTGTTTTGGAATGGTATTAACCATTTCACCTCCGGAGCAGTTCTAGAGCTGGATCAAACTGCTACTGTCATAATATAGCAAGACTCCATTAGAAGAAACAACATTACTAAGGTGAGTAATTTTTCCTTCCATACCTCCTGTGGATAGAAGAATGGACGAGAGGTATACCCTTTCAGGCTCGGACATGGAGTTCCTTTCCCAGCAATACAGCCATGTTGGGGTAGTGCAGGCTGCTGCCTGTGATAAGGCAAATATTCCTTGGCTTCATTCCCCAGATAAGGACCCCAGGATGATTGATGCCATGGCAAAGAAACAGTACACTGCAGCATCTTTGGGATACAGGCAGGTAATTACAGGCTTTACATAGCAAGATACCAGAAGTCCAGTGGGACACTGTGCTGTCTCACAACAGGCCCATGACCAGCTTGTCAAGGAGCTGGAGCAGGTGGCTGTGGATGGGATTGAGGCATCCAAGTGCAATTTCATGCTGCTGTGGACTCCAATGATGTTTTATCTAGAGTCATGGCTACATCTGTGGTCTTCGAGGATGGCATTTGGCTCAGATGTATTAGCCTATCACAGGATACCCAGGCTAAGGCCATGGATTTCCTGTCATTGGTAATTCTCTGTTTGGGAGCAGACAGAGAACCACATGAAGAAGATGGGAGTACAGGACCACCTACAGGAGTGCTCAGGCCAAGGAAAGGCAAGTCACCCTCAGAGGCAGCATTCCAGGGACAGGGCAGGTCTTCAAAGGCCTTTTACCAAGCCCAGGCCTTCTCTCTACTTATGCTCAGAGGGGGTTCTTTAGAGGGAGAGGCAGACGGGGTATGAGCAGGCCTGCTTCCACCCCTCAGCCTAAAGCTCCTGTGAAGCAGACACCCTCATGGGTCTGCCCGGGCCGATTCTCCAGTACCTGTAGGGGGCAGGCTGGCTTACTTTGTCCAGGACTGGAAGTCTTTAACATCAGACAAGTGGGTCCTAGAAGTAGAAGTAGGGACTGGTTCTCAGCTTCAAAAAATTTCCAAAGATGAGAACCAGATCCTTTCCACCTGCAAATCCATCAGAGACCCTTGCCCTAGAGGCAGAGATTTCTTCCCTCTTGGCTCTCAGAGCCATAGAAAGGGTTCCTACCCTACACATGGGCAAAGGACTGTACTCCAGGTACTTTCTAACCCCCAAAAAGACAAGAGAATGGCGACCCATCCTGGATCTAAGATATCTAAACAAGCACCTTTTAAAACCAAAATTCAAAATGGTGGCTCTGGGAGTAATTCTTCCCTCTCTAAGGCCAGGGGACTGGCTAGCCTCCCTGGACCTCAAAGATGCCTATTTTCACATTCCCATCAGGTGCTTCCACAGAAAGTACCTCAGGTTCGAATTGCCCTCAGGCCACTATCAATTCAGAGCAATTCCCTTTGGCCTAACATCAGCCCCAAGGGTGTTCAAAAAGTGCCTGGCAGTAGTGGTTGCTTTCCTAAGGAGAAAAAAGATATCCATCTTTCCATACTTGGATGACTGGCTCATGGTGGGTCAGTCTCCAGACCAAGTCAAGTCACATCTTCAGATAACTCAGCAAGTGCTCACTTCCTTAGGATTTCTCCTAAACCTTTCAAAGTCAGTTCTCGAGCCAGTATAGCTCCTCACCTTATAGGGGCAGAGCTGGATACAGTAAGGGCAAAAGCCTTCACCTGGCAGGGCAAGGACCCTTGTAGAACTGGTCTTCTTTTCACCCTTCAGGTGTCTCGACCAGCAAGCACTTCTGCAGCTCCTTGGCCACATGGCAGCCTCCTACAGCAGTGGTCCAGGGGGCAAGATTTCAGATGAGGGACATTCAGTTCCACTTAAGAGCCTTCTGGTCCCAAAGAAAGGATTCTGACCAAACTAGTCCCAGTGACTCGAACCCTGATCCAGGCTTTGCAATGGTGGCGGGATCAGGACAATTTAAGACAGAGAGTTCCTTTTGACACTCAGTCTCATTCAATAATCCTCACCACAGATGCCTCACTCTTGGGCTGGGGAGCCCACTTGGGGGATCTTACCACCCAAGGGCAGTGGTCACCTCAAGAATCTCTGCTTCACATCAGTTTCTCTGAACTCAGAACAGTGTTTCTGGTGCTGCAAGCTTTTTCCTAATCTGTACAGAACAAGGTGGTCCAGATCAGAACAGACAAACCACCACAATGTGGTACATCAACAAGCAAGGAGGCACTCAGTCTACGGCCTTGTGCACAGAAGCAATGACATTGTGGTCTCTGGCCTATTCCCTGCAAACCTCACTGATAGCAGTTCACCTCCCGGGAAGGAACAATGTCCTAGAGATGTTTCCTCAGCAGGATATCTCAGGACCATCACGAATGGACCCTAGATCCTAATTTTGGAAGTGATTTTCCCAGATGGGGCACTCCACAGATAGATCTTTTTGCAGCTCCAGACAATCACCAACTTTCTCTCTTTTGTTGCAGACCCCCAGTCTTGGGCTCAGTCCCCCTGGATGCTCTGGTTCTGAATTGGGAAGGGAAGTTCAAACAACATGAAGTCTTGCTATATTATGACATATTGCAGTGAGTCCCAACCTTCGAACTGCTCCGGAGGTGAAAGAGTTAACTTTCCATGCCAGGCATGGAACACTGAGCTCAAGCTTGGTTGAAACTCTGTCTGTTGTTCTTCAAACTCAAACCATCAGATTCTTTACTCCACCGCACTGAACAGTCGCTCCAGAGATTTCTCCTTCTGCTCGGTTCATTTTGTTGGTTAAAGTATTGTTTTTCTCGGGTTTTGACCAAATTTAAACCGCAACCGGTCGATTCAGACTCTGTCTGTGGATTTGTGAGTACTAGATAGGTTTTACATTAATTTCTATTCTGTGTGTGGAACTTGTAAATCGTTTTTTATCGTTCGTTTGCACCCCATCAGGTTGTTTAAAATATATTAATCTGTCTTTAGAGTGTGGTTACCAGTTCTTATCGGTTCTAAAAAAACGGATTTATTACAGTTATTTACCGACTCCGGTGACACAGCTGGGAACCGATAAGAGGTCTTACCTGGGCGGATTGCCATAAACGGAAAATTTGGTTAGGACTGGAGATTAGAGTTCGAGAAACCCAAAAGAAAACCGGGCTCACTGGGTTTCAACAATGCAGTGTCTGTGGGGGAAGTCTTTGCCAAGGCTGACCCCCACACCACCTGTGTTTATTGTCTGGGGTTTGACCACCTCAATGCAGACTGCCAGATTTGTAAAATTTTTCCTGCAGCTACCCTGGAAAAGAGAGTTGGTAGGCTCAGGGAAAGGAGGCCAAAAGTCCGCAGAACCAGATGCCAGCCCGGTTCATTTTCCAACCGAACCGAGGGAGTGCCCCTCTGACCAGGACCAGACTCGGGCAAGGAGATCCGACTGAGGAGTCGTTCCAGCAAAAGGACTAGGAAATCAGCTGGTGGAGCCAAAACTTCTCTCCAACGGCTGAAGAAATAGCCAAAGCGATTAAAATTGTCCAGTCGCTTCCCTCGGTCCGACCGAACCAGCACCATCAGGTAAGCCGGCCCTGCTCGGCTGGTTCCACCGTTCAAGAGTATGATTTAGAGGAATATTATGAACTGGAGGGGAAGAGAGGAGAATGAGGAGAGTGAATGTGGATTTGAAAGTCGGATGTGCCCATTGACCCGGACATCTCCCAGACAGACCTTCAGGAGTGGTCCTCCTAGGCTTTCTGGAGTCCCCTTCTCACTTTATGTTTTATAAGAAAGTGGTTGAAACCCTCCAGCTCCCTATGGAGGAAGCTGTGGATGATCAAGAGGAGTCTATGTGGAAATGATGGATATCCCAGAGTCTAGGAGACTGTCTATTCCTTTGCATAAATCTTTTGGGAAACAGACAGTTAAAATTCTAAAAACTCCTCACACTATACCTCCTATGGATAAGAGAATGGACAAGAGGTACACTTTGTCAGGCTCTGATACGGAGTTCCTTACACAACAATGCAGCCATGTTGGGTAGTGCAGGCTGCAGCCTGTGACAAGGCAATATTCCTTGGCTTCACACCCCCCTGACAAGGACTCCAGGAGGATTGATGCCATGGCAAAGAAACAGTACATGGCAGCATCCTTGGGACTCAGACAGGCAAATTATATGGCTTATGTTGCTAGATATCAGAAATCCAGATGGGATACTGTTATGGCTCTAGCAAAACAGGTCCCTGACCAGCTTTTCAGGGAACTGGAACAGGTGGCTACTGATGGTATTGAGGCATCCAAGGTGCAATTCCATGCTGCAGTGGACACTAATGATGTGTCATCAAGAGTCATGGCTACATCTGTGGCACTTCACAGAATGGCTTGGCTCAGATGTACTAGCCTGTCACAGGATACCCAAACTAAGGCCCTAGATTTTCTCTAGTTGTGGGTAATTCTCTGTTTGGGAGCAGACGAGTATTACATGAAGAAAATGGATGAGTATAGGACCACCTATAAGAGTGCACAGGCCAAGGAAAGGCAAGCCACTCCTCAAAGGCAGCTTTCCAGGGGCAGAGGCAGGCCTTTTCATAGGCCTTTTTACCAAGTCCGGGCCTCCTCTTCTGCTTATGCCCAGAGGGGGTTCTTTAGAGGGAGAGGCAGATGGGGTACAAGCAGGCCTGCTTCCACCCCTCAGCCCAAAGCCCCTGCCAAGCAGGCACCCTGATGGGGTTGCCAGGGCCGATTCTCAGCTACCTGTAGGGGGCAGACTGGTTTACTTTGTCCAGGACTGGAAGTCTCTGACATCAGACAAGTGGGTCCTGGAAGTAGTAAGCCAGGGACTGGTTCTCAGCTTCAAAAAATTTCCAAAGATGAGAACCAGATCCTTTCCACCTGCAAATCCACCAGAGGCACTTGCCCAGAGGCAGAGGTCTCTTCCCTCCTGGCTCTCAGAGCTGTGAAAGGGTCCACCCTCACACCAGGGCAAAGGATTGTACCCAGGTACTTCCTACCCCAAAAAGACAGGAGAATGGCGCCCATCCTGGATCTCAGATATTTAAACAAGCACCTTTAAAACCAAAATTCAAAATGGTGACTCTGGGAATTATTCTACCTCTCTAAGGCCAGGGACTGGCTAGCGTCCCTTGACCTCAAGGATGCTTACTTCCATATTCTCATCAGAAGCTCCCATCGAAGTACCTCAGGTTCTGTGCATGCCTCAGGCTATTACCAGTTCAGAGCAATGCCCTTGGCCTCAGCTCTGCTCCAAGGGTATTCACAAATGCCTGGCAGTAGCAGTTGCTTCCCAAGAAGGCAAACATTGCCATCTTTCCTTACCTGGATGATCTGTTCATAGTAGGCCAGTCTCCAGACCAAGTCAAGTTACATCTACGGATAACTCAACAACTACTCACCTCTCTAGGTTTCCTCTGAATCTTCAAAGTCGTTCTAGAGCCTGTCCAGCTCTCCACCTTCATAGGCGCAGAGCTGAACACAGAGAAAGCCAGAGCCTTCCTTTCTTTGGACAGGGCAAGGACCCTGGACCTCTGGCCTCCTCATTCACCCTGCAGGTCTCTCGACCAGCAAGGAATTTTCTACAGCTCCTGGGGCACATGGCTGCTTCTACAGCAGTAGTGCAGGGAGCAAGATTTCAGATGAGGGACATCCAGTTCCATTTGAGAGCCTTTTGGTCTCAAAGGAAAGACCCTCTAACCAAATTGATCCCAGTAACTCGAACCCTGATCCAGGCCCTACAGTGGTGGCAGGATCAGAGCAATCTGAGACAAGGAGTTCCCTTTGTCACTCAATCTCATTCCTTAATCCCTATTACAGATGCATCCCTCTTGGGGTGGGGAGCTCACATGGGCGACCTCACTACCCAGGGATTGTGGTCCCCTCAGGAATCTCTGCTCCACATCAATCTGTTGGAACTCAGAGCAGTTTTTCTAGCACTTCAAGTTTTTCCAAATCTGTTCAGAACAAAGTTGTACAGGTCAGAACAGACAACACCACTACAATGTGGTACATCAACAATCAAGGGGGCACTCGGTCTACGGCCTTGTGCACCGAAGCAATGAAGTTGTGGTCTCTGGCTTACTCTCTGAACACCTCCCTTATGGCAGTTCACCTCCCAGGCAAGGACAATGTCCTGGCAAATGCTCTCAGCAGGATTTCCCAGGGCCATCACGAATGGTCACTGGACCCCCTAGCCCTGGAGTTGATATTCGCCAGATGGGGCACCCCACAGATAGATCTTTTTGCAGCCCCAGACAATCACCAACTTCCCCTTTTTTGCTGCAGGCCCCCAGTGTTGGGCTCAGTCCCTCTGAATGCCTTAGTTCTCAATTGGGAAGGGAAGTTCCTCTATGCTTTCCCCCCCTTCCCTCTTCTGTTCAAAGTGTTAGTCAAAATCAGATCTCAATCCTGCAAGATGATCCTGATTGCTCCAGATTGGGCCAGACAACCCTGGTATCCACTCCTACTGTCCTTAGCAGTCCATCTTCCCCTGTGTCTTCCCATGAATCACAACCTGTTAACCTGTGCTCAGGGGAGGGTTTGGTACCCGAACCTCAAATCTCTCAATCTCAAGGCCTGGCTCTTGAAGAGTTAGAGTTTGCTGATCTACACCTCTCCCAAGGTGTATTGGATATACTGAAGGCTTCTAGGAAACCTTCCACCAGGGCTACCTATAATTCCAAATGGAAGAGATTTTCCATATGGTGCTCTGGGAAGCATATTTCCCCAGAATCTGCTGATTTACCCACAGTCCTGGATTATATGGTCCATTTAAATGCCTTTGGGCTGATACCAGCTACCCTAAAAGTACATTTGGCAGCTGTGTCTGCTTTTATTTCAGCAGGTAAACCCTCTTCTCTTTCAGCTCATCCTGTATTCTCCAAGTTTTTTAAGGGATTGCTTCACACCATCCCTCCATTCAGGGACCCTGCCCCTGCCTGGGATTTTAATGTTTGCATTGCTCAGCTTATGCAACCCCCCTTTGAGCCTTTGTCTTCAGCAGAGCTTAAGTACTTGACTTGGAAGACTGTGTTTCTGTGAGCCATCACTTCTGCCAGATGCATAAGTGAATTACAAGCTTTATCAGTGGAGCCTGATTTTATCTCCTTTCATAGAGATAAGGTGGTCCTCAGTACTAACAGGAAGTTTTTGCCTATGGTGGTTTCAGATTTCCACCTTAATCAATCTATATCTCTTCCAGTGTACTTCACTGACCATTCCACTTCTGGCGATAGGAGGCTGCACAGCTTAGATGTGAAGAGAGCCCTTAGTTACTACATTGAGCGTACCAAGGGTCACATGTTTGAATCCCTCCAACTGTTCCTCACTTATGTTGAGGTTGGTAAAGGGAAACCTGCCACTAAAGATCCATTGCCAGGTGGATTGTCTCTTGTATCCAATTCTGTTATGAAAGCTGGGGGTTCCTCCCTCAGGCCTGAGGGCTCACTCTACCAGAGGTACAGCTGCTTCCTGGCTGCTGCCAGGGACATCCTATTCTAGAGATATGTCAAGCAGCTACCTGGAAAACTGTTCACATTTTACCAAGCATTACTCCTGGACATCCAGGCTAGGAGTGATGCTCGGTTGCTACAGCTGTGCTTCAGAGCCTATTTCCTAAGTAGGTTCTGTCCTCCTCCATGGAGGTACTGCTGTGTAGTCTGCATATGTCATAATAAAGCAAGACTTCATGTTGTTTGAAGAAAAATTACTCACCTTAGTAATGTTGTTTCTTCTAATGGAGTCTTGCTATTATGATCTTCCCCTGCCTGCCCCTCCAGAACCTCTGTTTTGGGATGTGGGTGGGCAGTGCAGTGTTGGCACTTAGTAGATGCCCACCTTGTTGTTTTCACCTCTCTTTTTTTGGGGTGACTTGGTGTTGTGTTTTTCATTTTTTTGGGTCTCCTTACTTGAGTCTTTGTTTTGGGACCAAAAAATGTGTTCTTATGTTTAGTAGCCAGTTGGCTAGTGTAGGTTTACACTTCCACACATGACCTCAGTGAGTTTAGCTCGTAAAGATCGGATGGTTTGAGTCTGAAGAACAACAGACAGAGTTTCAACCGAGCTCGAGCTCAGTGTTCCATGCCTGGCATGAAAAGTTAACTCTTTCACCTCCGGAGCAGTTCGAAGGTTGAGACTCACTGCATATGTCATAATATTGCAAGACTCCATTAGAAGAAATAGCATTACTAAGGTGAGTAATTTTTTCTTCCTGTATGCTTCCCCCCCTTCCCTCTCCTGTTCAAAGTACTAGTCAAGATCAGGTCTCAACCATGCAAAGTGATTCTGATCACTCCAGACTGGGCCAGACAGTCCTGGTATCCACTGTTGCTCTCCTTAGCAGTCCACTTTCCCCTGTCTCTTCCCAGGAATTACAACCTGTTGACATCCTCTTAGGGACAGATTTGTTATCCGAACCTCAAATCTCTCTATCTCAAGGCCTGGCTCTTGTAGAGTTAGAGTTTGCTGATTTGCACTTCTTTCAAGGTGTTCTGGATATTCTTAAGGCTTCTGGAAAGCCTTCCACCAGAAAGACTTATAACTCCAAATGGAAAAAGTTCACTATTTGGTGCTCTAATAAGCATATTTCTCCAGAATCTGCTGGGTTGCCTACAGTTCTAGACTATATGGTTCATCTTAATGGCTTGGGACTTAGACCAGCTACACTTAAAGTGTATCTGGCAGCTGTTTCTGCCTTCTTGTCAGTAGGCAAGCCCTCTCTTCTGTCAGCCCATCCTGTGTTTTGTAAATTCTTCAAGGGATTGCTGCACACCAATCCTCCCTTTAGGGACCCTGCTTTGCTTGGGACCTTAATGTTTGCATTGCTCAGCTTATGCAACCCCCTTTTGAGCCTTTGTCCTCTGCAGAGCTTAAATACTTGACTTGGAAAACTGTGTTTTTGGTAGCCATTACCTCTGCCAGGCGTATCAGTGAATTGCAAGCCCTGTCAGTGGAGCCTGATTTCATCTCTTTCCACAGAGATAAAGTGGTCCTAAGAACTAACAGGAAGTTTTTGCCTAAGGTGGTCTCAGATTTTCACCTTAATCAGTCTATGTCTCTCCCTGTTTTCTTCACTGACCATTCCTCCTCTGGAGAGAGGAGGTTGCAGAGCCTGGATGTAAAAAGGGCCCTTAGCTACTGCATAGAGCGTAAGGGTCACAGGTTTGAGTCCCTTCAGTTGTTCCTCACTTATGGAGAGGTCGGTAAGGGCAAACCTGCCACTAAAAGATATATTGCCAGGTGGATTGTCTCTTGTATACAATTCTGCTATGAAAAATTGGGTAGAACCCCACCCTCAGGCCTGAGGGCTCACTCTACTAGAGGTACAGCTGCTTCCCTGGCTGCTGCCAGGGATATTCCTATCTTAGAAATCTGTCAAGCAGCCACCTGGAAAACAGTCCATATGTTCACCAAGCATTACTCTCTGGATATCCAGGCTAGGAGTGATGCTCGGTTTGGCACAGCAGTACTTCAGAGCCTTTTCCCAAAGTAGGTTCTGTCCCTCCTCCATGGAGGTACTGTTTGGTAGTCTGCAATAGTTGGAATACAGCAAGACCTCATGTTGTTTGAAGAAAAAATTACTCACCTTAGTAATGTTGTTTCTTCTAATGGAGTCTTGCTGTATTCTGACCTCTCCCACGCCTCCCCTCTCAGAACCTGTTTTTTGGGATGTGGGTGGGCAGGAGCAGTGTTGGCACCTAGAGGTGCCCCTTTTTTACCCTCCTTTATTTTGGGTGTGTGTTGTCTTTTGTTTTTTGGGTTTCCTGACTTGAGTCTTTGCTTTGAAACCAAAAAACCCTTTTTAACAAATTTAGTTGCCAGTTGGCTAGTGTGAGTTTTACAGTTTCCAGGCAGAACGCCTAGTGAGTATAGCTTGTAAAGATCTGATGGTTGGAGTTTAAACAACAGCAGACAGAGGCTTCAACCGAGCTTGAGCTCAGCATTCCATGCCCTGCATGGAAAGTTAACTCTTTGTTCTCCGGGGCAGTTCAAAGGTTGGAGATCACTGCAATAGTCAGAATACAGCAAGACTCCATTAGAAGAAACAACATTACTAGGGTGAGTAATTTTTTTCTTTTCCCTTACTCTCTCCGGCACCTCCCTGGTCCAACAGCTGGGTTTCCTTGACTTTGCTTTTTTGATGCAGTTCTTTGTGCCAGCTTTTGTGTCCTCTAACAGGCTCAACTTTATGATTTACCACCTGTGTTCCATAACCATGTCCAGGGTAATCTTCTCTAAGTGCCCTTTCAGCATGACAGCCATCCTACTGAAGTCCACATCCTGAAAGTCCGCTACCCTCTTATTGGATTTATTTCCCTCCCTCCCCAGATCAAAGGAGAACCACACCGTACAGTGGTCCTCTACTGCCACATCCTTTACCTGGTCACTGTCTGCCAGTACCAGGTCCAAGATGTTCCCTTCTCTGGTTGGTTCAACCACCTGTTGTGCCAGGAATACATCTTGGAATGCATCTAGTATCCATTGCTTTCTAGCAGTTGCTGAGGTCATGGTGCTCCAGTTTACACCTGGCAGGTTAAAGTCACCTACCACCACCGTTCTGCCCCTACCACAGTGACTTTTTAGATTGTCCACCAGTTCCCTGTCCCAATCCTCAGACTGGGATGGTAGTCTATAGACTACTCCCAGATTAACCCTCCTGCCCTTAGCATCTTGTATGTTGACCCACAACATCTCTACATTTCTGTCCTCACCCTCCTCCCTGCTGCACTCTATTCCATCCCTGACAAATATAGCCACCCCCCTTCCCAATTTTCCTGTCTCTCCTGTACACTTTGTACCCTGGAATCATTAAATCCCAGTCCTGGTGCTGGGTGGCCCATGTCTTATTGATTGCAGCCATGTCTACCCCCCCTTTCGCCATCAGTGCTTGAACTTCTGGTAACTTGCTACCCAGGCTCCTTGAATTCATGGAGACCACCCTCCAAACCTCCCCACAAACCTTCTTATCCATCCCTTGCCCCCCAGTTTTGTCCCACTGCAAGGTTCTCACTTCCACCAAATGTCCAGTTAGGGAGTGAGGCACTAGGCCTCCCAAACTTTGCTTTTCTGCCTGTCCTGTCAGTCTAAGCCCCCCCAGCTAGTTTAAATCATACTTACTAGCAATAAACTCCCCCAGCTTCCTTTTTAGAACTCCTTAACCCTCCCCACTCAGATATAGTCTATCCTTAGTGTATAGGTCCTTGTTATTCCAAGTTGCTCGCCAGCTCCCCACTAGTCCAAACCCCATATCTCTACACAATTCTCCCAACCACTCATTGAAATCCCTTATCTTCTGCTTCTTGTCTGTGCTTGCCTTTGACACTGGCAGAGCTTCAGAAAAAGAAAATGTGTTTCCTTCAGTTTTACATATTCTGGCCAGTTCCCTAAATCTTGCCTGTACCTCGTGCACACTATTTCCTTCCAGGTCATTTGTGCCAAGGTGCACCACTATGTGGGGATTCCCCCCATGACTGTTCATGGTAAAATGGACTATGTGCTTTGCTCTGTGTGCTGTCATGCACTCTACCCAGACAGAATTTCTCCTCCCTTCACCCCCCCCATTTGATACCCTTGATTACGGACTGCCCCAGTATAATAACCTTGTGACCCTCTCCTTGATGGCTCTCTTTGAAATTCCCCCTCTATGCTTCTTGTCCTGCTCCTTCATTTTCCTCCCACTGGCCTTGTCCGGCCCCCATGAGGTTCCTCGTGTCCAACTCTTCCCCCGGTGACATCATCTGTCCTCCTTGAAGAGATGTTTGCCATCTCTCCCTGACTGCCCATTTCAATTCTTCTCCCACTTGATCCCCTTCCCCCCCCCAGTTTCTGCTCTGTCACTCTTCTTTTTGCTACTCCCCTTGGGTCCCCCCTGCCCTTCCCTATCAACTCAACCCCGGCTCTCTTTCCCCTCTTCACCCCCCGACAATCCTTACTGGTATCTCCTCCAGTGACTCCCAATTCCCCCTTTCTAGCACCACTTTTATCTCCTCTCTCTTGTACCTTCCCCCCAGTTCATCTCAATTACTTCCCACCATCCCCTTCTCCTTTCCCCCCACTGTTCCTGTCCTTCTTGACCCCAGACCCTTCTTGATTTCCTGTGTCCTGCAAGGTTCCTAATGGTGCATACCTATTTGACATGCTAACCCCACCTCCATTTACAAACTTGTAACTGGCACTTGCCAATCCATTTCCATTTTTTGTTGCTTCATGTGCAGTAGCACCCTGCTCCCCCTCTTCTCTTATCCACTACCTACCATCCACCGCTCCCACAGCAGCCTAGTTTGCTTCTTGCCCTTGTAGTTTCCCCAGCAATCCTTTCATTTGGCCAGTCAGCCCTGATCCACCTATTTGAAGCTCGGGTGCAGTTTCCTCCTCCTCCCCTATCCCCCCATGCTCTGCCTCTCCACCTCCCTCTTTAGCCCATAAATTTCAGTTTCCAGGTGCATCATTTTTATGCATACTGGGCAACCCCCAATGCTCCACAATGTGTCCATGAAAACTGCTGCTCTGCAGTCATTATACCCCACTATTCTCCTTGGTCCTACTCGCTCCCTGTGAGCACCCTGCCCCTGCCCTAACCCCCACCCCCCTTCTGCCCTGATGCTCCATCCCTGAATATATGGCTTGCATTACCTGACCCCCCTTCTGCAGGCCTCTACTCCAGTCTCCCACTGCCCACTCCTAGCACCCTCTTTTATACCTATCTGATAAACTATAGGCTCCCCTCTCCAGCATGGCCTATGGTCCTCCCTGCAGATTCCCCCCCCAGTCAGATGCTACAGTCCTGCTTCATGGCACTCACGCTTCAGGGTTGCTCAAGTGAGGGGTCGCTTGGCGCTCTGCATAATAAATTCTGATCTCTGCGACCCTATTGGTCCACTGGAGTCATGCAGTTTGCCCTTTGTTCTCTATGATATAGACTCATCTATATGTCCTAGAAGAATCCAGCATGCACACATCCTTGCAAATTTTAATGCAGATAATGAGGACTGAGTCAGTTCTGCCCTTAAAGCTTAGGCAGATATTCCCTCTGGCAGTGAAGGAATTGCCTTGTAAAGTTTATTTAAAGGTTTCTGTAACTGAGAGGGGAAATAGTCTTCTAGGGATGTGGATATGATGTACAATTCCACACTTCTGGCAGTGTTCCTTTCCCTTTAATTCCTGCTGGAATGTATTCAAGCTGGCTACTACCACCCATCTGTGTGGTAACTCCTTCTGCACTGCCCCATGACATCAGATCTTCCTTTCAGCTGGTAGAAGAAGATTCCCTCCTTACCGCTGTCCGCACTGAGTATGTCCTTTGCTTTTGGATTTACCAAAAATTCTAGTCTCCAGGTGAAATTCGAACCTGTTCAAATTCTTCGTCATGGACGACTCAAAGTCGGAGCCTGGTTTCAAAAAATGTAATTGTGGGCAGAAGGTGTCCCAGATGGACCTGCACACCTCCTGTGTCTACTACCTAGTCCATGATCATGATCCCCAGACATGCTGTCTGTGTCACACCTTGCATCCCAGTACTCTGGAAGACCAGCATGTTCGGCTGCTTTTAGAGCGCCAGATGAATGGGACCCTCCCGTTCGATCAAAAGATGCCCATTGGGTGGTCTCCATAGCTGCAGGTCCACAGAGCAACTTGCCGCTTTTGAAGAGGTGGCAGCTCAGGCCGCAGAGCATGCCTCCTCGGCTCCGGCCTTTGTGCCACTGGCCTTTGGTGCCACCTTCAGAGGGGCATTTTGGGATTTGTACCAGTCCCTTCCTACTCTTGGGCAGGGCCTCTCTAAGAGCATGAAATCCTTCAAATCTTTGAAAAAGGAAACTAAGAAGAAGTCTTGTCAATGATTGTTGGATCGTAAACACTCTCGGGCCTTGGTTTCCCGTGCTTCTCTGGAAGTTTCGACTATGGTTGACCCTTCAGTCCAGACTGCTGGCTCTATGGTTTCCCCATCAGGCCAGTCAGTCGAGACACTCATCAACCAACCTGTTGAGATATTTCTCGAGCCGGTCGATGTGCTGTTACATGATGAGGTGGATACCCCACTGTCTAGGACTCTGGTCCTGCCTGTTACATCTCTGGGTGGGTCAGACCAGCATGCTGATCTGGTCACTAACCCTCAGAGTCCCATTATCTCAGAGGATCCTTGGCTTTTGACAGTTCCCTCCAATTCTTGCCATTGGCTTCCCCAATGGTTGCGGTCAAGGTCATGATCCCACAGTCCAGAGTCAAGCAGCCCATGCCAATATCAGCTTTCCCACTCTCAGCATTCGGGCAATCAGCACCACAGCTATTCTTCTTCTTCTTCTTCTTCTTCTTCTTCCTCCTCGGATGAGGAGAGGATCTGACACAAGATGTGCCGGTGCTATGAAGAACTCTCATGGCATCAGCTCGTGTTTTCTGGGGTTAAGCTGATTCTGGCCCCTACCTTGGCTCTTCCATGGCTCCTGCCATCTAGGCCTCAGCCTACTCCAGATTGGCCGGTTCCGGCTTGGTCTATTCTGGACTTTCCACCCATCCAGGTAGAGCTGCCACCTAAGCAGCTGAAGAATGGTTCCCCTCATAAGGATGCTCGCACCACTCCCTGGCTTTTTCACCATCTGTTGGTCACCATGACTCCTGACAGACCCCGTAGGGTCAGTGGGGATTCATGCGGTTGACCACTTTTTGATGAATCCTCAGAGTCTGAGGACTCCTCCCTACATTCCCATCCATTTGACACCAAGTCAGGGGAGGATATGTCCACCGAGCATGGTCCCACCTCTTTCTGGGGATTACTCTGTTTGATTTCGGAGTGAACCAGAATCCAGATAGCGCCATCCAAAAATGGACCAAGTATTCCTTAATCAAAATTCTTGACCACGGGGAATCCCCGGGGTGGCCTTTCCAGTCACTGAGGCCATTCTTTACCCCACTTTGGACCTTTGGCAGCACCTGCCTCTTGCCCTGCAAAGTTGGCCCATTAGGCCCAAAAGTATGCAGTCCCTACAGGTTCCCTGTCGGGTTTCACTGAGCATCCCTCAGCCAAGGATCTGCTGGCTGACTTGGTCATTTGGCATACTAGCAATGACAGGGACATGGACAAGCCTTCCAACAAGGAATCCAAGAAGTTAGATCACATTGCCAAGAAGGTCTATGTGGCCATTCACTTGGCCTTTGGCAGGCGAATTCAGCCCTTCTGATGGCCCACTTTGCTCATGCCCTTCTTGGCATTCTTGATGAGGTGCTTTCCCTGCTCCCAGCTGGCTTACAGACCATGGTCAGGCAAGTCCAGGACCAGGGCTGAGCGGTGGTTGAGTAGCAGCTCCAGACAGACATGGACATTGGCGATTCCTGTGCCCAGTCTGTGGCTGCTGCGGTGGCCATGCACTGCAGGGCATGGCTGTGGATCTCTATCTTTACAGCAGATATCCAGCACAAGTTGGCAGATTTCCCATGGTGACAGCTTCTGCCTCTCACAGTCCCCAGGAAGCCAACGGAAAGCCACTGCCTGCCGTTCAGTGTGCCTTCCTGGTGAAACATTTCAATACATAAAGAAAAAAAAGCAGACGGGATGCCCAATCCCCGTCGGCATAATGCACCACCCATGGCTCATGCATTCCCCCCAGCACACTCTATGGCTGACGGGGGTGCCCATTCCCCGTCGACTCCACTGCCCCCCCCAAACAAACATCCATCTGCCACACTGGGAGCCCACCCCAGCATGGCAAAAGTCTCCTTGGCCAACGGGGGTGCCAAATCCCCCATCGGCTCCACTGTCCCCCCAAACAAACTGCCTGATGCCATGCTGGGAGCCCACCCCAGTGTGGCAAAAGTCCCCCATCATCTTTAAAAAAAAAAAAGACCTAGCAGAAACAAAAACGGTCCCTCGTTGATTCTCTTGCCCTCTGCCCCAACCCACGCCCACCCTCTGCATATCCCACACCCCCACCTCACCCCATACTTACTTCCAGAGCCCAGCGAGACGATCTTCAATGGACCAACATGTCTGCACTCTTCAAAGTCTACTGCAAACTGAAGAAATGCTGGTAAGCTGTATAATGGCATAAATGGGTTTTCAAACAACATGAAGTCTTGCTGTATTCTGACCATATGCAGTTAGCCCCAGCACTTGAACTGCTCTGGAGAGTAAAGGGTTAACTCTATGTGAAGGCATAGAACGTTGAGCTCAAGCTCGGTTTTCAAACCTCTGCCTGTGGTACTCTGAATTGTAACTGTCAGATTTCTTACTCTGCTTAACTATGAAGTCGCTCCAGAGATCCCCCCTGCACTTCGGTTCGGTAATAGTTCAAATCTGTCAGTTCTTTCAATCCATTTCATCAGAAAATCTGTATTCTTGCCTCTGTCTTGGTACCAAGTAAGTGGTAGTTGTAGGTAGTGGTTGTTTCCTAAAGAAATTGTTTTATTTTCTGTTCTTTGCCGGTCGGTCCAGTTTGGAACCGAAACCTATTCTGTTTGTGTATTGTATTGTTTGACTGTATGGTTTTTCCGGTACTTATCAGTTCCTAAAAAAATCCAGCTTTAATATTTTTTTATCCGACCTGTGACACGATTGGAACCGATAAGATTGCAGTCGTCTGGCTTAACTGCTGTTTGGGGTGACTTTATATTGGAAGGCATGTCTGAGAAACCCCAAAAGAAAACAGGATCCACTGGGTTTCAGCACTGTACCGAGTAATAGGAGGCCTTTGCTAAGGCCGACCCTCACCTCGTATGTGAGTACTGTCTGGGGTTTGACCACTTCAAAGAAGACTGCCAGATATGCAAGAACTTTCCCAAAGCCACTCTGGAAAAACTTTTGAGTAGGCTAAGGGAGAGGGAGGCCGAGAAGTCCGCTGACCCAGATGGCCATCCCAGTTCGGTTGCGGCTGAACCTGAAGAGGTGCCCACTGACCTGGGCGATACCTCTTCGGGCAAACGGAGAGCCAATTCTGTAGAATAGGTTCCGAGTAAAAGGAAAGGAAAATCAGCCGGTTCAGATCCAGCTTCCCACGGTCCGATCGCTGAAGAGATAGCAAAGGCGATTTCTATAGTCCAGTTATTTTGCCCAGTTCCAACCGAACCGGCTTCCATTCAAAGCAGGTCGGTTCGGTCAGAAGTGTCTGCTTCAGATATAGAACCTGAACCTTACTATGAGGGTGACTGGGAGGAGGAGGAAGATTACGAGGAAGAGGATGAGGGCCTAGATGGGCCGGTAGAGCCTGACATCTCCCCAGATAGGCCCTCTCATGTTTCTCCTCCCAGGCTTTCTGATTCCCATTCTCATTTCCTGTATTACAAGAAAGTGGCTGAGACTCTTTAGCTTCCTGTGGAAGAGGCTGAACAGGATCAGGAAGAACCTGACTACTTAGAGATGATGGATGCACCAGAGTCAAAAAGGGTGTCTATCCCCTTACACAAATCCTTGGGGAAGCAGACACAAAAAATTTTACAGTTTTCTACATCCATACCGTCGGTGGAAAAAAGAATGGACAGGAGGTATACTTTGTCAGGTCCTGGGATGGAATTCCTTACTAATCACTGCAGCCATGTTGGGGTAGTACAAGCTGTAGCCAGTAACAAGGCTAACATTCCCTTGGCTTCTCACCCCCCAGACAAGGATTCCAGGAAAGTGGATGCCATGGCATAAAAACAGTACTTGGCATCCTCTTTGGGACTTAGACAATCTAACTACATGGCATATACAGCTAGGTACCAGAAATCTATGTGGGATACGGTTCTGAAACTGGCTAGGAATGCTCCCCCCCCAAGCTAGCCAAGGAGCTGGAGCAGGTGGCTGCAAATGGTATAGAGGCATCTAAAGTGCAATTCCATACTGCTGTAGATTCTAATGATGTTCATTCCAGGGTCATGGCTACATCTATCTCCATGAGGAGATTTGCTTGGCTTAGGTGTACCAACCTCTGACAGGATACCCAGGCTAAGGCCATGGATTTTCCTGTAGCAGGTAATTCTCTCTTTGGGGATCAAACAGAGAATTACATGAAAAAGATGGACCAGTACAGGACCACCTATAGTAGTGCCGCAGCCAAAGAAAAACAGACCACTTCTTAGAGGCAGCAGTTTAGGGGCAGCGGCAGGCCTTTTCACAGGCCTTTCTACCAAGCTCAGGCCTCCTCCTCTTCTTTTCAGCAGAGGGGGTTCTTTAGGGGAAGAGGTAGACATGGGGTAACTAGGACCCCATCAGCTACTCAGTCTAAGCCCCCTGCAAAGTAGACACCATGAGGTGTTAGTCAGGGTTGCCTCCCCAATACCAGTAGGGGGCAGGCTGGCTCACTACTCCCAGGCCTGGAAGTCTATTACTTCAGACGAATGGGTCCTGGAAGTAGTGAGCCAGGGACTTGCTCTCAGTTTTAAAAGGTTCCCAAGAATGAAAGAAAGGTCCTTCAGGCCTCTCTCTCCCTTGGAGACAAAGGCCTTAGAGGCAGAAGTCTCCTGTCTCCTGCTTTTACCTCTTTGTCACAGGAGAAAAGGACTGTATTCCAGATACTTCCTTACTCCAAAAAAGACAGGGGAGTGGCGACCCATCTTAGATTTAAGGTACCTGAACAGACACTTGACAAAACCAAAATTCAAAATGGTGACTCTGGGAGTAATTCTTCCCTCTCTGAGACCAGGAGACTGGCTAGCCTCCCTGGATCTCAAGGATGCCTACTTCCACATACCTATCAGACATTCCCACAGAATACACCTCAGGTTCGAGTTGCCCTCAGGCCATTATAAATTCAGGGCCATGCCTTTCAGCCTAACATCTGCTCCAAGGGTGTTCATCAAGTGTCTTGCAGTAGTGGTAGCATTCCTCAGGAGGCAGGGCATCCTTCTGTTCCTATATCTGGATGACTGGTTTCTAGTGGGCCAGTCCTCAGACCAAGTCAAGTCAGCTTTGGAGGTCACTCAAAGACTTCTGGAATCCCTGGGTTTCATTATAAATCTAGAGAAGTCTGTTCTAGAACCAGCCCAGCTTCTCACCTTCATGGGGTGGAAATAGATACTATTCAGGCAAAGGCTTTTCTCCCTTTCTCAAGGGTTCAGTCGTTGGCCACACTGGCCTCCTCTTTTCGTCCTCTAGTGTCTCATCCAGCCAGACACTTTCCACAACTGTTGGGCCACATGGCAGCTTCCACAGTAGTAGTTCAGGAAGCATGTTTCAGATGAGAGATATACAGTTTCATCTCAGATCTTACTGGTCTCAGAAAAAGGATCATCTCTCCAAACTGGTTCCAGTTTCTCAAACCCTAGTCCAGGCCCTCCAGTGGTGGCTGGAGGAAGACAATCCTCGACAGGGTGTTCCCTTTATCAGTCAGGTCCCTTCTGTGAGTCTCACCACAGATGCCTCCCTGCTGTGGTGGGGAGCTCACCTAGATCATCATACAGCTCAAGGAACTTGGTCTCACCAGGAGTCCCTTCTGCACATAAATCTTCTGGAATTAAGAGCTGTCTTTCTGGCACTTCAGACATTCTCAACTTTTGTTCAGGGCAAAGTGGTGCAAATCAGGACAGACAATACCACAACCATGTGGTATATCAACAAACAAGGAGGCACTCGGTCCTCGGCCTTGTGCACAGAGGCCATGAAGGTATGATCTCTAGCTTATTTCCTTCAGGATTCCCTGCTTGCTGTGCATCTCTCCGGGAAGGACAACATTCTAGCAGATGCTCTGAGCAGAATTTCACAGGGACATCATGAATGGTCTCTGAATCCCCCAGTTCTCTGAGCCATCTTCAAGAGATGGGGCACTCCAGAGCTAGATCTCTTTGTAGCCCCGAATAATCAACTCCCTATTTATTGTTGCAGACCACCTCTTCTGGGCCCTGTCCCGGATGCTCTTCTACTGAATTTTACAAGCAGGTTTCTGTATGCATTTCCCCCTTTTCCTCTGATATTCAGGGTCCTGATCAAAATCAGATCTCAGCCTTGTAAGGTGATTCTAGTGGCTCCAGATTGGGCCAGACAGCCTTGGTATCCTCTACTGTTGTCACTGTCAGCAACACTGCCCTGGTGTCTTCCCAGACAACACAATCTCCTCACCTCTTCTCAGGGGAGGATTCTGTATCCCAGTGTTCAGATTCTCAGGCTCAAGGCTTGGCTCTTGAAGAGCTAGAATATGCAAGCTTGCACCTTTCTCAATCTGTTCTGGATATTTTAAAGGTTAGCAGGAAACCTGCTACTAGAAAGACTTACAACTCCAAATGGAAAAGATTTGGGTTCAGGTGTTCCCAGAGGCATACTAAGCCAGAGCTGGCAGGTATTGCCACTGTATTGGACTATTTGGTGCATCTTAACAGTTTAGGCCTCCGGCCTACTACTACTCAAGATACATTTGGCAGCTGTGTCTGCCTTCCTTTCAGCTGGTAAGAGCTCTTCCTTAGCTTCTCGTCCAGTCTTTAAGAGATTTTTCAAAGGATTGATTCATGTCAATCCTCCCCTTAGGAAGCCTACCCCTTCTTGGGACCCGAACATCTGTATCGCACAGCTTATGCAGCTCCCTTTTGAACCTTTGTCTTCAGCTGAACTGAAATACTTGATTTGGAAGACTACGTTCTTGGTGGCTATTACCTCTGCCAGGAGAATCAGTGAATTACAGGCCTTATCAGTGGAACCTGATTTAATTCCTTTCATAGGGATAAGGTGGTCCTTTGCACCAATAGAAAGTTTCTTCCCAAGGTGGTGTCAGACTTTCATCTGAACCAGTCTATGTCATTGCCTGTGTTTTTCACTGATCATTCTTCTTCTGGGGAGAGAAGGTTACACAGTCTTGATGTAAAATGGGCTCTTAGTTACTATATTGAGCATACTAAAACCCATAGGAAGGACTGTTCTCAGTTATTTCTCACTTATGGTGAAGTGGGAAAGGGCAAACCTGCTACCAAGAGGTCTATTGCTGGGTGGATTGTCTCTTGTATTCAATTCTGCTATTCTAAACTTGGGAAGAACCTCCCTCAGGCCTGAGGGCTCATTGTACCAGAGGTACAGCTGCTTCGGTAGTAGCAGCAGCTAGAGATATACTTTTAGTGGACATATGTAAAGCAGCTACCTGGAAATCTGTTCACACTTTTACCAAGCATTACTCTTTGGACAGCCAGTCATGAAGTGATGCTAGGTTGGCATGGCTGTGCTGCACAGCCTGTTCTCAAAATAGGTTCTGTGACTCCCTACTCCAAGGGGATGCTGCTTGGTAGGCTGCATATAGTCAGTATACAGCAAGACTTCATGTTGTTTGAAGAAAAAATTACTCACCATAGTAATGTTTCTTCTAACGGAGTATTGCTGTATTCTGACCTCCCTCCCTGCCTCCCCTCCTGGAACCTAGTAGTTTTGGGATGTGGTGGGGCTGGCACAGTGCTGCACCCCAGAGGTGTACAGGACATGCCTCCATCTCTTAGGGGGTTTCTTTTAGTTTGTTTATTAAGCATTTTGGTAAATCACTACCTGTTGTGTTCTTTTTGGGTGTTCTCAACTTAAGTCTTCTGACCCTAAAAAACCTTGTTTTGCCATTTGGCACAACATTTTGGAAACAATTTCTTCCTTTGGGTTAGTTAGGTTTAGTGCTCGTAAGAAACTAACAGTTACACTGCAGAGTACCACAGACAGAGGTTTGAAAACCGAGCTTGAGCTCAACATTCTATGCCTTTGCATAGAGTAACCCTTTACTGTCCGGAGCAGTTCAAGTGCTGGGGCTAACTGCATATGGTCAGAATACAGCAAGACTCCATTAGAAGAAACAACATTACTATGGTGAGTAAGTTTTTCTTTTCAGCTTTGTTGCATATCTTGGCCATTTTTTGGGGAATTTTTTCACTAAATTTTCAACATGGGGTTCTTGGGACCCCACCTCATGAACTCAGTTACTGTCATTTTGTAATTTGGTCCCGAAAGGTGATTTCATGTTCACTGCGTGGAACCACCTTTTGGGACTGATTAACAAAATGACAGTGTCACAGTTCATGAGTTGACTCCAAAACCTTATGTTGAAAATTTGGTGAAAAATTCCCCAAATGATTTTTTGAGCGTGTTTTAGAGTTCCTACACACGCTCGTAACTTTGAGTATTTTTTATATTTTCACTCCAGATTTTCAACATTGCCATTTTACCACACCTTCTTATGAACAGTACAGCTGTAATTTTTCACATCTCACCTGAAATGAGTTTTCGCACATGTAGCGCACAATGGCGTGGTCGGTGTGTGAAATCATTTTTTAGAACAGATTACGAATATCACAGAGGCACTGTTCATGAGGTAGGCCTCAAAAACCCTATGTGGAAAATTTGATGAAGAATTCCCCAAAGTATTGTTTTATGGCGTGTGTGCAGTTCCTATGCGTATTTCGGTAACCAGTTGCAATATTTTCACAGAATTTTCAGCATTGCCATTTTACCACACCTCCTTATGAACAGTACAACTGTCATTTTTCACATCTCACCCAAAATGTGTTTTTGCACATGTAGTGCACAGTGGCGTGGTCGGTGTGTAAAATCAATGTTCGGGACAGATTAAGAAAATTACAGTGACACTGTTCATGAGCAGATGTCTTAAACTGGCTATGTTGAAAATTTGGTGACAGAAGTCCATAAAATGACTGTGTTATGAGCGTGCATTGTGCAATTTCCATGCACCCTCGTAAGTTCATGAATTCGTAATCTTTTCAGTCCAGAATTTCAACATTGGCATTTTTCCACACCTTCTTATGAACAGTATAGCCGTCCTTTTTCACTTCTTGTCCAAAATGTGTTTTCGCATATCTGGCACACAATGGCGTGGTTGCTGTGGAAATCAGTGTTTGGGATAGATTAAAAAAATCACAGTGGCACTGTTCATGAGCGGAGGTCCCAAATTGCCTATGTTGAAAATCTGCTGTAAAAAGTCCCCAGACTAATTACATTATGGGTGTGCATTGCACAGTTTCTACGCACACTCATGACTTCACCAGTTTTTTTATATTTTCACTCCAGATTTTCAACAATGCCATTTTTTTACACCTTCTCATGAACAGTACAGCTGTCATTTTTCACATCCTGTTCGAAATGTGTCTTTGCACCTGTGGCGCCAAATGGTGCAGTCGCCGTGCAAAATCACCTTTTGGCTAACTAACTGATAGTGTGACTGTTCATGCAGTGGGATCACAAAAAGCCCATGTTGAAAACTTGGAGTAAAAATACCAAGAAAAGACCAGGGTGTTAGGGTTTTCAGTCATAACACCCTACCCTGTAGGGAATGACAGGCATCAGGGGTGAGACTTGGGATTGTCGACAGTAATGCTCATGCCATTCCACCCCTACCCTGCAGCCAGTGGCAGGCATCGAGATGCGCCTTGGACCCTTTGGCCCCAGAGTTTACTCCATTCTCCTATACTGCACCCATTTCAGTGTATTTCCTTATGGAATGAGGTGAGTGTAAAGCCGAACACTTCAAAGCACACCTCGACACTTGTAAGTGTCTGCAGGATAGGGTGAGGTGAAATGTCATGACTGTTATGGGTGATGACCCAAAGGCATGCCCCAATGCCTGTCCATCTCTGCAGGGTGAGGGTGGAGTTGGTGTCAGTTCAATACTTCACTGCCATTCCTATACTGCATTTATCTTAACTCCTGCACTTCCACTGCTAATGACATAAAGCAACACTTGGCATTGACAAATGTTTGTTTCCATCTCCTCCGGTGTGTCCACCCTGTGGCAGATCTTGGTGTTATCTGCAAAAAGGCACACCTTTCCCTCCAGATGCTCTGCAATGTCACTAATGAAGACATTGAACAGGACTGGCCTCAGCACCGACTCCTGTGGCACCCTGCTGGTCACCTCCCTCTCCTCAGATTTCATGCCATTTACCACCTCTCTCTGATTCCTGTCTCTTAGCCAGTTCCCAATCCACTTTACCATCATAGGACCCACTCCCAGGCTCCCCAATTTATTTAGCAATCTCCTTTGTGGGATGGTGTTGAAAGCCTTGCTGAAATCCAGGTAGGCCACATCCACCACCTCTCCCTGATAAACCACCCTGGTTACCCAGTCAAAGAAATCTATAAGATTCGCCTGACAGGACCTTCCCGCTGGGAATCCATGCTGCCTTGGATCCTGTGCCCAGCTATCCTCCAGAAAGACTCCATTATTTTCCCCACTACTGAGGTCAGGCTTACAGGCCTGTAATTGCCTGCCTCCTCTCTGCTTCCACTCTTGTGGAGAGGGACCACATCTGTCCTTCTCCAGTCCTCAGGTACCTCCCCCCGTCTCTAGTGATGTATTGAAAAGGGCAGCCAGTGATTCCACCTTCACTTCCGAGTTCCTTTAGTACTCTGGGGTGGATTCCATCACGTCTAAATATTGAATTTTCAGCCAGTAAAAAAGTAACAAGTCATAAATTACAATTAAAGGGTAGACAATTTAAAACTGAAAGGAAGAGAGCATGGTTCTCACAGAGAGTGGTGGGAATATGGAATGGCTTGCCCACAAAAGTGGTGGAATGTAAAACTGTCAATAGTTTTAAGTCAGAACTAGACAAATATCTACTAGAAATGGGCATCAGTGGTTACTCTTGTTGATATATAGTGAACAAGCTACTGTAGATGGGCTTTTTGGCCACCTCTTGTGTGATTCTTCTTATGTTCCTGTTTTTTCTGTGTTCCAAATTCATATCTCTCAATTAGACCATTGATTGGCCTTGACATAGAGCCAAATGCTTGAGAAATTAATACATTTAACAGTTTTATTTCTTTAATACATAATATTTATAAACCAAATGGGCTTTTACAAAACAATTGCATGCTGTAGAATAAGCTTTCCTGGAGCCAGATTGAAAATCCAAGCTGAGTGCATTCTGGCATGTTCAAAATTCCATGTTTAGAGAGAATTAATTTGGTAAATACTTTAGTTACACTGTTTATCAGACTAATTGTTCTACTGTTTAAAGGATCCACTTTATTACCTTTCTTGTGGATGGGTACCATTATGTTCTGTCTCCAGCTATCAGAGAAATACCCTTCTATTATACATCAAATGTATTTAAAAAGTGTTCGTAAGTAAGACCACCACATCAGATTAGATTTTTATACGTCTGTAGGGATTATATCCATATCTGGAGTTTTATGAGATTTCAAAGATAAGATTGCATTTTAGAATTCTTCATTAGTAAATTCCTCAGCACCTAGGTAGTCTTTTACTCTTAAGGAGGCAGTATAGCATAGCGGTTAAGGGCACTGAGCTACAAACCCAGAGACCTGGATTTGAATCCCATCCGTCTCCATTTGCATACTGCATGACCCTGAGCAAGTCACTTAACTTCCTTGTGCTCCCAGATCACACCTGGAAACAAGTTCTGGCTTAGAATGCCTTTCTTGGTTAACTCATTCTATCTTGTGAGGCCATTTTGGGTTGGGTTAAGCAATGGGTGGTTCTGATGCCATATGTTGTGACCAGTGAGAATGGATTTAAACAATTTTCCCTTTTCTTTACTCTATACAGGACCCCCCCCAAGGACCCATGTGTTACATGCTCTCCTTTTAATCCCTTGCTGTCCTCAGCAAGGTCTTTAGACAATATTTCCTTACCCTATCACTATCCCTAAGAGGAGCGGAGTTCAAGGTGGTCGTGTACTCACCATCCATGCAGTGAATAAGCTGCTCACAATATGTATCCAAAGTGCAAAAGTTTTATTGTTGCAAGGTGCCAGTGTTAAAATACACAGGGTGGGATATTCAGACTGCACCAGGCTGTGGTGCAAACCTGGGCGCAGCACAACTGGGATGTGCCACGGTGCTGACAGGGTGATATTTGTCAGTGTCAGTGGCTCAGTAGGTAGCACACTCGCCTCTAAGGCCGGGAGATCAGAGAGCTGTGGGTTCAGTTCCCACATCTGGCACTTGGGTTAATATCCCAATACTGACACTGTAGTGCAGCATGAGAGGGGTGCTGCACTTCTGAGGTGCTGTCTTTCGGAAGAGATGTTAAACCGAGGTCCCATCTGCCTGGATTGGTGGTAGTTCAGGTGGATGTTAAAGATCCCATAGCACTTATCGAAAAGAGTAGGGGAATTTCCCCGATGTCCTGTCCAAATTTCCCTCATTCACTAAAAAAAAAAAAATACCACCAACAGCTTAATCTGGTTCAAGGTCAGTTGGCATTCATCTGTAACCCCTTCCCCGGGTCATGCCTGAAAATAGGCAGGATTTGTCTAGTGCACTTACCCGGTCAACAAAAACTAACTAAATAAATAAATATTCAACGGTGCTGCACCATGGCACAGCGCCGTTGAATATCGCTCCATGGCCACCCGCATGGCGCAGTGGCACTGCACCAGCGCAAGTGGCCAGAGAGGAGCAGGGGGATGCGCTAGTGCAAGTGCCATTGTGCTAGGTGCATCAACCGTGATATTCAACAGGGACTAAAGAAGTAGAACTCTTGTACTTGGAACTTTAATTTAGGGTAAAAAAAGCTAACAAAAAAAAGTGTGTGTTTGTCTGAGTTAACTGAACTGAATGGTTATTTGAACAGTTATCTAGGTGTAAATCTCAGGTGATTGAAAGGAATTGATAGCTGTGAGGGTTAAATTACTTGTAGAAAGATCTATTAAGTAGGGGGAGTGGCTTAGCTAGAAGGAAGCTACATTTAAAGACTGCCTTAGAAAGATTTTAATAGTAGCTAGGCAGAAGGCACCAGGAGAAAGGACTGCTGTGTGACTGGACTTCTCTACTGGGACTATATTGCCCTCCTCCCCAAAGCCAATTCTACTTTTATAGGCACAGAATTTGACTGACAGCAGGAACTTCCTGTTTGGGAGCAGGAAGTGAATGATCACAGAGCCACCAAAGACCCACCATCCTAGAAGGGCAAGAGTAGCTCTCCGGCCCCCTCTAGCTGCTGGAGGTTTGCCTCTGAGCAAGTAAGGCATCTACTGAGAAATATAGGATATTCTTGTCTCAGAACAGGACAATCAGGAGCTTAAAGGGCACACAGGAAGAAAGTAAGGAGAGAGAGAAAAAAAAACAGAGGAAAGAGTAAGGATTGTAAACAGTTAAGGGGCCAGAAATAAGACATGATGGGAGTGGTGCAGTGCAGTGGCTGTGGAGCAGCAGTCTTCCAGGAGACATTCTGGAGGATGCGGAGTTGTCCCATCTGCTGGCACCTCTCTGGGCTGAGGGCGGAGGTTGCTCATCTCCAGGCTGAATTGGCCAGGATTTGTGGGACCTCCTTTTCCATCCCGGGACCACCAGTACCATTGCCGTTGCCTCAGAGGTTGCCAAGAAAGAAGAACGGTTGGACCTCAGTGGGCTCAGGGAGGGTGAGGATGGTGGAACAGAGGTGCATCCTTCCAGTTGTACCTCTCCACAATTCCTATGCCATTCTGGCAAAAGTGTGGTTCCTCTATGGAGGCACCCGCAGTGGAGACCAAGGAGGATGCTGGGAACCTCCACAAAGGAGACCCACAGGAGGGTGGCAGGGGACCCCACAGGAGAAGGAAACAACTCTTGGTGGGGGACTCCACTGTCAGGAAGGTAGAACTGGGGGAGGAAGGGGAGAGGGAGGTAAGGTGCCTGTCTGGTGCCATGGCTTGGAGGGACAGGGACCGAATCCTCAGAATTGCCAGAGCAGCTGCACAGGGGAGGGAGCTGGATGTCATTGTCCACCTAGGGACAAAGACCTGGTTAATAAAGAGATTAGAGAAGTACAGCAAGAGTTTGTGGAATTGGGGAGGGGCTTAGACAAGTAGCATGCATGGTAACCTTCTCGGAGGTGCTGCCCATCTATGGCGTAGGAGAGGCTAGGGTGTTCCACACCATGGGATTCAATCAGTGGTTAAAAAACTGGTGTGGAGCTCAGGGATTTGGCTTCATCAGGGACTGGTGGTCCACCTAGAGTGATGCAAGCCTATACTGGCATGATGGGCTGCATCTCTCCAGGAGGGGAACCAGGATCCTAGGTGATAGGTTTAAATGCTTCATTGGCAAGCATTTAAACTAGCCAAGGGGGGAGGCACTGGAAAGGAGCAGGGAAATCCTAGCCCCCCAAATAAATCATGGTAGTAAGTGCGGTAAACACCAACATAAAGGTGTCGATAGGGAGAAGGGCTGGGGTAAATGGAGAAAGTGACAAAGGCAAGAAGGACAGGGATGGGGCAAAAATGACTAAGGCCATCAGGAAATGGAGGGTAATGAATACCAATGCCCGTAGTCTGGGCAACAAGCTCCCTGAGCTGGTGGCCTTGATGAAAGAAGGATGCCTGGATATCGTAGCAGTCACAGAAACATGGTACACAGAGAACCATGACTGGGATGTTAACATACCAGGGTACATATCCTACAGGAGAGACAGGCAGGGGAGAAGAGGGGGATGAGTAGCTCTCTATGTAAAGGAAGGGATAAAAGCAACTGAACAAAAGAGTAAACAGGGAGGAGAGGAGGCACTGTGGGTCACCTTGGAGACTGGAAATGGCACCACAATCTGCACATGGGTTGTGTACAGACCACCATGTCAGGGGGAGGGAATGGACAAGGATATGATAGAAGGCATTCTTAAAATGGCAGAGAAAGGGGAGATACTGTTGATGGGAGACCTGAATATGCCAGATGTTAACTGGAGCACATTTGCTGCAGCCACATCCAAGAGCAGGGCCATTCTTGATGCCCTACAGGTGGCAAGCCTCAGACAGCTAGTTTCGGAACCCATTCGTGAGGGAGCAATCTTAGACCTCATACTCTCAAACAGGGGCAGTGAGAGGATTTTAGATCTAGAATTGGGTTGCCATCTGGGAACAAGTGACCATCAAACAGTGTGGTTCACATTAAACTCAGCTACAGAGTCAAGCCATACAAAAGTGAGGGTACTGGACTTCAGGATGGCTGACTTTGGCAAGATGGGAGAGTGCCTCAGAAGAGCACTAGTAAACAGACTAGAAGGAGGTGTGGAGCAACAATGAGGATCATCAAAACTGCCATCACAGAAGCAACAAGCCTTTGTGTGAAGCAAATAAACAAATCAAAATGAAAGAAAAAGCCACTATGGTTCTCAAAAGAGGTGGTTGTGAAAGTCAGGAAGAAAAAGATAGCATTCTGGAAGTATAAGGAAACACAGAAGGGGCAAGACAGAGAGCTGTACCGGTTAAGGCAGAAGGAAGCAGGGAGGGAAGTCAGAATAGCAAAGGCCCAAACTGAGGAAAGGATAGCCAACTCAGTTAAGAAGGGGGATAAAACCTTTTATAGGTACATCAGTGAGCGTAGAAAGTCAAAGGGAGGGATAGTGAGGTTGAATAGAATGAACGGTGGGTGGGCAGAGGGGGACAGTGAAAAAGCAGGGATACTGAATAAATATTTCTGCTCAGTATTCACAAAGAGGAGGGGATGTGCCTAATCCAATTAACAGAAGCACTCTTGATAAGGGGTGATCCAGTCCTTCCACAGAAGAAAGGGTTCTGCAAGAACTCTTAAAACTGAAGGTGGACAAAGCAATGGGGCCTGATGGAATTCACCCCAGAATTCTAAAAGAATTAAGGGTGGAACTAGTGAAACCACTGGCTACTCTTTTTAATAAATCATGGGAGGATGGTGTGGTACCCGAGGACTGGAAGAAGGCGGATGTGATTCCCCTTCACAAAAGTGGGACCAAGACAGAGGCAGGAAACTACAGACCTGTCAGGCTGACCTCTGTGGTAGGGAAAGTGATGGAGTCACTTCTGAAGGAAAGAATTGTTGAGTACCTAGAGGCCAGTGGTGCACAGGACCCAAGGCAGCATGGGTTCACAGTGGGAAGGTCATGTCAGATGAATCTAATAGATTTCTTTGACTGGGTGACCAAAGTAGTAGATCAGGGAGGGGCTGTGGACATGGCCTACCTAGACTTTAGCAAGGCATTTGACACAGTCCCACACAAAAGATTAATAGTCAAATTAACCAGCCTGGGAGTGGGTCCCAGGGTGGTAGCCTGAGTAAAACATTGGCTGGACAACAGAACACAGAAGGTAATTGTAAATGGAGTCCACTCTGAAGAAAGAGGGATTACTAGTGGGGTACTGCATGGTTCAGTATTGGGTCCAGTCCTTTTTAATGTGTTCATAAGTGACATTGCAGAGGGACTGGAAGGAAAAGTATGCCTCTTTGCAGATGACACAAAGATCTGCAACAAGGTTGATACACAAGGAGGTGTGGAAAGGATGAGAAGGGACTTGGCAAGGTTGGAGGAATGGTCAGAAGTATGGCAGCTAGGATTCAATGCAAAGAAGTGCAAAATAATGCACCTGGGAAACAAGAACCCAGAGGAAAAATACACAATGGGGGGGAGGTAGTATGAACAACAAAAAAGGAAAGAGACCTGGGGATAATCATATCAGATGACCTTAAGGTTAGCAAGCAATGTGAGAAGGCAGTAGGGAGGGCTGGGGCTATACTGGGATGCATAGGGAGAGGCATCAGCAGCAGAAAACAGGAAGTTCTTATCCCCCTGTACAGACAGTTGGTGAGACCCCATCTGGAGTACTGTGCCCAGTTCTGGAGACCCCATCTCCGAAGGACATAGACAGGATAGAGGCAGTCAGAGGAGGGCAACTAAAATGGTGCAGGGTCTGCAAGAGCTGTATGAGGAGAGACTAAAGGAGCTTAATATGCATACCCTTGAGGAAAGAAGGTAGAGGTGGACATGATAGAAACTTTTAAGTACCTCAGTGGAATCAACAAAGTCCAAGAGGGTAGCATCTTTCAGAAAAAGAGATGTGCAAGATCAAGGGGACACAATTTAAAGATGGGGTGGGGGCGGTTCAGGGGCAATGTGAGGACGTATTATTTCACAGACAGGGTAGTGGATGCATGGAACAGCCTTCCTGAGGAGGTTGTGGGGTCTAAAACTGTGGGAGAATTCAAGAATGTATGGGACAGACATAAGGCAATTCTTGTGGGGGGTAGGAAGAAATGGGCTGCTGGTTAACTAGGATCTGCGGCCTATCCTGTAGGTAGGGAAATGGGCAGACTAGATGGGCCAAGCGGTCCATTTCTGCCATCAAAGTCTATGTTTCTGAGTTTCTATGTGCACATGCAAATGGGGCCATAATGCATGCAAGGCACAAATGGGGCCATTTGCATGTCTTTATGGCCCCATTTGCATGCAGGTGCGCCAATCCCCAGCGACTTGCACCTGGCGCCTGCCGAGCTGCAGCCGTCGGGGACCGGCGCCCCCTCAGCACAGCACAGCACTGCCTCAATGCTTGTCCAGCGGGCATAAGTATTAAAATAAACAGTCCAATATCCCTGGTGGTCCAGTGGACCGCTTCCAGCCCGATCGCAGGCATAAGTATTAAAATAACACTTTCCAAAGCATCCCTGGTGGTCCAGTGGACCGAATCCTGCCTGATCACGGACATATGTATTAAAATAACATATTCCAAAGCATCCCTGGTGGTCCAGTGGACCGAATTCTGCCCGATCGCGGGAATGAGTACAATAAAGGAAATCCCCAGATCCCTGGTGGTCGAGCGGTACCCCCTCCCACCCACCCGAGCCCTGCCACCTCGCTCCTCCCAGTCAGCCGGCCGGGTGGCAGCTCCCCACATAAACCGCCCAGCAGCTCACCAACTGACTGTGTACAGTAGGGCTGTCGCCCATTAGTCCTGGCGTAGGCCAATGGGCATACTGAATCCGTACCAGTACCCTGACCAGATATGAATGAATCCATTCACATATCTGAACTATGTAAAATGCGATACCGTCTGCGTATGCCCTGTGTTCAACAGGCTGCTCTAGCACCTATGCGCACAATCGGTACAGAGCGCTGGATGGCTAGTGGTGGGGAGCTGCCACCCACTGCTGACTGGGGTGGGAGTGGGGTTGCTGGGCTCAGCGGGCAGGTGGGGAGGGGGGTACTGCTCGACCACCAGGGATCTGGGGATTTCTTTTATTGTACTCATGCCCGCAATCGGGCAGGATTCGGTCCCCTGGACCACCAGGGATGCTTTGGAATATGTTAATGTAATACTTATGCCCACGATCAGGCATGATTCGGTCCACTGGACCACCAGTGATGCTTTGGAAAGTTTTATTTTAATGCTTATGCCTACGGCAAACTGGAAGTGGTCAGTGGACCACCAGGATATTGGACTATCTATTGTAATACACCGGGATCCGAGGGCATGGGAAGCTACCATGACGAACCGTGCGCCGGATTTCCGGGTTGCACCCTGCAATATGGCAGCTCACCTGTGGGTGGCAGCTGTTGCTCCTTTTTTTTCTCACTCAACTGTGTGCGGCACAAGTAGGGGTTGCACCTGCATGGGCTCAGCACATCCCAGGTTGAATATCGGGATGTGCGGAGTATGCATGGGCATGCTCCCCCCTACTTGCACCGCATACATTACTGATGCACCCCGGCGCATTGGGATTTGTGCCGTGCACTTTCCCCTTTTAAATATTGCGCCGGGGCACATCAGTGGGTTGCGTATGGTGCAACAGTGTTGCGCCATGCGCAACCCTTTTGAATATCCCACCCACAGTGCCTAATGTTGAAATGTGTTAGGCACTGTGCATTTTAGCACTGGCAGCTTGGAACAATAAAACTTTTGCACTTTGAATACATATTGTGAGCAGCTTATTTATTGCTTGGATGGTGAGTGCAGGACTTCCTTGAACTCTGCTATAGATTATTTGTCCTAGTACCCCTGTCCATTTTGCTTTTGATCCCTATGAGGGGGTTGATCAGTACCCTCCTCTACTGGTGAGCAACATGGGCAGGAATACCCTTTAGGCATGTGCACCTGCTAATTATACCTATAATGGGTAGTCAAGAATTATATTATTGGAAACCCCATATAAAAAACAATTGCTTATGGGACGTAGACCACCTTATGGACCATTGTCTTCTAGCTTGCTGCAAAGCTACTATCTATGCATCCCTAACCACACCCTTTAGGTACTGTCAACCATTCCCTGGCTCCTTCGAAGTATTACTCTAGCCACCAGTCATGCAATCCTCACCCTGAACTCCCCCCTATACTTAGACTAAAGACAATGCAATGTCATTTCTATATGCACTTCAACACTCACAGTTCCATTCCAAACAATCAGAGAGCCACTCTCCTCTCTTCCAGA
Organism: Neoceratodus forsteri; assembly: GCA_016271365.2. NCBI lineage: Eukaryota > Metazoa > Chordata > Ceratodontiformes > Ceratodontidae > Neoceratodus > Neoceratodus forsteri. The sequence goes on from CM057453.1 coordinate 1,193,167,176, forward strand.
TGCTCTATCTCTATAAAGTACAAATCAAACAAAACCTGAAAAATAAATATAGTAGAAGCTAGTAGCTGGAGAAAAGTCTTGGGATTGGGATTTTCTCCTAGTGGTGCGGTTTTACTGGTTATATATTCAGGCTGTGTTTATTCAGTAGTAAATGAAGTAGCAGTCCTGTGGAAATATTGGGACAGTAAAATAAAGTAAAATGTAATGAAGGTGCTTGGTATAGTGCTGATTTATAACCCAAGGTGCTTTAGGTAGAGTAAAGGGGAAGGGTAGTTATGGTAAGGGATGGTCAAAGGTTTGTGTCCCCCCCTCCCTTTTTTTAGGATGAGAGCGGCAGTAAATATGAGAGAGCCTCTGTGAGGGTTGCTATGCTGCCTGTTGGTAATGAGAGCTGTTTCTCTTGCCTGCCTCTTGAGCTACTGCTTGGTGGGGTATTGTATTTCCCCTGTTTGATAGCGTGCATGTGTTCTGTATGCTGGTTAAAAGTATTTCCACCATATAATAGTGGCTAGGTAGTAGAAATGGTAGTGAAATATAATGCATGCAGGTTTTAAAGTAATGTGCCTTTGCTGAGGTATTTCCATGTCTGGATTTAAATGCTGCCTTTGGGAGCTTGTATATGCTCGGCAGGATAGGTGTAGAACTGACTGTTTGAGAGCCTGTATAGGCTTGGTGATAAAAATGTTGAATCCAGTGGTGTGTTTTTGGGCAAGGCAGTGTCTGTGAGTGTAACTACCAGCCCGAAACACTTAAAATTAAAAGTAAAAGATTTGTCCCTTTTGGTCTTCCTTGTTTGTACTGCTTGAGTGTTCAATGAGAGGGACAGGTGTTTTGTCTTCTCAAATGGGAAGACTGCTTCTGTGTCAAAAAGGAAATGAAGTCCCTATTTCAAATCTAGAAAACAATCCTGTAGTAGCTTAAACAAGGAAAGTAAGCAGTGAACAGGTAGATTTGTTAATTTCAGCTGCTGCTTCTTAGTGTTATTAATGCCGTAAGTGCTCTAGTGTTTCTAGTGCTGTTAATTTAAAATAAGTGCTTTAGTTCACAATGCAGCTTGAACTGCTTTTGCAGTAGGTGAAGCTGTTAGAGTGTTTGAAATAGTGTAGCTTCTTGAGCTCTTAAGTTAGGTGGAATGGTTATGTGCTTTAAATGACTGGGTTTATGCTTCTAAATGCCTTGAAGTATTATTTAAAGTAATTAATTATAGGAAAGGACTCACAGTATACAGTTTAAAGGAGGTTGAGAGATTTAATCAGTAAAGGAGTTATTGTTACTGGTGGGTTTCTCACTTACATTGTGGGGACATGTTTTGTGGGTTTTCTTGGAATTCCAGCATGTAGACTGATGTGTTCCTTGCACTGCAGGACAGCTATAGAGCAGACTGGTTATTTGTTCTGCAGTTTTAAGCTGTGCTTCTGATTAGGGCGGTGCTTGGGTGGTCAGTGCCATCTGGAAACGGCCAGGATTAAATATAAGCTACTATGGAAAACATGCATGATGACATAGTTAAAGGAAATGATTGTATAAATGTGAAGAATGTAATAACTGTGTGAGAATTAAAAGATGTTGTTTGAATCAGGTGTTGGTGGAGTTAAATAGATCACATGGGCCTTTACCTGTGTAAAAGGACTGATGTGAAGTGAATTTAGTTAGATAGGTTTTCGGGTCTGGAGAGGTAGGCTCCAGGGAACTCTGTTACTAGTGCCAAAGTGTTAGACTTTGTCTAATTTATGTGAAAGTTATATTTCAAACAACATTAAGTCTTGCTGTATTCAGACGTAATGCAGTTAGCCCCGGCACTTGAACTGCCCCGGAGAGGAAAGAGTTAACTCTATGCAGAAGCATAGAATATTGAGCTAGAGCTCGGTTTTCAAACATCTTCTATGGTACTTCAAACAACATGAAGTCTTGCTATATTATGACATATGCAGTGAGTCCCAACCTTCGAACTGCTCCGGAGGTGAAAGAGTTAACTTTCCATGACAGGCATGGAACGCTGAGCTCGAGCTCGGTTGAAACTCTGTCTGTTATTCTTCAAACTCAAACCGTCAGATTCTTTACTCCGCCTCACTGAACAGTCGCTCCGGAGATTTCTCCTTCTGCTTGGTTCATTTTGTCGGTTAAAGTATTGTTTTTCTAGGTTTTCGACCAAATTTAAACCGCAACCGGTCGGTTCAGACTCTGTCTGTGGTATTTGTGAGTACTAGATAGGTTTTACATAAATTCTATTCTGTGTGGAACTTGTAAATGGTTTATCGGTTCGGTTTGAACCGATCAGGTTGTTTAAAATATCTTAACCCGTCATTTAGAGTGTGGTTACCGGTTCTTATCGGTTCTAAAAAAATCGGATTTTATTACTGTTTTTTCCACGACCCGTGACACGGTTGGGAACCGATAAGAGAGTCTTACCTGGTGGATTGCATAAATGGGTAAGTTTGGTTAGGACTGGCACTATGTCTGAGAAACCCAAAAGAAAAAACGGGCCCACTGGGTTTCAACACTGCAGTGTGTGTGGGGAAGTCTTTCCCAAGGCTGACCCCCACACCACCTGTGTTTATTGTCTGGGGTTTGACCACCTCAATGCAGACTGCCAGATTTGTAAAAATTTTCCTGCAGCTATCCTGGAAAAGAGAGTTGGTAGGCTCAGGGAAAGGGAGGCCAAAAAGTCCGCTGAACCGGATGGCCAGCCCGGTTCGGTTCCAACCGAACCAGAGGGAATGCCCTCTGACCAGGGTGAGACTTCCTCGGCCAAAAGGAGATTCGACTCTGAGGAGTCGGTTCCAGCAAAAAGGACTAGGAAATCAGCTGGTGTGGAGCCAAAACTTTTCTCTCCAACCGCTGAAGAAATAGCCAAAGCGATTAAAATTGTCCAGTCGCTTTCCCAGGTTCCGACCGAACCAGCACCATCAGGTAAGCGCCCGGTTCGGCTGGTTCCACCGGTTCAAGAGTATGATTTAGAGGAATATTATGAACCGGAGGAGGGGGGAAGAGGAGCATGAGGAGAGTGAATGTGGATTTGAAAGTCTGGATGTGCCCATTGACCGGACATCTCCCCAGACAGACCTTCAGGAGTGTCTCCTCCTAGGCTTTCTGAGTCCCTTCTCATTTTATGTTTTATAAAAAGTGGCTGAAATCCTCCAGCTCCCTATGGAGGAAGCTGGATGATCAAAGGAATCTGACTATGTGGAAATGAGGGCTATCCAGAGTCTAGGAGACTGTCTATTCACTTGCATAAATCTTTGGGAAACAGACATTTAAAATTCTAAAACTCCTCACACTACCTCCTGTGGATAAGAGAATGGACAAGAGGTACACATTGTTGGGCTCTGATACGGGAGTTCATTACACAACAATGCAGCCATGTTAGGTAGTGCAGGCTGCAGCCTGTGACAAGGCAAATATTCCTTCGCTTCACACCCCTGACACAAGGACTCAAGGAGGATTGATGCATGCAAAGAAATAGTACATGGCACCATCCTTGGGACTCAGACAGGCAAATTATATGGCTTATGTTGCTAGATATCAGAAATCCAGATGGGATACTGTTATGGTTCTAGCAAAACAGGTCCCTGGCCAGCTTGCCAAGGAGCTGGAGCAGGTGGCTGCTGATGGTATTGAGGCATCCAAGGTGCAATTCCATGCTGCAGTGGACTCAAATGATGTGTCATCAAGAGTCATGGCTACATCTGTGGCACTTCGCAGAATGGCTTGGCTCAGATGTACTAGCCTGTCACTGGATACCCAGACTAAGGCCATAGATTTTCCTGTTGTGGGTAATTCTCTGGTTGGGGAGCAGACAGAGAATTACATGAAGAAAATGGATGAGTATAGGACCACCTATAAGAGTGCACAGGCCAAGGAAAGGCAGGCCACTCCTCAAAGGCAGCTTCCCAGGGGCAGGGGCCAGCCTTTTCATATGCCTTTTAACCAAGCCCAGGCCTCCTTTTCTGCTTATGCCCAGAGGGGGTTCTTTAGAGGGAGAGGCAGACGGGGTACAAGCAGGCCTGCTTCCACCCCTCAGCCCAAAGCCCTGCCAAGCAGGCACCCTGATGGGGTTGCCAGGGCCGATTCTCAGCTACCTGTAGGGGCAGGCTGGCTTACTTTGTCCAGGACTGGAAGTCTCTGACATCAGACAAGTGGGTCCTGGAAGTAGTAAGCCAGGACTGGTTCTCAGCTCTAAAAGTTTCAAAGATGAGAACCAGATCCTTTCCACCTGCAAATCCACCAGAGGCACTTGCCCTAGAGGCAGAGGTCTCTTCCTCCTGGCTCTCAGAGCTGTGGAAAGGGTTCCACCCCTACACCAGGGCAAAGGGTTGTACTCCAGGTACTTCCTTGCACCAAAAAAGACAGGAGAATGGCGGCCCATCCTGGATCTCAGATATTTAAACAAGCACCTTTTAAAACCAAAATTCAAAATGGTGACTCTGGGAATTATTCTACCATCTCTAAGGCCAGGGGACTGGCTAGAGTCCCTGGACCTCAAGGATGCCTACTTCCATATTGTCTTCAGAAGCTCCCATCGAAAGTACCTCATATTCGAGCTACCCTCAGGCCATTACCAGTTCAGAGCAATGCCCTTTGGCCTCACCTCTGCTCCAAGGGTATTCACAAAATGCCTGGCAGTAGCTTCCCTAAGAAGGCAAAAAATTGCCGTCTTCCCTTACCTGGATGACTGGCTCATAGTAGGCCAGTCCCCAGACCAAGCCAAGTTACATCTACAGATAACTCAGCAACTGCGCACCTCTCTAGGTTTCCTTCTGAATCTTTCAAAGTCAGTTCTAGAGCCTGTCCAGCTCCTCACCTTCATAGGCGCAGAGCTGAACACAGAGAAAGCCAGAGCCTTCCTTCCTTTGGACAAGGCAAGGGCCCTGGTCTCTCTGGCCTCCTCATTCACCCTGCAGGTCTCTCGACCAGCAAGGCATTTTCTACAGCTCCTGGGGCACATGGCTGCTTCTACAGCAGTAGTGCAGGAGCAAGATTTCAGATGAGGGACATCCAGTTCCATTTGAGAGCCTTTGGTCTCAAAGGAAAGACCCTCTAACCAAATTGATCCCAGTGACTGAACCTGATCCAGGCCCTACAGTGGTGGCAGGATCAGAGCAATCTGAGACAAGGGGTTCCTTTTGTCACTCAGTCTCCTCCTTGATCCTCTACTACAGATGCATCCTCTTGGGTGGGGATTACATGGGCGCACCTCACTACCTAGGGATTGTGGTCCCCTCAGGAATCTCTGCTCCACATCAATCTGTTGGAACTCAGAGCAGTTTTTCTAGCACTTCAAGTTTTTTTCAAATCTGTTCAGAACAAAGTTGTACAGGTCAGAACAGACAACACCACCACAATGTGGTACATCAACAAGCAAGGGGGCACTCGGTCTACGGCCTTGTGCACCGAAGCAATGAAGTTGTGGTCTCTGGCTTACTCCCTGAACACCTCCCTTACGGCAGTTCACCTCCCAGGCAAGGACAATGTCCTGGCAGATGCTCTCAGCAGGATTTCCCAGGGCCATCATGAATGGTCACTGGACCCCTGGTATTGGGTGATATTTGCCAGATGGGGCACCCACAGATAGATCTTTTGCAGCCCCAGACAATCACCAACTTCCCTTTTTGATGCAGACCCCAGTGTTGGGCTCAGTCCTCTGGATGCCTTAGTTCTCAATTGGGAAGGAAGTTTCTATGCTTTCCCCCTTCCTCTCCTGTTCAAAGTGCTAGTCAAAATCAGATCTCAATCCTGCAAGATGATCCTGATTGCCCAGATTGGGCCAGACAACCCTGGTATCCACTCCTACTGACCTTAGCAGTCCATCTTCCCTGTGTCTTCCCAGGAATCACAACCTGTTAACCTGTGCTCAGGGAGGTTTGGTACCAGACCTCAAATCTCTCAATATCAAGGCCTGGCTCTTGAAGAGTTAGAGTTTTTGATCTACACCTCTCCCAAGGTGTAATGGATATCCTGAAGGCTTCTGGGAAACCTTCCACCAGGGCTACTTATAATTCCAAATGGAAGAGGTTTTCCATATGGTGCTCTGAAGCATATTTCCCAGAATCTGCTGATTTACCCACAGTCCTGGATTATATGGTCCACTTAAATACCTTTGGGGCTGAGACCACTACCTAAAAGTGCATCTGGCAGCTGTGACTGCTTTTATTTCAGCAGGTAAACCCTCTTCTCTTTCAGCTCATCCTGTATTCTCCAAGTTTTTCAAGGGATTGCTTCACACCAACCCTCCATTCAGGGACCCTGCCCCTGCCTGGGATCTTAATATTTGCATTGCTCAGCTTATGCAACCCCCCTTGGAGACTTTGTCTTCAGCAGAGCTTAAGTACTTGACTTGGAAGACTGTGTTTCTGGTAGCCATCACTTCTGCCAGATGCATAAGTGAATTACAAGCTTTGTCAGTGGAGCCTGATTTTATCTACTTTCATAGAGATAAGGTGGTCCTCAGGACTAACAGGAAGTTCTTGCCTAAGGTGGTTTCAGATTTCCACCTTAATCAATCTATATCTCTTCCAGTGTACTTCACTGACCATTCCTCCTCTGGCGAGAGGAGGCTGCACACTAGATGTGAAGAGAGCCCTTAGTTACTACATGAAGCTGCCAAAGGTCACAGGTTTGACTTCCTCCAACTGTTCCTCACTTATGGTGAGGTTGGTAAGGAAACCTGCCACTAAAAGATTCATTGCCAGGTGGATTGTCTCTTGTATCCAATTTTGTTATGAAAACTGGTAGGTTCCTCCCTCAGGCCTGAGGGATCACTCTACCAGAGGTACAGCTGCTTCCTGGCTGCTGCCAGGGACATCCTATTCTGAGATATGTCAAGCAGCTACCTGGAAAACAGTTCACACTTTACCAAGCATTACCCCTGGACATCCAGGCTAGGAGTGATGCTCGGTTCAAGCACAGCTGTGCTTCAGAGCCTATTTCCTAAGGTTCTGTCCCTCCTCCATGGAGGTACTGCTTAGAAATCTGTATATGTCATAATATAGCAAGACTTCATGTTGTTTGAAGAAAAATTACTCACCTTAGTAATGTTGTTTCTTCTAATGGAGACTTGCTATATTATGACCTCCCCCCCTGCCTGCCCCTCTCAGAACCTCTGTTTTCGGGATGTGGGTGGGCAGTGCAGTGTTGGCACTTAGTAGGTGCCCACCTTGTTGTTGTTTTTCACCCCTCCTTTCTTGGGGTGACTTGGTGTTGTGTTTTTCATTTTTTGGGTCTCCTGACTTGAGTCTTTGTTTTGGGACCAAAAAATGTGTTCTTATGTTTAGTAGCCAGTTGGCTAGTGTAGGTTTACAGCTTCCACACAGGACCTCAGTGAGTTTAGCTCATTAAGATCTGTTGGTTTGAGTTTGAAGAACAACAGACAGTTTCAACCGAGCTCGAGCTCAGCGTTCCATGCCTGGCATGGAAAGTTAACTCTTTCACCTCCGGAGCAGTTCAAAGGTTGGGACTCGCTGCATATGTCATAATATAGCAAGACTCCATTAGAAGAAACAACATTACTAAGGTGAGTATTTTTTCTTCCCAGTGTAACCGTCAGATTCTTTACTCCACCTAACAGTGAAGTCGCTCCCGAGATTTCCTCTGCTCGGTTCGGTAAAAGTAAAAGCGTTCGGTTTAAACCGTATATTTTTTGTTATTTTTGGATTTCCAGCCTCTGTCTACGGGACAGGTAGTGTGTAGATAGGTAGTGACTGTGTTTTATTTCTGTGAAAAAGTTGGAAATTGTTCTTTTCTTCGGTTTCTTTACGGTCGGTCTGGTTTGGAACCGACCCTGTTGCATTCTGTTTAATTTTATTTCTGGGATTAGAGTGGTGTTCCGGCACTGATCAGTTTCAAAAGAACCAGACCTTTTGCTGGTTCTTTTAAAGAGCCTGTGACACGGTTTGTAACCGATTGGTTATTGTATTACCTGGCTTGAAAGCTGCAATAAGGTAATTTGTTAGGTTGGCCATGTCTGAGAAATCCAAGAAGAAAACCGGTCCCACTGGGTTTCAACACTGTACTGAGTGTGGGGAGGCCTTTGCTAAGGCTGACCCCCACCTCATCTGTGTTTATTGTCTGGGGTTTGACCATCTCAAGTCAGACTGCCAAATCTGTAAAAACTTTCCTAAATCCACTCTAGACAAATGACTGAGTAGGCTGAAGGAAAGGGAGGCCAAGAAGTCCGTAGATAGAGATGGCCAGCCCAGTTCGGTTGCGGATGATCCTGAGGAGGTGCCTACTGACCTAGGAGATACCTCCTTGGGCAAAAGGAGAGCCGATCCCGAGGGGTCGGTTCCATCAGAAAAGAAGCGTAAGTCTGCCGGTTCGGATCTGGTGTTGCACTCTCCAACCACGGGTGAAATAGCCAAAGTGATTAGCATTGTGTAATCGCTGAGACCGGTTCCATCCGAATCAGTACGGCCGGTTAGGTGGTCAGTTCGGTCAGATCCATCTCCTCCGGATTATGATCCAGACGCTTATTATGAGGAGTGGGAAGGAGACGAAGACTATCCCAGTGATGATGGTGATGATGATGACCAGGGGGGTCTGGATGTGCCCATTGAACTGGACATGTCCCAAGACAGGTCCTCAGGTGTCTCTCCTCCCAGGCTCTCTGAGTCCCCTTCACATTTTTTGTTCTACAAAAAGGTGGCAGAAACCCTGCAGCTTCTCTTGGTTGAAGCTGCAGAGAAGGATGAAGAGCCTGATTTTGTGGAAATGATGGACATCCCAGAGTCCGAAAGGCTGTCTATCCCTCTTCATAAATCCTTGGGGAAACAGACACACAAAATTTTACAAACCCCTAATTCAGTACCTCCTGTGGATAAGAGAATGGACAGGAGGTATTTGTTATCAAGCTCAGCTGCGGAGTTCCTTTATAGTCATTGCAGCCATATTGGGATGGTGCAGGCTGCAGCCTGTGACAGGGCTAACATTCCTTTGGCTTCACACACCCCGGATAAGGACTCCAGGAAAGTGGATGCCATGGCCAAAAAACAGTATTTGGCATCCTCTTTGGGACTCAGGCAGGCTACTTATATGGCCTACACAGCCAGGTACCAGAAATCCAGATGGGATACAGTTCTGGAACTGGCTAAACAGGCCTCTCCCCAGCTAGCCAAGGAGCTGGAGGAGGTGGCTGCTGATGGAATTGAGGCATCCAAAATGCAATTTCATGCTGCTGTGGACTCCAGTGATGTGGCATCAAGAGTCATGGCTACATCTGTGTCTCTCAGAAGACATTCTTGGCTCAGATGTACTAGCCTTTCACAGGATACCCAGACTAAGGCTATGGATTTTCCTGTAGTAGGTAACTCTCTGTTTGGGGAGCAGACAGAGACTTACATGAAGAAAATGGATGAATACAGGACCACGTACAGGAGTACACAGGCCAAAGAAAGGCAAGCCACTCTGCACAAGCAGCAGTCTAGGGGCAGGGGCAGGCCCTTTCAAAGGCCTTTTTACCAAGCCCAGGCCTCCTCTCCCTTCCCACAGAGGGGGTTCTTCAGAGGGAGGGGCAGGAGGGGGATGAGCGGAGCTGCTCCCTCCTCCTCTCAGTCTAAGGATCCTGCCAAGCAGACACCCTGATGTGTCAGCCCGGGTCGACTCCCCATTTCCAGTAGGAGGCAGGCTGGCTTATTACTTCCAGGCCTGGAAGTCTGTGGCCTCAGACAAGTGGGTCCTGGAAGCAGTAAGCCAGGGACTGGCCCTCAGCTTCAAAAATTTCCAAAAGAGGCCAAGTCTTTTCCACCTGGATCACTCTCAGAAACCACTGCCCTAGAGGCAGAGTTTCTCTCTTCTAGCTCTCAGAGCTATAGAGAGGTTCCTACTCAGCACAAGGGAAAAGGACTGTACCAGGTACTTTCACCTCTAAAGAAAAAGTGGAGTGATGCACCATCCTAGACCTAAGGTGTTTGAACAAAACATTTCAAAGCCCAAATTCAAAATGGTAACTTGGGAATAATCCTTCCCTCTCTAAGGTCAGGGGATTGGCTAGCATCTCTGGACCTCAAGGATGCCTACTTCCATATTCCTGTTAGGTGCTCCCATAAAAAATACCTCAGATTCGAGTTGCCTTCAGGCCATTACCAGTTTAGAGCTATGCCCTTCGGCCTAACATCAGCTCCAAGGGTGTTCACAAAGTGCCTTGCAGTAGTGGTGGCTTACCTCAGAAGACAGGGTATCACCATCTTCCCATATCTGGATGACTGGCTCTTAGTGGGTCAGTCACCTTTACAGTTCAAGTCAGCTCTTCAAATTACCCCCAGGACCTACTCAGCTCCCTGGGGTTTCTTCTCAATCTTCCAAAGTCTGTTCTCGAACCAGTTCAACGTCTCACCTTTATGGGCATAGAGTTGGACACTGTACAAGCAAAAGACTTCCTTCTCCTGGCAAGGGTGAAGGCCCTGGTAGATCTCACTTCCTCCTTTCAACCTCAGGTCTCCCACCCAGCAAGACAGTTCCTCCAGCTCCTGGGCCACATGGCAGCTTCCACGGCAGTGGTGCAGGGAGCAAGGTTCCAGATGAGGGGATATTTAGCTTCATCTAAGGTCTTTTTGGTCTCAAAAAGAAGGATTCACTTACCAAACTGATTCTAGTGACTCAGACTCTGGTCCAAGCTCTCCAGTGGTGGCTGGACCAGGACAACCTCAGACAAGGGGTTCCATTTCTCCCTCAAGTCCCATCAGTAGTTCTAACTATGGATGCTTCTCTCCTAGGGTGGGGAGCCCACCTGGGAGCCCTGACAGCTCAAGGGGTCTGGTCTCCACAAGAGTCTCTCCTTCATATCAATCTCCTGGAACTCAAGGCAGTTTTCCTAGCCCTGCAGAGCTTCTTGGATTCAGTCAAGGGCAAGGTGGTCCAAGTCAGAACAGACAACACCACCACAATGTGGTACATCAACAAACATGGAGGCACTCGGTCCTCGGCCTTGTGCACAGAGGCCATGAAGCTGTGGTCTCTGGCCTATTCTCTTCAGACTTCTCTGATAGCAGTTCACCTTCCAGGGAAGGACAATGTACTAGCAGATGCTCTGAGCCAAATTTCACGGGGACATCACAAATGGTCCCTGGATCCTCACATCCTGAAGGTCATCTTCTTCAGGTGGGACACTCCAGAGATACATCTCTTTGCAGCACCGGACAATCATCAACTTCCTCTGTTTTTTTGAAGACCTCCAGTCCTGGGGACGGTTCCCCAGGATGCTCTCATTTTGGACTGGAAGGGCAGGCTTCTCTATGCCTTCCTTCCCTTTCCTCTGCTGTTCAGAGTTCTGATCAAGATCAGGACTCAACCCTGCACAGTGATACTGGTGGCTCCAGATTGGGCCAGACAGCCTTGTTATCCTCTACTGCTATCCTTGTCAGTGTCACCTCCCCTGTCTCTGCCCAGGACATACAATCTCCTGTCCTCCTCCCAGGGGCGGATTTGGCACCCCAATCTCCAGTCTCTCAATCTCAAGGCCTGGCTCTTGAAGAGTTAGAATATGCAGCACTACATCTCTCTCAGGGAGTTCTGGATATTCTGAAGATCTCCAGGAAACCTTCCACTAGAAAAACTTACAACTCAAAATGGAAAAGGTTCAGTATTTGGTGCTCTCAGAAGGGCATCCTGCCTGATTCTGCAGGCATTTCCACAACCTTAGACTATCTAGTTCATCTGAATGGTCTAGGCCTTGGGCCTGCCACTCTGAAGGTTCATCTAGCAGCTGTCTCTGCATTTCTTTCAGCAGGGAAGGGCTCTTCCCTGGCATCTCATGCTATTTTCAGAAAGTTTTTCAAGGGCCTGGTTCACATTAACCCTCCCTTTAGGGAGCCCACTCTGCCTTGGGATCTTAATGTCTGCATAGCTCAGCTTATGCAGCCACCCTTTGAACCTCTGGCTTTGGTCAAATTGAAGTACTTGACCTGGAAAACTGTGTTCCTGGTAGCTATTACTTCTGCCAGGCAGATTAGTGAGTTACAGGCTCTGTCAGTTGAATATGACTTCATCTCCTTCCATAGGGACAAAGTGGTCCTAAGAACCAATAGGAGGTTCTTGCCCAAAGTGGTATCAGATTTTCATCTGAACCAGTCTATATCTCTCCCTGTGTTTTTCACTGATCATTCTTCTTCAGGTGAAAGAAGGTTACACAGTCTGGATGTTAAAAGGGCACTTAGCTACTACATTGAGCATACTAAGGCACATAGAAATGACTGTCTTCAATTGTTTCTCACTTATGGTGAAGTGGGGAAAGGTAAGCCTGCCACTAAAAGAACTATTGCCAGGTGGATTGTTTCTTGAATACAGTTCTGTTATGACAAGTTTGGTAGAACGTCCCCTTCAGGCTAGAGGGCTCATTCGACTAGTGGTACAGCTGCTTCTCTAGCTGCGGCCAGAGATATACCTTTGTTAGAGATCTGTAAAGCAGCCACCTGAAATACAGTACATACTTTTACCAAGAATTACTCCCTGCACATTCAGGCTAGGAGTGATGCTAGGTTTGGCACAGCAGTAATGCAAAGCCTCTTCCCAAAGTAGATTCTGCATTCCCTCCTCCATAGGGAACTGCTTGGTAGTCTGCATTATGTCTGAATACAGCAAGACTTCATGTTGTTTGAAGAAAAAAATACTCACCATAGTAATGTTGTTTCTTCTAATGGAGTCTTGCTGTATTCAGACCTCCCCCTGCCTCCCCTCTCAGAACCTGGTTTTTGGGAAGTGGGCTGGCAGGTACAGTGTTGCACCTCAGGGGTGTACCTTGTACCCTCCCTCTTGGGTGGGGTGGATTTTGTTGTTATTTTTTCTGGTGTTTTATACTTAAATATTGTCACTACCTTTGGTTCTTGACTTGAGTGTTTTGGGCCCAAAAATAATCTTTTGCCCTTTGGCTATATGTTGAACAATTTCCATACTATAGTATGTTAGTTAGTGTGCTTGTAAGAATCTGATGGTTACACTGGGAAGTACCACAGACAGAGGTTTGAAAACCGAGCTCAAGCTCAACGTTCTATGCTTCTGCATAGAGTTAACTCTTTCCTCTCAGGGGCAGTTCAAATGCTAGGGCTAACTGCATTATGTCTGAATACAGCAAGACTCCATCAGAAGAAACAACATTACTATGGTGAGTAATTTTTTTCTTCTCTACTATTGAATCAATGCGCTGTGATGTATTTGTCCTGCTTCTGAAGAAACTTTGAAGAAGTGAAATAAAAATGCATTATGAAGAGAGCTGCTTTTGTGCTACATTACCTGACTAGTAAGTGAACTGTCCACTGGCGACCTATGCCTGACCACAAGCAGCAACAAGGAGATAGCACTCAGTCCCAATTAAAGAAGAAAGAATGTACTCACCACTCTCAGTCTGGTGAAGCCAGTGTGAAATGTTAGGTTGGCTTGTGGGGTGCTGGCAGCCTTTATGTGTAAACGCTTTTAATGTTTGTATCATCAGGTATTTAACTGTGAAATAAGGAGGCATTTTGAACACAACCAAGTGATAAGTATGTTCTTTTTTTCTCTAACTGGGGCTCAGTGCTATGTCCTTCCTGTTGCTGGCTCATAACCCATTATCAGTGCACATTTTCTGCTCCGTATCTACTATACCAGGCCTGCATCCATATTCCTACAGCTGCCACAAAGGAAACTATGCAAATGCATCATGCAAGATAGCATGTGGAAATACTGCATATAAAAAACATTTCCCAATCACATACTGTACCGTCTAGATACTATAAAACCCATTTCTTCTTCTACTTCATCTTCTTCTGCTGCTAGAACTGTAAACAAAACACAAATGTACATTACTAGTGGAATCTATTTTATTCATATTTTAACAGTAAACAGTAAAACAGGAGAAGGGGCCATAACTGCTCATCTAAGTATAATTTGAATTCAACTTCTTTAGTAAACATCCAGGAGACTCTGGACAGGCTGAGTTCATGATTTCCACATTGTGCTTTCTCCTGTTCAGGAAAACAGATGATGAACAAACAGGAACTCTTCAGTACAATGGGGCAATAAACTTTACGTGTGCTCTGCTCCTCTTTCTGGAGTCAAGCAACCTCCTGACTTTACCTCAGTTGCCTTTGGCCAAAGGGCATCAAACCCCTCACACAGCATGGTCAGACCTTGCTGGCGACTGCCACGCCACAAAAGAGGTACTGGCACAGTAAATTCAGCCACTGGAGCAACTTCAGCAGCTGATGGTCCTTGCTTCTCCTCCTTGATCTTGACCTCCACCACTGCTTCTGGAACTGCATAGGTGGGTGTGGGATCAGGATATAACAAATTAGGTAACTGTTTGGTAGTCACATCCCAGACACTTCCTGTGTGGCAGTGGTGCCCCATTCCAGCTGCCACTGGATTGCTGTATGAGCCTCCAAGCATATTCCGGGGGGGGGCAACGTATGCTGGCATTTTAGGCATCAGTACATGCTGGATGCTCTCCTAAGCTGGGCACAATGACATACCAAGACAAGTGGTGTGACCAGGAAAGATGTGGCACTAGGCAGTGTCCACACATTTGTCCAGAATGACTGCAGCATTACTGTGGCCTCAGGGTCTCCAATTGGGTAAATGGCTATTGGGTCTTTACAGTCCATAACCCTCCATCAATGGGCCAATTACATCTCCCAAGGCTGGGTAGTTGGGGGTGAGAGCTATCTGATGCCAGGTTCACTGTGGCACTTTTGCACCACAGAACTCCAAACTGTCTGAAAAACAGCCCTGATACAGCAATTCATTTGGCTTTAACTCTAACAGAACCAATAAACTTTCTGTCTCCTCCAGTCCAGTTCTTGCCAACATGTCAGGGGACCCTATATTGGCAGGTGCGGACTCCATGCCATTAGCCAAGTTCACAGATTTCCCCCAATACCAGTGCAATTATTGCTGTGGGAGTGGTAAATCAGATACCCCTTAGCACCACAGCCCATGCACTGCAAGCCCTTTGCCCTCTGACAGCTTCAAACAACATGAAGTCTTGCTATATTATGACATATGCAGTTTGTCCCAGCCTTAGAACTGCTCCGGAGGTGAAAGAGTTAAAGTCCATGCCAGGCATGGAACTTAGAGCTCGAGCTTGGTTGAAAATTCTATCTGTTGTTCTTCAAACTTAAACTGTCAGATTCTTTACTCCGTCTCACTGAACAGTTGCTCCGGAGATTCCTCCTTTTGCACGGTTCATTTTGTCGGTTAAAGTATAAAAGTTTTTGTTTTTTTAACCAAAATTAAACCGCAACCGGTCGGTTCAAGCTCCATCTGTGGTATTGTAAGTACTAGATAGGTTTTACATTTATTTTCTGTGTGGAACTTGTAAACATTTTTATCGGTTTGGTTTGAACCGATCAAGTTACTTATTACATTACAGTCTTTTAGAAGTGCGGTTCCCGGTTCTTATCGGTTCTAAAAAAAACGGATTTAATTACGTTTTTTTCCACGACCCGTGACACGGTTGGGAACCGATAAGGGAGTCTTGCTTGGCAGATTGCCGTAAAAGGACAAGTTTCTGGTTAGGCTGGCACTAGGTCTGAGAAACCCAAAAGAAAAACCAGGCCCACTGGGTTTCAGCACTGTGTTGTATGTGGGGAAGCCTTTGCCAAGGCTGACCCCCACACCACATGTGTTTATTGTCTGGGGTTGACCACCTCAATTCAGACTGCCAGATTTGCATGGGTTTTCCTGCAGCTACCCTGGATAACAGAGTTGGTAGACTCAGGGAACGGGAGTCCATAAAGTCTGCTGACCCGGATGGCCAGCCCGGTTCAATTGAAACTGAACCGGAGGGAGTGCCCTCTGACCAGGGCGATACTTCCTCAGGCAAGAGGAGAGCCGACTCTGAGGAGTCGGTTCCAACAAAGAAATCTAGAAAATCAGCTGGTGTGGAGTCAAAACTTCCCTCTCCAACCGCTGAAGAAATAGCTAAAGCAATAAAAATTGTTCAGTCTCCCCGGTTCCGACCGAACCGGCATCATCAGGTAAGCACTCGGTTCGGTCAGTTCCTCCGGTTCAGGAGTATTATTTAAGGGAATTTTATGAACCAGAGGAGGTGGAAGAGGAGTATGAGGAGAGTGAATGTAGTTTTGAAGTCTGGATGTGCCCATTGAACCGGACATCTCTCCAGACAGACTTTTATGGTCTCCCCCTAGGCTTTCTGAGTCCCCTTCTCACTTCATGTTTTAAAAAAAAAAAAAAGTGGCTGAAACCCTCCAGCTCCTTATGGAGGAATCTGTGGATGATCAGAAGGAGCCTGATTTTGTAGAAATGATGGATATCCCAGAGTCTAAGAGACTGTCTATTTCTCTGCATAAATCTTTTTGGAAACAGACAGTAAAGATTTTAAAAGCTCCTCACACCATACCTCCTGTTGATAAAAGAATGGACAAAAGGTATGCATTATCAGGCTCTGATACGGAGTTCCTTACACAACAATGCAGCCATGTGGGGGTGGTGCAGGCTGCAGCCTGTGACAAGGCAAATGTTCCCTTAGCCTCTCACCCCCCTGACAAGGACTCCAGAAAGATAGATGCCATGGCAAAGAAACAGTACATGGCAGCTTCATTAGGACTCAGACAGGCTAATTATATGGCTTATGTTGCTAGATATCAAAATCCAGATGGGATACTGTTTTAGCTCTAGCAAAGCAGGTTCCTGGCAAGCTGGCAGAAGAGCTGGAGCAGGTGGCCCCTGATGGTATTGAGGCATCCCATATGCAATTCCATGCTGCAGTGCACTCTAATGATGTATCATCCAGAGTCATGGCTACATCTGTGGCTCTCCATAGAATGGCTTGGCTCAGATGTACTAGCCTGTCACAGGATACCCAGACTAAGGCCATGGATTTCCCTGTTGTGGGCAACTCTCTGTTTGGGGAGCAAACAGAGAATTACATGAAGAAAATGGATGAATATAGGACCACCTATAGGAGTGCACAGGCCAAGGAAAGGCAAGTCACTTTCCAAAGGCAGCCTCCCAGGGGCAGGAGTAGGCCTTTTCATAGGCCTTTTTACCAAGCCCAGGCTTCCTCTTCAGCTTTTGCACAGAAGGGGTTCTTTAGAGGGAGAGGCAGACGGGGTGCAGGCAGGCCTGCTTCCACCCCTCAGCCTAAAGCCCCTGCCAAACAGGCACCCTGATGGGGTGCCCAGGGCCGATTCTCCACTACCTGTAGGGGGCAGGCTGGCTTACTTTGTCCAGGACTGGGAGTCTCTAACGTCAGACAAGTGGGCCCTGGAAGTAGTAAGCCAGGGACTGGTTCTCAGCTTCAAAAAATTTCCAAAGATGAGAATCAGATCCTCTCCACCTGCAAATCCTTCAGAGGTTCTTGCCCTGGAGGCAGAAGTCTCTACCTTCCTGGCTCTCAGAGCTGTGGAAAGGGTTCCACCCCTACACCAAGGCAAAGGGTTGTACTCCAGGTACTTCCTTACCCCAAAAAAGACAGGAGAATGGCGGCCCATCCTGGATCTCAGGTATCTAAACAAACTCCCTTTAAAACCAAAATTCAAAATGGTAACTCTGGGAATTATTTTACCCTCTTTAAGGCCAGGGGACTGGTTAGTGTCCCTGGACCTCAAGGATGCCTATTTTCATGTTCTCATCAGAAGCTCCCATTGAAAGTCACAAAATGCTTGGCAGTAGCAGTTGCCCACTTAAGAAGGCAAAAAAATTGCCATCTTTCCTTACTTGGACGACTGGCTCATAGTAGGCCAGTCCACAGACCAAGTCAGGTTACACCTTTGTAACCCCTAGATGACGCTATCCCAGGGGCTACTACCCCTGCCTGATTTGCCACTAACAGGTTGAGGGGCCTGGATCCGGGCGGGTGCCACCACCCAGAGGTCAGGGTTTGCAATAGTTAAACTAACTTGGTCACAGCCCTCTGGGACACTGCAACCTCCCTTTCTTCCCACTAGTGGCCCACACAGTATATCAGAATTACCTTCACAGTATACACTTATCCCCAGGACTGGTTCAGGCACTGGGACCCCCTGTAAAATAAGAAGATACAGTGCAACAATCACAGTACAATACTTTAACATAGACAAATACCTCAGGCAGTATAACTTTGCTGAAACAAGCAGCTCTGATTTATTTAGGGGGATGTAACAAGACCAGGGGGAAATCAGGTTATTAGCTTATCAGTTTACTCATCTACCTATGGCTCTGTGCACAGGCCTATCCCTACCAGTTACTGTCCCTGGGTACCCAAGCCCTAGTGGCTAGTCCAAACCGTGGCAGCTGGTAGGGGCCCTTTCACAGAGAAAAGAAAAATTAGTTAAACAGTCAGCAGTACAGTAATTCCATTTGGATTCAATGTGGCAATTCAACAGGGAGCGACCCTGAATTAGTACTCACGACCTCCAAACAAGATAGGGTCCTTCAGCGTCAGCAGGGCTATTCTTGAGCTCCACAAGACTCCTCACACATTTATATGGTAAACAGTAACAGGCAAAAGTCCTTTAATGGCAGCAGGATTCACTTGAGCTACACAAGCCTCCTCTCACATTTATATGGTAAACAGTAACAGGCAAAAGTCCTTGAATGGCAGCAGGATTCACTTGAGCTACACAAGCCTCCTCACACATTTATATGGTAAAAAGAAAGTACTATACCAGACAGACTGCTTCTCTATCCCAATCGCAATTACTGCACAATACCCGGGAGAACACACAGCAGATTCAGTTCCTGACAGACCGAGCGCAATTCAGCAATTTCTCCAGTCTTCTACAGGGTGAGCCTGGTTTCTACTCTTCAGATATCCTTTGATTCTCTTCACAGAATGATTCAGTCCTAACAAGCAGTTACACAAGCTGCAGACCGGAACTTGGGGCCTTACACACGTTTCCTGACTAAAACTGCACACCGAAAAAACATAGGGCTCCTTCCCTCTTCACTACCAGAGCTCAACTGAAACTCTAGCAGACAAAACCGGGCACTTCCTTTGAGTTCCTCCCAGTTCTTGGCTGGATTGGCTGTCACTCACAATAGACTGCCCCTATTGGTCCAAAAAGGCTCCGAAGTCCAAACTACATCTCCCAGAGTCACTGCCCATACAATCCTCTTGTGGCTGGCTCAGATTCTGAGTCAAGTTCTGATTTGTCCAAGGCACCATTTAGAGCTACCTTAACCCACACTGATTGGTCCAGTTCAGCAGTTCAAAACTAGAATGGGGAACTAGGCAAACACAGTTCTGACTGCAAAGAAAGCAGGTTAGACAAACTGTATTTTCATTATTACTCTAAATGATTTCTGGCAAACAGTTACATCTTTCAGATAGGTTCCCTTTGCACTCCTAGTGACTGCAAAATGGAGTGAATTGGCAGCAGCTCAAGTGGTACTCAAGCAGAGAAGCACACAGTCCCCCCATACAAACTAATTATGTCTGCAAGCAGACAGCTCTTAAAGAGACAGTACCAGAGGCTCTAAAAACACTCACTGATAAATGGCTTAAACGCCAAACACCATTCAGGCTTGGAGCATTCAAGCAAGCTCCTGGAAGTCTTTTGGGAACCCCCATTTGCAGGGGGTTATACCTTCAAGTAACTCAGCAACTGCTAACTTTTCTAGGTTTCCTTCTCAATCTTCCAAAGTCAGTCCTAGAGCCTGTCCAGCTTCTCACCTTCATAGGTGCAGAACTGAACACAAAATAAGCCAGAGCCTTCCTTCCTCTGGAAAGGGCAAGTACCCCAATTTCTCTGGCTTCCTCCTTCACCCTGCGGGTCTCTCGACCAGCAAGGCACTTTCTACAGCTCCTGGGACACATGGCTGCTTCGACAGCAGTAGTGCAGGGAGCCAGATTTCAGATGAGGGACATCCAGTTCCATTTGAGAGCCTTTTGGTCTCAAAGAAAGGACCCTCTAACCGAATTAATTCCAGTGACTCGAACCCTGATCCAGGCCCTTCAGTGGGGGCAGGACCAGGGCAATTTGAGACAAGGGATCCCCCTTACCCCTCAGTCTCACTCCTTAATCCTTACTACAGATGCATCCCTATTGGGGTGGGGAGCTCACATGGGCGACCTCACCACCCAGGGATCGGGGTCCCCTCAGGAATCTCTGCTCCACATCAATCTGTTGGAACTCAGAGCAGTTTTTCTAGCACTTCAAGTTTTTTCCAAATCTGTTCAGAACAAGGTTATTCAAGTCAGAACAGACAATACCACCACAATGTGGTACATCAACAAGCAAGGGAGCACTCGGTCTAAGGCCTTGTGCACTGAAGCAACAAAGTTGTGGTCTCTGGCTTACTTCCTGAACACCTCCCTTGTAGTAGTTCACCTCCCAGGCAAGGGCACTGTCCTGGCAGATGCTCTCATCAGGATTTCCCAGGGCCATCACGAATGGGCTCTGGATCCCCTAGTTCTGGAGGTGGTTGCCAGATGGGGCACACCCCAGATAGATCTTTTTGCAGCCCCAGACAATCACCAACTTCCTCTTTTTTGTTGCAGGCCCCCAGTGTTGGGCTCAGTCCCCCTGGGTGCCTTCCTTCTCAATTGGGAAGGGAAGTTTCTCTATGCCTTTCCACCCTTCCCTCTCCTGTTCAAAGTGCTAGTTAAAATCAGGTCTCAATCCTGCAAGATGTTTCTGATTGCTCCAGACTGGGCCAGACAGCCCTGGTACCCACTCCTTATGTCCTTAGCAGTCCACCGTCCCTGTGTCTCCCAGGAATCACAATCTGTTATCCTGTGCTCAGGAGAGGGTTTGGGTACCAACCTCAAATCTCTCAATCTCAAGGCCTGGCTCTTGAAGAGTTAGAGTTTGCTGACCTACACCTTTCCCAAGGTGTATGGATATTCTGAAGGCCTCTAGGAAGCCTTCCACCAGGGCTACTTATAATTCCAAATGGAAGAGATTTTTCCATATGGTGCTCTGAGAGCATATTTCCCAGAATCTGCTGACTTACCCACAGTCCTGGATTATATGGTTCATTTAAATACTTTAGGGCTGAGACCAGCTACCCTAAAAAGTGCACTTGGCAGCAATGTCTGCTTTCTTGTGTCAGCAAGGTAAGCCCTCTTTCTCTTTCAGCTCATCCTGTATTCTCCAAGTTTTCAAAGGGTTGCTTCACACCAACCCCCCATTTAGGGATCCTTCCCCTGCCTGGGATCTTAATATTTGCATTGCCCAACTTATGCAACACCCTTTTGAGCCCTTTTCCTCAGCAGAGCTCAAGTACTTGACTTGGAAAACTGTGTTTTTGGTAGCCATCACTTCTGCCAGGCGCATAAGTGAGTTACAAGCATTGTCAGTGGAGCCTGATTTTATCTCCTTTCACAAAGATAAGGTAGGCCTCAGGACTAACCGAAAGTTCTTGCCTAAGGTGGTCTCAGATTTCCACCTTAATCAATCTATATCGCTCCCTGTGTACTTCACTGGCCATTCCTCTTCTGGTGAGAGGAGGTTGCACAGTTTAGATGTCAAAAGATCACTTAGCTACTACATACATCGTACCAAAGGTCACAGGTTTAACTCCCTCCAACTGTTCCTCACTTATGGTGAGGTTGGCAAAGGGAAACCTGCCACTAAAAGATCCATTGCCAGGTGGATCATCTCTTGTATCCAATTCTGCTATGAAAAACTGGGTAAAGTTCCTCCCTCAGGTCTGAGGGCTCACTCCACCAGAGGTACAGCTGCGTCTCTGGCTGCTGCCAGGGACATCTCCATCCTAGAGATATGTCAAGCAGCTACCTGGAAAACGGTGCACACTTTTACTAAGCATTACTCCCTGGACATCCAGGCTAGGAGTGATGCTCATTTTGGCACAGCTGTGCTTCAGAGCGTATTTCCTAAGTAGGTTCTGTCCCTCCTCCATGGAGGTACTGCTGTGTAGTCTGCATATGTCATAATATAGCAAGACTTCATGTTGTTTGAAGACAAAATTACTCACCTTAGTAATGTTGTTTCTTCTAATGGAGTCTTGCTATGTTATGACCTCCCCTGCCTGCCCCTCTCAGAACCTTACTCTTGGGGATGGGTGGCAGGGCAGCGCTGGACTTTTTAGATGTCCTCCGTGTTTTTCACCCCTCCTTTTGGGGTGATCTTTGTTGTGTTGTCATTTTTTGGCTCTCCTGACTTGAGTCTTTTTTGTGACACCAAAAATGTGTTTATTTAATTAAGTAGCTAGTTGGCTAGTGTAGGTTTACAGCTTCCACACAGAGTCTTAGTGAGTTTTTGCTCGTAAAGATCTGACAGTTTAGGTTTGAAGAACAACAGATAGAATTTTCAACTGAGCTCGAGCTCTAAGTTCCATGCCTGGCATGGACTTTAACTCTTTCACCTCCGGAGCAGTTCTAAGGCTGGAGCAAACTGCATATGTCATAATATAGCAAGACTCCATTAGAAGAAACAACATTACTAAGGTGAGTAATTTTTTCTTCTACAACCATCTCATTAATAGATCTGATGCACCTCTGATTAAAGCCTGAGCACAACTTGGTCCAATCATACCCTTGCTCCTTGTTAACCATCATAAGGAAGTCACACACCCCAGGCAAAAAGGCCACAAAACCAGACTTTATAATTTCCTCAGATTTGCTGTATAAGTGAACACTTTAACAGAGCTCATGTCTTCATGTTCCTCCCTCATCTTTACTTCCTCATGTTCATAGCCCCACACATGTTTCCCTGTCAGATCACGATTGTGTAACCCAATCCATGGGCACCAGCTATTATAGAGCCTTTGACATTGTGAGGGGGTCAGTCGGGGTTTAATGAGGTCTTGATTTAGGAGACCACAGGTGCAATGGTCTGAGGTGTACCAACAAACAGACATAACACATAAAGTACATTGCCCGCATGTTGTAGGCTTCAGCTGAGCAGGTTGAGATTTTATGAAATGGTATGCCAGTCTCCATTTTTTTTCCTTCTTAAACACCAGCAACTTGGCATTGTATCACTTTCATTATTCTACTTGCTGCTTGGCGTATCAGGACTAGTGGAGACCCCCAAAGCACACTTTATCTCTATCATTGTCTCACATACAAGAGCCTTGCACTGGCACAATCATAGTATCATAATATCATAGTCAATACAAAGCACATAAATAGACTTTCGTCCATTTTGCTTGCCTATTTGCTGAAATTTTGGGTTTCTGTGATTAGAATTCTATAGTTTTATTTTGACTATAATTATCTAATCTTGTTTTAAAAATGTCCAACCAAGGACTATTTACTACTGTTTCTGGAAGTGAATTCCAATGTGGAATTACTCTTTGGTGAAACCAGAATTTCCGTTTGAGCAGATTCCATCTTTGTTGTTCTAATTGTAGTTTGTGTGTTCTAGTGTTATATTTCTTCTGTTTAATTTCCAGATCTACATAATTTCTGAGTTTGTGATCTTGAAAAGCCTTATATACCAGGATCTTATCACCCCTCCAACGTCTGTATGCAAGTGAATACAAGTTCAGTGCCCTCATCCTTTCCTCATATGGCTTCTCCCCCAGCACTTTCACTGCTCCAGCGGCTCTTCTCTGCACCCTCTCCAGTCTTTCAACTTCTCCTTTTTTATACAGTGCCCAGTCTTGAGAGCAATACTCAAGCTGTGTCCTCACCAGCGTCCCATACAGTGGCATCAAGATCTCTCTACTTGTACTCTCAGTATGCCTAAGGATGCAGCTGAGCTTCTTATTTGCTTTCTTTACAGTCTGATCACAGTGTGATCCAAAAGTAAGGTTGTTTTTTATAATTACTCCCAGGTCCCTTTCTTCTACAGATGATTTAAGTATCTCATTTTTTATGCTATTTTGTAACTCTAGATTTTTTGTAACCATGTGTAGAACTATACACTTTTCCCCATTCAGGTTTAATTTATACTTATCTGTCCATTCCTCAATATAATTGAGGGAATCTTGTAGCTTGATCTGATCCTGCACTGAGTTTACAACTGTACCCACTCAACAATCATCAGTAAATTTTGTAACCCAGGTATTTTCAGAATTACATTGTAAAGATGATATGTATAGGTTAAACAAACAGGGTCCCAATACAGATCCCTGGGGCATCCCACTTGTCACAGATATCCAGTTGGATAATACACCATTTATTGTAATCCTCTATCTCTTATTTTCCAACTAAGATCTTATCCAGTTTATAATATTATTTTAAATATTAAATGCATAAGGAGAATCGAGTAACTCAAGATGTGGAAGTTTATTGAAAGCTTTGGTGAAATCCAACTGTACCACATCAACAGAGTTACCTGTATCCAATGCCTTGCTTACTTTTTCATAAAAATGAAGAAGATTTGTCTGACATGATCTTGCTTTTGTGAACCCATGTTGGTTTGGATCCAGTATCTGTTTTTTTTTTTGTTTAGCTGGAATAGAATATAATCTTTTATTATGCCCACTAGTATTTTTCCGGGGAATCCTTCTTCCCATTTTTATGTTGCTTGCACGCATGTGCAAGAAACATAGTGCCATCATCCGAGTTTTCGAATGTGTGGCACCCGTCTTCCAATTCAGTCAATGTGTTTGCAGGCACAGCCCCAGTTTCCCAATCACTGCTGCAGCTGTCTATGACAGCAATTGAAAATGCAGTGGTCGTACAGCTGAAAGGGAGAGCTCCGCCTCAGTGAGCAGAGCTCCCCCCTCCACACACACACATGCACGACATGCACACATACTGCTTGCTCATGCCTTCCCCTCCCCCATCGCACACACCGTACGCCGACAGGTGCCCAATCCTCACGGCTCCACGCCCCCAAAGCCTTCCAGGTGCCATGCTGGGAGCCCACCCCAGCGTGGCAAAAATTTGTTATGCACAACAGGGGTGCCCAACCTCCGTCGGCTCCATGCCCCCCCCAAAGCAACCAGGTGCTACGCTGGGAGCCCACACCAGCGTGGCAAAATGTGTTATGGCCAATGGGGGTGCCCAATCCCCCGTTGGCTCCAACCCCCCAAACAGGTTTCCAGCTGCCATGCTGGGAGCTCACCCCAGCATGGCAAAAGTTCCTCGTCGTCTTATTAAAAAAAAATAAATAAACCTGTAAATACAAAAACTGTCCCTCGGCACTTTTCCCTGCCCCCCTCCCACAACCCGCACCCACCCACTGTACCCTGCCTCCCACACCCCTCACCCCATACTTACCTCTGACCTCGGCGTGACGATCTTCAGTGGACCGGGAACACGTCGGCACTCTTCAAAGCCGACTGCGAACTGAGGAAATGCCGGTAAGCTGTATAATAGGATAGACAGGGGTTTTTCAACTTTGCTGCATATCTCAGACATTTTTTGGAATTTTTTCACCAAATTTTCAACATGGGGGTTTTTGGGATCCCTCCTCATGAATTCTGTCCCTGTCATGGCGTTAATCGGGCCCGAAGGGTGATTTCACGGTCACTGTGCAACATCACCTTTTGGGACTGATTAACAAAACGACAGTGCCAATGTTCATAAGGTGGTCTCTCAAAAAGCCTATTTTGCAAATTTGGTGAAAAATTTCCTAAAAATGACTGTTTTACGAGCTTGCGTTGTGCAGTTCCTACGCATGCTCATAAGTTCGCGAATTTTTAATATTTGCATTCCAGATTTTCAATGTTGCCATTTTACCACACCTCCTTATGAGCAGTATAGCTGTCATTTTCATATCTACGCCCAAAATGTGTTTCTCCGCATGCTGTAGTGCACAATGGCTCGATTGTTGTGCGAAATCAATGTATGGGACACATTAAGAAAATCACAGTGACACTGTTCATGAGCAGAGGTCTTAAAATGGCTATGTTGAAAATTTGGTGAAAGCTCCCAAAATGACTGTTTTAGAGCGCACATTGCGCAGTTCCTACGCACGCTTGCAAGCTGGTGGAATTTTCAATATTTTCACCCAGATTTCAACATTGGCATTTTACCACACCTTCTTATGAGCAGTACAGCTGTCATTTTCACATCTCACCCAAAATGTGTTTCCGTGCATGTAGCGCACAATGGCGCATTCTGTGTGCTCAATCAGTGTTTGGGACAGATTAAGAAAATCACAGTGACACTGTTCATGAGCAGAGGTCTTAAAATGGCTATATTGAAAATTTGGTGAAAAAATTTCCTTTCAGACATTCTGCAAAGTTACTAATGAAGACATTGAACAGGACTGGCCCCAGGACCGATCCCTGCAGCACCCCACGGTCCCCACTGGTCATCCCCTCTCCCTAGACTGCACACCATTTACCACCACTCTCTGCCTCCTGTCTGTTAGCCAGTTTCTAACCCAGTTTACCACCCTTTCCCCCATGCCCAGCCTACCCAACTAGTTTATCAGCCTCCTATATGGGATGGTGTCAAAGTCTTTGCTGAAATCAAGGTAAGCGTTGTCCACTGCCCCACCCTGATTCACTTCCTTTGTCACCCAGTCAAAGAAATCAACCAGATTTGTCTGACATGATGTCCCCACTGTGAATCCATGTTGTCTATGGTCCTGGGTTCCAATGGCTTCTAGATGCCCCACTATCCTTTCTTTAAGCAATGTCTCCATGATCTTCCCCACTACTGAGGTGAGGCTGAACGGCCTATTGTTCCCTGCCTCCTCCCTGCTGCTGGACTTGTGTAGAGGGACCACATGTGCCCTCTTTCAATTCACTCATGTTGAATGACTCAGTGAACATTGCTGCCAGAGGTACTGCTATCTCCCTTCGCAGTTCTCTTAATATCCTTGGGCGTATGCCATCTGGTTCCATCGCTTTGTCCACCTTCAATTTAGTGAGATCCTGCAGGACTCTTTTGTCTTTGAATGGACTATTGTCCACCTCTTCACCCCCTTGGCAACTGCTGTACTGCTGTGGCCATTGCCCCTCCCACTCTTCTCTGAATACTGAACAGAAAGACACAGTGGATGTCTTGGGAGGAAGGCATGGAACCATCACTTCCAAATACCTAAACAGCACATACAAGCAAGCAACATTCGGCATTGACAAATGCTTGTTTATAAATGGGAACAACATGAGCCTCTGTCCATTTTGTAGCCACCTCCCCACTATGCAATGATTTCTGAAAAATATGTGTCATAGGTGGAGCTGCTTCTGTTGCAATCTCTGAGATTAATCTTGGGTGGATGTCATCTGGGCCTGGAGATGTGTTTTTATTTATTTGCATTAATCTGGTTGTTACCTCAATGATATCTATTAATATTTGATTTTTGTTTGAAGTAATGTGTTTATTATCTCTGACTGAATTATCTTTATGGTTAAAAACTGAACCAAAATAGTTATCGTGGACATCTGCCATGTCCTTTTCTTTGCGTAGTTCCCCATTTGCATCCTTAAATGGGCCTGTACTTTATTTCCTCTTGTTATTTATAAATGAATAAAAACTTCTGTAGTTTTCTGTGCAGTTTTTAGCTAATTTTCTCTCGAAGGTAGCCTTTGCCATTTTAATGGCTTTCTTCACTTTCTTTAACTGTTCCCTATATGTGAAATAACTGATCTTATTTTGTCTTAGATGTTTATACATTTTGTTTTTGAATTTAATGTGTTTTTTAAGTTTCTGATTTAACCATTTGGGAGTTTTTCCCTTTCTGGTATATTTAGATATATATTTCATGTTTTTATTTTTTTCAGTCTTTCTCCTATTTATCAATGTTTCCCACATTTCATCTATGGTTAAATTAACAAAATCTCATTTCCAGTCCCAGTTTTTATAGCTTTTTTAATTTGCCTGAAATTTGCTTTTTTGAAGTTTGGAATTGTTGTTATCCCATCCTTTTCATAAGGCAAATTGATCAGTTGAAAGTAAACTACCTGGTGGTGACTGTTTGCTAATGACAAACCAACCCTAGTACATGTTAAAGCATTACCCACGTTTATAAAAATGACGTCCAGAAAATTGTTTCCCCTGGTATTTTCTTTCACTGTTTGTTCCAATCCAATTTGATTACATTTTTCTAGGTAGTCCCTTTCTATATTTTGCTTGGTAGATTGCTTCTCTCAATGTATACCTGGGTTGTTTAGTTCCTCTGCCAATATGATGTTTTCGGTTGGGTTTAAAAGATCCAAAAATTCTAAAATTTCCTGGTCACCTTCTCTGGTAGTCAAAGGTGGTCAATATAGAACCCTTAGTATGATTTTTGGGGCACCTGCTGGGATTATTTTTGATTGTCAGGTGTTCTGTTTGTAAATTTCCTTCATCTATTTCCAAACTTTTAAGGGATTCATGAATATATACTGCCACACTTCCACCTTTCCTATATTTCCTTGATTTTTTTGTAAATTGTACCCTTTCATATTTTTGTCCCATGTGTCCCCTTCCTCCCACCAAGTTTCAGTCAAAATTGTGAGTTTTATGTCCTTTTCAGTCATAAGGAGAGTTAATTCTTCAAATGTTTTATCTAAACTTCTAACATTTGTTAAAAGACATTTGACTGGCTCGCAATTTTTTTTCTTTTTTGTAGGATTCATTTTATCTGATGTTACAAGATTTAGTCTTACCTTCAGGTAGCCCAACCCTCTGTTAAGGGGTTGCTGTGGAGGGAGACATCTAGTCGCCATCATGCACCAGCAATTTACTGAGAGACTGTTCTATTCCAGGGCAATTACATTTCATTCATCAAACTTTGTATTCCTACCTCTCTCAAACTCATACTGGGGTCAGTTCCATGTCACGTTTAATTTCTAACCTAATGTATTCTTCTCATATTCATAACTCTCTGCAGTTAGCCTGCTCAGTATAACTGCCTGGAGAATGGAACTATATGCTAATGATGAAATCATTGGCACGTGACAATATTCAAACTGCTGCCCTCCTCTGCTGCACATTCTATCAACGTCTCAGATTTCTTACTCCGCCTCACAGGTTTAGATGCCCAGGAGATCCTTCAGGTCTTTGTTGGCTTATTGTGAAGTATAATTTCTTAATTATACATAATTTTCTTTCTGCTGCCTTTATTGCTTAATTTTACTCTAACATCTAGTTTATATTAGTTTAGTTAGATTTAGCGTTTCAAACAACATGAAGTCTTGCTATATTATAGACATTAGCAGTTTGTTCCAGCTCTAGAACTGCCCTGGAGTGAAATGGTTAAAACCATTCCAAAATAGAATTTTGGCACGAGAGCAGCTCTATCTGTGTCATTTCAAACTTGAACTGTCAGATTCTTTACTCCGCCTCAGTGAACAGTCGCTCGGAGATTTCTCCTTCTGCTCGGTTCATTTCTCGGTTTAAAAGTGTTTTCTCGGTTGTATTTAACCGAGAATAGTTTTATTTTAACCTAAAACCGTTCGGTTCAAGCTCTATCTGTGGTAACCTATAAGTAAATGAAGGTTTTGTCTATGTGGAACTTGTAAGTTATCGGTTTGGTTTTGAACCGATCAGTGGGTTTAAAACTCATTTAAAACTAAAAGTTACTATTTTAGAGTGCGGTTCCCGGTTCTTATCGGTTCTAAAAAATGGATTTATTACGTTTTTTTCCAATACCCGTGACACGGTTAGGAACCGATAAGGGTGTCTTGCCTGGCACTGCCGTTAAAAGGGCAAGTTTTTGGTTAGGCTGGCATTATGTATGAGAAACCCAAAAGAAAAACCGGGCCCACTGGGTTTCAACACTGTGATGTTTGTGGGGAAGTCTTTGCCAAGGCTGACCCACACACCACATGTGTTTATTGTCTGGGGTTTGACCACCTCCAGTCAGACTGCCAGGTATGTAAGAATTTCCCTGCAGCCACCCTGGAAAAAAGATTGGGCAGGCTCAGGGAACGAGAGGCCAAAAAGTCCGCTGACCCAGATGGCCAGCCCGGTTCGTGCCAACCAAACCAGAGGAGTGCCCTCTGACCAGGGCCAGACTTCCTCGGCAAAGAAAAGCTGGTTCTGAGGAACCAATTCCAGTAAAGAAAACAAGAAAATCAGCAGGTCTGGAGTCCAAAATTCCTTCTCCAACTGCTGCAGAGATAGCAAAGCCATACAAATTGTCCAGTCACTGTCTCAGGGTCCGTCTGAACCACCACTATCTGGTAAAAGGTCTGTTCGTCCGGTCCCAGTGGTTCAGGATTATGATATTGAGGAATTTTATGAACCAGAGGAGGGGAGGAGGATTATGAACAGTATGAATGTGGCTGGAAGGTCTGGATGTGCCCATTGAACCGACATCTCCCCAGACAGACCTTTATAACCTCCCCCTATGCTGTCTGAGTCCCCATCTCATTTTATGTTTTATAAAAAAGTTGCTGAAACCCTCCAGCTTCCTTTAGAAGAGGCTGTGGATACATAGATACATACATAGACAGTGTCGGCAGATAAGGGCCTATGGCCCACCCAGTCTGCCCATTTAAGTTTAAAAGTTCAGTTTATGTTTTCCAGGAAGTCTGTTGCCCCTTACCCCTGACCTCCAGAATTCCTTTATGTCTATCCCATGCATTCTTAAAACCCGTGATTGTTTCAGCCCCCACCACTTCCTCTGGCAGGGTGTTCCACTTGTCCACCACTCGTTCTGTGAAGAAATTCTTCCTCACGTTTCCTCTGAATCGTCCTCCCTCCAACTTCATCCCATGCCCTCTAGTCCTGGAACATCTTTTTTGCTTAAAAATAGTGCATTCCTGCACCCTGTTCCTCCCTGTAAGATATTTGTATGTCTCTATCATATCCCCTTTCTCCCTCCTCTCCTCCAGGGAGTACATGTTCAGTGCCTTCAACCTGTCTTCATAGGACTTGTGATGCAATCCATGCACCATCTTTGTTGCCCTCCTCTGAACCTTCTCTACCCTGTCTATGTCCTTATGTAGGTAAGGTCTCCAGAACTGCACAGTGTACCCAGGTGCGGCCTCACTAGTGTCTTGTATAGTGGAATTATGACCTCCTTTTCCTGCTGGTGATGCCCCTGCCTATGCATCCCAGCATCCTATTTGCTTTACCTGCAGCCTTGTCACACTGTTTCCTGCCTTGAGGTCATCAGAGATGATAACTCAAGATCCTTTCCTGCTTGGTGCATGCTATATCCTCACCCCCAACTGATATATTGTGCCAGGGTTTTGTGCCCCATATGCATTATCTTGCACTTCCTTGCATTGAATTTCAAATGCCAACCCCTGACCATTCTTCAAGTTTCTGCAGGTCCCTTCTCATTCTGTCTACACCCACTGGTGTGTCTACTCTGTTACAGAGCTTTGTGTCATCAGCGAACAGTGAAATTCTGCCTTCTAGGTCCTGCGCAATGTCACTGATGAAGATATTGAATAGTACCGGTCCCAGCACTGATCCCTGTGGTACCCCACTGGTCACTCTTCCCTCTGTGGAGTGACAGCCATTTACCACCACCCTCTGTGAGCAAGATGAGTAAGATGAGCAAGAGGAGCCTGATTTTGTAGAAATGATGGATATTCCAGAGTCTAGGAGATTGTCTATTCCTTTACATAAGTCTTTTAGGAAACAAACAATTAAAATTTTAAAAGCTCCTAATTCTGTGCCTCCTGTAGATAAAAAAGATGGACAGAAGGTATACATTGTCAGGCCCTGATACAGAATTCCCTTCTCAGCAATGCAGTCATGTTGGGGTAGTTCAGGCTGCTGCCTGTGATAAAGCTAATATTCCCTTGGCTTCACATCCTCCTGACAAGGATTCCAGGAAGATTGATGCCATGGCAAAAAAAAAAAATAAAACAGTATATGGTAGCCCTCTCTGAGACTCAGGCAAGCAAATTATATGGCTTATGTAGCTAGGTATCAGAAATCTAGATGGGATACTGTTATGCAATTGGCCAAGCAGGCCCATGGCCAGCTGGCTAGTGAACTAGAACAGGTGGCTGCTGATGGCATTGAAGCCTCTAAGGTTCAGTTTCATGCTGCTGTGGATGTTAATGATGTTTCCTCTAGGGTCATGGCCACATCTGTAGCTTTTCATAGGTTGGCCTGGCTCAGGTGTACTAGTTTGTCACAGGATACCCAGACTAAGGCTATGGATTTTTCCTGTTGTGGGAAATTCTCTGTTTGGAGAGCAGACAGAGAATTACATGAAGAAGATGGATGAATATAGGACTACTTACAGGAGTGCCCAGGCTAAGGAGCGGCAAGCCACTCCTCAAGGCATGCCCCCAGGGGTAGGTAGGCCTTTCACAGGCCTTTCTACCAGACTCAGGCCTCCTCTGCCTATGCTCAGAGGGGCTTCTTCAGAGGCAGGGGGCAGGCAGGGGTGGGCAGACCTGCTCCCACCACCAGCCTAAAGCTCCTGTGAAACAGGCACCCTGATGGGGTGCCCAGGGCTGATTCTATTGTACCAGTGGGGGGCAGGCTGGCTTACTTCAGTCAGAATTGGGCTTCTTTAACATCAGACAAGTGGGTTCTGGAAGCAGTAAGCCAGGGTCTGGTTCTCAGCTTCAAAAAGTTTCCCAAGTTGAGAAGCAGACTTTTTCTACCTGCAAGTGCTTCAGAGACCCTCGCTCTGGAAACAGAAGTCTCATCCCTGTTAGCTCTCAGAGCAGTAGAAAGGGTTCCTCCCTGCATCAGGGCAGGGGTCTGTATTCCAGATACTTCCTTACCCCAAAAGACAGGAGAATGCGGTCCATTTTAGATCTCAGATATCTGAACAAGCATCTTTTGAAACCAAAGTTCAAAATGGTAACTCTGGCATGATTTTACCTTCCCTAAGGCCAGGGACTGGCTAGCCTCCTGGACCTCAAGGATGCCTATTTCCATGTCCTAATCAGAAGATCCCATCGAAAGTACCTCAGATTTGAACTGCTCTCAGGTCATTACCAGTTCAGAGCAATGCCCTTCGGCCTTACCTCTGCTCCAAGGGTATTCACAAAGTGTCTAGCAGTGGCAGTGGCCCACTTAAGGAGGCAGAGGATTGCTGTTTTTCCCAATCTAGACGACTGGCTCATTGTAGGCCAGTCCCCAGAACAGGTAAAATCTCACTTGCAGGTCACCCAGCAGCTTCTCACCTCCCTGGGTTTTCTGCTAAACCTACCAAAGTCGGTTCTGGAACCAGTCCGGTACTCACCTTTATAGGGGCAGGATGGACACAAAGCTAGCCAGAGCCTTTCTTCCCCAGAAAGGGTAAGGAATTTAGTGGCTCTGGCCTCCTTCTTCACTCTGCAGGTCTCTCGACCAGCAAGACACTTTCTGCAGCTCCTGGGGCACATGGCTGTATCCACAGCTGTTGTGCAGGGAGCCAGATTTCAGATGAGGGACATTCAGTTTCACTTGAGAACCTTTTGGTCTCAGAGAAGAGACCCCCTTTCCAAGTTGGTCCCAGTGACTAGAACCTTGATCCTAGCTCTCCAGTGGTGGCAGGATCAGAGCAATTTAAGAGCGGGGGTCCCCTTCATTTCCCCTTCTCATGACTTGACTCTCACTACAGATGCTTCCCTTCTGGGTTGGGGAGCCCACACGGGCGACCTTTCCACTCAGGGAGTCTGGTCTCCCCAGAAATCTCTGTTCCACATCAATTTGCTGGAACTCAGAGCTGTCTTTTTAGCTCTTCAAGCTTTTTCTGCATCTGTCCACGACAAGGTGATACAAGTCAGAACAGACAACACCACAACAATGTGGTACATCAACAAACAGGGGGCACTCGGTCTTCGGCCTTGTGCACCGAGGCAATGAAGTTGTGGTCTCTGGCCTATTCACTGAACACTTCCCTCATAGCAGTTCATCTTCCAGGGAAGGACAATGTCCTAGCGGATGCCCTCAGCCAGGATTTCCCAGGGCCATCACGAGATGGTCCCTGGATCCTCAAGTGCTGGGGATAGTTTTGCCAGGTGGGGCATCCCTCAGATAGATCTTTTGCAGCCCCAGACAATCACAAACTTCCTCTGTTCTGTTGCAGGCCTCCAGTGCTGGGCTCAGTTCCCTGGATGCCCTTCTTCTGGATTGGGAGGAAGTTCCTCTATGCTTTCCCCCCCTTTCCTCTCCTATTCAAAGTACTAGTCAAAATCAGATCTCAGCCTTGCAGGGTGATTCTGATTTCCCCGGATTGGGCCAGGCAGCCCTGGTACCCACTCCTTCTGTCTCTGACAGTCCATCTTCCCCTGTGTCTCCCCAGGAATCACAATCTGTTGACTTGTGCCCAGGGAAGGGTTTGGTATCCGGACCTCAAATCCCTCAACGTCAAGGCCTGGCTCTTGAGGAGTTAGAGTTTGCTGATTTACACCTCTCTCAGGGTGTTCTTGAGATCCTAAAGGCTTCCAGAAAGCCTTCCACTAGGGCTACTTATAGTTCTAAATGGAAAAGGTTTTCCATTTGGTGTGCTGGGAAAAATATTTTCCCAGAATCTGCTGAATTGCCCATTTTGTTAGATTACATAGTACATCTTAATTCCTTGGGTCTCAGACCAGCTACCCTGAGAGTTCATTTGGCAGCTCTGTCTGCTTTTGTGTCAGCAGGAAAGTCATCCCCTCTTTCCTCTCATCCTGTGTTTTCCAAGTTTTTAAGGGATTACTCCATACTAATCCTCCCTTTGGGAACCGCCCCTGCTTGGGACCTTAATGTTTGCATTGCCCAGTTAATGCAACCCCTTTTGAACCTCTGTCTTCTGCAGAGCTTAAGTTCTAACTTGGAAAACTGTTTTTCTAGTGACTATCACTTCTGCCAGGCGCATAAGTGAATTGCAAGCCTTGTCAGTGGAGACTGACTTTATTTCTTTCCACAGGGATAAGGTAGTCCTTAGGACTAATAGGAAGTTTTGCCTAAGGTGGTTTCAGATTTCCATCTTAATCAATCTATCTCCCTTCAGTATTTTCACTGATCACTCCTCTTCGGGTGAGAGGAGGTTGCACAAGCCTGGATGTTAAAGAGCTCTTAGTTATTATATAGAGCATACCAAAGGTCACAGGTTGAATCCTCCAACTTTTCCTTACCTATGGTGAAGTTGGGAAGGCAAACCTGCCACTAAGAGATCAATAGCCAGGTGGATTGTCTCTTGTATCCATTTTGTTATCAGAAAGTGGGCAGAGCCCCGAGTTTGAGGGCTCATTCTACCAGGGTACAGCTGTGTCTCTAGCTGCTGCCAGAGATATCCCTTTATTAGAGATTTGCCAGGCTGCTACTTGGAAAACGGTACACACTTTTACCAAGCATTACTCCCTGGATGTCCAGGCCAGGAGAGATGCTCGGTTTGGCACAGCTGTTCTTCAGAGCCTATTCCCTAAGTAGGTTCTGCCCCTCCTCCATGGAGGTACTGCTGTGTATTCTGCTAATGTCTATAATATAGCAAGACTTCATGTTGTTTGAAGAAAAACTCACCTTAGTAATGTTGTTTCTTCTAATGGAGTCTTGCTATATTATAGACCTCCACCCCAACCTGCCCCTCTCAGAACCTCTACTTGGTGGGGTGCGGGCAACTTAGTGTGGGCACTACTTATGTCCTGTTATCATTTTGTCCCCTTTGGGGCTTTGGGGTGTGTATGTGTACACGTGTGTGTGTTTTATTACACTTCTGTTCCATTTTCATATTATTAGAATGGTGTTAGTATTTGTGGTCCCCTGACTTGAGTCTTGGGTGTTGGGACCATTAATGTTTGTTATTATTTAGGTAGCCATTTGGCTAGTGTAGGTTACAGCTTCCACACAGACCTTAGTGAGTTTGGCTCGTAAAGATCTGACAGTTCAAGTTTGAAATGACACAGATAGAGCTGCTCTCATGCCAAAATTCTATTTTGGAATGATTTTAACCATTTCACTCTGGGGCAGTTCTAGAGCTGGAACAAACTGCTAATGTCTATAATATAGCAAGACTCCATTAGAAGAAACAACATTACTAAGGTGAGTAATTTTTTCTTGTTGTTGAGGTTTTTTCTCCTGAAAATGGAGCACTCTGAAAAACCTAAGAAAAAGACTGGTCCCCCAGGTTTTAAAACCTGTGTGGGGAAGTGTTTTCCAGGGCAGACAATCATGACAGTTGTGTGTTCTGCCTGGGAACTGATCATTTTAATTATGACTGTGAGATCTGTAAATCTTTCCCACAGAAAACTGGAAAAAAGAATGGAGAGATTGAATAAAAAGTTAGGAGGTGCTTCAGGTTCTAACCATCCAACACCTTCCAAATCAGTGGGTGAAATTGCAGCTTCTTCTTTTACC
The DNA here is from genome assembly GCA_016271365.2 of Neoceratodus forsteri. Lineage (NCBI taxonomy): Eukaryota > Metazoa > Chordata > Ceratodontiformes > Ceratodontidae > Neoceratodus > Neoceratodus forsteri. Next base: position 1,193,203,120 of record CM057453.1, read on the forward strand.
ACTCCTGACAAGGGTGAATCGACCTCTTTAAAGAGACTGAGTGGGCCAGCTGACTCTCTGATCCCCTCCAAAAAGTCAAAGAAGACCAAGTACATCGAACCCCAGGCAAAACCTACATGGGATTCTTTTGTGCCTCACAGTCTGCCTACTGATGAGGAAATTGCCAGGGCTATTGAAGTCATTGAGGCAATTCAGGGGTTTATACCTTCAAACAACATGAAGATTTGCTGTATTCTGACATATTGCAGTGATGTCCAACCTTTGAACTGCCCCGGAGATGACAGAGTTAACTTTCCATGCCAGGCATGGAACGCTGAGCTCGAGCTCGGTTGAGACTCTGTCTGTTGCTGCTTGAACTCAAACCATTAAATTCTTTACTCCGCCTCACTGAACAGTCGCTCTGGAGATTTCTCCTTTGCTCGGTTCAAGTTTGTCGGTTAAAGTACCATTTTTCTTGGTTTTCAACCGAATTTAATCCATTAACCTGTCGGTTCAGTCTCTGTCTGTGGTATCGTGAGTACTAGATAGGTTTATTTTCTTGATCTTCTGTGTGGAACTTGTAAACGTGGGATCGGTTCGGTTTGAACCGATCAGGTTGTTCAAAAAAGTTTATTCTACTTTTAGAGTATGGTAACCGGTCCTTATCGGTTCTAAAAAAAACAGATTTCATTACGTTTTTTTCCACGACCCGTAACACGGTCAGGAACCGACAAGGGTGTCTTACCTGGCGGATTGCTGAAAAAAGGGTAAGTTTTTGTTAGGACTGGCCATGTCTGAGAAACCCAAAAGAAAAACCGGGCCCACTGGGTTTCAACACTGTAGTGTGTGTGTGGAAGCCTTTGCTAAGGCTGATCCCCACACCACCTGTGTTTATTGTCTGGGGTTTGACCACCTCGATTCAGACTGCCAGATTTGCAAGAATTTTCCTGCAGATACCCTGGAGAAGAGAGTTGGTAGGCTCAGGGAAAGGGAGGCCAAGAAGTCCGCTGACCCGAATGGCCAGCCCGGTTTGGTTCCAACCGAACCAGAAGGAGTGCCCTCTGACCAGAGTGAAACTTCTTCGGGCAAAAGGAGAACCAACTCCAAGGAGTCAGTTCCGGTTAAAAGAAAAAGAAGGGATAAATCAGCCAGTGCGGATCCACAAATTCTTTCTCCGACCGCTGATGAAATAGACAAAGTGATAAGAATTGTTCAGTCGCTAACCCTGGTTCTGACCGAACCGGCACCATCAGGAAGGGGCTCGGTTCGGTCGGTTCCCCCGGTTCCAGATTATAATTTAGAAGATTTTTATGAACCGGAGGAGGAGGAAGGAGAGTATGAGGATAGAGATGGTGATTAGGACAGTCTGGATGTGCCTATTGACCCGGACATCTCCCCAGACAGACCTTCAAGGGTTTCTCCTCCTAGGCTTTCTGAGTCCCCTTCCCATTTTATGTTCTACAAAAAAGTGGCTGAAACTCTTCAGCTTCCTATGGAAGAAGCTGTGGGTGACCAGGAGGAGCCTGACTATGTTGAAATGATGGATATCCCAGAGTCCAGGAGGCTGTCTATTCCCCTTCATAAGTCCTTTGGGAAACAGACAATAAAATTTTAAAGACTCCTAATTCTATACCTCCTGTGGACAAGAGAATGGACAAGAAGTATACTCTCTCAGGCTCAGATATGGGTTCCTTACAAGCAATGCAGCCATGTTGGGGTAGTGCAGGCTGCTGCCTGTGATAAGGCAAATATACCCTTGGCTTCACACCCCCCAGATAAGGACTCCAGGAGGATTGATGCCATGGCAAAGAAACAGTACATGGCAGCATCCTTGGGACTCAGGCAGGCTAATTATAGGGCATATACAGCTAGATATCAGAAATCTAGGTGGGACACTGTAATGGCTTTAGCTAAACAGGTCCCTGGCCAGCTTGCCAAGGAGCTGGAGCAGGTGGCTGCGAATGCTATTGAGGCATCCAAGGTGCAATTCCATGCTGCAGTGGACTCCAATGATGTTTCATCTAGAGTCATGGCTACATCTGTGGCCCTTCGTAGGATGGCTTGGCTCAGATGTACTAGCCTGTCTCAGGATACCCAGACTAAGGCCATGGATTTTCCTGTTGTGGGTAATTCTCTGTTTGAGGAGCAAACAGAGAACTACATGAAAATGGATGAATATCGGACCACCTATAGGAGTGCTCAGGCCAAGGAAAGGCAAGCCACTCCCCAGAGGCAGCATTCCAGGGGCAGGGGCAGGCCTTTTCATAGGCCTTTCTATCAAGCCCAGGCCTCCTCTTCTTCTGCTTATGCTCATAGGGGGTTCTTCAGAGGGAGAGGCAGACGGGGTGCAAGCAGGCCTGCTTCCACCCCTCAGCCTAAAGCCCCTGCCAAACAGGCACCCTGATGGGTTTGCCAGGGCCAATTCTCCACCACCTGTAGGGGGCAGGCTGGCTTACTTTGTCCAGGACTGGATGTCTTTAACTTCAGACAAATGGGTCCTGGAAGTAGTAAGCCAGGGACTAGTTCTCAACTTCAAAAATTTTCCAAAGATGAAAACCAGATCCTTTCCACCTGCAAATCCTTCAGAGGCACTTGCCCTAGAGGCAGAGGTCTCTTCCCTCTTGGCTCTGAGAGCCATAGAGAGGGTTCCACCCCTACACAAAGGGAAAGGATTGTACTCCAGGTACTTCCTAACCCCCAAAAAGACAGGAGAATGGCAGCCCATCCTGGATCTCAGATATTTAAACAAGCACCTTTCAAGGCCAAAGTTCAAAATGGTGACTCTGGGAATAATTCTACCCTCTCTAAGGCCAGGGGACTGGCTAGTCTCCCTGGACCTCAAGGATGCCTATTTCCATATTCTCATCAGAAGCTCCCACAGAAAGTACCTCAGGTTCGAGCTGCCCTCAGGCCATTGCCAATTCAGAGCAATGCCCTTCGGCCTAACTTCAGCTCCAAGGGTGTTCACAAAATGCCTGGCAGTAGTAGTTGCCTTCCTAAAGAGAAAAAGGATCTCCATCTTTCCATACCTGGACGACTGGCTCATAGTAGGCCAGTCACCAGACCAAGTCAAGTTACACCTACAGATAACTCAGCAACTGCTCACTTCTCTAGGTTTCCTTCTGAATGTTGCAAAGTCAGTTCTAGAGCCTGTGCAGCTCCTCACCTTCATAGGGGCAGAGCTGGGTACAGTAAAGGCAAGAGCCTTCCTTCCCCTGGACAGGGCAAGGACCCTTATCTCACTGGCCTCTTCATTCACCCTCCAGGTGTCTCGACCAGCAAGTCATTTTCTGCAGCTCCTGGGACACATGGCTGCCTCTACAGCAGTGGTGCAGGGAGCAAGATTTCAAATAAGGGACATTCAGTTCCACTTGAGAGCCTTCTGGTCTCAGAAAAAGGACCCTCTGACCAAACTAATTCCAGTGACTCGAACCCTGATCCAGGTGTTACAGTGGTGTCAGGATCAGGACAATCTAAGACAGGGAGTTCCTTTTGTCACTCAGTCTCATTCTCTAATCCTTACTACAGATGCCTCCGTCTTGGGGTGGGGAGCCCACTTGGGGGACCTGACCACCCAAGGGTTGTGGTCTGCTCAGGAATCTCTGCTTCACATCAGTCTATTAGAACTCAGAGCAGTGTTTCTAGCACTTCAAGCTTTTTCCAAGTCTGTTCAGAACAAAGTAGTTCAGATCAGGACAGACAATGCCACCACAATGTGGTATATCAACAAGCAAGGGGCACTCGGTCTAGGCCTTGTGCACAGAGGCAATGAAGCTATGGTCTCTGGCCTATTCCCTGAACACCTCTCTTACAGCAGTACACCTCCCAGGCAAGGACAATGTCCTGGCAGATGCTCTCAGCAGGATATCTCAGGGCCATCACAAATGGTCCTTGGATCCCCTGGTTTTGAAGGTGATCTTCTCCAGATGGGGCACCCCACAGATAGATCTTTTTGCAGCCCCAGACAATCACCAACTTCCTTCTTTTGCTGCAGGCCCCCAGTGTTGGGCTCAGTCCCCCTGGATGCCCTAGTTCTCAATTGGGAAGGGAAGTTCCTGTATGCTTTTCCCCCCTTCCCTCTCCTGTTCAAGGTGTTAGTCAAAATCAGGTCTCAACCCTGCAAGGTGATTTTGATTGCTCCAGACTGGGCCAGACAGCCCTGGTACCCTCTCTTGTTGTCCTTAGCAGCCCACCTTCCCCTGTCTCTTCCCAGGAATTACAACCTGTTAACATGTGCTCAGGGAGGGTTTGGTATCGAATCTCAAATCTCTCAATCTCAAGGCCTGGCTCTTGAAGAGTTAGAGTTGCTGATTTGCATCTCTCAGGTGTTCTGGATATCTTAAAGGCTTCTAGGAAGCTTCCACCAGAAGACTACCTACAACTCCAAGTGGAAAAGATTTTCTATATGGTGCTCTGGGAAGCATATTTCTCCAGAGTCTGCTGGCCTGCCCACAGTCCTTGATTATATGGTTCATCTTAATAGCTTGGGACTCAGACCAGCTACACTCAAAGTGTATCTGGCAGCTGTCTCTACCTTCCTCTCAGCAGGCAAGCACTCTTCCCTTTCAGCCCATCCTGCATTTTCTAAATTTTTCAAGGGATTGCTTCATACCAATCCTCCCTTCAGGGACCCTGCCCCTGCTTGGGACCTTAATGTTTACATTGCTCAGCTTATGCAACCCCTTTTGAGCCTTTGTCCTCAGCTGAGCTTAAGTACTTGACTTGGAAAACTGTTTTCTTGGTGGATCACTTCTGCCAGATGCATAAGTGAGTTACAGGCCCTGTCAGTGGAACCTCATTTTATCTCTTTCCATAGAGATAAGGTGGTCCTCAGGACTAATAGGAAGTTTTTGCCTAAGGTGGTTTCAGATTTCCACCTTAACCAGTCTATGTCTCTTCCTGTTTTCTTCACTGACCATTCCTTCTCTGGGGAGAGGAGGCTGCACAGTTTAGATGTGAAAAGAGCCCTTAGATACTACATAGAGCGCACCAAGAGTCACAGGTTTGACTCTCTCCAACTGTTCCTCACTTATGGTGAGGTTGGTAAGGGAAAACCTGCCACTAAGAGATCTATTGCCAGGTGGATTGTCTCTTGCATTCAATTTTGCTATGAAAAACTGGGTAGGATCCCACCCTCAGGCCTGAGGGCTCACTCTACCAGAGGTACAGCTACTTCCCTGGCTGCTGCCAGGGATATTCCCATCTTAGAGATTTGTCAAGCAGCCACCTGGAAAACAGTACACACTTTTACCAAGCATTACTCTCTGGATATCCAGGCTAGGAGTGATGCTCGGTTTGGCACAGCAGTGCTTCAGAGCCTATTTCCTAAGTAGGTTCTGTCCCTCCTCCATGGAGGTACTGCTTGGTAGTCTGCAATATGTCAGATTACAGCAAGACTTCATGTTGTTTGAAGAAAAAATTACTCACCTTAGAAATGTTGTTTCTTCTAATGGAGTCTTGCTGTATTCTGACCTTCCCCCAGCCTCCCCTCTCAGAACCTTGGTTTTTGGGATGTGGGTGGGCAGTAGCAGTGTTGGCACTTGGGAGGTGCCCCAACCCCTTCTTTTCTCACCCCTTTAGTTTGGGTGTGGGGGTGTTTTGTTTTGTTTTATTTTTGGGGTTTCCTGACTTGAGTCTTTGTTTTTGGACCAAAAAATCTTTTTATTATATTTAGTAGCCAGTTGGCTAGTGTAAGTTTACAGTTTCCACACGGGACACCCAGTGAGTATAGCTCATAAAGATCTGATGGTTTGAGTTCAAACAGCAACAGACAGAGTCTCAACCGAGCTCGCACTCAGCGTTCCATGCCTGGCATGGAAAGTTAACTCTTTCATCTCTGGGGCAGTTCAAAGGTTGGACATCACTGCAATATGTCAGAATACAACAAGACTCCATTAGAAGAAACAACATTACTAAGGTGAGTAATTTTTTCTTCTCCACCGCCTCCTCCAAGGGTTCAGGAGATTACTCCCTGCTTGGACCCAAGTCTCAGGAGATGGATACTGGGGAGTATGATTTACCAGAGCAAGATGAAGGTGAGCCCATTGAACCAGAAATCTCACCTGAGCAGGAATTTGGCTCTCCTCCTAGGCCTGAGGATTTTTCCCTCTCACTTTTCCTTTGTGAGGAAAATAGTAGATGCCCTTGACCTGGCTACCACCGAGGTCATAGAGGATGAGGAGGAGGCAGAATACATGGAAATGATGGGGTTAACACCCACTAAAAAGATTTTTCTACCTATCAATTAATTCTTCAAGAAGGATTTATTCACAGTCCGGCAGAACCCTAACTCTGTCACGCCTCTGGATAAGAAGGCTGATAAGAAGTACCAACCGGACAGGAAAGGGGCTGAATTCCTCTATTCTCACCCTGATCATCTGGGTATAGTCCAGCAGGCAGCCTGTGAGAAGGTGAAGGTTCCTTTATCCTCTCACCCACCTGAGAAGGAGTCAAGGAAAATGGACGGTATGTCAAAGAAAGGGTATTTAGCTGCCTCTCTGGGGTCTGACAAGCTAATTACCAGGCCTACACTGCACAGTATCAAAACACACTGTGGCAGTCTGTTTTGGCCATGTCAGAGAAGGTTCCCTCTCCTATCTCTGATAACCTAGCAGAAACAGCCAGATTTGGACTGGAAGCATCCAAATACCAGTTCCAGATGGCAACAGATGCCAATGATAATGCTGCTAGGATTATGGCTCTGACTGTAGCCCTGAGCAGGTTGCTTGGTTAAGGGCTACAAATCTAACACAGGACACCCAAGCTAAGGGCATGGACTTTCCTGTTCAAGATCATTCTCTCTTTGGCAAACAGACTGAAGAGTATATGAAAAAGGTGGATGAATACAAAACTACCTATAAGAGTAATTCATTCAAGGACAGAGCTTCTACTTCTCATAGGCCTTATGGAAGGGGAGGTAGAGGAAGGTCCTATGGTAGGCCCTTCTATCAGCCTCAAGCTGTTTCACAGCTGCAGCCATACCCACAGCAGACTGGGTATTATAGGGCCAGAGGCAAGAGGGACTCCAGGAGGGGTTCCCAATCCACCCAGGCTCAGGTCCCACCGAAACAAATTCCCTGACTCCTTTGCCAAGGCCGCCTCCTTTATACCAGTAGGGGACAGACCGGCTCAGACCTGGCAGGCCATAACCACAGACAAGTGGGTATTGGAATTAGTGAGCCAAGGACTCTCTCTGAGTTTCAAGTCTTTCCCTCCTGAAGTCAAGGCTATTCAAACCAGCCTCCCTTCTTGAAGAACAGCACCTGGAAAAAGAGGTTCAAACCCTGCTCAGCATAAAGGCAGTAGAGCAGGTGCCAATCCTTCAGAGGGGCAGAGGGTTTTACTCCCAGTATTTTCTTACCAAGAAGAAAAATGGGGAGTGGCATCCTATTCTGGACCTAAGGCATCAGAACAAGTACCCGACAAAGCCAAAATTCAGGATGGTGACCCTACCCTTAATTTTACCTGTCATTCAACAGGGAGATTGGCTGGCATCTCTAGACTTAAAAGATGCCTATTTCCACATCCCCATAAGGGAGTCTCACAAAAAAATATCACAGGTTCAGACTCCTTTCTGGTCATTACCAGTTCTCAGCCCTGCCCTTCGGTATAACCTCAGCACCAAGGGTATTTACAAAATGCCTGGCAGTGGTAGTGGCATTCCTATGAAAACTAGGAATTACAGTTTTTCCCTATCTTGATGACTGGCTAATAGTGGGAAAGTCATTCCAGCAGGTGCAAACACACCTGGAAATAACAAAAGATTTGTTACAGTCTCTGGGCTTCCTGCTAAATCAGGAAAATCCATTCTCACACTGGTTCAAGTCCTGCATTTCATAAAAGCAGAACTGAATACCTTAAAAGGAAGAGCTTTTCTTCCAGAGGACAGAGTACAGTCCTTACTGCAACTGATTGCCTCATTTGAATTGGGAAAGTCATGTCCTGAAAGAAGATACTTGCAAATACTGGAACATATGGCTGCAGCAACAGGCGTGATCTTGGGAGCAAGACTTTGAATGAGAAAAATACAGTTTCATCTACAGACAAACTGGTGCCAAAGAAAAGACCATATGTCAAAATTGATCCCTGTAACAAGGTCAGTGATCCAGTCCCTGCAGTGGTGGACAGATATCCACAATCTAAGGGCAGGAGTTCCTTTCCAGAGGGAAAATCCCTCAGTCATCCTTACCACAGATGCTCCTCTGTTAGGATGGGGTGCTCATATAGGAGAGCACACTACCCATGGCACTTGGTCAAGCATGGAGTCTCTCCTCCACATAAATCTGCTAGAGCCCAGAGTAGTGTTTCTGGCTCTAAAAGGTTTTTCCCAGTTAATACAGGGCAAGGTGGTGCAGGTCAGAACAGACAACACCCTACAATGTTTTACATAAACAAGTAAGGGGGAACGAGGATGGATCCCCTGTGCACAGAGACAATGAAAATTTGGGAACTTGCTTACTGTCTAAAAGCTTCCTTGCAAGCCATTCATGTATCAGGCAAGGACAATACCCTGGCAGATGCTTTAAGCAGGATCAACCAGGCACGTCATGAATGGTCTCTGAACAGAGAGGTACTGGACTCAGTGTTCAGACGATGGGGCATTCCAGAGATAGATCTCTTTGCCTCTCATGAGAATCACATGTTGCCCCTATTCTGTTGCAGGCCACCAGTCAGGGGCACAATTCCCTTGGATGCTCTGGCCTTGGACTGATCAGAAAAGCATCTATATGCCTTTCCTCCCTTCCCTCTCATCTTCAAAGTATTTCTCAAACTCAGGTCACAGCCTACACCCATGATTCTGATAGCACCAGACTGGGCCAGACAGCCATGGTTTCTCTTCCTGCTGTCAATGTTAGTGTCCACACCAATCCTCCTACCTAGGAGGCACAACCTATTAACTTCCCACCAAGGAAAGATCCTGTATCTGAACCTCAGGTCTCTCAGACTCAAGGCCTGGCTTTTGAGGACTTAGAGTTTGCAAATTTGCAGCTTTCCCAGGCTGTTCTGGAAGGATATAGAAAACCTTCTACTAAGAAAACCTATAATGCAAAATGGAAAAGGTTTTCTGTCTGGTGTGATGCCAAACACATTTTTCCTTCTCTGGCAGAGATTCCACTTTTATTTGAATATCTTACTGTACTGTACTCTCAAGGCCTCAAACATACATCCCTGAAGGTGCACTTGGCATCAATTTCAGCTTTTATCTCAGCAGGGAAAACTGTTTCCCTTCATCTAACCCTATTTTCAAAAAATTATTTAAAGGATTAGCCCACTTACATCCTTCTATTAAAAAAACAGTCCCAGTATGGGATCTGAATATTTGCATTGCTCAGCTTATGAAACCTCCATTTGAGCCAATGTCATCAACACATTTGCAATATGTCACATGGAAAACTATGTTTTTGGTAGCAATCACTTCTGCTAGAAGAATAAGTGAGTTGCAAGCATTGTGTGTGGAAAAGGATTATTTATCTTTTCATAATGATAAAGTAGTACTTTGTACTAACAGAAGGTTTCTCCCTAAGTTGGTTTCTGATTTCCACTTGAATCAGTCCATGACACTGCCAGTCTTCTTCACAGAACATGCCAGTTCAGGAGAGCACAGGCTCCACAGTCTGGATGTTAAAAGAGCATTGTGTTATCCTCTAACTCACACCAAAGATCACAGAGCTGATAAACAGCAGCTTTTTCTGACTTATGGGGATGTGGGAAAGGGCACTCCAGCCTCTAATAGATCAGTCTCTCAGTGGATAGGTCAATGCATTCAGTTTTGTTACACAAAATCTGGAAAACAGGCCCCAGCAGGCCTCAGGGCCCACTCTACTAGGAGCACAGCTGCTTCTATAGCAGCTTCTAGAGATATCCCCTTACTGGAGATCTGTAAAGCAGCTACCTGGAGGTCAGTACACACCTTTACTAAACATTATAGTTTGGACTTGCAGTCCAGAAGTGATGCCAGGTTAGGCACAGCAGTCCTGCAAAGTCTCTTTCCTAAGTAAGTTCTCGGCCCACCTCCAAAGATACTGCTTTGAAATCTGCAGAGAGTTATGAATATGAGAAGAATACATGGGGTTAGAAGAACAAATTACTCACCTTAGTAATCTTGTTTCTTCCATGTATTCTTCCATATTCATAACTCTCCTTCCTACCTTCCCATCCAGAACCAGAGCCTCTGAATGGTCTTCTTACTTGACAGTCCCAAACACAGGCACACATATTTTAATCCTGTGGGGTTGTTTTTTTACTTATCTTTCTTTTTCCAGGTGATTCTGGGTGTTTCAGGTAGGTCTGATACCACAATCATTAGTATCAGTGGTAGGGGTAGTGATAGTACGTAGTTGTCTGTATCAAGCAGTTTTATCTTGAGTCACTTAGTTAGGTTGTCTTGTGGGCTTCCTAGAAATCTAAGACTTTGATAGAATGTGCAGCAGATGAGGACAGCTGTTATTGTCACGTGCCAATGGTTCCATCATTAGCATATAGTTCCATTCTCTGGGCAGTTCTACTGAGCAGGCTAACTGCAGAGAGTTATGAATATGGAAGAATACATTGGAAGAAACAAGATTACTAAGGTGAGTAATTTTTTCTTACTGGACACCAGAGTACATACCCTTCTCATTCATGATCATACCTTACTGGTGATTGCTATACCAGATAAGAGGAGCTGGCACAGTAAATTCACCTTTGAAGCAAATTCAGCAGCTAATGGCCCCTGTTTCTCCTCCTTGATCTTGACTTCCACCATTGCTGTTGGGATTGCATAGGCAAGTGGGGGATTGGGGTGCTGTAAAGTAGCTAACTGTTTATTAGTGACATCCTATGTGGCAGTGGTGCCCTGAGTCAGCTCTAGTGTATTGCTGCCCAAACCTCTGCAAATCCTGTCACCAGGCATCTAGGGAGAAATGTCTGCTGGCATTGAGGATATTAGGACATGGTGGCAGCTCTCCCCCAGGCAGGATAACACTATATGCACACCAAGAAAAACATGGTGATCGAGACAGATGTTGCAATAGACAGCACCCTCACTCTTCTATAGAAACAGTACAGCAATGCAGTGGCCTTGGTGATTCAGTAAGCAGTAATACTCGACAGAATGGGTTAATTGGGCAATACCGGACTGCCCAAGGGTGTAATGAGGCCTGATGCCACAGACAGAGTGTCCTATAGCCCTGGAAGGTCCTGCATCTCCCATACCACCCACTCTGGAGGGTATTATTTCACTTAGAAAATGGGCACTGTATTTTATATGCTTACAAAAATAAATACATCTCATGTTAAAGTGTTCAATATCTTGAGTATTTTATTTATTGTGTAAAAAAGTAATTCCTCCACCTGCTTTTTTTTTTTTGAACTATGGACTTTTGTTCCAGTTGAGCTTCTGTACTTGTGGCTACTGAAGTTGGTTGCCATGGTTACCCCCCCCCCAACACACAGAGACACACAAACATACAGGGCTTCTATTTGGTAAAACATTTTTCTTTCTGTGTTAGTATATGTCATTTTTATGTTGTCTTACGCATACAGCGCAAGCAACATTTTGTGGCAGCTTGCTGGAGTAGCAGGTTGTGGAGGTGCGGCAGTGTTGTGGTCAATGCCACCACTGCTTTTTTGGGCTTGTGTCTGTGGCATCAATGAATGAGTGTGCTAGGTATGACAGCAGTTGAGAAGCATGCCACCAACTTGAAGGAAATTCGCCATCGCAATGAAGGAGTGCTTCATCATTGCAGGGTGTGCCTTGCCTGCTGAAACATTTCAATAAACATGGCGGAGGTTGCCGTCCACCTCTCACAATCCTTAGAAAGCCAACTACGGGGGTGCCCAATCCCCCTATTATCATGTTTATAACCCCCTCAAGTTTGTGTGACACACTGGGAGCCCACCCCAGTGTGCTTCATGTGTTCCAAAGCCGACCACATCGGTATGTTCCTGCCTCCACACCACCCCACCCCCCATTGTGTGCCACAGTGGGACCCCACTCCAGTGTGGCCAACAAATCCCCCAAAGTCATGGGGCACACTGGGAGCCCACCCCAGTGTGCCCATCAGTTTTTATTTCACCTGTGAATAAAGAAACCTTCTTGTGATGTCCATTCCTGAAAAAAAGAAAATGGTCCGTCGTTGAGTCTGGAGCATCCGCTCCCCCCACCTGCATACACCCTCTATGCACCCCACCTCCACAAACCCTGCTTCACCCCATACTTACCTCTGGAGGTCCAGCAACGTGATCTTCACTGGAGCGGGAACACATCTGCAGTCTTCAAAGCCAACCTCAAACTGAAAAAATGCCGGTAAGCTGTATAATGGCATCAATGTGGGGGGCGGGTCAACTTAGGTAGATATCTCTGCCATTTTTGTGACTTTTGGCTCCAAAGTTTCAACATGGGGTTCTTGGGACCCCACCTTATGAAATCAGTCACTGTCCTTTCATTATTCGGTCCCGAAAGGTGATTTCACAGACACTGCATGGAATCACCTTTTCGGACTGATTAATGAAACAACAGTGCCAACTGTTCATGAGGTGGGCTCCCAAAAAACCTATGTTGAAAATTTGGTGAAAAAATTCCAAAAAATGACTGTGTAAAGTATGCTCGTAACTTAGAGAATTTTTAATATTTTCACTCCAGATTTTCAACATTGCCATTTTTTCACACTTCCTTATGAACGGTATAGCTGTCATTTTTCACATCTTGCCCAAAATTTGTTTTTGCATATCTGGCGCACAATGGTGTGGTCACTGTGGGAGATCAATGTTTGGGACAGATTAACAAAATCACAGTGCCACTGTTCATGAGCAAAGGTCCCAAAATGCCTATGTTGAAAATGTGGTGAAAAAATTCAAAAAAATGACTGTGTTATGAACTTGCATTGCACAGTTTCCATGCACACTAATAACTTCGAGAAGTTTTAATATTTTCACTCCAGATTTTCAACATTGCCATTTCTTCATGCCTCCTTATAAATGGTACAGCTGTCATTTTTCACATCCTGCCCAAAATGTGTTTTTGCACATCTGGTGCAGAATGGCGTGGTCGCTGTAGGAAATCAATGTTCGGGACAGAGTAACAAAATCATAGTGCCACTGTTCATGAGCGGAGGTCCCAAATGCTTTCATGAGGTGGGGTCACAAAAAGCCCATATTGAAAATTTGTAGTGCAAATACCAACAAACGCCCGGGGCATTAGGGTTTCTAACCATAATGTCCCACCCTGTAGAGACTGACAGGCGTCAGAGGTGTGACTTTGGCTTGTCAGCTGTAATGCTTATGCCATTCCACCCTCCCCACCACCCTGCAGCCAGTGACTGCTATCAAGGTGTGCCTTGGACTCTTCCACCCCAAAGTTCATCCCATTCTCCTATACTGCACCCATCTCAACGTATTTCCTTATGGAATGGGGTGAGCGTAAGGCTCGATGACCCCAAGGCACAATGCGACACTTGTTGGAGTCTGCAGGGTAAGGTGAGGTTAAATGGCATAAGGGTTAAGGCTGATGACCCAAAGGCACACCTCAGTGCCTGTCAGTCTCTGCAAGGTGGGGTGGGGTTGGCGTCAGTTCCATACTTCATTGTCATTCCTATTATGCATCTCTCTAACTCCTGCACTATCAGTGCCAATGCCAGCAAGACAACATTCGGCATTGACAAATGCTTGTTATTACTGTATTAATGTTTGCAGCCTTTTTTCTTATTAATGTGCTGCAATTGGCGAGATGAGCCATTACCTTGTGCGTGCGTATATCTGGAAGTTCAGTCAGGAAGAACGGGAAGAGACACAGGGCCGCTAAGTTCTTTTTTATTTTAAAGTTAAGGTTTCCTTTTTTTTTCATATTTTCTCTGTACAGTGGGTGCTGTGTTCAAACTTGACCTGCCATGGCACCGAGCGGGACATCAGGAGCATGCTGAGCGGGACATGAGCAGCATGTCAAGTGGGAGATCAGCAACGGTGGCAGCAATGCACTGCAAAAAACCTTTTTGGGTAGGAATGAATTCACTGGTGACTGAAATAATTTACTTTCTGGCACATGCAGTTGTGTTGAGGATGAGAGGTCTCTCGCTCACTAAGCAAGGGTAAAAAAATGGCAACTGGACAGTATGCAAATTCGGGGTGGTCCAGAGATACTGTAAGTAATGGAGCACCCTGAATTGGCACTTGTTTTTCACCAAGCATCTATTGAAAAATAAATGCATACCTGACCATGGCTTTCAGCCAATCAGGATGCATTATTTTTCAAGCTCATTTTCTAAAGTCATATACAGTAGTTAGTCAGGGGGCATTTTCTCTCCATAACCCTCCATTTATGGGCTAATGAATCTCACTAGTTGGGCAGTTGGAGTGTGAGGCATTTGATTGCAGGCTCACAGTTAGGCAACTGTTTTCACACGGCGGAACTACCAAGCTGTCTGAAAAACAGCCCTGATATAAGCAATTCATTTGGGTGGAAGTCCAACGGAACCAATAAACTTTCTGTCTCCAAGTCTAGAGTCACAACACACCTACCACACAGTGAAAAAGAAAGTCTGAGTCCTTCAAATACTTTGCCAAACTTCTAGACTTTATTCTTGCACAGCAAGTGAATACAGCTCTCTTGGGTACGGGAACAGGTAACAGACAAATACTTCTGATGTGTCACCTAACCTTAGGCTTTTACGAAGATGTTGCCCTCAAGTGTAAAACTGCTTATATAGCCCCTAAGAGCAAAGTGGTCAAACTTTCTGTCTTCTCCAGTACAGTTCTCATTAACATGTCTGGGGATTCTATATTGGCAGGTGCAGACTCCCATGGGCCAGCCTTGTGTTCAGTTCATAGAATTTCCTCAACAGTGGTGCAAACATGTTGTGAAAGAGGAAGATCAGATACCCCCTAGCACCATCAGTCCATGTGCCGCGAACCATTTCCCTTCCTAGACCAAGAAACAGCAGAAATCCTGAACAAACGTTTTTGTTCAGTATTCTCAGAAAAAGGGGAAGGAGAGGGACCACAGGCAAAAGAAGCGGCACTGAGAGGGAGGTGGACACCAGTCCATTTATGGAGGTGAGCATTCTAAAGGAACTCGCTAATCTGAAAGTGGACAATGCAATGGGGCTGGTGGGGATACGTCCCAGAGTATTAATAGAACTTAGGGAGGTGCTGGCAGCACCACTGACAGTCGTGTTCAACTGATCACTGGAAATAGGTGTCATACCAAAGGACTGGAGGAGGAGGGTGAATGTAGTCCCTCACCACAAAAGTGGGGGCCGTGAGGAGGCTGGCAATTACAGGTCAGTCAGCCTGACCTCAGGGATGGGGAAACTAATGGAATCACTACTAAAGGAAAGGTTTGTGATATATCTCGAATCAGCTGGGGGACAGGATCCGAGGGAGCATGGATTCACAGTGGGAAGATCTTGTCAAACAATCCTAATAGATTTCTTTGACTGGGTAACTAGGGAGGTGGATCAGGGAAGGGCAGTGGACATGACCTACCTGGTTTTCAGCAAAGGCCTTTGACACCGTCCCACATAAGAGGCTTTTAAACGAGCTGGGCAACCTGGGAGTGGGTCCTAGCATGGCAAACTGGGTCAACAATTAGCTGAGCAATAGGACAGAGAGGGTGGTGGTGAACAGAGTTCAATCTGAAGAGAGGGGGGTGACCAATGGGGGTCCCACAGGGATCAGTGCTTGGACCAGTTCTCTTAAATGTCTTCATAAGTGACATTGCAGAAGGGCTGGAAGGGAAGGTAAGTCTCTTTGCAGATGACTCAAACAACTGCAACAGAGTTGACACTCCAGAAGGAGTAGAGAAAATGAGAAGGGACCTAAGAAAGCTTGAGGAGTAGTCAAGGGCGTGGCAGCTAAGATTCAATGCAAAAAAGTGCCAGATCATGCCACTTGGAGCAAAGAAATGCAGGGGAGGAGTATATGGTGAGGGGGGACGTACTGATGGCCAACAAATAGGAAAGAGACCTGGGAGTAATCGTATCTGATGACCTAAAGGTTACCAAACAATGTGAAAAGGCAGTGAGGACAGCCAGTGGAATGCTAGCGTGCATAGGGAGAGGCATTTCCAGCAAAAGGAAGGAGGTAGTGCTGCCACTATATAAAACATTGGTGAGACCTCATCTAGAGTACTGTGTCCAGTTCTGAGGCCATATCTCTGGAAGGACATAGAGTAGAAGCAGTTCAGAGAAGGGTAACAAAAATGGTACTGGGGCTGCAGCATAAGTCATATGAGGGGAGATCAGGGGATCTCAATATGTATTCCTTAGAAGAGAGGAGAGAGAGCGAGGATATGATAGAGACTTCCAAATACCTCATGGCTATAAATAAGGTACAAGAAGACAGCATCTTTTATAAAAAAAAGATGTTCAAGAGCAAGGGGTCATGATATGAGAACAGTGGTGGGGTAGACTCAGGAGTAATGTGAGAAAGCATTTTTCATGGAAAGGATGGTGAATCCATGGAACAGCCTCCCAGCAGAGGTTGTGGAGGCAAAAACGGTAGGGGAATTCAAAAATGCATGGGACAGTCATAAAGGAACTCTAGTGATACGAAAGAGAGGGTAAGCTGCAGATCATTTAGGATCTGCAGTATATGAAACAGGTAGGGAAAATGGGAAGACTAGGTAGGCCAAGCGGCCCTTATCTGCCATCAAATTCTGTTTCTATGTTTCTACAGCTTCCATAACAACCGCTTGAACAACTCTTGTGCACCCCTCTTTAAATTCTGGATGCCTCTAGGAGGAATCATAGTGTACTTTTGCCACTTGTTAGCCATCATGAGGAAGACACATGCCCCAGGCAAAAAGAATGCAAACCAGTCTCTAGGAATTACCTCCATGTTACTATGTAAGCAAACAGTTCAACAGAGATTATGTCTCTGCGTCCTCTCCCATCTTTCCTGCCTTATCTTCACATCCTTGTACCTGTCTGGGCACCATTTTGTAAGTGGATCCCCGGGCACAGGGTAACATGGAGCCCTCCACATTTGGAGGGGGCTGGCCAGGATTTAATTAGGTCTAGATTTGGGAGACCACAGGTGCAATGGTCTGAGGTGTACCAACAAACAAACATAACATATAAAGCCCATTGTCCACATATTGTAGGCTCCAATTAAGTAGGTTGTGATTTTATGAAATGGTATGCCAGTCTTCATTTTATTTTTCCTTCTTCAACACTGGCAACTTGGCCTTGCATCAGTTTGATTACTCTATTTGCTGTTTGGTTTATTGGGACCAGTGGATCCCAAAAGCACACATTACCGTCATATCTTTGTCACCCACACAGGGCTCTGCACTGGCACAGGAGTGGACCTGCACTAGGGAGGGACCTTCAGGTAGCCCATCCCTATATTAAGGGGCTGCTCTGGAGAGAGCCATCCAGCTGCCATCATGCACCAGCAGTTTACTGAGAGACTGTTCCACTCCGGGGCAACTACATTTCATTCATCAAACATTGTATTCCCACCTCCCTCAAACTCATACTAGGGTCAGTTACCATGTCACTTTTTGTTTACTGGACACCAGAGTGGACACCCTTCTCATTCTGTGAAATCACTGTCCTCTATGAAAACCTAACACAAGAATTCAGTAGCACTTCCATCCTCATGATAGCTATCTACTTTGCTTGAGCATAATGGGACTCATGGGACATTCATTTATGGGTAAAGGTGTCAAAAGTCCTGCTGGAGGACTGCAGCAGCACCAGACCCAGCTGCACCACCGAACCACAGGCCAGATGTTGCTTCCCTCTCAAGAAATAGTAGGCTAATGCAGGACAGTTAATCCACACAGGTGCAGTGTACAGTTATATGGAATATAAACTGATAAAAGTGAAAAAAAACAAAAACAAAAACAATTCCCTAGCTGGGATTTGAACCCAGGCAGCTTGAAATGCAATTCCACTGCACTACCACTATGCTACTAGAACAGCTGTAAGTGTGGGACTCCCAGAGACACCAATTCTTTTTCAAAAGCCTGGAGCTGCATGAATTTTTAATTCACATGGGTACAATGTATATAGGATAAAGTATGGGGTGCAGTGTGTTACGAGAATTTCCACACTCCCGAGTTGATGGATAGCACATAAACCCGAGGCGAAGCCGAGTTTATTAACTATCAACAGCGAGGAAGTGTGTAAATTCAATTATACAACGGCAAGGAAATTTCCTGAATTCTGATTGGTCAGCGTGTGCCTGAGACAGTGATGATATTGCAGTATAACATCACTGTCATTGATTAGCATTAGGTCTGCTTGCTGTCCAGTTTGAGCACCACCCTTTTTTCCCTCTTCTCTTTCACTGAAAATCTACTAAAAACATTTTTTAAATGTTTTTTTTTTTTGTATAACAATGAGCCATTGTATAATAGCAATAAGGCACTCCAGGATGTGTGTTATCGTGTAATAATGTCACTCCTGGGGTGGTGGAAGCACCCCAAGAGTGACGTTATTACACGATAACACACACCCTGTCGTGCCTTATTGCTTAAGTAAAACACACTGCACCCCATATTTTGTTATTTATAATTGAAGGGTGACTTTTTTTCTTTTAGAGGCTTAGTTTAAACTGGGTCCCCCGTCGGCAGCACTGAAGAGCTGCATCGCGCCCGCATGGCTGTTGGCCATGTAAGACCCTCAGGCTGCCCCTCGCCAGCCAACTTCCATTTACTCCCTCCCTACTGAGAATACCTCCGTCTCCCGACCTGTTGAAGAAGCAGCCGAGGTTTTTGTGGTCAGTAGTGTGTGAAGAGAAACGGAGCGTTTTAAGCTCGAGCTGTGTTTGTTAAGTGTCTCGAGCGCATTCGTAGGGGAAGAGAGCGCGAGAATGCACGGTATTTAACACATGGATTTTTACATTGAAAATAACAGAAGCCATTAATTATACATGTATAATGAATACAAACAGAGAAGAACTAAGAAATAAATAAGTGCCCTAGCTAGAACACTTATATCTTTCTCACCAATCGTGATCTTGTGAATTAAATGTAAAAGTAATTAAAATTTATGTAGCTTCAGACTGTGCATTTGAGAAAGAACTGGTGAGTCCTAGGTTTCCAGTTGTCCTGGTGGTACAGCTGCACTACAGCATAATGGTATTCCAAGGGGCCTGGGTTCAAATCTCAGCTAAAACAAATATTTATTTTTCACTTCCGTCTGTTTCTATTTTATATATACACATTGCACCCATATGGATTAAATGTAATTAAAATTTGCATAGCTCCAGATTGTACCTGTGAAAAAGAACTGGTGTCTCTGGGAGTCCCAGGTTTTCAATTATCCTGGTGGTGCAGCTGGTAGTGCAGTGGAATGGTATTTCAAGTGCCCTTGGTTCAAATCCCAGCTGGGGCACTTAGTTCTTTCTCACATCTGTCTTTTGGTACTTTGTAGAAAAGATAGAAAGATACAATCTCCCTGCTAGAACTCTCCTTTAACTCCCTTTTCTATGCCCTTTCAGACCAACTTCACTATCCTGTCCCCCTCAAAAGACAATGCTTGCACAATGCCTGATGTGGTCACAGAAATGTCCTGTTATAAAACAGAGCAGTTAATTCAAATAGAGACAGTTACATTTTCATACAAAGAACTAATTTAAAATATTTATAATATCAATACATAGCATAAATTGTACACACAATGGTGTGCCTCAAAATGTGCCCCCAATCATTACATGTGAGACAGCAGGACTTTCATATCTCATTCATGGCTGTGCCTCTCGTTGAGTTTTTGTCCTACCCCCTTACTTAAGTTATGAACTGTGAGTCAGGCCATTGCATATCTCATATATAGTTAATGACTCTGTGGGATGTAAAAACATAATTTCTCTGTAGAAAAGACATACATTTCTGATTATGAATTTTCATAACTTAATTTCAAAAGTTTAGAAACAACTTTAGAATGTGTGCTTTCAAACAACATGAAGTCTTGCTATATTATGACAATTGCAGTTTGTCCCACCATTAGAACTGCTCCGGAGGTGAAAGAGTTAACTCCATTCTAAGAATGGAACTTAGAGCACAAGCTTGGTTAGAGAAGCTCTGTCTGGGTTATTTCAAACCCAAACTGTCAGATTCTTTACTCCGCCTCACTGAACAGTCGCTCCGGAGATTTCTCCTACTGCTCGGTTCATTTTTCGGTTTAAACAGTGTTTTCTCGGTTCAAATCAACCGAGAATATTATTATTTTAACCGCAAAACCGATCGGTTCAAGCTCTGTCTGTGGTATCGTAAGTAATTTCAGTTTAATTTCTGTGTGGAACTTGTAAATGTTATCGGTTCGGTTTTGAACCGATCAGCTTGCTTTAAACTTGAAGTTACAAAAATTAGAGGTTTTAGAGTGCGGTTCCCGGTTCTTATCAGTTCTAAAAAGAACGGAATTCATTACGGTTTTTTCCAAGACCCGTGACACGGTTAGGAACCGATAAGGGTGTCTTGCCTGGCACTGCCGTTTAAAAGGGCAAGTTTTTGGTTAGGCTGGCATTATGTCTAGAAACCCAAAAGAAAACCGGGCCACTGGGTTTCAACACTGTGATGCTTGTGGGAAGTCTTTGCCAAGGCTGACCCACACAGCACATGTGTATATTGTCTGGGGTATGACCACCTCAATTCAGACTGCCAGATTTGTAAAAATTTCCCTGCAGCCACCCTGGATAAGAGAGTTGGCAGGCTCAGGGAACGAGAGGCCAAAAAGTCCGCTGACCCAGATGGCCAGCCCGGTTCGGTGCCAACCGAACCGGAGGGAGTGCCCTCTGACCAGGGCGAGACTTCCTCGGGCAAACACAAAGCTGGCTCGGATGAGTCAGTTCCAGTAAAGAAAACAAGAAAATCAGCAGGTTTGGAGCCCAAAATTCCTTCTCCAACTACTGTAGAGATAGCAAGAGCTATTCAGATTTTCCAGTCACTTTCTCCGGTTCCGTCCGAACCGCCACTGTCTGGTAAAAGGTCGGTTCGGTCAGTTCCACCTGTTCAGGAATATAATGTTGAGGAGTTTTATGAACCAGAGGAGGGGGAGGATGATTATGAACAGTATGAATGTGACTTGGAGGGTCTGGGTGTGCCCATTGAACCGGACATCTCCCCAGACAGACCTTTAGAATCTCCCCCTATGCTTTCTGAGTCCCCCTCTCACTTTATGTTTTACAAAAAAGTTGCTGAAACCCTCCAGCTCCCATTGGAGGAAGCTGTGGATCAGCAAGAGGAACCTGATTTTGTAGAAATGATGGATATACCAGAGTCTAGGAGATTGTCTATTCCTTTGCATAAATCATTTAGGAAACAAACAATAAAAATTTTAAAACTCCTAATTCTGTGCCTCCTGTGGATAAAAGATGGACAGGAGGTACACACTGTCAGAGTCCTGACACAGAATTCCTTTCACAGCAATGCAGTCATGTTGAGGTGGTTCAGGCTGCAGCCTGTGATAAAACTAATATTCCCTGGCTTCACATCCTCCTGACAAGATTCCAGGAAGATTGATGCCATGGCTAAAACAATAAATGGCAGCATCCTTGGGACTCAGGCAAGCAAATTACATGGCTTATGTAGCAAGGTATCAAAATCTAGATGGGACACTGTCATGGCTTTTGGCCAAACAGGCCTCTGGCCAGCTTGCTAATGAGCTGGAACAGGTGGCTGCTGATGGCATTGAGGCATCCAAGGTGCAGTTTCATGCTGCTGTGGATTTTAATGATGTATCCTCTAGAGTCATGGCTACGTCTGTAGCTTTTTGTAGGTTGGCCTGGCTCAGGTGTACTAGCTTGTCACAAGATACCCAGACTAAGGCTATGGATTTTCCTGTGGTAGGAAATTCTCTGTTTGGGGAGCAGACAGAGAATTATATGAAGAAAATGGATGAATATAGGACTACCTATAAGAGTGCCCAAGCCAAGGAGCGGCAAGCCACTCCTCAGAGGCAGACCCCCAGGGGTAGGGGTAGGCCTTTTCACAGACCTTTTTACCAAACCCAGGCCTCCTCTGCTTATGCTCAGAGGGGGTTCTTCAGAGGCAGAGACAGACGGGGTGTGGGCAGGCCTGCTCCCACCTCTCAGCCTAAAGCACCTGCCAAATAGACACCCTGATGGGGTGCCCAGGGCCGATTCTCCTTTACCCATAGGGGGCAGATTGGCTTACTTCATTCAGAACTGGGTGTCTCTAACTTCAGACAAGTGGGTCCTGGAAGTAGTAAGCCAGGGTCTGGTTCTCAGCTTCAAAAGTTCCCAAAGATGAGAATCAGATCTTTCCACCTGCAAACTCTTTAGAGACCTTTACTCTAGAAACAGAAGTCTCAACCCTCCTGGCTCTCAGAGCTGTAGAAAGGGTTTCTCCCCTACACCAGGGCAAGGGTCTGTACTCCAGATATTTCCTTACCCCAAAAAAGACAGGAGAATGGTGGCCCATTTTAGACCTCAGATATCTGAACAAACACCTTTTGAAACCAAAGTTCAGAATGGTAACTCTGGCAATGATTTTACCCTCTCTAAGGCCAAGAGACTGGCTAGCCTCCCTGGACCTCAAGGATGCCTATTTTCATGTTCTAATCAGAAGCTCCCACCGAAAGTACCTCAGATTCGAACTGCCTCAGGTCACTACCAGTTCAGTGCAATGCCCTTCGGCCTCACCTCTGCCCCAAGGGTATTCACAAAATGTCTGGCAGTAGCAGTTGCTCATTTAAGGAGGCAAAGGATTGTTGTCTTTCCCTATCTGGACAACTGGCTCATTGTAGGCCAGTCCCCAGAACAGGTAAAATCTCACCTGCAAGTTACCCAGCAGCTGCTCACCTCCCTGGGCTTCTTGCTAAATCTTCCAAAGTCAGTTCTGGAACCAGTTCAGGTGCTCACCTTCATAGGTGCAGAATTGGACACAAAGCAGGCCAGAGCCTTCTTACCCTTAGAGAGGGAAAGGAACTTGGTGGCTCTGGCCTCCCCCTTCACTCTGCAGGTCTCTCGACCAGCAAGACACTTTTTGCAGCTCCTGGGGCACATGGCTGCATCCACAGCCGTAGTGCAAGGAGCAAGATTTCAGATGAGGGACATTCAGTTTCACTTGAGAGCCTTGTGGTCTCAGAAAAGGGACCCCCTTTCCAAGTTGGTCCCAGTGACCCGAACCCTGATCCAGGCCCTCCAGTGGTGGCAGGATCAGAGCAATTTAAGACTGGGGGTCCCCTTCATTCCTCTGTCTCACTCCTTGACCCTCACTACAGATGCTTCCCTCCTGGGGTGGGGAGCTCACATGGGCGACCTCTCCACTCGGATGTGGTCCCCAGGAATCTCTGCTCCGCATCAATTTGCTGGAACTCAGAGCTGTCTTTTAGCACTTCAAGTGTTTTCTGCATCTGTTCAGAACAAAGTGGTACAAGTCAGAACAGACAACACCACAACAATGTGGTACATTAACAAGCAGGGGCACTCGGTCTTGACCTTGTGCACCGAGGCAATGAAGTTGTGGTCTCTGGCCTATTCCTGAACACTTCCCTCATAGCAGTTCGCCTTCCAGGAAAGGACAATGTCCTAGCAGATGCTCTCAGCAGGATTTCCCAGGGCCATCACGAATGGTCTCTGGATCCTCAAGTACTGGGGATAGTTTTTGCCAGATGGGGCACCCCTCAGATAGATCTTTTTGCAGCCCCAGACAATCACCAACTTCCACTGTTCTGTTGCAGGCCCCCAGTGTTGGGCTCAGTCCCCCTGGATGCCTTTCTCCTAGATTGGGCGGGGAAGTTTCTCTATGCCTTTCCCCCCTTCCCTCTCCTATTCAAGGTGCTAGTCAAAATCAGATCCCAGCCTTGCAGGGTGATTCTGATTGCCCCAGATTGGGCCAGGCAGCCCTGGTACCCACTCCTTCTGTCCCTAACAGTCCATCTTCCCCTGTGTCTCCCCAGGAATCACAACCTGTTAACCTGTTCCCAGGGAGAGTTTGGTATCGAACCTCAATCCCTCAACCTCAAGGCCTGGCTCTTGAGGAGTTAGAACCTTGACCTACACCTTTCTCAGGGTGTTCTTGAAATCCTAAAGGCTTCTAGGAAGCCTTCCACTAGAGCTACTTATAATTCTAAGTGGAAAAGGTTTTCCATTTGGTGTGCTGGGAAACATATTTCCCGGAATCTGCTGATTTGCCCATTGTTTTGGACTATATGGTCCATCTTAATTCTTTGGGCCTGAGACCAGCTACCCTGAAAGTGCATTTGGCAGCTGTCTCTGCTTTTGTTTCAGCAGGAAAGCCCTCCTCTCTTTCCGCTCACCCTGTATTTTCCAAGTTTTTTAAGGGATTACTTCATACTAATCCACCTTTTAGGATCCGGCCCCGCTTGGGACCTTAATGTTTGCATTGCCCAGTTAATGCAACCCCTTTGAACCTCTGTCTTCTGCAGAGCTTAAGTATAACTTGGAAAACTGTTTTCCTAGTGGCTATCACTTCTGCCAGGCGCATAAGTGAGTTGCAAGCCTTGTCAGTAGAAACTGACTTTATTTCTTTCCACAGGGATAAGGTAGTCCTCAGGACTAACAGGAAGTTTTGCCTAAGGTGGTTTCAGATTTCCATCTTAACAATCTATCTCCCTTCCAGTGTTTTCACTGAACATTCTTCCTCTGGTGAGAGGAGATTGCACAGTTTAGATGTTAAGAGGGCCCTAAGTTACTATATAGAACGTACCAATGGTCACAGGTTCGAATCCCTCCAACTTTTTCTTACTTATGGTGAGGTCGGGAAAGGGATACCTGCCACTAAGAGATCAATTGCCAGGTGAATTGTCTCTTGTATCCAATTTTGTTATCAGAAACTGGGGAGAGTCCCCCCCTCTGGCCTGAGGGCTCATTCTACCAGAGGTACAGCCGTGTCTCTAGCTGCTGCCAGAGACATCCCTATCTTAGAGATATGTCAAGCTGCTACCTGGAAAACGGTACACACTTTCACCAAGCATTACTCCCTGGATGTCCAGGCCAGGAGAGATGCTCGGTTTGGCACAGCTGTGCTTCAGAGCCTATTCCCTAAGTAGGTTCTGTCCCTCCTCCATGGAGGTACTGCTGTGTAGTCTGCAATTGTCATAATATAGCAAGACTTCATGTTGTTTGAAGAAAAAATTACTCACCTTAGTAATGTTGTTTCTTCTAATGGAGTCTTGCTATATTATGACCTCCCCCCCTGCCTGCCCCTCTCAGAACTTCTACTTGGGTATGGGGTGGGCAGCCTAGTGTGGGCACTAGTTATGCCCATTAGATGTTTTCCACCTTCTTGGGGTTTTGGGGTGTGGTGTTTTATTTTATATTATATTATTACTTATGGTCCCTGACTTGAGTCTTTGTGTTGGGACCAGCAATAGGTGTTAATATTTAGGTAGCCAGTTGGCTAGTGTAGGTTACAGCTTCCACACAGACCTTAGTGAGTTTTTGCTCGTAAAGATCTGACAGTTTGGGTTTGAAATAACCCAGCCAGAGCTTCTCTAACCGAGCTCGTGCTCTAAGTTCCATTCTTAGAATGGAGTTAACTCTTTCACCTCCGGAGCAGTTCTAATGGTGGGACAAACTGCAATTGTCATAATATAGCAAGACTCCATTAGAAGAAACAACATTACTAAGGTGAGTAATTTTTTCTTGCATTCCATGCATTTTTCTCACAGAAAGCAAAACCTGGCATATAGTTGATGGTAGATAACATTGTATCCATTCTGTTTTCTAAGTCTCAGCTTCTAAGTAAGCATTGCCATGAAAAGCAAGACACCATTTATTACGTCCTTAGAAATGGTCCTTTGAAAATCTGTCCCTCCGTCCACGTGAGAACAGATAAGGAGAAGGGAGTAGGTTTCTCTGAGGAGAATGGATTAGTTCATTTGTAAGTATCACAATGTGCTTGTCCTTGCAAAAATGTTGAACTGATTAATAATCAAAACAGTTACTTTTAAAGTTGTTTTGTTGCCTACCCATTTATAGAAAGCAGATTTGGGAAAGGGACAATGTGACACACTGAATTTAGAGGTGTGCCAACCTCCGATATTTTTTTCTCTGGATTTTACTGGCTGTTGGCATTATTTCCTTTCCTGCAAAGGCAGCTGTAGCAATTTTGGAGTTGCTGTCTTTTTTAAAATAAAAGATTGATTGATTTTCCAAATACAAAAGGTGATTTGCAGCATGTATATCAATCAACTACAATTGAAAAACTGTGAAAAGTATTTACCTCCTAGTTTGAGGGTGCTGTTTTAGACAGATGGCCCTGCCTGCAGGTTTTATACCAAGGTCAGTGGTCTGAAAGATCTAAAAGGGAGGACTAGGAAATCTTGGGGGAGGCAGAGAGAAGGAGAGTGAGCATGAGTGGAGTTACAAACACAGAAACATAGAGGATGACAGCAGAAAAGACTGACACCCATATTACCCTATCATACCCTGGGACTTACTGTCTCTGTGGGGTCTGTGCTTACTCTGTTCCCTCTTTTGTTCTCTTTATTTCCACCTCTTATTGCACTGAGTAACTACTTACCATGGCTCTATCCCAGTCCTGTTTGAAGCTGTTTATAAAACTGGCACCCACCACCACTGCTGGCAAACCACTCCTTGGCTGGGCCACTCTTTCTGTAAAATGATACTTTCTCTCACCCTTGTTAAACATTCCAATCATTAACCACTTGTGACCCTGTGTCCTAGCTTCTGTGTTCCAAGAAACTAGCTCCTCACAGTTCACCTTGTTTATTCATTTTAGCAACTTGAAGGTCTCCATCATATCCCTCCCCTTCAAACAACATGAAGTCTTGCTGTATTCTGACAAATTGCAGTGAGGTCCAACCTTCAAACTGCACCGGAGATGAAAGAGTTAACTTTCCATGCCAGGCATGGAACGCTGAGCTCGAGCTCAGTTGAGACTCTGTCTGTTGCTGTTTGAACTCAAACCGGCAGATTCTTTACTCCGCCTCACTGAACAGTAGCTCCGGAGAATTTCTCCTTTGCTCGGTTCAATTTGTCGGTTTAAGTACCGTTTTCTCAGTTTTTTACCGAATTTAAACCGTAACCTATCAGTTCAGTCTCTGTCTGTGGTTTCGTGAGTACTAGATAGGCTTATTTTTTGTTATATTTCTGTGTGGAACTTGTAGACGTGGGATCGGTTCGGTTTGAACCGATCAGGTTGTTTAAAAGAACTTTATTCTGCTTTTAGACTGTGGTAACCGGTTCTTATCGGTTCTAAAAAAAACAGATTTTATTACGTTATTTTCCATGACACGTAACACGGTCAGGAACCGATAAGGGTGTCTTGCCTGGCGGATTGCCGAAAAAAGGGTAAGTCTTTGTTAGGACTGGCCATGTCTGAGAAACCCAAAAGAAAAACCGGGCCCACTGGGTTTCAACACTGTAGTGTGTGTGGGGAAGTGTTTGCTAAGGCTGATCCCCACACCACCTGTGTTTATTGTCTGGGGTTTGACCACCTCGATTCAGACTGCTAGATTTGTAAAAATTTTCCTGCAGCTACCCTGGAAAAAAGAGTTGGTAGGCTCAGGGAAAGGGAGGCCAAGAAGTCCGCTGACCCAGATGGCCAGCCCGGTTCGGTTCCAAACGAACCAGAAGGAGTGCCCTCTGACCAGGGCGAAACTTCGGGCAAAAGGAGAACCGATTCCGAGGAGTCGATTCTGGTTAAAAGAACAAGAAGGGATAAATCAGCCGGTGCGGATCCAAAAGTTCTTTCTCCGACCGCTGATGAAATAACCAAAGCGATAAAAATTGTTCAGTCGCTATCCCCGGTTCCGACCGAACTGGCACCATTAGGAAGGTGCTCGGTTTGGTCGGTTCCACCGGTTCCAGATTATGATTTAGAGGAGTTTTATGAACCGGAGGAGGAGGAAGGAGAGTATGAGGAAAGTGAGTATGATTATGAGAGTCTGGATGTGCCCATTGACCGGGACATCTCCCCAGACAGACCTTCAGGAGTGTCTCCTCCTAGGCTGTCTGAGTCCCCTTCCCATTTTATGTTTTACAAGAAAGTGGCTGAAACTCTTCAGCTTCCTATGGAAGAAGCTGTGGACGACCAGGAGGAGCCTGACTATGTTGAAATGATGGATATCCCAGAGTCCAGGAGGCTATCTATTCCCCTTCATAAGTCCTTTGGGAAACAGACATTACAAATTTTAAAGACTCCTAATTCTATACCTCCTGTGGATAAGAGAATGGACAAGAGGTATACTCTGTCAGGCTCAGATACGGAGTTCCTTACCCAGCAATGCAGCCATGTTGGGGTAGTGCAGGCTGCAGCCTGTGATAAGGCAAATATACCCTTGGCTTCTCACCCCCCAGATAAGGACTCCAGGAGGATTGATGCCATGGCAAAGAAACAGTACATGGCACCATCCTTGGGACTCAGGCAGGCTAATTATATGGCCTATACAGCTAGATATCAGAAATCTAGATGGGACACTGTAATGGCTTTAGCTAAACAGTTCCCTGGCCAGCTGGCCAAAGAGCTGGAGCAGGTGGCTGCGGATGGTATTGAGGCATCCAAGGTGCAATTCCATGCTGCAGTGGACTCCAATGATGTTTCATCTAGAGTCATGGCTACATCTGTGGCCCTTCGTAGGATGGCTTGGCTCAGATGTACTAGCCTGTCTCAGGATACCCAGACTAAGGCCATGGTTTTTCCTGTTGTGGGTAATTCTCTGTTTGGGGAGCAAACAGAGAACTACATGAAGAAAATGGATGAGTACAGGACAACCTACAGGAGTGCTCAGGCCAAGGAAAGGCAAGCCACTCCTCAGAGGCAGCATCCCAGGGGCAGGGACAGGCCTTTTCATAGGCCTTTCTACCAAGCCCAGGCCTCCTCTTCTGTTTATGCTCATAGGGGGTTCTTTAGAGGGAGAGGCAGACGGGGTACAAGCAGGCCTGCTTCCACCCCTCAGCCTAAAGCTCCTGCCAAACAAGCACCCTGATGGGTTTGCCAGGGCCGATTCTCCACCACCTGTAGGGGGAAGGCTGGCTTACTTTGTCCAGGACTGGATGTCTTTAACTTCAGACAAATGGGTCCTGGAAGTAGTAAGCCAGGGACTGGTTCTCAGCTTCAAAAAATTTCCAAAGATGAGAACCAGATCCTTTCCACCTGCAAATCCTTCAGAGGCACTTGCCCTAAAGGCAGAGGTCTCTTCCCTCTTGGCTCTCAGAGCCATAGAGAGGGTTCCACCCCTACACAAAGGGAAAGGATTGTACTCCAGGTACTTCCTCACCCCAAAAGACAGGAGAATGGCGGCCCATCCTGGATCTCAGATATTTAAACAAGCACCTTTTAAAGCCAAAGTTCAAAATGGTAACTCTGGGAATAATTCTACCCTCTCTAAGGCCAGGGGACTGGCTAGTCTCCCTGGACCTCAAGGATGCCTATTTCCATATTCTCATCAGAAGCTCCCATTGAAAGTACCTCAGGTTCGAGCTGCCCTCAGGCCACTACCAATTCAGAGCAATGCCCTTTGGCCTAACTTCTGCTCCAAGGGTGTTCACAAAATGCATGGCAGTAGTAGTTGCCTCCCTAAGGAGAAAAGGGATCTCCATATTTCCATACCTGGACGACTGGCTCATAGTAGGCCAGTCACCAGACCAAGTTAAGTTACACCTACAGATAACTCAGCAACTGCTCACTTCTCTAGGTTTCCTGCTGAATCTTTCAAAGTCAGTTCTAGAGCCTGTGCAGCTCCTCACCTTCATAGGGGCAGAGCTGGATACAGTAAAAGCCAAGAGCCTTCCTTCCCCTGGACAGGGCAAGGACACTTATTTCTCTGGCCTCTTCATTCACCCCTCAGGTGTCTCGGCCAGCAAGGCATTTTCTGCAACTCCTAGGACACATGGCTGCCTCTACAGCAGTGGTGCAGGGAGCAAGATTTCAAATGAGGGACATTCAGTTCCACTTGAGAGCCTTTTGGTCTCAAAAGAGGGACCCTCTGACCAAACTAATTCCAGTGACTCGAACCCTGATCCAGGCGTTACAGTGGTGGCTGGATCAGGACAATCTAAGGGAGGGAGTTCCTTTTGTCACTCAGTCTCATTCTCTAATCCTTACTACAGATGCCTCCCTCTTGGGGTGAGGAGCACACTTGGGACCCCTAACCACCCAAGGGCTGTGGTCTCCTCAGGAATCTCTGTTTCACATCAATCTATTAGAACTCAGAGCAGTGTTTCTAGCACTTCAAGCTTTTTACAAGTCTGTTCAGAACAAAGTTGTTCAGATCAGGACAGACAATACCACCACAATGTGGTATATCAACAAGCAAGGGGGCACTCGGTCTATGGCCTTGTGCACAGAGGCAATGAAGTTATGGTCTCTGGCCTATTCCCTGAACACCTCTCTTACAGCAATACACCTCCCAGGCAAGGACAATGCCCTGGCAGATGCTCTCAGCAGGATATCTCAGGGCCATCACGAATGGTCCTTGGATCCCCTGGTTTTGAAGGTGATCTTCTCCAGATGGGGCACCCCACAGATAGATCTTTTTGCAGCCCCAGACAATCACCAACTTCCTCTCTTTTGCTGCAGGCCCCCAGTGTTGGGCTCAGTCCCCCTGGATGCCCTAGTTTTCAATTGGGAAGGGAAGTTCCTGTATGCTTTCCCCTTCCCTCTCTTGTTCAAGGTGTTAGTCAAAATCAGGTCTCAACCCTGCAAGGTGATTCTGATTGCTCCAGACTGGGCCAGGCAGCCCTGGTACCCTCTGTTGTTGTCCTTAGCAGTCCACCTTCCCCTATCTCTTCCCAGGAATTACAACCTGTTAACATGTGCTCAGGGGAGGGTTTGGTATCCGAATCTCTCAATCTCAAGGCCTGGCTCTTGAAGAGTTAGAGTTTGCTGATTTGCACCTCTCTCAAGGTGTTATGGATATTCTAAAGGCTTCTCAGAAGCCTTCCCCGAGAAACACTTACAACTCCAAGTGGAAAAGATTTTCTATATGGTGCTCTGGGAAACATATTTCCCCAGAGTCTGCTAGCCTGTCCACGGTCCTGGACTATATGGTTCATCTTAATACCTTGGGGCTCAGACCAGCTACACTAAGAGTGCATCTGGCAGCTGTGTCTGCTTTCCTTTCAGCAGGTAAGCCTTCTTGCCTTTCAGCCCATCCTGTTTTCTCTAAATTTTTCAAGGGATTGCTTCATACCAATCCTCCTTTCAGGGACCCTGCCCCTGTTTGGGACCTTAATGTTTGCATTGCCCAGCTTATGCAACCCCCTTTTGAGCCTTTGTCCTCAGCAGAGCTTAAGTACTTGACTTGGAAAACTGTTTTCTTGGTGGCCATCACTTCTGCCAGGCGCATAAGCGAGTTACAAGCCCTGTCAGTGGAGCCTGATTTTATCTCTTTCCATAGAGATAAGGTGGTCCTCAGGACTAATAGGAAGTTTTTGCCTAAGGTGGTTTCAGACTTCCACCTTAACCAGTCTATGTCTCTTCCTGTTTTCTTCACTGACCATTCCTCCTCTGAGGAGAGGAGGCTGCACAGTTTGGATGTGAAAAGGGCCCTTAGTTACTACATAGAACGTACCAAGGGTCACAGGTTTGACTCCCTCCAGCTGTTCCTCACTTATAGTGAGGTTGGTAAGGGAAAACCTGCCACTAAGAGATCTGTTGCCAGGTGGATTGTCTCTTGCATTCAATTTTGCTATGAAAAACTAGGTAGGACTCCACCCTCAGGCCTGAGGGCTCACTCTACCAGAGGTACAGCTGCTTCCCCTGGCTGTTGCCATGTATATTCCCATCTTAGAGATTTGTCAAGCAGCTACCTGGAAAACAGTTCACACTTTTACCAAGCATTACTCTCTGGATATCCAGGCTAGGAGTGATGCTCGGTTTGGCTCAGCAGTGCTTCAGAGCCTATTTCCTAGGTAGTTTCTGTCCCTCCTCCATGGAGGTACTGCTTGGTAGTCTGCAATTTGTCAGAATACAGCATGACTTCATGTTGTTTGAAGAAAAAATTACTCACCTTAGTAATGTTGTTTCTTCTAATGGAGTCTTGCTGTATTCTGACCTTCCCCCCTGCCTCCCCTCTCAGAACCTTTGTTTTGGGATGTGGGTGGGCAGTGGCAGTGTTGGCACTCAAGAGGTGCCCCACCCCTTATTTATCATCCCTTTAGTTGGGTGGGTGGGTGTTGTGTTTGTTTCATTTTTTGGGTTTCCTGACTTGAGTCTTTGTTTTGGGACCAACAAATCTGTTTATTATATTTAGTAGCCAGTTGGCTAGTATAGGTTTACAGCTTCCACACAGGACACTCAGTGAGTATAGCTCGTAAAGATCTGACGGTTTGAGTTCAAACAGCAACAGACAGAGTCTCAACCGAGCTCGAGCTCACGTTCCATGCCTGGCATGGAACGTTAACTCTTTCATCTCCGGGGCAGTTCGAAGGTTGGACCTCACTGCAATTTGTCAGAATACAGCAAGACTCCATTAGAAGAAACAACATTACTAAGGTGAGTAATTTTTTCTTCTGTCTGATTTTGAGCACCTTTAAATGTTCAGCACCTTTAGCCGATCCTCATAAGGTCTGTTTTTTTGGCCCTGAATCATCTTGGTCACCCTGCATTATGCCATCTCCAGCCTGTCTCTGTCCTTTTATGGGTGAGGACTCCAGAACTGGGCACAGTACTCCAGGTGTGGCCTTACCTGTGACTTATACAAAGGTGCCAGTACCTCCTACTCCCAGACTGAGCTGGCATTTTCCCTGTAACTCTGGGCAATTTTCCTGTGTTTTCCTGTAGATTGCATTATTTCCTATGGAAGTCAAATTACTCTGCTTTCCCATATAATGTACAATGCAAGTCTATGGGAAGAAATTTCCTGTAGATGGCTGCAAATCCCTGTAAAATACAGGAATTCCTGTTGATCTGGGTAATACTGTTAAACCTTCTCCCAATGCACCCTAGCAACCTGTGAGCTTTGCTGAAGGCCTTGTTATACTGTCTGGTTTGTTTAAGGGAGTCACTAATGAGGACTCCTAGGTCTCTTTCCTCTGATGCTGTGTCCATCTGAACCATTCCTATCCAATAATCAGTTCTGTTTTTTTCCCCTAAAAGCATCACTTTGCACTTCTTGGCATTGAATCTCAATTGGCAGAATTTGGACTAGTTTTCCAGCCTTTGAAGGTCTCTGCATTTCCCTTATCCCCTCCACAATGTGACCAATTTGGTGAAATAAAAAATGCAATATTTAAACAATGGTCCATACTGCAAGGTATACCAGAGGGACAACAGTGTTTTCAAGACAAATCACGGGTGTCAACACTAATAGCATCAAGGGACATGTGGTGAAAACTCAACACTGGAAGTCCTCGCTCTCCCTTTCTAACTTGGTTAGGCATCAAACCAATAGGCTCTTTTAGCTGTGGACAATGCATGCATTGTTCTAATGCAATAAAAACTAAAGAAATTGGAAATCCAAGCAGAACGGAAAAATTTCAACTA
Organism: Neoceratodus forsteri; assembly: GCA_016271365.2. NCBI lineage: Eukaryota > Metazoa > Chordata > Ceratodontiformes > Ceratodontidae > Neoceratodus > Neoceratodus forsteri. The sequence continues at coordinate 1,193,236,457 of CM057453.1, forward strand.
AGACTCCATGACCTGAGATTCAGATCACGTTGTGCATCAAATAAATGTCTCTGTGTACCAAACCCCTTAAGGTGAGGTAATGTGACCACAAATCAGACATCAGACATGAAGACAATAAGTCTGCTGCAGCCAGGCATTTTTCTCAAGCCAAACATCAAGTTAACATATTAAGATTTGCAGCCACTGAACTGGAGCAGAAACCAAATAGAGGTGGGGACTGGCATAAGATACTGTTGAAAAGGGAGTGTTAGTGGATAGACAGGGTTCATAGCACCAACAAACTATGGTTTAAATGAAGAAATTGAATGGATGGGGTTTATGTAATGGGCTATGTTCATAAGGGAATTTTTTGCAGTAGCACATACTCTCTGTTTCCTGCACCCCCCTCCCCGGTCAGGCATGCTCCCCTTACATTCAATACCTGTTTTGAGTCAATTTATACTAATGAGTCAAAATCTGTATGTCAGGCCAACTTTTTGGGAAGTCAAAATACTTTCCAGATCCGACAATCTGGAAGCCAGTATTCTAGGAAGGATCAATTTGTAGATCTTAATATAAACATTAATGGTAAAATACAATATCTTACTTCGAGAGGAAGCTCTTGCAGCAGGTAACACATATAGGACTGATGCCACCTGGCGGCAGATCTTGGCAATTCTTTTCTCCAGCAGTACCGACGTGGGACTGCCCACCCAATGTCGGCTCCACCCCCGACGTCACCCAGTATAAAGGCAGGAAGCAGTACCCACGTGCTCCAGTTCTTTCCTGCCACGGCAATGCGTTAGTCAGCTGTCGGCTCTCTAACCAGTTCCTCAGCTTTAAAACCATTATTTCTCTGTCTCGCTTCAGCGATTCTTCGATGTATATCCTCTCCACCAACCGGGCACCGTAATAAGTGCTCTTGTGGGAAGCAGATTCCTTCCAAGGACAGACATTCGGCCTGCCTTTTTTGCCTGGGCCCAGACCACGACACCAGTGCCTGTACCCATTGCCAGACCTTCAACAGCAGGACCAGTATTCGGAGACAGAAGCCTCTCCAGGCTTACCTAGCCCAGCAACGTTTGGCCCAGATGCAGCAGGAGACATCCTCTGAGAGGGAATCTCATTCTCCCTCTCCACCCAAGAAACATAGAAAGGAGATGCACCACCACTGGGACCGGGATTGTTCGCTCTCCAGACCCAGGTCTTCCAGCTTCCAGTTCGCTGGTCACTCCGGCCCCTCCAGTCATGAGGTCTGGCTTACCTCCCTTAAGCCTCATGCCTGAGCTTCTCACATCAAAGGGACTTCTCTTCAGCCTATCAAGTTCATGCCCCCAGATTCCGGCTTCACAGTGACTAAAGGGCCCTTGGACACCGGTTCTGTGGCAGCAAAAAGGCCCTCGGACTCTGGCTCCTCGGTGCCTAAGAGGCTCTCTGACACCAGCTCCATAGCTGCAAAGGGTAAGTCCTCCTCCTGATTGGCCTCTGTCAATCCCCGGGAGTCCAAGCAGCCAGAGAGACACTCTTCTTCCAGGGTTCGTCACTGCCACCAAAGCATAAGTCCGACTGGCGTCCATCCGTGGATTCTGACCGACTCCCCTTGAACAAGCCCCACAAGTCTTCTGATAGGCCAGCCAAGGCCTCTTCATGCTCTGACCATCCCCACCCTTCTCCTGTCAAGGGACATCCATTGGACGAGGCTTCTGGCCCAATGCCAGTGAAGTATCTTTCTGTTCCTCCTCCAGTGCCAGATAAGCCACCCACCATACCATGGCCATTTTCTGTCCCCCCTGACGTCCCCTGTCGGCAGCCCCAATGTCTCTCCTAGGGACCATACTCTGGTCCACCTGATGCAAGAACCTGACGATGGTATCATGGAGCTACCACCAACATCGCCCATTAGACAGACACCGGATATAACTGACGCCGGTTCAGGAGAAGGCCGACCGACGTCGCCTCCAAAATCTGAGTCACCAAGGCTGGCCATGAGTCAGGTTAAAGAACTTTTCACCTATTGGTGGGAGACTGTTAAGCAGGATTTGGTGTCTCCTCCTGCTCCTACTCCTAAGCCTCCTCCTGTCACCTCTGAACCAGATGTTCAGATCACCCCTGTTCCATCTGGGAATGAGGAGGATAAAACCCCCACTAGCCCCAGAGAAAGCACAAAACTAAGCATAGGAGGACCAGATCTCCTTCCTCCTCCCACTCTCCTTCACCCAGAAGACCCAGACATAGGTAGAGGAGATGACATTCCTCCTCCTCTTCTTCAGAGGCCTATGGAGAATCAGAGCCATCCTACTCAGATTCTGACCTTGGTTCGCATCCTGGAGACACAGAGGACCAGCCAAAGTCTCTGCCCAATGACCCCAGCTTTATGGAGGTCATGAGGCACATACAGGAGAACATGGGATGGGATACAGAGGCCCTGGACCCCGAACGCTTGTGTCTGGCAAAGTATTTGTGCCAGAAAGATCCCAAGCCGGTGGTTATCTCCCCATTAGTGCATACCTTCCAAGACGTCACCCTTGCTACTTGGATGGATTCACATGCTTCTTTGTGGTGCCCAAAAAGGTAAATCGTTTGTACCAGGTCCCCAAGGACCACTCTCACTTAGCCGAACATCCCACAGCTGATTCCATTGTTATATCAGCTGCACACGATCATTCGCAGAGGACGAAGCACTTAAGTACCCAGCCACCAGACAGGGAGTCTAAGCAACTGGATTCTTTAAGGAGTAGGGTGTACTTGTCTGCCACCTGCAGCATATGTAGCCTCAATTTTTTGACTCACATGGTCCAGTTCCAGCATGCTCTTTGGGACCAAGGACTGGACATCCTGCAAGGCATGCCCAACTGCCCTTAAAAGGCAGAGCTTGCACAACTTTTGCTGATGGGCTCGGATGTGGATACTCACGTCCTCTGAGCAGCATATGACTCTGCAGACACCTCAGCGAGGGTGGCTGCAACTGGAATTTGTCTTCAGCCCCATTCCTGGCTCCAGGTCTCAGGGTTCAACCCAGAGGCTCAAACTTTCCTTCTGGACGCCCCTTTCAGAGACTTTGTGCTCTTCGGTGAAGACACAGAAAAGGTCATTGTTAAACTGCAGGACTCCAGAAAGGCCGTCTGTTCTGTGCAGTCTATGTACCGCCCGAAACGGGAGCATTTTTAGTCGACCCCATTTTCATGGCAAAGGGGGACATCAGCCTTAGCAGCCCTGTGTTCAGTCTCACACGCAGCAGGGAGACTTTGGTCAAAGTGGTGGGTCCAGAGGTGTTGCCTTGACCTCCTCCAGACAGGCTAGAACTTCTGCTATCACCCTCCCTCCCCCTCCTTCAACCTGACTATCTAAGAAGCCTCCCTCTCCCAGACCTGTCATCAGGAGAACCAGTAGGAGGTCATTTTTCTCTTTATGACCAGGCCTGGAGAGAAGTGACCTCTGACCAGTGGGTCCTCAACCTCGTGGAGTTCGGGCTCTCCATAGAGTTCGAGTCTTTACCCCCGGACAGAACACTGCCCCCATCTCACTACCCAAGAGACCACAGGGCTCCTATCTGACAGGAGATCCAGTCTGTCCTGGCCAAGGATGCCATAGAACGCGTCCCAGAGGCAGAGGTAGACTCTGGTTTTTACTCCCGTGTCTTCCTGGTTCCCAAGAAGTCGGGGGCACTAAGGCCCATCCTGGATCTCGGTGACCTCAACCGGTGGGTCTCCTATCAGAGATTCCGCATGGTGTCGCTTCCAAATCTCCTGCCCTTCCTTGAGGTAAGGGATTGGATGGCGTCCATGGACATGAGGGATGCATATCTGCACATTCCCATCTGCCAAAATCTTTGGAGATTCCTGAGATTCAGGTTTGAAGGTCAGTCCTACCAGTTCAAGGTCCTTCCTTTCGGCCTTTCCTTTGCCCCCAGGGTCTTCACAAAATGCCTTGCCATTGTTGCAGTGGCACTGTGTAAAAACGGACATTTCCTGTTACCCTATCTAGACGATTGGCTTCTGCTGGCCTCGTCCAGGTCTTGTCTCTGGGAGACAATCCTGTACACTCTCTCTCTCTCTCGCTCTCTGTCGGTGCATGGGGATCACAGCGAACCCAGAAAAGTCACAGCTCCTTCCCTCCCAGCATCTACAATTTATAGGAGCCCTACTGGATACCTCCTTGGGGAAGGCCTTCCTACCTTCTGACAAAGCAGAGCACCTCAGGGCACTAGCAATCCAAACTTGTTCAGCATCTGTCATCCATGCCAGATCCATCCTTCAGCTTCTGGGACACATGGCGGCCACCATAGTCTTGATCCCTTTTGCCAGGCTGCGCATGTGCACCATTCAGTGGATGCTTCGTGTTCAGTGGGACCAAACAAGGGATGACATGGATTTGCCCATCCGGATCACAGAACCAATTCATCGGTAACTCCACTGGTGGGGGTCCCCTCAGAATCTCTGCAGAGGCCTCCCCTCCCCTTCAAGTCCAGATACACCTACCCAGACTCTCACTACAAATGCATCTGGGACAGGTTAGGGGGCTCATCTGGGGAGTCACAGGACTCAGGGACTGTGGTTCCCACTAGAGGAGAACCTGCATATCAATATGCTTGAGCTAAGAGCTGTCCTGTACTCTCTAGGCACTGACTCCGTTCCTTCTGCCTGGTCACCTTAGAGTTCAGATGGACAACACCTCTGTGGTGCCCTATGTCAACAAGCAGGGAGGAACACACTCTTACCCCTTTGTCGGGAAGCCACAAGAGTGTGGGACCGGGCAATGGAGCATCAGCTCGTCTATCGGCAGTCCATGTTTCAGGTTCTCTAAACATGGTTGCAGATGATCTCAGCTGGGCCAAACCATTAACTCACGAGTGATCCCTGCTACAGTCGGTAGCAGACACCCTGTTCACCAGATGGGGGATGCCAGAGTTGGACCTTTTTGCATCTCAATGCAACGCAAAACTGCCCAATTTCTGCTTGCTCGGTCCCGAGCATGGAGCTTTAGAGCAAGACGCATTGTCCCTATCCTGGAGAGGGAGGTTCCTTTATGCATTTCCTCCCTTCCCCCTCTTGCAGTGGGTTCTACTCAAAATCCAATCAGAGAGGGTGGTCATGATCCTGATAGCCCCTTTGTGGCCCAGACAAATTTGGTTCCCACTGCTCAGGCATCTGACAGTGGAGCCTCTGTGGCCCCTTCCACTTTCAGGTCAGCTACTTTCTCAGCAACAGGAAGCTTTGGTCCACTTACAATCACTCCACCTGCATGCTTGGCTCTTCATGACCTAGCAAAGCTCAGATTTGGAGTATCGGATGAAAGTAGCTCAAATCTTGGTTGAGGCGTGGAAGCCCACTACCAGGCTCTTACGCCATGAAATGGAAACGCTTTTGTCTACGGGCCACAGCCAGAAGATTGAACCCTCTGGTCTGTCTGGTCAACTCTATCTTACAATACCCGTTATCTCTTTCAGAGTCAGGTTCTCAGTTACTCCTCCATAAAAGTACACCTGGCCACTGTTTCTGCATATCATCACTGCATTCATGACAGTACAGTGGCTCAACTGGAGGTAGTTAAAACTTTCCTTAAGGGGATCCTGCATCTCTGTCCCCTTGTTTGGGATCCTGTTTCTCCTGGGGACTTATTGTTTTTTCTGGAAAGGCTTACGCTTCCCCCATTTGAACCATCCATGAGTTGTGAGCTTCATTAGCTCTCCTGGAAGACATTGCTTTTGGTAGCAGTCACCTCTGCCAGACGCATTTCTGAGCTTCATGCTTTGATGTGTAGAGAACCTTATCTGATTTTCCATAAGGATAGGGTGGCTGTCCGCATCAATCCAAAATTCCTTCCTAAGGTAGTCTCAGAGCTTACTCTTAATCAGTCGGTTCAGCCTCCGGTTTATTACCTGGAACACTCCAAAAGGGGTGAGGCGCTTCTGCACACCTTAGATGTTCATAGAGCTTTGCACTGTTACCGGTCCAGAACGAAGGAGGCCAGGCAATCGGATCAGCTTTTTGTGTCCTTTGTGGACAGGTCCTTGGGGTGCCCAGTTACCAAACAAATGCTTTCATGTTGGTTGATCAACTGCATATCCTTCTGTTATGAGAAGGGTGAGAAAACCCTTCCGGGTGCGGTCAGGGCGCATTCCACCAGAACGGTTGCTACTTCCTTCGAAACACTCAAGAGAGTGTCTGCCGCCACTTGGCACTCTGTTCACATGTTCATCAGGCACTATAGCCTGGATATAGTTTCTAGGCGTCGAGCAGGTTTTGACCTTGCGGTTCTCCAGGACCTTATCTCATGAGAGGTCTCTCTCCCGATGTGTGTCTGCCTCTCCTTTCCCCCTCCCAAGGGTTGTCTTAAGCTTTATACTGCTTGGGAGCATGTCTGTATGTTTACTTCCCCTTCCCAAGGTTTGTCTTTAGTGTTATACTGCTTGGGAATCAGTCTTATAAGTGTTACCTGCTGCAAGAGCTTCCTCTCAAAGTAAGATAGTACAGTTACGTAAGAACTTACATAACAGTAGATCTTCGAGAGAAGCTCTTGCAGCAGGTAAAATTTTCCTTCCCTCCTTCCCCCGGGAGTAAGTGTCTCTGCTCCAATCCATCTTTCATTCTTTCAGCTGCGGGCTTTGTGTTTGCCCTTGTTTGTTCTGTGGAGTTTGTTTGATCCACAGCTGTTCGTTTTGGCCTGTCATTGGCATACATGATTATATTAGTTTTGGGGGGTTGGGAGGCTTGCCCCCCACAAAGGGTGGTGTGGGGGGCACCCCCCTGCATTATATGTTAAATTGTCTTGTGGACTTTAGCACTGTATAGTGCCATCACTGTTTTGCCAATTGCTGTGATGGCTGTGTCGGCTATTTAGGTTTTGGTGAAATATAGTCGCTGTTCTGTGAGTCACAGTTGAATAATCACTATTATGACATGGAACCATTTTTGTATTCATACAAGTTTTGTATTCATACAAGTTTCAAAATATCTGAACATGCATAAAACTTTTTGAAGAAATAAGAGAAACAAACACATTTATGTTATGTAATTGTTTAATTCAGGTTTCAAGTTTTTACTATATTACAATTAAAGAGAAACCGTTCTTTTGGCTTTAAGAATGCATAATGCAGTACAGAAATTTAGCAATTTATTACTAATTTATTTTGCAATTGAACATGAATGAGAATAAGACATTTATTCACTATTCCTGTTTTATAACAAACTCTGGTCAGAGCCGATATGGCTGTGAAGAGCTTTTAGGAGTGACAAGAGTGTTGAAAAGAATATGAGGTGCTCTCGCTGTACCAGAGTCAGCTGTAAGTAATACTGCAGCAATTACAGTACTGTGCACGCGTGATACTCGCACATGTGCAGTTTGCCCCAGAGTCAGCTGTGCATAACATGGTGGTGTTGACATAACTACTTATACATAATAGTCATGCATGTGCAGTTTGTCATCACCAGCATGTTGCACATGGCGGCCGTCACTTCTGCAGTTGCGATAAGGAAAAGTAGTGCGCTGGGAAGTGGGTATGTTTATGCGGCCTGTGGACAGGAAGGGCTGCATAAACAGAATCACTGGAAACAATGCTGGAGCACTGTGGCAGCACATCAGGCAATGGGCTGGTTACGTGCTTCCACAGTGCTCTTATACAAATCTGATGATGACATAACATCCTTGGAGCTTGGCCCATGCAGCCGTAAAAATCAGATTCAGGAGGAGTCTATTAACAAACTAAAGATCTGGTCTGGGACTTGCTCATCATCACAATCACTTTCTCATTCTTTTCTAAGCAGTAATTTCTGGTAAATGTGCCTTAACCATATTGATCTCAGTGCTGGTAGACTACTTCTGGTTTTCCCCTGATTGTACTGGGTAGGGGTAGTAGCAATCTTGAAGTGGTAGCTGTCGGTGGTGGCATGCTCTGAAAGAAAGTGGTTCCCATGCTCATCTGCACATTTTAGAAATGACCCCTTTCCTTGTTTTTGCTGTAAAAAAAACTGACCCCTTTAACACAAAAACAAGGAGTCAGTTATGGCCTCCATACCCCCCCCCTTCGCTTCAAGTGAGGAACATGATTATAGGTTTGCATCAGATGCACAGTGGCAGCCATAGATGCATAATACTGTTAAACGGTAATCAACTGTATGTAAAAGTTTTTTTTTTTTAAATGTGCTTTCTTATTGACGTCAATACCACTCCACCCATTTGTACTCTGTCCCTGAATTTCTGTGCCCCAAGTGCATTATTTTACATTTCTGTGTTCAGGACAAAAAGGCCATTCAAATAAGGGTAGTCACTATTCTAAATTCTTTATAGTTTTTTATGTTTCCTTGCGTGTGCGCAAGAAACATCTTGTGGAAGAATGACATTTCAGAGGCATGTCAGAGACAAGTCCAATGGAGCTTGAGCCTGCATGAATACAACAGGACAGCTAAACTGAGTCCCCTTAATCCCTACAGATGGAGGGCTGCTGCACAGATGATTGCTACAGCCAGTCAGGCACTGCTGGGGATTTAAAACAAGAACTGGACTATGGCAGGCTGCCTACCATTCTCCAACTTCTTCTCCTTCTCCTCCTTCTCCTCCCTCTCCTCCTCCTACACTGACTGCTTGCAGCACTGGCCCAGCTCCTCCTCTGTGACCAGTGCCCACCAACGATTAGTAGTGTCAGTGGGTGGCCCCCGTTGGAGTGGTCAAGCGAGCTCCTTGACTTGTTACTAGCCCCCACAACCGATACTCTCTTTTGACTTCCTTCTGTGTTTGGTTGCATTTCCCTGTTTCCAAACACCCAATAAACCTTTTTTCTAGTGTCTACTTAGATGAAGAATATTAAATATATAAAAATAAAATATAATTGCTTTGAAGAACATAAAAGCCTTTATTATGGCTCGACTTCAGTGCATGGTTGGAGAATGCTGAAATCTCATCCTGATTGTTTTACTTCCTTATTGCTATTTTGTATTTTCAGGTTAAATCAAATATAATAAAAAAAATATATATATATTTTTTTTTTGAGATGAAAGAAGCTTTTATTATGGCTCTTTTTGGTTTGATCCACACACACACACACACACACACACACACACTGAAGTGCTGAAGCAATGAGATCACCATGATTTCAGTAGCCTTGCACCGTTCCTCTGATCCTAAAAAGATGTATCACAATGGTTGTATAATTGTAGGTCTATATTCATGACAAATGTACCTTTTTGTCACTATCCTTTCAAATGTCTTTTATTCATTATAATTACACACTAAGAAGAATGGTCTTAATGAATTAATTTAAGGTTTCATAATTTGACCTTTGGCAATTTTAATGACCTCCCAATCCCAGAGTCATCAATTTGCTTTATCTAAACATTTCTTTGCTCAGTTCATCAATAGTCCAATAAGATTTAGAATAAAATAACTTTAGAACAAAGCTATATAAACTCTGGAGTTGATTTTGCACAAATATTAACTTCTCTCTGAGTTGAAAATGCATAGGAGATTAGTTGTATATATGTTTCTATTTCTCCACACTTTCACTTTGGACATTTGTAAAAAAAAATATGAAAAAATAACACTTGATCTTTTGCACAGGTCTTGACCTCCTGAAAAGGGAATGGCTTAAAACTTATTTGGGAGTTATTCAAGAGTTATCGCAAGGTCAGGATTTAGTAAACTATACATTTAATGTGTTTTAATAAAAGAGGTTGCCAAAGAGGACATAATAAAAGAAAAATCAGTGCTGCAGCATAGACACCTAAAAGTTTTACAGACAGCCTTGTTTGTACACAAGGCCTTCCTTCTGTGTGTGAGCATTGTTTCAAACAACATGAAGTCTTGCTATATTATGATAATTGCAGTTTGTCCCAGCCTTAGAACTGCTCCGGAGGTGAAAGAGTTAACTTCCATGCCATGCATGGAACTTAGAGCGCGAGCTCGGTTAGAAAAGCTCTGTCTGGATCCTTTCAAACTGAAACTGTCAGATTCTTTCCTCCGCCTTACTGAATAGTCGCTCCGGAGATTCCTCCTACTGCTCAGTTCATTTCTCAGTTTAAAAGTGTTTTTCTCGGTTAAATTCAACCGTGATTATAATTATTTTAACCGCAAACCGATCGGTTCAAGCTCTGTCTGTGGTATTGTAAGTAATAGACAGGTTTATTTCTGTGTGGAACTTGTAAATGTTTATCGGTTTGGTTTGAACTGATCAGGTTGTTTTAAAACTTTTTCTAAATTCATTTAAAGCTATTTAGAGTCGGTTCCGGTTCTTATCGGTTCTAAGCGGATTTCATTACGGTTTTTCCACGACCCGTGATACGGTTGGGAACCCGATAAGGTGTTTTAGCTGGCAGTTGCCGGAAAGGCAAGGTTTTGGTTAGGCTGGCATTATGTCTGAGAAACCAAAAGAAAACTGGGCCCACTGGGTTTCAACACTGTAGTGTCTGTGGGAAGCCTTTGCCAAGGCTGACCCACACACCACATGTGTTTATTGTCTGGGGTTTGACCACCTCAATGCAGACTGCCAGATTTGCAAGAATTTCCCTGCAGCTACCCTAGATAAGAAAGTTGGTAGGCTCAGGGAACGAGAGGCCAAAAAGTCCGCTGACCCGGATGGCCAGCCCGGTTCGGTGCCAACCGAACCGGAGGGAGTGCCCTCTGACCAGGGCAAGACTTCCTCGGGCAAGCGAAAAGCTGACTCAGTGGAGCCAGTTCCAGCAAAGAGAACTAGAAAATCAGCAGGTGTGGAGTCCAAAATTCCTTCTCCAACTGCTGCAGAGATAGCCAAAGGGATCCAAATTGTCCAGTCGCTTTCCCCGGTTCCGTCCGAACCGCCACTATCTGGCAAAAGGTCGGTTCGGCCGGTTCCACCGGTTCAAGAATATGATATAGAGGAGTTTTATGAACCAGAGGAGGGGGAGGATGATTATGAACAGGGTGAATGTGATTTTGAAAGTCTGGGTGTGACCATTGAACCGGACATCTCCCCAGACAGACCTTTAGGAGAGTCTCCCCCTAGGCTTTCTGAGTCCCCTTCTCATTTCTGTTTTATAAAAAGTTGCTGAAACCCTCCAGCTCCCTTTGGAGAAGCTGTGGATGAGAAGAGGAGCCTGACTTTGTGGAGATGATGGATATCCCAGAGTCCAGGAAATTGTCTATTCCTTTACATAAATCCTTCAGAAACAAACAATAAAAATGTTAAAGTTCCTAATTCTGTGCCTCCTGTGGATAAAAAGATGGACAGGAGGTACACCTTGTCAGAGTCCTGATACAGAATTTCTTTCACAGCAATGCAGCCATGTTGGAGTAGTTCAGGCTGCAGCCTGTGATAAGGCTAATATTCCCTGGCTTCGCATCCTCCTGACAAGGACTCCAGGAAGATTGATGCCATGGCAAAAAAAACAATACATGGCAGCGTCCTTGGGACTCAGACAGGCAAATTATATGGCCTATGTTGCAAGACACCAGAAATCTAGATGGGACATTGTCATGGCCTTAGCCAAACAGGCCCCTGGCCAGCTTGCCAAGGAGCTGGAACAGGTGGCTGCTGATGGTATTGAGGCATCTAAGGTGCAATTCCATGCTGCAGTGGATTCTAATGATGTATCCTCTATAGTCATGGCTACATCTGTGGCTTTTCGTAGATTGGCTTGGCTCAGGTGTACTAGTCTGTCACAGGATACCCAGGCTAAGGCCATGGATTTTCCTGTGGTGGGAAATTCTCTGGGGAGCAGACAGAGAATTATATGAAGAAAATGGATGAATATAGAACCACTTATAGGAGTGCACAAGCCAAGGAACGCAAGCCACTCCTCAGAGGCAGCCCCAGGGGTAGAGGCAGGCCTTTTCACAGGCCTTTTACCAAACCCAGGCCTCCTCTTCAGCTTACGTTCAGAGGGGGTTCTTCAGAGGGAGAGGCAGACAGGGTATGAGCAGGCCTGCTCCCACCCCTCAGCCTAAAGCCCCTACCAAACAGGCACCATGATGGGATGCCCAGGGCCGATTCTCCATTACCTGTAGGAGGCAGGCTGGCTTACTTCGTCCAGGACTGGGAGTCTAACTTCAGACAAGTGGGTCCTGGAAGTAGTAAGCCAGGGTCTGGTTCTCAGCTTCAAAAAATTTCCAAGGATGAGAATCAGATCTTTTCCACCTGCAAATCCTCTAGAGACTCTTCCTTTGAAAACAGAAGTCTCAACCCTCCTGGCTCTCAGAGCTGTAGAAAGGGTTTCTCCCCTACACCAGGGCAAGGGACTGTACTCCAGGTACTTCCTTACCTCAAAAAAGATAGGAGAATGGCGGCCCATCCTAGACCTAAGATATCTGAACAAGCACCTTTTAAAACCAAAGTTCAAAATGGTGACTCTGGGAATGATTTTACCCTCCCTAAGGCCAGGGGACTGGCTAGCTTCCCTGGAGCTCAAGGATGCCTACTTCCATGTTCTTATCAAGCTCCCACGAAAGTACCTCAGATTCGAACTGCCCTCAGGCCATTATCAGTTCAGAGCAATGCCCTTCGGTCTTACCTCTGCCCTAAGGGTATTCACAAAATGCCTGGTTAGCAGTTGCTCATTTAAGAAGGCAAAGATTGCCATCTTTCCCTACCTAGATGACTGGCTCATTGTGGGTCAGTCTCCAGACCAGGTCAAATCACACCTGCAGGTTACCCAGCAGCTGCTTACCTCTCTAGGCTTTCTTCTCAATCTTCCAAAGTCAGTTTTAGAACCTGTCCAGGTACTCACCTTCATAGGCGCAGAACTGGACACAAAGCAGGCCAGAGCCTTCCTTCCCCTAGAAAGGGTCAGGACCCTGGTGGCCCTGGCCTCCTCCTTCACCCTGCAGGTCTCTCGACCAGCAAGGCATTTTCTACAGCTCCTAGGACACATGGCTGCTTCCACAGCCGTAGTGCAAGGAGCAAGATTTCAGATGAGGGACATTCAGTTCCATTTGAGAGCCTTTTGGTCTCAAAGAAGAGATCCCCTATCCAAGTTGATCCCAGTAACTCAAACCCTGATCCAGGCCCTTCAGTGGTGGCAGGATCAGAGCAATCTGAGACAAGGGGTTCCTTTCATCCCTCTATCTCACTCCTTGACCCTTACTACAGATGCATCCCTTTTGGGATGGGGAGCTCACATGGGTGACCTCTCCACCCAGGGATTGTGGTCCCCTCAGGAATCTCTGCTCCACATCAATCTGTTGGAACTCAGAGCTGTTTTTCTAGCACTTCAGGTTTTTTATGCATCTGTTCAGAACAAAGTGGTACAGGTCAGAACAGACAACACCACTACAATGTGGTACATCAACAAACAAGGGGGCACTCGGTCTTCAGCCTTGTGCACCTAGGCAATGAAGTTGTGGTCTCTGGCTTATTCCCTGAACACCTCCCTCATAGCAGTTCACCTCCCAGGCAAGGACAATGTCCTGGCAGATGCTCTCAGCAGGATTTCCCAGGGCCATCATGAATGGTCATTGGATCCTCGAGTACTGGGGATAGTTTTTGCCAGGTAGGGCACCCTCAGATAGATCTTTTGCAGCCCCAGACAATCATCAACTTCCACTTTTTGTTGCAGGCCCCCAGTGTTGGGCTCAGTCCCCCTGGATGCCTTCCTCCTCGATTGGGAAGGGAAGTTTCTCTATGCCTTCCCCCCCTTCCCTCTCCTGTTCAAGGTGCTAGTCAAAATCAGATCTCAGCCCTGCAAGATGATTCTGATTGCTCCAGATTGGGCCAGACAGCCCTGGTACCCTCTCCTTCTGTCCTTAGCAGTCCATCTTCCCCTGTGTCTCCCCAGGAACCACAATTTGTTAACCTGTGCCCAGGGGAGAGTTTGGTATCCGAATCTCAAATCCCTCAACCTCAAGGCCTGGCTCTTGAGGAGTTAGAGTTGCTGACCTACACCTTTCTCAGGTGTTCTCGAAGTGAAAGCTTCTAGGAAGCCTTCCACTAGGGCTACTTATAACTCTCAATGGAAAGGTTTTCCATATGGTGCTCTGGAAGCATATTTCCCCGGAATCTGCTGATTTGCCCACTGTTTTGGACTATATGGTCCATCTTAATTCTTTGGGACTGAGACCAGCTACCCTGAAAGTGCATTTGGCAGCTGTCTCTGCTTTTATTTCAGCTGGGAAGCCCTCTCCTCTCTCTGCTCACCCTGTATTTTCCAAGTTTTTCAAGGGTTTGCTTCATACCAATCCACCATTCAGGGACCCTGCCCCTGCCTGGTATCTTAATGTTTGCATTGCTCAGCTGATGCAAACCCCCTTTGAACCTCTGTCTTGACAGAGCTTAAGTACTTGACTTGGAAAACTGTGTTTCTGTATGCATCACTTCTGCCAGGCGCGCAGTGAGTTTGCAAGCTGTCAGTGGAGACTGACTTTATTTCCTTTCACAAGGATAAGGTAGTCCTCAGGACTAACAGGAAGTTTTTGCCTAAGGTGGTTTCAGATTTCCACCTTAATCAATATATTTCTCTTCCAGTGTTCTTCACTGACCATTCCTCCTCTGGTGAGAGGAGGCTGCACAGCTTTAGATGTTAAGAGGGCCCTTTATTACTACATAGAGCGTACCAAGGGTCACAGGTTTGACTCCCTCCAACTCTTTCTCACTTATGGTGAGGTTGGGAAAGGGAAACCTGCCACTAAGAGATCCATTGCCAGGTGGATTGTCTCTTGTATACAATTTTGCTATCAAAAACTGGGTAAGGTTCCCCCTTCAGGCCTGAGGGCTCACTCTACCAGAGGTACAGCTGCATCCCCTAGCTGCGGCCAGGGACATCTCTATTTTAGAGATATGTCAAGCAGCTACTTGGAAAACAGTACATACTTTCACTAAACATTACTCCTTGGACATTCAGGCCAGGATGGATGCTCGATTTGGCACAGCTGTGCTTCAGAGCCTATTTCCTAAGTAGGTTCTGTCCCTCCTCCATGGAGGTACTGCTGTGTAGTCTGCAATTGTCATAATATAGCAAGACTTCATGTTGTTTGAAGAAAAAATTACTCACCTTAGTAATGTTGTTTCTTCTAATGGAGTCTTGCTATATTATGACCTCCCCCCCCAGCCTGCCCCTCTCAGAACTTTTACTTTAGGGATGGAGTGATCAGTCCAGTGTTGGCACTTATTGATGCCCACCTTGTGTTTTACACCCCTTCTTTTTGGGGTGTTTGGGTGCTGTGTTTTATTTTATCTTATCTTATTGTCCGGTCCCCTGACTTGAGTCTTGGTGTTGGGACCAGGAAAATATGTTAATACTTAAGTAGCCAGTTGGCTAGTGTAGGTTACAGCTTCCACACAGAACCTTAGTGAGTTTTGCTCGTAAAGATCTGACAGTTTCAGTTTGAAATGATCCAGACAGAGCTTCTCTAACCGAGCTCGCGCTCTAAGTTCCATGCATGGCATGGAAGTTAACTCTTTCACCTCCAGAGCAGTTCTAAGGCTGGGACAAACTGCAATTGTCATAATATAGCAAGACTCCATTAGAAGAAACAACATTACTAAGGTGAGTAATTTTTTCTTTCTTCTCTGTCTTGCTCCTCCCCCTATCTGGTCAGCATCAGCTTCACATATAGATCTCATATGATATTGCTGACTAATAATTACTAATATTAATCTTCTGCTTTTTTCCTGAAAAGATATAACATGATCCCATCCAAAAAAGATTGAATGTGACCCCAATAAGCAGATTTTGTTTTAAGCTGTTTTTATTTTCTTGTTGTTACGCACTAAATAATTCCGTTAAAGTGCTAGTAGGTACAGTGCTGTTGTAACTAAAATAACGGTCAGGCTCTGCTGTTAATTAACAGGTGGCACTCTGCATGTCTCATCCTCATCACATTATTTGACCAATGATAAAGCAGAATTGCAGGCAGCTTCTTCAAGCATAGAAACATAGAAAATGCTTCCCTTCCCCCTTGCTCTCCCTCCTGAAACAGACCCTAAATCCTGCCCTTCCCCCTCACCCAGCTCTTCTTTTCTTTGCTTCCAGAGCCAGAACTCTCCATCACTATCAACAAGTGAACAAGAGGCCATAGTGTGAGCCTCAGCACAGTTGATTGAACACTATTTACATAACCATTCTAAAGAAAAAAAAAACATTTTTTACATTATTCTTTTGGGCTTTCTAAATACAAGGCTACTAGTTAGAAATCAATTAGTCTATTTCTGTGGAAGGTAAATGCAGGAACCAATCAAACAAGGGGCAATTGTGCAGCCAGCAAAAAAAAAAAGGGGTTATACAGTACCACTTGGACACAACATAATTTATAAAAAGTTGATTTTGCTCAATCTTAGGTAATCAAGTAGGGTTACTTGTGCATACTTTTGTATTTCTCCACACTTTTACTTTGAAAATGTGTAAAAAGAAATATGAAAAAATGACGCTTGCCTTTTTGCAAAGGTCTTGACCTCCCATAAAGGGAATGGCTTAAAACATATTTGGGAATCATTCAAGAGTTATCCCAAGGTCAAGATTTAGTAAATGTGTTTTAATAATAGAAGTTACCAAAGAGGACATAATAAAAGAAAAATCAGTGCTGCAGCATAGATGCCTAAAAGTTTCACAGACAACCTTGTTTGTGTACCAGTTTTTCCTACTGTGTGTGAGCATTGATCTTCCTGGACTAAGTCTCCATCACTCATTCACACTATTGGGATAGCACCGGAGGTGCTAGGACCAAGTGGGAGCCAGCATTTTTCAGAACGGTCGGCACCTAGACAGGACCATGCATGTGTGGCATCACGAGCCTAGCTCACGCCTGTGTAGGCTATCTCGGCGTCGACCTCCAACTGCCTCAGTTCCTTTTCTCCCACCGTTGAGTGCACTTGGATGTTGCCATCGCTCGTCTGCTGGAGTCAGTTTTCGTCTATACAACAGCAGCTTTTAGTGTTTAATTTAACATTTTAGTAGTATTAATTTCGTATTTTACAAACAAGAAAAGAAGATTATGAAGAAGAAAAAGAAATTCTCACCTGCCATCAACGGAGTCATCCTTAGACAGTAGCGGTGATGGTAGGAAGACTTCATTTGAAAGTTGCTATGGCAGAGAGGCTGTGTCCAATCCACTGCCTTTTGATAAATGGGGAGGGGGGTCTGACTATGGATAGTCCTGTGTTCTGGGAGAGGACAGTCCACCGAGGCATAAATTAGCAGTTCTGGGGATCCGGCTCTGCTTAACCTTGAGCTCTTCTTCCTCATTGGGGGAAGAAGAATTGATGCCACTCAAAGTTGCCCTCTGGTATGTCTGCACGAGGATTATTAGTCGGGAGGGGCGATAGGCCTGAACCGACTTTGGTGGGTTCCCTTTGGCCCTGCTCCTAACGGCTGCATTCTTCAATTCCGGACTTCATCTCTGTCCTCGTTGGAGCTCTGGTGGGCAGTTTCACCTCTGGGCCGCTCCTGTGGAGTTGGGAGTTCGACTTCTATCCAGTTTTCCTGGCCACTGTTCCTGATTTCAGGGCCTCTGGGCCTCAGAGCCACTGGACTGGGGCTGGGTCAATTGGATCAGGATGAGCACAGTGCCCTCTTGGTGTCTTCACCATCATGTCAACCCCTCGACCTCTCTTTCCATGCAGGAGCCAGCATGGGCACCACCTTTTTCCTTCTCCCCTTCTTCTCAGGATTCTCCATTGGCATTCCCACGGTGGTGTTGTCCTGGTGCCATGCCCGATGCCATGGGTGGCACTGCAGGTCTGGTGCCATGGCTGCTGGTTTTGGTGTCAGTGCTGTGCGTTGCACTGCTGGTGTTTGGGTCGGCGCTGGGAGTCTGCACCATGGGTCAGCACCGTGGTCAGTACCATGGCTCGGCACCATCACCCTGTGCAGTGCCACAGGTGCTGTTGTTGGTGCCATTGGTTGCTGGCACTGCTGGCGGTGCCACTGGTGTCTCACAGTGCCGCGAGCACCCACGGGTGGTTCTGAGCAGTAGTTCCTCAGTGATGGGGTCCACCATATTATTCAGACTGCATCCATGGACCATACACCTCTGCGTCTAAACTCTTTCAGTTGTCAAGACAATTACACTCTGTGGAACATTCTAATTCAATGGTAGGGAGCCACTCAAACTCTTCCACTCCTTTGATAGGGATATATAGCCCCCTTCTGATACTGCCCCTTCGGTGGCTTCTTCGGCAGGTGGTTAACATCTCTTCAGCTGCGATTATTAGCCCGGTCACAATTTCAATTATGGACACTCAGGCTCCTCCTGCCCCTCAGGGATGACATCTTTGTCATTTTTGTATCAGGCAATCCTTGTGAGATAGTAGCCTGAAACCTTGTCAGGCTCAGACTAATGGTAAAAAAAAAAAAAAAAAAGTTACTATTATCACAGCACAGGACCTAGCTGAAATTACCCGATACCACACTTTTGGATCTGGTCAGGTCCCACCTCAGCCCCTGAAGTGGTCATCTTTAAACTATGGTAAAGAGTACCTGACTTCTACCCCAAGGGGAGTCCGATCCAGTGGAGGTATGGGTCATCTCTTTTCTCCATGACAGCTTTCTCTTATTCTGAGATATTTCTTAGACCTAGGTGACTGCCCAGTCTGCTGTTCCCCCTTTTTCTAATCAGGCTTTCTTCTCTTGATCAGAGCCTCGCAGCCACAGAAGTGACTCTTCAGCGAGTCGGAACTTAGGTTACTACTTCCTTGCTTGCTTCAACTTAACAGACGACATACTCCTTTCTAGACTGTAGGTCAAGTAGGTCTTTTTCTGAGATGGCTTCTCAAATACTCACACCTTTGGTTCCTGCGCACTGGTTCCGTGCCCGTCACACATGAAGCTATCCTCTCTGAGTGCGTGATGGAGCTGTGATGTTTGTTTTTTCAGCAAAGCAAACTAGAGTCCTTCCTACTCCCTTCAGGGAGGCCGGAGTGAGTGGTGCCTCACCGCATTGAGTCACTTCTACCACTATTCAGTCACTTTCAATAAATGGGTTAGCCCTAACTTGGTCCTGCTGTGTCCCTCCTCGACGCACATCTGCCTCTGTTTGCCTTAGAAATGCAGCCCGTTTTTTTCTGTCTGAATATTTTTTCCGCAGTGGACATGTCCTCCTGTACACTTTTTCTTTCTTCCCCGAGTTCAGAGACTGCTAATACAGTAGTACACACAGGGGCAGGATGATTCCTTTTTGGAATATGCAGTGGGTAGGATCTGGTTCTACTAGATCACCACAAGAGGCTTCTAAGTCGTGCTCGGCCTTCCATCAGGAAGGTTTCAGCGACTAAGTGGAAACCATTCTCCTTGATGGGTTAACCTCACTTGGACCTTTTTTGCTCACCAAGTAAGGGGTTTAAGTGCTCCTGGACCTGTTGCTTGCAGGTCAGCCATACTTGGTAGTGGGGGGGTCCATCTGTGCTTTTTGGTCTACCTTGAACCAGTAGACTTTACCTCCGGTTCTCGCTGCTCTCCTAGAGTGGTTGCAGCTTCCTGGCAGAGTTTGATTTTGTGTCCATTGCAGTCGTCTGCAAAGTGGTGAGTTACAACTCAAGCGCTTATCTTGTAAGCACTATATTCTAGATGTTGTTTCCAAGACAGCTCTTTTTATTAGCAGGACAGTCCTTGACCATCCTTTCTGAGTGAACCCTATCTCCTCCACCCTACTCAGGGTTGTTGATTTTAGCTTGGTACTCTTCCAATAGTGTGAATGAGTGATGGAGACTTAGTCCAGGAAGATATGGAAATTACATACTTACCATAATTGTTGATCTTCTTGGACAGTCTCCGTCACTCATTCACCTCCACCCCCCATCCCTTGGGTTCACTCATTTTCTTTCTTGGTCTTCATGATCCTATGGTTCAGGCTGTGAAGACATTGTTCTTTGACCCTACTTGCAAGGGCCATCTGGGCCCTCTCATGCCCAGAAACTCAGGATAAGTTATTTTCATTAGTTATGCTGCACCTCCTCAGTCGAAAAGGTACTGAGGCAGGTGGACGGTCGACGCTGAGATAGCCTACACAGGCGCGAGCTAGTCTCACGGTGCCACGCATGCATAGTCCTGTCTTGGCACCAACCCTTCTGAAAAATGTTGGCTCTCGCTTGATTCTAGAGCCTCCGGCACTATCCCAATAGTGTGAATGAGTGATGGAGACTGTCCAAGAAGATCAACAATTACGGTAAGTATGTAATTTCCATTTTTCTTTTCTGTCTCACTTCTTTCCCCTATCTGGTCAGTGCCAAGAACTGCATAAGCATTAATGCATGACAGAGGAGTGCTCTACTAGGTAATTAATGCTTGGTTGGGGGGGGGTTGGGGCATGAGGCCGAAGGCCGAGTGCCTCCAACCACCAACCAGGCATTAATGCCCTAGTACAGCCCAACTTTGGAGTGCATAATTGTGCTTGTAACATGGCAAGCACTACAAAAATTAATCTCACACAACTGCATTTTGAAAGAAAGACATGTACATTTCTGCTGATTGCAGAATTTTTTAATGTGTGCAGTTGCTTTTCACAAACAGAACATTGTTTTATATTGTGGCTGCTGCATACTGCTGTACCACTAAAACATACAACATGCACAGCAGTAAGACATGGTAAGAAATGCTATATTGTTACATTTTACTAAAAACTACTTGTACTTTGGCAAAAGTCCTCGTAACTTGCTCATTTCCTTGCTATATGCGGATCATTGCATTTTGGGATTGGCCATTAACATACTCCACTCCAACATTGCCTATTGCAAACAAAACCCAGTGAGTATGGCTACAAATGACTTCAGTGGGCATATTTAATCCTCAGGACCATTTTACAATTCTCTCATTTACTGCACATCAGGTGTTTTCCTCCTTAGGTAATTGTTAGACATTTGTACTATCAGACACACCAGGACTTGGACTCTTGCTGCCAGGAGCAAAGTACTTGAAATGGACTGGGCCATTCATGGTAAAGTGGCTCAGGTTGAAGGGGCTCCAACTGACTGCATTTTGAACATCGGGAGGGGCACTGTGTTGAGGGTGTACATAACTTTCTTCCTTTGGTCTGCATGAACTGTAATTCTCATAGCGAGACAGTATATCAATTCCTTCTGATGTTTCTCCTGTGGGATGTTTTGGAGAGGTGGTTGCAGCCCCAAAGCCTAGCTTAGGAGAAAATGGACCTGTGTCACTGTTATTCTGTTTGGATGTCTCTGCTATGTTTTCCCTTGGGGACAGAATTACAGGCTCTGAACCTTTTTCTGGGGAGAACTGGTGAGGGGATGTGCTTTGCTTTGCTGGACCTCGGCCCAGTTTTGAGGGCTGCTTATCACAACATTGCTTCAAACACCATGAAGTCTTGCTATATTATAACAATAGCAGCAGTCAGCCACTGCAGCTGAACTGCCCCGGAGAGGAAGGAGTTAACGCCAGAAGATCTGGAGTTCTACAGCACGAGGGCGCTGTGCCCAAAGCTCTATCTGGCAGTTTCAAATGAAACTGTCAGATTCTTTACTCCGCTTCACTGAACAGTCGCTCCGGAGATCAGCTCCTTCAGCTCGGTTCATTCTCGGTTCAAGCGAGTATTTTTCGGTTCATTTGAACCGGCAAAAGTTATTATTTTTACCGCATTTCGGTTTTAAAGCTCTATCTGGTAACCGTAAGTACTAAAATTTAAGTCTGTGTGGAAAATTAATTATCGGTTCGGTTTTGAACCGATCGGTTGTTTTTTTTTTCTGCATTTTAAAAGTGTACAGTGGGTTTTAGAGTGCGGTTCCCGGTTCTTATCGGTTCTTTGATAGACTAGATTACCACTTTCTCTGGTCATCCTGAGAGGAGCACCAGTAGTTTCATCTGTGTCTGGTGATGGACATGATTTCCATGGATGTGAGACCAGTCTCTGAGAGCATTTGCACTGCCATGTTACTGATGGAATGGTTAGTGTACCTGATGCTCAATTCAGCATCAGCAGAAATCTGTGCCATTAGCTCCCCCAAGATAGTTCTTCCCCATGGGCTGTTTTGAAAACCATCATTCCTTTGTGTCAAGCACTTTCTGTGGAAACTTCAGGGGGTGCAAATAAAATGCTGGTGGTTTGTTGGGGCACCGGGCCACATACTCCTTAAAGATGGCCATAGGGCAATTGCTGCTGCCAGGCTGGGCATAGAGGACACCACGAAGAGCTTGCTTGTTGCCTTCTGAAATCTGGTTGTGGTTTTTAGTCTTTTTATTGAAGGCAACTGTGATAAATTCAATGCCCGCATCATCAGTTTCAATTTTGAAGGAGTCATGCATTAGCATGCGCTGCCCCTCTCTCCCACATCTTGCTAACCCCGATTGAATTTTGAACTACACTCTCCTTATTAGGCCGTGAGCAGTTACAGGGTTCAACGTGGCACACAAACGTATTTTTTCAAGGTCGGAGGGGGAGATGCGAGGGTGGTGGGATGCAGTGTCTTAACCAGCCTGTCTGTATTCCTTTAAGATGGCTAAGCACACATTATTGGAATAGGTAAATTCGGGGTCTGCAGCTATGCTGATATTTCTATTTACCTCTACAGAATTAATATACTTATTCAAGCCAACCCTTAATCCAGTGAATGAACTGATACTATACTGTTTCCCCTCCTCCATCCTAACTAAACCATAGAAATTTCTGAGAAGGGAAGCAAGTTTGGGAATGGGCAAAGTGCTTATGTCAGTGGAGAGGTTGTTGGCTCTCAACCAGTCTGAAAATGCGTTGCAGGCCCAATACATATTTTTTTGCATATTGGCTTCGCATTTTCTCCCCTCAAGCTCATCAAGCTCTTTCTGGCTTAGTTGAATGTGTCTCCGGCCACCACTAACCTTAGCAGTGCTTGTTGCAGGCTCAACATGCTTAGTGTTACTTTTTTTCCAGACATGCTTGTGGGGCCTTTAAGACCGGTGGTGTAGCCTACTGGGATACAGTGCATGTGGATAGTTCCATCTTATGGATTTCAAAGACTCCAGGGACATCCACCCTGGATATGATGCCACCAGGACCACACAAATCAAATGTACTCCTGAATTCAGGTACCCGATTGAGATTCTTCAGTTCTGAATAATTTTTTACTCCGATTAGCACTGTAGTAATGCCACAATTCACAATCTGATAGGATGCAATGTTGACCACTGGGCGGGTGGGTGGGAGGTAACTATTTCACATGCTTCTCAGCTAGTGATTTGACTATGGATGTTGACAATACTGAAAAATGAAACCGGCATTACTGGAGGATTATTGCCCACTTCATTTTGCATTACAGGTTGCCTTTCAACATATTAGAATCCTCTATTCATGGATCAGAAAAGTTGCTGTGTTATAATGTTAAATTAGGCATGACAAGATTTAAACAAGGTGGTCTAGTATTTCACTTAACTGATGTAGTGGTTTGCAAAAATGAGGCTTTTTAGAAATGCAATAGGAGTTATGCCAAAGAAATGTAAATATCTCTAAAAAGTATACAAGTTACACATAAACAACCAGTATGAGAGTTGTTCAGGACAAAAATACCTTTCCAATGACCCTATTCATTAAGCTGCACTAATTATATTTTTTAAACTGTGGCCATCTGATTACCTGAATTTTCATTTTTCTTCACAATTTTCAACTTTCAGATGGCTACATTTAAAAAAACTAATGAATTCAGATTAGTGACTACCCTCATTTGAAAGGTCATTTTGTTTTGAACAACCTTCACGTTGGTCATGCATTGGTAACTTGTATGCTTTCTGAGATATTTACATTTCTTTGGCATAACTCCTACTGTGTTCACTGAGAGAAAAAAAATGAGGTTGTTTGGAAGACCATATTTTACAAAATATAAAGAATTCAGATTAGTGAGCACCCTCATGCGAAAGGTCTTTTTGTTCTGAACAACTTTCATGCCGGTTGTTTTTGTGCACCTTGAATAATTTTAAAGATATTTAGATTTGCTTAGAATGTGTGCACATTTGTTCTCAGAGAAAAGCAGCTTGGAGTTCTGTGTACAACATTCTAAACAGAAAGAAGGGATTATTTCTTTAGCTGCCACAGTGATTTACACTTATGGAAGGATACACAGAAAAGTCCAAAAATGTATTCCACAGTATGCCATTTTCTAGCTAAAGCAAGATGGCTGTAGGCTCTGCCCACAGCCATAAAAAAAGGAAAATTGAAGTAATTAAACACACCCTTGATCAATTTTAGAGGTAACATGAGAATGATCTACTCATTAGTCCTCCATTTTAATTACTTTTTTCCATATATGTATCAGCTTTATCTATATGTGATGCCTAAATCTGGCTTTTTGTTATTATTTATAGCCATACTGTAACCAGAAGAAGAGATATCATTCTTGAAAAATTGGTTTACATTAAAATGACTGCAACACTGATAAAGACAAATTCAGAGGGTGAGATGAAAACTGTTCAAAAGTTTTTTGTTTCTTGTATATGAATATCTTTGTGGCCTTTACTGACAATGGCTTTAGGCTGTTTTCCCACTTAACTCCTTCCATCAGATAGCTGTTTCTGAATTATTGTGTGGCTTCACCCCGGAATGGTTTCAGGCTGTATATTAAATAATCACCACTTAGCAGTACAGTTTATTTGGTCCTACCTTAGTCTTGGAGTACCATGGTTAGAACTGAAAACTAACTGTGGATGTCCCTGTGAGTGGTCACTACAATCTGTGGAAGTTAAATAGTAGATAGTTAGTCACCCAATTCTGTCTTTAGCACAGACCTCCCCTCAGCTGTCTACATTTCCCTTTTTATGTTGGTTTGCACATGCACAAGCAACATCTTGTGGTAGTAGTACATTTCAGAAATGTTTCAGTGTTGTGGCCAATGCAATGGACACTTTAGTGGGTGGGTCCCTCAGCTGCCAATCAGTGAGCATGCTGGTGATGACAGCAGTTTCAAAGACAGCCAATACCTTGAAAGAAATCTGCCACTACAATTAGGTGCAGTTTCCTCATTGTTGCGGCAGATGACAAGACTCCGGCTGTGAGCATTACAGTGCACAGTAATGTGCATGGCTGGAGTTATCAGCAGAGTTTCATGTGCCTTTTCTGGTGAAACATATCAATAAGTAAAATAGCTGTGGCATGGCATTCCACAATGACGACTCCTGCCGCCTGAAACACACTCCCCAGAAAGCCGATATCGGTGTGCCCAATCCCCATATTGGCATCTTCCCCCATTATGTGGCACACTGGGAGCCCACCTGAACATACTGAAACATGGTGGCACCTGCGGCCCACCACACAGTCCCATAAAGCTGACATCGGGGGTGCCTAATCACCGTATTGGCATGTATCCCCCCCATTAATGTGGCACACTGGGAGCCCACCCCAGTGTGATGAAATAATTGTTTCTGACACTGGGATGCCCACTCCTGGTGTCAGATGTGCTGCCCTCCAACCCATCTATGTTCTTTGCCAACAACAGGGTTCCAATCCCCATGTTGGCAATGACATGTGCCCCCCCACTATTGTGGAACACTGGGAGCCCACCCCAGTTTGCCTAAATATTTTCCTGTAAAATAGAAAAACCATCATCCATAGTCTTTTTATTTTATTTAACCTGTAAAACAGAAAATGGTCCCCTGTGGTCTCCCGTCCCCTTCACCCAACCCACCCTCCCTCTGCATACCCACCTCCCTGCCCCACCCCTCACCCCATACTTACCTCCAGAGGTCAGAAGCAGTGATCTTCTGCAGTGCTGGACATGTCTGCACTCTTCAAAGGCCAACTGCAAACTGAAGAAATGATGGCGAGCTTTATAATGGGACTTAATGGGGGGGTTTCAACTAAGGTTGATATCTCAGCCATTTTTTTGAATTTTGGCTCAAAATTTTGAACATGGGGTTCTTGGTACCCCACCTCATGAACATGTCACTGTCATTTCATTAATCAGTTCTGAAAGGTGATTTTGCAGTCACTGTGCAGAATCACCTTTTAGGACCAATTAATGAAATGACAGTGCCACTTTTCATGAGGGGAGGTCCCAAAAAGCCCATGTTGCAAATTTGGTGAAAAAATTCCAAACAGTGACTGCGTTATAAGCATGCATTGCACAGTTTCTATGCACGTTTGTTACTTCACCATTTTTTAGTATTTTCACTCCAGATTTTCAACAGTGCCATTTTTTCACTCCTCCTTATGAATAGTATGGCTGTCATTTTTCACATTCTGCCCAAAATGTGTTGACGCACCTGTGGTGCAGAATGGCGCAGTCACTGTGGGAAATCAACTTGTGGGGCAGATTAACAAAATCACAGTGCCACTGTTCATGAGGAGAGGTCCAAAAATGCCC
Organism: Neoceratodus forsteri; assembly: GCA_016271365.2. Lineage (NCBI taxonomy): Eukaryota > Metazoa > Chordata > Ceratodontiformes > Ceratodontidae > Neoceratodus > Neoceratodus forsteri. The sequence goes on from CM057453.1 coordinate 1,193,262,609, forward strand.
ATGTTGAAAATCTGGTGAAAAAATTCAAAAAAATGATTGTATTACAGGTGTGAGTTGTGCAGTTTCTACACATATTCATAACTTCACCAAAATATTCATATTTTCACTCCAGATTTTCAACATTGTCATAATTTTCACACCACCTCATGAACAGTACAGCTGTTATTTTTCAAATCCTGCCCAAAATGTGTTTTTGCACCTTTGGTGGGTAACAAATTGATAGTGCCATTGTTCATGAGGTGGGTTCACAAAAAGCCCATATTGAAAATTTGGAGTGGAAATATCAACAAACGCCTGGAGCATCAGGGTTTCCAACCCTAATGCCCCACCCTGTAGAGACTGACAGGCATCGGGGGTGTGACTTAGGATTGTCGGCTGCAATGCTCACACCATTTCACCACCACCCTCATCCTGCAGCCAGTGACAGGCATTGAGGTGTGCCTTGGAGTCTTCGGCCCCAAAGATCACCCCTTTCTCCTATACTGCACCCATCTCGGTGTATTTCTTTATTGCATGGGGTGAGCATAAATTAGCAGTGTCAGTGGCTCAGCAGGTAGCACATTCACCTCTGAGGCTGGGAGATCAGAAGGCTGTGGGTTCTATCCCCACACCAGGCACTTGGGTTAATATCCCAATACTGACACTGCAGTGCAGCATGAGGGGGCTGCTGCACTCCTGAGGTGCCGTCTTTCAGATGAAACGTTAAACTGAGATCCCATCTGCCTGTCCTGGTGGTAGTTCAGGTGGATGTTAAAGATCCCATGGCACTTCTCAAAAAGAGTAGGGGAAGTTTCCCTGATGTCCTGGCCAAATTTCCCTCATTCACTAAAAATACCACCAACAGTTTAATCTGGTTCAAGGTCAGTTGACATTCATCTGTATCCCCTTCCCCCGGGTCGTGCCTGAAAATAGGCAGAATCTGTCTAGTGCACTTACCCGGTCAACAAAAACTAAATAAATAAATAAAGCCCGAAGACCCCAAGGCACACCGTGACACCTGTTGGTGTCTGCAAGGTAGGGTGAGGTGAAATGGCATAAGCGTCATTGCTGACGACTCAAAGGCATGCCCCCAATGCCTGTCAGTCTCTGCAGGGTGGGGATGGGGTTGGCATCAATTCAGTACTTCACTGCAATTCCTATTATGCATCTCTCTAACTCCTGCACTACCAATGCCAATGCCAGCAAGCAAACATTCGGCATTGACAAATGCTTGTTCCTCATGACTTCACTTAACCCCAGTCCCCTCCCAACACAACCTTTTAGTAGGATGCCTTGCAGCAAATTAAAAGGTTACATAATATCTCTTTCTCTCTCTCCCCCTCCCTCCCGTGGAGATCCTGTGCTCCGAGTACTGTTAGGTTGCTAATAGTAATCTTAAAGGGGGCTAGTCTCCAATGCATAAAGTGGCTATGCACCATAGATCTGGGGCACATAGCCACTCTTTGCCTGCCACTGCATCCTGCGACTGATTCACACAGGGGGTGCGGGACTGGCACGCACCCGATCCCCTGCCTGTGCAATAAAATCTGCGATGAGGGCAGGCCAGGGGGGCATGCCCATGCTTCACACCATGCTGGAATGCACAGAGCATTGGGATGCGGCCACCAGAAGCCGTGGGGATGTCGGGGCATGGACAGGCCCACCAATGTGCCAGCCCAGCCCACGGGATGCACATGGTGGGCTGGGGTGGATGACTGGACACCTGTCTGCCCAGATATTGCGGCCACTATTGCAGCCACCCACCGTTCATTGTGCCCCAGGGTGCAAGGAATCCAGTGGTGGACTGGGACAGGGTATCCCATTGAATGCCTGCCCGTGTCCATGGATGTGCCCCTGCACACACCTACGCACCATGGAGGTGGGGCCATGGAAGGGGTTTGCGTGGTGGCTGTGAATAAGGCCACTGCGCAGCGGTCCCCGGGTGTGGACCTACACATGTGGAATACATGCCCGTGGCTTGTTAATCCTGCGCCATGGAGAATAACCACCATTAATAACAAAATAAAGTGTTAATTAGCTTACTGGATTTCCTCACCCCTTAGTGACCAAGATGCAAAAAAAAGAACAGAAAAAAGAATAAGAAAATGCTAAAGAAAAAAGGCAGCAAGTTTTGTCTGGTAATCCTCTCTCACACATTGCCAACAGTGCCATACAGTATAACTGATGTCCCATCAGTGATTCATCAGAAAAAATCAGCTGTCTGTGTCAATCAAAACTCTACACCTCAGAAGAGAGCTTTTGGCTGTCCTGCCTCAAAAAGCAATATGCTCTTGTCACCTCTGGTTCCTCATTCAGGAATAAACCTGAAGTAACAAGTCTGACCTCAAATAGTAATACATTGCATGGTGGTACACATCAGTGCCAGCTTCACAGATGCAAATGACTGATGATAAGAATCTTTCTTTTTGTAAGCTGAGGTCATTATGTTTGGAGCTGTGAAACGAAAGCAGTTTGCTTCCTGTTTTTACAACAGGCACCAATACTTGTGAAAAATGTCAAAGGAAAGTCATAAATCATGGGTTCTAATCCACAGAAACCATCACGTTTTTGGTGGGGGGGAGAAAACAAGCAGGAAAATCCTGTGCTCCAAGCAGCCTGTGGTGCAGTGTCAAGTGGCCAGCCTCAAAGTCACAAATACAGGAAACCAAAGAATTGCATGCACTCACTAGAGAGGTATCTTGTTGTCAGGACTTTCTCCCCATAAATTTATTCAGCACAATGCGAGTGCAGTTCACTCATTTACAAAGCCAGGTGTATAAATCCACATTGGTGTAACAGTGAGTGCAGGCCTTTCAAACAACATGAAGTCTTGTTGTATTCTGACAATAGCAGTGAGTCCCAACCTTTCGAACTGCCCCGGAGATGAAAGAGTTAACTTTCCAAGCCAGGCATGGAACGCTGAGCTCGAGCTCGGTAGAGACTCTGTCTGTTGCTGTTTAAACTCAAACCATCAGATTCTTTACTCCGCCTCACTGAACAGTCGCTCCCGAGATTTCTCCTTCTGCTCGGTTCAATTTGTCAGTTAAAGTACCGCTTTTCTCGGTTTTCGACCAAATTTAAACCGTAACCTGACGGTTCAGTCTCTGTCTGTGGTATTGTGAGTACTAGATAGGTTATTTTTTGTCTATTCTGTGTGGAACTTGTAAACGGTTCATCGGTTCGGTTTGAACCGATCGAGTTGTTTAAAAAATCTTAAATTGTACTTTTAGAATGTGGTTACCGGTTCTTATCGGTTCTAAAAATGGATTTTATTATGTTTTTTTCCATGACCCATGACACGGTCAGGAACCGATAAGAGGGTCTTGCCTGGTGGATTGCCATAAAAGGGTAAGTTTGGTTAGGACTGGCACAATGTCTGAGAAACCCAAAGGAAAAACCGGACCCACTGGGTTTCAACACTGTAGTGTGTGTGGGAAGTCTTTGCCAAGGCTGACCCCCACACTGTGTTTATTGTCTGGGGTTTGACCACCTCAATGCAGACTGCCAGATTTGTAAAATTTCCTGCAGCTACCCTAGAAAAGAGAGTTGGTAGGCTCAGGGAAAGGGAGGCCAAAAAGTCCACTGAACCGGATGGCCAGCCCGGTTCGGTTCAAACCAAACCAGAAGGAGTGCCCTCTGACCAGGGCGAGACTTCTTCAGGCAAAAGGAGAGCCAATTCTGAGGAGTCGGTTCCTGCTAAAAGAACTAGAAAAGAAAAATCAGCTGGTGTGGAGCCAAAACTTTCCTCTCCAACCACTGAAGAAATAGCCAAAGCGATCAAAATTGTTCATTCGCTTTCCCCGGTTCCGACCGAACTGGCACTATCAGGCAGGCGCTTGGTTCGGCCGGTTCCACCTGTTCAAGAGTATGATTTAGAGGAATTTTATGAACCGGTGGAGGAGGAAGAGGAGTATGAGGAAAGTGAATGTGGTTTTGAAAGTCTGGATGTGCCTATTGACCCGGACATCTCCCCAGACAGACCTTCAGGAGTGTCTCCTCCTAGGCTTTCTGAATCCCCCTCCCATTTCATGTTTTATAAAAAAGTGGCTGAAACCCTCCAGCTTCCTATGGAAGAAGCTGTGGATGACCAGGAGGAGCCTGACTATGTAGAAATGATGGATATCCCAGAGTCTAGGAGACTATCTATTCCCTTGCACAAATCTTTTGGGAAACAGACATTTAAGATTTTAAAGACTCCTAACACTATACCTCCTGTGGATAAAAGAATGGACAAGAGGTATACATTGTCAGGCTCAGACACGGAGTTCCTTACACAACAATGCAGCCATGTTGGAGTAGTGCAGGCTGCAGCCTGTGATAAGGCAAACATTCCCTTGGCTTCACACACCCCGGATAAGGACTCCAGGAGGATTGATGCCATGGCAAAGAAACAGTACATGGCAGCATCCTTGGGACTCAGACAGGCCAATTATATGGCCTATACTGCTAGGTATCAAAAATCCAGATGGGACACTGTTATGGCTTTAGCAAAACAGGTCCCTGGCCAGCTTGCCAAGGAGCTGGAGCAGGTGGCTGCTGATGGTATTGAGGCATCCAAGGTGCAATTCCATGCTGCAGTAGACTCCAGTGATGTGTCATCTAGAGTCATGACTGCATCTGTGGTACTTCGAAGAATGGCTTGGCTCAGATGTACTAGCCTGTCACAGGATACCCAGACAAAGGCCTTGGATTTTCCTGTTGTAGGTAATTCTCTGTTTGGAGAGCAAACAGAGAATTACATGAAGAAAATGGATGAGTATAGGACCACCTATAGGAGTGTACAGGCCAAGGAAAGGCAGGCCACTCCTCAAAGGCAGCTTCCCAGGGGCAGGGAAAGGTCTTTTCATAGGCCTTTTTACCAAGCCCAGGCCTCCTTTTCTGCTTATGCCCAGAGGGGGTTCTTTAGAGGGAGAGGCAGACGGGGTACAAGCAGGCCTGCTTCCACCCCATCAGCCCAAAGCCCCTGCCAAATAGGCACCCTGATGGGGTTGCCAGGGCCGATTCTCAGCTACCTGTAGGGGGCAGGCTGGCTTACTTTCTCCAGGACTGGGAGTCTCTGACATCAGACAAATGGTTCCTGGAAGTAGTAAGCCAGGGACTGGTTCTCAGCTTCAAAAAGTTTCCAAAGATGAGAACCAGATCCTTTCCACTTGCAAATCCTTCAGAGGCACTTGCCTTAGAGGCAGAGGTCTCTTCCCTCCTAGCTCTCAGAGCTGTGGAAAGGGTTCCACCCCTACACCAGGGCAAAGGGTTGTACTCCAGGTACTTCCTTACCCCAAAAAGGACAGAAGAATGGCGGCCCATCCTGGATCTCAGATACTTAAACTAGCACCTTTTAAAACCAAAATTCAAAATGGTGACTCTGGGAATTATTCTACCCTCTCTAAGGCCAGGGGACTGGCTAGTGTCCCTGGACCTCAAGGATGCCTACTTCCATATTCTCATCAGAAGCTCCCATCGAAAGTACCTCAGGTTCGAGCTGCCCTCAGGCCATTACCAGTTCAGAGCAATGCCCTTTGGCCTCACCTCTGCTCCCAAGGGTATTCACAAAATGCCTGGCAGTGGTAGTTGCTTCTCTAAGAAGGCAAAGGATTGCCATGTTCCCTTACCTGGACGACTGGCTCATAGTAGGCCAGTCCCCAGACCAAGTCAAGTTACACTTACAGATAGCTCAGCAACTGCTCACTTCTTTGGGTTTCCTCCTGAATCTTTCAAAGTCAGTTCTAGAGCCTGTCCAGCTCCTCACCTTCATAGGCGCAGAGCTAGACACAGAAAAGGCCAGAGCCTTCCTTCCCCCTTGACAGGGCAAGGACCCTTGTCTCTCTGGCCTCCTCATTCACCCTGCAGGTGTCTCGACCAGCAAGGCATTTTCTACAGCTCCTGGGGCACATGGCTGCTTCTACAGCAGTAGTGCAGTGAGCAAGATTTCAGATAAGGGACATTCAGTTCCATTTGAGAGCCTTCTGGTCTCAAAGGAAGGACCCTCTGACCAAACTGATCCCAGTAACTCGAACCCTGATCCAGGCCCTACAGTGGTGGCAGGATCAGAACAATCTGAGACAAGGGGTTCCCTTTGTCACTCAGTCTCACTCTTCAATCCTTATTACAGATGCCTCCCTCTTGGGGTGGGGGGCCCACATGGGTGACCTGACCACCCAGGGGGTGTGGTCCCCTCAGGAATCTCTGCTCCACATCAATCTGTTGGAACTCAGAGCAGTATTTCTAACACTTCAAGCTTTTTCCAAATCTGTTCAGAACAAAGTTATTCAGGTCAGAACAGACAACACCCCCACAATGTGGTACATCAACAAGCAAGGAGGCACTAGGTCTACGGCCTTCTGCACCAAAGCAATGAAGTTGTGGTCTCTGGCTTACTCCCTGAACACCTCCCTCACACCACTTCCCCTCCCAGGCAAGGACAATGTCCTGGCAGATGCTCTCAGCAGGATTTCCCAGGGCCATCACGAATGGTCACTGGATCCCCTGGTCTTGGAGGTGATATTTTCCAGATGGGGCACCCCGCAGATAGATCTTTTTGCAGCCCCAGACAATCACCAACTTCCCCTTTTTTGCTGCAAGCCCCCAGTGTTGGGCTCAGTCACCCTGGATGCCTTAGTTCTCAATTGGGAAGGGAAGTTCCTGTATGCCTTTCCCCCCTTCCCTCTCCTGTTCAAAGTGCTAGTCAAAATCAGATCTCAACCCTGCAAGATGATCCTGATTGCTCCAGACTGGGCCAGACAGCCCTGGTATCCAGTCCTACTGTCCTTAGCAGTCCATCTTCCTCTGTGTCTTCCCAGGAATTACAACCTGTTAATCTGTGCCCAGGGGAGGGTTTGGTACCCAAACCTCAAATCTCTCAATCTCAAGGCCTGGTTCTTGAAGAGTTAGAGTTTGCAGATTTATACCTCTCCAAAGGTGTAATGGATATCCTGAAGGCTTCTAGGAAACCTTCCACCAGGGCTACTTATTATTCCAAATGGAAAATATTTTTCATATGGTGCTCTGGGAAGCATATTTCCCCAGAATCTGCTGATCTGCCCACAGTCCTTGATTTTATGGTCCATTTAAATAGCTTGGGGCTGAGACCAGCTACACTGAAGGTGCATCTGGCAGCTGTGTCTGCTTTTATTTCAGCAGGTAAGCCCTCTTCTCTTTCAGCTCACCCTGTATTCTTCAAGTTTTTCAAGGATTGCTTCACCAACCCCCATTCAGGGACCCTGCCCCTGCTTGGGACCTTAATGTTTGCATTGCTCAGCTTATGCAACCCTCTTTTGAGCCTTTGTCTTCAGCAGAGCTTAAGTACTTGACTTGGAAAACTGTTTCTGGTAGCCATCACTTCTGCCAGACTCATAAGTGAATTACAAGCTTTGTCAGTGGAGCCTGATTTTATCTACTTTCATAGAGATAAGGTGGTCCTCAGGACTAACAGGAAGTTTTTGCCTAAGGTGGTTTCAGATTTCCACCTTTATCAATCTATGTCTCTTCCTGTGTACTTCACTGACCATTCCTCCTCTGGCGAGAGGAGGCTGCACAGTTTAGATGTGAAAAGAGCCGTTAGCTACTACATAGAGCGTACCAAGGGTCACAGGTTTAACTCCCTCCAACTGTTCCTCACTTATGGTGAGGTTGGTAAAGGGAAACCTGCCACTAAAAGATCCATTGCCAGGTGGATTGTCTCTTGTATCCAATTTTGTTATGGAAAACTGGGTAAGGTTCCTCCCTCAGGCCTGAGGGCTCACTCTACCAGAGGTACAGCTGCTTTCTGGCTGCTACCAGGGCCATCCCTATTCTAGAGATATGTCAAGCAGCTACCTGGAAAACAGTTCACACTTTTACCAAGCATTACTCCCTGGACATCCAGGCTAGGAGTGATGCTCGGTTTGGCACAGCTGTGCTTCAGAGCCTATTTCCTAAGTAGGTTCTGTCCCTCCTCCATGGAGGTACTGCTTTGTAGTCTGCTATTGTCAGAATACAGCAAGACTTCATGTTGTTTGAAGAAAAAATTACTCACCTTAGTAATGTTGTTTCTTCTAATGGAGTCTTGCTGTATTCTGACCTCTCCCCCTGCCCCTCTCAGAACCTCTGTTTTTGGGATGTGGGTGGGCAGTGCAGTGTTGGCACTCAGTAGGTGCCCACCTTTTTGTTTTCACCCCTTTTTTTCTTGGGGTGAATTGGTGTTGTGTTTTTCATTTGTTGGGTCTCCTGACTTGAGTCTTTGTTTTGGGACCAAAAAAATGTGCTTTATGTTTAGTAGCCAGTTGGCTAGTGTAGGTTTACAGCTTCCACACAGGACCTTAGTGAGTTTAGCTAGTAAAGATCTGATGGTTTGAGTTTAAACAGCAACAGACAGAGTCTCAACCGAGCTCGAGCTCAGTGTTCCATGCCTGGCATGGAAAGTTAACTCTTTCATCTCCGGGGCAGTTCGAAGGTTGGGACTCACTGCTATTGTCAGAATACAGCAAGACTCCTTTAGAAGAAACAACATTACTAAGGTGAGTAATTTTTTATTACAAACCACAGGCCTCAAATATGTAGGTCGATCCTAGTTGCACCAGTGCCTCACTTAGGAGAGCTTCATCAGGGGACTGTTACACCAATGCAGATTTATACCCCCTGGCTTTGTAAATGAATAAACTGCCATCACATTTCATTAAATAAATCCTGTGAAAAGAGCTTTGTGAGTGGACCTTCATATCATTTATAGGGAATAAGTGACGAAATACCCCTCTGGTGAGTGCCTGCAAGTCTTTGGTCTCCTGGGTGGGGTAGAATACTGCAAAATATCTCCCAGTGAAGTTTTACTTTCTGATTGCAGCCTGCAGCACTTTGGAACCAAAAGTGACATCAGTGGAAATTTGAGTACCAAGCATCCGAGAGGTTGATGGAGGCCAGATGGTCACCTGATCAAACTGCCATGATTATTGAGGGGCAAAGCCCACATTTTGACTTTAGTTTGCCACACACATTTGTTCAAGATTTGAAGGTCTAAAATTAGGTGGAACCCCCCCACCCCACAACTCTGTTGGAACTATGAGGCAGATGGAGTAAAATCTCTGACCCCTCTGCAAAGGGGGCAGTAGCCTGATTGCTTTGATGTGGGATAAGGGGAACAGCATCTGATCCACTGCCTCCCCTTTCCTGGGATTGGTTTACACTAGGGACTGAAAGAACTGGGTTCCAAAAGGTAGAAGCCAGATTATTAAGGGGATCAAATATTTCATCTTACAATCCTCAGGGAGGTCATTCAACATCATGGTTACCCAATCACAGACTGCACGTGTCACAAAGAGGGGAGGCAGACACCACACTAATAGCTGAGTGAAGTAAGCCTGTCTACAAGCTGCATCTATTCTCTGGACATTGTCATCTGAGATAGTGTCTGCTCCATCAATAGTAATAGTGGTACGCTTGACAATATTAGAGACGGCCACGTCCATGATCGGTGGAGTCTTTCAATTTTTCAGCTATGCTTCCTGAAAAGGATTCCACTTTCTCCTCGATCAGAAGGAAGGTAAGCTGAGTAGAAAACTGAAATGGAACAGAGCAGGACTCAACATTCTTTAACCATTCACCTTCCTTTTCCTCGGACATATTGTCACCATTCTCCTTAGAATCTGTGAGATTTACTGGGATCTTATTGCCTGTAGAATTATTATTGTGTTCTGGCTACGTGCCGGAGCCAAGTCCTGGAATAAGTCTGGAAAAGCACTCCTATTATGGTCTGGTACATCTGCACACACCTGTTGCAAACCCCCTTGACCTGAGGGACTTTAAATGAGATTCGGATGTCTTCACAGGAGTGACACATGGTTCTTCATTGCATAAAATCACATTTAGAAGATAAAGGAGGGACTTATGTAACTCACGTCTGCTACTGCCAAGTGATAAGCCAGAAACACCTTCCTCTGTGCCCAGCAAGCTGGAGGGTGGGGGCTGAAAATTTGCTTTTCACTTACTAGTGCAGAATGGGCAGAATTGACCCGTAAGGGGACTGCCACATACTTTTAAAACATACTTTGTACTTTTTGAATGAAAATGGTCTGTGAAAAGCCATAGTGGCAGGCAAATATTTCCTCCTTGGTAGTGAAAAGTCCCTTGAAGCAAATAACTTCAGAGAGCAGAGTGCAGGTAACAAAACCAGTAAATGTGTAAAGACAGCAGTTCATGAAGCAAGCTACTTGACTGTGTCTGCAATGCAGGAGTGCAAAAAAGAGTTTGCATTTAAAAATTGGTAAGCAAATAGCCTCACAGACACTTTTAACTGGCACCAAGAGAACAGCATCAGTTTCAAACAACATGAAGTCTTGCTGTATTCTGTCTATTGCAGTTAGCCCCAGCACTTGAACTTCTGCAGAGAGGAAAGAGTTAAATTCTATGCAGGGCATAAAATGTTGAGCTCGCACTTGGTTCAAACCTCTGTCTGCTGCACTTTAAAGTGTAACCATCAGATTCAAACAACATGAAGTCTTGCTGTATTCTGACAATCTGCAGTTAGCCCTAGCCTTTAAACTGCCCCGGAGAGTATAGGGTTAATTTCCTATGCAGTGCATAGAACGTCGAGCTCGGTTGAGGTCTCTGTCTGCAGCACTTTGAAACCCCAACTGCCAGATTCTTTACTCCGCCTCACTTAACAGTCGCTCTGGAGATTTCTCCTTCAGCTCGGTTCAAAGTCAGTTAAAGTTGTCGGTTTTATTCCGCATTTAATTCCGCATTGTCAGTTCAGGCTCTGTCTGCGGTACCGTGAGTACTTATAGTTTCTCTGATTATTGTGGAAATTGTAAACTTGTATTTCGATCGGTTTGGCTGACCCGATCCCTTATATTGAATTCTTGTGTACTTTCTTAGTGTGTGGTTACTGGTCCTTATCGGTTTTAAAAAAAAACATGTTTTCAATGTTTTTTTTCCAATACTCATAACATGGTCAGAAACCGATAAAGGAGACTTGCCTGGGGGTTGCCGAAAAAAGGGTAAGTTTGGTTAAGTTGTCCACGTCTGAGAAACCCCCCAAAATAACAGGCCCACTGGGTTTCAACACTGCAGTGAGTGTTGGGAGGTCTTTGCTAAGGCCGATCCCCACACCATCTGTGTTTATTGTCTGGGGTTTGACCACCTCGATACAGACTGCCAAATTGGTAAAAACTTTCCTAAGTCTACCCTGGAAAAAAAATTAGGTAGACTTGGGGAAAAGGAAGCCGATAAGTCCGCTGACCCCGATGGCCAGCCCGGTTTGGTTCCGATCGAACCAGAAGGAGTGCCCTCTGACCAGGGCGATACTTCTTTGGGCAAGAGGAGAGCCGATCCTAAGGGATCGGTTCCTACAAAAAGAAAATACAAAGAAAAATGGACCGGTTCAGATCCAGAGGTTCATGTTCTGACCGCCGGGGAAATAGCCAGAGCGATTCGGATTGTTGAATCGCTTTGCCCGGTTCCGACCGATCTGGCGCCTTTTGGCAGGGGTTCGGTTCGATCGGTTCCCCCGGTTCAAGATTATACCCCTGAAGAATTTTATGAACCGAAGTTTGAGGAGGAGGGGGATTTTGAGGATGATGGTGGTGATGGTGAAAATCTGGATGTGCCTGTGGAACCGGACATCTCCCCAGACAGACCTTCTGGTGTTTCCCCTCCTAGGCCCTCTCAGTCCCCTCCCCACTATCTGCTTTACAGAAAAGTGGCTGAAACCCTCCAGCTTCCTATGGAGGAGGCTGTGGAGGATCCAGAGGAGCCGGATTTTGTTTAAATGATGGACATCCCAGAGTGCAGGAGACTGCCTGTTCCCCTTCAAAAGTCCTTTGGGAAGCAGACACAAAAAATCCTAAAGTCTCCTAATTCTGTACCTCCTGTTGACAGAAGGATGGATAAGAGGTACACCTTATCAGGCTCAGATACGGAGTTTTTATACCAGCAATGCAGCCATGTTGGGGTAGTGCAGGCTGCAGCCTGTGACAAGGCAAATATTCTCTTGGCTTCACCCCCCCCCCCGCTAGACAAAGACTCCAGGAAGATGGATGCCAAGGCTAAGAAACAGTACATAGCATCTTCCTTGGGACTCAGGCAGGCTAACTATATGGCCTATACAGCCAGGTACCAGAAGTCCAGGTGGGACACTGTACTGGCACTGGCTAAACAGGCCTCCCCCCAGCTGGCCAAGGAGCTGGAGGAGGTGGCTGCTGATGGGATTGAGGCATCAAAGGTACAATTTCATGCTGCTGTGGACTCCAATGATGTGTCATCAAGAGTCATTGCTACATCTGTGGCCCTTCCGGAGGATGGCTTGGCTCAGATGTACTAGCCTCTAACAGGACACCCAGGCTAAGGTCATGGATTTTCCTGTGGTGGGTAATTCTCTGGGGGAGCAGACAGAGAATTACATGAAGAAAATGGATGAGTACAGGACCACTTATAGGATTGCTCAGGCCAAGGAGAGGCAGGCAACTCCTCAAAGGCAGCAATCTAGGGGCAGGGGCAGGCCTTTTCATAGGCCCTTCTACCAAGCACAGGCCTCTTCTCCCTTTTCACAGAAGGGACTCTTCAGAGGGAGGAGAGGCAGAAGGGGAATGAGCAGGGCTGCATCCAGTCCGCAGCCTAAGGCCCCTACCAAGCAGACACCCTGATGGGTCTGCCCAGGTCGACTCTTCTGTCCCTATAGGGTGCAGGCTGGCTTACTTCGTCCAGGACTGGATGTCTGTTACTTCAGACAAGTGGGTCCTGGAAGTAGTAAGCCAGGGACTGGTGCTCAGCTTCAAAAAAGTTCGAAGATGAGAGCCAGATCTTTTCCACCTGCAGGTCTCTCTGAAACCCTTGCCCTAGAGGCAGAGGTTTCATCTCTTCTGGCCTTAAGAGCCATAGAGAGAGTTCCTACCCTTCACCGGGGCAAAGGTCTGTACTCCAGGTACTTCCTTACCCCAAAAAAGACAGGAGAGTGGCGACCCATCCTAGATCTAAGATACTTGAACAAACATCTTTTAAAACCAAGGTTCAAGATGGTGACTCTGTGAATAATTATTCCCTCTCTAAGGCCAGGGGACTGGCTAGCCTCCCTGAACCTCAAAGATGCCTACTTTCACATCCCTATCAGGTCCTCCGACAGAAAGTACCTCAGGTTCAAGTTGCCCTCAGACCATTATCAGTTCAAAGCAATTCCCTTTGGTCTAACATCAGCTCCAAGGGTTTTCACAAAGTGCCTGGCAGTAGTAGTTGCCTTTTTAAGAAGGCAAAAGATTTCCATTTTTCCATATCTGGATGACTGGCTCCTAGTGGGTCAGTCTCCAGACCAGGTCAAGTCAGACCTGCAAGTGACCCAGCAAAGTGCTCACTTCCCTGGGATTTCTTCTCAACCTTCCCAAGTCAGTTCTCGAACTGGTGCAGCTTCTTACCTTTATAGGGGCAGAGCTAGATACTGTCAATGCAAGAACCTTTCTTCCCCTGGAAAGGGCAAGAGTTCTTATAGAACTTGCTTCCTCCCTCAGCCTTCAGGTGTCCTGACCAGCAAGGCATTTGCTTCAACTCTTGGGCCACATAGCAGCTTCTACAGCAGTGGTCCAAGGGGCAAGATTCCAGATGAGGGACATTCAGTTCCATCTGAGAGCCTTTTGGTCCCAAAGAAAGGATCCTCTTACCAAACTGATTCCAGTGACTCAGACACTAATCCAAGCTCTTCAATGGTGGCAGGATCAGGACAATTTAAGGCAAGGGGTCCCATTTGTTACTTAGTCTCATTCGGTGGTTCTTACCACGGATGCTTCCCTTTTGGGGTGCGGAGCCCATCTGGGGAATTTCACAGCCCAGGGACTCTGGTCCCCTCAGAAACCCCTTCTTCACATCAATCTCCTAGAACTCAGGGAAGTTTTTCTGGCCCCGCAAGCTTTCTCTCAGTCAGTGCAGAACAAAGTGATCCAGGTCAGAACAGACAACACCACCACCATGTGGTACATCAACAAGCAGGAATGCACTCGGTCCACGGCCTTATGCATGGAAGCCATGAAATTGTGGTCCCTGGCTTATTCTCTGCAGACCTCTCTGATAGTAGTCCACCTTTCAGGGAAGGACAATGTGCTAGCAGATGCACTGAGCAGGATCTCCCAGGGCCACCACGAATGGACCCTGGACCCTCTGGTATTAGAAGTGATTTTCTCAAGGTGGGGCACTCCATAGATAGATCTCTTTGCAGCCCCAGACAATCACCAACTTCCTCTGTTTTGTTGCAGACCCCCGGTCTTGGGCTCAGTCCCTCTGGATGCTCTGATGTTGAACTGGGAAGGGAAATTTCTCTATGCCTTCCCTCCCTTTCTTCTACTGTTCAAGGTTCTGGTCAAAGTGAGGTCACAACCCTGCAAAGTGATTCAAACAACATGAAGTCTTGCTATATTATAGACATTAGCAGTTTGATCCAGCTCTAGAACTGCCCCAGAGTGAAATGGTTAAAACCATTCCAAAATAGAATGTTGGCACAAGAGCAGCTCTATCTGTGTCATTTCAAACTTGAACTGTCAGATTCTTTACTCCACCTCAGTGAACAGTCGCTCCGGAGATTTCTCCTTCTGCTCGGTTCATTTCTCAGTTTAAAAAGTGTTTTCTCAGTTGGATTTAACCGAGAATAGTTTTATTTTAACCGCAAAACCATTCGGTTCAAGCTCTATCTGTGGTAACCGTAAGTAAATGAAGGTTTTGTCTGTGTGGAACTTGTAAGTTATCGGTTCGGTTTTGAACCGATCAGTGGGTTTAAAACTCATTTAACACTAAAAGTTACTATTTTAGAGTGCGGTTCCCGGTTCTTATTGGTTCTAAAAAAAACGGATTTATTACGTTTTTTTCCAATACCCGTGACACGGTTAGGAACCGATAAGGGTGTCCTGCCTGGCACTGCCATTTAAAGGGCAAGTTTTTGGTTAGGCTGGCATTATGTCTGAGAAACCCAAAAGAAAACCCGGGCCCACTGGGTTTCAACACTGTGATGTTTGTGGGGAAGTCTTTGCCAAGGCTGACCCACACACCACATGTGTTTATTGTCTGGGGTTTGACCACCTCCAGTCAGACTGCCAGGTATGTAAGAATTTCCCTGCAGTCACCCTGGAAAAAAGATTGGGCAGGCTCAGGGAACGAGAGGCCAAAAAGTCCGCTGACCCGGATGGCCAGCCCAGTTCGGTGCCAACCGAACCAGAGGGAGTGCCCTCTGACCAGGGCCAGACTTCCTCTGGCAAAAGAAAAGCTGGTTCTGAGGAACCAATTCCAGTAAAGAAAACAAGAAAATCAGCAGGTCTGGAGTCCAAAATTCCTTCTCCAACTGCTGCAGAGATAGCAAAAGCCATACAAATTATAATATAGCAAGACTCCATTAGAAGAAACAACATTACTAAGGTGAGTAATTTTTTCTTCTGATTGCTCTAGATTGGAGCAGGCAGCCCTGGTATCCCCTCTTACTGTCCCTGGCAGTCCATCTTCCTCTGTCTCTTCCCAGGAATTACAACCTGTTAACCTCCTCTCAGGGGAGGATTTGGTACCCCAATCTTTGGTCCCTCAATCTCAAGGCATGACTCTTGAAGAGCTAGACTATGCAGATTTGCATATGTCCCAAGGGGTTCTAGATATTCTCAAAGCCTCTCAAAAGCCTGCCACTAGAAAGACTTATGACTCCAAATGGAAAAGATTCAGCATTTGGTGTTCCAAGAAGCATATATCCCCAGACACTGCTGAATTGCCTACAGTTCTGGATTATTTGGTCCATCTTAATGGTCTAGGCCTCAGGCCAGCTACTCTCAAGGTACACTTGTCAGCTGTTTCTGCTTTTCTGTCAGTGGGAAAGCCTTTCTCGCTGTCATCTCACCCTGTATTCTGCAAGTTTTTCAAGGGATTGCTTCATACCAATCCTCCCTTTAGGGATCCTGCCCCTGCCTAGGACTTAAATGCTTGCATTGCTCAACTTATGCAATCCCCCTTTGAGCCTATGTCTTCAGCAGAGCTTAAGTACTTGACTTGGAAAACTGTGTTCTTGGTAGCCATTACCTCTGCCAGGTGTATCAGTGAATTGCAAGTCCTGTCAATGGAACCTGAGGCTGATTTAATCTCCGTTCATAGGGATAAAGTGGTCCTTAGAACCAATAGAAGGTTCTTGCCCAAAGTGGTTTCAGACTTCCATTTAAACCAGTCTATGTCTCTCCCTGTTTTCTTCACTGATCATTCTTCCTCAGGAGAGAGGAGGCTACACAGTTTAGATGTCAAAAGAGCCCTTAGTTACTACATAGAGCGTACCAAGGGTCACAGGTTTGACTCCCTCAGTTGTTCCTCACTTGGAGAAGTGGGAAAGGGCAAACCTGCCACCAAAAGATCTATGCCAGGTGGATTGTGTCTTGTATGCAATTCTGCTATGAAAAACTGGAAAAAATACCACCCTCAGGCCTGAGGGCTCATTCCACAAGAGGTACGGCTGCTCCCTGGCTGTGGCCAGGGATATCCCTCTCCTAGAAATTTGTCAAGCAGCCACCTGGAAAACAGTCCATACCTTTACCAAGCATTGCTCTCTGGATATCCAGGCTAGGAGTGATGCTCGGTTTGGCATGGCAGTACTTCAGAGCCTATTTCCAAAGTAGGTTCTGTCCCTCCTCCTTGGAGGTACTGCTTGGTAGTCTGCAATTGTCAGGATACAGCAAGACTTCATGTTGTTTGAAGAAAAAATCACTCACCTTAGTAATTATATTTCTTCTAATGGAGTCTTGCTGTATTCTGACCTCCCTTCCTGACTCCCCTCTCAGAACCTGTTTTTGGGAAGTGGGTGGGGAGGTGCAGTGTTGCACCCAAGGGGTGTATTTGCTGGCACCCTTCTCCCTTTTTCTTTGGGTGCTTACTTATTTATTGTTATTTTTGGGTTTAGTTTTTGGGTTTCCTGACTTGAGTTTTCATTGGGAATCCAAAACGTTTCAGCCAATTGGCTAGTAGAATTTTTACAATTTCCACATAGAATTTTTAGTTTAGTTGGGCTCATAAGAATCTGACAGTCTGAGTTCAAATCACTCCAGACAGAGACTTCAACCAAGCTCGAGCTCAGCATTCCAGGCCCTGCATGGAAAGCTAACCCTTAGTTCTCTGGGGCAATTCAAAGGTTGGGAATCACTGCAATTGTCAGAATACAGCAAGACTCCATTAGAAGAAATATAATTACTAAGGTGAGTAATTTTTTCTTCTTTACTCTGCCTAACTGAACAGTCACTCCAGAGATTTCTCCTTTGCTCACGGTTCTCGGTCGGTTAAAGTCATCGGTTTTACTGATAAATTCTTGTTTTTTCTGTTCAGAGCTCTGTCTGTGGTACAATAAGTACATAGGTAGTGGACTAGATTTGAAGAAACGTGTGAAAATTGTAAACTTATTATTTAACTGGTTCGGCTGAACTGGTTGCTGTGTAGAACTTGTGTTTAATTGTTTATTTATTGTATGTCAATTCAACGTGTGGTACCGGTCCTTATCGGTTTAAAAAAAACACATGGTTATACACTTTTTTCAAATACCCATGACACGGTTAGAAACTGATAAGGGAGTCTTGCCTGGCTGAAGCTGAGTAAAGGGTAAGTTTTGTTGATTTAGGATGGCCACATCTGAGAAACCCGAAAGAAAAACCGGACCCACTGGGTTTCAACACTGCAGTGTGTGTGGGGAGACCTTTGCTAAGGCTGATCCCCACCCCACTTGTGTTTATTGTCTGGGGTTTGACCACCTCGATTCAGACTACCAAATTTGTAAGAATTTCCCTAAAGCCACCCTGGACAAAAGATTGGGCAGGCTTAGGGAAAAAGATGCCGAGAAGTCCACTGACCCGGACAGCCAGCCTGGTTCGGTTCCAACCGAACCAGAAGGAGTGCCCTCTGACCAGGGCGAGACTCCTTCGGGCAAAAGGATAGCTGATTCTGAGGGATCTGTTCCGTTGAAAAGAAAAAGAAAAGAAAAATCGGTTGGTCCGGATCCAGAACCACATCATCAGACCGCCGAGGAAATTGCCCGAGCGATTCGCATAGTGGAATCGCTTTGTTCGGTTCCGACCGATCGGGTGCTTTCTGGCAGGCATTCGGTTTCATCGGTTCCTCTGGTTCAAGATTATACCCCTGAAGATTTTTACGAACTGGACTTGGAGGGGGATGATGATTATGATGATGATGATGAAGGTGATGATGATGATGGAATAGAAGGTCTGGATGAGCCCATAGAATGGGACATCTCCCCAGACAGGCCTTCTGGTGTTTCCCCTCCTAGGGTCTCTGAGTCCCCTTACCACTTTATGTTCTACAGGAAAGTGGCAGAAACCCTCCAGCTCCCTATGGAAAAAGCTGTTGAGGAACAAGAGGAGCCTGACTATGTGGAGATGATGGACATCCCAGAGTCCAAAAGGTTGTCTGTTCTCCTTCACAAGTCTTTTGGGAAACAGACACAGAAGTTGTTAAAAACTCCAAATTCATTACCTCCTGTGAACAGACGGATGGACAAGAGGTACATGTTGTCAGGCTCAGGTACGGAGTATTTGTACCAGCAGTGCAGCCAAATTGGGGTCATGTAGGCTGCAGCCTATGATAAGGTTAACATTCCCGTGGCTTCACACACCCCCAGATAAAGACTCCAGGAAGTTGGATGTCATGGCAAAGAAGCAGTACGTGGCATCTTCTTTGGGACTCAGGCAGGCTAATTATATGGCCTATACAGAAATGTACCAGAAGTCCAGGTGGGACACTGTACTGGAATGGGCTAAGCAGGCCTCTCTCCAGCTGGCCAAGGAGCTGGGGGAGGTGGCTGCTGATGGGACTGAGGCATCGAAGATCTAATTTCATGCTGCTGTAGACTCCAATGATGTATTATCTAGAGTCATGGCTACATCTGTGGCTCTGTGGAGATTAGCTTGGCTCAGGTGCACTAGCCTATCTCAGGCTACCCAAGCTAAAGCTATGGATTTCCCTGTAGTTAATAATTCTCTGTTTGGGGAGCAGACAGAGAATTATATGAAGAAGATGAATGAATACAGGACCACCTACAACAGTGCACAGGCCAAGGAAAGGCAGGCAACTCCTCAAAGGCAGCAAGCTAGGGGCAGGGGCAAGCCTTTTCATAGGCCTTTCTACCAAGCACAGGCCTCCTCTCCTTTTTTCCAGAGGGGGTTCTTCAGTGGGAGAGGCAGAAGAAGGATGAGCAAGGCTGCATCCACCTCCCAGCCTAAGGCTTCTGTCAAGCTGACACCCTGATGTCTCAGCCCGGGTCGACTCCCCCATTCCTGTAGGAAGCAGGCTGGCTCACTACTTCCAGGACTGGAAGTCTGTTACCTCAGACAAGTGGGTCTTGGAGGTAGTAAGCCAGAGACTGGTTCTCAGCTTCAAAAAATTTCCAAAGCTGAGAGCCAGATCTTTTCCACCTGCAAACACCTCTGAAACTATTGCCCTAGAGCAGAGGTTTCATCTCTACTGGCCTTAAGGGCCATAGAGAGGGTTCCTACAATCCACAGGGGCAAAGTTATGTACTCCAGGTACTTCCTTACCCTGAAAAAAAATAGAGGAGTGGCAGCCCATCCTAGACTTAAGATACCTGAACAAACATCTGTTAAAGCCAAAGTTCAAAATGGTAACTCTGGGAATAATTCTTCTCTCTCTAAGGCCGGGGGACTGGCTAGCTTCCCTGGACCTAAAGGATGCCTACTTTCACATTCTCATCAGGTGCTCCCACAGAAAGTACCTCAGGTTCAAATTGCCTTCAGGCCATTACCAGTTCAGAGCAATGCTCTTAGGTCTAACATCAGCTCCAAATGCCTAGCAGTAGTAGTGGCATTCCTAAGGAGAAAAAAATGTCTCCTTATTCCTGTACCTGGACGACTGGCTCATAGTGGGTCAGTCCCCAAACCAAGTCAAGTCAGATTTGAAAGTGACCCAGCAAGTCCTCACTTCTCTAGGTTTCCTTCTCAATCTTCCCAAGTTAGTTCTCGAACTAGTGCAACTTTTGACCTTTATAGCGGTAGAACAGGACACTGTCAAAGCAAGAACATTTCTCCCCCGGTAAAGGTAAGGGCCATCATAGAATTGGCGTCTTCCTTCCACCTTCTGGTTTCTCAACCAGCAAGGCACTTCCTTCAGCTTTTGGGTCACATGGCAACTTCCAGTGCAGTGGTCCAAGGGGCCAGATTTCAGATGAGGGACATTCAGTTTCACCTGAGGGCCTTTTGGTCTCAGAAAAAAGACCATCTAACCAAACTTATTTCAGTAACTCATACCCTGATCCAGGCTCTTCAATGGTAGGAGGATCAGGACAATCTCAGGCAAGGAGTCCCATTCATCAATCAATCTCATTCAGTGGTTCTAACCACAGATGCTTCTCTCCGGGGGTGGGGAGCTCACCTGGGGAGTCTCACAGCCCAGGGAGTCTAGTCAACTCAGGAGTCTCTTTTCCACATCAATCTCCTGGAGCTCAGGGCAGTTTTGCTGGCCCTGCAAGCCTTCTCGGAATCAGTACAGAACAAGGTGGTTCAGGTCAGGACGGACAACACCACCACCATGTGGTATATCAACGAGCAAGGAGGCACTCGGTCTACGTCCTTGTGCATGGAAGCCATGAAATTATTGTCCCTAGCTTATTCTCTACAGACCTCTCTGGTAGCAGTCCACCTTCCAGGAAAGGACAATATGCTAGCAGATGTATTGAGCAGGATCTCCCTGGACCATCACGAATGGTCCCTGGATCCCCTGGTGTTAAAAGTGATTTTTTTCAAGGTGGGGCAATCCTGAGATAGATCTCTTTGCAGCCCCAGACAATCACCAACTTCCTCTCTTCTGTTGCAGACCCCCGGTTTTGGGCTCAGTCTCTCTGGATGCTCTGGTTCTGGATTGGGAAGGCAAATTCCTGTATGCCTTCCCTCCTTTTCCTCTACTGTCCAAGGTTCTGGTCAAGATAAGATCACAGTCTTGCAAAGTGATCCTCATTGCCCCGGACTGGGCCAGGCAGCCTTGGTATCCCCTGTTGCTGTCCCCAGCAAAGGATTGCTGCATACCAATTCCCCCTTTAGGGATTCTATTCCTGCTTGGGACCTTAATGTTTGCATTGCTCAGCTTATGCAACCCCCTTTTGAGCCTTTGTCTTCTGCAGAGCTTAAGTACTTGACGTGGAAAACTGTGTTCCTGGTAGCTATTACCTCTGCCAGACATATAAGTGAATTGCAAGCTCTGTCAGTGGAGCCTGATTTTATCTCATTCCATAGAGAGAAGGTGGTCCTTAGAACCGATAGGAGGTTCTTACCTAAAGTGGTTTCAGATTTTCATTTGAACCAATCCATGTCTCTCCCTGTATTCTTTACTGATCATTCTTCTTCAGGAGAGAGAAGATTATACAGTTTAGATGTTGAAAGGGCCCTTCGGTACTGCATTGAGCTTACTAAGGCATACAGGTTTGACTCCCTCCAGTTGTTCCTCACATATGGGGAGGTGGGGAAGGGCAGACCTGTCACTAAGAGAACTATTGCCAGGTGAATTGTCTCTTGTATACAATTCTGCTATGAGAAGCTAGGCAAAATTCCACCCTCAGGCCTGAGGGCTCATTCGACTAGAGGTACAGCTGCCTCCCTGGCTGCTGCCAGGGATATTCCCCTACTAGACATATGCAAAGTAGCCCCCTGGAAAACAGTCCATACATTCACCAAGCATTGCTCTCTGGATATCCAGGCTAGGAGTGATGCTCGGTTTGGTACCGCAGTACTGCAGAGCCTATTCCCAAAATAGGTTTGAATCCCTCCTCCATGGAGGTACTGCTTGGTAGTCTGCAATAGTCAGAATACAGTAAGACTTCACGTTGTTTGAAGAAAAAATTACTCACCTTAGTAATTGTGTTTCTTCTAATGGAGTCTTGCTGTATTCTTTCCTCCCTCCCTGCCTCCCCTGTTAGAACCTGTTTTTTGGGAAGTGGGCTGGCAGGTGCAGTGTTGCACCCTAGGGGTGCATTTGGGCACTCCCTCTTTTTAGAGAAGAGGAGTGGTTTAGGTTTATTTTAACAGTCATAAGTTGTTCACTACCTGATTTCTGATTTTTGATTTCTCGACATGAGTCTTTTGGGGATCCAAAATGTTTGGTTGCCATTTGGCTAGTAAAACTTTACAATTTCCACATAATGGGTTTAGTTAGTTAGTATTGGCTCATAAGAATCTGACAGTTACACTTTAAAGTGCAGCAAACAGAGGTCTGAACTGAGCACAAGCTCAATGTTCAATGCCCTGCATAGAATTTAACTCTTTCCTCTCCGGAGCATTTTCAAGTGCTGGGGCTAACTGCAATTGACAGAATACAGCAAGACTCCATTAGAAGAAACACAATTACTAAGGTGAGTAATTTTTTCTTACCTTGCTAATGGAAACAGCACAAAGAGTTGCAGGAGAAAAAAAAATGATGCAAGTGCATAGTTGTGTATATGAGCTCACAGCAGCGTCAAAGCTTGCTCTTATGTAATTAGAAAGAGAGCAAAACCAGTGCTAATGCTTGAAAAAGACTCTAAGAGATAAAACTAGTAGGAAGATTTAAGAATAGACAAAGAACACTAAATACAGCTAACTCTTATGCACAGAAGCTCAATTAGATAAAAAATAAGCACAATACTGGCTAAAGTGGGATCAAACCAAGCTACAGTTCAACACAATGGTAGGTTCACTTCATGTCAAAAAGGAATGAATTCCTCAGACATACCAGACCCCAGACTAAGGAAATCATACCAAATGTAACAAATAAGGTGTCCTACTTCTCTGATACCATTGTAACATTAAGTCTCTGTCCACACCGAAAATAAAAACTTGGTAACGGGAAACCATTACCACTCTTACCGTTTTGTCGCATCTATACCTAGTCAGAACCATGTTTTAACACAGATAGTGTCACATTCTCTAGAAGGAAAGTGTGTTAAAACACGCACTGTGGGATAGCTGATCGGTGTATTGTGTGCACCAGGAAGAGCAACAGTGGGAAACACAGATCGTACGCCTGTACAAACAGGTAACTTAAAATGTTTTTCTCTTAAAATGTTTCAAAACCATGCTTTAACCCCAATTATATGAGGGTTTACACATGGTTTTGAAACATGGTTCAATACCGTTACCAGTGTAGACGCAATCCGTGTTTCACGATTTTAAAATGTTACAAGTAGTCATACCTCTCAACCTCTTTTCTCATAAATCAGGGACAAACTTAAAAAAATCAGGGACAAAGACCCAAAATCAGGGACACACCTTAAAAATTGGTACTATTCACTTAGAATGCTGCTAGAATAAGTGGATTAGAGTAAGATGCATTTTCTGAAGAAGAACAAGTCTGTAACTTTAATGTTTGGCATTATTTTGTACTTTCAATCCCCACTGTTCTGTCACAAAAACACAAATTTTACGAGGGACAGAGGAAAATTCTGAGTCAAAATCAGGGACATCCCTGAAAATCAGGGACAGTTGAGAGGTATGCAAGTAGTCAGGGCTTCAGATATTTTTTTTTTTGGGGTGGAAGTCAAATACTTCCATGGCTTGAAATATGGAAGTCATTTCAGTTTTACTGAAGTCAAAATACTCCAGATGTCAATTTTTTGGAAGTCAGAATAATTCCATCCGACAAATTTTGCCAGTCAAAATACTTCCAGTCCCATACTTTTAGAAGTCAACTCATTAGCCTTCTGAATACGTCACTGTAATCCATGCTATAGCCACATAAATACATTCCTTAATGTTAGAAAATGAAAACAGTACAGTACTAATTTGCAGACATGGGTTTATTTCATGAATCGTTCTTGCAGTTCCATCAGCAAGGAACTTCATCATGCTAACCAGACCCCTCCGTTCTGCTAATGCAGGCCTATTGGCGATCCCTCTTATCCCATCTAAAACAATCTAAAACAATCTGGGGACAGAGCTTTTGAGGTTGCAGCCCCTATCTTTTGGAATTCCCTTCCAGGAAGTAGTCACTGGGCAGGCACTGTGGAGATTTTTAAAAGCCCACTGAAAATGTCGAGCAAGCCTTCTCTAGTTAGCTAGTGTAACGCTTGAATTGTTTCATCTTGCACTCTTGGTGTTTTAATATGTACAGTGCTCCGAGCCCTTGGGAAACAGCACTTTATAAATATAAGTGCCTTGCCCTTGCCTTAAAGAATTTGTTTACTAGCCCATCACAAAATGTACCAAAAGCTAGTGGACCAGTGCCAATTTCTGGCCTTAAAACAACCAGTCATAGGTCAGACAGGGCTAGAACTGCCTGTCATTTTAATGCACCCTCATCATGGGGGGGATGTTAAAAACATAAGGCAACGGGGCACTGCTGAGCAGCTGAGAGGAAGCAGCAAACTCCTGAAGCTCCCAGAGAAGAATTTAAAAAAACTATTAAAACTCAAACTTATTCTTTTCTAAAATACCAGAAGCTGCTCTAGTGTGCTTGGATTACCTGTAATTGACAAGATGGGCAAAACTAAAGGGGCTGGGGCTCCAGCTGGCAACTTTTTTGCTCCTAAAAAGCAGAACAAGGAGGAGAGGCCTGATCAGCGTGGAGAATGAGGGGACTCGACTGATAAGACACCAGAGGAGGCCTCACTAGCTTCCATACTTTCCACACTCCGGCAGCTTGTGAAAACAGTGCAGGACTTAGATAAAAAGTTTGATACTCTCACTCCGAGAGTCTCTACTCTGGAAACCAAAATGGAGCAATGTGAAGCTATTGTTCAATGCTCTGACTCTTCCATCCTAAAATCGACAGATGCCACTACTAAATTAATAAAAGAAAACTTGCACCTTCGTCAAAGGCTGGAGACAATTGAGAACCAGGCAAGAAAGCGCAATTTACAAGTTATCGGACTGACAGAGAATGCTGAAGGGGAGGACAGCCTGATCTTTGCCAGAACATTTTTTCCGGCCATACTGGGGCTTAACGAAGCTGAACCTACTCTATCCCTGGAAACGGCTTATAGAATTACCCCTTGAAGAGCTGCAGCAGACTCATCGACTCCTAGAACCTTCCTAATAGTGTGCACAGGAATTGGGGACAGAGATCAGGTTCTTGCAATTGCCCGGTGCCGTAGGGTCCTGAAATATGGCAAAGACGAAGTCATGCTGTTTTCAGACCTCTTTTTCAGCACCTGCCAACGTTGCAAGGCTTTTGGTGGGCTGAGGAGCTGGCTGCATCAACTTAAAGTGCAGCACCAGCTACTTCTCCCAGCTAAACTCCGGTTAATGTGGAATGGGCAACAGTATTTATTCAATGAACTGCAGAACGCTGGCAAGATGGTCCAGAAAATTGAATTGGAGCTGGAGGGAGTAGAAGAAGAGGAAGGAACCTCGTCTGATGGTGACTGATCATCTAAGGTATCTGGGTAAAGTAGACTCATGCTGTAGGGACTGGGCCTGTGGTAGTTAATGGCCTATCTCTGGAACTGAGAGCATCACATATAGACTGTTTATTTTGGACTTGAATCCAGATCCCGCTTTGTGATAAATGCAACTGTTAAGCTAATTTTGATTCATTTTACTACTTAACATGACGCCACTGGTCTTCACTCCTCTGGGGAAAATATATGTGGGCCCGTTATTACAGCGGGTTAAGTTCAGTTCCACTTGCATTTGGAATACATCATAAGAAAATGAGGGAGTTGTTATATCTAGTTCTTCTATTGCTGTTCTTTTCATGTTGGGAGTAAAAGGGGCCACTTGAGGGTTAAAACAAATATTCTACTTAACTACTGTTCAGTGCTGCTGGTGCTTTATAATGACTTAGGATATGTCTGGTAAAGGGGAAATGAATATTTAATTTCTCTGGGAGTTTTGGGTATAAGATTGGAATACATATATAAGTAGACTGAATTGGGGGAATCAGTAAGACTTTAGAGTCGCTTTGGTAAGAGGGAAAACCTATTTGCTCAATCTGTTAAGATTCCCTGTTGGTCTTCCTAGCTGCATGCTTTGGGTGAAATTATTCTGTATATATTTTCATTTTGGAATCCCCCCCATTTTGTACTGCAAAGGGGGTGTCGTACATAAGATCTTTATAAGAATATATTGTCTGTACTGTAAACTTTTATGCTATCCTCCTATGTGCAATTTTGCTTTGTAAGTTTTACTTGCAAAATCAAATAAATAAATAAATTCAAAACATAAGGCAACAAGTTTGGGGAAGGGGTCAAAACCATAAGGCAATAAGTGGAGGAAGGCTAGAGGGGGTCAGAGGCTGCTGCTAAAATTCTATAAAGGCAGTAAAGCACCACGGCCAATCACTATCATGACACATGGAAAATGCACTTTCTGGAAACACATGAAATTCACTGACACCTGACTAATTCATTAGATTGGCAGACTTAAATTTCACTCCATTATATTTACTGCACTATTTGTTTCACAGTTTATAAAAATACATAATTTTAAACCAACAGTAATCAGATAACAAGGTCACATTTTCAATGTTATGAATGAACTTAGGATTCGGAGCTTCCTCACTGCGATAGTGTCTAAACCAGTGATACTCAGTCCTGACCGGCTCAGGAGCCTCATGGGCAGTCAGTGTGTGTGTGTGTGTGTGTGTGTGTGTGTGCCAAGGAGCCACAACATACACGTCATACTTAATTGTGGCAAACACACGTCAAATGCACTTGCACTGCAGTGTAAACAAAAGAGTAGTTAATTTAAGTAATTAATTTAATAAACATTTATTTAATTGACTAAAAACAATTGCAAGTCTCACACTGAACATACTTTAAGTAACCCTCTGACTCTGTTATTACACAATGACAAGAAAGACTGCTGGGCTCTGTTATATCCCTGGGGCCAAACCCCTGATGTTATCCCACTGAACGTGACATGCCATTGTAGCCCACATCTGACATGACGTATCTCAAATTTGCCAGTAGTGAATCCTCAGAGTAAAACTGGGAAAAAACATAAATCCCTCATTCCCACAACATACAAACCCCCAAAAATCAATCCCCAAATCCTTTTTCTTTTATTTACTCCCCCCTTTCCACTCACACATATACAAAAAAAAAAGAGAGAAGTGAAACGCTGTCCTTGCAATCGGCTTCACAGCACTCCATGCAGTACTAGCAGTGTGAGAAAATAAATGCTCTCACCACTTTGCTTTAGACTCTAAACTCATTTGAGTCCAGAAGCTTAGTGGGGATTTTCCTGCAACTACAGCCGAGTTGAGTAACACCCCTTCGGATTGGAGTCAGGCAGTCGCATGTAGAACCGTACACACTGCACTCACGAGTGAGGTCTCTAGCCACCGTGGCTTCTGAAATCCCACTTACCTGAACCACTTTTGAGAACTCCTTGTAAACTCGCTTCTTCAGGTGTGCTGCCATGCCATATCTGCAACTCTTTAGATGCCAATCTCTCTCTCTCGTGCCTCCAGCAGCCGACATAGGGATAATAAAGCTACCAGTGTCTACCTTCAACCAGTCACGTTTGGTAATTTGGGCACAGTCTCGGAATGGGTCTATGGTGGGGGGGCGGGGGCAGAATTATTGGAGACAAAATTGCCATGGCAACTGCAGTGCTGGCAACCCATCCACAGGATAGAAAAAAACATTTAAAGATGTGACATCCACACAATGAAAAATGGACATCACTATTAGCAAGTGAAGTGATGTGTGGATGTCAGTGACTCCAGACACTACATTTTTGGATGTTTTGAGTGAATTTTTGGATGTAAAATACGTCCAAAATAGACTTATCTGAAGCACTGCAAGTAGTCTGTAAAGTTTTACAATCTCCAGTGTGGAGAGAGAGCTTAAGTGGCCCCCACAGATATCCTGTGACATGGGCGACCCACGTTTGGGCACCTACCAAAAT
This sequence comes from Neoceratodus forsteri, assembly GCA_016271365.2. Lineage (NCBI taxonomy): Eukaryota > Metazoa > Chordata > Ceratodontiformes > Ceratodontidae > Neoceratodus > Neoceratodus forsteri. The sequence continues at coordinate 1,193,290,388 of CM057453.1, forward strand.
GGCGACCCACTCACGGTGCATGTTGACAGGGCGAGGCACCAGGGAGGGGGACTGGATGGGGGGGTTCGCGAATAGCAACAGGATGTCGCTATATGCACAAGCATGCAGGGGGAGTGAGCATGCTGAGCAAGGGGCAGGAGGGGATGGAGGGCTTGTGAGAGGTGGTGCCACAGTGAGCTGCTTAGCTGGCTCCATGGCATGGTGGTGGGTGCTGGGCTGGGGTCGGGTATGTTTTGTTGTGCCCGGCCTGAATAGTTTTTACAATTTTGTACCCCCGACATACCCCAGATTGAGAATCGTATAGTAAGGGGGTGGGTGAAACCCCACAGGTGGGGTTAGAGCACAACCACATACATAACATTAAAAATTACAAGTCCCTGGTGCCCTTTTGGTTTGTTCCGGGTGTGCACAATGCCAAAACTGATTTTCGGTGATGTATACACACTGTAACGATAATAGCCTTTCCACAATCGCCATTATGACATGAAACTGCCCACACACAGACTTTTACCAATGAAGCTATTAGTGAGAAAAAGAGCATGCTTTCCAATTTAAATTCAGAACAGGTCCAACTGAATTAAGAGAAAGAAAAAAAGAGAGACAAACAGTATCTTCCTACAATGTTGCAATGTAGTAACTGGAGTTACTATTTTAAGGAAAAAAACAACAGGTATTGTGAAGATTTAGTAAAAATTCAGGAGATACTGGGAAATGCTGCTATCTCTGATCCCACTGTCGAAGAAGACTGATTAGTTAGAGGCAGTGGAACTTTCATGCTACCAATACATTCATTCACAAAACTGGACTGTCTTGTACGGTATGGGCTGCACGCCCATGGCTCTTACACTGCGCCAATGGGCGTGCAGCCGAGCAATCGTCGGAGCGGGGTGGCAGGCAGGTGGGATGCTGCCGCCCGCCGGCTGCGGAGGGCGGGGTGGTGGGGCTTCGTGGGTGGGTGGGGTGGGAAACTAGACACCAGGGATGTGTTCAGGGGTTCCTAATACCATCCTGCGATCAGGATGTACGGTCACTGGATCACCAGGGATACGTTCAGGGAGGGGTTACTTATTACCATCCCGCGATCGGGATGTATGGTCCACTGGACCCACCAGGGATGTCACGTTAGGTGGGGGCCACATTGCTGCCAGCGATCGGGCTGGTGGGGAATTAAACTATGCCCCGATTGGGCCAGTGGGGGGTGGTGGGGATTCTACACTGTTTTGCCATGATCGGGCTGCAGAAACATCCGGTCCCCGATGGCTGCTGCCTGGCAGGAACAAAAGGCGCAAGTCCTCGGGATCGGGCGCACTTGCATGCTAATGGCATGCAAATGGGGCCATAATCAGATGCAAATGGCACCCTGCGCCTTGCATGAATTATGGCCCCATTTGCATGTCACCTTTTGAATATCGGGATTTTGCGCATGGCGCAATGGTACTTGCGCCACCGCAAGTTGAATGCTCCACTCTGACAACTTGCGGTGGCACAAGTTCCACTGTGCCATGCACAGTGGCTGTGGTCAGGGGGTGATATTCAAGGAGTTGCTCAAGGGCGCAACTCCTTTGTATATCGCTCTGGACACACCCCTGCGCAACTATTTTGTGCAGCGCGAGGGATTGCGCCACAAAATAGCGCAGTTTGAATATCCAGCCCACAGTATACAATGAAATAACCTAAAATGTAACCACTTAAACACAGACAAACACACACACACCCAGATTGCTAAATGCAGATAAGTCACTAGATTTGTCTACTTCTCTTTCCACCCACCACCACTGGAAAATAAGCATGGCTGACATACCAACCAGATAGTTCTGGAAACCCATATGGGAGAGAAGGCGTTGTACCAGACTGACACTGGCGACAACAAGAATTGTGACTTGGATACCTTCAAAGTATGATTCAGACAGTTTTCAAGCAAACTAAAGGTAAATTTACTGGACTGTTCTGCCAGCATGACAGACACAGCTTAAACAAGCATTTGTCAATGCTGAACGTTCGCTTGCAGGTATTTGCAGTGGTGTTTGGCATGTATGGTGCTTCACCGTAATGCCCTGTGCGATTCCTGGTATTTGCACAATAAATTTTCAGCATGACCTTTTTGTTACCCCCATTGTGCTCTACATAGGCGGAAACACGTTTTGGGCAGGATGTGAAAAATGACAGCTGTACTGCTCATAAGGAAGTGTGGTAAAATGGCAATGTTGAAAATCTGGAATGGAAATATTGAAAATTCGCAAACCTATGAGCTTGTGTGGCAACTGTGCAGTGGACGCTCGTAAAACAGTCATTGTTAGGAATTTTTTCACCAAATTGTCAACATTGGCATTTTAAAACCTCTGCTAATGAACAGTGTCACTGTGATTGTCTTACTGTGTGCCATACATTGATTTTGCACACCGACTGCGCCATTGTGCACTACATGGGCGGAAACACGTTTTGGGCAGGATGTGAAAAATGACAGCTATACTGCTCATAAGAAGGTGTGGTAAAATGGCAATGTTGAAAATCTGGAGTGAAAATATTGAAAATTCACAAACTTATGAGCGTGCATAGGAGCTGCGCAATGAACACTCGTAAAACAGTTATTTGTAGGAATTTTTCACCAAATTTTCAACATAGCCATTCAAACACCATGAAGTCTTGCTATATTATGACTATATGCAGTTAGCCACTGCACTTGAACTGCCCCGGAGAGGAAAGAGTTAACTCCAGAGAGTCTGGAGTTCTAAAGCGCGAGAGCGCTTATGCCAAAGCTCTATCTGGTCAGTTTCAAATGAAACTGCCAGATTCTTTACTCCCTTCACTGAACAGTCGCTCGGAGATCAGCTCCTTCAGCTCGGTTCATTTCTCGGTTCAAGCGGTATTTTCGAGTTCATTTGAACTGGCAAAAGTATTTATTTTACGCATTTGGTTAAAAGCTCTATCTGGTAAACCATAAGTACAAAATTAAAAGTCTGTGTGGAAATTCAATTATCGGTTCGATTTTGAACCGATCGGTTCTTACATTTAACGTTTTAAGTGTTGGTTGGGCTTTTAGAGTGCGGTTCCAGTTCTTCTCGGTTCTAAAAAACCTTGCTTTTAAAATAGGTTTTTTCAAATACCCGTGACACGGTTAGGAACCGATAAGGGTGACTTGCCTGGCACTGCCATCAAAAGGGCAAGTTTTTGGTTAGGCTGGCATTATGTCTGAGAAACCCAAAAGAAAAACCGGGCCCACTGGGTTTCAACACTGCGATGTCTGTGGGGAAGCCTTTGCCAAGGCTGACCCACACACCACTTGTGTTTATTGTCTGGGGGCTGACCACCTCCTGTCAGACTGCCAGGTGTGTAAAATTTCCTTGCAGCCACCCTGGAAAAGAGATTGGGCCGGCTCAGGGAACGAGAGGCCAAGAAGTCCGCTGACCCGGATGGCCAGCCCGGTCCAGTACCCACTGGACCAGAGGGAGTGCCCTCTGACCAGGGCGATACTTCCTCAGGCAAAAGGAAGGCTGGTTCAGAGGAACCAGTCTCAGTAAAAAAAGACAAAGAAATCAGTAGGTTTGGAGTCCAAAATTGTCTCTCCAACTGCTGCAGAAATCGCTAAAGCCATACAGATTGTCCAGTCACTGTCTCAGGGTCCTGTCGAACCATCTACAGTTGGCAAAAGGTGGGTTCGTACAGTTCCAGTGGTTCAGGAGTATGATATTGAGGAATTTTATGAACCACAGGAGGGAGGAGGAATTTGATCAATACATGAGTGGCTGGGAGGGTCTGGACGTGCCCATTGAACTGGACATTTCTCCAGACAGACCTTTAGAATCTCCTCCTTTTCTGTCTGAGTCCCCTTCTCATTTTATGTTTTACAAGAAGGTTGCAGAATCCCTCCAGCTTCCTTTAGAGGAGGCTGTGGATGAGCAAGAGGAGCCTGATTATGTAGAAATGATGGATATACCAGAGTCTAGGAGGTTGTCTATTCCTTTGCATAAGTCATTTAGGAAGCAAACAACAAAGATTTAAAAAAAAAAAAAATCCTCATTTTGTCCCTCTTGTAGATAAAAAAATGGACAGAATATATACTTTGTCAGGCTCGGATACAGACTTCCTCACTCAGCAGTGTAGTCATGTAGGTACAAGCTGCAGTCTGTGACAAGGCTAATTTCCCCTGGCCTCACATCCTCCTGATAAGGATCCAGGAAGATTGATACCATGGTAAAAAAAAAAAAGTATATGGCAGCTTCTTTGGGGACTCAGGCAGGCAAATTATATGGCTTATGTGGCTAGATATCAGATATCTAGGTGGGACACAGTTTGCACTTAGCCAAGCAGGCCCATGGCCAGCTGGCTAGTGAGTTGGAACAGGTGGCTGCTGATGGCATTGAAGCCTCTAGTTTAATTTCATACTGCTGTTGATGTTAATGATGTTTCCTCTAGGGTCATGGCCACTTCTGTAGCTTTCCGTAGGTTGGCATGACCCAGATGCACTAATCTGTCCCAAGTTACTCAGTCAAAGGCTATGGATTTTCCTATTGTAGGTAATTCTCTGTTTGGGGAACAAACAGAAAACTATATGAAAAAGATGTATGAATATAGAACTACCTACGAAAGTGCCCATGCTAAGGAGAGGCATGCCACTCCACAGAGGCACGCTCCCAGAGGGGCAGGCCTTTCCATACGTTTTTTTACCAATCCCAGGCCTCCTCTGCATTTGCACAGAGGGGTTTCTTCAGAGGCAGAGGTAGATGGGGCACAAGTAAACCATCCCCCTCCCCTCAGCCTAAGGTTACTGCCAAGCAGGCACCCTGATGGGGTGCCCAGGGCCGATTCTCCTGTACCAGTGGGGTCTGGTTCTCAGCTTCAAACAGTTTCCAAAGATGAGAGCCAGACTTTTTTCCACCTGCAAATCCTTCAGAAGCCCTTGCTTTGGAAGCAGAGGTTTCTTCTCTTCTGGACTGCAAGCAGTAGAAAGGGTCCCTCCTTGCCATCAGGGCAAGGGGCTGTACTCAGGATACTTTCTTACCCCCGAAAAAGACAGGAGAATGGCGGTCCATTTTAGATTTAAGGTACCTGAACAAGCATCTTTTGAAACCAAAGTGCAAAATGTTAACTCTGGCAATGATTTTGCCTTCCCTGAGGTCAGGGGACTGGCTAGCTTCCCTGGTCCTCAAGGACGCCTATTTTCATGTTCTGATCAGGCCTTCTCACCGAAAGTACCTCAGGTTCGAACTATCCTCGGGCCACCACCAGTTCAGGTCAATGCCCTTCGGCCTTTCCTCTGCGCCAAGGGTACTCACGAAATGTCTAGCTGTGGTAGTGGCTCATTTAGGAAGGCAAGGGATTGCTGTGTTCCCTACCTGGACGACTGGCTCATAGTGGGTCAGTCCCCAGATCAGGTAAAATCCCACTTGCAAGTCACCCAGCAGCTTCTCACTTCCCTGGGATTCCTGCTGAATTTACCAAAGTCAGTTCTGGAACCAGTTCAGGTACTAACTTTCTTGGGTGCAGAATTGAACACAGAGTTAGCCAGGGCATTTCTTCCCTCGGAAAGGGTAGACAGGCTCATTGCCCTGGCATCCTCCTTTACCCTGCGGGTCCCTCGACCAGCAAGGCATTTTCTGCAACTCCTAGGGCACATGGCTGCTTCCACAGCTATAGTGCAAGGAGCAAGATTCCAGATGAGGGACATTCAGTTCCATTTGAGGGCCTATTGGTCTCAAAGCAGGGACCCCCTTTCCAAATTGGTTCCAGTGACCCAAACTCTGATCCTGGATCTACACTGGTGGCAGGATCAAAGCAATCTAAAACAAGGGGTTCCTTTTCATTCCCGTTTCCCACCACTCCCTCACCCTCACCATGGATGCTTCCCTGTTAGGGTGGGGAGCTCACTTGGGTGACCTGTCCACTCAGGGAGTGTGGTCTCCCCAGGAATCTCTGCTCCACATCAATCTTTTGGAACTCAGAGCTGTCTTTTTAGCTCTTCAGGCGTTTCAGCTTCTGTCCAGAACAAAGTAGTTCAAGTCAGGACAGACAACACCACAACAATGTGGTACATCAACAAGCAAGGGGGCACTCGGTCATCAGCCTTGTGCACCGAAGCAATGAAGTTGTGGTCTCTGGCTTACTCCCTGAACACCTCCCTGATAGCAGTTCACCTTCCAGGGAAGGACAATGTCCTGGCGGATGCCCTCAGCAGGATTTCTCAGGGCCATCACAAATGGGCTCTGAATCCTCAGGTGCTGGGGTCGGTCTTTGCCAGATGGGGTACCCCTCAGATAGATCTTTTCGCAGCCCCAGACAACAACCAACTTCCTCTGTTTTGTTGCAGGCCTCCAGTGCTGGGCTCAGTCCCCCTGGACGCCTTTCAGTTGGATTGGGAAGGTATGCTTTCCTCCCTTCCCCTTCTTTTCAGGGTGCTAGTAAAAATCAGATCTCAGCCCTGCGTAGTGATTCTGATTGCTCCAGATTGGGCCAGACAGCCCTGGTACCCACTGCTTCTGTCCTTGACAGTACACCCTGCCCTGAGCTTGCCCAGAGTCCACGACTTTCTGGCCTGTGCACAGGGGAGAGTGTGGTATCCGGACCTCAAATCCCTCCATCTCAAGGCATGGCTCTTGAGGAGTTAGAATTTGCTGACTTACACCTTTCTCAGGGTGTTCTGGATATTTTAAAGGCTTCAAGGAAGCCTTCCACTAGAGACCACTTACAATTCTAAGTGGGAAAGGTTTTCCATCTGGTGCTCGGAGAAGCAGATTATCCCAGAATCTGCTAATCTGCCCATTTACTAGACTATTGGTCCATTTAAATTCCTTAGGCCTTAGGGCCAGCTGCCTTAAAGGTTTATCTGGCAGCTGTCTCTGTTTTGGTGTCAGCAGGGAAGCCTGCTTCCCTTTTCTTCTCACCCTGTCTTTTCCAAGTTTTTTAAGGGGTTACTTCACACTAATCCTCCTTTTCGAGAACCAGCTCCCGCCTGGGACCTGAATGTTGGCATTGCTCAGTTAATGCAACCCCCCTTTGAGCCTCTGTCCTCAGCAGAGCTCGAGTTTCTAACTTGGAAAACTGTTTTCCTAGTGGCTTCACTTCTGCCAGACGCATAAGTGAACTACAGGCCCTGTCAGTGGAAGAAGATTTTATCTCTTTCAACAGAGATAAGGTAGTCCTCAGGACTAACAGAAAGTTTTTGCCTAAAGTGGTTTCAGATTTCCACCTGATCCAATCCATCTCTCTTCCAGTATTTTTCACTGAGCATTCTTCCTCAGGTGGGAGGAGACTGCACAGCTTGGATGTCAAAACAGCCTTAAGCTACTATTTGGAACACACCAAGGGTCACAGGTTCGAATCCCTCCAACTCTTTCTTACCTTGGCGAGGTTGGCAAAGGGAAACCTGCCACTAAGAGGACAATTGCAAGGTGGATTGTCTCTTGTATCCAATTTTGTTATCAAAAACTAGGTAAAGAACCCCCCTCAGGACTGAGGGCTCACTCCACCAGGGGTAGAGCTGCATCTCTAGCGGCTGCTAGAGATATTCCCATTCTGGAAATCTGTCAAGCTGTTACTTGGAAAACAGTTCACATTTTTACCAAGCATTATTCCCTGGACTCCAGTCCAGGAGAGATGCTCGTTTTGGCACAGCTGTGCTTCAGAGCCTATTTCTTAAGTAGATTCTGACCCTCCTCCATGGAGGTACTGCTGTGTAATCTGCATATAGTCATAATATAGCAAGACTTCATGGTGTTTGAAGAAAAAATTACTCACCTTAGTAATTGCTTTTCTTCTCATGGAGTCTTGCTATATTATGACCACCCTCCCTCCTGCCCCTCTCAGAACTTCTACTTGGGTAGGGGTGGCAAATTAGTGCAAGCACTGTGTCATGCCATTGTAGTTTTTTCCCTTACCCTCTTTTATTCAAGGTTAGGGAACTAGGTTATTTTATTTATGGTAATATATTGGCCCCCTTCCTGGACTTGAGTCTTTTGGGGAAGGTGGGGTCCTATAGTGCTTGTCAGAGAGGTAACTAATAATACTATAATTCATTGTTATTATTGTTATTGTTGTTTATATTGTTGTTATTTCTACTAATAGGTAGCCACTTGGCTAGTGTAGAGCTTTCCACACAGACTTGTTGCTTAGTGTTAGCTTTGTAAAGATCTGACAGTTTCATTTGAAACTGACCAGATAGAGCTTTGGCATAAGCGCTCTCGCGCTTTAGAACTCCAGACTCTCTGGAGTTAACTCTTTCCTCTCCGGGGCAGTTCAAGTGCAGTGGCTAACTGCATATAGTCATAATATAGCAAGACTCCATGAGAAGAAAAGCAATTACTAAGGTGAGTAATTTTTTCTTTTAAGATCTCTGCTCATGAACAGTGACACTGTGAATTTCTTAATGTGTCCCATACACTGAGTTCGCACACCGACTGTGCCATTGTGCGCTACATGGGCGTAAACACGTTTTGGGCAAGATGTGAAAAATGACAGCTGCACTGCTTATAAGGAGGTGTGGTAAAATGGCAATTTTGAAAATGTGGAGTGAAAATATTGAAAATTCGCAAACTTACGAGCGTGCACAGGAGCTGCGCAATGAACACTCATAAAACAGTCATTTTTAGGAATTTTTTCACCAAATTTTCAGCACAGCCATTTTAAGAACTCTGCTCATGATCAGTGTCACTGTGATTTTCTTAATGTGTCCCATACATTGAGTTCACACACCAACTGCGCCATTGTGCTACATTAAGTGAACACGTTTTGGGCAGGATGTGAAAAATGACATCTGTACTGCTCATGAGAAGGTGTGGTAAAATGGCAATGTTGAAAATCTGGAGTGCAAATATTGAAAATTCAGCAAGCGTCTGCAGTGCGTAGGAACTGCATAGCATGCGCTAAATAAAACAGTAATTTTAGGAATTTTCACCAAATTTTCAACATAACTATTTTAAGACCTCTGCTCATGAACAGTGTCACTGTGATTTTCTTAATGTGTCCCATACATTGATTTTGCACACCGACTGCCCTTGTCGCTACATGGAGTGAAACACGTTTTGGGTGAGATGTGAAAAATGACAGCTGTACTACTCATAAGAAGGTGTGGTAAAATGGCAATGTTGAAAATCTGGAGTGCAAATATTGAAAATTCAAACCGCACGAAACGCTGGCGCGTAGGAACTGGCGCGAACGACCAGAAAAAGCAATTTCTTAGAATTCTTTCACCAATTTTCAACATAGCCATTTTAAGACCTCTGTTAATGAACAGTGTCACTGTGATTTTCTTAATGCATCCCATACTTTGATTTTGCACACCGACTGCGCCATTGTGCGCTACATGGGCAGAAACACGTTTTGGGCAGGATGTGAAAAATAACAGCTATACTACTCATAAGGAGGTGTGGTAAAATGGCAATGTTGAAAATCTGGAGTGAAAATATTGAAAATTCGCGAACTTACGAGCCTGCGTAGGAACTGCGCAAAGCACGCTTGTAAAACAGTCATTTTTTTGGAATTTTTGCACCAAATTTTCAACATGGGGTTTTTGGGACCCCTTCTCATGAATGATGTCACTGTCATGGCACTATTCAGACCCAAAGGGTGGTTTTGTGCAGTGACTGCGAAATCACCCTTCGGGCCCGAATAATGCCATGACAGTGACATCATTCATGAGAAGGGGTCCCAAAAACCCCATGTTGAAAATTTGGTGCAAAAATTCCAAAAAATGCCTGAGATATGCAATAAAGTTGAATCCCCCCCATCTAGCCCATTATACAGCTTACCGGCATTTCCTCAGTTCAGCAGTCGGCTTTGAAGAGTGCAGAGCGTGTTCCGGTCCTGGATGTCTGCCTCGAGCTCGGAGGTAAGTATGGGGTGAGGGGTGTGGGAAAGCTGGGTGCGCAATGGGTGGGTGCGGGTTGTGGGAGGAGGGACTGGGAGACTACGTGGGACCGTTTTCTTTACAGGTTGTTTAAAAAAATGGACTATGTGGGATGCTTGCCACGCTGGGGTGGGCTCCCAGTGTGGCAGAAGATGGCTGGGGGCTGAGGCCGACGGGGATTGGGCACCCCGTCCAGCAAACTGCAGCGGGGGCTGAGGAGCTGACGAGGGTTGGGCACCCCGTTGCAAAACAAGCAGGACATTTGCCACGCTGGTGGGCTCCCAGCGCGGCAGAAGGATGGCTTGGAGGGGCCGTGAAGCTGATGGGGATTGGGCACCCCGTCCGGCAAACAACATTGCCACACTGGGGTAGGCTCAGCGTGGCACCAAAGCTGAGGCGGGCTGGCAGAGGCCTTGGCCTTGAGGGGCGGCGTGAGTGCAGTGCTCGGGGCATGACAGCGGTGGTTTTCTTTGGGCGAAGACCACCGCTGTCATCTAAACTCCTGCACCATGGTGCAGGACCACCACGCCTGCTCAGCGGAGCACTGAATTGCAAGGAGGCACACCTCCAAGGTGGCTACTCTCCAAAACGCTCCTCACATGCGGCCAAGTTTAACGAAAAATTGGAACTACAAACATCTTTGCAATACCTTTTGAATTGACTACAGCTTATACTCTATTGCCTGCTTCCCACAGGTCTACACCCACTAATTCTGGAGACTATAGGCTATACCTAAACCCACCAGGGATTTGTGATTCCCTTTGCTACAAAAAGATCTACCATCCAGCAAGTAAAGAGATTTTGCCCAGAGACTGAGGGGGGTTGTTAATGTAAATGTGTGGAAGTATTTTTTTAGCCGAATGTGATTTAAGTACTACAGTAATGACAGTGATTTGCCATACAGTAAAAGTGAATACAGAGTATAAGTGACATAGATTGCAAGTAAATGCTAAGTGTTAGATACCAGGGAAGGGTATCTGGGAAAAAGGGGTGAGTGGGCTGGCTGAGGCAGGTATAGGTCTATAGCCACTGCACACCCTTACTGCACCTGTAAAGTGAAAGTGCAGTGACTGGGATCTGATGGGTGGCCTAGTGCTGGTGGTATTAGTGTATTGGAGGATTGGTGGGTACTGGTACAGTCTCCAGTCTCCAGGGTTAGCAGGTGCAGACCTGTGGGAAGAAAGCAGCAGAGTATAAGTAAAGTGCATATAATATAAGTTACAGTCATTTAAGAAGTGTTGCAAAACTGTTGTTATTTATTATTTTGCAAGCTGTGTCTGTCATGCTGGCAGAACAGTCCAGTAAATTTACTTTTATTTCAATTGAAAACTGTGTCCAAGTCTTACTTTGAAGATATCCAAGTCTCACAATTCCTGCTGTCTCCAGTGTCAGACTGGTACAGCACCTTCTCTCCCACACAGGCTCCTACAACTATCTTGTTGGTAAGGCAGCTATGCATATCTTCCAGTTGTGGTGGGTAGAAAGAGAAGGAAACAAACCTAGTGACTAATCTGCATCCAGCAATATGGCTGTGTGCGTGTGTGTGTGTGTGTACATGTGTGCAAGTGTTACATTTTATGGCGTCCAACTGTGGAGCTGTATAGTGTATGTGTTCATTGTGTGTCAGGGTTGACACAAGAGCAAGACAGATCTATTCTAGCTTACATCTAACCATGTAATAGTCTAAAAAGTATTTTGGTTTTGAATTTTGCTTGGAGACTTTGCAAATTACTTGCACCAGATCTTTAGTGTTACATCTGGCACTAAAGGGGTGGATTTCTTACAAAATTACTAGTGAGTAGGAGGAAGGGGTTGTAGTGAAGTCAGTTAAACTTTGCTCATCTCTAGCTGAGAAGTCTGGATCTGTCACTTTCTTAGAGTGAGAAACTGGTATGGATCAGAGACTCCTGGCAATGTCTGGTCAGAATGAGGGACATAGTAACTAAGACCCTGCCCACACTACACTGTAAAACGCCCGCTGTAATGTTACAGAGTGCCTATAACAGTACCGTAACGGCTAGTGTTTACACTGGTAACGTTACAGCAGGCGTTTCCGAAACCGTTGTGGAAACCTGTTGGGAGGTGGTTTCAACAACGGTTTCCATAACGTTTGCACTGCTGTAACGTTACAGAGCGCTGTGTAAATGGACACCCATGTAGCCCCAGGTCCCCTCCTGCCCGCCGGTATACCACAATGCCATGCAGCAGCTCGATGATGCCGGCGCCCAGCACAGGAGGCAACCAGGGAGAGGAGCACAGCAAGCTGCACCCGACAATGCATGCCCACAGCATCACACTCCACAGATTTTCCGCCCCCACGTGAGACACCCAGTGCAGCCATCCCAGAACAAGTACTGCAGCAGCCCCCAAAGACGCATATGAAGAACTGATGGGATCCGTACATATCCCCAACATGCATATGCCCACCAAATCATACCTTGACTCCGTTTGCCCAACAAGGTGTGTATCCCGACAAGTATGTAACCGACTGCAAGTAACCCAATGGTAGTGTGCCCGACATTCCCAACATAGTGATGCAGGGTGATACTAGAGGTATTATGTACGTAGAGCAGTCATCAGTTACCAGAGTCGGGACTACAATGTGCCAATACCAAGTTGCATGCACAAGAACAGGTCACAGATACAGAGTGGCACAGATTCAGGACAGCAGACCTGTGCACAGAGGGATCACCTGCAGTGAAAGGAATTGCACATATACAAGCAGGTGGACAACCGATGGAAAGGCATGTGCCTGTGTGTAAGCTCCACATGCCCCTCCTCAATAGCCCAATATAGAATAAGCCATGTTCCATGTTATCGAGGATCATGATACCCCAGGGCATTAATGTATCCATGCTCTAGGGCATGGCAGTTTGACATGGCACATGTTCCAAAAGATGTCGACTGTCGTTCCTTAGGTGTATCCTGGGTCATACTACTGTATGACACCATGATAACAGTAAGGTACATGACGTTCAAATCACCAAGTGCACGTCATATATGTGCACTGCTGCACCACAACATGTTGTGTGATGTTCCACGAATGGAGATGTGGGAGGTGGGCACAGATCAACTACATGTGAGGTGTCAAGGTACTGCACTGGGCGGTTAAATGCAGGTACATGCTATGTCATCTGTTTGCCTCTGGACTGTATCAGTGCAAATACGTGTATGTGGCTATGAAAGCTCTGTGCTCTGGTAAGATTATACTCAACATCACTGTCTTGATGCATTACAAATATGTGTCTGTTGCACGTGCATCTGGGTAGTACCCTATTGCCATACCAACTATTGCAATCTGAACCTGTAGTGATGGTCTGAACATGATGGAATGGTGACTGTACATGCACCCAGTGTGTATGGAAATACTTTGTGAGTGTAATGGACCAGTCATTAGGTGTATGTGTTTTGGTAGGAGTGACCTGACAGTGCACAGCAATGCAGTCATTCGGAGGTGGGATATTAATATTCAGAACAGTATATGGCAGGTATTGGTACTAGACCCTAATAGACAATTGCTGTGCCACATAGGGAGGCCTGCTGTCTGCTGCCCCCTAACACCCCTCGCCCTCCCAGGCTGTAATACCTGTCATATGTTACAATATGCCTGTCCGTGTGTACTGGTAGTGGTGCTCATAACAGCCATGGTTACAACGGACAACGTGATGTCCCCCAAACCTCCCAGATGATGGTCTGTGACTCCCCGCCACTGTACATATGTCCCGTACAGGTGTGGTTCGACACTGTGACATGGCCGCCGATTGTGGGGGATCAGTACATGGGGACGACTACACAGCTACGATCCACACCCCTACCCAATGGGCCACTGTACACGGTCACACATGCTCTTTCCCAGCATCCAGGGCCTGGGATGGCTGACACGGGTGGAGGGTAGAGAGGCAGGCTTGGTATGCAGCAGCTGTGGCCAGGGACAGGGTAGGTTGGGGGCAGACTGTGGGCAGGCAGGGGCTAGCGGGTGTGGACCGGGAACCAGACCCATCACACAGTGCTCCCCTGGACAACATGCCCGATATGATCTGTATGTCCCTGCACCACATATTCTGCAGGGGCATATCGCCCAACACATACAGTACTGGAGTGGGGTGGCGCCAGGGCAGATTACTGGGAGTGGGTCCATGGGATGTGGTTGGGCAGCTGCAACGTGTCATGGACCCATTGCAGCCATGGGACGTCTTGCAGTACAGTCCGTTGCAGTAAGTGCAGGCATTACACAGTCCGGCACCCTTCTGTGGCATGGGGTGCTTCTTCACATCTCTGCTGCTCCACTGCCACAGGCACATGGACATGTGGTACAGTGTGGAGCATGCCTAGTGTCAGGACTTGCAGCAGAAGAGCCCTGCAGCACCGTGAAGCCGTGTCCCACACCACAGGAGAGCACCATACTGTTTATTGCCTGCACTTCTGGATCATGGCCTATCTGCAGGATGTCCAGTGGTAGCATGTATTGGTGCCTGACATTTGGGGGGGCAGTGCTCCAAGCAGCCCACTGCACAAAACATGCTGGATGTTCTGCTGCCAGGACATTGCACTGTTGCTGCTGCACCCAGTACCACACCATGTCACTGTGGCATTCACATGCTTGGCTCTCGGTGGTGATATTATGCTGGGGAGGACATACTGGGAGTGGGAATGGTTCTCTGCATACTGCTGCATCATGGGATATGCCCAGCTCTACATGGGTTGGTAACTGTTTGGGCTCCAGTAGCAGTGTGGACAGGCTGTACTGTTTTGGAAACATTTCCACTTCTAGTGTGGACACACTAAAACGGTTTCAGTCTGTACTGTTTTCAGACCGTTTCATACCTTTTGGGTGTAGTGTGGACGAGGCCTTAGGGGATCAAACAGTCTAGATTCAGTTGTGGGGTCTGGAATTAATTTTCCTTCTCTGGATGTATCTGAGTTCATGCCTAGAAGTACTTACTTTGCCAGTGAGAGGAGTCATGAAGATGTCTGTGGGATCTGGCAGTGGTGCTTTGAGAGGAACACCAACAGAGAATTAGCCAAAAGAGGTGGAGAAGTTTGAGAAGAGAATGGATCAAAATCTTGAAGCATTCATGAACAGGGTCATGTATAGTAAACAGGATCTGAATTTGACACCCAAAGGTAAAGAAAGTACACAGACTACAGGTCCGTTAAAAAGAAATGGAACACCATGTGCAAAACAGCTGAGTCGTGGAAGTTCAGAAGACACCACCAAGAAGAGGAAACCAATCTCAAGGTAATGAGACAGTGTCAACACCAGTCATACCGATTGTTGCATCTTGGGTCAGAAGCAATTTCCCAACCTTTTAGGAGAAAAGAAAGTGGATGCTCCTGAGGTTTTAAGGTCATTAGAGAGAACACTGAGACAGGTGTAACTTGGTACCAGAAGACATGAGGATACACAACTTTGGAGGAGCTATCAGAGTTGCTGTAAGCAAGCAAGCGGTGGTGCTACAATCAAAATCAGTTAGTTGTTTTTTTTGTGCCGCCTGTCCCACATTATCAGCCCTACCTCCAGGATCCACTCCCCCCCCCGTAACCAATCCCAGATTTGCCCAGGCTTACTACCCAAGGCAGTGCTCCTGAGATGACTCCACCCCATGAAGACAGGTCTAGGTTACCGGCCACATCACTGCAACTGCCAGGGCTTCTTAGGCTTACCCCCCAGGTGGGGCCGCGGGGGTGGGCCATCCAGCAGAACATGGTCTCGGTTGGGGTTAGGTTCTTGGGGGGGCCACGGTACTAGGAGGCGACGTTATTCCTGGGACAGGCAGCCTTTCTTGTGGAGGCTAATCCCCTCAGGAGGTGGGACATGCAATGACATCAGTGGGACAAACCCGATGTCCATCCTGCATCCCCACATATCTGGTGCCGTTCACATCAGATCCCCCAGTCTCCACCAGGGGTATGTACTTTTTTGCACCAGACACGCGTTCACACAACCCTTCCCCCCTGGAGAAGGAGAGCAGTCCATGGGATGCCCAATCCTCCCCTTTCACTGGCCAGCCCTCTGACAGCCCGATTCCAAATTCGAACCCGGGTCACCAGTGTCGCAGGCAGAAATTCTACCCCTGCACCAATGGGCCAGCCTCATGCAAAATCAGTTATGAGACTGGAAGCAATTCAGAATCCAATTTTTTGAGTACTTTGACAAGGGAAGAAGCAGACAACATCTACAGAGTCAGCTGGATTGTCCGCAGAAGACCAGAGATCAAATTGATGTGCTAGTGTTGGACAAGAAGGATGTCTACAAACAGCTATGACCAGGAGCATGAGAGAGAGATTGTGGAGTTCA
Source organism: Neoceratodus forsteri (assembly GCA_016271365.2). Taxonomy (NCBI): domain Eukaryota; kingdom Metazoa; phylum Chordata; order Ceratodontiformes; family Ceratodontidae; genus Neoceratodus; species Neoceratodus forsteri. The sequence goes on from CM057453.1 coordinate 1,193,306,524, forward strand.
TTGTGGGAACTTTACAGCCAGGGCTGCAGAATCTGCTGAAGTGTGCCCAGGAGAGAGAATAAGTTTGAACTGTGATACTACAGATGCAATAAACTAGGACACAAGAAACCAGACTGTTCTAAAAATGAGCCAGAACAATCTACAAACAGTGCAGCAAAAACTCTGGTTCAAGAGAAGGAGAAGTCCAAGGCTGTGGAAGTTGTTGCAGAGAAACAGATAATGGAGAAAGTGACTGCAGTCACTGTGACGCTTGGCCAGCTGGTTATGATTATTATATGATATTTGTAAAATAAAAAAAATAGTATGTGGTTGTCTCACATAAGACATCATGTGCTTCCATGCGAGCCCCCCAGGTTTCAGTGAAGCTACAAGATGTATTAAACTGACCAGGAGATCTCTGTAATGTAATTAACTTCCTTGAGAAATTGTATTTTATGGCCTTTTTTATGACCTGTTGCTGCTTTGAAGTTGGGAAGCTAAATATACAGTTTATTACAGGACAGGACATGATTTACCTGATTCCTGTTGGCTATATATTGCACCTGGGTGACGGACTGCAGAGTTTTAAAAACCTTTGATGTTCCTTGGGAAAACAGGAACCAGCCACCAGTTCAAAGGAAAGGCTTGATTAAAGACTGTCATAATTTAGGAAATGTCTTTTTCCTTCCGAAATCCCATTATTTAAAATATCTCCTGACAGGAAATCATTTTTTGCAATTTTATATTCTAAAAGGAGGAGCTAGATGACTCCCAGAAGGGCTGTGGAGACACAGTTTAAACTGGTACTTGTGTCTCAGATGAATAACACATCTTTTTGGGCTGCTAAGAAACAAGACCTCTAATTTAAAAGGCACTTACAAAGGTAATACATTAGACTGAAAAGATCTAACTATATGTTGGTAGGAGTTTGTTCTGTAGTTTTCCCTGTTTTCCTTTTATGTGATTGTGATGTTCTTTGATATTTTTTCTGTATTTTATCTTACTGTTTTATCCATTTTTAGTAAACTTATTCTTAAGAGACTGCCTGGGTATCTGCCAGTTCTTTTTTTGCATGTGACGTATAGATGGTTAAGTCTGACAATTGTTCAAGGGCTTGATGGTGTTACCAAACTGGGAAAAGGTAATAATATACCTAAGGTCTCTTACAGAGTTTTAAGGGTTCATTTTGGAAGCCTGGCTTGGTGCCCCGGTGAAAGATTGTACCTCAATCCCCGAAGAGGGTACGTATCTGAGCCTGTACATTGGGTACACTAGCATAAGGTTCACGGTCTGAATCCTCCAGAACTTGAGACTAAAGGTGATTTGGACCCAAAAGCAGACAGGATGGTTACCCTGTCTGCTACCTGTTCACACTATTGTGCTCTGAGGTTGGCACTGTGGGAGCAGAGGGCCTGACCAGCTGAGCGCGTTTGTGACAGTCACAAGTTCAAATCTGCTGTATTATCCTGTGAAGCTTGGAGACAAGGAAATGCAAGGTTTGCTACACATAGGAGCTATAAATACAATCATCACAAAACCATTGCTAATGCAGAATATCAAGTGATGACCAAGGTTTGAGAGAATGCTGAAGACAGAGCTCAGGCAAGCATCGCAAGAGTCATGCAACTTATGGGGGCATGGAGAGTGCATTGGAAAGGAAGAGCAGATATCTTCCATACAGCCATATCCCAAATCAACATTCCGCTGTCCAGCAGCCAGATCTTACAGAACAGCACTGCATTGACGAAGGGGACAGCAGTCAGCTCCTCCAGGGTGAAAGTGGTGTGGAATGTAAACTTCTTTTTCATCAGGAAAGCCATGGAGGAGTTGGCCAGGTCAGAGCAAGAGAGCCTGCCCCCCCCACCAGGGTTCAGAGTGAGGGTCGCAAGATGTGTCTGTCAGGGTGCTGGGGAAGTGACAACAGTTTGGTGCCATGGTCAGGGGTTCTGATCATATCTTCTCCAGTTCAGTGCCTGTGTGTCTTGCTGTGATCGGGGGGCGATTCCACAATGGCTATCCGGTGCCTCAGTGATGGGAGTGGGGTAGTACTGAGCCCCGGAGAGCATCTCCCTCCATCCTGCTGCAATTGATCCACCATCACTCCCGGCTACTCACAGAGCTGAGGCCGCATTGGGATGCAGGTGACTCGGCCACAAAAATATGGTGACTACCTGACTGTTGTGCTGCCAGACTGCATGCTCAGGGTTAACCAGGGCAGGCGGTGATCATAGCCCTGTGACAGCGGGCAGTTGCATCTCTGTGTCCAGAGTGAGGGCCCTTAGACTTCACTGCTAGAAAGATCCATCCAGTTGGAGCAGGGTCTTGAATAATAGCAGCCTTTGACTGGCAGCGACCTCTGCGGCGGTTTCTCTCCTAGATCAATGGGGGAGTCTGTAGCGACTCCTATGCCCATGTGCTGCAGACATTGCAGGCAGCTTCCCTTCTGTTCTCTTCTACAATCACCCACCACCATGATCGAAGCAGATCTTGCTTTTCCCTCCTGCAAGCTCTCAGTGCAGCGCTTTGGTGTACTTGCAAACCCTTCTCTCTCACCAGCTTTTCCTCCTGCTGTTCAGAGGGACGGTAGCAAAATTATGAAAGTTTATGTTCAACGGGGGAATGAGGGAGTGGGGAGGACAGCAGCAGAGGGAGGAAGCAGGAGGAATTCATTTGCAGCCAGAAGGTCAGCCGGGGAATGAGGGAGTGGGGATGACAGCAGCAGAGGAAGGGATTTGGGTTGTAATGGCCGCTATGCAAATGAGAGGAATGAAGCGCGCTCATTCATTGGTGCAGTTAATGTCTCTCAAATGAATGCCAGCTCCCGCTGTGAAATTCCAATGGCTGTCACACTGGGCTTCATCGTTCATTGGTGTGCCAGTGTCACGCCCACTGTGCAGTGCTCTGCATTGGACTCATCTCTGACTCACCTCTGAAATGTGATACAGTCCCAAGGTGTTTCTTGCGCAAGCGCGCAAACAAACACAAAAAGGATATAGACTGTGCTTACCCACTCACTCCTAAAGTGAATTCAGGAACATGGCAGTCTGTACAGTGGACAGACACCCTCACTGATTGTTGTGAGTGAGCAGGGGTGTAGCCAGAAATTTCTGTTTTGTACTCACACTCTCAAACAGCTACCCCCCCAATTAAAAAAATGTACACATCCCTCCAAATGCTGTCCCCTTCCAATCAAATGAGATTATTGTCAGATGATTCCTCTAATCTTTAAAGAGGTTATACATGTATCTGTCTCCTAAACAACAGAAGTTTAAACAGAGACACTCCTCAGTGGCCTACACTAACTCAAATACTTCAGATTAGCATGATAATGTTAACATAAAGACATATGGTTTGTGACAGGCACTCAACAAAATTGTACACACATGTGTACAGTGAGTGTGCCTGCCTACACCCTTGTGAGTGAGGACTGCGGCTGAGAGCTGGAGGGGAGTGCTAAAGAGAGTATGAGCGCTGTGCAACAGCAGAATGAAAATAAAGAAATAGTCATAGTGCGGAATGCTCCCAGGAGGAGGTGACTATTTTTGTCACTTTATCATGTTGTGCGTTCGCAAGGAATGATGTAGTGCTTTTTGCAATGCAATAGGTCTGCAGGGCAATGCCCACTGCAGGCCCTTAGAGAAGTATGGCTTTAGCTTACAAAGAGCATAGTTAGTTGTGCTGCTTCTCACAGACCCCAGGTCCATGCAGTCTTGTTTATTAAATATAAAAAACAAGAGAGATCTAGAAACTTCCTTCATTGCATCCAAACATTTTTTGACAGAAAGTGAGGTGAGTGTCTTTGAGTGAGACTTTTAGATATGTACTGTAGTTAGCATTAGGCAAGCAAGAGACAACATAGTTGTAGTGGGGGAGGAACGAGTAATTCTTGGAAAAATAAACTAATTAATATAAGTACATCAGATTATTTTCCTACCCACTTTTCCTCCAACTACTGACTACTGAGTATGATAACCTTTTATTTTATTAGCTGTCAGACCATAACCCTGTAAGTATGAGCCTATATTTGTGGAACTGGCTCCTATAGGTCTGCTGGTGCAGCACCATACATCCTTGTCTCAGATTGATTTTCTTCTTTTTTTTTTTTTTTACAGGCAAACTCTTTTATTTCATGCAACTTGTTAGGGGCTCGTTGTCTTTCACAGTTCATGACTTGAGTGGGTGCTTTTGTATGCGCTCCCCTGGAGTTGTTATGCAGCTAATAAGCTATCCTGCAGCTCTTACAGGTGTTCTCACACAGTGTGCTGCAGCCAGCTATTTGTGGCTCAATACCAGAACTGGACATTACTTGTCAGGGAGAAAATGTCTGTTTCTCTTTATGTACGTTTTTATTGTCAAAAGTATTACATGGGTTTCTGACACAGAATAGTACAGTACTACGAATTTATCAGTTTAGCAGTTTTTGTTTTTCTTTCTGGTTGGGTGTAGTTCTCATAATAATGTTTAACAGATAGTATCTCATCAGTGTGGGAACAGCAGGAATTTTTCCCTTCCACTGGATTAGCTGGCACTGTTGACATTGGGGCATAGAAACCATAAGTGCATGACATAGAACTCCTTTCCAGATGTTGTGGTTTGAAGGTCAGGCAGCCAATCACTTCCTTCCCAGTGATGCAGCCATGTTTTAGACACCTATCTGAATAATTTAACTGCTTGGCCCCCACCCCATGGCACAAGAAGCCACAGTTGCAGATTATGAGTTACTGGTATCTAAAGAGGAAACAGAAGAGCAAGTAGGGGAATAAAACAATCCTCAGTCCTATAGTGCCTGATCCCAAACAAAAATGCATCAAGTGGAAGAAAGTAAGGATTTTGCTTTATTTAGTAATTGCAAAAAGCTGTGCATACAAAGTACTCAGGTCTCTGGATGTATTTTTGTTTGGGGTCAGGTGCTCCAGGATGGGGATTCTTTTTGTCTCCTACTTGCTCTTAATGTCTCACATAAAAAACTAATGGCTGTGAATTGGAAGGACATTTGTCAGTTTTTTAGAAGAGGAGAAATTAATTGTGCTTAGCCATCCCCCACCCCAAATTCAAGAAGGGATCCAGTTGTAATTAACTTTTATTTTACAGTGACTGTTTGACTTTGTCATACAGGATTAAATTGAGGCTCCTGCTCAGGAATTGAGGCTCCGACTGTTGTTCATTAGTGGCTACAGTAGTTACACAGCCGCACAGCCCTTCTCGGAGCAATACACATCAGAGGAAATATTCATATTTAAAGAGCAGACAGGACACTTACTTGGCGGCACTCTCCAGCCCTTGAATCCCTTGTCACTAGTGCATGGCTCCATAAGAAGGGATTGGCAACCCACTCTCTGTCTCATTTATTTTGGCTAAGATAGTTACAGACTTGTTCCTCCAGGGTTCATCATCACACACTAGGTGGATAGCTACATTCTTTATTTTGGTCACAAACAAAAAAGACTTATTCTTCCTGCATGTTTTTCCACACACTTTGTGATTGGTATACATATTAGGGTGGTAAAAAAACAAATACTGTTCCCCCCTTTTTTGTATCGCACTGAGTCTTAGTTCATGAGTGGCTGCTGCATTATGAGTATAAGAATGCTCAAAGAGCATAAAAGTATAGTATCTGAAAAACACAGTTAACGTTCATTCACAAAAAGGGGGGGGGGGCGCTTCCATTACCTGTACCTTATGTATGGAATACTGTGCATATGAGAAACATTGGCAAAAGTGCTATAATGGTCAATATTATGATCTGGGTCTTCTTTTCTCCGGGAGCCTGTAACAGAGGAGAGATAGAGTACAGAAAGCGTATTATCTGGTATCTACAGTGTGAGAAGCAGTGCCACATATTACTTCCCAATACTTCCTGTGTGTGTGTGGGGGGGTGGCAGGACTGCACCCGAATCACCATGTAAAAGAACCTGATGTAGGAGCCACAGGCAACTGGATGGAAAACAGTAAGACGGAGGCAGTTTTAAAATAGTAATATTGTATATGGGTTTAAGCACCGCTGATTGCATTGCAGTGGCACATCCAACAGACCTGTGTTAGATTCCAGCAAACTCCACTCAAATATTGAGTAACTCTGAGCAGTCACTTAACAGCACATAAGCTGATTAGGTACTCATGCACAGAGGGCATTGCTTGATTAGATACGACTACAATGAAAAAAGACAAATCGCAACATATGGAGAATAAACTGTGCTTAGCTTTATTGTAACCATATCCATGACCATATCTGTCCTTTACTGTTGGTCAGGAATGACCCACATTACAACTTTACCTACTACACTGTTATTCTATGCACTTCTTTTTAATAAAAAAAAAATTGCAATCTTTGTTGAAGGGCTGGTGGTGGGGGACTGGGGTGGGAAAGAGTGCTGGTGTGGAGGTGGGATCAGAGGTGGTGTGGAGTGCCTGGTTGGGCACTTGCCTCACATCTCAAACTCCATTTTGGTGATCTTAGTGATTTGATTCAGTGAGTATCATAACTGTGATCGTTAAATTCACGGTTATGACAGCTATTTGGCATAGTTTGTTGTTTTCTTTCTGTGACAGTTTCTCCGGGACCCGCACCAAACAGATTGGTGAAGTGTCTGTGGGATTGATTCTGACAGTGTGCCGTGCTATGCACCCCTGCCCCTCTTGGAGGTGGCATGGCTTCTCATTCTCTTTGGTTTAGATTTTTACACTGTCTGCTTATGTCTTCCTCTTTGGTTTGATTAAAAATATCTTCTTTTTCTCTATTTGCTGGCCCCCAACCCATGAGTAAAAAGACATGAAAAATTTTATACACACATAATATAACACATTCCGTTAGTTTTCATTGCAAGCAAACAAATCTAGCTCTGCATTTCATTTTTGAGCTTTGCTTGTTAATTTTAGAACAGCAAAAACACTGATTCAGCATTTCAGCTTTGATTTGCTTTTAATCAAATGAATGTGGGAGACATACGCAGACAGTGCAGAAGTCAGGACTACAGAGAGTGAGAAGTTGTGCCGTTCCTGGGAGGGGTGGGGATCACAGCCCTATACATTGCCGTAGTCAGTTGCTGATGTGCTGTACTGGTCATTGTGGTGTGGGACCTGGAGCAAGACTGTCACAGAGGAAAACAGGTTATTCTAAATGGATAGTTGTTATCGTTACAGAGTTGGTGATTGGAATTATGATACTCACTGAGTCAAACTGTTGAGATTGTTATATAGGGAGCTGAGATGTGGGAGGACAGGTGTTTGGGCAGGTGTTTTGCATTGCCTATGGTCCTGTTTTCACGCTGCCGCTCTCACCCACTCCGTTCCCTTGCCCTGGTCCCTCACCATAAATCGCAATTGTCTTGGAATCACAGACTAAAATTACATGATTTTTTTTTTTAATTAAATACTATAATGCTCAGTTTCCTTATCATTCACTGAAGCCAGGACTCATAGTTTATTAAACAATCTGAATCCCTTTCTGAAAAGCAGAAAAATTCAGTTTCTTTGGGTATTGGTGGGCAAGTCAGGTGGGGTGGATGTGCATAGATCTACTGTTCAGTGATTGTTGTGCCCAATTCCTGCCCCCTGTGTTCTTCAGTTACTCGAGTCTGAGGCGTGGTGTGAATAGGGATATCACCGCCATATCGCAGGCCTGGTTATGTCATTCTTTGGCCATGCTTTCCTGCCCCCAGTCTCCAATTTATGTGTGGGCTGAGCACTCCCTTTTGCTATCTGCCTGTTGCCTGAGTGATGCAGGTATGTTGCACATGTTGTTTAGGTTCTTTGCGGGTGATAGTTGTAACTGTCCCTGTCCTGCCAAGATGTGATTACTGGGCATGGTGTTGTACAAAAGGTGGCCATCCTGACCCATTGCTGTGGGCTGTGCACTTGGGAAATGAGGGCTGAGAGGGCTCTTGTTGTTGTTGGCATATACCGTTTTGCCCCATCCTTTTATCCCTGAACCCTCTGAGATATCTCTGATAGGTAGTCTATCCCAGTTACCAAGATTCTAAATAAACAAATATACAGTAGATCAACTGCTGTCAGTCTCCCCCTTGTCGACTGTTGGGCAGGGTTTGTGAGTGTTCAGCTGATCCGTATCCTGTGGAGAATCAGGGAGCCCAAGCTGTAGCTGTGGTTGCGGTGGTAGGGATGTCACTCTGTCTCTGCTCTCAGTATACTGGCATTTGGGCAATTGTTGTGGGGTTGTTATCACCCAGAGAGGTCATTCAGTGTCATCACCTCGGCTGAAACCCTAGGCAGTCCAACCCTGCTAGGAGTAGGCACTGTTCCTAGCAGCACATTCCTGTGAGATATACCTTTTGGGCTGAGTAGCTTAACTTCTGGCCAGACTCCAGCCATGGAGGAGCATGTAAACCGTATTGGGCTAGAGAGGCCAGTCGGGGAGAGGGGGACAAACTGCATTGTGTAGCCCTTGTCCCACTGCCTCCTCCTCTCCAGCCAGAATAAAGAAGGCATTTAGATAACATGTAGTATTAGCCCATGTTAGCTCTCAGATTCCCTCCACATTCCAATCATGGAGATACTGCACTAATCTGTCTGTTGTGGGACCTGGAGAAACTGTCATAGAAAAAAAACAACAAACTATGATAGAGGCATTTTGGCATATGTATATTTTGTACTGGTGAAAGGTTGCAAGCGAAAGACATTTATTTGAACTGCAACAGTTATACAGGGGTCAGATCTCTGTGTTGCCGACTACAGCAATCTGTTAACAACACAATGCCTGAATATCCAAATTATTTATGCTTCAGGGAGAATGCTGGCATACAAGATATGAGCAATGCAGCGCTGGGAAGAGTATCTGTGAACTACATTTCCACAATCTGAGCATTTCGGTTAGATCAAGAGTACCGGAGGCACAGATCATGGTACTGGTGTAAACTGCCATCCCGCTCAATGGATTACTCTCTGCTGTAAATCACGGCCGGTCGGGCAACACTAGAAAGGTTGTTTATGATTTCGGCAGTGAATAAACACTGCGATTCTGTTTGTTGAGCCACTACTATTTTTTTTAATCAAATATAGTATACTAAGTCAGCCCATCTCTAATATGAGAGGATCTCTCTTTCAACTTGTACATTTTTTTTTTCTTAAGATCGCAGTCCATCAAGGTTCAATAAAGTTCGCTCAGCAACAGGGTTAAAACTGTGCAGGGGATCATAGGAACTCATTCCCACCACTTCTAACCCCAGTAATGCTCAGAGACCTAAAATTCAAATGATTAGAAATGGTCTCTCTCAGACTCCAATTAAGTCATTAAATATATTAAATGAGTGTTTTGCAACCCTTCCAGATATTCCAACTTATACCCCAGTGAGAAGAAAGGTACATTCTAATATATTTTTTTTAACCTTTAAATATCCCCAAATTTAGATTTAGGTGTGTTTCTTGTAAACAAGTAAAAGATGAAATTAAGAAATTAAACCCCCATAAATCATTTGGTATAGATGGAACTGAGAATAGGTTTCTTAGAGATTCTGTTAGTGTGATTGTGCCTATCCTAACAAAACTGTTTAATTGGAGTCTGACAGAAGGAACTTTCCTAAAACATGGAAGAAAGCAAAATTATTCCAATTTTTTCCGGCCCGGTGGCGTTGAGGGTTGAGGCACTGGACGCCACACCTCGCACCATGCCGGCGACCCAGGTTCGGGAACAGACTCGGGTTGCTGGGGGTTGGCAGTGGGAAGGAGGATCGAACGTCCCCACAGATGCTCTCCTCCTTCGGGGAAGGATACCAGGGGTGTTTAATACACCCGATGTCTGGGAGAGCCGATGGAAGCACCGACTCTCGGGGCAATGGCAGCTTCCATTGGAGGGGGGTCAGGGAGGGGAGGATGCCATCTGGCACTAGGCAGGTGTGCGTGACTGCATTCCTCCTGAGCTGGCGTCCTCAGCGGGATGGAGGTGAGGAACAGAAAAACAGAAAAAACCCACAGCGTTCCTGGATGATGGCCGCTCCAGCCACCCAGTCGTAATCACGGGCACACCCCGCTGTGCAAGGTGCTCCGTGGAGGGAAGAGGCAGGTAGGAGTCACCGGAGGCACCCTAGGGGCAGACTCAGTGAGGGATTGGGGGGCATTGAGCAAGCCTGAAGGAGAGGAATGGCGAGGGTGACCAGGAGGGGATAAAAAGAAATTAAAAAAAAAAAAATAATTCAAATTTTTAAATCAGGTTTACCGTCTGAACCCACAAACTATGTGCCTATTGCTTTGCTTTCTGTGGTGTTGAAAGTCTTGGAATGATTGGTACAGCGACAGCTTGGAGAGTAACTTGAACAGTACTCCTTGCATTCTGCTTGTCAGTCAGGTTTTAGGAAGAACCATTCCATGGGCACCATGCTTGCCGACCTGGTGGACTTAATTGCATTCCAATTGAAGGTAGGTAGGTCGGTAGGTGTGGTGTTCGTGGACCTATCCAAGGCCTTTGACACTGTTGACCATGGCCTGCTGTGTGATACACTTATGGAGATAGGCCTGTCAACAGAAGTAGTGGGATGGTTTTCATCCTACTTACAGGATCGTTTCCAACAGGTTTGTGTGGATGGTCTCCTCTCTGACAATGTTTCTGTCCAGAGGGGTGTACCTCAAGGATCAATTTTGGGACCAACCTTATTTTTGATATACATAAATGGTATAGTGGAAGTTGCAAAAAATTCTAGTCTTAGGCTATATGCTGATGACACCATTTTGGTGGCAAATGGATTGCATATGGAACAAATAGAAAGAAATCTCCAAGAGGATTTTCTAGCACTTTGTACTTGGATTAAGGAGTCGGGTTTGGTTATGAATGACAAAAAAACGAAATCAATGGTCTTTAGGAAAAAACAAATTGGAAAGGTCGATGTTGTCCCCAATACCAAAATCCTCACTGATAATGGTGACCAAATAGTTCAAGTTACAATGTATAGATATATGGGTGTCTGGCTGGACGAGTGTCTGATTTTCGACTATCATATAGAAGACACCATAAATAAGGTAAATAAGCGACTAGGAGCTTTTAGACAATCAAAATCATGTTTGAATAAGCAAATGAGACTGGCGGTTGTAAATCAACTTTTACTTCCAGTTATGGACTATGGAAGTCATGCATATGATTTTGCTCCTAAAAAAAGTTTGGCGAAAGTTGATACGATGTACAATAGACTTGCAAGGTTTATACAGTCAGACCTGGTTAATCCATGCTTTGTTAATCCATATGTATGATTATCTGAAAGAAAAACACTGCATACAGATTTTTTGTTGGGCTATTGACCTCTTTATTATCACTGTCTGGTTACTACATAGATTTGTATTATGTAGCAAAATTGGCAAACAGAAATGTGTATGGATTAACCAGGTCTGACTGTATTAGGAAAAGGAACAAGTTCACATCACTGTACTTTGTTTAGTAATCTTGGGTGGTTAACCCCAACTTTAAAAAGGAAGTTGCAATGGGCAAATTTAATTCATAAAGTCCTATATACAAAAAAAAATACAACTTACTTATTTGAAAAATTAGAAATAATACAACATTATTATAATTTACGCCAGACACCTTTAAGCAGATTTATTCCTCCAAAATTAATAAATAAATATAGTTCTATGTGTTTCCCAGCTATCGTGTTTCAATTATGGAATTCAATAAACAAAGAATCCATAGTTAACCAGATCGATGCTAAATTATTCATGAAGGAGTTGAAACATGAATTGAGTCTACGTTGTATGTGCAACGACTAGGATACATGACTATAATGTTGATGTAAGTGATGTTATAAGATATTTGTTATACCTGTTATTGTCTTTGTGCTTTATGTTATACTGAAAACAGGAGCATCTATAATATAGGATTTTTTTCCTAATGATGTTTTATACCAGCATGTCCTATATAAAAATAAAGATTTTTACTACTACTACTAGTATATTCATAACTTTATGCAGTAAGCCTGAGGGGTTGGACTGCCCAGAGAGATGGGACACATGCAAATGGTGGAACACTTTGCTCATGAGCATCTTTCAAAAACTGCCTCTACTAACTGCCTGTGTTCTAACCTCTTCAGATTTTTCTCTTCACCTGAAAAGTCTGGTCGTGCGGAGTCCCGTTCGTCCACTTTCTCCTGTGTGAAGAAAACAACAAATACTGACCATAAGTATACTTTTGTTTTCATTTACTGCCTCTACTAGTTGTTTTGTATCGTTAATATTATTTACGTTTAAATTTATTGTTTTTCTCGGTTACTGTAGGTTCGGAATAACCGTGGGGGAACTGGGATAGTTTTGTTTAAAATCGGGGTTCTTTAACTAATGAACCACCTTTATTTATCTTTAAAACGTTAATTTTGTCTACTTTTTGTAACCGATAAATCTCGGTTACTGAACCGACTACCCGGTTCCATTTTAGCAAAAGGTCCTGTTCCATCGGTTCCTGAACCTATTAAAAAAAAAAAAAAAGAAAGAAGGTTTTTTTGCCTTAGCGGTTACTGTTTTTGGATTATGTCAGAAAAACCCAAAAAGAAAACTAGTGAGCCCTGTTTTAAAAAATGTACTCAATGTGGAGAGGTGTTTGCAAAAGCAGACACACACACTTTATGTAGTTTGTCTGGGCTTTGATAATTTAAAAGAGGAATGTGATGTGTGTAAAACATTCCCTGAGAAGACCATTGAGAAATGCCTTGAAAGGCTAAAAAAGAAAATTCCTAGGGGTCCCTCTGGCTCTGACCAGCCGATACCCCCAAAATATTGTGGCTGAACCCACATCTTCTTCTGTTCCTGCCCCTAAGAAGGGCACAAAGGAAACAAAAAGAGCTACTGAACTGGATGACTCCCTGGTTTCTGCTAAAAGAAGCAAAAAACTGAAATGCACAGAACCCTCGCATGTTAAGCCAGGGACTTCTGTGACTGCTCTGCCTGCACCTACGGCCCAAGGGATTGCTCAGGCCTTTAAAATTATTCAGTCTCTGCAGGCAATAGTTTCTCTTCAACAGCCTCCTGCCCCCCCCAGGGTCCCCAGGTTGGCAGTAATATGCATCCTCTCCCCCAAGAAGGAGTCGATACTTTTGGTGATGATGATGATGATGATGATGATGACTATGATGAGGAGGAGGGACTAACGGAACCAGAAGTGTCCCCGAACAGGACTTTGGTTCTCCTCCAAGAGCGTCTGAGGATTTTCCATCCCACTTCACTTTTGTCAGGAGGATGGCAGATACACTTGACATCTCCACCACTGAACAAATTGAAGATGAGGAGGTGGTGGAGTACCTAGAGATGATGGGGATAACACCCACAAAGGCTCTCCTCCTCCCTGTCTATAAATTCTTTAAAAAGGATCCACTAAAGATTTTACAGGTGCCAAATTCCACTCCTCCCATAGACAGGAGGATGGACAAGAAGTACCAGCTGGAAAGGGAGGGAGCTGATTTGCTCATCTCCCACCCCGACCACCAGGGGCTCATACAGCAGGCTGCCTGTGACAAGGCTAGGGTCCCTCTATCCTCACATCCTCTGGACAATGATTCTAGAAAAATAGAAAGTATGGCCAAAAAGGGTACCTGTCAGCCTCTCTGGCTATGCGTCAGGCTACCTTCCAGGCATATGCTGCCCAGTACCAAAATTCCCTGTGGCAGTCAGTCCTGGCCATGGCTCAGAAAGCTCCCTCACCCTTGTCAAATGACCTGGCTGAAACTACCAGGTTTGGGTTAGAGGCAGCTAAGTACCAGTTCCAGATGGCTGCTGACACTAATGACACTGCAGCCAGATGGATGGCAAGCACGGTGGCACAAAGGAGGTTTGCTTGGCTCAGAGCTACAAACCTTACTCAGGATACACAATCAAAGGCTTTGGATTTTCCCCTAGAGAGAAATTCTCTCTTTGGGGAGTCCACTGTGGCATACATGAAGAAGATGGATAAATATAAGGCCACTTACAGAAGCAATTCTGCCAAGGAGAGAGCTTCTCCATCCAACAGGCCTTATGGAAGGGGAGGCCGGGGCAGGCCCTTTTACACTAGGCCCTTCTTCCAACCAGTGGCTTTACTCCAGTACCAGCAGTACACACAGCAGGGTTACTCCAGGGGCAGGGGCAGAAGGGGTTTGAGGTGAGGGTCCCATACTTAGCCTCAGTCACAAATCAAACAGATCCCCTGAACCACAGGCAGCCTCCTCTCTACCTGTCGGAGGCAGACTTCCCCACTTTCTCTAAACTTGGCTGAACATCACCACAGACAAGTGGGTTTTGAAGGTAGTGGGGCAGGATCTGTCTCTGGAATTCAAGTCCTTTCCTCGTCAAAAGTCCAGAGTTTTCAGCTTTCCCTCCCTTGCAGAAAAGATGCTCTTGGAGGCAGAGGTTCGGAACCTGCTACAGTTAAAAACAGTGGAACCAGTTCCAAAATCTCAAAGAGGAAAGGGCTTCTATTCCAGATACTTCCTGACCACAAAGAAAAGTGGGGAGTGGCGGCCTATATTAGATCTAAGAGCTCTAAACAAGCTCTTAAAAAAAAAAAAAACAAGGTTCAAGATGGTAACTTTGGCTCTGATTCTGCCAATACTTCAAAAAGAAGACAGGTTGGCATCACTGGACTTGAAAGACACCTATTTCCACATCCCCATGAAAGGGTCTTACAGGAAATACCTCAGATTCAGACTCCCTTCAGGTCACTACCAGTTTTCAACCCTGCCTTTTGGCCTTTCTTCGGCCCCAAGGGTATTCACAAAGTGCGTGGCAGCTGTAGTGGCACATCTTTGCAGACAGTGAATATCTGTTTTCCCTTACCTGGATGACTGGCTGATTGTGGGAAAATCTCCTCTGCAAGTGCAGCAAGATCTGAAGGTCACTCAGGACCTCCTGGAGTCCCTGGGAATCCTGATCAATCACAAAAAGTCAGTTTTCACCCCTTCACAGGTATTGCAGTTCATAGGAGCAGAAATCAATACCTTACAGGCCAGAGCATATCTGCCTCTGCAAAGGGTAAAAAACATTCAACTAATAGCAAACTCTTTCAAGCTGCACAACTTAAAAACTGCAAGACAGTTTCTCCAGTTATTAGGCCACATGGCGGCTTCCACAGGCACAGTGCTGGGTGCCAGATTCCACATGAGAGATATCCAGTTCCTCCTCAGTTCTCACTGGTGTCAAAGAAAAGGTTCCTTTTCAAAGCTTATCCCAGTAACAAAGTCACTGCTACAGGCCCTCTTGTGGTGGAAGGAGGAACTCAACTTAAGGCAAGGAGTTCCCTTTCAGAGAGCGAATCCTTCAGTGTTTCTCACAACAGATGCATCCCTTTTGGGCTGGGGCACCCATATAGGGGAACACACAACCCAGGGCACTTGGTCAGCCACAGAGTCCCTTCAGCACATAAATCTATTGGAACTCAGGGCAGTTTTGCTGGCTCTAAAAGCATTTTCTCACCTAGTCCAGGGCAGGGTGGTACAGGTCAGAACAGACAATGCCACCACAATGTATTACATAAACAAGCAGGGAGGCACAAAGTCAGGCCTTCTCTGCACAGAAGTCATAAAACTGTGGACTCTGGCCTACTCAATGAAAGTGTGTCTGCAGGCAATTCATTTGCCAGGGAAGGACAATACCCTGGCAGATGCATTGAGTCGAATAAATCAGGCCCATCACAAATGGACCCTAAACAGACAGGTGGTACAGGTTATTTTCAGAAGGTGGGGCACTTCAGAGATAGACTTGTTTGCATCCCACCAGAACCACCACTTGCCACAGTATTGTTGCAGACCACCAGATCAGGGAACATTTGTTCTGGATGCTCTGAGTCTGGATTGGTCAGGGAGGTTCCTCTATGCTTTTCCTCCTTTCCCTCTGATTTACAGAGTACTGGTCAAGCTCAGATCCCATGCAGCATCACTGATCTTGATAGCTCTAGACTGGCCGAGGCAGCTATGGTACTCTCTTCTGCTCTCAATGTCTGTCATAAATCCAATACACCTCCCTCAGAAGCACAACCTTTTGACCTCCAACCAGGGAACTCTGTTGTACCTGAATCTCAGGTCCCTCAATCTCAAAGCTTGGCTCTTGAGGACTTAGAATACACTGATCTAAAACTTTCTGAACCTGTCTTAGGTATTCTAAGAGGTTACAGAAAACCTTCTACTACAAAAAACTATTCTTCTAAATGGAAGAGATTTTCTATCTGTTGTTCGGGCAAGACTCTGGTACCAGCCCAAGCTGGATTGTCAGTTTTATTGGATTATCTCACACATTCTCTGGGTCTACAACCCAGTTCTTTGAAGGTTCGCCTTGCAGCAGTGTCTGCTTACCTTTCTGCTGGGAAAAAGGTAACACTGGCTTCTAACCCTATTTTTAAAAGGTTCTTTAAGGGCCTGGATCATTTGCATCCCCCTCACAAGCCACCAGTGCCAGTTTGGGACCTGAATGTGTGTATAGCTAAGCTGATGTCTGCTCCATCTGAGCCCATGGCCACAGCTCATTTGAAATATGTTACTTGGAAAACAGTTTTTCTAGTGGCAATGACATCTGCAAGGAGAATCAGTGAGCTTCAGGCTTTCTGCATTGATCAGGACTATATATCCTTTCATAGGGATAAAGTAGTCCTTAGAACAAACAGGACATTTTTCCCCAAGGTGGTCTCTGATTTCCACTTAAATCAATCCATCACTCTTCCTGTCTTTTTTACTGAGCATACCATTCTGGTGAAAGGAGGCTACACAGTTTGGATGTGAAGAGGGCCCTCAGTTACTATATGTCAGCCACTAAGGACCTTAGACAGGATAAAAAGCAATTGTTCAAACAACATGAAGTCTTGCTATATTATGACAATTGCAGTATGACCCAATCCTGGCAGTGCCCCGGAGATGAAATAGTTAACCTTTCCATGAAGCATGGAGCTCTGAGTGCGAGCTTGGTTAGGAAGCTCTGTCTGTTGTGCTTCAAACATAAACTGCCAGATTCTTTACTCCGCCTCACTGAACAGTCTCTCCGGAGATTTCTCCTTCTGCTCGGTTCATTTGTCGGTTTAAAAAGTGTTATTTTATCGGTTTTCAGTGAAAATTAGCGAAATTAAACCGCAACCCGGTCGATTCAAGCTCTGTCTTAGCAGTAACGTAAATAGATAGGTTTCACTGAAATTTCTGTGTGGAACTTGTACATTGATCGGTTCGGTTTGAACCGATCAGGTTATTTAATAAAATTGCTAGTCCTTTTTAGTATCGGTTCCCAGTTCTTATCGGTTCTAAAAAGCGGATTTCATTACGTTTTCCCGACCCGTGACACGGTTGGGAACCAATAAGGTGTCTTGTGGCGGATTGCCATAAACGGGCAAGTTTGGTTAGGCTGGCATTATGTCTAAGAAACCCAAAAGAAAAACCGGGCCCACTGGGTTTCAGCACTGTAGTGTTTGTGGGGAAGCTTTTGCTAAGGCTGACCCACACACCACATGTGTCTATTGTCTGGGGTTTGACCACCTCAATTCAGACTGCCAGATTTGTAAGAATTTCCCTGCTGCCACCATAGAAGAGAGAGTTGGTAGGCTCAGGGAAAGGGAGGCCAAGAAGTCCGCTGACCCAGATGGCCAGCCTGGTTCGGTACCAACTGAACCGGAGGGAGTGCCTCTGACCAGGGCGATACTTCCTTGGGCAAACATAGAGCTGGTTCTGAGGAGCCAGTTCCAGCAAAAAGGAACAGAAAGTCAGCTAGCGTAGATGCAAAAGTTCTCTCCCCAACTGCTGAAGAAATAGCTAAAGCAATTCAAATTGTCCAGTCTCTTTCCCATCCGACCGAACCGTCCCCATCAGGTAGGCGTTCGGTTCGGCCGGTTCAAGTTTATGATTGTGAGGATTTTTATGAACCGGAGGAGGGGGAAGGGGATTATGAGGAGAGCGAATATGGTTTTGAAGATCTGGATGTGCCCATTGAACCGGACATCTCTCCAGATAGACCTTTAGGGGTTTCTCCTCCCAGGCTTTCTGAGTCCCCTTCTCATTTCATTTTTTGTAAGAAAGTTGCTGAAACTCTGCAGCTCCCTGTTGAGGAAGCTGTTGATGACCAAGAGGAGCCTGATATGTAGAAATGATGGATATTCCAGAGTCTAGGAGACTGTCTATCCTTTACACAAATCTTTTCGAAAACAGATAGTAAAAGTTTTAAAAACTCCTCACACTATACCTCCTGTGGATAAAAGGATGGACAAGAGGTATACCTTGTCAGGTTCCGACACTGATTTCCTCACTCAGCAATGCAGCCATGTGGGGGTAGTGCAGGCTGCAGCCTGTGACAAGGCTAATATTCCCCTAGCTTCACACCCCTGAGAAGGACTCCAGGAAGATTGATGCTATGGCAAAGAAACAGTACATGGCAGCATCTTTGGGACTCAGACAGGCAAATTATATGGCTTATGCTGCTAGGTACCAGAAATCCAGATGGGATACTGTGCTGGCTCTGTGAAACAAGCCCTGACCAGCTTGCCAGGAACTGGAACAGGTAGCTATGGATGGTATTGAGGCATCCAAGGTGCAATTTCATGCTGCAGTGGACTCTAATGATGTGTCATCAAGAGTCATGGCTACATCTGTGGCTCTTCGCAGGATGGCCTGGCTCAGATGTACTAGCCTGTCTCAGGATACCCAGTCTAAGGCCATGGATTTTCCTGTTGTGGGCAATTCTTTGTTTGGGGAGCAACAGAGAATTACATGAAGGAAATGGATGAATATAGGACCACCTATAGGAGTGCACAGGCCAAGGAAAGGCAGGCCACTCCTCAGAAGCAGCTTCCTAAAGGCAGGGGCAGGCCTTTCATAGGCCTTTGTACCAAACCTATTCCTCTTCCGCCTATGCCCAGAGGGGATTCTTTAGAGGGAGAGGCAGACGGGGTACAAGTAGGCCTGCTCCCACCCCTCAGCCCAAAGCCCCTGCCAAGCAGGCACACAGATGGGGTTGCCAGGGCCGGTTCTTCTCTACCTGTAGGGGGCAGGCTGGCTTACTTTGTCCAGGACTGGAAGTCTCGAACATCCGACAAGTGGGTCCTGGAAGTAGTAAGCCAGGGACTGGTTCTCAGCTTCAAAAAATTTCCAAAGCTGAGAACCAGATCTTTTCCACCTGCAACTCCATAAGAGGCACTCGCCCTAGAGGCAGAGGTCTCTACCCTCCTGGCTGTCAGAGCTGTGGAAAGAGTTCCTCCCCTACACCAGGGCAAAGGTTTGTACTTCAGGTACTTCCTTACCCCAAAAAAGACAGGAGAATGGCAGCCCATCCTGGATCTCAGATACTTAAACAAGCAGCTTTTAAAACCAAAGTTCAAAATGGTGACTCTGGTAGTCCCTAGCTTCCCTGGACCTCGAGGATGCCTACTTCCATATTCCCATCAGAAGCTCCCATCGAAAGTACCTCAGGTTCGAGCTGCCCTCAGGCCATTACCAGTTCAGAGCAATGCCCTTCGGCCTCACTTCTGCTCCAAGAGTATTCACCAAATGCCTGGCAGTAGCAGTTGCTTACCTAAGAAGACAAAAGATTGCCATCTTTCCTTACCTGGACGATTGGCTCATAGTAGGCCAGTCCCCAGAACAGGTCAATTTACATCTTCAGATAACACAGCAACTGCTTACCTCTCTAGGTTTCCTTCTCAATCTCTTGAAGTCAGTTCTAGAGCCTGTCCAGCTTCTTACCTTCATAGGCGCAGAACTGAACACACAGGAGGCCAGGGCCTTCCTTCCTCTGGACAGGGCAAAGACCATAGTCTCCCTGGCCTTCTCATTCACCCTGCAGGTCTCTCGACCAGCAAGGCATTTTCTGCAACTCCTAGGACACATGGCTGCTTCCACAGCAGTTGTGCAGGGAGAAAGATTTCAGATGAGGGACATCCAGTTCCATTTGAGAGCTTTTTGGTCTCAAAGAAAGGATCCTCTCACCAAGTTGATCCCAGTAACTCGAACCCTGATCCAAGCCCTACAGTGGTGGCAGGATCAGAGCAACCTGAGACAAGGAGTTCCTTTTGTCACTCAGTCTCACTCCCTAATCCTTACTACAGATGCATCCCTCTTGGGTTTGGGAGCTCACATGGGCGACCTCACCACCCAGGGTTTGTGGTCTCCCCAGGAATCTCTGCTCCACATCAACTTGTTGGAGCTCAGAGCAGTCTTTCTAGCACTTCAAGTTTTTTCCAAATCTGTTCAGAACAAGATTGTACAGGTCAGAACAGACAACACCACTACAATGTGGTACATCAACAAGCAAGGGGGCACTCGGTCCTCGGCCTTGTGCACCGAAGCGATGAAGTTGTGGTCTCTGGCTTACTCCCTGAACACCTCCCTTACGGCCAGTCCACCTTCCAGGCAAGGACAATGTCCTGGCAGATGCTCTCAGCAGGATTTCTCAGTGCCATCACGAATGATCACTGGATCCCCTGGTCTTGGGAGTAGTATTTGCCAGATGGAGCACCCCGCAGATAGATCTTTTTGCAGCCCCAGACAATCACCAACTTCCCCTTTTTTGCTGCAGGCCCCCAGTGTTGGGCTCACTCCCCCTGGATGCCTTAGCCCTCAATTGGGAAGGGAAGTTCCTCTATGCCTTCCCTCCCTTCCCTCTCCTGTTCAAAGTGCTAGTCAAAATCAGATCCCAATCCTGCAAAGTCATTCTGATAGCTCTGGATTGTGCCAGACAACCCTGGTATCCACTCTTACTGTCCTTAGCAGTCCATCCTCCCCAGTCCCCTGTGCCTTCCCAGGAATCACAATCTGTAAACCTGTGCCCAGGGACGGGTTTGGTATCCGAATCTCAAATCTCTCAATCTCAAGGCTTGGTTCTTGAAGAGTTAGAGTTTGCTGATTTACACCTTTCCCAAGGTGTAATGGATATATTTAAGGCCTCAAGGAAGCCTTCCACCAGGGCTACTTACAATTCCAAATGGAAAAGGTTTTCCATATGGTGCTTGGAAAAGCATATTTCCCTAGACTCTGCTGATCTACCCACAGTCTTGGATTATATGGTCCATCTGAATTCTCTGGGGCTGAGACCAGCTACCCTGAAGGTGCATTTGGCAGCTGTGTCTGCTTTTATTTCAGCAGGTAAATCCTCTTCACTTTCAGCTCATCCTGTATTTTCTAAGTTTTTTAAGGGATTGCTTCACGCCAACCCTCCATTCAGGGATCCTGCCCCTGCCTGGGATCTTAATGTCTGCATTGCTCAGCTTATGCAACCCCCCTTTGAGCCCTTGTCTTCAGCTGAGCTTAAGTACTTGACTTGGAAGACTGTGTTTCTGGTAGCCATCACCTCTGCCAGACGCATAAGTGAATTGCAAGCATTGTCAGTGGAGCCGGATTTTATCTCCTTTCACAGAGATATGGTGGTCCTCAGGACTAACAGGAAGTTCCTTCCTAAGGTGGTTTCAGATTTCCACCTTAATCAATCTATTTCTCTTCCAGTGTACTTCACTGACTACTCCTCCTCTGGTGAGAGGAGGCTGCACAGCTTAGATTTGAAGAGAGCCCTTAGTTACTACATCGAGCGTACCAAGGGTCACAGGTTTGTCTCCCTCCAACTGTTCCTCACTTACGGCGAGGTTGGTAAAGGGAAGACAGCCACTAAAAGATCCATTGCCAGGTGGATTGTCTCTTGTATCCAATTCTGCTACGAAAAGTTGGGTAAAGTTCCCCCCTCAGGCCTGAGGGCTCACTCTACCAGAGGTACAGCTGCATCTCTGGCTGCTGCCAGAGACATTCTATTCTAGAAATATGTCAAGCAGCTACCTGGAAAACAGTTTACACTTTTACTAAGCATTACTCCTGGACATCCAGGCTAGGAGTGATGCTTGGTTTTAACACAACTGTTCTTCAGAGCCTATTCCTAAGTAGGTTCTGTCCCTCCTCCATGGGGGTATTGCTGTGTAGTCTGCAATTGTCATAATATAGCAAGACTTCATGTTGTTTGAAGAAAAAAATTACTCACCTTAGTAATGTTGTTTCTTCTAATGGAGTCTTGCTATATTATGACCTCCCTCCCTGCCTGCCCCTCTCAGAACCTCCGTTTTGGGGTGTGGCTGGGCCTTATAGGGTTGGCACTCATTTATGCCCACCTTGTTGTTTTTACACCCTTTTTTTTTTTTTGGGTGAATTGGTGTTGTCTTTTTCATTTTCTGGGTCTCCTGACATGAGTTTTTGTTTGAGACCAGGAAATGTGTGTTTAGGTTAGTAGCCAGTTGGCTAGTGTAGGTTTACAGCTTCCACACAGGACCTTAGTGAGTTTTAGCTCGTAAAGATCTGACAGTTTATGTTTGAAGCACAACAGACAGAGCTTCCTAACCGAGCTCATGCTCAGAGTTCCATGCTTCATGGAAAAGTTAACTATTTCATCTCCGGGGCAGTTCCAAGATTGGGTCATACTGCAATTGTCATAATATAGCAAGACTCCATTAGAAGAAACAACATCACTAAGGTGAGTAATTTTTTCTTCCTGACTTATGGGGATGTGGGAAAGGGTAATCCAGCCTCAAAAAGATCAATTTCTTGCTGGATAGTCCAGTGTATCCAATTCTGTTACACTAATGCGGGTAGGGAGCCCCCATCAAGATTGAGGGTTCATTCTACAAGAGGGACAGCTGCTACTTTAACGGCTGCCAGGGATGTCCCATTGGTGGATATATGTAAAGAAGCTACCTGGAAAGCAGTACACACCTTTACAAAACACTACAACCTGGATATTTTATCCAGGAATGATGCTAGGTTTGACACAGCAGTCCTGCAAAGTCTGTTTCCAAAACAGAGTCCTGTGCCCACCTCCAGGGATACTGCTTGGTAGTCTGCATAAAGTTATAAATATACTGAGCATTACTGGGGTTAGAAGAAAACATTACTTACCATAGTAATTATGTTTCTTCCCAGTGATGCTCAGATATTCATCATTTCCCTCCCTACCTCCCCTTCCAGAACTTCAGCCTCTGCACTCCGCATGCTGGTGCCACCATGTCATTATACACCCTTGGAGTGAAATTTCTCCTCTGCACCAGTATTAGTTAGGTGAACAGAGCTTCATTGTGTTTATATTTTTGGTATTTTTCTGGCATGTTGTTCTAACTTTACTTAATTATTTGTTCCTCCAGTTGGAGGTTTATTTTTGGTAAATCCATATTGTTGGGTAACCCCAATTTTAATGATAATATTTTTAGTATTGCATTATCCAGGGCCTACCTTTTCAGGCTCCTTTATAAAATCTGAAGAGGTTAGAACACAGGCAGTTAGTAGAGGCAGTGTTTGAAAGATGCTGACGTGCAAAGTGTTCCATCATTTGGATGTGTTCCACCTCTCCAGTCAGTCCAATCCCTTAGGCTTACTGCATAAAGTTATGAATAGCTGAGCATCACTGGGAAGACATAATTACTATGGTAAGTAATTTTTTCTTCTGGTACTACTCTTCACTGAGTAATATAGGAGATTTCAGCACATAAAATGACTGTACCGCCTCCTTAACAATACAGATGGGATGCTACCCCAGTTAAAGATTTCATATTTTATCACTGCTCAGCACATGCACAATACCAGAGTCTACTTCAACTAAAGTCCAAAGTTTATATTTCATTTCAATTAACACTTTTTGTACAAAATGTACATGCTCTAATCTATGCATCCACCCAACCATGTTTCCAATCTAAGCTGGAGGCGAAATTCCATTGCATAGCTGCAACAGGTTCAAAGCCCACTCTCCCCAAGTGCCATTTTTCACAAAGTTGATTATAATGAAAGTATCTGATGAACTTTCATTGATGCCAACACTTGTGTGTTTTTTTTTACGATTGCTGTCTAACATCTATTTGTGCCTGATTGGCTGAGGCATTTAGAATTGAAGCACTGCGTGTACGGGGATGTATTCTGAATGTCAAAACTGCTTCATTAAGGCATGGGATTTCATTTCTTTTTTTTCACATCCACCCCACTCTGCATCTATTACCTTTAATGAGATCTTGTGACATCCTAAAAACAGACTGACATTCCACTCTCCCAAATACACAGTCACTTTATAGTGAGGGTAACCAGGCAGCTTTCTCTGCTGAGTGCAGTGGGCAGGATGCACTAAATCAGTCTGTGACATTGAATTTTCAAACACCTGAGCCACAAGATATTTTTCAAACAAATTGCAAATCTCTGACAACCTAAACCATCCATTTTTATGTTTGCTTGCAGGCATGAGCAAGAAACATTATAGGCAGCTTAGGAGAGAAGCGGGTTGTGGAGGCGTGGCACTGTGGCAGTCAACAGAGGCACTGCATTTGGGGGCTTGGCACTGGTGGACCAGTGGGGGCACAGTGTGCTGATGATACTGGCTTCCAAAAGTGCCACCAAGTTGTAACGTTTTCGCCGCAGCAATCAGGGGCTGCCATGAGGGAGCGACCTGTCATTGCAGGGCAGAACTTTGCGCACTGTAATATAGTTAGTGAACACGGCGGCAAGCCACTGCCATGTTCTCAAACAATGTTACAGAGCCCCCACTGCCGAGGGGGTGCCCAATCCCCCTCAGCATCATGCGCCCCCCCAAAACAGTGTTTGCCAACAGGGCGCCCAATCCCGGTCGTTCAATTCCCCCTTCCCAGTTTAATTTGCTGACAGAGCCCTCCCCATCAGCATAATGTCCCCAAAAAGTTGGTTTTATGCCAAGGGAGCCAATCCCCCGGGCTCTTCTTACCGTATGTGCCAATGGGGGTGCCCAATCCCCCGTTGGCTACAGTCCCCCCAAAAAATCACTCTGGTGGCACACTGGGAGCCCACCCCAGTGTGCAAAATGTCCCTGTTAAACAAAAAAATGGTCCCACAATAGTTTTTTTTCCTGTAAATCTGAAAACGGTCCCTCGTCAAGTCCGGTGGCCCCGCCACCCAACCCGCGCCCACCCTCCATGCACCCTGCCTCCCCACACACACCCTCACCCCATAGTTACCTCCAGAGCCCAGCGCAATGATCTTCGGTGGACCAGGGACACATCTGCACTCTTCAAAGCCGACACTGAAGAAATGCCGGTAAGCTGTATAATGGCATAAATAGGGTTTTTTCAACTTTGGTGCATATCTCAGGCAATTTTGGGAATTTAGGCACCAAATTTTCAACATGGCATTATTGGGACCCCTCTTCATAAATTCAGCCACTGTCATGGCGTTATTCGGTCCTGAAAGGTGATTTTGCGGTCACTGCGTGGAATCACGTTTTGGGACCGATTAATGACACGACAGTGCCAGTGTTCATGAGATGGGCTCTCAGAAAGTTTATGTGGCATATTTGGTGGAAAAAATGCAAGAACTGACTGTTTTACGAGTGTGCATTGCGCAGTTGCTACGCACGTTTGTAACTTCGCAAATTTGCAATATTTTCACTCCAGATTTTCAACATTGCCAGTTTTCTTCACCTCCTTATGAACAGCTGTCTTTTTCACATCCTGGCTAAAATGTGTTTTCGCACTTCCAGCACAGAATAACGTGGTCACTCTGGAAAATCAGTGTTTGGGACACATTAAGAAAATCACAGTGACACTGTTCATGAGCAGAGGTCCTAAAATGCCTATGTTGAAACTTTGGTGATGAACATCCATAAAATGACTGTGTTATGTGCATGTGTTGCACAGTTTCCACGTACAGTATGTTCAGAAGTGCGAGCATTTTTAATATTCCCGCTACAGATTTTCAACATTGCCATCTCTTCACACCTCCCTATGGATGGTACAGCTGTCATTCTTCACATTCTACCCGATCTGTGTTTTTGTACATGTGGCACAGAATGGCACAGTCGCTGTTGGAACTCAAAGTTTGGGACACATTGACAAAATCACACTGCCACTCTTCATGAGAAGAGGTCCCAAATGCTTTCATGAGGTGGGGTCACAAAAAGGCCATGTTGAAAATTTGTAGTGCAAATACCAACAAACGCCCAGGGTGCTAGGGTTTCTAACCATAACGTCCCACCCTGTACAGACTTACAGGCATTGGGGTGTGCCTTTGTATTGCTGACTGTAATGCTCATGCCATCCCACCCCACCCCAGTCACTGACAGGCATCTAGGTGTACCTTGGACTCTTGACCCCAGACTTCACCGCATTCTCCTATGCTGCACCCATTTCAGCATATGTTCTTATGGAATGGGGTGACTATAAAGCCAAACACCCCAAGGCAAACTTCAACATGTGTCGGTGTCTGCAGAATAGGGTGAGGTGACATGGCATGATCGTCATGGGCGATGACCCAAACACTTACCCCAATGCCTGTCTGTCTCTACAGGATGGAGGCGGGGTTGGCATGAACTTCAATACTTCACTGCCATTCCTATTCTGCATCTGTCTCACTCCAGCATTTCCAATGCTAATACCAGCAAACAAACATTCGGCATTGACAAATGCTTGTTAAAAGAGGGACCCTCCTAATTCTGGAGTGCAAAATGACAAAGGCCAGGAAATGCAGAGCAGTTGGGATCCGGGAGAAATGGAAGTCTGTAAAAATAAAAAATAAAAAACCTGGGTAGATTGAAAGATCTCATGTAGTATTCAGTGCTCAGTTGCAGAGTGAACATTAGGAGGCCAGCCTAGGTAGAGAGAAGAGAACAGTGCTGGTCACTGACTTGCCAGAAATGGGAAAGTTCTAGTGATGGGAGAAGGGTGGTGGAATTCTAAATGGTTGAGTGGGGATAAATGAGATGTAGAGAGAGAGAGAGGAGAGAGAGAGAGAGAGAGAGAGAGAGAGAGAGAGAGAGAGAGAGAGAGAGAGAGAGAGATTCAAAATGTATTACTCACAAAGAAATCAGACATGAATAGGGACAGCTGTCCAACTCTGTAGCTTTCAAAGATATAAATATCACTGTGACACTGACAGCTCGTGCTACCTGAACCTGAAAATGCAGTGCTGGCACTCATAATTGGCAAAAAAAAATGTTTAAAAAATAACTCACACAGACATTTTTCTTACAGATTTATTTATTGAGCATGTCCTTAGTTCACCCGCTGGCAAAACAACACATTTAGATACAAATTCTGCAATTTTGTCCCTGTCTCCTTTAAAGGAACTACATAAGGTAGCAGAGTGGTCAGAAAAGTGGAAAATAAATTCAGTGTAGATAGTCTTGCAGAAATGCACTTGGGAAGAATGAAAGCCAAATGTGAATACTATTTAAGCAGAATAAAAGTTAATAACAGAGGGAGAGGTCGAGTTGGGGGATTATAATTTTGAAAGACCTGAAACATGGCTCACAATGTGAAATGATAGCAGAATGGAATTTTGTAAGGAAGTCTTGGAGGGTGTTATTGCCATTCTCTAAATCACTTGTGAACATTGAAATGAAATACTGCTGCCAGCTGTGGTTCACATGTCTAACAAGAGCTATAAGCAGTTGCAGTCTTTATCTACTGGGCTATACAATGCTGCCTGAGGGAGACAGCGAGAGCGAGAGAGAGAGAGAGTGTGTGTGTAGGAGAGAAAGTGTTTCACTATACAACTTTTTACAGAGCTCTCTCTCTCTCTCTATCTAAACAGAATTATTTTATGTCAAGGCTTTAAAGACATGCCGCAGTGTTCAGCTACAAGAAAAAAAAGAGCTATGTCAGCAGTTCAGATGCAGTGCTGACATGTAGTAAATTTGCATACTATCCATGGCAGTATGCAAATTGCCTACCGACCACAGTATGCAAATTGCCTACACGTTACCACCTCTGAGTGTAACAGTTGTTTACTTTCAACTGTATGCCACTGCATCTTAACTGCTGTCATAGACAGCTCGGACATTCATTGGTGCGGTGCCTCTGCACCTGCAAAAAGGAGCAGGGCTTTGGAAGCGGAGTGGCACACCCACGAAAACTTGTATGGTGGCACTATGTTTCTTGCACATGTGTGCAAGCAAACATAAAAAGAGCTTTATTGAATTACATACCACAGCCCCATGATCTTCCAATAGTCCACCACTGTTTCACACTGGAACTTTTTCATGGTGCTGTAGCCTAATCAGTCATTCCTAATGAAAAATACACATAGCATACAGGTCACATTATAGCTAAGCCACAAAACATTCTTACAGTTCCATAGACAACAAGAAAAACACACACTGTTAGGTATACATAGCAAAAGGGCAACCAACTATATCTGCTAGGAACAATGGTCATTAATCAGTAAAATAGGTGGAGAAGAAGAAAAAAGGGCAAAGATGAATCAAATGAAATGGATAGGTCAAGGCATCCTGCTCAAACAGGAATATTCCACATCCTCCAAGTACACCCAACAGACATTGCCTCCATCCAAAAAGCCCATATTAAGGAACAAAAGCAGGGTTTTCCAACAGCTGGTAATGAACCCATGAACCCCACATCTCATCAAAATGTCTAGTTCTGTTTAACTGCTGTGAAGCTTACTTTTCCAAATCATATACAAAATTTACCATCTCGGTCCAATGAGGCAGGGTTGGGCAACAAACTGTGTGCCAGAGTTTCATGAGGGTTTTCTTAGCACAGACCACCAGAAGGACCAGCAGCCGCACTTGGCCCGAACGAAGGTCCAGGTCACCTGGGTGAGATGTGTAATAGCACCAGGGTAGTTGATAAGTCAAAATCACAATCAAAAAGCTGAGCCAGTGTCTGGGCAATATCCCTCCAAAATTGTTGTATAACAGGACAAACCCAAAAAACATGAACCTGGTCCCTGAGAGTTTACCTGCAATTGTGCCATTTCCCCACATGCGGCTCCATAAAACATGCCACCTGTGCAGGAATTCTGAAAAATCTGGACTTACACTTCCAGACAAACTCTTTGATATATGGGATAACTGCAAGTGTATATGTAGTGTATATGTAAGTAAGGCAAACTTTTCCTATTCCCCAAAGTTGCCAACCACAGCCAACTTCACCTCCCACTTACCGAGAACAGATCGGATCGAGTCTGTCAAAAAACAGCAAATATCAGCATAGAGCTGATCTATAACATGCTCAACGTTGCCCCCCTGCAATGCCGATAAAACCACAGCAGCGATAGGAGAAGTATGTTGGGAGAGAGTAAACTTGTTAATAGGAAGAGTGTGAAGATAAGAACACAGTTGCAAATACCGGTAATGATCCATTTGGGGAAGTCCATATCTCATCCATAAAAGAGAAAAAGGGCAAAGCCCATGGACATCAAAAAGTTGGTAGTAAAAGGTTAAGCCCATCCTTAACCAGGATTGAAGCAAAGTATCTATCTTAGAAAGAGGGTTGGCCTGGTCCTGCACCATGGCCATTAAGTGTGTTCAGGAGGAGTTGCATCATGTTTTAATGTTATTTGTTGTCCTATTGACTTCAGGTCATACCTGAAAAAGGAACATATATTCCAGTGTACCTACCTGCAAATTTAAATAACTGAAAATGAAAAAATTTGCACTGTATCTGCCCTCCACAGTAGCACTGTAGCATAAATGCAGCTGATAGAGGGGTCCCAAAAATAAAAATGCAGAACTTTACTGGCAAAAGAGTTGAAAAGGTGCCAGCAGCCCTGAAGGTAAATAAGTTCCTAGGGTGAGATGAAATGCATCCAAGGGCGCTAGGTGAAGTGACATTAGTGTTAGCTGTAACCCTGGCATGGCTATTCAATAGTTCAATGCCAGATGGAGTGGTTCCCAGGTGATGGAGGTTGGTGTACGTAGTCCCACTGCACAATGGAGGAGACAAGGAGCAGCCAGGAAACTATAGACACATCAACCTTACTTCTATAGTGGGGAAACTGATGGAGACACTAGTCAAAGAGGACCTAGAGGAATAGATAAATAAAATGGAATTCATGGTAGAAAGCAGCATGGGTTCATGGCAGGGAGCTCTTGTCAGACCAACCTGATAGTAATCTTTCACAACAAACAAATATAGCATGACACAGAGCGAATGGGTGGTGCAAGATACAGGTTGCTAATGTCAAAAACAGCATGAAAAAACAACAAACTGCAGTCCACAAGTGGTAAAAAATAGTCTATAATATTCAGGTTAGCCATAGAGAAAACCTCTCTAAAGCTTTTCTCCATGGCTAACTTGAGTATTATAGTCTGTAATTTTTATCATTTGTAGTTTGTTGTTTTTTCATTCTGATAGTATTCTTTGACTGGGTAACCAGGGTAATTAATAAAGGGCAAGCAGTGGATTTACTCTGCTTCGACCTAGCAAGGCTTTCAGGTCCATACCACATCAAAGGATGTTGAAAAAGATGGAGATCTGGGAACAGCTAAACAAACAGTAAGGCAAATAGGGACCTGGTTGGAGGCAGCAGAGAACTGTGGTAAATGGGGTCAGATCAGAGAAAAGAGAGGTCACTAGTGGAGTACCACAGGGATCTGTTCTGGGCTCCATCCTCTTCAGTATGTTTATCAACAACACAGGACAGGGAATCCAGGGCAGTCTGTGTCTATTTGCAGATGACACTAAACTCTGTGGTAGGGTTGACAGTGTGGAGGGAATAAGGGAGTTGCACAAACCTATGTAGGCTGGAAAACTGTCCAAAGTCTGTCAACTGAAATTCAGTGCCAATAAATGCAATGTTATACAGTTAGGGAACAACAACCCCAGCACAGAGTATTGCATAGGGTGGTTAAGTTGGACGTAACATCAGAGAAAAGGGACCTAGAAGTCATCATTAGTGATTCCCTTAAACAAACCAGGAAATGTAACAAAGCCTTTAGCAAGGCTAGCAGGATGCTAGAGTGCATCGGGAGAGGGTTTGACATTAGAAGGCAGGAGATACTGTTATCACTCTGTGGGTCACTTTTAAGGCCACACCTGGAGTACCGTGCTCAGTTCTGGAGTCCCACTTAAAAAAGGACAGTGACAGGCTACAGAAGATACAATGCAGGGTGACCTAGATAATTCAGGGCCAGGAGGGCAGATCCTGCGAGGATTGGCTAAAGGCGGTGAACACATATTCACTCAAAACCAAAAGAGAGAGGGGGCATATGACAGAGACATTCAAGTTCCTAAAGGAATTAGTGAGGAGTTATTTACCAGAAACAGAGAAGTTAGGACAGGGAGCCACAAGTGGAGGTTAATAGGGGAAGTTTTAACAACGATGTAAGGAAGTTTTATTTTACAGAAAGAGTGGCTGAGCCATGGAATGGTCTGCCAGCAAGCTGGTGAGTGCCAAAGCCAGAAATGGCTTCAGACGTAGGTGGGATAGAGTCAAGGGAACAGCAACTGCTTATTTAAACATTCCAACAAGACAGCTAGACCCTTGAGTTTACTCAGTGACACCTAAGCGATTTCTAATGGATGAGTTGCTTTATTTAAAAAATAATAAAAATAATAAGCTCCAATGAGTTTACTCAGCTAGATAAATTCCAACAACTCTAACAAGGATGCATAAGCAAAAGCCTTCCAATAGTAACGTTCCATAATAGTAAAGCCAGGGAATCTACCCTGAACCTCATATACAAGCAAGGCCAAAGCCCAAAGGCCTCCTGAAAAGCTCTTTAAAATTCTACCTAGTAATAGGAATCTATATATAGTGATATATTGCATCCCAGAGCAGTCACTGTATCAATAACCACCCTGCTGTTTGAAGTTAGATTTTATGCCAACTAATTTATTTGGAATTTGGCAATACTTCTTACCTTGTTACTGATGCTGTGGAGCTAGGCAAAATGCTTGCAACCTCTGCGATGCTCATAAATGAACTGAAGACACATGGTAAGATACAGGACCTAGGCAGATCAGATTTCAGATCTGGTCACATGTGCATTTGAAACCTATAAGGTGGACATAACCCAGAGGTAATGGATGGGGGATGCTGTAAGGAGATACAATATGCAATAGGCCTTGGGAGTGGACTAGGGTAATATAGATAGACTGGATGGACCATCAGTCTTTCAAACAACATGAAGTCTTGCTATATTATGACATATGCAGTGAGTCCCAACCTTCGAACTGCTCCAGAGGTGAAAAAGTTAACTTTCCATGCCAGGCATGGAACCTTGAGCGCAAGCTCGGTTGAAAACTCTGTCTGTTGTTGCTCAAACTCAAACTGTCAGATTCTTTACTCCGCCTCACTGAACAGTCGCTCCGGAGATTTCTCCTTCTGCTCGGTTCGTTTGTCGGTTAAAAAGTATTATTTTTTCGGTTTCTTGACCGAAATTAAACCGCAATCGTTCGGTTCAAGCTCTGTCTGTGGTACTGTAAGTAACAGATAGGCTTACATTTATTTTTCTTCTGTGTGGAACTTGTAAACGTCTTTTTCAGTTCGGTTTGAACCGATCAGGTTGTTTTAAAAAACTTTCTAGTCCTTTAGAGTGTGGTCCCCGGTTCTTATCGGTTCTAAAAAAAAACGGATTTCATTACGGTTTTTTCCATGACCCGTGACATGGTTGGGAACAGATAAGAGAGTCTTGCTTGGCGGATTGCCACTAATGGGCAAGTTTGGTTAGGCTGGCACTATGTCTGAGAAACCCAAAAAGAAAAACCGGGCCCACTGGGTTTCAGCACTGTGGTCTCTGTGGAGAAGCCTTTGCTAAGGCTGACCCACACACCACCTGTGTATATTGTCTGGGGTTTGACCACCTCAATGCAGACAGCCAGATTTGTAAGAATTTTCCTGCTGCCACCGTGGAAAAGAGAGTTGGTAGGCTCAGGGAAAGAGAGGCCAAAAAGTCCGCTGACCCGGATGGCCAGCCCGGTTCGGTTGGGAGTGCCCTCTGACCAGGGCGACACTTCCTCGGGCAAACGAAGAGCCAGCTCTGAGGAGTCGGTTCCAACTAAAAGGACTAGAAAGTCAGCTAGTGTGGAGCCATAAGTTGTTTCTCCAACTGCTGAGGAAATAGCTAAAGCAATTCAAATTGTCCAGTCTCTTTCCCCGGTTCTGTCCGAATGAACACCATCAGGGAAGCGCTCTGTTCGGCCGGTTCCACCGGTTCAGGATTATGATTTTGAGGATTTTTATGAACCGGAGGAAGAGGAGGAGGAGTATGAGGAGAGTGAATGTGATTTTGAAGGTTTGGATGTGCCCATTGACCCGGACATCTCTCCAGACAGACCGTCAGGGGTTTCTGCCCCCAGACTATCTGAGTCCCCCTCTCATTTTATGTTCTATAAGAAACTTGCTGAAACTCTCCAACTCCCTGTTGAGGAAGCTGTTGATGACCAAGAAGAGCCTGATTATGTAGAAATGATGAAGTTTCCAGAGTCTAGGAGACTGTCTATTCCCTTGCACAAATCCTTTAGGAAACAGACAGTAAAAATTCTAAAAACTCCTGCCTGTTGATAAAAGGATGGACAAGAGGTATACATTATCAGGCTCTGATACGAAGTTCCTCTCTCAGCAATGCAGCCATGTGGGGGGTAGTGCAGGCTGCAGCCTGTGACAAGGCAAATATTCCTCTAGCCTCTCACCCTCCTGAAAAGGATTCCAGGAGGATGGATGCCATGACAAAGAAACAGTACATGGCAGCATCTTTAGGACTCAGACAGGCAAATTATATGGCTTATGCTGCTAGGTACCAGAAATCCAGATGGGATACTGTGCTGGCCCTAGCAAAACAGGCCCCTGACCAGCTTGCCAGGGAGCTGGAGCAGGTGGCTGCGGATGGTATTGAGGCATCCAAAGTGCAATTTCATGCTGCAGTAGACTCTAATGATGTGTCATCAAGAGTCATGGCCACATCTGTGGCTCTTCGCAGAATGGCCTGGCTCAGATGTACTACCCTGTCACAGGATACCCAGTCTAAGGCTATGGATTTTCCTGTGGTGGGCAATTCTCTGTTTGGGGAGCAGACAGAGAATTATATGAAGAAAATGGATGAGTATAGGACCACCTATAGGAGTGCACAGGCCAAAGAGAGGCAAGCCACTCCTCAAAGGCAGCATGTCAGGGGCAGGGGCAGGCCTTTTCATAGACCTTTTTACCAAGCCCAGGCCTCCTCTTCTGCTTATGCCCAGAGGGGGTTCTTTAGAGGAAGAGGCAGACAGGGTTCAAGTAAGCCTGCTTCTACCCCTCAGCCCAAAGCCCCTGCCAAGCAGACTCCCTGATGGGGTGGCCAGGGCCGATTCTCCACTACCGGTAGGGGGCAGGCTGGCTTACTTTGTCCAGGACTGGAAGTCTTTAATATCAGACAAGTGGGTCCTGGAAGTAGTAAGCCAGGGACTGGTTCTCCGCTTCAAAAAATTTCCAAAGATGAGAGCCAGGTCCTTTCCACCTGCAAATCCATCAGAGGCACTTGCCCTAGAAACAGAAGTTTCTACCCTCCTGGCTCTCAGAGCTGTGGAAGGGTTCCACCCCTACACCAGGGCAAAGGGTTGTACTCCAGGTACTTCCTTACCCCAAAAAAGACAGGAGAATGGCGGCCTATCCTGGATCTCAGATATCTAAACAAGCACCTTTTAAAACCAAAATTCAAAATGGTGACTCTGGGAATTATTTTACCCTCTCTAAGGCCAGGGGACTGGCTAGCCTCCCTGGACCTCAAGGATGCCTACTTCCATGTTCTTATCAGAAGCTCCCATCGAAAGTACCTCAGATTCGAACTTCCCTCAGGCCATTACCAATTCAGAGCAATGCCCTTCTGCCTCACCTCGGCCCTGAGGGTATTCACAAAATGCCTGGCAGTAGCAGTTTCCCATTTAAGAAGGCAAAAGATTGCCATCTTTCCTTATCTGGACGACTGGCTCATAGTAGGCCAGTCTCCAGACCAGGTCAAACTACACCTTCAGGTAACTCAGCAATTGCCCACATCTCTAGGTTTCCTTCTCAATTTTCCAAAGTCAGTTCTAGAGCCTGTCCAGCTTCTTACCTTCATAGGCACAGAACTGAACACAAAAGAAGCCAGAGCCTTCCATCCTCTGGAAAGAGCAAGGACCCTGGTTTCTCTGGCCTCCTCTTTCACCCTGCAGGTCTCTCGACCTGCAAGGCATTTTCTACAGCTCCTGGGGCACATGGCTGCTTCTACAGCAGTAGTGCAGGTAGCAAGATTTCAGATGAGGGACTTCGAGTTCCATTTGAGAGCCTTTTGGTCTCAAAGGAGAGACCCTCTAACCAAATTGATCCCAGTGACTCGAACCCTGATCCAGGCCCTTCAGTGGTGGCAGGACCAGAGCAATCTGAGACAGGGGGTCCCCTTCACCCCCCAGTCTCACTCCTTAACCCTTACTACAGATGCATCCCTCTTGGGGTGGGGAGCTCACATGGGCGACCTCACTACCCAGGGATTGTGGTCCCCACAGGAATCTCTGCTCCACATCAATCTGTTGGAACTCAGAGCAGTTTTTCTAGCACTTCAAGTTTTCTCCACATCTGTTCAGAACAAGGTTGTGCAGGTCAGAACAGACAACACCACTACAATGTGGTACATCAACAAGCAAGGAGGCACTCGGTCTACGGCCTTGTGCACTGAAGCAATGAAGTTGTGGTCTCTGGCTTATTCCCTGAATGCCTCCCTTACGGCAGTTCAGCTCCCAGGCAAGGACAATGTCCTGGCAGATGCTCTCAGCAGGATTTCCCAGGGCCATCACGAATGGGCACTGGATCCCCTAGTACTAGAGGTAGTATTTGCCAGATGGGGCACCCCGCAGATAGATCTTTTTGCAGCCCCAGACAATCACCAACTTCTCAGGTGGGAAGGCAAGTTTCTCTATGCCTTTCCCCCCTTCCCTCTTCTGTTCAAAGTGCTAGTCAAAATCAGATCTCAACCCTGCAAGATGATCCTGATTGCTCCAGATTGGGCCAGACAGCCCTGGTACCCACTCCTCATGTCCTTAGCAGTCCACCTTCCCCTGTGTCTTCCCAGGAATCACAATCTGTTGACCTGTGCCCAGGGGAGAGTTTGGTATCCGAACCTCAAATCTCTCAATCTCAAGGCCTGGCTCTTGAAGAGTTAGAGTTTGCTGACCTACACCTCTCTCAAGGTGTATTGGATATCTTGAAGGCCTCTAGGAAGCCTTCCACCAGGGCTACTTATAATTCCAAATGGAAAACGTTTTCCATATGGTGCTCTGGCAAGCATATTCCCCAAGAATCTGCTGACTTGCCCACACTCTTAGATTATTTGGTGCATTTGAATTCTTTGGGGCTGAGACCAGCTACCCTAAAAGTGCACCTGGCAGCCGTGTCTGCTTTCTTATCAGCAGGTAAACCTTCTTCTTTTTCAGCTCACCCTGTATTCTCCAAGTTTTTCAAGGGGTTGCTTCACACCAACCCTCCATTCAGGGACCCTGCCCCTGTTAGGGATCTTAATATTTGCATTGCCCAGCTTATGCAACCCCCTTTCGAGCCTCTGTCTTCAGCAGAACTCAAGTATTTGACTTGGAAAACTGTGTTTTTGGTAGCCATTACTTCTGCCAGGTTCATAAGTGAATTGCAAGCATTGTCAGTGGAGACTGATTTTATCTCCTTTAACAGAGATAAGGTGGTCCTCAGGACTAACAGAAAGTTTTTGCCTAAGATGGTTTCAGACTTCCACCTTAATCAATCCATGTCCCTTCCTGTGTACTTCACTGACCATTCCTCCTCTGGTGAGAGGAGATTGCACAGTTTAGATGTCAAAAGAGCCCTTAGTTACTACATAGAACGTATCAAGGGTCACAGGTTTGACTCCCTCCAATTGTTCCTCACTTACGGTGAGGTTGGTAAAGGAAAACCTGCCACTAAAAGATCCATTGCCAGGTGGATTGTCTCTTGTATCCAATTTTGCTATGAAAAACTAGGTAAGGTTCCTCCCTCAGGCCTGAGGGATCACTCTACCAGAGGTACATCTGCGTCTCTGGCTGCTGCCAGGGACATCCCTGTCCTAGAGATATGTCAAGCAGCTACCTGGAAAACAATTCACACTTTTACTAAGCATTACTCCCTGGACATCCAGGCTAGAAGTGATGCTCGATTGCTTACAGCTGTGCTTCAGAGCCTATTTCCCAAGTAGGTTCTGTCCCTCTTCCATGGAGGTACTGCTGTGTAATCTGCATATGTCATAATATAGCAAGATTCATGTTGTTTGAAGAAAAATTACTCACCTTAGTAATGTTGTTTCTTCTAATGGAGTCTTGCTATATTATAATCTCCCAACCTGCCCCTCTCAGAACCTCTATTTTTTTGGGATGTGGGTGGGCAGTACAATAATGGCACTTCATAGATTTCACTTTATTTTCACCCTTTCTTAGGGTGATTGGGTATTATGTTTATTTTTCTTTCTTGATTCCCTGACTTGAGTCTTTGTTTTGGGATCAAGAACAAAAATGTGTTTTTGTAGTTATGTAGCCAGTGATGGGCTAGTGTAGGTTCGGCTTCACACAGAACCTTAGTGAGTTTTGCTCTTAAAGATCTAACAGTTTGAGTTTGAGCAACAACAGACAGAGTTTTCAACCGAGCTCGCGCTCAAGGTTCCATGCCTGGCATGGAAAGTTAACTCTTTCACCTCCAGAGCAGTTCGAAGGTTGGGACTCACTGCATATGTCATAATATAGCAAGACTCCATTAGAAGAAACAACATTATTAAGGTGAGTAATTTTTTCTTTTCTGTCGTCATCATCTCTGTTTCTGTGTTAAGTAATAAATTCATAAATACTACTTGTTTTACACATATAAGGTTGTGGAACAAAGCATAACCATGGGGGAAAAAAAAAACTCTCCCTGCCTTGCTGTACCCTCATCTCTACCATAAGATTATAGTATGATATGCCTTATATGTTGAAAAGGTACAGCATTTATGAAACTTAGTAATTTTATTCATTTTAAGTATGCTTTCAAATTTTGTTAAGGTAAGATTAATTAATTATTGGTTTTAGAATTGTGAAGTGTTCCCCAATTTTCTTGATTTTAGAACTGTAAAGTATTTTCCAATGTTCGTATAAGCATGATAAGAATGTATTATTGATGCTAACATTTTCTTCATTCTCAATGCCTGCAGCATTGCCCTGTGACATTTTCCATATGATGTTATTTCCTGTCCATCCAGTGCTTTAATATTATGTATTTCACTGTCATGGATTTAAGATCAAATGTTGTATCTCTTAAAACTGTGAAGAAATTCCAAACCAGCACCAAGCAGATATATTTCTAAGTTAAAGAGCTGGTGACACGTTCAGGAGAACTTTAACAAAACTTAATATTTAGGCACTGTCCAGCTTGTATTCCCCATTAATTCTGTATTCCTCCTCCCCATTATTTAGTAGTGAGATCATTTCCATGAAAACAGGATCTTTGCTCCTGAAGAGTTAGTCTGTTCCTGCTGCTTTCTCCCTACCTGAAGTCATAGAGCACTGTTTGTTACGTCACAGTTACTCCCATGGCAACAGCTTTTGATGCACAACAGAGGATTATGACTTGAAGTAGGACGTAAGCTATAGAGACAGATGAACTCAAAATGAACTCTGAGAGACAACAATCATATATTCATACACATTTCTTTAGTAATAAATAAATTGTGGGGAGGAGAAATATATAAAATATAAATGGAATGCAAGCAGAATTTTACCTAATTATTATGTTTTTTTAATGTTTTCTTTGAGGTGTCAGTAGCTCTTTAAAGAAAAGAGGAAGACCTAGTTGTGTATCTAAATTTCTTTTATTTCTAATCATGTTGTTTTCGTCTTTACGCAGTCCCATAAGATGTGCTTAAGTAGGCCTATCTGTGTCAAACATTTAGTACAGGTTAGTGTTTTGAACTTATCACTTTGGTATAGCTTGTCAAGTGTATATTACATAGAGAATAATGTATAGAGAGGTGGTTATATAGAGAATAATGCATATGTAGGGAGTTGATATGGAGTTTTTTCACACACCCAAGTTGTGTGATAATATGTAAACCTCGAGAGTGAAGCTTGAGAGGTTTAAGTATTATCACACTAGCGAGGTAATGGCTTTCATTCTACTACATATGTTTTATTTTAATAACTAGCACAAAACAAATTAAATATAAAGTATTAACCATGAGAGCCCGCGAGACGAACACTCCTACTTCCTTATTAATAAACGCATGCAGCTGTTCAAAGACTGACATCACATGCATTCTAGCGTGGGGCGTGCCTACTAGTGAGAAGTAGGAGCATTTTAACAGCGGGTCTCCTGTTGCTTTTGCTGTCTTTGAAACTGTTTACTTTGGAATGCTAGTGCTGCAGACTTCTTGGCGCGAGACTGTAAAAGTCGTATCAGCCTGCGGGTTGATACGACTTTTTTCGTATCAACCTGCGGGTTGATACGACTTTTTACAGTTCTCAAAAATAGGTTGATAACAGGGATCACCAGTTATTATAACGAGAATTTTACACACACCCGAAGTGTGGGATGACACATAAACCCCGAGGACAAAGCCTGAGGGGTTTATTAAGGCATCCTACATTGAGGGTGTGTGTAAAATTCGAGTTTGAACTACCTCCCCAAACCTTATTTTATATAATTGCTGACCTTCATGTTTTCACCCGTAGGAAGTTTATTTGACAAACTGTGCCATTTTGCAAAAGAGTGTTCAGCTCTCTGATTCATTAACTGTATATTATTAAAGGACTTTGTAATAGTAAAATCGATTTTAACTGAATGATTTAATTACATTTCTTTTTTTTTAGTCTTTGAAATTGTGTTAACTTACAGTACTTGAAACAGCGAGGTCCATTTTGTAACTTTGCTCAGTAACCGCGATTTCTATGAGAAGTAAATCTTGTTTCTGAAACTGTAAATGGTGTTAAACGAAGAAAACGTTTAAAGATTTTGTAATAATATTTTAAGTTCTTCGGTTTTTACTCATTTCTCTGTTGCGAAGTGAGGGTTCCAATTGCCATGGTTATGCTGTTCGTAGCAAGCTGCTTAAAAAGCTCGCGATGCCTGTGGGGAGAAAGAGATTTGTTCAGTGTGTGTAAGGGATAATGTGAAAAGTTTCTACTTTAGTTTAATTTATCTTGTTCGTCTTTCTCTGTGTTATAGAGGACATAGGGTGTTGATTTTAAGCAGTGAGAGGAGGAAGCCAGCTGACAGACCGTGAGTGTCAGATTAAATGTGATTTGTTTTATGGGTGTTTAGTTTAGTTTATTGTTCTAGGAATTATTACCTTTGAGCCAATGGCTCTTTTACAAAGGTTCCACATCATCAATGTACAAACAAACAAGACATGTTACATAGAATGGTCAGCAAATTATAAAGGTTTCAATAAGCCAGTATAATACAGTACATCACAGGAAAAAAACAAAACATTGGAGGAATGGTCAAGGTGGGAAGGGTAGGAGGAGATATGGGAAGGGGAGCAGACTTAGAGTAGTTAGAGGTACTCAGATGCCTTTGTCAAGAAACGAGCAGAGGAGGAGGATGAAAAACAGTAAAAACAGCCATGAGGGAAGAATCATTAGTCAAGGCAGTCACAGGAGCTAGAGATTTTATTTGGTCCAAAAAGAAGCCTTGGTTAGCTTTTTACAAGCTCGTGGCGCCTAAGTCCAAGGGTGGTTTACGACTCCCTTACATATGGATGTACTTCTGGGCCTGTTGTGCGACCAGATACCTAAGGTGGATGGTCTCCTATTCCTTGGATTATTTGCCTGCATGGCCTAAAATAGAGAGGGAAATGATCCGCTTGGTTAACATAGCCCCTTTCCGCTTTATTATTCCTCAATACAGGCTTGGAATTTCCCTGAGGATTCATTCACAGTTGTGCAGATTCCTAAAATATAAAAACTGGTTGGATGTGGAGCAGTCGATTTGGAACTCTCCTGCTTTTAAAATAGACAACAAAATGTTATCCCCAGATGGTTACCTAGTTTAGGTGAAGGGAGGGTTCATTTATTTCTTAAGGAGGATGGTACCTGGTTATCAGCTGAGGATATTGTGGTGAAATTCAGGCTCAAGGGAAGTGACTATTTCAAGGTACATCAAGCTGACACCTCCTCACTAAAATTTGGGGAGGGTACCCCTATATCCTACGATTTCGTCTTCCTCACAGAATTAGCTCCTTTGGTTAACTCCCCCCGGAGCATCTCCAAATTGTACAATATTTTGTATGATTGGCATTTCCCTGTACCGTTTGGCCCTACAGAGTTTTGGTCTGCCCTTTTCCCACACTGTGATAAGGACTGGACAACCATATGGAATAACAGCCATCGTTTTGTAACACAAGATAGGCTACAGTTGATGCAATTCCGTATTCTCCATAATCTCTACCATTATCCCCAGAAACTAGCTAAATGGGGAATAATTCCCTTTAATGTATGTACTAGGTGTGCTCAAGCAGAGGGTTCTTTGCTCCACATTTTCTGGGAATGTTCTAAGATATCACCCCTTTGGGAGGCTATAAGGGACAAGGCTGACCCACTCCTTGGGCTGAGAGACTTGTTCACTCCAGAGGTTTGTATTCTCAGGGATTATTCGCATATTTCAGTTAATAAGCGTAAGTTTCATATTGCCTTAATCTCCATGTCTGTTAAAAAACTGGTACTTAAATATTGGAGGAGTTCTGAGGTTATCTCTTATTCTGAATGGCTAAATGAGCTATTATTTAATCTCCGAGTGGAGAAGACTATCTCGAGTATCAATAATAACAATTCCAAATATGAACGGATCTGGGCCTCGCTTCATACATTATACACTATCTAATTTTTTATATTTTCTCTAATCTCTCTGTTGTCATGGACTGTCAAGCTTGGGGGACTGTGTCAGGGGGTTTGGGGTGTTCAGGGGGAAGGGGGACGGGGTCTGGCAATCTGTTTTGTCTCAAGTTTTACTCTGTGGATGTTTTGACCCTGTCCATTGTATATTGTGAAATTTTCAATAAATTTTAAATGATAAAAAAAAAAGAATCTGATGGTTTGGGTTTGAAAGGACAAAGACAGAGTTTTCAACCAAGCTTGAGCCCAACGTTCTATGCCTTGCATAGAATTTAACCCTTCACTCTCCGGGGCAGCTCAAGAGCTGGAGCTAACTGCAAATTGTCAGAATACAGCAAGACTTCATGTTGTTTGAAAGGTTGGGTCTGGATGGAAAGGGCAGAGTGATTGGTTAGGAAAACTGATTGATCGGGACATGGAGGGGGCAAGGGCACATGGGCACAGAGCAGGATGGACTTTTTTTTTCTCTATATATTTTATGCTCCCCATGGAGCTGGCCGGCAGCTCCATCCTGTCCCTTGGTGGGACTTGCTTTCCATTCCTTGACTCTCCAGCAACCAGCCCTCCTGGCAATCCCCCATCAGTTGCGCTCCTGTGACAGGGCTGAGGGCGAACGGCATCGAGTTTCCCCTCCTTCCCCGGAGACCAACATCCAGACTCAAGGGGGCCAGCGCAGGTGCTGCAGGGCCATCACGGAGCCTGCCAGCTCTAGTTTTCACTTTTCTGCCCTTCCCCTTGCAACAGTTGCTTATGAGCATGTGGAAGCATTCATGCACAGAGATATGCAGCATCCTTCTTATGCTAGCTGCTCCCATCTGCACTACCCTTGGGCCTCCACCCAGAGGCAGCCTTGCAGTGGGCATGACTGGGTCCCCTACCCAGGAGAGGAGAACTGCCCTACAGCTGCTCAATCCAGCTTCCAGCCTCCCCCCCCGCCTCCCCCCAATGTCCCAAGCTCGTTCACGGACCGGGTCACTAGCATATGCACGAGGTGTGCCATCCAGCTCCTCAACCTTCAGCGCTACTGAGCCGGCTTGGATGGACTTTTTTTTAAAGTAGAAAACCTTTTCTTTTAGTGAACTGTTAACTTTTGAAATAATTATCTACAATTTTTTTCTGATAACAAAGAGACAGATAGGCATAGATTATACAATGCCATGGACAGACCATGAAAACTTAATAAACAGCTATTGAATGTACATTTATCTATGAACCAGCTTCAGTTAATAACAAGCATTTGTCAATGCCAAATGTTTGCTTGCTGGTATTGGCATTGGTAGTGCAGGAGTTAGAGAGATGCATAGTAGGAATGGCAGTGAAGTAGTGAACTAACGCCAACGCCAACCCCAACCCCTACCATGCAGAGACTGACAAGCATTGGGGTGTGCCTTTTGGATTGGCCATAACGCTCATGCCATTCCACTTCACCCCACCCTGCAGATAATGATAGGTGTCACGGTGTGCCTTGGGGTCTTTGGCTCTCATGCTGATCCCATTCCTTAAGGAAATAAGGTGAGATGGGTGCAGTATAGGAGAATGGGGTGAACATTAGGGCCAAAGACCCCAAAGCACACCTCAGTGCCAGTCAGTGGCTGCAGGGTGGGGGTGGACTGGCATGATCATTATGACTGAGAACCCCAAGCCACACCCTCGATGCCTGTCAGTCTGTACAGGGTGGGGCCTTAAAAATAGTCCTCCTAGTGAAAGTACCCTTCTACAAATCTATCTTTGCTACAACCTTTAAAGAAGTATGTAACTGCCATCATTAGCTAACCCGCACTAGAGCTCCTCCTTTTCTCCCAGTGCCCAGCTCTCCTATGGCTTCTACTATCTGGAATTTTTGGTCACAGAGTGGAATGATATCTTGTATTATTTGACTCAATTTGACTTATTTGATGCAAACATATGTATTGTTGTAAAACCATGTTCCTCTCTCTCTCGAATATGTTGTACAAACTATAACCTAATTTGCAAGCTTGTATCGGTTATGTCATGTATTATATGCTTAACATACTATACTAACTATACCCTATGTGTAAGACTGTATGTTATTGTGCCCTATATATATGTTGATCTACCTTTTGTATACCCATACCTGTACCAGGTCCACCTTGCAAATGAGTTGTCTCAACGGTGTTTTCACCTGGATAAATAAAGATTGATTGATTGATTGATTGATTGAACAGTTGAAAACCCTAACACCCCGGGGGTTTGTTGGTATTTTCATTCAAAATTTTCAGCATAAGCTTTTTCAGACCTACTTTCATGAACAGTGGCACTGAGATTTCATTAATCTGTTCCAAAGCTTGAATTCACACAGCGACTGCACCATTCTGCACCACAGGTGCAAAAACACTTTTTGGGCAGGATGCAAAAAATGACAGCTTTACTGTTCATAAGGAGGTGTGCAAAATGGGCAATGTTGAAAATTTTGAGTGGGAATATTACAAATTTGTAAAGTTACGAGTGTGTGTGGAAACTGTGCAATGCACACTTGTAACGTAGTCATTTTATGGACTTTTGTCACCAAATTTTCAACATAAGCATTTTAGGACCTATGTTAATGAACAGTGTCACTGTGATTTTTATGTTGGCTTACGCGTGCACACCAGCCAACATATTGCAGTAGTAGCAGATTTGGAGGTGCGGTCACTGTGGGCGAATACAGGGCATGCATCAGTAGGTGCGTCCCTCATTCCCCAATAAGCCAGCATGCAGGCATTGACACCAGCTATATGTAAAGTGGCCACTAGATCTAAGGAAAGTTGCACTGCAATGAGAGCCAAGCTCGTCATGCAGCGACAGAAAAACACATCTCCCGACATGCCTTTCCTGGTGAAGGAGTTCGATAAACATGGCGGCACTGACTGCCGCCATGCAGAGTGCCAACTTCAAGGGTGCCCAATCCCCCTGTCGGTATGTCCTGACCCACTTCACTTGCCGATGGGGGAGCCCACTCCCTGTAGGCATAATGCCCCCCCACTTCATGAGTGTGCCAAGGGGGTGCCCAATCCCCCTCGGCATCATGCACCCCCCCAACAGTCTTTCTTTGCTGACGGGGGGCCCAGTCCCCATCGGCTTCAGTCCAACCTTCTCAGTTTAATTTGCCAATGGGGGAGCCCACTCCCTGTCAGCATAATGTCCCCCCATTTGTTGTGTGCTAAAGGGGGTGTCCAATCCCCCTTGGCTCTTGCCCCCTCTTCAGTATGTGCCAGTGGGGTGCCCAATCCCCGCCGCCACAGCACCCCCCAAAACACTCAGGTGGCACACTGGGAGCCCACCCCAGCGTGACAAATGCCCCTGTGAAAAAAAAAAAAGGCCAGCGATGTTTTTTTGTTTTTTTTAAACCTGTAAAAAGGAAAACAGTCTCTTGCGGTCTGTCCTGCTCCCTTCCCCAACCTGCACACACCCTCTGTGCACCCCACCTCCCCACACACACACCCCTCACCCCATTCTTACCTCCGGAGCATGGCGCGACAATCTTCAGTGGACCGGGAACATGTCTGCACTCTTC
This sequence comes from Neoceratodus forsteri, assembly GCA_016271365.2. Lineage (NCBI taxonomy): Eukaryota > Metazoa > Chordata > Ceratodontiformes > Ceratodontidae > Neoceratodus > Neoceratodus forsteri. The sequence goes on from CM057453.1 coordinate 1,193,351,472, forward strand.
AAAGCAAACCGTGAACTGAAGAAATGCCAGTAAGCTCTATAATGGCATAAATAGGGTTTTTCAACTCTGGTGCATATCTCTGTAATTTTTGGGGAATTTTGGCACCAAATTTTCAATATGGGGTGATTGGGACCCCTCCTCATGAATTCAGTCACTGTCATGGCGTTATTCGGTCCAGAAAGGTGATTTCATGATCACTGCACGGAATCACCTTTCGAGATCGATTAATGAAATGACAGTGTCACTGTTCATGGGGGCGGGGGCTCTCAAAAGCCTAAGTTGCAAATTTGGTAAAAAAATCCACAAAATGGCTGTTTTATGAGCGTGCATTACACAGTTTCCACACACACTCGTGACTTCGTGAATTTGTAATATTTTCACTCTAGATTTTCAACATTGGCATTTTCCCACACCTCCTTATGAACAGTACAGCTGTCATTTTACATATCCTGTTCAAAATGTGTTTTTGCACTTTCAGTGCAGAATAGCACGGTCACTGTGGGAAATCTGTTTTAGGGACAGATTAATTAAATGACAGTGACACTGTTCATGAGCAGGGGTCCTAAAATGCCTATGTTGATAATTTGGTGACAAAAGTCCATAAAATGACTGTGTTACAAACATGCATTGCGCAGTTTCAATGCACCCTTGTAACTTCATAAATTTGCAATATTTTCATGCCGCATTTCCAACACTGGCATTTTTTCACACCTCCTTATGAACAGTACACCTGTCATTTTTCACATCCTGCCCGAAATATGTTTTCGCACCTGTGGCATACAATGGCTTGGTCGCTGCAAAATCACCTGTCGGCTAACAAACTCATAGTGCCGCTCTTCATGAGGTGGGGTCACAAAAAGCTCATGTTGATAATTTGGAGTGAAAATACCAACACACACCTACGGCGTTAGGGTTTCCAACTGTAACACCCCACCCTGTAGAGATTGACAGGCGTCAGGGGTGTGACTTTGGATCATCAGCTGTAATGCTCCCACCATTGCATCTCCCACCCTCACCCTGCAGCCAGTGACAGGCATCGAGGTGTGCCTTGGAGTGTTCGGCCCCAAAGTTCACTCCATTCTCCTATACTGCACCCACCTTAGCATATTTCCTTATGGAATGGGGTAAGTATAAGGCCCAAAGACACCAAAGCACACCATGACACTTGTCAGTGTATACAGGGTAGGGTGAGGTAAAATGGCATGAGCATTATAGCTGACGACTCAAAGGCACACCCCAAAGCCTGTCAGTCTCTGCATGGTGGGGGTGGAGTTGGCGTTAGTTCAATACTTCACTGCCATTCCTATTATGCATTTCTAACTCCTGCACTAGCAATACCAATGCCAGCGAGACAACATTCAGCATTGATAAATGCTTGTCTTAATCTGTCCCAAACACTGATTTCCCACAGCGACTGTGCTATCCCGTGCTGGAAGTGTGAAAACACATTTTGGCCATGATGTGAAAAATGACAGCTGTACTGTTCATAAGGAGGTGTGGAAAAATGCCAACGTTGAAAATCTTGAGTGAAAATATTGCAAATTCGTGAAGTTATGAGGGTGCATGGAAACTGCGCAATGCATGCTCATAACACAGTAATTTTATGGACTTTTGTCACCAAATTTTAAACATAGGCATTTTAGGACTTCTGCTCAGGAACAGTATCACTGTGATTTTCTTAATCTGTCCCAAACACTGATTTCCCACAGCGACTGCACTATTAAGCTGAATCATTGTTAATTTTCACTGTATCCTGTTTGTATTTTTGTACTGATCAATTGTACTGTTTTGTTTTTCACCCTTGTCTCCCGGGTTGTCACTGAAAAAGGGACTGCATAGTCTCTGTGGACTTACCCGGTTACCAAAATTCAAATAAATAAATTCTGCACCAGTAGTGTGAAAACATGAAAAAATGCCAATTTTTTAAAATCTGGAGTGAAAATATTACAAATTCGCGAAGTTATGAGTGAGCATGGAAACTGCGCAATGCATGCTGGTAACAGTCATTTTTTGGAATTTTTTCACCAAATTTGCTACATATGCTTTTTGAGAGCCCACCTCATGAACAGTGACACTGTCGTTTCTTAAACCAGTCCGGAAAGGTGATTCTGCACAGTGACTGAAAAATCAGCTTTCAGGGCTGAATAACACCATGACAGTGACTGAATTCATGAGGAGGGGTCCCAAGAACCTTATGTTGAAAAGTCAAGAAAACGGCCAAGATATCCACATAAGTTGAAAACAACCCATTATGCCATTATACATCTTATCAGCATTTCTTCGGTTTGCGGTCGGCTTTGAAGAGTGCAGATGTGTTCCCAGTCCACCCAAGATCATCATGGTAGGCTCTAGAGGTAAGTATGAGGTGGGGGGTGTGGGGAGGTGGGTGCACATAGGGTGCATGTGGTTTGGGGGAGGGGCAAGGGACTCAGCGAGGGACTATTTTCTTTTTAAACAGGAATTAAAAAAAAAAAGACAACTTGGAATGCTTTTGGCTCGCTGGGGTGGGCTCCCAGCATGCCACCTGGATGTTTGTTGGGGGGAATGAATCAATGGGGATTGAGCACTGCTCGGCCATACAGTGCTGGGGAGCGATGACCCCAGTGTGCTACCTGGTGTTTGTTGAGGGGCTGGAGCTTGACGGGGATTGGGCACCCTGGCGGCCATACAGTGTGCTTTGGAGAGAGCATGCATGAGCTGGAGGGATTGGGCACTCCCTCAGCACACAACAAATGGGGGGGGGCGCATCATGCTGACCGTGACTGGGCTACCCCGTTGGCAAATGAACCGGGGAGGGGGCATGCCGACAGGGGGATTGGGCACCTCTGTCAGCTTTAACATGGACTGGGAGAGGCTGTGGCTGTCCGTTAGCTTTGTGGAGACTGTGAGAGGCTGACGGAGAAGCCACTCCATGTTTCTCTGAAATGGGACACCAGACAATGCAGCTGTAATTGGCTGCTGCAGTCAGGGACCACCCCATAAACACACCTGATTGTTTAATGACGGGGCACTCCCTAATTGCAGCAGACAGTTTCTTTCAAGGTTTTGGCAAGCTACAGTACTGCTGTCATGGACAGCATGATTTTTTATTGGTACCAAACAGAGCAGCCCCAAAATGGGCTGCTGACATTGGCAACAATGCTGCCATGCTCCACAACTCACTACTGAAGCAAGCTGCCGCAATATGTTTCTTGTGCATGCATGCAAGCAAACATAAAAAGTGGGTAGTGGAAGGTTTGGAAATGGAAGTGGTAAATAGATATAAATATTTAGGGGAACTTTGATTCAAGGCTCATGTGGAAGCAACATGTAACCCAGGTAAGATCGACTGCCCATCAATCAGGTCTAGCTATGTTTAGATCTGAAACTAAGTTTACCAATAACTATTTCAAAGCACTAAAAATGGCTTTTGACACCAAAATAATTGGCCAGATACTGTATGGAAGTGAAATCTGGGAATGAGGGTGAACCCAATTTGGAACCTGTACAAATTTTTTCCCTAAAAAACTATATTGGGTGTACTTCGAATTACTCCATCCTCATTTCTCAGGGTAGAAACAGGATCAATGTCATTAGAGGCTAGAATCCTGACAGGGGCAATGCATCTTTAGAAAAGAATGCAACTAACAGATGAGGATAGAGTACCCAAGATGTATTTGAAGGATATGGTCTATTACTGTGTTGCAAATAATGGGGCCTATGCTCCAACAGGTGGAATTTATGTGCATGAGGCGCATATCCAACCCGCGGAGCTCCGCACCTGCGGACAGGTGCACGTTGCTGGTATTCCCTAATGACCGTGACCTGCACGGGCATGCCCCCTGGTGCACAGCATTCTGCGAGGTGGCTGGGGGCAGAGTTGTGGCACTGGGCTGGCATTCAATTGGATGCCTATAGCGGAACCAGCAGTAGATCCCTTGTGCAGTGGGGGGCATGTTGACTGCACTCCCCCATGGATATCTGCATGGCTGGCAGCCATGGAGGTGAAAGGCAGATTGTGCTGCCGGCCATGCCTTGCCCCCAACTAGATGGGGTGGTACTGGGGTCAGGGGCATTGGCACAAGGGTGTGTGCTGGGGGGGATGGATCATGCTGCCCATTACACCAATGAGGTGAGGGGACATGAGGTGGGCAGCCGCTGTGTTGCGGGGAGGTCTGCATCCAGGGGCCAGTGCCCCCATGCATATGTGTGTGTGTGGGGGGGCATGCATGGGGAAGTGTGGGGCATGATTGAGTGGCCCTGGAAGGCTGATCACTGCTCCTGTGTTGTGTCCCCTTGTTGAGGGATGGAGGCGCAATGTGTGTAGTGGGCTTACGGCAGGGTTTTCCTGGTGTAATGGCTGCCCCCCTATGCTCCCCGGTGTGCAGCTGTACATGGCTATGTGTAAGCTGCATAGTGCTGGCATGCCCCTCTGCCTGCCCCCTGCACATTGCGATCTGTGAGGGTGGGGATCATGTGCGTAAGGGCTGTGTGCCCTATTTGTTATCGTTGCATAGTTGCAGATAAGGGAGGAGGCTCCGCATCTCACATATGCGGCATGGAGATGCCCCACCCCTTGGAGCATAGGGCCCAATAAAAGCAGGGCACATTGGTTCACACAGTTAGACATTACACTTAGAAGGTCTGTCCTACATAGCATATTATTAAATAAGGCATAATCAAACCCATCTGTCTTTGCCTCTGAAGGCTTACAAAGGGTGAAGGATAGTTTTGTTTAGAGAGACTTTAGAGAGACTTTGAGAAATTAAGATTGTTAGATAAAAATGGCACGTACAGTAATCTCAAAAAAACATGAATATTGAACAATATCTACTGTTTTGTGAAAGTAGGTCTCACAGGACTGTGGAAAATTCAGGAGGGAAATGAGGAGGCACTACTTCACGGAAAGAGTGGTAGTAAGGTAGAATAGACTGCCAGAGGAGGTGATGGCACTGAAATCTGTGGGCAGTTTTAAGAGGGGGAGTGGGACAGGGTCAAAGGTAAGGACAAAACTGAGGGAAGCTGGGGAGGGGGAGTCGACAGAAGGGCAATAAATCAGAAGCACAGGCAGGGAGTGGGGGGCAGTTGCAGTAGATTAGACTGGAAGCTGTGCACCTGCGCAGACTTGATAGACTGCATGGCCTGCATCTGCTGCATTTTCGTATGCTTGTATGTTTGTATTTATATCTGTTGTCTCTATCTGAGAAAAAAAGCTATGTATGGTATAGCAGAATTCTTAAATATGGTAATGTACAGATTAGGTAGCAAACATTGACTTAGTATTGTGTACTGTTTTATTCTTCTTGGCTTCTGTATTTCTAGGTACTAAATGTAACAATTTTATGTACATTTAATAAAATTAAACTTGAATTTGAATTTGAGCATGCAATAATTATTAGTAATAATGCAACATAATAAAAAGTTGTACTTGTACTACCTAACACTGGATCCATTTCTAGCTATTACTAAGTAAACAAGTCTTTTACTTCTATCATTTGCTCTATCTCCTTCCCTATGGCCACAAAAAGAAATGTTTTTTCTCAAAAAAATGTTGTCCTGCCTGTTACTTAAATAGTGTGAAGACATTCAACTTAACGCAGGCCCCGACTGTCCTACCAATTATGTTAATGTTCTCAGGTCCATGTGATTAGGACTGATGCACTTAAATGTATGTAGCCTCATAACATAATGTGATGCATCCTGAGAGTAGATGATTGACTATAATCCTAGTGTTGTTATCATAGCAGAATTGTGGCTGAACAAAGAGATACATGACAGCCTTATTGCTATCCCAAATTACACCTCTTGACACCAGGATAAAGGTAAAAGGGAAGGAGTCATCCCAGCTTATTGTCATAATAACCTCAAGGTAAAGAATACTGCCACCACCCCAGCATGTCAGCACCTGGAACTATTGGCACTGGAATTGCTTCTTCATTAAGCAAACCCAATCCTGCTTATGGACTGTTGCCACCCCTCAAATGTGAACTGACAGAGCTTAACCTGATGTGGATTTGCTTCATTCTTGTGAGTCCAGCCATGAACTACTTATAGTGGGTGACCTCAATCTAAACTGACTCATGCTAGAAAACTCAGACTACTTGCTTGATCTGGTCTCTTATCCAGGTCTGTTACAGTTACTCGAGGGACCTACAAGAATCAATATGAATAACCTGTCGTCCTTCATAGTGCTGGATCTATTTTTCACATCCAGGGCCCGATTCACAAAGTCCCCCATAGACTGATGCTGGCTGCAGCAAATGGCAATTTGCACTGATCCCCAATGCGCCAGGTACCCTGCACCCGATTCACTATCGGGAGAGGTCCCGGTGCCAAACTCCTGCTGCTTGCAGCAACTGCCACCGTGTAGCAAAGTGAAGGTGCACAGGAGAGGTTTGCTGCAAGCTGCAGGGTGGTCAGACAGCATAGATGTCCATTGAATGAGACCCACCTGGGTGCTGGCAGGGTTATGATGGTTAGGACAGGGGACAAGGACAGGTAGAGTACAGATAGGTGGTGGGGTGGCAACAGAGCCCCAATGGGGGCATTGCAGGGCCATTGCCATGCCTGTGCTGTCCATGGGGGGGTCCATCACACACCTGAAACCATGGGGGTATCCTGCAGGCATGTACCTACCACTGTCTAGGTCCTGCATGGGCATGGGATGTGTTGGGTGACAGCTCCAGGGGAGGCACATGGCTGATTATACCAGCTCCAGGCTGGTCTAACTGTAGTGGATTGTGAGCCCTGTTGGGGGGGGGGGTTGTGAATCCCAATTATGAGGATACTGTAGCACCACCCTGTGTCACATGCCCCCTTCCACCATGGTGCACTGGTGTGACCTTTGCAAGGATGGCACATGTCTAGCTGGCACAGACGGTCCCCCAACTGATGCAAACTGAGTTCCTGAATCAGGAATGATTCAGGGTGCAGTGCAATGAGCTCCCTGCATCATTCTTTGACACAAGCACCTTGCATCATTCCCGATGATTCTTGAATCACCCCACTGTGATGTCCTCCTAGAAACATTTAGTAATTCCCAACTGATATTTTGTATTGGGTAAAGGTGAAACCACAGGGTCATGCAAAAAACTGTTTCATTTAGATTCCACCAAAACTTTGACCCCCAGTTCATGTCGGACTTTGAAAATGTTCCATGGGATAGGCTTGACTTAATTTCCAATATGCGTGATGCCTGGTCATTCTTTAAACAGGAATTCCTAGAATTAAGCAACAGACAGGCCTCACTACAGTACAAAAAAGTTAAGGTGGGAAATGCATCCTGGTACACTATTACCTTACAGAAAGAGAAATCTACAGAAACAAACAAACAAAAAAAGCATATCTCAGGGGCATTCTAATTGGGATGGCCGCGACAAGGAAGAAGGGAAGGGAGGCCAGGTTGAGGGAGAAGTGAACCCAGATAACAGCTTTGGAAATTACTTTACAATCAAATCCTTCAGCTCACCTTAAATAAGAACTGGCAAAATTGAGAGATTCCTATGTAAATATGCTCAATGAGAAAGCAGAGTTTGCTATTTTATGTACTAAAGCCTCATACATAGATCACGGGGAAAAAGCGGGTAAGTTACTAGCCCAGAGAATTAAGCAATTAGAATCTTCTCGGTTTATCCCCTGATTCGCTCCAAAACAGATGGAACTCTCAAATCTAAGCCCCAGGAGATTGTTTCGGAGTTTGTTAATTACTTTGAACACCTATATGGAGAAATGCCTAACCCTCCCTCAATAAGTACTCTTTCTTCCTACCTAGAGGAGGCCCAATTACCCTGCCTATCAGAGTCCCAGGGTAGGATGTTAGTAGCCCCTATTATGGAGTCTGAGATTCTAGAAGTGATAAAGGGCCTACCTTTAGATAAATCACCTGGATTAGATGGTTTCACAGCAAACTTCTATAAGTGTTTTAAGGAGCAAATTCCTCCCCACCTTCTCTCTCTTTTTCATTATATACTATCCGGTGTACAAGTCGACTCTTCTCTATTTGAGGCTCTCATTGTGTTGCTCCCAAAACCGGGTAAATATTGAGAATCTGTTGAAAGTTATAGACCTATATCATTGTTGAATCAAGATATAAAAATTTTAACAAAGATATTGGCGAATAGACTCAGTTTGGCTGTTCCCGTTTTAACTGGCTCACATCAGGTGGGATTTATGAAGGGTAGACTCTCTGCAGACCACCTCTGGGTCCTTTCACATGTCTTCTCGGAGTCCAGGGATGCCTCTTTTCCAGTCGCATTGGTCTCCCTGGACACCGAGAAGGCTTTTGACAGAGTAAACTGGATTTTTTTTGTTTCAAACATTAAATTCTTTTGGATTCCCTCATCAATTTCGATCTTGGATAAAAGCCTTATATCAGCATCCAATGGCTAAGATCTCAGGGAATGGGGTATTCTCCAGGACTTCACTTTGCATTCTGGAACCAGACAGGGTTGTCCCCTTACTTCTCTACTTTTTAATCTCTACCTGGAACCTTTAATTCATAAACTAATTATTTGTACGAAGGTCCAGGGGATTACTATTCTAGGTAATGAGTTAAAGGTCGCTGCATATGTGGATGACTTGCTTCTATACCTCTCCCACCCAGAGACTTCCATTCCAGCCATGTTGGATGTAATAGGGCAATTTAGCCAGCTATCCAATTATAAGTTAAATGTAGGGAAGTCAACTGTGTTTCCCCTAAATCATAAAGTTTTTAAGAATGATATTACCACCTTGGGTCTGGCCTGGTCTAGAGACTCGCTACGGTATCTGGGCATTGTGCTAACTAGAGATCTACAAAGTACCTTTAAACATAATTTGGAAGCACTACTGTCTGAGGTAGCTCTAGACTTGGCTAGATGGTCGGCATTACCCATTTCTTTTTTGGGGAAGAGTTAGTCTGGTAAAGATGAATGTGCTACCACGTCTCCTATATCCCATTCAGTTACTTGATATTTGTCTACCAAGCACCTGGCTTAAAAAGGTCCAAAGTTTGATCAGTGACTTTATTTGGGTTAAAAAGAAGCCAAGATTAGCTTTTTACAAGCTGGTGGCGCCCAAGTCTAAGGGTGGTTTAAGACTTCCAAATGTGAGTATGTACTATTGGGTCAGTAGCATGGACAAATATCTAAGATGGATGGTATCTAATTCCTCAGATTATGTGCCTGCATGGCTCAAAATAGAGAGGGGAAATGAATGATTCACTTGGCTAAAATAGCCCCCTCCACATTATTATTTCTTAAGATCGCTTCTATACCCAAAGAGTTAAAAGGCACCACAATTCAAGTTTCTATGAAGATTCACTAGCAGCTGTGTAGATTCCTAAAATATAAAAACTGGTTAGATGGGGAGCAGCCGATTTGGAATTCCCCCTCTTTTGAAATAGACAATAAAGTGTTATCCCCCAAATGGTTACCCAGTTTAGGTGATGGTAGGGTTAGCCTATTCCTTAAGGAGGATGGTACCTGGTTGTCAGCTGAGGATATTGTGGGGAAATTTAAGCTCAAGGAAAGCAAATACTTTAAGGTATATCAGCTTAGACATCTCCTCCTTAAAAAATTTGGGAAGGGCAATCCCTTATCTTATAATTTTGCCTTCCTTACTGAGCTAGCCCCATTGGTTAGTTCTCCCCGAAGTACCTCTAAATTGTATAATATTTAGTTTGATTGGTGCTTCCCGGTGCCGTTTGGCCCAACTGAATTCTGGGCTGCTGTCTTCCCACATTGGGATAGGGATTGGACGAACATCTGGAATAACTGCCATCATTTTGTAACGCAGGATAGGTTATGGTTAATGCAGTTTCGTATTCTTCATAACCTTTACTACTATCCTCAGAAACTGGCTAAGTTGGGAATATCTCCCGCCAATGTTTGCATGAGATGCACTCAGACGGAAGGTTCCTTACTTCACATCTTCTGGGATTGTCCTAAGATATCACCCCTCTGGGAGGCTATAAGGGACAAAGCTGACCCACTCCTTGGGCTGAGGGACCTGTTTATCCCAGAGATCTGTATCTTCCGGGATTATTCACAGATATCTGTTAATAAGCATAAATTTCACATTGCTTTGATCTCGATGTCTGTCAAGAAACTAGTGTTCAGGCATTGGAAGAGCTCTGAAGTTATTTCCTACTCTGAATGACTAAACGAGTTATTATTTAATCTTTGAGTAGAGAAGACTATTTCGAGTATTAATAATAACAAGTCGAAATATGATCGGATCTGGGCCTCTCTTCATACATTATATACTATCTAATGGCTAATATTAGCTTTCAATTTCATGGATGTCACAGACTCTTATGTTTCTCGGACTGTGCAGGGAAGGTTGGGGAGGGGGTGTGGGGGAGGGGACGGGGTCAATTAACTTGTCTGGTCATAATTTTTATGTTAGGGATGTTATGACCCTGTCCATTGCTTATTGTGAAAATTTCAATAAACTTTGAATTAAAAAAAATGCCTGGATTAAAGCATAAAGGTCAGAGGAGGATCAAACCACGTTTGTATCAGTTCAAATGTTGTGTGAAGAGGCTCAAGTTTGAGTTCTGAGAAAAAGTACAGAATCAAAACTGCAACTTGAATTACAAGTTTACTCCCTTTCCGTCCTAACCAGTGTTGTTAGTTTTTAGCTTAATTCTGGTTCGATGTGCTTACGCAACTGGATGAGACAATATGAGATGCTGCTTGTGTAACTTGATTTGCTTTGTGGCTTTCCGCCTCTCTATCCATGGGATATACCACCCTGTAGGGGTACGACACAAGGAACCCTAGAGAAAGGTTCCCCCCAACAGGTGCTGGGAAGGGATGCGTCAGCTGAAGGTAGGTTAAGAAGAAGCCCAAAATGATTAGACAAGATGTCAAGCTTCGAAGAGGCAAGAATGATGAATGAATTCTGTTAAGAGAAGGGCTATCTTCCTAAGGAAAGAGGGGAAAGCCGGGGCCACCATCCACCTCCATCCAACAGCGGAACCTAACTAACTAATGTGAAGAGAGCACTAACTCTAACTAATATTATGACCATTGGCATGCAAGACAGGAAGAATCCCATTTGAGGAGGAAACCTCTGGGGATCCAAGGCCTAGGTCGCCTTCCATCCGGGCTGATGACGTTTGATTCGATTGTAAGTCATTAAAGAGAATGCTTCATAGATGAGGGATCTAAGTAGTGAAGAGTAATGAAATAGACGTGAGTAAGGAAGATGATGATAAAATAGGGAAACTGCCTGAAAGAAAGCATGATTAAATATGGAACATGAGGCTGCACATGTCTCGAAGGAACGGAGGCAAGGATGAATACGGATGATGATGATTGCCACAGGAGGGTGGCAGGACGATGAGGTAGCATCAGATCAATTGAGAGGTATGCCTGATTGAGCGGTACACCTGACTGAACAAGGTGAGGATGTAGGCACAGAGGCTGATAAGGTATGAACATGCGATGCAAATGAATAGACGCTAATGTTGTGGGCGATGACTGTCATGGGATTCAATAGAGTGATTCAGTAATGAGGCTTCTCGAAAGGAGACATACTCAGAGGCCAAGAAGACATATCTGGAACCAGATAGTGTGCAAACTAGATGGGTGATATGCTCAATATAGCAATGTGACTAAGTAGACTCCTTGAAGGAGGTAGATTCAGAATAAATAGAGTGATGTGAATAAGTAGGCTCCTCGAAAGGAGGTAGATTTGGAAAGGAATAAGAAAGGAACTTGAATGATGGTGGAGAGCCTCGAGCCAGCCCTTAACAAGGGGCGTTGGACAGGAAGGAATGGCTCTTGAGTGGAGGTAGAATCGAATTGAGGTAACAAAGATGGATGAGAAATGGTGCCATGAGTGGAGTGAATCCCTGATGACTGGCACTAGAAAAGGCATGCCTGGAAATTGCTGTGCTAGGGAAAGTAAAATAGGAATATATGAGGTATGAAGATGGACTGAAGCCATGAAGGCTGGAGATTGAAAGCGAAGTGTGAAAGGCCGAGGGACGATAAGGATGCAATGGGTTAGCAATGGACCCCACCGGTAGGAAGAAAACTGCAATAGGGCGAGTCTGAGGAGGTCAGACTGAGTCTCCAGAACGTAATGCTATGGAGGCTGTTAAGCAGACCAGACTGAGTCAACTGAAGCATGGTAGGATAGGGGAACCCCAAAAGAAAAGCACAGGTATAGCTGAGGAGGTGAAGGGAAGTACACAGATTGAGCATTTGATGCGGAGGAGAAGACCTATGTAGAGGTAGGATGATGGGAGGAAAAAAAACAAAAAAACTACAAAGAAGGACAGATTAAAGAAGGATCGGGAGGTAGCAGGGACCCAAGGAGGGCATGCTTGAGGAGTTGATGACAGATAGTAGATAAGAGGAGCAAGGACGGAAGGGAAGAAATCCTTGTAGGAGTCAGAGGAACAAGGGGTATCCAGATGTGCTCACGAGGTGAATCCAGAAGTGCTGATGAGGAGACCGATCATAATGCAGACTGGCTTGATGTAGCGATGCACTTGATGGAGCGATGCAAGGGAGCAGACATTGAGGTTGAAGTGGCACGCATGATTACGTGATGTGAACGATAAGACCCTGAACTATTAGACCCTGAGGTTGTAATCAATGAGGTAGTATAGAACTCGATGATAAGAATGTTTGAGTAAGCAATGTAAGCAGAGAAACCTTCAAGTAATGCTGAAGGAAGGACGACTGGATATAGGAAAGCGATGTGACTGGAGTTATGAACTCGATACAATCGGCCGGATAGCCACGTTTGATAGGAGGCATAGGAGGTATGATCGGGATGCCCAAAGAACATTGACGGTGGGCTGCAAGTGGAAGAAAGTGTGTCAGGAACCAGAGGGCAAGCTCAGGACGATGAACAAGGAGAGGCAATCTGATGATGGAAGATGAGGAGGAAAGCTGAGAGGTGAAAGTATCCATGAGGGTTAGGACGAGAATAAGCACTAGGTCAAGAAAGTTAACAGGAACAAATGAAGTACGATAAGGGATTAACATTACTAAGGCAGGAACTGGAAAGCGAGGTCTGAAAGGGCAAAGGACGGAAGGGCGTTCAATAGGGTAGCAGAGGATCCAGCCGGTATGGGATGAGAACGTCAGAGGGCTATACAGAGTAGGTGGACCAGATAGAAAAAAGTGCAGACAGGGTGGCAAATGACACCAAGGCATACTGATAGAGGGATGGAATGCAGATGAGCAGGTCTAGGAGCAGTAGCAAGGAGCGGAGGCCATGGAGATGTAGGAACCCCAATGAAGGGAACTACGATAAATGACATGGAGAAAGGAGACTCCTTGGAGGAGGTACATGCCCATTGGAGAAGATCCGAGATGGCCGGCATGGAATGGCTGATGATGAGGAAAGCTGCAAAAAAGTGTAATCGAGCAAAGAAAAGGCGAGAGGAGAGATAGAAGCTGTGATCGGAGAGAATCCAAGGTGGCTGATGAAGTCCGGAAGCAAGGAACGAAGAGGATCCTGGACTGCAGGCTTGAGAAAAGGCACGGTGAATGAAGACTGAAGTCAGGAACCAGAGCACAGGAAGCATAATAGGGAAGCCCAAAGAAATATCAGGAACAGGCCAGAATTGCCGGAAGGCCAGAGGAAGCTAGCCAGAGACAGCCAAATGATGTGGAGGGCAGAGCAAGCGGGTAAGAAGAATGGAAGATGATTATGCAGGTTGGAAGTGAAGGCACGAATGAGCAAGAGGAGCAAAACGGAGGATGGGTGTAGATTGAGATAGAGAGGCCAGGAATGCTGGAATGGGTAATGTTGATCGAAGGCCTGTAGTGGAGGGAATCCTTGAGAACAGGTGAGATGGCTATGGTCAGAACCCGAACAGAAGTGGCAGGAAGATTCGAGAAGAAAGAATAGGATTCATGACAAACATGCCCCAAAGAGAAATGACGATTGAGGACCTGGGGTGGGGTGAATCTGGGATGGCCCGAACACGAGGGCGATGAGATGACAACTTACAAGTCGATTGGTCCAGAACATGGGGACGGAGAGGAATGCCACAGGAGAGCCAAGTGCAATGGATCAGTGAAGGAGCATAAGAGCCAAGAAGAGGCAAGCTAGTCGAGGAGAGGTATACTTAGTGAAGAGTAGGAGGCATAGGATCCATGATAGGGACAATGATAGAGCGAAGCCATGAGTGGAGTGAATCCAGGACAGCTGGTACAAGAGAAGAAGTGGTGAAGGATGACCGGAGGCAAGAAAATGCATACTGGCTTGATCGAATAAAACGCTGGAGTGAGTGATGTGAGTGAACAGACACTGAGGTGGAACAGGCATACATGATTATGCAATGGAAACGAGTAGACCCTGAATGAGTAGATCTGAACCAGAATAGGAGACATGAGAGGTCATGACACGCAAGCCAAAGAGGATGATTGAACTCAGGCCAGAATGAGGCATCCGGAGACGGTCCAATGATGAGGAGGGTAAAATTGTAGGAAACGGAGGAGGTGTGATAATGCGGAATGGCAACAGAGTGAAGCCATGACTGGAATGTAGCTGAGGTAGCTGGCATGAGGAAGCTAAATAGGAATGGACAAAGGGACGATGAAAGGACAAAGGACGGATGCGGGAATGAAGCCATGGAGGCTTTATTTTTTTAAACAGACCCCACAAGCAAGCGAGTCATAATGTCATCCAAAGCAGGCTAGAAAAGCAGTGGTATGCTGGGTCAGTACGCTCCCCACCTGCTGTATACCGCAGTCTCGCCCTAAGGAGCGATATGAATGAAGACTAACAGAGGAATAGATGAAGCATGAGGAGGGAGGAGCTATAAAGGGAGGGAAGCCATGATGGCTAGTACAGAAAAAAAGGCACTAGGACAAGGGAGGTAAAATCAGGAAACAGAGGAGGTACTATGGAGAATGGGAGTGCATAAGACCCAGCCGAACCAGGCTGAGAGCTGCAGTAGGGCAAGCTGGATAAGGCAGCCCCAAGGGCACTGGAGCCAGATGGAGTTGACTGAGGCAAGCTGAGTGGGCAGCCAAGGCTGTAAGTGTTTTTTTTTTTTCACAACTACAGTAGAACAATGTCACTTGAACGGGACCATGGACACAGCATTAAGCAGAAATTGAGGTTTAGGAAACCCCAATAGAAATGTGAAAGAACTGGAAATGACACATCTAAAACAAGGGGAATAAAAAGTCAATGGATACAGGGCCACGAGGCCTGGATTGAATCAACCGTGGTAAATGGAAATTGTTTAAATTTTATTTTTTTTGTACTGATGGGCCACTGTTTGTACTCAGATACATAGATACATAGACAGTGTCGGTAGATAAGTGCCTACGGCCCACCCAGTCTGCCCATTTGAGCTTGTAAGTTTATGTTTTCCTAGAAGTCTGTTACCCCTTAACCCTGACCTCCAGAATTTCTTTATGTCTATTCCATGCATACTTAAATCCCGTGATTGTTTCAGCCCCCACCACTTCCTCTGGCAGGGTGTTCCACTTGTCCACCACCTGTTCTGTGAAGAAATTCTTCCTCACGTTTCCTCTGAATCATCCTACCTCCAACTTCATCCCATGCCCTCTAGTCCTGGAACATCTTTTCAGCTTAAAAATAGTGTATTCCTGCACCCTGTTCCTCCCTGTAAGATACTTGTATGTCTCTATCATATCCCCTCTCTCCCTCCTCTCCTCCAGGGAGTACATATTCAATTCCTTCAACCTGTCCTCATAGGACTTGTGATGCAATCCATGTACCATCTTTGTTGCCCTCCTCTGAACCTTCTCTACCCTGTCTATGTCTTTTAAGTAAGGTCTCCAGAACTGTACACCGTACTCCAGGTGGGGCCTCACTAGTGTCTTGTATAGTGGAATTATGACCTCCCTTTTCCGCTGGTGATGTCCCTACCTATGCATCCCAGCATCCTATTTGCTTTACCTGCTGCCTTGTCACACTGTTTCCCTGCCTTGAGGTCATCAGAGATGATAACCCCAAGATCCCTTTCCTGCTTGGGGCATGCTATATATTCACCCCCCAACTGCTATGTTGTGCCAGGGATTTTGTGTCCCATATGCATTATCTTGCACTTCTTTGCATTGAATTTCAACTGCCAAGCCCCTGACCATTCTTCAAGTTTCTGCAGGTCCCGTCTCATTCTGTCTACACCCTCTGGTGTGTCTACTCTGTTACAGAGCTTTGTGTCATCAGCAAACCGGTAAATTCTGCCTTCTAGGTCCTGCCCAATGTCACTGATGAAGATGTTGAATAGGACCGGTCCCAGCACTGATCTCTGTGGTACCCCACTGGTCACTCTTCCCTCTGTGGAGTGATGGCCATGTACCACCACCCTCTGTGTCCTGCTGCCCAGCCAGTTACCTACCCACTGCACTACTGTCCTGCCCACACCCATATTCCCCAGTTTGTGTAATAGACTTCTATGTGGCACAGTGTCCAAGGCCTTGCTGAAGTCCAGATAGGCCATGTCCACTGCCCTCCCTGATCCACCTCCTAGTCACCCAGTCAAAAATTCAATAAGGTTGGTCTGACATACCCCGTGAAACCATGCTGCCTTGGGTCCTGTAGTCCATTGACAACCAGATGTTCCACCAATCTCTCCATCAGTAGTGCTTCCATGATCTTCCCCACTACTGAGGTGAGGCTGACTGGTCTGTAGTTACCCGTTTCCTCTTTGTTCCCACTTTTGTATAAGGGGACTACATCTGCTGTCCTCCAGTCTTTGGGTACCTCCCCCATTTCCAGTGATCAGCTAAACAGGATTGCCAGAGGTTCAGCCACCACCTCTCGTAGTTCTTTAAGGACCCTGGGGTGCACCCCATCTGGTCCCATTGCTTTATCAACTCTTATTACTTCCAGTTCCTTCAGGACCCTTTCTCGTGTAAAGGGACTTGTGTCCATTTCTGCTCCATTCCCACCCCTTGTACTCCCTTCAGACCCATTACCCTCCTCTTCCTCAGTAAAGACTGAGCAGAAATACCTGTTCAATATGTCAGCTTTACTGTTGTCATCCTCCACGCGGCCCCCATCCTCTCCCTTCAGTCTCATTATCCCTCTCTTTGCCTTTCTTTTTTCACTTATGTACCTGTAAAAGGTTTTGTCCCCTCTACCCACTAATTTTGAAATGTGCACTTCTGTCTGAGCTTTGGCTTCCCTTACTGATCTCCCTGCCTCCCTTTGCTTCTCCTAGTAGTTCTCCCTATTCTCTTCTGCCTGTGTCTTTTTGTATTACCTGAATGCAATCTTTTTGGTTTTCACTTTCTCTGCTACCTCCTTGGAAAACCATAATGGCCTCCTCTTCCTTTTCCCCTTGCTAAACTGCTTAATGCATAATTCTGTTGTTCTTGTAATCCCCATTTCAAATACTGCCCACTGTTCCTCAACCCCTGATTCCTGCCCAATTCCCCTTAATGCCTCTTTCAAGCATCTCCCCATTTTTCCAAAGTCTGTCCCCCTAAAATCCAGGATACGTGTTTTTGTGTGGTTTGGTTCTGCTCCTTCTGTGATTTCAAACCACAATGACTGGTGGTCACTGTTCCCCAGGTGCTCCCCCACTGTTACCCCCATCACACTGTCCCTGTTTGTCAGCACAAGGTCCAGTATTGCCTTCTGCCGAGTTGGTTCCATGACCAGTTGCTTGAGGAAGGCACACTGAAGGGAGTCCAGGATAAATCTGCTTCTAGTTGATGCTGCTGCTGGGATGCTCCAGTCCATGTCTGGAATATTGAGGTCTCCAACCAGCACTACCTCACCCTTATCTGCCATCCTTTGTATGGCTAGCATCAGCTCCCTATCTGTTTCTTCCTCCTGGGCTGTGGTCTATAGACCACACCTGTGCGGATGGCTGGCCCCATTTTCCTTTACAGCTTAACCCACAGTATCTCTCCCCCATTTTGTTCCTCCTGGATCTCTGTGGCACTTATGTAATTTTTCACATACAGTGCCACTCCTCCTCCCTTCCTACTTGTCCTGTCTCTTCTGAATATGTTGTAGCCAGGTATGGCCATCTCCCAGTCATGATTATCATTACACCAGGTTTCTGTGATGACCACAATGTCCAGGTCTGACCACACCATGACAGTCTCCAGATCCTCCATCTTGTTGCTAAGGCTCCTGGCATTGGCACACATGGCTTTCCATGATTTGACCTCCTTAGACTGCTTAGCTGTTCTACTCCAGCCCCTTCCCTGGCTGTCTTTTATCCATGGTTCTCCTTGCTGTCTGCCCTTCTGTTGAATTTGCCCCTTTTCTGCCTATCCACCTCTTGGGCTCTTATCTCCATCTTTTGTACACTGCTTTGTAGAGATATCCACTCTTCTGGTTCACTGGTTCCACTGCTAGCTGTGGATGGTGGGCAGTTAGGTACCCTCCTTGCTGGCCTGCCACCCCCCTTGGCTAGTTTAAATGCTTGTCGATATAGCATTTAAACTTATTATTGAGTGCTTGGATTCCCCTCCAGGATGGATGCAGGCCGTCAGGCTTGAACAAGCCTCCATCCCTCTAGGTGGGTCCCCAGTCACCAATAAATCCAAACCCTCCCTCACAGCACCAATTCTTCAACCATGAGTTAAAGTTCCTGGTGCATGCACCCGTATGCTGTCCCATGCCTCTCACAGGTAGTACCTCCGAGAAGGTGACAGAAATAGCTACTTGCTTGAGACCCCTCTCCAATTTCCTAAACTCTTCCTGAACTTCCTTTGGCTCTCCATTTGCCAGGTCATTAGTACCTAGGTGGATAATGACATCCAACTCACCCTCCCATCTTGTCTTCCCAGCGATCCCCAGGATCTTCCTTCCATCCCTCCATGCCTTGGCACCTGGTAGGCACCTCATCTCCCTGTCCTCCCCCTCCTGTGTTCCTAGATGGATCCCTCTTATGATGAAGTCCACTACCAGGATTCGCTTCCTCCTCCTCCTCCTCCTCCTCCTCCTCCTCCTCTTCTGGGGTTCACTGCTCTCCCCACTGAGGTCACCTCCTTAGCTAACCTCCACATCATTTCCTTCCACTTCTCTGGGTAACTCTATTTGGTTGTGCCCATTTGCCAGTGTGGCATAAGAGTTCTTAAGTGGAATAAGATCTAGGATGTGCCTCTGCCTGATCACTCTAACCCTCCCTGAGCCCACTGTCATCCAAGTGCTCCTAGTTCTCTGCATCCTTTGTGGCAGTGACATTGGACTGGGTGGTCTTTGGATAGGGGTGATGGTACTCCTGACCCAGTTTACTTCCACTCTGAGTCTGGCTATCTCATCCTGCAGTCCAGAGCAATGCATGCAGATAGGACAGCACCTCAGCATCCAGAAGGTCTGCCTGAATATGGCTGCCCCGCAGCCACTGCATTGTACCACTCCCCACATTATACTACACTTATACTGCTATTCCAGTACTTGTCTGTTACTGAAGCTCTCTTAGTTCCCTTTTTATTAATTTACTGTCCTAAAAATCCTGCCACTGCTCCTCAGATACTTTTCTTTAAAAAGGAAAAAAATAAATAAAAAAATGAGTCAAAACCCTTGTCATGCTATGGGTGGGCCTCTTCCCCCTTATGCCCCTTCTACTCCACAAACCCTACTATATCCTGTGCTTAGCTCCTGTCAATCAGATTTAACCGTGCATATAATTAAGAGTTGGGGGCAAGGGGGGGGCGAAAATTTGCAGCAATTAAAGACAGCAAAGAAATACACCACCACTACAAGTACAACAAACTAGGTTTTAAATTTTCAACAGCCCAAAAACAATTCTAAGTAAACACAGCAAAGAAATTATAGTGTCACCTATTGCCCACAATCTAAGTTTAAAGCAAAAATAGCAATGTACAATTACTGTAAAGCACTGAAATGAATCTGTTTCCTTCCCCTTCTGGCTTCTTCTTATAATGGCTCTCTTGTCTTCCACAAGAAAGCAGTCTTCAACAAGAAAGCAGTGCTCCCCGTGGCTTGCAGGTGTACCTGGTTCCATGCGAAAGCCACAGGTGAAACGCAAACCGGAATACAAGCCTAAAGCAAAACCTCCTGCCCGATAAAGATGTAGCCGGAATGCAAGGTCTTCCCAGCAGCACACGAATGCCACAAACCACACGTTTGATGAACAAAAAGAAAATATCGCTCGAAGCAGCGTTGCAGAGAGGTGATGCTGAATTGAGCTGTACCTCATGAACCGGCGAGGTTTCCAGCCAAGGACAGTAAGGTAGGAGAAGCAGCCGAAGATCCCAGAATTATTTTTTTTTTGGTATCTTTAAATGTAGGTGGTGTGATCTGAGCAGCTTGACATGATTGGCGAGTTTTCAGCAAAACAGGGTTGATATTGGCAGGACTCGAGATTCACAACGGTGTACAGGACTGGAAAATTGGAAGTGCTTAGCCCAGGGTCACAGACAGCTAGGGAGTGGCAGGAAGTCTGTGAAGAGATATACCAGGGCAGAAAAGGAGAGTGTCACAGGAAAAGGAAAAAGAAGAGATGAGTGGGAGAGTCTGCAGGCCATGGTGGGGGGGGGGGATGTTTCTGCAATGGGATGACACATAAGTGTCTCCTTCAGGGTACAAGGAAGGTAAATAGAAAGTGCTCCTCCATACTAGGAGGAATCTGAATGATATCTTGAGTGAGACAACAAAGGACAGTTCATCTGCATTTCAGCAACATGGGTGGGGCATGATTCTGAGCTGACAGGAACCACACCGAAAGTCGCCACAGTGGAGCAAAAGTGCGGGTCAGCCGCCAAAGCAGCATATGGGAGGGGAGGAAGGTCAAGCAAGATAGCCTGAAAAAACAAACATACCTCACCAGTTTTTGAATCATGTGCTGGTAATACGACAGGAAGAGTAATTGCACAGCCGTTGGGCAATGCAGCTTTGCAAACAAAAGAAAGGTTCTGTTTCCAGTAATGATTTTGAACTGTGAGCTGCAATACAAACCGTGGTTCATATGGGAACTTGAAAGTCGGGACAAATGAGCAGAGGTTGAGAAGCGCTCAAGAGGAGTCAACGGACAGAAGCAGAAATTGGGGAAAAAACAGAGCACAAGGCCAGCAGCATAGAAGAAAAGCAGCTCCTCCGGCTGCAATGATAAAGAATCCTGGCGAGGCCCAGGATGTTTGTGACCTTTTAAACTCTATGGGGGAGTGACGTTGTTGCTCCGCCCATCGAGCCACAAGCTTAAAGCCCTCCCATTAAGAAGTTCAAAGTCAGACTGTTTGCAGTTTAATTGGGACTGGACATGCTTATGAACTTGCTGGGGTATGAATTGCTCTAATCTTAAATCCCAAGAAGAACTATTCAAGGGAATCTGGTGTGGCTCACACTGGTGTCAGTGTGCACTTGGCCATTTTTGAAGCCAGTGGTGTGAATCACAAAAGGATACTAGCTTCCACACTGGTGTAACCCCACTGTCTTGTGAACTGCATTGTGGGACCCATCCTGCAAGGAATGGCCTGGTACATTGTGGTGCTAAGTTACCCTTAGGCAGTAATGTGAGAGATGGCCACCATTTACTCTGCACTGGAAAACCCCCACACCAGTTAATCTCCCCTGTCTGGGAGAGGAGCAGAGGAGCCACAGCAGTTTGATACCTGCACAGTTTAAACTCACACATGTACCCTGGTGTGACTCTCCACTGCTGTTGAAATGGCCAGTGAAATCAGGGCTATGAAGTAGAGGTAATGGGCCATGGAGTGGAGAGTTGTTGGCTAATGGTAATAGATGAAAAGTAATTAACAGATAGGTAGGCTGCTGTGTATGAGGAACATGACTTGTTAAAAAGATTTGAAGGAGTAACTTGGCAATAAGAAAGTACCTTGGCTGTACCAACTTCCTTCTAAAATTACTACTTCTTACAGGGAAAAATGCCCCAGACCTTGACAGAGTTTTAGTTTTGGACCCATCCTTGTCTCTTTTTCCCATGTTCTTCAGTCGAATGATAATTAACAAGCATTTGTTCATGCTGAATGTTTGCTTGCTGATATTAGCATTGGACATGCAGGAGTTAGATGCACAATAGGAGTGGCAGTGAAGTATTGAACTCACGCTCCACCCTGCAGAGATGGACAGGCACTGGGGTGTGCCTCTGGGTCATTGTCCATAATGCTCACGGCATTTCACCTCACCCTATCCTGTAGACACTGACAAGTATTGAGTTGTGCCTTGGGGTGTTCGGCTTCACAGTCACCCCATTTCATAAGGACATACGCTGAAATGGGTGCAGTACAGGAGAATAAGGTGAAGTCTGGGACTGAAGAGTGCAAGGCATACCTTGATGCCTGTCACTGGCTTCAGGGTGGGGGTGGGATGGCATAAGCATTACAGCCGATGATCCAAAGTTATACCTCTGATGCCTGTCAGTCTGTACAGGGTGTGACATTATGGTTAGAAACCCTAATGCCCCGGGCGTGTGTTGGTATTTACACTACAAATTTTCAACATGGCCCTTTTGTGACCCCCACTTCATGAAAGCATTTAGGACATCTTCTCATGAACAAAGGCACTGTGGTTTTGTTTATGTGTCCCGAACTTCGAGTTCCCACAGCGACCGTGCCATTCTGCACCAGATGTGCGAAAACACAGATCAGGCAGGATGTGAAGAATGACAGCTGTATCATCCATAGGGAGGTGTGAAGACATGGCAATGTTGAAATCTGTACTGAAAATATTAAAAATGCTCGACGTTCCGACTGTACGTGGAAACTGCGCAACACATGCTTGTACCGCAATCATTTAGTGGAATTATTTCACCAAATTTTCAACATAGGCATTTTGTGACCTCTGCTCATGAACAGTGACACTGTCATTTTCTTAATGTGTCCCAAACACTGATTTCCTACAGTGACCGCGCTGTTCTGCACCGTAAGTGCAAAAACACATTTCAGTCAGGATGTGAAAAATGACAGCTATACTGTTCATAAGGAGGTGTGGAAAAATGCCAATGTTGAAAATCTGGAGTGAAAAATATTACAAATTTGCGAAGGTATGAGCATGCACGGAAACTGCGCAATGCATGTTCATAAAACATTGTTTGGATTTTTTCCTCAAAATTTGAAACGTAGGCTTTTTGAGAACCCACCTCTTGAACAGTGGCACTGTCATTTCGTTACTCGGTCCCGAAAGGTGATTCCATGCAGTGACCACGAAATCACCTTTCAAACAACATGAAGTCTTGCTGTATTCTGACAATTGCAGTGATTCCCAACCTTTGAACTGCCCCGGAGAACAAAGAGTTAACTTTCTATGCAGGACGTTAGAATGCTGAGCTCGAGCTCGGTTGAAGTCTCTGTCTGAAGTGTTTCAAACCTAAACCATCAGATTCTTTACTCCGCCTCACTGAACGGTCGCTCTGGAGATTTCTCCTTCAGCTCTGTTCGAAAGTCAGTTAAAGTTTCAGTTTTCATCAGTTTTTAAACGGAAAAAGTATCCGCATAGTCGGTTCAGTCTCTGTCTGTGGTGCCGTGAGTACTAGATAGAAATTGTTCTATTATTTCTGTGTGGAACTTGTAAAAGTGCAGCTCGGTTCGGCTGAACCGGCCATTTGATAGTGAAATATTGTGTTTTGTGTGTTTTACTTAGTGTGTGGCTACCGGTTCTTATTGGTTCTAAAAAAAAAAAAAACGTGTTTTAGTGCGTTTTTTTCCAATATCCGTGACATGGTTAGGAACCAATAAGGGAGTCTTGCCTATCGGTTGCCATAAAAAGGGTAAGTTGATTAGGCTGGCCATGTCTGAGAAACCCAAGAAAAAAACGGGCCCACTGGGTTTCAACACTGCAGTGAATGTGGGGAGGTCTTTGCTAAGGCCGATCCCCACACCACCTGGATTTATTGTCTGGGGTTTGACCACCTCAATTCAGACTGCCAAATATGTAAAAACTTTGCAAAATCTACCCTTGAGAAGAGATTAGGTAGACTGAGGGAAAAGGAGGCGGAGAAGTCCGCTGACCCAGATGGCCAGCCCGGTTCGGTTTCGACCGAACCAGAAGGAGTGCCCTCTGACCAGGGCGATACTTCTTCGGGCAAAAGGAGAGCCAATTCCAAGGGATCGGTTCCAACAAAAAGAAAACACAAAGACAAATCAACCAGTTCGGATTCAGAGGTTCATGTTCCGACTGCCGAAGAGATAGCCAGAGCAATTCAGACTGTGGAATCGCTCTGTCCAGTTCCGACTGATCCGGCTCCTTCTGGCAGGGGTTTGGTTCGGTTGGTTCCCCCGGTTCAAGATTATACCTTTGAAGATTTTTATGAACCGGAATTTGAAGAGGAAGGGGAATTTGAGGATGATAATGTAAGTGAGGGTCTGGATGTGCCTGTGGAACCAGACATCTCCCCAGACAGAACTTCAGGTGTTTCCCCTCCTAGGCTTTCTGAGTCCCCTTCTCACTTTATGCTTTACAGAAAGGTAGCTGAAACCCTCCAGCTTCCTATGGAGGAAGCTGTGGAAGATCAAGAGGAGCCTGATTATGTAGAGATGATGGACATCCCAGAGTCCAGGAGACTGTCTATTGCCCTCCACAAATCTTTTGGGAAACAGACACAAAAAATCCTAAAGTCTCCTAACACTATACCTCCTGTTGATAGAAGAATGGACAAGAGGTATACACCTTTCAGGCTCAGACATGGAGTTCTTATATCAGCAATGCAGCTATATTGGGGGTAGTGCAGGCTGCTGCCTGTGACAAGGAAAATATTCCCTTGGCTTCACCCCCCCACCCCCAGACAAGGACTCCAGGAAGATTGCTGCCATGGCAAAGAAGCAGTACATGGCATCTTCTTTGGGACTCAGGCAGGCGAATTACATGGCCTATACAGCCAGGTACCAGAAGTCCAGGTGGGACACTGTACTGGCACTGACTAAACAGGCCTCCCCCCCCCAGCTAGCCAAGGAGCTAGAGGCGGTGGCTGCAGATGGGATTGAGACATCTAAGGTTCAGTTTCATGCTGCTGTGGACTGTAATGATGTGTCATCAAGAGTCATGGCTACATCTGTGGCTCTTCGGAGGATGGCTTGCCTCAGATGTACTAGCCTCTCACAGAACACCCAAGCTAAGACCATGGATTTTCCTGTAGTGGGTAATTCTCTGTTTGGGGAGCAGACAGAGAATTACATGAAGAAAATGGATGAGTACAGGACCACTTACAGGCATGCTCAGCCCAAGTAAAGGCAGGCAACTCCTCAAAGGCAGCAGTCTAGGGGCAGGGGCAGGCCTTTTCAAAGGCCTTTTTACAAAGCACAGGCCTCTTCTTCCTTTTCCCAGAAGGGGTTCTTCAGAGGGAGAGGCAGAAGGGGGATGAGCAGGGCTGCATCCACTCCTCAGCCTAAAGCGCCTGCCAAGCAGACACCCTGAGGGGCCTGCCCGGGTCGACTCTTCTATTCCAGTAGGAGGCAGGCTGGCTTACTTTGTCTAGGACTGGATGTCTATTACATCAGACAAGTGGGTCCTGGAAGTAGTAAGCCAGGGACTGGTTCTCAGCTTCAAAATGTTTCCAAAGATGAGAGCCAGATCTTTTCCACCTGCAAATCTCTCGGAAACCCTTGCCCTAGATGCAAAGGTTTCTTCTCTCCTAGCTTTAAGAACCATAGAGAAAGTACCTACCCTACACTGGGGCAAAGGACTGTACTCCAGGTACTTCCTGACTCCCAAAAAGACAGGGGAGTGGTGACCCATCCTAGACCTAAGATACCTAAACAAACATCTTTTAAAACCAAAGTTCAATATGGTAATTCTGGGAATAATCCTTCCCTCTCTAAGCCCAGGGCACTGGCTAGCCTCCCTGGACCTCCTCAAAGATGCCTACTTTCACATTCCCATCAGGTGCTCCAACAGAAAGTACCTCAGGTTCGAGTTGCCCTCAGGCCATTATCAGTTCAGAACAATGCCCTTTGGCCTAACCTCAGCCCCAAGGGTTTTCACAAAGTGCCTGGCAGTAGTAGTTGCCTTTATAAGAAGGCAAAAGATTTCAATTTTTCCATATCTGGATAATTGGCTAATAGTGGGTCAGTCTCCAGACCAAGTCAAGTCTCAACTGCAAGTGACCCAGCAACTGCTCACTTCTTTAGGATTTCTTCTCAACCTTCCCAAATCAGTTCTCAAACCTGTCCAGCTTCTTACCTTTATGGGGCAGAACTGGACACACTCACAGCAAGAGCCTTTCTTCCTCTAGAAAGGGCAAGAGTTCTTATGGAACTAGCTTCTTCTTTCAGCCTTCAGGTATCTCGACCAGCAAGGCATTTCCTCCAGCTCTTGGGCCACATGGCAGCTTCAACAGCAGTGGTCCAAGGGGCAAGATTCCAGATGAAGGATATTCAGTTCCACCTGAGAGCTTTTTGGTCTCAGAGGAAGGATTCCCTTACCAAACTGATCCCAGTGACTCTGACCTTGATCCAAGTCCTCCAATGGTGGCAGGATCAGGACAATTTAAGACAAGGTGTTCATTTTGTTACTCAGCCTTGCTCAGTGGTCCTTACTACGGATGCTTCTCTTCTGGACAGGGGAGCCCTTCTGGGGTCAATCACTGCCCAGGGGCTGTGGTCCCCCCAAGAATCCCTTCTCCACATCAATCTCCTAGAGCTCAGGGCAGTTTTCCTGGCCCTAAAAGCTTACTCTCAGTCAGTGCAGAACAAAGTGGTTCAGGTCAAAACAGACAACACCACCACCATGTGGTACATCAACAAGCAGGGAGGCACTCGGTCCACAACCTTGTGCACAGAAGCCATGAAGTTGTGGTCCCTGGCTTATTCCCTGCAAACCTCTCTTGTAGCAGTTCACCTTCCAGGCAAGGACAATGTGCTAGCAGATGCACTGAGCAGGATCTCTCAGGGCCATCACGAATGGACCCTGGACCCTCAGGTGTTGAAAGTGATATTTTCAAGGTGAGGCACTCCAGAGATAGGTTCTCTTTGCAGTGCCAGACAATCATCAACTCCCTCTCTTTTGTTGCAGACCTCCAGTCTTGGGCTCAGTCCCTCTTGATGCCCTGATCCTGAATTGGGAAGGGAAGTTTCTGTATGCCTTTTCCCCCTTTCCACTCGTGTTCAAAGTTTTGGTAAAAATAAGGTCTCAACCTTGCAAGGTGATTCTGATTGCTCCAGATTGAGCCAGACAGCCCTGGTACCCCCTGTTGCTGTCCCTAGCAGTCCATCTTCCCCTGTCTCTTCCCAGGAATTGCAACCTGTTAACATCCTCTCAGGGAAGGATTTGGTACCCCAATCTTAAGTCTCTCAATCTCAAAGCATGGCTCTTGAAGAGTTAGAGTTTGCAGATCTGTATCTTTCCCAGAGGGTTCTGGATATCCTCAAGCCTTCTCGAAAGCCCTCCACCAGAAAGCCTTACAACTCCAAATGGAAAATATTCAGCATTTGGTGTTCTAAGAAGCATGTTTCTCCAGACACTGCTGAATTGCCTATGGTTCTGGATTATATGGTCCATCTTAATGGCCTAGGCCTCAGACCAGCTACTCTCAAAGTATACCTGTCAGCTGTTTCTTCGTTTTTGTCAGTGGGGAAGACTTCTTCACTATCTTCCCATCCTGTGTTCTGTAAATTTTTTAAAGGATTGCTTCCCACCGATCCTCCTTTTAGAGACCCTGCCCCTGCCTGGGATTTGAATGTTTGCATTGCTCAATTTATGCAACCCACCTTTGAGCCTATGTCTTCAGCAGAGCTTAAGTACTAGACTTGGAAAACTGTGTTGCTGGTAGCCATTACCTCTGCTAGGCGTATCAGTGAATTGCAAGCCCTGTCAGTGGAACCTGATTTTATCTCATTTCACAGGGATAAAGTGGTCTTTAGAACTAATAGAAGGTTCTTGCCCAAAGTGGTTTCAGACTTCCATTTAAACCAGTCTATGTCTCTCCCTGTTTTCTTCACTGATCATTCTTCCTCAGGAGAGAGGAGACTACACAGTTTAGATGTCAAAAGAGCCCTTAGTTACTACATAGAGCGTACCAAGGTTCACAGGTTTGACTCCCTCCAGTTGTTCCTCACTTATGGAGAAGCGGGAAAGGGCAAACCTGCCACCAAAAGATCTATTGCCAGGTGGATTGTGTCCTGTATACAATTCTGCTATGAAAAACTGGGAAAAACTCCACCCTCAGGCCTGAGGGCTCATTCCACAAGAGGTACTGCTGCTTCCCTGGCTGCTGCCAGGGATATCCCTCTCCTAAAGATTTGTCAAGCAGCCTCCTGGAAAACAGTCCATACCTTTACCAAGCATTACTCTCTGGATATCCAGGCTAGGAGTGATGCTTGGTTTGGCACAGCAGTACTTCAGAGCCTATTCCCAAAGTAGGTTCTGTCCCTCCTCCTTGGAGGTACTGCTTGGTAGTCTGCAATTGTCAAAATACAGTAAGACTTCATGTTTGAAGAAAAAATTACTCACCTTAGTAATTATGTTTCTTCTAATGGAGTCTTACTGTATTCAAACAACATGAAGTCTTGCTATATTATGACATATGCAGTATAACCCCAGGTTAGAACTGCTCCAGAGGTGAAAGACTTAACTTCCATGCAGGGCATGGAATCTTGAGCGTGAGCTCGGTTGAACACTCTGTCTGTTGAAGCTCAAACTTAAACTGTCAGATTCTTTACTCCGCCTCACTGAACAGTCGCTCCGGAGATTCCTCCTGCTGCTCGGTTTGTTTGTCGGTTTTAAAGTGTAATTCTCAGTTTATTTTACCAAAATTTAACCGCAATTGTCGGTTCAAGTTCTGTCTGTGGTATTGTAAGTAATAGATAAGCTTACTTATTTATTTTTCTTCTGTGTGGAACTTGTAAACGTCTTTTTCGGTTCGGTTTGAACCGATCAGAGGGGTTTAAAAATTACTTTCTAGCCCTTTAGAGTGCGGTTCTCGGTTCTTATCGGTTCTAAAAAAAACGGATTTTACTACGGTTTTTTCCACGACCCGTGACACGGTTGGGAACCGATAAGAGAGTCTTGCTTGGTGGATTACCGTTAACGGGCAAGTTTTGGTTAGGCTGGCACTATGTCTGAGAAACCCAAAAGAAAAACCGGACCCACTGGGTTTCAGCACTGTGGCCTCTGTGGGAAAGCCTTTGCCAAGGCTGACCCACACACCACTTGTGTCTATTGTCTGGGGTTTGACCACCTCAATGCAGACTGCCAGATTTGTAAGAATTTTCCTGCTGCCACCATGGAAAAAAGAGTTGGTAGGCTCAGGGAAAGGGAGGCCAAAAAGTCCGCTGACCCGGATGGCCAGCCCGGTTCGGTCCCAACCGAACTTGGAGGGAGTGCCCTCTGACCAGGGCGATGCTTCCTCGGCCAAACGAAGAGCTAGCTCTGAGGAGCCAGTTCCAACTAAAAGGGCTAGAAGGTCAGCTAGTTTGGGGCCAAAAGTTCTTTCTCCAACCGCTGAGGAAATAGCCAAAGCTATTCAAATTGTCCAGTCTCTTTCCCCAGTTCCGTCCGAACTGGCACCATTGGGTAAGCGCCTGGTTCGGTTGGTTCCCTCGGTTCAAGATTATGATTTTGAAGATTTTTATGAACCAGGGGAAGGGGAGGAGGGGTACGAGGAGAGTGAGTGTGATTTTGACAGTCTGGATGTGCCCATTGAACCAGACATCTCTCCAGACAGACCCTCAGGAGTATCCCCTCCCAGGCTATCTGAGTCCCCTTCTCATTTTTTGTTTTACAAGAAAGTTGCTGACACTCTGCAACTCCCTGTTGAGGAATATTCCAGAGTCTAGGAGACTGTCTATTCCCTTGCATAAATCTTTTAGGAAACAGACAGTAAAAATTCTGAAAACTCCTCATTCTATCCTCCCTGTGGATAAAAGGATGGACAAGAGGTATGCTTTATCAGGCTCTGATACGGAGTTCCTCTCCCAGCAATGCAGCCATGTGGGGGTAGTGCAGGCTGCAGCCTGTGACAAGGCTAATATTCCTCTAGCTTTCTCACCCTCCTGAAAAGGATTCCAGGAGGATGGATGCCATGGCAAAAAAGCAGTACATGGCAGCATCTTTGGGACTCAGACAGGCAAATTATATGGCTTATGCAGCTAGGTACCAGAAATCCAGGTGGATACTGTCCTGGCTCTTAGCAAACAGGCCCCAGAACAGCTTGCCAGGGAGCTGGAGCAGGTGGCTGCGGATGGTATTGAGGCATCCAAGGTGCAATTTCATGCTGCTGTAGACTCTAATGATGTTTCATCAAGAGTTATGGCTACATCTGTGTCTCTTCGAGAATGGCCTGGCTCAGATGTACTGCCCTATCACAGGATACCCAGTCTAAGGCTATGGATTTTCCTGTTGTGGGAAATTCTCTGTTTGGGGAGCAGACAGAGAATTATATGAAGAAAATGGATGAGTATAGAACCACCTATAGGAGTGCACAGGTGAAAGAAAGGCAAGTCACTCCTCAAAGGCAGCATGTCAGGGGCAGAGGCAGGCCTTTTCATAGGCCGTTTTACCAAGCCCAGGCCTCCTGTTCTGCTTATGCCCAGAGGGGGTTCTTTAGAGGAAGGGGCAGAAGGGGCTCTAGTAAGCCTGCTTCTACCCCTCAACCTAAAGCCCCTGCAAAACAGGCTCCCTGATGGGGTAGCCAGGGCCGATTCTCCACTACCGGTAGGGCAGGCTGGCTTACTTTGTCCAGGACTGGAAGTCTTTAACATCAGACAAGTGGGTCCTGGAAGTAGTAAGCCAGGGACTGGTTCTCAGCTTCAAAAAATTTCCGAAGATGAGAGCCAGGTCTTTTCCACCTGCAAACCTATCAGAGGCTCTTGCCCTGGAAGAAGAAGTTTCCTCCCTCCTGGCTCTCAGAGCCATGGAAAGGGTTCTACCCATACACCAGGGCAAAGGGTTGTACTCAAGGTACTTCCTTACCCCAAAAAAGACAGGAGAATGGCGGCCCATTCTGGATCTCAGGTATCTAAACAAGCACCTTTTAAAACCAAAGTTCAAAATGGTGACCCTGGGGATTATTTTACCCTTTCTAAGGCCAGGGCACTGGCTAGCCTCCCTGGACCTCAAGGATGCCTACTTCCATGTTCTCATCAGAAGCTCCCATCGAAAGTACCTCAGAATCGAACTGCCCTCAGGCCATTACCAGTTCAGAGCAATGCCCTTCGGCCTCACCTCGGCCTCAAGGTGTTCACAAATGCCTGGCAGTAGCAGTTGCTCATTTAAGAAGGCAAAGATTGCCATCTTTCCTTATCTGGACGACTGGCTGATTGTAGGCCAGTCTCCAGAACAGGTCAAACTACATTTACAAGTAACCCAGCAGCTGCTTACATCTCTAGGTTTCTTCTCAGTCTTCCAAAGTCAGTTCTGGAGCCTGTCCAGCTTCTCACCTTTATAGGCACAGAACTGAACACAAAAGTAGCTAGAGCCTTCCTTCCTCTGGAAAGAGCAAGGACCCTGGTGTCTCTGGCTCCTCTTCACCCTGCAGGTCTCTCGACCAGCAAGGCATTTTCTACAGCTCCTGGGGCACATGGCTGCTTCTACGGCAGTGGTGCAGGAGCGAGATTTCAGATGAGGGATATTCAGTTCCATTTGAGAGCCTTTTGGTCTCAAAGGACAGATCCCCAACCAAATTGATTCCAGTGACTGAACCCTGATCCAGGCCCTTCAGTGGTGGCAGGATCAGAACAATCTGAGACTGGGGTTCCTTCACTCCCCAGTCTCATTCCTTGACCCTTACTACAGATGCATCCCTTTGGGGTGGGGAGCTCACATGGGCGACCTTTCCACCCAAGGGCTGTGGTCCCCCCAGGAATCTCTGTTCCACATCAATTTGCTGGAGCTCAGAGCAGTTTTTCTAGCACTCCAGGTTTTTTCCACATCTGTCCAGAACAAGGTGGTTCAGGTCAGAACAGACAATACCACAACAATGTGGTACATCTACAAGCAAGGGGGCACTCGGTCTACTACGGCCTTGTGCACCGAAGCAATGAAGTTGTGGTCTCTGGCTTATTCCCTGAACGCCTCCCTTACGGCAGTTCACCTCCCAGGCAAGGACAATGTCCTGGCGGATGCTCTCAGCAGGATTTCCCAGGGCCATCACGAATGGGCACTGGATCCCCTAGTACTGGAGGTAATATTTGCCAGATGGGGCACCCTGCAAATAGAGTCTCTTTGCAGCCCCAGACAATCACCAACTTCCCTTTTTTCTGCAGGCCCCAGTGTTGGGCTCAGTCCTCTGGATGCCTTCCTTCAGTTGGGAAGGGAGGTTTCTATGCTTTCCCCTTCCTTCTTTTCAAAGTGCTAGTCAGAATCAGATCTCAATCCTGCAAGGTGATCTTGATTGCTCCAGATTGGGCCAGGCAGCCCTGGTACCCACTCCTCATGTCCTTAGCAGTCCACCCTCCCCTATGTCTTCCCAGGAATCACAACCTGTTAACCTGTGCCCAGGGGAGAGTTTGGTATCCGAACCTCAAATCTCTCAATCTCAAGGCTTGGCTCTTGAAGAGTTAGAGTTTGCTGACCTACACCTTTCTCAAGGTGTATTGGATATCTTGAAGGCCACTAGGAAGCCTTCCACCAGGGCTGCCTATAATTCAAAATGGAAGAGATTTTCCATCTGGTGTGCTGGTAAACATATTTCCCCAGAATCTGCTGGTGTGCCCACGATCCTGGATTATTTGAATTCCTTGGGGCTAAGACCTGCTACCCTAAAAGTGCACTTGGCAGCTGTGTCTTTCTTCTTGTCAGCGGGTAAGCCCTCTTCTTTATCAGCTCACCCTGTGTTCTCTAAGTTTTTTAAAGGGTTGCTTCACACCAACCCCCCATTCAGGGACCCTGCCCCTGCTTGGGATCTTAATATTTGCATCGCTTAGCTTATGCAACCCCCTTTTGAGCCATTGTCTTCAGCAGAGCTTAAGTACTTGACTTGGAAAACTGTGTTTCTGGTAGCCATCACCTCTGCCAGGCACATAAGTGAGCTACAAGCCTTGTCAGTGGAGCCTGATTTTATCTCCTTTCATAGAGATAAGGTGGTCCTCAGGACTAACAAGAAGTTTTTGCCTAAGGTGGTTTCAGACTTTTACCTTAATCAATCCATGTCTCTTCCTGTGTACTTCACTGACCATTCCTCCTCTGGTGAGAGGAGATTGCACAGTTTAGATATCAAAAGAGCCCTTAGTTACCATATAGAACGTACCAAGGATCACAGGTTCGAATCCCTCCAATTGTTCCTCACTTATGGTGAGGTTGGTAAAGGGAAACCTGCCACTAAAAGATCCATTGCCAGGTGGATTGTCTCTTGTATCCAATTCTGTTACAAAAAACTAGGTAAGGTTCCTCCCTCAGGCCTGAGGGCTCACTCTACCAGAGGTACAGCTGCGTTTCTGGCTGCTGCCAGGGACATTCCTATCCTAGAGATATGTCAAGCAGCTACCTGGAAAACAGTTCACACTTTTACTAAGCATTACGCCTTGGATATCCAGGCTAGGAGTGATGCTCGATTTGGCACAGCTGTGCTTCAGAGCCTATTTCCCAAGTAGGTTCTGTCCCTCCTCCATGGAGGTACTGCTGTGTAGTCTGCATATGTCATAATATAGCAAAACTTCATGTTGTTTGAAGAAAAATTACTCACCTTAGTAATGTTGTTTCTTCTAATGGAGTCTTGCTATATTATGGCCTCCCCCCCAGCCTGCCCCTCTCAGAACCTCTGTTTTTGGGATGTGGGTGGACAGTGCAATGTTGGCACTTCTTTGATGCCCACTTTATTTCACCCTTCTAGAGTGCTAAGGTGTTATGCTTAAATTTTCCTTCTTGAATCCCCCGACTTGAGTCTTTGTTTTGGGATCAAGAACAAAAAGGTGTTTTGTAGTTAGTAGCCAGTGGCTAGTGTAGGTTTACGGCTTCCACACAGAACCTTAGTGAGTTTTTGCTCGTAAAGATCTGACAGTTTAAGTTTGAGCTTCAACAGACAGAGTGTTCAACCGAGCTCGCGCTCAAGATTCCATGCCCTGCATGGAAGTTAACTCTTTCACCTCCAGAGCAGTTCTAACCTGGGGTTATACTGCATATGTCATAATATAGCAAGACTCCGTTAGAAGAAACAACATTATTAAGGTGAGTAATTTTTTCTTCTGACCTCCCTCCCTGCCTCCCCTCTCAGAACCTGTTTTTGGGAAGTGGGTGGGCATGTGCAGTGTTGCACCCCAGGGGTGTGTTTTGCTTGCACCCTCCTCCTTTTTGTTTGTGTGCTGATGTATTATTGTTATTTGTAGTAGATAGGTTTTTGGGTTTCCTGACTTGAGTCTTCCTTGGGAATCCAAAACTTTTTTCAGCCAGTTGGCTAGTAGAAATGTTTACAATTTCCACATAGAATTTTTAGCTTAGTTGGGCTAGTAAGAATCTGACGGTTTAGGTTTGAAACTCTCCAGACAGAGACTTCAACTGACCTTGAGCTCAGCATTCTATGCCCTGCATAGAAAGTTAACTCTTTGTTCTCCGGGGCAGTTCAAAGGTTGGGAATCGCTGTAATTGTCAGAATACAGCAAGACTCCATTAGAAGAAACATAATTACTAAGGTGAGTAATGTTTTCTTCTGGACTGAATAACACCATGACAGTAACTGAATTCATGAAGAGGGGTCCCAATAACCCCATGGTGCCAAAATTCCCCAAAATGCCTGAGGTATGCACCAAAGTTGAAAAAACCCTATTTATGCCATTATACAGCTTACCGGCATTTCTTCAGTTCACGGTCGGCTTTGAAGAGTGCAGACGTGTTCCTGGTCCACCGAAGATCATCGCGCTGGGCTCCAGAGGTAAGTATGGGGTGAGGAGGGGGTGTGGGGGAGACAGGGTGCTCAGAGGGTGGGCGCAGGTTGGGGGAGGGGCCACCGAACTCAATGAGGGACCGTTTTCTGTTTTACAGGTTTAAAAAAAACAACATTGCTGGACTTTTTTTTTTTACCAGGACATTTGGCATGCTGGGGTGGGCTCCCAGTGTGTCACCTGAGTGTTTTTTTTTGGGGGGGTGCTGTAGAAAATGGAGGATTGGGCACCCCTCTTTGGCACATACCTGGGAGTGGGAAATTGAACTGTGAAGGGGGGGGACTGAAGCTGATGGGGATTGGGTCCCCCATCAGCAAAGAAAGATGGTTGGGGGTTGCGTGATACCTAGGGGGATTGGGCACCCCCTTGGCACACAACAAATGGGGGAGGGGGTTACAGAATACTGACAGGGAGTGGGCTCCCCCATCAGCAAATGAACTGGGTCAAGGACGGCAAGGTACCGCCCTGCAATGATAGGTCACTCCCTCATTGCAGTGGCAGAGTCGTTTCAAGGTGGTGGCATGCTGGCTGAACTAGTGTCAGCAGCAGCATGCCACCGCATTGGGAAAAGCGGGCCAAGCCTCAAAGGGCACTGGGGCTACTGGCCTCCACAGTGCCACACCTTCAAAACCCCACTTCTCTCCTAAGCTGTGACAAAATGTTTCTTGTGCATGCGTGCAAGCAAACATAAAAAAAAAACAGTGCTGGGCAGAGATGGTTAGTCCTGGCCTGAGATTCATAAGTTCAAATCCCAATAGGAGCAGGCATTGTAATGCAGTGCTTGGAGATGTGAGGTTTGTTAGGTATGAACAATCATGCTGGGCTCTTAACCCTTTAGTATAGGAGCAGAGTATATTCTTACCATTGCAAGGTGATTAAATGGGGGTGTACTAGAAGTTAGCACTGAAGAGGTAAACCTAGACATCTTCTTTTCACAGAAGTTTGAAAAAAAATGTTTCAAGCTCTTTCCTCTGGGAAAATGTAGTTCAAACAACATGAAGTCTTGCTATATTATGACAATTGCAGTTTGTCCCACCATTAGAACTGCTCCGGAGGTGAAAGGGTTAACTACCATTCTAAGAATGGAGTTTAGAGCGTGAGCTCGGTTAGAGAAGCTCTGTCTGGATAATTTCAAACTGAAACTGTCAGATTCTTTACTCCGCCTCACTGAACAGTCGCTCCGGAGATTTCTCCTACTGCTCGGTTCATTTCTCGTTTAAACAGTATTTTCTCGTTAAATTCAACCTGAGTAGTATTATTTTTAACCGCAAAACCGATCGTTCAAGCTCTGTCTGTGGTATTGTAAGTAATAGACAGGTTTTATTTCTGTGTGGAACTTGTAATGTTTATCGGTTCGGTTCGAACCGATCAGGTTGGTTAAAACTTTAAAGTATAAGCATTTTAAAGCTTTTAGAGTGCGGTTCCCGGTTCTTATCGGTTCTAAAAAAACGGATTTCATTACGGTTTTTTCCACGACCCGTGACATGGTTGGGAACCAATAAGGGTGTCTTGCCTGACACTGCCGTTAAAAGGGCAAGTTTGTTGGTTAGGCTAGCATCATGTCTGAGAAACCCAAAAGAAAAACCGGGCCCACTGGGTTTCAGCACTGTAGTGTCTGTGGGGAAACCTTTGCCAAGGCTGACCCACACACTACATGTGTTTATTGTCTGGGGTTTGACCACCTCATTTCAGACTGCCAGATTTGTAAAAATTTCCCTGCAGCCACCCTGGATAAGAGAGTGGGCAGGCTCATGGAACGAGAGGCCAAAAAGTCCGCTGACCCAGATGGCCTGCCCGGTTCAGTGCCAACCGAACCGGAGGGAGTGCCCTCTGACCAGGGCGTGACTTCCTCGGCCAAACGTAAAGCTGGCTCTGAGGATCCAGTTCCAGCAAAGAAAACTAAAAAATCAGCAGGTATGGAGTCCAAAATTCCTTCTCCAACTGCTGCAGAAATAGCAAAAGCTATACAAATTGTACAGTCCCTGTCTCCGGTTCTGTCCAAACCGCCACTGTCTGGTAGAAGGTCGGTTTGGTCGGTTCCACCGGTTCAAGAATATGATATTGGAGATTTTTATGAACCAGAGGAGGGGGAGGAGGATTATGAACAGTATGAATGTGACTTTGAGAGTCTGGATGTGCCCATTGAACCGGACATCTCCCCAGACAGACCTTTAGAATCTCCCCCTATGCTTCCTGAGTCCCCTTCTCATTTTTTGTTTTATAAAAAGGTTGCTGAAACCCTCCAGCTTCCATTAGAGGAAGCTGTGGATGAGCAAGAGGAACCTGACTTTGTGGAAATGATGGATATCCCAGAGTCTAGGAAATTATCTATCCCCTTACATAAGTCTTTTAGGAAGCAAACAATAAAAATTCTAAAAGCCCCTAATTCTGTGCCTCCTGTTGACAAAAAGATGGACAGGAGGTACACTTTGTCAGGTCCTGATACAGACTTTGTTTCGCAGCAATGCAGTCATGTTGGGGTAGTTCAGGCTGCAGCCTGTGATAAAGTTAACATTCCCCTGGCTTCACATCCTCCTGACAAGGACTCCAGGAAGATTGATGCCATGGCTAAAAACAATACATGGCAGCGTCCTTGGGACTCAGACAAGCAAATTACATGGCTTATGTGGCAAGATACCAAAAATCTAGATGGGACACTGTCATGGCTTTGCCAAACAGGCCCCTGGCCAGCTTGCCAGGAGCTGGAGCAGGTGGCTACTGATGGTATTGAGGCTTCCAAGGTGCAATTCCATGCTGCTGTGGATTCTAATGATGTATCCTCTAGAGTCATGGCTACATCTGTGGCCTTCAGAGGGTTAGCTTGGCTCAGGTGTACTAACTTGTCACAGGATACCCAGACTAGGGCTATGGATTTTCCTGTGGTGGGGAATTCTCTGTTTGGGAGCAGACAGAGAATTACATGAAGAAAATGGATGAATACAGAACAACTTATAGGAGTGTATTAGCCAAGGAGCGGCAAGCCACTCCTCAGAAGCAGACCTCAGGGGTAGAGGTAGGCCCTCACATGCCTTTTACCAAACCCAGGCTTCTTCTGCTTATGCTCAGAGGGGTTCTTCAGAGGCAGAGGCAGACGGGTGCAAGTAGGTCTGCTCCCACCCCTCAGCCTAAAGCCCCTGCCAAACAGGCACCCTGATGGGGTTCCCAGGGCCGGTTCTCCACTACCTGTAGGGGGCATGCTGGCTTACTTCGTTCAGGACTGGGAGTCTCTAACATCAGACAAATGGGTCCTGGAAGTAGTAAGCCAGGGTCTGGTTCTCAGTTTCAAAACATTTCCAAAGATGAGAGCCAGATTTTTTCCACCTGCAAACCCTCTAGAGACCTTTACCTTAGAAACAGAAGTCTCAACCCTCCTAGCTCTCAGAGCTGTAGAGAGGGTTTCCCCCCTACACCAGGGCAAGGGTCTGTACTCCAGATATTTCCTTACCCCAAAAAAGACAGGAGAATGGCAGCCCATTTTAGACCCAAGATATCTGAACAAGCACCTTTTGAAACCAAAGTTCAAAATGGTGACTCTGGCAATGATTTTACCTTCTCTAAGACCAGGGGACTGGCTAGCTTCCCTGGACATCAAGGATGCCTATTTCCATGATCTAATCAGAAGCTCCCACCGAAAGTACCTCAGATTCGAACTGCCCTCAGGTCATTACCAGTTCAGAGCAATGCCCTTCGGCCTCACCTCTGCCCCAAGGGTATTCACAAAATGTCTGGCAGTAGCAGTTGCTCATTTAAGATGGCAAGGATTGCTGTTCTTCCTCATTCTCAGACGACTGGGCTCATTGTAGGCCAGTCTCCAGAACAGGTCAAATCACACCTGCAAGTTACCCAGCAGCTGCTCACCTCTCTGGGCTTCTTGCTCAATCTTCCAAAGTCAGTTCTGGAACCTGTTCAGGTACTCACCTTCATAGGTGCAGGATTGGACAAAGCAGGCCAGAGCCTTCCCTACCCTTAGAGGGTAAGAACCTGAGTGGCCCTGGCCTCCTCCTTCACTCTGCAGGTCTCTCGACCAGCAAGGCACTTCTTACAGCTCCTAGGGCACATGGCTGCTTCCACAGCTGTAGTTCATGGAGCAAGATTTCAGATGAGGGACATTCAGTTTCACTTGAGAGCCTTTGGTCTCAGGAGAAAGATCCCCTTTCCAAGTTGGTCCCAGTGACTCAACCCTGATCCAGGCCCTTCAGTGGTGGCAGGATCAGAGCATTTAAGACTGGGGGTCCCTCTTCATCCTCTATCTCATTCCTGACCTCACTATGGATGCATCCCTTCTGGGATGGGGAGCTCACATGGGCGACCTCTCCACTCAGGGATTGTGGTCCCCTCAGGAATCTCTGCTCCACATCAATTTGCTGGAACTCAGAGCTGTCTTTCTAGCACTTCAAGTGTTTTCTGCATCTGTTCAGAACAAAGTGGTACAAGTCAGAACAGACAACACCACCACAATGTGGTACATCAACAAACAAGGCACTCGGTCTTCGGCCTTGTGCAATCAAGCAATGAAGTTGTGGTCTCTGGCTTATTCCCTGAACACTTCCCTCATAGCAGTTCACCTCCCAGGAAAGGACAATGTCCTGGCAGATGCTCTCAGCAGGATTTCCCAGGGCCATCACGAATGGTCACTGGATCCCAAGTACTGGGATAGTTTTTGCCAGATGGGCACCCATCAGATAAACCTTTGCAGCCCCAGACAATCACCAACTTCCACTGTTTTGTTGCAAGACCCCAGTGATGGGCTCAGTCCCTCTGGATGCCTTTCTCCTAGATTGGGAAGGAAGTTTCTATATGCTTTTCCTCCCTCCCTCTCCTATTCAAGGTGCTAGTCAAAATCAGATCCCAGCCTTGCAGGATGATTCTGATTGCTCCAGATTGGGCCAGGCAGCCCTGGTACCACTCCTTCTGTCCTTAGCAGTCCATCTTCTCTCTGTGCTCCAGGAGGCACAATCTGTTATCTTGTGCCCAGGGAGGGTTTGGTATCCGAATCTCCCCTCAACCTCAAGGCCTGGCTCTTGAGGAGTTAGAGTTTGTTGACCTACACCTTTCTCAAGGT
The DNA here is from genome assembly GCA_016271365.2 of Neoceratodus forsteri. Lineage (NCBI taxonomy): Eukaryota > Metazoa > Chordata > Ceratodontiformes > Ceratodontidae > Neoceratodus > Neoceratodus forsteri. Next base: position 1,193,391,189 of record CM057453.1, read on the forward strand.
GTTCTTGACATCCTGAAGGCTTCCAGGAAGCCTTCCACTAGGGCCACTTATAATTCTAAATGGAAAAGGTTTTCCATCTGGTGCTCGGGAAGCATATTTCCCCGGAATCTGCTGATTTGCCCATTGTTCTGGACTATATGGTCCATCTTAATTCTTTGGGCCTGAGACCAACTACCCTGAAAGTTCATTTGGCAGCTGTCTCTGCTTTTATTTCAGCAGGAAATCCCTCTTCTCTTTCCACTCACCCTGTTTTTTCCAAGTTTTTCAAGGGATTACTTCATACTAATCCACCTTTCAGGGACCCGGCCCCTGCCTGGGATCTTAATGTTTGCATTGCTCAGTTGATGCAACCTCCCTTTGAACCTCTGTCTTCTGCAGAGCTCAAGTATTTGACTTGGAAAACTGCTTTTCTAGTAGCCATCACTTCTTCCAGGCGCATAAGTGAGTTACAAGCCTTGTCAGTGGAGACTGACTTTATTTCCTTTCACAGGGATAAAGTAGTCCTTAGGACTAACAGGAAGTTTTTGCCTAAGGTGGTTTTAGATTTCCATCTTAACCAATCTATCTCTTTACTGACCATTCCTCCTCTGGTGAGAGGAGGTTGCACAGTTTAGATGTTAAGAGGGCCCTTAGTTACTATATAGAGCGAACCAAGGGTCATAGGTTCGAATCCCTCCAACTTTTTCTCACTTTTGGTGAGGTTGGAAAAGGTAAACCTGCCACTAAGAGATCCATTGCCAGGTGGATTGTCTCTTGTATCCAATTTTGTTATCAAAAACTGGGAAGGTTCCCCTTCAGGCCTGAGGGCTCACTCTACCAAGGTACAGCTGCGTCTATAGCTGCCAGAGACATCCCTATTTTAGAGATATGTCAAGCAGCTACTTGGAAAACGGTACACTTTCACCAAGCATTACTCCTTGGATATCCAGGCCAGGAGGGATGCTAGATTTGGCACAGCCGTGCTTCAGAGCCTATTCCTGAGTAGGTTCTGTCCCTCCTCCATGGAGGTACTGCTTGTATTTTGTAATTGTTATAATATAGCAAGATTCATGTTTGAAGAAAAATTACTTACCTTAGTAATGTTGTTTCTTCTAATGGAGTCTTGCTATATTATGACTCCTCCCAGCCTGCCCCTCTCAGAACTTCTACTTGGGTATGGGGTGGGCAGTCCAGTGTGGGTTACGTTGTGCATTATATGTTTTTCACCCTTTGGGGTTTTGGGTGGTGTTTTATTCTACCTTATTTTATTATTTTCTGGTTCCCTGACTTGAGTCTTTGTGTTGGGACCAGGAATATGTGTTAATATTTAGGTAGCCAGTTGGCTAGTGTAGGTTACAACTTCCACACAGAACCTTAGTGAGTTTTTGCTCGTAAAGATCTGACAGTTTCAGTTTGAAATTATCCAGACAGAGCTTCTCTAACCGAGCTCACGCTCTAAACTCCATTCTTAGAATGGTAGTTAACCCTTTCACCTCCGGAGCAGTTCTAATGGTGGGACAAACTGTAATTGTCATAATATAGCAAGACTCCATTAGAAGAAACAACATTACTAAGGTGAGTAATTTTTTCTTCTCAACCAGACACCCAAGCTTTCAGAATGATTTTTAAAGGGCTCAGTGACACTTCACACAGTGCTTTCTGGTTAAAACTACTGTATTTGCAAAAGTCCTGGGCCGTACAATGCATGACAGTTTTTTATTAATTAAAACATATTTCTGGTCCGGCCCGGTGGCACTGAGGGTTGAGGCGCTGGACGCCACACCTCACGCTGTGCCAGCTACCCAGGTTCGGGAAAGAGCCTAGGTCGTCTGGGGTCGGGGAGGGTGAAGGATTGTGCATCTGCTGGACTGTTCTCCTTCCCCGGGGAGGGGGGCTTGCTGCCATCAGTGCTTGGGTGACCTCTAGCGGTAGCTGGGGGTGACGCAGTAGCACAGGCAGTCAAGGGGGATGTGCTGGAGCCAATGCCGGGAAAGTGTGTGTGTGTGGAAGCGTGCATGCCCCTGTCCCTTGGCATCATTGCACGCTTTATGTGTCATGGGGAACCAGGAAGAAAACAGGGGAAATTCGGCACTGGTTGTGGCGGCATGATGGCCTTCTCCAACAGGAGCATACGGCACCAAGGATACGCAGCGACACTAAATCCGGTCTCGGCGGTGGGCATAGGGGGACCCGCCATCACCCAGCTGCAGGGGGTAAGCCGCGGGGTACTAGCTGCGGGATCCGAATGGGAGCTGTAGGTCCTTGGAGCTGGCGGCTGGAAGACCTGAGGGAGATGCCAGGGACATGGTAAAGGTAGGCAGGCCAAGGCTGAAGGGGAGAAAAATGAATAACTAAAAAAAATATATATATATTTTTGGGGGGTTACTAAAGTGATCTTTGGAACACTGTCATACCATTTTGCCAAGTTAATTTGACATTTTCACTAATCAGTAGTTTGCTGGAAAAGAGAAAAAACTATAAATAAAATATTTTCAATGCAGTGTGATAGGGTTTAGTCCTGTATTTGGCTCTGTACCTACAGAACAGGGAGGTGAAGTGATTTGATCTAGATCACACAATAAGCCCCTGGATGTTGTAGGATTTGAACAGATAAAGTACAGTAGAAGATTTAATACCTTATGTTGGATCAAAAAGTAAACACGTTTTCAAACCGATAACACAGGGTCCTTCTTCAGGTGATAGCAATTTAAAAAAACATTTGTCAATGCCGAATGTTTGCTTGCTGATATTAGCATTGGACGTGGAGGAGTTAGACAGATGCAGAATAGAAGTGGCAGTGAAGCACTGAACTCACGCCAATCCCACCTCCACCCTGCAGAGATGGACTGGGATTGGGGTGTGTCTGTGGGTCATTGCCCATAATGCTCACGGCATTTCACCTCACCCTATCCTGTAGACACTGAAAAGTGTTGAAGTGTGCCCTGGGGTGTTCGGCTTCACAGTCACCCCATTTCATAACAACAAACACTGAAATTGGTGCAGTATAGGAGAATGGGGTGAAGTATGGGGCTGAAAAGTGCAAGGCATACCTCGATGCCTGTCACTGGCTTCAGGGTGGGGGTGGGATGACATGAGCATTACAGCCGTTGATCCAGAGTTACACCTCTGATGCCTGTCAATCTGTACAGGGTGTGACGTTATGGTTAGAAATCCTAATGGTCCAGGGCATATGTTGGTATTTGCACTACAAATTTTCAACATGGCCTTTTTGTGACCCCCACCTCATGAAAGCATTTAAGACCTCTTCTCATGAACAGTGGCACTGTGATTTTGTTAATGCGTCCTGAATTTCGAGTTCCCGCAGCAACCCTGCCATTCTGCACCAGATGTGCAAAAACATAGATCAGGCAGGATGTGAAGAATGACAGCTGTACCATCCATACAGAGGTGTGAAGAAATGGCAATGTTGAAAATCTGTAGTGAAAATATAAAAAATGCTCGAAGTTCCGAGCGTACATGGAAAATGGACAACACATGCTTGTACCGCAGTCATTTAGTGGAATTATTTCACCAAATTTTAAACATAGGCATTTTGTGACCTCTGCTCATGAACACTGTCACTATGATTTTCTTAATCTGTCTGAAACATTAATTTCCCACAGCAACAGCGCCATTGTGCACCAGATGTGCAAATGCATATTTCAGGCAGGACATGAAAAATGAGAGCTGTACTGTTCATAACAAGGTGTGGCAAAATGCCAATGTTGAAAATCTGGAGTGAAAATATTACAAATTTGTGCACTTCTGAGCATATATAGAAACTGTGCAACACGCGCTTGTAACACAGTCATTTTTTGGACTTTTGTCACCACATTTTCAACATAGGCATTTTAGGACCTCTGCTCATGAACAGTGTCACTATGATTTTCTTAATGTGTCCCAAACACTGATTTCCCACAGCAACCGCACTATTCTGTGCCGGAAATGCAAAAACACATTTTGGCCAGGATGTGAAAAATGACAGTTGTACTGTTTATAAGGAGATATGGAAAATGGCAATGTTGAAAATCTGGAGTGAAAATATTACAAATTCATGAAGTTATGAACGTACGTGGAAGCTGCGCAACACATGCTCGTAACAAAGTCATGTTTTGGACTTTTGTCACCAAATTTTCAACACAGGCATTTTAGGACCTCTGCTCATGATCAGTGTCACTGTGATTTTCTTAACGTGTCCCAAACACTGATTTCCCACAGTGACCGTGCTATTCTGTGCTGTAAGTGCGAAAACACATTTCGGTCAAGACGTGAAAAATGACAGCTGTACTGTTCATAAGGAGGTGTGGAATAACATCAATGTTGAAAATCTGGAGTGAAAATATTACAAATTCGCGAAGGTATGAGCATGCGTGGAAACTGCGCAATGCAGGCTCGTAAAACAGTAATGTTTTGGATTTCTTTCACCACATTTACAACATAGGCTTTTTGAGAGCCCACCTCATGAACACTGGCACTGTCATTTCGTTAATCAGTCCTGAAAAGTGATTCAACGCAGTGACCGCAAAATCACCTTTCGGGACCAAATAACGCCATGACAGTGGCTGAATTGAGGGGGATTGGGCACCCCCCTCAGCACACAACAAATTGGGGGGGACATTATGCTGATGAGGAGTGGGCTCCCCCATTGGCAAATTGAACTAGGAAGCAGGGGGGACTGAAGTCGATGGGGATTAGGGCCCCCGTCGGCAAAGAAAGACTGTTGGGGGTGCATGATGCTGAGGAGGGGATTGGGCACCCCCTCAGCACACAACAAATGGGGAAGGGGGTTACAGTATGCCGACAGGGAGTGGGCTCCCCCATCAGCAAATAAACTGGGTCGGGGGCATGCGGATGGCAAGGTACCACCCTGCAATGATGGGTCGCTCCTTCGTTGCAGCGGAATGGCTGACACTGCAATGACCAGGTGGCCTTTGATTGCAGCGGTGAAAATGTTTCAAGGTGGTGGCACTCTGGCTGAACTAGCATCAGCAGCAGCATGCCACTGCATTGGGGAAAGAGAGCCAAGCCTCAAAAGGCACTGGGGCTGTTGGCCTCCACAGTGCCGCACCTCCAAAACCCCGCTTCTCTCCTAAGCTGTGACTAAATGTTTCTTGCGTATACACACAAGCAAACAGAAAAATGTGCTGAAAAACTTGTCACAGTAACTTATTATTTTTTTATTATTTATTTATTTAGTTTTGTTGACCGGGTACGTGCACTAGACAAATCCTGCCTATTTTCAGGCACAACCCGGGGGAGGGGGATACAGATGATTTCCAACTGACCTTGAACTTTACTACAGTATGACAAAACATCTACAAACCCTTCCTTTTTATGTTTGCTTGCATGCATGCATGAAGCAATCAATATTATGAGAGTAGCAGGCTTCAGAGGTGTGTCACTGTTGCATCTGGTGCACCTCAGGCTGCAGGAAGCTCGACAGTGACTGCTCAATGATCAGCAAAGCTAGTCATGATGCTGTTCTACTGGTTGATGGGTGGAAACTTTGTGTAGCTGAAAGGAGGCAGCCGTGCCTATCAGACAGCAGCTGCAGGCTTTCATCTGCATGACGGCTGTTGAGCAACCAGCTGAGTGGTGTCATTAAGACTATTTCAAAACAAACAAGCCAAACAATAAACTGAGCTCACATTCTTATCAAAAATCTGCACTGTTCATTGACCTTACTGACTGACCCCAAAAGTCTCTTCCTTCATAAAACAAGCATTTGTCAATGCCGAATGTTTGCTTACTGGCATTGGCAGTGGTAGTGTAGAAGTTACAGAGCTGCGTAATAGGAATGGCAGTGAAGTATTGAACTGAAGCCAACCCCACCACCACCCTGCAGAGAGTGACAGGCATTGGGGTGTGCATTTGGGTCATCAGGCATAACGGCCACGCCATTTCACCACACCCCACTCTGCAGAGACTGACAAGTGTCACGGTTCCTTGGGGTCTTTGGTCCTTATGCGCGCCCCATTTCATTAGGAAATATGGTGAGATGGGTGCGAGCATGGGAGAATGGGGGTGAAGTTTGGCGGACGAAGAGTCCAAGGCATACCCCTGATGCCTCCCCAGTGACTGCAGGGTGTGGAATGGTATGAGCATCACAGGCAAGAATCCCAAGTCACACCCCTGATTCCTGTCATTCTATATAGGGTTGGGCGATTTAGTTGAAAAGTCTAATACCTCAGGCATTCATTGGTATTTTAACTCCAAATCTTCAACATGTTTATTTTGTGACCCCACCTCACGAACAGGGGGAATATCAGTGTGGTAGCCGAAAGCTGCTTATGCACAGTGACTACGGGATTTAGCACCACAGATGCAAACATATTTCGAACAGGTTGTAAAAAATGGCAGCTGTACTCTTTCATGGGGAGGTGTAAAAATGGCTATGTTGCAAATGTGTAGTAAAAATATTAAAAAAAATGGTGAAGTCACAAACGTACATAGAAACTGTGCTACGCACACCCGTTATGTAAGTAGGTTGGGGATATTTTATAGCAGATTGTCAACTCAGGCATTTTGGTGCCTGCGATCATGAACAGTGTCACTGTGATTTTCTTTATCTGTGCCGAACAATGATTTCCCATAACCACCACGCATCTCTGCACTGAAAGTGTGAAAACACACTTTGGCCATGTTGTGAAAAATGGCAGCTGTACTGTTCATAGTGAAGTGTTGAAAATGCCACTAGTGAAAATCTGGACTGGAAATATTACAAAGTCATGAACTAATGAGGATGCGTGAAACTGCACAATGCTCACCTGTACACAGTCACTTTATGGACTTTTGTCACCAAATTTTCAACATAGCCATTTTAAGACCTCTGCTCATGAACAGTGTAACTGTGATTTTCTTAATCTGTCAACATTGCTTTCGCACACCAACAACACCATTGTGCGCTATATGTGCGATAACACATTTTGGGTGACATATGAAAAATTGCAGCTGTACTGTTCATAAGGAAGTTTAATAAAATGGACATGTTGAAAATCTAGAGTGAAAATATTAAATTTGCAAACTAACGAGCATGCATAGGAACTGTGCAACGCACTCAGAAAAGTCATTTTAGGCATTTTTTCACCAAGTTTTCAACATAGCCATTTTAAGACCTCTGCTCATGAACAGTGTCACTGTGGTTTTGTTAATGTGTCCCATACATTGAGGTTGCACACCGACGGCGCCATTGTAGCGCTACATGGACGGAAACACGCTTTTGGGCAGGATGTGAAAGATGACAGCTGTACTGCTCATAAGGAGGTGTGGAAAATGGCAATATTGAAAATCTGAGGAGATATTGAAAATTCGTGAAACCTACGAAAGGCATGGAACTGTGCAACGACACTGTAAAACAGTCATTTTAGGAATTCTGTCACCAAATTTTCAATGTTGCCATTTTAAGATCTCTGCTCATGAACAGTGTCACTACGATTTTCTTAATTTGTCCCGTACATTGATTTCGCACACCGACTGCGCCATTGTGCGCTACAAGGGTGGAAACACATTTTGGGTGAGATGTGAAAAATGACAGCTGTACTTCTCATAAGACAGTGTGGTGAAATGGCAATGTTGAAAATCTGGAGTGAAAATATTGAAATTTCGTGAACTTACGAGCATGCGTAGCAACTGCGCAACACACGCTCGTTAAACAGTCATTTTTTGGAATTTTGGCACCAAATTTTCAACATGGGGGTTTTGGGCCCCCTTCTCATGAATGATGTCACTGTCATGGTGGTATTCAGTCCTGAAAGGTGATTTCACAGTCACTGCGCAGTCACCGCGCGAAATCACCCTTCGAGCCTGAATAACGCCATGACAGTGACATCATTCATGAGAAGGGTCCCAAAACCCCATGTTGAAAATTTGGTGCAAAAATTCCCAAAATGCCCGAGATATGCACAGTTGAACCCTCCTATCTAGCCCATTATACAGCTTACCGGCATTTCCTCAGTTCATGGTCGCTTTGAAGAGTGCAGACGGTTCCCGTCCACCCAAGATCGCCGCTACCGGAGTCCAGAGGTAAGTATGGGGTGAGGGGGTGGGGAGGCTGCGCAGTGGGTGGGTGCGGAAGTGGAGGGGGCTGGAGGGCTGTGGGACAGTTTTTTTTACAGGGTAAAAACAAAAAGACGCTAGGATCGCTTGCCACACTGGGGTGGGCTCCCAGCGGCACAAGGACTTTGAGCGTTCAGCCGACGGGGATTGGGCACCCCGTCGGCAAAAAAATAAAAAAAGCATGAGGACCATTTGCCACGCTGGGGTGGGCTCCCAGCGTGGCACAATGACTTTGGGGAGGGGGCGATTCAGCCGATGGGGGATTGGGCACCCCGTCGGCAACATAACGGATTGCCACACTGGGGTGGCCCCAGCGTGCAGCAACTATTGGGAGGGCAGGAGACAAATAGTTCAGCCGAGCGATTGGGCACCCGTCGGCTATACGCTGCGCAGGGGCTGCGCCGCCTGCGGCTGGGAGCTGCGTGAGCAGCTCCTCATCGCTGCTCACCAAGCGTAGCTCCCCTCAATCAGATGCCACTGCATTTTGAGCGTATCACAGACAGCTCCAAAATGCATTGGCTTACAGGGCCGCGCCTGCCAGCCCAGTGCCTGAATTGGAGGAGGAGGTGACACACCTCTGAAATCTCCGTTCATGGCACTATGTTTCTTGCACATGCGTGCAAGCAAACATAAAAAGCAGCACTTCCAGAGTAGAAGAGCAGAGAGTGCCTGTAAAGTGCAACAGGATCAGTTTGCATACAGAAATCTCAGCTCTACCCCCAGTGCAGGCTCGAGCCCTGGACAGGAGAGAGAGACATAGCAACAGTTTAAAAAGAAAGCAGATTAATGTGTTCTTCAAAGAACCAGCACCATTCATGAGCTTTGCCCCTGCCAAGGATGCAACAGCAAGATCTGATGTTTTCCACTTTGCTGGTCTCTCTGTAATGAAACCTACAGAGGAATGAAGACTTCCTGTAGGCTGCTAATCTTTACACTAACAATATAGAAACTAACTTACAATCAGTGTTCGGTAAGTTACTTTTTCTATTACTTTCTATTATGTTTGGAAACTTGTTCCAGGAAGCTCTGTGCAGTCACTAGCAAGGATGGAGAAGTACTAGAAAAAGTAATACACCTTACAATTATAGTTACTTATTTATTTTTATACAAAAACGATACACAAATAATAAATAACTATAACAGATTACATTTTTGAAAGTAATAGGTTAGTTACTAGTTACTATCAAATAAATGTAATCAGTTCCAGTTATGTATTTCTTTTGTATAAAAAGACATAAGTAATTGTAACTGTAAGGTGTATTACTTTTTCCAGTACTTCTCCGTCCTTGCTGTGACTACACAGAGCTTTCTAGAACAAGTTTCCAAAAGTAATAGAAAAAGTAACTTACCCAACACTACTTACAATACCAGCACTACATTAATGGTAGTTGCTTAACCCTAAGCAGCAGCTCATGTACCTTTTCACACCTGATGGTTGCCATCCCCCCCAGCCCCCACAGTAGCAAGTTGCTCTGATAGCAGTAATCTAGAAGAGTTTATCAGTGACAGGCAAGCCATATGTGCCCATATTGGCAGTCCAGTTCACAGAGATCCCTGACCAGAATGCAAGAGTTTCCATACCTCTCTCCACATTGTGCCATGCTAATGCATATTACTGCAGCACGGACTACATAAATGCAAATCAGTAAGACAGCATGTGCAATAAAATGTAGAAACAGAGAAACAAGCAAATAAATGAACAGATCCACCTTCAACAAGGCAATAGCAGATTTTTTTTTACTGATTCTGCCCCCTTCCCTGAAAACACCTTAACAGAAACTGCAGAAAAAATAAGAAGTTAAGCTATGAGATGTGCCCTAGATACCAGGGTGATGGAGGACAAAAAGCTACAGAATAATGCACCAGCCATGTGGACAGGACAGATAGTGTGAGAAAAGGCAGTGACTTCAAATGAGTTGACATTGTCAGTTGGCCAGTGGCTGTGCCAAATTATTTGGGGTGCCCAGACTCCAGCCATGAGCAAAGACAAGTTTAAATTATTTAAATAGTACTGGCCAGACTCTCTCTTTACACTTTGCTTGTCAGACTGGTTACTCTCTTCGACTGGTAGCCAGCCACAAGTTTCAGCCACCATGAATCTACTATAGCGTATGGTGGAATGCGGTTGTGTATGGAAATCCATACACTGCAAAAAGTTGTTCTGCTGCAGTAGTGACGTCCTCACTAAAGCAGAATGACTGTTCATTCTGCATTAGTGAGGACATCATAATACAAGGGACTACAGCAGCGGTTGTGATTTGTCTGTTGCTGTGAGAAAGTGGCGTGTGGGGCTGTGCTCACCAGCGGCAGTTGTAAAGCAAGGGCTGTTGGTAGAGCTCACATAAAATATGTAAAAGTGAGTTTTTTTTTTATTTTGCGGTCACCATACACTAAATAGAACAGTGTATGGTTACCCATACACTGCTTGGCTATTCTGTCACCTCGTTGATACAATGCCGACTTGGAGACCTCTCGAACTTCGCTCTCGAGGTCATCAATCAGCATTGTATCCACTTGCTGGAAGAATAGCCTTGTACTGTATGGGTAACCATACACTATCCTATATATAGTGTATTGCAGAACATTATTCTGCATAGAATTCCATCCCTTTCAAAATACTGTTGTACCAAAGTTCAAAGGTCGTGGAATGAGATTATACCTTCTGTGATATAACAGCATTCTGACTTCTCTAGAGACTGTACAAGTCAGTCTCATTCTGAAAGCTAAAGAACAACTGCATGCATATTTCACATAAGAAAAAAATTACTTACCTTAGTAATTATGTTTCTTCTAATGGTGCCTTGCTGTGTTCTGACTATTGCGGTTAGCCCCAGCACTCAAACTGCCCTAGAGAAAAGAGGGTTAATTTTCTATGCAGAGCATAGAATGTTGAGCTCGAGCTTGGTTCAGACCTCTGTCTGCTGCACTTAGAAGCACAACCGTCAGATTCTTATGAGCTAATACTAACTAACCACTATGTGGAAATTGTAAAATTTTTACTAGCCAAATGGCAACCAAATATTTTGGATCCCCAAAAGACAAGTCAAGAAATCAAAAATCAAAAACCAAGTAATGAACAACTTAAGACTGTTAAATTAATAATATAACCCACTCCCACTCTCTAAAAGGAGGGAGTTTCCAGATGCACCCCTGGGGTGCAACACTGCACCTGCCAGCCCACTTCCCAAATACAAGTTCTGAGAAGAGAGGCAGAGGGAGGTCAGAATACAGCAAGACTCCATTAGAAGAAACATAATTACTAAGGTGAGTAATTTTTTCTTCAAACCACATTGAAGTCTTGCTGTATTCTGACTATTCCAAACTACCAAGCAGTACCTCCATGGAGGAGGGAATTGAACCTACCTTGGGAATAGGCTGTGCAGTACTGCTGTACCAAACCAAGCATCACTCCTAGCCTGGATGTCCAGGGAGTAATGTTTGGTAAATGTATGGACTGTTTTCTAGGTGGCTGCTTTACATATCTCTAGCAAAGGAATATCCCTGGGCGCATCCAGGAAAGCAGCTGTACCTCTAGTCGAATGAGCCCTCAGACCTAAGGGAGGTATTTTGCCTAGCTTCTCATAGCAGAATTGAATACAAGAGACAATCCACCTGGCAATAGTTCTCTTAGTGGCAGGTTTACCCTTCCCCACTTCCCCATAAGTGAGAAACAACTGGAGGGAGTCAAACCTGTGAGCCTTAGTACGCTCAATGTAGTAACTAAGGGCTCTTTTAACATCCAAACTGTGTAAACTTCTTTCTCCTGAAGAAGAATGATCAGTGAAGAACACAGGGAGAGACATAGATTGGTTCAGATGAAAATCTGAAACCACCTTAGGTAAAAATCTCCTGTTAGTTCTTAGGACCACCTTATTTCTATGGAATGAGATAAAATCAGGCTCCACTGACAGAGCTTGCAATTCACTGATATGCCTTGCAGAGGTAATAGCTACCAGGAGCACAGTTTTCCAAGTCAAATACTTAAGCTGTGCTGAAGACAAAGGCTCAAAAGAGGGTTGCATAAGCTGAGCAATGCAAACATTAAGAACCCAAGCAGGGGTAGGATCCCTAAAGGGGGGATTGGTATGAAGCAATCCCTTGAAAAATATCCAGAATACAGGGTGAGATGACAGTGAGGAAGGCTTTCCCACTGACAGAAAAGCAGAAACAGCTGACAAATGTACTTTGAGAGTAGCTGGTCTGAGGCCTAGGCCATTAAGATGAACCATATAATCCAGAACTGTAGACAATTCAGCAGTGTCTGGGGATATATGCTTCTTAGAACACCAAATGTTGAATCTTTTCTATTTGGAGTTATAAGTTTTTCTGGTGACAGGCTTTCGAGAGGCTTTGAGAATATCCAGAACCCCTTGGGACAGATGCAATCTGCATACTCTAACTCTTCAAGAGCCATGCCTTGAGATTAAGAGACAGAAGATTGGGGTACCAAATCCTTCCCTGAGATGAGGTTAACAGGTTGTAATTCCCAGGAACAGACAGGGGAAGATGGACTGCTAGGGACAGCAACAGGGGGTACCAAGGCTGCCTGGCCCAGTCTGGAGCAATCAGAATCACTTTGCAGGGTTGTGACGTTATCTTGACCGGAACCTTGAACAGTAGAGTAAAAGGAGGGAAGGCATATAGAAATTTCCCCTCCCAGTTCAAGATCAGAGCATCCAGAGGGACTGAGCCCAAGACTGGGGGTCTGCAACAGAAGAAAGGAAGTTGGTGATTGTCTGGGGCTGCAAAGAGATCTACCTCTGGAGTGCCCCACCTTGAAAAAATCACTATCAACACCGGAGGGTCCAGGGACTATTCGTGATGGCCCTGAGAGATCCTGCTCAATGCATTTGCTAGCACATTGTCCTTCCCTGGAAGGTGGACTGCTATCAGAGAGGTCTGCAGAGAATAAGCTAGGGACCACAATTTCATGGCTTCCGTGCACAAGGCCATGGACTGAGTGCCTCCCTGCTTGTTGATGTACCACATGGTGGTGGTGTTGTCTGTCCTGACCTGAACCACCTTGTTCTGCACTGACTGAAAGAAAGCTTGCAAGGCCAGAAAGACTGCCCTGAGCTCCAAGAGATTGATATAAAGAAGGGATTCCTGAGGGGACCACAGTCCCTGGGCTCTGAGATCCCCCAGATGGGGTCCCCACCCCAATAGAGAAGCATCCATGGTTAAGACCACAGAGTGAGACTGAGTGACGAATGGGACTCCTTGTCTGAGGTTGCCTTTATCCTGCCACCATTGGAGAGCCTGGATCAGATTCTGAGTCACTGGAACTAGTTTGGTTAGAGAATCTTTCTTCTGAGACCAAAAGGCCCTCAGGTGAAACTGAATGTCCCTCATCTGAAATCTGGCCCCTTGGATCACTGCTGCAGATGCTGCCATGTGGCCCAGAAGCCGAAGGAAGTGCCTTGCTGTCCGAGAGACCAGAAGGTGGAATGAAGAAGCCAGCACTACAATAGCCCTTGCCCTTTCCAGGGGAAGAAAATCTCTTGCTTTGACTGTATCCAACTCTGCACCTATGAAGGTGAGGAGCTGTACAGGCTAAAGAACTGACTTGGGAAGATTGAGAAGGAATCCTAGGGAAGTGAGCACTTGCTGAGTCACTAGCAGGTCTGACTTGACTTGGTCTGGGGACTGACCCACAATGAGCCAGTCATCCAGGTATGGAAATATGGAAATATTCTTCCTTCTTAAAAAGGCCACTACTACTGCTAGACATTTTGTGAATACCCTTGGAGCCGATGTCAGACCGAAGGGCATAGCTTTGAACTGATAATGGCTTGAAGACAATTCAAACCTGAGGTACTTTTCTGTGGGAGCACCTGATGGGAATGTGAACGTAGGCATCTTTTAAGTCCAAGGAGGCTAGCCAGTCCCCTGGCCTTAGAGAGGGAAGGATTATTCCCAGAGTCACCATTTTTAATTTTGGTTTTAAAAGATGTTTGTTCAGGTATCTTAAGTCTAGGATGGGTCGCCACTCCACTGTCCTTTTTGGGGTAAGGAAGTACCTGGAGTACAGACCTTTGCCCCTGTGCAATGTAGGAACTCTCTCTGCAGCCTTTAGAGCCAGTAGAGATGAAACCTCTGACTCTAAGGCAATGGTTTCAGAGATGCTTGCAGGTGGAAAAGATCTGACCCTCAGCTTTGGAAATTTCTTGAAGCTGAGAACCAGCCCCTGGCTTACCACCTCCAGGACCCACTTGTCTAAGGTAACAGACATCCAGTCCTGGACGAAGTAAGACAGCCTGCCTCCTACAGGAATGGGAGAGTCAACCTGGGCTGACACATCAGGGTGTCTGCTTGGCAAAAGCCCTAGGTTGAGGGGTGAATGCAGTCCTGCTCATCCCCCTTCTGCCTCTCCCTCTGAAGAACCCCCTCTGAGGAAAAGGAGAAGAGGCCTGTGCTTGGTAGAAAGGCCTATGAAAAGGCCTGCCCCTGCTCCTAGCTTGCTGCCTTTGAGGAGTTGCCTGCCTTTCCTAAGCCTGTGCACTCCTATAGGTGGTACTATATTCATCCATCTTTTCCATGTAATTCTCTGTCTGCTCCCCAAACAGAGAATTACCCATCACAGGGAAATCCATGGCCTTAGCCTGGGTGTCCTGTGAGAGACTAGTACATCTGAGCCAAGCCATTCTCCAAAGTGCCACAGATGTAGCCATGACTCTAGATGACACATCATTGGAGTCCACAGCAGCAGCATGGAACTGTACCTTAGATGCCTCAATCCCATCAGCAGCCAACCCATCCAGCTCCGAGGCTAGCTGGGGGGAGGTCTGCTTAGCCAGTGCCAGTAGAGTGTCCCATCTGGACTTATGGTACCTGGCTGCATAGGCCATATAATTAGCCTGCCTGAGTCCCAAGGCGGATGCCATGTACTGTTCCTTTGCCATGGCATCCAGCTTCCTAGAGTCTTTGTCTGGGGGAGTGTGAAGCCAAGGGTATATTAGCCTTATCACAGACTGCAGTCTGCACAACCCCAACATGGCTGCATTGTTGATATAAGTACTCTGAACTTTTTTTCCATCCTTCTGTTGGCAGGAGGTACAGAATTTGGAGTTTTTGAAATCTTTTGTGTCTGTTTCCCAAAAGACTTATGAAGGGGAATAGACAGTCTCATGGACTCTGGGATGTCCATCATCTCCACACAATCAGGTTCCTCTTGTTCCTCCACGGCTTCCTCCACAGGGAGCTGGAGGGTTTCTGCCACTTTCCTGTAAAACTTGTAGTGGGAAGGGGACTCAGAAAGCCTGGGCAGGGAAACACCAGAAGGCCTGTCTGGGGAGATGTCCGGTTCAATGTGCTCATCCAGACGTTCCACACCATCATCATCATCATAATGTTCACCCCCCCTCCAAGTCTGGTTCATAAAAATCTTCAGAGGCATAACCTTGAACCAGAGGAACTGACCAAACCAAGCGCCTGCCAGAAGGCGCCAGATCAGACGGAACGGGCCAAGCAATTCTACAATCCTTATCGTTTTGGCAATCTCTTTAGCGGTCGGAAAATGGGTCTCTGGATCCAAACCGGCCAATTTTTATTTACTTTGTCTTTTTGTAGGAATCGATCCCTCAGGATCAACTCTCCTCTTGCCCAAAGAAGTATCTACCTGGTCAGAGGATACTCCCTCGGGTTCGGTCGGAACCGAACCGGGCTGGCCATCCTGGTCAGCGGACTTCACAGCCTCCTTATCTCTAAGCCTACCTAATCTTTTTTCCAGGGTAGACTTAGGGAAATGTTTACAGATTTGGCAGTCTGAATTGAGGTGGTCAAACCCCAGACAATAAACACAGGTGGTGTGGGGATCAGCCATAGCAAAGACCTCCCCACACACACGGCAGTGTTGAAACCCAGTGGGCCCGGTTTTTCTTTTGGGTTTCTCAGACATAGTCATCCTAACCCCAAACTTACCCTTTTTATGGCAAACAACCAGGCAAGACACCCTTATCGGTTTCTAACTGTGTCACGGGTATTGGAAAAAATCACAAGAAAATGCATTTTTTTAAAAACCGATAAGGACCAGTAACCACACTCTAAGTTTAGAAACAAAGACAGAAATATGTAATTCACTAAACGGCCGGTTCAGCCGAACCGGTTGAAAATCAATTTTTACAATTTCCACAAATTTACTATGTCTAGTTCACTACCTAGTACTTACTGTACCACAGACAGAGATCTGAATCGAAACTTGCGAAAAAATAATCTGTAAAACCGAAGACTTTAACCGACTTTCGAACTGCGAGCAATGAGAACTCTCCGGAGCGACCGTTCAGTTAGGCGGAGTAAAGAATCTGATGGTTGTGCTTCTAAGTGCAGCAGACAGAGGTCTGAACCGAGCTCGAGCTCAACATTCTATGCTCTGCATAGAAAATTAACCCTATTCTCTCCGGGGCAGTTTGAGTGCTGGGGCTAACTGCAATAGTCAGAATATAGCAAGACTTCATGTGGTTTGAATACTGTACACTATAAAAAATACAGGATGAACAACTTTATGCCCAACCAGTGTGTTCTGTTACCTTGGGGTTCTGATTCCCATGAACCTCTCAAGGTCAGCAGGAATCAGAACCCTTCCAAGGCAGAACACACTGGTTGTGCACAGTTACCCATCCAGTATTCTCTATATCCAGCACAGCCCACTGGTGCAGCAGAGACTGACAAAGAGAGAGAGAGAGAGAGAGAGAGAGAGAGTACCAGGGAGGCAATCCATGAAACAAGATAGAGGAGTCGTACTGACTCACGTTTGAGGAGGAGACCATTAATTACTGACTGGTGGGATGGATTCGGAACAGGGTGGCTAGCAACTGCAAGGATGACCCCATATGGGTAACCAGCACTACCAACTGTCCTAGAGCACAGCAAGTGAGCCTGAGTCTCCTTGGGTGCCACATCACCACGGCCTCAACCAGTAGACCTGTACAGGGCAACACAGTACTTGACAGCCTGCCACCAGGCAAGCTAGGGCTCAGGGGTGGCGTGGCACCACAAAGCAGTCACAGTTTTGCTGAATGAGGGGGAGACAGGGTGCGGACAGAACCAGAGACTGACTAACCTCAATTGGAGGAGACAGAGAGTGAGAGGGTTGAGGGTTCTGGACTTCAGGAGGGCTGACTTCACTAAGATGGGGGAATACCTCAGGGATACCCTGGCAGGGGTAGGGGACTTAGGTGGAGTAGAGGAGCAATAGGTGAATCTAAAAGGAGCGTTACTGCAGGCAACAAATCTCTGCCTTAGGCAAATTTGCAAAAGCAAGAGGAATATAAGGCCACTATGGTTCTCAAGGGAAGTGGTGGTGAAGTTTAAGGCAAAAAAGTTAGCATTCAGGTGATATAAAGAGATACAGAGGGAGGAGGACAGGGAATTATAACAAGTAAAGCAGAGAGATGCAGGCAAAGAAGTCAGGTGTACAAAGGCCCAAACAGAGTAGAAAATAGCCCAGATAGCTAAGGAAGGGGATAAAGCATTCTTTAGGCATGTAAGCAAAAAGAGAAAAACCAAGGAAGGAATTGTAAGACTAAGGAAGGAAGGTAGGAGGAGAGTTTGTAGAAGGAGACCAGGACAAAGCAGACATCTTAAATAAACATTTTTGTTCAATATTTACTGTAGAAGGGGAAGGAGTGGTACCACAGGTAAGCGACAGGAACATCAGTGGAAGGGAGGTAGACACAAGTAGGGGAGGCAGTATAGCACAGTGGTTTAAGGCTCTGAGCTACAAATCGGGAGACCTGAGTTTGAATCCTATAGCCCCCACTTGCATACTGTGTGACCCTGAGCAAGTCACTTAACTTCCCTGTGCTCCCAGGTCGCACCTGTAACAAGTTTTCAGCTTAGTGTGTCTTTCCTGGTTAAACAAAAAAAAGTCCATTTATGGAGGAGAGTGTCCTGAGGAAACTTGCAAAATTGAAAGTAGACAAGGTAATGGGCCCTGATGGGGCACATCCAAGGATTTTGAAGGAGTTTAGAGAGGTGTTGGCAGCACCACTGACAGTCCGTTTCAACCACTCACTGGAGACAGGAGTGGTTCCAGAGTACTGGGGGGAAAGCAGATGTAGTTCTACTTCACAGAGAGGAAGCTGAAAACTACAGGCCAGTCAGCCTGACTTCAGTGGTGGTAAAATTAATGGAGTCACTGCTGAAGGAAAGGACTTTGGAATATCTTGAACCTAGTGGCTTACATGATCCGAGGCAGCATGGACTCACTGAGGGGAGGCCACGTTAAACATATCTGATAGATTTCTTTGACTGGGTGACCAGGGAAATAGATCGGGGGTGGAGCAGTGGATGTGGCCTACCTGGATTTCAGTAAGGCTTTTGACACAGTTCCACACAGGAGACTAGTACACAAAATGACCAGCCTGGGAGTGGGTCATAAGGTGGTAAAATGGGTAGTAAATTGGTTGCGGGATAGGTGACACAGGGTGTTGGTAAATGTAGTTCACTCTGAGGAGGGGAGAGTGACCAGTGATGTGCCACAGGGATCAGTGCTGGAGCTGGTCCTCTAATGTCTTTATTAGTGACATTGAAGAGGTATTAGAAGGGAAGGTATGCCTTTCTGCAGATGATGCAAAGATCTGCAACAGGGTTGACACTCCGGTGGGTGGAAAAAATGAAGAGAAATCTAAGCAGGCTTGAGGAGTGGTTAAGAGTGTAGCAACTAAGATTTAATACTAAGAAGTGCACAATCATGTACTTTGGGCATAGAAATCCAGGGGTGGAGTACATGATGGGAGACATAGTACTGGTGACCACCAGGGAGGAAAGAGACGGGGGGGTAATCTTATCTGAAGACCTAAAAGTGACCAAACAGTGTGGCAAAGCAGTCAGGAGAGCCAGTAGGATATTGGGGTGCATAGGGAAGTGTATCCCCAGCAGAAAGAAGGAGGTGGTGATACCACAGTACAAAACTTTGGTGAGACCACATTGGAAAGGCGCATGCCTGTTGTTATGTGGGGGAAGAGCTCCTCCCCCACATCCTGCATAATCCGTCAGGCTCAACCACTGTGCTTAGAGTGAGTCGCACTAGCTGTGCTCACTGGGGTGCTGCTGGTCCATGGCTGCTCTTTCTGTTTCCACCCGCTCCTCTCTACTCCCCCTCTTGTTGTTTTCTATCCTGTGGCTCTTGTCTCGTTTCCCCCCCTCCCCTTCCATTTGTCTCCCGTACCTTTGTTTTCTGGGGGGTTCTCAGTGCTCTTTCCTTGGCCTTCCTGCTCCCATGTGGCAGTTGGTGCCTTGACTCATTCTGCCGTCGCTGCTTCCGTTCCTTGTTCTTCGCTGCTGGTTTGGGCCACTTAGCTTCTGTCTTCCTCTGAGCAGCCACTACTCCATGCAGCCGCTCCGTGTCCATTCGCTATACATCCATTACCACTCGCCTTTTCTGCAAGCTTCCTGGCTAATGCACCTCCTCTTCAGCTGATTTCCGACTACAGCCTGTAACTAAGCCGCACATTACGTTGCCCTGTTACTGCTGCATATCGGCAGGTGCTAGTCCTGTACGGAGACTGAAGCCTGTTATGGCTGCAAACAACAGGTGGTGTGCCTTACTGTCGGTTTCCACGTAGAACTGGTATCTGAGATCCAGGATTTTATTCATCATCGTGCTTCATGCCTACTTCTACGCAATCTGCATTTAGTGACCCTCAGGATTCATGGCCGTGCCTACACTTCCTGCTACCCAGGTTGTGTCTCCCCTTGTTGTTCTTCTGGCTCATTTAGGAGCCTGCCATGCAGCCATTCACCAGCTGCGAACCTGTCTTTTACTTGCTGCAGCCACCTGACTCCTCCTTCAGCTGCCTGCAGTGCTGCTTCCTCTGAATTGCACAGTATAACCTCAATGTGCGGGGTTCTGCAAGGTATTTGGAAGACACTCCCTGATTTCAACTTTCAACCTTGTATGCATGGTACTCTTCTTACTGGCCCACCTCCTCTTCAAACAACATGAAGTCTTGCTATATTATGACAGTAGCAATTTGATCCAGCACTAGAACTGCTCTGGAGGTGAAATGGTTAATACCATTCCAAAATAGAACTTTGAGCATGAGCTCTAAGAAGCAGCTCTGTCTGTGTAATTTCAAACCTGAACCGTCAGATTCTTTACTCCGCCTCAGTGAACAGTCGCTCCGGAGATTTCTCCTACTGCTCGGTTCATTTCTCGGTTCAAACAGTGTTTTCTCGGTCTGATTCAACCAAGAATAGTTTTATTTTAACCGCAAAACCGTTCGGTTCAAGCTCTGTCTGTGGTAATCGTAAGTAATTAAAAGGTTTTGTCTGTGTGGAACTTGTAAGTTTATCGGTTCGGTTTTGAACCGATCAGCTGGGTTTAAAACTCATTAATTTTAAAGTTTAACATTTTAGAGTGCGGTTCCCGGTTCTTATCGGTTCTTAAAAAAAAGATTTTATTACCTTTTTTTCCAATACCCGTGACACTGTTGGGAACCGATAAGGGTGTCTTGCCTGGCACTGCCGTTTAAAGGGCAAGTTTTCTGGTTAGGCTGGCATTATGTCTGAGAAACCCAAAAGAAAAACCGGGCCCACTGGGTTTCAACACTGTGATGTCTGTGGGGAAGTCTTTGCCAAGGCTGACCCACACACCACATGTGTGTATTGTCTGGGGTTTGACCACCTCCAGTCAGACTGCCAGATATGTAAGAATTTCCCTGCAGCCACCCTGGAAAAGAGATTGGGCAGGCTCAGGGAACGAGAGGCCAAAAAGTCCGCTGACCCGATGGCCAGCCGGTTCGGTGCCAACCGAACGGAGGAGTGCCTCTGACCAGGGCGAGACTTCCTCGGCAAAGAAAAGCTGGTTCTGAGGAACAGTTCCAGTAAAGAAAACAAGAAAGTCAGCAGGTTTGGAGTCCAAAATCCCTTCTCCAACTGCTGCAGAGATAGCAAAAGCCATACAAATTGTCCAGTCACTGTCTCAGGTTCCGTCCGAACCGCCACTATCTGGCAAAAGGTCGGTTCGTCCGGTTCCAGTGGTTCAGGAATATGATGTTGAGGAGTTTTATGAACCAGAGGAGGGGGAGGATGATTATGAACAGTATGAATGTGGCTGGGAAGGTCTGGGTGTGCCCATTTCCCCAGACAGACCTTTAGAATCTCCCCTATGCTATCTGAGTCCCCATCTCATTTTATGTTTTACAAAAAAGTTGCTGAAACCCTCCAGCTTCCCTTGGAAGAAGCTGTGGATGAGCAAGAGGAGCCTGATTTTGTAGAAATGATGGATATTCCAGAGTCTAGGAGATTGTCTATTCCTTTGCATAAGTCTTTTAGGAAGCAAACAATAAAAATTTTAAAAGCTCCTAATTCTGTGCCTCCTGAGATAAAAGATGGACAGAAGGTACACATTGTCAGGTCCTGATACAGAATTCCTTTCGCGGCAATGCAGTCATGTTAGTAGTTCAGGCCGCAGCCTGTGATAAAGTTAATGTTCCCTGGCTTCACATCCTCCTGACAAGGATTCCAGGAAGATTGATGCCATGGCTAAAAACAGTATATGGCAGCCTCTCTGGGACTCAGGCAAGCAAATTATATGGCTTATGTAGCTAGGTATCAGAAATCTAGATGGGATACTATTATGGAATTAGCCAAGCAAGCCCATGGCCAGCTGGCTGTGAACTAGAACAGGTGGCTGCTGATGGCATTGAGGCTTCTAAACAGTTTCATGCTGCTGTGGATGTTAATGATGTTTCCTCTAGGGTCATGGCCACATCTGTAGCTTTTCGTAGGTTGGCCTGGCTCAGGTGTACTAGCCTGTCACAGGATACCCAGACTAAGGCTATGGATTTTCCTGTGGTGGGAAATTCTCTGTTTGGGGAGCAGACAGAGAATTACATGGAAAAGATGGATGAATATAGCACTACTTACAAAAGTGCCCAAGCTAAGGAGCGGCAAGCCACTCCCCAGAGGCATACCCCCAGGGGTAGGGGTAGGCCTTTTCACAGGCCTTTTTATCAGACTCAGGCCTCCTCTGCCTATGCTCAGAGGGACTTCTTCAGAGGCAGAGGCAGACGAGGGGTGGGCAGGCCTGCTCCCACCCCTCAGCCTAAAGCACCTGCTAAGCAGGCACCTGATGGGG
Organism: Neoceratodus forsteri; assembly: GCA_016271365.2. Lineage (NCBI taxonomy): Eukaryota > Metazoa > Chordata > Ceratodontiformes > Ceratodontidae > Neoceratodus > Neoceratodus forsteri. The sequence continues at coordinate 1,193,413,303 of CM057453.1, forward strand.
TGCCCAGGGCGGTCTCCTTTCGGTAGGGGCATGCTGGCTTACTTCAGTCAGAACTGGGCTTCTTTAACCTCAGACAAGTGGGTTCTGGAAGTAGTAAGCCAGGGTCTGGTTCTCAGCTTCAAAAGTTTCCCAAGTTGAGAGCCAGATTTTTTCTACTGAGTGCTTCAGAGACCCTTGCTCTAGAAGCAGAGGTCTCAACCCTGTTGGCTCTCAGAGCAGTGGAGGTTCCTCCCTGCACCAGGGCAGGGGTCTGTATTCCAGATACTTCCTTACCCCAAAAAAGACAGGAGAATGGCGGCCCATATTAGACCTCAGATATCTGAACTAGCATCTTTTGAAACCAAAGTTCAAAATGGTAACTCTGGCAATGATTTTACCCTCCCTAAGGCCAGGGGACTGGTTAGCCTCCCTGGACCTCAAGGATGCCTATTTCCATGTTCTAATCAGAAACTCCCATCGAAAGTACCTCAGATTCGAACTACCCTCAGGTCATTACCAGTTCAGAGCAATGCCCTTCGGCCTCACCTCTGCCCCAAGGGTATTCACAAAGTGTCTGGCAGTGGCAGTGGCTCACTTAAGGAGGCAAAGGATTGCTGTTTTTCCCTATCTAGACGATTGGCTCATTGTAGGCCAGTCCCCAGAACAGGTAAAATCTCACCTGAAAGTCACCCAGCAGCTTCTCACCTCCCTGGGCTTTCTGCTAAATCTGCCCAAATCGGTTCTGGAACCAGTCCAGGTACTCACCTTTATAGGGGCAGAGTTGGACACAAAGCTAGCCAGAGCTTTTCTTCCCTTAGAAAGGGTGACGAATTTAGTGGCTCTGGCCTCCTCCTTCACTCTGCAGGTCTCTCGACCAGCAAGACACTTTCTGCAGCTCCTGGGGCACATGGCTGCATCCACAGCTGTTGTGCAGGGAGCAAGATTTCAGATGAGAGACATTCAGTTTCACTTGAGAACCTATTGGTCTCAGAGGAGAGACCCCCTTTCCAAGTTGGTCCCAGTGACTCGAACCTTGATCCAGGCCCTCCAGTGGTGGCAGGATCAGAGCAATTTAAGATTGGGGGTCCCCTTCATTCCCCTTCTCACAATTTGACTCTCACTACAGATGCTTCCTTCTGGGTTGGGGAGCCCATATGACCCTTTCCACTCAGGGAGTGTGGTCCCCAGGAATCTCTGCTCCACATCAATTTGCTGGAGCTCAGAGCTGTTTTTAGCTCTTCAAGCATTTTCTGCATCTGTCAACAACAAGGTGATACAAGTCAGAACAGACAACACCACAACAATGTGGTACATCAACAAACAGGGGGGCACTCTGTCTTCGGCCTTGTGCACCGAGGCAATGAAGTTGTGGTCTCTGGCCTATTCCCTGAACACTTCCCTCATAGCAGTTCATCTTCCAGGGAAGGACAATGTCTTAGCAGATGCTCTCAGCAGGATTTCCCAGGGCCATCACGAATGGTCCCTGGATCCTCAAGTGCTGGGGATAGTCTTTGCCAAGATGGGGCACTCCTCAGATATATCTTTTTGCAGCCCCAGACAATCACCAACTTCCTCTGTTCTGTTGCAGGCCTCCAGTGTTGGGCTCAGTCCCCTGGATGCCCTTCTCCTGGATTGGCGAAGTTTTTATGCTTCCCCTTCCTCTCCTATTCAAAGTATTAGTCAAATCAGATCTCAGCCTTGCAGGGTGATTCTGATTGCCCGGATGGGGCCAGGCAGCCCTAGTACCCACCTTCTGTCACTGACAATCCATCTTCCCCTTTGCCTCCCAGGATTCACAACCTATTAACTTGTGCCCAGGGAAGGGTTTGGTATCCGGACCTCAAATCCTCAACCTCAAGGCCTGGCTCTTGAGGAGTTAGAGTTTGCTGATTTACACCTCTCAGGGTGTTCTTGAAATCCTAAAGGCTTCCAGAAAGCCTTCCACTAGGCTACTTATAGTTCTAAATGGAAAAGGTTTTCCATTTGGTGTGCTGGAAAATATTTCCCCAGAATCTGCTGATTTGCCCATTGTATTAGATTACACGGTCCATCTTAATTCCTTGGGTCTCAAACCAGCTACCCTGAGAGTCCATTTGGCAGCTGTATCTGCTTTTGTTTCAGCAGAAAAGTCATCCCCTCTTTCCACTCACCCTGTGTTTTCCAAGTTTTTTAAGGGATTACTCCATACTAATCCACCCTTTCGGGAACCGGCCCCTGCCTGGGACCTTAATGTTTGTATTGCCCAGTTAATGCAACCCCCTTTTGAACCTCTGTTTTCTGCAGAGCTTAAGTATCTAACTTGGAAAACTGTTTTTCTGGTGGCTATCACTTCTGCTAGACACATAAGTGAGTTGCAAGCCTTGTCAGTAGAAACTGACTTTATTTCTTTCCACAGGGATAAGGTAGTCCTTAGGACTAATAGGAAGTTTTTACCTAAGGTGGTTTCAGTTTTCCATCTTAACCAATCTATCTCCCTTCCAGTATTTTTCACTGATCACTCCTCTTCTGGTGAGAGGAGGTTGCACAGCCTGGATGTTAAGAGAGCTCTTAGTTACTATATAGAGCATACCAAAGGTCACAGGTTCGAATCCTCCAACTTTTCCTTACCTATGGTGAAGTGGGAAAGGCAAACCTGCCACTAGAGATCAGTTGCCAGGTGGATTGTCTCTATCCAATTTTGTTATTAGAAACTGGAGAGATCCCCCCCTGCGCTAAGGGTCCACTCTACCAGGGTACAGCTAGCGTCTCTAGCTGCTGCCAGAGACATCCCTATATTAGAGATATACAGGCTGCTACTTGGAAAACGGTACACACTTTCACCAAGCATTACTCCTGGATGTCTAGAGCCAGGAGATGCTCAGTTTAACACAGCTGTTCTTCAGAGCCTATTTATGTAGTAGGTTCTGCCCTCCTCCATGGAGGTACTGCTGTGTAGTCTGCTACTGTCATAATATAGCAAGACTTCATGTTGTTTGAAAAAAATTACTCACCTTAGTAATGTTGTTTCTTCTAATGGAGTCTTGCTATTATGACTCCCCCTAGCCTGCCCCTCTCAGAACTTCTACCTGGGTGGGAGTGGCACTTAGTGTGGGCACTATTTTGTGCCCTTTTAGCGCTTCTCCCTTTTGGGGTTTGGGGTGTGTTTTATTATACTGTTGTTTTATTCTCATGTTGTTAGAATTGTATTAGTAGTTCTGGTCCCTGACTTGAGTCTTGGGTGTTGGGACCAGCAATGGTTGTTAGTAGTATTTAGGTAGCCATTTGGCTAGCGTGAGTTACACTTCCACACAGACCTTAGTGAGTTTTTGCTCGTAAAGATCTGACGGTTCAGGTTTGAAATTACACAGATAGAGCTGCTTCTTAGAGCTCGTGCTCAAAGTTGTATTTTGGAATGGTATTAACCATTTCACCTCTGGAGCAGTTCTAGTGCTGGATCAAACTGCTACTGTCATAATATTGCAAGACTCCATTAGAAGAAACAACATTACTAAGGTGAGTAATTTTTTCTTGTGGAGCACTTTTTCTCAACCATTGCCATATTTGGAGACTAACCTTACTTGCAGCTGTTGTACCATAGCATGCACTCGTTCACTTGAACTGTGGAACACTTGGAATATTTGTCTGTCAGTTGTGTTGTGGTTCCTTTGTGACACTACTACCAGCCCGTCCAGTAGCCTCATCTGGGCTTAGCTGGCCACTCCCTCATGGCTCCCTCCCGTATGTATGTTTTCCATCAGCTCCTCCGGGCATCACCTCCATCTCTGACCTGGCTACTACGCTACTACCTTGCTCTTCTCCTGCTGCATCACTACTCTGCTTTGCAGACCTGTATCCAGATTCGATTGTTGCTTGCTTTCTGCCTACATGCCAGTCCTCTGGCCTACGCTCTTGCTGCTTGCCTACCCTCATCCCTCGGCTTCAGCCTCTGGGATGTCTGCTGCACCAGGCGGCTCTCCGTGGTGGCATTCCCCGGTCCTGCTAGCCTTCATGGAGGCTGGCTTTGCTGCTCCCTATCCCTTCCGCCTGGCCTACATGCGGTCTGGCTGTTTCCGCTGGCCATGCGGGGGTGTAGCCTGCACCTGCCTCACCCAACATCAGGGCCTGGGGGCTTTAATTTCTACTCCACGTCTACCTTGCTCAGCATCGGGGCCTGGGGGTTTGACTATTTCTACCATACACCTGCCTCACCCACCATCTGAGCCTGGAGGTTAGAATTTCTACTCTACCCTGCCTCGCCCGGCATCGAGGACTGGAGGTTTGAACTTTTCTACACTGCACTTGCCTCACCCTGCTCAGGGCGTGGAAGTGCTGTTTTTCACCATACTTGCTTCGCCAGACAATTGGAGGATTTCAGAGCTTTACAGCCTAGTGTTCATTTACTGCTTTACCCACTCAGGACTAGTGATGGGTGAAGTGGCTCCAATTCGCTCCGTGAAGTGATTTGTGGAGTGAAGGTGAATTTGCGGAGTGCTCCAGCATTGAGCAGAGTACTTCGTGTTATAATGGGTAACGCGAAGTCCATTTAAAACAATGATTTCACGTTACTCCACTTTCCACTTCGCCTCACTTCACCTTGTTTTTAAGCTCCAAAGGTGAATTTTGCAGTGATTCATGGGATTTCAGGTCACATGGGCTCTAGATTGTTCTGCACAGCCTCACTTTGGGGTAGTGTGTGTAGGAAGCTGTAGGAGACAATCTGCTCTGAGAGCTCTCTGCGATTCAAACCTTCAAAAAGCTGTTAAAAAAGCCTTTTTGAGTCATTTTTTTTGCTGAAACTTTAGTTCATCGATTATAGGAAACCCTCCTGTGCTCATATCATCGAGCGTTTATTGTTTGTGTATGGATTTTGAATGTTAATGTACAACATTCAGTCTGTGTACTGAGAGACAGTGGAAGTGCGCTTTGGGGAGGGGCGTATCTGTGGTGTAGGTAGATTAACTTGGAGAAAAAGACAGTGCTTTCTGTTTTGGTGGTATTTTTCTTGTATAACTGTGTTAATGTACACACAGTAATATTTTCAATATTTCTTGCCATTTTTTTGCTGATTGTTGTGGTGCAGCAGTGCATAATTTTAGTTTGTTTAAAATATGTGGTTATATTACTGAAGTTTTCAATTTGCTATGCATTACTTAGTGTATGTGTGAGTATGTGTGTGACGGATGTCATCAAATCAGACACCTTTTTATTATGCCACATAATAATTTCAGCAGAGTGAAGCTGCTATCCACTGCAGCTGTGTGATTTTTGTATTTCTTTGTGGTATCTTTACTGGTACTAGTACTAGTGAATGTTACTGCCCCCCTCCCCCGCGGCCCACTCCAACTGGCAAAGGTATTCTTTTCCAGATTTGAATTTCTGATGGTGAGCACTGGTTAGGTGTTGTGCCTTTGTGTCTGCATCTCTTCAGTGCACAGTACAATCTTAATCTATCTGTGCATTTGCATCTCTTTAGGGCCCAATTTCCATCTGTAACTTAAGTCACAGTTGTTTCTTTGGCTTCCCTTCAGAGTACTGGACAGGTGTGGTGCATAATTCTGCATGAACATTGTACTCCTTAATATGCATTTTTAAGTCAGGACCATTATCATGAGTGACTCGTGATACAAATCACGTTCTTCATCATCATGGTCACAAATGCAGTCACAAATCACGATTCACGATCATTCACATTACGTATCACAACATTAATTTTTTTTCTAGTTATTTGGATGTATTGTAAGCCTGTTTTGTAGTATCTCTCCAGGCTTCACCACCCCACCCTTGTACTCAGTGATACGTGTAATTAAGTCTGGGAGTTTTGTGCCACACCTCATTGGGGCCCGGGAAAGTACAGCCGTATGCATTCACATTTTTTCATCATCACAGTCACAAATCACGATTTACGATCCCGTCACTAATCACAACATAATTTCTTTTTAATAGTTACTTGGATGTATTGTAAGCCTGTTTTGTAGTATCTCTCCATGCTTCACCGCCCTACCATTGTACTCATTAATGTTTGTTTTTAAGTCAGGGAGTTGGACAGTGTCAGCAGTACATACACAGACTGGAAAGAAGACTGACTGTATATATGCAGTTTAGCACGGTATACTTGCACTGCTCAGAATACAAAGTGTCACGCATATGGAAGACAACAAAAAAGGGCATAATTACATACAAGGGTCGGGGACGGTGGAGGAATACATTTTATAACACAGCAAGGAAGGTGTAGGGGGCACATGGTGTGAGGAAAAAAAAAAACTAATGTGGGATCCCATGGTGATCCAGCAGCAGTTCCAGCATGGACATAATTTGCAACTGATGTTCCTCTATGTGATCCTGCCGCTGCGCCACAGCACTCACCCTCTCATTGTTATCCTCAACAGCACTCCAGAGAACTGCCAAGTCAGCCTGTGTTACACGCAGTTCTCTGGGGTTCACACATTCTACAGGCTGACCTGCTGGTGGTGGGGGTGGGGGTGCTGGTGGAGCAGCAGGTGCTGCTGTGGCCCTCCTCTTCTTAGGGATGCCGCAATGCACAGCTGCACCCTCTGCTACACAATGGTCAGCAGGTGTAGGCATGGTCTGTTCTGTGGCAGCCTGCCACTCCAACTGCTGGTGATTGAGCATATGGGTGTGCTGGCCCTCAATCCCCAGGTGAGTCCCCTGGAGGCCACGGTGCACCTCCACCTCACATAGGCGGCACTTAACCACACTGCTGTCCCCACCCGACACAGTCAAAAAACTGCCAAACAATGGAGGTGCAGGGAGGACCAGGCACAGGCAGGGGATGGCCAGATGAACTGGTAGCCGGCTGGTCATGATGCTGAACAGGGATGGGATTCACACCTGGGCCCAGGGAAACAGGCACATCCTGCTCCAGAGGACCTGGTGCTGGACTTGGTGGTGGTGGTTCAACTGCCTCAGAGTCGGGACAGGAGGCGGTGCTGGTCCTGCTTCTTGGGGGGGCACTCACAAGTTTTGAGAGGTCCAACACGAATGGGCACCCATGCCCTCCACACATGCAGACGGTACGACGCTTACCACTACCATGATCTCTCAGAGCTGCCCCTGCCCCAGACACTCCCTCACTCTGGTCCATCTCTCCTACAGAGCTCCCTTAATCCAAGCAATCACTACTCACACTGTCACACAACACACACACACAGTCACACAGACACAGACAAACAACTAACTACTTATAAAGGTAAGAAAAATAAAATGTGGAGAAAGAACAAATTAAGTAAAAAAAAAGTACAGAAAAGGCAAAAAAATGTAGCTTTTAAAAAAGCTGTTGGGTCTAAATAAAAGTTTAAATCTCCTCCTCGTTCTGATCTCAAAGTATCAGCAGTCACAAAACACACTACTCTCTCTCTCCGTCTGCACAGGAGAAAGTAAAAGTGTCTGCTTGTATAACTCACTTTCTTCCTGCCGAGCTAAAGAGCATGTGACTTACATTACTGTAAGCCATGTGATGTGTGTGTGGGGGGGGGCTGCCAAATCTGAAACACCGAGTGGATCACTTAGAAACATAACGAGGAAAGCGAAGTCCATTAAAAACAATTACTTCGCCTTACTTCATATTGCCATTCCGCCTTAACGTGAAGTGGTAATGACAAGGTGGAGTGAACACTTGCAATGCAAAGTGCCCACTTTGCATTCACTTCACCGGCAGAATTTAAATTCTCTGCATGTCTACTCAGGACCAGGGGTTCTTTTGCTCTACTTTCTTCAGCTGCCCTACTTGCTTCCAGCTTCCTCACCTCACCTTCTTCAATGATTTATGCTCCATCACCTTGTCTACTGGAACTCGGACCATCGCTTCCAGTTTGCCTGTACCTTCCACTGAATTCCTGATGACCTTCTGTTGCTGTTTATCTTGGACTTTGACTTTGGTCTGGGACTTTGCTTGGGATCTGTTACCATCTTCGCTGGATGTTCAACATCATTCCTGGATTCCTTGTTCTTTCCACCTTTGAATCTTTTTCTTTGGGGTTTCGGACTAACCAATTATATATTGCTCATTAGGGTTATTCTCCTTTAGTATGTCCAGAGGAATGGGCAGGTCAGTAGCCACGGGTCCTTAGAGGTCCCCCCCCAAGGGGGGGTTCCTCTCCTGTATGTTGCTGGCCACACTCTCCTGAGTTGGAGGAGGTAATCGTACCTGCAATCATTATTTCTTTTTTGGGGTCTCATCCTACTCAACTAAGCATCCTTCCTAAGGTGGGATACAGAGAAAGGCCAAAACATCAAGTCTTTACAAGTTACTCATCAGTCAAAGCACCTAAGCACTATGCATATACTATCCAGCTCATATGTACTATGATCACTGACTTGCTCATGTCTATGCTGAAGTATCTAAGCACTAATCATTTCGTACAACTCATACTTTCAGGCATTGTCCCACTACTGGTCTGGCCTATGTATCCAAGCACAACTTGCATCATTCAGCTCTACTGTACGCAGCACAAGCACTGAGCTATGAAGCACACTTAACTAAAACAATGTGTCCAGTTCTGGAGGCCACATCTCCAGAAGGACATTGGCAGAGTAGAGGTGGTCCAGAGGAGAGCAACTAAAATGGTGCAGGGTCTGTACCAAAAGCCCTTTGAGGAATGGCTGAGGGACCTTAATATATACACCCTGGATGAAAGGAGGGGGAGGGGGAGATATGATAGAGACTTTGAAGTACTTCAGGGGTATTAATAAGGTACAGAATAGCAGCATTTTTCAGAGAAAAAGATGTTCAATAACAAGAGGTCATGATATAAAGCTGGAGGGGATAGACTCAGGGGAAACGTGAGAAAGTACTTCTTCACTGAAAGGGTGGTGGATGCGTGGAATGGTCTCCCAGTAGAGGGGGTGAGGGCAAAAACAGTATCGGCGTTCAAAAATGCATGGGATAAGCATAAGGGAACCTTGGTGAATAAGAAGTGGGATAAAGCCGGAGATCACGTATGGTCTATGGTGTTACAATGGGTTAATGGACACACTAGTTGGGCCATGCGATCCTTATCTGCTGTTATTTTTATGTTTCTATGTTAGACCATCTCCCAGTGGCCAGACAGTCTACATTACTACAATCATAGCCACAAATCCACTTCAGCCAGTCAGGCATATGAACGTAAATAAAAATAATTTACACCACATGATTTTTTTTGTATAAACAAAGTCCTTAACTATCCAGTCTGTAAGCTGCAGCTGCTCCTTCTTCATGCCCAACTCACCTAAGCTTGCAACGATTGCTTGCTGACCTCACACTGAGATTAGGAGTTCAGAAAAAGGGTTAGGTAGCAGCAAGCGAGGTAAGCAGTGGGTGAAGACTGATGTGGCAAATGGCTGGCATTTGTTTTTTGGGCAAATGAAATCAATGCAGCTGATGGCTCATCATCCTCTCCTCTGCAGGGCTGGCCTTAGAGTATGTGGTGAAGACTAAAGCCTTCCCATCTGTTTACTTATACAGCCAGATGCAGTGTGGGCCTGATGTACTGTAGGCTTTAACCCCTCTGGATTAAGTGTTGCGCTGAAAAGAGAGTGACTCACAGCACTGACTGACAACACTAGAGACTGAAGTGCTCTGTTTATCCAAAGGGACAGGTATAGTGTGTAGGTAGGTAGCAGAGTAGTAGGAAGCTGACTACAAGCTTCTGGTAGAAAGGGAAGAGTTAAAAATATATTTTCTGGGGGGCAGGCACCATTTTCAAGTTCACTCGGGGTGCAACATACCCTAAAGCCACCCTGTACGTTACACCAACTCCCCAAGTCATCAGTGACATTTTATCAAGAATTCAGGGTGCTTTACATATCTGAGCCTGCAGCAGTTTGGAAAGACATCGTCCAGTGTGCAGTTATATGTATCCAGTTTAAAAAGATCAAATTAGGGAAACAGCTATGAGAAGGAAAATAAAAACAAAGGTGTCGTGGACTCACTCCAGACACCATCTCCATAGGACAGGCTGGAATTTTTGCATGTCCTTAAGTTGAAATGACTCACCAGAGCATGTACAGTATGTTCCAAAAGTGAGAGTCTGAGAGGGATACATGCTGTAGTAGCAAACAGATGCACGTGTTAGATAACCTTCAATGGGCTTCTGTTAAACATCCTTTCTATAAACCTGCCTTACAAGCATAGTACATCACTTACATGAATAAAGGGGGAAAATGCAGGCAAAGCAACCATATGAAATCAAAGCATATCTTCTGCTGGCTGGGGTGAGTAGTCTAACTGAAGGAGGAAAGGCTTTTCTCGGCCTATCTGGCTTGAATTTTTGGAAGAAAGAAATACCCTATTTCTATGCAGACGAATTATAAAATGAAATCAGCTTTTGTTTCTGTAGCTGCTGTCTAAGTTGTGTTATTACTGGTCAAAAGGTGCAGAACTAGTAGTCTAGAAAGAAGTACACACTCACGCACAGACACACACACACGTGCGCGCAGACATACACAATCACATTATTGGCATTTAAAAGAAAGCGGTTAATATTGGAAGTGTGCTGACTGAAAGGGCATTAGTAGCTGCTATAGTACATGCTGATTCTTCAAGATGGGCTGCTTTTGACACTATAAGCATCTGTCATGTACTGTCTATCCAGTGCAGTTTCTTGTCCAGTTCTAACAGCCAGGCTTGTTGGGGACTCGGAGTACAATGCGAGCAAAGTTCAGATGTACCATAAAGATTGTATATGCACCACACCATACCCTCATTCAGTGACTGGGCTGCGTTCCAATAGTGGCAAAGCAGAACTTGTTCACCGCATATTATGTTAAACACGTGACATTTACAGACTTGCACTGCTACCTTTTGGACTCGGAATTTATTTGACTTTGACATATCTCCTGATATGTGGAGAAATTTACAGCCTCTGTTATCAAACGGCTGATTGAAACTGCTAGTTTTGCTCAGGTTTTTAGTGAGCTATATTACATGTGCACAACAAAATGACCGCAGCAGGCAGATTCATACTTTGGATGTAGAAGGATGATAATATCACACATTTGTAATGGTCAATACCACAGCACTGCGTCAATGTATTTAATTTTTACATAGCATCCATGGCACGAGACTAGGAACTTTATAAACCTTCAAAATTCTGTATCTTGCTTCAAGAAATGAAAATGTGCATGACAAACATTACTATTCGCTGACTCTCAAACTCTCCTTACTACAATACTGCTCTGTCTTCATCATTCTGTACAACACAACCAAAACCTACCTGACAAAACACGCAAGCAAACATTCGGCATTGACAAATGCTTGTTTAGTTACACACTTCAGGCATCCAAAATGAATAACCAACACAGTGCAGTATTTATTCCTGTACTAAAATTCAAGAAATCTTTGATTGATTTAAAGCAACACTCCAAGCAGCTGCACCTTTAGGAAAGTGCATCCTTTGTTCCTCCTAAATTTATTTGTTCCCCCTAAATTTGTAGCTGATGGACACATAACAAAATTGAACACTTGAATAATAAAGCACCTTTTTATAGCTTCCACATGATAAAATTCCCATCCCTGTTACGACACCCAATTTTCTTCAATAAAAATGTTTGCATAGTAAATACAGAATAATGGCTGGGGAGGTGGTTATAACGAGAATTTTACACACCCTAAAGGTGTGGGATGCCATATAAACCCCGAGAGTGAAGCTCAAGGGGTTTGTACAGGCATCCCACACTGAGGGTGTGTGTAAAATTCGAGTTTCACACACCTCCCCAGCTTTTATTTTATATAATTGCTGGGGATCACTTTTTCACGTAAGCAGTTATATGAAATAAAGAGATCCCCATGGTGCTGTGCACTTGGTTGGCTTTGACGCAGTCCACAGCTCATGGTGAAAATCTCATCATGTTAGTGACTTTGGGAAGTGGTCCTTTGAAAGTTTGTTCTGTAGATATTCTAAATTACCTCACCACTGATTCCAAGTGGCAGTGAACTGCGGCGCAGTGTGTAATGAAGAAGACCGGAAGAGTGGTTTGTGAGCATGCTCAGATCCTTTATAACCCGTGGGTTGTAATGGGGAAATTATAACCCACTTTCCCTATGGGAAAAAGTGCTTCCCAGTTATTTTAAAATAATAATGCACATATCATACAGGAACAGTGATCTCAAGCACAGGGCATTCATGTATTTCTACAGCAAGCCACATTCTCCTGTGACTGTTATGCTATTATAATACACAAATAGTGTCACTTTATAAGCAAAATTTTTAGTCAGTTTCATGTCTTTCATAAAAGCAAAAATAACTCTGCTTTCTGTTTGAACTTGGATTTGCCCCCAAATTCCAGGGCATGTCCAGCTTTTCCTTGTTAATCATCAGAGTGTAATTCAGAGGAATGACCTGGAGGTTATTTTTCATTCCTTTTCAAACAAAAATGAAGTCCCACTATGTCCAAGGGGAGAAGGAGAGAAAAAGACTGCTATGCCATCAAGCAGCTTCATTTCTAGGGGCAGGGAGAAGAGGATGAACTGCCACTTGCGCTGACCAGTTCAGTTTTGGGGAGAGGGGGAGCATATCAGATTTAGGCCAGGAGGTGGAAAACACCTGAGCACTTGGCTGAGGACATAGTCCCAGTTTTTCAGCCCTAGCGCAATCAGGACGGGGCAGAGTAATCAGTCAGGTCAGATTGGGGGGGGAGGGAGAGTGAGCAGTCAGGATGGAGGCAGGAGGCAGAGTGAGCAGTCAGGATGGAGGCAGGAGGCAGAGTGAGCAGTCAGGATGGAGGCAGGAGGCAGAGTGATCAGTCAGGATGGAGGCAGGAGGCAGAGTGATCAGTCAGGATGGAGGCAGGAGGCAGAGTGATCAGTCAGGATGGAGGCAGGAGGCAGAGTGAGCAGTCAGGATGGAGGCAGGAGGCAGGTGAGCAGTCAGGATGGAGGCAGGAGGCAGAGTGAGCAGTCAGGATGGAGGCAGGAGGCAGAGTGAGCAGTCAGGATGGAGGCAGGAGGCAGAGTGAGCAGTCAGGATGGAGGCAGGAGGCAGGAGGAGCAGTCAGGATGGAGGCAGGAGGCAGAGTGAGCAGTCAGGATGGAGGCAGGAGGCAGAGTGAGCAGTCAGGGTGGAGGCAGGAGGCAGAGTGAGCAGTCAGGATGGAGGCAGGAGGCAGAGTGAGCAGTCAGGATGGAGGCAGGAGGCAGAGTGAGCAGTCAGGATGGAGGCAGGAGGCAGAGTGAGCAGTCAGGATGGAGGCAGGAGGCAGAGTGAGCAGTCAGGATGGAGGCAGGAGGCAGAGTGAGCAGTCAGGATGGAGGCAGGAGGCAGAGTGAGCAGTCAGGATGGAGGCAGGAGGCAGAGTGAGCAGTCAGGATGGAGGCAGGAGGCAGAGTGAGCAGTCAGGATGTAGGGCAGAGTGATTGGTCAGATGGGGGGGAGCAGAGTGATCAGCCGGGACCAGGGCAGAGTGCTCAATTAGGACAATGGGTAGAGTGATTGGTTGGAATGGGACAGGAAGGGCAGAGTGATCAGTTGAAACTGGGAGGCAGAATGATCGGTTGGATGGGGAGAGGGGCAAAGTGATCTTCAGGATGGGGGAGACTGATCAGTTGGGATAAGGGCAGAGTGATCAGTTGGGATGGGGGGCAGAGAATTAGCCAGGATGGAAGCAGAGGATCAGTCAGGATGGGAAGAGAGTGCCAAGTGGTAGGTTGGGATTGAGGGAAGAATGATTGGGAGGGGGAGTGACTAATCAGATCTGGGGGGCGGGCAAGAGGACATGGGCACAGATCAGGCCTGACTTATTTTTCATTCCTTTTCAAACAAAAAGAAGTGCCACTATGGTGACTGTGACTCTGCTGCTGGGTGGAAGGGGAGAGGCAAAGATTGCGATGCTGAAGACCAGCTCCATTTCTAGGGGCATGGAGGAGAGGATGCACTGCCACTTGCAGCAACAACCTCCATTTCAGGGGACAGGGGTAATATATCACATTCAGACTGGAAGCAAAAAGCTGACCACTTCGACATCAATAAAGTTACAGCACTGCACACAAGCTGATTTCAGCTACTTTCACCTGTTTAACCACAACTACAACCTGCATTTTCTGGTGTTGATGGAGTGCACATACAAGCCCTGACACCTGCTCTGACTTTCCTGACCAGAAACCACTGGCGGACATTGTGGAGAGAGAGGGGGGTAGGGGAGAGTGAGGATAAACAGAAGACTGATAATGATGTCATTTGGCTGGCAGTAGGGTAGCATCTTGTGGATGAAATAATGCAGCTGTACTCTGATAGGTGCACCTGCCTTCTTTCACAGCACAAAGTGTCTGCCCATCAGCCAGGCTGAACAGCATCACCATCTGCCTGCTGCCATTCAGCTGTCACTGATGAGCCTCCTGCATCCTGAGCTGCATTGAATATTATAGTGACACAGCTCCGTAGCCTCGTGCATAAGCAAGCAAAAAAAAAAAAAAAAAAAAGGAAGTCAATGTATGTAGACAGTGGCCTTTTAAAGTAGGCGTGCCTCCCACCTTATGAATGGACCCATAGGCATCTACTAACCTAGCCTCCTTGTACAATTTATTCAGAGATTATGAATCACAAAAAACCTTGAAGGTTTTGGTACCTTTATCCACACATGATGGGCCACAGTTAAAATAACCCCCCAAATAATATTCCTAGTAATATAAAGAAATGGCTTGATGTTATTAAATAAAGCTACCCATGCTGCCTTAGATTGAGGGGCATATACATTGGAGCCAGTCACGATGCAACGCAATAACTTGCAGTAAATGACATGTCACAAGATATTGCAGTACAAAAAGGACTTATTTGCCATTGTATTATGCTGTCCCCTGCAGCATTCTGTGATTTATTGCGGCATTACTGAACTGCATCCTGGCTGGTGCCTCTGTATGTTAATAAGCTACACATGCAACCCATGCATTACATCATCGAAGGTCAATATTTGATCTGGAATTAAAGCTACCAGCTTGGAAAGAGAAAAATGGGAGCCTTGACAACAAATGCCAAAGCTGCTGCAAATCTCCTCTGACAAAGATCAGAATGAGGTGACCCATATCCATGTACAGTACATTTGGACAGCTTTAAGTCAGAAGTTGTTCTCAGATGTGTATCTTGCAGAAAAATAATAGAACTCTGCAGCTGCTGCAAAATGGAAAAAGTAGTGTCCCCTTTTGTACCATTCTTTAAGCTCTTCACATTTAAAGTACAGCAGGAGGAGGGCTATGGGGCCAGTATGTTAAACATGGTTAAATAATTTTACCTGTGGACAAAACTACATTACCTAACCCTCCCATCCTTTCTCACAAAATCTGATCTAATTTCCCTTTTTCTTGGACCTCGTAGAGCTTGAGGTATCCTCAGCTTCAGAAGAATGTTTCTTTTAAGAAGATATGACTGAGAAGGCATCTGAACGTTCCCCCTCTGAATCACCCAACTAGCATACCTCTCAACTGTACCACATTACGAGGAACGTTCCTCATTTTATTTCACAAAAGCTCCCTGTTCCACATTGTGAGGACTTGTCCCACATTTAGTATTAACATTTTAAAACAAAAATCTATAGTAAATGATGCAAAAATTATATTATTCAAGCAATAACAGACTTTCTGAATATAAATGAAAACATTTAAACAGTGTTCTAAGCTTTCTAGGTAAAGATTTGATTAAGTGTTCCACATTTTGCTCATTTGTTCCACATTTTGAGAGGCAATGTTCCACATTTGGGAGACAAAAGGTTGAGAGGTATGCCAACTAGTCACATTTCAGGGGTGCAAAGCAGTTACCCAGTGGCACTGTATCTTTCCTAAGCACTTTGCTCTTTGGCTGAAGTGCTGGCTGCCTTTTGCAATGGGTCACCATTTGCATTCCTTCCTCCAGGGTGGGGGTGGGGCATAGCTGAAGTCTGAATGGCATAAGATTCAGACTGATCCTCAGAGAAAGTCTCCCCATTTACTGAAACCAGTACTTCAGTTGTGTGAGACGGTGGTAAAACTTCAAGTTTAGCGGGCTTGGGCTGCCACAAGCTTTGGCTAGGAGGATATGTATCAGTCCCAAACTGCCCCAATGGACTGGAACCAGGGTTTGTGGAGTCCAGGATCTGAGTCTCTAAACAAGTAAGGGGAGCTGGAGGGACCAATTGGGACACTAGTGGTCCAAGGAAGACATACTTTTGAGCAATAGTCACCTGGTCTTCTTGGTCAATGGAGGTGTCACAAATTATGGGCCACCCGGGGCAGTTGTTAAAAGTGTGTCCCTTCTCCTTGCACAGGTTGCATCTGAGTAGATTTGTGAACATAACCCCTAAGTGCCCGAATTCTGACTACAACCTGCAATGTAGCTGGTCTTACTCACACATGTAGCAGGTCTCCAGTTGACTGGGATAAAAATAAATACCTGGTCTGGCCCAATATAAAAGTTGCTGGGCAGATACTGTGCACATACATCTACTTGCTGCAATTTAACCTTGAATTTCCACCACCGCCATTCATATAGTTTCTGTACCCAAAATTGGCTCTGGATTACCCAACAATTCACAACTCTGCAGGACACAGTAAATGACATCCACTGCATGAATCCCCTCAGTACAGAACATAATGATCGCAAATATAGTAGAAACATAGAAACATAGAAGTTGTCAGCATATAAGGACCTCTTAGCACACCCAGCTTGCCCTATTTTCCCTATGTATAGTGCCACCATAGACCCTACTCGATCTTTGGTCTTTCCCACCCTTGCCTTATTTCTAAGGTCCCCTTGTGTCTGCCCCATACACAACTGAATCCTGTTACCATTTTAGCACCCACCACCTCTGCTGAGAGGCTGTTCCAGGCATCCTGACCTAATGGTGGAGTTAGTAAATGGAATGGTTATGAAGGGGGCCCAGAGCTCAGTGTATCTTAATTTCTGGTATCGTGACCAAAACTGTTCCAAACATTCTGTGGTTTAAAGAAATGCATCAAAGATGGTATCACCAGGCACATGACTCAAATGCCTAAAGTTCAGAGTTCATGGAGTCTTTAAGCATCTGGTGGGCTAATGTATGCTGCCAGAGACATCCTCCATACCACCTCTATACTTAAGACACATTGCATTCCTGCATCTAGCAGGTTCAGGAAGTTCTGGGGGTGCAGAGAAAAGATCTGCATATTGTCTCTGAGGGCCTCCAGATGGCACAAGATGAGGATCAGAAGATTCAGCCATTTCTTCAGATGGTAAATTTATGACAGCAATAGAGCTGGTTGCAGTTGCATCGGGGTGGTCTGGGCAGCAGGTTCTGGACCAGTATCAGGACCAGGATCTATGTTCCAGCTGGTAGCAGGCCTGGCCTCATCCAATAAGTCAGTAGCCATGCCTATGGTAGCAGAGGGTTCAAGTACTTGCTCTAAGGAGGGCTCAGGCGAAAGCCATTCAGTAAGGAGGGCAGAAATCTGACCAGGCTCAGAGCTCTGAGAAGGCTCAGGGGGCTGCAGAGTTTCTGTGCATGCCACATTTATTTCTTGCTCTGAGGACACGGCTAGTCTGATTGGGTCAGTGGCCTGATGAAGCAAGCTGGGATTGCACTGGCATAGCCCCCATTTGCTACTACCTGAAGTCAGAACTGGAGACCCGGGCAGAGTCTGGGTGAACTCAAAGGTGGATGGTTAATTTGGTATCTCACCAATGGCCCATGGTAGATTATTGCATTTGCCTAGTCATGCCACACCGTGGAACTACGGTCATCAGGATCTGCAACTGGTAGGCCAGTGACAGTGAGTTCCTCCAGTAACCATTCACCCCCATCTGGGTTTTGATCCAGCCCACTTGTATCAGGGCTTCTTCCTCTGAAAGTGCTAACATTTCAGGTTCCTGGCATCAGTAGAAGCTATGTATTCAGGTGAGGTTTGTAACCTGCACTCTGGTGTTAAAAGTGGGGTGCACTCAGCAATGGGTGGCCAGCCTGTCTTTCAGACAACTACAGACTCCCAAGATTAAAGTGCACTCCAGTCATATGTGCTAATAGCAAAGGAAGTAGCAATCCTTCA
The DNA here is from genome assembly GCA_016271365.2 of Neoceratodus forsteri. NCBI lineage: Eukaryota > Metazoa > Chordata > Ceratodontiformes > Ceratodontidae > Neoceratodus > Neoceratodus forsteri. The sequence continues at coordinate 1,193,431,241 of CM057453.1, forward strand.
GCTGGTTACAATCCATTTAAATGTAACCATTTTTTATTTTATTTTAAACTTTTGTTTACCAGGTAAGCAATATGAGCCAAGACCCTTTTTCAAATGGGACCTGGGACCATAATAAATACAGTCGAGATGTTAAATAGAATACAATATACAGACAACAAATATGACATATAATGCAACATTAAAAAGAATCATAATTCAATGACTCTAGATAATACTGTTTCAACAATACTTTAAAAGTATCATGACTAGCAGTTTGTTGCAATAAGATTGGTATCTTATTCCAACATCTTATCTCAAGAGTAGTCCCTGACTTATGGAAAGTCGCCAGGGTTGTCCCTGTCCTGAAAAATGGTGACCCTAAGGACGTCAACGATTATCGCCCCATCGCCATACTATCTGCTGCCTGCAAGCTCCTGGAAAAAGTTGTAGTGTCGCAACTAGCTCACTACCTACAGGGATATAATGTCCTGTCCCCATCTCAGCATGGCTTCCGTAAAGGCCACAGCACCTCGATGGCGCTTGCTGAGGTCACCACTAGAATCAGAATGGCAATTGACCAGGGCAAGTTGACTGGGGCTGTATTTGTGGACCTATCCAAAGCCTTTGACCATGTGGATCATCCCCTCCTCCTCTCCTCACTACAGACCCTTGGCTTTTCCCTCTGTTCCCTCGACTGGTTCACCAGCTACCTTGGGGGCAGGCAGCAACTCACCTGCTTCAATCGTACCCTCTCGCCCCTCCTACCTGTGAACAGTGGGGTACTGCAAGGATCTGTCCTTGGACCTATCCTGTTCTCCCTGTTCGTCAATGATTTACCCTCTGTTGCCACAGAAGGGCACCTATCCATGTATGCGGATGACCTGGTCCTATTAGCCTGCGCCCCTGATGGGACCAGCATCAATAACCAACTCAGCTCGGGCTTCTCTTGAATCAAGGTGTGGCTTGACGGGCACAAACTCACAGTCAACCTAAAGAAAACACAGGCCATGCTCTTTGGCTCCATGGCCAAAATCTCGTCTTGCACAACCCCCCTCAAAATCCAAGGGTCCTGCAACTCCCTCCTCCCTACAGTCAATTCTGCTAAGTACCTGGGAGTCACCCTAGACCCTCACCTTGACCTCACTGGACACATCAGAAGCATTTGCAATGCCACAAATGGCAAACTTGGCCTTGCTTATAGGGCCAAACACTGCCTTACACCGGCTGCCCGGCTGGCCATAGCCACGGGGATACTCCTTCCCACCTTCTATTATGGTCTCATTGCCTTTGCCTCTGCCCCTCCCTCTAGCCTAGCAAACTGGGACACCATGTACAACAACATCTGCTGCTTTGCACTTGCAGCACCCCGTCTCATGCACCGATGCATGCTCTATTCTCAACTGGAATGGCTCCCCCCGGAAAAACACTGGATCTACATTATGGGAAACTTCATTGACAACATAATCTGAATGTCCACTCCTGCCTCGCTTGCTCTCCCCCTGAAACATGTCTCCCCTGTCTACCACCTCAGGTCCTCCGCGTCCCAGACCCGCCAGGTCCCTAAGACCCACACTCTCGCAGGGGATCGGGCATTTATCACCTACGCACCCAAGCTGTGGAACTCCCTTCCTTCACATGTTTGTGCTTCCCCCTCCCATTCCACCTTCAAAACCTCCCTCAGGAGCTTCCTGAAATCTGCTGCGACCTGCCTGTGTGTCACCTAACGCCAAGCCCTACAGCCCACTAGCCTGCTGGTGTACCCCAGCTTGGCCCTGTTCCCCTCGCCACCCAGGTGATGCACTTTTACTAGTGGTTATGTTATATAGATACTAGTGGTTATGTTTTATATTTCTATCTCAACCCAGGGGAGGTCCTATACCACCACATTGTCTCTGGGCCTGTTTGTATACTTACTGTCCACTGTGTTTGATGATTTGTAATTTCCTTGGCTATATTTGCTGTTTTATCCCACTGTTGGAGCATGCTGCTCCTGGTTTGTAATGTCAACATTGTATTTCTCCTATGTATACCTTGTAATTCTCCCAGGTCGCACCTGAAAATAGGCACTGGTTGTCTAGTGTGCTTACCCGGTTACCAAAAGCAAATAAATAAATAAATAAATATGGGGCATAGTTAGAAAAAGCATGCATACCCAACTTTCAATTTAGTCTTAGGAGCAACTAATTTTAAGGAAGCATTTGAACGCAGTTCCCTGTTAGATGTTTTGAAAGCCAGCAAAGATAATAAAGGAGAAGATGAACCCAGAGACAGATTATTATGAATCAAACTATTTAAACTATACTGACAATATAAACCAGGGGGAAGCAAAGCTGATGAAGAATAAAGTGTACAATGATGGGTCCGGAATGGCACTTTCAAAACAAATCTACATATTGCATGAAAAGTAGTGGTTAATAATAATGACTCAGTCTTATCTAAATTTTGAAATATAAATTATAATTTAATATTGATAATAGCATGTTATTTGCTACAGCAAATCTAGCTTCTTTAGTCAACAAATTCTGCAATTTAAATAAAGCACCCCAACCTTTGACTGACAGTTCTACATATTGTGTTTATACATAAAGAATAGGATAAACTGGGATCCAAAAGTATCCCTAGATATCTAAACTGAAAAACTTGTTCAATTACAAAACTGCCCTGGTTTAGAATTTCAAGCATCTTACTTCTATTAAATCTTTGTTTAGAGCCAAACAGCATGCTCTTTGTTTTTTTAATATTCAATAGAAGAGAATGTTTTTTTAACCAATGATCAAGGGCCTGAAAGTCGGCAGTCAAATTGGCTTTTATTTTGTCCTCTGAGGTTGAGCTACTAAAGAGAATGATGTCATCAGTGTACATCAAAACATCAGTACGAGTTAAGTAAGAAGGCAGTTTATCAACAAATAAGGAGACTAGAAGAGGCCCCAGGATAGAACCCTGGGGCACTCCTACCTCCAACATTCTGCTCCCAGACATCACTCCCTGGTAGCACACCTGCAGAGGATGATCAGTTAGGTAACTATCGAGCCACTATAATGTAGAGTTACTGAGTCCAATATGCCCCAACCCCCGAGCAGCAGGCAATAATCTACAAGATCAAAGGCCATGGACAGGTCCATGAACACAGCACCGGTAAGCTTACCACCATCCATTACCCTACTGATGTGGTTCGTGAACCTGGCCAAGGCCGTCCCTGTACCATGATGTTTACGGAAGCCATGCTGCTCAGGGAATAGTGGAGTTGAGAAACTCAACCAATTGTTGGCTAACAATTTTTTCCAACATTTTTCCCAAAACAGGGAGTAAAGAAATGGGTCAATAGTTATCTAACTCAGTTGCCAAATGCCCCTTAAAAATAGGTTTCATGACTGTATTTTTCCACGGAGAAGGAAACTCTCTCATTATTAAGGATAAATTGAAAATATTGATTAACGGGACATAAATATAATCCACAGTTAATTTTAAAAACCTCAATTCAAGTTCCCCAATACCTGATCTTTTATTGGGAGACAGTTGCTTTAACAATTCCAGAACTTTCCTAGGTTTAATTAATCGAAAAGAAAAAAGGATAACTATACTATCAAAACAGGAAGAATCTAAACTGTGAGGTGGTGAAAAATCATTTTTAAAGGAAGTTCAGTTGGCAAATTTAGCCAAAAAAGCCTCAGTTATTTCAGCCAGGTCAGATGTAGATCTACCCTCTAAATTAAAGGAATCTGTATGATTCCTCACATTAGGGGCAGTTAAATCCTTATAGCAGATCAGAATTTCTTAGGATTATTTAAATTAGCCTGCTGTCGGACAAATGAAACCCTGACTTACTTAATCTCAGCTTGACCTTACATAAATTACATAACCGACAATAGTTATTAAAATCTGACTCTGATTTAGACCTTTTATAAAGGCTCCATGCTAAATCTCTTTCTTTCATAAGTTGAAACAAAGCAGGCATAATCTACTTGTTTACTGTACCTCTTACCCTACGACTTTTCAGAGGAAAAAACTTATTCTGTAAATCAACTAATATATTGGTGAAATAATCAACAGCCAAATTAGTCTCAGGGATGGCATACAAGTAAGACCAATCTATAGAATTTAACTCCTGAATAAGGTCTTTTTGAATAATAGAGGTAAATTCCCTAAATAATATAAATATTGTGGGGGGGGGGGTTGAACTCTACACATCCAGGTACAAAATACAGCAAGATGATCACTCAGCATGTCAGGAAGTGCACCTTTGTTTACGACCCTAGAAGACTTGTTAGCAAGAATCCTGTCTAAAATATTACGATTTGTACTTACTTGATCCATTCTAGTATAAGTACTGATTAGTTGTACAAGTCTAGCATTAGCTACAAGTTATTCAAATTTAGTATTATCATCAGGGGCCCAATTAATATTAAAATCCCCGAGGACCACTAGATCCCCAGTTTTACATTCGGAACCCAAAAATTCTAAAAGATCATTTAATACCTTTAAGGCCACCATAGGAGGATTGTAAACTGTACGTATCTTTAATTTATAACAGCCACCAAGTGACACATAAAACATGGTCCATTCACAATCGGTATTAAGACTACAGCTGGGCATAATTTCTGTTACTTGTAAACCCTCTTCATAATATATTAAAATTCCACTTCCTTTCTTTTTCCCTCTTCATTCTTTCCGTATGAGTTTATAACCATCAATCAGATAAAACTTGCTGTCAATTGATGGTTTTAACTAAGATTCAGTTAGGCACAAAATATCAGGATGATATTGATCCCAGAAGGCCTCAAGTTCACAAGTTCATGTTTCTTAGTTGTAATACTCCTAGCGTTCAAATGAATTATACGCAAACCCCTTTTTTTTTACCAAAATCACAAAAAGGGGAATCAGAGTTAATCAAAGGGCCTGGATTGGATTCAACATCACTAGACGAATCAAGGAGATGAAGAGACAGAGAAGCGAGAATCAGGAGAGACAGTTGTAATCTAAATGAGCTAACATAATATCCTATGTGAAATGGTTCTTTCTTTTTCAGAACACCTAAAAGCTTGAAATTGGAGGACATAGCAAAGGTGGAATTCACCAAACTGTTAGAAAACAGAAAATCAGTTTCAGAACCTGTGGCCATAAATCCTGAGCAGTCATGACTATTTGAATCAAAATTAAAATAGGCTAGACCACAGTCCAGCACTATAAACCCCAAGATAATACAATATAAAATACTCTTCATTTCGGTATTTAAAAAGAGGTAACAACCCCTATCAAACAACAGATACTAAGCAAAATAAAAATATTAAGTAAAATCTTACTACAATAAAATGAATTCAAGAATAAGTCCTAAACAGAGAGAAGTCAGAATTGGGACTGAGCGGCACTCGTGCCACTTACTCTTGCACCCAAGCACTCATGCCTTGGGCCAGCGCAAGCTTTTAAAGTGCTCAGCCATGCCCCTTCTTGCTCCCAACTGGCTGTTTGGCTTGCCACCAAGCCCCCCCAGGCAAACAACAGCAGGCAGCCGAAACTCAGGGTACAGGGGACAGAGTTCAAGTACGGAGACAGATGGAATTCACTGCTGAAGGCAAGGCAGCCATCGGTTGTAGTGCTGAAGAAAAGAGGCGAGCAGTCCACCAACAGGGGAAAGCAAGCAAATATCTTCCTCAGGCTGGTACGAGCATTTAAAGTGCTCAGCTCTATTAGTAGCACTTGATGTGATAACGTAAGTTGAGAGCTTAATTCTGTTTAATATATAATGCCATATTTCTTTCGAATCTGTTAATTTTGTCACTTTCTTGTACAGATTTTAAGGTTACTAAGATGCTTAACAGAGAACAATTACAGTACAATGTGATTTTATATATATATATATATATATATATATTTATACTTTTTGGCTAGTTAGTTAATGTATAATGTAACACATATATTTTATATATATATTTCATTTCTTAATCATATGTTTCTTAGATAGCCAATCAAAGCTGATATGATCCTTGTACCATATAAAAATTTAAGGATGTTCCACTTAGACCACACTCCCTGAGGAAGGCTAATGCCAAAACGCTGGGGCTGTAAGCACATGAGTGAATTAAATGGATTGTAACCAGCTGAAGGACTGCTACTTCTTTTGCTATGTTGGCAAATAAATAGTTGAACTATATGGACATTGACTGGTGTAATCCTTTTTGGCACATATAACTGGAGTGCACTTCAATCTTGGAGCCTATCAATAGAAGCTGCATGGCCCTTGTAAATGCAGACCATGTCTTAATGTCAGGCAGCAACTTTGATCAATTAGTAGCTCCAAATATATGTTGCTTGATGGGTCATTTGGGTCATCTGACAGCCTGTCAGACATTTTTATAGAGGTGTAGGGTTTCACATTTGATGGCTTGTCGGGCTGCAGGATCAGAAAAGAAGTGGCAGGAATGCTGACAGCAGAGTCACTATGATATCTGGTTTGCTGCAGCTGGGTTCTCTTTCCAGGAATTTTTTTTTCTTCTTCATCAGTTAGCATGGTGAAGAAGTAGACTTTCTTACTAGAAAGTTCTGTAGCAAGCTGCTATTCATCAAGATCCCTCTGTTCGTTCATGGTAGTCATAATGTAAGGTAACAAAACCTGACTGATAGTCTTAGTCTTCACATTGTCATTGCTCCCCCCCACAAAGTTTGCTGTCAGGAAGGGAGGATGACTCCTATGCCAGTGTTCCACCATCAATCATTACTCTGGGTTCTGACATCACTCCCCCAGAAAGTGAACAGCTCCCCCTGTGGAAGATTAGAGGACGTTTTTATTATAACAATGAAGTATCATACAAGAAAACAAAAGAAATTAAACATACAGTATGCGTCATCCAAAATCAAAATAAGGTTTGTGCACAAAAAATAACCTTTAAAGGAAAAAAAAACATAGTTCAGTGAAACAGAAAATGTCAACATAAATTTAAAAGGAAAAATAACATAGAGAGGAAATCAATGGAAAAGAAAAAGCCAAATATGCTCTGAAAAGTCAGATCTTAGCGTTTATAACCATTTAATATGCCCCAGTATTTACTTAAAGTTGTAGAGTGTAAGACATTAAATTCTGAATCATAAATCATTCTGATGCTGTATTCAGATAATCAGGTAACAGCTACAGTGTACTAAATTTGTTGTTGAAGGAGCAGTTTACATGTGGCCTATGAGAGAAAAAACATTTCATAAAAGTGAAAACTATTCTTAATGTGCTTTTTTCAAAGCTCTCTTGAACAGTTGAGAAAATGTCCTTGAACTATCTGTTTATAGGCAGGATTTGTCTATCTGATGAGTAAGTGGTGAAGTCCATAAAACAACTTTAAAGGGATAGTCTTTTAGTAGATATTCAAAAGTCTCAAAGTAGATTACATATACACTCTCTATGGCAAAATCTTTAATGTAAACATTTGTTTGTTTGTTTTATTTCTTTGTTTGTTTTATTTATACTGACAAGACCATGGACCAAATGACCCATTTTCATGGGCGACCAGTACATAAATAACAACAGTACAATACAACATGTAGACAAAAGTACAAAAGTATAAAAATACATTTCAAACATGTATAATCATTCATAGACTGATTATACACAACAATTACATTTACACTTAGCAAAAATATACTCTTTCAGCTTGTGTCTAATGGATGAAAATGAGACATTAATACAGTCAAAGGCTGATTGCAGTGAATTAAAAAAGAAAGGAAGAAAATAAAATATTGTCTTCTGCCCCATTGAAGTGCACATTCTTGGGATGGAAAAAGAATATGAAACTGATGACTGACTCATAGCAGATGTATTCTGCTTCTTAAATATTGATAATAGAGACATAAGCACCTTATTAAGTGTCACTTTTTTAGCTAATAAACCTAACTGAAATTTGTATCTTCCTTCTGAAGAAAGCCAACCCTCTTGTTCAAGCAGGTTGCAATGATGTGTCCTAGGTGATGATTAAGTAGTGAACCTGGCAATTGAGTTGAAGAGTATTTAACTTTAGATCGCATACCCTCTCCTGCAGAAAAATAAAACAACAACCCATAGTCAATTAAAGGCAATAAAAAGCTTTGAGCCAATGAATGTTGAGTAGAAATAGTCAAAAGAAATGATAGTTTATACAATGCCGTAAGTCTCTGATGTATTACCTTTGTCATGTTGAGAATTTGTGGCTCATAGGTTTAACCCTCATCAATTAATAGGTCTAAATATTTAAATTGTTTAACTTTTTCAATGTTTGTTCCTGTAATGATACGAATAGATGATGCAAGATCTGAATTCTGTATTTTCTTGAGTTTACAAACACCATCAACTTGGGTTTTTCCCTGTTAAGAACCAACCCATGTCTTTTAAACCAATTCTGAACCTCTAAAAATACATCTGGTAAGTTATTCTGAATCTCTTCAAAAAGAGACCCACTCGTGAGGATCACTGCATCATCCGCACACAAGAGGTAGAGTGTTAAGAAAAAGGCTAAACAAAAGGGGGCCCAAAATAAAGCCTTGTGGAACACCCAGGGCAACACAGTAGGAGAAGAAAGTTGTCCATTAATTTTTGTTTCTTGAGTGAGATTGCTTAAATAACTCCTAAACCAATCTTTAACCTCCATAGATATCCTTAAGTTTGTAAATGTGGAAAGTAAAAGACCATGGTTAACCAGATCAAAAGCCTCGGTGAGGTCAGTGAACATGGCCCCAGAATAAAACCTTATATCAAGTGCCATACGAACCATGCTCATGAACCTCACCAAGGCAGTTGTAGTACTGTGCCCAGGCCTAAAGCCATGCTGTACTGATGTAAGTATATTTTTTTTGGACATGTACTCCATGATTTGGTCAAAAATAATTCTCTCCAGAACCTTTGAAAGTGGGGCCAGTAAAGAAATGGGGTGATGGTTGGTTTTATCTGTAATGTCTCCAGCTTTAAGGATAGGGACAAGAATATAATTTTTCCAGATCTTGGGAAAATTAGACAAATTAAGGGATAAATTAGGGACAGCAGAAAGAGGAAAACAGAAGATCAGCAGTGGTCCGCACAAGTCGACAATCTATTCCATCCTTACCTACAGATGGGTGAGGGTTCATTTCCAGGAGATATTTTAATACATCATCTAGAGTTAAAATTCGAAAGTAAAACTTTGGTAAAGCCAAATCCAATTCCTGTTGAGGTATGCCAGATTGCTCAGGCAGATCCCCAAGAGAATACACAGAGCAATCAGTGAATCATTTATGTTTCATATTGTCACAAAGTCCTGACTTAGTTTTTTATTTTATTTATTTATTGAAATGTTTCACCAGGAAGGCACACTGAGCAACAAGTTGCTCATCTCCTGGTGCAACCTGGGGAGAAGGGGTACAATAGGAATGAGACATTAAACATTCAATTTACAAGATCAACTATAGCATACAGTTGTAAGGCAGGTGTTACAAAAAGTGTTACAACAGTGTTGATCATAACATGTAGAAAGACTTACATGACTGTATAATCAAAACATATCCCACACTCTAGCTGGAATTTGTTTATCTACAAGTTGCCCACCCCAAAATTAATAAATCATGAGACTGACTTCCCAAAAAGTGTAGGACGAAGTAAAGTTTCTCTCCAAAATGCTTAAATAGAGGAATATCCTAGACTCTGACTGTATTTTATTAAAATACACTTTTGATTGTCTGTGTTTGTCTACCAAAACTTTACTTCAATATTGTAACAAACTAATTAGGGACTTATTTCTGGAAATTCTAACCTATTTGCTTATGACTGATGCAAGCCAGGTCGAAATCCAGATTGACCAAATGTTTGGAGAACTACTTACATAAGAACCTATATTCAATTTTATGAAAACAGAGTAGTAGAACACTAAGGGATTAATAAAATCTAGCCCGCTGTATGCTATACAGAGATACATCAAGTTTCTTTTTATTGGGTTGAGTCTGATGCCCCACAATAATTCGAAAAGAAGGCTAAAGATTTTAGCTTCCATAGATCTTGGGGGGGGGGGGGGCATATACTATACTTAGCAAGGCAAATATTGGCAGGAGAAAAATGTTAGAACTAAGTACTATTTTATGTTTTAATTGCTGCCAGACTTTCTGTCTAACTACCTTTTGTTTTCCCTCATTCAGTGCCTTCTGTCAGTTTTCAGTAGTCATATCCCCTTTTCCAAATTTCAGTCCCAACACAGGAACCGAGTCATTGGAAACATTTATGCCAGCAATTTCCATCATGTGTCCCCAATTCTCACCTAGCTGCACACCAACATGTTTGGATACATTAAACCACAGAATTCTGAGATGTGTAAGAAAGTGTCTACTACCTTACGACTGGAGTACAAATCTGCAACATAAATGCAAACATCATCCACATATGCAGATAGGTTTGCTTCTAGGCTCCCTGAAAGTGGTCTCTGAAAGAATCTTGTCATATTTATCCCCAGAGCAGGGTCCAAACAGAACACATGTAGTAAAAGGCTCAGTGGGCTCCCTGCTGCCCTCCCACAGGACAGGACCACTCTGGACTTCAAATTACTATTTACATTGGGAAGCACGGTCATGGAGTTATATAAGGTCTGAAGCCAGAATATAAAAGGGGGTCCCATAGTGTTTTAGAAGCTGGAATTAAGAGCACCAGGATGGTATTCTGAGGTCCTGGGTTCAAATCCCCATGGATCACATTATTACTTTCTCACTTCAATGTGTGATTTAGAACCTGAAATAGAAATGTAGATGATATTCTGTTGAATGCTTTGGCCTGGTCCATGCTGAGCAAGACACCCTTCAAATCATTTGTATTAACTTTATCCACTATCTACCTGGTTGAAAGTAAGTTGCCACTTATATGGCTACAGGGGAAATGTCTCATATATGGGGTAATAGTATGTGCTGCTATTGTAGTAAATCTGCTACTAAGAATTTTCATAAAGACTTTCTAATCTGTATTGAGTAGACATGTACTATAGGTCTCCAGTTACCAATCAGTTCTGCATCACCCTTTAGTTTATAAAGAAAAATCATAATAGCCAAGCCAAAATTTTCACTGAAATCATTTTGTTGTAGCCAAAAATTAAAAACAGTAGCTGATAAAAGGGGCCAACTGATCTGAAAATAGTTCATATAATACAAATGTTAACCCATCTCTACCAGGCGCAATCCTATTATTCAGGGTACATACTGCATTCTTTATTTCCTGGATGCTAACAGGTTTAACTAGATCAGGGACTTCAGTATCCTGGAAAAAAATCTTGATATTTCTACCTCTGTTTTTCTGGTGTGCCAGTCTAAGGATAATGAACATATATGATCAGTTACCACACCTATAATGTCCACTAATTTAGAGAAGGGAATCCCCCATTATTTTGTAAAGCTGTAAAAACCCTGGGCTAGATTCTAGAAAAGTTACGCCTGGCATAACAGCACTTGTGCCAAGTAGAATGGTGCAAGTAGAAACTCACACCAGCAGTTGTGACTTGCACTATTCTACAAAGTGGCCTGCGACATGTCGCAGGCCGCTTGCGCCGAACAGCAGTTATGCCGGCAGTTGCCCCATAAACCCCCTGCGACATGGTGCTAGGGGGTTTATGACAGCAGTTGCACCCCATTCCAGAAGGGTAGCAACAAAGACCCCAATGTCAGGATTCCCCCGGAGGAGAACCGGCATTGTAAGTTACACCTGCAATTAACTGATGTTTATTTATTTATTTATTAAATTTTGGTGACCGGGTAGGCCCACTGAGCCCTGAAGGTCCCTTTTTCAGGGGCGACCCGGGATAGAGATGTAACTTACATTTGTCCTCCGAGGGTTCTGTAGAACCCAGTCCATGTGCCCCCCATGCCCTGACCACCCCCGTTGCCCCAATGGGCGCCACAGAACCAGCTCTAGACTTGGGGCATGATCTCTCATTCCCCTACTGTATGCGCCCATACAGTAAGTGCCCCTGAGGCTACCCACCCCTGCCCCCAACTCCCTATGCAATACTTGTCCTGTAGGGCTGCCACACCCCAGCCACCAAATCCTCCATTGTAAGTGCCCCACGAGGCGGCTGTCATCCCCACCAGTGCCCGACCCAGGTTGCACTGCAAATGCAGCAAAATCCTGCCCGGTAGTCTGGTGGCCCCCACCCAGCCATCCAGCCCACCCAGCCACCACCAATCCCCAGACAGCGACTGGCACAGCCCACCTCTCACCACCATGGCCGGCTGCCAACTGAGTTCCAGTATGAGTAGGAACTGCAGAGCGCACTCAGAAATTAATTCTGAGCATGTCTTTCAGTATGCGCTCATACTGAACTCGATGGCTGGCCATGGTAAGGTGTGCCAGCGCGCCAGCTGGGCGGGGTGGGGGTGCTGGGTCAGGCTTAGCATGGCTGGTGGGGGGCACTAGACTACCAGGTCAGGATTTTGCTGCATTTAGGTGGGCAACTGGGGTCAGGCATGGGTGGGGGATGACAGCGCCTGTCTCTGGGGGCATTTTACAATGGGGGCTTCGAGGGGCTGGGGGTGTGGGCAGCCCTGCAGGGCATGTCTATGGGGGCTTCTGAGGCCACATGGTGTGGACAGCCCTGCGGGGCTCATATTTGAGGTTTCAGGGGCCAGTTGATGTGGCCAGCCCTGTGGGGCACATACTGGAGGCTTGGGGGGGCAGGTGGTGTGGGCCGCCCTGCAGGGCGGCTATTGTGGCTTGCTGGGCAGGGGGTGCAATTGCGACCTGCGGCAGTGGGTTGCGACATGCAGGCCAGGTAAGCCCTCTGTGCAGCATACCTAGCCACATGTCACAAGTTGCAGGACTTTGCTGCAGAGACCCTGCCCCTTCTAGAATAGGGCGCAGGGTCAATGTCATAGTTGCAGGCGAACGTAACTTGTGCCACCCTTCTAGAATAGGGCCCCCTCTTTTTAACTCTGTCCTTGCCACATTCAAAAATGTTGCCTGTAGAAAAATTTCCCTGGTTTCCATATCAGTGTTCCATAGCAAGAGAAAAAAGCCTTTTCACTTGTAATTTTATCTTTTCAAACAACATGAAATCTTGCTGTATTCTGACATACTGCAGTTAGCCCCAGCACTTGAACTGCTCCAGAGAGGAAAGAGATAAATTCTATGCAGCTCGGTCCAAACCTCTGTCTGCTCCACTTTGAAGTGTAATTGTCAGATTCTTTACTCCGCCTAACTGAACAGTCGCTCCAGAGATTTCTCCTCTGCTCTCAGTTCTTGGTTAGTTAAAGTCGTCAGTTTACCGATAAGTACTTTGTTTTATCAGTTCAAATCCCTGTCTGTGGAACAGTAGGTACGTACGTAGTGGACTTTAGTAAGAAACTTGTGGAAATTGTAAAACTTGCTATTTCCGAACCGGTTGCTTTGTAGAGTGTATCTGATTTAAATTTCTCCCTAAAAAGCTATTGTGGTACCGGTCCTTATTGATTTAAAAAAAAACAACATGTTTTTGCAGTTTTTTCAAATACCCGTGACACGGTTGGAAACCGATAAGGGTGTCTTGCCTGGCTGAAGCCGAGTAAAGGCTAAGTTTTTCATTTAGGATGGCCACGTCTGAGAAACCCAGAAAGAAAATCGGGCCCACTGGGTTTCAACACTGCCGTGTGTGTAGGGAGTCCTTTGCAAAGGCTGATCCCCACACCACTTGTGTTTATTGTCTGGGGTTTGACCATCTCAAATCAGACTGCCAAATTTGCAAGAATTTCTCTAAAACCACCCTGAACAAAGGTTTGGGCAGGCTTAGGAAAAGGGACGCTGAGAAGTCCGCTGACCCGGATGGCCAGCCCGATTCAGTTCTGACCAAACCAGAAGGAGTGCCATCTGACCAGGGCGAGACTCCTTCAGACAAAAGGAGAGCCGATTCTGAGGGATCAGTCCCATCCAAGAGAAAAAGAAAAGACAAATTGTCTGGTTCGGATCCAGAACCGCATCATCTGACTGCTGAGGAAATTGCCAGAGTGATTCACATAGTGGAATCGCTTCATCCGGTTCCGATCGATCCGGTGCCTTCTGGCAGGCGTTCGGCTTGGTCGGTTCCTCCGGTTCAGGAATATGCCCCTGAAGATTTTTATGAACCGGATCTGGAGAGGGACGGCGATTTTGATGATGATGAAGGTGATGATGATGATGGAATAGAAGGCCTGGATGAGCCCATAGAACCAGACATCTCCCCAGACAGGCCTTCTGATGTATCCCCTCCTAGGCTTTCTGAGTCCCCTTCCCACTTTATGTTTTACAGAAAAGTGGCAGATACCCTCCAGCTCCCTATGGAGGAAGCTGTTGAGGAGCAAGAGGAGCCTGACTTTGTGGAGATGATGGATATCCCAGAGTCTAAGAGGTTGTCTGTTCCCCTTCACAAATCTTTTGAGAAACAGACACAAACACTATTAAAAACTCCAAATTTGGCCAGCTCGGTGGCACTGAGGGTTGAGGCACTGGACACAACGCCTCGCACCATGCTGGCGACCGGGGTTTGGAACGAGCCTGGGATACCAGTGGTCGGCCAGGGAGGAGAAGAATGAAGCACCAAATGGCTGCTCTTCTTCTCCGGGGGGGGGTTCGCTGCAAGCTCCCATCGCTATACCACCATCTAGGGAGGCCTGGTGGGTAGGTGCGGTAGTGGAGCAGCAGCATGGGCATTGGGCAGATGTTGGCAGGTGGCAGAGCCTTCCATCTCATTGGCCCCCACTGCACGCTGACATCTAGGGAGAACAAGGGAGAAACCCCTCGGTCTCTCCCAGGCGACGACACCTCCCTGCTTGTCTCGGGCTCGCAACGGCAGACCCCGCTGTACAGGATCCGCATCTCAGCATATTGGCTTTGGGGAGGTGAGTATGGGGGAGTGCCTCCTCACCCCGTCCGGGGGGTTATCCAGGTGCCTTGGTTACTGTGTGGATCCGTGGTACTCTAGGGGAAGATCGCGGCGAGGCCAGGGAGACCAGTTTAGAGGATGTCTGAGAGAGGGGAGAGACGAGGTAGTCAGGAGAATAAATACTAGGTTAAAAAAATAAGAAACTCCAAATTCATTACCTCCTGTGGACAGACAGATGGACAAGAGGTACATGCTGCCAGGCTCAGGTATGAAGCACTTGTACCAGCAATGCAGCCACGTTGGGGTCGTGCAGGCTGCTGCCTGTGATAAGGCTAACATACCCTTGGCTTCACATCGGCCAGAGAAAGACTCCAGGAAGCTGGATGCCATGTCAAAGAAGGAGTACTTGGAGCCCATTACATGGCCTATACAGTCAGGTACCAGAAGTCCAGGTGGGACACTGTTCTGGAACTGGCTAAACAGGCCTCCCCCCAGCTTGCCAAGGAGCTGGAGGAGGTGGCTGCTAATGGGATTGAGGCATCAAAAATTCAATTTCATGCTGCGGTGTACTCTAATGATGTGTCATCAAAAGTCATGGCTACATCTGTGGCTCTTTGGAGACTAGCTTGGCTCAGATGTACTAGCCTATCACAGGATACCCAGGCTAAGGCTATGGATTTCCCTGTGGTTAATAATTCTCTGTTTGGGGAGCAGACAGAGAATTATATGAAAAAGATGGATGAGTACAGGACCACCTGTAGGAGTGCACAGGCCAAGGAAAGGCAGTCAACTCCTCAGAGGCAGCAAGCTAGGGGCAGGGGCAGGCCTTTTCATAGGCCTTTCTACCAAACACAGGCCTCCTCTCCTTTATCCCAGAGGGTGTTTTTCAGAGGGAGAGGCAGAAGGGGGATGAGCAGGGCTGCATCCACCTCTCAGCCTAAGGCTCCTGCCAAGCAGACACCCTGATGTGTCAGCCCGGGTTGACTCCCCCATTCCGGTAGGAGGAAGACTGGTTTACTACTTCCAGGACTGGAAGTTTGTTACCTCAGACAAGTGGGTCCTGGAGGTAGTAAGCCAGGGACTGGTTCTCAGCTTCAAAAAGTTTCCAAAGTTGAGAGCCAGATCTTTTCCACCTACAAACATCTCCGAAACCATTGCCCTAGAGACAGAGGTTTCATCTCTTCTGGCCTTAAGGGCCATAGAGAGAGTTCCTACAATCCATAGGGGCAAAGGTCTGTACTCCAGGTACTTCCTTACCCACAAGAAAACAGGGGAGTGGCAGCCCATCCTAGACTTAAGATACCTGAACAAGCATTTATTAATACCAAAGTTCAAAATGGTGACTCTGGGAATAATTCTTCCCTCTCTAAGGCCAGGAGACTGGCTAGCCTCCCTGGACCTAAAGGATGCCTACTTTCACATTCCCATCAGGTGCTTCCACAGAAAATACCTCCGGTTCGAACTGCCTTCAGGCCATTACCAGTTCAAAGCAATGCCCTTCAGCCTAACATCAGCTCCAAGGGTGTTCACAAAATGCCTGGCAGTAGTAGTGGCTTGCCTAAGGAGAAAAAATATCTCCATATTCCCGTACCTGAACGATTGGCTCATAGTGGGCCAGTCTCCAGACCAAGTCAAGTCAGATCTAAAAGTGACCCAGCAAGTGCTCACTTCACTAGGGTTCCTTCTCAGTCTTCCCAAGTCAGTTCTTGAGCCAGTACAACTGTTGACTTTCATGGGGTGGAGCTAGACACTGTCAAAGCAAGTGCATTTCTTCCCTTGGTAACAGTGAAGGCCATCATCGAGCTGGCCTCTTGCTTCCACCCTCTGGTCTCTTGACCAGCAAGACACTTTCTTCAGTTGCTGGGCCACATGGCAGCTTTCACTGCAGTGGTCCAGGGGTCCAGATTTCAGATGAGAAACATTCAGTTTCATCTGAGAGCTTTTTGGTCTCAGAAAAAAGATCCTTTGACCAAACTGATTCCAGTGACTCAGACTCTGATCCAGGCTCTTCAATAGTGGCAGGATCAGGACAATCTCAGGCAAGGGTCCCATTCATTTCTCAGTCTCATTCTGTGGTCCTAACCATAGACACCTCTCTCCTGGGTTGGGGAGCTCACTTGGACGCTCTCACAGCCCAGGGAGTGTGGTCCACTCAGGAGTCTCTTCTCCACATCAACCTTTTGGAGCTCAGGGTGGTTTACCTGGCTCTACAGGCTTTCTCACAATCAGTAAAGAACAAGGTGGTTCAAGTCAGAACAGACAACACCACCACCAAGTGGTACATCAATAAGCAGAAGGGCACTCGGTCTACGGCCTTGTGCATGGAAGCCATGAAAATATGGTCCCTGGCTTACTCCCTACAGACCTCTCTGGTAGTAGTCCACCTCCCAGGAAAGGACAATGCATTAGCAGATGCATTGAGCAGGATTTCCCAGGGCCATCACAAATGGTCCCTGGATCCCCTAGTGTTTAAAAGTAATTTTTTCAAGATGGGGCACTCCAGAGATAGATCTCTTTGCAGCCCCAGACAATCACTAACTTCCTCTATTTTGTTGCAGACCCCCAGTCTTGGGTTCAGTCACTCTGGATGCTCTGATTCTGAACTGGGAGGGGAAATTTCTGTATGCCTTCCCTCCTTTTCCTCTGCTGTTCAAGGTCCTGGTCAAGGTAAGGTCACAATCTTGCAAAGTGATCCTGATTGCTCCAGATTGGGCCAGGCAGTCTTGGTATCCCCTGTTGCTGTCCCTAGCAGTCCATCTACCTTTGTCTCTTCCCAGGAATCACAGTCTGTTAACCTCCTCTCAGGGGAGGATTTGGTATCCCAACCTTAGGTCTCTCAATCTCAAGGCATGGCTCTTGAAGAGTTAGATTATTAAGTTTGCATCTGTCTCAAGGGATTCTGGACATTCTCAAAGCCTCTTGAAAGCCTGCCATCAGGAAGACTTATAACTCTAAATGGAAGAGATTCAGCATCTGGTGTTCCAAAAAGCAACTATCCCCAGACACTGCTGAATTGTCTACAGTTCTGGATTATATGGTTCACCTCAATGGCCTAGGCCTCAGACCAGCTACCCTCAAAGTACATTTGTCAGCTGTTTCTGCTTTTCTGTCAGTGAGAAGGCTTCCTCTCTGGCATCTCATCCTGTTTTCTGTAAATTTTTCAAGGGATTGCTTCATACCAATCCTCCCTTTAGGGATGCTACCCCTGACTGGGATCTTAATGTTTGCATTGCACAGCTCATGCAACCTCCTTTTGAACCCTTGTCTTCAGCAGAACTTAAGTACTTGACTTGGAAGACTGTGTTCCTGGTAGCTATTACCTAGGCTAGACGTATCAGTGAGTTGCAAGCTCTGTCAGTGGAGCCTGATTTTATCTCATTCCATAGAGATAAGGTGGTCCTTAGAACCAATAGGAGGTTCTTACCTAAAGTGGTTTCAGATTTTCATTTGAACCAATCCATGTCTCTCCCTGTATTCTTCACTGATCATTCTTCTTCTGGAGAAAGAAGATTACACAGTTTGGATGTTAAAAGTGCCCTTAGTTACTACATTGAGCGTACTAAGGCACACAGGTTTGATTCCCTCCAGTTGTTCCTCACTTATGGGGAAGTGGGTAAGGGCAAACCTGCCACTAAGAGAACTATTGCCATGTGGATTATCTCTTGTATACAATTCTGCTATCAGAAGCTAGGCAAACTACCACCCTCAGTCCTGAGGGCTTATTCGACTAGAGCTACAGCTGCTTCCCTGGCTGCTGCCAGAGATATTCCTTTACTAGAGATATGCAAATCAGCCACCTGGAAAACAGTCCATACATTCACCAAGCATTTCTCTCTGGATATCCAGGCTAGGAGTGATGCTAGGTTTGGTATATCAGTACTGCAGAGCCTATTCCCAAGATAGGTTAGAATCCCTCCTCCATGGAGGTACTGCTTGGTAATCTGCAGTATGTCAGAATACGGCAAGACTTTATGTTGTTTCAAGAAAAATTACTCACCTTAGTAATTGTGTTTCTTCTAATGGAGTCTTGCTGTATTCTGACCTCCCTTCCTGCCTCCCCTCTCAGAACCTGTTATTGGGAAGTGGGCTGGCAGGTGCAGTGTTGCACCCAAGGGGTGCATTTGGGCACTCTCTCTTTTAAGAGTGGGGGAGTGGGTTATGTTTCTTTATTTCAGTAGTCATAAGTTGTTCACTACCTGGTTTTTGATTTTGGGTTTCTTGACTTGAGTTTTTTGGGGGATCCAAAATATTTGATTGCCATTTGGCTAGTAAAAGTCTACAGTTTCCACATAGTGGGTTAGTTAGTTAGTACTGGTTTATAAAGAATCTGACAGTTACACTTCAAAGTGCAGCAGACAGAGGTTTGAACCAAGCTTGAGTTTAACATTCTATGCTCTGCATAGAATTTAACTCTTTTCTCTCCGGAGCAGTTCAAGTGCTGGGGCTAACTGCAATATGTCAGAATACAGCAAGACTCCATTAGAAGAAACACAATTACTAAGGTGAGTAATTTTTTCTTTGATCTGATCCTGACAGGATGCCTGTGATGCATGTGTCTGAAATATGAACCAAAATAAGTACTTCCTTAGGTCTAAATACTTCAAATAATCAGACAGTTTCATTTTCAAAACAGCCCTTTGCAATGCATCTTTCACCTTTGTTCTGTGTCCTACCACCATTCCTCTAGATCATCACCAATACAAAGAATGGATTCTCTGGTAAAAAAAAGATTCCCTAAAGCTATTTGTATGCCAGCCTCTAATATTCGGGTATTATCAGCCTACAAATGGTTTTACCTATGGAAATGCCTTCAGGAGATCATAAAAAAAAATCCCAGCAATAACTGGTCAGATGTCACAACCGCTAACAATTCCACCCTGTATACAGTTACTGTGACTGAGGAAAAAAGGAAAACAGTCCTAGCAGTCAAAGTATTTTTAAAGAAGGTGAGCATCCCAAAGGAATATACCGACTGGTACAAATCTTTCAACCCAGCATCAGAGCACATTTTAATGAAGTGATTTGAATTACAGAATATTTTTTTAAGTTCTGGCTCCTTTGTCATCAGAGAACATCACACAGTTAACCCCCCCCCCCAAAAAAAAAGATCCTTCTGACAGTATAATAAAACGGTTGGATCATCTTAAAAGCTCGACCACTGTTTTTTTTTCCCCGTGGAGACCATAACGATTAATGATCCGGAAACGTTTTCCCTCAAACAAAATCCACCAAGAAAGTATGACCAGAGGTAACGTCCAGGATTCTAGAAATATTAAAGCCATGACCTCTAAATAGGAGATCTACCCAATTACAATGGTTCTCCCCATAGGACCAATAAGAAGAGCCCCAAATCCAGTTTTTCTTAGCCTGATTAATTTTAGACAATGATTTTATCCTGATATCTTGGACCAGAAAAATAACATAGGGTAGGGCCTTTAATAGCAAAAAGTTATCAGTGTGCATTTGGAATTTTTAAGACTGTTAGTATTAAAGGAGACGATCCCCAAAGAGGTCATGAGGGTCATGTTGAAGATGAAAACACCAAACAGAGCTAGAGTTAATCAATTCAGACAGTGCCTTTTGGAACTTTGTCTTCCTTGTTCTAGTCCTAGTTTTTCTGGAGGAGTCTTCTTCTGCCTCAGATGAAATACCCAGCTGTGACGAAACAGTGAATGAAAATTCCAAGCTGGAATCTTCTGAAGATTTGGTCTCAGAGAGGACTTCGTATTTGATAGCCAGCACCACATCAGAGGAGTATGAGCCCCTCCTACCCACTGTATGTTTAGGGGGAAGAGGCCACAGATATCACCTAGTGACCACTGTCATTGGTGCAGGTGGTAGCATCATGTCCTCTTCTGTCTCCAAAACCTGATAACTGACCATAGCATTGGCAATGTTCTCTACAGCATCAGGAGTGGTGACAGGATCCAGTGTTGTATTGTCCTTAATACTAGCAGTATCAGTAGCCTCAACTGGTGGGTCAGGCACTAGGAAATTCTCAGGATTTCTGGAACAATCTCTATTACTTGATCCTGTTCTACTGTATATATGGTAGTGGTAGTGAACCATCAGCACCTAACAGCTACTATGGGAGAGTAGTGAGCCATCTCTTGGGGAGGTCACAAGAACCTTTTTGTGGGTTCACTCCCAGCAGTAGAAAGGAAATAGAAGTTAGTCTGTATTCAGAGCAAACTGTAAGTCAACCTTGTTAAATTGAAATGCTCTTTCTGTGTGGAAAGGTCCTAGGCAGTTCAAATAGAAAGCCCTGTCAAGTAGCTGAATGAATGGACATTAGGTAGGAGAGGGACTGGTAAGGGTTGGGGTCGATAAGTCCCCAGTCATGAGACTAGACATAGGAGTCTGTTTTTATTCCACTAGGGCTATCAGTGTGATGTCAAAGTGAGGCACACATGGCTGGACCAATCATTCTTTATGCACTTAGTGGTGATACCATATGCTGATACGCTTTTCTATTTATTGTCCTGTCCTAGCCTCCCCCAGGTTCAAACAACATGAAGTCTTGCTGTATTCTGACAATATGCAGTTAGCCCCAGCACTTGAACTTCTCCGGAAATGAAAGAGTTAACTCTATGCTAAGAGCATAGAACGTCGAGCTCATGCTCGGTTCAAACCTCTGTCTGCTGCACTTTCAAGTGTAACCGTCAGATTCTTTACTACGTCTAACTGAACAGTCACTCTGGAGTTTCTCCTGTCACTTTCGGTTCACATTGGTGAAAATCGTCGGTTTAATCTGAAACTTTTTTACTTTTTCCTCAGTTCAGATCCCTGTCTGTGGTACAGTAAGTAGTAGAGGTAATGGACTGTAGTGAATTCTGTGGAAATTGTAAATCTTAAAAATTGTTATGGTTGGTTCAGCTGAACCGATCATTCTTTGATTCTGTGGTGATTCCGGTGCTTATCGGTTCCAAAAAAACCATGGTTAACATTTTTTTCCAATACCCATGACACGGTTAGGAACCGATAAGTTTGTCTTACCTGGCCTGAAGCCATGTAAAGGGTAAGTTTTCTTTTTACTGTGGCCATGTCTGAGAAACCCAAAAGAAAAACCGGGCCCACTGGGTTTCAGCACTGTAGTGTGTGTGGGGAGGCCTTTGCTAAGGCTGATCCCCACACCACCTGTGTTTATTGCCTGGGGTTTGACCACCTTGATTCAGACTGCCAAATATGCAAAAATTTCCCTAAGGCCACCCTAGATAAAAGATTGGGCAGGCTTAGGGAGAAAGAAGCCAAGAAGTCCGCTAACCCGGATGGCCAGCCCAGTTCAGTTCCGACCGAACCTGAGAGAGTGCCCTCTTACCATGGCCAGACTTCCTCGGGCAAGAGGAGAGCCGACCCTGAGGGGTTGTTTCCTGCAAAAAAGAAAAAAAAGGAAAAGTCGGCCGGTTCGGATCCAGATCCCCACCATCCAACCGCCGAGGAAATTGCCAGGGTGATTAGTATTGTGGAATCGCTCCGTTCGGTTCCGACCGATCCGGCACCTCTTGGTAGGCGCTCGGTTTGGTCAGTTCCCCCAGTTTCCGATTATTCTTTGGAAGAATATTATGAGCTGAAATGGGAGGGGGAAGAAGAGTTTGATGATGATGAGGATGAGGACGGTGGGGAAGGTCTGGTTGAGCCCACTGAACCAGACATCTCCCCAGACAGACCTTCAGGAGTTTCCCCTCCTAGGCTTTCTGAGTCCCCTTCCCGCTTTATGTTTTACACGAAAGTGGACGATGCCCTCCAGCTCCTTGGGGATGAAGCTGTTGAGGAGCAGGAGGAGCCTGATTTTGTAGAAATTATGGACATCCCAGAGTCCACGAGACTGTCTATTCCCTTGCACAAATCTTTTGGGAAACAGACTCACAAGCTCCTGAAAACTCTAAATTCATTGCCTCCAGTGGACAAACGAATGGACAGGAGGTACATGTTGTCAGGCTCAGCTACAGAGTTCCTGTACCAGCATTGCAGCCGTGTTGGGGTAGTGCAGGCTGCAGCCTGTGACAAGGCTAGCATACCCTTGGCTTCGCACCCCCCAGATAAGGACTCTAGGAAGATAGAGGCCATGGCTAAGAAGCAGTACCTGGCATCTTCTCTGGGACTCAGACAGGCTAACTATATGGCCTATGCAGCTAGATACCAAAAGTCCAGGTGGGAGTCTGTTTTGGACCTGGCTGAGCAGGCTTCCCCCCAGCTAGCCAAAGAGCTGGAGGAGGTGGCTGCTGATGGGATAGAGGCATCTAAGGTACAGTTTCATGCTGCTGTGTACTCCAATGATATTTCATCGTGAGTCATGGCTACATCTGTGGCTCTTTGGAGGATGGCTTGGCTCAGATGTACTAGTCTCTCGCAGGATACCCAGGCTAAGGCCATGGATTTCCCTGTTGAAGGTAATTCTCTGTTTGGGGAGCAGACAGAGAACTACATGAAAAAGATGGACAAGTACAGAACCACCTATAGGAGTGCTCAAGCCAAGGAAAGGCAGTCAACTCCTCAGAGGCAGCAGGCTAGGGGCAGGAGAAGGCCTTTTCACAGGCCTTTCTACCAGGCACAGGCCTCCTCTTCTTTTTCCCAGAGGGGGTTCTTTAGAGGGAGAGGTAGGAGGCAAATGAGCAGGGCTGCATCCACCTCTCAGCCTAAGGCTCCTGCCAAGATGAAACCCTGAGGTATCAGCCCGGGTCGACTCCCCAGTCCCTGTAGGAGGCAGGCTGGCTTACTACTTCCAGGCCTGGAAGTCTGTTACCTCAGACAAGTGGGTCCTGGAGGTAGTAAGCCAGGGACTGGCCCTCAGTTTCAAAAAATTCCCAAAGCTGAGGGTCAGGTCTTTTCCATCTGCAAACATCTCCGAAACCATTGCTCTAGAGGCAGAGATTTCCTCTCTGTTGGCTCTCAGAGCCATAGAGAGAGTTCTTACATCCCTCAGGGGCAAGGGTCTGTACTTCAGATAGCTTCTTACCCCAAAAAAGACAGGGGAGTGGCGGCCCATCCAAGACCTAAGATACTTAAACAAGCACCTACTAAAGCCAAAGTTCAAAATGGTGACTCTGGGAATAATTCTTCCCTCTCTAAGGTCAGGGGATTGGTTAGCTTCCCTGGACCTCAAGGATGCCTACTTTCACATTCCCATCAGGTGCTCCCACAGAAAGTATCTCAGATTCGAACTGCCCTCAGGCCATTATCAATTCAGGGCAATGTCTTTCGGGCTAACATCAGCACCAAGGGTCTTTACAAAGTGCCTAGCAGTAGTCATAGCCTTTTAAGGAGGCAGAACATCTCTATTTTCCCATATCTTGATGACTGGCTCACTGTGGGGCAGTCTCCAGACCAAGTCAGGTCAAATCTACAAGTGATCCAGCAAGTGCTCACGTCCCTGGGATTCCTCCTCAATCTTCCAAAGTCAGTTCTCAAGCCAGTGCAGCTCCTCACCAACATAGGGGTGGAGTTGGACACTGTCCAGGCAAAGGCTTTTCTTCCCTTGTCAAGGGTAAGGGCATTCGCAGACCTAGCTTCCTCATTTTGTCTCCTGGTTTCTCACCCAGCAAGACATTTTCTACAACTACTGGGCCACATGGCTGCAGTGGTTCCAGGGGCCAGGTTTCAGATAAGGGACATCCAGTTTCACTTAAGGGTTTTTTGGGCCCAGAAAAAAGGCCCTCTCACCAAACTGATTCCAGTGGCTCAGACCCTGATTCATGCTCTCCAGTGGTGGTTGGATCAGGACAACCTCAGACAAGGAGTCCCATTCATCTCTTAGACTCATTCTGTGGTTCTGACCACAGATGCTTCTCTCCTGGGATGGGGGGTTCATTTGGGAGCCCTCACAGCACAAGGAGTGTGGTCCCCTCAGGAGTCTCTCATCCATATCAACCATCTAGAACTCAGAGCAGTATACTTAGCCTTACAGGCTTTCACAAATTCAGTACACAACAAGGTGGTTCAAGTGAGGACAGATAACATCACCACCATGTGGTACATCAAAAAGCAGGGAGGCACTCAGTCGATGGCCTTGTGCACAGAAGCCATGAAAGTCTGGTCTCTGGTCTATTCTCTACAGACATCCTTGGTAGCAGTCCACATTCCAGGGAAGGACAATGTGTTAACAGATGCTTTGAGCAGGATTTCTCAGGGCCATCACAAATGGTCCCTGGATCCTCTAGTGCTAAAAGTGATATTTCTAAGATGGGGCACTCCTCAAATAGACCTTTTTGCAGCCCCAGACAATCACCAGCTTCCTCTCTTTTGTTGTAGACCCCCAGTATTGGGCTCAGTCACCCTGGATGCTCTAATGATGGATTGGTCGGGGAAATTTCCATATGCCTTCCCCCTTTCCTCTATTATTCAGAGTTCTTGTCAAGATAAGGTCACAGTCTTGCAAAGTGATCCTAATTGCACCAGACTGGGCCAGGCAGCCTTGGTATCCTCTCTTGCTGTCTCTGGCTGTCCATCTTCCATTGGCTGTCCACAAAAAACACAATCTGTTAACTCCCTCTCAAGGGAGAATTTGTATCCCAATCTTCAGTCTCTCAATCTCAAAGCTTGGCTCTTGAAGAGCTAGAATATGCAGATATGAATCTGTCTCAGGGGGTTCTGGACATACTCAAGGCTTCTCGTAAACCTGCCACTAGAAAAACCTACAACTCCAAATGGAAAAGGTTTGGTATTTGGTGTTCTAGTAAACAGATATTACCAGGCTCTGCTGATTTGTCTGCAGTTCTGGATTATATGGTTTATCTCAATAGCTTAGGCCTCAGACCAGCTACTCCAAGATGCATCTATCTGCTGTTTCTGCATTTTTATCAGTGGGGAAGTCTTCTTCTCTGGCTTCTCACCCTGTCTTCTATACATTTTTTAAGGGACTACTTCATACTAATCCTCCTTTTAAGGATCCTACTCCTGTTTGGGATCTTAATGTTTGCATTGCTCAGCTTATGTAACCACCCTTTGAGCCCTTGGCCTCAGCAGAACTTAAGTACTTGACTTGGAAAACTGTGTTCCTGGTAGCTATTACATCTGCCTGGCATATCAGTGTATTACAAGCTCTGTCAGTGGAGCCTAATTTTATTTCTTTCCATAGAGATAAGTGGTCCTTAGAACCAACAGGAGGTTCTTACCCAAAGTGGTTTCAAATGTTCATCTGAACCAGTCCATGTCCCTTCCTGTGTTCTTCACTGATCATTCTTCTTCAGGAGAGAGAGGATTACACAGTTTGGATGTTAAAAGGACACTTAGCTACTACATTGAGCACACTAAGGCACTTAGGTTTGACTGTCCTCAGTTGTTTCTCACTTATGGTGAAGTGGGAAAGGGTAAACCTGCTACTAAGAGGACTATTGTCAGGTGGATTGTCTCTTGTATACAATTCTGCTATGAAAAGCTAGGCAAAGTACCCCCCTCAGGCCTGAGGGCTCATTCGACTAGAGGTACAGCTGCTTCTCTGGCTGCGGCCAGATATATACCCCTCTTAGAGATCTGTAAAGCAGCCACCTGGAAAACAGTTCATACTTTTACCAAGCATTACTCACTGGACATCCAGGCTAGGAGTGATGCTAGGTTTGGTACAGCAGTGCTGCAGAGTCTATTTCCTAAGTAGGTTCTGTATCCTTCTCCTGGGAGGTACTGCTTGGTAGTCTGCATATTGTCAGAATACAGCAAGACTTCATGTTGTTTGAAGAAAAAAGTACTCACCTTAGTAACTGTGTTTCTTCTAATGGAGTCTTGCTGTATTTTGACCTCCTCCCGCCTCCCCTCTCAGAACTTGGTTTTGGGAAGTGGGCTGGCAGGTACAGTGCTGCTCCCCCGAGGTGCATTGGCTCCCTCTCCTTTGGAAGGAACTGTGCGTAGTGGCTTTTTTATTGTTATTTATAAAGTTATGTTAAGTTCACTACCTGAGTTTTTTGTTTTGGTGTTCTGGACTTGAGTCTTTGGGATTCCAGAACTTTTGGTTGCCCTTATGGCTAGTGTTTTTTTCCAATTTCCACATTATAGGTGTACTTAGTTAGTCTTGGCTCGTAAGAATCTGATGGTTACACTTGAAAGTGCAGCAGACAGAGGTTTGAACCGAGCATGAGCTCAATGTTCTATGCTCTTAACATAGAGTTAACTCTTTCATCTCCAGAGCAGTTCAAGTGCTGGGGCTAACTGCATATTGTCAGAATACAGCAAGACTCCATTAGAAGAAACACGATTACTAAGGTGAGTAATTTTTTCATAGTGTTCTCCCTGCCTGTGGAGAGTGCCATTGCACAACTGATCTTGACAGTGTCAGGGCTCCAGAGGGCCCCAAAAGGAAGGCTATGGATCTGTAGGGTTGAAAGAGACCTAGTGCTTCAGCAAAATGTAATTGTGCCCCTTTTGTTCAAGAGGTTAACCTGTAAAATGTTATGGTTATGGGGTGGGCAGTAGGCTCCACAAGTACACTCAGTGCCATCAGATCAGTGATAGGAGATAGTAGCCAGGATGTTTGTCACACTAGAGGTGGAGGTTATGTAGGCACCCAGGAGAATATTTGAAAGAACCATTGTGCAGAGTGTGGCATATACCATCACAACAGTGACATTCCTATAGTGACTCCCCAACATTGAAATCCCAACATCGATAGATTTTGTGATGTCGGGGATTTCTCATGACTGGGGGTAAGCACCTAACTCCACTGTCTGTGCGATGTGGAGTTAGATTTCTAAAGTAGGAGGGGTGCGGGGCACATCCTCTTGCATTGATACAGTCTACAGTGACAGTTGGTGTCAGCATGTTGTGGGTCATTTTTGAGACATGTCGGCGGGATCGCGTCAATGTAAGGAATGTCATCAGGATTCCTGTCACTGCGGCTTGGTAGAACCAGAGTATGGCACCTGAAGTAAAGAATGAGTAGTGTGTGAGATTCCAACATCATGAAGATATATGGCCAGGGAACTGCTGGAGAGCTGTGTACCACCTAGGCAGCTAATAACAAAACCACATGCTTAATCCCAACTCTGGTATGGACATTATAGTCTGTGTGTGGTGTTATGTTATTGGTGTCCCAAAGTATTGTTTAAGATGCCCCCTAGTACCTATTGCCCCTGACTCAGGATGGCAACATAATTGGTTGTGGTGCATAACTGGTGCTCATGGCATAAAGGCATGGGCACTCTTCTGGACGAGATGTCATCATATACCTCTAAACGCAGGAGGGTGGCTTATTCCCCCTTACGTGAACAGTCTAATAATCTTCCTACATACTTTGTGCTTGGTGTTTAATAAATGTTATTTTTGTCCTCAGACTAGGTGCTCTATAAATACTGCTGTGTCATGTAGATTGCCAAGAGAAAATATTGATTTGACACTCAAGACACCACAAAAGACTTGCCATGCTCATGACCACCCCTGGTGCAGCACCACCTCTTGACCAAGACCTGTGGCTGTGATGCAGGGAGTGAGGCTTGACCTTCCTGCTGGGGGTCTGGTGAGGTCTTGTGTGAAGTCTTGAGCATCTTTCCTGGTTGGTTCTGTGGTAAGAGTAGGTCTTGGCTGGCCTGTTAGTGAGACTGCTTTGTGATCAGCGATGAGTTTGACTAGCTGTTCAGAGTGACTCAGCTGCTCCACCACCTTGATGGCTCCCTTAGACTTCATGCATCTGTCTCCTGCTGCGGCTGCTAGTTCTGTGGCTTATTTGGCCATTCCTCAGCCAGCCCTGTTGACCCCATAGAAAACAGTAAAAGTACTGTTACCCAGAAGAAAAGGAAGCTCACAATCGATATGTGGTGCTCGTTGAACTTGGAACAAGAGAAGAAGCTCTTGAAAAGGAGTCACCCATAGGAGTCTTTAGTCCCTTTACCCAAACTAAGACAGCAGAACAGCCAGTAGCCCTGGAACCTCACTTAACAGGGGCCAGGCAGAAGAACCAAAATCTATGGAACAGTTGCAGCTGAAAGCTTCTATGAAGCTCTGCTGGTGTGGCCCATGGCAACAGGCTGACAAAGGAGACCTACTGAAAGCTCCCAAAACTGTACCAAGCCATCAGAGCAATTAAAAAGTAGATCAAAATGAAGCAAGGATACTGCTTTCCATACACAATTGAATTGCTATGAGATTGTCCTCAAGCTACTCATGGAAGTGAAACAGCAACTGTCATAAGGGGACCACAGTGGATTCAAAAAACCTAAGGACAAAATTGTCTGAGCAGCTACAACCAAGGTATCTACCTGGGACATAGACAGCAGCATCCATATGGAGGCAGTCTTTTATACCCACACTGAAGGATGCAGAACTGGATATAGAACCTGGCTGGTCCGACTGGATGACAAGCATGCAGGGAAACACCATCCTCAACACTACTCATAACCCACAAAGGGTTGGAGGAGTCCATGACCTTAGCTGAGGAGCACCACAGTTTTTCAAAGGTGCCAGTTGTGCCATTTAAAAGTTTCCTTGTTTCCCCCTTAGAAGGTGAGGAACCCATCTGGTCACCAGGGCCGGATTAAGGCATAGGCAACATAGGCACAGGCCTAGGGCCCCTGCTTGCCAGGGGGCGCCCAGCAATCCCCAACATATATTTACTATATATCCTTTTCTTTCTGCCTGAGCTGCATGTTTTTGTAAAGGACTCAGCCACTAAGCCAGGGACTGAACTGTGACATGATTCTCATATCCCTGATTAGGTGTTCAGTGCAGATGACAGCTTCAGGGGTACCAGCCAGGATGATCTTTAAGGTGTGAACAAGTAAATGTCCTTTGCTTTGTCTCCCACACCCATTTAGAATCCCAGCTTAGAATCTTGCTCTTAACTATAAAAGAATAAAAGTGCAATTCAATGTGTAAGCTTTATATTTTGTTTTAAGTATATGTTTTATTAGCTTAGGAAACCTTGTATCATCCTTGAAATTTGAATGTAAGCAATAGCTTAATTTGCTTGAAACCTTTGTAGCGTGTTTGACTCTGGGTTGTTTTACCCTCTGCATTCAGATGAAATACCTTTCAATGTATTGCTCATTACCTTTGTACCATACTTGACTCTGGGTTGTTTTACCCTCAGCATTCATTTATAATACCTTTCATTGTATTGTCCATTTCTCTTATTTTGTATTTCCATGACGTGGAGCCTTTGCAAAGGAGTCTCTGATGCAAAGGTTTGTAACTCCAATATCTCAATAAATAAAAAATAAATAATCTCACTCCTAAAATTAAGAAATCTACAATAAATTTCAAGGGTACAATTAAAAATCATACTCTTTTTTTTTTTTTTTTTTTTTTAATTCTCTAATCTTGCTCATACTGAAGTTCTGACCTTGATACAGCTCTGTTTTCAGGGTGAACAAATGAATGTATTTCAAGATTCCCATCAGTAAATCTTGCCATTTATGGTTCCTGGCTTACTTACCAATAACAGAAATGTTTGATCCTGGGAGTGATTTCAAATTCTTCAACAATCACTCGCTTTGCAGTATAATCTCTAAAGTTCATAACCCCCCCTAATAAACCACAAACTTAACTCCTACACCACACAGGACCTAGCCTATTTTAGAGATCGGTCCCAACCCAAACCAACAAAACTCCCACATCCTAGTTTTTCATACTACCTGATAGGACAGTATGATAACACCCAGACTGCGAGTGCACACATGCGTGTTTGGGGGTGGGGGGTGTTGGAGAAGTGCAAATCATGACATTTTGCATACAAATAATTATTTTTACCAGGCCTATTATTATTTTCTCTAAATTATCAAAACTCAGGCTCTTGTTATTTTTCCATGCTGATAGTATTAGTTTCATTCATTTTGAAACATTTTATGCCACTTTTTAGGGACAGTAAGAACACTGTTTTCATGTTTCAGTAACTGATATGCCATAATAGCCAAGAGGTGCAGTCATGGTGAAGGGCATGGTTACAGTGGGGGGGGGCAGATTCCTCTTGAGCCTAGGGCCCCAGGTTGCCTTAATCTGGCTCTGCTGGTCACTCCTCAAAGGTAATGCCTCAGCTGGTGCTAAGGCTACAGCAGAGGGCACCTGACTAAATAATTGCTACACAAATTACCTAATTGCACATAGTATTGCTCAAGGAAGGGCCACCCTATTTAGAAGCAAGATGTGCTCTCACTCAACTGTGAAAGCAAATGACTTTCAGTATACTTGTAACTGCCAAGTTCAAATCTGGCAAGCAAAAAAAGTCAGACGCCTAAAGTATGGGCATGCTATGACCGTACAATAAAGAGCCAACAAAGAAGGTCAAAGCATCGACTGCAACACCACTTGGCAGCACATAAAGAAGTACAAATGGTACTTATAATAAAGTGCTCACTTTTACTGTTGCAAATAGCATACAAAACAAATAATGATCAGGGCTGGATTTACTAATATGCAAAGTATGCTTGTGCATACGGCCCTTGTGTTTTGGGGGGCCTGAGCTGCCTGCCTGTTTTGTGAAGGGCAAGGCCTATGTCCAGCATTCTGTTTTTTAGGCAGGGCTTCCTGGATGGACTTCAGTGCTCCGTCACTGCATCGCTGCCCTTCAGGGAGAGTTACCCGACCAGCACCCTCCCCATCCCCCTATAAGCCATAGCTTGCTTCGTGCAAGATGTTTGGCTTTCAATTGAGACCTTATCTGAACAGACACTATGATCAAGGTGGCAGCCATTTGGATTTGGCACCAGTCACCTGACACTCAATCTAATTGGTCTCAAGTTGTCATCAGCGTGTGTGGAGAAGTTCAGGGTCAGAGTAGATGAGTCACGCTGGATTTCACCAGGAGATTGTAGCCAGCTGGGATTGGAAGCAGAGTCAGAGAAGCTGTTTTTTGCATGAGAGAGAGAGAAATGCAGACACACAGTGCCACAGCCACTAGTGATGGAGACATGCTGGAGCTGATGATGTGTTGATGGGTATGGTGCATTTGGGTGACAGCCAGGTTTGGTGGGCGTGATGAGAGCTGGCAGCAGGTGGCCCAGGGAGGGGCAAATGGCATTCAGGTGAAAGGCTGGGTCATAGTGAGAATCAGCAGTGGCATGGCACACAACATTCGGGTGACAAGCCTGGTCATGGACCGAAGATGGGCTGCAGAGCAGCCCAGTCTTATGTGATGTGTGTCAAGGGCCAGAGGGAAGGGTGGGTACTCACGTTGTGAATGATTGTGAAGAACAAGTTTACAGGCAACAGGCAGTGCAGTCAGTGCAAGCATTTCTCTAGGCATTTAGCCAGTTGCAGTGATGAAGGGGGCACTAGCACAGGGTGGCTAACTTGTGTCTGGGCCTGTAGTCTGCTGTAGGTGGGGCTCTTGCACCAGAGGTTTCTTCTCTGTTCTCCCCTTTGCATTGGTTTCATTATTCAGGGGGCTGAAGGCAGGCAATTAGCAGTGATGCTCTGTGGCTCATGGATACTGTGCTGGGGAGGTGCAGCTATCTAACTGGAAACCATGGAAGTGGTGAGCATTGGCACTGCTGCAGAGGTTAAGGTAAGAATTAAAATGCCTTTCTAGCCAGCTCCATGGCACTGAGCAGTGGGGATTGCTCTGGCACGCTGATGACCTGGGTTTGCCCCCAAGCCTGAGATGTCAGGAGCAGAGGCCAGCAGGGAGGGCTCAAGAGCATCTCATGGATACTGTCCTCCCTGGAGGGAGGAAGGCTGTCATGTCACTCTTTTGCAGCTCCTGGTGGTGGTTAGAGGTGGTGCCAGTGACAGCGTGGGTGACCAGACGCTGTCAGGCACTCCCCCCCAGGCCAGTCATTGGTGCATGCAGACATTAGCAGAAGGAGTGGGTGGGATTAGGAATTACAGAAACAATGGCTGCCACGGCCCCAGATGACAGCCTCGGGTTGCCTCCCTTTCACTGCCTCAGGTCGCACAGCATGGACCATTCCTACCCTTACTGCCAATGTCGCCAGTTAAGCCCCCACCTGGGATTGGTCAGAATCAACAGGCATGCCTGATGGCTTAGACCTATAGGTCTGATGGGCGATAAGTGGTGAACACTGGTGTGATCTGTGGGGGGGGGGGGGATCGGCATGACAGCCTGAAGGAGTGGGACTGTAGCAGTCATGGGGGAGAAAAAAATGCCTTTCTCTGAAGATCTGTTATATTATGATGAGGAAGGAACAAAGCTTAGAGGAATTTAGTTATGCTGTAAATCAAATATTAACAATGCAGTAAATCAAATATTAGCAACGCAATAATGTTGAGGTTTTAAACAATACTTTTTTTTTTAATTTCTGACACCTGGTTTCTAATGCATTTAAGGGGTTGCAATAGTTTCCCCTCTCTTGTTTTTTTTTGTTCCTGATGGACCAGATTAAAATGCATAAATATTGCTGGTCTAGCCAATCTGGTGAGATGGGCCAGTCCAGTTTTTACTGTTCTGGTCCTGTCTGGTTCTGGCGATTGATTTTCACCAATGCTTCTGGATGCCAGGGAGGTTGTTTTTTTTATTCTGGGCTGTCGGTTGGGGGGAGTGGGGACCACTAGCACCAGGGATTCTTTTTCTCAGTGAGGGGCTGGTGATCGGATGGCAGGGGAGAACCACTACCACCAGGGATTCTTTTTATTTTACAGGTGGGGCTGGCAACTGGAGGGTGGGGGGACCACTGGCATCAGGGATTATTATTTTACAGCTGGGGCTGGTGATCGGAGGGTGCCTAGCACCAGGGATTATTACTGTACAGTTGGGACTGGCAACTGGGGGGACCACTAGCAGCAGGGATGGCTAGAGCTGCATGCCCAGTAGGCTCCTTTGCATGGGTACCTTTGAATATTGCTGATAGCACTCCTGTGCTAGCAACTCTTGAGGTCAGCTTCAGGACCAATGTTGAGGCGGTGCTACCTGAATTAGCACTGTGCTGACATGGTCCTATATTCAGCTGGGTAGCGCGCAATGGAGTATACCATTCTGGGACCCCTGAGCAGTTGCAAAGAGGAGCGCAAACATTTGCGCTATGCTATGTTCCTTACTGAATATCGGGGCCCTGGTCTGTTCTAGTTTGATGGCCCAGTTTTCACCAAGTTCTCATTTGGGTATTCAGATGAGAGTGGTAAAGTCATTACCTCATTGCTTGCAACTGTACAGCTCTTTGAAAACAAGTTTTCATCCAGCAGTATTCTGGACATTAGTTTCTCTCCAATGTGTGAACTATAACCAGCATATTGTAATAAGTACATTTTTTATTTTATAACAATAAAGAGTTGCATTTTTTGTCTGTACTTCAGTAATAAACACAAAAAACAGAATGTTCATTTATGGTTCAGTTTTGAGAAAGATCAATGCAGGGGTGTTTTGAATTGCCCCAACAAAGTTTCTGTTTTGGCTTAATTGTTGAATGCGGCTTTTGTAATGATCTGTTTAACAGGTTTGGTTTCCCAGAACTTTTACATTTAGAGTAAACTTAATCATCTTAAGTGTTTTGTTTTTGGGGGTGGGGCAGCACCACACCACCTTGAGGGTAGGGCAAATGATGCTGTGAAGGGGCCCATGCCTGCTGCATTGCATAGGGCCCATGAGGTTGTAAACCCAGCCCTTATAATGATACTCACAAGCAGTAGCATAACCACCGGAAAACCAAACGTTTCAAGTCTAGAGCTTTGTTGAGCCACTGTCTGACTTTCAACTTCTGTTTCGTATGCCATATGCAACAATAAAAGTGAGCACTTTTTTAGTACTGTTTGTATTTCTATATGTGTTATCAAGTAGTGTGGCAGTTGGTGCTTTGACCTTTTCTTCTAGAGAGTTCAAAGTTCCTTAGTGCTGTAAAAAGAAAGCAAAATATTTTTGGAATTTCAAGCTGCGTGGGATGTGTTGTGTTCCCTTGTAGGTGGTTAGGTGGAGCTAGAACCTGATGATCTTGTCCTTGCAAGTGACAGAAGATGGAAGAGATGAAAGGCCAGAAAAGGTTACCATAAAAGTGAAGGCTGCTGCAGGGTGACAGGACGTCATCTTGGCCCTTAGGCACGAAGTAATGTGTTCAATTAAATATTAATAATATTTGTGCATAAGGAAAAGGATGTCGAAAGGTTGTAGTAGGTGTGTGACAGCCACTTCTAAAGTAATGGGACTCACTCAACATTAGCACCCTAAGTACAAGGAATGCCTTCTGAGTGCTCTAGTCTGTGGTGGGTGCAGGTAGAGAGTGGTAGTGAGTGCTGCCCCTCACAGGAGTACCAGGAGGGTAGTACCACAGCAGAAGGAGTTGGCATGTGGTTCTCTTGCGGGGAATCATAAGGGTTTTGAGGGAGTAGAGTGTAACCAGTCTCTCACTCCCTTGCTCAAGGCTGGATACAAAGCAGAAGCATTCTAAAGGGTTAACTTGTTCCCTCTGTTTTCTGCTAGGCCCCAGCTGGAGACAGAGGGCCTGATTCTCAAAGCCTTCTGAATGGTGCATGGGGCTTATGCCGCAAGGAATGGCACAAAGTGCTGCTTGTGCCAAAATATGTGCCAGGAGCAATTTACAAAAGCAGTCTGCAGCAAACACAGGCTGTGTGTGTCAAAGGGGGCTTCACTCTCCTTGTGGCACAAAATGGGCTGTGACAGGGTGCTAGTGGGGCTTATGGCAGATGCAGTCTGCCATATCTCCTAATTTGGGACTCTCAAAACCTTCCCAGAGGGAAAATTTATTGGCCTAAGGGTACTTAGCAGTGTGTCCTCTGGGAGGGTTAGATAACTTGTGACAATGTGCCGTGGTCCCTCCTCCCCAGTTCTGATCCACTTTTATTAAAACTGTGACATCCCTTGTGATCTAGCAGACCCCTCCATCCCCGATCCCCATTTTATTAAAATTACATACATCCCTGGTGATCTAGCGGACTCCCCTCCCCCAGCCCCAATCCCCATTTTATTAAAATGACATGTCCATGGATGGTCTAGCAGACCTCCCAGCCCTGATCTATCTATATAATAAAATATCCTTCCCCGGAGGTCTAGCGGACCCCCCCTCCCTATACCTGATCTGCCCATATAATATAAATATACTATTTCTCTGGTGGTCCAGTGGACCCCCACCCCCTACTCTGACAGGCAGTGCCACACCACCCTGCTCCCCCTCCATCCCCAAGCTGGTGACCAGCACAGTCCTCTGCTCTCTACCATGGCTGGCTACTGATTGAGCTGTCAAGGAGCACAGACCGTACACAGTATGTGCTCCTTGACAGCTCAGTTGGTGTCCGGCTGTGGTGGAGGGTGGAGGCTGTGCCAGTTGCCAGCTCAGGGATGGGAGGGGGAGCAGGTTGGTGGGGCACTGCTCACCAGGCTTGGGGGGTGAGGGTCCACTAGACCACCAGGGAAATATATATTCACATTATATATGCAGATCAGGGATAGTGAGGGGAGCTTGCTAGTCTATCAGGGATGTCCTAGAGTGGTGCATGGCCACTCTGCAGCGTGGGGCAACCATCCAGATGGATTATTTGGTGCATGGCCACAGTTGCTATAAGCTGTGGGACTTTGCCACTGGGACCCTACCCGATAGAGAATCGGGTGCAGGGTCTCTGGCGCACCAGCAGTTGGCGCAGACATGAATATTCATGGATCTGATCTCCTCCCCTTGCTTTTATAAGGAGGTGGCTAGCTGGGCCCAGAGAAAAGCCTCCAGGGAGTTGAGGCTTGATTTTCAAAGAGCCCTTAAATGGTCACAATTAGTGGTGCCCTGTTGTGTCAACAGCGGGCACTTCTGCCGGGTGCCACATCACTCCTTGTCATGCCTGCTGTTGACACAACACCTTCTAGGTATAGTTGCCATCATGTTTGATGATTGTAGGCTACCAATATGGATTGCAGATAATATCAGCTTTTAAAATGTAATAATGTTCTATCTGTTCGACAGACACATATAAGTCCTTCAAAGTTACAGTGCAAAGCACTGTTCGCTATTCCATATACACACGCACATAGCAAAACTAGCCACCAACTTCCCAAACGTTTAGCAGCCAGAGTCAAAGGGCACCCCATACTCCTTCTGGCCCTGAAGCACCACTTTCATGCACCCCCATTCACCACAGTGTGGGCACTGGCACACATCACTTAGACCACCTCCTGGTTGGTCTAAGTGGAGCCTCTTGCTGTATCCACGATGGAGCTTGCAAACTCCCCAAAAAAGAGGATGTGCAGACCCACCATGACACAAGCCCCCTTACAACCTGGCGCCGGAATGCTTTTGCTGCAAGGGTGGTGCAGGGTAGGTTGGGCACATGGTATCCCAATTTCACTGAAGCTGTCATTTGAAAATCAGGATTGCTGCAAACTATCGTGGAGGGTGCCACTTGCATCATCCCTGTTTGGCGCAGGCATCTTGCATCATAGTTTTCCCTTTGAAAATCAAGCCCTTGGTGTCTTTTGCTGAGCACTGCTCTGACAGAGAGGAGGAGGAGGAGGCAAAAGAGAAGTAGGCCCAGAGAGACAGATCATTTCTACTTGCCCCTATGAGGTTGGGAGAGGCCTCCCTTGCCAGCATGGAAGAAGACCTGAACCTTGCCCAAGCAGGGGGTATAACAACCAGAAGACACCTACCTGAGAGGCACCTAAAGAAGCATAAGGGAGAAGTGGTAGACTTTATCTTAAAGGAGGTCACCAGGGGCTCTTGCATTCCCACTCCCAGTTCCACAGTAGGTTTTCACACATCCTTAGCTTGACAGCCTTGATGTCCTGTGGGTTATCTCCTGCCCGTGTTTTCGTTTGGCGCTCAGTATATTCCAAGAACTGGGTGCCGTCACTATCTTTTTTTAAACTCAATTCCCCTCATCTTAGGGAATACTGCTCTGCAGTTCTGAGTGCATAGTACAGTCTGTTGCTAAAAAATATCATATTTAGGAGTGACACTGGGCTATGTAGTCCTAATGTTCCTGTCTGGTAGAGTTTGTCAATGTTGGAGGGTGACAGTGCCTCGGCCCTGTTGGGCTTGTTGCCTTTGCCCAGCTTCTTGAGGTGCTTTTGTTTTGCTGAGAGGGTGGCAGTTGTTTCGGTGAAGTCCTTTTGGTTGCCGTGGAAAATGAAGTGACCGTAGTTAATGCTCAGGAGGTAGTGGTCTAAGCTGCCTAATATGCCTCTCAGAGTAGAAGGTTCATAATCTGTACCATCATTGGGCTTTATTTTGTAGATGAAATTGGCAACAAGGAGATCTAGATTGGCGACTGGTATTTCTCCTATGGTCCGAGATTCACCTTCGTCTGCCAGGTAGGATCGTAACATCCTGATATCTGATTCTGTTTTCTTTAGTGTCTTTTTGTTTTTCTGCTCGATTATAAATGCTCTGCGATTGTCATCCAGAGTCTTAGAAAATACAGCGGCTGCCATTATTTAGATAGGGTTACAGCGTTTGGGCTTTGCGACTGTTTTGTTGTGTGCTTTTAACAGCTTTTGACAGCGAGCGAACTGCCGTGCTGCCTTGGTGATGACAGTGCCTGTTGGTTCCAATTTGTTATGCCATCGATGTGATGTTACATCGATGGGTTAACAACACAGCAACGTCACATTGATGGTATAACAACAATAGCAAAAGATGATTTTCTAACATTAACAGCATTTTTCCATACATTATATAGGAGTTAATCTCCACATAAACACAGGTAACCTAAGTAAAAGATGGACCCATGAGAAGGGAACATGATCAGCACAAATCATATTTGGCTTTGAATGTTTGATACTTAGGACTTTTTTGCCTGCAAGGAGTTGTTTCGTGGATTTAATACCAACCCTTTTTTGACTTAAATTTGGCTGACACAGGATAACATTTTGGGGGTTTCCAAGATGGAAAAAAATAGAAAGATCCTTTTTGTTACCTCCCCCCAGAATCATTTCCCTCAATACAATGCTTAAAGTTTTCCAAAATTTGGAGCGGAGGGGGGCTAGGCACCCCAAGCTTTCCCTCCCACAGTGTGTGCCAATGCAAATGAATGTTACTGTTTGCCAGCAAACATCTGTCACCTTGTTGTGCTAGGTGTGCCTTCCTGTGTTTCTGTAATTGCCGTCATCAGTAGCCAAGTTTGCCTGAAGGTGCTGCACATTTACTAATATTGCAGTGACTGTACTTGCTAACCCCTTTGAACTCTGCTTCTATGTGCATCCTTTTATCAGATACAGTTGTACACACCCTGCTGCATGGAGAAAGAAGCAAGAATGCCAGTGAAGAGTACATATGCTTATGCACCACATACTGTAAGGGTACCATGACCTAGAGAGCCTTCACCCTTTGCTGCAAGTTAAAATGGATCCCTTGATATAACTTATCCCTCTGGCCCCTGGAAACTCTCACCCAACATATGGGTGCCCACCATGGTTACATTATTAAGAAAAGTTGTTTTAAAAAAATATGTTATACTACTGATGAACCTAAGTGTAAGCCCTCGGCCCTCGGGGTATTCTCAACACTCCATTACCCTAACCTCTCCAAGTAGTGTGGCCTGGGTTCTTGCAGTTGCAGGGAAACTGGGCACAGCCAAATAATGACATGGTGCTTCCACCTGGGGTAATTAGTGAATGCCCCAGGACACTCTTAAGGGCAGAGTCAGCTAAACTGCTGACTTTTATGAGGAGGTAACTAATGCTTAGACTCAAGGCTACTATCCCCTCCTAAATAAATAATTTTGATCTGCTTCCCATACAGTGCCACACCAACAGCAATAACAGTGACTCAAGAACAATGCATAGCAATACTCGGGAATTAAAATACAAAACAATCTGATTTATTCAAAAGAAGAGGCATAGAAAAGAACAAGCGGTAGCAAGGGGAAATAATTTAATTAGGGGACTTATACTCTATGGAAGTATTATAACACTGTTACTCTAACAAGCCCACATGCCTTATTTGACAGTTCTGTAACCTCCCCAAAAGTTTGTGCACCCAGCTTTTCTGCCAAAGGCCTTATGGTACAGCTCTCCAGTTGTTGCAGCAAGACACTTACTGTGAAGGTGGTGGCTAGCGCAAAGGTGGGGCCCATTGGTGCACATAGAAAAAAATAGGCACATAAACAAAATAACCTAAACAAACCATAACTTTCTTTTTGTAATCCCACTGGAATGAACAAGATGACCCATGCAGGTCTTCTGCCTTGACTTATCAATTATTGGGCATAGACCTGCCCAGGGCTTTAACCTAAGCCTTTAGCTATCTACCCATATATTTAGTGTGCTGTAAGGACAAGTCCCTGAGGTCAGTCATAGTTCTGGTGAGCTCTGAGGGATGTCACCATTCAAACAGCTTAGTTGTCATGGCAGTGAAGAAATATGGCACTGCTCGACTAGGCTGCATCACCGTCTCTCTCACAAATCTTGATCACCTTCTGACATGGGCTTCATAAGTTTTCAGGGGATCCGTATTCCAAACAAGCAAAGTATTGTCCTGAATATATGAGCGGGTGCTAGACAAATTGAAGTGACCATAAGGAACAAGCAGGATTGGCAGCACTCAAAAGGCAGGCTGGAGAAATCATGGAACACTGAACAAAATGCAAACATAGAGCCAAGGGCGTGATGCAGAAAAAAGTACCAGAGTCCACGACACAAACCCCTGTGATTCGGGTCTATTTGTGACACTTCATGAGGGGATGTGGCCAGAGGTGCACTGGCACTCATATTGATACCAAAGAAATTTAAAGTAATACACACCTTAGAAAATCAAAAATCATCATTACATAGTGTACAA
The DNA here is from genome assembly GCA_016271365.2 of Neoceratodus forsteri. Classification (NCBI taxonomy): domain Eukaryota; kingdom Metazoa; phylum Chordata; order Ceratodontiformes; family Ceratodontidae; genus Neoceratodus; species Neoceratodus forsteri. The sequence goes on from CM057453.1 coordinate 1,193,471,592, forward strand.
AAGGTGCATTGTAAGGCACAACACTGCGAAAAACACATATATACTGTACATTAAATCACCAAGATAAAAATATCTAACTTTGAATAAGACAAAAAGACAGCAGGCTGGAAATAAAAATAAGAATTATTATAATTCATCAACAGTACAAACTGACATCCCCTAAGGGTTAGGCTTAATTTGCACCCATCATTTGCAACTCTTCTTTTGAAGGCTGCAAAAGTCTTAAGTATTATCCCTTTCCTCAAAACATATCCCCCTCCTTTTCTTCTTTCCCCCTCTTTACTCTTCCATCTTCTTTCCCTTTCTGCTTGCTATTGTCAGTTTGTTCTTTTGATGAATTATAATAATTCCTATTTTTATTTCCAGCCTGCTGTCTTTTTGTCTTATTCAAAAACATTTTTTTTTCAGTTAGATTTTTTATCTGGGTGATTTAATGTATATATATGTTTTTTGCAATGTTGTGCCTTACAAATGCGCCTTTTGTGCACTGTATAATGATGATTTTTGATTTTATAAGGTGTGTATCACTTTAAATTTCTTTGGAATAAATACGAGTGCCAGCGCATCTCTGGCCACACCCCCTGACGAAGGGTCACAAATAGACGCGAAGCGCTGGGGTTAGTGTCGTGGACTCTGGTACTTTTTTCTGCATCACACCCTTGGCTCTATGTTTGCATTTTGTTCAGTGTTCTGTGATTTCTCCAGCCTTCCTTTTGAGTGCTGCCAGTCCTGCTTGTTCCCTTCAGGGGGTCTGGTTCAGCTGGACCTCTCTGCCAAGCTTCTTCTCACCAATCTGTGGTCACTTTACCTTTCCTCACTTTGGTCTCACATTCAAGGAGGATGCAGCTACGGTGCCATGGCCCCCATCCCCCTTATGCAGCCTAAGTCAGGCAAAGTAAGACACTAGCTCTTTGGTTGTGAGGACTGCCTGACACTGGCTCACCTCAGAACTGTGGATGCAGGTAAGGCCACAGGCAACCCTTACCTCTGTTTCTCCAGGTCTCTGGCAGGAACTCTGTCTTTTCTGACAGACGGTGGCCACAGGTCTCTGGGACAGCTGTGTTGAAAGATCCAAAGCTAGGAACAACTCTGCTGCAGTGCTTGCCTTTTTTTCCCCAATGAACACCTCTTCAATGTACTTCATAGAAGGCCCACAGTCAATTTGTATAAACAACTAAGTTTAGGATGCACAGTAGGGGCACCTTTCAAACTATCAGGCCTGCAGACCCTGGGTAGCTGCAGTATCTCTAGGTTTCTCACTGACACAGCCTCCTGAATGTTTGACGGTGGGTCTGGACTGAACCCAGATTTCTCATTATCAGTCTCTTTTATGGAGTAAAAACTCAATGCCTGATTGGCTGACAAATTCTGTGCATCTGGTTTACGTGTCTGGGTCCTACAAAATGTGAGCTCCACATTGGTGGGAATTTTTAGGCAAAAACACTGTTGCACACACACCTCGGATCCCTTACCAGCAGTCCTTGTTGGGTCAGAGGCTGCTGGATGCATGATGGCAGCCATGGTCATTTACATTTGTGCATGGCTGCTTTTTCTCTGATATTCAGCCACTTGCTGTCTTGCTTTGTGTCCCCCAGGGCATTATTTTTACATGTCCCATACTTGCTGTCTGACCTGGGGCTGGGGCTAGTGTTTGGATAAGTGGTGCACTCTCTGATCCCCAATTGTATCTCCATCTCTGTTTTTAGGGCTGCTAGACATGTGTGCAGAGGTTAAAATGGTGCTTGATACCAAATTATCTCACTGTTTTCATGCCTACTGCCTGTGGTTGGGCCAGGAAACACTGTGTCCTTGAGCCTGATAATGCTCCTAAATTTTTCTTCCTGCTCCCCTGCCAACCTTGGAATCTGGGACCTTGGCATCAACTACTCCATTGCTCCTGATACAGACAAAAAGAAAGTTAAGCACACAAAAGGGTCCTTGCGTTCAAGCATTTATTTAGAGCACACAAACTGCATAGTGCAATGTTTACACCTCCATGCTGTACAGATGTCAACTGGAGCCAGACTAAACTCCTACATATTGGGTCATGCTGACCCAAACTTACATGTAAAGGTTTGCTATGTATGGCAATAATATGGACAGATAAGTCAAGGTGACTGCCCAGTTAAACTCCTAGACATTTAAAGGACAAGCCTTCCAACTGGTTGAAGCAGTCTGAGTTGTAAAGACTGGAGGAGTATGGATGCCAGCCTAATGCCTCCTGGTATAAAAGGTCATGGATATAGTCTTATTTGGCATTTAGGATAGCCTAATTGGCATGGGGCAGTTGCTAGACACTGTTAAATTTACATTGGAATTGTGTAGCTAAGTCATGGCTATAAGGGCCAGATGTGAATAGCCCTGTGCTATCCACATAAAAGTGAATGTTTGAGGTACCACATGCCATTGGTAGGTCATTCAGGATGATGAGGAACAGGATAGGACCAAGGACATAACCTTGTGGAACTCCTAACTTGCTATGGAGATGAAGAAGAGAGGCTGTCTTCTACAAAAGATGGACTCCAGCATTTGTCTCTCAGGTAAGAGCCGAACCATTTGATTGGATATCAGATTACCCAGCACCAGTAAGCTTGCCCAGTATGAGGGATGGGCAACAGTGTTCAAAAAGCTTTAGCTGCTATAACAAAGATAACAAAGTTGATGTAGCCCTTTAGGATGGAGTCTGTGAGTTGCAGCAGGGCTGTCACAGTGAAGTGGGATTTTCTAATGCAGACGGGTAGGTACTGACAAAAGCAGGGGAGTAAAAAAAAAAAAAGGGGAGAACTGAGAGAGTTACTAAATGCTCTTGCATCTTGGCCAAAGTCCGGAGGAGAGAGAAGGGCAGTATTTAGCTGGGGCAGAAGTTTCACCACCTTTGTATTAGGGGATGCCAAAAGCCTTCTTTTTGATGAGAAGAAGGGGTAGGAAAGGGGAGACGGAGTAGGAAGAGAGGCTAGGGAGGAGAAAGAGGGTAGAAGTGAGAGGGTGGGAGTGGAGAACAAGTGATTAAAAGAAACAGCTACACCATCAGGGCTGGGGGAGATGGGGCTGCCTAATATGTGTCTTTAGGTGGGTGGGTGAATGGATGGGAGGATTTAAAAAGGAATGTACAGCCTTCCAGAATTTAGAAGAGCAGTTAGTATTGTCTGGAGATTTGAGGCAAAGTATTCACACTTGGCCAGCATGGTAACCTTGAATAAGGCATTGTGGAGCTGTTTGTACCTAAGACCATTGGTGAGCCAGAGGCCTTATGCTGGTGCCAAGCAGTGTCTCCAGCATGAATGCATAAAAGGAGTTTAGCTGAGACCCAAGGAAGATGGCATCCTCCGACACGAGCCCTCCATAGTGGAGTGTTTTGTTCTTGTTCCAGACAGTGGGGAAATTTGAGTGGAAATTAGAAAGAGCATCATCTGTACTAGTGAATGTAGTGATGAGAGACCAGTCAGTAGCAGAGAGGCACAGACTATAGGGCAGAGATTGAGTGACCTAAAGGACCATAGAAGAATCACCTTGGGTAGGGGGATATTGGGCTGATGACCCCACAACACACACACTCAACAAACCATACAATTTATCACTGAGAGTGTCAGTGAGGGTACCTGCTTCAATAATATGGTGGTGTGGTGGAAGGAAAAAAAACATTATATGAGTGTGGTTAGAGGAAGAGGGCTTAATCTGCAGAGGTTCAGAGATGTGCTGCTTGAGTTCCATGGACTGGATTTGTTACTGTATGTGTTTTTTGTTAGCATCAGCAGGGGGATAATCAGCAGAGGTTGACATCACCCAGAACTAGGGGTTCACCATCAACAGCAAGAGCAGAAAGAAAGGAGAGGGTGTTAAAAGCAACTGTGCACTTCAGCCTGTACACTCATAAATAAGATGTTTCTGCTATTATGATTTACTAGAGAATCCATTTTTTCATTTACAATGTTCCTTTCCAAGGTTTACAGCACATCTTGGTAGCCTGTCTAACAAGTCTGTAGAAGAAACACATGCCTTTCCCGTTAATCTCATTGTGCCTTTATTTATGACATCATAATGCTCACCATGACAACAGACTGTGATGTCAAAAACAGCAATTGTGTGGTTAGCAGGGGAGAGAGAGACAGATGCATTTTAAAAGACTCAGTGAAATATGTACTGCTTTATTTACAATATTTAGTAGATCAACAGGGAAAAGTAGAAATAAATAACAAATAACCAGAAAATAATAAAGTTAAAACATGATTGGTGTAACTCTAGGATTTGTAAGGTTTTTATTGTTTTTATTTTCTTTTTTATTCTTTTAGCAACTGGGTAAGGCCCACTAAGCACAAGTGCCTGTTTTCAGGGATGACCCGGGAGCACTGGGTTGGTTAAGTGACTTGTTTAGAGTCACACAGTATGCAAGCAGAGGTTGTGGGAATCAATCCAAGGTCTGCTGGATGTACCAAGCTTATTCACAGCTCATTACTCTAACCTCTGGGCTCCACTGCCAGCTCCTATAGTAGGGAATTGCTCTTTAAGAACAGAGTCTGGTATGGATCCGGAACAGAAATAGACACCAGCAATAACAAACTCTGGCAAGAGCTGATACTGCTGCATGGCAGGAATTTTGGGTAAAAATATTGAAAATTTACAAAGTTATGAGCCTGCATTAGGAAAATGTAACGTAGACTCGTAAATTTGTTCTTTTGTAATATTTGTACACCAAATTTTCAGCATTGTCTTGTTATGACCATACCTCATGAAGAAGGGCAGAGACAATGCTCAACTCCTGCCTGAAAGGAGATTTCGCGCAGGTACTGCAGAATCAACTTTTGGAATGCAAAAACATATTTTGGGACAGAGTTGAAAAATGACAGTTGTCACATTTGTGAAGTGCTGTAAAGAAATGGCTATGTTGTAAATTTGGGGTCACTAAAATGCCACCAGCTGCTTAATCTGATTCTGTAAGTCAGTCTACATCTTACAAATATTCCCCTTCCCTTGCCCCTGGGTCACACCTGGAAATGAGCTGCGGCTCAGTGTGCCTCTCCTGGTCACAAACTTTCAAATAAATAAAATAAGTAAATAAAAATATTGAAAATTACCAAAGTTATGAGCCTGCATTTGCAAACTTCTGTGTAGACTCATTAGTTTGCTGTTTCTTAATTTATTTATACCACATTTTCAACATAGCTTTCTTATGACCCCACCCCATGAACAAGGGCAGAGAAAATGTTAAACTCCTGCCTGAAAGGTGATTTCGTGCAGGGACCACAAAATCACCTTTTGGGATGTGAAAAACATTTTGGCCAGGATTTGAAAAATGACAGCTGTCACTTTCATGAGGTGCTGGAAATATATGGCTGTGTTTTAAATTTGGGGTCAAGATATTGAAAATTAGCAAAGTTACGAGACTGTGTTCACAAAATTCAATGAAGGCTGCTAACTTTGTTGTTCATTAATATTTTTACACCAGATTTTCAACATAGCCTTCTTATGACACCACCTCATGAGCAAGGGCAGAGAAAATCTTCAACTCCTGCCCTAAAGATGATTTTACGTAGTGGCTGCAAAATCACCTTTCAAGATGTAAAAAAACATTTGGCCAGGATTTGAAAAATGACTGCTGTCACATTCATGAGGTGCTGTAAAGATATGATTGTGTTGTAAATTTGGGGTAAACATATTGAAAATTACTAAAGTTACCAGCCTGCATTCCCAAAATTCAACATAGGCTCATAATGTATTTTTTTTAATATTTTTACACCAAATCTTCAACATAGCCTTCTTATGACTCCACCTCATGAACAAGGGCAGAGAAAGTGTTCAAGTCCTGCCCAAAAGGTGATTTTGTGCAGGGACCGTGAAATCACCTTCCAGGACAGATTTGCCTACTGACAGCTCAATTGTTCATGACGCAGGGTCCCAAAAAAGACATGTTGAAAATTTGTCCCAAAATACGAAAAATGGTCAAGTTATGCCAGTAAATTCAAAACAGCATTGAAATACATTGTTGCAACACCTGTTTCTTCAGTTTATGGTCCAGCTTTGAAGAGTGAAGATGCGTCTGTGGTCCAGAGAGGATTACGGCATTGGACCCCTGATGGGTGAGTAAGGGCTTGGGTGTGTGTGTGTGTGGGTAGAGGGCTCATTGGGAGGGTCAGGTGGGGGGTGCAGTGGCCGGCAAAAGACATCAATTGACTTAATTTTTTTACATGATAAAAAAACAAAAAAACCCCAAGGATTCCTGCACTGAGGGATTGGGCACTCCATGAGTGCCACTGTTACATTTCTGGGGGAGGGAGTGGGGTGGTGGAAGTGCTGAGAGGGAGGGTTGGGTGGGAGAGAAACTAGAAAATATATATAAAAAAACAAAGCACAACTGCACGTGGTGGTGTTGGAGATTCTGTGATAGGGACACTGGGGGACTGGACACCCCAGTGTCACTAATTATGTTTCTGGGGATGGTGGGCTGGTGGGTGCTGAGAGGAGGGTGGTGGGAGGAAGTCTTCCCTCTTTTTGCTGATATTTGCACACTTTTGGCCTTTGTTTACTGTCCCCTTGCTCCTTTTATTAATTTCGTATCGAGACTGTATGTATTATTTGTGGATTTATGATTCAGAAGTCAGTTGGAGAAGTTATTGACCTTTTCTGGATTGTTGGTGTATCATTCGATTCCTCACTGGATTTTTTATTATTGACTTTGTGAAGGAGAGTGTGGGTAGTGAGAGTGCCTTATCATTCCCATGTGCTTGGATTCTGTTTATCTTCTTCTTATCATCGTTGGCAGTGAGAGTGCCAAAAACTGGATGAAAGATTATTTAATTCCTGCTTTTGAGTACCTTTACAGTCCTGCTGGTAGTAAAAGCACCATCGGGACTTGGATTATTTTCTTCATATGTATTTTTGATTGTATTATTTTGTTTTATTTTAAATATCATGTTTATGTTTATTTAGTTTAATTTTCTCCTCCTCAGAGCTGTGAGAGGGTTTTGGTGTGGGGAAGTTTTTTATTTTTGTTTAGGGTTAGTGAGAGTTTTTGATTAGATTAGTTTTTTGATTATTTTTGATGTATATCGTTTAGTTTTAGCAGGAATATGTGTTGGCCTGCAGGTTCCACGGTGGTGCGCTAGTCATCCTCCTCTCTTCACACCTTCCACCCTTTTTATACTCCTCCCTTGCAATTTGAGACCTACCAGCACTGTAGAGCACTGGGGATTGTTCGTGGGAGAGTGAGGAGGGCAGGGGTGGGCGAACAGGAGAGGATGAATGAGCGGGGCCAGCGTATCGGGGTTACTAAGTCCAGAAGGTGCCCTGGGGCGAAATGGAATCCAGACCGGGGTCTCCCATGTCTGGTGCCCATACCCAAGAGCACTGCTGATTTTGGTGGGCAGAAAGGCCGGGCAGCCTCCGAGGTTTGTCCAACTCGGGTGGTGCTATGCAATGCCAGGTCTGTTAGGAATAAGACCGCCATTATAGCTGATCTTATTAGTTCAGCCGACCTGGCTTGCATCACCGAGACCTGGCTGGATGAAAACTCAGGCACCATATTGGAGGCCATGATTCCGTCCGGGTACTCAGTGATACACCGCCCGAGATTGGTCCACAGGGGAGGGGGGGGGGTTGCAGTCTGTTTTAAGACTAAATAGGGCCTCACGAATGTGGTAGTAGGTTATGCTGAATCCTTTGAGCGTACAGTTGTAGCGGGTGTAGGCGTTCGAATCATTCTCATCTACCATCCACCCGAAGATGGGAAACATTTCTTAAAGGAAGTAGCAGACTTCCTTGTCGATATGTCATTTGGGTCACCCAGATTGATGGTTCTGGGTGACTTTAACGCCTGGGTCGACAATGAACTCTCACAATTTGGTAATCACTTCCTCCAACTTGTGTCTTCTTTGGGCCTCACACAGGTAGTTTCCACTGCTACACATAAATCTGGGCACTCTCTGGATTTAGTCTTCCTCTTAGGGATTGATTCATCCGACGTGGGGGTGGAACCAGTTGCTTGGTCTGACCACCACACCATGAGGTTCAATTTTTGCACCCCCTGAGGAGGCCTTCCCCTGTGGAGATGGTCAGGTACCACCCATTACGGAATATTACTTCCCAGGGCCTTGCAGCGATCCTTGACCTCTCATTTCCTGTGTTGGCTAGCAGTAACCCAGAGGCACTGGTGTCGGCTTATAGTACAGCCGTTACAGTGGCCCTGGATCTTATTGCTCCTGTTCATGAGCACCCCCTATCCCTTCACCCCAGGTCCCCTTGGTTTGATGGGACACTGAGGGAGTTGCGGAGACAGGGGTGAAGGTTAGAGCATTGCTGGCGCAAGTCTACCCTTGATGCTGACCACCTTAGATTGATGGAACATTATTCTATCTATCAATCTGCAATCACCCATAAGAAGGCAGAATTCCTGTCCAGTGAGATTGCAGTTGCACAGAATCGACCGGCTCAGTTGGTATTCGGACTGTAGACAGACTGTGCAACCCAGCCTGTCTGCAATCCGAAAAGCTTTTTCACAATTGGAGTGCGAGGAGCTCGCTCGGTTCTTAGCAACTAAGGTGACTGACATCAGGGTGGGCTTGTGTCTGGCAGTCTCTAAGGGTGATGTTGTGGAACAGTGCGAGTTCACAATACCTCAGTTCTCTTGGAGTACCTTTTGCCGACTGGAGGTCGTGGATATTATGAGGATCATCCATAGCATGTGGCCCATGAGCTGTAGTTTGGTCCCTGGACCAACTCCCCTAATTTTGGGTTGTTCTGAGGTCATTGGTCCAGTTATGGTGCAAATAGTCTGGTGCTCCTTAGAGTCAGGTGAGTTTCCTAACTCCCTGAAAGAGGCAGTGGTTACACCCCTGCTGAAAACAGCTACTTTGGACCCAGACTGTTTCTCAAACTACAGACCTATCTCTAACCTTCCCTTTATTGGGAAGGTTATTGAGAAGGTAGTGGCAGCCCAATTGGAAGACCATTTAACCATCCATAATGTCTACGAATCCTTCCAATCTGGTTTTTGTAAAAGACACAGCACCGAGACCGTGCTGGTTTGGGTGCTTAATGATCTTCTGAGGGGGAGAGACCAGAAGAGACGTTCCATTCTAGTTATTCTTGATCTCTCATCAGTTTTTGACACTGTGGATCACCTGGTGTTGTTAGCACGCCTGAGGCTAATCTGTGGAATGTTGGGAACTGTTTTAAAATGGTTCATTTCATTCCTTACTGGGAGATCACAAAGAGTTGTGTCGGGGGTTTATTCCTCCAGCCCAACTTCTTTGTTGTGCGGGGTGCCTCAGGGTTCAGTGCTGTCACCCATGTTATTGGCAGTGTATATGCTGCCCCTCAGAGACATTATAAGATGGTATGGGCTGAGGTTTCACTGCTATGCAGATGATACCCAGCTATACCTGTCTTTTGCGCCTGACCAGGATGGAGCTCTCTCGGTGTTTAATAACTGTCTGGAAGAAATCGAAGAGTGGATGGATTCTAGTTGGTTAAAGTTGAACTCAGAGAAGACAGAAGTGTCGTGGTAGACTCGGATGGTCAGATAGTGAGGTCGCATGATGACACGCCCTCTGGAATTTTTCTTGATGGCATGTCACTTCCGACCTCTGAACGGATGCTCAACCTTGGGATTGTCCTTGACGACAGGCTGACCCTTCAATCTCAGGTGTCGACCGTTGTCAGGACTTCATTTTACCATCTTAAGAATATTACCAGGGTGTGTCACCTTGTTCCATCTGATTCTTTGTCAACGTTGGTCCACGCTTTTGTGTCCTCGCGTCTGGACTACTGCAACGCCCTTTACTTTGGGCTTTCTGGGGTTGAAATCAAATCGCCTACAGCTGGTGCAGGCGCTGCAGCCAGTGTGTTGACTGGGACAAGGAGATCCAGTCATATTGCAGTACTGCACGAACTGCACTGGCTTCCTATCACGGTGTGGATCACCTTTAAAGTCATTTTATTGATTTTCAAAGCCCTTCATGATCAGGGTCCGACCTATCTGAAAGAACTTCTGGTGCCTTACTGCCTCGGCCGATCGCTCCGCTCGGCCAACAAGGTGTTGTTAGAGATTCCAAGAGTGAGTTTAAAATCTTCTGGCAGTAGAGCATTCTCTTATGCTGCACCCACTCTTTGGAATTCTCTACCTGGCAGGTTAAGGGAGTGCACCTCCGTGGAGGTATTTTAGAAAAACTTGAAGACTTACCTGTGGAATATGGCCTATTTGGAAGATTAATGTAATCTGAGTGCTAACATTATGTTTTGATTGTATGGATGATTTTATTGTTTGTTTTTAATGTATGATGTTGTTATGTATTTCTTCTATTTATATGTTCTTAATTGGCATTGTATATTGTGGCTTTTGATATGTAAAGCGCCTTGATATTTTGAAAGGCGCTTTAAAAATAAAGTTACTATTATTATTAATTATATGTATCCTTAATGTTTTTCTACCCTTTTTAAAGGTGATTGTAGGTGGCTCCTTTAGTGCTTCTCCTAAAACTGTGTCTCCCTGGAGTATTGGTCAGTTCTTCCTCTAACCTGGTCCACCAGGTGACTAAATTCAGTGCTGAAAGTTATCTGCCCCTGTGTCTTAGTTTTTATTTTTGGTGTCAGCAAGGAATCCCTTTCAGCTTCTCTAGCTTTATCAAGTGCATCTGCTACTGTATTTTTGTCATAAATCCTTTCTAAAAAATCGGCACACATTTCCTTTGCCTGTAGCTCAAAGACAGCCAAATCTGAGCAGTTCTTTCTTATACGTAACAACTGGCTGTAAAAAAAATGGACATAAATGAGGTTTTGGGGTGGGAGGGTTCTGCTCATCACAGATTAATGTTTGTGGCAATCTCCTTTCTGTAGCCCTGTGTTGTAACGTTTTGGTCACTCACTCCTGCCAGTGTGATATCCAAAACATCCACTTCTTTGTGGCTTATATCACAGGTGAAACATAGGTTTAGCTGATTATAATTTAGCCACCTCATGAATTATCTGCTTTGACAATGCCACTGTTCCATACACAGACCACAAATGCCACTTGATGTGGTCTGTGTGCGGATCTGTCACTTTACCAAACACAATGGAATTCTTCCATGCTCCCAAGAATAAATCTGCATAGGCCAGCCTTACACTAGCCTCCACGGCCATCCCACAAGTCTGCAAGAAATGCTGATTTTTAAACACAAATTTATTGTGCATGAGAATGAACTCTAGACCATCAAGGATGAAATTTACTGGTGTCAATTGATTATCCCTTTCTTGTAGCAGAAAATGTCAGATTGCTTCTAAACCATTGTTATGCCTAATTACATGTATACAGGCTGACAACATCAGTGCCTAACCACAAATATTCATCTTTCCTCACAAAGTCATCAAATTTCTTTAGCATGTCCATAGTGTCTCTGACATAAGAAACCATTTTAACAAGATAAAAAAAAAAAAGATTCTGTAAGAAGTAATCTAGAAATGTGAATGTCTTCTCTGTCAAAGAACCAACTCTTGACACTATTGGACAGGCAGGTGGGTTAGTGAGATCCTTATGGATCTTTGGTAGACCATAAAAAGTAGGGGTTACAGGGCTATCTACCAACATAAACTTTTATTCCTTCTCAGACATTCCCTTGCTGCAGTAACCGAGTATACTACATGGTAGTTGACAGGGAAGGGGGGATGAAGATTCCTGCACTGGGGTATTGGGCACCCCCCAAAGCCATGGTTACATTTCTGGGGGGAGTAGGGTGGTGGGTGCTGAGAGGGAGGATTACGTGGGGGGAGCTATAAAAATATATTAAAAAAGAAAAAAAAACAAGCACAACCACGCATGCGTGGTAGTGGAGGGGGGTACTTCATGATCGGGACACTGGGATTGGGCACCCCAGTGTCACTCTTGTGTTTCTGGAGGGTGTGGGGTAGTGGGTGCTGAGAGGGAGGGTTGGGTGGGGATATGTATAATTTAAAAGAAATTGATAGCCGACAGTAAAATAGTGCAGTGTGGAGTGCTTCACAGATTGTGGAGGTGACTGTGTTGGCAGTCCAACATGTTGTTCAGCTGCAAGGAATGCGGAAGTCCTTTTCTCATAGCAAGAGGTTGGCAGGGCTCTGTCCACTGCAACCCTAAAAATGGAGTGAGAAAGGGTTTTATAGTTTGTCAACATGCAGTTCATGTGAAGTGGGTGTACAGACAAGGTGCACAGACTGGAACCAAATAGTGTTGTTTTAACTCTTACCTGTAGTTAACAATCAGTAAAGCTACACATAAATAACAATGACAACTTTCTTAATGTAAGTCCCCCAAATGGGCTCATCTGTGTGGAGCTATGGCCCTCCAGCATCCCACTGGTGTCCCAAATGGTTGTGGTGTGGCTTGAGCCTTACTGTCCTGCTGTTGCTCTATGGCTGTGGCCTTTGTAAGTTTGGGACCGTGGCCCATGTTCCGAGTGAGATTGAGGTATGATTGCTCTTTCTGTGCTTCTGGGTGCAAGGGAGGAGCTGGAGCAGTCCCAGTGTGGCTCTGAAAACTGGGACCACAAAAATGTAAACAAAGATGGTGGGGTGGCCCACACCAGACTGGGCATGCACGGCCACTGGGAAGATAAATTTAAAGGAGCCATGGCTCCATTTCTGCTTTCGGCCATGCAGTCGAAGTTAAAGTATATTCCTTGCTCCAGGGAATATAGAGGAGCCGGGGAACCCAAAAACTGAAGACTGGAAAACCTCCGGTGTTGGGGGGAAATGTGTTCAGCCCTTGTTAAGGGTTTATGTGTAAAATAAAGGTCTGGACTGTGAGAGGGCCCAATGAACTACAAACATGGCGGCCCCCATAGAGCTACAAAAGGCAAGGGGACTGCTGGGAAGTGTTAAAGGTTGGGGAAATTGCTCAGGAACACTGCAGCCAATGAGTGGAAGGCTGTCAGGAGGCTATAAATAAAACTGAGTTGCCACCTAAAGAGAGAGTTGTCGAGGGGGCTGAAGTGAGTGTGAGGGAGAAAGACTGCTGTGGGCCTCTGGGTCCCAAATCCCTGCACCTGTGTTCTCACTGGTTTTTGGCCCACTGATTTCAAGGAGAAATTATCAAGTTGTGCTGCAGGAGGAGTAGAGTCTGGGTTGTGCTGCTGAGACTTTATAATTTTGCACCTTGTTGCATCAAAGGTTGGGCAGTACTTTGAACCTGAGAAGACTTGTGAACCCCAAATACAGACTGAACTGCTGTGCCCCCCCCCTCGGTGGGGAAAGTGTGGTGAGTGCAAATTCTAGCAAGGGAAGAGCCTGTGAGTGCTGGGGCAAGCATCTGAATAGAGAGCCCAGCACTGCTGTGAGAGGAAACCCCACAAAGGGAGAGTGCTGGGGTAAAGAGACTGTGCAACAGCCCAGCTGAAACCGTGAGACCAGTGTGTGCAACAGAGGAGTCTAGAGGACCATATCTAGCACCCCCCATACCAAAGAACAGGAAGTTGATCAGTGGAGGAAGACATTGACTGGCCTGCCTGTGTGAAAACTGTCCACAAGGCCCCTGGGCGAAGTTGGCAAGGCCAGGCAGGTGAAGACCAGCACACCTTAAATTTCTTCTGGCTTCAGGCTCTGCGACCTAGTGGTGCACCACTATCTGGAACCCTCCTCGGTACCGTGCAACTGCTGTGTGACTGCAACTCAGCTGGCTGCAAGTCCCCCCCCTTTGTGAACTTCAGAACTGTGAGTACTCAAGCTGAGGCTTGTTGAGTCTTATTACCTAGCTAGTTAGTTAGTTTTCAGGGGATGAGCTCTGGGCTGGACTATGTCAACTTTAAAGTTGTGCCAAGGCAGAAAGTCCATGTGCTGAGACTGTGTTAACAGTTATTTGGGCCCCAACAAAAGACCCCAGGCCTGTATCACCACCCTGATGAGGTACATTTCTGGGTTCACCCAGTGGTAGGAGGAAGGGTTACAGTGAGGGAAATCATTGTTTATCAGTGTGCTGTCTTGTTTGATATTCTCCCTTTTTCCCCTCCCGCAATAAATAATTTAATTGTTTACATGTTAGCTGTTGTTGCTGTGACTTTTTGCCACAGAGTTACTGGGGGTGGGGATTGTTACTCTGTGGGAAAAGTGTTCTTGGGGGCAGGTTACATATTTTCCCGGGAGGCGGTAACCTTTTCTTTGTCCGCAGGTATCCCCTGCCACTTACTCTGTGTGGAGGCACCGCGCCATACTTGCTGACCACTGTGGAACCCAGGCCGGCCCCTCTGAGGTGTATACTGAGTTGGCCCAAGGGCCCCAGAGCAGCCTAGGTGAGTCAAAGGGCTGTTACGTTAATATCATACCATAGAGTCAGTTAATTAAGTATTGTAGTTTACATTAGGGATTGGGTAAACAGAACTTGGGTAGCTTGTCTTTAGACAAAGCCTAGGTTCATCTTTAATTAGGTCTTTGTTTTCTCTTAAATGAAAAACTCTCAAAGGGGCTCAAACTCACCCATCATTTGAGTGCCAGCATGTTCCATACTTTGTGTTTCCTATTTACCTAATCATTAATTTTAAAAATAAGGAAAATAAAAAAAACTAAAAATACATCTTAACAGCCTGAGTATGGGTGTAGGGCCTGGGCTGGCCCTATGCAGCTGGCAAAAGTGGTATCACCTAGGGTAATTACCTTAAAGCAAACAAAATTCGGGACACATCTTGAAATTTGTGTTGGCAGCACTTTAGAATTCAGGTCAGACAAAACAAGCATGTGTCAATGCCGAGTGTTGCTTGCTTATATGTGCTGTTTAGGTATTTGAAGTGCTAGTACCATGCCTAAGAACTCGTCATATCTCCCCCCCCCCAAGACAGCCACTGTATCTTTCTGTTCAGTATTCACAGAAGAGGGGAAGGGGCAATGGCCACAGCAGTACAGCAGTTGCAAAGGCATGAAGAGGTGGACAATAGTCCATTCACAGGCAAAAGAATCATGCAGGAGGTGACTAACTTGAAGGTGGACAAAGCGAAGGGACCAGCTGGCATACACCAAGGATATTAAGAGAACTGTGAAGGGAGATAGCAGTACCTCTGGCAGCCATGATCACTGAGTCATTCAACACAGGGGTGGTACCAGAGAACTGGAGGAGGGCACATGTGGTCCCTCTACACAAATCCAGCAGTAGGGAGGAGGTGGGGAACTGTAGGCCGGTCAGCCTCACCTCAGTAGTGGGGAAGATCATGGAGACATTGCTTAAAGAAAGGATAGTGGGGCATCTAGAAGCCATTGGAGCCCAGGACAATAGGCAACATGGATTCACAGTGGGGAGGTCATGTCAGACAAATCTGGTTGATCTCTTTGACTGGGTGACAAAGGAAGTAAATCAGGGTGGGCAGTGGACAACGCTTACCTTGATTTCAGCAAAGCCTTTGACACTGTCCCACATAGGAGACTGATAAATTAGCTGGGTAGGCTGGGCATGGGGGAAAGAGTGGTAAACTGGGTTAGAAACTGGCTAACAGACAGGAGGCAGAGAGTGGTGGTAAATGGGGTACAGTATGGGGAGAGAGGGTGGCCAGTGTGGTGCCACAGGGATTGGTCCTGGGGCCAGTCCTGTTCAATGTCTTCATTAGTGACATTGCAGAAGGGCTGAAGGGAAAGGTCTGCCTGTTTGCAGATGACACCAAGATCTGTAACCCAGTGGATACCCCAGAGGGGATGGAGAAAATGAGGTGGGACCTGGGGAAGCTTGAAAATGGTCTGAGGACTGGCAGCTGGGAGGGCCAGTGACATACTGGGGTGTCTAGGCAGGGATATCACCAGCATAAGGAGGGAGGTGGTGATGCCATTA
Organism: Neoceratodus forsteri; assembly: GCA_016271365.2. Taxonomy (NCBI): domain Eukaryota; kingdom Metazoa; phylum Chordata; order Ceratodontiformes; family Ceratodontidae; genus Neoceratodus; species Neoceratodus forsteri. Next base: position 1,193,487,340 of record CM057453.1, read on the forward strand.
TATAAAACCATGGTCAGGCCTCACATGGAGTACTGTGTGCAGTTCTGGAGGTCACACCTTCGTAAGGATATTAACAGGCTGGAGATGGTCCAGAGAAGAGCGAATGAGATGGTACAGAGCTTGCAACACAAGACTTAGGAGGAGAAATTAAGGGACCTCAATATGTACTCACTGGAATAGAGGAGGGAAAGAGGGGATATGATAGAAACATTCAAGTACCTCAAGGGTATAAATATAACTACTGAGAAGCAGGAGACAGCTGCTATAGGGGCACATGTGCCAGCCTCTGTGAGATATTCTTTTGTTCTTATAAATCTGTAATCTCCAGTATTTCAGTAACCACATGACCACGCTGCCTTCTTTAGGCAATTTTACGCTGGTTAATGCCTGGTGTCAGATGGCAGACAGAGGGCTCACCAAATTGTGTTGCCCTTTGAAAAACGTCGTTGAGTGTTCTTTTACTGGTAAGCGTTTTGGAAAGCTGGTGAAGGTCTCACAATTTTTATTATGATTTTATCTCCTTATGTCTGTCCCCTTTGGTCCCCCATCCCCACACCCCAACAGTCATCAGTGGCCACAGCTGCCAATTGATTATTTTTCTTGCCAAGATGGTGGGTGAGCAGCTGCCTTCACAGTCTGTAAAGTCTGACATCTTTCAGTGCCGTTTATTGGTCATCTTCCAACACAGGCGAGGCACTGCCAGCCCAAAACTAACTCAGAACAAGCAGCTTTCAAAGTGGGGAAGAAATGGAGTGAGCAAGAATCAAGTACTCATTCAGATGTGGCGTCAATTTTAAGATCAGCATACTGGTGTGGACACTGCAAATAGAACCCCAGCTCTTTAAGCAGACTTATGAAGAGTAAAGGCTTCTCGAAGCACTGGGGTTCTGTTTATTGTATTGTAAGTGGGCTGCATCTAATTCGGTAATTTACTGTACCTTACATCTAAATGTATGGTAGGCCCAACTTTAAATAAACACTGCACCTGAATGAACACGTGATGTCATAGAAACATAGAATTTGTCAGCAGAAAAGGACTGTTCAGCACACCCAGTCTGCCCAAGTGTTCTCTACCTACTTGTATCTCCTGCCTATATATGTTCCTGCATGTCTTATTCTGCCTGTGTCTATCAGGACCTCCTTGTGAATGAGCTTGCTCAATGGATTTTTCCTGCAATGAACATGAACCTACTCCATAGCCCTATTGATCTCCGTTGATCCCTTCCTTCCCCTTTTTCTAATATACCCCTATGTTTATCCCATGCATGCTTCATGACCCCTGCCATTTTAGCCTCTACCACTTCTTCTGGCAGTTTGTTCAAAGCATCTACTACCCTTTCAGTAAAGAAATATTTCTTCACATTTATCCTGAACTCTCTCCCCCCCAGCTTCATTGTATGCCCCTTGGTTTGGGTGCTGATCCTCATTTGAAGGAAACTCCCCAACTGTGCCCTGTTTACCCCTGTGAGGTACTTTGTAGGTCTTGATCATGTCACCTCTCTCCCTCCTCTCTTCCAGAGTGTACATGTCGAAATTCTTCAGCCTTTCCTTGTAGGGATTCCTTTGAAAATCCTGAATCATTTTAGTTGCCCTCCTCTGGAAAACCTCCACCCTATGTCCTTCTGAAGTGTGGACTCTAAAACTGGACACAGTACTTCAGCTGAGGGTATACCAGGGAGTGATACAATGGCAGCACAACATCCCTCCTCCTCCTCCTACTGGAGATGCCACTCCTTATGCACCCCAGAATGCAATTTGCCCTGCCCATAGCCTTGTCACGCTGTACTGCCACCTTGAGGTCCTCTGACATAGTAACCTCAAGGACCCTTTCATGTCTAGTGAGTATCAGTACCTACCCCCATCCTATACTCAGCGTCGTGATTCCTATGCCCTAGGTACATGATTTTACACTTGTTGGCATTGAATCCCAACTAAATAAGAAAATGGAATTGATCTGAATGAATTGCAGGCTTTTAAGCAGCTTTTCGGGGAGTGTGTATGTGTGTATGTGGAGGGGCGGCTCTGCTACTATAACTACTTGCTTTTGATTTTGGCCTCAAATTAGGTGCACTCCTGTAAACAGATAAAACACGTTTAAGAAAGACTCATAAGAAATGTGATAAAGTCTTTGTACATTAGCCAGGGCTGAGCTTGCTGAACCCTTAACACTGCATTACAGACAGGAGAGATGCAGCCTGTTCCTAATTAATGAGCTTCCCACGGGCCACCTGTGAGCCTCTTATGGGCCTGTGCTCACTACACAAGCATTTGTCAATGCCGAATGGTTGTTTGATGGCATTAGCAGTGGAAGTGCAGGAGTTAGACAGATGGGGCCCGATTCTCGGAACCCTGCATCGGACGCAAGTGCCTGTGCCAAACAGATATGGAGCAAAGTGCACCTTGCGTCCATGACCGCCCTCCGTGCGATTCACAAAAGTGGCCTGCGTCAACCACAGGCCTCCTGCCTCAAACAGGGCCTGCACCTGCCCTGCACCCTGCAATGCACTGCGGCACGGCGGTAGGGGGACTACAGCTGACGCAAGCTGCATCCTGCGATTCACAGACATCACCTGGCAGGAGAAATTCTAAGTGCCCTTAGACCAGCCAGGGCAGGTGTAAGGGGACTTAGACATTCTCCCTGGGTGACATGCCTGTGTGTGGCACACCATGGGTGATGGTCCACCCACCATACACCCCTGAGTGTGGCCTCGTATGTGTGGCCCCCATCCTAGTGGTCCAATGGCACCCCTTACAGCTCCCCGATGCTACCTAAGTACCCCGTCAGTACCCCCATCCTGATGCTGCCCATACTGGCAGCGGCTCCCCCGATCCCCGATGCCCACCCCATCGGTGCTACCACAGTACCAACTTATGGCAGTACAGTGCTCACCCATGCCCCAGGAGATGGTGCCCACCCCCCCATACACCAGTCACGACTGCTCCCCAGCACCCGGCACATCTCACCACTCACCTCCGTGGCCAGGCACCAATTGCACTGAACATGGTGGGTCAACACTGGCCCACCAAGTTGGGGCCACATGCCCATTACCTGGTGGGACGGAGGTCCTGTGTTAGTCTCTGGTAGCCTGTGGCGGACCCATGCAGTGAACCAGGGGTTTGCCGCAGGGTTCCGGTTGGTGCAAGCGTGGAGACTTAGCCACTGGGACCCCTCCTGTACGTAAATCAGGTGCAGTGTCCCTGGCACACCGGGCATTGGTGAAAGCTGATGTTTGCTGCAGCTTGCACCAGACACAGACCCCTATGGGAATCGGGCCCATGCAGTATAGGAATGTCAGAGAAGTATTGAACTGACACCAACCCCACCCCCACTCTGCAGAGATGGACAGACATTGGGGTGTACCTTTGGGTCATCGCCCATAAGTGTCTAGATGTGCCTTGGGTGTTCAGGCTTTACTCACCTCATTTCATAAGGAAATATGCTGAAATGGGTGCAGTATAGGAGAATGGGGTGAATTCTGGGGCCAAAGAGTCCAAGGTGCACCTCGATGTCTTTCACTGGCTGCAGGGTGGGCATGGGGGTGGAATGGCATGAGCATTACTGTCGACAATCCCAAGTCACACCCCTGACGTATGTCATTCCCTACAGGGTAGGGCGTTATGGTCAAAAACCCTAACACCCTGGGCGTTTCTTGGTATTTTTACTCCAAGTTTTCAACATGGGCTTTTTGTAATCCTACTGCATGAACAGTGACACTATCAGTTTGTTAGCTGAAAGGTGATTTTGCACAGCAACTGCACCATTTGGCGCCACAGTTGCAAAAACACATTTCGAACAGGATGTGAAAAAGGACAGCTGTACTGTTCATGAGGAGGTGTAAAAAATGGCAATGTTGAAAATCTGGAATGAAAATATAAAAAAACTGGTAAAGTCACAAGTGTGCGTAAAAACTAAGCAACGCACACCTGTAATGTAATTTGTTTGGGGATTTTTTACAGCAGATTTTCAACATAGGCATTTTGAGAACTCTGCTCATGAACAGTGTCACTGTGATTTTCTTAATCCATCCTGAATACTGATTTCCCACAGCGATCGTGCTATTCTGTGCCAGAAGTGTGAAAACACCTTTCGGCCAGGATGTGAAAAATGACAGCTGTACTGTTCATAAGGAGGTGTGGAAAAATGCCAATGTTGAAAATCTGGACTGAAAAGATTACGAATTTGTGAACTTACCAGGGTGCATGGAAATTGCACAATGCATGCTCGTAACAGTCATTTTATGAACTTTTGTCGCCAAATTTTCTACATAGCCAGTTTAAGACCTCTACTCATGAACAGTGTCACTGTGATTTTTTTACTCTGTCCCAAACATTGATTTCACACACCGACCATGACACTGTGCGCTACATGTGCGAAAACACATTTCGGGTGAGATATGAAAAAAATGACAGTGGTAATGTTCATAAGGAGGTGAGGTAAAATGGCAATGCTGAAAATCTGGTGTGAAAATATTAAAAATACTCAAATAGGAACTGCGCAACCCACACTCGTAAAACAGTCATTTTGGGGAATTTTTTCACCAAATTTTCAACATAGGATTTTTGGGGGCCTTAACCATGAACAGTGTCACTGTGATATTCTTAATCTGTCCTGAACATTGATTTCGCTCACCGACCGTGCCATTGTGCGCTGAATGATGGCCGCCAAGCTGGGCGCACCGCCAGCTGCTTTAGCAGCCAGTGTCTAACTTGTTTGTTTAGCCTGATTTCTGCCAAATTTTATTCATTTCACTTCTCCCTTATTTTTCTACTGTTTGGTCTTAAGCTTTATGCCCTGTGAACCCAGTTAGAGTAGAAACTATCAATTAGAGTGTTTTTCAGAGCGATACCGGGGCCTCCGAAACCACCTCGAAGTGTGCACTGGGGCCGTTTCATTTCAGCCCTGTTATCGCTCAATACACTGAATTTGCTGGGCCTGCTGTATTAGTTTTCCCTATCTGGACTTACCCTGGATTGGTTGTTGGGCGCTTTGAAGGTGCTTGCATTTTCGATTTGGATTTGTCCTGGATTTAATGCTAAACTTCTTGGAGGTGTTTGCTGTTTTTTTTTTTTTTTTTTTGAGTGTGCCTGGTCCTGTTTGACCGACCGACCAAAGGAGTTGAGACTTGCAAGGGGGAGGAGGTGGTGGAGAGGAGGTGAACTGTCGGGGAACCAAGTGGCTGCAACCGGCAGAGAGAAAAGTGAAGATTCCCTGGATTATGGTTTTGGCATTGGATTTATTGAGTGACTTGACTGCGGTCCAAGGTCCAGTGTTGGCATGCTGGTAGTCATCAGAAGAACGGTGTAACTTGATGCGGTTGAGCAAGTGGTCCTGACCCTGCTGGGGGTGGCTGTCTGCTGAAGCACGTGGCTACATGGGGGACTAGGCTTTGATCTTGCTGGGTAGCTGTCGGACAGGGCCGGTGGTCCTTTAGGTTTCTTTGGGGGGCCAACTACTGGGTTTGCCTCGACAGAGATCCGCAGTGGCAGCCGTGGGCATTTGAAGTCTTAGCTCCCCGTTTGGGATTTTTTGGGGCCTCGCTCCTGCACAAATGGGATACCAGTGAAGAGGATTTCTGCCATTAACTTCTCTGCTAGCTATGGTCAGACATTTTAATTTTTATTTACTGTTATTTATTTGAGAAGGCAGTGAGAGCGCCTTGTTCCCTGCCAACCTCCCTCACAGTGAGAGTGTCTGGGGGTTGAAAAATCACTTGGGACATACTTTTCATTTTCAGTCAGTCTCCCCTTGCAGTAAGAGTGCTTTGGTGGCTGGAAAAATCATTTGGAACATATCCATATTTTATTCTGCCCAGGAAGTGAGAGTTCATGTGTTTTGATCTGGTCTCCTTTGGCTGGGAGAGGGCCTCAGGGGGCTGAAGATTTTTCACACTTGTGGACCTAAGTTACAGTTATAGTATTAAGGAATTTATCATTTATTTCATGACTGGCTCTTTATGCTTTCCAAATCATTGCATTGGACTTTAAGGCTGTGCTACTCTTGTTTTATCTGTTTTGAAAGACTTGTTTTGTGTATTTGATGTTATTGGGGGTGGGTGATTGAGAGTATTTTTATTTATTCTGGAAAACTGTACTCTTCCCCTGATATTTGTTTTATAGTTACGGCAACATCAGCTAATTTTATTTGTCCCTGCCAATTTGATTTTATGACTTTGACACTTTATGTTACTTATTTTTTAGAGTAATATTGCTTGTTCAGTCCACGAGGCTGTGAGAGGGTCCTGGGAGGTGAAAATTGTGTTGTTTTGTTGACTTACTGCGTTTATATTTTGTGTTGAATCTCTGTTAAGTTGTTATGATTCTAATTTATTTTAGAGTTTTAATATTAGGGAGGTTTGTGTAAGGGTTATTTACACATTTGGGGATGGCTTTTAGAGGGTAATTTAGATTTCTTTAAGTAAGATTTATGTTTAATTTTGTTTTATTACAATATTGTTGTGTGTATTGTTTTTGGTATATAACTGGTTAGTTGTGGGAGTGTTGCTTTTATATTTAGGTCATGAAAATGTGTTGGAGGCCTACCCCCATGGTTGTGCGCTATTCACCCTCTGCTCTCCTCACCCTCTGCCCCTCCCCCATTACAGTTTACAACCTACCAGCGCTGTAGCATGCTGGGTGTATTGCCCGTAAGGGGGAAGGAGGGCGGGGGGGTGCGAACAGTGGAGAGTGAATAAGCAGGGCCATCGCATCGGGGGTGGTAAGATCCAGAAGACGCCCTGGGGCGAAATGGAACCTAGAATGTGGTCTGCCATAACTAGTTTCCATACCCAAGGGCACTACCAGTTATGGTAGGGAGGTGGTTCAGGTGGCCCAGGAGGTTCATTCTGCTCGGGCAGTGTTGTGCAATGCCAGGTCCATTAAAAACAAGTCTGCAATTATTGCAGATCTTGTTGGAACTGTGGACCTGGCCTGCATCACTGAGACCTGGCTGGATGAGAACTCTGGCCCCATGGTGGAGGCTTTAACTCCAGCCGCGTGACTCTGTGATACACTGCCCAGATTGGATTCGGGGGTGGGGTGTGTGGTCTGTTTCAAGACCGAACTTAACCTCACAAGTGTACCAGTTGAGGAGACTGAGTCATTTGAGTGCACCGTAGTAGCAGGTATAGGTTGTCGGATAGCCCTCATCTGATGAGAAGCGATTCTTTCAGGAGGTTGCGGACTTCGTCGTTGACATGGCGTTCGAGTCACCCAGGCTGATGGTCCTGGTCGACTTCAACGCCTGGGTTGATGATGAACTCTCACAATTTGGACAGCACTTCCTCCAGTTAATGACATCTCTAGGCATCACACAGGTAGTTACCACTGCCACTCATAAACACGGTCACTCTCTTGACTTAGTCTTCCTCCTGGGAATCGAAGCCTCTGATTTGGGGGTGGAACCAGTTGGATGGTCTGATCACTACTCTGTGGGGTTCAGTTTCAGTGCCCCCCTTCATAGGTCTACCCCTGTGGAGATGGTCAGGTATCGCCCTTTACGAGATGTAAGCTCTCAAGGCCTGGCAGCAGTACTTGACCTATCATCCATCCCAGTGGCAAACAGTGACCCAGAGGCCCTCGTGGTGGCTTATAATTCAACCGTTTTGGGAGCCCTGGATGTCATTGCTCCCATCTGTGTTCATCCTCTCTCCCTTCGCCCTCGATCCCCATGGTTTGATGGGACCCTGAGGGAGATGCGGTGACTAGGACGAAGGTTAGAGCATTGCTGGCAGAAATCCATCCTTGATGCCGACCACCTTTGATTGATGGACCATTATCAAGTCTAACAATCTGCAATCACCCATAAGAAGGCAGAGTCCCTGTCTGGGGAGATTGCAGCTGCTCAGAATTGACCAACTCAGCTGTTTTGAACTGTGGACAGACTGTACAACCCAGCCTGTCTACAAGTCCGAAAAGCCTTTTCGCAAGTAGATGCAATGAACTTGCTTGATTCTTTGTGACTAAGGTGGCTGACATCAGGGCGGTACTCCAACCAGCACACTCTATGTGTGCTGCTTTGGATCAGTGCAAGGCCACTGCCTCTCAGCTTTCCTGGAGGACCTTCAACTGACCAGAGTTCATGGTTGTTATGCGGATTGTTCAGAGTACATGCCCTATGTGCTGTATTTTGGATCTAGGACTAACCTCCCTGATCTTGGGTTGTATTGATTCCACCGGTACGGTCCTATCACAAATAGTCTGGTGTTCCTTGGAAACAGGTGAGTTTCCCAGCTCCCTGAAAGAGGTGGTGGTAACACCCCTCTTGAAGAAAGCTTCTTTGGACCCAGACTGCCATGCAAACTACAGACCAATCTCTAACCTTCCCTTTTTAGGGAAGGTGATTGAGAAAGTAGTGGCTGTACAGATGGAGAACCATTTGACCATCCATGACATCTGCGAACCCCTCCAGTCTGGATTTCAAAAGAGAATAGTACTAAGACAGCGCTGGTTCAGGTGCTCAATGATCTCCTGATGGCTAGAGATCAGAAGAGCTGTTACATTTTGGTTCTTCTGGATCTCTCATCAGCTTCGACACTGTGGACCATGGGGTCCTCAGGTGGTTTACATCATTCCTCATGAGAAGAACTCAGAGAGTGGTGTCCAGGGTTCATTCCTCAGATCCAGTTTCTCTGTTATGTGGGGTTCCTCAGGGTTCAGTGTTGTCCACCATGTTGTTCGCAGTGTACATGCTGCCCCTCGGAGACATTGTAAGAAGGTATGGGCTGAGGTTTCACTGCTATGCTGATGATACCCAGCTTTACCTTTCTTTTACACCTGACCAGGATGGAGCTCTCTCAGTCTTTAATAGCTGCCTTGCAGAAATCCAGGAGTGGATGGATTCCAGTTGGTTGAAGTTGAACTCAGAAAAGACAGAGGTGCTGGTTGTGGAACCGGCATGCCGGATATGGGGGGTTGGGGGTTGGTTCGCCCTCAGGAATTTTTCTTGGGGGCTTATCACTCCCTACCTCTGAATGGGTGCGAAACCTGGGGGTAATTTTTGACAAAGGGCTGACCCTGCATTTGCAGGTGTCGGCCGTCGTCAAATCCTCTTTATACCATCTGAGGAATATCTCCAGGATTAAGCACCTTGTTCCGTCCAGTGATCTTCCTACACTGGTCCATGCCTTTGTGTACTCGCGCTTGGATTACTGCAAATCCCTTTACCTTTTGTAAAGTGCCTTGGTACTTTGAAAGGCGCTTATGCGAAATAAAGATTATTATTATTATTACCTAGGGCTACTGGGGGTGGAAATCCATCGCCTGCAGCTAGTGCAGAATGTGGCAGCTCGGCTTTTGACAGGAACTCCCCAGTTCTGTCATATTTTGCTGGTGTTGCCCGGACTGCACTGGCTGCCAGTACAGTGGCGGATCACCTTCAAAGTCAGTCTTCTGACTTTTAAAGCCCTACGTGGACTGGGCCCGGACTACCTGAAAGAACTTCTGGTTCCTTACTGCCCTGGCGATCGCTCCACTCAGCCAACGAGGGGTTGCTAGAGATTCCAAGGGTATGTTTAAATCTTCTGGGGCCCGAGCATTTATGCATGTGGCCGTAACCCTTTGGGATTCTCTACCCCATCGGTTACGGGGGTGCACAACCGTGGAGGGATTTAAGCGAGCTTTAAAAACATATTTATGGCACCAAGCATTTAATGAATGTCTGTGTAATGGTATTAGTTGTTTTTATAATTAATGTTGCTGGGATGTCTGACGTGTGATTTTAAACTTTGTTAGGCACCTTGATATTTGAAAGGCGCCATAAAAATAAAGATATTACTATTAATATTACATGTGTGAAAACACATTTCAGATGAGATCTGAAAAATGACAGCTGTACTGTTCATAAGAAGGTGTGGTAAAATGGCAATGTTGAAAATCTGGAGTGAAAATATTAAAAATGCTCGAAGTTACGAGTGTGTGTAGGAACTAGGCAATGCACGCTCGTAAAACAGTCATTTTTGGGAATTTATTTACCAAATTTTCAACATAGGATATTTGGGGGGCCTACCTCACGAACTGTGGTACTGTCATTTTGTTAATTGGTCCAGAAAGGTGGTTCCACACAGTGACCATGAAATCACCTTTTGAGACTGAATAACAAAATGACAGTGACTAAGTTCATGAGATGGGGTCCCAAGAACCCCATGTTGAAAATTTGGTGAAACAATTCCCAAAAATGGTTGAGATGTGCACTGAAGTTGAAAAGAAAAACACATTTATGCTATTATACAGCTTACCGGCATTTCTTTAGCTCGCGGTCGCCTTTGAAGAGTGCTGACGTGTTCCTGGTCCACCGAAGATCATTGCGCTGGGCTTCAGAGGTAAGTATGGGGTGGGGGATGTGGGGAGGCAGGGTGCACAGAGGGTGGGCGCGGGTCGGGAAGGGGCCACGGACTCAACAAGGGACCGTTTTCTGTTTTACAGGGAAGGTTTTTTTTTTTGCAGGGGCATTTAATTTTGGCATGCTCGGGTGGGCTCCCAGCATGCCACCTGAGTGTGTGGGGTGGCTGTAGCTGACGGGGATTGGGCACACCGTCTGCACATACCGAGTGCTGGTGGGAGAACAAGAGCCGAGGGGAATTGGGCATCCTCCTTGGCACACAAGAAATTGGGGGGAAGCATTATGCCAATGGGGAGTGGGCTCCTCCGTCGGCAAAATTACCAGGAAGGGGGCATGCCGACAGGGGGATTGGGCCCCCCTGTTGGCACATATAAGGGCGGGAGGGTGGTGACAAGAGCTGAAGGGGATTGGGCATCTCCGATCGACTTTCTATTTATTGAAATGTTTCACCAGGAAGGCACACTGAACGGTGGGTGGCAGCTTTCAGTCTGCTTTGTGGGGACTGTGAGAGGCTGACAGAGATACCGTCACCATGGGAACACAGCACAATGGAGCTGTGTAATTGGCTGCTGCAGTCAGGGAGGCCCCGCTGTACAAACAACTGATTGTGTAGTGACAGAGTGCTCCCTGATTGCAGCTGCTCAGTTACTTTGATCTAGTGGCCTGCTCATTAACTGCCGATGATCGACAGCATGCTCCTCTATTGGCTGGGGCAGAGACCAGCCCCTGAATGGGCCGCTGCCATTCGGCAAAACACTGCCATGCTTCCACAACCCACTTGTGAAGAAATCCTGATGCAATGTGTTTCTTGCACATGCGTGCAAGCAACACAGAAAGCAGGGAGTAAAAAATGTGTATTTCTAACTGAAATAGGCAATGCATAAACTGAACAAAAGTACTGTTGTTTAGATTGGAAGGGGTTCGAGACATGCAGAGTGTATGCATACAAATAGAATGTGTGTGAGGGCCGGGTACCCCCTTCTGTCTAGGGGTGTATGATGGTAGTCTTGTCAGAGGAGCACCTGCCTTACATCATAGAATCTGTCCCTGCACAATCACTGCCACTATCTCAGGCCTGGAGCCATGGAGTAGGGGCAGCATACCAAAACACTGGGGCAGCACAGACCACACACAAACTGAATGTCCATAGCAGAGCTAGGATCAAGCACGTCATAGTGTGGTACAGAGCTCTCTGGGTATGCCCGCTACCATATGTCTTCACAGTGGTACCTTGCACACTCTACTTGGTTTTCCATGGGCCATGCCCTACACAATAACTCCTTCAAATTCTCTTAGGGTTTTACATAGCTCCCACCTCTTGTATGGTATGAAATCTGACTGCTCTCACTCCTAAAATTGGTAGTGAAATGTTGCACACATGAATGGCTAGGCAGTGCTGAGAGGGGCTGCCAGCCCAAACTTGCAACAGGAAAAAGAAATTCAGCACTCGTGAACAGAAGGCACCAAAAATCCAGTAACTAATGCAAAGTGCAAATGTTTATTGTGGCAAGAAGTGCCCAGAAATGCACCCTACATCCCCAGCACTTCAACCCAACGCAGGTTCTTTGTCAGAGGATGGGTCCAAGGAATCACAGACGTGTACCATACAATATTTAAAACACCTATTTAAAATGACACACACCCTCTGTGAAAAAGTAATAATAAACAAGCATTTGTCAATGCTGAGTGTTTGCTTGCTGGTATTGGCATTGGTACTGCAGGAGTTAGAGAGATGCATAAAAGGAATGGCAGTGAAGTACTGAACTAACGTCAACTCCCACTCCCACCCTGCAAAGACCAACAGGCATTGGGGTGTGCCTTTGCGCCGTTGACCATAATCCTCATACCATTCAATCTCACCCCACCCTGCAGACACTGACAGATGTCATGATGTGCTTTGGGGTCTTTGGCCCTTATGCTCACCCCATTCCATAAGGAAATAAGCTGAGATACATGCAGTATAGGAGAATGAGGTGAATGTTAGGGCTGAAGACCCCAAGGCACACTTTGATGCCTGTCAGTGGCTGCAGGGAGGGGGTGGGGGTGGAATGGCATGAGCATTGCAGCAGCCAACGACCCCAAGCCACATCCCCGATGCTTGTCAGTCTACAGGGTGGGGCATTACGGTTTGGAAACCCTGACCCCAGGCGTTTGTTGGTATTTTCACTCCAGATTTTCAAAATGGGCTTTTTGGGACCCTACCTCACGAACAGTGGCACTATTATTTCATTACTCAGTCCTGAAATGTGATTTCGACAGCGAATGCGCCATTCATCACAACAGGTGTGAAAAGACATTTTGGGCAGGATGTAAAAAATGACATCTGTACTATTCATGAGGAGGTGTGAAAAATTAGCAATGATGAAAATCTGGAGTGAAAATATGAAAAGTTGGTGAAGTTATGAGCATGCGCAGAAATTGCATAATGCACATTCATAATGCAGTCATTTTTAGAAATTTGTTCACCAAATTTTCAAAATGGCCTTTATGGAACCTCCCCTAGTGAAAAGTGGCACTGTGATTTCATTTATCTGTCCCAAAATTTAATTTCACACAGCGACTGCGCCATTCTGTGCCACAGATGTGAAAACACATTTCGGGTATGATGCAAAAAATTACAGCTATACTGTTCATAAGGAGGTGTGAATAAATGGCAATGTTGGAAATTTGGAGTAAAAATATAAAAAATTGGAAAAATTACAAACGTGCATACAAACTGCACAATGCACGCTCGTAACACGGTCTTTTTTGGATTTTTTTCACCAAACTTGCAACATGGGCTTTTTGGACCCCACCTCATGAATGGTGGCACTGTCATTTTATTAATCGGTCCTGAAAGGTGATTCCACATAGTGACTGAGAAATCACTTTTCGGGATTGAGAAACAAAATGACAGTGCCAGTGTTCCTGAAGTGGAGTTCCAAGAATCCCATGTTGAAAAACTGGGACTGAAACTCCCAAAAATGGCTGAGATATCAACTAAGTTTCAACTTGGGTTAATATCTCAGCTGTTTTACAAGGAGTTTTAGTCTCAATTTTTCAACATGGGGTTCTTCAGTTTGCGGTCAGCTTCTGAAGAGTGCAGGTGTGTTCCCAGTCCACAGAAGATCACAGCGCCAGACCTCCGGAGGTAAGTATGGGGTGAGGGGATGCGGGGAGGTGGGGTGTGCAGAGGGAGAGTCAGGATGGGGGAGGGGTGGTGTGGATGACGAGGGACCATTTTCTTTTTCATTAGGTTTAAAAAAAAAATACCTCGGGGGATGGTTTTCTTTTTTTATAGGTGAAATCGTATGAAAAATAAATTTTGGCACACTAGGGTGGGCTCCCAGTGTACCAGACTAGTGGGGGGGATCAATGCCAACCCAGGGATGGGGCACCCCAAGGTCAGCTGAAAAAAAGGGTGGGTGGGGGGCACATCCGACACTGGGAGTGGGCATCCAGGTGTGAGAAAAAGATAAAGAATTACTTTGGCACATTGGGGTGAGGTCCCAGTGTGCCACAATAGTGGAGGTGGAGGGCATGCCAACACAGGGATTGGGCACCCCATTGTCAGCAAAAGATATGTTCAGGCTTAGGGGGGCATGCCAACATGGGGATTGGGCACCCCATTGTTGGCAAAAAGATATGTTTGAGCTTGGAGATGGGAGTCATCCAACACCGGGAGTGAGCATCCCGGTGTTGGAAATATAATTAGTTTGGCACACTGGGGTGGGCTCCCAGTGTGCCACATTAATGGGGGGAGGGGGATACATGCCAACAGGAGGACTGGGTACTCCGATGTTGGCTTTAAGGGGAGTGTGTGGTTGTCGGCATCAGCCACCAATTATGCAAAGCTGTGGTGTGGCTCATTTATTTATTTATTAATATGTTTCACTCGTCGAGGCACACTGAGCAAACAAGTTGCTCGTAAATCCAGCCGTGCACATTACTGTGCTAACCTCACCCCTTACTCGTTTATTATTGATGTTATTCAGAAGATATTCAATAATAAATTGAATTCTGTAAAGCCCTGTCTGAATAGATCTGCTGGGAATGAATCCCAACTGGTTTGTATGTATAATTTTACTTAGGATTGGTAGTAACCTATTGTTCAAAATCTTTGTATAAATTTTGTCATCTATATTAATATCAGAACCAGTCTGTTATTCTCAACTTTATTTAGGTCTTTACCGATTTTTGGGATGAGAGAAATATATGCTTGATAAAAGGAATCTGGGATTTTATGTAAAGTTTGTATTTGAGTGTATAAAGTTTCCAGAAGTGGCACCATTAATGATTCAAAAGTGAGAAAGAATTATGTGACTCCATCTAAACCTGGGCATTTGCCCTTTGTTATGTCATGCATAGGTTCAGCTATTTCCTGAGCAGTTATTGGTTTAGTTCAATTTTATCTGTCTTGTCTAGAAAACTGAACCTGACAGTAAGTGCCATGATAATTTATTTCTTGCTCTGGATAATTACCTTCTGAGGCATAGAGCTCAGTATAGAATTTTAAGAATTCTTATGTGATCTTGTCCTGATTAGACAGCACTTGCCCTGCTTTATTTATTATTGATGTTATTCCAGATTTTTTTCTGATTCACAAATTAATTTAGCTAGAAGTTTACTGGCTCTTTCACTGTTTACTTTCCAATTACAGTTAGTGTTGGGCTAATCCTGCTTAATCGAACAAATTTCAGTGGAGTAAATTATTTTTTTTAGTTCTGTGTATTCTTGTGATTTAGTTATGTCTTCCTTTTTAACTGCCATTTCAAATGATTTAAGATGTTCTTCAATTTCCTTTGTCATTATTTTCCTTATTTTATTTTTCCAAGAGGCTTCAGAGATGACTGCCCCCCAATTGTGGTTTTAAATGTGTCCCACATGTCCACTACATTATTTTGAGTTATATGATTATCTGTTCCAATGTGTTCTATAGCTGTTTAAATTTTTTGGAAAAAAACTGTCATCAGATAATAAATTATTATTAAACCTCCAACTCCTACTCTCCTTGAAACTATGTCCAGGATTGTGCTATAAGTGACCATGTTATTGTCTGAGACCATCAAAAGTTCTATATTTGAAGTTAGTCATATTCTACTTATTAGCAACTCTTTGGACATTAAGATGTAGTCAAGTCTGGAAAACATCCTGTGATCGGCAGAGTAACAGGTGAAGTCTTTCTCTTCATTGTGCAACTCCTTCCATATATCCACCAAACTGAAAGAATTTAAAAAGCTAGGAAGTAGCCGTGACTTTTAATTGTCCCATTTAGAGTGTTGTGAAGTTTTGTCAGTAGTGCCATTTAGTACATAATTTAAATCTGTTCCCTGAATGATATTATAACAGTTCCATTTATTCAACATTTTACCAATTTCTGCAAGGAAATCACTGTCTCCTCCAAAAGGGGCATAAACCGAACCAAAAATAATTTCAGTACCCTCTAATTCCATTCTTATCATCACAATATTGCCTAAATGATCTCCTGCTATATCTAGGGATCTCCCTTTAAAGTTTTTGTTAATTAATAATGCCACTCCTGCATTTTTTTACTGTTGCCATGAAAGCAATATATTTCTCCAGCCCATCTTTTTTTTAATTTCTGTACCTCTTTCTCATTGAGGTAAGTTTCCTGAAACATCACCAAATCCAGCTTTAATTTTTTAATCTTGGAAAGAATTCTGTATCTTTTGATAGGTGAGTTCACCCCATTCACATTCCATGTAGCCCCATCAATTGACAAAACCATGTTACATACTAATAAAAACCCTTCAGACCCATCTGTGAGTTCCTCTCTGTCTTCTTTCTTATTGTCTGAACTAACTTATTAGAAAATTCTTCCCCAACCCAACCACTGAAACCCCTTTTGTTGCGACCATACTCATTCATCTTTAAAACCCACCTCCATCCCCTGCATGCCATAGACCAAGGTCTGGCATTCCCCTTGTAACCCATGGAATAATTGCACAGATTATTGCTAGCCCCCTCCCCTTACTTTATATTATTGGTAATCATCTCAATAGCCTCCAACAATCCCGCTCATCATTTCTAATCTCCTCCTTAGAAATCTTTATCCATGTTCATATGAAGTAAGGAGGTGAGGCAGTCAAATTTTGAGGTCCTGCACTGCTTCTGTTATGCTTCAATAAAATAGATTTTGATTGTTAAGTATAACCTTCAGTTTGCAAGGGTAAATAACATATGCCTTAATTCCATCCTTCATAACACTTGTTGAACCCCTGCAAATTGTTTCCACAACATTTTTGAAAAATCATGTTTTAAATAAATGGATTGACCTTTAAATTAGAATTGTTTTTGTTTTATAAAAGGCTTTCATTATTCCCTTTCCCTGCTGAAGTTAACATCTTCATAATGGCTGGTCTGTTCCCCTTTCCTCCCTCCCTATCAATTGACCCCAGCCAATGAGCCCGGTCAATTACCGGTATTTTATTGGCAGTCCCTAGTAGAGTAAAAAAAGTTCTGTTAATAGTGTAAATAATTAAGTGTCTTTTTCCCATTCTGGTATTAGTCCAGTGATCCAGATATTTTTTCTATGGGAATGATTTTCTTGGCCATCGATCTTAAGTTTAAGATGTTTCTGCAGTGACTTCAAATCTCGCGAGATGGGGGCTACAGAGTCTTCTAACTGAAACTGATGAATCTCAAGATCATTTATTCTTTTAATTTCTTGCTCTAGCTTTAAGTCCATATTATTTATGGTTTCAGTTAAGTTTGTTAAATAGTCAGGAATTTGCTGAAGTGTGTCAATTGCCCCTTGCAAAACACTGAAGCTGTTTATGAGTTGTTGTGCCCAAACTGAAAGGGGGTCTGATTTCTGCCCCTGTTGACTAGTGTCTGCCACTGAATCTGTTGAGATCTCCAAGTCTTGTTGTTCTGCTGAATTCGTTGATGTTGGTCCTTCTGGCTGTGCCCCATTTTTATGACTGTAGTTGGGCAGAGTCTGCAGCCATCTTGCAGTAGCTCTAAAAATGAGCTACTGATTGACACCCGGGAAGTACTTCCATTATGGAGTTTCAGAACAATCCTTCTGCAACTCCAAAACAGTGTGCTCACTCCCTGGGCACCCGCGGATGCACTATTTCACCTGGCGGTACATGGCAAAGTCCATCAGCCTAGTGCGCATGCACAAGTCATTGCGCATGCATGACTTCACCTCACGCAACCACTTGCACATGCACACTGAACTCCAGCAGCCATCTTAGATACAGCAGACAGTACCATGTTCTGCTGTGACTTCAGTCAGCTCGACTGCAGCTGTATCGGCTCTTGCCAGATTTTGTTCTTAGAAGCAGCCGAATTGTCAATTTCAATATTACTAGATACAGTCATGCTTGAACTTCCCCATGTAGATGCTGGGGACTTCTGTTTGAAGTAAATAGAGCTTTCCACCTCTTCTCTCTTTTTTTCTTTGTCTCCGTTTGGGTTTTTGGTCCCATTCTGTTATTTAAAGGGCCAGCTGGGTTGCAACAATTGTTAAAGGGTAACTGTAATTGCGATACTTTTTTCTTCATATTGTCTGGTGTCAAAGACCTGCAATGATCCAAATCCCTTGAATTGTTTTAGGATTCTTCAGTCTCTTTGGCCTTAGTTTGCTATTTAACTTCCAAATTCTGAAATAATTTTGAAAGTCTTTTTTGTTGTTTGCTGGAGTCCAGGAGAGCACTGGTTGTTTACTGGTTTAAGTCTACTCATACTCTGGTATTGAGTGTAACCCTTAGGTTTGTGTCCATTACCAAATGTGCCTGCATTAACTTGAAAATCCCCATGTTGCGATGTTAGTACTAACGGAGTAATAAGGAGGGAGAAACAGACAGAGTATGCAGGACAATATTGAAATAAAGTAAACTTATTTCATTAATTAATAACCTTCTTGACTACTGCTGCCATTTCATCTAGCACTGAATTGTAACAAAAGATTATTTTTCTTCATACCTTGGAGGCTTGTCCCGATTTCCCTCTGGCAGATTCTTGTGGTATATGTAAGGTTGCATCTTCTGTGTTTCTGCTCTGCCAGTACTCAATCCAGGAAAAATACCCTGTCCACTTGTTTCTTTCTTTCTGATGCCCTTGAGTGCTTTGCTGCCAATTGCTTCTAGGGGGTTTGTAGCTCAATTCTGCAGCGTAGCACTTCAGCCCATGCTGATACTCATCTTAGGTCCAAGATTAAACCAGTGCACAGAACTGCTCTTATTGCTGTCCCGCATGCCAGAGGGCCAAGACGGAATAGTCTCCTTGCCACAATACCTTCAAGGCTCATCCCAATTTCCCTATGGCAAGACCACGCAGTGGATGTAGAACTGTGTCTAAAGTGTTTCTGCTGTGCCTAATCTTGGTCAATGAAGAATTCCTTGTCCATTTGTTTCTTCTGATATCCCTTTTGGGCACCTTGCCACAGGTTCCTTCTAGGGTTTTGTGGCACTAATCTGCAGCTTACCACTTCAGCCCTTGCAGATACTTATCTTAAATCTGTGTTAAAGTTAGTGCCTGATAACTGCAAGCAATACTGTACTGCACACAGTTAAAGTTGGATCTAAAACCCCATTTTGGGTTAAGAGGAGAGTGCAGCCACCTTGTGCTGCCTAGCCTGCAGCTGAGCGAATTACACCACCATACTCCATTCTATGGCTAACATTTGCCATCCCAGTGATTACATATAGATAATAAACTCCTTTCTGTTTAATGTTTCAAGACAGGAAAACATGGAAAAAAAAGGCGGTGGGGAATTGTACAACAGCAGGAATGGGCCAACCTTGAAAAAGAAAAGAAAACAAAAATTTATAGGGACACAGTAGGAGGTCAAGACAACGAGTGGGAGATCAGGACAGTAAGTGGATAGTAGAAGTGGTGCTGGGGGGTGTAAATTAGACAATTGTAGAGTTTCCATTACGTTAGGAGAAATGGTACTTCAGATGAGATGAACAAATCCTCAGAATTACCCTACCCCCAGTCCAATAAACATTGTACTGAATCTGTGCTCAGTGGGCTTACAAAACATGCAGCACTTGCTTTGCAGTTAGTCAGATCATGGGGTCCAACGCTATTCTTCAGCTGAGTACTGCAGGGCCAGATTAAGGCAACCTGGGACCCTAGGCCCAAGAGAAATATGGGCGCCCCCCCCCCCACTGTAAACATGCCCCTTCACCATGACTGCACCTCTTGGCTATTATTGCATATCAGTTACTGAAACATGAAAACAATGTTCTTACTGTCCCTAAAAAGTGGCATAAAATGTTTCAAAATTAATTAAACTAATACTATCAGCATGGAAAAATAACAATAGCCTGAGTTTTGATAATTTAGAGAAAATAATAATAGGCCTGGTAAAAATAATTCTTTGTATGCAAAATGTCATGATTTGCACTTCTCCAACGCCCCTCACCCCCAAACACACATGTGTGCACTCACAGTCTGGGTGTTATCATACTGTCCTATCAGGTAGTATGAACTAGGATGTGGGAGTTTTGTTGGTTTGGGTTGGGACTAATCTCTAAAAGAGGCTAGGTCCTGTGTGGTGTAGGAGTTAAGTTTGTGGTTTATTAGGGGGGGGTTATGAACTTTAGAGATTATACTGCAAAGAGAGTGATTATTGAAGAATTTGAAATCACTCCCAGGATCAAACATTTCTGTTATTGGTAAGTAAGCCAGGATCCATAAATGGCAAGATTTACTGATGGGAATCTTGAAATACATTCATTTGTTCACCCTGAAAACAGAGCTGTATCAAGGTCAAAACTTCAGTATGAGCAAGATTAGAGAATTAAAAAAAAAGAGTTATGATTTTTAATTTTACCCTTAAAACTTATTGTAGATTTCTTAATTTTAGGAGTGAGATTAAATATTTATTTTTTATTTATTGAGATATTGGAGTTAAAAACCTTTGCGTCAGAGACTCCTTTGCAAAGGCTCCACGTCATGGAAATACAAAATAAGAGAAATGGACAATACAGTGAAAGGTATTATAAATGAATGCTGAGGGTAAAACAACCCAGAGTCAAGTATAGTACAAAGGTAATGAGCAATACATTGACCGGTATTTCATCTGAATGCAGAGGGTAAAACAACCCAGAGTAAAACATGGTACAAAGGTTTCAAGCAAATTAAGCTATTGCTTACATTCAAATTTCAAGGATGATACAAGGTTTCCTAAGCCAATAAAACAGATACTTAAGATAAAATATAAAGCTTACACACTGAATTGCACTTTTATTCTTTTATAGTTAAGAGCAAGATTCTAAGCTGGGATTCTAAATGGGTGTGGGAGACAAAGCAAAGGACATTTACTTGTTCACACCTTAAAGGTCATCCTGGCTGGGGCCCCTGAAGCTGTCATCTGCACTGAACACCTAATCAGGGATGTGAGAATCATGTCACAGTTCAGTCCCTGGCTTAGTGGCTGAGTCCTTTACAAAAACATGCAGCTCAGGCAGAAAGAAAAGGATGTATAGTAAATATATGTTGGGGACTGCTGGGCGCCCCCTGGCAAGCAGGGGCCTTAGGCCTGTGCCTATGTTGCCTATGCCTTAATCCGGCCCTGAGTACTTGTCAGTGATGTCAACTGAAAACAGTATGGAATGGAATAGGAAAGGGAGGTTAGATTTCAAACATTGTAAGTATGGAGTAAAATCAATATCTTCATTCAGACCTATTTGTACTGCTGTTTTCAACATCAAAATCCACTTAATTTCTTTTGGTGAAAGGGTTCTAACAGTATTCCCACCTCTAGGATTCCTTTTCACATGTTCCAGCACAGTGAATTTCAAGTTGCTGGGTTTTCCATTATGTGTCAATGCAAAGTGTGCTCCAATTTCATTATACAAGTTACCATTTATAATGGCCCTCACATGTTCCTGTATACGTTGTTTTACTGGTTTTGTTGTTCTTTCTACATAGTAATAGGTAGAGGGACACCAACACATTGTCGGCTGAGGGCTGGCCAGAGTTCAATGGGTGGAGCAACAAACCACTCCCCAACCAGGCCTTAAAAGGCCCTCCTCTGGGCCAGTCCTCATTCATTTTCTTCGTTGCAGCCTGAGGCACCGCTCTTCCTTGTTCCTATCCTGTTTGTCCCACCTCTTGGCTTGCTGTTTTGTGGTGCCTCTGGCCGCTGGCTTCTGCCTTTCTTACCTCCTCGCTTTCTCCGCTCTCCATCTCCTTCTCCCTCCCCTTTCTCCCTCATTTGCCATTCTCCGTTGGCTCTCTTCTCCCATTTTGCTCCTATCTGCCTCCATTTTACTTCCCCATACCTCATTTTTCATGCTGTTGCTCCATGTTCTCATTTTCACCCTGTGGGCCTCCTGGCTGTCCACTTCTCTTTGCCATCTACCTGCTGGCACTTCGGGTGTGACATCACCCTGCGTACCTGGCTTCTCCCTCACTTCTCTCCCTCTCCGGTCCTCCAGTCAGATCTGCTTCATTTTCTACCCACCTTGGACCTTGCCTTGCTGCTCCATTTCCTCCTTCCTGCAGCCACTGGCTCTGGGTCTCTTTCTCTCCATCTCCTTGCTCCCTCTTCTGGGCTTCAGCCAGGCACCTTCTCTGGTGCCTGCCTGTGCTCCTCGTAGAACCTCCTCTTGTTCTTCTCATTCCCCCCTTTTCGGAAGCCAAAACTGGGTCATTTTATACTCAAACTCAATTTCTCACAAGGCAGTATGTAACCTTGACCAACGTACATGACTTCTTTTCTCTAACTCATGAAACCTGAGACTAAACATTTTAGTTTTTCAGTTGTTTATATTGTTTTTCATTTGTTTGTTTCCTTTTGTGGTATTTTATTTCAGGTTTTGAGGTTTTTCTCACCTTTTGAGGACAATACATGTATGCTTTTTCCATTTCATACTGGGACATTTGCATTATTCCTGTTTTTCAGCGGGCCGCAGTCCTCCAAAGTGGGATTGTCCTGACACATTCAGGACAGGTGGTAACCCTAAGTATCCCTGCCCCACCTGCTCACATTTTGGGGTTGCACTCTGGGGGGGTCTCTCAGGTAAGGTCATTCTTTCTATTGCTGGCATGCCTCAATCTCTCAGCTTTTCAACTGTAACACTAGCCCTTCAGGGCTTGTTACCCCATGATGCACTTTACATCCTGACCGTGCTTCCCCATGGTGGGCACTCGCCTGCCTCCTCCCATTCCCTCCACCCTCCATTCCTCTCCTTCTCTGACCTCTGCTTTCTTTTGGGGGTTTCCCTATCCTGCCATCCCGCTATACCACCATACCCTACTCATTCACATTGCCTAATATTTCCTCCTGCATATCACCCTTCCTACTCGTCTCCTCCTCCAACCCTATTCCCTCATTCTAGTCTACTCTATTCAGATGTCCTCTTGGTACTGTCTACCTCACCATTGGCTGCCATCTTTACCTGGCCGCTCTCGCTCATACCTTCGTGCAATTCTATCCATTCCTAATTTGGCTCTTTGATGGACCCAGTTGGCATGCACTCCTATAGTTACCAATCAAGGGTAGCTTCCTCATGACATGAGTCTGGTTCTCCTTCACTCAGTCAGACCTCAGGGTCTACTCATTCACATCGATTACTCTAGCATACCTCTCATTGGGTCTTATGCTACCTCATCACACTGCTCTCCCACTCAGAGATATGCCTTCTGTGTCCATTGCTCCTTGGCTCAGGGCTAGCCTGTAGCAGATGGTCTCACTCTGCACCCACAAAGTCTGCATCTAGTGCATGTGAAGGTCAGAGCAGAGTCCTTCTTCCTGGCCCATAGTGAGAATATTCTCACTCCTGGAGGACCTTACATCATTCCTCATATTGGCGACACCTCTGGATGTAGAATTTATGACTTCCAGCTGTGAGGAATGGGGCTTTCATCATCAGAGCCCCTTTGGCTGCCCGAGTGGGGTTTGGAGGCACCCTCTACACTATTCTCCATCAAGACTGCCTCTGGTTCACCTGGTCTGTTTTGTAGGCTCACATAGGCCAGCTGAGTGCCTCAGCAGTCATCTCTCTCTTCTCTTGCTTTTGAGTGTCTAGTTACAGAGACATCACTTGCAACCCTCAACAATTGTCCATTTAGAAGGACAGAGTGAGAGCTTCCCCTAAATTGGAATATGTTCCTTCTCCCTCGATCTCGACTCTAAATTGCAGTGGCTGAGCTATCACTAATCAAAACATTCTTCAGCCTGGAGAGAAGGTGACCTAGGCTTTAGATCCCCAGAGGTTTCCCTCCTAAAAGGGTTTTTTTCTTCTCCTCCATGCCAGTGATCATAATATTAGATAGGGTTGGAGTTTCCTTAGGTTCCGTAGTTTAGTTCCGCTGTTGGATGGAGTCAGATGGTGGCCCCAGCTGTTCCCTCTGTCTTTAGGAAGTCCACCTTTCTGCATCTTGTCTGCTTTCATTTCATTCATCCTCCCCATCATATCTTATTCTTCTCCTGTCCTTCCCCTCTACAGCTATCATCTTAATTTCCAGTCTCGATATATTCTGATTTCACGCCTCTTCGATGCTCGACACACTTTTGGGTATTCTTTTTGGGCTTCTTCCTAATCTACGTTTAGCCAAGGGAATTATTCCCATGGCACCTATGGGGGAGATCCTCCTCTAGGGTTCCTTGCGTCGTACCCCATACAGGGTGGTATAACCCACGGATACAGAGGCAAACAGCCACAATACATTAAAGTCACACAAGCATACATTTCATCCAGTTGCACAAGTCCATTGAAATATACACTACAAATGATGCTGTACAGTAAAAGAAGTCGCTTGTTTCAAATAAGTTACCATCTTTTACAAATGTTCTCCCCTGTCTGTGCATATTGGCACATGTTGCACTGCCCACATTTGAATAATCCCTTGGGCTTGTTTGCAAGCCACTTGTTCCCAGCTTGTGTGTTAGGTGATGGGATAAAGTGGCTGTCTGCAATCCTGTCTCCAGTACTTTTACCTTGACTGAATGTAACCCTTGGTTTCTGGGCTATCTGGCCCTTATTTATTTATTTATTAAATTTTGATGATTGGGTAGGCCCACTGGGCCCCAAAGGTCCCTTTTTCAGGGGCGACCAGAAGATAACATTATAGGTTGAGAAGCAGATGAAAATGGTTACAGAGTAAGTGCAGATAATTAAACAGGTTACACACCAATAACAATTTTTCAAAGTCATTCAGATAAGCAAGCTGTGAATTGTATGATAAAAACCTAGCCTTAAGGTCTATGAGTGTGACATAAGGCATGTGGTGAGCAGTGGTGAACAAGAGATAGGGTTGACGTTGTTTTATGGGAGGGGAAGGGCTATCAGGTGATGTGACAGTGACAGATGGTGGTCTCGGTCATGTGGGCCTTGAGTCAAGTACGAAAGTTCAGAAGAGAAGGGGCTTCCTGTACCGATGGTGGAAGTTTGTTCCACAGGTGGGGGCAATATAGGAGAAGGATTTGCCGCCCATGTTAGTCCTAACCCAAGGAATTTCCAGCAGAGTCCGACCTGAGGCCCTAAGCCTCCGAGGGTTGTGTTTGGGAGTTATCATTCCTTCTAGGCTGGGAGGAGCTGCCGGGCTGAGTAACTTAAATGCCAGACAGAGCAGGGGGTACTGTAGCCGAGAAGCGAATGACGGCCACTGCAGTAGGGCCAACGTATCACAATGGTGGCTTCTAGAGTGACCATGAGTTGTGAACTGAGCTACCTTGTTGTACAGAACCTGTAGCCCGTTGAACTCCTGTTTGGACAGACCCTGTAATACTGGGGCAACATAGATAAGTGTAGGGAGCAGGACACTAGAGGCAATTACAAGTTTAGTTTCCGGGATAAGCTGGTCTTTTAACCGGTACAAGGTCCCAAGTTTGCCATGGATGGTCCTGGTTACTTGGTCAACTGGGTCTTGAAGGTGAGACTGTGGTCAATTGTTAGCCCTAGGTATTTTAGGGAGTCCACCACATCAATGCTTTTGCCAGCACGCGAGTGAAGCTGTAAGGAGTTGGTTCTGCCTTGTCCAAGGGATCTGGGACCAAACAGCATGGCTTTTGTTTTGCCTGCATTGAGAACCATTCTGTTTGATATTAGCCAGGCCTTAAGGTTGAGAGCTGTGCTTGGAGGAGAGGACCTAGCACAGACAGATTATCCAAGAAGCGGTAGATGACTGTGTCATCTGCATATTGAATAACCGAACTGCCCCCGCAGTGGAGGTTTAGGTCATTGGTGAACAGAGAGAACAGGTGGGGACTGAGGATTGAGCCCTACAGCATGCCCTCCTTTATGGGTAGTGGGTCAGACAGCGCACCCTTCCAAATGACCCTCTGTGTGCGGCCAGATAGATAGCTCTCAAACCACTTGAGGACAGGAGGGTCTAGACCGATTTTGTCTAGCTTTATTAGTAGCAGATCATGGTCCACAAGGTTGAATGCCTTGGACAGATCTATAAAAACTCCACCTGTCAGCTTCCCAGTGTCCATTGCTCTGAGTACGTCAACCGTGAGGTTAATTAAGGGTCAGTAAGCAAAATGGGCCAAAATCTATGGACACGATCCCCCATTCTTCTGGCTATGGGATTAAATTCAGTCACAAATGTGACTGTATCTTTACTTGTGAAGTTCTGGCCCCTATCCCTTCTATCAATTTCCTTCCCCTTCCCTTTCTTTTTTGGGATCAAAAGGTCACATCTGTTTAATACATTCACCTTTTCAAATGCCTCATCTAGCAGTTTTTCTGAGTATCTTCTTAGGTGAAATCTGCTTCTAAGTGATGCAGCTTGCTCTAGAAACACACTGCGCTCTCGAGGTCAGAGGGAATCAGAATCCCTCTGTGGCAGAACACACTGGTTCTGCATAGTTGCCCATCCAGTATTCTCTATGTTGTACCATCTTGAGGATGTCACATCGATGGTACAACAGCATGGAACACGGGTGCACATGCGTATAAGTTAAGCACCACATTTCTGGGAAACAGCCATGGCAGTAAGAAAGAACCCAAAAGCAAGGAACACCAGATAAAGTAGGGGAAATCATAGTTTTCCCTACCAAACAGCAGCCGTGTTTAAATGTATTCAACAAAAAATGTTGTCTGTGAGATCAGGAGAGGGTCCGGGACTGATTGTGACTGGTTGGGGGGGAGGGGAGTCAATGTTGGAAAGCACGTCTTTTTTATTTTTTTTTTAAACATAAAGTAAGCCTCCAGCAGTGAATTTTCAGTGTACTGAGCCCATACACTATACAAGATAATGTATGGGCATCAGTTGACAACATCACTGAATTCACTTCTCGAGGGTACCAGGCAACAGTAAAACTCTCGAGTTTCGCTCTTGAGGTTTACACAGCTGGCATGGTAGCCTCTTGAAGAGAATACAGCATTGTTGTTAACTGATGCACATACATTATCCTCTCTATCTCACTGGCCACATGAGAAATATCATTTATATCTTCACAGTTGGGTATGTCACAATAGATATTTTGGCCAGCTGGGTATGTCACAAAAGGATCAGAACTCATTTAGAATGTTTGGCCTCAGTAATAGTACTAACTGTATTCAAATGCAAATAACTTTAAAATGAAAAATGATAGCATTGTACTGTGAACACGAAAGTTGTTCAGCACAAAAAGATCTACAAAATGAGTGGTGTTGCATTTATAGCTATCTTTTACTTTTTTATAATAAAGAAAAAAACAGCAAAAAATGTATTTTCTTTTCACTTTTTCGACAAAGAAATCAGAATAACTTTAAAACAGAAAATGATAGCATGGTACTGTGAGCACAAAAAAGTTGTTCAGCATAAAAAGATTTACAAAATGAGTAGTGTTTCATTTACAGATACCTTTTAGTTTTTTTATAATTGGCAAAAAACAGCACAAAATCCAATTGTTTTCACTTTTTTGCAACAAACATATGTAAATAAGTTTAAAACTGAAAAAAGAGAGACCCACAAGTGTTGTATAAATTGAATATGATATGGGTGGCAGTGAGATAGTAGAAATATTTCCATTCACCATCTTTGAACTCTAGGTATCCCACTCATGGCTTTGCCACTCGTGGGATATCAAGAGTTCAATGGCAGCCAGTGGAGATATTTCTGCTACCTCACTCTCACCCATGTCATATCCAGTATTTACTTGGATGTGCACTATTAGCACATGACTAGTCACAAATTGTGTTGGGATTTCATTTTGGATTTCTATTTCTTTGACAAATAATCAGCTGAAGAATAGCATTGGACCCCATGATCTGACTAACTGCAAAGCGAGTGCTGCATGTTTTGTAAGCCTGCTGAGCACAGATCCAGTACAATATTTATTGGACTGGAGGTAGGGTAATTCTGAGAATTGGTTCATCTCATCTGAAATACCATTTCTCATAACATAATGGAAACTCTACAATTGTCTAATTTACTTCCCCCCCCCCAACACCACTTCTACTATTCACTTGCTGTCCTGACCTCCTACTTGCTGTCTTGAAATCCGACTATGTCCCTATAAATTAATTTTTTTTTGTTTTGTTTTTCAAGGTTAGCCCATTCATGCCATCATACAATCCCACCCCCTTTTTTTTTCCTTCTTGAAACGTTAAACAGAAAGGGGTTTATTAACAATATGCAATTGCTGGATAGATACATGAGCATTTTGCTTATGATTTCTATAAAACAGAGACAATATAAAGGTTAAGACCAGTGTATTTGTATATGTATGTAATACCTTGAACAGAATTTGAATTTGTTAGATTTATACTGTGCCTTCTGTATGTCATGTTTTATCATTACTTTTTCACTGAGGGTTTGTGTCACTTTAAAAAGGTGTTTTAAATATGATACACATCTGTAATTCCTTAGACCCACCTCCTGATGAAGACCCTGTGTTGGGTTGAAGCACTGGGGATGTTGGGTGCATTTCTGGACACTTCTTGCCACAATAAACATTTGCACTTTGCATTAGTTACTGGATTTTTGGTGCCTTCTGTTCATGAGTGCTGAATTTATTTTTGCTGCTGTCACTCCTAATTGGTCTGATGGTACCCAACGTACTTGTGGAGCCTTATGCCCACCTCATGAGCATAGTATTTTCCAGGTTCATTCCCTGGGCTAATGGGACACAGTTACACAGTACGTGAAGTATCGTGTTTCTTTCAACCCTTCAGATCCCTAGCCTTTCTTACAGGGTTTCTGGAGTCCTGACACTCCAAAGACCATTTGTGTATTGGTACTGTCTCCAAGCAGGCTGAACACAACCCTGGGGACAAGCTGTGCCAGCACATGTCTCAATGTGCCCAAAAGGACAACAGATATGAAATGTGTACCAGAATTTTGATATCACTACTAAGTGCATAAAACATGGTTAGTCCGACTGTGTGTGCCTCCCTTTGGTGCCTCACTGAGACACCTAAAGGCCAATAAAACAGACTCCCCATCTGGTAGGACATTTTCTGGCATGGCAGCTACACAAGCAAGTAGTAGCTCTGGCAGTATTAAAAACTCAGGATAGAGGAGGAACAGGCCGAATGATAGCACACTCAGGGATGATAGCAAACATCTTTGCAGAGTACTGCCAGTCTCTGTATTAACATGAGAGAGACCCTTCCATGAGGGTACATTAAAACATATTTTCAGAAACTAAGCTAGCCTCTTTAACACAACAGGAAGGAGAACTAGAAGAACTCATTACAGGAGCAGAAGTAGAAATGGTGTTGGAAGACCTTAAGAATGGAAAATCTTCAGGCCTAAATGGTCTCACTGCTGAACTTTAGAAATCATTAAGGAGGCAGAGACGTTGCAAAGTTTTAATTCACCGCCAAAGTTCCGGTGATGTCACCAAATTCTCTTCTGTGGATCATTTTGTGAAGTTTTCCTATTTAGTAGGAAATTCAACATTTGTAACTTTGCCTATAACTTCTCCTTGCCAAGGAGAAATTACAGGTGAAGTTACAAATGATGAATTTCAGGGTACACAAAGGCAAAGTTTTCTCTGGTGTCTAGTGGTCCCCCCCCCCCCGCTGATCACCATCCCAATGTTAAATAATTATCATTCCCTGATGTCTAGTGTCAGCCCCTCACTAGTTGCTAGCCCAGTGTTAAAATAGGCATCTTTCCCTGGTGTCTAGTGGTACCTCCCTGCACCTGCACCCATGCCTAATGTTATATTATTCCCTGGTATCTAGTGGTCCTTCTCCCCACCTGATCACCCAACCAACACACAGACACTATTTTCCTGGTGTACAGTGTATCCCCACCCCCATCCCAATCCTCTGTATATTAGACAAACCATTCCCTGGTGGTCTAGTGGTCCCCTTCCCTTTATTTCTTTATTGAAATGTTTCACCAGGAAAGACACACTGAGCAACAAGATGCTCGTCTCACGGTGCGACCAGGGGAGGGGGGGTTACAGAGGACAGCAGATGAGTACACTGAATCATGGAACTGAGTTACACATTGGAACATGAAGTAAGAGTAACATTGCATACATTGCAACATGGAATTTGAGTTACACATTCGTACATGGAGTGAAAGAACATTGTAAAAGGATTTAAAATGACATAGAGTAAAGTGGGTGACATACATGGGGGAAGCTACATCAAAAAGTGAATCAACATGGATTAGGTTTACACAATACTATGTTGTCAGTCATGGTAGAACATGGAATTAGGGTACGACCTGGATTATGTTTACGGAATTCAATATTGACTGCCACTAATCTACCGGTAATACGTTCGACAGAGAGACAAGGCTAGAAGTGCAGTAGGGGGTAAGTGAGGAAGTTGGTGGATATATACCAGCATTTATAGCCATAGCTGAAGCTGCTGGTCAGGCCGCATGGGATCTAGGAGGGGGCAGTGGGGGGGAAGAGGTAAGATGTGGGGGGAAGGGGGGTTGGGCAAGTGGAGGGGGGAGGAGGAGGTCAGATACATAAACAATTTACAGCGTAGAAGTTTGTCAGGGCAGAGGATAGGGAATGCCTAGAGGAGGAGTGATGGATGTTGACCGGCAGGTCATTCCAGAGCTTCAGGAGATGGTAGGAGAAGGCCGATTGGCCTGCAGTGGTCTGATGGTGAGGGATTACCAACAGCCAGGAGACAGTAGACCTAAAGGCATGAGAGGGGGTTGAAGGAGATGATAGAGAGGAGGTGAAGTAGGGTGGAAAGGCCCCCAGCCAGAGGTTAGAAACAAATTTAGCACTATGGAATAGGTGCCGGCTGTCAAGGAAGGGGAAGGCCAGCAAATGGTAAAGCTCGCAGTGGTGGGTGCGAGGGGGGGCATCGAAGGCAAAATGACAGAAAGCATTGAAGAGGGGGGTCCTGTCTGGCTAGGGTAGACTTGGGAGCGGCACTGTATCTAATGGCACTATCACTAATCTGCCTGTAAAATACAATGTATATATTTCCCTGGTGTCTCACCTCCACCACACCAACCAGGTAGTGCCCCACCACCATACTCACCCCATCCCATCCCGCCAGTGACCGGCATTGTCTCACTTCCTTTCTGACATATGCCACTGACTGAGCTGTCAATGAGCGCATACTTGTTCAAGTACATGCTATTTGACAGCTCAGTCAGTGGCCGGCCATGGTGGAGAGTGGAGTGCTGTGCTGGTCCCCAGCTCAGGGATGGGATGGGGAGAACTGGGTGGTGGGGCACTACCTGCAGGGATGTGGGTCCACTAGACACCAGGGAAAGATATACATTGTATTTTATGGGCAGATCGAGTATAGTGAGGGGAGGCCACTAGACCACCAGGAAAGCATACATTTTAACGCAAGAAGAGATCAGGGATAGCCAGAGGGGAATACTAGACAACCAGGGAAGCATACATTTTAATGGAAAGAGTGATCAGGGTAAGGGAGAGGGGGACCGCTAGATCACCAGGACATGGTTTATCTAATATAGAGGGGATCGGGATGGGGGCAGGCTACACTGTACACCAGGGAAACAGTGTTTGTGTATCGGGTGGGTGATCAGGTGAGGGGAGGGACCACTGGACACCAGGGAATACTATAACATCAGGCATGGGTGCAGGTGGGGGAAAAGGGCCACTAGACACCAGGGAAAGATGTTTATTTAACATCGGGCCACTGAGTGTGGGGAGGGATCACTAGACACCAGGGAAAGATTTTTATTTAACATTGGGCTGGCAATCGGTGGGAAGGGGGACCACTAGACACTAGGGAATGAACATTGCAAACTTCACCTCTGTGCCACACTCCACCAGCGGAGTTCCCAATTTCATGTTTCATGGAGTCATCAGAGTTCTGCGAATCTGGACTTTGCACAACAGATTACCTTTGTGAAATTAGGGTAATTCTTGAATTAATCTGTGGAACGAAGTTTCCCAACTGCACACATTACCGTAAGGGAGTACTTGAGCCCAGGACTGCTGAGATTATACAGGGGAATGTGAGAGGGAGAGTGGGATCCTAAGACCTGGAAAACAGCACCAATTTCTGTTTTGCTAAAACCTGGTAAGGACCTGATCAAATGCAAATCATATCATACAATATCTCTCCTTCCCAGTAGACCTCAAAATGTTTACTGTACATCAATTTTAGCCATATGTCTACAGCTGAAAATAGGGAGTCAAGTTCTGCTGGATCAAATGGTATTCTATAAGGGGTGAAACTTCCATGACAACATATGGTGCCTATTTAATATCCTTTCCTCACAACAAAGGAACTCATAGCTTCAACTGGCCATTCCTATAGATGCAGAAAAGGCTTTAGATCAGGTGGACTGGGCCTTCCTGCAGCATACCCATGTAACAATGGGGTTGTCCCTCTGTTAGCAAACTGCATGGACACACTCTTTTCAATCAGTCAAGTTACCGCTGGTACAGTTCCCTCTCTTTGGGAAACAGCCTTCATACTGCCTTTGTTTAAATCGGGAGACACATGCTACCTAAACAATTATAGACCTATATCCATTCTACCGGTTTTGTCAAAACTTTTAAAAGGGTAGCTAATAACCAGCTCAAGGGACACCTTGAAAACTAAGACTTCTTTAACCCACTACAATCAGGCTTCAGGCAAAACCATAGAATGGTGTTGGCACTGGCCAAAGTGGCAAATGACTGATACACCACCCTTGATAATAAACGCTCTGCCGGAGCCATCTTCCTGGATCTATGCAAAGCCTTCGATACAGTTGACCAAAGTCTCCTGCTAGTCAAACTCAAAGAATATGGCTTGAACTATTAATCAATAAATTGGTTTTCTCGCTATCTATCCAGTTGACTTCAGTGCATTAAAGCAGATATGCTCCTATCCTCCCCCTTACTGCTCATAAGAGGTGTACCCCAAAGCTCCATCCTAGGACCATTGCTGTTTTCAATTTATATCAACTCCCTAAGCAACAACATTCACAACTCTAAACTCCACATCCTTGCAGATGACACTGTATTATACACATTGAAACCCTCACAGTCAGACGTTGGCACCGAACTACAGTCCGATTTTAACCAATTACAACTCTACCTTTTAAACTCCAAATTGTTGCTAAATGTCAAGAAAACTCAAAGCAATGTTCTTTCTTCTCCTGCATCTCCCAGCATCACTCTGTAAACAAGCCACACATGCACCAATCACAACCCTGTTAGGGGATTCACTTGAGGTCGTTGATAAATTTAAATATTTAGGAATCTGGTTGGACAGTAACTTATTCTTTGCTGTCCACATCAAATCCCTTTCTAAAAAATTAAAAACTAGACTGTTTTTTTCCTACAGGAATAAATCCCTATTTCCCATAGACACTAGAAAAAGCCTAGCCCAAATACCTTTCTCCCTCTTCTGGACTATGAGAACATCATATACTACAGTAGTACAGTGTCCAACCTACACGAGTTGGATATCCTCTTTCACCATGCTATACGGTTCATAACTAATGCACTATTCAGAACACACATCACTATACCCTCTACTCTGCAGTGGGCTGGACATCTCTTATAACCAGAAGGATGTTGCATACTTGCACCTGGGTCCTCAAATCACTGTTGAACGAACTTTCTCCATACTTCACGTCCTTATTTCACTATTCTTAAAGGTGCTATTCCCTCGGGAAAAACTCATATCATCTTGTGAAACGTGCCCAAAGTCCGCACTCACTATGGAAGAGCTGCAATCAGTTATGCCATCCCATCCACTAGAATAAATTACAATCATCACTCAAGCTCCCCAAATTAGTCTCTGTAAACTTCTATAAATCCCTGTCCACCAAGACACTTAAGGAAACTTGCCAATGCCAAAATAGCCAGTGCATTTCCTCTATAGTATAGTTCCTACATCGAGCACTTGTGTCCTGTCATCTATTTTTTCCGTTGACTTAGTATCTGATAGATTAACATACCTATTTGTATTGCCACAGCTATAGTACTGTTCTCAATGATTCAGACTGCATGCCTGTCTCCATTGTTTTTTGAGCTGTGTTGTTGTCAATTTACTGTATTGTATTTTATCCGGCTATACCTCATTGTTTAAACTGTATGCCTGTCTCCATTGTTTTTTGAACTGTGTTGTTGTCAATTTACTGTATTGTATTTTATCCGGCTATACCTCATTGTTTAAACTGTATGCCTGTCTCCATTGTTTTTTGAGCTGTGTTGCTGTCAATTGTATTGTATCCCGCTGTACCACATTGTCCTTACCAGGACCTCCTTGTAAATGAGCATGCTCAATTGATTTTTCCTGCAAATAAACTTGAACTCTATAAAAATCCAGAACCAGGGTAAAAATCAATGAAAAATCGCTAACCAATTTCTCCTTTAAAGGGGAACAAGGCAGGGCTGCCCCCTCTCTCCTCCTTCATCTTCACTATTCATAGAGCCCCAAGTGGTGGCAATCTGGCAGGATCCAAAGATAAGGGGCATACAGTTGGGGGCAGGTGTGGAACAAAAGCTGGCCCTTTATGCTGACGATACTTTGTTTTTCTTAAACAACTTTAGCCATTCCACCCCAGCCTTATGCATAGAACTGGAAGATTTTATGGATCCCTCTCATGGTATAAAATTAGTTATACCAAATCAGAAGCAGTCATGGTTTCTGACACTTAAACACCAACATTGAAAACGTATTTCTCCTTCAGATGGGCCCAAAATAATACTATCTGCTGTTTAAGAGTATAAATCACACTGAAATTGGCAAACCTTTTTCAGCAGAACCACCTAAGATTATTAAAGGAAACAGCAGAGAATCGAAATATGTGGACACTATTACCATGTCCCTGGGGGGGAAGGGTGGTAGTTCTTAATGTAAGCCCCCCAAAATACGAGTTTATCTGTGATTGTCCTTTCCTTTTCTCTTTGCCCCGCTCTAGTCTTCAGCCTCCTGTTCTCCTTGATTGCCATAGCGAGAACTGGAGGACAACCATTCTGGATTCCAGGAGCCTTGGTGGGGCCCCAAGCTAGGGCTCCATTCAGCACATTGTGGCTTGAGATGCTCAGCAGGACCTGTGATCTCAGCCCTAGGACTGAGTTATGGGGGCCGAAGGCAGTTGTAAGAGCACCATTGGGCAAAACTGTGCACCATCATCAGGAGAGCAAGGCGTGGACTGTCTCCCACAGATGGTTGGTATAGAGGAGTTCAATTGTCAGCCAGCCAGACCTGCTCTCAACACTGATGCATCAGCAGACAACAGCCTATTAGAAGCACTGATGGGTCAAAGAGGAGTGATGCTCCCACTTGCCATGCCTTGGAAAAGAGGAATCAGTAAGGATGAAGAATGAGACTGAGAAGCCCATCATCTGGTGAACACGGTGTGTGCTAGTGAACATCTTGCATGCAGGTAGTGTAACTAGAGTGGACCCTGAAGTTGCACTGCCACAGGAATCAACCCGACCTACTGAAGTTCAAGTCTGGACCTGACCCCTACTGCTGGTGCCTAAGTAACAATCTAGCCAAGCACAGGAAAGTGTTCTCTGTGAATGAATGGAACATGGCATGCATCAAGGGAGAAGAGCACCGCATTCACCTCTGTGATCAACCTTTCAGGAGAGATCCTAATGTTTTTCCCTTGCTGATACAGAGAACATCAGGTGCCACTTACAAAAACTTCTGGTGGCAGAGATCATCAAAGAGTCACGAAGTCGATATGCTTCTATTGCAGTGGCTAGGAAAAAGACAGGCACAGTCCATACATGTGTAGACTACTGTACAGTCAACAAGAAGATGGTGCTCGACTAATACATGGTACCCAGAGTCGAAGATGCCCTGGCAAGCTTAACTGGAAGCAAGTGGTTCTCAGTGGTAGATTTCCACAGCAGCTACTATCTGATCCCCATGGCAGAGGAAAATAAATAAAAGACCACATTTATTTGCCCCTTGGGGTTCTGTTCTACCAGTTCAAAAGAATGCCCCAAGGTATATCCAGGGCCCCAGCCACTTTTCAGAGGTTAATGGAAAAAGACAATGGGAGATATGCATCTGCTGGAAGAATGACATACTTAGATGACCTCGTAGTGTTTGGCCTGACACCAGAGAGCAAGAAACCTGACTATGAAAGTGCTGGACAGATTGCAAGAGTTCAGTTTAAAAGTTTCCATCAAGTGCCAGTTTTGTTAGCCATCAGCTTAATATGTGGGGCACATCATTTAATCAAATGGAGTACCGACCAACCCTGCTAAAGTAGAGGCACTCACCACTTGGCCTAGATCACAAAACTGAAAGTCACTACAGTCATTTCTTGGTTTCTGTAGCTACTACAGGCAGTTTACAAAAGACCATTACACTATTATCTGCCCTCTGAATGACCTCACCCAGGGGTTCCTGCCTACCCTCAAAAAGAAAACCTGCTCTGGAAGGGCCAGTCCCCGCACAGAGTACTGGAAGGTGAGTGAACCATTTGATGACAGGTGGAATCAACAATGTGAAGTGGCATTCAGAGAGATAATCAAATGTCTGAGGGATGCACCTGTGCTAGCATTCGCTGATTGTACCAAGCCATGCATCCTGCACACTGATGCCAGCTTAAGTGGGTTAGGTGCCATCCTGTACCATGAGCACCCTGAGGGACTTCATCCAGTTGCTTTCACCAGACGAAGTTTGAATCCGTTTGAAAAGCACTACCCAGTGCACAAACTGAAATTTCTAGCACTAAAGTGGGCTGTCACTGAAAAATTGCATGACTACTTGCATGGGGCCCAGTTCATCATGAGAACCAACAATATTCCTCTCACTTATGCAAATACAACTGCCAATCTGGATACAACAGAACATCAGTGGCTTTCAGCTTTATCCACCTACAATTACAATCTGGAATACTGCTATGACCGAAGCAACATTGACACTGATGCTTTATCCCAGTGTCCACACTCAGAAAGATCACAGATCAGCTAAATCAAAGTATTTCAGTTCTAAGTGTAGCAGCAAAGACTATGTAGTTCTACAGATTGTGTCACTCCAGCCAATTTGCACAGAGCAATCAATATGCTGGGTGTCTCTCCAATGCTATTCTGACTGCATATCTTAATTTCACTGGTATGGAACTTTCGCCTTTGCCTCGGCCTAGCCAGTCTGAACTCAAGACAGGGAGACTGTATATTCAAACAACATGAAGTCTTGCTATATTATGACAATTGCAGTTTGTCCCAGCCTTAGAACTGCTCCGGAGGTGAAAGAGTTAACTTCCATGCCATGCATGGAACTTAGAGCGCGAGCTCGGTTAGAAAAGCTCTGTCTGGATCCTTTCAAACTGAAACTGTCAGATTCTTTACTCCACCTCACTGAACAGTCGCTCCGGAGATTCCTCCTACTGCTCGGTTCATTTCTCGGTTTAAAAGTGTTTTTCTCGGTTAAATTCAACCATGATTATAATTATTTTAACCGCAAACCGATCGGTTCAAGCTCTGTCTGTGGTATTGTAAGTAATAGACAGGTTTATTTCTGTGTGGAACTTGTAAATGTTTATCGGTTCGGTTTGAACCGATCAGGTTGTTTTAAAACTTTTTTCTGAATTCATTTAAAGCCATTTAGAGTGCGGTTCTCGGTTCTTATCGGTTCTAAAAAAAAACGGATTTCATTACGTTTTTTTCCACGACCCGTGACACGGTTGGGAATCGATAAGGGTGTCTTGCCTGGTATTTGCCAGAAAAGGGCAAGTTTTTGGTTAGGCTGGCATTATGTCTGAGAAACCCAAAAGAAAAACTGGGCCCACTGGGTTTCAACACTGTAGTGTCTGTGGGGAAGCCTTTGCCAAGGCTGACCCACACACCACATGTGTTTATTGTCTGGGGTTTGACCACCTCAATGCAGACTGCCAGATTTGCAAGAATTTCCTGCAGCTACCCTAGATAAGAGAGTTGGTAGGCTCAGGAGCGAGAGGCCCAAAAGTCCGCTGACCCGGATGGTCAGCCCGGTTCGGTGCCAACCGAACCGGAGGGAGTGCCCTCTGACCAGGGCGAGACTTCCTCGGGCAAACGAAAAGCTGACTCAGTGGAGCCAGTTCCAGCAAAGAGAACTAGAAAATCAGCAGGTGTGGAGTCCAAAATTCCTTCTCCAACTGCTGCAGAGATAGCCAAAGCGATCCAAATTGTCCAGTCGCTTTCCCCGGTTCCGTCCGAACCGCCACTATCTGGCAAAAGGTCGGTTCAGTCAGTTCCACCGGTTCAAGAATATGATATAGAGGAGTTTTATGAACCAGAGGGGGAGGATGATTATGAACAGTGTGAATGTGATTTTGAAAGTCTGGATGTGCCCATTGACCAGACATCTCCCCAGACAGACCTTTAGGAGATTCTCCCCCTAGGCTTTCTGATAGGGTTGTCAGAACTAGTTCGGTAAAGATTCGAACCCTTCTCGAACCCTGGTGTTTGAGTTCTAACTTAGAACTCGAACACTAAACGGCTCGCAAAAGGGTTCGAATCCCATCCGAGACGTTGTCTGTTTGCACTTTGTACCTACGCGCAGGTCAGGTGGGGTTTAGCAAGCGGCGCGAGCCGCGGATCTGTGGGGTATTTAGGGAGATGTGCCGCGAGGAGGAGCGCCATTTGCAGAGGATCGGAGCGGAGGTAGCAGCAGCCTAGCTAAACTGTAAGCGTTAGCGTGTTAGCGCCTTCTCTTGTCCAGTGGCCATTTCCATCATCCATTTTTCTGTGAGACCGAGAACAAGAGAAAGGCTGAAAAAGCTCAAAATCGGGTGGGAGTGGGACTAGGGAGGTTCAGGACAGGTGGAGGGATTAATCAAGAATTGGGAAGGGACTGGGGAATAGGGAGGATTGAGGCCGAGATCAATCAATATCAGGACTGGAGGAGGACTCAGGAGGACTCGGAGAGAGAATAAAAAAATAAGAAGAAGTGAAGAACCTTTGTGAAATGTGATTATTTGAAACTGCAGCACTGCTCAGTCAGTGGTGCACACTGCACACTCAGCAGCTGCCAGCAACAAGCATACAAGGGGGCCAAAAAAAGGCAAATAAATCTGAACCCTTCCCAGTGTAGTGTGTGTGTCACAGAGAGAAGCCCAGTGTGTGCCCCTTGACTGCACTGTACCCTACCCAGTGTGTGTTAGAGAGAGAAGCCCAGTGGCCAGTTGTGTGGTGGCATTAACCTTACATGACAGAAACGTAGAAATATAATTCTCATTCCCTGAGTTGTGTACGTAACTCCATCTCCTGTGGTCAGCCCATCACCGTGCTACTGTGTGCCCCTTGACTGCACAGTACCCTACCCAGTGTGTGTTACAGAGAGAAGCCCAGTGGCCAGTTTTGTGGTGGCATTAACCTTACATGACAGAAACGTAGAAATATAATTCTCATTCCCTGGGTTGTGTATGTGACTCCGTCTCCTGTGGTCAGCCCATCACCTTGCTGCTGTGTGCCCTTTGACTGCACTGTACCCTACCCAGTGTGTGTTACAGAGAGAAGCCCAGTGGCTAGTTGTGTGGTGGCATTAACCTTACATGACAGAAACGAGAAATATAATTCTCATTCCCTGGGTTGCGATGTGACTCCGTCTCCTGTGGTCAGCCCATCACCCTGCTGCTGTGTGCCTCTTGACTGCACTGTACCCTACCAGTGTGTGTTACAGAGAGAAGCCCAGTGGCCAGTTTTGTGGTGGCATTAACTTACATGACAGAAACATAGAAATATAATTCTCATTCCTGGGTTGCGATGGACTCGCCTCCTGTGGTCAGCCCATCACCCTGCTGCTGTGCACCCTTGATTGCTTATGTGTATGCTTATGCCCAGCAGCCCAATCATTCTGTAAGCCTTGAACCTGGGATCCTTTAGTTGCAAACTGTCATATTCTTCAATTACTTTCAGTCCACGGTATCACAGTGTCACACAACCAAAATAAAATTTTGAGTTGTAGCCAGCCATCACAGACACATTGCTTTGTTACACAGGAATTGTTTGTTGTGGGTGTGTTCACTGCAGTATACTGGTAGTACTGGTACTTACTCGTCTGTTATGGCTGACAGCAACATAGATGAACATCTAGTGCTGGTGTTGGAGCAGGTGTTGGTGGTAGTAGGTAATCCTGGTGCTAACAGAAATAACCAAATGTTTCATGTGATAAAATTCAACAAACAGCAAAAGAGCAACAGTGAAGTGTGGTAAAGGGGACCTTTAAGAAAACCTGTATAGCTGCGGGGTCACACGGAGGCACCATAAGGTATGCCATTCATGCTGTTAAGATCCCTGTGACTAGCAGCAACAATGCAAGTGACAGTGAGTCCTCTCTGACTCAGACAGTAGCTCTTTGTCTGATCCGACACTGTTGTGTCTCGCGACAAATCATTACTTCCTCAACAAAGTGAAATGAGCAAGTCTGCTGACAATGAATCAGGTAGTGCACTTGCAAATACATCCAGCACTGTTGGCAATGAAAAGGACATATCCATTGAATCCACCCACTCTGTGTTGGCCAGCAATGAAAATCCATCAGAGTCTTCTGCCCATCTTCTAGCACCAAGGAGCATGTCCCAGGTTCTGTTAGGACAGGTGAAAAGACAAAACAGTCTTTAGCTATCTTCCTAACACTCAACAAAATCTGTCACATCTGAGGTGTGGAATTATTTCTGTCAGTAAAACTGATCCATGTAGAGCAATTTGTTCTCGTAAACAGAGTGTAAGCCATGGTAAAGTTGTGTCATGCCTTGGTACTACAGCTCTTAAACGCCATCTGAAAAAGCATTCGGTTTTGCTTGATCATCCAAAACCCATGTTCTCCATCTTCCAGACCGCATGTGAGAAGGGTCAGGAATCTGAAATGGATACTGAATTGTTTGAACTTGATGCGGCAGAACCACTGCCAGCCCTAGGATCACTGTTACCACCAATGCCAGCACCATTAGTACTCAGTTGCATCCAGTGATGGCACTGAATGTATAAGTCCTAGTCCACCATCTCTAGTCCATCTGCCCATCAAGCACGGTGTATAATAAATCAGCAGGGACATGTTGCAAACAGCTAACACTGTCTCAGGCATTTGAAAGGAAGAATACCTTTACTAGAAATCATCCAAAGACCCTTCATCTTAATCACCGAATTGGTGAACTGTTAGTTGGAGCCCTTCTCCCATAATCTTTGGTAGATCATGAGGATTTTAGGGAGCTCATGACATTAGCAGAGCCTCGTTACAATGTTCCTCATCGAAGTACTTTTCCCATGTTGAAATACCAAACATTTATCAGGCTTTAGTGTTTACAGTGATGCTTGCACTTAAAACTGCAGAGGGTGGGGTTATTCATGTCACAACAGATATGTGGACCAGCACTCAAAACATAGATTTTATGTCCCTTACCGCTCATTGGGTGCGTTTTCTTGTGCTTCTTCAAAAACAAAGACACCCCAAAGATGGCGCTGCTGCATATAAAGAAGTTTGGGCAAAGTCATACTGCTGCAAACATCTTGCAGGAACTAAATGACCTCTTGATCTAATGGGTTTATTCTCATGGTCTAAAATGGCTTCATAGTAAGTGACAATGGAGCCAACATCTTAAAAGCAGTACAGGATGGAGGATTTCTGCATGCTTCTGCTTTGCACATTGCTTACACTTAATTGTCACGGATTTTCAGCAACTAAACACAAATGGATGGTATGATTGTTGTTTGCAAAAATTGTGACCACTTTTCACATTCAACCAAGGCTATATGGAAATTGTCTGAACTGCAAAACACAAGCTGCCCCAGCAAAAGCTGATTCAAAATGTTTCACTCATTGGATCTCAACGCTTTATATGCTGCAGCCTCTTTGGAGCAAAAGCAAGCTGTACATGAGTACTGCTCCAGTTACATATTGGAGATGGCATTATGCTGTCTGTGCTGCAGTGGAAATTAATGGAGACAGTGGCTGTATCCTAGCTCCCTTTGAGACAGCTACAAGGACATGTCTTCTGAAGGTGCATCTGTGAGTCAGGTTATCCCACTTATAATGCTCATTTCACATCATCTTAGTGTTCTAAATCTACAAAAGAAAAGACAGATCTGAAGCTTAGACATGTCGCCTGTATTATGGGAATCAGAAAAGAATGAGCGAAGCGCTTCAAAACCAATGACAAATTAGTTGCAATGACTAAATCAAGACACTACATCCTTGCAACTCTCTTAGATCCCAGGTTCAAGGCTATACATCTTCCAAAAGCAGATGATATAGA
The DNA here is from genome assembly GCA_016271365.2 of Neoceratodus forsteri. Classification (NCBI taxonomy): domain Eukaryota; kingdom Metazoa; phylum Chordata; order Ceratodontiformes; family Ceratodontidae; genus Neoceratodus; species Neoceratodus forsteri. The sequence goes on from CM057453.1 coordinate 1,193,529,179, forward strand.
GCAGTACAAATGTATGTTGCTAGATGAGCTGCAGCACTCACAGGAGTCAAACACAGACACGCACAGTACCCCTCAGGTTGTCATCACCACAACATGCAGGTTCATCTTCACAAAGGATACAGAACGGAAAAGTCACCAAACATTAACAGTAGTTGTTCCACAACTGCCACTTCTTCAGCCCTTAGTAGCAAGCTAAATCTGTGGCAAAACCTTTCCCAAATTGCTGCCATACCAGCTGCTTCTGCTGATTCCTCTTCTGAGCGGCTGTCCAACATGGTGATAAGTTACCTGCAAGAACTACCTATTCCTATTGATGCATGCCCTTTGGAATACTGGAGATCAAAAAGTCAATTTGGACAGAGCTGTATGATGAAGCCTGTAAATATCTTGGTTGTCCTGCAACAAGTGTCTCTTCAGAATCGCATGTTTAGTACAGCTGGTAATATTGTGACAGACAATGAAATAGGTTGCTGCCAGAAATGTACACACGTTAACTTTTATTAAAGTTATTAAGTCAAGATTTCAGATCCCTACAAGAGTATACAAACTGATCCTGAAGTGATTGATGTTGTGGATGTTGATGGCAACTCAGATGGTGGTGGCTGGTAATACTGTGGGACGGAGTCTCTCTGCACCAAAAGGAAACTTTACAGACTGTGATGACTTTGGTTGTCGTCTCTCTCCTTTCTCGATCTACTACCTTGACTATATACCTCCCAAAACTTTCACCATTTCATGGCAAACTGCTTTGTAGCTAGGGTCTAAACTAAAGTCAACAATTTTATGTACAGGCAATTTAACATCAGTGGGAAATAGGCCCAAATTTGGCATAAAAGGGACACTGTCACATCAATCCTTTCTGTATCATATTATTTATAGTTAAAGTGAAAACATATATTTTGGATTTACCTCTGTGACTTTGTGGTGCATCAATATGGGCTGGGACAGGAGACGGTCTATTTTTCAATTTTAAAGAGGACAAAACAATGAGTTCTAATTGGTAGTTGTTTATTATTTTTCAATTACAGAAATGTTAGCCATAAACGAAAAATGGATGCTAGTACATGGGTGAGGGTTGTGGGTTGGTTTTAACATGGGTGTAAGGGTGGCATGGGTGCTACTGCACAGAAGAGGGTGGTGGAAGAAAAGTGGAATGAGTGATGGGGTGAAAGGTCGGTGTTGTTTTAGTTCTTTCATTTACAGATTCGTGATCTGCTGGGAATGGTGAGGAAAAAAATGATGACAGACCGAACCTACTGTACACATAATATATATTCTTATTAAATACATTGCAAACTGCTGCCACCTAGCACAATTGTCCTGTCCCCTTTAAAAAAAGAATAAAGGAATCAGAAATAAAAGAAAATCTGCATCAGCAGTTTTCACAGAATGTGACGTATCATAAAGTGTTTTTACTTTACAAGTAGTGATAATTTGATACATAATGGGGTTGACAGACGTGTCCCTTAAACATCACATGCCAACTGCTGCAGCTACATTAAATGTTCTTTAGCGTGTGAGGAAACCACTTTTTATTTATGTGACTGAAATACAGATTTTATTGAAGTATCAGCTGCAAAATGCATCATCTTAGAAAGTTGTAAGTATTACTTCAATTTGCCAACAAAAATGTTGGTATATGTATGCATTACCTTAGAAAATTGCATGCATTTTTGCCAGCAACAATGACGTATATTTTTTATTCAAATGTCTTGACTGACTACGTTATGACATAATATGTTTTGCAACAGTTCCACATGCTGCTGCTGTAGTACTTGGCTTAACTTTTGTTATAAAAGCGATCTTTAAACATAGCAACTTTTGATTTACTCATTTAAAACAGAAAGCAGCAAATAGCTGAAATTAGGTAATATCAGTTATTTTTTCTCATAATTCATGACAATGAGTATATATATTGAGTACATAAATGGCTAATGTGCCTCTTTCTTTCACTAAGGAACTATGATGCAGCTGCAGCAGGAGAAACTTTTAACATATGGGTGCGTGGGTGGGCCTGTTACGTATTAAGTTGCTGGCTTTTAGCAAACAGAAGAAACCATAGATAAACCTAGTTGTATTCCTATCAATGTCACACAAGATAATTTCTCTCCCCCTTATATTGAACAGTTTTTCCTTTACATGTATTTTATTACTATCGTCGTTACTGGCAGCACAATAAAAAAATAAGGTTCGAGTTCTAAAAAGTTCTAAAAAAAGATTAGAACCCTAGAACTTTTTCAAAATTTCTAGACTAGAACTAGAACCCAGAACTTCAGAGGGTTCTGACAACCCTACTTTCTGAGTCCCCTTCTCATTTTCTGTTTTATAAAAAAGTTGCTGAAACCCTCCAGATCCCTTTGGAGGAAGCTGTGGATGAGCAAGAGGAGCCTGACTTTGTGGAGATGATGGATATCCCAGAGTCCAGGAGATTGTCTGTTCCTTTACATAAATCCTTCAGGAAACAAACAATAAATATTTTAAAAGCTCCTAATTCTGTGCCTCCTGTGGATAAAAAGATGGACAGGAGGTACACCTTGTCAGGTCCTGATACAGAATTTCTTTCACAGCAATGCAGCCATGTTGGGGTAGTTCAGGCTGTGATAAAGCTAATATTCCCCTGGCTTCACATCCTCCTGACAAGGACTCCAGGAAGATTGATGCCATGGCTAAAAAACAATACATGGCAGCGTCCCTGGGACTCAGACAGGCAAATTATATGGCCTATGTTGCTAGATACCAGAAATCTAGATGGGATACTGTCATGGCCTTAGCCAAACAGGCCCCTGGCCAGCTTGCCAAGGAGCTGGAACAGGTGGCTGCGATGGTATTGAGGCATCTAAGGTGCAATTCCATGCTGCAGTGGATTCTAATGATGTATCCTCTAGAGTCATGGCTACATCTGTGGCTTTTCAGAGATTGGCTTGGCTCAGGTGTACTAGTCTGTCACAGGATACCCAGTCTAAGGCCATGGATTTTCCTGTGGTGGGAAATTCTCTGTTTGGGGAGCAGACAGAGAATTATATGAAGAAGATGGATGAATCTAGAACCACTTATAGGAGTGCACAAGCCAAAGAACGGCAAGCCACTCCTCAGAGGCAGCCCCCCAGGGGTAGAGGCAGGCCTTTTCACAGACCTTTTTACCAAACCCAGGCCTCCTCTTCAGCTTACGTTCAGAGGGGGTTCTTCAGAGGGAGAGGCAGGACGGGATGAGCAGGCCTGCTCCCACCCCTCAGCCTAAAGCCCCTACCAAACAGGCACCCTGATGGGATGCCCAAGGCCGATTCTCCATTACCTGTAGGGGGCAGGCTGGCTTACTTCATCCAGGACTGGGAGCCTTTAACTTCAAACAAGTGGGTCCTGGAAGTAGTAAGCCAGGGTCTGGTTCTCAGCTTCAAAAAATTCCCAAAGATGAGAATCAGATCTTTTCCACCTGCAAATCCTCTAGAGACTCTTGCTTTGGAAACAGAAGTCTCAACCCTCCTGGCTCTCAGAGCAGTAGAAAGGGTTCCTCCCCTACACCAGGGCAAGGGACTGTACTCCAGGTACTTCCTTACCCCCAAAAAAGACAGGAGAATGGCAGCCCATCCTGGACCTAAGATATCTGAACAAGCACCTTTAAAACCAAAATTCAAAATGGTGACTCTGGGAATGATTTTACCCTCCCTAAGGCCCAGGGACTGGCTAGCTTCCCTGGACCTCAAGGATGCCTACTTCCATGTTCTTATCAGAGCTCCCACAAAGTACCTCAGATTCAACTGCCCTCAGGCCATTATCAGTTCAGAGCAATGCCCTCGCCTTACCTCTGCCCCAAGGGTATTCACAAAATGCCTGGCGGTAGCAGTTGCTCATTTAAGAAGGCAAAAGATTGCCATATTCCCCTACCTAGATGACTGGCTCATTGTGGGTCAGTCTCCAGACCAGGTCAAATCACACCTGCAGGTTACCCAGCAGCTGCTTACCTCTCTAGGCTTTCTTCTCTATCTTCCAAAGTCAGTTTTAGAACCTGTCCAGGTACTCACCTTCATAGGCACAGAACTGGACACAAGGCAGGCCAGAGCCTTCCTTCCCCTAGAAAGGGTAAGGACCCTGGTGGGCCTGGCCTCCTCCTTCACCCTGCAGGTCTCTCGACCAGCAAGGCATTTTCTACAGCTCCTAGGACACATGGCTGCTTCCACAGCCATAGTGCAAGGAGCAAGATTTCAGATGAGGGACATGCAGTTCCATTTGAGAGCCTTTTGGTCTCAAAGAAGAGATCCCCTATCCAAGTTGATCCCAGTAACTCGAACCCTGATCCAGGCCCTTCAGTGGTGACAGGATCAGAGCAATCTGAGACAAGGGGTTCCTTTCATCCCTCTATCTCACTCCTTGACCCTTACTACAGATGCGTCCCTTTTGGGATGGGAAGCTCACATGGGCGACCTCTCCACCCAGGGATTGTGGTCCCTCAGGAATCTCTGCTCCACATCAATCTGTTGGAACTCAGAGCTGTTTTCTAGCACTTCAGGTTTTTTCTGCATCTGTTCAGAACAAAGTGGTACAGGTCAGAACAGACAACACCACTACAATGTGGTACATCAACAAACAAGGGGCACTCGGTCTTGACCTTATGCACCGAGGCAATGAAGTTGTGGTCTCTCAGTATTCCCTGAACACCTCCTCATAGCAGTTCACCTCCCAGGCAAGGTCAATGTCCTGGAAGATGCTCTCAGCAGGATTTCCCAGGGCCATCACAAATGGTCATTGGATCCTCGAGTACTGGGGATAGTTTTTTCCAGGTGGGGCACCCCTCAGATAGATCTTTTTGCAGACCCAGACAATCATCAACTTCCACTTTTTTGTTGCAGGCCCCCAGTGTTGGGCTCAGTCCCCCTGGATGCCTTCCTCCTCGATTGGGAAGGGAAGTTTCTCTATGCCTTCCCCCCCTTCCCTCTCCTGTTCAAGGTGCTAGTCAAAATCAGATCTCAGCCCTGCAAGATGATTCTGATTGCTCCAGATTGGGCCAGACAGCCCTGGTACCCTCTCCTTCTGTCCTTAGCAGTCCATCTCCCCTGTGTCTCCCCAGGAACCACAATTTGTTAACCTGTGCCCAGGGGAGAGTTTGGTATCCGAATCTCAAATCCCTCAACCTCAAGGCCTGGCTCTTGAGGGTTAGAGTTTGCTGACTTACACCTTTCTCAAAGGTGTTCTTGAAATTTTGAAAGCTTCTAGGAAGCCTTCCACTAGGGCTATTATAACTCTAAATGGAAAAGGTTTTCCATATGGTGCTCTGGGAAGCATATTTCCAGAATCTGCTGCTGATTTGCCCACTGTTTTGGACTATATGGTCCATCTTAATTCTTTGGGACTGAGACCAGCTACCTAAAAGTGCATTTGGTAGCTGTCTCTGCTTTTATTTCAGCAGGGAAGCCCTCTTCTCTCTCTGCTCACCCTGTATTTTCCAAGTTTTTCAGGGATTGCTTCATACTAATCCACCATTCAGGGACCCTGCCCCTGCCTGGGATCTTAATGTTTGCATTGCTCAGCTGATGCAACCCCCCTTTGAACCTCTGTCTTCAGCAGAGCTTAAGTACTTGACTTGGAAAACTGTGTTTCTAGTAGCCATCACTTCTGCCAGGCGCATAAGTGAGTTGCAAGCTTTGTCAGTGGAGACTGACTTTATTTCCTTTCACAGGGATAAGGTAGTCCTCAGGACTAACAGGAAGTTTTTGCCTAAGGTGGTTTCAGATTTCCACCTTAATCAATCTATTTGTCTTCCAGTGTTCTTCACTGACCATTCCTCCTCTTGTGAGAGGAGGCTGCACAGCTTAGATGTTAAGAGGGCCCTTAGTTACTACATAGAGTGTACCAAGGGTCACAGGTTTGACTCCCTCCAACTCTTTCTCACTTATGGTGAGGTTGGGAAAGGGAAACCTGCCACTGAGAGATCCATTGCCAGGTGGATTGTCTCTTGTATCCAATTTTGCTATCAAAAACTGGGTAAGGCTCCCCCTTCAGGCCTGAGGGCTCACTCTACAAGAGGTACAGCTGCGTCCCTAGCTGCGGCCAGGGACATCCCTATCTTGGAGATATGTCAAGCAGCTACTTGGAAAACAGTACATTCTTTCACTAAGCATTACTCCTTGGACATTCAGGCCAGGAGGGATGCTTGATTTGGCACAGCTGTGCTTCAGAGCCTATTTCCTAAGTAGGTTCTGTCCCTCCTCCTTGGAGGTACTGCTGTGTAGTCTGCAATTGTCATAATATAGCAAGACTTCATGTTGTTTGAAGAAAAAATTACTCACCTTAGTAATGTTGTTTCTTCTAATGGAGCCTTGCTATATTATGACCTCCCCCCCAGCCTGCCCCTCTCAGAACTTCTACTTTAGGGATGGGGTGGGCAGTCCAGTATTGGCACTTTTTGATGCCCATCTTGTGTTTTCCACCCCTTCTTTTTGGGGTGTTTGGGTGTTGTGTTTTATCTTATCTTATCTTATCTTATTTTCTGGTCCCCTGACTTGAGTCTTGGTGTTGGGACCAGGAAAATGTGTTAATACTTAAGTAGCCAGTTGGCTAGTGTAGGTTACAGCTTCCACACAGAACCTTAGTGAGTTTTGCTCGTAAAGATCTGACAGTTTCAGTTTGAAATGATCCAGACAGAGCTTTTCTAACCGAGCTCGCGCTCTAAGTTCCATGCATGGCATGGAAGTCAACTCTTTCACCTCCGGAGCAGTTCTAAGGCTGGGACAAACTGCAATTGTCATAATATAGCAAGACTCCATTAGAAGAAACAACATTACTAAGGTGAGTAATTTTTTCTTATGTGTCGTGGTACAAACCCTGGAAAAAACTTCAGGATGCAAGTTAGGTACAAGAAACTCACCCATATGTCCCCCTGTTATTGTGAGAATGGAATAAATTATCTTGAAAAGATGGACTGCTCATAAGAACAAGTCACAACAGTGCACACCCTGAGTTCCCTTGACAACAGTTGGTCATACCCTGGAAGTACTGAGCAGCCATCATCTGATCCCTACACAATGCCATGAGTCACTTGGGAGTTGACTGCACTCTGGACTTAATGCAAGCCTGTTTCTAGTAGCCCAAAATGGCAAAAGAGGTGAAGGGTTGCAAGAACTGTCTCAGATGCATCAAGAGAAAAACTTTGCCAGAAAAAGAGCAGCACCCTTAGTCAACATTAAAACCAGTGGGCCACTCAGATTAGTTTGTATGGACTTTCTTTCATTGGAGTCTGATAACAAAAACACTGGCAATGTCCTAGTCCTAACCGATCACTATGCACTATATGCTCACTCGTACCTGATGAGACATCAAAAGTCCACCACTGTTGTCAACGCTGCAGCAATATGTAACTCATTATGGCATCCCTCAAAGAATTCACTGTGACCAAGTGAGGGAGTTTGAGAGCCAACTTTGTAGAAGAGTTTCTGGTAACCTGTAGCATCAGGAAATCAAGAATCACTCCTTACCACCCACAGGGAGACCTTCAGCCAGAATGCTTTAACAGAACCCTGACTGATGTGTTGGACACCCTTGAACCAGCTCAGAAACCAAACTAGAGCCAGAAAGTAAGTTCTCTGGTACATACTTATAATTGCACCTGTAATAATGCCACCCAGATGTCCCCATTCTACTTAATGTTTGGTAGAGAAGCTCATCTAACTATGTACCTCAGAGTCTCAGCTGATGGTGCATCAGAAGAAACCTTACAATACACCACTCGGGGGTGTGTGGCTAGCAGCCAACACAGATAGATGGATTTCCCTCCACTCCTGCATGTGGTGCACTTAAAAGTGAATAAAATACCTCACTTACTTTACTTTTAGTTAAAGAGTTTGATATAGCGATCTTTCCTTATCCTTGACTGAAAATTTGAACTGATGAAATGGGACAACTGAAGAACTCTCCACCAACCAACAGCAAGAAAGGGAAAGCACAATCAGCCATTTAAGGGAGTGAGAAGAGCAGTAACGAGTAGACATAGCCATAGCTGCCATAGCTGCAATCACTGAAACATGGGCCACCCAATACCAGGGTGCCATCACTGAAACATGGGCCAACCAATCCCACGACTGGGACAGGCTGTTACAGAGAGATAGGGAAAAATGGAAGGGGGTGGGGGTAGCTACAGTATTTATGTAAGGGATGGGATACTGTGTACCAGGGAGGATGGGTAGGAGGGCATTGCGGAGGCATTATGGGTACAGATCCAAGACTTGAAGGGTAAGAGGGCAAGAAGGTCAGGTTGGGGTGGTGTCTAGACCTCCATTTCAGGCTGAGGACATTGATAGGGAGCTAGCAGAGCAGATAAGGAGAGTAAGTGAGAAGGGGCACCCCAGCCACCTCTAGCATCAGGGAACAGGCCCTCCTGGAAGCTTTCCATGACAGCTTCCTGATACAGATGGTAAAGGAGCTGACAAGGTTAGATAACATTCTGGACCTTGTGCTGACTAATGGGGAGTTCATCAGGGAGCTGGGGGTGGAGGATCCTGTTGCAGGGAGTGACCATCACACAATGTGGTTCTCACATAGTATGGGTAAGGAGGCTGCAGGAACAAGAACAAAGGTGTTGGACTTCAGGCGGGCTGACTTTGGCAGGATGAGGAACATAGTGGCACTGCACCTAGCCAGCATCCACCCATACATGGATGCTAACCAGAAATGGGATATTATCAAGCTTGGGCTAAAAGGCTAGGTCTAAGAAGAGTAGAGTAATTTTAAACCTGTTTTAATGATGAATTGCTGTTTATGTGTATTATTGTGTTTGATTTTGTATTGTACAGCACCCAGAGTCTCTGGAGAGGGGCTCTTTATAAATAAAATATCTATCTATCTATCTATCTATCTATCTATCTATCTATCTATCTATCTATCTATCTATCTTTCTAGCTATCAAGGAAGCCGAGCTGGTTAAACAGGGAGGTGCTGGAAAAGGTGAGGATGAAAAGAGTAGCCTTCAGAAAATTTAAGAGCTCCAAACAGGGGGAGGATAGGGAGGAATACCTAAGGAAATGAAGGGAAGTGAGCAGAGCAGTTCAGGCAGCCAAGGCTTTGAGGGAGCTTAGTCTGGCACAATATATCAGAGAAGGAGAAAAGGATTTCTTTAAGTACATAAGGGAGAGAAGGAACTGCAAGGATAAGATTGTAAAGATCAGGAAGGATGGTGGGTGGGCAAAGAAGGGGACAGACCAAGCAGAAGCAGTCAATGACTACTTCTGTAGTTTACCAGAGGAGACATGGGTCAATGCCTCAGGGGAAGGGGGGTGGGCACCTGGGGGAGAGTTAATGGATGGGGATATCCCAGCAAGCAGGGTAATAGAAGGCCTAGGGGCCCTGCAGGTGGATAAGGCACCTGCCCCAGACGCCATACACCCCAGAGTTCTGAGGGAATTGGGGGAGGTCCTGGCAGAACCACTAGCAGATTTGTTCAATACCTCTCTGGAAACTAGGTGCATACCCCAGGACTGGAGGATGGCACAAATGGTGCCCCTCCATAAAAGTGGACCCCAGGGATGAACCAGGCAATTACAGGCCAGTTAGCCTTACATCTGTTATGGGGAAGCTAATGGAGACTATCCTGAAGGAAAGGCCGGTAACCTTTCTCAAAGAGAATGGTCTCCGGGACAATTGGCAACATGGGTTTGTCTCTGGCAGATCCTATCACACCAACCTGATTGACTTTTATGACTGAGTGACTAGGGCTCTTGACAGGAGTAAATTAGTGGATGTCCTGTATCTAGACTTCAGCAAGGCCTTCGATTCTGTACCACATGGGAGGCTGATTAGTAAATTGGGATACCAAGTAGCATGTAAGAAAATTGTCAATTGGATCAGGAACTGACTGCAGGACAGACAGCAGAGAGTAGTTGTGTGTGTATGGGGGGGGGGGAGACTCTCAACTCCTAAAGCTGTAACCAGTGGAGTACCTCAAGGCTCAGTACTGGGCCCAGTGCTGTTTGACATTTTTATTGCTGACATCTCACATGGGATTAGAAACAAGAGCAGACTTTTTGCACATGACACATAAACTGGTGCAGTGGCGGACAACACTGAAGGGGGGCAGGGGCTGCAGGATGATCTGGTCAGAAACATGGCAACTGGATTTCAGTGAGAAGTGCAAAGGCGCACACTTGGGGGCAAGGAACCCAAAGAATTGTTATCAGCTGGAGGGGGCAATTAGCCACCACAGAGGAGGAGAAAGATCTTGGGGTGTTAATAACAACAAATGAACCATTCAGCAGGGTGCAGAAAAGTGGCAGCTAAAGCTAATAAGATGCTGGGGTGTATCACTAGGGGAATCACCTCCAGTAGAAGGGAGGTGATCTTACCACTGTACAGGTCATTGGTGAGGCTGCACCTGGAGTACTGCATGCAGTTCTGGTGCTCTTACTTAAAGCAAAATGTTAAATTTCTGGAGGGTATCCAACACAGAGCAACCAAGATGATCCTAGGACTGGAGGACAAACCCTAGGAGGAGAGGCAGCGGGAGTGCAACATGTATTCCCTAGAGAAGAGGAGGAATAGTGGGCACGTGTTTGAAACCTTTAAATATATGAAAGGCTTGAACAAGACTGGCACAAAGGGAATTCTTAATTTAAAGGGTGGGAGGGTCACTAGGGGGCACAGTCTGAGATTGGAGGGTGGAAGATTTAGGAGGGAAATGTGGAAACACTATTTCACGGAAAGGGTAGTGACAAGGTGGCATGCTCTGCCCGAAGAAGTGGCATCCTTAACATCAGTGGGCAGTTTTAAGAAGGGATGGGACAAAGTCAGGGGGAAGGTCACCAAGGGGACACCTGGCGGGTGTCAGCAAGCACAGACATGAACTCGGATATGCATGTATGGGAGGGAGTGACAGCTGCAGTGCAATGGACTGCTTGCTGCACATTCAAGCAGACTTGATAGACCACCTGGCCTGTATCTGTTGGCAGTTTCATATGTTCATATGTCTGTACATTGGGGACTGAGGCTGAACCTACCAATAAGACCATATTGAATGCAGTCCAAGAGCTCAAGCACCAAATGGAAGCTTTTAATGGCAAAATAACTGTGATGGAGATCAAAATAGATTTGGTCTCAGTCAAGGCAAAAGCAGCATCAGAGAGTGTTGCAAAGTCCAGCACAGTGGTAACTAGACTAGTTCAAGAAAATAAACTTTTACAGTCTAGGCTGGAAAGTGTGTAAAGTTCTGCTTCAGCCTTATTGAGGAGGCTGACCGTTCAGATCCCATAGCATATGTGGAACAATTATTTACCTCTCTTTTCAATTTAAACAGACCTCATATGGTGCAATGTGTATACTAGATCACCCCTAGAAGACACCAGATGATCTGAACATTCCATGTGCTCTTATGGTGGTCCTGGAATGGTTGCATGCCAAAGATGCTGTTCTGAAGGTAGCAAAGACTAAGGGGCAAGTTCTCCTTCCTGACAGCTGCCAAATCCATTGTTTCCCATGCCTCAGTTTTGTCACCCAGCATATGCATCGTAGCTTTGCTGCAGTACAGGCAGGTTTGAGGGAGCTGGGGTATTGCCCATAATATGCAACTTCCAGATAAACTGAGAATAGTTTATGCTAGAAAAGTCTACATTTACGGCAATTCTGAGGAGGCAGTAAAGTGACTAGATTCCATCAAAAAGGACTTTACTACTTCTGAAACTCAGCAGACATTGCAATGTGAGGCTCCCTCAGTTATGAGAAGAGTTGGTAATTATAAATCTTACTTTGAGGTGGCTCTTGCAGCAGGCCAACATCAGCAGGACTGAAGTTGCCAGGTGCCAGGACCACAGAAAACTAACTAGCAGTCTATCACGGGGGACCGCCCCAGCTGACGTCAACACACTGATGTCTGCCTATCCTATAAAGGGGTGGTCCCACACACCTACCTCAGTTCTTTTCCCACAGTCAACCTGCACACATCGGACCTTCACAGATGCCAACTATAGTCGACCGCCATTTTCTCACGCTTACCGTGCTTTTTTATTTTCCTTCCTTAGTTATTCAAACAATCAAATATTTGGTGTTTTCTTGCTGATTTTTATGTCTTCTCCTCCAGTATTAATTTTCAATCGCCCGACCAAGTGTGTCTGTGGCAAACAGACTCCCGCTAAAGATGGCCATTCTGAACGCTTGAGCCACGACACCAAAGCCTGCCACTTTTGCCAAGACTTTAACCAAGCCACTTGGATACATCATTTGAAGACCTTGGAGAGCCATCTCCTAAAGCAGAAGTTGGCTGCGATGGAGAAGGAGCTGCAGGCCAGGAGTTCTTCAGCCTCCCTAGCTCAGTCCTCCAGGGCGTCTTCTTCATTTTCCTCTGAGAAGGAGAAGAAATCAGGCAGGAAGCACAAACACTGGGATAAGCACTGGGATTATCCTTGGTCTGCCTCTCACTCACGGTTGCTGCATAGACTGGTGGCTACCTCTGGGTCTTCCTCACGTGGAGGGTCGGCTTCTGCAGCCCCAACAGCCCTCTCTACCTCCAGGCTCTTGGTGGCTCCACTGCTCTCCCTCATTTCCATATCAGGCAGTGGCTCTTCAGGGCAGCAGATGTTGTTCCCTGCCCCTCAGCCCCTGACGCTCAGGCCCTTAACTTCCATGGGCACTCAGCCTGGTGGCTCAGGTGGTGTTGGGTCTTCTGGTGGCAGCTCTACGACCGTTACCTCCCCCCCGGGCCAAGGCATTGCCTTTGTCGGCGGCCGATTCTGGGGTGCCAGTCCTGTCAGGCATCGCCAGCTGGTCAGTTGTGGAGACCAAAGAACACCTGACCAGGCTGGGTGACAAACTATCATCCATTTTGTCTGGCATCTCCTTCTCTGAGATCCTGCCAGTCTGGGAGAGGCGGGGCAGATGGACGGAAGGTCAGAGAAGGGGAGATAGGGGAGCTAAACATGTGGCTCAAGGGCTAGTGCCAGGAAAAAGGACTCAAATTTGTAGGGAACTGGTAACAGTTTTGGGAGCTAAAGTTCTTTAAATTTGATGGACTGCATCTGACTAAAGAGGGAGTCAGTGCATTGGGGCAGAAGTTTGACGTCTTTGCAGAATATTTAAAGTAGCAAATGGGGAGAGGGGTGCAGCACCCCATACGTCGAAAGGGAAGAACACCCTTCCCCCCTCAGCCAGTGGAGTTCAGCATGTTTGTAGTACAAACAACATGAAGTCTTGCTGTATTCTGACATTATGCAGTTAACCCCAGCACTTGAACTGCTCTGGAGAGGAAAGAGTTAACTCTATGCCAGAGCATAGAACGTTGAGCTCGAGCTTGGTTCAAACCTTTGTCTGCTGCACTTTGAAGTGTAACCGTCAGATTCTTTACTCTGCCTAGCTGAACAGTCGTTCTGGATATGTCTTCTTTGCTAACAATTCGGTCCGGTTAAAAACATTGGTTTATACCACTATTTTTTCTTTATTTTGGTTCAGATCCCTGTCTGCAGTACAATAAGTACATAGGTAGTGGACTAGTGCTGAATTTTTTGTGGAAATTGTAAAAGCTGTATTTCAACAAGTTCAGCTGAACCGGTTGTCTTTATCTTGTCTGTGTCTTTTTCTTTTAGCTGAATTTATTCTGAGATACCGGTCCTTATCAGTTCTAAAAAAAGGTGATTTATCGTTTTTTTTCCAACACCCATAAAACAGTTAGAAACCGATAAAGGGTCTTGCCCGGCTGTTGCCATAAAAAGGGTAAATCATAGAATGGTTTCGTCTGAGAAACCCAAGAGAAAAACCGGGCCCACTGGGTTTCAACACTGCAGTGAGTGTGGGGAGGCCTCTGCTAAGGCTGATACCCACACCACCTGTGTTTACTGTTTGGGTTTTGACCACCTGGAATCAGACTGCCAAATATGTAAAAATTTCCCTAAAGCCACCCTGATAAAAGATTGGGCAGGCTTAGGGAAAAGGAGGTCGAGAAGTCCGCTGACCCGGATGGCCAGCCAGGTTCGGTTCCAACCGAACGTGAGGGACTGCCCACTGACCTGGGCAAGACTCCCTCAGGCAAATGGAGGATAAAATCCTGAGGGGTTGGTTTTGGCAAAAAGAAAAAAGAAAGAGAAATCGGCCTTTTCGGATCCAGAACCGCATCATCCAACCGCCGAAGAAACCGCCAGGGCGATTAACATAGTTGAATCGCTCCATTCGGTTCCGACTGATCCGACACCTCCCGGTAGGTGTTCGTTTTGGTCGGTTCCTACGGTTCTGGATTATTTCCCTGAAGGCTATTATGAACCAGCCTTGGAGAGGGATGAATACTATGATGATGAAGATGATTATTATGGTGTGGAAGGTCTGGATGAGCCCATAGAACCGGACATCTCCCCAGACAGACCTTCTGGTGTTTCCCCTCCTAGGCTTTCTGAGTCCCCTTCCCAATTTATGTCCTAAAAAAAGTGGTAGAAACCCCTCCAGCTACCTCTGGATGAAGCTGTCGAGGAGCAAGAGGAGCCTGACTATGTGGAGATGATGGACATCCCAGAGTTCAAGAGATTGTCTATTCCCCTTCACAAATCCTTTGGGAAACAGACACAGAAGTTACTTAAGACTCCAAATTATTTACCTCCTGTGGACAGGTAAATGGACAAGAGGTATATGTTGTCAGGCCCAGGTACAGAGTACTTGTACCAGCAATGCAGCCATGTTGGGGTTGTGCAGGCTGCAGCCTGTGTTAAGGCTAACATATCCTTGGCTTCACAACCCCCAGATAAAGACTTCAGGAAGCTGGATGCCATGGCAAAGAAACAGTACATGGCATCCTCCTTGGGACTCAGGCAGGCTAACTATATGGCCTACACAGCTAGATACCAGAAGTTCAGATGGGATACTGTTCTGGAACTGGCTAAACAGGCTTTTCCCCAGCTTGCCAAGGAGCTGGAAGAGGTGGCTGCTGATGGGATGAGGCATCAAAAATCCAGTTTCATACTGCTGTGGACTCCAATAGAAACATAGAAACATAGAATTTGATGGCAGATAAGGACCGCTTGGCCCACCTAGTCTGCCCATTTCCGTAACTAACGGTTAAGCTACAGATCCTAGTTAACCAACAGCCTACTTCCTCCTACCCCCTACTAGAATTGCCTTATGTCGGTCCCATGCATTCTTGAATTCCCCACTGTTTTTGAATCTACATAGAAACATAGAATTTGATGGCAGATAAGGACCGCTTGGCCCACCCAGTCTGCCCATTTCCCTACCTACTGGATAAGCTGCAGATCCTAGTTAACCAGCAGCCTACTTCTTCCTACCCCAACCCCCTTGAATGGCCTTATGACTGTCCCATGCATGCTTGAATATCCCACTGTTTTTGACTCCACAACCTCCTCCGGAAGGCCGTTCCATGCATCCACAACCCTCTCTGTGAAAAAATACTTCTTAAATTACCTCTGAGCCGCCCCCCCTCTATCTTCAAATAGTGCCCCCTTGTTCTTGCACACCTCTTTTT
The DNA here is from genome assembly GCA_016271365.2 of Neoceratodus forsteri. NCBI lineage: Eukaryota > Metazoa > Chordata > Ceratodontiformes > Ceratodontidae > Neoceratodus > Neoceratodus forsteri. The sequence continues at coordinate 1,193,544,609 of CM057453.1, forward strand.
TTGAAAGATGCTACCCTCTTGGACTTTGTTGATTCCTTGAGGTATTGAACATTTCTATCATGTCCCCTCTCCTCCTTTCCTCGAGGCTATACATATTAAGCTCCTTTGCCTCTCTTCATATGTCTTCCTGTGCAGACCCTGCACCATTTTAGTGCTCTCCTCTGGACAGCTTTCATCCTGTCTATGTCTTTATGGAGATTGGGTCTCCAGAACTGCATGCAGTACTCAGATGGGGTCTCACCAGCTGTCTGTACAGAGGGATAATAACTTCCTGTTTTCTACTGGTGATGCCTCCCTATGCATCCCAGTATCCCCCAGCCCTCCTTGCTGCCTCTCACATTGCTTGCCCACCTTTAGGTAATCTGATATGACTACCCCAGGTCCCTTTCCATTTTGTTGTTGTTAGTATCTCACCCCCCATTGTGTACTCTTCTCCTGGGTTTTTGTTTCCCAGGTGCATTACCTTGCACTTCTTAGCATTGAATCTAAGCTGCCATACATTTGACCATTCCTCTAACCTTGCCAAGTCCCTTCTCATCCTTCCCACCCCACCCTGTGTATCAACTCTGTTGCAGATCTTTGTGTCATCTGCAAAGAGACATACTTTTCCTTCCAGTCCCTCTGCAATGTCACTTATAATGACATTGAAGAGGACCGGTCCTAATACTGAACCCTGCGGTACCCCACTAGTAACCCCTTTCTTCTGAGTGGACTCCATTTACTATTACTCTCTGTGTCCTATTCTCCAGCCAATTCTTTACCCAGGCTGTCATCTTGGGAACCACTCCCAGGCTGGCTAACTTGTATATTAATCTTTGTGTGGGACTGTGTCAAATGCCTTGCTAAGTCTAGGTAGGCCATGTCCACAGCCCTCCCTGATCTACTACTTTGGTCACCCAGTCAAAGAAGTCTATCAGATTCGTCTGGCATGACCTTCCCGCTGTGAATCCATGCTGCCTAGGGTCCTGTGCCCCTCTGGCCTCTAGATACTCGACAATTCTTTCCTTCACAAGTGATTCCATCATTTTCCCTATCACTGAGGTTAAACTAACAGGTCTGTAGTTTCCTGCTTCTGCCTTGCTCCCACTTTTGTGAAGGGGAATCACATCTGCCCTCCACCAGTCCTTGGGTACCACCCCATCCTCCCATGATTTGTTAAAAAGGGTAGTCACTGGTGTCACTAGTTCGACCCTTAGTTCTTTTAGAATTCTGGGATGAATCCCATCAGGCCCCATTGCTTTGTCCACCTTCAGGTTTTAAGAGTTCTTTCAGAACCCTTTCTTCTGTAAATGGGCTGGTATCAACTTCTGTATCCAGAGTGTTTCTACTGTTTGTTTTAGGTACTTCCCCCTCTTCATTTGTCGATACTGAGCAAAAATATTTGTTTAGTATCTCTGCCTTTCACAGTCTCCCTCTGCCCACCCTCCCTCCCCTATTAAGCCTCACTATCCCTCCCTTGGTCTTCCTTCGCTCTCTAATGTACCTATAAAAGGTTTTATCCCCTTCTTAACTGAGTTGGCTATCTTTTCCTCGGTTTGGGCCTTTGCTGTTCTGACTGCCTTCCCAGCCTCCTTTGCTTTAACTGATACAGTTCTCTGTCCTGCTCCTTCAGATTCCTTGTACTTCCTGAATGTTTCTTTTTCTGTTGAACCTTCACTGCCACTTCCTTTGAGAACCATAGTGGTTTCTTACATCGTTTTGTTTTGTTTATTTGCTTCACACAAAGGCTCGTTACCTCTGTGATGGCAGTTTTTATTATTCCCCATTGTTCTTCCACCCCTCCTTCCTGCCCATTTGCTAGTGCATTCCTTAGGCACTCACCCATTTTGGCAAAGTCAGCCCTCCTAAAGGTGGGCTGATGTGTCATCAAGAGTCATGGCTACATCTGTGGCTCTTTGGAGTCTGGCTTGCCTCAGATGTACTAGCCTATCACAGGACACCCAGGCTAAGGCCACGGATTTCCCTGTTGTCAAGAATTCTGTGTTTGGGAGCAGACAGAGAATTGTATGAAAAAGATGGATGAGTACAGGACCACCTACAGGAGTGCACAGGCCAAGGAAAGGCAGGCAACTCCTCAGAAGCAGCAGGCTAGGGGCAGGGGCAGGCCTTTTCACATGTCTTTCTACCAGGCACAGGCCTCATCTCCTTTTTCCCAGAGGGGGTTCTTCAGAGGGAGAGACAGAAGGGGGATGAGCAGGGCTGCATCCTCCCCTCAGCCAAAGGCCCCTGCCAAGCAGACACCCTGATGTGTCAGCCCGGGTAGACTCCCCAATTCCTGTAGGAGGCAGACTGGCTTACTACTTCCAGGACTGGAAGTCTGTTACCTCAGACAAATGGGTCCTAGAGGTAGTAAGCCAGGGACTGGCACTCAGCTTCAAAAAACTTCCAAAGCTGAGGGTCAGGTCCTTTCCACCTGCAAACATCTCCGAAATATTTTCCCTAGATGCAGAGGTTTCATCTCTGCTGGCTCTCAGAGCCATAGAGAGAGTTCCTACACTTCACAGGGGCAAAGGTCTGTATTCCAAATACTTCCTTACCCCAAAAACAAAACAGGGGAGTGGCAGCCCATCCTAGACTTATGATACCTAAATAAGCACCTACTAAAGCAAAAATTAAAAATGGTGCATATGGGAATAATTCTTCCCTCTCTAAGGCCAGGGGACTGGCAAGCCTCCCTGGACCTAAAGGACGCCTACTTTCACATTCCCATCAGGTGCTCCCATAGAAAGTACCTCAGGTTCGAACTGCCTTCAGGTCATTACCAGTTCAAAGCAATGCCCTTCGTCCTAACTTCAGCTCCAAGGGTGTTTACAAAATGCCTAGCAGTAGTAACCTTTCTAAGGAGATAAAACATCTCCATATTCCTATACCTGGACAACTGGCTCATTGTGGGTCAGTCTCCAGACCAAGTCAAGTCAGATTTACAAGTGACCCAACAAGTGCTCACTTCTCTAAGATTCCTCCTCAGTCTTCCCAAATCAGTTCTTGAGCCAGTGCAACTCTTAACCTTCATAGGGGTAGAATTGGATACTGTCAAAGCAAGAGTCTTTCTCCATCTGGCAAGGGTAAAGGCCATTATAGAGCTGGCTTCCTCTTTTCACCTTCTGGTGTCTCAACCAGCAAGGCATTTCCTTCAACTCCTGGGCCACATGGCAGCTTCCACTGCAGTGGTCCAAGGGGCCAGATTTCAGATGAGGGATATCCAGTTCCATTTGAGGTCTTTTTGGTCTCAGAAAAAAGATCCTCTAACCAAGCTTATTCCAGTAACTCAGACCCTAATCCAGGCTCCCCAATGGTGGTTGGATCAGGACAACCTCAGGCAAGGAGTCTCATTCATCACTCAGTCTCATTCTGTGGTTCTAACAATGGATGCTTCTCTCCTGGGGTGGGGAGCTCACCTAGGAGATCTCACAGCTCAGGGAGTGTGGTCCCCTCAGGAGTCTCTTCTCCACATCAGTCTGCTGGAGCTCAGTGCATTGTACTTGGCTCTGCAATCCTTCTCAGGATCAGTACAGAACAAGGTGGTTCAGGTCAGGACAGACAACACCACCACCATGTGGAACATCAACAAGCAGGGAGGCACTCAGTCAATGGCCTTGTGCATGGAAGCCATGAAATTATGGTCCCTGGCTTGTACTCTACAGACCTCTCTGGTAGCAGTCCACCTTCCAGGGAAGGACAGGGATGCATTCAGCAGGATTCCCAGGACCATCATGAATGGTTCTTGGACCCCCAGTGTTAAAAGTGATCTTTTCAAGGTGGGGCACTCCAGAGTTAGATCTCTTTGCAGCCCCAGACAATCACCAACTTCCACTCTTCTGTTGCAGATCCCCAGTCTTGGCTTCAGTCCCTCTGGATGCTTTAATTCTGGACTGGGAAGGGAAATTTCTGTATGCCTTCCCTCCCTTTCCTCTACTGTTCAAAGTCCTGGTCAAGATAAGGTCACAATCTTGCAAAGTGATCCTGAGTGCTCCAGACTGGGTCAGACAGCCTTGGTATCCCCTGTTTCTGTCCCTTGCAGTCCATCTTCCCCTATCTCTTCCCAGGAATCACAGCCTGTTAACCTCCTGTCAGGGGAGGATCTGGTACCCCAACCTTCTGTCTCTCAGTCTCAAGGCATGGCTCTTGAAGAGCTAGAATTAGCAAATTTGCATCTGTCTCATGGGGTTCTGGACATTCTCAAAGCCTCTCAAAAACCTGCCACCAGAAAAACTTATAACTCCAAATGGCAAAGATTCAGCATTTGGTGTTCCAAGAAGCATATATCCCCAGATACTGCTGATTTGTCTACAGTTCTGGATTATATGGCTCATCCTAATGGCCTAGGCCTCAGACCAGCTACCCCCAAAGTACACTTGTCAGCTGTTTCTGCTTTTCTGTCAGTGGAAAAGCCCTTCTCACTGGCATCGCACCCTGTTTTCTGTAAACTCTTCAAAGGATTGCTTCATACCAATCCTCTCTTTAGCGATCCTACTCCTGCTTGGGATCTTAATGTTTGCATTGCTCAGCTTGTGCAACCCCCTTTTGAGCCTTTATCCTCAGCAGAGCTTAAGTATTTGACTTGGAAAACTGTGTTCCTGGTAGCTATTACCTCTGCCAGGCGTATCAGTGAATTGCAAGCTCTGTCAGTGGAGCCTGATTTTATCTCATTCCATAGAGAAAAGGTGGTCCTTAGAACCAACAGGAGGTTCTTACCCAAAGTGGTTTCAGTTTTTCATCTGAACCAAGCCATGTCTCTTCCTGTTTTCTTCACCGATCATTCTTCTTCAGGAGAGAGAAGATTACACAGTTTGGATGTTAACAAGGCTCTTAGCTACTACATTGAACGTACTAAGGCTCTTAGGTTTGATTCCCTCCAGTTGTTCCTCACTTATGGTGAAGTGGGGAAGGGCAAACCTGCTACTAAGAGAACTATTGCCAGGTGGATTGCTTCTAGTATACAATTCTGCTGTGAAAAGTTAGGCAAAGTACCTCCCTTAGGCCTGAAGGCTCATTTGACTAGAGGTACAGCTGTTTCTCAGGCTGCTGCCAGAGATACACCCTTATTAGAGATATGCAAAGCAGCCACCTGGAAAACAGTCCATATATTCACCAAGCATTACTCTCTGGATATCCAGGCTAGGAGTGATGCTTAGTTTGGTACAGCACTACTGCAGAGTCTATTCCCAAAATAGGTTTGATTCCCTCCTCCATGGAGGTACTGCTTGGTAGTCTGCATAATGTCAAAATACAGCAAGACTTCATGTTGTTTGAAGAAAAAAATACTCAACCTAGTAACTGTGTTTCTTCTAATGGAGTCTTGCTGTATTCTGACCTCCCTTCCTACCTTCTCTCTCAGAACCTGATTTTTGGGAAGTGGGCTGGTAGGCTCAGTGTTGCACCTCAGGGGTGTACTTGGCAAGCTCCCCTCTTTAGACAGCGGGAGTGGGTTATTTATATGTTTTGGTAATTATTTTGTTCACTACCTAGTTTTTGTTTTGGATTTGTTGACTTGAGTTTTTTGGGGATCCAAAATATTTGGTTGTCTTTTTGGCTAGTAAATTTTACAATTTCCACATAGAGGGGGTAGTTAGTGTTAGCTCATAAGAATCTGACGGTTATACTTCAAAGACCAGCAGACAGAGGTCTTAACCAAGCTTGAGCTCAATGTTCTATGCTCTGGCATAGAGTTAACTCTTTCCTCTCCGGAGCTGTTCTAGTGCTGGGGTTAACTGCATAATGTTAGAATACAGCAAGACTCCATTAGAAGAAACATAATTACTAAGGTAAGTAATTGTTTCTTTATGTGCATCACCAGGTAAGGAAAATGGTCTGGCTTCCCATACAACGCACAGGTGAAATGCCAGACCTTGCCCAACAACTAATGCACCGAAATCTGGCCAATGGAAAATTATGCACACAACTGCTCGCAGTCTGGGAAACAAGATCCCAGACCTGCAGACAATAATGACAGAGGCTAAACTGGACATAGTAGCCATTAGCGAGACATGGTTTACCAGTAACCACACTTGGGAGACTTCAGTACCTGGCTATGTATTGTTCAGAAGAGACTGAGGTACAAAAAGAGGGGGTGGAGTGGCCCTGTATGTCAATGAAAATATCAAAGCAACAGAAAATCAGAATACACATAAAGAGCCAGAAGAACTGTGGGTCACCCTGGAAACAGGAAATGGGACAGCCATATGAACTGGGGTTGTGTACAGGCCTCCAGATCAGGGGGAGGACATGGACACATTACTGTTAGAAGATATACAAAACATGACAGCTAAAGGGGAGGTTCTGATAATGGGAGACTTCAACATGCCAGATACAGATTGGTCAATACCAGCAGGAACATCTGCCAGAACTAGACACATAGTGGATTCCTTGCAGGGGGAGGGCCTCAAACAACTGGTACAACAACCCACAAGAGACAGGGCTATCCTAAATCTAGTACTGACTAACAGGGAAAGGATCACAGATCTCCAAGTAGAATGTCACCTGGGGCCAGTGACCATCACATGGTATAGTTCAATTTGGCCACTAGAACTAAATCACCCCATTCCAAGGCAAAAATATGGAACTTCATTGGAGCTGACTTTGATAGGATGGCCAACAGAGCTAAGCTAGCCCTGGCAAAAAGAAATACAGGTGAGGGGGTACAGGTAAAGTGGGCAAGCATTAAGGATGCAATACTTGAAGCAACATCCCATTGTGTTAGAGAGAAAAGGAAGTGCAAAAGAAGAAGGAAACCACTTTGGTTCTCAAAAACAGTAGCAGAAAAGGTCAGATCCAAAATGCTGGCCTTCAGGAAATATAAGGGAATGCAGCAGAATGAAGATAGGGAGGCATACCAAACTTCCCTATGGGAAGCAGGGAAGGCAATAAGGCAGGCAAAGGCTCAAACTGAGGAAACACTAGCACAAACTGTAAAAGAAGGTGACACGACTTTCTATAGATACATTAGTGAATAGAGAAAGTCCAGAGGGGGTATTGCTAAGATCAAAGGGGATAAGGGGGGGCATGTGAGGAAGAGGACCATGTAAAAGCATCTATCCTAAAAAGATACTTCTGTTCAGTATTTACTGAAGAGAAGGTAGGCCAGGGCCCACAGCTCAGTACCATGGACACAGGGGGGAGGGAGGTGTGCACTAGTCCCTTCACAAAAGAAAGGGTCCTACAAGAGCTCGATAAGCTCAGGGTGGACAAGACAATGGGACCTGATGGTATACATCCCAAGGTACTAAAGGAGCTAAGGGAGGAACTAGCAGAGCCATTATCAGAACTGTTTAGATAGTCTCTGAGCACAGGAGAGGTCCCAGAAGACTGGAGAAGGGCTCATGTGATCTCGCTCCACAAGAGTGGTAGCAGGGAGGAAGCTACAGACAAGTCAGTCTTACCTCAGTAGTGGTCAATATTATGGAGACACTCCCTTAAGGAAAGGATAGTGCAACACCTGGAATCCATAGGAACACAGGATCCAAGACAGCATGGGTTTACAAAAGGAAGGTCCTGTCAAACTAATCTCATAGATTTATTTGACTGGGTAACTAGAGTGGTGGACCAATGGGGAGCAGCTGATGTCACCTACCTTGACTTCAGCAAAGCTTCCGATACTGTTCCACATAGAAGATTGATTAATAAGCTGGGTAGGCTCGGGGTGGGTCAGAAGTTGGTCAACTCTGTGGTAAACTGGTTGATGGGCAAAAAATAGAGAGTGGTGGTAAATGGTATATAATCAGAAGAGATGCAAGTCACAAGTGAGGTACTTCGGGGATCAGTCCTGGGGCCAGTCCTCTTCAATATCTTCATCAGTGACATTGCAGATGGACTGGAGGGTAAGGTTTGTCTGTTTGCAGATGACACCAATATCTGCAACAGAGTAGATGATCCAGGTGAGGTGGTCAGAATGAGAAAAGATCTGGATAAACTAGCAAAATGGTCGAAAGAGTGGCACCTGGGGTTTAATGCAAAGAAGTGCAAGATCATGCACATATGGAAGAGAAACCCTGAAGCCACCTATAGGCTGGGAGGGGAGTTGCTGGCAGTCACAAGGGAAGAAAGCGACTTGGGCATCATCATCACTGATGACCTGAAATCATCCAAGCAGACCACTAAAGCAGTAGGTAAGGCTAGGGGGATGTTGGGGTGTATTAGTAGGGGTATCAGAAGTCATAAGAGGGAGGTAGTAATCCCTCTTTACAAGACACTGGTTAGGCCCCATTCGGAGTACTGCGTGCAGTACTGGAGGCCACACCTTCACAAGGACATTAACCAAATTGAGGCAGTCCAGAGAAGGGCAACCAAAATGGTGCAGGGATTGCAACAGAAAACATATGAGGACAGATCAATGGAGCTTAATATGTATACCCTAGAGCAAAGGAGGAAGAGAGGTGATATGATCGAAACATTCAAATATCTTAAGGGCATTAACAAGGTGAAAGAGTTTAACATGTTTCAATATAAGAAAAATAGCAGGAAAAGAGGACACAGCATGAGATTAGAGGGAGGCCGATTAAGGGGTAATGTGAGGAAGTCCTTTTTCACAGAAAGGATGGTGGATGCATGGAACAACCTACCTCAGGAAGTGGTGGATATGAATACAGTGCAGGGCCTCAAACAAACATGAGACAGGCATAAGGGAGCAATAGATGAGTATGAATAGATAGGCCATTGGCAGACCACAGGCCAATGGCACATTCATAAGGTAGAAAAAGAAATGGGCAGACTGGATGGGCCTTGTGGTCCTTATCTGCCATCATCTTCTATGTTTCTATGTTTCTACGGCAGATGCTCGCTTCCTCATCCTTCCAGGCATCACCTCTGCCCTTGTCTCAGGGGTCTCCTACCCTACAGGTGCTGCCCTCCCCACAGAGCCAATGTTGGCTTCCTCTCTGGACCATCGCTAGCCTTCACCATTCAGGTCTGTGCCAGTCCTGCCAACGACTCAGCCAACAACTCCACAGCCATCATCACCTCAGCCTCAGCCTTTATAGCAGTAGGCATCTGCCGGACCTACTCCGGATCTGCAGCCAGCGCCAAGTGAGTGTTTGCCAGGGTACCCTATGCCAGCTCCTCCACTGGCGTACCCTCACCTGCATCCTCCGATCTGTAGCCTACCCCCTTTTGGTGGATTACAATGCTGTTTTGTCCACCTGGTGGTCTTTTGTCTAGTACAAGGAAAAGTCACCCTGGAGGCCATCTCCCCCTCGCCTCCCATGGGACCCTCTGCCTCAGGACCCAGAATGGGAGGAACCTAGTGGCTCCCACCACAGGGTCCGCCAGCTCCAGCCCATGTATGGAGGACCATAAGACCGTCACCCTCTGACACTGGTCCCTGACAGCAAGCATTATGAGAATGACTTCCTCTTCTGCGTCCTCCGAGGGCTCTGGGGAGTCCTCTGAGGTGCAGGATCAGCCTAAAGAGGCCCCCAAGTCCCCACCATACATCTCAACCTTCTTCAACATTATGCATCATATCCAGTCTTTCACTGGATGGGAGACAGAGGAACTGGACCCAGAGCATCATTGTTTGGCTGTCTATTTGTGGCAGAAGGATACCCTCCCCTTGATGGTACCTCCCCTAATTGACTTCTATGAGGATGTTACCAATGCAGCTTGGAACCACCCCTCTACCACTCTGCTGTTACCTAAGAAGACAGACCACCTCTACCGTGCGCCGGTCGGTAAGCCCTTCTTTGGGGACCACCCCAAGGTGGACTTGGTAGCCATTAATGTAGCACATGACCCCACTAAGAGGCCTAAACACCTTAATGCCCACTCCTCTGACTGGGAGTCCAGGCAGCTTGACCGGTGTGGTAAACGCATATATGCGTCTACCACCCTTGCTATTAAGGCCATAAACTATTTGGTCCATATGATCTGGTACCAGCAGAACACCCTCTAGGACTGGTATAAGAAATCCCCTTCATCAGGGGGCTGGTTGAGCCTCGAAGTGTTGGGTTTTTTTGTTCCTGGTTCCAGCATTCATGGCACTTATGGTGATGGAGCTATAATGGAATGAATAGTGGAATCACAATAAAGTAACTATTAGCATCACCCTGCTCCGAGAGTGCTATCATTTTGTTTTCTTCAACATTTGTCTATGAACTAGCACCAGGATTCATTGTGAGCACTGTTTTCATCTGTGGATCCTGATGTTCAAATTCTGCCTATGGTCATGCTGCAAGGACCCAAAACTGAGACATTTAGTATAAAGGACTCGTGTTCTTTTAACTATTTTGCAGTTCTTCCAAATGTGAAACAATTAAAGAGTCTACATATCCTGCTGTAAGTTTGCGGATGTTATGTGGGCTTTGAGTGTACTCTGTGACCTGATACTGTAATGACTGCTTATGATAAACTTGAATAAGCATAATGTTTAAAAAAAAAAAAAAGAATACACCAGGTGACTGCGTCTACAGATGTAGAAAGCATACCAACTTGCCTCAGTGGCCACATCCAAAAGCAGCCTTGCAAACAAAAACAGGTATGACAAATGAGTTTGACACCAGGTGTTGCAGGTTGGAGACCGTGTTCTACTAAGACACTTGGGCCTACAGGGAAAATGCAAAATTCAGGACTGACTGTGAGGTGAAGCTGAGGGGTTCTGTTTGCCCAAACCTCATAAGAAGAGTTTCTTATACCACAAGCGGCGAACCCAAACCTTATGAGAAGAGTTTCTTATACCACAAACGGCATCCTCTGAGGACCTATTATCTTATTCTAAATAACTCGAGTTTCGCTTATGTGACTTAAGTTGAATATTTTTATTGTTTTATTTTACTGTGCCATCCTTCCACTGGCACCAAAGTGCAGTGCTCCCTACCAACACTCCTGCACGAGAGCACACTGAACGCAGATCAAGAGGTACAGTGGCTCGTCGCGCTGATTGGCTGAACTCGCATTAGTGATTTATAATATTTAGGACAGCCCTTCCGAGATGTAACATAGATTACAGAACCTTGCTACATCTACTTCTTTTTACAGCTGAGGAGATCTATGAAGCATAAAGAGATTGAGAGTCCAGGATTACACACTGAAGGCTTGATCCACAAAACAAATGCTTGCCCTTTGAAGCTGTGGAGGGCCATGCACAGCTGCCAAGTGCCCCCTCACAGATACAGTGAGCACTAGAGAATATATGTAAATGGATGCACACCCCTTAGTACCCAATCCCATTCCACCAGCACTTGTTTGAGGATGACCAGATTTAAGAGGGGCACAAGACAGGGATGCACTGTCAGATGAACTTTAAAGTTATTTTGTCACCATGAAGGAGGTGTGGAGGGAGGGCTGTATTTCACAAGGAGGGACCCTGCAGTAATGCCTAAATGGACATGGAGGGCTGGGGGGGCTTAACCTTCTTTATAAGTTGCTTCCTTTATGGGAATATGAGCAGTCTCCATGCATCATATCAAGGAGCAGGGAATCCACTCTAGTGCAGGTGTCTGGCACTGTTCTGCCCTCAACATGCTTCTGCCCCTCCATGGTCCTCTCTCTTCACCCAGATCAGTGAGTTCTACATAAAGACAAGTGCCTGAACATCCACAGGAGTTGAGCCTTGCAACCTGAATATGCGCAAATTGCGAATCTCTATGTAACCCCTAGGTGGCACTATCCCAAGGGCTACTACCCCTGCCTACTTGGCTAGGAGCAGGTTAAGGGACCTGAGTTCTGAAACTGGTGCCTCCAGCCGGAGGTCAGGGTTGGTAGTGGTCAAGCTAACCTGGGTACAGCCCTCCGGGACACTGTAACCCCCCTCCTTCCTTACTAGTGGCCGGAACAATGCACAATAATCACTTTCACAATACCCCTGATACACCACACTAGTACCCACACTGTTTGCACTTACTACCAGGGCTTTCCTCTGGTTCGACCCTGAGGACCCCCTGTAAAACAAGGTTATACACAGCAAATAACAGCAGTACAGTACTCTTGCACAAACTGGAACCACAGTCAGGGTAAATGCAAAAAGAGTTAGATCTGATTTATTTAAGGAAACTTGAACGAGGGAGGGGCGTAATCAGGTTAATTTGCTTAAAAGCTGTATCAGTCAAACAGTTATGCATGCACTTCAGGGTCCATAAACAGTCACACACTCTGGGTACCCAGGTGAAGTAGAGGTGGGCTAGCCAGGATCATTGTCCGGGGTAGGCTGGCATCGCAGCTGGTTGGGACCCTGTGATGGAAGAAAACAACATGCACCACACACACTAATTGTAATCCGGAGCCAGAGGGCTCAGTTCATGAAAGAAAAGAAACAACAAGACAATCAGATGGCACACTTAGATTAAGCTGTTGTTGCAGGGAGCTGCCCTGCTGGTTACTCATGATATCCAAGTCTGGACACAGGCTGGATGAAAACTGAGACTACAGGCAGCTGATCTGGAGTGCCAGGAGAAGCAGGGCCCACACGATTCGCCGAGGCGTTGTTCCTGTTCAAGCGTGGAGCAGGGGGCTCATCCCCAGGCAGGTCTCTCGTCGATGGCTTTCTCTGTGCAGTGAGGTAGTCTGGCAGGACCAGTGTGGCATGGCCCAGGCCGAATGGAGATGAACGCGGGTTCAGTCCGATTAGGCTGGATAAAGCTTCCAGCAAGCAGAACACAGTTCATAGAGTGGGGAACCAAATCACAATCCACTTTCAAGACACAGCACATTTACATGTAAAGGATTCTACGGTACCAGCAAGCAGAATACAGTTCAGACAGTGGGGAGCCAAATCATGACCCACTTGCAATACACAGCACATTTACATGTAAGGAAATTCTACTGTACCAGGCAAACCGCTCTCCGGTCATGATGGCAAAGTCTCTGCACAAACTGAGGATTCAAAAGCAGTTGGAAATCCTGACAGTCCAAACGCATTCAGCAAAATCTTCGGTCTTCTTCAGGTATGAGCCTGGTAAAAAGTCAGTGGCTTACTTCATTCTCACAAATTTGGATTCAGTCTGAACTGATTCTCTTCTCTTCTCCCTCTCAGGAGCAGCATGCAGGCCAAAACTCAGGCCTTTCCACAGAGACTGTCTTGAGCTGTTGCTTCTTCAGCTCCCAACTTAGATCTGATTCAGCTGCCAGCAAGCCTGGGACTTTCCCCAGAATCCCAAAAGTTTGGTTGTCTGATCTGTCTGTGAGTCACAACAAAGGCTCCCCCTTCAGGTGCAGAAAGGTGCCAAAAGCCCCAAATTACAATTCCTACAGATTTTGACTCCAGACAGCTCCTGTAGTCCGGCTCCATTTTAGGTCCACCAGTACTGATTGGTCCAATTTGCAGGCCCTGGCCCAATGGTGGGGATAAACAAAACAGTCCTTGCTGCAAAGAAGGAAGGTTAGACAAACTACATTATCATTATCACTCTAAATGATTTTCAGCAATTAGTTACATCTTTCAACAGAGCTCCCTTTCAGATTACTTATGACTGCAATCCAGGCAGCTCATAAAGAGACAGTACACAGCAACTATACAGGCACTCTCTGGCAATCGCATTTAAACTTATAAAACTCAGGACACCAGCCTGGCAGTGAGCATTTAGGCAAGCTCAAGGAAGACTTTTTGGGAACCCCCATTTGTAGGGGGGGGGGTTACACCTGGGTCATTTCTCCAGATCAGGCCTGACACAGTGGCTAAACTGGATTTCAGCTGTGATTTCTTAGCTCACTGACCAAATCTTGCTAATCTCTAAATCACACTGCATCCAAAATTGTTTAGCAAAGGATGTGGCATTGCTAATCAGTTCATCTCCACTAGTACAGGATGCTTTGACTGCAGGAGTGTAGCTCTGAACCATACAAGTAGCAGTACAAAAATTTTGTTTTTCAACAGGATATAAACTTTAGGTCCAAGGGACCTATTTTACAAGCAATAACGTGCTTGGATATGATGAAGACAATGACACCAAGAATAGAAATCTACGCTAGATGCCATTTAATTAAACTGGAGTAGCAGCATCTTGATCTTGAATTGCAAGTGGCTGTGCTAATTTGGGCAATTCTCTCCATTCTACCGTGTTTATGGAAGGGATAAACTTAGCTACAGCATGGCAGAAACCTGTGGTTTGCACCATGAATGGTCTCTCAAGAGCCACATGCTCTGTACATGGTTGTTTTGTTACTGTAGCTGGGTTCACTGAGTTCACAAATGTAGGTCAGCTCCTGTTAATGTGTAACTGAAGCCTGCTCAGTCTCTGCATTCCTAGTCATGTGATAAACGAACTCCGTGGCTGGATGTGTTCTGCATTCTCTCACTGTAACTCTGCTTCTCCAGTGGTGTCTGTTGAAATGCTCTTACCCTAAAACTGAAAGGAAAATGCACTTACATATGTATGAAAGTTCCATACCTGCCCTGAGGGTGAAATATGAATTCATCAAGTACCACCCAGTACAGCATTAGTTTCTATATTGCTGAAAGGGAGAACTGTCCTTCCCGATATTATTTTTCACAGAGCTCATGTTTATGACAATTAGTAATCCATACACGGGTCTCATTGGTATTTTGATACCACAGTCTGAATTTGAAGGCAGTTCTCACATGTTGTAAAATACAGGTGTGGATGTTCTTAAGCAACACTGACTATACGTGTTCTGCTTAAAGCTGTTTCCAGTATTCAGGAGAACTTTCCAAAATATAATATTCAAACACAGTTCGGCATACATTTTATAAAATTTCATTAATTTACTGTATGTCACTTCCTGTTTGCTGAGGACATTTGCATGAAATCAGGATCTCTGTATTTCAGGCTTTAGCTCAGACTGCATCTCCCCTCCCCTGAAGTCATAATCCTCCATTTGTAAGAGCCCAGTCATTTCCACAGCAACAGATTTTGTTGTCACAAACCGAGAACTATGACTTGTATAGGGTAGGTGGGGGGAGCATGAGGATGAGATGAAGTTTTGTGGAGAAAGACAATGTTTTCTTGATAACGTCACCAGTAATAAAGAATTAGGTGACATAGAAAATAAATGATCATAAATGTAATCATTTCTGGATATGTAAGGGATGACACGGGACAGGTTGTGCTGTTATATGTTAGGTGGTTGTTATGACTGCATGTCCTGGCGTGTGTTATTCCACTTGTACTGTAAAAAAAGCTTTAGTATTGTTTTTTAAATATGTAGTTCAGGTGCGGTATGCGGTTGTCAGAGAATAATGTTCATGTGATGTATTTTGACAAATGAGTTTACAGGATTTTTATGGACCATTTTACTATTATTATTATTAGGTTGTATTCATCGTTGCCTAGTTATCACTTTTAGTGCTTGTATTTGTACACTTCCTCACAATGCCCTTCCCATGGGTCACACCAGGAAACAAGATTTGTCTCAGTGTGCCTAGTCACCAATATTCAAATAAATACATACTGTAAATGCACCAGTAAATAAATAAATATTGTTTTTCTGTTTTCTTACCATACCCTCTCTAGGAGCCAACAGTATAGCTGTTCACACCCACTGTGGTCATGCACACTCTCTTGTGCATGTAGTCAAGTTTAAGGTTACATTCAGTGAGAGTGGTTTGGCTGCATGATGTCACTGACGATGTCAGTGATAGTGCTTTGAGGTCTTTATTTTTTTTTTCCATCTTTTATCCTCTGGCCATGGTCTGGGGGCCTCTCTCAGGCATCCTGCCTGTTCCTGCCCTGCCTGAAGTCCACCTACCTGTGCCTCCTCTCTCCCTCCTACTCTATCCATGATCGGCACCCTGGGCTTAACCCTTCCGGAGTGGGGCCACCCCTTCTCTTTGGGTGCTCTTTATAGACAGAGTTCGACGTGGGAGAGGACCCGGGTGGAGGAACCTGGAAGGCCAGGCAGGATGGACTCGGCCTTGGGCATGGGGGCAGGTGCCATCACCTATCCCTCAGACCGAGCTTTTTCCTTGTTCTGGAGATCCCCCCTCCCATGCATGTGCATGTCCTCGATGCAAGGAATACACAGCAATCCCTGCCTGCGTCAGGGCATGCAGATTATGTGCTGCCAAGCATGCTGCAGCGCCCCCAGTCTCCACCAGGAGTCACTGGCATGCCAGGCAATCCCCGCTCTACCCCCCCCCAGGAGGAGAGCAGCCCATCAGGCGCTCAATCCTCACCCACCCCTGCCGACCCCTGGCGCCCAAACTCACTCCCAAACCCAGGTTGCCAGCGCAGCACGAGGTGTGGTGTCCAGCGCCTCAACCCTCAGTGCCACCGGGCCGGCTAGTTCTTTTAGGTCTTGGCATAGGGTGTCACACCTACACAAGCCTGGGTATGATCCCCTGTATTGCATATTTTTTTTTTCACTACAATTTATGTTGTATGAGACAACATTTTTAGATGTTGTTGCAGATGTTATGAAGTGCTTCAACAGAGCTAAAAAGCAGACTTTCATATTATTGAACTTAGTTGTACAGCATGTTGTAATCAACTAAAATAGTCCTGGCTGAGGTTTGTCTAGGTTTGAATACAATCTGAGTCCCCTGATCTTATCTGTGTCAGTCTTCACCATTCATCACAATTGGGTATATGGCTGGAGGTCATGACCCCGCGGGAGCTCTTTTTTTTTCTTGATGGGTGGAGTCGATGCACCATTGGTGCCACCCTCGAGGTCGACACACTGTGTGGTGCTCGCGGGTTGGCCGTTAGGTGCTGTCGGCTCCGCCCTCCTGCCAGTTCTTCATCTCCCACCATCAAGATCACCTCACGGGACGCCAAAGAAAGATTTTGAGGCCTGCTCACAGTTTCTTGACTGCACCATTTGCTTATTTCGGTGCTGAAGTTCATCGGTTCCTGCTGCAGGTTCTGTTTTGCCACACTCTACATCGCCAGGTAAGACCTTTCCAATTATTCTATTTTCTGTGACACCGAGTCTGTTTTTGGTGTTTTTTTTCTCCGCAGGTCACGTCTCGGTCGGAGGGCAAGAAATCTTCAAGGACAGGTCGGCCCCCCATGCGATGGTGCCCATGCTGCCGAAAATATTCCATCGCTGACCAGCACGACCATTGCCTTACATGTCTTGGCCCGCTTCATGACATGGATTTGTGTGATGCCTGTTTCTCCATGGATCGTAGAGTAATCAAACAACACGTGTGGAAAGTGGGTTGGGCTCAGCCGACTTTCGAGGGTCGAGTTCATGCTCGTTGAGCCAAGCCACATTCTCTCGGCCTTTCCTCTGGGTCCCCTCCCAGTTCTATACAAACTGAGGAGGAGGGAGCCTCGGCTTTTCCCTGCCTTGCCATGGCCAAGGCTCCTCCCACGGTGCAGGAGGCCTAGTCTATTCCCCCCTGGGGACAGACAGGAGGCACCGTTATGACAATCGCCCCTTCAGGGGTGAAGGCTCCCCCAGTGTCAGACCCATGGCTTGGAAGGCCTGGGTCGGTGCCATCCTCGACGTCATCAGTCGGCACCATTTTGGGCCTCATCATCATTCATGGTGCCGTGGGCCCTGACGGTGGTGGCATCGCTGCCGTCCAGACACTGGGCATTGTGGCTGCTGTCGGCACTGTTCGTGGTGCCGATAGTGCTAGCGGCACTGTCGGAGTTTCTACGGCCTGTCTTCATCTTTCTCTCACCTTGGCACTGTCTGCAGTGCCAAGGTTGAGCATGCTGCCAAGTCTTCCCCAGGAGTTGTTCACGGCTCCAAGCGAGCTCATGGTGCCATGGGGGTTCTGGATCTTGAACCCGTTCGCAGTGCCAAGACGGCTGTCGGCACCATCATCGGCACTACTTCTGCCCAAGCAGCGCCGTGGGGCTGGGTGGCACCATTCTCGGTGCCGATGGGGTTGTTGGAGCCGACGTCGGTTCCGTCTCTGTCTCCGGAGATGTGCGCAGCACTGTGGGGCCGGACAGCACCGTGTCAGGTTCTGACACCGAGATTGCTGCCATTGTTGGAGCCATGCCTCCTCCTGCCACCGTTCGCAGTGATGAGGGGGCATTGGAACCGTCTTGGGTGTAGTCTCCTTTTCCGGTGCCCCATTTGATCAAGATGGCGTGGAGCGCCCACCCACTGTCTGGCACAGGACTTCAGTTTCCACTTCTTCAGAGGAGGAGGAGTCAGATTCTGGGTTGGACAGGCTGTCTGGCTCCTCGGAGCTAGTTGCCCAGGTGGACACTCATAGAAACATAGAATTTGACAGCAGATAAGGACCACATGGCCCTCCTAGTCTGCCTATTTCCCTACCTAATAGATAAGCGGCAGATCCTAGTTAACCAACAGCCTACTTCCTCCTACCCCCCACTAGAACTGCCTTATGTCTTCCCCATGCATTCTTGAATTCCCCTACTGTTTTTGACTCTACGACCTCCTCAGGAAGGCTGTTTCATGCATCTACATCCCTCTCTGTGAAGAAATACTTCCTCACATTACCTCTGAGCTGTCCCCCCTCTGTCTTCAAATTGTGCCCCCTTGTTCTTGCACATCTTTTTTTCTGAAAGATGCTACCCTCTTGGACTTTGTTGATTCCCTTGAGGTAATTGAAAGTTTCTATCATGTCCCCCCCTCTCCCTCCTTTCCACGAGGCTGTACATCTTAAGCTCCTCTAGTCTTTCTTCATATGTCTTCTGGTGCAGACCCTGCACCATTTTGGTTGCCCTCCTCTGGACAGCCTCCATCCTGTCTATGTCTTTGCGGAGATGGGGTCTCCAGAACTGTACACAGTACTCCAGATATGGTCTTACCAACTTCTGTACAGAGGGCCAACAACTTCCTGTTTTCTATGGGTGATGCCTCTCCCTATGCATCCCAGTATCCCCCCAGCCCTCCTTACTGCCTTCTCACATTGCTAGCCCACCTTTAGGTCATCTGATATGACTATCCCCAGGTCCCTTTCCATTTTTGTTGTTGTCAGTATCTCACCCCCCATTGTGTACTCTTCCCCTGGGTTTTTGTTTCCCAGGTGCATTACTTTGCACTTCTTTGCATTGAATCTAAGCTGCCATACATTTCACCATTCCTCCAACCTTGCCAAGTCCCTTCTCATCCTTTCCACCCCACCTTGCATATCAACCCTGTTGCAGATCTTTGTGTCGTCTGCAAACAGACATACTTTCCCTTCTAGTCCCTTTGTAATGTCACTTATAAAGACATTAAAAAGGACCAGCCCCAGTACTGAACCCAGTGGTACCCCACTAGTAACCCTCCTTTCTTCACTGTGGACTCCATTTACTATTACCCGCTGTATCCTGTTGTCCAGACAGTGTTTTACCCAGGCTACCACCCTGGGACCCACTCCCGAGCTGGCTAATTTGTTTATTAATCTTTTGTGTGGAACTGTGTCAAATGCCTTGCTAAAGTCTAGATAGGCCATGTCCACAGCCTCTTCCTGGTCTACTACTTTGGTCACCCAGTCAAAGAAATCAATTAGATTCATCTGACATGACCTTCCTGCTGTGAATCCATGCTGCCTTGGGTCCTGAGCCCCACTGGCCTCTAGGTACTCAACAGTTCTTTCCTTCAGCAGTGATTCCATCATTTTCCCTACCACTGAGGTCAAACTGACAGGTCTGTAGTTTCCTGCCTCTGTCTTGCTCCCACTTTTGTGAAGGGGAATCACATCCACCCTCCTCCAGTCCTCAGGCACCACACCATCCTCCCATGATTTATGAAAAAGGGTAGTCCGTGGTGTCACTAGTTCTTCCCTTAGTTCTTTCAGAATTCTGGGGTGAATCCCATCAGGCCCCATTGCTTTATCCACCTTCAGTTTTAAGAGTTCTTTCAGAACCCTTTCTTCTATGAAAGGACTAATATCAACCCCCTATCCAGAGTGCTTCTATTGATTGGATTAGGTATCTCCCTGCTTTTCCATTGTGAATACTGAACAGAAGTATTCATTCAGTATCTCTGCTTTTTCACTGTCGCTCTCTGCCCAACCACCTTCCTCTTTATTCAGCCTCAGTATCCCTGCCTTAGTCTTTCTTTGCTCCCTAATGTACCTATAAAAGGTTTTATCTCCCTTCTTAACCGAGTTGGCTATCTTTTCCTCGGTTTGGGCCTTTGCTATTCTGACTGCCTTCCCTGCTTCCTTCTGCTTTAACTGGTACAGTTCTCTGTCCTGCTCTTTCTGTGTTTCCTTATTCTTCCTGAATGCTATCTCTTTCTCCATTACCTTCCCCGCTACTTCTTTTGAGAACCACAGAGGTTTTTCTTTCATTTTGATTTGTTTATTTGCTTCACCCAAAGGCTTGTTGCCTCAGTGATGGTGGTTTTTATGCTTCCCCGTTGTTGCTCCACCCCACCTTCTTGCCTGTTTGCCAGTGCTTTTCTGAGGCACTCTCCCATTTTGACAAAATCAGCCATCCTGAAGTCCAGTACCTTCACTTTTGTGTGGCTTGACTCTACAGCTAAGTTTATCGTGAACCACACTGTTTGGTGGTCACTTGTTCCCAGATGGCTACCCACTTCAAGATCAGAGATCCTCCTCCATCCCCATTTGATAGTACCAGGTCTAAGATTGCTCCCTCCTGAGTGGGTTCCAAAACTAGCTGTCTGAGGCATGCCCCCTGTAGGGCATCGAGAATGGCCCTGCTCTTGGATGTGGCTGCAGCAAAGGTGCTCCAGTTAACATCTGGCATATTCAGATCTCCCATCAGCAATACCTCCCCTTTCTCTTCCATCCCAAGGATGCCTTCTATCATTGTCTATTTCCTCCCCCTAAGACAGGGGTCTGTATACAACTCCTGTGCGGATTGTGGAGCCATTTCCAGTCTCCAGGGTGACCCACAGTGCCTCCTCTCCTCCCTGTTTACCCTTTAGTTCTGTTGCTTTGATCTCTTCCTTTACATAGAGAGCTACTCCTCCTCCTCTTCTTCTCTTCCTGTCCCTCCTGTAGATTGTGTACCCTGGTATGTTGACATCCCAGTCATGGTTCTCTGTGTACCATGTTTCTGTGACTGCCACAATATCCAGGCATCCATCTTCCATCAAGGCCACCATTTCAGGGAGCTTTTTACCTAGACTATGGGCATTGGTACTAATTACCCTCGATTTTTAATGGCTTTATTTCTTTTTGCCCCATCCCTGTCCTTACTACTGTTGTATTTTTCTCCATTTACCCCTGCCCTTCTCCCTATCGACTGCTCTATCTTGGTGTTTACCTCACTAACTACCCTGATTTGTGGGGGGGGGCCTAGGATTTCCCTTCTCCTTTTCAGTGGCTCCCCCCTTGTCTAGTTTAAATGCTTGCCAATGAAGCATTTAAACCTATCACCTAGGATCCTGGTTCCCCTCCTGGATAGATGCAGACCATCGCGCCTGTATAGGCCTGCATCTCTCGAGGTGGAGCCCCAGTCCCCAGTGAAGCCAAATTCCTGAGCTCTGCACCAGTTTTTCAACCAGTCATTGCATCCCATGGTGTGGAGTACCCTAGCCTCAACCATGCCATAGACAGGTAGCACTTCTGAGAAAGTTACCATGTGTGCTACTTGTCTAAGGCCCCTCCCCAACTCCACAAACTCCTGTTGCACTGCTCTGAGTCTATTGTTAGCCAGGTCATTCATCCCTAGGTGGATAATGACATACAGCTCCCTCCCCCTTGCAGCTGCTCCCACAATCCTGAGGATTCATTTCGTATCCCTCAAAGCCATGGCACCATGCAGGCACCTTACCTCCCTTTCCCCTCCCTCCCCCAGTTCTACTCCCCTAACAATTGAGTCCCCCACCAGGAGTTGCTTCCTTCCCCTGTGGGGTCCTGTGCCACCCTCCTGTGGGTCTCCATTGTGGAGGTTCCCAGCATCCTCCTTGGTCTCCACTGTGGGTGCCTCCATAGAGGAACCATGCTCCACCAAAGTGGTGAATGAATTATGTAGAGGAACAACTGGAGGGATGCACCTCTGTTCCACCACCCTCACCCTCCCTGAGCCCACCATGATCCAACCACTCCTCTTTCTTGGCAACCTTTGAGGTAGTGGCAGTGGCCTGGGTGGTCCCTGGCAGGGGGAGCTGGTTTCCCAAATCCTTGCCAGGTCAGCATGGAGACAAACAACCTCCTCCCTCATACCAGAGAGGTGACTGCAAATAAGGCAGCAACGCAGTCTCCAGAATGTCTCCCGAAAGACTGCTGCTCCACAGCCAATGCATTGCACCACTTCCCACATGCCTGTGACCCTTTCTGTTACAGATGCTTTTCTTTTTTTGTTTTTTGTTCTTGTTTTATTGTGTGCAAGCTTGTGAGTGTCTCTATCCCCTATTCAGTGTGCTGTGCCTTTAAGGATATGAACAGGTGTATGTTGTTAGCAGTTTTGGGGAAGTGATGTCAGAACCCCTGCTATAAAGGAAGTTATGCACTTGGGGTGGGTGGGGTGAGGGAAAGGGTGGGAGAGAGCAAACCTATGCTGTCCAGAAACAATCAACTGCAATTCTGACTCTCCACCCCATGGAGTGCCTTCCTTCCTTTCAGACACCTATTTCACAGAGGTTAAGTACCAGGACTAGTCACAAATGACTGCAAATATCTCCCAGCTACAGTTCCTCCCTGGCAAATTAAAGTTAAAACTAGGCAAAGTCAACCACAAAAACAAAATCAATACTAGTTACTTACACGGGTTCAAAAAGTAATAATTCAGTCCAGTGTAGTCTAGAAAATAACCTCCTTAATTCAACAAAGTTGTGGCTGCTTTCTACCTCTCTGTACCTCAGCAGACAGAGACCACAAAAAACTCCTGTTATAAATCCACAGTTCAACAAGGCCTCTTTCAGCTCCTCCCCTTAACAAACACCTAGTTCACAGAGGTTAAGTACCAGGGCTAGTCACAAATGACTGCAAATATCTCCCAGCTACAGTTCCTCCCTGGCAAATTAAAGTTAAAACTAAGTCTAGTAGTATCCTCAACAGACTCTGACCAGACCCCCTCTGAGGACCGGACAGTGACTACGGTGGCCAGGGTCAGGGGTGCTGACCAGCAGGCAGTGGTGCAGGCCACTATTGCTCTGCAGCCTGGCCTTGGAGGGTTCACTGACCCCTCAGTGGTGGTACCCCCTCAAGTGGTGCACCTAGATCGCCCAACTTTGGGGCCGATCAGAGCACCCACAGGAGGGGAGGGCAGTGCTCCTTGGATAACTCCTTTGGGGGCTGACCAGGGTTGACAGCTGCCTAGACTGGCTCTTTCAAGGAGGAGGGCATGCTCAGATTCTGAGGGGTTGAGGGGTGTGAGTTTTGTTCAGTGGTCTTTTTCCAGAACACACCCGGGCTCTGGGAGGAGCCGTAGTGTGGATCTCCGCTCTTCCCCCTTGATTTCTTTGAGAGGGCCCCATTCTTCGGAGGTAGGGGACCATCCTTCTGGATCTTCATGGCCCCGGTCACCTCACAGGGGGGGATTCTTCCAGGCGCAGCCAAGGCAGTTTTGAAATGGTTGTTCAGCTGTCAGCTGTGGAGTCTTCTGGAGCTCCTTCTTCTTCTGGAGCTCTTGATCCACTCCCTAGCCTAGGTGGAGGTCAGTCAAGTTCTCTTCTCAGCTCTGTACCCATTCCTCTGCCACATTCTCCTGCATTCCCTGGTATACTTGGTCCTTTCGGGCCTCTCACCTGGGAGCAGTTCAGAGCTATGGCTGCTCAGTTCCCTGCTTACATCAGGGCCATGAACAGACAGGTTTCTCAACCTCCCCCTGAGCAGCTGTGCTCTGAACAGCCTAGGTCCTCTGACTCTGCACCCCCCTCTTCTGGGGAGAGGAGCCTTCTGTCCACATTTCTCCAGCTTCTGATCTCACAGAGTATCAGTGATGCCTTGTGAGGATGTTGGAGGACCAATGTATCACCCCTCCCACTCAAAGCAATCTGGAACACTAGGTGCATACCTTTTGAGGTGAGTTCAGTGAGGACACCCTTGTGGTGCCTCCCTGGCCTGCTCCCTTTCAGGAGGCATCGGTGCGTTCCTGGCAGAGACCCTTTTCTGGAGTTTCTGCCCCCAGGGATCTCTGTCAGCAGTATAATGCCCCCCGAAGTATTCAGATTCATGCCTCATCCTCAGTCAGGATTGACACAACTGGACACTCCCAATGGGCTTCACGCCCTTCACCATGACCAGCCCCCAGATCAAGACTCCTCGGATTTTGACTTCTGGGGTAGGAGGATTTTCTACTCGGCATGGTTGCTGCTCTCTATCGCAGCACATCAAGCCCACTAGGCAACCTATGACAGGTTCCTATGGTCCAGACTTGGTCAACTCCTAGCCTCAATGCCTGACACGGAGCAAACCAGACAAGCCACTGCACTCTCTGCACATGGCCTGGAGCTAGCAAGGCACCAAGTGAGGGCATCATATGATGCCAACGAGGTAGCTACCAGGGTTGTAGGGACAGCAATCTGCACTAGGCGTATGGCATGGCTGTGTCTTTCCCAGTTGTCACCCTTGGCCCAGCGTAGGATGATTAACTCTGCTCACCAGAGAACCTATCTCTTCTCCTGTAGAGTGAGATGCATTTGTTGGCCAACTTCCTTCCCCTTCCGGGGGTCCCCATCTCGCTGTCCCCACTCTCAGGCCTCTCCAGGCCCCAAAGGTTCTCCCTCTTAGTGTGTCACCCATTGAGAGCTAAGGGACTCTGTCCCTTAGGGTTAAATGAAAAAAACCCTTCAGGGGGCTCAGCACTCACCCAAATGTGATGAATGGTGAAGATTGACACAGATAAGATATGAAAATTAAGTACCTACCATAATTATGATCTTTCTGTGTATCTTCACCATTCATCACAATCCTGCCCTCCATCTCCCCTGGGCCTGATGTTGTTTCCAAGGAGAGAGTGGTCAGCATGGGTGGCACTCCTTCTCCAGTGCTCTAGCTCCACCCCGTGGGGTGGGAGTTGGCAGTTGCCCTCCATTCTCCCCTTCTCCTTGTTTTCATCCATCTTTAGATTTATTTGTCCATTGGACATATCATTTATTATTTTATAAAAAAAAAAAAACTAAAATTTTCTTTCACCAAAAATCTAGGGGACAATTCTCTGTGTCCTGTCTTTCTTCCAGAGTAGTCATTTTCTGCTTTTGGAGTTTTTGCCAGTAATTCCATACCTTGAATTCTGACAATAAGCCTTTTGGCTGCTCTTTGCAGTTCCTATACAATCTGGAGATAAGTCAAGGTCCAGGGTATGGTTGTCACCTTTCTCCTCCCCCTCTCACGCTTATCCTAAATCCTTTCTTTTCCTCTCTCCTTTTTCCTATTTCCAGAGATTGGGACCCTACCCAGTCCCCTTAGACTTCCTTATTATTCTTTCCTCTCAGTCATTATTTCTCCTTTATGTTATATATATTTTCCTTTATCTGTCCCTTGGACTTTCTTGTCCCACCCTCCCGACCCTTTTCCTCACCTCTCTGGCAACTCAGAACTGGTGGAAGGGCAAAGCCAATAGCATCTAATGGCCAACCCTCAAGTGCCACGCAGTGCATCAGCCTCGAGGGTGGCGCCGATGGTGCATTGACTCTGCCCATCCCAAAAAAAAAAAGAGCTCCCGTAGGGTCATGACCTCCGGCCATATACCCAATTGTGATGAATGATGAAGATACACAGAAAGATCATAATTACGGTAGGTACATAATTTTCATTTTTGCAGGCTGTGATATAGCCTCTCCACCACAGAAATTGCAACTTACTTACCCGTAGCTCAGTGGCACATGAAATATATGTGTTTGCTTAGCAGGAAGGATCAGTGTTTCAAATCTTGGCAAGGACTTAAACATTTTTTTTTTTTTTTAAGATGAAAACTACCTTGAGTGGTGATTCATGGTGATATGTTGTTAGAATAGTAAATTTTATGAGAAGTAGATTTAGCTAAGAACAACAATTTGTGAAAGTAAATCCTCTGCTGGGATTAGATCCCCAGTCACCTGTTTTACAGGTTGTGGCATAAGCTCTTCAGCAGAGGATATGCAGTTTGCCTGCAACTCAGGGGCACACTGAATGTGTGTTTGCTTAATAAGCAAAGGATTGGTGGGTTAAATTCAGGCAGACATAGTCTGAATCCTAGCAGAAACTTAAACACATTTTCTGACTTCTTTTATAAGGTGAAAACTCACTTGAGTAGCAATTTATGGTAGTGTAGAGTGGAATAGTAAACTATAAGGAGAAGTAAATTTAGCTAAGAACAATAATTTGTGAAGGCAAATCACCCACTGGGATTAGATTCCCAGTTTTCTGTTTAGCAAGTGTGAGTTAACCTCTACATCATAGGACTGCAGCACATTACCTGCAGTTTAGTAGCACACTGAATGCGTATTTACTTAGCAGGCAAAGGGTCAGTGGTTCAAATTTGACCAAGGACTTAAGTTTTGTTTTTTGTTTTAACATTTTTTTGCAAGATGGAAACTCACTTGAGTGGTGATTCATGGTGATGTGGAGTTGCAATAGTAATTTATGTAAGTACATTCAGATAAAAACAATTTGTGAAGGTAAATCACCCACTGGGATTAGGTCCCCAGTCACCTGTTTTATGGGATTTGACATAATCGTTACATCATAGGAACTGCAACTCACTTCCCAGCAGCTCAGTGGCATACTGAATGTGTGTTCACTTAACAGGCAAAGTATCAGTGGTCCAAATCCTGGTGGGAACATGGACATTTTTTAAATGGAAACTCACTTGAGTGGAGATTCATGGTGATGTGGGCCATTACATGAGAAGTAAATTTAGGTAACAACAACAATTTGTAAAAGTAAATTGCCTGCTGGGACTAAATTCCCAGTCGCCTGTTTTCCAGGTTGTGACATAACCTCCACACCATAGGAAATGCAATTCACTTACCTGCAGCTCAGTGTGCCACTGAATGTGTGTTTGCTTAGCAGGCAAAGAATATGTGGTCTAAATTCAGGTAGACATAGTTTGAATCCTGACAGGGACTTAAACACATATCTGTTCAATTTTTTTTTGTAAAATGAAAACTCAGTTGATTAGCAATGCAAGGTGGTATGAAGTGGAATTGTAAATTATATGAGAAGTAAATTTAGGTAAGAATAACAATTTGTTAAGGTAAATCATCTGCTGGGGTTATACCCTAGTCACCTGATTTGCAGGTGTGACATAACCTCTACATCATATTACTACCTTGCAGCTCAGTGGCACACTGAATGTGTATTTGATTAATTGGTAAAGCATCAGCAATTCAAATCAGGACAGAGACTTAAGCATTTTTTGTCAAATTTGTTTGTAAGACAGAAACTCAATTGAAAGGTGATTCATGGTGGTGTGGAGTTGGAATAGTAAATTATATGAGAAGTCAATCAAGCTAACAACAACAATTTGTGAAGGTCAATTGCTTGCTGGAATTAGATCCCCAGTCCCCTGTTTTTCAGATTATGACATACCCTCAATATTACAAGAACTACAACTCACTTACCTGTAGTTCAGTGGCGCACTGAATGTGTGTTTGCTGGCAGGCCAAAAAATCAGTGGTTCATATACAAGTAGACACAGTTTGAATTCTGGCAGGGACTTAAATATTTTTTTTTAATTTTCTTTGTAAGATATAAACTCACTTGCATGGCAATTCATGGTGGTCTGGAGTTCGACTAATACATTATATGAGAAGTAAATTTAGCTAAGAACAATAATTTGTGAAGGTAAATCACCTGCTGGGATTAGATCCCTAGTTGTCTGTTTTGCCGGTTGTGACATAATCTCTACACAATAGGAACAGCACCTCATTTACCTGCAGCTCAGTGGCATACTACGTGTGTGTTTGCTTAGCAGGCAAAGGATCATGACAGGGACTTAAGCATTTGTTTCAATTTTTTTGTAAGATAGAAACTCACTTGAGTGGTGACTCCTGTTGGTGTGGAGCTGGAATAGTAAATAGTATGAAGAGTACATTTAACTAAGAATTACAGGCTGTGAAGGTATATCACTGCTGCGATTAGATCATAAGTCACCTGCTTTGCTGGTTGTTACATACCTTTACACTGCAGGAACTGTGTGGTACACTGAATGTTTGTTTGCTTAGCAGGCAAAGGATCAGCAGTTCAAATGCTGGCAAATGCAGTTTGAATTCTGACGGGGATTAAACATATTTTCTATATTTTTGTAAGATGGAAACTCACTTTAGTAGCAATTCATGGTGATGTGGAGTTGGAATAGTAAACTGCAACTGAAGCTAAAAACAACAATTTGTGAAGGTAAATCAGCTGCTGGGTCTAGATCCCGAGTTGCCTGTTTTTCAGACTGTAACTTAACCCCAGGTCCACATAAACTGCAATTCCCATACCTGCAGCTCAATGGCACATTGAATCTGTGTTCACTAAGCAGTCAGAGGATTAATGCTTTTAATCAGGTTAGCACACAGTACATTGTATTTTAATACATAATTATTTTACACTCTACAACCCTTTCTGGCACCTTTACTATCATTGGTACTTTGATTAAATGTGTTACCTATCCCCAAAACCTCTGTACGAAAACCTTTCTTTTAATTTTTTCCTACATGAAGCCACTGTTTTTAATTCACCTATAATTGGAAATAATACACTTATGGTGAACCCTGCCTTTCTTTTTATCATAATAGCAACATCTGTAGTAATGGATTGGCTCTGCCTAATAAATAGAGGTTGATAACTGGCTAGTAACCAGTTTAAATTATCAACTAATTAACTCTCAGAGTTTTATTTTGCACCCTGTGAACTCAGCTTGCTGTTCCTTGATGGGACATAACTGTTCTCATGGGCACTAACTCCTTCACCACTCCAGAACTGTGTCCAAAAGATGTTCCATCCTACTGTGAGACCACCTGTTCTTCCTCCTCATTTTGAATGACAAAACAGTTGATTTTGCATTATAGATCAAGGGAGCATCATGTGATGCCCCCAACCATTCAGAGCTGTTGTTCCAGTACTGCATTAGGCATTCTTTTTTCTGTAAGAGTGGTTCATTCACAGTGCCCTTGCAATAGACTTCTTGCTGGTAATGGGTCACACCAAAAAAGAGTTTTTTTTGTTAAATAAGGCAATTTTCTTTATTTTGAATTTCTGTGATCAATACCATATTAATATAAATCAGAGATGCATTCATCAATATGAATGGTCATACTTCCTCTTGTTTTAAGGTTGTGAGGCCAATCTTGTGTCCCTGAGCTGTATTAATACTATATATAAAATAAATTGCTGCACACATTACCAGTAAGAGGATGAAAACTTACTCCACTTGTGTTCTGCAACTGACTATCATAAGTACTTACTTCATTAGTGGGGTTTACCTGTATTGTCAACAATGGACCCCTTTTTATGTTGGCACACTTGCGCAGCCAACATCGTGGGACAGTGCAGCTTTGGAGGCGGGGTCGCTGTTGGGCGAATGCAGGGCATGCACCGGTAGGTGTGTCCCGCATTCCTCAATCAGCCTGCATGCCGGTGCCACACCATGCATACATAATGTGGCGAACACATCTGAGAAAAGGTCCTCTGCAATCCGAGCAAAGCTTGTCATACGTTCTTTTCTTGCCATGCTCGCTGCCATTTTGTGCATGGTCAGTGGGTGGGCGGCCACCTAACTACTGCCAACTTTGGGGGTGCCCAATCCCCTGTTGGTTACCCCCACTTTCTTTGTGTGCTGGCGGGAGCCCCGCCGTCGGCATAACCCCCAATTGTTGAATGCTGGGGGTGCCCAATCCCCTGGCTCGTGCCCCTTTGTGTGCCGACGGGTGCCCAATCCCTGGCCGGCATTACTTCCTCCCCCGTGTTGTGTGTGCCAACAAGGGTGCCTAACTTCGCCGGCTACAGACACCCTCCAAACAGTTAGGTGGCATGCTGGGAGCCCACCCCAGCGTGCCAAATCCCTTGCAAAAAAAAACTGTCCCGTGATGGGTTTTTTCATTTTTTTCCTGTAAATGAAAATGGTCCCTTGTAGTCTCGATGCCCCTCCCCAACCGCACTCCCACTGCGCACTGCTCCTCCCTCACCCCCTCACCCCATATGTACCTGCAGAGTCTGGCACAACGATCTTCTGTGGACCGGGAACACGTCTGCATTCTTCAAAGCTGACCGCAAACTGAAGAAATGCCGGTAAGCTGTATAATGGAATGAATAGGGAGGTTTCAACTTTGATGCATATCTTGGGCATTTTTGCGAATTTGGACCCCAAATTTTCAACATGGGGTTTTTGGGACCCCTTCTCATGAATTCTTGCACTGTCATGGCATTATTCGGTCCCGAAAGGAGATTTCGCAGTCACTGCGCGGAATCACCTTTCGGGACCGAATAACAAAATGACAGTGCCACTGTTCATGAGAGGGCTTCTGAAAAAGCCTATGTTGTAAGTTTGCTGGGAAAATCCAAAAAATGACTGTTTTATGAGCCTGCGTAGCAACTGCGCAACGCACACTCGTAAGTTAGCACATTCACACTATTTTCATGCCAGATTCTCAGCATTGGCATTTTACCACACCTTCTTGTGAACCGTATTGCTGTCATTTTTCACATCCTGCCCAAAATGTGTTTTCGCCCTTCTGGTGCAGAATAGCATGGTCACTGTGCGAAATCAGTGTTCGGGACACATTACAAAAATGACAGTGACACTGTTCATGAGCAGAGGTCCCAAAATGCCTGTGTTGAAAATTTGGTGACAATACTCCATAAAATGACTTGTTTTACGAGCGTGCACAGCAACCACGAAATGCACGCCCGAAAGTTAGCGCATTTGCAATATTTTCATGCTACATTCTCAATATTAGTATTTTACCATGCCTTTTTGTGAACTGTACTGCTGTCATTTTTCACATCCTTGCTGAAATGTGTTTCGCACTTCCGGTGCAGAATAGCGCAGTCGCTGTGCGAAATCACTGTTCGGGACACATTACAAAAACGACAGTGACACTGTTCATGAGCAGAGGTCCTAAAATGTCTGTGTTGAAAATCTGGTGACAATACTCCATAAAATGACTGTGTTATGAGCGTGCATTGCGCAGTTTGCACGCACGCTCGTAAGTTCATAAACTTATATTTTCACTCCACATTTTCAACAGTGCCATTGTTCTACACCTCTTAATGAACAGTACAGCTGTCATTTTTCACATCCTGACCAAAATCTGTTTTCGCAGTTCCAGCTCACAATAGCGCGGTCACTGTTGAAAGCCCGTGTTCAAGACACATTATGAAAATGGCAGTGACACTGTTCATTAGCAGATGTCCTAAAGTACCTATGTTGAAAATATAGGGACAAAAGTCAATAAAATTTGTGTTTTATAAGCGCGTATTGCGCAGTGTGCATGCACACTCATGACTTTGTGAATTTGTAATACTTTCACTCCAGTTGTTCATCATTGCCATTTTTCCATACCTCCTTGTGAACAGTACAGCTGGCTGAAATGTGTTTTCGCACGTCCGGTGCAGAATTGCATGGTC
The DNA here is from genome assembly GCA_016271365.2 of Neoceratodus forsteri. Taxonomy (NCBI): domain Eukaryota; kingdom Metazoa; phylum Chordata; order Ceratodontiformes; family Ceratodontidae; genus Neoceratodus; species Neoceratodus forsteri. The sequence continues at coordinate 1,193,575,861 of CM057453.1, forward strand.
ACTGTGCGAAATCATTTTTCGGGACACTTTCAGGAAATGACGGTGACACTATTCATCAGCAGAGGTCCTAAAATGCCAATGTTGAAAATTTGGTGCCGAAAGTCCAGACAGTGTCTGTGTTGCAAGCGTGCATTTCGCAGTTTCACGCCTTGTAACTTTGTCAATCTGCAATATTTTCATGCCACATTTTCACCACTGGCATTTGTGCACACCTCATTATCAACAGTCCAGCTGCCATTTTCCACAGCCTGCCCAAAATGCGTTTCCGCAGTTCTGCCGCACAGTGGCGTACTCGCTGCACAAAATCACATTTTGGGACACATTAACAAACTCACAGCGCTATGCCTCTCCACCTCCACCACTGCCAATGCCAGCATGACAACATTCGGCATTGACAAATGCTTGTTTACTGTAGATGGTTAGTGATGCTGCTGCAATCTCTGGAATTGTGGATTACTGTGGGGGGAGGGTGGAGGTGGAGAGTTAGTTCTTCAGTGACTCCTGCACTTGGACTTATGAGCCCAGTGCTGCACCAAACAGTTTTCCCTGCTGCCACTGGAGAGTTCAGCCAATGCTTGCAATGAGTGGAGACTTTCCTTGAGCTGCAGCCCCATTTGACTGGATACCTACGCTTACCCATGCAGAACTTTTGTTGGGGAAAAAAAGAGTGTTTTGAAAGTCAAGAGCCTCTTCAAAAGGAATTTTGTAGATTTGGAACTGATTGCCACTGCCATCTTTTGTACATTGAGCCCCATTTCAACAAGGCAACAAAGGTTAAGGACAGTGAACAACCAACCAGACTTGCCACCAGAAGGCTCATGGGCCACATGAGCTCTCCGTTTATATGCCCTGGCCTGTGGGAACCCGATTGCAGTAATTGTCTAGGAGTTGATGAACAGGTTCTCCCCTTTGATTGACAGCAGGCCTTATGGAATGGAGAGGCTGTCTGCTCACTTGTCCGCTCTAGGTCTGATGCTAATGTGCAGGAGGAGACAGCCGAGAAGAGCTGAGTCACCTGAGATGTAATTACATCTGCTGGGTGAGGTAGCCAGTAAATTCAGTCAAGACTGCAGAGACCAGGAGGCTGTTGTGTGATCAAGGGTAACCTTGAGTAACTCAATAGGGTCCATGGGTCCTGCAACACAAATCTGTGCAAAGTTAGCTAAGGCCACAAACTGGTTATAGATTTCATGAACTAGGCAATCTGGCCAGAATTTCAATGTTGGAGTTTCATACTGGGTTTCATACTGGGTGATGGAATGGAAGAAGACACCATGGCCCATGATACCATTCCCCTCAAGGCGGGCACAATTATTTTCCTAAAACATATTAACTTATCTATTGCTGCAAGGAGTCACGTGATGCAGTCAAGCTTGTAGCAGCACTGGTTTAGAGCTCTGATCTACCGCCTCCTATAAACCTCCTAAAATTAACCCTACGAATCTTTGAATGAGTTACAAGGGTTTTGTAAACTTTGCTTCTCCTTTGGCTAGTGCAAGTTAGTCAAAGTTGACGGTCACAAAGACTTTTCGCGATCATGGAAACCGAAATTAAGCAGGCCGCAATGCGGCATACTCCGCCTACTACGCCAGAAAAATCCTCTAAAAAATCGAGAAGCCAGGGAACAGGAAATTCCGCCAAAACGAATAGCCCTAATCCCTCTACAACTCCTTTGTCTGAAGAGAGATTTTTACAGGAGTTATTGCGCTTTAGGGAGTCACTAGCTGATATTTCTACAGAATTGAAATCAATCAAAGGGGACCTTGCTGGCCTCCAGATTAGAATGACCGATTCGGAGGCCAAAGTTTCCTCCCAAGAGAGATGGAGGGAGAAAATTGATCCTGAAGTCGTCCTGCTTAGACAGCAACTTCACAAGCTCCAGCTTAAGACAGAAGATCTAGAGGGGAGAAGTAGGAGGAACAATATCCTGATTATAGGGCTTCCCGAAACAGAAGAAGGTGCTGATGCTATTGTCTTTGTACAGAAATGTCTTCATAAAGTAGTGGAACCCTCTCCTTTGAATCCTCAATATCATATAGAGAGAACTCATCGTTCCCTCAGACCAAAGCCACCAGTGGGATCTCCTCCTCGACCTATCATTATCAAGTTCCTCAGTTTTATAGAGAAACAGCATGTCATGGCCAAAGTGAAAGAACTGCAATCTGTTATGTGGGGATCCTCTAAAATTAGAATTATGCAGGACCTTCCCCGCGAAACAAGGCAAAGGTGGGCTGCCTTTCATCCAGTTGTCAGCAAGCTAATCACCACCAGTATTCGCTTCAAGATGTCATACCTGGCCAGGCTGCAAGTAGCGATTGACAACAACTGGTTTTCCTACGACTTGCCAGAACAAGCTACGAAGGACCTTACCTCCCGACTACCTGATCTTTTCAAAGCTGGCTGAACATATAGAGACTAAAAGGGGTTCAACTATGTTGTTTTTCTTAGGTTTCAGTTATTTATTAAGGCATTCAAGTGAATTACCTGTTGGGTTCCCAGCTGGGGGGGCGAGGTTTGGGCCTCAGTGGATGGTGTAGGGCCTGTTCTTCCTTTGCTAGGCCAAGCGCACATCCTCAGGCGGGGGGGAGAGCCGGAACCTTAGAGCTGGCAGGTTTTTGTGGGTAGTTATTTAGGTGATGGACCGGGTTTGGTCCTACTTGTGCTCCGATCCCCCGCTCGGATCCACGCTAAGTGACGGGTGCTGCTGTTTTTCTGTGAGAAGGGCTTATTGACATTCCCCTTCACCTGTTTGTCTTGGTAGATCCGCAGATTCATGGATTATAAGTGCCTTTGATGCATTAGGGTGAGTCAAGTACTCTATATTGGACTAAATATAAAATTAGTGTAAATCCATAGAGGGAATAATATGGAACTGATGATTGTTTAACTGGTTTATAGATGAGTTTCATCAGGGTTAGCGCCTTTGGATATATGGAGCTGGAGGTCACGAGCCAGGGGGCCTACTTATATTTGTTTTGAGTTATGCTTCCTTTGGTTATTAATATAAATGGCCTAGTAACCTGCTGGTCTTCAGTTGAGGGGAAGATGAGATGATTTAGACCTCAGTGGTGGGTGATAGCCTATCCTATTCATACTAGGCCATACGTACGTTTATTGGCAAGAGGGAAGAAGTTAAAAATGTGGGGTTAGCATATGTTTGTGGGCAGTTGTTTAGGTGGCAGAACGGGCTTGGTTCTACTGACAACCTGGTACTGAGGCATTCAGACCATATAAGGGTTTCATATTAAGTGTGGGTGATGTAATAGATACATAGATACATAGACAGTGTCGGCAGATAAGGGCCTATGGCCCACCCAGTCTGCCCATTTAAGTTTGTAAGTTCAGTTTATGTTTTCCAGGAAGTCTGTTGCCCCTTACCCCTGACCTCCAGAATTCCTTTATGTCTATCCCATGCATTCTTAAATCCCGTGATTGTTTCAGCCCCCACCATCTCCTCTGGCAGGGTGTTCCACTTGTCCACCACCCGCTCTGTGAAGAAATTCTTACTCACGCTTTCTCTGAATCGTCCTCCTCCAACTTCATCCCATGCCTCTAGTCCTGGAACATATTTTTGGCTTAAAAATAATGCGTTCCTGCACCCTGTTCCTCTCCTGTGAGATACTTGTGTGTCTCTATCATATCCCCTCTCTCCCTCCTCTCCTCCAGGGAGTACAAGTTCAGTGCCTTCAACCTGTCCTCATAGGACTTGTGATGCAATCCATGCACCATCTTTGTTGCCCTCCTCTGAACCTTCTCTACTCTGTCTATGTCCTTACGTAGGTAAGGTCTCCAGAACTGCACAGTGTACTCCAGGTGTGGCCTCACTAGTGTCTTGTATAGTGGAATTATGACCTCCCTTTTCCTGCTGGTGATGCCCCTGCCTATGCATCCCAGCATCCTAGTTGCTTTACCTGCTGCCTTGTCACACTGTCTCCCTGCCTTGAGGTCATCAGAGATGATAACTCCAAGATCCCTTTCCTGCTTGGTGCATGCTATATCCTCACCCCCCAACTGATATATTGTGCCAGGGTTTTTGTGCCCCCTATGCATTATCTTGCACTTCCTTGCATTGAATTTCAACTGCCAAACCCCTGACCATTCTTCAAGTTTCTGCAGGTTAATGGAAGGGATGAAGTTCCTGTCCTTTTGCGTGTTGGTGGTGGTAGATTCGGGGAATAGGGACATAATCACTAAGAGTACCAGGTGCAAAAAGGGGAGTTAACACCACCTTATTTAGATTAAATTACCAGATATGGTCCGAGCATATAGGAGAAGCAACATTATATAGAATACTGTTTGCTAGGGCTTTCATGGTTCATTCTCTAGACACCTTTAAGGAGATAACACGATTTATGTAGGCTAGAAGATAGAGGCTGCGGGGGGCTGGTGGGGGGAAGCTCGAGACCGAGGTGCGCTCTGGGAGACTTGTATTGGGGGCTGAGATTTGGGGAAGGCGATCTCGAGGGAACCCAATTCTGGGGACATAATAGGGTTCAGTCAAACTTTTCATAATATGCTAAATAAGATCCTCATTTATAATAGATTGAGATTGGGGGTTGTGGGTTGATTGAGATATCGCCAGAAGGGTTTGAGTGCCCCATTTACCTGCCCAGGATCTTTAGAGTGGAAGTTTGTTATGGGGTATTTATGTAAATAGTTATGTTAGGTTTTGGGGAGTGGGGGTGGGTTTATGAGGATGTTCAAAATACAGAACTTGCTTTCTGGCTGGAAAGAGAAGTTTGTCATAGTTTGTTGGGGTGGTTCATATGGCTTCTCTTTCGGGAGGGGTAGGGAGGGGAAGGGTTGGAGTGTGCCCCATGGATTGGCTAATGTGGTTTATTACGTGTGACGATGTTTTCTGGTTAATAAGGCAAAATGTCATCAAAACCACTTAAAATTGCCACGTGAAATATAAGAGGTCTCAGAGACAGAACAAAGAGATATCAGCTATTTAAAAACTCTGAGATATTAAAAGTAGATATCCTTATGCTTCAAGAAACCCATTTATTAGAGACGGATGCACACTGGTTGCGTAGGCAAGGCTTCTCACAAGTTTTTGCCGCGAGTGGGTCGGCATCAAGTAGAGGAGTAGCTGTCATAATAAAGAAACATGTAATGTTCTTGGCAGAAGAGAAGGTAGCAGATCCGGAAGGAAGATTCGTATTAGTTAAAGGTTCTCTCTATAATAAAGTAGTGGTGTTGGGTTCCATTTATGGACCAATAGGAGGGGATGTTGAATTTGTTATGGGCCTGGCAGGAAAGATAGGTAGTATACTGCCTGCTCAATTAATTTTGGGTGGCGACTGGAATATCCTGCCATCCCAAGATCTAGATAGAACGTCTCTGCCACCAAAACCGCTTACACCAGCTCAAAGTGCTCTAGCAGATTTTAGGGAAATCTTGGGATTATGTGACCCTTGGCGCCTCCTTCATCTTTCGAGTCGAAGGTTTTCTTTTTATTCACATGTCCATCGATCCTGGTCGAGAATAGATTATATTCTCATTAGTATCTCACTTTTGCCTGGTCTCTGTCAGACGGATATTGAACCTATTGTTCTATCAGACCACTCGGTTGCTTGTCTAATGCTGTCTCCAGACTTTAATCTCCAAAGAGATACTGCCTGGGGATTAAATACACAGCTCCTGAAGGATGATCAGATAGTCTCCCATATTAAATGTCTGATTCTTTCCTTCATGGAGTGTAACAGAGGTTCTACATCTAGGGGCGATTCAATATGGTGTGCCCTCAAATGCTTTTTACGTGGGGAGCTAATTGAGTTAGCATCTAGGAGGAAGAGAAGTAGAGAGGCTGGGGCACTCTACCTCCTAGCCCGTATTAAAGAGTTAGAAAACTCCTTACTTGCCATCTTGTCTTCCAACTCTATGGAGGCACTGTTAGCATTAAAGAATGAATACGCAGATTTATTAAAAGAAAAGGCAGAATATGCTATTTTGAAAACCCAGGCTAGATATGTTGACCAAGGGGAAAAAGCTGGCCGATTGCTAGCCCTGAGATTATGGAAAATGGAAAGTTCAAGGCTGATCCCGGCTCTGCAGGCTCTGGACGGTTCTATTAAAACTTCACCCAGAGACATTACCAAAGTCTTTGAAGAATTTTATAGTTCTCTTTACAGTAAAAGTTCTACCCTAGTATCCTTGTTAGAGATTGAAAACTATTTGGACGGCTTGACTTTGCCTTGTCTGCAGGCCCAACACAAATTAGCTTTATCTTCCCCCATTTCCATTTCGGAACTGGAAGAGGCATTTAAAGGATTGGCATCAGACAAGTCACCGGGACCCAATGGCTTCCCTTTCAACTTTTACAAAACTTTTCATAAAGAACTAGCCACTCTTCTTCTCAATTTATATGAGTATATGTACACTGCAGATACTTTAGATCCCACGCTACTGGAAGCCACGATAGTATTACTCCTCAAGCCGGATAAACCACCAAAGGACCTTGCCAGCTACCGTCCCATTTCTCTGCTAAATTGCGATATTAAAATACTGACAAAAATTCTAACTAACAGGGTCAAGAAGGTCTGGACCCAGTTGCTGAGCCCCGAACAATCTGGTTTTGTGCAAGGCCGTTCTTCGGCCGACCATCTTAGGACACTCTGACATATACTTCACGCTGCTCAAGCATCTCAGATCCCTATGGCTCTTATCTCATTGAACGCCGAGAAGGCTTTTGATTGAGTCAGTTGGGATTTTCTCTGGGCCACACTTAAAAAAATGGGTTTCCCTGTTATGTTTATTAGATGGATCCAGATGGTGTACATGTCCCCTTCCGTGAAAGTCTACTGTAATGGAGTCTTTTCATCTCGGTTTCCATTGTTTACTGGCACCAGACAAGGATGTCCACTATCCCCCTTTCTCTTTAACTTATATCTGGAGCCTCTTCTCCTCAATATTAAATGGGCTCCATATGTACAAGGTTGCCCAGTACACCAACTCTCACTAATTTTGTCAGCATACGCAGATGATATTTTGCTCCATTTGGCGTATCCCGATACATCATTGGCTCATGCACCACAAATTATTGCACAGTATGGTCAACTGTCAAACTACAAGCTAAATTTTGCAAAATCCGAAATTTTTCCATTAAATGTATTTACCCATAAAGCCTATTTCTCACAATTCGGGATGAAATGGTCTCCACATTCGATTAAATATTTGGGATTGCATCTCTCCACAGATCCTGGATTGCTCAGGAAGCTTAATCTGGATGACCTAATGGTAAACATTCAACAGGACCTTCAAAGATGGGCCAAGCTCCCTCTCTCATTATGGGGTCGGGTTAGTATAGTTAAGATGAACGTTCTGCCCCATCTTTTTTTATCCCTTAAATTTACTTAATTTGTGGCTCCCTCTATCCTATCTGCAGCGCTTCCATTCCATGCTTTCTAAATTATCTGGCAGGGTAAATGTCCCAGACGCTCCTTCCTTAAACTTAGTCTCCCCAAAGATTTGGGTGGACTGCGTCTCCCCAACTTTATCTTGTATTAATGGGCCAGTCACTTGTCGAAACTGGGGAGATGGTTGCTAGTTAGGGACAATGATTTTACTCCTATTTGGCTACAGCTAGAAAGGCAGATTCTGGACTTGAATAACCTTAATTCGCCTATTATTTTCTTCCTTTCCAATTCGACATTGCCAACTTTAATAAGGGAGTCCGTTATCGGTACCTCGCTCAAAGTTCTTGCTCAATGCTGGCACTTCTTTGGTATTTCATGTAAAAGGGACATGGCACAGCCCCTCATTCTGAATCCTAATTTTAGAATTGGTGGGTTACCGATTCCATTGGGGTGGCTCCCTCTGTTTCAAGGGGCATTGATAGAAAGCCTTTTCCCGCATGGCTCTCTTCTCTCTTCTCCGAAATCATGGCAAGTTTCAAAATACCTCAGAAGGATATATTTAAAGTATTTCAATTGAGACACCTGGTACTGAATAACTTTGGAACTGAGCTTAAAGAATCTCAAATCAGGCCTTTCCTTCTTCATATACAAGATAATGTAAACTGACCTCATGCAATCTCAAAGATTTATTCCTTCTTATTAGGCCTTAAGTTCCCTAAACCCCTGGTAGGTTCCGTAGTCTGGACTTCTCTTCTGCCAAATATCACTTTTAACTGGTCTCAAATTTGAACAGATTTACACAGATCCCACACCCAGGACAGATTAAGGCTTATCCAATATCATATTTTAAATAATATGTACTATACTCCGGTAAAACTGGCTAAATTGGGTAGGCTTCCTGGCTCTAGCTGTACTAGATGCGGTCGGGCCGAAGGAAACCTGTTACATATTTTTTGGTACTGTGAAAGGGTAGCTCCTTTGTGGCAGACAATTCACTCCAAACTTCATCCATTATTGGGTTTGGATGGATTGTTTACTATAGAGGTATGTGTTCTGGGTATATATTCCAGTATCGATATCCTGGAGCGTAAATTCCACATGGCACTAATTTCGATGGTGGTTAAAAAATTGGTACTTAAGCATTGGATGGATCAGCTGACCATAACTTATGTGGAATGGCTAAAGGAATTATCTGCTTGCTTCAAGACTGAAAGGTTGATTGCAAGTTCGCGCAACTGTATGTGTTCATTTAACAAAAAATGGGATAAACTATACGTTATATTTGCATAAATAGTTTCAGTCGGATTTGTCTCTGTATGTGCCTCAGCCTTTTATTGGTACACTGTACTAATTTTAGTTATATTCCTTTTTCAGTTGGTTGTTATTCGGTGTGGGGACACACTCAGGGGTGGGGGAGGGTTAAGGGTGGGAGATAGTTGGGGAGTTTGGTCGTAATTGGAGGGGATTGGCAGAGATTTGGGCATCTTATGCTTTCTATGTTTTGCTTTATGATTTGGGGCAGTACTCTGGATGTATATGGGGGTAGTCTCACTTTGGATACGATATAACTGGATAAGTGTTTTGATGTATTTGTATTTTTAAAACTTAATAAAGTGTTAAAATTAAAAAAAAAATCTATTGCTGCAAGTAACTAGTAGTTAATTAAAGTGCACCAACACTGGCCTTACATGTGCAGCTGTCATTGGGTCTGTAGCATTCCAGCTAGTAGTGTGTAGATTTAAAATTTCCACTAGTGGAATTTCTATGAAAGAACAGATTTTCACTTCCAAGATGTTTCAGAATGCTCTTTGTCAACTTCTGCAAAACATTGACTTTTAACTGTGGAGTCACTTTACCTATTGCATATTAACGGAATAATGCACGACAGGGTGTGTGTCGTGCTGGGATAACGCCACACCTGGGGGGGTTGGGAACGTGGCCGCAGGCTGAGTGCATCCAATGCCCCAGGCATGGCGTTATCCCAAACAACACACACCCTGGAGTGCATTATTCCTATTATACAATGGCTCATTGTTATACAGAATAAAAAAAATTATTTTAAAGATGTTTTTGTGTAGAAACATATTTTTGGTTTTTAAGAGAAGATGAAACAATCTCATGCTCAGTAAAACAACCAAAGACTCATCTACATGGGTTCACAGTGCTGAGACTAGACCTGTGGCGATGTGCTGGGTTAATGCTATGGGTCCAGCCCCAAACTGACCAATCACAGTCCAAGATTCTTTCTTGCCATTGTATAATAATTTATTAAATAACGATTTTGAATTTCATAGAAATCATTGCCTTGCTATTGTAAAATGATTGTTACGTATTGCAGTTGTATTCATTGTATTGTGAATTTGAATGCTACAGTTCTGACTGTCTGTGTTTAGCTTATCCATAAGAAAAACACAGAGTTTTGCAAGTTTTGGGTAACTATGTCTGTGGCTAGATAATTGGGACTGAGAGTAGACACTGGTGTAACTAGACTACACATTGGTTCCCCCTTCCCCTTCCCCCATGGGGCAGTGTCACCCACCCAGTTAAGCACTCCCCCACATCCACCATCTATCTCCCTGCCCCAGCTTCACTCTGGAGCAGTGAACCACTCCTTTTTCAAGTTCCCCATATCCAAAAGCCCACTCATTGCACACAGCCCTTACCTAGGAGTCTATGAAGTGCTCCCTGGTATGCAGTGGTCCCCACTCCCTGCACAGTCTTCTTGCTGGAGTGAAGTCCTTCTTGGTATCTAAAGATGCTCCTTTCAGTCTCACTCTTTCCCAGGGTGAAGCACTCCTAGCTATGCAATGGTCCTCCCTCCCTGCACTTCCCTAACTCAGGTGTCAGTGAAGTGCTCCAAAATATTCAGCAGCTCCCCTCCCTGAACCACCTTCACCCCAGGGGAATTAAAATTTCCCTTGCTTCCAGTGGCCCCCTTCCTGCACTGCCCTAACTCTGGAGTCAATGAAGAGCTCCCAAGTATGCAATGCTTCCCCCACTTTGCCCAGCCACCATCCCCATGTTCCAGTGAAGCGCACACTAGCATATTATGGCCCACTCTCCCTGCACCACCCCACCACTCGCCAGTCAAGTGATCCCTTAAACTTCTTATGTGTGTGTTAATACTGCCATGGAGGAGACCACACCTACGGTTGCAAGAGTAGCTCACTGCACCATCCTAGAGCATGAGAACCACAAACTGAAGGTGAGAGTATCCTGCATTCACTTCAAAGTGATTTTGTCTTGTTTGCCATAGCAAATGAGAGTAGAAACCTGCAGGAGTTGTGAATGAATCTCCTACCATTCAAACTGCCAAAAAGTGCTGTTTTCCATGAAAAAAATGCTTTTATTTCTGTGCTCTGCTTCATTTGCATAACGCTGCTCCTTTCTTTTTCTCAGTGCTGCAAGCCCCAACCATGACATCATGCAAGGGAAACAACATTTTTAAGCAATGTCTTGAAACAGAGACCTCTGTTGATCAGTCTTGGTATTGCATACATCCTTTATCTTTCACAATTTTGGACTCGTGGCAGAAGCTGGACACCAAAGAGAAAGAAAAGCAGTCTAACCCATAATTACACTCCTGAACTACTTATAGTCATTCAGAACCTATAACATACACATGCTATAGAAAAGTATCATCACACTCCCACATTCTGAGAGGAGATGCCACTTCAAACCTGTCACTTCACAGGCAGGCAGTAAAAGTCAAACAACATCTTTCTTCCTGGCCTTTGCACTCAGTTTTCTCCAGCTCATCCTTACTAACCCTACCCACCATTTAAGCCTTTGTTCCTCCTGTTGCCACCGATCCTTGTGCTTTGTCCTTCCTGCTCCTACTGCCAACCCCCCCACCCCCAGCTTTGCCTCCTTGTTAATCTGAACTACTCGCAACTTTACCCCACCCCTACCTACCCTCTTAACCTTTCTGTATCTGCCTTCTTTTCCCCACAGATCTGGCAAGCCGACCCGTGACTGGGCATCCTCAGCTGCGGTGTGGCCATCTAATCAGCCGCATCCCACCCCAAGACCACTGCAGGTAGGGAACATCACTTTGCGCTGCTTTTAAAACTTAAACCTTGGCGCTCAGAAACACCTGAACCTTGATTGGCTGACTGGTTAGCACGAGACTCGGAATTGGTGTTCCACTCAAGCCAGCGTCTGCTCCAAGCCCTTATTCACTGCTGGAAGCTAATTTTCTTTTTCTGCTGCTGTTGTTCTGGGGATTATTTGCTTTCCCACCCACCTCTGCCCCAACCTCTATTAAATCCCCACAGGCTCCAGCTTCTTTTTCTCTCATCCACTCCTGTTGGCTCTCAGCTCCCTCCCTCTCTCTCTGTCCTTCACTGACCCGCTTTCTCACCCACTACTTCTGTAAGTTACACATCAGCAGCCCAGTTCCCCCATAGCCAGAACTGCCTAAATCTCAAAAATGTGGAATTCCTATCTCATTTCTACCTTACTCACCGTTGCCTCTCTTGTCACTTACTCTGGGCTATTAGGTATCTCACTACCCCCTCCGTCCTCTGCACTCTTCTCTAATCTCCCACTTACCACACAATGGTCCACAACGTGCAACTACCTTCAGCCATATGATCTTCAATTAAGCCCCAGGCCATCTCATTTGTGGATGGTCCTATTACCTAAAACACAAGTGCCAATGTCCCCCTTAGTACATCTCTGGTGCTAACTGGTTTCTGCCAGATACATAATTTCTCTGGAAAAGGACTTACTAATTCCAGCATATCAATACATCACAGGAACTACCCTTTAAGCATCATAAAATGCCTAATACTGCTTATACTACTTATGTCTGGAAACATACATCCAAACCCTGGCCCATCCACTCCAGTTTATGCCAAAGAACAAGTCAGGACAGGGACACACTCCCTGACAAGTATCAATATTTGTAGTCTCCTCAATAAACTCAACTCCCTCATAGCCTGTCAGCATATCACAACCCTGACATTCTGTCAGTAATTGAGACCTGGCTTTCACCAAAGATCTCTGACTCAGCAATCTCAATCCCAGGGTATACAGTCTTCAGGCAAGACAGGCTGTCCAAGAGAGGCGGGGCTGTGCCGTTTACATAAAAATTCACTAATGGGGCCATGCCTGCAGTAAGCCTCTCCCCAACAATGACATCCAGGTGGTTGTGGTGCAGATACTGCTTGGAGCTGACAACAAAAACCTGACAGTGGCATCAGTCTATATTCGCCCCAAGCTGACTAACCAAGGACTTAAACCCATACTTGATTTCATACACACAGTCAATCAAAATTCAGAAACAATCCTTCTTGGGGACTTCAATGTAAACTGGTCCTCCCACTGTGTGAACAAATATAAGGATGCAGTAACTGCAGCAAACTTTTCGCAAATGGTCTTATCACCCACAAGGATGAACTACAGAACAAGTACTGCCACCCTTCTGGACTGGATCCTCATAAACCACCCTGATCACATCACAAAAACTGTAGTTCCCTCCAACAGCCTAAGCAACCACTCCCCAATCCTCTGCTACTGGTTGAACAAATACACCAAGCATCCTCCCAAACCCATTAACAGCAGGAGACTTATACCTGGTCATCTTGTGCCTCTAAAACCCTCCTACGAGACCATGATTGGTCACCGATTGACATGGCACCTAACGTTGACACTGCTCTTGAATACTTTATCCACAGCTTTAACAGCATCTGTGATGTACATGCCCCGTTCAAAAAACATAAGATGAAAGGCCTCAACTACCCTTGGATTAATGCTGATCTACTGGAGCAGCTTAGGTCCAGGGATCTTCTTTGACAACGGGCCAACCTGACTGGAACTCAGGCTGACATCCAGGCATACAAAACAGCAAGAAATGCCTGTACTACAGCAATTCAAACAGAAAAGGCAAGATACTACGGGAGCTCACTTGCTAATACTTGGAAAGATGGAAAGAAGTTTTGGTCCAATCTCTCTGAAGTGACAGGGCATGTCCTCAAGGTGCCACCCTCGGTGCTCAGCGTAAATGGCATCCTGACCCTGGACCATATCACCATTGCTAACTTTTTTAACACAACTTTTACAACCTTAGTCATGTGCTTCCTCCAACTTTTTTGACCACTGAACGGACTCTCCATGTTTTGACAAAACAAGAGATCCCAGGACCATCCACCATTCTACTTTAAAACCATCTATCGACCCTTGCCAAAAAACAACTGCTAAAAGTGCTTGGGAAGTCCAGATTCAGTGGCGACTCCCTAGACCTGAAACTCCTTGCCCTCACCATTAACGAAGTCCTAACCCCGCTCACCAAAATTCTCAACAGATCACTAATGCTTTCTCAGTTCCCCCCAAAATGGAAAGTGGCTGTAGTAACTCCTATTCACAAAAGTGGGGATAAGACCCTAACCTCTAACTACTGACCCATCTCCATTCTTCCTCCTCTCTCAAAAACCCTGGAGAGAATAGTTGCTGACCAACTCACAGATTACCTGGTGAACCACAACCTACAGTGTCAGGAGCAGCATGGTTTTTGGAAAGGACATAGCACCACAACAGCCCTTCTTGAATTCACTACCTTTATCCAAAAAGTTGTTGATCAGGGACATCTGGTCGGTGCCACCTACATCGATTTGACAAAGGTGTTTGACATAGTCAATCACCCCCTACTACTTCATCAATTATTCAGCCTTGGTCTCTCAGATGGCACTGTACGTTGGTTCCAAAGTTGCCTTAGCGATCGTACCCAGCAGGTCAGAGTTGGTGAATCCCTCTCACCTTCCCTTCTGATGTGCTCTGGAGTCCCCTAAGGGTCCATATTGGGCCCCTTGCTTTTCAGTATTTTTCTTAACAATATCCCTGCTTCATGCCCTAACAGACTTCTCCTTTATGCAGACAATGCAGTTATCTTCACCTCCCACCCTGACCCCTCCCTCCTGCAACTGCAACTGCAAACAAGCTTTACACAAGTGGGAACCTGGTTTAAATCCCAAAAAATCATACTTAATTATAAAAAAACTAAAACAATGATGTTTCATGGCATCCATAACAAACATAAGACCAAATGTCTAGCTATCACAAACAGTGAGGTGATGTTGCTGGAACAAGTTCAATAGTTTAAATATCTGGGAGCTGCCCTTGATAGCTCCTTGTCTTACTCTGAGCACATTGAGAGCATTACCAAAATCGTGAACACCCACATAGGTCTTCTCTTTAGATATAGGAGATGCCTCACTAATGAAGCCCTAAGTATTGCCATTCAAAGCTCAGTTATATCAATAATTGACTACAGGCTAGTGATTTATGGCTCTGCCATGGACTCCGCTCTTTGGTGGATAGCTACTGCCCTTAACAAGGCAGGTCGTCTTCAGACCTCCGCTCCACGACTATCACATACTTGTGACATCTACAAGTAAACTAACTGGCTTCAGCACTCCAACAGACTCAAGTACCAGACCTGTATGCTAGCTAAAAAGATCACCTTAAATATCCTCCTCTCAAGGGTTCAGTCATTACTGGTACCCCAGGGTGGCCCCCAGCTAACCAGGAGCTCTGAATATCTTACTTTTACAGTGCCACGTTGCCACACCACCCAAGGTCAATGCTCCTTTACATACAGAGCATCATCCTGGTACAACTTGCTCCCACCAGATGTTACCAGCCATACAACACTGGACACTTTCAAGAGTAGTCTGCACCAACACATTGTCACAATGGCTTCCTGTGACTGTTTCCCTTAATTAAACCCACCTCCCATGCAGGCCTCTATTGAATTGTTTCTCCTAACGATACTCCTCCCACTAATGTCCCCCTTCCAGACCTTCCCACCTCTAAATCCACCCCAACTTCTAAATTAGTCTAATGTACCATCTTCCACAGGGTTATTTTACTGCATCTATGTTCTTGCAGATTACTCTCATATTTATTGTAACCTATGTACTTACGCTGTTTTCATTTTGCTTATTTTCATTATTTCCTAAATTAAAGAATCATGTTACAACAAAGCAGATCACTGTCCTACTGATTTAAACTCATGTACATATGCTGATTCATTGTGCTTATTTTTGTATTTCCCGTATGAAAGATTCATGTTACCAATAAAGCCTTTGGCTGCTTGTAATTCGCTGTACTGGTTACTGTCCTCACTTTGTTCTGTACAGTCTCCTGATATGGAACCTTTGTAAAAGAGCCTTGGCTCAAAGGTGTTTTCCAAAATAATAATAAATAAATAAATAAACAAACATCTACACAGACTGGCAAATTATCTTTTTGGCCTATCTGCATCACAAAAAACAGTTTTCCAGAAACCTTTCTAAAGACTGTACTGCTGTAAACACTACCGCCAAATGAGACTGCCCTTTGATAAGGGAGACAGAAAAATCAGTTATGAACTGTACCCACAATACCTTGCTACATATATATACTGTACATAGATACATAGATGTTGACAGCAGATAAGGGCCTACTTCTCACCTAGTCTGCTCATGCGCGCATCTATTTAGCATCTTCAAGCTTCTCTAGAACTAGGTTATATGTCTACATATTAGGTGATATCTGCAGTCCCCATTACCAAAAGAAGGGACTTCACTGATGAGTAATGGACATTTAAGACAACTTTATAATCTACCCAGAATTCCTTGTTGCTATATTTAAAATTTTGACAACACCCTTGCATGACATCATTCTGGGGATGTGGTCTCACACAGAAAACTGGAGGGCAGGCAGAAAAAAAAATGTCTATGACAGATTTTTTTTACAAAACAAATTACAGCTTCAACATCTGAAGCATGGGTGACAGTGGCATACTATGTGAAACAGGCATTTGAGAATTGTGATTAAATCACTTTAAGAATCTTCATTATTGCTCCAATTGTTTCTCCCCAATTGCCATGGCATGATACCATAGTGCCACACCAGCTTTGAAGTTAACATTTGGTGCCAGGTAAAAGGGTACATCTGGGACTTGCATTTGTGATGATCTGAGAGAGGTACTTCAAATATGCAGCAACTGGATCACAAACAGGCTTCTGTACATTGGCATGCATCCTCAGTTTTCCAGTCTGAAATCTCATGTGCATGTGTATGAGTCTGTTCTTGTCTTTCTGCGGCAATCATTGTATTCGAGATATTGAGTACCGTCAGAGTCCATACAGACAGTATGTTCCTCCATCTTAGGCAGTACTGTTTGGCAGTCCGTAAGACAACATGTAGCCCAGTATTGAAGAAAGTCATGTGTAGAAGTGATGTGTGGTTATTAGTGCCAGTGGTTCCAGTACTGTACAGTAAATCAATGACTTTGTCTGTGAGCACCTCAGCTTTCAGTAGCCAATTACCTCTGGTGGCAACAGTTTCTTTAAATTCTTTACTGCTACCATGGTAGATAGAATGAGAAACATAGAAACTTAGAATATGTCAGCAGAAAAGAACCGTAGGCCCATCTAGTCCACCCTATTTTCCCTGTCTAACACTACACCCTGAATTCTATTTGGTCACAGGTGTGAGAGTAATCTGCTTTCTGAAAGACATGGTCTATGCTCTCCAATATTCCTTGGACTGTGCCAGGCTTGTAATCACTACTATCAGCTCTTTTTTAATGTATTAACAAAATATGCCGGGTGATTATCAAGCTCTTTTATGGGTGATTTCAAAGATTTCTTTCACCTCATTCATTTTTTTAAAATAGGATGTCACAAGCTGTAAATCGAAGTTGGTTTTCCATGTAGTGTTTTTATTTTCCTGATCGTTCAGGAGTTGGAGCTTCTCCTTATTAGTGGACTTTGACAACATGCTTGCCATTTTCATTAGTAGTGATCGAGGTCAGGATTTCCTTGTCACTGTTTGACTACAGCAAGCATTGCAGTTTGTAAGGTTCTAAGTCATCATCACTTTGATCAGATGTCAGATCAAAATTACTATTGTGTGGAACCTCTCAAAACAGCACTGTTATGTGTTTTCAGCCAGTGCAATTCTGTATGGCAGACACGCTAACCATGTATTACAATATATAATTAATCAAGCAGATGACTGTCGATTTGGCCACACTGACTGCTGCCATCCAGCCTGCAGCAGCAGCACCACCACCAGCTAAACCTCCAGAAGCACCACAGAAGCACTGATTGGATGGAATGGGGAGGATGAAACATTTGCAGGCAGTATGGGTGGTGTCAATTTACAAATACAGTAGTTATAGTTTGGTTCTTTTAAATAATTGTTTTGTTGTTTAATTGTTTTTTTGTTTACATGTTACATTTGTGACTGTTGTTTTCTAATGAGACCTTTACTGTTTCACTTTACGAAAGGATCCGAGTGTTGTTTTGTTTTTGTAGCTGCTGGGGGTTGGGAAGAGTGGGGTACCATTAAACACAAGGGTGATATTTTGTTCAGTGATGTTCATGCACTGAGTGCGGGGAAGGCACAGATTTATTTATGTTATAACAATCAGAACAGTAGCAGATGACAGAGAAGTGAACAATCACACTGTGGTTGTTTTTTGTTTAAGTTGGTACCATATATACCTATAGACCAGGAGGGGGTTTACATGTGTAACCTTGCTCTCACTGCTTTTATGGGGGTGAGAGAGGCAGACATGGCCCATCCCTCCCCGTGTCTAGGGGTATATCAGGATCACCTGGAGCTCCCTAAAACTCTTGCTGTTTCATTATGCCATACCTGGGTGAAGTGATTGAGGGCCTGGTGCCTGCTGCATGGCCTCTGCTGCTACTTCCACACCATAGAGCAAACAAAACCATGCTTGCACAGTGCCATACATAAGCATAACCATGCATGTCAAGTGTACACTGACTCTTAGTCCCCCATGGGCCCTCCCCACAATAAAATTGTACAGTAGCGGTCACACTGAGGAGCTTTCAACCATAGTCACCTCATTCCCACCAGAGATGAATCTCCTACCTCTCCTGCAACTTTCCTCTCATAGGAGTCTCACCTGGCAACTTTGGGGGGCGGAGATCTCTTTGCATGGACACAATACTGGAATCACCACCCACCAGGGTCTCCCTCAGTGGTCTTCAGGAAACTCACCAGAAGCCACATGGCTATCAGGCAATCTTCCTTGAGGGGAAACACCCAGGGTTGCCACACCCGCATGGTGATCCCCTACATACTTCCCAAATTAACAGCAACCGTTCACTACATGATTCAATCTCTGATGGCACTAACTGGTAGTGGAGGAGTGCGTTGGAGTATGGAGACGCGTTGCTGAATTGAAACTCACATTGTGGTCTGGGTGACCAAACTGACACTTAACTGGTGTTCCTCTTGTGGTGGGGAGCAGCCAACCATCCTTTTGAGGAGGATCTGACTGCTGTGTGGTGAGTTGAGTGATCCGGCAGACTTGGATGTGGTGGGTTGTGAGTCTGTTTATTGTCCCCTAGGGTGGCCAAGAGGGACCGACCAGAGGGCCGACCATTTCCCAGTTTTGTCCTGTGGTCTCCGAGGGTTACCTGGCGAGGTCGGGTGTACCCTGGGGGCCTATATGAGAAGAGTTACTGGGTTTGGGTACCTTCCCTCAGGCCAGGTCGGGCCTGGAATCATAAATCTGGAAGATAAGGACGTGCTTTTAGTTTTGATCTGATTTTCATGGGATTCTGGTTGCTTTACATCAGTCTTGGAGGAATTTTAATCTGCCTAGTGAAGACTGCCTGGATTACTCAGCAGAGGAACAGATAAGGGATGTGGAATCTACTTATTGCAAGTACTCTATATTATAATCAAACTAGAATCGTAAATCTTTTGATCAACTAAGGAGGCAGTGAGAGGGCCTCTATTTGATGTCATCTTGCATGTTAGTGTATGAAGGTGTAGGAGTGAGAATGCTACATTATATGGGCAATTGTTTTTGGGGAAGGGGGTGGTGAGCGCTCCCTCTTCTCATTGCAAATTCCTAGGAAGCTGTACCGAGCTTCTTCTGAAAACTTGGAAATGTTGAACATTTAGCACTGTGAAGACATTGAATAGTGTTTCTACTTAAGACAATAACTGACTGAACATACTGTGTACATCTCATTAGTTTTGGTGGAGCTGCTGCTGTTTTCTGATATTGTGCAACAACTGAGATAGATAATTTATGTTTATAGTATTACTGGATTGAGTTGTGTCTTGGGGTTTCATTATAGTGGCGCTTTTAAGTTGTATGAGAGTTGAGTATATGGGTTGGGGTGTGTGTGTGTGTGTGTGTGTGTGTGTGTGTGTGGCAGGTTAAAAAGTGATAGTGTACTGGGGGTTAAATGTGGTTTTAGGGAAGAGTGGAGGAGTGATCGTAGGTGTAGTTGATTGAATGAGTGAGTGTGTGATTGATATGTTAATTGCCAGTTGCTGGTTAGTAAGAACAGTAGGATGTGTTGGCAGATGGCTTCTATGGGCAGGTACTACTCTTCTGCTGAGCTTAGGACCCTTCGCTCCTTTGATTACCCCCCACTACTGGTGGAGATTTATGGGCATTGCCGCCTTTGGGTATAGTACAAGTGCCAGAGGGGTAGGGATGGGGCTTAGTCGGGGAGGAAGCAGGTGGATGAATTGAGGTTGTGGGGTCAAGAAGATGCCCTGGGAAAAAATGGGCCCTGAAAAGGGGCCCTCCCTGTGTGGTGCTCATACTCAAGGGCTCCACTTTGTGTGGGCAGTTAGTGCAGCCAACCTCGACTGCTCATCCAACCCGGGTGGTGTTGTGCAATGCCAGGTCGATTAGGAACAAGACAGCAGTAACTGCTGATCTTGTTGGGTCATTTGACCAGGCATGCATCACTGAGACCTGGTTGGATGAGAATGCTGGTCCCATTTTGGAGTCAGTGGTTCCAGCCGAGTACTCGGTGATATACCGCCTGAGGTTGGATCATGGGGGGGGGGTAGCCATCTGTTTTAAGATGGAACTGGGCCTTCTAGATGAGCCATTTGGGGCTACTATATCCTTTGAATCCCCACATCAGGCACTTGGGTTAATATCCCAATACTGACACTGCAGTGTGGCATGGGGGGGTGCTGCACTCCTGAGGTGCCATCTTTCGGATGAGACGTTAAACCAAGGTTCCATCTGACTATTCTGGTGGTAGTTCAGGTGGATGTTAAAGATCCCATGGCACTTATCAAAAAAGAGCAGGGGAATTTCCCTGGTGCCCTGGCCAAATTTCCCCCCATTCACTAAAAATACCACCAACAGCTTAATCTGGTTCAAAGTCAGTTGGCATTCATCTGTATCCCCTTCCCCCAGGTCATGCCTGAAAATAGGCAGAATTTTCCTAGTGCACTGACCCGGTCAACAATAAATAAATAAATGTATCGTGGGCACAGGTATGGGCTGCAGGATACTTGTAGTCTATCATCCACCTGGGGGCGAGAGGGATTTCCTGCAGGAAGTCGCGGACTTCATTGTCGAGATGGTGTTAGAGTCCCCCAGGTGGTTGATGCTGGGGGACTTCAGTGCCTGGATCAATGATGAACTCTTGCATTTTTGTTAAGCCTTCCTCCAGCTAATGGTTTCTTTGGGCTTTACACAGGTGATTACCTCTGTGACACACATATAAGGTCATTCGTTGGACCAAGTATTCCTGCTTGGGATGGAGCTCTCCAATGTGGTAGTGGAACCCATCAGTGGTCTGATCAACACACTATAGGGTTCAGTTTCATGGCCTCCTCCCCCAATAGACCTGCCCCTGTGGAGATGGTCCAGTACTGCCCTTTGCGGGGTGTGACCTCTGATGGTCTTATGGTGGTTCTGGATCTATCGAAAAGTTCAAGTGTTAGCATGGATCCAGAGGATCTTCAGATGGCCTATAATAAGTTGGTGGGAGCTGCTCTGGACTCCATAGCTCCAGTCCAGGTTCACCCCCTCACCCTTCGCCCTCGGTCCCTTTGGTTTGATGGGACCTTGAGGGAGTTGAGGAGAGTGGGGAGAAGGTTGGAGCATCGCTGGTGGAAATCGGGCCTGAATGATGACAAACTTAGATTGATGTCCCATTATAGGGACTATCAATCTGCGGTCTCCTGTAAAAAGGCAGCGTTCCTGTCCAGGTAAATTATAGCTGCGCAGAATTAACCAGCCCAACTCTTCCAGACTGTGGACAGGCTATGCAATCCAGCTTGTCTCCAGAATTGGAGAACTTTTTCACAGAAGAAGTATGAAGAGTTTGCTCCATTTTTCACAGATAAGGTGGCCACGATTAGGTCCAGGATCTGCACAGTTTGCTTGAATGGGCAGAGCAGAGATCGATGCGAGAGTAGAAGCACCTGGTTTGTCTGGTCAGACTTTTGCCAGTTGGCAATTGAGGATGTTATGAAGATAATCCAGGTTTGTGACCGACTTACTGTAGTTTGGACCCTGGTCCAACACACCTCCTGGTGGGGGGTGTGTGTGGAGGTATTCGGCCTGGTCTTTGCTGAGATAGTCAAGTGTTTGTTAGAGACCGGGGTGTTTCCAGACACCCTGATGGAGGCGGTGGTTCACCCCCTTCTGAAAAAAACATCCCTTGACCCTAACTGTCTTACAAACTAGAGGCCTGTTTCTAACCTGCCCTTTGTAGGCAAGGTTATTGAAAAGGCAACTGCATTGCAGCTCGAGGAGCATCTGACCACCCACAATATCTACGATCCTCTCCAGTCTGGTTTCAGGAAGAGGCATAGTACCAAGACTGCATTGGTTTAGGTACTAAATCATCTCCTGACAACGAGAGATCAGAGGATTTGTTCCATCTTGGTCCTCATTGATCTCTCAGTAGGGTTTGACACCGTGGACCATGGGGTGTTGCTGGAATGTCTGTGGCTACTCTGTGGGCTGTCTGGTACAGTCCTCAGACAGTTCTACTCTTTCCTCACAGGCAGGACACAGAGATGGGAATCGGCTGTATTTACCTCAGCCCCTTTCCTCCTGCCATGTGGGGTACCGCAGGGCTCTGTGCTTTCCATATTGTTCGCAGTGTACATGCTGCCATTGGAAGACATTATTAGGCAGTACAGGTTGAGTTTTCACTGCTATGCAGATGATACTCAACTGTACATATCCTTTGTGCCTGAACAAAATGATCTGGTTTTGGTCTTTAACAACTGCCTCTCTCAGATTCAGGACTGGATGAGTGCCAACTGGCTTAAGCTGAATTCGGATATGACTGAGGTTTTGGTTGTGGACCCAGGTCATTGGGTAGAGAGGTTACTGACTGGACAGCCATCCAAGCTTTGACTGGGAGGCAACCAGCTAATACCTCTGATCGGGTGCAGAATCTGGGCGTTATGCTTGATAGCAAGCTGACACTTAAGTGTCAGGTGTTGGCCGCTGTCAAGATTTCATTTTATCATCTGTGGAATATCACCTGGATAAAACACCCGGTCCTGCATGATGATCTTCTGACTTTGTGACCTCACACCTTGATTACTGCAGTGTCCTATACCTAGGGCTACCAGGGGTGAACCTTCGCCGCCTGCAGCTTGTGCAGAATGCAGCTGCCAGGTTGTTGACTGGCTTATCGAGATCTTGCCATGTCACACCTGTGCTTCTCGGCCTGCACTGCTGCCAGTGCGGTGGAGGATCATCTTCAAGGTCAGATTACTGATCTATAAGACCATACACAGACAGAGTCTGTGGTACCTGCAGTATCTCCTTTGGCCCTACTGCCCCCTTTGTCCTCTCCACTCCACTAACGAGTGATTGCTAGAGAGTCCCAGGATCTGTTTGACAACTGCGGGAGCTAGATCATTTGCCTTTGTAGCCCTGACCCTGTGGAATTCTCTACCATATTGGGTTAGAGAGTGCCCATCCACGGAGGCCTTTAAATCTGCCCTACAAACCTATTTATTTGAGTCAGGATTTTCTGATACTTAAAATTTTTAAAATATGTGAAGTTTTGATTTTTATGGTCCTGCTATTTTAGTATGTTTTTTAATATGTTTTTGTGAAATAGGTTTCTGTCGATCACTGCGTTTCTTTTGTTGTCACTGCAAGATGGCGGCCACGCTGGGCTAGTCACGATGTGCAGTAGCAGTAGTAGCAGCAGTGTTAGTCTAATTATTTTATTTATTTTGTTTCATCATGGTTTGTGATTTTATTTTTTCATCTGTTTTAGTTTTAGGTTTGTGATAGTTTAGTAAGGGAACTTAAGTGATTTAGTTAATTCAGGTAGCATTTTGGGTAGTTATGATAATTTCAACTTCAAGCTCATTTAAAAACTGTAAGAGCTCTAGTGATTGTTTAACTGAGCTCGAGTACATCCATAGGCAGATTTGGGTGGGGGGGGGCTAAGGGTGCTATAGCTCCCCCATCATGGAGCTCCTCTATTAGTAACGCACTGTGCTGCATTCTTTATCAGTACGCACTAATGCCTCCATGAAAGCTGCCTGAGCCACGCAGGTCTCATCTGTCCTCCAGCAGAGCTGGCCTCAGCTAGGTACAAACTGTGCCCCTGCACCTTGGGACCCATGCTCATCTGTCCTCCTGCAGAGCTGGCCCTAGCTAGGTGCAAACTGTGCCCCTGCACCTTGGGGGCCCATGCTCATCTGTCCTCCAGCAGAGCTGGCCTCAGCTAGGTACAAACTGTGCCCCTGCACCTTGGGGGCCCATGCTCATCTGTCCTCCAGCAGAGCTGGCCCTAGCTAGGTGCAAACTGTGCCCCTGCACCTTGGGGGCCCATGCTCATCTGTCCTCCAGCAGAGCTGGCCCTAGCTAGGTGCAAACTGTGCCCCTGCACCTTGGGGGCCCATGCTCATCTGTTCTCCAGCAGAGCTGGCCTCAGCTAGGTACAAACTGTGCCCCTGCACCTTGGGGGCCCATGCTCATCTGTCCTCCTGCAGAGCTGGCCCTAGCTAGGTGCAAACTGTGACCCTGCACCTTGAGGGCCCATGCTTTTTTCTTGAGGAAAAAAAATAATATAAAACATTTAAAAATGCCTAAATGTTGTTAGAGATGAAAATGTTTGCCAACAAATGAAAGTGGAAGACAACTGGCTCTGTTTCTGTTACAAAAGGTTGGGGCAGCTTTGCTGCAGTGGAAAAGATTAGATTAAATGAGTGCTAATGGTGTTAATGGCCATACTTTACACCTCCCAGGTTGACTACTTTCACAAATAAAGAGCTATATTGACAAGAGAACTTGTTTGTAATCTGGACATGTAGGTGAAACAATGAATGATATGGCAAAATATGTTTCAAAAGTATATGAGCACTCAAAATGGCTGAAAACCCTGACCAGCACAGGGCAAAACCGGATTTCCTGATAGGGACTCTGAAAATCTGATCACTAGGTAAAAAGACTGACAGGTGGCAACCTTACTGGTGTCCCATGATAATCCTCTCTATTCTCTCTCACACCTCCAGAAAAGTAAAGTTGTTTAACTTGTTTGCAAATCAGAGTATCTGAAGTGTAAGTGTCCAGTGATGATGTCCCTGTCCTTACAGAAATGAATACGGTACTAGTACCGTACTTACTTAAGTTCTTGCTCCAGGTTCAGTCAGATTCATTTCCAATAGTGAAGTCAAATAATTCAATGCAGTCAATGGCACTAATTCAAAGATGCTGGTTAAACTAGTAGACCTGGTACTGCTTTAGTAATTCAGGACAGGAGGGTTAGGTGTAAATGTTGGATGTGGGGGGCCCACAGGGAATGGAGTGGTGGGGCCCAGCAGGGGGCTGCACAGGGGCCCAGAATGGTTAAGGCCGGCCCTGTCCTCCAGTGTCCTGGTAGTGCAGTAAACAACCACACCCACCCGCATTACATACTTGACCCCCCCCCCCGAAAAGCTGGTCTCCAGCATGAATTTCTTACTAACGTTCATCCTGCGCCATGTGGTCCAGGCCCAGCACTGTGGCAGCAGTTGGTCTTGCCTTGGTGAGCCTGAGCATTCATTCTCTCCTTTTGCAGGCTTGGTGCAGCTCCTTTGTTCATGCACGGGGGGGAGGGGTTCGTGCATGGGGGGATACAGCTGCAGCAAAGCGGAGTGGACCTTAGCAATACAGATCTCAACCAGGCCACCTGGTGCTCACTGCTCCTGATTTGCTGTTGCATCCAGTAGTGGATGTGGCTAGCAAGGGGCACCTTCTTTAAATGTCTGGGCTGCTGAAACAAGAGTGAGCTGTAATTCATTAACTCAGAAGATGAATGTTGGAGCAAGAGAGGAGTGAGTGTACTACTGAGGAGGAGGAGACAGAGAAAGAGAGTGGAGCCCACAAGTGAAAAGCAAAGCCCGAGGTTTCAGGCAGCAGCAGTCCAGTAACACGGGGTCGGTGTGGCCTTGGTAAATCAGCACAAGGAGTCATCTTCTGATAGCTGAAGCAAGCTGTAGCTGAGAGCTCTGCTCATTAGGAGTCATGGGGTCAGTGAGTGCTGTCTAGAGAGAGAAAGTTTGGCGTCCAGGTGACCGGAGACAGTACTAAACTAGAGGCACATAGACTTCTGCCTGCTGAAAATGGATCAAGTCTTCATTTAATGGCATTTATTTACTTTAGGGGACACTCTGGGGATGCGAGTGCACCGAGTGAGAAATACGACTGCAAGCGCATTGCAGTCAATGGTACGTCACTGTTTCTGCTATTAAAGTACTTTAGTTGTTATTTACCACTGTGATTGTTGTTATTTCTTAGAATTTTAATTCTGTTTGGACTTCTACTTATATTTCTGTTCATCGCTGAGGACCCGGGGGTGTGTGGGGGGCAGAGCGCCCCCACAGAACAAAGATTTCTATTCCGCTGCGATTGTTATTTCTTAGAATTTTAATTCTGTTTGGACTTCTACTTATATTTCTGTTCACCGCTGAGGACCCGGGGGGCGTGGGGGATGGAGTGCCTTCGCAGAACAAAGATTTCTATTTGTTTACCACTCGATCACTGTCCCACTTTGTGTTTTACAGACTAATCTTGTTAGTGCCACTAATTTTGTAATCACTCGCTTAGGCGAAACTGTCCCACTTTATATTTTAGCCGTATGCTTTCTACGGACTGAACATCAGAATGAGTGTGGCATGGAAGACAGTAATAAAAAAAATGTTACACCCCTTTAAACTGCATTTTTGGCTTTTACTTACTTTAGAGGACAGTCTGGGGCATATATTTACTGGACATGGAAAAATCGGATTTGTAACGCTCAGACTGATTGCAAGACATGTGTGAAGGGGCAGAGAGTACTGACGTCGGTGGGAGGACATATTACCATAATCCGCTGAATTCTGAAACAGGGGCACTATGTGTCCCCTAATCTTAATAATCACCCATTTAATCAGGTACTTCTTGCTTTAAAAAGGAAAGGGGAAATTGTTTAACCAGGAAAGGCACACTAAACTGAAGCTTGTTTCCAGGTGCAACCTGGGAGCACAAGGAAGTTAAGTGACTTGCTCAGGATCACACAGTATGCAAGTGGGGGCTGTGGGATTCAAACCCAGGTGTGTAATAAATGTAGTACTAGTGTTATTAATTTCTAGTATGCGGAACTTAAATTCATGACTTTAAAATTGTTTAAGATCACTGCTAGTTTTGTCCTATATGGCAGACTGATTTTGGTATGGATTTGCGGGAGAGGGAGTTGGAGAGTAGTGCCCCCCTGTAGCATGCTAGGAATGGTACAAAACTAATGCTGGGGCAGGTCTGGTCTCAGCGACAGCATGAACCAGGAGAGGCAGAAACTGGTACATGAGACCTTTGAACCGAGGTAAAAACTTCAGCAGGTACTATATGTCTAATCTGTGTGGTTTTTACAGTCGTGGTTGTACAGTGTGAATGAGCACAGAGGGAATTAATAGACATGGGGACTTTGAAGGTGTTCTGCTGTATGTTATGGCACGTGCAGGAGTTTCTGCATGCTTGGAGAGCAAAATTGGCAACAGAAGTCATAAGACCTTATTTGGCTCATTGGCACAGTCAGTTATAAAACTGGAAAAAAAAGTGATAGAATTAAATATTTAGCTTATGTAGTTCCATGTGTTGAATGGGGGGCCAAGTTGTGATGTACCCAAGCAAGTGCTGTTGCTAATAAAAAAAAAGCATTTTTATATTTGTTTAAAAACTGTTTTTCTGTCTGCTTACTGACCTCTTGGGCCTATCATAAAAATGAGATGCCTCATACCATGGGATTATCCCAGTAAAGGACATTTTAAAACAATAAAAAATATTTTATTTATTTAAAAATGTATTTTCTTTGGAATTAATTGTTCTATAGAATAAAATATGTTTTGCAAAAATAGCAAGCAAACTTGAAATGATATTCTCAGAAACTAGATATCAAAGTGGTTTTGTTCCCATATTTCTACAGTTATTGTATTTTTTTTCACTGAAATAAGGTTGGGGGATACGTTAATCTGTACTGCAGGACAAACTGGGATGAGTTGGCTTTATGGTAATGTCACAACGTGCTTGAGTGAGTGACATTTGTGAACTTGTTTACTTGGATTATTATTTAATTTGTCTGCAATTTGTCTTTATCACCAAGTCTCTTTCAACTTTTCTCATTGTTATGTGTTTCAGATGTGCTGCTGCCCAGCTGCAGTCTTTTGGTATTTTGTGTTTCTTTTTGGGGTGGGAGGGTATTTTGGGCAACACACTGTCATGTGGACTGTATGGACTCTGGGGATGGTGCTAGGGTGCAACCAAAGCATGAGGAGGGAGGAAATGAGTAGAAACTGCATTAGAAATACCCTCCAAAATGCACCAGCATGCACCAAAATGTTAAAAAATTTCTGGGGCCTAGGCGGACCACCAGACCCCCTGCCTATTATTTTTATTTTTTATGTGACTTGAGCTCCCCCATCTATAGGACTCCTGGATCTTCCCCAGACATCTTATATTCTGGTGCTTTACCTGCTCAGTTCCTGTGCTCCCTGTTGGATTTAGAGTGAATCTGAATTATTGGACTTGTTTTGCGTACTTCCACTGTGTGAGAAACAG
Source organism: Neoceratodus forsteri (assembly GCA_016271365.2). Taxonomy (NCBI): domain Eukaryota; kingdom Metazoa; phylum Chordata; order Ceratodontiformes; family Ceratodontidae; genus Neoceratodus; species Neoceratodus forsteri. The sequence continues at coordinate 1,193,604,064 of CM057453.1, forward strand.
TGTGTTAGACTATAATTTGCTGATTCCCTTCCCCCATTCTGTGAGAGAGAGGGGTGGATCGAAGTGTAGTGTGTGGAGTTTCTGTTTTTGTTTCTGTTTCTGTCCGCCACTCTGTCAGAGAGAGTGGAGGATTGAATTAAATTAGATTATTAATATTGTGGGGGGTCATTATATGTTTTTAAGTAAGGTGATAAGCTGGTGAAAAGTTTAGCGGGGAGCAGGAAGGGTATTGAGTAATTGGGGTGGTGAGTGGAAAGATTGGGTTATGAGTGTGTTTGAAAAATGTGCTGGGGCATTAGGGATATGGTCAGGCTGTACTCCCCCTCAAGACTAAAGGATCTTCATCCTTTTGAACATTCTCCATTCTCCGTGAAAGTGTATAATAGATGTCGAGTCTTCAGCATCTTGAGACAAGGCTGCAGAAGGAGTCGGAGATCCTGAAACTCTTGGGGGGGATGGGAAAGGAGTGGGCAGATAGAGCAAGTGAGAACCAGAAGATGTCCTGGGGTGAAATGGGCACAGGAACGAGGTTATCCTTGCCTTGTGCTTATACCCAAGGGCTCTGACTTGGCCAGGCAGGAAGTGGGGCCATCTTTGGATTCCCTTCCCTTTTGGGTGGTGCTAAACAATGCCAGGTCGATTAGGAATAAGACCGCAGTGGTTGCGGATCTTGTTGCTTCTGTTGACCTGGCTTGCATCACCGAGACCTGGCTGGATGGAAGTGTGGGCCCTATTATGGAGTCTGCAGTTCTGGCTGGGTTCTCAGTGATTCACCGCCTGAGAGTGGACCGTAGTGGTGGGGGGGGCTGTCTGTTTTAGACAGGAATTGGATCTCAGGGAGATGCCAGTTGGAGACACCAACTCCTTTGAGTGCACAGTGGGTGCAGGTGCAGGCTATAGGACCTTTCTCATCTACCGTCCACCAGGTGATGGGAGGGAGTTCCTGAAGGACGTTGCGGACTTTATTGCTGAGATGGTGTTGGAGTCCCACAGATGGTTAATCCTGGGGGACTTCAATGCCTGAGTCGACAACAAACTCTCACCATTTAGACAAAACCTCCTCCAATTGATGGATTCATTGGGCCTGACATGGGTTATTACCTCTGCAACCCACAAAGGGAGGCACACATTGTACTTGGTGTTCCATCTGGGGATGGAGCTCTCCAATGTGGAGGTGGAGCCTATCGATTGGTCTGACCATCACGCCCTGAGATTCAGTTTTGCAGCCCCCCGAGTTAGGCCTACCCCTAAGGAGTTAGTACAGTTCTGTCCTTCGAGAGGAGTTACCTCAGAGGGCCTAATGATGGAGCTGGACTTCTTGGGATTTCCAATGGATAGCACTGACCCAGAGCCCCTAGTGTTTGGCCTATAATATGGCTGTCATGGGGGCCTTGGATGTCATTGATCCAACACATGTTCACCCTCTTACTCTTCACCCAGGGGCCCCCTGATGGGAGATATGTGAGCTGAAGAGACTAGGGCGTAGATTGGAAAGGCGCTAGCGGAAAACTCACCTGGAGGTGGATAAACTTAGATTGGTGGATCATTATAAGATCTACCAATTAGCAATTTCCCATAAGAAGGCAGAGTTCCTGTACAGGAAAATTGCTACAGTGAAGAATAGGCCAGCCCAGCTCTTCCAGACTGTGGACAGACTGTGCAATCCAGTCTGTCTCCAAGCCGGTCGGGCATTGTCACAAGCACAGTGTGAGGAGTTTGCACAGTTTTTTGCTGATAAGATGTCTACCATCAGGGATGGGCTTAGCCAGCACTTTCCCATTGGAGTGTGCACTGGTCAATCAGGTGGTAATAATGCCCAGTTGACTTGGTTCACCTTTAGCCAGCCGGCAGTCATGGATATAGTGAGGATTGTCCAGACTTTGTGGCCAACCTACTGTAGTTTGGATTTGGGCCCTACACACCTACTAGTGGGGTGTGTAGAGGTCATCGGGCCCAGTCCTTGCTGGGATAGTCGCATTTCATTGGAGAGAGGGATCTTTCCAGATCTGTTAAAGGAGGTGGTAGTACGCCCCCTTTTGAAAAAGCCCTCCCTTGATCCCGACTGCCCAGCTAACTACAGACCAGTCTCAAACTTACCCTTTGTAGGGAAAGTTATTGAGAAGGTGGTCACCTTGCAGCTGGAGGAACATTTAATCAGACACAATATCTATGACCCACTCCAGTCTGGCTTCAGGAAACAGCATAGCACCGAGACGGCCCTGGTGCGCGTACTAACAGATCTCCTGATGACAAAAGATCAGAGAGCCTGTTCCATCTTGGTTCTCCTAGATCTCTCAGCAGCATATGACACCGTGGATCATGAGGTGATGCTCCAGCACCTGTGGCTTTTCTGTGGACTGAGGGGTGCAGTCCTCAGTTGGTTTTGATCTTTCCTTGAGGGCAGATCACAGAGAGTGCTGTCGGGCATTCACTCCTCGGACCCTCACTGGCTACCCTGTGGGGTTCCACAGGGCTTGGTGTTGTTCCCCATGTTATTCGCAGTGTATATGCTTCCATTAGGGGGACATTATAAGACAGTATGGGCTGAGTTTTCATTGCTATGCTGATGACTCTCAGCTCTACATGTCTTTTGTACCTGAACAGGAGCCTGATTCAATCAGGGTGTTTAACAACTGCCTGCTGGAGATACAGAACTGAATGCGTACCAGCTGGCTTCAGCTGAATTCGAGTAAAACAAAGGTATTGGTGGTGGACCCTGGTTTTAGGACGACAGGGGCATGGGTGGGGAAACCCTCCGGTTTATACCTTGGGGGGACCCCACTTATGGCCTCAGGCCAGGTGCATAACCTGGGCATGGTATTTCATGAGGGCCTGACCCTGAGGGCTCAGGTGTCAGCTGTAGTGAAATCCTCCTTTTTTCATCTAAGGAATATAGCCCGGGTGAAACAATTGATCCCGCTCGAAGATCTTCGTATCTTGGTCTATGCCTTTGTCACCAGTTGTTTTGATTACTGCAATGCCCTTTATCTAGGGGTACCGGGGGGTGGATATCCGCCACTTGCAGCTAGTGCAGAACGCGATAGCCAGGTTGTTGACTGAAATCTCTAGGTCCAGTCATATAACACCTGTGCTGCGTGAACTGCACTGGCTGCCTATACAGTGGTGGATCATCTTCAAGGTTGCATTGCTGACCTACAAGGCCTAGCACGAGTTGGGACCTCACTACCTGAAAGAACTACTGTCTTACTACTGTCCCTCCCACTCACTCTGATCCTCTGATGAGGGATTGCTAGAGATTCCCAGGGTATCCCTGAAAACATCTAAAGGAAGATCTTTTGCCTTTATGGCACCTTCCCTGTGGAATTCTCTACCCTGACAGATACGAGATAGACTGATCGTGGAAGGATTTAAAAAATCATTAAAAACATATTTATTTAGCCAAGCAGTTTTAAAGTCTTATTGAGTGATTGCTGTTGAATTGTTATTAATTTATCAATTTGAATCTGTTATTGTGCTGTATTGTAAAGGCACCCTGAGCTCTGGAAGGGTGCCTTATATAAATACATTTTACTACTACTACTACTTACTACAACACTATGATCTTTTGAAATAGTGTTTCATAAATAAAGTATGATTAATTGATTGATAAATATGCCCCAGACCTCTATCCCAGTAGCTGCACAGTATGCTACAAGTCCCCCTCCTGGCAGGTGGACAGGGCATCTAGATAAAGTCTCTGCAATTTTAGGCAAAAAGAGGCATCAGGGCAGCCTAGCACCCTTCTTTTCTATGCTTCGCTCTTCCTACTGAGGCTAACCCCTCAAGGCCAACACCAGACTGTCAGCTTTTAATAGGGCTCCCATTTGTGAATAGCCTCTACTGCCTACAGTCAGGAGGAAGACTTTGTTACATGCACACCACTGTGTGATTTGTTAAAGCAAGGGTTTTGAAAACATTAATAGCCCTGTACGTTCAGCCTTGTAGTGCTTCCAAAATCATTCAGATATATCAATGTGCATGTCAGAAAGTAGTTAACATGACATTTAGGTGCAAAAAGTTGAGCACCCCGCTTGCTGTGCCTTTGAATATGGCACTGAGAATGCTGTTAATCGTCAGTTGGAAAAAGAATAGTCAATGTGGTACTAAACCTGTTAGCGCAGCTGTTTTTTTTTAAACTTATTTTTTATTATTTTTGAAAAAAATTGCATACACAATACTCTAGAGTACATAGTCAAACATCAGCTAATAAGGAGACTTATGTTAGAATACTACATACAGTCCTCCCAGGTTACACATGAAGGGAAAATAGTTCAGCATAATACAGACATTATTTTCCCCTGTGGAGAAGCCATGGTATATAGTATTTCCTAGAAGAGATCAAAAAATGAGGCTAGTAAAAATGCTATTACAACATTCTAAAGTCAATATTTTTTAATTTGTTCTTAACAAAAAGGGATCTTTGCACAAGGAGATAGCACTGTCTATAATGCGTAACATTTTAACATAGTTAAAAACAAAGTAATAACAGCAGAGAACTACAAGTGAGAATAATTAATAATAGTAGCTGTAAATCCCAAGGCCCGGATATTCAAACTGTGCCAAGCTGTGGCACAAGCCTGGGCGGAGCTCAACTTTGTGCGCAGGGGCGTGGCCTGGGCGATATTCAACGGAGCTGCGCAATGGCGCAGCAGCTTTGAATATCTCACCCTGGTCACCCCCACTGTGCATGGCGCAGTGACACTGCGCCAGCCCAAGTGGCCAGAGTGGAGCATGGAGATGCGCAAGTGCCATTGTGCCACGCACAGCACCTGTGATATTCAAACGTGGACATGCAAATGGGGCCATAATTTATGCAAGGCACACAGGGGGCCATTTGCATCTCATTATAGCCCCATTTGCATGCCATTAGCATGCAGGTGCGCCGATCCCCAACGACTTGCACCATGCGCCCTACCAGGAATCAACCATCGGGGACCGACGCCCCCTGCAGCCCAATCATGGGCATTCCTGTAATATAAAAGAAAAAACGTCCAATATCCCTGGTGGTCCAGTGGACCTCTATGTTCCCGATCTTGGGCATCAGTACAGTCCCCCCCCAAGTCCAATATCCCTGGTGGTCCAGTGGACCGCACTGAGCCAGATCGCAGGCATCTGTAAGCAACCCCCCCCCCCAAGTCCAATATCCCTGATGGTCCAGTGGACTGATCCTGCCCGATCGCGGGCATCAGTACTTCATTAAATACCCCCACTACCATGGTGATCTAGTGTACCCCCACCCCACCCACCCACTGAACCCCACCGCCCGCTCCTCCCTGTCAGCCAGCAGGCGGCGGCATCCAACCTGCCTGTCGTCCCACCGCCGACTGACAGCTCGGTAGGCTGAATGCCCATTGGTTCACAGCATGAGCCAATGGGCATGCAGCTCATTCCATCTACTCCAGTCCAGATATGTGAATGAATTCATTCATATATCTGGACTGAGTATACGGTAGGCTGCACGCCCATTGGCTCATGCTGTGAACCAATGGGCATGCAGCCCTACCTGCTGTCAGTCAGCGGGTGGCAGGGCGCAGGTGGTGGGATGCTGCCACCCGCTGGCTGACGGAGGGGGGGAGCGGAGCGGTGGGGCTCAGTGGCCAGGTGGGGTGGGGGGTACACTAGACCACCAGGGTAGTGGGGGTATTTGATGAGGTACTGATGCCCACGATCGGGCAGTGATCGGTCCACTGGACCATCAGGGATATTGGACTTGGGGGGCTCGCGTACAGATGCCCGCTATCGTGCTCAGTGCTGTCCACTGGACCACTAGGGATATTGGACTTGGGGGGGTTCGATTACAGATGCCCGCCTTGGGGCATGGGGGGGCGCCGCCAGGTGTGGCAGGAACTCAGATGGCCACCCACAGGTGGCAGCTGCTGTGTTGTGCCCGGCAATGCGGCAGCTCACCGGTGGGTGGCCATCACTTGTTCCTTTTTTTCCTGGCGTAACTTTGTACAGGTGCAGGTAGGGGTTGTGCATGCATGACTCTGCACATCCCGGGCTGAATATCGGGCTGTGCAGGTTATGCGTGGGCACGCCCCCCCCACCTGTGCCTGCATTCATTTCTGATGTGCTCCGGCGCATCGGGATTTGTGCAGCGCACTTTTCCCTTTTAAATATCGCACTGGCACATCAGTGGGTTGTGCATGGTGCAACACTGTTGCACCATGCGCAACCCTTTTGAATATCTGGGCCCAAGTGTACATCTAGGTATATGAGGTACCTATATTTCAAAAATATTGTATCTAACTGATGTCTTGAATTGTTCTTCCTCTTCCTCAAACTCAGACACAGGCAGGAAGAGAATGAAATGCAAGCACACCACAGTGGCAGTTTTAACTGTAAAATATATTACACCGTAAGTCATTAAGAACACATGGAAGGGTAAGCAACAATGCTTATTTGTCTAAATGAATGCTTGTTTGAAGAGTGCCTCTATGGCCCAGTACAAGCCCCCCTCCCACATAATTAAAGCAGCATCTTACAATCTGTATCAATCATCTTTCTCATTTTAATCTTCCTCCCACCAAGAAAAGTCTACTTTAATCTTCCCCAGTACATTGTTTGCACATTTCAGATGATTGAAGAGCAATGTTTTGCTAGCATACTGGATTTGGGGTACCACTGGAAATGGTAAAGTGTAATTCCTAATTCCTGGAATTCAACATGAATGGCATTGAACATTTTGCACTTTTCTCTAGTGGCAAAGCTGAGATTGGGGTGTAAGTGCAATTTCTTTCCCATCTCGAGCACAATGGCAAAAGCCTTTCACACAGCTGTTAGGGCCCTGTCTTGATCTTCCACATTGCCCAGTACTGTCACAGTATTTAACTGTTCCTGCTGGCACCTTGGAGTTATGCAATAAGTTCAAGCCACTTTAACTGGAGGTTCCAAATTAAACAGGGTATCCAATAAGTACAACTCATGCACGTATTGTGCTAGCCCCTCTGTGCCGCATTTGTCCAGCACTCCCAATATGAAAAGATTTCCATCCCTCACTGCATTCTCCAAATGTTCCAGTCTATACTGGACCAATTTGTTTTCCTGAATTGTTCAGTAGTAAAGGACAGGACTCTCTGGCTGCACTGCCTGCCTCCTCCGCGACAGTATCAGTGGCATCCATTTGACGTTCCAGTGTGGTGAAATGACTGTCAGTGTTGTCCACCCTTATGTTCATGGTTACAATCCTTCTATCTAGATCTTGAATCACATTAAGCAACATTTTTTTAGTGTTAGTTCTCCCTACAGTGAAACCAACAAACTGTGTTGAAGTAGCAACACTCTCTCTCTGTCAGTCCTCCACACACACCCTTGGACTTACTGGCTTTTCTACATGCAGCCCTGGCTTGGCAACCCGGAAATGATACTTATTCCACTAAGCACAGATAGACAAATCAGCTATACAAACATTCTTTATCATAAAGGGGATGGTCTGACTTCTGGCAAAATTAATAACTTTTAAGGCAAATAAAATAAGAATTCTGTTTTTGTAAGGATTGTTGTGCTGGAGTTCCAAGTACACACATCTTACTGGCTCCACTCATCTTCAGCCCCAGCATGGCTCTGCTTGATTAGTAGTAGTAAAATGTTTCTTTTTCAACAGGAATTACACCATTAGGGCTATAAGACCTATTTACAAGGTGGTCCTGCATGATTGCATAAGTTACATGTTACATTATATCTGATATTGTGACAATGTTGTTATATTGTTGTTTCTAGTCTATTGTAGCCAGGTTTTTAGAAATAAGGTATTCCTTGTAAATGAGCATAAGCTCAGTGGGAATTATTACCTTGTTCATATTTTCATGAATAAATTATTATGGTAGCATGTGATAACAGCGAGTATAGAACAGCGATACAATATGGGCAAAGCAACAATAACGAATGCCATTATAGCGAGTTATGTGAAACAGCGAGTGGCACAATATGGCTACAACATACATTAGCGACTGCACATTTGAGCGATTGGAGTTGGCTGATACTCCACACCACTCATTGATGGTAGGAGTAAGAATCCTAGAGATAGGGCGGTCAGGGGCCCACATCATATACAATTCAGAACAGCTGGCTGGACTGGTATAAATGTTGCTGTGTGTTTTGGCTTCCCATCCTTGTCTGAAGATGGTGGTAATTTTAAGCTGTAAGTGTGAGCTGCTGTAGCTATTATGTGCTGTGCTATTAAGTGCATGTGCTGTTGTTGTCATCACTATTTCTGATTCGCTGTTCTGACGCTTGCTCATTTTAATGTGCTATTATTATATAGAACCAAATATTACTACTACTACTAAAAGCTGGTGTTTGACAGTTACATATACATAACAAGACACTAAACATAAGAGACTAATTACATTAGTACAGTACATCAAATATACATAGCATTTACCATTCACTCAGGACAATCTAGGCACAGGACAAAGCATTCATTAAAAACAATTGCCTCCATTTGCTAATTCATGCTTCATTGCAGTGCTAAAGGTACTTGGAGACATGCAAAGCATTGCTGGCAGTTTTAAGATTTTGACCACATAATTCCAAGTGGTTGATACAGTATAAGCATTTGCCATTTCACCATACAGTGTCTTTGCTGTTTGAAAATCTCTCACCTGTTTATCCGAAGTGTGGCCATTTCTAATGCGTTTATTTACAAGATATTGTAGACTATTTTGTCTCAATAACCTGTACACCTGATTCACCCACACTAGTGCTCACCTTTTTTCTACAGGAAGCCAGTCCATATCATTATACAGCCTAAGCCAGATTTTGCTAGTTTACATATGCTGTGGATTTCAACAGACCAAAAAGGCACAAACAAATAAAGAAAAAAAACAAAACTTAAAAAAGTATTCACTGCACATAGCGGCAGCCAGATGCCTCTGTAAAGTTAACTCTTAATTAAAGGTGCAGCAAGCTATTTCATTTTAAAGAAACATGTCTGTTTCTGCTCACAAAAATAAGAAGCTGATTGAGTAGCTAGAAGAGCACGTAGGTTTCCCTTCATCAAGAACGTGTAGGTCTCCCTTTATCAAAGTTAAATGATCAACAACACAGCAGTAAAAAGAGCAGATTGCTATGGTGATGAAACCTAAAACATTCCAATCAATCAATCAAACTTTATTTAACCAGGCAGTTCATCGTTGAGCGAGCTCATTTGCAAGATGGTCCTGGACACACAGAACAAATTCCAAATACAGTTTATGACAGCATATCAAAACATATCTTGTAAGAGAATAATATAAATAAAAATAACATTACCGGGTAGGTGATATTGGGAACACCTCTCAGATAGCAAAGGTTGTGTACATATATAATTACTTTATAACAGAGTATTTGGGGACAGTAGGTGAGCAAGGCATGAGAGGGTGGCGGTGCCACATAGGATATAGCGAGAAGGGGAAAAAAAACACGTGGGGGGAGGGGTAGCAATGGTACATTAGAATCCCCCGGGGGGTTGCCACAGTAAGGGAAGCAGGGAAGGTGCTACGAGAGGTATAGTTGCTCTAGGGGCTATCAGTCTACAGGGGGAATAGGTAGGCCAGGAGAATCCATGAGCTAAGGATATGTTCAAAATGTGTATCAAAGATTACCTGAAACAGTCGCATGCAGTTTTCAGGCATCTAAGGAGCAGTTGATTGAATACATGAGGGCTGGGCAGGCGGGAGAGTTTAAGAACTTTTTGTGAACTATTTCAGAGTGATGGTAGGAAGGAGCTGGTGGCAGCTGTGCCAAGACGGGTCCTTGATCGTGGCACCTTGAGTAGGACAAGGGAGGAATTCTGCAAGACATATATGCCTGTTGACCGTTCGAACAGATTACAGATGTAAGGTGGGAGTTTGTTGGAGAGCAACCTGAAGATCCATGTAAGGGCATTTATTTGCCTCCTCAGAAAGAGGGGTGGCCAACCAATAGTCTGGTACAACAGGCAATGATGGGTCCGAAGTGGCATATCAAGTATAAATCTTAAGGCTCGGTGGTAGAGTATATCAAGTTTCTGAAGTGCATGCTGGGGGCAGTGGCTGTATAGAAAATCTGTGTAATCAAGCAGGGGTAGGAAGGTTGTTTGAACCAGCAACTTCCTGGCTTCAAGAGTGAGAAGATGTCTTATGCAGAAGAATACGCCGAGGCGCCGTCTTAGTTTTTTTGTTAACTCACGCAGATGCTTGATGAAACTGAGTTTGTTATCCAACCAGACTCCCAGATATTTGAAATTATCCACTATTTCCAATGGTTCACCATGGAGGGTGGTGATCTGGGGGAGGCCAGAATCCCCAAATTGTGGGAGAGGTGCAGGGAGAAAATTATGGCTTTTGTTTTTTTTTTCATTGAGCAAGAGCTTATGGTTCAACAAATTATATTGGAGGGTGATAAAGTATTTCTGTAGCTCCTCATGAGCAATATCTAAGGAGGGGTTGGTTGTGTAAAGGACTGTGTCATCTGCAGAAAGGTGAACATTTCCTGAAAGGATGCCAGAGTCAATGTGGTTAATGTAGAATGCGAAAAGGATGGGCCCCAGGATAGAACCTTGTGGCATGCCTCGGGGCAGAACTTTAAGTTGGGACTATTCCCCTTGTGTTTTAATTTGTTGTCTTCTATTTGTAAGGTAACAATGGAACCATTTTAATGCTATAGGGGTTAGGCCAATGTTACCCAGGGAATCAAGCAGGATGGAGTGATCAACCATGTCAAATGCTTTACTGAGATCAAGGAAGAGAGCATAGATATGCTGTTTACTATCCAGGGCTTTTAACCAATCATTAAACACTTTGGCTAAGCCGACATGGTGCTATGCTTCGGTCTGAACCCCGATTGGGCTGGGTTGAGGACGTTTTCACAAACCAAGTGCTCTCTCAGTTGTGAATTGATGATTTTTTCTAATAACTTGGACAGCACAGGAAGAATCGAGATTGGCCTGTAATTGTTCAAGTCTGTGGGATCTCCTGACTTGAACAAGGAGACAATATGCGCAACTTTCCACCTGAGTGGTAGCTCCCCTTGCATAAGCGAGCTATTAAATAGATGAGTGATTGGAGCTGTTAGATAGAATCCTGCTTTTAGAAAGAAAGGTTCTAGCAAATCAGCACCAGCACACTTTTTGGTATCCAAGGAGAGGAGAAGGTCCTCCACCTGCTTAAAGGACACTGGCTGGAAATTGAAAGGAGGGCAACTGGTACCGGGGACAGGGGTAGGGCTAGTACCTATGCTAGCAGCTCTTGGGGAATGTAGCTTGCTAACAAGAGAGACATCAAAAGCAAGGCCAGTGGTTGCAAAATGGTTATTGAGTTGATCAAGGATCTCAGACCTATATGTATAGGAATTATTGTTGGCAACAATTTTGGCTGGGATTGGGTTGGGGGGGAATGTCCTTCGACTTCTTTCAGTATTTGCCAGAACTTGGCAGAGCAATTTTTGTTTTTCTCAAGGGCAGACTGAAAGAACTGTACTTTTTCAGCCCTGACCAGTTTTGTGCAGGCATTCCTGGCTACCCGAAAGGCGAGCCAATCTGCAACAGACTGTGACTTCCTTGCCCTTTTCCATAGGGTGTCTCTAGACTGCAGCGCCCTTTTTAGGGATGGGCTGAACCAGTCAGGTGCCCGTTTTATGGATCTCACCTTTCTTAGGGGACATGTTTGTTTATTAATTTTGTTAGCAGATACTGCAAGATGCAGAAGGCTTCGGTCACAGAGGGTGCAAGATAGAACTCCTACCACATGATATTCCCAAGATCTGTCAGGAAGGCAGGGAGGCTGAATTGTTTTAGGCTGCACTTTAATTTGAAAGTAGAAGTAGAAGGGAGGTGCGGGGGAGCACCTGACACAGGCGATGGCAAAGTGATCACTCAGATCATTATGGAAGACCCCTGCGTTGGAGATGTTATGTGTCTTATTTATGAGCATAAGGTCCAATAAGGAACTATGATCAGGATTTATTTTATTAGGTCGGGCGACCTCAGGGGTGATCTGAGTTAACCCATGCTCATCACAGAAGTCCTTAAGCCTACTGGCGCAGTCATCATTCCAACTGATATTAAGATCCCCCATAATGATGCATTCAATATTTGCATTGTCCAGGAGGGAATGAAGACATGGCAGCAGACTCAGACCAGCAGCAGGTGGCCTATAGCATACCGCTACCAATAGGGCCACTCCAGGCGATAATGTTAGCTTGAGGGCAAGACACTCAAATTCTTTAGTCACTGATGTGCGGACTATGTTGGTAGTTAGGAATTTGTCCTTAACATATATGGCAACACCACCGCCTCTGGTTGACCTATCACACCTATGTAGATTGTAGCCAGGGATGTTGATTGTTTTGTCAGATATGTGGCTTTTAAGCCATGTCTCTGAGAACATTGCTACATCAGGCATAGAGTGTAACACCCAGGCCTGGACCTAGTCAAGTTTGTTGACTAGACTGCATACATTCACATGCAGGAAGCTTAACCCCTTTAGCTGTGAGAGGTCCCTTGGAGCAGCTAGCAGACGGGGTTGGGGGGCAGGTTTAATTCCACACTGCCCGCACAGAGTAACATCAGGATTAGCAGTTTCCTGAGCCATTTTACAAGGAACCTCAAGAATGCTTTATTGGGGGTCACGTGACGCACATGGAGGAGTAGCTGCAGCTCTTCGGGTCTCCCTCTCCTTACGACCAAACCTGCACCTAAATAGCAATCCTGCTGGGTTTTTTTTCTTTGCTTTGATTCACTTAAAGGCTGGTGATTGTACCTAGCTGGAATTTCGCCTGACTTACAACGTGCAATGCAAGTATCAGAGTTGGAACTAGAGGTCAAGCGGCTGCTGGAGCTCATTTACCATCGATCATGTGAGGAAGAAATCACTCAACTAAAATTTACAGCGATCTAGCAACTATTAAGGAAGCCCTCTTTAAACTAATTGATGAGGTAGCAGCAGAAATTAAGCCAAGCGTTGACTCAGTTAGCCCACGTCGGGTAGCGGATACTGAAGCCAAATTTCGTCTATTGAAAGATCAATGGATAAAGTGGGCCTGCCATTATCGACTGCAAAAGGAGCATCGGAAGCTTGAAGACCGCCTTTGACGACTTAGAAGGAGAAATAGACGAAACAACTTGGTATTATTGGGTCTCCCAAGGAGAAGAGGGACCTAACACAATTTTGTTTTTGCAGAAGCTCTTAAAGAAATCAGCTGGGCCTCGCCTAATGGGCCTGAATATATCATCGAGAGGGCCACCAGCCCTCAGAGCTAAACCCTCCCTCAGATCCGCCAAGGCTGATAATCTTCAAGCTGCTTAATTATCTTGACCGTGAACATATTCTAAAGGAGATCAAGAAACTAACTGCCTTTCAATGGGAAGGCAAGAGACTGCGTTTAGTGCCAGATTTAACTTGGAAAATGAGACAGGCTCGAGCAAGCTTTCGGCCTATTACCTCCAAGCTATGGGCGGCGGGGATCCATCATCGCATGCTTTACCCAGCAAAATTAGAAGTTACAGTTAAGGAGGGATCTAAGCGCTTTAATTCTGCTGAGGAGGCTCTGGCATCATTAATGACCTTGCTACCTGACTTATTTGCCAAAAAAAGAAAACCCCTAGAACAGTTACTTATCGAGAGCTAACAGATGGAAAGACTAAGTGAAACAGTCCTTTATTAAAAGACATTGTATTGCCTTTATCTGAGCCTTATTATCAGTAGGCACATGTGGATGTTATATCTAGGGCTGTATATTTTTTTTTTGGGGTTCGTGGAACCAGCAGCATAATTGATAAAAGAACTTTTTTTCTTTCTTACTGGTGTTCTTTTAAAACGTTGTTAGGCCTCACGAGTGGCAGAGGAGGCACTATATATGAGACTGTCAGTTTATTTACCTGATTAATAATTTGTCTATACTTATAGCAACACTGGTAAGATGCCCCAGTGCATTCTAGGCTGCTAAAATTGTGATGTTACTTGGCTCTAGTTGTTATTGTTATTGGGACTAGTTTGTCTGATTAGCACACTTCTATTGTTGAAATAGTTTGCATAGTATATAGAAGCCATTTTTTGTTACCCTATTTTGCTATAGGAATGGGGCGTTATCGCAAGGTACGGCTTTGCCCCTTTACTAATCTTTTTATACCTGATTTATTGCTCATACCTCTACTGTTATTGGGTCTGGATAAACCTAATTATTTTAGGCATAGCCCTTATCCCGTTAGTTGGTGGGGGAGAGAAGTTGTTTTATGAGAGAGGCCATAGGTTTCGGCTATTTTATCATTTCACCACTCGTGATATGTTTTGGATCCTGGTGTACCAAGGGCTATGTCTTGTAGTACGAGGGGTATATAACCCATTTCTAATTACTTGTTATATGATATGTCCCTGTTGCTTTCTCTAAGTGGAATTCTATTTCCCAATCTATAATTTAAGGATTCCAATTTTTATAAATGGCTTTTTCGTACCCTATTTTAAGAAGTCAGATTTAGCAGGTTCATGTCCACAATTATGTTTGTTTCCTTTTATTGATGGGGGGGGGTGCACCCACCTGTATGGCGCACTCGTGAACCAGTGGTTGATGAGTTGGCTTCGGGCCAGGGGGATGGTTTTAGGTTAGTTATAGGAGGGGTATTTTCCTTGATGGGGGAATATGGGGTTACTTTATTAGTTTTGTTAGGGTATTAGTAAGGGGTGGGCAGCTATCCCAATTTTTTCCATAAGATCTCAGCAGTCAATGGCTAACAGACTGAATATCGCTCTTGGAATATTAAAGGGGAAGAGATAATTGTAAAATGTTTATTTTAAACCATTTGGCCCATTTAAAACCAGCAATAGTGTTTTGCAAGAAACTCATGTTCTCCCCGATCGGCTATCCCACTTTAGGAAAAGTGGGTGGGCCAGGTCTTTGACGTAGGTTCTCCTCGAATAGTGGGGGTGGCCATCCTGATAGCGTGGGAGGTTCCTTTATTCAGTCTGAGATAATTCCCACCCGCATGGTAGATATATTTTCGCTTTGGGCAGACCTGGTGGGATGAGTTTAGTGCTGGGATCAGTGTATGGCCCAACCTGAAACACCATCCTTTTTGTCCATTTGGGAATGGTTTTGGCCTTTAAAGATGTGCCAATAATCTTGGGAGGAGACTGAATTTAGTCCAGTCTAATCGGTTGGACCGATCCTGGTATAAAGGAACGCAATTTTCTCAGCTCAAAATGCATTGAGGGAGTTTGCATTATCATTAGGGTTGGTAGATCCTTGGAGAATATTTAACCTCACTGCCCGAGACTATACCTTTTCTCATCGGTACACAAAACATACTTGAGGATAGACTACTTTTGATCAGCCAGCAATGTTTATCCTGTGTAGTGGAGGCAACATCTTTGCCTCGAGTAATCTCTGATCACTCCCCTATAAAAATTTGTTGGTCCCCGTTATTAAATCCCTTAAGGTCTTATTCATGGTCCTTAAATAACAATATTTTGAAAGATACCCAGACTTTAACCCATTTTAGAATGTTTTTGGTTAACTCAATTGAAACTAACTGGGGCTCTATTAAAGCTGTAGATCAAGCATGGGCAGTGCTAAAGTCAGTATGGAGAGGAGAGTTGATACGAATAGCAACCATACGTAATGTGAAAAACAACCAACTTTTAACTAATTGTTTAAATGAAATTAAGGAGTTGGAAGCCATACATGAAAATCTAAGATCAGAAGATCAAGAGCAAAAATTAACTACACTAAGGGTATGGTACGCGGACAAATTGAGGGAGAAAGTTGTGAATTCAACCTCTAGAGTAAAGGCTCTATACTTGGGCCAAGGTAGCAAAGCTGGGAAATTGTTGGCCTGGCAACTAAAACAAAACACCTCGCTAAATGGGTGGCTGCCCTAAAACATCCAGAATCAGAACAGCTGGTCACAGACCCTGGGAAAATACTGGAGATCTTGTAGATTTCTACCAAAACTCTACTCGAGTCAACTGCTTCTTTGCAAGGTATGAATAAATGTGAGAGTTCCTAGCTAATATACCTTTTCCTCAAATATCAGAGTATGTTGGACAAAAGTTAATAGCTCCTTCTCGAGGAAGAAATAGGGAGAGCTATCGACTCGCTTCAAATAGATAAAGCACCGGCCCAGATGGGTTCACACCCCTTCTTTTAGCTGTTTAAACATAATGTAGTACCCCTATTGAACAAACTTTACCTTTTGATGCGAGCAAGGATTAAGGATAAAATGCTTTTGAAGCCAAGATTATTTTATTGCCTAAACCTGGCAAATCTCCAGAACTAGTGGTAATTTAGGCCGATATCTTTACTAAATCTTGATGTAAAAATTTCGCTAAGATATTGGCTAATAGACTAAAACAGGTCTGGATTGAACTATTGAGCCCAGAACAGGCCGGCTTTGTGGAGGGCTGTTCCTCGGCTGACCATTTTAGGAAATTGTTTTATTTACTTTTCTGCATCTGTGAACTCGCATGGAGGCATCCCTGGTTTCACCGATGTAGAAAGCCGGATCGAGTCGAGTGATTTTTGTTTGCAACTTTAGCTAAATTTGGTTTCCCGCAGATTTATAAGATATGATTCAAATTTTATTGTGGTCCGACTGCAAGGATTCAGTGTAAAACCTAATTTCAGCTGCTTTTCCTTTGTTGAGAGGAACTCATCAAGGTTGTCCTTTATCACCCTATCTATTTAATTTGTATATTGAACCCTTAATCAGAACTATCAAAATGAACCAATTAGTCCAAGGGATTAGTATAGGCAATTCGGAATATAAACTGTCAGTATTTGCAGATGATTTATTATTACATGTCTGGAATACGACATCTTCGCTACCCCAAGTGCTTAAACTAATAGCTAACTTTAGTGAATTTTCTGGATACAGTTTAAACAAGGCTAAAAGATCGGTATATCCACTCTCCCCATTCCTTCAGAAAAGTTGGTGTCTTTCCCTGGGACCTCACTGGCAAACACAATCTCTATCTTATTTGGGCATTCAAATTTCAAAGAACCTGGAGGACTTGGCTAATTTAAATTTTAAACCCCTATTTAAGTCCATAAAGGAAGACTTGGAGAGATGGTCAAAACTCCCGTTGACCTTCTCGGGGAGAGTCAACATGATTAAAATGGTGATTTTACCCAAAATCTTTTATCCCCTGTCGAATCTGAATATTTGCCTCTCTAAATCCTTTTTCAAACCTCTCTATAAATATTGTTCTGATTTTTTGTGGAGAGGCAACCCCCCTCGAAGGGCTTATTCCAAACTTTGCTGACAGCGCAAAATAGGAGGTCTTCAGTTACCTGATTTTTACATATACTACCTAGCGATTCATGCAGCAAGATCAGCTCTATGGACTTGTGACACTGAAGTCTCTCCCTGGACTTGTCCTAGGATGAGTCTTTTCAAAGGAACTTAAATTTGACTTGGAATCTTTTTTATACATTTCATGGGCTAAGGTCCCCAAGACGGCCAGGAACACTCCATTGGGTTGGGACATCAAAGCTTTGCACCAACTTTACTCAAGGTTAAAAATTTCACAGTTATATGACCTATCTCAACCTTTATTAATGAATCCTAATTTTTTAATTGGGAATCAACCCATCTTAAGTTTTATTCCAACTCTTTCTGCTAAGATTCGGATTGCAGACTTTTTCTCAGGTAAAACCATGCTTCCATTTCAGGCCCTGGTTGAGAAATTTGGGGTGAAGCCCCAGTCTCTATTAAAAATGATTCAAATTTTAAGTAGCATTAGATCTCTCTTGCACAAAGGTAAATGTTCTGAGGGAACAGGAGCTTTGTTTAGTAAGTTGAATGAACTTATATTGTCTGGCAAGGCCGTTTCTAAAATCTATAGATATATCTTAACAAGAGTAGACTCTACTCTATCCCCGGCCCCCCCATATTGGAAAATTAACATGTCTTTAGGGTGGTCAGAGAAGACATGGGAGAAAGTCTGGGTTGACATCCATTCTTATGTGAAACAAGATAGGTTGAGAGATATCCAGATCAAATTACTTCATAATCTTTACCTCTCCCCAGCAAAACTGTCTAGACTAAATAGTCTATGTTCCCCTGCATGCATGGACTGCAGTGATTCCTTAGCAACTACTTTTCACAAAATGTGGTCTTGCCCTAAAATTTCTAGGTTATGGCACTCGGTTAAACAATGGATAAGCCCTTACTATGATCTATCGGGCTTTTTAATCCAGAAGTTTGTATTTTGGGATGTATGCTAATATCCCATATAACACTCAAAAGTACCAAATGGCATTGGTTGCATCAGTTACCAAGTTATTAATTTTACGTCATTGGCGAGATGACTGGACCCCTTCATTTAGAGAGTGGTGGGACGAATTTCTGAATGCATTAAATGCAGAAAGGTCAGTTCTCTCACTTCTTAATGCTTCGACTAAATTCCAAAAATGTTGGGGTAGTTTGGTCCAGAGCCTCAAAAATAAATATGGTTACTAAAGGTAGGAATACTCTATAATCCCTCTTCATTGTTAACCCTTTTTTCCTTCTTTTATTATTGATTCCTTTGGTACTTTTCTTTCTCTCAAGTGTCTCTTCTCTCCTTTAAATTGTATGATGCTAGCTAATTGTATTTTTGTTTTTCTATATGTCATTTTATGATACAATGCCATTATTTAATATTTAGTCAACTGGGATAGCTGTATAGAGGGGGTTAGGGGTGGTTCCTCTTTTTTTTTTTTGCTATTAATTTGTATTGGTTATGGTATATGAGTTTTATCCCTTGTATATTGAGTGTTGTATGTTGTATGTTTATTTGTGTTGGATATTGTTCAATAAAGAATAGTTATTCACAAAAAGAATGCTTTATTGGATTGCTTCAAGTGGGCACTACCTGGAGCAATAGAATAAGCGTTGAAGGGGTGGTGAAGCGTGATCACAGTGAATATTACTACCCTAACGGAGAGGAAGAGGGGTATCTACTTAATGGGTGTTGGGCAATAGGGAATGTGAAACAATCTGCCAGCATGTGGAATGCTGCCTTTGGGAGGCAATAGCTGAGAAGTTAATACTACCAGAGTTGGATCCTGACATGTACTGGAGTTCTGGCAGATAGCACATTTCAGTGAAACCTTATTTGGTTCCAAGGACAGATGGAGGATGCAGCCCAGGAAGAGAATGTAGGCTAGGGGTTCCATCTCGAGGACAATGCATAACAGGGGGTATTGTGAAAAAATATAGATGCACAGCCTGCTCGATCAAGAGAAAAGGAATAGGATATTTTAGCTAAAGGAGAAGGGGTTATCTAGGGGCTTTATAGATATGGGGCTATAGTGGTGTAACTTTATAACTAATAGAACTATTTAACAATGGAGGAAGCTCAGAAAAAGAGAAAGGAGTGGACTGAACTAGCAGGTAGAGATCAAAGCAGGAATGGGGCACAGATGACAAAAAAAAACAGAGGTGATGACTTTAAGGGAGGCTGGATTGCCAAAGTGAGTGGCTTAGTATGCAGCTCTAGGGTGGGGAGGAGGGCTATTTAATAGCGGCAAGGGTTGGGGTGGGTGGGCTGGACAAATAACACTCTCTGGGAGAGATCACGGTCTCAGTAATTCAGCCACTTCCCTGCCTTTAATTTTTTAAAAAAAGGGCACCACAGACAGTGATCCAAGATAGACCAATCGCAGAATGCAGTGACTGGCATCTAGAGAACTACTATTTAACAATATTGTGATAGTGATACGGCTTGTGGAATAGTTCAGTTTCTGTGGAATTAAATTGATGAACCATGAAATTTGAGCATAAACAGCAGAATTCAAACCCCCTACTTAATGATTTTAGGTAGAGGCAGCAGTGCCACTTTAAAGAAGATGGGATTTAATTGTAAATTCTCCTTTGAACGTTTGAGCATCACCTACAGGAAGACACCCACATGACAAAACTGATCACAAAAATAACAGTTTGTGGAATTGGTACAAAGCTGACAATAACTACAGTGAACTGTGAAATGAAAGTACTGTGCACTTTCATTCCACAATTCACATATATTAGTCCACAATACAGTCTGAAATCTTGTGAAATGTGGTGAAAATTTGCAGAACCGTTTTAGAAGATTTGAAATCAGAATTTTGGAACATTTTGCAAAATTATTTGAAATTTTTATGAAATCAGAATTTGCAGTTTCTTCCCAGCACTAGTGTACCCAGGCTTCTTCAGGAACTGCTGAGGATTAGGGGCAACAGCACTGGTAGCAGTGGGGCATGAGTAGTGCCCAGCAGTACAGTTGGGTAGGGGCATTGTGTTGGTTGTGGGGTCAGGCTGCACCAGAAGGGGAGGTTAGCAACTGCTGGGGCACTGTTTATTTTGCTTTAACCCCTCCTTTCCTTCCCTTAAGACCTTCTACCTGATATCAAGTTAATTTCTTTGACACTTGTTTGAATTTTTGATACTCAACCTTATTTATTGTAGAGTGCTAATTTACTGCTTTTCAGCTGAACTGTGATTGTATTTTGTGGAAACTGAATGGACTGCACCAGTGAGGACCATATTGGGTTAATACTGTTTCCTAGTGGACGTACTACTTTTCAAGTAAATATGGCACAAACGTACTAGCAGGAAGGTTAAATAATATCTTGGATAGAACTTTAAACTGAGCCTGGCAGATAGGGGTGTAGGGATCACAGTACCACGAAAACAAAACAGAATACCTAATAACCATAAGAAAATTTCCATATCGGAATTTCAGAACTAGCATTTAACACCAGAAAGCTGGTAAACAAAATGGGCAGATTTCTGATTATTGTATTTAAAGCTAAACCAGAAATAATTGCATTTACCAAGAATTGATATGTGTAACCAAAACTTGGATAGGTACCAGTTGTTAACAAAGAAAGAACCAATAGAAGAGGAGGTAATGTGGCTCTTTAATTTAACACTTCTCATCAGATGACCAAATTCAATACAGGAATTGCAGATAGTACAGAAACCATATGGGTGAAGATTAACACTACCAAATACAGACTCCTGATAGTCAGAAATGATCTTCCACCAGATAGCTAGATAGATAGATAGATAGATAGATAGATAGATAGATAGATAGATAGATAGATAACTAGCTAATTAGCAAATTATGCAAACATTTTCCACCACTTCAGCAGAAACAATGACTTTTTGATTTTAGGAGACTTTAATTGGCCTCAGATAGATAGGCATAAAAATGAGGCTATTAATAAGGCTAGTAATAACTTTTTAGACATGATTAAAGAAAGTAGTCTAGAACAACATATCACTAAACCAACAAGAGATGAAAATATCCTCAACTTGATCTTTCCCAACTTTGCTGACAGTTTTAAATATGAAATAACTAATCCAATTGCACATAGTTAGCATAGCACCTTATTATTTAAATTCAGTAGGCAGTACGTGAAAAATATTGGGAATGCAGAAAAGTATAACTCTAGCACTAGGAATTTTAGAAGGATGTGGGAACAAATGGGACTGGGAACTGGAATTACTGTAGATACCTTGGGCACTGAATAAAGCTGGTTAAGATTTAAAAAAAAAAGCATAGACATCCAAGACAAATTCATAACTAAACAACTCATATAATAAAAAAGGTAACCATCTACCATGGTTCACCTCTAAAACTAACAAACTAGTTTCCAAGAAAAAGGGGTTTTATAAAATTATGAATATATAACCAAATTAAAAAACTATTACAATATAGAAAAATACAGAAAAAAAGGTGTAAATAAATAAATCAGAAATAAGAAAAGCTAAAAAGGGTGTTGAAGCTAAGCCTGCTAATGAGCATAACCCCAAGACCTTCCATAGTTACATAAATTCAATTAGTAAAAGTACTCCAGTGGTTTGACCATTGAATTCAAAAAACAAAACTGGCACAAAACAGACTGAGATATTTATTAAGTATTTCTGCTCTCCATTTCAGAACAGTGACACTAATAATGGTAACAAAATTATTACCAACCGGAGCATAGTGTGGATCTTCTATTAATAGCATTTAGTATCACAGTACCATAGTAATGTGTCAGCAGAAAAGGACCATCCTGGTCCATCTAGTCTGCCCATTTTCCACCCGCCCCTACTTGTCTCCACTTCCCAGGGATATTTTCCTGTGCCCACCAGCCAACCCCTTGTGTCTGTCCCACACCCTCTTGAATTCATCCACTGTTTCTGCACACACTACCTCATTAGATAATCTGTTCCAGGGTTCCACCACCCTTTCACTGAAATAACATCTTACATTGCTCTTAAACCTTCCCCCTTCCAATCTTAAATTTTGACCCCTTGTTTTAACTCTTACTTTCCTTTTGAATAATCTACCTTCATTCACTTTTTTATTCTCTTCATATACTTAAAAATCTCTATCATGTCACCTCTATCTCTTCTAACGTCCAGCAGTTAATTATTAATACACAATTATGTCCATAAAAGCTTTAATTCATTAGATGCATCTAAATCTGGCAGTTCAGATGAACTGGCACCTAGATTATTAAAATAAATAGCAGATGAAATTATACACCCGTCAACAGCTATATTAATTAATTAATTAATTAATTAATTAATTAATTAAATAAATCATTGATCAACAGTGAAGTTCCCAAGGACTGGAGGAAGGTTGATATAGTCCCAGTTTATAAAAAAGGACTAAAATGTAATCCAAAGAATTAGAACCCTATTAGTATTATCAGTATCCTTCACAGGTTCCATAGATGTGTATGAGCTACATACAGTGATTGCCCAATAACAGCTCATCCTTAACTCAAAGGGAGTATCCATTTATCCTGTTCTTCCTACAGTACTCATCTAATTTATGCTTAAATTCAGTTATGGTTTTGCTACCCACTACCTCTGGTAGAAGAGCATTCCACATAGCCATCACTCTTTGGTTGAACCGTGCCACTCATGTCACTGTGTGAATGATGTCTCCCTTGAGCTGCAGTAAATGGGATCTAGTACTATGTCTATGATCTTTAATGTCTAGTCTCATGCAATCCCATAGGTCATGATTAACAAATGCTGCATATACCAAACAGAGGTCTCCCCAAAGTTGTCTATACTCCAATGTGTATAAAACTAATGCATTCAATCTCTCTTCATAACTCATATTCTTGACCATTTATACTATCTTAGTGGTCCTTTACTGGACCCCTTCCAGAAGTTTGATATCAGTCTTGGCACTTAGTGATCCTAGGGAAGATCATGGAAAACTGCATTAAAGAAATGCCGAGTAGCCAAGCCATGGACAATAGAATAAATGAAGAACTTCAACACGAATTTATCAAAGGGAAATCATGCACAACAAATCTTGAAAAAGTTAGTCATGCTAGATAATGGAACTTCTACTGATGCCATTTATTTGGATTTCAACAATGCATTCAATGCTGTACCACATACTAAATTATTATTCAAATTAAACTCCATACACTTCACTTACCTACTAGTAAATTTGATAGCCAAATGGCTCTCAGACAGAACACAAAGGATTAGAATAAATAGCTACACCTCCAATGTCAGCTAGGAGATAAGTGGAGTGCCACAGGGATCTATACTGGGGTCAGAAAGAAGCATGAAGAATTAATACAGTATACTGTATTTGCCAATGATACTGAAAATGGTGGGCAACTGGATACACCAGAAAAACATATCTCCTTACAATATGGCCTAACATCCTTGGGCGCTTGGGCTGTCGAGTGGAGGATGATATTTAATTTATCAAAATGTACAGTCATGCATTTTAAAAAGTCAAATCCAGGTTATAATTATTATCTTCAAAATAAACAATTAAAAAGATCATCATGTGAGAAGGACTTGGGTATAAAGATCACAAATGACTTGGTGGACCATTCACTTTTGCTGGACACATTGGCTCATATGAGCTTTTCATCTGACACTGTAACCTGGTTCCAGAGTTGCTTAAGTAAGAGAGCACAAAGAACTAATATTCACAACTTCTTATCCGATCCAGTAATGGTTACCTGTGGAGTGAATTTGACATTTGAAATTGACCAGATCTGGCAACAGCATTTTTCAATAGAACAGATGTACCTAATCCACGGTAGGGAAATACATCTGTATATTAAACTTTGTTAAGTAATTACATTTGAGTAGCACTTAGAAAATTTGTGATTATTCTTTGTTTGCGCTAACCATGCAGCAGTAACAGACCACTGCCAATTGCTGCCCATTGTTGCTGATGTGGATCTCATGTCAGAACATGGACCTGACTAATAGGGGGTTCGTGTTCTCATCCACCCCATAGAGGAGTATAAAAGGTAGCAATGTTTCAGACCTTAGTGTAATATAGTCTGACTGACTGCCAGTTAACACTGTGATAAGCCACAAGGCGGTGAGTACCTTACTGTTTTCAAATGTTTACACAACTCCACACTGTTAGGAAGATTGTCCCTTAACTTGATAACTAAGTAACAGAGTGGATTCTGTGTCCTGATAAAGGGAGAAAGGTGACACTTTTCTGGAAAACAGGTTGATGCTTTTATAGTAGCAAGCTGAGCAGAGAACATGATGTTAAACCTGATAAATTGTATTTGTGATATTACAAATTTTCAGACCTTGTGATGCTATCAATAGCTATGAAAACAATGTATTGACCTTTTTTAAAAAAAAAAAATGTTTTACAAGATTCTGAGATGGATCCATTACCGAAATTTGACTCAACTTTTATATTTACTGCAGGGACATAATTGTTCTTTTGAAAAGCTTTTCATTTTCTGTTAAGATAGTCTCTTAAGACGACACAGGTAGCACACTTTTATTTTTATTTTTTATTTATTAACTACTGTAGTACAGGCTATTTGGGATATTGGAAACAATATTTCTTTTGGTAGGCACAATAGGTGTGAACATCTGTGTTAGAGGCAACTTGACCACTGCAAACTTCAGGTACATAGGATTTCATTAAATCGGACTATTTATGGTGAATTGTGATGTTTAGCTATTCAAGCTCTCTAATTATCTAATAAGTATATGAAAGAATGAACACTTTGATAACAGCTATCATTTATATTACATTGTATCCTGTTGTGAAAGCATAGCATGCTGTTTAGTTCTCACAGCTGAATCATATAAAAATCAAGTTGGAAAATATTTTCTGGTAAAACATCTTTATGGAACAGTTTACTGTATATTACTTTGCAATGATTTACTCTGTTCACATTTTTGTGGTGCTCTAGTGGCTGCAGTATTGGGAAATGATGATACCATTATTATTATTAACATGGATAAAACTGTGTTAGATGTAAATTATTCTGATACTGTGTTATATGATTACCCATATCCCTGATGAAATCCACTCGGGCGAAACATTGAGCACCACTATGAGGATCTGACCTTGAATAATTTTACAAACAAAGTACTTGTGAATATGGTTAATGCTGTGGTTGTCTGTTTCATTTGCTACCTATGGAGTGCCTCAGGGATTAATCCTTGGGCCTCTCTTGTTTTCACTCTTCATTAATTCAGTTCCAGCTTCCTGCTCCCTCTCTGGCATGATCCTCTACACAGATCATGCTGTCATCTTTCTGGAGGGTAAGGATATTAGTACTGTATCATAAACCAGATCTTGTTGTCAGACCTTTCCTCAATAAAGAGATGGTTTAAACAACATAAATTGGTCCTTACTACAAAAAAACAAAAACAAAGGCAATGCTGTTCTCGTGTCCTCGTAAACTGCTTCATGACTCTCTCAACTTGACTGACACCATGGGTGAGAAAATAGAAATAGTTAATGAATTTTGTTACTTGGGTATCATCCTTGACAATTCCCTTTCCTTAGAATCTTATGTATCATATGTCATGGAAAACTCCATCAATAGTTGGGAGTGTTACACAGAGTTAAAAATTGCTTAACAGCTGAGTCAAGGAAAATGTTCTAATCTCCAACAGTCTGTTATTTCCACTGATTGACTATGGATTGTTAGTATATATATATATATATATATATATATATATATATTTTTATATAAATCCCTGCTGAATGTACCTAGATGTAAAACATCAGAAGGCTCTGCTGCCTTCAGTCACTCTGCTCCTAAGCTTTGGAACTCTCTCCTCCAAGCACTTCGAATATCTGGATCCCATGACAGCTTCAAAAAGGAGCTGCGCTTACATCTATCCCTTGCTGATCTCTGCACTTGTTTTAATCCTCCCTAATCCACTCACCCGCCAGATGCTACCTAGCCTAACTTTAACCTCCCTACCTCTTAACGCTTCTTACAATCACTATCTCCTTGACAGGTAATCTACACACAAACACAAACACACACACACACACACACACACACACACACACACACAAGTCTTTTTTCAGAGGCCATGATAATGCATCCTGCCAAGTCAGGAATTTGCCCTTGCCTTGTTTTGCTGCCTATTTGAATCTTCATTGTTGTGACTAATTTGAACAATATTTCTTTGCTGCTATGTTGTGGTATCTCTTCCTAGACTGTGTAGGTTTTCTATACCTAAAAATTCTTTGTGAATTTCATTGATTGTTATTGTCCTGGTTGCATGTACAGTATTTATTACTCCTAAATGTTTTGACCCAAGCTATTGTAATTTCATTGTACTCATGCTATGTACCGGTCTTTGATTGTTGTACTCTCCCAGGTCATGCCTGAAAATAATCATTTCATGGTTAGTGCACCTACTCAGTTAACAAAAACTAAATAAATAAATATTGCTTTGCTAGTGAGTCAGTGTTGTCCAGGATAAGAGTACTTTATAACTCAATCTTCCATCCCATACACATCATTGTCATCTTCTCTCCTCTGCCTCACGTTTCTCACTAGACTATCGCATAAAATTCCTAGCTCTGATTTTTCTACAGAAAGTGGCTTTAGGTCAGGCCCCCTAAAGTATTTGGGAAATTTTTCCTGAATCAGTTACCAATAGGACCACTAGCTCTTCTGAGGGCCGTGCTTTTCATACTCCAAGAATAAACAGCAACTTGGGTCAGAGATTTCTAGTCCATAGGGTCACGAGTTGGTACAACAAGCTGAACACATCAATACCTACACTGAAATCTATGTACAGTTTTAAAACGGTGTGTGCACATTACCTGGCATCACAGTCTATTTGTAACTGTTATTAATTTAGTTGTCTTTTGTACATTTGCATTGTTATATTTGTTTCTACTGTTGTTATGTACTGTGCACTTATGAAAAAGGGTTTTGATCATTAAGGTTTTCCAGTATAATAGATAAAATTTAAATGAAATTACTTAAAAAATAAACAACAATGTGATGATGTTTACTGGAAATTGCACTATCTAGTTAACCCAATACACAGACATTTTATACATAAATAAAAATACTGTACCTTATACTACTTCTTATTCCACCAGTGTAAGACCACATAGTGGTTATTGCTTACAGTTCTGGGAAGGTGTAAACACAAGAAAGAGAAATAAAATAAAAGGGATACAGAGAAAGACAACTAGATCAGTAAAAGAGAGAAACTAGATTATGAAGAAAGACTAGGTAAACTTGGTTGATTCTCATTACGTAGAAGGTGTATTAGAGGTGACCTGTTATTAATATATTCTGAACACAAAGATAACTACCTACTGAAAAATATGAACAGGAAATTCAGACCAGATACCACTGTAACTAGAGGGCATTATACAGAGAATACTGGATGGGCAACTATGCACAACCATTGTGTTGTGCCACTGAGGGGTTCTGATTCCCTGTGACCTCAAAATTGAAGCTTGAGAGGTCCGTGGGAATCAGAACCCCAAGGTGGCACAACACATTGGTTAGGCATGGAGTTGCCCGTCTAGTACTTTTTATAGTGTATGGGTCCCTGCCAAACAAAATAAATACAGTTTTGAAAGTTTTTCATTCTTAAAATAGAGCAGAGAAATTGATCCTTGCCAGATTCCATTCTGTTAGTTAGGGCTGGTTGCTTGGGTGAGAAGTGTGGTTGCTAGGGACCAGGCATCCCTACTTTTTGTAGCACAGCCATCTATTGGTTGCTAATTAAGTGTGGGAGGGATTAAAAAATATATATATGGTTGCCATATTCCTTGCTTAGCAAGAGGCTGTGGATGCCAAGGAACATATGTAATTTGTAAGTTATTTTAAATATCTAGTTGATTCTGCATTTAATTTGCATATAACCTCACTTATCTGGATGTTCCAGCATTTTTTTTTCAGAGGTATCTGGTTAATCCCGTGTGAGTTGAGGGTTCAGAGAATTGTGCTGCTGCCACCGTGAGTGTCAGGGTGATCCTGCCATTTCTGTTGCCAGATGTACTCGTGGCCAATTGTTTTCAGTCATGGAATGAGGTTGTACCCCAGCAGGGTATAATTTTGTTCCATGACCTTTGCACTGTGGTACAACAAGGTTTTGCATTGGATGTAAATTGATGCAGAACAACATTCCACCATACACTATAAACTAATATTACCTCAGTTGTTGAAAACAAATAAGCTAAGTGGTATTATACACAAAGAGTGGTAGGACTTTGGAACTTCTTACTATCAGATATTTTCAATAGGGAAAATTTAAATGTACTTGAATACAGGTTGGATAAATACAGGAATGAGACAGGACCAATTGAATATTTCTACAAAATAGTGGAGGAAGCTTACATGAACCTATAGTATCTTTTGCTGTCTCTAATCTCCAAGTGAATCCAAGTGAAAAATAGCATCTCTGCATAATGAAGCCATACAGGTGTTACTGTTCCAGGCCTTTCAATGTTATTTGAGCCACATAAGGCAGGGATAGAGCACTAAACCCCTACAGTGATCTGGTGTGCACATCTGGAGGCACCACTGTAATTTCCTGTTTACCAGTTAGATATGTCTGAGGACTGCAGTTCAAGTGGGATCAGTTTGGGACCCCCCCGAGAAAAAAGTTTTGAAAGTCAACATGGCTTTCCAGGAAGTCAATGGATGGTTTTGTACTGAAGTTCTTGCCCTAAGAAGATGTTGCTTGTTAACAATGCTCCTAAAGGGCCTGGTAGAGATGTCATTGTGGGAGTGTTACACAGCAAAAACATTCAAAGAGATTAAGAAGCTGAAGGCCCAACAACAGAATTATGATGCAGCTATGAAGACTGTATTTGTTACTGTTGAGAGTGATAAAGATACAGATTCTCTGCAGTTGTCAGCCATGTTTACCTCAGAGGGCACCAAGGAAGTGTGGCATCTGCTCACAAGGAGGAGTGCTCAGGGTCTGGGCAACAGAAGTAAAAGCCTTACTCACCAGTGAGGGGAAAGACCCTGCAGGATTTTCAGGCAGCTCATGCTGCAAGACTGCCTTTGTGCACACCACAGCTGTGTAGCAGTGTAATATAGGAGCTGGATTTTCAAAGGACATAGAATGACACAAGGTGATAACATCAAAAAAAAGAATGGTGCAAAGGAGAACATGCGCCAATGCGTGCATCATTTCCAATTTTCCAATGGTGCTTGCACCCAGTTTTGGGCTGCTCTCATCAAATTGGCCTGCTCCATGGTTGCGCCAAAAAAAACTGCCTGTGTCATGTCAGAAGCATGCCTGCGTCATACTTAATGATGCACCATCCCTCTATTTGGGGCATTTTCAAAGAATGTGGGCCCTACCTTTGTCTCAAACATTGCATGCATCTGTTAGACCAGCCAGAGCTGGTCAAAGTGATACTAGAGCATATAAATAGGCCCACAGCATGCAGGCAGAGTTGATCAATAGCACAGGCACATCTACAGGAGCATAAGCAACAGAGTTGTGAAATGACAACATGCCAGAAGCAGCGGCCCTAATGGCCCTCATGTTGGTTATGGCTGCGAGGAAGCAGAGACAAACCCAGCAACAGGCAAGGGATGCCAGCAGGGCACAAAGGCAGGGTAAGCCACAAATACAGCAGAGAAATACAGCAGAGATCTTACAAGAGATATACTGTGAGGGTATATCGGAGATGGACATCATATAATGACCTGACAGACAAGCAGTGTGTGGCTTGATACTGGCTCAACTAGGAAGCAATCACGGAGCTGAGCAATGAGCTGAAAGGGACCTACAGAGCAGAACATGCAGAAGCCATCCCATACCAGTGGTGGTGAAGGATAGTGCTGCACTATGTTTCCTGGCTACCAGGACCTTCCAAACACCAACAGGTGATATTATTTATTATTTTATTATTAGATCATCGGTTTACAGATCTTTGAGTCATAGACTCATTTGTAAAGGCACCTCGTCAAGAGAGCAATACATCACAGCAAACAAACAGTACAGTACATAACGCTTAGATCAAAAAAAAAAAACAGTGTTACAGGCATTCACTGGTGGTACATTCTTGGTAATAGGTAGATCACAGTAGTCATAATATAGGTACACGAGTACCATGTCAGGTAGCAACCAGAGATATTTTATTACATTAGTCAGCAGGTGTTTAATGAGACCCCAGGTATATACAGCAAAAGTAGACAGGGCAGACCCAGCCTAGGGGTGAAGGTAAGGGGCAGGTGGGGGATTATGTGCAGTTGCAGCAGTGAGTGCTTGTCAGATGGCTTCTGAGGGAGACCTTGAAAGGACCAAGCTTAGTGGAGTCAGCTTTATTGGCTGGGAAGGAACTGAACCAGGAGGGAGCCTGATAGCAAAAGGATCTCTGGGCCATAGAGGTCCTTACCCTTGGGACAATAAGGGAGGTTTTGACAGTGCTGCGGGTGGAGACTGAGGGGGAGGCATGCTGCAGGGAAGCGGCGACCGTGGGAGAGCCCTAGCAGGGTCTTTTTTACAAGAAGGCAGGTTTGGAAGTGGAGTTTTTCTTCAAGGTTGAGCAAGTTGGTGGTGGAGTACAGCAGGCATGTATGGATGCACCTAGGAGCTCCCAGCATTAGCCTGCAGGCCTTTTTTATACAGAGCTGGATTCTTGCAAGCACAGTGTTGTCAGCTGCAGCATAGATGGGCAGCCCATAGTCGATTAGTGACAGGACAGAGGAGGTGATTGCCAATCTAAGGGTCTCTTGTGGTAGGCAGTCCCTATGGCAGTATAACAGTCCAATCCTGACATTGGTGGCAGCAGAAAGGGCATTGATATGGGAATGGAAGGAGAGTGCCGAATCAAAGGTAATGCCCAGATACTTGTAGGAGGAAACCTGCTCAATGGGGTTTAGTGTGCTAGGCAGTATCACAAGAGGGGCACCACTGGCTTTGGTGATGCGAGAAGAGCATAGCTTTGGTCTTTTTTAGGTTCAGGATTAGTCTTCGTGATGTGAACCAATGCTTAGCTCTATCAAAATCTTATTGGAGGGTGGCCTGGAATGTGTTGGGGTTGGGGTCAGCGGCGAAGAGCCCAGCGTCATCCACGTAGAGGAGGATCTTACTTGGGCAGCCAAGGGGAGAGAGTTGAGGTAGAGACTGAAGAGGAGAGGGCCTAAAATGGAGCCCTGGGGAACCGCAGAGTGGACAGGTCGTGTGTCAGATAGGGTGCTATTGATTTTTACACACTGAGTTCTGACAGAGAGGTAGCTGGTGAACCATGCAAGGGGGCCAGGGGAGAAACCAAGGCATTTGAGGGAGTCAATCAGGAGAGGATGGCAAACCATGTCAAAGGCCTTGGAGAGGTCAATGAACATGGCACCGGCAGGACTTCTGGCATCAAGAGCAGAGTGTAGGAAGTTGGAGAATTCAAGTTGCGCAGTTGTGGTGCTGTGATCTGCATGAAAGCAATGCTGTTCAGGGCACAGGATATTGTGCATTGCCAGGTATTCGGCAAGCTGGTTGGCAACTACTTTTTCAAGGGCCTTAGAGAGTGGGGGAAGGATGTAGATAGGTCAACAGTTACCCGGGGTCACTCGATCACCACTCTTTAGGATGGGAGTGATGATGGTGGTTTTCCATGTGCTGGGGAACTGCCCCAGGCACAGAGAGTGGAACCCTTGGAATCTCACAGTCTTCTGTGCCCAAGTGCCCCAAACAATTCCTGGAGGCACTGCTACGCCAAACAGAGAGGTACATCACATTCCCACAATTTGCACAGCAGCAGGCAGTGAAGCATGGGTTCTACAGCAGTGCACACTTTCCACATGTACTGGGTGCAATACTGTAGATTGTACACATACCATCATAAAGGCACTGACAACTGACCAGGATGCCTATGTCAACAGGAATGGGTACCACTATAAGAATATGCAAGTGGTATGCAACAGCCAGTATTGCATCCTGGATGAAGTTGCCCAGTATACTGGAGCATGTTATCATGCATACATATTCAAACACAGTGGACTCCTGCGAGGCATTGGAATGTGAAGAAAATACAGGAAGGATGACTTATAGGTAAATGCATGACCCATACACCTGTGTAGCATGATCTTGCAAAGCTGGATACACAGGTGTCAAAGCCAGTAATGTGCACATGGCATGCTGGTTGTGGGAACCACAAGTGACCCATGTGGTGACTTGTTGCGCAGTCACAGAGTGTGTGCAGTACAGTGACATAAATAAGCAGCCTGTTATGCATATGTGTCAGTATAGCACACAAAGTGGTAGGGGTCACATTCATAGGTACAGCATGTATACCATGTGGTAGATGTGGGGTGGGGCAGAATAGAGGCGATGGGTGGTAGTGGTAGTGATGGGGCCACCACAAGCTGGGCTGCATGGTCTGGCAGTGGGCTGGGCATAGACTGGTTAGCCACTATTGTAGTGCACGCTTGACTGTATACATATATGCCACCATGGCTAATCATTTGGATAGCCACTGCAGCCATGGCTGATGACACTAATAAGACATCCACAGATGGAGGGCGACAGGAGGTACAATGAGACACATGCTACAACACACACACAGTAAATGAGAGGATATTTGGACTCCTGAAGATGTGATTCTGAAGCCTGAACAGATTGGGGGGTGGGACACTGCAGTACAGGCCCACAGTGGTATGCAAAAGATTCCTGGTATGCTGCATCCTGCATAACATTGCCATTGAACATATGATACACATGCCTGAGGTGGATGCTGACCAGGGTGATGAGGATGATGATGATGTCAGTCTGGCTGCCATACCTGTACAGAAGAACACAAGGGCAGGGACTGCAGCAGCTGGACACTGTGCCAGGGCCCAACTGGTCCACAACTACTTTGTCTGCCCAGACAACACCTCCACCAGCAAACTAGATCCCCAGGCAGTGCAGCAACCCGCACAGGCCAGCGACAGTGGCCACATCCAGCCAGACCTCTGGCAAGGCTGTCGGCCTTGCTGCAAGCCAGCCAGCCCTCCAGTCAGTCAGAGAGGGCACCAATCAGTCAGCCATACCTCTAGATGGTCCATCCAATATCCCATCCAGCAGATATGAGAGCTACAAATATGCAAGGGGGAATGTCCCTAATTGACAAACAACTGGAAAACTACAAGTACACACAGTAAGATGAGAGACTTGTCCGAGAATATATGCACAGGAGGTGCCTTAGGCTGTTGTCTGGGGCTGCTTACACACAGCTCTCATCAGTAGTGTATATACTATGTGAACTCTATAAAAGATGTCCCCTTGCTGGTGACATAATCATCCACCCAAGCACCATTCAGAGTGAAACGTAACATGCAGTGCATGATGTTAGCCACGGTAGGTCGTATCTGTGACAATCCCTGTGATACATATGGGATAGGACACTCTGAGGTGTGGAATATTGCCTGAGAAGAGCATGCCCCAGTTGTGGTATGACCCACATGGTGCTCAGATCAAGTGCCTTTAGCATCTAAGGGTGGGCACCTATATGGCAGTATACTGTATCACACCGCAGTGTCGTCTTGCACTTATATAATGGATCCCACAAGTAAACATGTAAATGACCTCACCACTGTAGTTTCTTACACTACCCTAGTCCCATCAACTGTATAGCAGCCCCTCTCATGGTTCTGTACACCACACCCTAGTCCCATCAACTGGACAGCAGCCCTCCCTATGGTCCTGTATACCCCCAGTCCCATTGGCTGTATAGCAGCTTCCCCCCATGGTCCTGTACACCACCATCTCCTCCCATTGAATGTATACATAATGTAAGCCACCCCCCAGTGTCCTGTACACCACCTGCTAGTCTAATCAACTGTACAGTAGCCCCCTGAGTCCTGTGCAGAAACGGCATAGGTAGACTGTAAAAGAGTGACGTGAGTGGCAGCAACTCATCAAGAACTTACTATAAAGTAACAGTTCAGATGTAAAGGGACACTGCCAGCTTTTGACTGACTTTCCTCTCCCTTATGAATGATAGGGCCTGCCACTGCCTGCAGCTGTCAACATAGCTGTGTAACGTATATATGGTGATGTCACAAAATAACATGTTCACTTTAATTTGTAATGTAAATAATATTGCTGGTGACCTGCCCTTATCAACAGCAGCACAGTGCTAAAGTGTAGCAGCACAATGCTAAAGTGTTGTCACCTGTGAGCATGGGGCAGAAGGACTGGTGAGCTTCTCCATGGAGGAGATTGGGAAAATAACTAGGCATAGTATTTTTAACAGTGCTTCTGAAAGTAGACAGTGAGCTGAACTCACTAACGTGACTAGTTTTCACAAACAAGTGCAGTACCCCTAGAAATCTGTGTTTTAAAAGTCATGTCATGAGACAGGGCATGTGCACCAAGAATGACACATGTAGCATCATGGAGAGGTATGATTTTGATGCACTGTGCACAAAAATTGGAAAATGGCGCTGCCTGCATCAGAACTGATCAGATGCTGGTTTGGTGCAGGCACACCCCAAACAAGGTGCTTCCCACCGCACAGAGCTTGCTGTGAGGGAAGTCACTTGTAGGAGAAACAATCCATACAGCTTGCTGTGAGGGAATTCCCTTTTGAAGTAATTTGAAGACTAAACAAGCAAATCTGCCTGCAGGATGGGAGAGATCTCCAGACTTTACTGAGGCTGAGAGAGCAGTGCTCATCAGCAGAGTGCAGCAATGGGCCATGGTGTTGCTGCAACCTGGCAGCACCAGACACTCCCCCAAGGAGAAGGACAAGGTTTGGGGCAGCATTGTGGTGAAGCTGCAGGGACTGTCGGGGATGTCTGACAATTCACACCTGCAGATACACAAGGGCCAAGCTGTCAGGGTAAGTGTCATGTACGGAGCAGTTAAAAAGTGCATGTTGATTAGTAGCGCAGGCCACATGCCATGTCATGTAGAATGTAGGTTGAGTAAATATGTGATGTAACACAGTAGTGATGATGCAATGCCGGCTACAGTAACAGTGCTCCCAGAGTAGGTCATCATTGGCCCTGTAACTCCTGGGCAATAGTCCTGTGTTTCCCTGTACATTATTTTCTGTGGAAGCCACAATGCTGTGCTGTTCCACATAACAGGTTGGGGGAGTTGATCCAGGACAAGTTAGCTGGGGTAGACAGCATAGGAGGTGTGGAAGAGAGATGGGGGGGGCACTAGAGAGGTATTCGCAAGGCATCTATGATATGCACGAAAACTGTAAACAACAGTAACAAGCACAAGAGACCATTCTGGTTCTTGGTAATGGGAAGGGAAGTGGTGAGGGCTAACAAAAGGGCATTACTAGGTAAAAAGAAAAGCAGAGGCGGAAGAATGAGGGAACATATATTAAAAAATAAGAAGGCAAAGAGGCCGATTAGGGAGGCAAAAGCAGACACACAGCTGCATATTGTGGAAGGTGTCAAGAGCAGAGAAAAGCAATTCTTCCAGTATATTGGGGAAAAAATGAAGAAAGGTGGGGGAATTGTTAGGCTTTCTGAAGGGGGGAAGGTGAAAGAGGAGGATGTGCAAAAGGCTGGCATCCTTAATGATTACTTTGTTCTGTTTTCACAAGGGAAGGCAGTGGGCTGTTGCCAGACAGTGGCATCAAAGCAGCCACAAAGTGGGTCCCAATGATGAGGCAGCCAGCATTTACTTGCAAAAGGTTCCAGAAAGGGCTTGCTGCCCTCAAGATAGATTAGGCCCTTGGACAGGATGGGATGCATCCAGGGGTGCTCAGGGAACTGGCAGCCGAACTGGCTAAACCCCTGGTAGGACGATTCAATAGCTCAACACAGGCAGGGGTAGTTCCGAATGACTGGAGGGTGTCAGATGTAGTTCCAGTCCATCAGAGGGGTGAGGAACCAGTGTGGAACTACAGATCTGTCAGTCTTACCTCTGTAATAAAGAAGCTGATGGAGTCACTGGTCCAGGAAGACCTCGAGGACTACCTGGAGAGTAGTGGTCTTCAGGATAGTAAACAGTATGGATTCATAGCAGGGAGGTCTTGTGAGACTAAGCTTATAGTCCTATTTGACTGGGTGACAAAGGCATTGGGTAGAGTCCACACTGAGGTCAAATCAGAAGAAAGACAGGTCATGAGTAGGGTACCACCGGGATCTGTCTTGGGAACGGTTCTCTTCAATATGTTCATCACACATCATGCTTTTTACATTCGTCTACTATTGTTGCATTTTTATTTTGTATCTCCCATTGTACCCTTCCCGGGTTGCCCCTGAAAAAGGGACAGTCCATCTCAGTTGACTTACCCAGTTACCAAAATTCAAATAAAATAAATAAAATTTATTGTACTGTAACCTCAGCAAGGCTTTTGATTCGGTGCCTCACAGAAGATTGCTGAAGAAGATGAATGATCTGTGTGTGGCTAGGGACATAGTGAGATGGGTAGGTAACTGGCTGAAGGGGAGGCAGCAGAGGGTTGTGGTTAATGAGGTCAAATCAGCAGAAAGAGAGGTCATGAGTAGGGTACCACAGGGATCTGTTCTGGGCCCAGTCCTCCTCAATATGTTCAACAACATTGGAGAAGAAATCCAAAGCAGGTTGTGTCTCGTCACAAATGATAATATGCTCAATGTGAGGGTGTATAGTGAGTGACAAGGGAATTGGGAAATGAAGAGTAACCTGCAAAGACTAGAGAGGTATTCTATGGTCTGGCAGTTGAAATTCAGTGCCAAAAAGTTTAAAGTGATGCACATAAGGAACATGAACCCCATGACAGAGTATTGGATGGACTAGGTAAGACATACCACTATGGTTGAGGAACTGGACCCAAGAGCTATCATTAGTAAGTTCCTCAGACAATCAAGCCAGCGCAACAAGGCCTATAGTAAGGCAAACAGGATGCTGGCAAGGGTAATTACAGCAGAAGAAAAGAAGTATTGCTACATTTTTATAGCTCTTTGGTGAGCCCAAACCTGGAGTACTGTGCCCAGTTCTGGAGCCCTCACCTCAGAAAAGATAAAGACAGACTGGAGATGGTGCAGTGAAGGGTGATGAAGATGATTCAGGGCCAGCAAGGCAGGTCTTACAAGGATTTCCTCAAGGTACTGAACATGTATTAGCTGGAGACCAGACAGGAGAGGGGACATATGATAGAGACATTCAGGTTCCAGAAAGGAATAAACAAGGTGAACTATGGGGAATTATTTAGCATGAGTAACGGTTTGAGGGCATGAGTGCACAAGTGCGAACCAACAGCAGGGAGATGAGAAGGTATTATTTTGCAGACAGGGTGGTAGAACCATGAAACAGTCTACCAGCTGAGGTGACGGCCATCAAAACAATTAATGGATTCAAGCATGACTGGGACAGAGTGAAGGGTATAGTGGATAATCAGGGTGACAGTAACAGGGAGGGGATTAAGGAGGTGGATAGGGATGGCTAGAACTATGTATAGACAACAGTTCTCATGGTTAGATAGGGAACCATGGGCAGACTGGATGGGCCATCAATCTTTTTCTGCCATCGTTGTCTGTATGTCTTTGTTTCTATAACCAATGCAGGTCTATGGGAACAATATCCCTGTAGATGTCTCCAGTACTTGGTAACATAAAGTACTCCCTCTAGATATCCTCTCTACCCTTCCAATCCCCAGTCCCCTCTACCCATCCCTCTACCCTTCCAATCTGCGTTTTTGTTTTCTGTGCCTCCCCTAATATCTCTCCATCCTCTCTGGTTGACTCCCTCACAGCCCTTGCCTCTCATACGTCCTCCTGTAAACTTCACATCCTTGGGAACTTCAGTATTAATTGGCGGTCCCCTACCAGCTGTCCCTCCCCCAGAGGACTGAGTCACTAAACCTTAGCAAACTAATTACTGAACCCACTCTCACAATCTCCGCTCCCCCAACCACACCCCTCTGGACTGGGTGCCATCTTTTCACCCCCATCGTATCATTGCAGCTGGTACCCTTCCAGACACCTTCAGCAACCACTGCATGATCTTTTCTATCAGGAAATTCAGGCCCGCCCTTCTGCACCTTAGTACATTTGGTCAAGACCCCTTCATCTGCTATAGTAGTGCCTCTTAAATGACCCGGTTGTAACTGATTGTTCCCACATCTACTTTGCCCTTAACATTGACATGTTCCTCTTCCTTTTTCACACCAAATTTTCTTTTGTCTGGGACAAACATGCCCCCCTTAAATAATTTAGGATAAACAGTTCTAACTACCCTTGATTACACCTGACATCATTGACCAGTGTTGCTTCCGAGACCAATCATGGACCTGTTTCAAATTCACTTGCTCCCATTCTGGCCTATTGTCCTAATGGTCACTTAGAGATTCCTGTACAAAGGCAGTCTGTGCTACTAAAACCCATTACTTCAAATTAAACCTACAGATTAATTAAACATTCTGGAAGGTTATTCACTCACTCTTTGACACCCCAACCCAGTCCTCTCCCCCACTCCTCCTGGTGGATGACTCATTGGTCTCCAACCCTCTCTCTATTGCTGTTCACTTCTGTGGGTTCCATTAACACTTGTGCACTCATCTCTCCCTTTGGTCCATCTCCCCTCTCTTCCCCTCCCATCTCACCTCTGAACAACTTAGCTAATGGCTTTCATTTTCCTCTGATCAATCTTCAGGAAACCTTGATTGCCCTTTCCTTGCTTAACCTTTCTAAGTCTAGCCCAGATAGGCTGATCCCTAAACTCATCTGCCTCTCAGCAGCTGACATTGTTTCTCCCCACCCTCACCTTCTGAACCTCTCCTTCTCACTCTTTGCTGTCCCTCAGCCCCGGAAGGTTGACAAAGTTCTACCTCTGCACAAATGGGATGACCCCACCTCACCTGGTAACTTGTGGCCTATCCCTTCCTTCTCTCTCTCTTGCAAAGTTTCAGGAGATGTTTGTCTACTCCATGCTTACTGACTTTGTCTCCTCCTCCTTCTTCAGTTTCCTCTACCCCATCCAGTGTTGTTTTCAGAGGCACCACTCAACCATTTTCTCCCTGCTGCGTCTCACTAGCTCCATCCTCACTGGGAAGGATCAGGGACATATCACTGTGGCTATCTTCATCAATCTGGCCAAAGCCTTTGCTTTGGTGTCCCACCCTCTCATCCTGGACAAGCTGACTTCTGCTGGCCTTTCAACTCCCTCTGTAGATTGGTTCCACTCCAGCCTCGTGGGCCACCAACAGTCAGTTCAGGTTGGAGGCACCCTGTCCCCTACCCTCCCAGTCCAAGCTGGAGTCCCATAGGGCTCCATCCTAAATCCCATCTTCTTCTCAATATTCCTGTATGATCTGCACTCTGCCTGTGTCAGCTTGCATATACTGTACACATGTATGCAGATGACACAGTCATTTCCTCCTCCAGTCACTCGGCTATGGCTGTGGAAGGTCTGCTCCAGCAAGATATCCTCAATTTACTGTGCTGGTTCCATGCCAAACAGTAATTGTTATTGATGAGAACAGAAAAGTGTTGCACATTAGGAACTTGGTGCGTAAAAGGTAAATGAGTTTAAAATAACTGCAGAACACTAACAGTTATTAGGTTGTGGGGTAAATGAAAGTAGAAAAAGTGAAATGTATTTAACTATTCCAGGTATTGCCTTGTTA
This sequence comes from Neoceratodus forsteri, assembly GCA_016271365.2. Lineage (NCBI taxonomy): Eukaryota > Metazoa > Chordata > Ceratodontiformes > Ceratodontidae > Neoceratodus > Neoceratodus forsteri. Next base: position 1,193,643,786 of record CM057453.1, read on the forward strand.
AATACAAAGAATTGCTACATCATTGAAATCGATGCTTCTCATGAAGTGATAAGGTGAGTTTTCTTGTATTAATGAATTTTTGAAACCCTAGGGAGTCTTAGGTAGAAATGTATATTAACAATGGAGATATACTATTTTGTTATAAAGAAAAGGAAAATTAAACACTATGGGAAATATACAAAAACAGTACATATATGGAGGAGTTGGCATATTACTTCTCACTCACTTTAGACCATTTTAAGTTATAAGGGAAATATTTTTGGTGTTATTAGGTTTATTAGACACAGTAAGATTGTAGTTTTGGATGCATGGTGTGGTTTCACAGAGATATGAAGTATAACGAAAGTAGTTTTCTATCAAAAACTAAGGACTAAACTATTTGTTTATGTTATTATTAGTAAAAACAACACTGTGGGCCTGAGGAAGTGGCTGTGCCATGAAACGTAGCCCCACAAAATGTGTGACATACACTGAATAAAAATTTATGAAGAAAAGATTTTTTTGGAGCTCATCCTGATTTCTTTACTGCAACTTTTCTACTTGCCACAAAGTGGATGACCCAAGACCAGAAAAAACTTTGTTTGCTCTCAAAGAGTGAGGGCATCCTGAACAAACACTTTTCACAACCTACTCCAGGTCAGCAATAAGGAAACATTGTCCATGACCTTCAGCACCAGTCAGAAACTGGCCAGGCTCTCACCCCTACCCGTCTTCTCCATGCTGGATGGCACCCCTCTCAAAGTAGTCCTCACCTTTATGTACCCCAGTGTTTTGCTAGATAGCAGGCTGGACTTCTCTTCCCCCATTGTCGCCATCTACACTTAACTTCACCTCAAACTTGGTGCCCTGTACCACAATAAAAAAAAAAAGTTTCTGGAGGGGTGGTTGGAAACTTGGCAACTGAAATTCAATGCCAAAAAGTGTGCTGTGATGCACTTGGGGCATAAAAACCCGTGAGCAGCTTACACTCTGTGGGGGAAGGGTAGGAAATCAAAAAACAGATCAGCAGAGGGATCTGGGGATTATAATATCAAGCAACCTTAAGGTAGGTAGCCAATGCAGGAAAGCAGTGGGGAAGGCAAATGGAATGTTGGCATGCATTGGGAGGGGCATAACTAGCAGAAGGAGGGAGATACTGATGCCTCTTTACAAAGCCATGGTGAGGCCACACCTGGATTATGGAGTCCAGTTCTGGAGACCTCACTTATGCAAGGACATAGATGGGATAGAGAGGGTTCAGAGAAGGGCAACCAAGATGGTGCATAGTATGCAGTGGAAGCCATATAAGCAGAGGTGTGAGGAATTGGATCTGTACCCACTGGAGACCAGAAGCTGATTAAAACTTTTAAGTACATGAAGGGGATCAATAAGGTGAAGGAGGGGAGCTTATTCAAAAGGAAGGAGGGGTCTAAAACTAGATGGCATAGCCTAAGATTGGAGGGTGGAAGATATAGAGGCAATGTAACAGGGCGATTCTTCATGGAGAGGGTGGTGGAGGCCTGGAGCAAACCACCAGAGGAGGTGGTGGAGGCTGAAATGGTGGGAGGATTCAAGAGGGCATGGGACAGACATATGGGATTGGAAAGTGGGAGAAGGGGAGTGCCCATGGAAAAGGAGATGAGTGGGGGGGAAGGGGCAGACTCGATGGGCCATTGGGGTCCTTTTCTGCCACTGGATTTCTGTGATTCTGTGAAGGTATGCCTTTCTCCCTAGGTCTGCTGGGGTCTAGTCACCAAGATGGTTCTTTGCGACCACTAGCAATTTTCTACTATGCGGATGTGGTCTATGGCACTGCCCCCTTTTCTTCCCTCGGCAGACTGAATACCCTCTGCAATGCTTTTAACTGATTTGCCTCCAGCTCATCCTCCCGTACTCATTGCTGCTGGCTCTACCCCTCTCTTTACATCCTCCCTTGCTCCTCACATCACCAGTGCCACTGAGCTTCTTTCATTCTCTAAATACTAATTTGTGTCCCTCCCTTCTTACCTGTCCTCATTCCTTCTACCATCCCCTCTTCCTTCTTCTCCCTCTGCTTCAGGGTTTATCACACATTCTCCCTTCCACATCCTCACTCCTCTGCTGGGAAGTCAGCCATCTCTTTTTGTCCTACCTGCCTGTCTTACCTCCCTCCCTCTGGAACCTGCTCACTTCAGCCCTCCACCTTTCCCCGTCACTCCCAGCCATTAGACACCAGCTAAGGCTTCTCCCTGCTCCTGCCAACCCTACACCTGACCCTTCCCCCTGCTCCTGACCTCCCCTCCTGAAAATGGCCCCTCCACCCCTGATGATTTGGGCTCCTACCTGTGAACTGAAATTGCCTGCTTTACTTATCTACACTGCCATAACATTGTCACTTTTTTAACAGGCACCGTGCATTTTATTTTGCTCTTGTTTTCTTTGTACGCTGCACTATAAGCTGATTTTATGATCCATTTGTTGTGGCTTTATTCCCCTGCTTGTTCTGTATTGTGTTGTTGCAGCTTGTAATTTATCACTGCAACTGCATGTGTATGGCTTGATTTGATTTTGCATTCTGTACTCCCCTGTCCTTCTCTCCTGGGTTGCCCTGGGAAATTATATTTGGCTCAGTGTGCTTTTCATGGTTACCGCATGTTTACATATGTAGATATTAATAGACATGGGAGTCCAGCAGTGCTTGTATGTGAAGCTATAGCAGGTACTGCCTGGTCCATGGATATATGCATGTCACTTACTGTAGCTGTACCCTCATAGCACACATGCATGTACAGGCCTGCTATACTTCCATCACTGATGCTGTCCTCCATATGCCATTGCAGGTGCTGGACAGGCTCAACCCTCACACCGGCTCCGTGACTTAGAACAGGCCATGTGGTGCCTGAAGCAGCAGGAGGCCTGGACCTATGCAGAAAAAACATGTGCAGGATGCAGGAGACCTAGAGGAAGACTATAGGACCCACAGAGGCCATTCATCTGCGGTCACAGACCAGTGGGCCAATACAAGAGGAACACATTAGGTCTGCACACAGCCTGAAGATGAAACTGTGGTGGCAAAGGAGGAGGACAGTGATGGGGAGGATGATAATGTGGATGTAAAGGATGCAGTACCTGATAGGCCACCAGCCCATGACATGTTGCCACCTGGAGCTAACCACCCTGCCATGCCAAAGGTGCTACCCATCCCTGCTGTCCCTGAGGAACAAAACACTGTGGAGGGGAAGCATGAATAGGCAATGGGGGATGGTGGTGAGGAGGATGTTTCGCACCCAAGATGGGACAGACACACACCTTCATGCGCACGGTGCGCAATCAACTGCAGACTGTGGCCAGCAATATTTCCTGGCTGCAATGGTCCCTGCAGGTTGTAGTGTACACCATAGACTCATTCAAGGAGCTGTAGGCTGCTGCCCTGTGTAAAGTGCTCCTTTGTATGTAGTTTTTGTTTTATATGCTGTGATTTTCTAGTTTTAAAAATGTTTTTTTCATGAGTACAGTTCATTTGTTTTAGGATTGTGTTGTTATTTATTGGTTTTAGTGTTGTTTTTTTTTATTTTTTGTGTTTTAATATATTATTGTTTGTGATACACATGGTGTTATAAAAACATATGAAAATACCAGCAGAAGCAGGTTTTTACGGTCTGTCAAGTCTGCTTGAATGTGCAGCTAGCCCCTCAACTTGCAGCTGCCACCCCTTCATCGTAATACCCCCCTCACCCTCACTGTGGTGACAGTTATGTGTCATTATTCCTGGTGGCTGTTTTCTCCATAGGAAAAGCTGGTTACAATTTGCCGTTATAACCCGCAGGTTATACAAGCAAGCACATGCCAGCTTTCCCTATGGAAAGTGAAAGTGTCCTTGTGTCACTGAGCCCCATAACTATCCCCACAACAGCTTCCAGGACAATTTCTACTGCAGTAGTTGGCAAAAAAAACCCAGTTCTCAGCAATTAATTAAAACATCGCATGAGGAGGGGTGTATAACTCAAATTTTATGCACAGACTTGGTGTGGGATGCTTTGATAAATCCCTTGGGCTTCACCCTCAGGGTTTATGCAGCATTCCACACCTTCAGTGTGCATAAAATTCTCATTATACACTCTTCCCCATACATTATTCTATATATATATAATGTTACATTTGTTGGGTCACTCATCTGCACATCCCCTACCAACATATGTGATACAGTGATGTGATGTAATGTATAGTGGTCATTCGGCTGGAGCAGTGGTTTTGCTGGACACAACACAGTGGCATGCAGTACATGTCATATCACACATTACTGCACACCGGGGGGGGGGGGCAACATGCCAGTGCATTGCATTGTTTCTTGAAGCAGCCTGCAGCACTGTGCTGTGCCACTGCAAAATATGGCAGTGCAGCATGGTTTCCTCCTGCTATATGCATCTGTGCGTGACCCTATACTCTAAGTGTGCCATGGCATGTATGAGTATTGTAGAGATGGCTGTATCCAGGTCCCTCAACATTGGATATGTGTGATACCCCTATTGTATGATGTCCAGTCCTACTGGTGGTACAATTATTGAGACACCAGTGTTGTATGCAACTGCATCACAATATTACATAACAGACATCTCCACTCTGTAGGGCATACTCAGGTGTATACCATCACTGCCACACTGTTGACCACATTCAACACATCAAGGCCACAGATGGGCCCTTTGTTCCCATTCATGTACACATAGTTGTAGAGGACCTGCCACCAAACAGCTATGTTTAAATGCATTGTAGGAGTGTAATAGAACCACACAAAAGAGACATACCTGTACATTGTTGTTTAGTGTAAATTGAAGGTGCACAGGCATGTCACACAATATGGTTGCTTTATTCCTGGTGAAAGGACTACTGTCCACTAGTAACCACATATGGCTGGCAGTATTGCCTAGTAGTTACAGTAACAAGCTGTGAATGAGCTTGGTACATCTAGCAGTCCTGGGTTTGAGTCCCACAACCTCCACTTGCATACTGTGTTATCCTGAGCAAGACACCTAACCACCCCAAAAGTCACAGGTCGCCCCTGAAAACAGGCACCTGTGTCTAGTAGTCTTACCCAGTTAACAAAGAATAAAAAAAAAAAAAATACCAATCAGCCAAGACGGCATTATTCCACTAAGGACTTGAAAAGGGTGGAGGTCTGTATGGGTGAGAACAAGGACAAACAGTGACTACACTCACTCACATGTGCTGAAGTATGTTAATGCTGTGTTACCCTTGTAGTGCATCAACTCACAAATACAATACATGTGTATTATATGCAAATACAGTAGTGCTAATCCATGTCCACCACCAATGCATGCTGCTGCTCTCCGTCAAGTGCTGCCAGGGACATATGGTACCATCCCCCTACACCCTCACGTATGCAGGTGACCGGCATCATCATCATCAGAACACATTCTGATACATATGATTTGCAAGGCATATTAGAACTTTTTCAGATGATCACATGTCCACCAGGGAGTGGCTTGGTCTCTCTGCATGCATGCATGGCATATCTATCAGCAGTGAACATTAACATTGTGCTACTGGCCATCCTGCATGCATTTCCTCCTTTTGCCATGCATACATGTCTGTGCCTCCACTGTATGTGGCCTTTGTGACCTACAAGTGACTACCACTGTAGTGCTGCTGTTGAGTCACATGCAGTCCCTGATGTACCACTGCCCTTAAACCTCCTCCCCCCTTTTGCTGTAGGGTGCAAGTATGGCTGTGATGTGTTCGGTAGTAGTGGAGTCCTGGGTGGGGGGACCACTAGTGGACCGGGTAATCTGACTGCTGGAGGTGTGGGCCTGTGGAGCACTGGAGGCTTGCATTCTGGGAGCACTGGGTTCTTGGGCCTATGAAGCACTGACAGTCTAGGTTGTGGAAGCACTGAGCTCCTAGGCCTGTGGAGTGCTGAAGGCTTCAGTTGTGGGAGCACTGAGCTCCTGGGCCTGCGGAGTGCTGAAGGCTTGGGTTGTGGAAGCACTGAGTTCCTGGGCATGTGGAGTACTGAAGGCTTGGGTTATGGGAGCACTGGGTTCCTGGGCCTGTGAAGAACTGGAGGCCTAGGTTGTGGGAACATTTGGGTTCCTGGGCCTGTGAAGTGCAGGAGGCCTGTGTCAGGTGTGTGCTGTGTATCTATGTCCATTGGGACCACTGTTTGCACAACAACTGGCCATGCAGTATGGGAATTACTTTTGTCTGGCATGTGCCTTCTCGTAGTCGACCAATGGCCTCCTCCACGTGGCTGTGGTGTGCTATGGTGATGAAGTTATGCTCATCAGTGGCCCCATGTACTCCCCTTATTTTCCTTGTCATTGTCTCCTCTGGGTTGATCACCTCCTTGCAATATTAGCCTAGTCTGTCATCTTGTACGGGTACCCTGAGCTTATTCTCTGAATTTTGCTGTGGTGTTTCCTGCTGTTCTGAATGTATTAGGCTGAAGTTCTGGGCAATGTTGGCATGGACTGTTTCAGCGGTGTCTGTGTCAGGCCCCTCACAAGTGTCCTGTGTGTTCACTGTGCTAGCATCGCTGTCTGTGTTTGTTGGGTCAACTCTGGGCTTGCATTATGGCATGTGTCCTCTTGCTTCTGCCCATCTTCATTCTTCGTGCTCCTACTGCTGCCAGTGTCATCCGTCTATGTTCTCTCCGCCTCCTCTCATTGGTGTTACAGTTAGTGAGGGGTGCTTGTGGTGCCAGCTGCTGTGGTTCCTGTGTTTTCACTGGTAGTGTCTGTAGGGACACAACATATACATTGTTGCTTGCTGTGGTGGCCAATCATATCACTATCTCCCTGTTCTATGTGCGCTCGTCATGTTGTTGAATTGCTCTGTTTGACACCAGCAGGTGGACTGCATCCACCATCACATGGTGCAGGCAGTGCTATGGCACAACCTGTCTGCATTGCCCATTGCTAGGCATATCATACTGTCCTGTGTACGTTTTGTTGCTCTGCATGTCTCTGCAATGGTACTCTGCATGTCCTTTGCTGTCAGTGTACCAGTAGCATTACATCCTTCCTAACCCAACCCACCAGTGTTGCATTACACCTTTTCACACTGTACTAGTGTGCACATGTATGCATAGGACTGTGGGTACCTTTGTCTAGGCTTGTCCCAGAGATTCGGACCAGGGGGATAGTGATAGGTGTCACCATCCTGGGGATGGCTTAGGGTGCTATGGTGTGCACATGTATTCAAGGCATTGTGGGTACCTTTGTCCAGACATCTGGCAAGGATTCAGACAACGGGGTGGTGATAGGTGCTGCCAGCTGGGTGTGGGGAAGGGGACTTGGGGTACTGACTTGGGGTGCTTAGGATGTTATGCACATGTATGCATGGCATCATGGGTACTTTTGTCTAGGCTTTTGGCATGGCCTGGGACCAGGGGGTGGCAATAAGTGCCACCAACCTGGGGGGAGGATTTAGGGTGCTATGGTGTGCACATGTATTCATGGCATCATAGGAACCTTTGTCCATGCTTCTGATGTAGCTTCAGACCAGGCATGTGGCAATAGGTGCTGCCAACCCGGGGAGAACTTCAGATGCTATGGTGTCCAGGCTTTGTCCAGGCTTCTGGCAGGGCTTTAGACCATGGGGGTGGCACAAAGTGCCTCAATACCAGGGGAACTTGGGGTACTGTGGTGTGCACATGTAGTTCTGCCAGGGCTTGGAATTAGGGGAGGTGGGAATAGGTGATGCCAGCCCGATGGGGGGTTGTGGTGCTATGGTGTGTACATGTATTCATGGCACCATGGGTACCATTGTCCAGGCTTGTGGCAGAACTTCAGGCCAGGAGGGTGGCAATAGGTACCGCCAGCCCGGGGGGACTTGGGGTACCATGGCATGCACATGTATACATGGTATCGTGGGAACCTTTGTCCAGTCTTCTGGCAGGGCTTGAGACTAGAGGGGTTGGTAATAGGTGCTGCCAGCCTGGGGAGAAGGCTTGGGGTGCTATGGTGTTCACATGTATGTATGGCATTATGGGTACCTCTGTCTAGACTTCTGGCAGGACTTCAGATCAGGTGTTGGTGATAGGTGCTGACAGCCCTGATTTGGGGATCTTGGAGTGCTGTGGTGTGTACATGTATTTCATGACATAGTGGGTATCTTTGTCCAGGCATCTGGCAGGGTTTCAGACTGGGGGGATTGAAGATAGCTGCTGCCAGCCCCAGGGTAGAGCTTGGGGTGCTATGGTGTGCACATGTATTTATGGCATCATGGGTACCTCTGTCTAGGCTTCTGACAGGACTTCAGATCAGGGGATGGCAATAGGTGCTGCCAGCCCTGATTTGGGGATCTTGGAGTGCTGTGGTGTGTACATGTATTCATGACATCGTGAGTATCTTTGTCCAGGCATCTGGCAGGGATTCAAACTGAGGGAGTTGAAAATAGCTGCTGCCAGCCCCAGGGCACAGCTTGGGGTCCTGTGGTGCACACATGTATGCATGACATCATGAGTACCTTTGTCTAAGTTTCTAGCAGGGCTTCAGACCAGGGGTAGCAAAAGGCGCCACCATCACAGGAGAGGGGGGAGCTTGGTGTACTGTGGTATGCACATGTATGCATTGCATCCTAGGTACCTCTGTCCACACTTCTGGTAGAACTTCAGACAAGGGGGCTGGTGATAATTTCTGCCAGCCGGGGGAGGCGGGACATGGGGTGCTATGGCATGCACATGTATACATGGTATCATGGGCACCTTTGTCCATGCTTCTGGCAGGGCTTCAGACCAGGGGGTGGCAGTAGGTGCAGCCAGCCAGGGGAAGGGGTATTTTGGTACTCTGGTGTGCATATGTATGCATAGCATCATGGGGACCTTTGTCCAGGCTTATTGCAGGGCTCAGGATAAGGATGGTAGTGATATTTGCTGCCAGCCTGGGGGGGGGGTGGAGCTTGGTGTTCTGCAGTGTGCATATGTATTCATGGCATCATGGGTACCTTTGTCCAGGTTTGTGGCAGGGCTTCAGATCAGGAGAGTGGCAACAAGTGCCACCAGCTAAAGGGGGTCTTAGAATGCTATGGTTTGCACATGTATGCATTGCATCATGGGTAACTTTGTCCAGGTTTCTGGCAGGATTTCAGACCAGCGGATTGGCAATAGGTGCAGACAGCCCAGAGCAAAACTTGTAGTGCTATGGTGTGCACATGTATGTATGGCATTATGAGTACCTTTGTCTGGGCTCTGCCAGGGATTGGGACTGGGGGGGTGGTGATGGGTGCTGCCAGCCATGGGGAGGCTTAGGATGTTATGATTTGCACATGTATGCATTCATGGCATTGTGGGTACCTTTGTCCAGGCATACGCAAGGGACTTAGACCAGGAGGGTGGTGATAGTTGCTACCAGATGGAGGGAACTTGGGGTACCATGGTAGGCATATGTATGCATGGCATTGTGGGTACCTTTGCCCAGGCTTCTGGCAGGATTTGGGAACAAAGGGTGGTGGTAGATGCCACCAACTAGGGGGGACTTGGGGGTGCCATGGTGTGTACATGTATGCATGCATCACGGGTACCTTTGTCTAGGCCTCTGGCAGGGCTGCAGAGCAGGAGGGTGGCAATAGGTGCTGCCTTCCAAGGGAGGAACCTGGGGTGCTATGGGGTGCACATGAATGCATGGTATCATGGGTACCTTTGCCACGATTCAGTCAGAGCTTGGAACCAAGGGGGGTGGTAGCCTGGGGGGGGTGCTTGGGGTGCTATGGTGTATACATGTATTGATGGAATCATTGGTACCTTTGTCCAGGCTTAAGGCAGGGCTTCTGACCAGGGGGTGGCAAATGGTGCCACCAGCCCTGGGGAAACTTCAGGTGCTATGCCATATACATGTATAGATGGCATCATGGGTACCTTGTGCAGTCATCTGGAAGGGCTTGAGACCAGCGTGCTGATAATTGCTGCCAGTCTGGGGGGGCTTAAGGTACTATAGTGTGCACATATATTCATGGCATCATGGGCACCTTTGTTCAGGCTTCTGGCAGGGCTTCACAGCAGGGGAGTGGCTATAGGTGCCACCATCCCGGGCGGATCTTGGGGTGCTGTGGTGTGTACATGTATTCATGATATTGTGGTTGTCTTTGTCCAGGCATCTGGCATGGATTCGGACTGGGGGGGATAGATGCTGCCAGCACAGGGTGGGACTTGGGATGCTATGGAGTGAATTTGTATGCATGGCATCATGGGTACCCTTGTCCAGGCTTCTGGCAGGGCTTAAGACAAGGGGTGGCAATAGGTGCCGCCATCCTGGAGGAGAGCTAGGGGTGCTGTGGTATGCACATGTATGTATGGCATCCTGGATACCTTTGCCCACACTTCTTTCAGTGCTTCAGACCAGGATGGTGGCAAATGGTGCTGCCAGTCAGGGGGGAGAGAAATCGAGGTGCTATGTTGTGCACATGTATGCATGGCATCGTGGGTACCTTTGTCCAGGCTTGTGGCAGGGCTGCAGAGCAGGGGGTGGCAATAGATGCCACCAGCCTGGGGCGGAGGACTTGGGGTGATATGGGCACATGTATGCATGGCATCGATGGTACCTTTGTCCAGGCTTGTGACAGGGATTGGGACCAGGGGGTGGCAATCGGTGCCACCAGCCTGGGGCAGAGGACTTGGGATGATGTGGGCACATGTATGCATGGCATCAATGGTGCCTTTGCCAATGCTTCTGACGGTGCTTCAGACAAAAAGTGTGGTGACAAGTGCTGCCAGCCCGGGAAGGGGAACTTGGGATGCTATGGTGTGCACATGCATGCATGACATGAGTACTTTTGTCCAGACTTCTGGCAGGGCTTGAGACCGGGGTGGCAATAGGTGCTGCCATACATGGGGGGTGTAGCGTGAGGTGCTATGGTGTGCACATGTATTCATGGCATCCTGGATACCTTTGTCCACACTTCTGGCCAAACTTTAGACAAGGGGAGCAGCAATAGGTGCTGCCAGATGGAGGAAGAACTTGGGGTGCTGTGGCGTGCACATGTATACATGGCATCATGGGTAACTTTGTCCATACTTCTGGCAGGTTTGAAGACCAATGGGTGGCAATAGGTGCCGCCATTGGGGGGGGTACTTTTGCTCCTGTGGTGTGCATATGTATGCATGGCATCATGGGAACTTTTGTCCAGGCTTCTGGCATGGTTCGGGTTTAGAGAGTTTTAGAGGGATAGAGATAGATGCTGCCAGCATCTGGTTGACATGGGGTTCTGTGGTATGCACATGTATTCATGGCATCATGGTTACCTTTGTCCAGACTTCTGGCATGACTTCAGACTAGGGGGTGTGGCGATATGTGCTGCCAGTCCTTGGGGGATCTTGGGTTGCAGACCAGGGGGTGGCAATAGGTGCCGCCATCCGGGAGGGAGGTACTTTTGGTGCTATGGTGTGCACATGTATATATGGCATCATGAGTACCTTTGTCCAGGCTTCTGGCAGGGCTTTGGACCAGGGTGGTGATGACTGGTGCCATCAGCCCAGGGGGGTGGATTTAGGGTATTATGATGTGCATATACATTCATGGAATTGTTGGTACCTTTTTCCAGCCCTTTCGGTAATCCATGTGCCGGTCCGAGTGCGCCCATCAATAGGGCGCCAAATTCCCCAATTCGCCACCCCTTCCCCGAGGTCTACCCCCCCCCGGAGTTAGAATCCATAGTTGGGGGTGTGTGGGGTACAGCCCCCTACATTACGGGATTCAAACTCAAATGCCTGGTGCCCTAATGATGTATGCACTCGGACGGGAACCATCCGATGGTGGAACCTTTTCCAGGCATCTGACAGGAATTCAAACCAAGGGAGTGGTGATAGGTGCTGCCAGATGGGGGGGACTTGGGGTGCTATGGTGTGCACATGTATGCATGGCATCAAGGGTAACTTTGTCAAGGCTTCTGGCAGGGCTTGGGGCCAGGGGGTGGCAATAGGTGCTGCCAGCTTGGGGGGGGACTTAGGGGTACTGTGGTGTGCACATGTATGCATGGCATCCTGGGTACCTTTGTCCATGCCTCTGGCAGAGCTTCAGATCAGGGATGTGGTGAAAGGTGATGCCTTTCTGGTGGGGAACTTGGGGTGCTATGATGGTCACATGTAGGCATGGTATCATGGGTACCTTTTATCACAAACACACTCAGCAGGTCAGACCCTCTGCTCCCACAGTGCCAACCCCAGAGTGCAAGGGTGACCAGTCTGTCAGCTTTTGGGTCCGAATAACCTTTATTCATTTCTGAAGGAGAAAACAACCTTTCCAGATTATGAGTGGGGTTCAGGGAGAGAGAAGGTGTGGGAGCCTCTTGTTCTGAGGTGATAGCCTGATGTTGAGGGGGGAATAGGAGGTTTGGTAGATAGGGAGGAGGACCTTGAACCAGTACTTGCCAACAAAGGCAGCACAGTGATCCAGATGTCAGTTTTCAAGAGATGGGAGGGACAGGGCAGAGTAATCTGGAAAGGTAGCTTTCTCCTTCAGAAAAGACTAAAGCTTATTCGGACCCAAAAGCAGACAGGTGGGTTACCCTGTCTGTTACCTGTTCACACTAGTCTGGAAAGTTCTGGGGGGATTCAAACTGTGAACCTTATGCTAGCATACCTAATGAACAGGCTCAGATATGTACCCTCTTCAGGGATTGCAGTACAATCTTTCACCAGGGGCACCCAGCCAGGCTTCCAAAATGAACCCTTTTAACTCTATAAGAGACCTTAGGTATATTCTTACCTTTTCCTAATTTAGTAACACCATCAAGCCCTTCAAACAGCTGTCAGGCTTAACCATGTATACATCACATGCAAAAAGAACTTGGAAGATACACCCAGGCAGTACCTTAAGAAAATGTACTTTACTAAAATGTGATAAAAATATGAAAAATGTAAACAAAGAACAATATATCAAAGAGCTCACAATCACATAAAAGAACAAGGAAAAATTACAAAGCAAAACTCCTACCACAATACATTTAGATGTCTGCTGTATAAGGTATTATCTCTGGAAGTGTGTTTTAAAGTTAGATCAGAGAGCTGTGTCTCTCTAGAGTCCCAAAATGATATGACAACATTTCAGACACAAGAATCAGATTAAACTCTGTCTCTGTGTCTCTGCACCCCTTTTGTAAGTCATCCAGCTCCTCCTTTTAGAATATTAAATTACAAAACATGATTTCCTATCAGGAGGTATTTTAATTAAGGTGCCATCATAAGAAATATATAACTCCTTAATTACACATGTTTCCTTTGAACTTAGCAATCCCACACTGGCACCAATGTGTTAAAAAGTTAACAGGAGTCAGCCTAATGATGTCCTGTTTCTGAAGTCATAAAGTCACATTTGGTTTGCACTTCAAAAAGCCTAAGCATGTCATAAGCGGTAATAAAATGACATTCTGAAAAGTTAATTAAATGGTTCCTGGTCAGTTTTCGTATCCTGTAGCTTCACTGAAACCTGGGGGCATCCATGGAAGCACATGCTGTCTTATGTGAGACAATCACATACTATATTTTTATTTTACAAATATCATACAATAATCATAACCAGCTGGCCAGCGCCACACCATTGTCCAGGCTTCTGGCTGGGCTTTGGACCAGGGTGGTGACGATAGGTGCTGCCAGCTGTGTGGGGGTGTGGGGTGTGGCTTGGGGTGCTATGTTGTACACATGTATTCATGGCATCATGGGTACCTTTGCCAAGTCTTGTGGCAGGGCTTCAGACTAGGGGAGGTGGCAATAGGTGCTGCCAGCCAGTGGGAGAAATTGGGGTGCTATTGTGTGCAGATGTATGTATGGCATGGTGTGTACCAGGCTTTTGACAGGGCTTCTGACCAGAAGGGTGGTGATAGGTGCCACCAGTTTGGGGAAGGGAAGTGGGGTGCTGTTTTGTGCACATAAATGCAAGGCATCATGGGTACCTTTGTCCAGGATTTTGGCAGGGCTTCTGACCAGGAGTGTTGGCAATAGCAGCCACCTGCTGGGGGGATGGAGCTTCCGTCATTCTTGCTGCATGTATCAGATTTATGCAGCAGCCACCCTCCTGTGTCATTTTTGGGGATTTTGCTATGGTAATGGCTTTTCTTTCAAAATACAGTGCACAGTATTTGATGCATTCAGGATTGACACAATGGACTTTTTGGCGCAGCTTGTGTCTGTCTTTCGGCCCTATGAAAATCTGGCCTAGTGGGTGCAAAGGGCCTGTTTATCATCAGCACTGACTATGCCAGAATCATGTCCCAGTAATTTACACAGATGTTTAAAGTTCACCATGTTTTATAAAAAGATGCAGATTTTAAACTCTTAGGGAAAAATGATAAAAGTTGAGCAGGATCAATACCTTGTGGCTGCTCTAAGCACTGATACATGTAAAAGACAGGGCTAAGCTGTGGAGCTGACCAGTGGCATTTTAAGTGTTTCATCTTGAGCATTCTATTCATGTACTCAGCATTCCACTGGGGCTTGCAGCTTTTTCTAGCTGTTGCAGGATAAGCTGCTGGCTGTAGTTACGATCCTCTATTAATACTCATTCAAGGCAGACCTACCAAGTAGCATGGTTTGCTACTATACCACAGTATGACTCATGATTCTTCCCCTTCATGTGTCCAAAGATTCCCATCCAGTCTTATTAAAATTGCAATCAGCTTGGCAGGGGAGCAGTACAGCTTCCCACACGTTTCACGTTTTGGCTCATTTTCAGCCAGTCATGCAATTTTAGCTCCTGCATCATATTTGTTTTTGTTTCATGAGCTAGATCCCTCTGTTTCTGGCTTCAAAAGATGGCAAACTTGCTGAGGTCTTTAAAGTTATAATTAAAACTCTTCACACTTTTCCAACTGGGGATTCCTATGGGTCTGTAGAAGCACCAGTTTGGGAACAGGTAGGTCACAGGTTCAAGCCCTGCTGGAGTAAAATACTGTGTGGATTTCGGTAACTCTCTTAACCTCTTAGTGCCAGAGTCCACCCAGCTGCACAAATGGGCCAAACAGGACCACACTGGAAACAAGATGTTGCATCTCAGCTGCGCTGTCCTGGGTAAATGAATTGTAAACTATATGTGAAAACATTGAATGTGTAGGTACTGAGGGACACCCAATTTCCCAGCAGGTAGCATGTTATGATCCAGCACAAGTGACCCAGGTTCAGGAACGGACTCAGAAGCTGGGTTGTGGGGGCTGGGGGAGTACTACCTTGCAGCAGTGCTCCCAGCCAGGGATAGATAAGGCTGTGGATCTGCTGCAACAGCAACTCCTGCAGTGAATTGTAGGGCCATCGCAGCATGCATGCATGACCTTATGGGGCACTGTCAAGCATCAGTGGAAGGTGGGAGGGTCTAGGGAAAGGGAATACATCCAGAAAAACAAATCTCCTGGCCACCTGCATGACAGCTGCTGGCTCTATCGGACCCCGCATCGTATGGATCCTCACTGCATCCAACAGAGGGAGGAGCGGCAGATGGGAGGTCATTGGCACAATAATCAGAGGTAAGGTGGAGGCAGCAGCAGCATGGGAACAAAAAGCTTTATAACAAAACAATGTGTACATACAAAAAACAGGAACAGATGATTCCATTTCAAACTTATTCTGCTTATTTCTATATGGAAAGAAATAAAGCTGAAGCAGTTTTAGCCATTCTAAATACAGGAAGCAACAGTTTTTTTAAGATTGTCTAGAACCTAGATGGTTTTAAAATGTAGAACCAGTGTGAACCTTTAACAATTCCAGCAAAAGTGTATAACAGATAGCGTGTGCACTCGGTAACACGTGATCAAATGGGCACAAACAACATCATGAATATTGTCAAGCAAATATCTTTGTCCAACACAAAAAAAAAAAAAAAACATTGCAAAACATTCATGTCCAACAAGAACAAAATGTTTAAAGCAGTAAATTGATTGTGGAAAATGTAATAAGTCTAACACAAACAAAATGTGTTTTAAGCCAAGCAGCATGAAGGAATGCCTGCGAACATGACTGAAAGAAAGCCATCTTGTATATTTTACAGCTCAGCCCCCAAATCATCCCTAGTTAAACTAGATTCCCTATAAAACGCCTTCTGTCATTTCGCCACCAACCTCTCATTTCACACTGACCATTGCTCCTTTTACTCTGCCCTATCCCTGCCATCTCTCGAAAACCACATCTAGCTCACTGTGCTGCCTTTGTTGGCAAGTACTGGTTCAAGGCCCTCCTCCCTATCTACCAAACCTCCTATCCCCTCCTCAACATCAGGCTATCACCTCAGAACAAGAGACTCCCGCACCTTCTCTCTCCCCGAACCCCACTCACAATCTGGAAAGGTAGCTTTCTCCTTCAGATTCCCTGACCTTTGGAATCATCTCCCCCACTCACGCTGCCTTGCGCCCTCACTAGCCATGCTCAAACAACAATAAAAACATTATCCTCCCACCGACTGCAACTGCCCCTCCTCTGCCCCATGCTGACTCCCTCCACTTCCAGCCACCTTCCTCACACCGACCCACCTTGCCCCCATTTATTGCCCTTTCCTCTATTATGTTTTGCCTTTTTTCCCTTCTGGTCCCCTCAATTAATCCTTCCCTACTGCTCCTCTCTCCCTCCCTAAATGCTGTATGGAGCCTACCTTTGCTATGTAAGTCAGCTGTCTATGAACATCACCTATTGTAACGCAATTTGTCTATATTATATAAAACTGCCTGTTGCACTTTCACTTGTAAATCTATTCTAAATATTGTAACTGTGTATACACTTGCTATGACTTATTATGGTAAACCTGTATATCCATGTACTTCATGATGTTATTACTACTGTAACTCCAACTCCCCTCTCCCCTGGTCACACCTGGAAATGAGCCTCGGCTCAATGTGCCTTTCCTGGTTATAAAATTTTAAATAAATAAATAAATAAATATTCTGTAGTACAGCTAAAGTGGTACACAAACAAAATAGAAAGTTATGGCTCATCTCTGCACTGATCCCGTAGAGCCCTGCACATCCCGTGAAGCAACTTAGGAATCCCTTCATGATTTAAGCAGGTCCCAGGGGACCCAGCACGTCTGGCTTTGTCCTGGGCCTAAAAGGCCATGTGAGAATCAAATCTTGACTCACCTTCTGCTTGGTGTAGGGCCCAAATCAAAGTCACACCTCTACTTTCTTAAAAAGTAAGAAAATTCATTGTAAAAAAGCTCTGTTAATCCATCATTAGGTTTGAAGCCCATAAACAACAAAAATCAGAATTTAGTGAAAAATGTAACCTTAGAGAATATGTGGTGTGCTGTTTCTTGGCATTTAAAAGATCATGTGCCACAGCACTGGCGTTACCTTAACCTCGACACTTTCTTGTCCAACAAAGTATAATAAAGACACAGTAATCTGTTCACAGAAGGTGCTCAAGCGCTGAATTACCTTAACCTTTGCACCCTCTATGCAAGCATTACTGTCTCATTATTTTATTTTGTGTGGCAAGACAGTGCTGAAGTTAGTGTAATGACAACACAGCATACATATTTTGCTCAGTATACAGGGAATAAGGTGACATCCATTTGAATAACTGTCTGTGTATGTTCTGATCACTGCTGGACCAGTGACCAGAGCTGCTGCTAAGAAGAAATCAAGAAAGTCTGCACCTACAGAAGCTGAGTTAAAGTGTCCCCCTCCACCAGTCCCGGTTGAACATGACTGTCAGTCCATGTCAGAGGAAAGTGAGTGTGGTTTTGAATACTACCTTCTTACGAACTGAGTCAATTGTTTTGGGGCAATCCCCTAGTCAGTCCTGGAGATGAAGCTGGGCCTTCTGGACTGTCTAAGCCCCCAGCTTTGTCCCTGGAGCCAATGCTCCCAGAAAGTGAAGTGCAAAGCATCAAGTCAGATGATATGGAATCATTGTGTATGGTTGAACTGTTTGAGCTTTCAGAGGAGGAAAATTATGGACTGGAACAAACTGGTGATATACCAGAACAAGCAGAGTATTTTGAATGCCCTGACGGTCCACTGCCAGTGTCCAAAAGCTCTCCATGTGAACCAAGTGTTGTGGACTCAGAGATTATAACTCCTGGAGCTGAAAGTGCCCCAAGTTCTAGCCTCTCTACCCCAATGAAGGCTCCCCTGACAAGTGAGGACAATGCTGAAAATCAGGCTCAGAGTGCAGAGACCATAACAGTTCCCCATAGAAAGACTGGTCGAGCTGTAAAGCCTGTGGTGCACCTCAGTTATGATTCCCCTGGGAGGCCTGTGGACTTGCCTCTCGATGTTGTCCATAAAGGAGTGTATGCGTCCCCGAACTCATTGCCCAAACTGAACATCAGTGCTAACTCCAAGTTACTTGTGTTGCCCTCTAGTTATGGTGCCCCTGCCCTGTCCAGCCCCAAGGTAGCTGATAGGGAAGGGCCCCCTCTCTTCAGGTTTCATGTACAAGAGGTAATAACCTGAGTTATGGTACAATGTGTGTGTAATACTGTGTAAAGAGTGACATACTGCAAAGTTTCAGAAATGTGTTCCTGGTAAAGTGATATATTGACTGATGATTACATGTATGAGCATTATGTGATACTGATGAAAATGTATATGGTTGTATTGAAACTTATGGGGGTATTTGCTTGACGCGGACGCCAAGCTTTCCCAGGCCAGGAAGTTTATAACCCCCCTGCAAATGAGGGTTCCCAGAAGTCTTCCAGGAGCTTGCTTGAATGCTCCAAGTCTGGAGGTGTTCAGCATTTAAGCTGCTTGAGTGTGAGTGCTTTTAGAGCCTCTGGTACTGTCTCTTTAAGAGCAGCCTGCTTGTGACCATAATTAATTGAGGAGGGGGGACTGTGTGTTCTAATGCCCGATTCCCACCCGGGCTGCTGCCAATTCACTCCATTTTTGCAGTCAGTCACTAAGAGTGCAAAGGGAGCCCATCTGAAAGCTGTAACTGTTTGCCTGTAATCATTTAGCAGCATTTGTGAGATTGCAGTTTATCTAACCTGTTTTATTGCAGCTGGGACTCTGTGTGTGTTTCCCTTCTATGTTGGAATTGAACTGCTGAACTGGACCAATCAGCGTGGGGGACCTTTAAAATGGAGCCTGCTGCTGGCAAATCAAAACTTGGACTCTTAAGTTGAGCCAACCACAATGGGACTATATGGCAGATGCCTCTGGGAATTGTAGTTTGGACTTCAGCGCCTTTTTGCACCAACAGGGGGAGTTTATTGTGAGTGACAGCCAGACCAGCCAACTGAACTGGGAGAAACTCAAAGGAAATGCCCAGCTCTGTCTACTGGAAAGATCAGATGAGTTTTGGCAGTGAAGAGACAAGGAGCTCTGTGCTTGTGCGGTGTATAGTTTCTTGCGGGAAGCACGTGTAAGGCCCTGAGTTTCGGTCTGCAGCTTGTGCCAGCGCCTGTTCAGACTGAATCCGACCTGTGAAGAGAATCAAGGAGATCTGAAGAGTAGAAACCAGGCTCACCCTGTAGAAGACTGGAGAAATTGCTGAATCGCGCTCTGTCTGTCAGGAACTGAATCTGCTGTGTGTTCTCCCGGGTATTGTGCAGTAATTGCGATCGGGATAGAGAAGCAGCCTGCCTGGTATAGTACTTTCCTTTTACATATAAATGTGTGTAGTGCTTGTGGGGAATCGTGTTTCAAATCCTCTGTACAGTGAATTGAGTGCATGAAGCTGGAAGTAAACCCGAGCTTCATCCAGACTACATCCATTTGCTCTAAACTGCAGTGGGGTCCAGTAACAAGGACCTTGTCCACATGGTCTGCTCCTCCTGGCAATCCAGGACAATCTGCCTTCCATCCAGTTCCCAGCATTGAGTTTGTGAGTACAAAGCAGGGTAGCTCCCTGCCATCTGTTTATCGAATTGCAAGTGTGTCATCTAATTGTTGTTTGTTTTTTTCATTACTTCACGAACTGAGCCAACCGGCTCCGGATTACAATTTGGGTATTGTGCCAGTGTTTTTCCATCACAGGGCCCCAACCAGCTGCACCGATCCTGGCTAGCCCCCCTCCCCCCATCCTGGATACCCACTGAAAGTGACAATTTGGGACTCTGAATATGCGCACAGTACTGTGATTATTAATGTGTTTAACCTAATTAACCTGATTTCCCCCTGTCCTTGTTACAGCTCCTTAAATAAATCAGATCTGTTTGTTTCAACAAAGTTGCTGACTGAGGGTATTTGTTTATGTTAAAGTATTGTACTGTGGTTTTTGCACTGTGTCATCTTGTTTTACAGGGGTCCCAGAGTCAGTCGTACAGAGCCAGTCCTGGGGGTAAGTGTACATTGAAGATATTCCTGATGCATTGGGTAGGCCACTAGTGGGAAGAAAGGGGGGGGGGGTTACAGTGTCCCAGAGGGCTGTGACCAAGTTAGTTTAAGTACTGCAAACCCTGACCTCTGGGTGGAGGCACTCGCCATTGGACCTAGGCCCCTCACCCTGTTAGTAGTTAAGCAGGCAGGGTAGGAGCCCTTGGGATAGTGCCACCTAGGGGTTACATGTGCATTCTTAAGATTTAAATATGCCCCTGGGGGATGACGAGGGGGGTAATTTCTCTAGTTTTTCTAGTCTGCTTAGACTACTAGGCTAGGGGTCGTGTGAGTGTTTTTCTTACAGGACTTATAATACTATTGTTACTTAAAATGTTGGAGTTCAAGATTTTGAGGGCTGATTTTATCATTATGTGGTGAGGGAAGGGGGGTTTGGAGAGGGATGGACTTGGGCAGTTGGTGTTGTAATCATCATGGATGGGGTTGTTTCAGGAGAGTGGTCGTTGGGACCGGGATTAGTATTTTATGAATCCGTTTTCTTTCTGTTTTTCTTGTTATTTGGGGAGATTGGGGTTCTGTTGGTGTGGGGATGGGTGGGAGGGAAAGGGTGGATTTTGTTAGTATTGGTTGTTGGGGGCTTGGAGGGAGGGTGGGAGGGTGTTCACCTGTGACCATACTTTTTCGTTAGTGTAGTGGGCCAGGGTGTGGCCCCCTTAGTTAAACAGAGCATAGTGTCTTGTGCCTGTTTTAAGATATGAGTGGTCCTTGCAGTTTTATTAGTTGGAATGTTAAGGGTGCCCAGGATAGGCATGAATGTTCGATGATTCACCATCTTAAACAGCTTTGAGCAGGTGTAGCTTGCCTGCAGGAATCCCACCTCCATCAGGAGGATATTCACTACGTTAGATGGGACTGGGTTGGCCAAGTTTATGGCTCTGGGGTCTCCTCCAAATGAGGTGGGGTAGTCTTACTAATAGCAAGGTCACTACCATTCCAACTCATTCAAGAGTTATGGGACCCCAAAGGATGTTATACTGTTGTTAGAGGTACGATTGGGATCCATCCTATTGTGATTGGATCTATATATGGCCCAAACGCAGACTCGCCCCATTTTTCCATTCAGTTTATCTCCCTTCTGGCTTCTGAACCTTCCTCCACCATCATATTAGGGGGAGACTGGAATATTGTATTTCAGTCGGCCTTGGATCGCCCGGATGCTATGATAGTTGGTCTCTCCCCAGCCCAGTGGGCACTCTGAGATTTGATGAATGGGTTCGGCTTAGTTGATATCTGGCGGGTGCTTAATCTCACAACGTGGCAATTCACTTATTACCCCCACCTCATAAGACTTTCTCTCAGATTGATTATATTCTGGTTAGCGTGTCTTGTCTACTGGGTATTTTATCTGCTGATATTTACCCTATGGTCCTGTCCAATCATTCCCCTGTTGGAGTAATCTATTTACTGGGCGAAGGCTTGCGCCAAGACACCCTCTGGCATTTCAATGCTTAGCTGTTACAGGCTCCTGACACCCTGTCCTATATCCGACGATTTATATCCTCTTTTTTAGACCTTAATAGGGGTTCAGTGGAGAGAGTGGACACCCTTTGGGCAGCCCTTAAATGTGTGCTATGGGGGGAGTTTATTCGGCTTTCCTCGATCACAGCCTGGAATGGTGAAGCCAAACTGGAATGCCTTCTTGCTGACATTTGCTTCTTGGAAGGCTCTCTGTCCTAGGCTTTGCCTGATGCAGAATGGACCAGATTACACTCCCTTCATGCCCAATATGTGGAAGTCTTGTCTCAAAAAGTTGAGCTGGCACTTCACCGTACCAAGCTGAAGTACTTGGATATGGGTGAGAAGGCCGGGAAACTTCTTGCTCTCTGGTTATGTCAAGCAGAAATAGCTAAATGTGTACCGGGAATACAGCCCCACCCAGAAGCTCAGGTGGTCACCAATCCCAAGGGATGGCTGTGCCTTTTTGTGCTTATTATAGGCAGCTATATGCAGTTGATCCCACCCTAGACCCTTCTCCTAAAATCATTAAGGCCATTCTAGACTCTGTTCCTCTCCCGACTCTACCCCGCCAGGCAGTAGCTTTGTTAGGGGATCGTATTACCCCTGCAGAGGTAGAGGGGGCTATCCGACAGGTGCTGCAAGACAAAGCACATGGGCCAGATGGCCTGACTAATAATTTTTATACTGTGTATGCTTCTGAAGTTGCTCCTCTGCTGGTCAAGGTTTTCAATTTCTGGTTTGAGTATGGGGTTGTTGACTCTGCTTTCCTGAAGGCTTTGATTACTTTAATACCAAAGCACGATAAAGTCCTCTTGGTAGAGGAAAATTACTGTCCCATTTCCTTTTTGAATTTGGACAGTAAGATTCTTCCAAAAATTTTGGCCACTCAGTTGGCTCCTGTCATGGGTCCCATTATTGGTCATAAGCAGGTAGGTTTTATGTCTGGGTGGTTTTCTGGGGACCATCTCAAGAAGCTGTTGCACCTACTTGCTGCATCTGGACAGAGCAGGGACCCAAGGGTCCTGGTCTCTCTGGATGCTGAAAAGGTCTTTGACTGGGTCGCTTGGAACTATCTGTTCACTACCCTTCACAAATTCGGCCTTCCTGATGATTTTGTCAAGTGGATGTGTTTGTTGTATGCTGCACCAACTGCTCGTATTTGGTGCAGTGGTCATCTCTCCGCCTCAGTCCCCTTACATTGTGGTACCCAGCAGGGGTGCCCCTTATCCCCCCATTTGTTTAATTTTTATTTGGAACCGCTTATTAGGCGTTTATGCTCTGTACCCACTCTCAAAGGGATTCCGGTGACAGGTAAGCGTTATGACCTTTCGGCATACATTGACAATTTGCTTTTACATCTGGAAGGTCCCTCACATTCTGTCCCTTCCCTCCTTCATGAGATCTCTATTTTTTCCAGCATCTGCTTTTGTAAACTGAATCTCTTCAAAACGAAGGTGTTTCCCCTAAATAACATGGTCAATAAAAGAGATGTCATGAATCTGGGCCTTTCATGGGAGCCTTGAGGCCTAACTTATCTGGGGGTTAGAATTGCCTACTCAGTTTCTACCATGGTTAGAGAGAATTTGTCCAGACTCTTGGATGTCCTTAAGTCTGACCTTGATAGATGGTCCGCCCTCCCTTTGTTCTTGTGGGGTCGAGTTAATATTCTCAAAATGAATGTCCTGCCCCATCTGTTATATCCCCTGGGAATGCTGGGTTTCCATCTCCCCAAGATCTGGTTTTCCCATCTACAGTGCCTCTTCAACTTTTTTCTTTGGAAATCCTCTGCTGTTCATAGGGCTTACATTAAATTAGCTGCCCCTAAGCTAAATGGAGGGTTGTCTCTCCCCTTGGTATTTTTATACTATTGTGTCCAACACGCCAGTAAACTTTTACGGTGGGGATCAGAGGGCGCACAGTCAGGTCCTCCTGCATATATTCCTCTCTGGCTGGATATCGAAAGAGCTCTAGTAGGTAGGGTGGGGTGTTCTCTAAACAGTCTTCTCTACCTTAGACCCTCTCAGCTTCCCCGTCCTCTGTGTATCATTCCCATTGAATGGTCACTTAAAGTTTGGGGGCAAATTCAGTCCTCTTTGTCATGGTCTTGGGTGGCGGCAACCTCCCAGCCCATGTTCCATAACCCTCATTTTAAAATAGATAGCCTTCTGATCCCTACTGCCTTTTGCCCACAACTGGGTGCCTGCACTTTGGCTGATTTTGTCAGGATGATGGGATACTCCCTTTCCAGAACCTGCAAACTAAATTTAGTTTGAGGAGTCAGGACTTTTCCTTCAGCTTAAAAGTACCATAATTGCCTTCTTGGGGCTCAAACCGTGGCACCTGTCACATTCGGATGAAATGGACTCCTTGTTGTCCTTAGCAGCGCAGCCTCATTCAGTGTCCTTGCTTTATAAGTATTTTCAGTCTATAGACCCTCATCTTCCCTCCGGGGTGTGTTATTACTGGGTTCATATGCTCCAGTTGCCTGATGACAAAGAATATTGGAGAGTTCTGTGGCTGAAATTATATAGATATATAAAGCAGGACCGGCTTCATTTAGTGCAATTTAATATTATGCGATCTGTATTTTACCCCACTAACGCTGTACAGGATGGGCAAGCTGCCTTCATCCTTATGTACCAGTTGCCGAGAGGCTGCTGCTTCCCTCTATCACATATTATGGGAATGTCATAAGATCTGGCTTTTCTGAACTTCCGTTCAATGGGCTCTGGATCCTCTTTTGGGTCTAGATGACCTTTTCACCCCTGAGAGTTGCTTACTGACTATAGTTCCACATGGGACTCCTAACATCAGGAAAGCCCACCTGTCTCTTGTGGCTACTATGGCTAAGATTGTCATGTTATGACACTGGAAGGATGAGGCACCCCCCTCCTTCTTAGAGTGGCATTGCAAGATCCTGATGGCCCTTCAACTGGAGAGACACATAGACATTATGCAGAAGAGGCCTCATCATTTTCATCGCACTTGGGAATCCCTTAATACTTCATTATCCCTTTGGAGTTCTCAAGGTTCTACCTGACCTGCTTGGAGCCCTTCCACTTCCGGCTTGTGTGTCCCTGTGCAGGGTGCCTATCTGGCCTGGGCCTTCATATATAGTGGAGTTGCAGACAAAAGTGGTGGATGAGGGTGGGGGCAGGGGGTGTTGATTAGCATGTATATTTTTACTGTCTTGTGTAGTTTTTTCCTCCAGTATTTTGAAGCCCTTTTTATATTTTATATTTTGTTGCATTGAGTATTGTTGAGTGTTGTATTGCTGTTTATTCTTGTGTTTTTGCTCTGTAATGTTTATTGGAAAGCTATAATAAAGTATACTAAATAAAAAAAGGTTTTCTGTTTCTGCTGCAAACTGTTAGCTTAAGCACATAGTAATGTATTACAGTGCAGTCCCGATTATCCGAACCTCGATCATCCAGAAATTCCTATCTAATGAACCAGACCCTTGTCGCCTGAGTTCTTCTCTGTCACATGAAAGGGGATAGGATGATTAAGTAGGATAATTGGTGCTGTAGTTTTTAACTGCTTCTTCTGTGGCTATAAATCGGCCACCAGATGTCGCCCCATTACTGACTAATCAAGCAGCTGCAGTGGACAAGATCTGTGGAAGAGAACCTTGTGGTTGTGAAAAAAATCAGCATGTGGTTAGAGTTGAGCTCACTACCCTCTCCTGAGTAAGCTTGTGTTTTTTTCAGACTTTCCCATATCAGCTGTTCTCACTCCTTATTCCCTTACTCACACTCTTACTAACACTAACACAGTACTGTATTCAAATAAAAATTAAAATTACAGTGCTTGCTTTAAAACTCCTGCACCCCGCACTCCTGCACACACTCACATGCACACTCAGACAGACTGAGAGTGGCAGCACACCAAAAGTGAATGTGTGGTATCAGGAGTGGCACAGACTGATCAGGATCCTTAGTGACTTGAAGTGTGTTTTTTTTTTAAGTCAAGTTGTCCGCATGTTCGTACTCGCAGCTAATCACACGCCAGAGGTCAGGTTTTGGGTTTTGGCAGAATGAGTGCATGGCTTGTCAGTTTTGGCATAGTGTTGCTGGCAGTGCTGGAGTTTACAGTCATGTTTTAGGTTTCTGCTGGAGATGGATGGAGGGCTACAGTACTGCACCTCTACAGTACTGTATTTCTGAGGGCCGACTGTGTGTATGGAGAGTTGGAGGGAAAGAGAGTCGAAGAAAAGGACTTAAACTGTACAGTACATTAAAAGTAAATGTAATCCTTATAATCTGAAATCCTGTTTATCCGAACTGATCTGATGTCACCCATGCAGGTGAATAATCGGGACAGTACTGCATATGTAACAGTGGCACAAGTGATTGGAAAAATTTGGGACATAAATTGAAAGAACATGAGCACTCAGCCAAACATAAAGAATGAATAGCTAAGTAGATGGAATTGTCTACAAGACTGAAACAGTGTTCAATCATTGATAGCCAACATGAGAAGATTATTCAAGCAGAGAAAATGCAGTGGTGAAATGTTTTGGAATGATTAGAATCATGCAGTTCTTAGCAGAAAACAACTTGGCCTTTAGGGGTAGCTTAGATCATGTTTTTCAGAAGAATAATGGAAATTTCCTAGGTCTGGTTGAACATCTTGGAAAATCTGATACAGTCATACAGGGGTATCTATGTTATGTCTCTGCTGTTTAGATACATGATCACTATCTAGGCAAAAGGATTAAGGATGAGCTAATACTGTTGATTTCTAACAACATCAAGGATATAGTCTGAGTTGGCTGAAGTGAATTGTTATCTGTGCAGTTTTCTAGGTGTTTGTCTCAGGTGGCTGAAGGGAATTGTTATATGTGCAATTAACTAAGTACAGAAAGAGCTGTAAAGTAGTGGGAGTAGCTTAGCTAGAAGGAAGCCAGATTAAAGCCCAATTTAAAAACTGCCCTAGATAGATGCTGCCAGAGAACAGGCAGAGAACACCAAGAAGAAGGAGCTGCCATTATAACTATACTTCTCTACTGGGACTAAATAACTAGAACTCTACTACTGGGACCTTCAATTTATAGTAAAAACAAAACAAAAAAAAAGTTAGTGTGTTTGTCTGAGTTGGCTGAAGTGAATTGTTATCTATGCAGTTATCTAGGTGTTTGTCTCAGGTGGCTGAAGGAAATTGCTATCTGTGCAATTAACTAAGTGTAGAAAGAGCTGCAAAGTAGGGGGAATGGCTTAGCTAGAAGGAAGCCAGGTTAAAGCCAGATTTAAAAACTGCCCTAGATAGCTTCTGCCAGAGAACAGGCAGAGAGCACCAAGAAGAAGGAGCTGCTGTTATAACTATACTTCTCTACTGGGACTATATTGCCCTCCTTCCCTCCCTTCCCCACCCTAAGCCAGTTCTACTTTTCTAGGCACAGGGTTTGACTGACAACAGTAATTTCCTGTTTGGGAGCAGGAAGTGAGTGATCACAGAGCCACAAAAGACTCACCATCCTAGAAGGAAAAGAGTAGCTCTCCACCCCCCCCACCCCCCAGCTGCTAGAGGTCTGACTCTGAGCAAGTAAGGAGACTACTGAGAAATATAGGAACTTCTTGTCTCAGAACAGGAAGATCAGGAGCTTAAAGGGCACAGATGCAGTAAGTAAGTAAATAGGGAGAAAAAAATAAAAAATAAAATCAACAGAGGAAAGAGTAAGTATTCTAAACAACAGTTAAGGGGTCAGAAATAAGACATGATAGGAGTGGTGCAGTGCAGTGGCTGTGGAGCAGCAGTCTCCTGGGAGACATTCTGGAGGATGTGGTGTTGTCCCATCTGCAGGCAGCTGTCTGGGCTGAGGGAGGAGGTTGCTCATCTCCAGGCTGAGTTGGCCAGGATTTGGGGGACCTCCTCTCCCACCCAGGGACCACCAGGGCCACTGCCATTGCCTCAGAGGTTGCCAAGAAAGAGGAGCGGTTGGACCACAGTGGGCTCAGGAAGGGTGAGGGTGGTGGAACAGAGGCACATCCCTCCAGTTGACCTCTCCACAATTCATATGCCATTCTGGTAAAGTGTGGTTCCTCTATGGAGGCACCCGCAGTTCAGACCAAGGAGAATGCTGGGAACCTCCACAAAGAAGACCCACAGGAGGGTGGCAAAGGACCCCACAGGGGAAGGAAACAACTCCTGGTGGGGGACTCCATTGTTAGGGGGGGTAGAACTGAGGGAGGAAGGGGAGAGGGAGGTAAGGTGCCTGCCTGGCACCATGGCTTGGAGGGACAGGGAGTGAATCCTCAGGATCGCTGGAGCAGCTGCATGGAGGAGGGAGATGGATGTCATTGTACACATAGGGACAAATGACCTGGCTGAGAAAGGGATCAGAGCAGTGCAGGAAGAGTTTGTGGAGTTGGTGAGGGGCCTTAGACAAGTAGCACGCACGTAACCTTCTTGGAGGTGCTGCCTATCTATGGCATGGGTGAAGCTCCACACCATGGGATTCAATCAGTGGTTGAAAAACTGATGCAGAGCTCAGGGATTTGGCTTCACTGGAGGCTGGGGGTCTACCTGGAGTGATGCAGGCCTACACTGGCGTGATGGTCTGCATCTGTCCAGGGGGGAAACCTGGATTCTAGGTGACAGGTTTAAATGCTTCATTGGCAAGCATTTAAACTAGCCAAGGGGGGAGGCACTGGAAAGGAACAGGAAATCCTAGCCCCCACCAAAAAAAATTAGGGTAGTAAGTGAGGTAAACACCAAGATAGAGATGTTGATAGGGAGAAGGGCGGGGTAAATTGAGGAAATGACAAAGGCAATAAGGACAGGGATAGGGCAAAAAGGGGTAAGGCCATCAAGAAATGGAGGGTAATGAGTACCAATGCCTGTAGCCTGGGCAACAAGCTCCCTGAACTGGTGGCCTTGATGGAAGAGGGATGCCTTGCTATCGTAGCAGTCACAGAAACATGGCACACAGAAAACCATGACTGGTACATTAACATACCAGGGTACTCAACCTACAGGAGAGACAGGGAGGGTAGAAGAGGGGGAGGAGTAGCTCTCTATGTAAGGGAATGGATAAAAGCAACAGAACAAAACAGTAAACTGGGAGGAGAGGAGGCACTGTGGGTCACCTTAGAGACTGGAAATGGCACCACAATCCGCACAGAGGTTGTATACAGACCTCCATGTCAGGGGGAGGGAATGGACAAGGATATGATAGAAGGCATCCTTAGGATGACCGAGAAAAGGAAGATACTGTTGATGGGGGACCTGAATATGCCAGATGTTAATTGGAGCACCTTTGCTGCAGCCGCATCAAAGAGCAGGGCCATTCTCGATGCCCTACAGGTGGCATGCCTCAGACAGCTAGTTTTGGAACCCTGTCATGAGGGAGCAATCTTGGACCTCATACTCTTAAATGGAGACAGTGAGAGGATCCCAGTTCTACAAGTGGGTAGCCATCTGGAAACAAGTGACCACCAAACAGTGTGGCTCACGATAAACTCAGCTACAGAGTCAAGCCATACAAAAGTGAGGGTACTGGACTTCAGGAGGGCTGACTTTGGAAAGATAGGAGAGTGCCTTAGAAAAGCACTAGCAAACAGGTAAGAAGGAGGGGTGGAGCAACAATGGGGAAACATCAAGCTGCCATCACAGAGGCAACAGGCCTTTGTGTGAAGCAAATAAATCAAAATGAAAGAAAAAGCCACTATGGTTCTCAAAAGAGGTGGCAGGGAAGGTTAGGGAGAAAAAGATAGCATTTAGGATGGATAAGGAAGCACAGAAGGAGCAGGACAGAGAACTGTACCAGTTAAGGCAGAAGGAAGCAGGGAAGGAAATCAGAATAGCAAAGGCCCAAACTGAGGAAAAGATTGCCAACTCGGTTAAGAAGGGGGATAAAACCTTTTATAGGTACATCGAGGAGTGTAGAAAGACAAAGGAAGGAATAGTGCAGCTGAGCAGCATGGACGGTGGGTGGGCAGAGAGGGACAGTGAAAAAGCAGGGATACTGAATGAATACTTCTGCTCAGTATTCACAAAAGAAGAGGAGGGGAGGTGCCTAATCAAATAAACAGAAACACTCTGGATAGGGAGGTCAATCTCAGTCCTTTCACAGAAGAAAGGGTTCTGAAAGACCTTCTAAAACTGAAGGTGGACAAAGCAATGGAGCCCAATGGAATTCACCCCAAAATTCTAAAAGAATTAAGGGGAGAACTAGTGACACCACTGACTACCCTTTTTAATAAATCATGGGAGGATGGTGTGGTACCCGAGGACTGGAGAGAAGGTGGATGTGATTCTCCTTCACAAAGTGGGAGCAAGATAGAGGCAGGAAACTACAGACCTGTCAGTTTGACCTCTGTGGTAGGGAAAGTGATGGAATCACTTCAAAGGAATGAATTAGTACCAAGAGGCCAGTGGGGCACAGGACCCAAAGCAGCATGGGTTCTCAGCGGGACGGTCATGTTAGATGAATCTAATTGATTTCTTTGATTGGGTGACCAAAATAGTAGACCAGGGAGAGGCTGTGGACATGGCCTACCTAGACTTTAGCAAGGCATTTGACACAGTCCCACGCAAAAGATTAATAATCAAATTAACCAGCCTGGGCAAAACATTGGCTGGACAACAGGACACAGAAGGTAATTGTAAATGGAGTCCACTCTGAAGAAAGAGGGGTTACTAGTGGGGTACCGCAGGGTTCAGTACTGGGTCCAGTCCTTTTTAATGTCTTTATAAGTGACATTGCAGAGGGACAGGAAGGAAAAGTATGCCTCTTTGCAGATGACACAAAGATCTGCAACAGGGTTGATACACAAGGAGGCATGGAAAGGATGAGAAGGGACTTGGCAAGGTTGGTGAAATGGCCAGAAATATGGCAGCTTGGATTCAATGCAAAGAAGTGCAAAATAATGCACCTGGGAAACAAAAACCCTGGGAAAGATTACACAATGGGGGAGGTAGTAACAACAACAAACATGGAAAGGGACCTGGGGGTAATCATATCAGATGACCTTAAGGTTAGCAAGCAATGTGAGAAGGCAGTAGGGAGGGCTGGGGGATACTGGGATGTATAGGGAGAGGCATCACTAGCAGAAAACAGAAAGTTGTTATTCCTCTGTACTGACATTTGGTGAGACCCCATCTAGAATACTGCATCCAGTTCTGGAGACCCTATCTCCACAAGGACATAGACAGGATGGAGGCAGTCCAGCGGAGGGCAACTAAAATGGTGCAGGGTCTGCAAGAGAAACCATATGAGGAGAGTCTAAAGGAGCTTAATATCTATACCCTTGAGGAAAGGAGGGAGAGGGGGGACATGATAGAAACTTTTAAGTACCTCAGTGAAATCAACAAAGTCCAAGAGGGTAGCATCTTTCCGAAAAAGAGATGTGCAAGAACAAGGGGTCACAATTTAAAGATAGAGGAGGATGGCTCAGGGGCAATGTGAGGAAGTATTTTTTCACAGAGAGGGTGGTGGATGCATGGAACAGCCTTCCTGAGGAGGTTGTGGGGTCTAAAACTGTGGGATAATTCAAGAATGCATGGGACAGAGATAAGGCAATTCTTGTGGGGGGGGGTAGGAAGAAATAGGCTGTTGGTTAACTAGGATCTGCAGCTTATACTGTAGGTAGGGAAAAGGACAGACTAGGTGGACCAAGTGGTCCTTATCTGCCATCAGAGTCTATGTTTTTATGTGAATGACCGCGTTCAGTCACATATTTGTGCCTGTGTAGTACAGTATGGTCTGCAAGCCCATTGGTCCACACTGTGGACCAATAGGCTTACAGGTCATACTGTAAGCTGTCATTCAGCGGGCAGCTGGATGGTATGTGGGCGGGGTGCAGCCACCCGCCGATGACAGGGAGGGGAGCTGGGTGGCTGGGTCCACCATGGGTGGGATGGAGGGGGACCACTGGGCCACCAAGTGATGGGGTTTGTACTACGGATGCCCGCGACTGGGCAACACGGAGGGAGCAGGACCACTGGACCACCAAGTGGGGGTTGTTCTTGTACAACTGCCCACAGTTGGGGTTATCAGAGGATGGGCACCACTAGACCACAGGGTAGAATGTTGTTATAACATGCCCGCGATCGGGCTGAACAGGAGAGGGAACCACTGGACCACTGGGTGGTGGTTCTATACTACTGCTGCCCATAATCAGGGATAAGGGAGGGAGGGGAGCACAATGAGCAATGGGGAGGGTGTGGGTGCTTGTGGACTGTGTCCCTGCAGGGTGGGTGCTGTGTTGCACCCTGCAATACAGCAGCCTACCTGTGGGTGGCCTGGCTTTGAGCATTTTTTTTCTGGCTCAACTTTGAGCCCCTGTATGTGGCACAACTCAGGGTTGTGCCTACATATGTGCTGCACATCCTGGGCTGAATATCGGGATGTGCCACATATGCATGGGCACGCTCCCTGCATTTGCGTTGCATATATTACCATTGCGCTCAGGCATAATCGGCACTTGCACTGCACCAGATGGCCTTTTGAATATCGCACCGGGGTGCATTGAGGCTTTGATCCAGCGCAACCCCTTTAAATATCTGGCCCCTGATGTGAGCCATCAGGAGCTAATGTCAATCACTGTTCGAATCGTTGAGACCAATGACACTGTAGACATAAGAGAATACTTCTTGTCATTATTGCTACATCCATGAAATGACAGGTGAATCTTTGACTGAGTCTTTGTTAAAAAGCACTCACACAATTGTGACTTTCATTAAAGAACAGCAAAGGGCAGGGCTACAACATTGGTTCAAATATAAAAGGGAAAAATGTTGGTGTGCAAGCTAAAATATTAGAACTGAATCCAAGAGCTTGTTTTTTTGTGGCTTGCAGTTGTCACAGCCTTAATTTGGTTATCGGCGATTTTGAAAAATCTTCAATTGATGCAGTTTCTTTCTTTTGAGAATTGTGGCATTTGTGTCCTGTTCACCACTTCTACACTCCAATATAAAGTGTTCCATGATCATGTTAGTGACTTATGTGTCAAACCATTATGTAAAATTTGATGGGAGTGTAAAGAAGAGAGTGTGAAGGCAGTGAGATATCAGGTCGGTGATGTTCATGATGCACTAGTAGCATTAGTTGAGGCCACAAAGGGAAAGAATCCAAAGACATACTTGGATACTTCTTCATTGGCAAATGTTATTTAAAGTGAAAAGCTCCTAATGTCTCTTGCAGTTTGGTACAACATTCACGTAAAAGTTGGTCAAATGAGCAAATTGATGCAAAGCTCCTCTATGCAGAGAGAACAAGCAGTCCTTTTGTTAGATGAAGCAAAACATGTTTGCTTGACTACAGGGCCAATGGTTTTGTGAATGCCAAAGCAACAACCAGAGAGTTGGCAGATTAGGCATGCAACTCATTATTCCTTCACAAAATGACGTATGGTCTAGATTCCACAGGGTTTCTCAAATGGTGAGGCCAGCCTTCCTGGGGATGCCCCAACCTGTTCCAGGGGAGGCCCCAACCTGTTCCAGGGGAGGCTCAAGCAAGTCTGAAAAAGTATTGTATTTAAACTGAATTTTAGATATATTGTGTGAATGGATAATGCAAACTGAAAGAGGATAATAGTAGGTGAATTTATGTTTTATTTACATGTCAGTGATCAGGAAAACTACTGAGCCAAAGCTCATTTAAGGTGTACTGAGGAAGGATAGGGAGCGAATACATGTCAAAAGGTAACTGCAGAACAGTTTAGCAATACAAAATGAACAACAGTGCAAACAAATAGCAACAGTGAACAAATAATGAGCGGTAACAATTGTCCAGTTAGACTGGTGGCAGAACAGCCCATATACAAATGATAGCAAAGTGGTACTAGGAACAAAAGCAGGCGGGAGAAAAATGATCCCCGAGAAGTTGATTAAGAGCAGGGTAAAAGGGGGAGAGGCAGAGGTGAGGTAGGAAGGTTATTCCAGATAGAGGGGAAACAGAGAGCGCAGTTTTATCCTTGAAGTTATTGCAACAAGGGTTAACAATGGTCTGAGAGTCAAAATAGTAAAGCAAGTAGGCTGGCCAGAGGAAAGGGTTACGGGGGGGGGGGGTTACAAAAGATAAATACAATGAGAGCCAGCTACTCAGAAGTGGTTTACTTTATTCCTGATGTGCTATGAAAAATTGACTATTTTTCCATGGGGAGTCACTAAACTATTTCAAAATTTGGGTGAGGCTCAAGATCTTTTGGATGGCTTGGGGGAGGCTCACCATGACAAAGTCTGAGAATGAATAGCCTAAAATACAAAAGAGGCAATTCAGTTATGAGACAGTAGATGATCCTATAAATGATCCTGAAAAAAATTAGAATTTTTTTCAATTGTTGTTAATACTGCATTGCCATCAGTAACCGAAAGATTCAAACAGCTTAATGAACATGCTGAGAAATGTGGTTTCTCGTACAAAGTTAATCTCTTAATATCAGTAGATGATGAACGGCTTTTCAAGCAATATAAGGATCTACAAATTGCACTTATGTCTCATGTGATATTGATGGACTCGAACTCCTTGAAGAGTTAAAAACGCTGTGTCGACATTCCAAATGAATGCTGTTGTATGCTAGACATTCTAAATGTTATAAATAGTGGAGGGATGCGTGAGATTTTCCCACAAGTACAATAGTCGTTGCTCTGAGAATTATGTTAACTTTACCAGTCACTATAACATCTTGAGATCGCAGTTTCTCA
The DNA here is from genome assembly GCA_016271365.2 of Neoceratodus forsteri. Lineage (NCBI taxonomy): Eukaryota > Metazoa > Chordata > Ceratodontiformes > Ceratodontidae > Neoceratodus > Neoceratodus forsteri. The sequence continues at coordinate 1,193,678,118 of CM057453.1, forward strand.
AAACTGAAATTGATCAAAACATATTTAAGAAGTACAATGCATCTCAGAAAGGCTAGTGGGGTTCCATCAACAAAGAATACCCAGAAACAAGCATTTGTAAATGCCAAATGTTTGCTTGCTGGCATTGGCATTGGTAGTGTAGGAGTTAGAGAGATGCATAATAGGAATGGCGGTGAAGTATTAAACTGAAGCCAACCCCACCACCACCCTGCAGAGAGTGACAGGCATTGGGGTGTGCCTTTGGGTCATCAGGCATTTCACCACACCCTACCCTGCAGACACTGACAAGTGTCACAGTGTGCCTTGGAGTCTCTGGGCCTTATGCTCTCCCCATTCCATAAGAAATATGGTGAGATGGGTGCAGTATAGGAGAATGGGGTGAACTTTGGGGCCGAAGAGTCCAAGGCACACCTTGATGCCTGTCACTGGCTGCAGGGTGTGGGTGAGGGTGGAATGGCAGGAGTATTACAGGTGACAATCCCAAGTCACACCCCTGATGCCTGTCAGTCTCTACAGGGTTGGGCGTTATGGTCAGAAACCCTAACGTCCCAGGCGTGCATTGGTATTTTCACTCCAGATTTTAAACATGGGTTTTTTGTGACCCCTACCTCATGAACAGTGGCAATATCAGTTTGTTAGCGGAAAGCTGATTTTGCACAGCGACTATGCTATTTGGCATCACTGGTGTGAAAACACATTTCAAACAGGATGTGAAAAATGACAGCTGTACTGTTCATGGGGAGGTGTAAAAAATGGCAATGTTGAAAATCTGCAGTGAAAATACAAAAAAAAAAACCGGTGAAGTCAAGAGCGTGTGTAGAAACTGCACAACACACACACGTAAAGTAATTAGTTTGGGGATTTTTTACAGCAGATTGTCAACACAGGCATTTTGGGACTTCCACTCACGAACAGTGTTACTGTGATTTTCTTAATCTGTCCCGAACAGTGATTTCCCACAGCGACCATGCATTTCTGCGCTGGAAGTGCGAAAACACATTTCAGCCAGGGTGTGAAAAATGACAGCTGTACTGTTCATAAGGAGGTGTGGAAAAATCCCAGTGTTGAAAATCTGGACTGAAAATATTACAAATTCATTGACTTATGAGGGTGCGTGGAAACTGCGCAATGCTTGTTCGTAACACAGTCATTTTATGGACTTTTGTCACCAAATTTTTAACATAGCCATTTTAAGACCTGTGCTCATGAACAGTGTCACTGTGATTTTCTTAATCTGTCCTGAACATTGATTTCATACACCAACTGCGCCATCATGCGCTACATGCACGAAAACACATTTTGGGTGAGATGTGAAAAATGACAGCTATACTGCTCATAAGGAGGTGTGGTAAAATGTCAATGTTAAAAATCTGCAGTGAAAATATTAAAAGTTCACAAACTTACGAGTGTGCATAGGAACTGCACAACGCACCCTCGTAACAGTCATTTTTGGGGTATTTTTTCACCAGATTTTCAACTGAGTGTTTAAGGGGGTCTACCTCAAAAACTGTGCCACTGTCGTTTCATTACTCGGTCCCAAAAAGTGGTTCCGCGTAGTGACCATGAAATCACCTTTCTGGACTGAATAGCAAAATGACAGTGTGAGTTCATGAGGTGGTGCCCCAAAAAACCCATGTTGAAAATTTGGTGAAAAAATTCCCCAACATGGCCGAGATATGCACCAAAATTGAAAAAAAAAACATTTATGCCATTATACAGCTTACCGGCATTTCTTCAGTTCGCGGTTGGCTTTGAAGAGTGCAGACATGTTCCCAGTCCACTGAAGATTGTCACTCTGGGATCCGGAGGTAAGTATTGGGGTGTGATGTGGGGAGGTGGAAGTGTCTTTGGGGGGCAGCAGATGGATGTTTGCCACGCTGGGTGGGCTCTAACGTGGCACCTGGAAATGTGTTTGGGGGGGTCAGGGGCCGACAGGGGATGCGCACCCGTCGTATCGGTGTATGGGGGCGCATGAGCAGGCTGGGGTGGGCTCCCAGCATGCACATATGTGTTTGTGAGGGGACAAACTGTCTATGACAGTTAGGGATGGAATGCCGACGTAGGCAATTTGCATACTGCCAATGGCAGTATGCAAATTGTCTGCAGTGGTGTTTTCCTTAGAACTGTACACCACTGCATCTGAATGGCTGTCATAGACAGCTCAGATATTCATTGGCGCGGTGCAGCCATGCCTGCAAAAGGGAGCAGGGCATTGGAAGTGTGGGAGGCATACCTACAAAAACTCATATGGTGGCACTATGTTTCTTGCACATGCGTGCAAGCAAACATAATAAATTAATGGAATGTAAGAAAAAATGAAAAATGACCGCACACCACTGGTTGTCACATACAAACCACCACTGAAAACATGGACAACACCAGTCAATCCTATTCTCCAAGGGGATGAAATGCTATAATGGGAAGGATACAATAAAGTCTAGAAAGTCACCGAATTAATAGTTCATGTCAACTATTGCAACTTAGTGTCCTGTTGTGCAGAAAAGATTGCTCAGTAAGTTCAATTTCCACATGGTATAAGAGCATCAGCATAAACATTACCATTGAAAGTGAATGTAACAGTTAGTTCTGAGACCTACACAAAGGCAGGTCCCAAATAAGAATAACAATGAAATGTAAATTATTACACCTAAATAACTGCAAACAATTTTAATACAACTTCAAATGTTAATAAAAATTGGTTGGAGTGTGGAACCCAGAGGATAGTGGTAAATGGAGCCATATCTAGTGAGAGGGAAGGGACAAGTGGGATGCCCCAGGGGTCGGTCCTGTGACCACTATTTTTCAACATATTCATTAGTGACATCATGGAGGAATTGGAGGGGATGGTGTGCCTATTTGCAGATGACACAAAAATCTGTAATAGAATTGACACAGGGAAGGGAGTACAACAAATGAGAGATGACCTCTGCACACTTGAGAAATAGTTTTCTGCATGGCAACTAAAATTTAACGCCAAGAAGTGCAAGGTCATGCACCTCGGAAAGGGCAACACCGGGGCCAAATACCACTTGGGAGGGGAAAAACTCACCACCTCCAGCCAAGAGCGTTATTTAGGTGTCATCATTTCCGAAGATTTGAAGGTTGGTAGCCAGTGTGAGAAGGCAGCACTAAAAGCAAACTGTATGCTGGGATGCATATGTAGGGGCATCACGAGCAGATGGAGGGAGGTGGTCCTACCTCTGTATAGGTCCTTGGTGAGGCCGCACCATGAGTACAAGGTCCAGTTCTGGAGGCCATACCTGGGAAAGGATATTGATAGGGTGGAGACGGTCCAGAGGAGGGCAACTAAAATGATACATGGTCTCTGGGAAAAGAGCTATGAGGACAGACTGGGAGAGCTCAACATGTATTCTCTGGAGCAGCGGAGAGATGGGGGGGATATGATAGAGACCTTTAAGTACCTCAAAGGATTAAACAGAGTCCAGGCAAACAAGCTATTCCAGCCATGTACATCCACAAGGACACAATATCATAGCCTGCGGTTGGGGGGGGTAGTTTTAAGAGCAACAAGCGCAAGTTCTTCTTCACGGAGAGTGTGGTGGCATCATGGAATGGGCTACCTGAGGAGGCAGTGGAAGACAAGACAGAGAATTCAAGAATGTGTGGGACAGATACAGAGGAATTGTGACAACAAAGGCAGAAATAACATGGGGGGGTAGTTCAAAGAAAAAGCAACCGGGGCAGACTAGATGGCTCAATGGTCCTCATCTGCTGACACTTTCTATGTAGCTATGTAGGTCAAAATTCAAAGCAATATGGCTAGAAACTATAAAAAGTCCTGAGCAAAAGTTAGTCTATTTCAGGATCTGAAGTGCTGTCCTCCATTCTGGCCACACACTCCTTCCTGATGTTTTCCACTGGTTTTCCCTGCCTCACTTAGTTCTCAGTAAAGGTAAACTTTACCTCTATAGTGAACTTTTAATCTCTCTGGTAGTAACATATAGTCAAGGCCCCTAGAATTCTGCGGCAGCAGAATTTTTCGCAGAACTTGCAATCTACCGCAGAACTTCATGTGCTGCAAATCACTCTTCTTGTTGATTTTTTATTAATATTTCTGCTTTTCCATAGAATCTGGGTCCCTTCCCCTCTTTTTATATCCTAAACCCCGTATGCTCAGAATGTGATGTTATCATAGCTATAACATCATACATTAGCTAATGAAATGGCTGCAATCTGCAACAGAAATGAACAGTCACTTATCTACCACAGCTCTCACTGCCAGAGACGGTGGCACAGCACATCAGGCATGGTGATATTTGCTCAACCTGCATTACAACCTAATACAATTTTCAGTCTTACATTATTGCACTAGGGCCAACTTAAACAAAACCTTGTCAATAGCACAGACCTGTTAAGTCCATACCTCACGTTGTACAAACCTGTTTGTGCCTTTAAGGTATAGAGATGCCATCTGAAATGAATAACTAGTAAAATGAATTTAACTGTCATTTTTAAGAAAAATAAAGTAATTATGCCCAGAAAAGTGGAATATAATAATGTGTGGACCTGTTAAATAAATAATTGCACTGTACGCATTTTTGTCAGGGTTATTGATTACATATTGTCATTGGTTGATAGAATCACCTAAAAGTTATGGAGAAATGTTGTGTGCAGGGACAGCTCTTGGGCCAGAGGGTAGCATGCTGTGTTTCATGCCGGCAACTCAGGTTAGCTTAGCTCTGGGAGCTGGCTGGGCAGCACAAGGATTGGTGGAACACATCATTGCTCAGAGCCTGGGAAGGTATGGTGCAGTGTTCTGTCACATGGCGGACACATTGTGCTGGTCTGGAGAGCTCTATCTCACAGTCGGTTCACATGCATGCCATGGCCTGATGGTGTTACGCAGTGTGTCAGGGAAAGCAGGTTGACATCAAAAATGAGTTTTGCAATAACTCCTCTATTCCATTTCTAATGGGACCTGTATGAATGAGGATGCAAGTTCATGGAAATAAAATATATACACACACACACACACACACACACACACACTTGTATGTATGTTGCAGATTGCATATAAATATATAAGTGATACACAGTGGGAACCTCATGAGTGGTGTAGAAAGCACATGCAAATATATAAGTGATAGACAGTGGAAACCCCATTAGTGGGATAGATAGCATGCATATAGAAATAACTTATTTATCACATAAGATCCCCTCTGCATATGTTATTTATTTAACAGGCTAGGACCTTAAGGGAGAGACATTCGTTTTGCTTTTTTAGGCATAAAATTATTTTTATAATTCTGTTATTTTTTGAACTAGTGTTACTGTGCTTTCCACCATTCTGATTGCTATAAAAAGTGCCATGAAAGTGAAGTCAGGATGACAAGCAGTCACTGTGATGTGGTAGTTTGTTAGTGCCGCAGAACTTCCGCAGAAATTACAAGCCACCACAGCAGAAGTTCTGTGGCAAATGGTAGTCTTGCCGCAGAACTTGGTCCCACTGTGCCGCAGAAAAGTAGGGGCCCTGCATATAGTGATTTACCCCTAGTTTGCACAATAGGATTTGCATTCCATTGAACCCTTTGCAGCTCTGCTGTATGCTGTAACTGAGGTTAAGGAAATATCAGATTGTTGAGTCAACCAGTTTAATCCCTCTGCTCTGTTTCACAGCTAGCAGGATAGCATTGCTATGCTCAGAGATCCTATTTAACAACAAGATCATGTGGGTCTTCCCTTTTTCTGATGGCTTCCTCCAAGCAGTAATGTGGTAGACTCGTTAGATATTGAGTCCATCTGGCAAGGACAGCATTTCAGGTAGCCATTCCCTTAAGAAGTCTTTCAAATCCTCTTCTATTAGCTTTGGGCGGTCAGAGAATCTGGATGTTGGAGGCACTGGAAAATTTACCAGTTGCTGTAGTGAAACTCATGCATGCTAGTTTCCTTCACCAGTCCTCTCTTGGTCACAAGGGCTTTCTCAACAACTTTGTTGTGTTTTGATGCCTCAGCTTGAGCAGCATCAGATTTTTTCTCATGGAGTGCAGTTCATGCATTGAACTCTTCCATCCTTTATCAGCCATTAGCAGAACTGATTAGTGAGTCTCTGAGCACAGGAGAGGTCCCAGAAGACTGGAGAAGGGCTCATGTGATCCCGCTCCACAAGAGTGGTAGCAGGGAGGAGGCAGGTAACTATAGACCAGTCAGTCTCACCTCAGTAGTGGGCAAGATTATGGAGACACTCCTTAAGGAAAGGATAGTGCAACACCTGGAATCCATAGGGGCACAGGATCCAAGACAGCATGGGTTTACAAAAGGAAGGTCCTGTCAAACTAATCTTATAGATTTCTTTGACTGGGTAACCAGAGTGGTGGACCAAGGGGAGCAGTTGATGTTGCCTACCTTGACGTCAGCAAAGCTTCGATACTGTTTCACATAGAAGATTGATTAGTAAGCTGGGTAGGCTCGGGGTGGGTCAGACGTTGGTCAACTGGGCGGCAAACTGGTTGACGGGCAGAAAACAGAGAGTGGTGGTAAACGGTATACAGTCAGAAGAGATGCAAGTCACAAGTGAGGTACTTCAGGGATCAGTCCTGGGCCAGTCCTCTTCAATATCTTCATCAGTGACATTGCAGATGGACTGGAGGGTAAGGTTTGTCTGTTTGCAGATGACACCAAGATCTGCAACAGAGTAGATGATCCAGATGGTGTGGGCAGAATGAGAAGAGATCTGGATAAACTAGCAAAATGGGCGGAACAGTGGCAACTGGGGTTTAATGCAAAGAAGTGTAAGATCATGCACATAGGGAAGAGAAGCCCTGAAGCCACCTATAGGCTGGGAGGGGAGTTGCTGGCAGTGACAAGGGAAGAAAGAGACTTGGGCATCATCATCACTGATGACCTGAAATCATCCAAGCAGACCTCTAAAGCAGTAGGTAAGGCTAGAGGGATGTTGGGGTGTATTAGTAGGGGTATCACAAGTCGGAAGAGGGAGGTAATAATCCCCCTTTACAAGACACTGGTTAGGCCCCATCTGCAATACTGTGTGCAGTACTGGAGGCCACACCTTCACAAGGACATTAACCAAATTGAGGCAGTCCAGAGAAGGGCAACCAAAATGGTGCAGGGACTACATCAGAAAACATATGAGGACAGATTAACTGAACTCAATATGTATACCCTGGAGCAAAGGAGGGAGAGAGGTGATATGATTGAAACATTCAAACACCTTAAGGGCATTAACAAGGTGAAAGAGTCTAATATGTTTCAATATAAGAAAAATAGCAGGACAAGAGGACACAGCATGAAATTAGAGGGAGGCTGATTAAGGGGTAATGTGAGGAAGTTCTTTTTCACAGAAAGGGTGGTGGATGCATGGAACGGTCTACCTCAGGAAGTGGTGGATATGAATACAGTGCAGGGCTTCAAACAGACATGGGACAGGCATAAGGGAGCAATATAGATGAGTATGAATAGATAAGCCATTGAGAGAGAGCAAAGGCCTATGGCACATTCATAAGGTAGAAAAAGAAATGGGCAGACTGGATGGGCCTTGCAGTCCTTATCTGCTGTCAATTTCTATGTTTCTATGTTTCTTTTATCTTGGGTTTGTATTGTGGTCAGCAACATCAATAAAGACAGCTCTGATAGCTGGAGAGTGGTAGCCATTGAAAGTCTGGTGGTGGACCTTGAAGGCCTTATTGAAATACAGGTAAACCACTTCCACTGCTCCTTGCTGATCCTCCTCCCTGGTAACCCAGTCTTATGACTCTTATCAGGTGTGTTTGGCAAGATCTCCCCCTTGTGAGCCGATGCTGCATCTGATCCTGTAATCCACTAATTATAAGGTATTCCCCAATGCTTTCTTTTAGTAGTGTTTCCATAATTTTGTCCACCACTGAAGTCAGGCTTACGGGTCTGTAGTTTCCTGCCTCCTCTCTATTCCCACTTTTGTGAAGTGGGACCACATCTGCCCTCCTCCACTCCCCTGGTACTTCCCTTGTATCCACTGATACAGTAGATTGAACAGGGTCATTAGAGACACAGACAGCTCCTCTTTTAGTTCCTTCAGTATCCTAAGGTGAACCCTGTCTGTCCCCATTGCCTTGTCTACTTTTAGTTTTGCTAGTTCCCAGAGGACTCTCTCCTCCATAAAAGAGCTAGTTGTCCACCTCCTTTCCCTTAATGCCCTTCTCCATGGTCTGTGGCCCGGTCACCTACCCCTTCTTTTGCGAATACTGAACAAAAGTACTTGTTGAATATGTCTGATTTCTTCTTGTCCTCTTCTACACTTCCCCCCTTCCCCTTTTAGTCTTAATATCCCTGCCTTGCTTTTCTTCTTTTTGCCTATGTATCTAAAGAATGTTTTATTCCTCTTTTTTTACTTGGCTTGGCAATGTTCTCCTCCATTTGTGCTTTTGCTCTCCTAACTGCCTCCCCCGCCTCCCTTTGTTTCTCCTGAACCCCCCCCCCCATCCTCTTCCTTCTGTGTTGACTTGTACCTTTTGAATGCCTGCTTCTTTTCCTTTACTTTCTCTGCTACTTCTTTGGAGAACTTAGTGGTCTCTTTCTTTTCTTGCTCTTTTCAACTTGCCTGACACAGAAGTTAGTTGCCTTTTCAATGATCTTCCCTATTTTTGTTCATTGCTCCTCTACCCCACCCATTTTCTTTATTCCCGCTAGGGCTTCCCCTGAGGCATTCTCCCATTTTGTAGAAATCAGCTGTCCTGAAGTCCAGGACCCTCATTTTAGTGTGGTTAGATTTTGGCCCAGTCCCTTACATTGAACCACACCATACGATGATCTCTGGTACTCAGGTGGCTTTCCACTGTGACGTCAATGACAGTGTCCCTGTTTGACATTACTAGGTCCAGTATCACCTCCCCTCGAGTGGGTTCTTTAGCTAATTGCCCGAGAAACACCCCCTTCAGGGAGTCTAGGATTTCCCTACTTCTAGCTGTTTCTGCAGCAGGGAGGCTCCAATCCACATCTGGTAGATTGAAGTCCGCCATTAGCAGTACCTCACCCTTGTTAGCCAGCCCCTTGGATGTCTTCTATCATATTTGTATCCCTCTCTTCCTCTTGTGCTGGAGGTCTGCACATCATCCCTGCTCAAATTGTGACCCCCATTCCTGTCTCCAGGGTGACCCACATTACCTCCTCTTCCCTCTGTTCCCCCTGTAGTTCCATGGCCTTTATGTTTTCCCTCATGTTAAGAGCCACCCCTCCTCCCTTTTCTCCTACCCTGTCCCTCCTGAATAGAGCACACCCTGGTATGGCTACATCCCAGTCCTGGTTTTCATTACACCAGATCTCTGTAATTGCGACTATGTCCAGGTCTCCTCCTGCCATGGTGGCCTCTAGGTCTACCATTTTGTTGCCCAGGCTTCAAGCGTCTGCACACATGGCTCTCCATATTTTACTGCCACCTTCCCCCTCATCTTGCCTCTTGCCCTCCTCCATTTCCTCCACTTTTATCTTTCCTCTTTCCCTCTCCCTCTTTCTCTTGGTTACCCATTTGTTCCTAGTTCCTAGCCATGGTGACAGGCCATCTGAGCAGATGAAGTGCATTCCCTCCATGTGACTTAAATATCTGTGTTGCTCAGCTGATGGAGGTTTCTTTTTAGCCTGTGTGTACAGCTGATTATGGTATGCCACATGGAAAACAAGTTTCATGATAGCCATGACATCTTCCAGATGCAAGCCCCTTGCAGATGCAAAGTACAAATGTTTCTACATTGATAAGGTAGCGCTGGGGTAAAATTAAAATTTCCTACCTAAGGTGGTGTCAGAATTCCACTTGAACCAGTCTGTTACCTTCATGTTCTCTATCCTGAAAATTCTTCCGAGTATATGAGCAAAGACTGCACAGTCTGGTGTACAAAAAGGGCACTAGGTCACTACATGGAATGGATAAGGGATATCAGATCACTGAGTACACAGCTTTTTGACCCATGGAAAAGTTGGCAAAGGTAAGCCAGCAGTTAGAAGAACAATCTGTATGGCGAGACATTAGGGACATAATTCATAGTCTTTGGCTGTATAGTAAAACACATACACTAGATAGTGAAATACATATAACATATAGTGAAATATATACATCATATAGTGAAATGCATACACAATGTAGCGAACCACATACACTATCTATTGAAATATATACATCATATAGTGAAATGCATATACTGTATACTGAAATGCATATATCATATAGTGAAACTCATACACTATATAGTGAAATGCTTACATTATATAGCAAAATACATACACCATCTACTGAAATCTACATACTGAGTACTGAAAATCCACATACACTATATACTGAAACAAATGTACTATATACTGAAACATTTACACTACCTATTGAGATACATACACTACAGACTGAAACATCCACATAAACTACCTACTGAAACAAATAATGTACTCTATACAGTGTAACACATACACTATATATTGAAAAAAATCTCCATACACTATATACTGAAGCAAATACACTATATATTGAAATACATACACTATCTATTGAAATGCATACACTACACATTGAAAAAAGCACATACACTGTCTACTGAAACAAATACACTATACTGTATATTGAAACATCTACACTTTATATTGAAATACATACACTATATATTGAAATAAATATACTGTGCATTGAAAAATATGCATACACTATATACTGAAACAAATACACTATATATTAAAAACATCCTCTCTACTGAAAAATGTTGCATACTCTATATACTAAGAAAAATATATTATATACTGAAATACATACACAGTATATTTAAAAAAACACATACATTATACAGTATACTGAAACAAATACACTACATGGTGGAACACATACACCATGTATTGAAATGCATGCACTGTAGACTGAAAAATTCACATACTCTATATACTGAAACAAATAAACTATATACTGAAATGGACTGCATTCTGAAATGACCCCTCACCCTTGAATGGCCTGGCTCTGCACTCATATCATGTTGCATTTAGGGAGCTGCTGGCTTGATGAGAGGATGTCTGCTGCAGAGCAGAAGGTAAATAAAACAGGGCTATCTGTTATTCTACTTCTTTATGGGGTTTTATATCTTGTTTTGTTTGCACACCTTTAATCAAATTTCAGAACATTGTGATGTGACAAGAAACCTTTAGAATTAATTTAAAATGATGTAGTTTATTCTTTTAAATAAAGTGCTGCCTTCATTTACTGTTAGACACATTTATATAGGAAGCTAATGCTGGATATTCGTAACATATGCAAAGAGAGCTGCATGCATTTTTCCAAGTTAAATTTTTGATCAGATTTATGTGTAATTAATTAATTACTGTGTTAGTCCAGCAACTTATCTGAGCTGAATGCTTGGGATGCACTTCAGCTGTGATAGTGTAAGCCAAAAGCTTTGCTAGTTTGTACTCTATGGACTATGTTTTGATTTAGTTTTTCTTTTTATTTTAATGTTTTGTTTAACAAAAGTTTCTTGGTTAAGAAACAAAAATATATATTTCTGCTGCAACCCCTCAGTATCCAGTTCTCATCAGGAGTTTAGCTGGCATATACATATAGTTTGCATTGTTTCTGTACTAAATAACTTTACTGTGATGCCTCACTGGAGGCATTCACAGCCTGTTTTGGGGTTTGAGCTTCTCAAACTGAACTGTTTTATTTCTTTTTTTCCCCATATAGATTTTTATTTCCTTAGTCACCCTGCGACCCTTTTGCCCACTGACATCTCCAGCCCAATTATCCACCATCCCCAGGACTTACCTGCTCTGAGATCCCCCCCCCACACACACACATAGAAACATAGAAACATGGACTTTGACGGCAGATAAGGACCACTTGGCCCACCCAGTCTGCCCATTTCCCTACCTACTGGATAAGCTGCAGATTCTAGTTAACCAACAGCCTACTTCCTGCCACCCCCCACTACAATTGCCGTGTGTCTGTCCCATGCATGTTTGAATTCCCCCACTGTTTTAGCCCCAACACACATCCAACGTGTTGGGGCCAGGAGAGGAAGGGAGGGCCATTGACTATGAGACACACATTCAGACTGGAGCAGAGCCTGGATAGTAGTGCAGATTGATTACCATTGGGGGGGGTTTCTACCTTTGGTTTCATCCCCTGGATGCTTGCTTTGTGCCTGCCTGAGCCCTTCCCCTTATGCAACTCCACTGCCCTGCCAGCCCTCCTCAGCTAGGTGGATGTTGAAGAGCGGGGTGGTCAGACTTCACCTCGCTGAGAGGAAAGCATTCCCCGAGATGCTCAATCATATCTCCCCCCAGCTCACCCCTTTGCAACCCAGGTCCACCCCCAAAACTGGGCGACTGGCATAGGAGGCAGTGCAATCTCCACCAAGCTGCTAAGTCATCCCACCAGACTCTGTTTTTATAAGTAAATAAGGAAAGCATTTAAATAAAAAAAGAAAGAAACTGTATTTTAACTAGTTTGTTATAATAGTTTTAAGTCACATCACAATGTTTTTAAATCGGATAAAGGTTTTGCAAGCAAAATATGATAAAACAATACATAAAGAGATAAATAAGATAACCCTTTTATGTTTATCTTCTGCATCTTAAGAAGCATCAGCCAGGATTTTTAATCAATTAGGACCCCATTTTCAGAAGGGTAGCGTGCAGAGCTACATTACACTATGTGGGAATAGCATGGTTGGATGGGTGTTTTATTCAGCATCACCTAATGCTAACCTGATCATGTGTATGTGCATATATACTACTACGGCCATGCAAATGAGTAATCCTCTCCTGCATACACAGCACTGTGCTATATAAAAGGTTTCCTTAGTGACCATAAGTACCTCCCCCTACATTTTATACTCAGCCTCTAGGTTTCTATTCCCTAGATGCTTGATTTTGTACTTTTTGACTTTGAACCCAAGCTGCCATGTCCCATAGCACTCTTTAAGTTTTCTAAGGTCCCCGCTCATTCTCTCCATCTGCACCTATCAACACTTTACAGACTGTGGTGTCATCTGCAAAAAGGCACATCTCCCCTTCCAGTTCTTCTGTTATGTCACTTATAAATACACTGAAGAGGACTTGTCCCATTACTGAGCCCTCCGACACCCTACTGCTCAGTCTCTCCTCATTGTAGTTAGAGCCATTTACCACCACCTTCTGTGGCTGTGCGCTATCTCAGGTGCAGCACTTAGGAGTGCACAACACTAATCTGAAAAGGGGGACCCATGTATCACTGTAACAGGATTAGCACTGTGCTGTGATAAGCATGGCTGGTACTGTTTTAAAAAGCATTCTTCTGTGCAGTGCTAACCTGTTAGCATGGCACTATTTTTATTTTTGCACAGGATTACTAAATGCAACCAGGTGCCCATACAACTGGGGGTTACTCTAATGCATATAAGGTATACACGTATATTAAATGCTTTCTGGAAGTGCTAACACACTGCCTGGTTAGTGCTAGTTAATGATTCTGGGAATTGTGTTTTAACTGTACACAGGCAGCCTTCCAGCAAACCCTCCGCCCCACCCCACACACACTCACGCTGTCAGTGCTGGACACAATAAAAAAATAATAATTCCTTGGTAGTCTGGTGGTCCTCCACTCACCTAATCCAGGTAGAGCTAGAACATTTATTCCTCATTCCTGCTGCTGATATACTATATATATTTCTCAGCCTGTCTGGTGCTGGGGAAAACAAGTTTCAGCATTAGCGACCGGCTGGAAAATAACAAACAAGCATTTGTCAATGCCAAATGTTTGCTTGCTGGCATTGGCACTGGTAGTGTAGGAGTGAGAAAGATGCATAACAGGAATGGCAGTAAGTATTTAACTGAAGCCAACCCACCACCACCCTGCAGAGACTGACAGGCATTGGGGTGTGCCTTTGGGTTTTCAGGCATAGCGGCCATGCCATTTCACTTACTCTACCCTGCAGACACAGACAAGTGTCATGGTGTGTCTTGGGGTCTTGGCCTTATGCTCTCCCCATTCCATCAGGAAATACGGTGAGATGGGTGCAGTATAGGAGAATCGGGTGAACTTTGGGGCCAAACAGTCCAAGGCACACCTCGATGCCTCTCACTGGCTGCAGGGTGTGGGTGGGGGTGGAATGATATGAGCATCACAGGTGACAATCCCAAGTCACACCCCTGATGCCTGTCAGTCTCTACAGGGTGAGGCGTTATGGTCAGAAACCATAACACCTCAGGCGTTCATTGGTATTTTCAGTCCAAATTTTCAACATATGTTTTTGTGATCCCCACTTTATGAACAGTGTCAATATTAGTTCATTAGCCGAAAGCTGATTTTGCACAGCGACTACGCCATTTGGCACCACAGGTGCGAAAACACATTTTGAACAGGATGTGAAAAATGACAGCTGTACTGTTCATGGGGAGGTGTAAAAAATAGCAATGTTGAAAATCTGCAGTGAAAATATAAAATAACTGGTAAAGTCACGAGCATGTGTAGAAACTGTGCAATGCACACCCGTAATGTAATTAGTTTGGTAAATTTTTGCAGCAGATTGTCAACACAGGCATTTGGGACTCGGCTTGGAACAGTGTCACTCTGGTTTTCTTAATCTGTCCCGAACAGTGATTTTCTCACGGCGACCACGAGGTTCTGCGGAAGTGCGCAACACATTTTGGCCATGGTGGGAAAAATGGCAGCTGTACTGTTCATAAGGAGGTGTGGAAAAATGCCAGTGTTGAAAATCTGGGCTGAAAATATTACAAATTCATGAACTTGCACAATTCTCACTCGTAACGCAGTTATTTTATGGACTTTTGTCACCAAATTTTTAACATAGCAATTTTAAGACCTCTGCTCATGAACAGTGTCACTGTGATTTTCTTAATCTGCCCTGAACATTGATTTTGCACACTGACTTTGCTATTGCGTAGTGCATGAGCTAAAAACTCATTTTGGGTGAGATGTGAAAATGTCAGCTGTACTGCTCATAAGGTGTGGTAAATAGCAATCGTGAAAATCTGGTGTCTCAAAATTGCAAACTTACAAGTGTGCTTAGGAAATGCCCAATGCATGCTTGGAACACAGTCATTTTTGGGAATTTTTTCACCAAATTTTCAACTTAGGGTTTTAGGGGGCCTACCTCATGAACTGTGCCACTGTCATTTCATTACTCGGTCCCGAAAGGTGGTTCCGTGCAGTGACCACGAAATCACCTTTCGGGACTGAGTAACAAAATGACAGTGACTGAGTTCATGAGGTGGGAGTCTAAGAACCCCACATTGAAAATTTGGAGAAAGAATTCCCCAAAATGACCGAAATATGCACCAAAGTTGAAAAAAAAAACCCATTTATGCCATTATACAGCTTACCTGCATTTCTTCAGTGGCAGCTGAAAGGTTATTTTTTGGGGGGGTGTCAGTGGATCTGATGGGGATTGGGCATGCCTGTCAGCTATACTGATATTTGCCATGCTGGGGTGGGCTCCCAGCATGGCACCTAGAGGTCTGTTTGGGGGGCAGTGGAGCCGATGGGAGACTGGGCACCCCCATTGGTCATACAGTGCATGCGAGTGGAGGGGAGTGCATGAGCATGCTGGGGTAGGCTCCCAGCATGCTACATAAGTGGGGGGGGTGACCACGAACTGTCTATGACAGTTCAGATGCAGTGAAGATGTATGTGTAGGTAATTTGCACACTGCCGTTGGCAGTATGCATACACGTTACCACCGCTGATTGTGGCGGTATTTTCCTCTGAACTGTATGCCATTGCATCTGAATGCTGTCATAGATAGCTCGGACAGTCATTGGCATGGTACAGCCGCACCTGCAAAATGGACTAGGGCACTGGAAGTGGGGGAGGCACACCTACGAATTATCGTATGGTGGCACTATGTTTCTTGCACATGCGTGCAAGGAAACATAAAAATGCTAAATCTTGTGTTGGGCCATCAGAGAGAAGAGACTGCTAAAGAGTAGAACTTCAGTGAAGACTCTTGGGGAAAAATACCGGGGACAATCTGGGTGCCTTTTTCAGCAACAAGTGAGGCATCGCGGGAACCTTGTGAATGTTAATTTTGGTTGACAATGGCTCCCGCCAAAGGGGAGCTGCCAGAAAGCTCCCAAGGGGAAAGAACTTTGGTTTCTAAGTTCAGTTTGGTGGAAGCCCCTCCACAGGAAGGGGGTCTCCAGCCTGGGAGAATGTGGGGTTGTGGGGCTGTGAGGGGGGCTGCCAGCCATCTGTCCCCCATAGCTGGTTGTGCCTTTTCCCATCTAGAGAGAAAAGATTTGCAGGCAGCTCTGCAGAGAGGGAGATCTGCAGTATTCTGTTGCTGCCAGAAAAATTGCACTACAGCAGTGAAATTGTTCAGAGTAAATGTTAAATGGACTGAGAAAAAGGATTAAGAAAATGGATTTGTGTCAAGAGGATGGGGAGAAAGCCTCTTCAGTTTTATCTATGCCAAATCAGTGAGACACGGATGATCAAAGATTTTTGATGAGAGAAGTAAGAAAAAGTGTGAAAGAGCCAGCCCAGTGGTGCTGAGGGTTGAGGCGCTGGATGCCACATCACGCACTATGCCGGTGACCTGTATTTGGCGATGAGCCCAGGTCATCAGGGGTCAGCAGGGGAGGGATCGGATCGAGCATCCTTAAGACTACTGTCCTATCCTTGGGGAGGGTGAAGGGACTGCACCATGCTATAGCGGCCCCTGGTGATGACCGGGGGTCACTATCAGTGCTGGTGTACATGGGGGGAGTGTGGTGGATGTTGGCATGTTGTGCCCGAACATCATTGCATGTCCACACTCCAGTGGGCAATGAAGGAAAAAGGCTGGGCGTGAACGAGCAGCATGATGGCCATGCTTGACCCGCCTGTAGGTCTGTCGTGGAATCGCACTGGGTGGGTTGGTCTCGGCCCAACAAGGTAGGCATAGGGAGCCTCCAAGCAGGTCAGGAACAGCTGTACTGACCCCCCATTGGCTGAGTGAGCCTGCTGCCCTCCGGGCGGGTCAAGCTGGCGGCTGGATGCCTCCGTCGCTCGCTCTGCAGCAAGGCAGAAAAAAACATTCGATGATTAAAAAGAAAAAGTGCAAAAGGTTCTGTCTGACTCTGGCAATGACAAGACATCAACAGAAAAAGAGAAAGACAAGGTTAAAGGGCTGTTTTTTGGCAGAAGAAACTGGTTTGTAGAAAATGGACATGAAACCTGGATTTGAACCCAGGTTTTAAGAAGCTGACAAGAGAGCCTCTTTTGTCTGAAGTCAACTAGCACTTGCACAGTGAGAAAGGGGACTTTCTTGATGTATTTCTGAAAAAGAGTTGCTCAACGTGTGTGTGTGAGCCAGAGCACAAGAGTGGCCACTGTGTTGGAGTTGAAAGACTGTAGGGGTAGGGGGATGAGCGGGTGCTGTCTGGGTGGGTGCCTGCAGTCTGTTCCTGAGATGCAGCAAGACAGGAGACTGTTGTGTTAAATCCCTGGATTTTCAGACTCTGCGCAGTCCCCCAGAGTCTGATATTCGACATGGTAGCCGAGACTACTTGACTACACACCGTAGCAGGTAACTGAGGAAAGAATGGAAATGATCTGAAGAATCCATCCTAAATGTGCCAGGTGGGGAGCTCACTGACCCCATCAAGTGGGGCTGCTGGTGGCAAGGGATTGTGGGATTGTGACCGGGTGCTGGGGTGCTCTGACCTGTGGGGGAGCCAGATCATGGGGACACTCCCATATCTGGATCCGTTGTGGCTGGTGGGTCTTGTGTGATGCCCTGCAGTGGGACGGGGGGGCAGGCTGCAAGACCTTGGGTCACACTGAAGATCCAAACTGCAGCTTCTACACCTTCAAGTGTTAAGCATCAGGCCTGGTTCTGCGTTTGCTGATCCATCTACCCCAGGACTTA
Source organism: Neoceratodus forsteri (assembly GCA_016271365.2). Lineage (NCBI taxonomy): Eukaryota > Metazoa > Chordata > Ceratodontiformes > Ceratodontidae > Neoceratodus > Neoceratodus forsteri. The sequence goes on from CM057453.1 coordinate 1,193,695,946, forward strand.
AGTCATGTGTGCCATCCTAGGACTGATACAGCAGAGCTGTGAGTGAGGGCAGGAATTGACCTGCACCTAGGGAATACATATACTGTATGTAGTTATCTGTGTTCAAGTCCACTGGCACTGAAAGCCAGTTCAAGATTTAAAGCAATCAAGGGAAACATGTGGGCGTTGTTTGATTCAGGTGGGTGTGCCAGTGCCAGTGCCAGCCAACCAGCTGCACCTCAGGCCTGCAGCTTAGCATTTAGGTACCCAGGGACAAAAGTCAGGGCATCTTTCTGAACTGATACCAGTGGGTTTGGGTTTGGTGATACTTGCAGCAGTTAGATAGTCAGGTAGTTTGGTAACTGCATTATGAAAAGGTGATTTGGGTTAAAATCAAAACGTGGAATGCAGTTTGGGAAAATGTTTTTCTTTTTTTACTGACTCTTTTTCCTCTGATCACCGAAGATGTGACCTCTCTCAGGTGCCATTCTAGTTCTCTCCCACCCAACCTGCCCGCCCCCCCACTCTGGATTCCCTTCCAGAGGCTCCGCTAATGCCTACCTCTGCCTGGCAAGAGACCTCACTGGCTTACCCATAGGGTGGGGCCACCACTCCTTCCGGTGCCCAAGACATCCAGTATCATCCAGGTAGAAGAGGCACACAGATGACTGGGACCCAGGTTGTTGGGGTCTGGCAGTGGGCATGGGGCTAAGGTGCATCATCACCAACCACAACTCCAGGGTGTTTTCTTGTTCATTTAACAGTTACAATGGTTTTAAAAAGCCCTAAGGCAAAATATTCAAGCTTTTTTGCGAGTGTTAGACAGGTTATCAGCTTGCTAATCCCAATTTGCACCTCTGAAACAGGATAGTACTGCACAGAGTCATATGATTGCTTGGTTACCAAGTCACTAGCCCATTTGTAAGAGGCCCTAATCCATCCTTGTGCACCTATGTAAAGCAGCTAACAGCACCTTGCACATAGGCACATCGGCATGCTGGGAGGTTTGAGGAGGTATAGCTATCCATTAGTGCAACACTAGTTACTGGTTACCCAAGCCAGGTGTTATGGATTGTGTGTTCCTACACTCCCAACACCTGGCCGTGTCAGGCTACCACTAGCTCGGGTCCCTCCACTGGTACATGGCATAACTGTCCAGGTGTCCAGTGCCCCACCTCCCAAATTGCATGCCTGTGTAATAAAATATCTGTCCCATGTGTCCAGTAGACAGCAGACTACCCACCACTGATCAACTGGGCCCCTATCAGACACTTGATAAGATCAGTAATTCCTTGGTACCAGTTGCCTGATATCCAGACCAGGGTTCCCCACATGCCCCAATGTGTAGTTTGGCAAGAGCTGTAATTCTTCCATACCACATCCTTGGTGTTGAGTGATTCGCCTGTCCCATAAGTATATCTACCCCCCAACCAGCCCACCTAGTACCACTACAACTGCTCCCACTTGCCCCCAACCTATGGTGTACAGTGACCAGCACAGACCCTCCACTCACGGCCATAGCAGCCACCAACTGAATGACAGTTCACAATCAGATGCCTACTGTAGTAAAAGTTGTTTCTATGGTAGGTGTGCGATCGTAAACATAGAAACATAGAAACACTGAATTTGTCATCAGAAAAGGACCGCTTGTCCTACCTAATCTGCCTAGATGTTTCCTGCCTCATCTTTCTCCTCACATGCTGTCTGATCTCCATCAACCCTCCCACCTCTTTTCTAATATACTGCTATGTCTACACCACACATGCTTGAAGCCCCCTACTGTTTTAGCCTCCACAACTTCAGCTGGCAATCTGTTCCAGGCACCTACCAATATTTTCTCACATCTCTCTTGAATCCCCCCCCAGCTTCACTGCATTCCCCGTGGTCCTGGTGCTCTTTCACATTTGAAAGATACTCCCCTGGACCCTGTTCACTTCTGTAAAATACTTATAGGCCTGTATCATGTCCCTTTTCTCTTTCCTCTCTTCTAGGGTGTACATGCTGAGATCCCTCTGTCTCTCCTCTTAGGGCTTCTCATGTAAATCCTGCACAATTTTACTTGCCCTCCTGTAGACTTTCTCCACCTTGTCTATGTTCGTTCTGAGGTTTGTTCTCCAAAATTACATCGCACTCCAGGTGGGGGTCTGGCAACACCACCTCCATCCTCCTGATGGAGATACCCTCCTTACACACCCCAGCATCCCACTAGCCCTACTCACTGCTTTGTCACAGTGCTACCTTGAGGTCCTCAGACATAATAACCCCAAGATCCCTTTCCTGTTTATTGACTGTCAATAACTCCCCCCCCCCATCCTATACTTAACTCTTGGGTTCCTATGCCCTAGGTGCATGATTTTGCACTTTTTGGCTTTGAATCCAACTGCCATGCATTTACCACTCCTCAGAATTCACAAGATCCCTGATCATTCCACCACTCCTGGGTGCCACCCTATTGCAAATTTTGATATAATATGCAAAAAGGCATACCTTTCTTTCAGTTGTTCTGCAGTCTCCCCTACATCCAAAAGGACTGGCCCTAGGAATGAGCCCTGTGGTACCCCGCTGGTCACTCTCCCATCATTAGAGTGAGTGCTGTTAACCACCACCCTCTGTCTCTTATCCATTAACTAGCTACTGTACTAATTGGAAGGCTAAAGTCTATAGTTCAAGGGAGCAATGCAACAGGACACATCCCCATTCAGCCCATTTAAGGGCTGCTCTCCTCACTCCACTCACAAGCATTTTTTCCTGGCCCCTCCATTCACCCCTCTTCCTCCAGCAGCATGCCTCTCTTTCCCATGGGTTTCATCCTAAGGTGCCTTTAGCCAAGGGAATCACTCCCGTGACACCTCAAGGGGTGGAACCCTCCTCCAGGGTTCCTTCTTTTCATACCCATTCAGGGTGGTATATCCCATGGATAGAGAGGCAAACAGCCAAAGATTATCTGTTACACAAACACAAAACCAGTTGCACAGGCACACTGAACCCAAATAACCATTTGGGATCTCACTCCTAGGCCATTCAGTTCCTTTATCAGCCTCCTGTGTGGCACAGAGCTGAAGGCCTAGCTAAACTCCAGATCAGTCATGTCCACTGCTCTCCCCTTACCTATTTCCCTGTTCATCCAGTCAAAGAAATCTACCAGATTAATTTGGCATGACCTTCTCCCTGGGAATCTGTGCTGTCTGTGGTCTTGCAGCCCACTGGATTCAAGATACTCGTAACAGTCTCTCTTTTAGTATGGAGTCCATTAATTTCCCCATGACTCAAGTAAGGCAGACCAGACTATATTTCTAACCTCCTCCTGCTGATGCTTTTTTACAAATGGGACTATGTCTGCTCTCCTCTAGTCCTCTGGAACCACTCCTGTTTCCAGTGAGTTGTTGAATAAGGCCATGAGTAGTGCAGAAAGCACCTCCCTGCCTAGTTCCCTTAATAGCCTTGGATGTATCCATCCGGTCCTATGGCCTTGTCCACCCTAAAATTTGAAGTCCCTTCAATAATACTCTCTCCTTTGAAAATGGACTTGTGTCCACTTCCCCCTCCAGTGTTCATGCTGCTCCTTGGTGGACTGTCCGTGCCTCTCTCCACTGTGAAAACAGTAGAATTATCTGTTCAGGATGTACACTTTTTTCTGATCCCCACTGTGCAGTCTCCCTTTGTCATCATCCTTATCCTGAGAATCCTTCCCCCTGCCTTCCTTTCCTAGCTTATGTACCTGAAGAAAATCTGGTCTTCATTTCCTACCCTTTGGCTATGCTTTCTTCTGTCTGAGCCGTTGATCCCTTGATCACCTTACCTGCTTTCCTCTGTTTTACCTGATACACCTCTTTATGCTCATTCTTCTGTGTTTCTTCATACCTCCTGAATGCCACCCTTTTACATGCTTCCAAAGAAGGTTATTCTGGTGCATTTCCCCATGTCAGTAAAGTCTGCCTTCTTGAAATCCAAAACGTTTGTCCTCATGTTACTGGACTGGGTCCCGGGTCCCATGCTAAACCACACTATGTGGTGGTCGCTGGATCCCAGTTGCCCCTCCACACAGACATCTGCATTCTGTCCCCATTGGTCAGTATGAGGTCAAGAATTACTTTTTTTCTGGATCATGCACAAGCTGCCTGAGACCTGCCCCTGTAGGGAATCCAGGATGCTTCTGCTTCTGGCTGAAGCAGCTGCTTGGGTGGACCAATCCAAGTCTGGCATACTGAAATCCCCCAGCAGCAGGACTTCACCTTTTGTTGCCATCTTGTGTATTCAACCACAAGCTCTCTGTCCACTTCTTCCCCCTGTGCGGAAGGCCTGAAGATCACCCCTGTTCATATTGCTGAGCCTTTGCCAGGTTCATGGGTGAGCCACAGTGCCTCAGCCTTCCACTGTCTACCCTGCACCTCTGTCGCCTTTATAGCTTCTCTGACGTACAGAGCCACACTCCCTCCTTTTTTACCCCATCCCTCCTGAACAGAGCATAACCTGGTACATCAATGTCCCATGATTAACAGTGTACCATGTCTTAGTTATTGCTACTATGTCCAGGTCTGCCCCTACTACCAATGCCTCCAGGTGTGGGATTTTATTTCCCAGGCTGTGGGCATTTGTTATCATGCCTTCCATGTTTTGTATCCTATTCCCTCCTTCTCTTGCTGCTGCTGTCCTGCTTCGTCCCCCTTCCCCAGTCTCTCATGTGGCTTAGAATTCACTGCTTCCCACTCTCCTGCTGCTCTCAATGTCCCTAATTTCACTCCTCGGACAACTGAGTCCCCCACCAGAAGAAGCCGCCTCCTCCTCCTCTGGGGTTTTCTATCCCCCTTTCCTGATGCTGCATCCTGGAGGATCTGCCCATCCACCTTGGTCTTGGCTGTTGGTGCCATTGTGGGGCTATCCCACTCCTCCAAAACAGCATAGGAATTGCTTAACCAGACCGGTTGGGGGATGTGCTTCAGACACCTTCATGGCCACTTCCCTACAGTACCATAATGGTCTTTTTTAATTTGTCGTGTACACACAGCTCAGACAACATATTGTGGTAGCAGGTTTTGGAGGTGCAGTCATGTTATAGCCAATGGCGCCACTGCTTTTTTGGGCTGGGCTCTGTGGCATGAATGAAATGGCATGCTGTCTATGACAGCACTGAAAAAGCGTGCCACCAACTTGAAACAATTTCATCACTGCAATGAGGGTGCTCCCCGTCATTTTTAGGGCGTGCCTTGCCTGGTGTAACATTTCAATAAACATGGTTGCGACTGTCACCATCCGCCTCTCACAATCCCCAGCAAGTCGACTTTGGGGGTGCCCAATCCCCCTGTCAGCATAGTTAGCCCCCCAAGATTGTGTGGCACACTGGGAGCCCACCCCAGTGTGCCTCCATCGTCAAAAGCCAATTGCATCAGCATTTTCCTGCCCTGCCCACCACAGTGTGGCTAACATCACACTGCAAACTCATGGGACACAATGGGAAACACTCCAGTATGCCCAACATTTTCCTTACACCTGTAAAAAAAGAAAATGGTCCACGGTGTTCTTTCTTTTTTATTATAACCTGAAACAAAGAAAACAGGCAATTGCCATCAGGTCCCTTCCCCCAACCTGCACTCACCCTCTGTGCACCCCACCTCCCCACACACACCCCTCACCCCATCCTTACCTCTGGAGTCCAGCACTGTGATCTTTGGTGAAGCGGGAACATGTCTGCACACTTCAAAGCCGACCGCAAACTGAAGAAATGCTAGTAAGCTGTATAATGGCATCAACGGGGGAGGGGGTTCAACTTAGGTGAATATCTCATCCATTTTTGCAAATTTTGGCTCAGAGTTTTCAACATGGGGTTCTTGGCACCCCACCTCATGAACTCAGTCACTGTCATTTCATTATTTGGTCCAGAAAGGCGATTTCACGGTCACTGCGCAGAATCACCTTTTGGGACCGAGTATCGAAACAGTGCCACTGTTCATAGGATGGGCTCCCAAAATGCCTATGTTGAAAATTTGGTGAACAAATTTCACAAACTGACTGTTACGAGTGTGCATTGCGCAGCTGCCATGCACGCTCGTAACTTCGAGAATTTTTAATATTTTCATTCCAGATTTCCAACATTGCCATTTTTTCACATGTCCTTATAAACAGCAGAGCTGTCATTTTTCACATCCTACCCAAAATGTGTTTCTGCACATCTGGGGCAGAATGCCACAGTTGCTGTGGGAAATCAACGTTCAAGGCACATTAACAAAATCACAGTGCCACTGTTCATGAGCAGGGGTCCCAAATGCTTTCATGAGGTGGGGTCACAAAAAGTCCATGTTGAAAATCTGGAGTGCAAATACCAACAAAAGCCCAAGGCATTAAGGTTTCTAACCATAATGTCCCACCCTGTAGAGACTGACAGGTATCGGGGGGGTGACTTTGGATTGTCATCTGTAGTGGCCATGCCATTCCACCCTACCCTGAAGCCTGTGACATGCATCAAGGTGTGCCTTGGACTCTTCGGCCCCAATGTTCACCCCATTCTCCTATACTGCACCCATCTCAACATATTTCCTTATAGAATCAGGTGAGCGTGAGGTCGGATGACCCCAAGGCACAATGCGACACTTGTCGCAGTCTACAAGGTAGGGTGTGGTGAAATGGCATGAGCATTATGGCAGACGAACCAAAGGCACACCTCAATGCCTGTCAGTCTCAGCAGGGTGGTGTGGGGTTGGCATCACTTCCATACTTCCCTGCCATTCCTATTATGCATCTCTCTAACTCCTTCACTACCAATGTCAATGCCAGCAAGAAAACATTCAGCACTAACAAATGCTTGTTTCCTTCTGCTTTTGCTCACTTCCTTCATGCAGATGCTGGTTGTCTTCCCTATGCCTTTACTTAATTTTCTTCACTGTTCCTTTACCCCTGTCTGACAATCCTACCCTGCTAAGCTGCTTCTGAAGAAGTCTCCAATTTCTTTAAAATCCAACCTACTAAAGTCCAGGACCATTGTCTTCTTGTGGCTTGCCTCTGTACCCATTGTAATATTGAACCACACTGCACAGTGATCACTGGTTCCCATTGGATAGCCCACTGTGACATGACTAGGCACTATCACAGTCTCCAGTAGGACAGGGATTCAGCGGAACAAAGGGAGTAAGAATGTCCCAAATGGGATAGCACCTTTACCCCATGAGTAATTTTCAACTCTCAGCATGCAAAGTCCATAGAGCAGGAAAGGTGCTAATGGGACATTTGCTAGCCCATATGGGGTAACTAACATCTTCACACAATGCCTCTGTGCATCACTGCGTGGAAGAATTGTACAGAGCATTCACAGCCCCACCTCCTGATCACAATTCAGATGTCTCTGATATTATAATAAAATGATACGTGGCATCTAGTAGTTCCCCCCCAGTCACATTCAGATAACCCTAATTAGTAAAATGATCCCTGGCATCTAGAATTTCCCCACCCCAATCACCATTCAGATGCTTCTGATTAGTATATTAAGAGGATCCCTGGCATCTGGATGAACCTGATTGAAAGTCTGAGCCCCCTCCCAATTCCACCCATTAAGGTCTTTCCACCCCTCTCCCCATGGTGGCTCATAAATTACCCCAGCTGACAGTGACAGGTCCAGCCCCTCTGCTCGCCACCTTGGCTGGCAACTTTGAGTGTCACGAAGTGAACACACACCTACTATAGAAACAGTGCACTCACTCACTTTCACTCAGACAGTGGTCAGCCAAGGTGAGGAGCTAAGACGCTGCACCCATCACAGTCACAGGGAAGTGGCTGCAATCTTGGGTAAATGGGGGGCCAATGGGGAAGGGGTGGAGGGAGGGACCTGGCTGGATGGCTTTGGGAGGGGGCTCAGATTTGCGACTGGCAGATGGGGCTACTAGATGTCAGGGATCATAGAAAAATAGAAACACAGAAACATAAACAATGATGGCAGAACAAAAAATGGTACATCCTGTCTGCCCCTATTTCCCCTATTAAACCTCGGAACCTACTGTATATACAGGGTACTAGCCTTCACTATCCACTCCCCTGTTCCCCTCCCTACTTCTGTCAGCCTGAGAAACCATTATACCCTTCACTCTGTCACAGCAATGCTTGAAATAATTTATGGTTTTGGTGCCTGCCATCTCAGTTGGCAGACTATTCCACATTTACACCACCATTTCTGGAAAATAAAACTTTCCAATATCCCTCTTGAACCTCCCTGCCATCAGTTTCTACTTGTGCTCCCGTGTCCTTGAACTGTTACTCATGTTACTGTAAGTAGTTCTAACCCCAGGAATCACTCTTTATGATTAAACTAAATGCAGTCAGCCTCCTGTGTTGAACTGCCCGGAGAGATGGAATTATATGCAAATTATGGAACTGTCACGTGGCTCATGCCACTTTCAAACTGCTGCCTTAGCAACTGCTGTACTTTGAGTGCTTCAGATTCTTTACTCCACCTGCCTAGTAAGGACGTCCCGGAGAGCTCTCCTTGAACTGTCTTCAGAAGTCATTATTTGTGTGGATATGTACTCATTTTGAGTTTTATTTCAGATTGCTGCCTTAGAAGTTTAGTTTTTAATATTTGTAGTGTAGTTTTGGGGTTTTAGCAGTTCCCTCACGGTTTCCTAGAACCGAGAGTTCCGCTCCCTCTGTCTAGAATTCATTAGTTTTTTTCTTTGTTTGTTTAGCTTTCTATCTACGGTTGGTTCCTTTGACCGCTTTATTTTAATTAACTTTTAAGTATTTTTTTTGGTTCCGTTTTCTCAAGGAACCAAATAGTGCTCAGTTCCAGCAACTGTTAGCGTTTGTTTATATTTAAAATTACAGGTTCATATAGTCCTGAGATTGGTAATTGTTCGGCTTTCTCAATGTCATAAACCCACTTAGATAAGCCCAAGAAACGCACAGGACCCACTTGGTTTAAATATTGTGAGTCATGGGGTTTGACTATAGCAAAGGCAAATAGTCATTCTCTTTGTATTTCCTGTTTGGGCACCAATCATATTTTTGCCAATTGTGAGACTTGCAAATCTTTCTGTCCAAAAACATTAAGAAAGAGGGCTAAAAAGCTAGAGGAAATGGCTTCTGCTTCTGCTGCTGATAGTAGTGCATCTACCTCAATCCCTAAAAAAGGGATGGAGGCAAGGCTAAGGACAGAGACAAAAGTTCTGAGAAACCTGACCAAGTTAAAACAAAGAGGACTGTGGAGACAGTGGCTGAGGCTGTCTCTCTTAAGAAAAAGTACAAAGAGAAGCATGTCGCTGTGTCTCCAGCTGAGAAGGCTAAGGAGCTCCCAGCAGACAAACATAGTGTGCCCTTGGCTGAGGACATTGCTAAAACATTACAGGTCCTACAAGCCCTGCAGGCTGCAGCCCCAGTTCCTACACCAGCTGTATTGGTTCCTCCTTCTGTTCCTGTTTCACAGGAACCTCAAATAACTTATGGTGAGGAGGATGAGGAGGATTTTGAAGGGGAACTGATATGCCCTGAATTTTCCCCTGAGCAGGAGTTCGAGTCCCCTCCTAGGGGCCCAGAAAAGTATTCCTCCAATTATGCTTTTGCAAAAAGCATGGTGGAAACCCTTAATCTCCCTCTTCAGGAGACTGAAGAGGAGGTGGAGGAAGCAGAATTCCTCAATATGAAAGGTTAACTCCAACAAAACAACTTCTTTTGCCAATGCATAAGTCCTTAACAATGGCTGCATCGCAGATACTGCAAACCCCAACTTCTATTCCTGGGGTAGATAAACAAGCCAACAAAAACCAACTTCTATTCCTGGGGTAGATAAACAAGCCAACAAAAAGTATCAGCTAGACAGATCGACTGCTACAGGCAGCAGCCTGAACCACCCCTTCTGGGTCGGGATGGTGAAACAAAAATTCAACAAAGCAAGAATACCACTGGCTACCCACCCTCCAGATAAGGACTCACAAAAAATGGATGCCATGGGAAAAATTGGCTACACGGCTGCTTCCTTGTTAATCAGGCAAGCCAACTACATGGCATATAATGTACAGTACCAAAACGCACTCTGGAACACAGTTTTAGCCCTTGCCGACAAGGTTCCAGGTGAAGTAGCAGTGGATCTGCAAGAAACAGCAAGGGCTGCACTTGATGCCACTAAATATCAATTCCATATGGCAGTGGATGCCAATGACACAGCTGCCAGGCTAATGGCATTAGCTGTCTCCCTTAGGAGATTTGCATGGCTAAGGGCCACCAACCTTACTGCAGATGCACAGGCCAAGGCAATGGATTTCCCCTCTGGAGGATAAATCATTGTTTGGTGATAAAACTGAAGCATATATGAAAAAAGTAGAGGAATACAAGTCTACTTTTCATAGCAGCTCGAAGGACAGACCTTCTACTTTCAATAGATCCCAGAATAGGGGAGGCAGGGGTAGGGTTTTTTATCCCAAACCCTCTGTTCAGACACAGGCCTCTCAGCCGTACCAGCAAGCGAGAGGCTATTTCAGAGGAAGGGGCAGGAGAGTGATGAGAAGAGCGCCTACTTCTCCTCAGCCTCAGATACAACCCTCACAGAACACCTGATGGGCTGCTTCAGGTCACATCTCCCTTTCAATTCAATTCAATTCAAATTTTATTTATAAAACACCTTTCAAAACCAAGGCGCTGTATAAAAATATTAAAAATAATAAAATCCAGACATTAAAAGTCAGTCACAACTAACAGGAATACGCTAAACTAAAAAAGATACGTTTTTAAAGCAACTTTAAAATTATCGACGGTTGGACATTCTCTCAACCAACGAGGTAGAAAATTCCACAGGGTTGGTGCCGAAAAAGCAAAGGCACGAGATCCTGATGACTTTAATCGAACCCTGGGAATCTTCAGCAATCCCTCATTGGCGGAACGGAGAGGACAGAGGGGGCAGTAGGGAATCAGGAGATCTTTCAGGTAGCCAGGTCCCTGATCATGTAGAGCTTTAAAGGTTAGTAAACCAACCTTAAAGGTGATCTGCCACCGAACAGGCAGCCAGTGCAGTTCACGGAGCACAGGCATAATATGACTGGTTCTAGAAGTCCCAGTCAGAAGCCTGGCTGCCATGTTCTGCACCAGCTGGAGGCGGTGGATATCAACCCCTGGTAGCCCTAGGTAGAGGGAATTGCAGTAGTCCAGACGAGTAGTGACAAAGGCGTGGACCAATGTTGGAAGGTCCTCCAGGGGAATCAGATGTTTCACCCGGGCGATATTCCTCAGATGGTAAAAAGAGGATTTGACAACAGCTGACACCTGAGATTTCAGGGTCAGACCATCATCAAAAATAATGCCCAGATTTCACACCTGTCCAGAGGTAGAGAGCGGTACACCACCAAGTAGTAAACCTGATGGTTGTCCAGCTCCCAGACCCACCCCCGGACGACCTGGATCCACGACCAATACCTCAGTCTTATCCGGATTGAGTCTCAACCAGCTTGAACTCATCCAACGTCTGATCTCATCAAGGCAGCTATTAAGCGCAGAGAGTGCACCACCCTGATCGGGGAGAAAGGACACATACAGCTGCGTATCATCTGCATAGCAGTGAAAACCCAGACTGTATCGCCTGATGATTTCTCCCAATGGCAGCATATACACTGCAAACAACATGGGAGCTAAAATGGAGCCCTGTGGTACCCCACAAGGCAGGGAGTGAGCGCCAGAGGAATAAATTTCGGTGACAACTCTCTGAAACCTGTCCGTGAGGTAAGAACGAAACCAATTGAGGACTGTACCAGACAGCCCACAAAAGACCCACAGGTGCTCCAATAGCACTCCATGGTCTACAGTGTCAAATGCAGCAGATAGATCGAGAAGGACCAGAATGGTACACGTCTTTCGATCTCTGGCCATTAGGAGGTCGCTCAATACCCGAACAAGGGCAGTCTCTGTACTATGCCTTTAACTGAAACCAGACTGGAGAGTATCGTAGACATTGTGAGATATAAGATGATCATCCAATTGTAACGCAATCGTTTTCAATAACCTTACCAACAAATGGCAGGTTAGAGATAGGCCGGTAGTTAGCTAGACAATCTGGGTCCAAGGAGGATATTTTAAGGAGTGGTCGAACTACCGCCTCCTTAAGGGGGTCAGGAAAAAACCCCCTCTCCAAAGACTTCCAAACAATGTCTGCAAGGATTGGGTAGATAACTTCTACACAACCTACTAAAAGCGGTGTAGGACCCAGATACAAACGACAACTAGTTGGACGCATTGTTTGGATGATCTTCACAATGTCTGCGAATTCCGGCCGGTGAAAATCTAACCAGACAGACCGAGGGCAGGCAGCTACTAATCGACCACCGCAATCCCCCGTAGGAGAGGTCGGACCGATGCCGGACCTGATGTTGACAACCTTATCCGCAAAAAAACTAGCAAACTCCTCGCATCTTAGCTGTGAAAAAGCTTCTCTAGGCTGAAGACAGACTGGATTGCACAGTTTGTCCACAGTCCGGAAAAGCTGAGCCAGTCGATTTTGTGTAGCAGAAATCTCTCTGGACAGGAATTCTACCTTCTTACGAGTGATTTCTGATTGATAGCTATCATAATGTGCCATCAATCTAAGCCTGTCAGCATCAAGGCCCGACTTCCACCAGGCTCTTCCAGCCTTCGCCTACTGCTTTAACCCTTCAAGGAGCCATCGAACCACGGGCTCCTTGGACGGAGGGTGAGAGGCCGAACACGAACAGGTGCAATTTTGTCCAGAGCATCTCCCACAGCCTTATTATAGGCTAATACAAGATCATCTGGACTCATGCATTCACCAGACAAGCTCGATAGATCCAGCACCGCCGTTGGGGTTAACACCCCTTAAAGGGCGGTACTGAACCATCTCCATAAGGGCAGACATATCAGAGGGGGCCCTGAAACTGAACCTGTAATGTAATGATCAGACCAACTGACTGGTTCCATCCCCAAATCAGTGATCTCCATACCCAAGAGAAAGACCAGATCCAAAGAATGACCCCCTATATGGGTAGAGGAGGTAACAACCTGTGTCAGGCCCAGTGTATTCATCAGCTGGAGGAGATTTTGACCAAAATGAGATAGTTCATCGTTGACCCAGGCATTGAAGTTGCCCAGAAGTATCAGTCTGGGAAACCTCAACACCAGGTCGACGATGAAGTCTGCAATCTCCTGCAGGAATTCTCCACCATCACCTGGTGGACGGCAGATGAGGAGGATCCCACAGCCTGCACCCTCACCCAGGATATATTCAAAGGACCTGGTGTTTCCCAATGGCACATCCACAAGGCCCAGCTCAGATTTAAACATAATGGCCACACCCCTGCCCCTACGATCCAGCCTTGGACGGTGTATCACCGAGAACACGGCTGGAGTTACTGAGGCCAATATAGGGCCTGGATTTTCATCCAGCCAGGTCTCAGTGATGCAAGTCAGATCAGATGATCCAACAAGATCAGTAATAATAGCTGTCTTGTTCTTAATTGATCTGGCATTGCATAACACTGCCAAGGCGGGATGAGCTGTCTGGGAAGACCTCGACACCTGTCCGATTACTTCGGAACCCTTGGATATGGGGACAAGACAAGAGTAACCTCTATCCTGACCCCATTTTGCCCCAGGGCATCTTCTGGACCCTAAGACCCCAATCCGCCCTCCCTCTTCCTGTCCCCCACCAGGCCCAGCTCTCCACCTTTGTCCATGCCTCCTCAGAATGCCCAACGCACGACACCTAAAATAGGTGTCGGATGATAATGGAAGGCACTTAAAAGGACGTAATTCCCTGAGCCTAGTGGGGGAATAATGCCCAACCGTCATTAATCAAATCAAATATAAAGAAACAAAAATAAAACAAAACAAAAACCTATAAATATCAAAACTATAAATAAAACACTCTCCACTCTCTCTCACAGAGGAAGAGCAAATAAAACAAACAGTCTAACATAAAATAAAACCCAAATTCAACCCCAAACCAAAAATAACCCAAATAACAAAAATATTTGTTTATTTGTGAAATCAGTTTACAACCTTTGAGCCAGAGGCTCGTTTCCAAAGGTACCTCGTCACATTAAAGACATACATAGAGTTTTAGGTTACATAGCACAGGTTTGCTAAAAATAGGCATTCATCAGAGGCGCCACGTCACACTGAGGTCAGACAAAATACATTTAGGTTACGGGTACAAGCAATTGAGAACAGGTGTTACACAAGTTGGTATCAAAAATTGAGCAATCTAATAGGCATACCATGAAACAGCTGGCACTGGCCAGGTTAGACATAGGTACGGTGTACCGGGAAGAGGTGGTGGGAGGGCTAGGTGGAGAGCCGCCCGGTGGGCGTTGTCATGAGAAGTCAAGGTGGAGGCTGCCTTCAGAGACAGGAGCAGCTACGAGTGTTGAAGAGTTGGTTTCGAAGGGTGGTTTTGAACTTGGAGATGGTGGTGGCATTGGTGATGGGGACACGGTGGGGCTCTGTAGCAGAAGGACCTCTGGCCACGGCTGGTTCTTGATCTGGGGACCCTTAGATTGGTCTTGTTGGATGACCATGTTGCAATAGTGGGCGGGATCCGGTGGATGGATGCCATCACCCCAGGAGGGGAGAGCCCGAGTAGGGTTTTTTTTTGGAGGCAGGTTTGATATCGGAGCTGCTTCATCCAGGGTAAGGAGTTTAGCCTCGTCATACAGCTGACAGGTGTGTGTGAGCCTGGGGGCGCAAGTAATCAATCTGCAGGCTTTATTCAGGGTTAAGTGAATTTTTTTGAGTGCAGTCGTGTAGGCAGCACCATAGACTGGTGGACCATAGTCTACAAGGGACAATACGGAAGATGTAACAGCGAGCCGGAGTGCATTTGGGGGAAGGCAGGTTCTATGGTGGAAGAGGATGCCAAGCCGTGTGTTAGTGGCGGATTTTAGGGCATCAATGTGGTTGTGAAATGTGAGGGCTGAGTCAAGGTAACCCTAAGGTATTTGTAGGAGCAGACTTGTTCCAGTGGCTGTTTGGTACTAGGAAGGATATAGAGTGGTGGTTGCTGGCTTTGTTTTGGGGTGGAAAAGAGCATAGCTTTGTTTTTTTAAGATTGATGACGAGTCTGCGCTCCTTAAACCAGGCTTCGGCATTATTGAAAGACTGCTGTAGAGTGTCCTGAAGGGAGACGGGATTGCGTTGGGTGGCAAAAATGACAGCGTCATCTACATACAGGAGAATTTTGCCAGGGCATGCACTGGGCAGGGTGTTCAGATAGAGTGAGAAGAGAAGGGGGCCCAGGATGGAGCCTTGGGGAACCCCAGAGTGAATGGGATGGGTATTAAAGAGTATCCCATTGATTTTAACACACTGTGATCGAGCGGCTAGATAGCTCATGCACCATGCTAGGGGGCCAGCCGAGAGACCAGTGTGGTAGAGAGCATTCAGCAGAAGAGGGTGGGAGATGGTGTCGAAAGCCTTTGAGAGGTCGATGAACACTGCACCAGCTAGGGAGCTGGTATCCAGGGAGGAGTGTAGGAAGTTGGAGAATTCAATTAGTGCAGTGCTGGTACTGTGACCAGCACGGAATATGTTGCTCTGGGCATAAGATGTTATGCTTAGCCAGATATTCAGTGATTTGAATGGCCACCACTTTCTCCAGGGCTTTGGGATGGAGATTGGCCGGTAGTTGTTGGCCAACCACCTGTCGCCTCCTTTATGAATTGGAATGATTATGGCTGTTTTCCAAGCCATGGGAAATTGTCCCAGGCAGAGCGATCGGTTAATTAGGCTGGTGAGTGGGGCAAGGACTTCATCTAGCACCAGCCTGAGGATACTGGGGTCCAGTGAGTCACTGCCGGACTGTTGCTATTCAAAGCTTTGATTAGGATGGGTCTGGTTTCCGGGCAGAAATCTTGTGCAGGTGGAAGCTGGGGTGCTGGAGGACAGGGGGAGGTTGGTTGGGGGGAGGGTCAAAGAAATTACTAGGGAGGACTGAGCTAAGGTCAGTGAAAGCGGTGTTGAGCCAGTTAGCTATGGTGGCAGGCTCGGTGGAGGTAGTGCCATTACTAGTGAGCTGGGATGGGGCAGGGGAGCGTGATTTTCCATTTAGTTGTTTAATATTATTCCAGAAAGTCCAGGCTGAACCCCAGGAGGAGGTAAGGGTGGCCTGGTAATGGTCGGCCTTGGCTTTCCGGACGGCCCAAGAGCACTTATTCTGGGCTGCATTGTATATAATATAATATTAAAATAACATCAAATAGTCCTAAAAACACAATGATAATGTTATCATATGCCACTGGATACTAAACCCAAACAAAAAACACATTTTGTAATTTTAAAGTTCAATGAAGCACCTCTCACGTGCAACAGTCCAGCAAATCATCAGAAAAATGTTATATACTCCCCCAATACCACCTCTCACATGGTGGGGGACCATGTATAGGATGAATCCAAACAGTAATCCATAATTATGTAAAGGTAAATAAATGTACACCACACTCTCACCACCCTAAATCCAGGAGCTGGGCAAAGACAAAGGAATCAGTTCTCCAGCAAGACCAGACATGGATAAAACCAGAATCGAGTCCAAACAGGTAAAAAGCAAGGTAGATTCTCCAGCAGATCAGTCAGATAACATGGATCCAAATAAATCCAGGCAGGAAAAGCCGAAGCAGCTCTCAATACAGTCCCCCGGCAGCTGATCCTTACAACACAATTGAAGATTGAAAGAACTCCAAGCAGGCAATCATCCAGGGGAACAGTCACAGGCAGACACATAAGCCCAGTCACTTAAAGCAACAGAAACACTCCCAGCCAGTCAACGACCAGTGGCTACAGATGCCTCAATAGTCAGCCCAACAGCCGAACCTTAAGGCGGCTTAGGAGAAGCCCCAATCCCCCCCAGCTCCCTAGGGAACACGAGGCGACTCCTGCCGGTCGAAGACGAAAAGGCTGCTGACGCTTCCCGCAGGGCTCGAACAACTCTCCGCTCAAATGGATCCGCCAAAGCAAACCTTGATTTCAGCCCGCTAATTAAACGAGCCTTTCCCTGTTGCAGATATTACAAGACAGAGTCCACGGCTCCAACAGTGAACTCCTTTCCTGATTACAAATTCCCCAAGATCTTCACACGAGGCAACGAGCTCCACGTATCCTGGCAAAATAGCAAGATGATGAGGGTCAAAAGAAAACAAGCAGCAAACCGAAGGGTAATCCACACGGTTTGTCCTTAGTTCCAACAGAAACAAAATAAAGTCGAGTATCCAAATGGCAAACAGATGCGAATTAACAGTGCGTTTAACAAAGCGATTTAACGATAAATCAAAAAGACTAATAAACGTAACTTTAAACTATAAATTATTTAAAAGCAAGACTTAAAACTAGTTACTCAGTGGCTGACCCAGCGTGGCCGCCATCTTGCATGCATGATTTGTGGAACTACCAGTGGGCGGCAGTTTGACTCACTGCCTCCAAGGGTAGCATATTATCACCACTTCACTCAACTTCATCTCATTTCATTTCCCAAGTTGGGAAGAAGAGTTTTCACACCAGTCACCCCTGCAGACAGGGTTTTTACTGGACACAGAGGTCAAACACCTTTGTTCAATCAAAACAGTTTAACAGTGCCCCTAAATCAAAGGGGCAGGGGGTTATATCCACATATTTCTTTATAGGAACCTATTTGGGTCTTAGAATGTTAAAATAAACATTTTCGAAGCAAAAAAAACACAAAAAAACTTTAGAATGCCACTCTGGCATTAATCATTCCCACAGGCTGGCCTCAGGCTAGTATCAATGGGCAACACTTTTTCAGCCTAGTCTCTGTTTCAAGGCCTTCAAAAAAAAAAAAACAGTAATAATAATAAATAATTTTTGTTTTCCCCTACCTTGACAACTGGTTCATAGTTGGTCAGTCCCTACAACATGCAGAGCACTTCCTGGCTCTAATATCCCTGTTTTCTCATAAACAACCAGAGGCCCCAGCAAAAACAACAGTACAGGTACTGGAGTTTATTGGAGCAGAAGTGAGTAACACCCAAGGCAAACTTGTTGTACTAGAGAAACCCAAAATCAGCCAGAGAATTCCTCAGGCTACTGGGCACAAGGTAGCTGCCCCCACCACCACCACCACAGTGACTCTGGTTTGCCAGGTTTCATAGAGAAACATCCAGGTTTGCCTAGGACAGTGTTAGTCACAAAGAACAGATTTTGTCTAGGATGACTCCAGCCACCCACATCCTCGTATAGCTACTGCAGCGGTGGCAGGACAAACAAACCCTTGGAATAGGTGTATTTTTGTTCACAAGGGAATATTTTTCTGTTCTTTAGTTTTCACATCAAAATACTTCACTTTTAGACGAGAAGCACACAAGTTTGATCATGCAGCAAGTGGCACATGGTCTCCCCAAGAGTTCCTATTAACTCCACAATTATGTACTACATAAACAGGTAGTAACCAGGTCAGCCCCACTGTGCACAGGAGCAAGGTGGCTGTGATCAATGACATACTCTATGGGAGTATCCTAATCAGCATGCACCTGCAGCAAAAGACAATGCTCAATCAGCTCCCTTAGCAGGATAAGTGGTTCCTGAACACTCAGATGCTCACTACAATCTTCAGGGGATGGGGCACTCCAGAGGTGGATCTTTTTTTTTGCCTTGGTAGAAAATCACCAGTGTTCAATGTACCGTGCAGGCCTCTTCTCAGGGTCAAATTCCTCCTGAGCTGTGGGCCCTTGATTGGACGGTGGGAGTTTTTTTTCTATATGCCTTCCCTTTTCCCATTGGTATTCAGGACCCTGCCAAAATTGAGATACTAACCAGCAACAATAATATTAGTTTCACTTAATTGGCTGAGACAGCACGAGTACTGGCTTCTCTTAACTCTGTCAGTAGTTCCTGCAAGTCACTTGCCTAGGAGGCACAATTTGCTGACCTCCTCTCAAGGCAGGATCCTGTATTCCAACTTCCAATCACTGAGGTTCAAATCCTGGCCCTTTGATGAATTAGAAGTTGCTGACCTTAGACTGCTAGATCCAGTATTGCCTGTGCTTAAGGGTTCCAGGAAACCTTTTTGCACCAATAAAACATATTCTTCTAAATGGAAAGGGTTTCTTATATATGTGGTTTGGTTTTTTTGCCTAGACTGCCTCACACACTTACAGTCTCTTTTTATCTTTCTGCTGGTGTAGAGAGAGCCAGGACCTCTCATCTGGTCTTCAGAAAATATTTAAAGACCTTCAGCCTTCGTCTCCCTCCACTGAGGGAACCAGTTCCAGTCTGGAATCTGTATATCTGTATTGCCACACTCATGGACAGACCATTCAAGTCTATGGAAACTATAGATTTGAAATATGTCACTTGGAAAGCTGTTTCTATTGTTTATCACTATAACCAGAAAGATCAGTGTCTTACAGGTCTGGTAAACAGTTGAACACTACATCTTGTTCCACACCTATAAGATGGTCCTCAGGAACAGTAGAAATTCCTTCTTAAAGTGGTATCTCATTTTTCCATTTAAAATCAGTCTATCATCCTACAACCTTTTTCTTTTCAGAGAACTTAGTTCTCCGGAAATAAAGCTTCACTCACTGGAGGTCAAAAGGGCACTTAGCCAATATATTGGCAAACCAAGTCTTACAGATCAAGTCAGTCACAACTCTTCCATGCCTAAAGTGAAGTAAGTAGAGGTAGGCCTTCCACAGAATATACAGTTGCTCACTGGAGAGTGGTATGTATACAAGTTTGCTACGCCAAGGTGGATAAATAACACCCCTGGACTTGAGGGCACATTACACCAGAGTCACAGCTATGTCAATAGCAGTTTTAAGAGAAATTCCACTACTGGAAATCTGTAAAGCAGCCACATGGAGAACAGTACACACCTTTACAAATCATTTCAGATGGTACATTGAACCCAGAAGAGATGCTTGATTTGGTACAGCAATGCTGCAGAACCTGCTTTTAAGATAGATTTTCTGCCCAACCTCCAAAGGTACTGCTTGGTAGTCTGCATTTAGTTTAATCATAATTAGTGATTCCTGGGGTTAGAAGAAAAAATTTCTCACCATAGTAATATTGTTTCTTTAAAGGGATCACTCATTATGATTAAAGCTCCTTCCCTGCCTCCCCTACTAGAACCTATAAAGTTTATTCTGTGTCCCTGCTGTAGGAAGTTTTGGCCTATAGAGCTTAGGTTCGAGACTCACCTTTGTGTTTAGCCAGTTGGTTTCCTTGTGGTCTCAAGTTTCTTAGATTTATTGGTATGGGGCATTTTTGGCCTGAAAGGGCCAAAAAACTTTATTTTATGTTATTTTATTAGGATGTTAGTTGTTGATTAGTGGGTCTTATACCCAATTAGGCTATGTAAGAATCTGAAGCACTCAGAGTGCAGCGGTTGCTAAGGCAGCAGTTTGAAAGTGGCATGAGCCACATGAGAGTTCCATAAATTGCATATAATTCCATCTCTCCGGGCAGTTCAACACAGGAGGCTGACTGCATTTAGTTTAATCATAATTAGTGATCCCTTTGAAGAAACAAGATTACTATGGTGAGTAATTTTTTCTTCTTCTCCATTCACTTTATTTATTCCTTACAGAAACTGGAAGGACTCTATCATATCACTCCTCTCTTGACTGGTCTCTAGTGAAGACATGTTCAGTGCCTCGAGAAGATCCTCATACGATCTGTCCTGTCAGCTCTGAATCATCCTGATCACCCTTTGTCCTCATCTTTCCTGAGGTGAAGTCTTCAGAACTCTGCACAGTATACCAGGTGCAGCCTCAACAATGATTAATAAAAAGGCAGTAAACCTCTTTTCTTCTACTATCAGAACCCCTTCTGGCACATTCTAGTATCCTATTTGCCTTACTAGATGCCTCACTGTACTAGCTTGATTGTTTAAGGGAGCCACTAATGATGAATACTACGTCCCTTTCCTCAGCTGTAGTGCTCAGCTCTACCCCTCCTATCCAGTACTCTGTCCTGGGGTTCTTGTCCCCTAAATGAATCACCATGCATTTTTTGGCATTGAATTTCAACTGCCAAACCTTAGGCCACCTCTCTACTCTTTATATGTCACTCTGCAGTTTTCTACATCTCCCGTCACTATCTACCCTCCCATGAGCTTGGTGTCATCTTCAAAGAGACACAGCATCAGATTAATTCTCAAACGCTGTTAATGAGCATATTGAAGAGGGCAAGAGTCAGGATGGATCCCTGTGGCATTCTACTCATGGCCTCCATCTCTTCTGATTTGACACCATAATCACAACCTTCTGCTGACTGTCATTCAACTAAAGCCCCCTCACCCCCATCAAAACACTGCTTATATTTTCCTTCAAATCCCTGGAACTCACCCCCTTGCGCCGTGACCTAAGCCACTCTGATTGGTCCCCTATCTCACTGGCCTGATCCACTGACTCCATGCTAACGTATTTCAAAACAAAATTGCTCAAAATATGGGACTGCCACACCCCCCCCAGAGCAGAACATGAGAAAAGGTACTCCACCTCCCCTAGATCATGGCTGAGCTTGTAGCTTGCTTGCAAGTACATGATTTGGCCTGGTCAGAAAAGAAATGTAACCCATTACCCATGGCTTCCAGAGGTATCATCACATCTGTAACACCTGTACCAGGGCAATAAGGCTTGCCAAAGGTGAGTATTTCTCATCTACCTTCAGTACCAACATTGGTTACCTGTCTAAATTTTGGAAGGCTGCCACAATCTCTTCTTCCCTCCCACTCAATCTCCTTTACCTGTCCTCGAAGTGGGTGACACCCCTATCTCTAACCCCTCCTTCGTCACCACAGAGGTGTAATTCATTTTTATCACCTCCATCTCACCCCTGCTAGCCTGCATGATTGTCATCTCCTTCCTTCCCTATTGTTTTTTTTCTCTCTAGTAACTCCATCTTCCCATCACTAACACCCTTCCCGCCCTTAATCCTTCCAAGGGTAGGGGCACAGATGGCCTGGATAGCAAGCTCCTCCATCTCTCTGCTTCTGCAGTCTCCTCCCCATTGGCTGACCTCCCTAACTTCTCTTTCTGCTGTTCCTCCATCCCTGCTGACTGGAAGACTGCCACTGTTACGCCTCCTCCAAAAGGTGGTGACCCATCTGCTACTAACAGCTACCGACCCATTTCTCTCCTCCCTCCAAAATGCAGGAACAAATTATCTTGTCACAACTCTCTCCCTTTCTGGACTCCTGTTCCTTCTTCACCCAATAAAAGTCTGGCTTCAGCAAAAATCACTCCACCACCATCTCCCTGCTCAGGCTCACCAAATCCATCCACAATGATATGGATCATAGCCTATTCACCTCTGCTATCTTCGTCAATCTAGCCAAAGTATTCAGCCCAGTCTCCCACCCCAATTATTAGCCAAACTCCAGGCTGCAGGTCTCTCTGACTCAGCCATTGGCTGTTCCACTCCTACCGCATGGGTAGGTTCCAGACAGTCAAAATTGCTGACCCCCTCTCTCCTCCCTGCCTGTATCCACTTGGATCCCACAAGGATCTGTGTTAAGTCCTCTGCTTTCCTCCATTTTCCTTAATGATCCCCCCCTGTATGCTTGTCTGCATCCATTCACATATACACGGATGACATGGTACGCTTCGCAGCAGGCCACAGACCTCAGCTGGACTTCGATCAAATTCAGCCCTGGCCATGCACAAATCAGCTTTTCCTCAATGCCAAGAAGACTGTCTCCATGTCCTTTGGTACAAGGCACAGATTCTCTAGGCTCCCTTCCCTTTCTAATATCCATATCCTGGCTGGCTCCCCTGTGGAAGATGTTACCACCTTTAGTTATCTTGTTATCTAGCTAGACCAGCACCTAACCTTTTCTGAACAAGTGGATGCTATAGTCAAAAAGCTGAACCTCAATTTGGTGCACTTTATAGAAACTGTGACTGTATCCCACCTCCAGTACACCATGCTATTATTGAGACAATGATCCTCACAATCTTTGACTATGGTGATGTGGTCTACAGCACAATCCCAGTCACTATCCTTGCCAGACTGGACACACTTTTCAACTATTTCTGCCATTACACTCTCGACTATCCTTATTGGACTCATCACTGTTCTATGTATAAATGTCTCTCCTTTTCTTCTCTTGTGGACAGACACCATGCACACTGTGCCAGCTTTGTGGGAAAATCTAGTTTGTTTCCCTACCATACTATCTCTCCACCCGCCCTCCACAGCCATACCATCAGAAGCTGAAATATTCAAAACCTTCACCCTTCAGTTTCCATAACCTTCACCGGTAAAGCCACATTCAGCCACCGCGTCCCTAAAATCTGGAACTCCCTCACCCCAGCCATTCACTAATCTCCCTCCCCTGGATTCTTTCAAACCACCTCAGAGGTCTCACCTCTCCCTCCTGCACTTGCTCTAATTTTCTCTCTTGCTCTCCTATGCCCTGTTTGCAATTTAGGAACAGCTATAATTTAGGCACTTTATGCTTCCACTCTAGGCATTATGCACAACTGTTTACAACTAGTGTTGATTTAAACTGCTCTGTATTTGATTGCCAGCATATGTTTGTGGCTCCTAACTGCACTATATATGCATTGTCGCTTGTTTGCTTGTCACTTAAGTTCTCACATCTTGTATGTATTATTCCCAATGTAATTAGCAATTGTGTACCACGCTGCTCCATGTATGTTATGCATTTTGAACTTTTATGCTATCTAAGCCCCACTTGTACAAGTTCTCCTTCCACCAGGATGCATCTGGAAGTTAGATCCCAGCTTAGTATGCCTGGGCAGACACTAGACTCCAAGGATCATTTTACTATAATAACTGGAGCCATTTAAACTGTGATCAGGGGTGTAGAACCTTTACATGCCAAGGATCATTTTGATATACTACTTGGGAGCATCAGAATGGTGACCAGGGATGGGGTGACAATATGCACCACTGTGTGCTCAAATGAGGGCAGGATTTTTGGAAGCAGTAAACAGTATTGCAATTTCAGTTGTTAAGCACTTTCAAAACCTTTTATATAGCACTGTGCTCTGTATGCAGGAGGTGATCCCTCATTTGCAAGGCTTTAGTAGTACACATGCATATGCACCTAGCACCTGATCAGGTTAGCACTGGGGGCTGCTAAATATATGGCACCTATTCAACCATGCTGTTCTCCCACATGGCATAGTGCTTAGATGTTTAGCACTCTGCTAACCTTCTGAAAATGGGGCCCTAATTGACTAAATATCCCCTGCCTATGCATCTTAAGATGCAGAAAGTAAACAAAAATGGATTACCTTATTCTGTATCTTTATGTATTATTTCATGTTATTTTCCTTGGAAAACTTTTATCCAATTTCAAAACATTGTGATGTGTCTTAAATATAAATAACAACTGTAGCTAAATAGAGAATAATGGATGGGGAAGGGTTTGATATGAGAATTTAATGCACACCTGAGTTGTGGGATGCTACATAAACCCAGAGGGCGAAGCCCGAGGGGTTTATCAGAGCATCCCACACCGAGGGTGTGCATTAAATTCTCATATGAAACACCCTCCCCATCTTTAATTTTTTATAATAACAGACCAGCAATTTTTCTCCAGCAGTTTGTGAGACTATTTGGCCCCGCCCACATACAGAATGTTGGCCAATGAGGCAGCAGCATAGTTTGACTGGCTTGGCTCATGAATGTCATAACAACCAGCTGGTTGTTATGGAAAATATCAACCTGGTCAGTACATTGAGAGAAATTGCTGACCAGTTATTATAATACAATTTCTTCTTTCATCTGAGTACTGTTTTTATTTACTTATAAAAATACTGTATGGTGAGCTGGTTTAGCAGCTTGGTGGTAGCTGTACTGCTTCCCATGTGAGTGGCCTGGTTTTGGGGAAGGACCTGGGTCAAACAGGGGTTAGCTGGTGGGAGAGATGATTGAGCATCTCGGGGACTGCTCTCCTCTCAGGAAGGGGGAGTCTGACCACCACAGTCTTTAACAGCCACCTAGGAGGAATGCTGGCAGTGCATCAGAGTGGCATAATGGGCAGGGCTCAGGCAGTCACAAAGCAGTACTTTCCTTTAATTGGATTGGCATCATTGCATGCTTGACTGCCCAGGGGATAAACCAAAGGTAGAAAACCTCCAATGGCAAAATAATCCACCAACCTGCCACAGGCTTTGCGTTACTAACCAGGCTCTGCTCCTGTCTGAATATGTGTCTCCTTGTGAATGGCCCTCTCCCTCCTGGCCCCATTACAGGAGAAGGGAGGCCATGGGAGATCTCAGAGCAGGCAAATCCTGGTGATTTTGGGTGATGGGAATGGACAGACTAGCGCACAAAGGGGTCAGTGAGTGACCTAGAAGATAAACTATGACGTGGAACCTTTGTAAAAGAGCTTGTGATCAAAGTCTTTTTCTGAATCACTAAATAAATAAAAAATAAAAAAATAAAAAAAGAACATCTCAAAGGAAAAAGAAATAAAACACAGTTTGGGAATCTCACACTCAATAACACAGTCATACCATATAACCAGCGTAACTATGCACTATGCGGCTAGACCAGGGCAGGTTTATTAGTGGAGACCAAGTGCCTGGCAAAGCTCTGTCCACCTTGCAATGCTCTGCAGATATGTAATGGGGAGGTTAGGAGCTGTGAGAGCCACCAGTGAGGAATCACAATGAAGTTATTCAGAACAGAAAGTGCAAATTATGCATATGCCAGCTGAGTTCCTGACGAGAATTGGCCCCTGAGTGATAGCTGAAAAATATATATATTTTTTCCTAACCAAGAACCACTATTAAACAAAACATTCGAATAAAAACAAAAACTAAATCAAAACTAACTCGGCAGAGTACAAGCTAGGAAAGCAGTTGGCTTACACTTTTACAGCTAATGCAGTACTCTTCTCAAGCATTCAGCTTAGATAAGTTGTTGGACCAACACAATAATTAATTACACATAAATCTGATCAAAACTTTAATTTAGAAAAATGCATGCAGTCCCCTATGTTTATATGGTATGAGAGTGATATGTTAGGAATATCCTAAGTATTAACTTTCTACACAAATGTGTCTTGAGAGTAAATGAAGGCAGCACTTATTTAAAAGAATAAACATCATTTTAAATTAGTTCTAAAAGTTTCTTGTCACATCACAATGTTCTGAAATGTGATTAAAGGTGTGTAAGCAAAACAAGACGTAAAACCCCATCAAGAAGTAGAATACTAGATAGCCCTGTTTTATTTACCTTCTGCTCTGCAGCAGACACCCTCTCATCAAGCCAGCAGCTCCCTGAATGCAACAGGATATGAGTGTGAAGCCAGGCCATTCAAGGGGGGAAGGGGTCATTTCAGAATGTAGTTCATTTCAGTATATAGTTTGTTTTAGTATACAGACTATGTGAATTTTTCAGTCTACAGTGTATGCATTTCAATACATAGTGTATGTGTTTCACCATGTAGTGTATTTACATAGAAACATAGAGTTTGATGGCAGGTAAGGACCGCTTGGCCCATCCAGTCTGCCCATTTCCCTACCTAATGGATAAGCTGCAGATCCTAGTTAACCAGCAGCCTACTTCTTTCTACCCCCACCCCCTAGAATTGCCTTATGACTGTCCCATGCATGCTTGAATTCAACCACTGTTTTTGACTCCACAACCTCCTACGGAAGGCCGTTCCATTCATCCACAACCCTCTCTGTGAAAAAATACTTCCTTACATTACCCTGAGCCGCCCCTCTATCTTCAAATTGTGCCCCTTGTTCTTGCACACCTCTTTTTTTGAAAAATGCTACCCTCTTGGACTTTGTTGATTCCCTTAAGGTACCTGAAAGTTTCTATCATGTTCCCCCTTTCCCTCCTTTCCTCGAGGCTATACATATTAAGCTCCTTTAGTCTCTCTTCATATGTCTTCTGGTGCAGACCCTGCACCATTTTAGTTGCCCTCCTCTTTTTAGCTGCCCTCATCTGGACAGCTTCCATCCTGTCTATGTCTTTGTGGAGAATGGGACTCCAGAACTGTACACAGTACTCCAGATGGGGTCTCGCCAGTTGTCTGTACAGAGGGATAACAACTTCCTGTTTTCTACTGGTGATACCTCTTCCTATGCATCCCAGTATCCCCACAGCCCTCCTTACTGCCCTCTCACATTGCTTGCCCACCTTTAAGTCATCTGATATGACTATCCCCAGGTCCCTTTCCATTTTTGTTGTTGTTTGTATCTCACCCCCCATTGTGTATTCTTCCCCTGGGTTTTTGTTTCCCAGGTGCATTACCTTGCACTTCTTAACATTGAATCTAAGCTGCCATACATTTGACCATTCCTCTAACCTTGCCAAGTCCCTTCTCATCCTTTCCACCCCACCATATGCATCAACTCTGTTGCAGATCTTTGTGTCATCTGCAAAGAGACATACTTTTCCTTCCAGTCCCTCTGCAATGTAAGCTTATAAAGACATTGAAGAGGACCGGTCCTAATACTGAACCCTGTGGTACCCCACTAGTAACCCCCCTTTCTTCAGAGTGGACTCCATTTACTATTACCCTCTGTGTCCTATTCTCCAGCCAATTCTTTACCCAGGCTATCATCTTGGGACCCACTCCCAGGCTGGCTAACTTATATATTAATCTTTTGAGTGGGACTGAGTCAAATGCCTTGCTAAAGTCTAGGTAGGCTATGTCCACAGCCCTTCCCTGATCTACTACTTTGGTCACCCAGTCAAAGAAATCTATTAGATTCATCTGGCATGACCTTCCCACTGTGAATCCATGCTGCCTAGGGTCCTGTACCCCTCTAGCCTCTAGGTACTCGACAATTCTTTCCTTCAGAAGTGAATCCATCATTTTCCTATCACTGAGGTTAAACTAACAGGTCTGTAGTTTCCTGCTTCTGCCCTGCTCCCACTTTTGTGAAGGGGAATCACATCTACCCTCCTCCAGTCCTCAGGTACCACCCCATCCTCCCATGATTTGTTAAAGCGGGTAGTCAGTGGTGTCACTAGTTCTACCCTTAGTTCTTTTAGAATTCTGGGATGAATCCCATCAGGCCCCATTGCTTTGTCCACCTTCCGTTTTAAGAGTTCTTTCAGAACCCTTTCTTCTGTAAATGGGCTTGTGTCAACTTCTGTATCCAGAGTGTTTCTATTGTTTGTTTTAGGTACCTCCCCTCTTCATTTGTAAATGCTGAGCAAAAATATTTGTTTAGTATCTCTGCCTTGTCACCGTCACCCTCTACCCACCCCCTTCCCCTTTATTAAGCCTCACTATCCCTCCCTTAGTCTTCCTTCACTCCTGATGTACCTAAAAGGTTTTATCCCCTTCTTAACTGAGTTGGCTATCTTTTCCTTGGTTTGGGCCTTTGCTGTTCTGACTGCCTTCCCAGCTTCCTTTGCTTTAACTGATACAATTCTCTGTCCTGCTCCTTCTGTGATTCCTTGTACTTTCTGAATGCTTTCTTTTCTCTTGAACCTTCACTGCCACCTCCTTTGAGAACCATAGTGGTTTCTTACATCATTTTGTTTTGTTTATTTGCTTCACACAAAGGCTTGTTTCCTCTGTGATGGCAGTTTTATTATTCCCCATTGTTCTTCCACCCTCCTTCCTGCCCATTTGCTAGTGGATTCTTAGGCACTCACCCATTTTGGCAAAGTTAGCCCTCCTGAAGTCCAGGACTTTTGCCTTTGTATGGCTTGACTCTATTGCTGTGTTTATTGTGAACCATACTGTTCGATGGTGGCTAGTTCCCAGATGGCTACCCACTTCTACATCTGTGATCCTCTCTCCATCTCCATTTGAGAGAACCAGGTCTAAGATTGCTCCCTCTCGAGTGGGTTCCAATACTAGTTGTCTAAGGCATGCCCCCTGTAGGGCATCTAGAATAATTCCACTCTTAGAAGTGGCTGCTGCAACTGCACTCCAGTTAACATCTGGCATATTTAGATCACCCATCAGCAATCTCTCCCCTTTATCTGCCATTCTAAGTATACTTTCTATCCTTTCCTTGTCCATCTCCTCCCCCTGACAGGGGGGTCTGTATAAAACCCCTGTGCAGATTTTGGTGCCATTGCCTGCCTCCAAATTGACCCACAGTGCTTCTTCTCCTCCCTGTTTACCCTTTTGTTCTGTTGCTTTGATTCCTTCCCTTATGTAGAGAGCTACTACTCCTCCTCTTTTACCCTCCCTATCCCTCCTGTAGATAGTGTATCCTGGTATGTTTACATCCCAGTCATGGTTCTGTGTGTACCATGTTTCTGTGACTGCCATGATATCCAGATGTTCTTCCTCCATCTAGGTCACTAATTCAGGAAGCTTGTTACCCAGACTATGGGCACTGGTACTCATTGCTCTCCATTTTTTGATGGCTTTACCTTCTGTAGCAGCATTCCCCTCTGACCTTTCTACCTTGGTCTTTTTCTCATTTAGTACCCTGTTTTGTAGGGGGAGGCTGGGATTTTCCTGCTGCTTATCAGTGCCTCCCCCCTTGATTAGTTTAAAAGCTTGCCATTGAAGCATTTAAACTGATTGCCCAAAAGACTTGTTCCCTTCCTGGATAGATGCAGATCAT
Source organism: Neoceratodus forsteri (assembly GCA_016271365.2). Classification (NCBI taxonomy): domain Eukaryota; kingdom Metazoa; phylum Chordata; order Ceratodontiformes; family Ceratodontidae; genus Neoceratodus; species Neoceratodus forsteri. The sequence goes on from CM057453.1 coordinate 1,193,725,381, forward strand.
CCTGCCAGTATAGGCTGATGTCCTTCCAGGTAGAACCCCAGTCCCCAATGAAGCCAAACCCCTGTGCTTCACAACATTTTTTCAACCATTCGTTAAACTGCATGGCGCAAAGTACCTTCGCCTCACCCATGCCACTGACAGGCAGCACCTCTGAGAAGGATACTGTGTGTGCTACTTGTCTTAGGCCCTCACCAACTCTACAAAGTCCTTCTGCACTGCTCTAATCTCATGATGAGCTAAGTCATTTGTCCCTAGGTGGACAATGACATCCAGCTCAGACTCCCGTGCAACTGTTCTTGTGATCCTAAGGATGTGCTTCCTGTCCCTCCAAGCCATGGCACCAGGCAGGCACCTTACCTCAGTTTTCCCTGCTCCCCCCAGTTCTATCCCCCTAATAACTGAGTCCCCCACCAGGAGCTGCTTCCTTTCCCTGTGGTGCCCTCTGCCTCCTTCCTGAGGGCCTCCCTTGTGATAGTTGTCTGCAACCCCCTTAGTCTCCTCTGCAGGTGTATCCATAGGGGAACTATACTCCCCCAGAATGGTGTATGGATTGTGGAGTGGAACAACTGACTGAGTGTGCCTCTGTTCCACCACCTTTACCCTTCCTGAGCCCACTGTGGTCCAACTGCTGTGCTTTCTTCGCAACCTCTGAGGTAGTCGTGGTGGCTCTTGTGCTCCCTGGATGGGGGAGGTTCCCTTACTACTGTCCAGTGTGGCCTGAAGACGGGCAACTTCCTCCCTCAGGGCAGAGAGTTGTCTGCAAACAGGGCAGCATCTCAGCCTCCAGAAAGACTCCAGGAAGACTGCTGCCCCACAGCCATTACATTGCACTACTCTCACAAGTCTGTCTACCTTGTTTAGTTTTGTGTGTGTGTGTGTGTGTGTGTGTGTGTGTGTGTGTGTGATTGGTTTGTTATATAGAAATATATGTATTATATAATGTGTATGCTTATATTGTCAGTGCAGTGTGCTAGAGAGGATATGACAGGGATATGCACCTTGCCTTCTTAAGGAAATGATGTCAGAACCCCAGGTATAAAGGAACTGTTTCCAGGGGTGTGTGGGGTGAGGGGTGGGAAGAGTTTCGGCCTAAACTGTGCCCTCATGAAACAATCAGCTAAAAGCTCTGACCTACCGCTGCAATGAGTGCCTTCCTGTCAGCAAGATGCCCTACATGACAATTTGACAGAGAAAATACCCTGCTAATCAAACAGAGAAAAATCCAAACATCCAAGTCAGACACAAGTAAACCTCCCCAGCCCCAAAACAGCCTGGTGACTTGTGCTCTGAAAGCAGTCAGCCCCAAAACACATCAGCTGTGCACAAGGACAGACACAGTAAAAACAGTGTTCAGTCTCTGTGGGTTTAAACTCTTCCTGCACTGAAAATCTTAACAATTGTAACAAAAGTAAAGCAAGGTCCACCTCCCTCTGTTGATTGAAAGACTGCCTTTTCTGATAATTCTAAGTTCCTTATTTCACCCTTCAGTTAGAAGTATCCTCCACCTGAAGAATATTAACTTTCCTAAGGAATCTGCTTCAAACCAAAGACAATTGTAAATTGTAAGGTTCACCTCCCTCTGTTGTGAGCACAACTCGCTTTCTTGCAAATACTAAGTCCAGTGTTGCAGCTTCCAGCCAGAGGTAGCTTCACCTGAAGAATATTAGGTTATTTGTTTCAGTATATAATGTATGTTGTTTTTTTTAATATACTGTGTATGTATTTCAGTATGTAATATATTTCTCTCAGTATATAGAGTATGCAAAAGTTTTCAATAGAAAGGGTAAGTGTTTTTAATATATAGTGTATTTGTTTCAGTATATAGTGTATGCAGATTTTTCAATGCACAGTGTATTTGTTTCAATAGGTAGTGTATGTATTTCAATATAAAGTGTAGATGTTTCAATATATAGTGTATTTGTTTCAGTAGACAGTGTATGTGCTTTTTTTCAGTGTGTAGTGTATGCATTTCAATAGATAGTGTATGTATTTCAATATATAGAGTATCTGTTTCAGTAGATAGTTTATGTGGATGTTTCAGTCTGTAGTGTATGTGTCTCAATAAGTAGTGTATATGTTTCAGTACGTGGTATATGTGTTTCAGTATATAGTGTATGTGGATTTTCAGTACTCAGTATGTAGATTTCAGTAGATAGTGTATGTATTTCACTATATAATGTAAGCATTTCAGTATATAGTGTATGTGTTTCACTATATATGTATTTCAGTATACAGTATACTGTATGTATTTCACTATATGATGTATATATTTCAGTAGATAGTGTATGTGGTTCACTACACTGTGTATGCATTTTACTATATGATGCATATATTTCACTATATGATATATGTATTTCACTATGTAGTGTATGTGTTTTACTATACAGCCAGATATTATGAATTATGTCCCTAACGGCTTGCCATTAATTTGTCTCATTGTATAGTTTCCTGTATACAGTTCTGTTATGAAAATGCTGGTAGAAATTCCCTACAAGATGCCAATGGGAACATTCCATAACAGGCACCTCTGCCTCTGTGACACCTATAAGGGGCACCCCTTCATAGAAATTTGTAATGCTGCTACATAAAAAACACTGCACACCTTCACAAAGCACCACTGCCTGGGAATAGTTGGGAGGATGCCAGTTTTGGAACTGCTGTCTTGAAGAACTTTTTCTCATACATTGGCTCTACACCCACCAGACAAGGTGCTGCTTGTGAGTCTTCACTTTTGTGAGCATCATTGATGGATTCCCTCTTGTTTGTAGAAAATAATAGCACCCTATAATGTTGTTTGTTGTCATACAGAAGGTACGTTTGGAAAGATAAGGTTCTTTGCTGACATCTTTTCAAGGATGATGAAATAGGCAACATATGGAATTAAAAGCAAGGCATGGAATTCTTAACTCTCTTGCCATCTTATACGTACATATACCACTGACAATAAATGTCTTCATGGACTTGTGAGTAATGTGTTAAACATCGTTTTCATGATTTGTAAAGCTAGTGTTTACACCACCTTCAAGGCCATCAACATCTGCACTCCGTGTGGTTTAAGATACCCATGTTAGGAGTCAAGGGTGTGTAATATGTGTATAATTACTGGCAAGCATTTTTTCCTATAGGGAAACCAAGTTATAATTTGTCATTATAAACAGTTGGTTACCACATGCTAGGTTGCCCTCAGTCCATGCATGTGCAGTCGCTGTTCTTCCCTTCCTCAGCACTGGAGACTTTACCGTAGCTATCACTCGGAGGTCATTAAATTAAAAAGGAAAAACAAACTGGGTCTCATCACTAACATTTTTGATCCTTTTAACCTTGTTAAAGCTTTTTTTTAAAAAAAAAAAAGAATGGAAAGGTTTCAGCAGCCACTTGGCAGCAGACCATGCTTCATCCTGACTGGACGGCGTCAGACAGTGATATAGTTATATTTTATATAATTGTTGTGGTATAAAAATGCTCCCCAGCAATTATATAAAATAAAGGCTGGATAGGTGTGTAAAATCTGAATTTGACACACACCTCAGTGTGGGATGCCTTTATAAACCCCTCAAGCTTTGCTCTTGAGGTTTATGTGGCATCTCACACTGTGGGTGGATGTAAAATTCTCATTATAACCAACTATCCAGCCATTATTCCACATGCGCTACATTGTATTTCATGAAACAGATATGTTAGGTGAATATGGTAATGAGAAAAGGAAGAATAAAATGCAACAGTGTCATGTCTACCCTATACATATGATAACGTAAGTGATATCTCTTTATTACTCACAGTGGACTCATTGAAAGTGATTGGAAACAGTTTTGTATGCCTCTGTAGGCCTTCTAATTTCCTTTTAGTGCCTATCAAATATTCTGAGATGTTTTGACCTTCTTTAGTTAAATAATTAATTTAATTTTGTTAATGTTTTGTAACTAACAAGAGTCCCTCTTTCCTCTGCACGTTACTCGGATCCCACAATAAGGGCTCCATGCCTGAACGGCGCACCCACCAGCCAGCGGCGCTCAACAGCCATAACTTCAGGCCGCCACACCAACTCACAGACAGCCCTCTACCCACCCTCCTTGAACTGTGAGCCGGATCCCACAATAAGGGCTCCACGCCTGAACGGCACACCCACCGGCCAGTGGCGCTCAACAGCCGCAACTTCGCCACACCAACTCATGGACGGCCCTCTACCCACCTTCCTGGAACCGTGAGACAGATCTCACAATAACGTACATCTGCCAACTTAAAATGCGGAACCAGGCACTGCACTGCAACCTGACTGGTGCGGCATTTGCTCCTGCGGCCCGAGATTGGACCTGCTGTTTTGTACTGCACTCCTATTGGTGCACCTCCTAGCAACTCTCTAGGCTGTCTAAAATCTTGGCTCCGAAGCTAATTTTGGGGCTGAGTTTACTGACTTTCTGTGCTGCTCTCTGTTTTTCGGCTCTCTAGCTGACAATTGTCTTTAACTGCTGGTGTGTGCAAAGTTATTTCTGCCAAACTGTTCATTTCTGCACTGCTGTAGCTAGTGAATCCTATGTACTAGTTAGATTCAACTAAGTTTTATATATGTAAAGTTTCGTGGCTAGCCAAGACTGCTGATTTAACCCTGCAACTTTGCTTCTAACTGTCCTCTCCTTCTAAAACTTATTCCATTTTCGCCCCTTGACTACTACAACTTGATCAGTCATAGCCCAGCCCTCCCCCCTCTCCTTGCACTTTCCGAACTGAAGCCTGATCTCTGTACCCTCACCAGCTCTCCCCTACCCCTCCGTCTACTTTTATCATTTTCTCCTGCCATTTAACTTCAGAAATTAAAACTTCTTTGTCTTCTCCCACCCCACCCTCCACCGATTAACCTCTTTGTGTAGCAATCACTTCTCTCACCCCGCCCTGCTGACGGCCTGCCGCCAGCCCCCTGCCCCAGTCTCATCTCCTATAACCAGTGTCTTTCACTCTCTTCTGGCCTCCCTAGGGCTCCATGCCTGAATGGCGCACCCACCGGCCAGTGGCGCTCAATAGCCGCAACTTCAGGCGGCCACACCGACTCACGGATGACCCTCTACCCAGCTTTCTGGAACTGTGAGCCACATCCCACAATAAAGTATGTCCACCAACTTATAATGCGGAACCAGGCACGGCACTGCAACCCGATTGGTGCAGCGTTTGCTCCTGCGGCCCGTGATTGGACCCGCTGTTTTATACTGCTCTCCTATTGGTGCACCTCCTAGCAGCTCTCTAAGCTGTCTAAAATCTCGGCTCCGAAGCTAATTTTGGGGCTGAGTTTACTGACTTTCTCTTCCACTCTCTTTTGTTCCCGCCCCCCATCCTTCTCACCCTTTAGTATTGACAGACCTAACAGACTACAACTTGGAAGCCATTTAAGGGACAATCTCTGGCATTACTGTGATCCCTACAGAACACAGAAACATGACATCTGCAGCCTTGGAACCATTGTTACTAATAGCTCTGACTTTATCACTGCTCTGTCTCGCTGTCCCTGTGGGGACAACTAAAACCCCTCACCAGAATGGGCCACCATGCGCCATGCACTATGCTCAAGGCATGACCACAGGAAGCTGCTCCATCAACATCCTTGCCCGCTGCATGCCAATCTGGCACCTTGGCTACCCCCTGATGTTTCAAGTGCATAGCACTCAGGAGTACCTTTCTCCACTGATAACATTCCACATCACTACTGGATGGCCCATGACCCACAGTGCCATGAGGAGCAAATGCCCAACAGTTAAGCTAGCCTGCAAAATGCTCATAACTTACCTCCTCAGAATTCTACTAATGCTGCTTCTGATCTCTGGCAATGTCCACCCGAACCCGGGACCACCTGGGATGTCCCCCCACCCTCTGAACTGGAAGGAGGGGTCACTCACACTGGCATCTATCAATGTCTGTAGCCTTCTCAGTAAACTTGATAACCTCCAAACCTGGGTACAGCAACACAATCCAGACATCCTCTCTGTTGTCAAAACATGGTTAAATCCAAAAATATCTGATGCCACAGTCGCTATCCCTGGATACTACAGTATAGTTTCAGGCAAGACAGAATTGCTAAGTGAAGAGGGGGCTGTGCTGTCTACCTGAGGGATAGCATTATGGCCCATGCCCTTCAACCTTCCGACCATGGCACCTCTTCACAGATCCTCACCATAAAAGTCCTCCTTGGGGCACATAATAAAGAGCTCACATAGCCTCGGTCTACTTACCCCCAAAGGACCATGCCTCTGACTTCACCAGCATCATGGAGTACCTTAGGGGACTCTGCCATACCTCTGAAACAATAATATTAGGGGACTTCAATATAAATTGGCTTTCACCAGAGGCCAGCTCCTACAAGGACGCTGTCACGGCACAACACCTCTCACAAATGGTGCCCACCTCTACCAGGTGCAACTATAGAACTGGGTCCCAGACACTACTTGACTGGGTGCTGACAAATCACCCTGAGCAAATCTCTAAGGTCACAGTTCTCCCTGACACTATAAGTGACCACTCTCCCATAATCAGTACCTGAACTAACAAATTCATTAAGCCCCCTCCTAAAATAATCTACTCCAGGGTGTTAAAGCAGGGGAACTTGAAATACTCTAAGCACATCTGCACAGTCTGGACTGGTCTGCACTTGACTCAGCCAGTGATAGTGACCAAGGCCTGGACTTATTCATCAACCACTTTTCTGTAGCCTGTGATATCTATGCACCGTGAAAAAGATGAAGGTAAAAGGAAAGGCCAACACATGGATAACTGCTGAACTAACTACTTGTCTTAAACAAAGGGATCATCTTTGGCACTGCACTCAAGCCACTGCTAAGCCAGGAGACATTCAAAGCAAGACTTCCAGTTGAGACATGGCAGCATAAGCATGGAGGGAATTGGGCTACTCCATCGCTTCACTCAGAACAGCATCTCTCTCATGCTGCAACTCCAGAAAAATAATATAATTATAAATGCTAGACTATATACATAGCAAGGGAGACATCACAAACAACAAAACTACCTCATCGAGGACATGGCCCATCAGGACAAAAATTGCTACCAGCCCCTGCGTGATTTTCCGGAGGCCGAGGATAGTGGCCTAACAGATTCTGAAGTGCCCCATCTTGCCGCCTCCCTGTCAGAAACTAAACGAGTAAAAAGAGGAGAAAGGAGAAAGGCATTACTGGAGAGTTCATCCACAGAAGCTATCCTTGCAGCAATAAAAGAGTTTTGATCGGAAATGAGAGAGGCTTTGAAGGAGATACATACCAATTTGGGAGACTTGCAGAAAAGGGTCAATGAGATAGAAATGCAGACAACTGAAAATACAAATAAAATGGAAATTTTGGAGAAGGTGGTATATTCAATAGCTGAGGAACAATTACTACTCTCTATGAGACAAGAAGACATAGAAAACAGGGGGAGACGTAAGAACATCAGGCTATATGGGATACCAGAGGGGGAGGAGGGGACTTACTCTACAGCCTTCACAGACAATTTTTTATGATTGGCTGTGGATCTAGGCCGAGAATTCCAACTCGATATCAAGAGGGCGCACTGAGCACTAGGGCCTTTCCCCACTAAACCAGACACCAGACCCAGATCATTTGTAATCCAATTCAACAGCTACTACCAAAAAGAGCAAATACTATCTAAGGCCTGGCATAAACAGAAAGTTATGTTTGGAAATTGACTAATTCTATTCGATAATGATTATGCACCAGCAACGCAGCGCTTAAGAAGGGAGTATTCTCCTTTATTCCCCCTCCTACAAGCTCAGAATATAAAATTCCGAACCCCCTGTCCGGCAAAGTTGTCGGTCCAGCTTCCAAGTGGTCCCATTATGTACAACACAACAGCTGAGGGAAAGTCTGACTTAATACAATGAGGAATACTGTCAAAAACAGACCCTAAATTGCAACCAAAGAACTGGCAATCACCTACTGGGCCTACCCCACAAGATACTGGACGGATAGAGATTGGAGATCAGAGACTGCAGAAGTTACTGGATAAAATGAGATCCTTTAGAAATCCCACCATACAGCCAGACTGAGAAGGTTAAACCTAAAGAAAGGTATGGCTTTCTTTTTGGGGAGTCGAGGTGGTCGGGGGGTGAGTTGGGGGAAGAACGGTCATGGACCTGAGGGTGGGGGTTGAGAGCAAGCCATAGCTCACTAAAGGCGCACAAAAACAATTACTAAAGGGCCTATTAGCAATAGAAGTCCTTCTAAAGAACACAAGTGAGTGCTCGTCTTTCCTCTCAACCATGGCAGGGTGGCAGTGTGGTCCCCCTCCCCTCCCTTGTCCAGGCTTACTTCCCCCCAAGGGATGAATTCCCCTTGAAAGTCCTCTGAGGGGATGAAGTCCCAAGAAGCTGGATTAACCTAATCTGATTTTATGAGTGGGAAATCTTTGGTCTTAAAGCTACCCTATCAAGTCTCTGGCCCATGAACAATAGTGCTAGGACACGTTTGACAATAGAGAATAATCATCAAGGGAACAACATGAACTGTGAAGCATTTGCTTGGTCAGCACTGCCATTCCACTTAAATATACACTAAGCCATGAGCTGAAACTATCTCACAAGAGTTACCCCATATCTATGTTAAGGGAGAGACTGGCCGAACAAAGTGTTATAGACACATTTCATTTTGCTCTTTGGCAAAGCATTACAGAGATGACTATTTGTGAATTTAAGTAACGGTGTAAGGAGGGGAGAGTTGGGTGATCACTGTAAGCTTCAGGGCACTACAGGGTGCCATAATCAAATCTTTTCAAATTCTTTAGCTAACTATACCTGATATAAATGGGAAAGGGGTTACAAATCATATCTAGCTTAGAGGGGAAATCAAACAGGTTCCTCTTCCCCTGCTCCCTCTAGACAGGCCAGAATTTGTTTATATTGTAAAGCTAATAATGAGATAATCTTTTTTAATAAGCTAGCGATGAGAGGAGCCCTTCCCTAGACCTAGAACAACCAACATGGTCTGTTTGGGCTTCACTCAATGACTCACCACATTGGGACTAGCAACAAGTAAGAGCTAGTCCTTAGAGAGGAAGTTCCCTCTTAAGTGGTCTTAAATTCACATGCAGTGGATTAACCCCCACTTACCTAGGTGTACGGGTTTCCTTCCCTGGGACCTGGGTAGGAGATGCAAGAATCTCCCCCACTAGTGGAAGACTATTTGTACATAGTTTTCTCCTCAGGGAGATTAAGGGTTAAATGTTATGGGTTGTTGTTGTTATTATTACTATTATTTTATTCTTTAGAACCTGTTTTCATAATTATAAAAAATTATGGTGACAAACTAAGTAAACTAAGGCAGAGGCTACCATTATTGGCAATAGACGTAGAGGTTTGGGGAAGAAGAGGAAACAAGCTTAATACTACGCCCAGGTACACTGGAACAGGTCCTATGAAACCCCTGGATGAGAAGGGGAATATTTCCCCTCAAATTACATTCAGCTTCTTCACTGGAGCCTCAGACGCTTTGCCAAAACTATAAAAGGCATAAACTGTCCATGAGAATATGGATAATATACCGGTAAAAGTTTTTTCACAGAATGTGAATGGCCTACATTCCCCTATTAAAAGATATAACATTATGCAATTTTTAGGCAAACAGAAGGCCGATATATATTTTCTACAGGAGTCTCATCTGTCCCCACTGGAACACTCAACACTTCATTGGGGCAGACGCTACCGGGTCTACGACTCCTCTCATTCAAGTGGCCATAAAAGAGGAACAGTAATTTTAATTCCTTCTGTTACACCTTTGGAAATCCAAGGCACCCTAGTGGATTCTCAGGGCAGATATGTGATCATATCAGGCATACTTTATTCACAGCCAGTGACCCTGGTGAACACATACCTTCCTCCACAGACTCCACTCACAGTTGTCAAAACTTTTTTACAAAGGGTAATGGAAAAGCTTAGGGGAGTTTTGATAATGGGAGGGAACTTTAATATATCACTTTACCCTCACCTTGATTCTTCGAACCCTAAACCACAGAGGCTCTCTAGGGCAGCTAAATATCTGAAGGAAAATCTATCTTTTTTGGGAATAGAGGACGTATGGAGAAGATTTTTTTCTTCCAACCTTACCCTAGTACAAGATATAATAATAGAACCCCAAATTTTATCGGATCACAATCCTTTGGTTCTTAAGATTAATTTAGGCAAACAAAACAAAATGAAACTTTGGAGATTTAACAATTCTTTCTTACAAGACCAAAAATTCATGGAACATTTTAGTGAACACATCCCACAGATAATACAGGACAACTTATCTACTGAGATCTCTCATGCAATACAGTGGGACGCATTGAAGGTGGTGATCTGGGGTGAGGTGCTGTCGTACTCATCCTATAAACAGAAAAAAACACAAGCTCGATTAAATTTCTTGACAGATATGTTGTCATCTTACCAATTATTATATAGAGAGGAGACAGGGATCTTATGATTCGGATAAGAGTTCTGAAACAAGATATTCAAGAAATGATGGACTACAAGACTCTCCAGAGCTTAAATTATCTCTGCCAATACTCTTATAAAGGGGGCACCAGAGGGGCTAGGGCACTGTCGAGGAAACTGAGAGCAAAGAAAAAGACCTCTACTATTTTAGAAATGAAATCATTCACTACAGATTCCATTTCATACAAAGAAGTCCATATAAAGCAGACATTTATACAATTTTATGAAGCTCTCTATATAGCCCCTTCCCCATGTCAGGATCAGGAAAAACTTATAACAGCCTCTTGCAAAAACCTCAAGTTACCCATGCTAACAGTATCGCAGAAAAGATTATTAAAGTGACCAATAAGTGATGAAGAGATTCTCATTCGGGTTAAACAATTAAAACCTCTAAAATGTCCAGGCCCAGATGGATTTAGCCCAGAATGGTACAAAACATTTATTTTTCAGCTTCTTCCAGGTCTATTACCTGCTTGCCAGGAGGGTAAGGAAGGAAAGGTTCCATCCCCCTCTTGGAACTATGCGGTTTTGTCCCCTTTGCTTAAACCAGATAAGGGCCCTTCCCTCCCACAATCATATCGCCCCATCTCAATATTAAATGTGGATTATAAAATATTTACGGCCATATGGGCCAGAAGATTAGAAACAATTCTTACTACTCTAATACATCAAGATCAGTCAGATTTTATAAAACAAAGCAATACATTTGATAACTTGTGCCGTCTGATGCTTAATCTTGAACACATTCATTCTAGGAAAATCCCCTCTATAATTATCAGTTTAGACGCTGATAAAGCATTTGATAGGGTAAGTTGGGAATATCTATGGAAGTCTTTGCAAAACTTTTCCTTCCCAGAATCTTTCATCACATGTATAAAATATCTGTACCAGCAATCGAAAGCCTATATCCAGGTTAATGGCTCATTAACTCAACCAGTTCAAATTCAAAGGGGTACAAGACAGGGATGCCCTCTGTCTCCACTACTATTTACCCTCTATATAGAGCCATTAGCAGAAATGATCAGGAAAAACATGGAGATAGAGGGGGTCTCTGTGGGACAAAGGGAGTACAAGATTGCGCTATTTGTCGATGATATCCTGATAACTGCTCTTTCTCCTGCTAGATCTCTTCCTGCCTTATGGTAATTATTAGAAGATTTAAAAAAAAAAAATCAGGCTTCAAATTAAATATAACTAAAACAGATATGTTCCCCCTGTCTTTTGTCCCTTCTCAGGACTTAAAAAACAAATATCCGATTAAGTGGCATAAAACCAGATTTAAATACCTTGATATAATAATTCCAAAAAATCTAGAAATGCTAGAATTACTAAACTACGAACCCCTATCCAACCAAATTCAAAAAGATCTGTCCTCCTGGTCTCACATGCCCTTAACCTTTTTCCAGAGAATCGAGACTATTCAGATGATAATTCTTCCTAAATTATTGTATTTATTTCAGAATATCCCAACCTTCCCATCAGGCTTTTACTTTAAATCATGGGATAAACTTATATCCAATTTTATTTGGAATGGCCAGAAACCTAGACTCAGGCTATCTCTTCTACAACTCCCGCTTTCATCAGGAGGGGCTAACCTTCCAAACTTAAAATTATATTCACTAGCATCCTTTTTAAGAATTATATTCTTATGGCTTACCCCATCCTACCACTCACCTTGGAAGGACTTGGAGTTTGCCACGAATGACTTATATAACTAAGATAACATTGTCCTCTGTTACGTCGCCACCTCTTCCAAAACTTTACCAAATATACAGCTCGTGTATTAAAAACATGGCATAGGTTAAAACAACATAGGGCCTTTAGAGATCTCTTTTTTCTTTCATACCTTGATATCTGAAGATGACAGATTTCTCCCAGCATCTTTAGACCATATTTTTTCCAGATGGAGACACATAGGACTCCATTTTTTTAAACAATGTCTTACCCCTTCTGGGATAATCCCATTTGAAACACTTCAAACTAACTTCGATTTATCAGACAATGATCTATTTAGATACACTCAGATCAAAAACTACCTGTCGGCAAAGGGATTTGGTTGCTAAGCTTCCAGACCCTCTACCTTTGGCCTGGAAATACATAGAAGATGTAGTTAATGGCCATTTATGGCCCCACCAGTTAGGCATTCTTTACAAAATTCAGAGAGAAGGAATTGGAGATTCTTCTATTTCTATTTTAAATAGCTGGAACAGAGATCTTGATCTAGATATGCAGGATCAGGAATGGCTTAGAGCATCTTTACATGCATACAAAATTACTCATGCCACTAGATGGCGTGAATTTGCCTGGAAGTGTAGGAGCCGTTTTTTTTTGTACCCCAGCCATACTAACAAAATGTCTTCCTCAATCATTTGGGGAACACTGGAGATGATGCTCATGTAAATTAGCAGATCAGGGCCACATTTTTTGGTCCTGTCCTTTATTGATGCCATTCTGGTGCACTTTACAACAGGAGATCTCAGACTGCACTGGTGAAGTGGTTGAACTCACCGTGGAGAAAATACTGCTATCAGTCTTCCCTCAACACAGCCACCATGGCATCGAACCTTATTACCCATTTTCATATTAGCAGCCAAAAAGACTATTACCAAAAGATGGCACTCTTCAATTACCCCAATGGTCCACAAGTGGAGGAGGCAGGTAGCGGATGTTTACCACATGGAATTACTAACGGCTAAACTCCATAATAAACAATCCATATTGGAGCTTCTTCGGAGACTGTGGGTTGTGTATTACTCAAGGTGTGAACCCGACTTTGTGCCCTGAGCTTATTCAAGGGTAATATGCAGGAATTGGTGAGTGGGTAGGTGGGAGACAGGATAAAATCCCAGGTGAGACATAATAAGGAATGTGGGCAGTTTCATAATAAAGGCTATGTTATCCATGGAGAGAAATTGATACAAACAATAAATTGGAAAGTACCTTTCCTAATCAGACAGTTATATACCTTCAAATAACTATTAAATGATCAACTCTAAACTGAAGAGCTAACCTGTATAAAGTTTATCTTTATGTATGGATCATTGAGAAGCTAAATAATGTAACTGTAACACAATATTGTATGTCACGTATAACTAATAAAAAGAAATTAGAAAAAAAATTCAAAGCAGCTAGGAATGACTGCACTGGAGCAATAAGGAATGCCCAAAGGAAATACTTCAGGGAAGCACTCCCCAATACCTGGGGGGACAGAAAAAAATTCTGGAACAACTTAAAAAACCTCACAGAAAAGGACCCCAAGAATCCGCCCACAATACTCAATATCAACGGCACTCCAATGACTGACTTTGTTACAATTTCCAACACCTTTAACAATGTGTTCCCTAATCTGGGCAGTGTTCTCCCACCAGACTTCTTCGACGCCCCTTCCACAAGTGATCACGCTGACAAGACGTCACACCTTCACACTGCACCGCAATTCTACTTCAAGGAGATCCCAGGGGTCCATTCTGGGTTCATTGCTCTTCAGTCTCTTCCTGAACAGCCTCCCTAGTGTCTGCCACCAGAACATACTTCTCTACATGGATGACGCTGTCATATACACAAATCACCATGATACTAATCTACTGGAGGGGCAGCTACAGCGAGACTTCAAGAGCATTGAGGACTGGTTCAGCTCACACAAACTGGTCCTGAACTATAGCAAAACAAAAGTAATGTCTTTCTGCAATACATGAAGCAAGTATACCTCTTGATCCCTCACTATCAGAAACCAAGCAGGGATTACACTTGAACTAGTTCCAGAGTTTAAATACCTTGGCATCACCCTAGACAGATCCCTCTCCTTTGCACAGCACTTCGACAATGTTGCAAAGGCCACAAATATATGGATAAGCCTTCTCCACAGGCACAAACATTGCATGACAGCTGATACCCCTCAAATGGCAATTAGCAACTCTGTCACCTCAGTCGTTGACTATGGGCTAGTAATCTACAGCTCAGCTTCCTCCTCTGCCCTTCGCAAGATATCAATGGAGCTTAACAAATCTTGTAAACTCCTAATGGACGCTGCCCATCTAATGCACACCTGCGATCTGCATGCCCAGACTGGGTGGCTACTACTCCACAGCAGGATCCAATTCCAGACCTGCCTGGTAACCAACAAGCTCTTGCTGCCAGATGTTGAAAAGCTTCTTACTGTAAATAACAGCACCCAGCATACCAGAAATGTACAACACCAAATCTTCCAGGTCCCCAGATGCCGGACCACCATGGGTCAGAGATCTTTCACCTACAGAGCCCCGCTATGGTATAACTTGCTCAATAAAGAAACACTAACTGCTGCTATGCTTGGCACTTTCGCGAAAAGCAACTCTGACAGGATGTCACGTCAATCGGTTAGTGTGATTGTTTCTACTAAGAAAATCACCTCTCCTCCCTTGCTGGCCCAAGCTGTTCTGTAACTTCCCTAGGGTTGCAATACTCTGGCTCCTGCTCCCTCCTCTTTCATCCCTCCCTTCCTATGCCTCCTCTCCATGTCCACCCCCCCTTCCTTCGGCACTTATTGGACATGGGTCCCCTCCTACTACTACTATGAGGCTCACATCCCTTCCTACCCCCTCCCCTTGACAATAGCTCCTCAGCCAGCCTACTATTTTCTGCACCCCACTTACCCTACCCTCTCTAACTCCACTGCTCATGTGTTATGTTTGCCTGTTAACTGGCACTTTTTTTGATTATGTTGTCTCGCTCCAAGTAGGAATGTATCCTTAAGCCTAGCCATTGCTTTGTAAAAGTCTGTTATCCTTGTCAATCTTTGTACGTAAGTTTACCCTCCATCCTCAGACGTGGAACCTTTGTAAATGAGCAGTCCCTGCTCAAAGGTATTTGTAATCCTAGAGTTTAATAGATGAAAAAAAAAAAATCTTTTTCATACTGCATGAACTTTTCATGACGTTTTGTAACAGTTCCAGGCTGTTCAGATGAATAGCGTGGAATGGTGTAACTGATGTTGTGTAATGTCTTAGAAATAGGACAAGAAAGAGCAGCAGCTGATGAGTAGAGTGAAAATATGTAGATCTGAGGGCTCCAAAGCTAGACGATGAGTTTATCAGCTTATTTTCTTTCACCTGTAATCAAAACAAATACAGACAAGAAGAACAATAAGCCACTTTTTTCTTAAGGCAGCAGACAACCCTATTCCTTAGGCTTTAAAAAATGCTATCTCTGGTCCTGTGGCCAAGCCCACCCTCACAATCACAAAAACACACTACTGCTTACGGGGTCCTTTGTTTAAAACAAAAAGTGCTTTATGTGCTTGCTGTCACAGATTCACTCAGAAGGTCAGGTCCTCTACTCCCAAAGTGCCAACCTCTGAGTGCAGTCTTGTGAACAGTATAACAGACAAGGTAACCCTCTTGTCTGTTTTTGTGAGTTCGGATCAACCTTTGGTCTCAGTTCTGGAGGGATTCAAACTGTTAACCTCTTGCTAGCATACCCAATGCACAGGCTCAGACATATCTGTCTTCGGGGGGCCAGATATCTTTGTCTACAGGCATCTAACCAGGGATTCAGAGATGAACCCTTTAAAACTTTTATAAAGACCTCAGATTTAAAACTCTTCTCTTTCCAGTTTGATGCCACCATACAAGCTATATGTCTGCTGAACCATAAATATTTCTTAGCAAAAGAAAGCAGTTCAAAGACAGACCAGGTTTTCTCTAAAATTAGAGTTTTTACTAAAATATATAATAATATGTCAAACATACAACACAGAACTCTTATATCACAAGACATACAGATACAGTACTTAAACAAAACAAGGTTTAAAACAGTGCAATTCCTACAACTATATTTAGATTTGTCTAGCTTTCTAAATACCTCTTTTCAGTGCTCAGATGTTTTCTTGGTCAGTGTCAGATACAAAATACCACTCTATAGTGAAAGAGAATAATCTTTTCAAGCAGTATTGACCAACCTATTTTTGATGAAGTCATCCAGACCCTCCTCTGGTCAAATATCTAACAAAAATATATATTTATACAACCACAGGATGTAATTTTAAAGTATTAATTCTTCAGTCTTAGCATAACTCCAGTTTCAATGACACCTCTTTTGATCTCATGCTGCACCCTCTTCACACAGGCTTCATAGGGTCATTTACAACCTTACACCTCTATGTAACATTCTAGCTTCCCTTATCTTAATGTCATAAACCTAGTTTATGATTTCTCTCTTAACAAAATTAACTTGACAACTCTGCAATTAGCTCAGAGAAACAGGATCCTTAATAAAAGTCTTCCAGTAACACATTGTCTCTAAAAAACTGAGTGTGTGATACATACTGTCAGCAGTTCTCTTGGCCTGTATCTGTCAGCTAAAATCTGGGGGGGGGGGATGAGAGAGGTCATTCCAAGAGCATTTGATTTTCAGCAGAGACAGTCATAATACATTTTATATAAAAAAAAATACTATCCAGCACTCAGAACTGGCTGTCTATGTCACACTTGCTACCAGCAGTGCATACAGAAATAAAAAGGGTAATCACACTAACAATCTTTTAATGTGTTTATTTGCAATTAGGTTTTAGATACAATCTATGTGATGATATCCTTTATCATGCTTGCTAAGCTGCAGATAAACATTCATTCTAGAGGTTGCATAATCTGTTACAGTCACTTATCTTGACATTGACAAAGAGCAGAACCAATCAGAGAGCATCTGCCACTGCTAATAATAGCAAAACAAATGCATGTTCAGCACTAACCTCAGAAGTTCACATCATGGAAAAAAGGTAAGTCATTCAGTATTTTTTTCCTATGGAAGTTAACTGGCATTATGAAAGTCATTTTTTTAGGGGTTGGGGGGAATGAAGACTAAAAAAAAGTCTTGATAAGTTTGCCTGGGGCACCACGTGCCCTAAGGCTGGCCCTGGTCTCCCACACCATCAATCACACCTCTACTAGACCACCACAAAGATCTGCTTTAGGAGTAGTGCACATTAATCACCCCAGCCCTGGAAGGAGAGCAGATGCTCTTTTGCCCTCCCTGCCGGCCTTCACTCCAGTCATGTAGAGCACCCAGTTGAAAAGCTGGGCTGCTAGCATTCCAAGTAGGCACCTCAGCAGTTGGCATAAAGAAGCTGGTTCTATTTTTATTCATAATCAATATAACTTTTCCAGCCACTATGCTTTGTTTTGTAAATCTAATTAGAACCAGAAGATGTTTCCTTTTCCTAGCTCTAATTTATTCCCATGAGTTTATTTTGCTGTTAAGCATTTTAAGCAACATTTGACTAAAAGATGTATGTTTTTGTGGCCAGTTGACCTTTTATGAATGAATGGATTTTAAGTTTATGCACATTTTCATAAATGCTGTATTTCAAAGTAATGTATAAAACAATTCAGGGAAGGTATGTGGTCAGTTATACAATTGTAACCCCCTTGCAAATGGGGGTTCCTAGAAATGCCTGCCTGGGCTTGACTTAGCCCTGTCCTTCTGTCCTTCTCCTGCTGTCTCTTGGGCTTCTCCAAATTTGGCCCCTAATTTTTCTGGTTCCCCCAGGTCCTGCTTTGCCCTTCTGTGTGCCCCAGCCTGCAGCCCAATTGAAATCCAGCCCCTTGGGGCTTAAAACGCTGACAGTGATCTCCCGTTGCAAAAGTGCTGCCTTCAGGGCAGCAAGAATCGCGTTGGCACACTAAGCGCCTTTGATGTGCAGCCATTTGTTTTGCGGTCACTTTAGGAACTGTGCCATGGGTCCCGGGATCCCTTCCACCTAATTGGGACCCAGTGACCACGGACAGCCTGCTGGGGTGCCACTCTGGTGAAAATTGAAAGAGTTTGACCAGGACTCATTTATGTATGCCAAGGTCATCTGAATAAATAATAACTGTGTGCCTGGCTGCCTCCAGGGTAGCTATGTTCAGCTCTGGCAGAAAAGTAAAGAATTTAAATGTTTTAAACAATGAAACTTGTTGCTGCATATTGGAGATTTACTGTACATGTGGGGGAAAGTGTTTAAAATTAAAATTAATACTTTTTCCCTGGCAATTCCAGTATTTTGGGACTCTTGTGTGTCAGTCTGTCAGCTGCTGCAGGGGGAGCCTGCAAAGCGCAGTAGCGACAGGAAAAGTAAATGAGCCATGTCCTTCATCTGTGTAGTGACTGCAAGTACAGCCTTTAAGCTACAGAACTATGGGGCATTTGGGGCAAATAAGAAAAAATTGCTCACCTTAGTAATCTGTTTCTTCTAAGGGAATCTTACTGTATTCTGACTTATGTAGCATGGACTCACCATAGGACTGCTCCAGAGCCAAAATGGTTAATAGAACCTATGCAAATGATGGAATGCTAGGCTCAAGCTCGGTTTTCAAACCACTGTCCCTAGTAAACAACCTCTAACCATCAGATTCTTACGAAGCATGCATTAAACAATTTCCGACTAACGGTATGACAATAATAATAATAAATAATAATAATAATAATATTAACAACCATAGAACCCTCCCTGAACCAGACACAGCAGGAGAAGAACATAGGGAATTACCCTTCTCTCAACTACTCCAAAAACCTGGCATCCTTAAAGACTCAAGTCACTGATTCCCAAAAATAAAAACAGTATAAACTCCCCAGGTTTGCAACAACTAGCACAGCTGTAATGCATGAACCTTAGGTTTCAGCAGGAGAGGAAGGGAGGGAGCTCAGAATACAGTAAGATTCCCTTAGAAGAAACAAGATTATTAAGGTGAGTAATTTTTTATTCAAACCCCAGGAAATCTGCAGTCTGACTTATGCAGATTACCAAGCAGTGCCTTTGGAGGTGGGCCTATAACCTAGTTAGGAAACAGACTCTGCAGGACTGCTGTGTCAAACCTAGCATCACCTCTGGCCTGTACATCCAAACAGTAATGTTTGATGAATGTGTGAACTGTCTTCCAGGTGGAAGCTTTACAGATATCCACCAGGGAAATATCTCTAGCAGCTGCTAGGGAAGCTACAGTACCTCTAGTGGAGTGAGCTCTGAGACCTGCAGGAGGTTCCTTACCTACTTCGCTATAGCAGAACTGGATACAGGTTACAATCCACCTGGCAATGGATCATTTTGTGACAGGTTTTCCTTTTCCCACCTTTCTGAAGGTAAGGAAGAGCTGGGTTTGGTTCTGTCTGTGACCCTTTGTATGGTCCAGATAGTAGTTGACTGCCCTTTTTATATCAAGGCTGTGCAACCTACGCTCACCCAAAGTGGAATGGTCTGTAAAAAAGACTGCCAAGGTAATAGACTGGTTAAGATGAAAGTCTGATACCACCTTAGGTAAGAACTTTCTGTTAGTTCTCAGGACAACCTTGTCCCTATGAACTGCGATATAACCTGGTTCTGTGGATAATGCCTGAAGTTCATTGATCCTTCTGGCAGAGGTAATGGCAACCAGAAATATAGTTTTCCAAGTCACATATTTCAGATCTGCTGATGACATGGGCTCGAATGGAGGTTGCACGAGCTACAAATGAGCCATATAATCTGAGATGACAGAAATGTTAGCTTGAGAGTGATCCAGGCCTCTTCCCTGGCACCAAAAAGAAAAAAACCTTTTCCATTTAGAGGCATGTCTTCTTAGTGGAGGGTTTTCTGGAAACCCTCAGTATGTCCATAACCCCTTCTAAAGGTGCAAGTCTGCATACTGTAGGTCTTCAAGAACCATCCTTTGAGTCTGAGGGATAGTAAGCTGGGGTACATGATTCTGCCCTGAGAGGTGGTCAATAGGTTGTACCTCCCAGGAAGACTGATTAGCTTGGCTACTGTTACTGATAGGAGGATGGAGTACCAAGGCTGCCAGGCCCAATCTGGATCAATGAGGATCATTGAGGCTGGTTGAAGCCTGAGTTTGTTCAATATTTTCAGTAGTGGAGGAAATGGAGGGAAAGCATACAGGAATTTCCCTGTCCAATCCAACAGAAGTGCATCCAGAGGGACTGTGCCCATGTTGGGAAGTCTGCAGCAATACTGTGGGAGTTGAAAATTGTCCGGGGCTGTGAACAGGTCCAGTTCTGGAGTGCCCCACCTCCTGAAAATAGTCTGCAAGACCTGTCTGTTCAGTGACCACTGGTGATGATTCTGGTTTATCCTGCTGAGAGCATCTGCTAGGACATTGTCCTTGCCCGGGAGATGAACAGCTGAAAGAAACACCTTTAGAGAGAATGCTAATATCCATATTTTCATAGTTTCTGTGCAGAGAGGGGTTGACCTTGTGCCCCCTTGCTTGTTTATATAGTACATGGTGGTTGTATTGTCTGTTCTGACCTGCTACACCTTGCCTACCACCTGAGTGGCAAAAGACTGAAGGGCCAGAAGAACTGCTTTGAGCTCTAATAGATTGATGTGCAGGAGAGACTCCTGTCTTCCCCAAGTGCAATGAGTAGTGTAATCCCTAAATGTGCTCCCCAGCCTAGGAGGGAAGCATCTGTGGTAAGTATCAGAGAAGGTGACTGCTGAAGGAAGGGTGCCCCTTGTCTGAGGTGTTCCCTTACCTGCCACCACTGCAGAGCTTGAATAAGGGTGGCTATGACTGGGACTAGTTTTGATAAAGAGTCTTTCTTTTGGGATCAGTACTCCCTTAGGTGAAACTGGATGTCTCTTATCTGAAACCTTGCTCCTAGGACGGTTACAGTTGAGGCTGCCAATGTGCCCTAACAGTTGTAGGAAATGCCTTGCCAGTTTGGGGACATGTGGTGAAAAGGACTTGGCTATTTGGATCAGGCTCTCCGCC
Source organism: Neoceratodus forsteri (assembly GCA_016271365.2). Lineage (NCBI taxonomy): Eukaryota > Metazoa > Chordata > Ceratodontiformes > Ceratodontidae > Neoceratodus > Neoceratodus forsteri. The sequence goes on from CM057453.1 coordinate 1,193,746,561, forward strand.
CTGTCCTGAGGAAGATAGGCCATTCCTGTTCCTGTATTCAATTCTGCCCCTATGAACTTGAGCAACTGTACCGGTTCTAGGACAGACTTCTTTTTATTCCCTAAGAACCCCAGGGAGGAAAGTGTGGTCTGAGTGACTGAAAGAGACTCTCTCACTTGTTGCTGTGACTGGCCTACAATTAGCCAGTCATCCAGATAGGGGAATACTGACACCCCTAGCCGCCTTAGGTGTGCCACCATGACAGCTAGGCATTTTGTGAACACCCTTGGATCAGCTGTTAATCTGAAAGGCATCACTCTGAATTGATAATGGCCTGATGGCAACCTGAAGCTGAGGTACTTTCTGTGAGACCTTCTGATTGGAATGTGAAAGTAAGCATCTTTCAGGTTCAAGGATGATAGCCAGTCTCCCTGCCTCAGAATGGGTAGTATGGTGAACAGAGCGACCACCCAGAATTTTGGTTTTGCTAGATGCTTGTTCAGGTATCTGAGGTCCAGAATAGGATGCCACTCCCCTGTTTTCTTTAATGTAAGGAAGTACCTGGAGTACAGGCCCTTGCCTCTTTGAATGGCAGGGACTGATTCTACTGCCTGAAGAAGTAGCAGGGATGACACTTACTTTTCCAGTAGGGTTGTTTCTGATGGGGAAGAGGAGTAGAAAGTCCTTGATCTTAATCTTGGTCTGGTTTTGAAGCTGTGTACCAAATCCCAGCCCACTACTTCCAGGACCCACTTGTCTGTGGTGATGCTTTTCCATTCCTGGAAGTAGTGGGCCAGTCTGCCCCCTACTGGTAGGGGGGATGTGACCCGGACATTCTGCTCTGGGAATCTGCTTTGCTTGAGCTACTGGCTGGACAGTGGGGCTAGTGTGGCCAGTGCCCCTCCTGCCCCTAAAGTATCCCCTAGGCTGATACTGGGGACAAACTTGAGTCTGAAAATAAGGCCTGTAAGGAGTCCTGCCCCTGCCACCCCTTGAATGGTGTCTCTAGGGGTTGGCAGATCTCTCCTTTACTGCTGCACTTTTGTAAGCAGATTTGTAATCATACGTTTTTTTCATATATGCCTTTGTTTTTTCTCCAAACAGAGACACATAGTCACAGGGGAAATCCAAGGCCTTGTTTTGTGTGTCTTGTGAGAGATTAGTGGTTCTAAGCCATGCAAACCTTCTCAGAGACACTGCTGAAGCCATCTGCCTGGAAGTAGTGTCATTGGCATCCACTGCCATCCTAAATTGGGTCTTAGATGCTTCAATGCCCCTCTTAGCCGCTTCTTCCAGGTCAGCAGCCATTGGAGGGGGAAATTACTTGGCAATTTCTAATACAGTAGACCACACAGATTTTTGATATTTGGCTAAATATGCCATATAGGATGCCAATGGCTAGGGAGGATCCTAAGTAAATCTTCTTGGCTATTGAATCCATACTCCTGGAATCTTTTTCAGGAGGATGGGAAGCCAGAGGGATGCCAGCTTTGTCATAAGCTGCAGCCTGTACTACACCTTCATGACTGGGACGACCAAACAGGAATTCAGCCCCAGCCTTGTCCACCCAGTATTTTCTGTCCACTTTTTTATCAGTAGGAGGGACAGAAGTAGGATTTTCTAAAATGTTCATGGTCTGCCTCCTCAAAGATTTGTGTAAGGGGAGAAGCAGCCGTTTAGATGGAGGGACGTCCATCATTTCCTTATAATCTTCTTCCTCCTCATCTTCTAGTGATTCCTGAGATGGGAAGTCAAGAGACTGGGCCACTTTCTACATAAAAGCAAAGTATGAAGAAAAATCTTAATTTCCCTTATTAGGGGAATCAGGCCTGTGGGGATCAGGGGAGATGTCTGGTTCAATAGGCTCCTCATAGTCATCATCCCTGTAATCCTCTCTTGTATCTTCACCAAGATCAGGATCCTCAAAATGTTCCCCACCTTGGTCTATTAAACCGGGGATATGCGAACTGGGAGCTCGTGGAACTGGCTGTTTCTCAACCAGAACTGGAGACTGCAAGGATTGGATAATCCTGATAGTGTTTGCGATCTCTTCAGCAGAAGGAACTGCTGTAGAAACTGGTTGTGGTTCCTGGTGCTTTTCTTTTCGCTTTTTCTTAACCATGACGGCTGGTTCAGCAGCCTTATCTGCGGTTCTTTTCTTTGTGGAACTATCGCCCCTGTCACAGGGCAGTCCCTCCGGTTCAGTTGACTGTTCAGTAGCCGGGTTAGTGGCCTTGTCAGTCATTTTTTCCTTTTGTCTCTTCAAATGCTTTTCAAGGGTGGATTGAGGGAAATTAGCACAGATTTCACAGTCTGTCTGAAGGTCGTCAGACCCCAGAGAGAGCAAACAAATTAAATGAAGATTGGCCTTTGCAAACAGTTCCCTCTCTCTGTGCAGCGCTGGAAACCTGTGGGTCCTGTTCTCTTTTTTGGTTTCTGTGACATAAGAAATTCAAACTGAGAACCAATTGGACTTTTTTTTATTTTTTATTGGTTGTTACACCGTAAAAGAAACCAGGCTGTTTAGAACACAAATCCAGGAGTTACCCCGGTTGAAAAAAGGGACCTGCTAACTGGAAATTTCTCCGGTAAACGTTTTGAAACACAAACTGACTATACCGAGTCAGAAAAGAACAAATTAACTAAACAAATATAGGAACAAAGATGAGGGAATTGTTGGTTTCACCTCGGTTAAAGAATTGGGGGGGAAAATGTCTACTCACCCCTAATAACTAAAATCTAAACAATTACTACCTGTATACCAAGGACAGTGATAAGAATACTAATAAAAATAAATTTACTGAGGTAAAAATGGAGAAAAATAAACTTTCATTAAGAGATGAAGGAGAGCTCTCCGGAGACGTCTTACTGAAGCAAGCGGAGTAAAGAATCCAATGGTTAGAGGTTGTTTACTAGGGACAGTGGTTTGAAAACCGAGTTTGAGCATTCCATCATTTGCATAGGTTCTATTAACCATTTCGGCTCTGGGGCAGTCCAATGGTGAAACCATACTGGATAAGTCAGAATACAATAAGATTTCCTCGGGTTTGAATGACTTCTTTCTGGCTGCACCAGGACATTGTTCAGGACTGTATCTAATCTGCTATAAGGGACAGTGGGTTAAGTAGCCATTGCCAGCAGCACAGTCAATTGGAATGCCAGCAACAGAAAGCCAGGATTTGTGGGACATTCACTGCACCTCATGGGTAAGCACCCAAGTGCTTATGGGGACTCACAGGGACATTGTTTTAGGTGCCAATTCCACAACCCAATTGTGCCTTGAATGTTCTGATTGACAGGTCCCTCAGCCACTTAGAGACCTGTCACTTGCTGCCAATCAGCAGTTGAGCTAGGAGCTCTATAAAGAGACAGTGTTGCCAGTTTGTCTGGAGATTCAGAGTTTCAGAGATTAGAGAGAGAGAGCAGCCAGAACAGGCTCCAGCCTGCTGGAAGCCCCCACAGGGGTGGGGGCTCAGGCCCCAGCCATGCCACCAGGCCTGGGCCACTTAATCCAAGCCCCATCGCTGTTCAGGGGGCATTTATTATTTTCTTAAAGTTAAAGTACCAGTTAAAGTAATTGTACTTTCTGCAACAGCTAGTCTGGAGGTTGCCAGTATTGTCCTCCAGAGGCTAGCCCTCCCTCCCACATCGGAGAAAGATGTGGACCAAAGATCAGATATCCTGCAACGGTAAGAGCCCTGACCAGACCAGACCAGATAACATCATACAGCAGTGAGAGCGCTGACCGAGTACCTCAGTGGTGAGAGAGCTGAAGAAGGTTTCAGGATGCCTTTGATTGCGGAAGAAAACCCGTGGAGGACCTGAGTGAGTACCCTTGTACCCCCCGGTGCGAGGGAGAAGCTGAACAAGTAATCTTGGTGGCCCCAAGCCCCGCTAAGAAATATGTGCTGTTAAGTCTGAAGTATTGAGGTTATCAGTCTGGGCTACTAACCTCATAAGAGACTGCCTTGTTCAAGTAAATGGATGCATCTTGTCTATGGCCCAAATGGCTAAGTTGCAGGTGTAGCAAGATGCCTGGCTAGTGAATCATATAAATGTGTTGCAAGTTGTGTAACTAGGGGTTAGAGGCCTGCCATCATGGAGCTGACTGCCAAGCCGCGTTTGCCACTTCATGAGACAGGAGGCCCTACAGCATATTATGTCTAAGTTTCCCTGAAGAGAATTTACCTGTGTCTGACCAGAATCTCATCTGAGAATGCTTGGGATAAGTGTACAATGTCTAGACATGCTGGATAAGACTCTGCTTGTGAATAATGTTCTTGGTATATAGAATGTACTGGATGTGACTGCCTGAAACTAACGTATGGGATGCTTGATGAAAGTGTCTCTGTCATCTTACTCTGGATGGATGCCTTTTGGTATATAAAGTACTGGATGTGACCGTGTTTAAATTGTATATAGGATGCTTGACAGAGGTATCACTCTCATTGCATTGGATGGGACTTTCAAATATTGTGCTGAGTCTTCTGGATGTAAGATCCACATAGCTTGTCCTGGAATGTTCAGAAGTCTGCAAGTGCAGGGCAATCCCTCCTATGTCTGCCAGAGTGCAGGGCAATCCTTGCTGTGGTTGTAAATAGTAATCTGTCATCTTATAAGAATCTGTTTACAAGTTGCCTCCTCCCTCAAATTAATAGCCGGCCACCTCAGCCAGCTGCAACATTCTTCAGGCCTGCAACATCTTGAACTGTGGTATCTGTTTAACCAGTATGGTATGAAATTGCGGGCTTTCTGCTATATCTGGATACTGGTACCAGAGTGGGTATTAATAATAATGGTTTATGGTTAACATCTGATTTGTCAGCAGCTAGATAGCCAGGGCGCTGGATGTCTTAAGTTGAATGGTAAAATGTGATTTACGTTTGCCTGCTATTATGTAGCCACCCAGCTGGAGGGTTCACCAGCAAAACCAAATAATCAGTGTACATGTGTAAATAGGATAAGATAATCTCTACTCCTCCTGTTTCCCCTTCCTAGCTCCTATATTACCCCTCAAATAAATATCTTGCTACTTGTTGTTGTTTAAAATTCAGGTGTGAGCATATTATTAGAGAGTCTTTAAATCAAAATATGGAAATGTGGGGAACTGTGCATTGGGGCATGTCTGGGGAAGGTAAGTGGTCACTGTGGGTGGTGTAGCAGCTCAGGGGGCTACACCCAGTACCATCTCACCTATGTAAAGCACCCTGAATGGAGGCACTGCGCAAAGGTTTTAAAAAATGTTATTAGCTAGCAAACCCAACCCCCTCTGCCTATGTCCAGGGTAGTGCTGCAGGGGTGCAACACTGGGGATAGCACCACACAGGGGTTACACAATTATGTATGCAGAACCCAGAAAACCCAGACCTGTTGTAATGTTTCTCTTAGGAACTGTTGCAAGAGACAGATGGAGCAGAATCATTTTTGTTGTACTGTAGAATGCCTTTGAAATTGTACATTTTATTTGTATATACTGTGAGTATTATTTCATGTCATATTGTATTGTTATATATTGATAATATCTTATAGCCTAAATAAACTACATTACATAATATTGTGGGAATCATTTTATTTATTTAGTTTTTGTTGACTGGGAAAGAAAGCGGGCTAGGCAATTGTGCCTATTTTCAGCCTTGTCAAGGGGATGGAATACAGATGATTTAATGTTTGGGGAATAGCAATGGGGTATATAGTGCTTGTGTAACTCGTAGTACTTTTGTGGCTTAACTCTAATCCCACCCTTGAGTAGTAGGTAAGTAGATAGTAATTTGTAGGGAATATTAGGCCCAGAAACAAGGGTGAGAAGAGCACTGGAGAAGGAGGAGGAGGGGATGGAGGTGGATGAAAAAACACTCCCTAAGCAAGGGAGGTGTGTTTAGTGGAGGACTTATGTAGGGGTTGTGGGAGGAGCTATTCCCTACACTGAACCTTGTGCAAATCCCTCCCATTTGATGTTTGGGGAATAGCAATGGGGTATATAGTGCTTGTGTAACTTGTAGTACTTTTTGTGGCTTAACTCTATTCCCACCCTTGAGTAGTAGGTATGTAGGTAGTAATTTGTAGGGACTAGAAAACCTAAAAAGATACCTCCTCCAACTCATGGAGTGTATGACCCCCTGTCACTCAGGAGAAGAAAACCCCTCAGGTGGAGGAAACCTCTGAGTACCCATGGCCAGAGGTCTGCCCATCCTCTGGGCATACTAAAAGGAGAAGGATCTAGGTTCTAGTAACCATACTTAATTTGAGGATGGTGAGCTTCTTAGAGAGATGATGATCCATCCTTGATCCATGGATGATGCAGACTGAATGATGATCCCAAGGCTGAAGAGTAGGTATTTTCTGAAGGAGCGATGAGATCCAAAGTGTGAAGTAGATCCAGTTGAAGGAGGATGAGGGAAGTTCAAGTTTCCAAGATGATGAATAATGCTTGTCCCAATGAATTGCAAGGGTATAATGAGCAGAGGGAGCAGGACTTGATTGATAAGTTACTAGATGGGGAATGGTGGAAATGCTATAGTATAGGAAGTCATTGGTGAATGATCCAACTTGTGAAAGATTTGACTGTCAAGGCATGGTCTGGAGACCAGGAATTCAATAATGAACAAGAAGTTGCTAAGGGAGCATTCAAGAAGTAGAAATGAGTAAAAGAGCATCTTTGAGTGGCCTGGAGATGATGGTTCATTCTCTGATCCAAGGATGACATAGACTGAATGATGATCCTGAGGGTAAAAGGTACTTATTTTCCTTAGGGATGGTAGAATCCTATGTGTGGAGTAGATTCAGTTGAAGAAAAGCTAATGTAGTCCATATTTCCAGGGTGACAAAGATACATGTCCAAAGGGATTATAGGGGCATAATGAGTCAGGAGAGCATAATTTGATCGATATAAAACATGACAATGCACTGTGGGATTTGTGATGATTTGTAATATTATGGGTGACTGATCCAGTTCGTGTAAGGTTTGATATTTAAGGTAGTCTGTAGGTAAAGAATTGATTAGTGAATGATAAGTCACTAAGTAAGCATCACAGAGTAAAATGAGTAGAAGAGAGTTTGAGTGATTGATGAGAGTAATACCGTAAGTGATTAGTAAATGAATAGAAGGTGATGTGTGGAAGTGGTCCAGCTGGTAGCCTAGTGTATATGGGGAATGATTGGAAATTCAGTATAAGGGATGGATGGCTTCTTTGGTCATGATGTTTGTCACTTTGTATGAAAATACTCTGTTGGTATGCTGCCTGAAGTAAGGGTGGGAATTTCTGTGGTGTGATCGTCTCGGACATACACTGAGGTGCCATATGGTTGGTTAAGTTTACAGGTAATCCTGATGCTGAAGTACTTGAGAGAAGCTTGGAGTTGGATATAAGGAAGAGTCTGTGAGTGGAATTGGTAGTGAGATTGATTAGTTTAAGATGCCACAGAATTTTAGCACTACTGCTGATTAAGACCGCTTGGGAGGCAAGACTGAGTAGGTGAATTCGTCTTGACTGTTACAGATTGTCCGGTAGAATTCAAGAGAGCCAGTTCTCAGTGATGGCCTTTACTGTAGAGATTAACTAAAGTAATTCGAGATCAAGAGGCTGAAGGGTCCACTGGAAGAGCGGTTAACCTGGCTGAAGGTACTAGGTGAAAAGGTGCAGATGATTGTATAAGGAATGACGATGTCCAGGAGTGAAAACAATGGTTTGGATGGCATGGAGTTATTAACCAGCTAGGTGGTAGAGACCCCATGATGAATATTCTGGAAGACATCTGTGAAATTCTTAAAACAAGCAATGACTGTTGAGCAGTAGGAGTCAAGTAACATGGTCAACAGAGTCGGTGGTAGTAGGAGAAGCTGCAGAAAGATGGATGATGTTCGTAGTTGAATGGGTTATCATGCAATTCCTGGTATCCATAGAAGGGATACTAATTACAAAGTCAGGGCATAGCAGAGGGATTTACATCCTCTCTGTGTAGGAGGATAGCCAATGAGACAAAGTAGACAGGAAAATCACAGTAATGGAATGGACATGAGTTGGAGGGTATATCCATTAGAGACTGAGAAAGATCTTCTTATATCCAGATGAATGAGATTTCGTGAATGATCCTGAAGAGCTGATTGGGCATTGTACAAAACTCCATGATAACAAAAGAGTCTATGAGGCATGTTAGCCAAGGGATGCTTGCTGACAGTAGTATTTCTCCAGAGTAATGAACAAGTGATCCAATGAGATGTGGAAGGATGCATACTGTGTGACCCTGAGCAAGTCACTTAACTTCCCTGTGCTCCCAGGTTGCACCTGTAAAAAAGCTTTCAGCTTAGTGTGTCTCACCTGGTTAAATAACTAAAAAAAATAAAAAAAAAAAAAGAATGGCCAGAGTAGGAGTATGAAATGGATAATATGGAAGAGCATTTGACCTGGTAGGAGTATGTTCGGAGAGAAGGTACTAGGCCCAAAACAGCCACAGCAAACAGCACAGAGCCCCGATCCTGCAAGGCAGAGTGGAGATGCAGCCAGTCAATTGGGAAGGAAGTCCAGGCTGAGTCAAGAGGAACTATCCAAGGAAGATGATGAGCTAGGTGAAGCCGGATGACAAACTGACAGGAAGGAACAGAACAGGGTCAGCCCCCAGCAAACAGCAGCAGGATGCAGGGAGGCTGTAGCAGTCACTAGAAGACGATCCATGGAGGTCAAAAGTGAAGCACAGAACTCAGATCATCAAGTTGAGGTACTGTAGTCCCACGTCCAATGATGGAGTCAGCTAACTCGAGAAGGACAAAAGGAGGTGGAGCGAAGACGGAGAAGGTCCCACTTCTAAAAGAGAAATGAAACTCGGCCATCAATTGGAAGGGTGACCTACAGCAAGGAAGTCCCAGAGGCAAGCAAATTGGATCAAAAGAGATGCCGGACCAGATTGCAAGAACCAAATCGTGAGGGACTGGAGGCCAAGGGGTCAGGTGTGATGGTCCATAGAAGAGCGGGATGGTGAGTGGAGCAGAAGAATGTGATTCATTCAGAGCAGAGGGGTCCTATGATTGGAGGGAAGTGGCAAACTGGCAGGATGAAGGCAAACGAGTCGATGAGGTCCTGGTTCAGAAGGGAAGTGGCAACCTAGCATGAGTCAGAGGATGCCTGAAGGAGCAGATCCATTAACAGGCTACCATGCCTGGTAGACGGGGAGAAGACCCGCAGTCAATGTCATCAGGCAGATCTAAGGGGTGGAAGGCAGGTGGAGTGGAAAGGCCCCATTCCTGAAGGGAAGCAGCAACCTGCATCAGGTATAGGAAGCAGACAGTGGACACGGCAATGCAAGCTCAGGCTAATGACCAGGCAAGGTAGTTTGGTGAGGCTGAAAGAAAGGCTGTGGGCATGGAGACTTGGAGACTGCTAGCAATAGGAGGTCCAGTTCCAGAAGGGTCGTGGCATCGGAAAGCTGGTGGAGAATGAACATGTGGGAAGCAGCAGAATGGAAGGACATGCATCCATGTGGGACGTTCGATGCGAGATGATCCTGACTGGATGTGGCTTTGGAAGGTAGGGCAAGAGAATCCGTGGTGCAGACGTTCCATTCTAGAATGGAAATGGCAATCCACATCAGATTCAGGATGCAAACAAGGGAAACAGTTGATTTCAGAGTCAAGCTCCCAGCCATGGAAGTCAGTGAATAGGACGATGAATCGAGACTGCAGACAAGGTAAGATGGAGAAGGCAAGTCAGGCAAAGTAATGTTCCTGGGGGGGGGAAGTAGGATCCAGGCAGCAGGCTAAGAACACATAAGTTGAAGCAGTAGAGTGTAGATCCAGGTACCTGTCAGGACAGCAGAGACAGATGATGGTGGGACAGCCAGGCAGAGTTAATGATGAGGGGACATGGGGTGGGAGAGTTCCATTCTGGAAGGGAAGCGGCAACTGGTATTTGGTAGAGAAGGTATGGTACAGTCTGTAGACTGTAGACATGGCTCCAATCCCTGGTAGTCAGGGTGAGCTGACCTTCACTTGATGCTGCCAAGCAGAGTTAGGGATGGAGGATGTCAAGTTGGTAAGTAATAGGTGGTAGTGAACATAACAGACTCCCATCCCCAGTAGACAGGGGAAGACCACCTTTGCTCGGCACCTCAGAAGGCGTGAGTTAGGGATGGAGTCCGGAATACCACTGGTATTGCCTGGCAATCATGCAAATGCTGCTGGAAGAGAGTGGATGGAAGACAAGAGACAGGGAGAGAATGATGAATCAGTAATTGACATGGAGTGACATACTTAGAATGGTAAGTGTGGTAGGCACAGGGCAGAGATTAAATGTAAGGGGAAGTGTATTGGAGTATAAAATGGAGGAATAAAAACACAAAGAATGAAGGAACAAATGAGGGAAGGCAGATAAGTGAAGCTATTGAGCTTGGCAGCTGTTGGAGAGGAGTAGGTGGGGTGCAAGTAGTGGAGAGGCAGTTAGAAAATTTCTATCCAACATACTGGTGATGCTAAGTGAGGCCATACATAGAAGGGACGTGGTGTGTTAGTAGATTTTAGGTTAAAGAAGAAATTTCATTTTTATTTCAGTTTGTCTGTTTCCCATTCATGAAGTGAGGGTACTGCATGCTCAGCTGGTTCCTCTGTGACAGAAGTTTAAGTGTGGGAAATAGAGCCGCGATTATTGCAAGGTCTACATGAACTAGTAGGACAGCCATAGAGTCAGAGAGTGGTGACATAAGAAAGGTATTCTTTTATTTTAATTTTGCTCTGTAGCAGTCCCAGAACTGACAATGCTCCATGCTCAGCTGCTTGTTATAGAAATTGGAGCCTAGTGTGACATATTGTGCTGATGGGGTGGTGTATTAGGGGAAGATCAGCAGAAGGCAGGATGAACAGCACTGCACAGCATAGTACAGGATGGTGTGGATGATGAAGGAAGGCATGACGTACACCCCTTGCCCTCCACCCCATATCACAGAAGACATGTGGTGAAAACAGAAATGAATGCAAAATATCGCTGGACTGCATCCGCTGCAGAAATCCAAAGCCAAACCTGAATGACTGCATACAGGAGGTACAATGAGTAGCATGTCCTGTGAATTGGATTAGACAGCAGTAGTCCTATGTAAGTGAATTGGTGCTGTGAGAGTGACTCAGTTGGCAGGTCGGGAAATTAGCGATGGTAAAATGCAGACGGTAAGAAGGGAGCAGTACCTATGCAACGTGGAAGGTCAAATAGGAGTCCCATCTGCTAATGCGTAGGTAGTGAGGAGTGGGAGATGCGAGGTCTGTCCATGGCCGGGATCCTGGGAATGGAGGTGGAACCCACGGCAGCTGTAGTCATTGAGGTGAAGGGGATGGTTGCGGGGTGGACAGGAAGAGGGAGTAAATGCGGCAGGGAAAGAAGGACGGGACATGTGGGGAGGAGCAGAACACGTGTAAGCAGCAGTCGAAAGGGAGGTAAAAGAAGCCCAAAAAGAAACAATACAGATAAGGGGGCCCCAGGACAATGGGAAAGGGGGGAGCAAGGATGGGTTAGGGAGGTGGCAGGAACTGCGGAGGAGGCAACCAGAGAGAAACAGGGAGAACAGGGAGACACAAACACACACCAAAAATGAAGAGGGGAGAGGGGAAGGTACAGGAGGAGAAAACGCACAGAGCAGCAAGCATGAGGAAGCACAGCCACATGAGTCACGCAGGGAGCTCAGGGACGAAAAAACACTCCCTAAGCAAGGGAGGTGTGTTTAGTGGAGGATTTATGTAGGGGTTGTGGGAGGAGCTATTCCCCACATTGAATCACGGGCAAAGCCCTCCCAAAACTGACATTACTGAATCAGGGTAAGTTGTTGGCATCTTTAGTAAGAGGGCAAAATTTGCAGGGCTGTGCAAGGACTGAGTAGTATTTTTTCAATACCATGAGCTATGCCTGTGGTTCAATGACCGAGCAACCAGCTATTCCCCCTTCCTGAGCCATATAAGCAGTTCCTCCCAGCTTCCCTCTGAAGTACTTTTTTCTTTGCCAGCCAGAGGCTCTGTTTATTTGTCTTCTGCCTTGGGGTGTGCTAGGGCTTTGCCCCCCCCCCATGTGGCTGTGTTTTGGGCTGCTTGGTTTCTGCTGGATTTCTGTTTTGTGTTCTCCTGCTTTCTGGTTAGTATTGCTTACCTCCGGCTGCTGCGTGCTTCTTTGTGTTGCTTGTTCCTGTCCTCCTGTGTCTGTGTTTTTGTTTTGCATTTATCATTTTGGGGGCTTTCTGTTTTTTCTAACTTCCTATACCCTTTGTTTGTATTGTGCTAATCTTGTGTTTGTGCTATTTTAGCTCCCATTTACTCACCAGAGTTCATCAAACCCTCAGTGCAACTGCAATTGTTATCCGTATGTTTCAGCTCAGTTGTTGCTTCCCTGCTTCTGCTGCCTCAGTGCTTATCCACCTTAATTGTTTGCACCTGTTCAGGCTCACTCTGCAAAGCTAGCCTATGACATTCAAACCTGCTTTCATGCAATTGTACCAAACAATCATTGCTGTTGTTTTTAGTACATTGCCTCTACCTACAATTCCACTGTTTGTTCAGCTTAGCTACTCCTAGAAGCTATAATTAATTGTTGCTGTATGCTACTCAACTACTTTTGTATACTGCTTCATTATACTCTGGAGGTCAGCTCAGCTACAGCTGTAGCTGTAAACTAGTTTTAAAATCTGTATGTGGGTCATGGCACTTAACTGTGGCTTCCTTGTTTTTCCTATGTTGGGGGACTGGGGGTTGCAGTGAAGTGTAGTGGCCCTGTGTGGCTCAATTACCTCATGTTCAAATCCTGCCTCCACCGCTAAAATCCTCTGAGTATTTATGTCACCTTTAGTTGGCTTCCTTAATGGGACTAGTTGGTTTTCCTCCTTGTGAGTCCTGTGATTTGCTGCCTCTCTGATCTATGTGCAGGTCCAATCGTTGCCTACACTGCCTCACAGCCCTATGTGCAGGTCCAATCATTGCTTACGTGGAGGTTTCATCTGCTATGTGCTTGCTATAAACATGTATGACCTACGTGAGGGTCTACAATGCTCAGCACTTCCTTTAAGCTCTTCTTCCCATTTTTATTTCTTTCATAATCTGAGGCATGCCAACCATGACCATTAGTTAGCATGGCACAGGGCTAGCCTGCAACCGATGGTCTTGCTCTGCATCCACAAAGTCCACATCTTGAGTGTGTGAAACTTGGGGTGGGGTACTTCTCATATGGCCCATAGTCGGAACGTACTTGCTCCGGGCAGAGCTTCAGCCATGCAGATGTATCAGCAGCATCTCTTAATGCAGAATTTAAAACTTCAGCTGCGAAGGGTGGGGCCTTTAAGCCCAAGGGGGCTCCTTTGGCTAGCTGAGTGGGTTCGGTGGCACCTTCTAAGCTATTCTTCCTATGACTGCCTCTGATTCACCTGATTTGTTTTTAGATCAGTAGGCCAACTGAGCACCTCAGCAGTCGTTGCTGTCCTCCTCCCGCCTTGGAGGAGCTGTGTTGCAGAGTTAGCTTGCAACCCTTCACAGTGTTCCCGTTAGAGGGACAGAGGAGAGCTTTCCTCCAAATTGGAATATTTTCCAGCCCCCTTTAATTGTGTTTTCAAATTACAGCAGCAGAGCCATCACTAATCAAAAATATCTCAAGCCTGGAGGAAAGGCGACCTAGGCCTTGGATACCCAGAGATTGCCTCCTCAGAGAGTTTTTTCCTCTTCTTCATGCCACAGGTCATAATATTTAGTTAGCCTTATGCAGAATTCCCTAGTTTACTTAGGTAAATTCCACTGTTGGATGGAGGTGGATGGTGTTCTTACTTGCCATTCCCTTTCTCCTTAGGAAGCCCCCTACAGTCATCCATGCAATCCATTATACCCGTGCTGTTCTGCTAACTTGCATCTCATTTATGTTTATCAAGCTGCCTACTGCTGTCACTCTACTTCTCTGCCTCATAGCCTCTGATTGCTAATGTTCCTTTTGGCACTGCTACAGTTTCTTTTGGGGATTCTTCTTAAGGTACCTTTGGCCAAGGGAAACTTCCCATGGCACATCTAGGGGTGGAACCCTTTTTGAGGGTTCCTTGCCTTTGGTACCCCTACAGGGTAGTAGTCCTCATAGAACAGACAGTGCAAATGGACAAAGCAAGGTAACACAGTTACACAAGTATAACAATATACTGGTTGCATAGGCCATTGAATTGAAAGGCTATGCCTGTGGTTCAATGACCAAGCAACGGGTCACTCCCCCTTCCTAAGTTATATAAGCAGTTCCTCCCAGCCTCCCTCTGAAACACTTTTTTCTTTGTCCCTCCATCCTCCCCTCCTCCTCCAGTGGCATGCCTCTCTCCTCCGGGGGATTCTTCCTAAAGTACCTTTAGCCAAGGGAAACATCCCATGGCACCTCTAGGGATGGAACCCTCTTCGAGGGTTCCTTCCCTTTGGTGCCCCTACAGGGTGGTAGTTCCTCATGGAATAGAGAGTGCAATTGGCCAAAGCAAGGTAACACAGTTGCACAAGCATAACACTATACTGGTTGCATAGGTCATTAAACTACTATTCGTTCCCAATTAAATAATAAAAAACTAAAAACACCCTTCCCCCCACCCTTGTTTATTTTTAAATTCACATGAATGAATGTGCTCCCACTCTCTGTTATAGTAAAACCAGCTGATCACATGATGAGCTGGTTTTAGTATTACAGGGAGTACAAGCATGAGAATTCAATATAAGGTGGCTGGCCATAGAGGTGAGTGGGTTGTGCTGGTCATCTTTCACTATAAAACTGTGTTCTGGAGGGGGGAAGGAATGTGAGATAAGAGAGTTGCCAAGGTAGGGGATGGGGTAGACATATGGGATATTTGTGTTTATCTCAAACAGGTGCTTTTACTTGATGGCAGCTGGACAAGGAGGTGGGTGGGTTGTGCCGGCCATCAACCGTGGGATGAAACAATTAAATTTTACAATCTTGTGGGTGCTGGGGGGGAGGGGGGATTGGAGTGAAGACAGCAGGTGAGGGACAGAGTTAACTATATGAGGGTGAGGAGGGGAGAGGGAGACATTTAAAAATAGTATGCACAGGGGAAGGTTGTTCTTTAGGGGGCGGTTTTGGTGTAAAGCACGAATACTGAATAACCAAATATTTGACTGCCATTACCAAATATTTGCCCTAATTTTCAGAAAAAGGTGTTCATATACCCAAAGAAATTTGACCAGTACCATGGGGAAATTTCCCTACTCTTTTCAAAAGGGGTGGGCAAAGGGTGAATAATATTTCCTCGATACCACAAATAGTAGGGCTCCCAAATAGGCACCCTTACTGACTAGGGAACTATTACTTTTTGGGAACTACTCTTTGTTGCCAGTTGAATAATAATAAAAAAATATACCTGAGAAAAACCTTCCTACTATCCTTGCTTATTTTTAAATGCACTTGAACGAATGTGCTCAAACTCTCTGTAATAGTAAAACAACTGGTCATGTGATCATCTGGTTTTACTATTACAGATAGTGCAAAAGCGTTTATGCATTAGCGGGCAGCCAGCAGTGAAGCAGGGTGGGTTGTGCTGGTCGCCTTTTACTACAACAACAGTTGCTGAGGGTAGGAGGGTGGGATAAGGGTGCTGCCAGGCTAGGGGTGGGGAAGATATAAAGGATACTTATGTTTGTCACAAACAAGTGCTTTTACTTGATGAAGATGGCAACTGGTCATGGAGGTCAGTGGCTTGTGCCAGTCATCCACTGTGGGACAATACAATGTAATATTACAATATTATGGGTTCTGGGGAGCGGGAGAGTGGGATCAGGCTGCAGACAGCAAGTGGGGGGAAGGGTTAACTGTATGAGGGTGAGGATAGTGGGGTAGGACATCAAAAAAAGAAAGGATGGGAAAGGGTATTTTCTAGTTGTTTTGTGTTTTTCCTGCATTAGAGTAAAGCATAAATACTAGGGATGGGCAAATACCTCATTTCAAAAATGTGGCTGAACATTCTTATTCAGGGCCCCAAATGTTTGGAAATTCAGTACTTCTTGTCATTATTCATGTGTCTGTCGGGGGAAGTAAAAGAAATAGCCTCCACCCCAGCCCAGTCATTTAAAATACAATCCCCCTGTCCCCACACCCTCTGCTACAAGCCCAGTCCCACCCTCTTTCTCTCAGTGCCCACAGTTTTAGGTTTTACAAAAAAAAACTTCCCACTATGGGCAACCGGCACAAACAGCTTGTCTCCATGGCCGGCCACCATCTTGTCTACCACATTTCCTTTTTAAAATGAATTTATTTCCACCCCCCTACCCCAGCAGCACCCAACTCCCACCCTCCTCATCCTCAGCTCCCAACTTTTCCAAACTGAAGGCCTCCCCAGGCAAGGCGGAGGCAACCGACACAGTCTGCACTCCTCCGTGGCATGATACCTTCTATTGAATGGAAGCACTTCTGCGCTTGCTCACGTAGTAAAACAGCTGCTTACATGATGAGCTGTTTTACTATGTGAGCAAGTGCAGGAGTGCTTCCATTCATTAGAAGGTGGCCTAAGCGAAAACTGTGTATGCTTTGGGGGGTTGGGCTTGTTGCAGTGGGTTGGGAGTATTGCATTTTAAATGACTGGGCTTGGGAAAGAGGTCAGTTTCTTTCTTTTTTTTATTTTTATTTATTGCAATCTCGGAATTCAGACTTGTGAGATAAAAGCTCTTTTACATAGGTTCCATGTCAAGCAGGCCAACATGTAGTATGAGCACTTAACAAAATATAAACTGTATACAAAGGAGATGAGTAGTTACAAGCAGACAAGGTATCAGGCATAAACAATGAATGGCAAGCAAATAAATCAAAGTGAATAAACGATGTTTAGAATATAGACAGTTCATGAGTTGCAGCCAGTGAGGCATTGTCAGGCAGGTAGCAAATGTGAGGTAAGGTAGAAGTATGGAAGATATGAATAGGTGATGGGAGGACAGAATATGATGGAAGAGAGAGTGGGTTAGGGATTGTAAAGTGTATTACTATAGAGCAGGGATGTGTAGCAACCAATTAGGCATTGTCAGGTGAAGGCCAGCACAGTAGAGGGAAGGGCGAGTTAGGAGGTGCAGTGTACTAAGGGTTAAAATAAAGAGGGTAAAGGGATGAGAGAATGGAGAGTGGGAGGAGGGGAGTAGAGTGGAAAGGTAATAGGGTAGGTGAGGGTAGTAAATTTAAGTGAAACGGAAGGTAGGGATAGTTCCAGTACAGGTAACAGGCTGAATGGCACAACATAGCTATGAAGAAATGCATGCTTAATGGATTGGTATGGTACGATTAGAGATAACAGTCACAGTTGTTATTTACCAAGAGAAATTGCTGCAGTTTATGTTTGAAAGGGCCCAACTTGGGGACTGAGGAAATATCAGTGGGAAGTGAGTTAAACCATAATGGGGCTCTAGATGCAAATGAACGTTGGCCTTGGGTTGTGCAACAGCATGAAACATCAAAGAGCTGATTCTCTGAGCCTCAAGTTCACCGGAAGTTACAGAAAGGGCTTAGAATCTTTTGGACTCCAGGGGGCATGAGTCCTGAGCTAACCTTTTTTTTGCTAAAAAGCAGGTTTGGTACTTTATTCTATCCTTTAACTGTAGTCAACTGGACTGCATATAGAGATCACACGTGTGTAAGACATGCTGTCCCAGTGAAGAGCCTCCAGACTTCTTTAAGAGCTGTATTGATACATCGAAGGGACATAATGGTGGCTGAGTAATATACAACCAGCCCATAGTCAATGACAGAAATAACTGAGCTGTGGATTGCTAATCTAAGAACTTTTGCAGTAAGACTATGCTTATCCCTATAGAGCAGTCCTATACGAGTATTGACTGCTTTAGTAACATTCTCTGTGTGCTGTGAATAGGATATGCTACTATCAATGGTGACTCCAAGGTATTTGAAGTGATGGATTTGTTCCAGAGTAGTGCCTATGTTGTTTCTGATAGTCAGTGGGAAGGATCTTTGCTTGTTTTAGGGGGTATGGAAGAACATGATTTTGGTCTTTTTACAGTTTAAAATAAGTTTGTGCTTGATAAACCAGTTCTTCACTGATGTAAAGTTAAGCTATAGTTGTTTTTTCTAGGAGTTCAGAATCCAGATTATTTGTAAAGATTACAACATCATCTGCATAGAGCAGAATCCAATCTTGGCATGATCTGGGGAGTCCGTTGAAGAAGATGCTGAACAGAAGAGGGACCAATATAGACCCCTGAGGGACACCGGATTGGACTGTTTGGCAGTCGGATAAGCTGCTAGCAATCTTGACTTGTTGATTACGATTAGCTAGATAGCTTTCGGACCAATTGGTGGTGCCTTGTGAAAGACCAGTGCTGGAGAGTTGCTTAAGTAGAAGGTTATGGTTTACGGTATCAAAAACCTTGAATAGATCTATGAAGGCTGCGCCAGCTAGCTGGCCTTGATCTACAGTATTGTGGATGAAATTGGTAAGTTCAAGTAGTGCTGTGGTAGTGCTGTTCCCTTTTTAAAACCCATGCTGCTGTGGACATTGAATCTGATATTTTTCTAAATACTTGACCAATTAGTCAGCCACTATATGCTTGAGTGCTTTAGAAAAGGGCGGGAATGGAGATCAGTTGATAGTTCCCGTGAAGTGCTCTATCATCACTTTTGTGGAAGGGGGGCTACCAAGGTGGATTTCCACCCTTGTGGGAATTCAGATAGTCTTAATAAAAGATTCATTATTTTGGTTAGGGGTGATAGAATTTCATCCAGGGTGAGGGCAACAAGTTTGAGGTCAAGTGTATCCTCACTGAATCTGGACTTCCCAAGCACCTTTTGGATGTACTTTCTAGCCTCTCTTTCAGGAACAGCTTTAAAGTGTGTGGGAGGGGGGATGAGCTTGGGGTTGGTTATAGCCCACTGTGCAATCCTGGTTAGAAGCGTCATCAAAGAAATCACGGGGAGTACACTACTTAGATCTGAGAAAGCGCTATTAAATGTGTTGGCAATGGTCTTCAGGTCTAGTTCTGGGGAACCATCAATGTTAAGTATGGTGAGGGCCAGGTTAGGGTCTCTTCCTGTTAAGTCTTTAATATTATTCCAGAACTTTCTTCCATCTTTCCAAGTCTGTGTTAATACTTCCCTGTAGTGTCGACTTTTTTCATTTCAGATGGCTTGGGTGCAATCATTTCTAGCTCTTTGTAGCATTGTACATCGTCTTGCCTTCCTGTGAATCATGCGCGCTCCCTATGTTTCATCAGGTCTATTAAATCTGGTGTGATCCAGGGACTAAAGGCACCCCGGATTTTCCGATTTTTGAGAGAAGCGTGGATGTCACAGGCAGCATTGAACTGATTAATAAAGTATTCGAGAGCAGAGTCAATATCGGTAGCAGTATCAATTGGTGACCAGTCCTGCAAATGAAGAAGTTGTTTTAGGGGTTCTAGGTAACCATAATGTAGGATCCTACATAAGGCTGTTGTGGCTGAAGGCTTGATGAATTTATTTGACTAATTACATATTATAGGTGAGTGGTCACTACTGGTGTCCGAGAGGACAGTTGTGTTTCTGACATGTTCAGGACAATTTGTGAGAATCCAATCCAACAGTGTATATGTCCCTGTCCTATAGTTCACTCTAGTTGGGGACTCGACTAACTGGGAGAAGCTGATAACAGAAATGACATCCTTGAATGCGCAGGCATCTTGGCAGAGCCAATTAACAATGAAGTCAACCCTCAGAATAATTACAGAGTTCTGGTGCTGATTATGGATGCAGTTCAGTAATGAGCTTAAGCTTGAGGTTTGTTGTTTAGGTGGAATACACACAGAGGCCACTGTAAGAGTTTTGTTATGAGCACCTAACAGAACCTTGAAGGTTAGCTCCTGGATAGTGTCCGTTGTGGGAGATAGGGGTAATGTATGACCCTTGAGTGTATCCTTTAGGAAGATAGCACAACCAGTACCTCTTTTTGATAGTTTCTCCTTCCTAAAGACATAGTAGCCTGGTACTGTGATCAAGGTGTCTGGAATCTTTGGGGAAAGCCAGATTTCTACAGCTGAAAGAACATCTGGGTTATGCTGAATAACCCATACCCTAAGATTGTCACGCTTAGCCAGGAGGCTACAGATATTGATGAAGGCTAGTGTAAGAATGCCTTGTTTCTTGATATGACTTTGCAACTGTTGCAGGTGGCCAGGGTTGGGATGAATATTGCCAGATATTAGTAACAGCAATAGTAGTGATCGTCTCAGTTGCTGCACTTGTTGCATTAACATAGCTTTGTTCCCGCATCTCAGTTTGTGCCTTGCAGTGGATTTGCATTATGTTATAGAAAGGTTACTAAAAAGAGATAGGGATATAAAATAGGCTAGGCTGCTCACCCCATGGTGGGGTAATCTAACCTTCAGGTATAGGTACCCTGAGATGTAGGGGGTTTGACTAGCTAATCTAAGCATGGAAGTTACTGTACCGTAAGCATTAAGTCTTATTGCAACAAAAGAGTACAATGACTGCTGTTGTTTCAGTTCGGTTAACAGACCTGTAATTGATGACATAAATACTAGAGAAATCAAATTTGTAGCCTTCATTATGGATGCAAGTTTGAGGCAGGACTGCAGCAGAGTAGAGTACCTAGTATGCAGCTACACAATTCAAAGATTGAGATAGGCTGAATCGAACGTGATGTAAAAATTTAGGTTAAGATGAGCTGGGATGGAAGCCTGCAGTTTAGAGAGGGGATAGAGGGGGGAGGAGCACAGGTGCTGTCAAGAGGCAGGAAAGTATAATTTTCTTCTGGTGAAGTGTATAAAGCCTAGATTAGAGAGAGGAGTAGAGGGAGGAGCTTGTGTGCCCTCTAGAGGCAGTAAAGTATAATCTTCTTATGGAAAAGTGGGCACTCAATATATTAAGAGCCTACAGTCACATGATCACTAGGATCTATTTAAGTAAATGCCCAGATAGGGAGGGAGGGTGGGAGGAGATGAGTGGGGAGCCGGCACAAAGCTTGGTAGCAGCGATCCAAGCCTATGCTCCAATGTTTTGTGATGTCAGATTCTATGATGTATGGAGGCACACACCATAGATAACTAATAGTAATGTTTTTTAACATACTATTTCCAGCATGCCAGTTGTTCCCCTTATTCAACTCACAGCCACCGCTTGACCAACAAGGTCCTTGTAAGTCAAGTGGTGACTGTGACCTGAATGAAAAGGACCACCAACACACCGAAAGTAGTATGCTTATCTTTTGTAGATGTATTTAATTTTAAATCACCAATCTTTTTGCATAAAATCCACTTGGAATTATTACCTACTAGTTTGTTTCCTAAAATTATTAATTCTACTTTCACCAGGTTAGAGAGTAGAAATTTGTTTCAGGTAACTTTCTTTCATACAGCTTTTGCACAAAATTCAGCAGAGTTTGAGGGTACCAAATTGTACAACAAACTACACAATATTATTATAAATTGTCCTAAGATTTCTATTATTAGAGGACTTTTCAGAAACTATTTACTGTCTGACTCTCCCTGCAAATGTTTTAATTAACTTGGTCTTTTTGTTATTCGTCTAATCATGCATGTATTGTAACAACATGTCATTAAATTTGTATTTGTGTTTTTTTTGTAACTGGACGTCTGCAAAATTGGGGAAATTTTATTTTTTTTGTTTAGTATTTGCTGACTAGGAATAGACATCAATAGTGCCACTATTTATTATTTGTATATGAACAACTAATGCATTATTCATGGGATTCAGGAAATAGTATTCATTACTGAATATTTAGCTGCCAAATAATAAATGTTCAGCCAGATATTCCAGAAAAGGTGTTTGCACTCCTGAAGTGCCATGGGATCTTTAACCACCACCTAAGCAACAACCAAAACAGGCAGATGGGAGCTCAGTTTGACGTCTCACCCAAAGATGACACCTTAGTAGTGCAGCATCCCCTCATGATGGACTACAGTGTCAGTATTCAGATTTACCCCAGATGCCTAGTGCGGGGCTGGTATCCACAACTTTCTTGTCTTCAGGCCTCAGTGGTGAGTGTGCAACCTGCTGAGCCACTAACACTAATCCAGAGGTAATTTATTTATAGAGAAATAGAAAATGTTTGCCTCCATCATCATTGTGCTATAGTATTTTCATATATAATTTATTTTATTTTTTAGATCATCAGTTTACAGACCTTTGAGTCATAGACTCATTTACAAAGGCACCTCGTCAAGAGAGCAATACATCACAGCAATCAAACAGTACAGTGCATAACGCTTAGATTAAAAAAGCAACCAGTGTTACAGGCATTCACTGGTGGTACACACTTGGTAATAGGTAGATCACAGTAATAACTTTCCTTTGTCATGTGACAGTTAACATTTTCACCAGTTCCAGATTAGACCTACTGTATTTGTAGCAAACCTCCGAGAAGAACCCACTAAGCTCCAAGCAGAAATTATTAATTTTTTTCTCTAGCCTTAAAAGGATCAAGCAAGATTTAAAGTCCATCATAGTTTAACATTTATTACAGCACCAGAAATAAGTTATTTTTCAAGTAGAAACTTTCATTTGGAAGTACATTAGTTATGTATGAAACCTTCACACGACAGACATGGAGTGCACAGCTCACTGCTACACATAGTGACAGCTGGCTCCTGGTAACACATCAAAAGCTGACCACAAAACTATCTAGGCCTGGAACTCAAGGGATGACACTAATGCATAAAATGTAGGCCAAACAGTCATGTCCTCCACAGCAGCTTTACTAGAAAACAATACAAACTACTAAGTCAATACACACACCAACAAAAGAAAATCAAGGTTGCCTTAAGGCTCTTGTAAGTGAAAACCACAGTTCTACCAACAAATGTAGGCCATGTTAGCACCCCCTAGTGGCACCCACTTGAAGACGGAATACTTCACATTAATTGCTAATGCATTGTATCAATTTTTGTAGTCTTAATCCTTTGATCATTTGTATTTTTTCCAACTTGCCCAAAATCCATGTTGTAGGTGCATTAAAACCTTCCATGGTGTTTGCCGGGCTAGGATAATCCTACTTCCATGGGTTGAAGGCATGAGGTCATCCAGCCTTGAGCATGCAGTTATTCCAGCTCAACTTACACATTGTTGTTACAGTGCTTACATCATGCCTATTCTGTAGATATTGGTTATTTTTTACTTAATTCATTTGTGACTGGGCAGTGTTTTTAAAGATACAGTTTACATATTTTACTGGTGTTAGCCCCCCAAATGGGCTTACCTGGAAGGGCTATGGCTCTCTGCCCTCTCACTGGCATCCCTATAAGTGGCTGTCATGGGCTATAGGCCCTGGATGCTGCTGCTATCTTCACAGAGGTTGCCGCCATTTTCTTCAGATCTTTAGCCCATGGCAAGATGGGGCCATGGTCTGCTCTTCATCCCAGTAACTCTGGGTGCAGGGGAATGAATTTTGATGGTCCAGAGGGGGAAGAGTAAGCCCTGGACTGAACATAAATAAACAAGATGGCAGCCCACACTTTTCTGGGTATGCATGGCTGCCGAAGGGACAGAATTTAAAGTAGCCGTGGCTCCCAGTGAATGATTTTGGTTACGTCTACATTTTGTTACTATCCCTGGCTCCAGGGCAGGCAGCAGAGCTGGAGATCATTACTGGAATCCTCCAGTTTCAATGGGGAATGTTAAAGTGACAGGGCAGTGTTTGTGGCGACTAAAATGTAAACAAAGATGGCAGGCCCCATAAAGACTCTGCAGCAGGGCGGCTGCTGGGAAAGTGTGTTAGGGCACAGAAAAGCCAAGGACCGTCACAGCCAACAAGCAGAGGGCTGTTAAAAAAGTATAAATAAGACTGCCAGCCTGCCAAAATGAGAGACCAGCCAGAGCTGGAGTGCAGGAAAGACTGCTGTGGGCTACCAGCCCACTGACTGCAATTTAGCTCCAACAGCCTGTTCGGCTACAGTTTGGTAGCAAGGGACAGAGTGCCTGAGAGAGCCCCCTACTGCTGCCTAAAGGAAGACAGAGAGTAAGGGGATTTCTTGCCAGAAAAAAGGATGACTCTGTATGAAGCAAGCGAGACAGCCCAAAGACTGTAGCTGCAGTGTGACCAGAGATTGTGGGTGTGCAACCTAATTTGCTATGTACTGCAACCTTGCGTAAAAACTGAGCTAATGTGTTTCCCCATGGAGGGGTAAGTTTGGAGAGTGCAAATTTCAGCAAGGGGAGAGCCTGAACATGCTATTGATAGAGACTGTGCAAGGCAAAGCACAGCTGTGTATAGAGAAACAAAAGTGAGA
This sequence comes from Neoceratodus forsteri, assembly GCA_016271365.2. Taxonomy (NCBI): domain Eukaryota; kingdom Metazoa; phylum Chordata; order Ceratodontiformes; family Ceratodontidae; genus Neoceratodus; species Neoceratodus forsteri. Next base: position 1,193,770,754 of record CM057453.1, read on the forward strand.
GTGCTGAGGTAAGAGACTGTGCAAAAGCCCTGCTCTAATTGGGTGTCCAGGGTGTGTAACGGGGGGGTCTAGGGAACTTCACCTGCTCTGTCCCTAGATTGAAGAAGAGGAAGAAGACCAGTGGAGGCAGATGACAAGAGGCCTGCCTAGTGAACACTGTCCACAAAGGCCTCTGAGGCAAAGTCAGCAAGGCCAGGAAGACGAAGACCAGCATTCTTCTGTTCACCTGTCATCCAGTTCTGTGGCCTTCTGGTGCACCACTAACAGCATACATTACTAGATCCAGCCTGTTGAGCCTCCGCCCTGTGAACTTCTGAACTGTAAGTACCCCCCGGCCTGTGGCTTTGGGGAGTCTTTAGCTAGCTAGCTAGTTACCAATCAGGGGGTTAGGTCCTGGGCAGGACTCTGTCAGAAACTTGAGCCCAGACCTGAATTTCAACAAAGTTATCTGTTTAAAGCATTGGGCCCCAAAGTGAGCCTCCTAGCTTGAGTAACGTCATTCCTTCAGTGAGGTACCCACTAAGGGACATTAGCCAGGGTGCACCCAAAGGCAGGAGGCAGGGAGTTGTGTGGGGTGTCAGTGCTTTACTGTTATTGTTGTTGTTGCTTAACCTCCCAATTCTCCCTTTCCCTCAAAATAAACACTGTTACTGGTTGCATGTTATATCTTGTTATTGTGCTTCTTTGTGAATGGGGAAGGGGGTTGCTGGGGAGATTGTTGCTCTGACAGTAGTGTCTGATGGGCAGCTCATGTATTTTCCTGGGGTGTGGCAACCTGTTATTTGTTCACAGGTATCTGCTGCCACTTTCCTGGGTGGAAGCACCACGCCTAATCTGCTGTCCACTGTGGAACCCAAGCCAGGCTTCTCGGAGGTGTGTACAGTGTGGACCCAAGGTCCTAGGAGCAGGCAAGGTGAGTGAAAGGACTACTGACAAACTCTGTAGTTCAATCTCCAAAAGTACTGCTTCTACTACAGGTGCATCTTTAGGAGTTTCTAAAGTGAACAGGAGTTCTTATTGGCACTGGCCTGGTTCTGTGTGAGCAAGTGGATGAGAAGAGAACAGCCCATTGGTAAATTTGCAGCAGGCTACTGGCAGCATTGATGAAGAGAGTTAAGCCATTTGTAACAGTCCACCGCCAAATATAAAATGCTACCTGAAAGTTGTGGGTCACCTGAGTGGCGGTCCAGCAGACATTGGGATATTGCCATGCAGGATGTCAGGTCAGATCTGCATAATTCAGTTCAATTTCAATTTTTATTTAACCAGGCAAGACATCACTGAGCAAGGCTCATTTGTAAGATGGTCCTGGGACACACACATTTTTACAAGGACACATATCATGTAAAAACTATTAGGAGCATAAATAAAATGTTACAATGCAATGAGCAGAAGGACATCACGTGCACATACACTGAATGCAATCAGGGCATCATCATTGCACTTCAGCCTGGCCAGGATACCCAACTGCAGACAAGGTGGCTACCAAATAGAAGTTTAGATGAAGAACAGCGAAGAGGGGGGAGGACAGTGGGGAGGGGAGAAGATAGGAGAGAGAGTGAAAGGTAAAGGTTTAGGCTTTGTGTTGGAAGAAATATGCAGAAGGAGGGGAAAGGGAGGGAAATAGAGGGCTAGGAGGGCTACTTAGCTCATTCAGGCCTAGAGACGTCTGTAGGCGGCGTCTGAATGCATAGCCACTCAGGACAACAACGCCTGTAGACGTTCTCAACTGACTTTCACTCAGGCCTAGAAACGTCTGAGGAAGTCAGCAGTTTTTACCTAACTATTAAACAAACCGAATTGCTTAGAATGAATGCATAGCACCGTCAGAAAGGTAATTTTGCTCTGAACAATTTTGCTGCAGATACTTTGTGTCTATTATGTATACTTTAGGAGTTATTCATATTTTTTTAAGGTATGGTGTGCATGGCTAACATTTGTCTCTCAAGCCTCACCTAAGCACCTTGAATAAATCTGAAAAAAAACAGTTGTTTGGCATTTCAGCTACTATAAAATAAAAACTAAATTGATTGCATAGCACCACTAGAAAGGTTATTTTGTGCTGAACAATTTTGCCACTGATACTTTGTGTCTACCACATATACTTTAGGAGTTATTTGCATTTGTTTAAGGTATGGTGTGCATGGCTGACATTTGTCTCTCATGCGCCACCTAAGCACCTTGAAAAAAATCAGAAAAAAATCAGTTGTTTAGTATTTCAGCTAGTATAAAATAAAAAGTAAATTGATTACACCGGATTGCATAGCACCATTGGAAAGATAATGTTGTGCTGAACAACTCTGCCACTCATACTTTGTGTGTAGCCCTTACGGTTCAAGAGGTAGTCACATTTGTTTGTGGCATGATTATGATTTGTTTGTGGCTGATTATGGATTGATTTTGCTTAGAAAGGCCCAGTATGCAGTGCTAAGAGTATACAGGGCACAAGTGGTGGAAGTCTCAAAGAGCTCTTGTGGTGAGAATGAGTTAGAAGTGGTCTAGAGTGGCTACACAGAGGGTAATCTGAAGGGTCATGACTAAGGCTAGGAGCAGGGTAGTAGCTGGGCTGCATATGATATACAGACCAGGCTGTAGAGCATTTAAGGATGGCAGTGACATAAAATAAGTAGGAAGGCCATGAGCATATTATTAGTACCCATAGAAGTAAGCTAAGTGGGGGAGGAGATTGCCAACACCCCACATGCACACACTGAGTCATAATGGATGATTAATAGCAGCATAGGTGCCCAGCACCATTAAATACATTTTATAGCATACTGTTGGTAGCTATTGGGCTGAGGGCTGAAGAAGTGCCTGCCTTCCCCTCACAGCACCTCGCATGGATGGCCCCCACCCCCAGGACCAAGCAAAGAAGCTCCGAGGGTCGTGAGGGCTGAAGAAGTGCCTGCCCTCCCCTCACAGCACCTCTCAGGCGCCCCGCCCCCAGGACCAAGCAAGGTACAGACACCACCACGCGTGCTTGCAGGAGCAGCGCCAGCCTGCTGCACAGGGCACTTTGTTTGCCCCACCGGTGCTGCACGCTGGCTCCCCACTGCCCCCACCACACCCTTGGTCGGCTCTCTATTTTGTATGTGGTGTCACGTGAGGCTGCAGAACCAATCAGCCCACTTTACCATCTGCAGATTATACTGCTTGAACACTAGGGGGATCCTGTCTGCCTACACTTATCTCCCTCTCTTCATCCCATACACCAACACGTCTCTAGTAGAGTTCTCAGTACTTGTTTTATTCCTCATGATCCTGCCCCCCCATTCCTGCACAGAATCTCTCCAGCACCACTGTAAGTACACTCCTGCCTGCCAGAACCACAGCATCCTCAAGCCCATCCCCCCACTGCTCTTAGCCCTACCATCTGTTCTCCACTCACCAATAACGCACCTCACATGCTGGACCACCCCACCGCCCCCCACACCCACCACCGACGTCCACTCCCCTGCCCTCAGTACACAGTGGAAGGTGGTCCCTCTCTGTCCTAGCCATTCCTGCCCTTAACTCCCTACCCATCCCTTGCACTGTTCCCCCCAGATCCTTCCACCTGCCCAAGCACCTATACCACAACCGCCATAGTCCTTTTCTCTGCCTCATCACCTTACTCCTCTTGCTCTCTGGGAATGTCCACCCCAACCTGGGACCGGGACCCACTACCCCACTGTCACCCCCTGCTGGACATGGTCTCCGCATTGCCTCTATGAATATCTGCAGTCTCCCTAGGAAGACGGCTGCACTCCAGTGCTGGGTCTCCCAACACACTCCCGACATTCTTGCCATAGTGGAGACCTGGCTCTCACATTCAACTCCAGACTCTGCTGTCTCCCTCCCAGGCTTCACCCTTTTTAGAGAAGATCGTGTGGGTAAGAGTGGCGGCAGGTGTGCAATCTACCTGCGTAACTCCCTCTTGGGTCACGTACTACCTACCCCCAAACTCGACCACAGAGCCCAAGCCATCACCCTAAAAATCACCCCAGACCCAGGCCGTGGCCCTCTTTACCTCACCACCACCTTCATACCCCCATGGGCACAAAGTCTAGCTATCCGCTCTCTCACTGACTATCTCTTTACCCTGCCACACAAGGCTGAACAGCTCGTCCTAGGAGACCTCAACATAAACTGGCTTGGCTCCACGGCACCACACATTAAGGACAACTTCACAGCCCTTGATCTATCTCAATTAGTCACTCGTCCCACCAGATTTAACCAATCAAGTGGGATCAGCTCCCTCCTAGATATAGTACTCACAAACCGCCCACACAAATTCAAGTCTGTTAACGTCCTAGCCAACTCCCTTAGCGACCACTCACCAATTCTCTGCTTCTGGTCCTCCTCCACACTCAAGCCTGTGTACAAATCCACCCCCTGTCGCCGCTTCCACCCCGGGAGCCTTAATAAGCTAAAGCAGTACCTTGCTCAGCTCAATTGGTCCCCAATCTCCCTCGCAATGGATATAGATACTACCCTAGCCTTCCTCACCAGTGCCTTCTGCAAGGCTTGTGACATCTTTGCCTCAGTCACCAACACCCGCCCCATGAGACACAATACTGCCTGGATTTCCCCCTCTCTGATCCAGCAACTGAAGCAGCGGGATAACATGTGGCATATTACGGTTGAGTCCGGCAGGACAGCTGACAGACAAGCCTATAATGCCGCTCTCAACCAATGCACCTGGGCCATAAGGCAAGCCAAGGCCAGATACTATCAAACCACCTTGGCTTCATCCTGGTGCTCTGCTCGAGCTTTCTGGGATAACATTAAGGAGCTTAATGGGAAAACCCGCTCCCCCCCCCTTCCTAGATGATTATCAATGGCACAATTAATACTGACCTACCATGAGTTGCTGACTGCCTCAACACAACATTCTGTGACCTAAGTGCAGTCCTTCCTGCCCACTTCTTTGACCCCATCCCTGCAGCCAACCACCCAGCTTTTTCCGGCCCCCCCTTTCTCTTCAGGACTATCTCCTCCCATGACGCCAAGCCACTCCTCACAAAAGCCCTGTCCTCCCACAACCCGAGCTATGACCCCCTTGACTCCAGGATACTCCGCCTAACACTTGATGTCATGTTAACCCCCCTCACTGACCTTCTTAACCGATCCCTATGCCTCGGCCAATTCCCGAGTGCATGGAAAGTGACTGAAATGACCCCTTTCCATAAAAATGGAGACCGCACATCACCAAACAATCATAGACCTATCTCCATCCCCCCCCTTTCGAAAGCCCTGGAGAAAATAGTGTCCACCCAACTCATGGATTATCTATCCAAATACAGCATACTGTGCCCAGAGCAGCATGGCTTCCACCCTGGTCACAGCACCACTACAGCCCTATTGGAGTTCTCCCATCAAATACACTCTGGACTTGATGCCGGGGAGATCACATGGGCAGTGTTCATTGACCTATCCAAGGCCTTTGACACTGTGTGTCACCCACTAATGCTTGAATCTCTCAGGCAGTTGGGCTTCTCATCTGGCCCACTGGCATGGTTCTCAAGCTACCTCAGGGATAGATCCCAACAGGTCATATTAAATGGTATCCTATCAATGGCCCTTCCTGTATGCTCCAGGGTCCCTCAAGGCTCCATCCTGGGCCCCACATTGTTCCGTCTCTTTTTAAACAGCCTCTCCAACTCCTGCACAGGCAAAATGCTTGTATACACCGACAACGCAGTCCTGGTCGCCTCACACCATGACCCACTCACACTCCAGAGCACCTTGCAACTCACCTTCACCCAAGCTGAAAAATGGTTCCTCGACCATCGTCTGATTCTGAACCTCAAGAAGACGAAATCTATGTTTTTCGCATACTGCCAAAGTAACTCCAGAAATGCTCCCCTTCGCATCATCCCCAGTACCCTCCACCCCCTTGAACAGGTATCAACATACAAATACCTGGGCATCACCTTCAACTCGGCTTTCTCCTTCCATGCCCATCTTAACTCCTTGTTCTCTGCCATGAATGCCCGGATTGGACTCCTCTACTGCCACAAAGACTGCCTCCCTGAGTTTGCCCTACGGCTGGCTATCACTTCCTCCATCCTGTCATTGGTTAATTATGGACTCCCTACCTATGCAGCTGCTGACCCAACTGCCCTCACCAAAGTCCAGACCTCTATCAACAAAGACTGCAGGCTCCTCACCGGTGCCCCCAGCAGAATTCACACATGCCAGCTCTACTCTGCCTCAAACATACTCAGTTTCGAAGAACGACTGCAATACCACACCTGTATACTGTCAAAAGTCTCTACTTGAGCTCTGCCACCCAGGAGTCACTGCACCCCTTCAACGGGCCTCCCGCTCGGTCATCACCCACAATACTGTCAAAGCCACCTTCCAGGTGCCCAGAGCCAGGACCTCACTCGCCCAAAGGTCCTTTCACTACAGAGCACCTTCCTGGTATAATTCCCTCCCATCACACATTTCAAACATCTCCAAACTCGGCCCCTTCAAAGTTGCCCTATGCAAACACCTAACTGACACTCAGAGCTGTAAATGCCCCCTGTAAGGCTGTCCGTGTGCACCGTTTCTAAACCAATCTGCCTCTTATAGCATGACATATGTACTAATCCACTTAAAATAGCTTGTTGTACTCTGTACAACATGCACTGTAACCTGAGTGCTCCACTGGGACACTACATAGCTTAATTCTGTATGCTCATCTGTATCCTGCACATTTTGCTCTCTGAAATGCCTTGCTCTATATACTCTTCTATATCTCACCTGTATTGTTCTCCACTGTCTTGCTGCACAAATATGTTGTTTCCCCTCTCTGTGACAAGGTACCTTTGTAAATGAGTCTTTGACTCAAAGGTTTGTAAATCCAATTTATTGAAATAAATAAAATAAATAAATAAATAAATAATAAAAAAGCAAGAAGGTTGCCCTGGCTATTGCATGTGTAGGCTCTGGTGGTCTAATGGTAAAATGTGGGGTCAGCTTGGTGCTCCATAATGCAGCTCATTTATTTCCTTAATGCTGAAATATCATGCTGTGGCAGAGAGAAAGAGAGAAAGCTACTTATTCATTCATTTACACTGTGGAGTGGCAGCTGCGAGTGGTGCTGTGTGCACTGAGTAAGAAAGAGAGAGAGAGTAAAATGCTAAGGATTGTCTCTAGTTATCAGGGCTACTGTGCTGAGAGGAGATCCTCTTATTTGAGTGAGGAGCTGTGAGTGCAAACTGCTAGCATAGTAGCTAGACAGGCTGCAGCCTGGGGCCCAGATATTCAAAAGGGTTGTGCATGGCGCAACACTGTTGCGCCATGCACAACCCACTGATGCACCCTGGTGCTATATTCAAAAGGGAAAAGTGCACCGCACAAATCCCGATGCGCCGGAGCACATCAGTAATGTATACAGGCACAGGTGGGGGGGGGGCGTGCCCATGCATAACCTGCACAGCCCGATATTCAGCCCAGGATGTGCAGAGTCATGCATGCTCAACCTCTACCTGTGCCTACACAAAGTTAAGCCAACAAAAAAGGAACAAATGATGGCCACCCACAGGTGAGCTACCGCATTGCAGGGCGCAACATGGCAGCTGCCACGTATGGGTGGCCACCCGAGTTCATGCCGCACCTGGCAGCACCTCCCCATGTCCCATCGCGGGCATCCGTGTAACTAAATCCCCCCTCCAATATCCCTGGTGGTCCAGTGGACCGCTATGTGCCCGATCCCGGGCATCTGTTGAAATCACACTGGTACTGGTCGCCTGCAGCCCAATCGCGGGCATTTGTCTAAATGAAACCCCCCTCTAATATCCCTGGTGGTCCAGTGGACCGCTATGTGCCTCATCGCGAGCATCAGTATAGTAAACCCCCCCCCCGTCCATTATCCCTGGTGGTCCAGTGGACATCTGTAAATCATAAAATAGTCCTATGACATATTAGAGGGGGGTTTCATTTAGACAAATGCCCACGATCGGGCTGCAGGGGACCCGTGTGATTTCAACAGATGCCCAGTCCCTGACGGCTGCTGCCTGGCAGGGCGCCAGGCTCAAGTCATCGGGGATCGGCACACCTGCATGCTAATGGAATGCAAATGGGGCCATAATGACATGCAAATGGTCCCATGTGTGCCTTGCATAAATTATGACCCTATTTGCATGTCCCCTTTTGAATATTGCAGGTGCTGTGCATGGCGCAACGGCACTTGCGCTAGCACATCTCCATGCTCCACTCTGGCCACTTGCACTGGCGCAGTGTCACTGCACCATGCACAGTGGAGATGGCCAGGCTGCGATATTCAAAGCTGCTGTGCCATAGCGCAGCTCTGTTGAATATCACCCAGGCCACAACCCTGCGCAAAAAAGTTCAGCTGCGCCCAGGCTTGCGCCACGGCCTGGCGCAGTTTGAATATCAGGGCCTGAGTGTGTATATATGTGTTAGTATAAAGAAAGCAGGAGTGCTCTTACTTGTGAGGGACTGTTAATAAATTAAGCAATAAGACATGACAGGGGATACAAAGCTGTCTTCTACTCATCCTTCTCTGTTACCCTCCATAAGCCTCATCTTCCTTTTTCCCTAATGTATCTAAAGAATTATTTGCCCCCCCCATGACCCCCTCAACATTATGCAGTTCCGTGTGTGTTTTTACATTCCTGACTACTTTTCTTGGCCTCCCTTATCCTTAACTGGTATTTACCCTATTTCTGTTCTCCCTTTTCTCCTTGTATTCTACTGAAATCCCTTTTTCAGTCCTCACTGCCTCCCTGACCTTCTTCTAGAACCAGTTTGATCTCTTATGCCTTGAGAGCAAAGCAACTTAGGGTTCTCATTGTCAAATGTGTGCATACAAAACTTGGTAGAAAGCCTGTGTGCTTGGCTGTATTTGCAGTTTAGTTGCTGGGCATAGATAGAGCAGCAGTCAAAATGAACAAATTAATGAGTTACAATAGTGAAATTGTCATGACTGGGAGATGAAGACGTTCACACATAACGCTGTTGTTTTCTTAGAGTGTGACTTTTGGGGACTTCATAGAAACATAACAGTTGACGGCAGATAAGGACCGCAAGGCTCATCCAGTCTGCCCATTTCTTTTTCTACCTTATAAATGTGCCATTGGCCTTTGCTCTGTCAGTGGTCTATCTATTCATACTCATCTGTATTGCTCCCTTATGCCTATCCCATGCCTGTTTGAAGCCCTGCACTGTATTCATGACCACCACTTCCTGAGGTAGGCCGTTCCATGCATCCACCACCCTTTCTGTGAAAAAGAATTTCCTCACATTCCCCCTTAATTGGCCTCCCTCTAGTCTCATGCTGTGTCCTCTTGTCCTGCTATTTTTCCTATATTTAAACATGTTAGACTCTTTCACCTTGTTAATGCCCTTAAGTTGTTTGAATGTTTCGGTCACATCACCTTTCTCCCTCCTTTGCTCAAGGTATACAAATTGAGCTCCGTTAATCTGTCCTCATATGTCTTCTGATGCAGTCCCTGCACCATTTTGGTTGCACTTCTCTGGACTGCCTCAATTTGAAACATAGAAACATAGACTTTGACGGCAGATAAGGACCACTTGGCCCATCTAGTCTGCCCATTTCCCTACCTACAAGATAGGCCGCAGATCCTAGTTAACCAACAGCCTATTTCTTCCTACCCCCCACAAGAATTGCCTTATATCTGTCCCATGCATTCTTGAATTCCCCCACAGTTTTAGACCCGACAACCTCCTCAGGAAGGCTGTTCCATGCATCCACTACCCTGTCTGTGAAATAATACTTCCTCACATTGCCCCTGAACCACCCTCCTTCTATCTTTAAATTGTGTCCACTTGTTATTGCAAGTCTCTTTTTCTGAAAGATGCTACTCTCTTGGACTTTGTTGATTCCACTGAGGTACTTAAAAGTTTCTATCATGTCCCCCCTCTCCCTTCTTTCCTCAAGGGTATACATGTTAAGCTCCTTAAGTCTCTCCTCATACGGCTTCTCTTGCAGACCCTGCACCATTTTAGTTGCCCTCCTCTGGACTACCTCTATCCTGTCTATGTCCTTGCGGAGATGGGGTCTCCAGAACTGGACACTGTACTCCAGATGGGGTCTCACCAACTGTCTGTACAGAGGGATAACAACTTCCTGTTTTCTGTTACTGATGCCTCTCCCTATACATCCCAGTATACCCCCAGCCCTCCCTACTGCCTTCTCACATTGCTTGCTAACCTTAAGGTCATCTGATATGATTACCCCCAGGTCTCTTTCCTTTTTTGTTGTTGTTACTACCTCCCCACCCATTGTGTAATCTTCCTCTGGGTTCTTGTTTCCCAGGTGCATTATTTTGCACTTCTTTGCATTGAATCCTAGCTGCCATACTTCTGACCATTCCTCCAACCTTGCCAAGTCCCTTTTCATCCTTTCCACGCCTCCTTGTGTATCAACCCTGTTGCAGATCTTTGTGTCATCTGCAAAAAGGCATACTTTTCCTTCCAGTCCCTCTGCAATGTCACTGATGAAGACATTAAAAAGGACTGGACCCAATACTGAACCCTCCTGTACCCACTACTAACCCCTCTTTCTTCAGAGTGGACTCCATTTACAATTACCTTCTGTGTCCTGTTGTCCAGCCAATGTTTTACTCAGGCTACCACCCTGGGACCCACTCCCAGGCTGGTTACTTTGACTATTAATCTTTTGTGTGGGACTGTGTCAAATGCCTTGCTAAAGTCTAGGTAGGGCATGTCCACAGCCTCTCCCTGGTCTACTACTTTGGTCACCAGTCAAAGAAATCTATTAGATTCATCTGACATGACCTTCCCACTGTGAACCCATGCTGCCTTGGGTCCTGTGCTCCACTGGCCTCTAGGTATTCAACTATTCTTTCCTTCAGAAGTGACTCCATCAATTTCCCTACCACAGAGGTCAGACTGACAGGTCTGTAGTTTCCTGCCTCTGTCTTGGTCCCACTTTTGTGAAGGGGAATCACATCTGCCTTCCTCCAGTCCTCGGGTACCACACCATCCTCCCATGATTTATTAAAAAGAGTAGCCAGTGGTTTCACTAGTTCCTCCCTTAATTCTTTTAGAATTCTGGGGTGAATTCCATCAGGACCCATTGCTTTGTCCACCTTCAGTTTTAGGAGTTCTTACAGAACCCTTTCTTCTGTGAAAGGACTGGGATCAACCCCTATCAAGAGTGCTTCTGTTAATTGGATTAGGCACTTCCCCCTCCTCTTTTATGAATACTGAGCAGAAATATTGGTTCAGTATCCAGCTTTTTCCTGTCCCCTCTGCCCACCCACCCGTTCATTCTATTCAGCCTCACTATCCCTCCCTTTGTCTTTCTACGCCGCTGATGTACCTATAAAAGGTTTTATCCCCCTTCTTAACTGAGTTGGCTATCTTTTCCTCAGTTTGGGCCTTTGCTATTCTGACTTCCTCCCTGCTTCCTTCTGCCTTAACTAGTACAGCTCTCTGTCCTGCTCCTTCTGTGTTTCCTTATACTTCCGGAATGCTATCTTTTTCTTCCTGACTTTCACAGCCACCTCTTTTGAGAACCATAGTGGCTTTTTCTGTCATTTTGATTTGTTTATTTGCTTCACACAAAGGCTTGTTGCCTCTGTGATGGCAGTTTTGATGATTCCCCATTGTTGCTCCACACCTCCTTCTAGCCTGTTTGCTAGTGCTTTTCTGAGGCACTCTCCCATCTTGCCAAAGTCAGCCCTCCTAAAGTCCAGTACCCTCGCTTTTGTATGGCTTGACTCTGTAGCTGAGTTTAATGTGAACCACACTGTTTGATGGTCACTTGTCCCCAGATGGCAACCCACTTCTAGATCTGAGATCCTCTCACTGCCCTCGTTTGAGAGTACGAGGTCTAAGATTGCTCCTTCATGACTGGGTTCTGAAACTAGCTGTCTAAGGCCTGCCACCTGTAGGGCATCAAGAATGGCCCTGCTCTTGGATGTAGCTGCAGCAAATGTGCTCCAGTTAACATCTAGCATGTTCAGGTCTCCCATCAACAGTATTTCCCCTTTCTCTGCCATTCTAAGAATGCCTTCTATCATATCCTTGTCCATTCCTTCCCCTGACATGGGGGTCTGTACACAACCCCTGTGCGGATTGTGGTGCCCTTTCCAGTCTCCAAGACGACCCACAGTGCCTCCTCTCTTCCCTGTTTACTCTTTTGTTCAGTTGCTTTTATCCCTTCCTTTACATAGCAAGCTACTCCTCCCCCTCTTCTCCCCTGCCTGTCTCTCCTGTAGGTTATGTACCCTGGTATGTTAACATCCCAGTTATGGTTCTATGTGGACCATGTTTCTGTGACTGCTACGATATCCAGGCATCCCTCTTCCATCAAGGCCACCAGCTCAGAAAGCTTGTTGCCCAGACTACGGGCATTGGTACTCATTACCCTCCATTTCCTGATGGCCTTACTCCCTTTTGCCCCATCCCTTTCCTTCTTGCCTTTGTCACTTTCTCCATTTACCCCGCCTCTTCTCCCTATCGACACCTCTATGTTGGTGTTTGCCGCACTTACTACCATGATTATTTGGGGGGGGCTAGGATTTCCCTGCTCCTTTCCAGTGCCTCCCCCCTTGGCTAGTTTAAAAGCTTGCCAATGAAGCATTTAAACCTATCACTTAGGATCCTGGTTCCCCTCTCAGACAGATGCAGCCCATCATGCCAGTATAGGCTTGCATCACTCCAGGTGGACTGCCAGTCCCCAATGAAGCCAATTCCCTGAGCTCCACACCAGTTTTTCAACCACCGATTGAATCTCATGGTGTGGAATCCCCTAGCCTCTCCTATGCCATAGATGGGCAGCACCTCTGAGAAGGTTATCGTGCGTGCTACTTGACTAAGGCCCCTCCCCAATTCTGCAAACTCTTCCTGCACTTCTCTAATCCCTTTCTTAGTCAGGTGATTTGTTTCTAGGTGGACAATGACATCCAGCTCCTTTCCCTGTGCAGCTGCTCCGGCAATCCTGAGGATTCGCTCCCTGTCCCTCCAAGCCATGGTGCCAGGCAGGCACCTTTCCTCCCTCTCCCCTTCCTCCCCCAGTTCTACCTTCCTAACAATGGAGTCCCCCACCAGAAGTTGTTTCCTTCCCCTGCAGGGTCCCCTGCCACCCTCCTGTGGGTCTTCTTTGTGGGGGTTCCCAGCATCCTCCTTGGTCTCTACTGCGGGTGCCTCCATAGAGGAACCACACCTTGCCAGAATGGCATAGGAATTGTGGAGACATACAACTGGAGGGATGCGCCTCTGTTCCACCACCCTCACCCTACCTGAGCCCACTGTGGTCCAACCGTTCCTATTTCTTGGCAACCTCTGAGGCAACGGCAGTGGCACTGGTGGTCCCTGGATGGAAGAGCAGGTCCCACAAATCCTGATCAACTCAGCCTGGAGATGAGAAACCTCCTCCCTCAGCCCAGAGAGGTGTCTGCAGATGGGACAACACCACATCCTCCAGAACGTCTCCCGGAAGACTGCTGCTCCACAGCCACTACACTGCACCACTCCAATCATGTCTTATTTCTGGCCCCTTAACTGTTTGCAATCCTTACTCTTTCCTCTGTTTTTTCTCTCTCTCTCTCTCTCTCTCTCTCTCTCTCCTTACTTTCTGCCTGTGTGCCCTTTAAGCTTCTGATTGTCCTGATCTGAGACAAGAATATCCTACATTTCTCAGTAGACCACTTACTTGCTCAGAGGCAGACCTCCAGCAGCTAGAGGGCCGGAGAGCTACTCTTGCCCTTCTAGGATGGTAGGTCTTTGGTGGTTCTGTGATCACTCACTTCCTGCTCCCAAACAGGAAGTTCCTGTTTGTCAGTCAAATCCTGTGCCTATGAAAATAGAACTAGCTTTGGGTGGGGGGGTGAGGGAGGGAAGGAGAGCAATATAGTCCCAGTAGAGAAGTTCAGTCACACAGCAGTCCTTTCTCCTGGTGTCTTCTGCCAAGCTATTAGCAGAATCTTTCTAAGACAATCTTAAATGTAGCTTCCTTCTAGCTAACCCACCTCTACTTACTTTTAATGTCCTTGTGAGGTGTGGCCTCCAGTACTGCATGCAGTACTCCAGTTGGGAGCCTAACTAGTGTCTTGAAAAGAGGGATTATTACCTCCTCTTATGACTTGTGATACCCTACTTATCACACCCTAACATCCCCCTAGCCTTACCTACTGCTTTAGAGGTCTGCTTGGATGATTTCGGTCATTGGTGATGATGATGCCAAAGTCTCTTTCTTCCTTTGTGACTGCCAGCAACTCCCCTCCCAGTCTATAGGTGGCTTCAGTGTTTCTCTTCCCTATGTGCATGATCTTACACTTCTTTGCATTAAATCCCAGGTGCCACTCTTCTGACCATTTTGCTAGTTTATCCAGATCGCTTCTCATTCTTCCCACCCCATCTGAATCATCTACTCTGTTGCAGATCTTGGTGTCATCTGCAAACAGACAAGCCTTACCCTCTAGTCCATCTGCAATGTCACTAATGAAGATATTGAAGAGAACTGGCCCCGGGACTGATCCTTGAGGTACCCCACTTGTGACTTGCACCTCTTCTGACTGTATACCATTTACCACCACTCTCTGTTTTCTGCCTGTCAACCAGTTTGCCACCCAGTTGAAACCTCTGACCCACCCGAGCCTACCCAGCTTATTTATCAATCTTCTATGTGGAACAGTGTTGAAAGCTTTGCTGAAATCAAGGTAGGCAACATCAACTGCTCCCCTTGGTCCACCACTCTGGTTACCCAGTCAAAGAAATCGATGAGATTAGTTTGACAGGACCTTCCTTTTGTAAACCCATGCTGTCTTGGATCCTGTGCTCCTATGGATTCCAGGTGTTGCACTATCCTTTCCTTAAGGAGTGTCTCCATAATCTTGCCTACTACTGACGTAAGACTGACTGGTCTGTAGTTCCCTGCCTCCTCCATGCTACCACTCTTGTGGAGTGGGATCACATGAGCCCATCTCCCATCTTCTGGCACTTCTCCTGTGCTCAGAGACTCACTAAACAGTTTTGCTAATGGCTCTGCTAGCTCCACCCTTAGCTCCTTAAGTACCCTGGGATGTATGCCATCAGGTCCCATTGCCTTGTCCACCCTGAGCTTAGCGAGCTCTTGTAGGACCCTTTCTTTTGTGAAGGGATTAGTGCTCACCTCCCTCCCCCTGTGTCCATGGTGCTGAGCTGTGAGCCCTGCCCTACCTTCTTTTCAGTAAATACTGAGCAAAAGTATCTATTTAGGACAGATGCTTTTACAGGGTCCTCCTCCTCACATGCCCCCTTTTCTCCTTTGAGTTTAGCAATACCCCCTCTGGACTTTCTCCTTTCACTAATTTATCTATAGAAAGTTTTGTCACCTTCTTTTACTGTTCATGCTAGTGTTTCCTCAGTTTGGGAATTTGCCTGCCTTACTGCCTTCCCTGCTTCCCTTAGGGCAGTTTGGTATGCCTCCCTATCTTCATCCCACTGTGTTCCCTTATATCTACTGAAGGTCAGCCTTTTGACTCTGACCTTTTCTGCCACCGTATTTGAGAACCAAAGTGATTTCCTTCTTCTTTTTCACTTCCTTTTCTATCTAACACAATAGGATGTTTCTTCAAGTATTGCATCCTTAATGCTTGCCCACTTTGCCTGTACCCCCTCCCCTGTATTTCTTTTTGCCAGGGCTAGCTTAATTCTGTTGGCCATCTTATCAGAGTCAGCTGCTCTGAAGTCCCATATTTTTGCCTTGGAATGGGATGATTTAGATGTAGTGGCCAAACTGAACCATACCATGTAATGGTCACTGGCCCCCAGGTGACCTTCTACCTGGAGATATGTGATCCCTTCCCTGTTAGTCAGTGCTAGATCTAGGATAGCCCTGTCTCTTGTGGGTTGTTGTACCAGTTGTTTGAGGCTCTTGTAGGACCCTTTCTTTTGTGAAGGGAGTAGTGCTCACCTCTCTCCCCCTGTGTCCCCTGCAGGGAATCCACCATGTGTTTAGTTCTGGCAGATGTTCCTGCTGGTATTGACCAATCTGTATACGGTATGTTGAAGTCTCCCATTATCAGAACCTCCCCTTTAGCTGTCATGTTTTTTTATCTTCTAACAGTAATGTGTCTATGTCCTCCCCCTGGTCTGGGGGAATGTAGACAACCCCAGTTCTTATGGCTGTTGCATTTCCTGTTTCCAGGGTGAGCCACAGTTCTTCTGGTTCCTTATGTTCTAAATTTCTGTAGCTTTGATATTTTCATTGACATACAGGGCCACTCCACCCCCTTTTATGCACCTCGGTCTCTTCTGACCAGTTCATAGCCAGGTACTGAAGTCTCCCAAGTGTGGTTACTGGTAAATCACATCTCACTAATTGATACTATGTCCAGTTTAGCCTCTGACATTATTGCCTGCAGGTCTGGGATCTTATTTCCCAGGCTGTGAGAATTTGTGTACATGATTTTCCATTGGCCAGATTTCGGTGTGTTAGTTGTTGGGCGAGGTTTGGCATTTCTCTTGTGCGTTGTATTGGGAGATGGACCTTTTTTCTTACCTGGTGATGCAAATGAACTGCAAACATGCTGAATCCCTGTTTGACCACTAGCTTGGGGGGAAGGGTGTTCTTCCCATTTGACGTATGGGGTGCTGCATCCTTCTCCCCATTTGCTAGTTTAAATATTCTACAAAGACGTCAAACTTCTGCCCCAATGCACTGACTCCCTCCTTAGTCAGATGCAGTTCATCAAATTTAAAGAACTTTCGCTCCCAGAACTGTTGCAAGTCCCCTACAAATCTGTGTCCTTTTTCCTGGCACCAGCCCTTGAGCCACATGTTTAGCTCCCCTATCTCCCCTTCTCTGACCTTCTGTCCATCTACCCCCCTCTCCCAGACTGGAAGGATCTCAGAGAAGGAGATGTTGGATGAAATGGATGATAGTTTGCCACCCAGCCTGGTCAGGTGTTCCTTGGTCTCCACAACTGACCAGCTGGTGAGATCATTAGTCCCTATGTGTACCAGGATGTCAATGTGTTCTCCTGCTTTGTGAACAATTTTAGCAATGCAGTCAGTGTCTCTCCACACTGATGTGCCTGGGAGACATCTGACCATTACCCCTGGCTGGAGATGGGTATCAACTCCCTGAATCATGGAGTCTCCTATGATCAGAAGTTTTTTGGATTTCCTTTTTGCTTTTTTTGTTTTGGTTCCTGATTTGAGCAAGTTTTGTTGTGCTAGATCCTGTGCTGCAGTGTCCTGCTCTGCAGTGTCCTCTGCCCCTTTGTTTGATTTTGGAGATAGAGGCAGATACCTGTTTGTAGTGTTTATATGGTTTTTGGAGGTAATATGTTGGAGATCACAGAGTGATGGGGCACCTGATTTGCACCCTCCTAACCACCTGCCAACCTCCTGGACCAACTACCCTCTGTGGTCAAGGTTCTTCTGTTGGATGTTGGGGAAATGGCGGGTGGTTCTTATAATATATTTCCTCTTGAATATGAAATCTGAGGTGTGCAATCTCTGTCCATGCTGCCTGGAGCTGAGCTCTAAGATCTCCAATGGCCCAGCATGTAGGACAGTGTCCTAAATCCTGTAAGACTGTCCTTCTGAAAAGTGTTCTATGGTACCTGCAGTTAATGATATCCATTCCAGATAAGTTGCTGGGTTTATAACCTGGTCAGAGTAATTAGAAGGAAAAAATTCAAGTAATGGTTTGATTTTGTGTTTTGTTTTTGTATAACTTGTTATAACAAGTTAAATTAATAGTGCCTTTGGAAATGAGCTCACCTTGTGGATGCCCCACTGATCTGCCCCTTCCTGCTCTGCCACTTCTGTAAGGGCTTCCACATGAAAAGAAGGCTAGAGGCAGAGAGCGGAAAGAATTAGAGAAGAAATTCAGTTTCCTGATAGTGTGATAATTGAAAAAGCCCCCCACACTCACCACACCCCCACAAAGCCACCTGTCAGATCAGACTGATGTCAATTTACTCACATGCTTTACAAGCAAAAATATTCACTTGATTCCTGGAGTGTATCTGTTGTGCCTTGTTTATTTATGCTAAAATAACTGGTGACCTCTCTTATCACACTGATTTTAAAATGCCATTATAACCAGGTATGATATTTTAATTTCAGTGCTTAAAACAGCATTTAAAGCACAGGAAAGCAGAGTAACATAGCTCCTTCTCTAAAGTGACAACTGAGTGTAGTAACATGTTAGAACATCTGTTTTACTTGCTTTTTGCCATGTGTAAGAATACAGTAATTTCATAAGTTGCAAGCATTGCATCATGGGTATGCAAATTATATGGGGTGTACAACATCTATTTCCTGAGAAACAGATTCTAAAGAGCAGCACTTATGAAAGAAATAAACAGCAGCATATGTGAAACAAAAAGAAGATGTAAGATTTCAAGCAGGAATTAGAAGTTGCACAAGAAAATCCTCTACCTTGTCTTTTCCAGCCTTGCCACTAGGCAAGAACTTCAAAGGGAAAATGAGGAGAAAGGTGAAGAGTGAATGGAATTAGTGAGGAGATTCAATATTCTAGAGCTATGAGAGGTGAAGGAGGGGCACTCTCCCAAAAGCCCTATGATAATTTAGACTTACACCAATATGTTTGCATGCTTTGCAAGCAAACATAAAAAGAAGTACTACTCATATCTTTACATTCTTGAGCACTTTCCTGACTATCAAACCCCCCTTCTATCCTTACCTGCCTACCAAGGAAATCTTTGGTGCTTGCCAGGACACAAATATAATTGAATTTCTGGCTTTCTTGAGGTCTTCTGTTTGTGTTTTTTTTGGTGATAAATGAGCACTATTCCAGTAGAATTCTGCAGAAGTCTGAATTCCTGCATTCTGTGATAAGAAAGTATTCCATCTACTGAATGTATGTAACGACAGATGATAGACAGACAGGGATGGTTTTTTTATAATCTCTTATAGCAAATAAACCATTTTTTAAATAAAAAGATGGAATTTTTGTGAAATTTTCTCAGTTTCACAATTTCATAAGTACATTATATAATGTACTTAAGGATTCTGAGCAATCTGATTGACTCATAACCATGCATTAGAAGTGTCTAATGCATGGCTAAAAACTAGTACTTGTAACTTATATACAGAACATACTCAAACGCTGTGTGTTAACAGTAGAACTTTCACAAATGAAACAGACTCCATTTTCCCCTGGTAGACACTGACAATGAAAAAAGAAAAATACTGTTAACAGTTACTCTCATTAAAAAATGTTCCACATGTAAATGTATTGACTTATGTTCCCATGTTGTGCCATTCTGCTAATATCTCAATAATAACTTCCACTGTTCTTAGTAATTTCATTCACTCTCATTAGTTCAAATGCTTAACTCACTGTACAGGAGACTAAACAACAAGGATAACTTCCCTACTCCTATAGTACTGTACAACTGTTCCACAGTCCTCACAACCACCGCCCCCATGGTCCTCATGCACCACATATACAAACACAGAAACCAAGGAACACTGGATGGTATTTTTTTAAAATAATATTTGTCTCTTTGCATAAGCTTCCTGCGTGCCAGCTGGTCAACCCGATTACCACGTTCTTGCAGTATTTGCCCAGTACTCAGGAACCCACAACCAGACTTTAACTCTTTTCTTTTTCTTAACAAAAAAAAAATCTTAAATCAGTGTTCTAGCAGATTGCTGAAATCAATCTGGGACTGCTGCTTCTGGCAAAGCCTGTGCCGAAATGTCATTTTCATTTTAACCCCAAGACCATTGTTTGTATTGTACTACACCCGTGCTTCTCAGCTGAAACTGACAAAAATAACAAAAAACAGACCATTAAAATTAGTTTTTTTACCCAACCCATATTACACTCCCACATACACATACTGCCCTTGCCGGCACTGAGAAGTACCTGTGTGTGTGTGTGTGGGGGGGATGAACAGCGCATACACACACACGCTCACACGATATAAATGGAAATTACGTACCTTCCATGATTCTTGATCTTCTTGGATGAAGTCTCCACCACTCATTCACACTAATGGGATCTACATCGGAGGTGCTAGGACCCAGCGGGAGCAAATTTTTTGAGAGGGTCGGCACCAGAGATGGTGCTGCGAGGAAGTGGCACTACGAGCCATGGCTCATGCAGTAAACACTACCTCAGCATTGACCCTCCAGCCGCCTCAGTACCTTTTTTTCCGAGGAGGTGCAGCGTAACTAACCTAGAGGTCTAACCTAACAAAATTGGACATAAGATTGTCCGAATGATCTGTGTAAGAAGGGTCAACAATAGAGTCTTCACAGCCCAACCATTGAGGGAGTGAAGACCAAAAACAGAGATGTGAGCTCAGGGGATGGTGGCTAGGCCTGTAAATGAGTGGTCAAGACTTCACCCAAGAAGATCAAGAATTACGATAGGTACGTAATTTCCACATCTTCCTGGACATAAAGTCTCCACCACTCATTCACGCTAATGGGAGAGTACCAAGCTAACAAACCCCCAAGATGGGCAGCAGAAGAAACTAAGAGCTCACATACTTAGGACAGAAGTCTGTTAAGAATAGTTCTACCAAATGACAGATGTCATCTGGCATGGACGTCTAAAGCATAGTGCTTAATGAAAGTATGCACTGAGCTCCATGTAGCCACATTGCAAATGTCTGAAGTGGGCACATTGCAGATTTCTGCCAGAGATGCTGCAACTGCTCTAGTAGAGTGAGTGTACACTCTGCCTTCTAGCTTAACCTGTGCCATAGAATAGCAGTGGCAGAGGCATGCTACCAGCCATGCTGAAATGCACCTAATAGCGACAGGTTGACCCAGCTGGGTCTCGCTGAAGAAAACAAACAGTTGTTGAGCCTTGCAAATTTCTTTTGTTCTATCCAGAAAGAAACGCAGTGCTCTCTTAACTTCCAAAGAATGCAGGGTACGTTCCCTTTCACTCTGGAAGTTAGCAAAGTAGGTAGGTAGGACTAAAGGTTGGTTTAGATGAATTCTGAGACAACCTTGGGAAGAAACTTAGGGAGAGTCCTAAGAACTACTTTGTCCTTGTGAAATACAGTGTACAGGGGGTCTGTGACCAGAGCATGTATTTCAGAAACTCTATGGACCAAAGTGATGGCCACCAGGAAGGCAATTTTCCAAGTGAGAAGCTTCAACTCACAGGAAGCTAGAAGCTTGAAAGGTTTCCGAGTGAGCATGTCTAGCACAAGGTTAATGTCCCAGGCTGTGACTGGACATCTGACAGGAGGTTTGGTATACAGAATGCCCTTAAGAAACCTCTTAACCAAAGGCAACTGAGCCAGAGACAAGGAATGTACCGGCTCATGAGAAGCTGAAATGGCAGAGAGATGAACTTTGACAGTAGAGTACTGCAGACCTGAATTTGAGAGGTATAACAGGTAAGACTTTATTTGGTGGGCAGGAAAAAGGGTTCAAAGAGGATTTTGCACACCAGAGACAGAAGATCTTCCATTTGGCTGTGTAGGTTTTTCTAGTGGCTGGTTTGCACATAGCCAAGAGAATATCTGAAACCCTACGGGAAACATTGAACCTATTCAACTCATCTCTTCAGGAGCTAAGCATGAAGGTGAAGCACTTTAGATTGGGATGGACCACAGGCCCTGGGTCAAAAGGTTCATCTGAAGGGGAAGTGCCTTTGGGAGGGTTGCCGATAGACTGTTGAGCAGTGGAAATCATACCTGTCGAGGCCAGAAGGGAGCAATGAGAATCTTTCTGTCTCCCTGAGACTCAAATTTGAGAAGCACCCTCTCAATTAGAGGAAGAGAGGAAAGGCGTATAGAAAGCATTTTGTCCACTGCAGCCTGAATGTATCCTGATAGAAAATGCCAGGTCCTGAATTTCTGGTGCAGAAGAGAGGCAGTTTTGCATTGAATGGGGATGCAAAAAGGTTCAGGTCTGGAGTTCTCCATTCCTTGAAGAGTGACTGAGCAATGGTTGAGTCGAGAGACCACTCATGAGGATCTGTCTCCGTTCTGCTGAGATGGTCTGCCAGTTTGTTCTGCACTCCTGACAGGTAAACCACATGGATTAGAGCCTTGTGCTCCAGGCACCATTCCCACACTCTCATAACCTCCCTGCATAATGGGTAAGAATGTGCACTGCCCTGTTTGTTGATGTAATACATCATCGCTTTGCTGTCTGTTTGAAGGAGAATGTTCTTGTGATAGAGTATGTCCTTCATGGCCCGGACTGCATAGAAGATGGCTCTCATTTCCAGGGCATTTGTGTGGAGCTGGGACTTGTCCTGAGTCCACGTACCTTGGGTGTGGAACTACTGCCAATGAGCTCCCCATCCCATCAGGGACACATCTGTGGTAATAGAGATCTGATGATCCAGAGGAGCAACAGGATACTCTTCCAGAAGATTGTTCTCCTGTGACCACTAGGTGAGTGACCTCTTTAGAGGTACTGCCACCTTGATGGGAAAGGACTGAGGGTGAGTGATTAGGGACCACTCAGTACTGAGCATCTGCTGAGAAGTTCTCATGTGGAGTTGAGCTAGGGATACAGTGAACACCGAGGATGCCATGAGACCCAGCAACCGAGCTGTTTACTCTGATGTACCGGGCCATCTGTAGGATATCGCTCCTTCTGTCCTCTGAAAGAAAAGCTTTTGTACAGGAGGTTTCCAGAAGAGTTCCTATGAAAAGGAGTTTCTGGGAGGGCTGCAACTGTGATTTGTTGTGATTTAGCAGGACTCCCATGGACATGAGGAAGTCTGAAGCTGTGACTACGGCATCCAAAGTTCCCTGCCTGGAAGGGCTTGCTAGAAGCCAGTCATCGAGGTATGGAAACACTTGAATTCCAATTTTCATGAGATGTGCTGCGAGAATTGCACAACACTTTGTAAAAACTCACCCTGAGGATAGCCCAAAGGGCAGGACTCTGAACTGATAATGTTGACTCAATGCTACTAAACTCAGGTATTAATGGCGCTTTGGGTGTATAAGAATGTGTTGGTAGGCATCCTGCATGTCCAGGAAGGCTAGCCAATCATGTCAATGAATCAAAGGTAGAAGGGTACCTAGAGATATCATCCTGAACTTTTCCTTGTGAAGGAATTTGTTTAACTTTCTGAGATCCAGAATGGGGTGCATGCCTCCTGTTTTCTTCAGAACTAGAAAGTAATAGGAATAGAAACCTGTGTTTTGTTGGTCAGGCGGAACTACTTCTACTGCCCTGTTGTTCAGAAGGCCATGCACCTTGGAAGCAAGAAGGTCTGACTGTACTGTCAACAGTCTGGGCTGTCATTTGGGGGATGATCTGGGGGAGGGTTCTGAAAGATTGAGCGAATACCTCTCATGGATTATCCAGAGGACCCATCTGTGTGATGTTATAGACTTCCACCAGTCATAGAACTGAGTCAGATGTCCTCCCACTGCTGAGGAAGAGTCCTCTCAGGCAGTTGAGATAGGACCTGGGCCAAGAACTCAGAAGGTGGCACTGGGTGCTTCGCGGGGGCTTGTGCCTTCTGCTGCATTTTCTTTTGTGGCTGCGGGGTGTGGCTTTTATTAAAGCCCCCCTGCCCTTGCTCCAAAAGGACTGACAGTTATGAAATTGACATTTATTGGCAGCCCCCCCCCCGAGAGGGGGCAGGTGCGGGTCAAGCTATTTTAATGGCTGACCTAGTCTTCTGTGTGGCTTCCAGAGCTAGTTCCACCTGGGGTCTGAAAAGATACATACCGTCGAAGGGTAAAGCCATGACCTGCTGCTGGGCATCATTCGTGAAGCCTGAAGTATGTAGCCAGAAGTGGTGATGGGTACAAATGCCTGCCACCGCTGCTTGAGAAGCAGAATCAAAAGTGTCCATTGCAGCTTTAACCCATTGATTATTGGACTCGATGCCCCTGGTTATGGTGTGAAGTAGCTCTGAATTAGTTTCTGACTCAGGCAGAGCTTCTACCATTTGCTTAGCGAATGCCGAAGGACATATTCATATTGAGAAAAATAGCCCTGGTAGCTGGCAATACGTATACCCAGGGTAGAGGCAGCAAAGAATCTCTTACCTAAAGTGTCTATCTTATGAGATTCTTTATTTATTTATTTTTTTACCTCTTTTTACTTGCCTTCCCAGCCAGAACTCTCTCAGTCTACCTCTCTTGCCATGACCGCTCTACTGACTGCTGTGTTCCCAACCATCTTCAAGTTAGTTACGACCCCCCTGGAGGCTCAGAGTGGGCTACAAACCC
Source organism: Neoceratodus forsteri (assembly GCA_016271365.2). Taxonomy (NCBI): domain Eukaryota; kingdom Metazoa; phylum Chordata; order Ceratodontiformes; family Ceratodontidae; genus Neoceratodus; species Neoceratodus forsteri. The sequence continues at coordinate 1,193,794,873 of CM057453.1, forward strand.
CAGGGAGGTAGAGAGGGCAGTGGTGAGGAACCAGCATTGGTCATGTGGTGGCGTTGGCACTGGAGGAGCCATCACCTATATGGCGGGAGGGGAGTTTTCTTCCCCTAGTTACGACCCAGCCATGGGACATGCAGTGCTGTTCAGCCCATAACGTGGGTGCTCCCACTCACATCCAGAAGACAGCCACCTACGTCTTCCCCATTTTTCAAGCCCTTGTGTGTCGCAGTGCCGCCGGTCTCCACTGGGGGCCGCTGCTGTGCCGGGCTATCCCTGGATCCTTCCCCAAGAGAGGACAGCAGTCCTCTAGATGCTCAGTCCTCTCTCTCCTCTGCTGATCCCCGGTGCTCCGGGCTTGTTCCCAAACACCGGGTCACTGGCGTGGTGCAAGGTGTGGCATCCAGTGCCTCAACCCTCAGCGCCACTGGGCCGGCCTATGAGATTCTTTATTGATAGGCCGGGCCAAGGATTCCTGAGGGAGGATGGCCTTGTCATTCTCTGCTATGACTACAATGGGATCAGCAAAAGCTTGTGAGGCCAAAATGGGTCGATTCTTGGGAGCAGCATACTTCCTATCTATGGACTTAGCCACAGAAGAGATAAGAGCAGGACTGTTCCATAACATCTGAGAAAGTGTCTCAAAAGATGGTTGTACCGGAGGAGTTAAATCCATAGGGATCTCCGGGACATGTAGGTATTGGAGTCTTAAAAGCTTCCCAGGATTGCTTTCTGTAGTCTGTAGAGAGAAAGAGTGGAATCTAAATTTTTCAGCAGAGACTTAAAGGAAAGGTCTTCAACCACAGGCTCTGCAGCAGGATTAAGTCCTGCTCCTTCAACATCATCACCCAGATGAAGATCTGGGTCAGGCTCAAAGTCATCTCCTATATGGGCAGGAAAGGAGTGAAAATCAGAATGGAAATTAGAAGAGGAAAGAATCGGAATAGAAAAGCCCAGGAGGCTGGACGGCGCTGCACCAAGCATTGGTGCAGATGAAGATCATGTCGCCAAACCTAAGGAAGTCAGTGCCATTGGAAACAGCCCAGCGCATGGCACCGACAAAGGCCACAGCACTGACAGAGCCCTCGGCACCGTAGATGGCACCAACAGAGCTCCGGCGCCACGTACAGTACTGACAGAGCCCTCGGCACCGCAGACAGCTCTGAGAGTGTCCCAAGGTTCCAAAAACTGTGATTTGGAGGAAAATTAACAGGAGATAGAGGGATCAGTGTGGGCCCCTGTGCCGCAGCCGTGTGAGGGGGGAAAACACATGAGCACGGAGTCAACGGCATCAAAGAAGGTGCCGTGCAACTAGTAAGGTCCAACCGCCCTACCCAGTCTCTTGAGTGGCCCGAATGCCCCAGAGTGACCGAGTCAAGCAGTTGGACCAACCTCTGAGCCCAATGCTCCATAAGAGCAGCTCACTGGTGAAACTGTTCATCGGAGGCCCATTCAATAGGTGAGGATGGGCTCCGATGTCGAAGAGGTCAGGCACCGAAGCCAGAAACTGGTGACTCTGAGAGGGGAGGAGACCGGTGCCCAGCTCCAATGACCGATCGTCGATGCACAGACATACCAGAAGGTGACCTCTAGTGATGCCTTCTCTTTCTTGACTTGTGGTCCAAAGAACTTGAGGCCGAATGGTGCCGCGAATGGGACCGTTTCCTTTTATGCTTTCAGAGGGACCGCCTATCTCCCTGAGCATTGGACCGTCCATTGTCAGACCCACCTTCCTGGGACAGCGGCGGACCGGACCCAGCCCAGCTGACTGAACAGCTTTCATAAGAAGTCTCCCTACCATCACCTGACCTGCTCATGGTCAATTCCATCAATGGAGGGCTGAAGACTTCTTTATTAATCAATACATTTAATTAAAATCTACTTGGTACTTTCGAAGATAAATTACAAAACAATAAACTGAAAACCATGCTGCTAGTTCGAAGTTTGACTCCCGGAGGGCGAGTGATGTCATCACTGAAGCGCACTTGACGGCGGGGAAAAAAGGAACTGAAGTGGTTGGAGGGTTGACGCTGAGGTTGTCTTTACTGCATGAGCCATGGCTCGTGGTACCATTTCCTTGCGGCTCCATCTCTGGTGTAGACCATCTCGAAAAGTTTGCTCCCGCTGGGTTCTAGCGTCTCCGGCATAGATCCCACTAGTGTGAATGAGTGGCGGAGACTTTATGTCTGGGAAGATCAGAAGTTGTGGCATAAAGAGCAGGGTAGGAGAGCCTGGACGCCTACAATAGACAGGGGGTTGCTTAGCTTTTCTTGTCGTCAGAAAGGTAGTTTTAGTTTTAGTTCCAGTTTTACTTAAAGTCCAGTTTTACAGGAGATGAAACAACAAAAAGGATAACTTCTCTAATCTTATAGCACTATAGTTGAGTTTTACTTAAAGTCCTAAACCAAGTAGACTGAGGGTTACTTTGTAAGGTCTGGTTACCGGAGCAGAAGGAGCACGGCTTCACAAGGACACCTACAAAAAGGGAAGTAAGATTAAGACTTTTTCTGTATTTTCAGGGGAGTATTGGTAATGTTTGGTGAATGTTTGATGAGCAGAGCTGTTCTTGAATTTTGATCATCCTTCTTCCCCTGTCCCCATGGCCTATTGAATGCTCTGGAGTCCTGAGTGACAGGTACACAGCAAGGGGATTGACTGGGGCTAAGGAGTGGGAAGGGCAATAGGTAGAAACAAGTCCACCCGCAACAAAAACAAGGAACAGTAACTAGACAGAAGGTAATTGTCAGTAGTATAGGCAGCTAGCCTTTACCAGGGTAGCTTATCAGACATTTTGGGCTAATTTGGGGGAGCTATAACCAAACAAAAACAGACCAACTTTGGAGGATAAGAGACACCTTAGGAGTAACTATATGGTTTAGCTCACTAAGAGTTGGGGATCTAGTTAGGGGAAGTGGTGTAGTGGAGGTTTGACAATCAGGGGATCTGAGGGGACTCCAGGGTAACATGCTGGGAAAGTAGGTAAGGGGAAGGTTGGCTGAACAAATGAATCATTCAGAGTACGGGACAGGGCAGAGATGGGAGACCCTTAGGTGGAGGATGGAAGTTCCTGGGGAAAAAAGAAAGACGGGGAGAATAGTGGGGTTTAACGGATATGGGGCAGCAGTATTTATGAAGATGCTGTGGAGGATAATGGGGTGCCCAATATGTATAAGATTGGGGCAAATGGCATCTGAAATAAATAGTCTGTGGAGGGAAGTGGAGAGAAGGTGGCAGGCAAATGTGGAGGAAGGGGGCAAACTACAATCTAAATGGCACTAGTGAAAACTGGAGGGCTGTACTGTAGGTATGGATAGGAGGAGGGAAGGAAAAGGTTGGGGCTAAAGGGGATTGGGGGGCAGACCAGGAAGTGAAGGGGACAGTGAATGGCAGGAGGTGTGGAGGAAGGGGAAGGAGGTTCTGGGGAATAGAGCTGGGAGAAATGGTGCTACCTGGACACCTAGGGGCACAAGAGCATTCACTGGGGACAGAATTACAGTGTCCAACAGGTTTGCACCTTTATCAGCCATGAGGGATAAGGGCACTTAGAAAGGGGCTGGGGGCAAGACTAGTACAGGATATACAATGGGTACAAGCAGAGAAGAAGGGGGAGAGAGAGAAGAGGGTAGGAGGAGACTGGCAAGGCAAGAAACAGCCAGGGGAAAAGAGGGAGGGAAGAGAAGGAATGAGGGGGATGAAAGGGGGCAGAGGAAGAGGGTGAGGTGGTGAGTGGAGTGAACCAACTAAGAAGGGAGCAGAGCTGTAGGAGAGGGGAGCACAGGGATGGGGGGAGAGGAAGCACAGGAGGAGCTAGGGGGAAAGCATGTAAGGAAGGCCAGGGAGATAGGGATGGAGGAGCTGGGGGGAACAAGGATCATCTGAAAAAAGTTCTGACTCACTCATGGGGTAGGGGAAATAAGGGAGAAAGCGGGGAACAAGTACAGCAGTGCAGGCCAGGGGGATATAAATGGAGGTACAGAGGGAGGGAGAATGGATTCCCTAGGCAAGGGATCAGAATCACTAGCTAGGTTGGGGGAGGAGGGGATGGTCAGGGTCTTCAAGAACTCAGTTATCAAGGGGATACATTGGCTTAGGAAGGGAGTTAATTATAAGAGGTCAGACTTTTGTGAACTGGGGATAGAAGCGGGGCAGGTGATTCAGAGAATCAGGGAGAGGGCAAGAGTGGTGGGTGGAAAACAGCACCTGGTCATTTATTTGATAACCAGTGATCTGGCAAGCAATGAGGTGGATGGGGATCCAGAGAAGGTTCAGGGCACTTGTGAAAAACTGCAAAGAAGAGCCGAGTTCCTTGGGGTTCTTGGAAGTTTTGCTGGTCCCCTGTGCCAGCTCTGTTAGAAAACAAGCAATCAGGGAATTCAATGACTGGCTCTGGGAATGGTGCGGGAAGGAATGGTTCACCTGTATAGGTAGGTGGGTGGGGGACACATGGGAGGATGAGGATTTATATTAGAAGGACAGACTAAATCTCAGCAAGAAGGAGGCATGGGTTTTGAGGGGGTTCTACAAAGTTACATTGATAAGGTCTTGGGTGGGAGTATAAACTGGAAGGGGGAGTACGAGGCTAAGAAGAAGGTTAAAGGAAAAGGGGATAGCCTAGCTAACACTCCCCCTCATGAGGGGGGTAGGGAAGCAAGCATTGGTAAGGTGGAGGAGGGGACTTGGTGGAAGGGGCTGTGTGCAAATGGCAAGAGTTTAAAGAACAAAATGGTAGACTTAGAGGCCATTATGGTGGAGGAGGGCCTGGACATCATGGCCATAATGAAGATGTGGTGGTCAGAGCACCAGACATAGGAGGTGGGCATCTCAGGTTAAAGACTTTTTAGGAAGAACAGATCTGGAAGAAAGGGGCAGTAGCATTGTATGTCAACGATGACATCAGGGGTGACAGAAGGGCAGGAGGAATAGGGGGAGGCAGAGGTCCTGTGGGTCAAGCTGGATAGGCGGACTGGGGCATCCTTGAGGCTGGATATGGTCTACAGACCTCTAACAGAGGGTGAGGAGGTGGACAGACAGCTGATGCAGGCAGAATAGAAAATTGCATGCAAGGGAGAACTTCTGCTGGTTGGGGACCTTAATCACCCCAGATTGACTGGGAAATCCAGTCGGCAAATTCAGCCAGGAGCAGGGAGATCCTTGAGTCCCTCTAGGAAACTTTCCTGCAACAGCTGGTAAGGGAGCCCTCTAGGGGAGAGAACATACTAGATGTGGTCCTCACTAATGGGGAAAGTGTAGAAGAAGTGGTAGTGGGGGACAGCTTAGGGTAAAGTGACCACAATACGGTGAAGTTCAGGATAAGGATGGGGAAGGAAGCGGGCTGGTCTGACATGAAGATTCTGGACTTCAGGTGGGTGGATTTCACCTGAATAAGGGGGATATTGAAGAAGGAAATGGAGGGAAAGGAGAACATTAAAGATGTGGAAGAGTTATGGGACTCAATTAAGAGAGGGTTACTGAAAGCCACGAAAATCTGCATCAAGAAGGTTAGAAAAAGCAAGAAAAGAAAGAGGCAGCTGTGGTTCAGCAGAGAGGTGGCAAGGGCAATTGGGGAAAAAAATAAGGGCATTCAAAACATACAAGAGGACCCAGAAGGAAGAAGATAGGGAGTGTTACAGGGAGAAGCTGAAGGAGGCAGGGCAGGAGATTAGGAGGCCAAAAGCGAATGCTGAAGAAAGGATTGCTAAAAAAGCCAAAAGAGGAGATAAAACTTTTTTAGATATGTTAGGGAGAGGAAAAAGGCCAAGCATGGGATAGATAGACTAAAGGAGGAAAAGGAAAAACAGGTGGAAGAGGATTTCGAGAAGGCAGAAGTGCTGAATAAGTATTTCTGCTCGGTTTTCAAAACAGAGGGAGAAGGAAGAGGACCAGAGTTTAAGAGAAGGAGAAAGGAAGACATGGGGTAGTACCTAGCCCATTCAGCAATGACAGGATAAGGGAGGAACTATGGAGGTTGAAGGTGGATAAGGCTATGGGTCTGGATGCCCTCCATCCCAGGGTACTCCAGGAATTAACGGAGAAGCTGACAGCACCTTTGGTGAGACTGTTTAACCTGTCCCTGGATACAGGGTGGGTGCCTAAGGACTGGAAGAGGGCAGATGTGGTTCCACTCCACAAAAGTGGCATCAGGGAGGAGGCAGAAAACTACCGTCCTGGCAGTCTTACCTCAGAGGTGGGAAAGGTGATGGAGGTGTTCTTGAAGGAATTGGTGGTCAGTTACCTTGCAGACAGTGTACTGCAGGATGATAGGCAGCATAGCTCTACCAAAGGGAGATTATGCTAGATGAACCTCACTGAATTCTTCAATTGGGTGACCAGAGGGGTGGATTGGGGGGGCAGGGGGCAGTTGTTGTTATCTGGACTTCAGGAAGGCCTTCGACTCCATCCCTCACAGAAAGCTGGTAAGCAAGTTGGAAAGCTTAGGGGTGGGACCAAAAATAACAAGGTGGGTGGAGAACTGGCCAAGGGACAGAAGCCAAAGGGTGCTGAAAAATAGGGTGCATTCTGAGGAGGAAAGGGTGACAAGCAGGGTGCCCTAGGGGTCAATGTTGGGGCTCATCCTTTTTAACATTTATATCAGTGATATAGCAGAGGCTCTGGAGGGGAAGGTGTGCATGTTGCTATGAAGATCTGCAACAGGGTTGACACCCCGAGAGGGCTAGAGGTAATGAGGGAGGACCTAAAGATCCTGGAGAGGTGGTCAGATATATGGCAGCTGAAGTTTAATGCAAAATAAAAGTGCACAGCAAAACACATGGGGCATAAAAAACCTCAAGCCTGTTATACACTGGGAGGGGAGGAAAAAAAGGCAGCGGAGCAGCAGAAGGATCTGGGGATTATAATTTTGGATAACCTTAAGGTGGGGAATCAATGCATCAAAGCAGTTGCCAAGGCAAATAGAATGTTGGCATGCATAGGGAGGTGTATAACCACCAGGAGGAGGGAGGAGCTGATACCCCTTTACAAGTCCAGGTGAGGCTTCACCTGGGATATGGGGTCCAGTACTTGAGACCTCACTTGTTCAAGGATATAGATGGGATGGAGAGGGCTCTGAGAAGGGCGACTAAGATGGTGCACAACTCACATCAGAAGCCCTACAAGAAAAGGTTGAGGGAGCTGGACATGTACCCACTGGAGACTAGGAGGAAGCATGAGGACATGATAGAGACATTTAAGTACATGAAAGGGATAAATAAGGTAGGAATGGGGAGCTTATTCAGAAGGAAATTATGCAACAGAACAAGATGTCGTAGTCAGAGTTCAGAGGGAGGAAGATTTAGGAGCAATGTGAGAGGACACTACTTCAGAGAGAGGGTGGTGAACCACTAGAACAGACTGCTGGAGGAGGTGATGGGAGCCATAACTGTGGAGAGTTTCAAGTGGGCATGTGACAGATATAGAGGGTTGGACAGGGGGCAGAAGGGGAGGTACCCGGACACAAATGGTGAATGGGGGGAGGGTTAAAGGGCAGACCCGATAGGCCAGGAGGGTCCTTTTCTGCTGACAGATTTCTATGATTCTATTATTCTAAGTACAGTAGCCACATTAGAACAAATGTCCTTATGCAAAAATAAAACACATGAACTTTGCTCAGGCGGAGGCACTAATTTATCAAAAATCAGGCTCAATCTAATATTTACATATTAGAACCTTTTTTTATAATTTCTACTGTCATAAAAGAAACTGTCCATTTTATAAGCACAATAAGACACTCCAGGGTTGTGTGTCAGGCACTTCTAAAGCATGACCTCCTTCCCCAGCCCCTCCCCCACCCTAAGGTAGTGTGTCTTTTATATGTGACCCTCCAGAAACTATCAGCCAACTTTTTCACCTCTAGTGTACTGCGCCCATGGTCTGTCCCTCTGCCTCTACCAGCTTTCTAGCGTGGTAGTACCCTACCTCAGCAATTACAAAAGCACATCTTCCTCATATGGCACAAATTCGCTCCTAGACCTTCACCTCTCACTGCCAATTTCCACCTATAGGAGTGCCTACTCTTTTCTGTGGTACAGATCCAAATCAGTCAACATCTACCACCTCATACTTCCTGCAAATTGTCGACTCCTAGATAGCCAACACTTCTCCCTGTCATACCACCCACCAAGGGGTAGACTCCAGCTATTCCAAATTACCACTGTCTGCACTAAACACCAACTGCTTTTATAAAAGCCCCATGACATATAGGTGAGCTCAACTTGTGATTCTCCTGTCCTACATCCCAAGAGTAATCATTCCCCTTCACTAGATGTCTCAGGCTCATCCAGTCCACCCCTTATGACAGTCTATGCACTCTCTCTCTCTGTACCCCAACCCCCTAAACCCACAAAAAGTAATTAAACAGTGTACCTCTCTCCTTTCTCCTCAGAACTCTGTTCCCACGAAGCGTGTTGGACCCACTTGGAGGTCGCGAGGGTCCCTGGACAACCTTCCCCCACCCCCCATTGCTGACTACAGGTACGCGGGGGCCATTAGAAGGCATGCTGCACTCCGTGCTCTTCGGTCTCAGGAGAGCTTGTGGAGGCCCTGCCAATGCAAGCGTCGGCTCCCCACCGCCCCTGCCACCACCCTTGCTGAGCACTCCCTTTTATAGGGCTCAGTAACCAATCAGCCCATATCTTCATCTGCAGCTTATATTGATCTGCCACTAGGGGCATACACTGCTTTCACCTCATCAACAGCAGGTTTCAAATGGCAATGATTCTAGCTCTGCCTACCATGTTAACCCTACTCCTGATTAACGCCCAGTTACCTCATCAAGCAACTGCATCTACCACTTTGCTGGGTCACACACCACTGATACTCCCTCTATGGCTGCCTGGCTGGCAGTCACCTCTCAACTCAGCACTTGAGTCATCCTCACAACCGCAACCTTTACCCCCTGTCCCCTTGCCTTGTCCATTAATACTGGCCACACCCTTACTTGCCAGCCTCCTATCCCACATTCCCCCACTCCCAAAAGGGCTCCCGGGTGGTAGCTTATGTCCCCGCAAGACACCTAAATGGCACCCCATACACAGGATCTTCCTCCTCCTCCTCCTGCTCACATCAGGTAATGTGCACCCAAACCCTGGCCCTGCCGCAACTAACATACCAACCTTCCCCCCAACCAGCAGACTATGTATTGCCACCCTTAATGTCTGCAGCCTATTAAAAAAGTGGGACTCCTTCCAGGGCTGGGTCTACCAACACCAGCTGGATATTATTGCGCTTAGTGAAACCCGGCTCTCCCCACTGACCCCTGATTCGTCTATAAATCTCACAGGGTACAAACTATACCAGATAGATCGTAAAGGTAAATGTGTGTGGGGGGGGCTGCACTGTATATACTAAAGAGGTCCTACGTAGACAGCTACTCCCCACCCCTCAACTGCATCCTGGCCCACAGACCCTCACTATAAAAATCACTCTGGGAACAATTAATCCCCCCCCTCACTCCTCATCACCATGGTCTACATCCATCCTAGGGAACAGAAAGTAGCCTTCCACTCCATTCTGTTCTACCTGGCTACTCTTCCGCCACAAGCTGAGAAAATCGTACTAGGGGACTTTAATATTAACTGGCTGGACAAAGCTGCCGCACCACTCTTAGATGCCGCTTCTGCCCAGGACCTTACGCAGGTCGTCACTTCCCCCACCAGACTGAACCAGCGCACCAGGTCCTCCTCCCTGCTGGACTTGGTGTTCACCAACCGCCCTACAAAAATCACCAGTACAACAGTGCTCCCAAATACCCTTAGTGACCACTCCCTGGTACTCTGCCGTTGGACGTGCAAATCCCCCAACCCCCAGACTAATCTATCAGCGCAAACTTGGCCCAGGAAAAACTGTGCAACTAAAAAGCTATCTCAGGTCAATGGACTGGTCCATTGTCACGAATACCACTGACACTGACCTAGCCCTAAACCTCTTCATCCTCTCCTTTAACACCATCTGTGACAAAATTGCCCCGATCACTAAAAGAGTGGCCAAAGGAAACCCAGCACCATGGGTCAGTGACCACCTCCTGGACCTCAGGTGGACCAGAGACTCCCTATGGAACCTCTCTAACGAGACTGGCCTGCCAGCTGACAGGCAGAACTATAGAGAAGCAAGGAACAAATGTACATGGTTCTTGAGCAAAGCAAAAGCTGAGTACTACCAGACCTCACTCACCAACTCCTGGGGCTCAGGACGAAAGTTCTGGGACAATAGCAAAGATCTGTGTGGAAAAGCTCCCAACACCACCCCTAGCCAGATCAGGGTTGAAGGATTCCTTTCCTCTGATCCAGCCCATATGTCCGATGTCTTCAATGACGCCTTCTCCAATCTAAGCCTGGTTCTCCCCCCTAACTTCTTAGACCCTCCCTCAGTCACCCTCCCATCACCCCTTCCCTTTTGCTTGCATGTCATCTCTCCCAAGGGTGCCGAGCCTTATCTCAGGAGGGCACTAAGTCACTCCCGATATAGTAGTGACACTTTAGACTTAAAACTACTTCGACTCTCTCTCACTGAGGTGCTCGACCCCCCTCACCCATATACTAAACAGCTCTTTATGCCAAGGGAAATTCCCCTCCCGCTGGAAATCTGCCCACATCATGCTGATTTTCAAAAATGGAGACCATGCCCTTACTTACAACTACCGACCCATCTCCATTCTTCCTCCCCTATCCAAGACTCTGGAGAGGATAGTCTCTGACCAGCTAATGGATCACCTGAACAAATACAACCTGCTTAGTATGCAGCAACATGGCTTCCAGAAGGGCCATAGTACCAACACTGCCCTCCTGGAACTCACCTCGCACATCCACTCTGCTCTAGATAGAGGACAAATCACAGGGGTTGTATTCATAGATCTTACTAAGGCGTCTGACACTGTCAACCACCCGCTTCTGCTATCCACTCTGACCAGCATGGGATTCTCTCTTGTCCTGAACTATTCCAAGACTAAGGTTATGTACTTTTCCCACCCATTTGATACTAGAAAGGTACTTTGTCCACAACTGAGGACTGCCAACCATACCCCCTTGACCAGGTGGACTCCTTCAGATATCTTGGCTTAACACTCGACCCTGCACTCACGTTCCACCAGCATATCCACCTCCTATCTACGGCCCTCAATGTGCGGCTCGGGCTCCTATATCACCTCAAACACTGCTTTACCCCAAATGCACTAAGGCTAGCTGTCTCCTCCTCAGTCCTCTCCCTACTAAATGATGGCCTAGTCATCTTATGGGGTAGCTAACTCATTGGCACTCAGCAGACTATGTGTCTCGCTAAATAAAGCTTGCCGCCTCACCTTGGGCTGTGACTGGCTAACTCATACATGCACACTGTACAATGCTACCAACTGGCTGAACCTTGACAATAGGATTAAGTTCCACACATGCCTCATGGCAAAAAAAATTGCCCTTGGTCTCTGCCCATCAGGTCTCGCTCCACTAATAAGACTGGCCCAGTCACTTAAGCACACTCGTAGATATAGTAAGCACCTCCTCTCTGTCCCCCATTGTCGTACATCCCTATACCAGAGGTCCTTCAGCTACAGAGCCCCATCCTGGGTGAACAGTCTGCCCACACCACTTGCAAATGAGAACAGACTAGGATCATACAAATCCACCCTCAGAGCCCACCTACAGTCCTCGAACCATTGTGATTTCCTCTGACCAATCCTTCATCTAAACGACCAGCCTAGACTGCGGCCGGCAACCTCGTGACCCTGCCACTAACTGCATCCCTCATGCTTAGCTCTGCACTGTTATGCCATTTGTTTGTATGTTTGCTCTATCTTTACCCAGGTCTCCCTCTGCGAGACCCACAAATGCCTTTGTAACAACTAATAATGTAACTACCTGACTATGTACTGCTGTACTGCTATGTAACCTCTCTTCTCGCTCTGTAAGACCTACAAATGCCTCTGTAACAACTGATAATATAACTACCTGACTATGTACTGCTGTACTGCTATGTAACCTCTTTTCTCATATGTAATACTTGTGATGTGGAATCTTTGTAACGGAATCTTTCACTCAAAGGTACTTCCGAATCTCCAATAAAACTATAAACTGTGATCATAATGTCACTCATAATTAAGGGTCTCATAGTATTTTTACAAACTGCAGTTCCTATGCTAAATGACTACTGAATACAAATATGAGAGCTGTAATCCAGTTCTAGATGTGCACATAATGGGAAAGGGAACATTGTTTAACCAGGAGTAGCACACTATTTATTTATTTCTTTGTTTATTTCTAGGAAGTACCTTTGAGCCAAAGGCTGTTTTACAGAGGTTCCACGTCATAGTAATACATGGGCATTACATCACTTACAATGGTTACAAGTACATAAGCAGATACAAGGTGATTCCATGCCTAGAAAGACATGAGTACATCAGGTTATATAATTACAATAACAGGGATTACATAAGTAAAAATATACAGACACATAATTTAAAGCAGGCTAGGCTGACAGGTTGTTAAGTAAACAACTTGAGATTCTACAGGATATAGAGTGAATCAGGTAGGGAACAGAGGATGATGTAGTCTGTAAAATAATTAACTAATACTATACGCAAGGAGGCAAGAACTTGATGGGCAGCAGTTCTTTTGTCATAAGTGCTAAAGAGTGAAGTCATAAAGGAGGGCTAGACTCACTGGGCGGGGGGAAGTGCTGAGGCGGGGACCTAGGGCCTACTAGGGGAGTGTTAGTTAGCAAGACGAGAGGAGAGGGGAGGCAAGTGTGCAGGTTAGAATGAGCGTAGCAGCAAAGAGGAGGGGAGAGTGTGGGGGAGTTCAGGTCTTACAGTCATAGTTCCTGTTTGTGGTGAGGGCCACTTGGAGTTTATCTTTAAAGGGGCCTATTTTGTCCTCTTTTGTGATGCTAGGTCAAACGCATTAAGCCAAAGTGGTGCCCAGTATTCGTAGGACCAATGGCCTTATGTGATTCTACAGAAAGGGATGCAGAGAGCTGAGTTGTTTGTACCCCTAGTGCATCTGATGGAATTCGGTCGGCTAAGGAGGCTTTGCAGGCCTGGGGTGGTAAGTCCTAACATAGACTTCTCAGCGAGCATGCATGCTTGATACTGGAGGCAACGGTGAAGGGTGAGCCATTTTGTTTGAGTGTACAACTCACAAGTGTGAGTGAGAAGGGGTACACCTAGGACTAAACAACACATTTTATTTAGTGTTGTTTTGAAACATTTCAAAGCAGTTTGGGAGGCAGCCCCATATACTGCTAGACCATATTCTATCACACTGAGAGGACTGAGCTATTTACAGCAGTTTTGAGTGCCTCAGAAGTCAGGCCTTTTCGGTGACTGTACAGTAATCCTAGTTTTGCATTTGATGACTTTGCGACTGTGTCTATGTGTTGGTTAAACGAGACGGTGCAGTCCAGTGTCAATCCTAGGTATTTAAATGTTTGAACCTCCAGGGAAGTATTCTGATTGTTCTGAATGCAAAGTTGGTGAGTGTGGTGTTTGTTATGTGATGATGCGAATAACATGGTCTTAGTTTTTTTATGATTGAGGAGCAGCTTTGATTGAAGGAACTAGTGCTCAGCTGCAGTGAAATTAGCCTGCATTTGCTTTTACAGTTTGTAGAGATCAAAATTGCATGAATATAGGACCGCATCATCTGCATACAGTAGTAGCTGGTCATTTACCGAATGAGGGAGATTGTTTAAGAACAGACTGAACAGTAGAGGGCCAAGGATAGAGCCTTGGGGAACACCTGTGTTAACACTAAGGATGTTGGAGACAGCTGATCCAGGAGCAGATTGTGATTGACGGTGTCGAAGGCCTTGGTGAGATCAATATATGTTGCCCCCACCAAGAGCCCTCTGTCTAGAGCATTATGGATAAAGCTGGTAAACTCCACTAGAGCGGTTGTGGTACTGTGTTGTTTTCGAAATCCATGTTGTTGTTGACATTGTAAACGATACTTGTCTAGATATTCCACCAGTTGGTCACTCACGATTCACTCCAGGGCCTTGGAGAGTGGAAGAAGGATAGATATTGGGCAGTAATTTGTAGAGTTGGCCCTGTCACCACTTTTGAAAACAGGGGTAACCACCACCACCTTCCAGATCTGTGGGAATTCGCCTGATACCAAGGAGAAATTTAAGATTTTGGTGAGGAGTTTGAGAGTTATGTCCAGGGTAAGCCTAACTAGTTTTAGGTCCAGTTAATCAAAGCTAGTTCTGGAATTATCTAGTGCTTTTAGGATGTACTTTTTTGCTTCCATAAAGGTGATAGCTCTGAAGAAGAAAGGCGGATGGGAGTTTGATTGGGTCCCCGAGTTTCGTTCTGTGCAAGTATCTGATTGGTGTTGAAGGAAGCTAGGAGGCAACACTCCACTGAGGTCAGTAAAAGCTTTGTTGAAGACATTTGCTATGCAACTGTGATCCTGCGAAGGTTGGCCCTCAATGTTCAGGATGGTGGAGGGAGTTTTACCAGGTTTACCGGTTAGGGACCTGATGTTCTCCCAGAACTGTCTACTGTCACCCCATGAGTTTGTCAGCTCATTTTTAAAGTGAGTGTTTTTGGCCTTGCAAATAGCCCAGGTAAGTCAAAGCTTGTTTTCAGATGCGACCTGGGAGCACAAGGAAGTTAAATGACTTGCTCAGAATCACACAGTATGCAGCTAGGCGGCTGTGGGATTCAAACCCAGGCAGGGTTTTATTTAACTCCAAAAAATGATTAGCGTTTTGCCCATAAAAGTGCTAAAATATTGTGAAAATACATAGCACTTGCCTCACGGTGTTTAGCAAACATAACATTTCTAGAAAACTTATATAAATACTTTCTGTACAGATAGCATTGTCCCAAGGAAAAAACTGCTAATCAATTATTTAAAAACCCTGCCAGGTCCCCAGATCTGCAGCTCAGAGCCTTAGCCCACTGCACTATACTGCCTCCTATAGTGCCCCACAATACCCATGGTTTGGCCGAAGGTAATGACGCTCGTGTGATCAAACCCTTGCTCTGTAACCTTAATGGACACCTAAAATCCTCCATCTATGAATCTATGATATTCCGTCCACCTCACCCCACTAATACACTGCCACCTTTAAAGGGTAAATACAAACCCAGGTATACCAAGACTGATAAGTCTAAATCTCTTGAAATAAATCTCTTATGCTGCACCCTGATGCCACTGTTACTTTCTGGTAATATTTATCCTAATCCTGGCCATTAAGGACCAAAACATGTTTGGGAAGCCAGCAAAGGGGCACTGAAACTGGCCTCCATTAACATCTATAGTTTTCTACCAAAGATTGATCAGCTTCAAGCATGTGTCGGTATACATAACCCTGATGTACTCTCAATCCACATCAGTGTAAATATTGTATTTTTATGTCTTTTTAGAAACATAGAAACATAGAAGTTGACAGCAGATAAGGACCGCAAGGCCCATCCAGTCTGCCCATTTGAAAGAGCCTTGGAGAGTGGAAGAAGGATAGATATTGGGCAGTAATTTGTAGAGTTGGCCCTGTTCTTTGTATGTACAGTATATTCCTCCTGTATTTTATGTCATATTATTGTCCATATCCCCTACCCCTGGTCGTGCCTGGAAACAAGCCTTGGCTCAGCGTGCCTTTCCCGGTTACTAATCTTTTAAATCAATAAAAAAAAAGTATAATCTCGGAAACATTTCTCACTCCCAAAATTCCTGATTCAGCTTTATCCCTAAATGGATACACCTTTTCAGGCAGGACAGAATAGTAAAAGAGGTGGAGGCTGTCTTATCTACTTAAGAGACATTCTCCAGGGCCACGCCCTCCAACCAAAAGACACAGGTGATGAGGCGCAGATCCTAGCCATTAGGATATTGCTAGGCAACCATAACAAATCGCTTACTGTATTTATGGTTTATATACCCCATAGAGAACAAATTCAACAAGGTCATCAACTGTATAATAAACTTATACCACAACTAGGAGGTTGTAATCCTTGGTGATTTTAATATTAATTGGTTATCTCAAGATGCAGCCCCCTGTGAGGATACCTTATCCAGTATTTTCTTCTCTCAAATGGTAGATGTTCTGATGAGGATTAACTACCAAAACTATAACAAAAACCCTGATCAACTGAGTCCTCACAAACCACCAAGAGATAATCACTGATGTCTCAGTCCTCCCTGACTCACTCAGTGATCACTCCCCAGTCACTTACCTCCGGTCCAATAAAGCCCCCAAAATTACCCCTAACATAACTGCCAGTCGGGTTCTAAGAAAAGGGCAGCTAAACTCTTTCAAAGCTCATCACAAGCTGCTCAACTGGTTCCCCCCCAACACTCTACAGGATGTAGAATAGGCCTTGGACCATTTCATAAACACCTTTGAAGCGGTCTACGACATCTACGCTCCAGTAAAGAAGTGGAAGCTGAAGGGTCTCAACAATGGCTGGATCACCCAAACACTCCTTGATCACATGGGTACTAGAGATCATTTATGGCACAGAGCTAAGGCCACTGGCAAGACAGTTGATTTTCAGAAGTATAGGGCAGAGAAGAATAATTGTACCCATGAGATCAGGCTAGCTAAAGCACAGTACTACAATGATTGCCTTAGTAAAACCTGGGGAGATGGGAAAACATTCTGGAGCAACCTTAAGGACCTCACAGGAAAGGACATCAAGTCCTCCCCCTTCATGCTCCTTGTTGATGGGAAACTCACACAAGACCCTAAAACCATAGTGGGCACTTTCAATACTGCCTTCTCTGATCTAAGTGACACATACTGCCTTCTCTGATCTAAGTGACATTCCCCGGACAGGTGGCAAGGCAGACACCTTGGACTGTACCCTGTCTGACCACAGTTTTCCCCCACCTAGTATCCCTCCTTTCTTCTTCAAGTAGATCACCCTACTGAAGACAAACAATACCTTCAATGCACCCTTGATAAAACACAGAACAGCAATGACATTCTTGACTTGAAAATCATTGCCCTCTCACTTGGTGAAGTTGTCCTACCAATCACAAAAATACTTAACTTATCCCTCAGACAAGCAGTATTCCCTAAGAGGTGTAAATCCGCACTGGTCACACCTGTACATAAAAGTACAGGTGAGACCACTGTGACCAATGATGGAATCACTTCTAAAGGAAAGAATTGTTGAGTTCCTAGAGGCCAGTGGGGCACAGGACCCAAGACAACATGGATTCACAACAGGAAAGTCATGTCAGACGAATCTAATAGATTTCTTTGACTGGGTGACCAATGTAGTAGACTAGGGAGGGTCTGTGGACATGGTCTACCTAGACTTTAGCAAGACATTTGACACAGTCCCACACAAAAGATTAATATACAAGTTAGCCAGCCTTGGAGTGGGTCCCTAGGTGGTAGCCTGGGTAAAAAATTGTCTGGACAACAGGATACAGAGGGTAATAGCAGGGTTCGACCTTAACATTGTTTTACTAGCCCTGAACCTAGTGCAAATTGGCCAGGGCTAGTGCAGCTAACCCTCTACTTGTCCGTCTTGACTAGTGCAGATTTTTCATTGCTGTTAATGAAGCTGAAAAAGTCCCTATTTTAGCAGACCTTTTGCTAATCTCCCTCAGTGTTCCAGGAGGCCTGGTGTGATTAGCAGCTCATTAACAGCTGCAATTATCTGGCAGTTCAAGAGGGGGATCCAACAAAAGACTCAGTGTGAGTTATTATCATTCGTTAGGACGGTAAACTAGTGTGAATGCTGTAATCAAGGGTAGAGTGGTTAAGTCACTAGCTTTCAGTTTGCTGAACTTGTCTTTGATTTGTCCCACAATATTAAGACCAGTGTGCTTCATTTCCCAACCTTTTGATTGCCTGTATCCAACACTGCAGTGACAGAATGCTATACACTGTCTGCCCAGCCAGGTGGTCTATCCACTCTATACTTTCTCTGGACACCACTGCAGGCTAGGCTATGAAGTGGCCATCCACAGACCCAGAGCTGCCATTACTGACTGGTGTAGGGGTTCACAGCTTCTCTTAATGGATCACAACAGTCAATGCCATAAATGCAATACCACCCAGCATGTCATTTCATCCTAAAAACAATGCTTTGGAGCATGTATGATACAAAACAAAACCTTGGTAAAATATATAATTTGAAAGGTTAAAATAGGTATTCCTGGTGTGCACAGATCATCCAGTATAGAAAGAGAGGTAGTACAGCATCATGCATGTATACTGCTCCCCTTTGACTGATGAAAGGACACGGTTATGAAAAATCTGTTTTTTGTTAGGGCAGAGCATGTTAAATCAATATTTTTGTGCCTGGTATATATAAACAGATGTCAAAGTTTTTTACATCCCAAGCCCCGTGTTTAACTCTCTTCAAAGAAACTTAGCACTTTCCTGGCTCACTTCGCAGTGTAAGAAAACTTCCAGAAGTGCAAGCCTGGTTAATCACAGGGTGGGGGATGAGAGTGTCTTTCTCTGCCTGATTCTGTACATTGCCCTGCAGGTCAAGGAAGGACTGTGGTGACGTGCATGATGATGTTGGCTATTGTGTGTGCAGAGCTAGAACTGTCTGATTGAACATTTGCTATTATGGTATTCTCTGGTTTGGTGGGGAGGGGGTGAAGAAAGAGGAAGCAAGGGACACATGTTGAAAAAACAATGGGTGTACACACTGTGTGTGATTACACAGAAACAGACTTTGACGGCAGATAAGGACCACTTGGCCCACCAAGTCTGCCCATTTCCCTTCCTATTGGATAAGCTGCAGATTCTAGTTAACCAACAGCCTGCTTCCTGCAACCCCCCACTACAATTGCCTTATCTGTCCCATGCATGTTTGAATTCCCCCACTGTTTTAGACCCAACAACCTCCCCAGGAAGGCGGTTCCATGCATCCACCACTCTCTCCGTGAAAAAAAATGTCCTCACATTACTCCTGAGCCTTCCCCCCTCTATTTTTAAATTGTGCCCCCTTGTTCTTACACATCTCTTTTTCTGAAAGATGCTACCCTCCTGGACTTTGTTGATTCCCTTGAGGTACTTGAAAGTTTCTATCATGTCCCCCTGTCCCTCCTTTCATCAAGGGTATACATATTAAGCTCTCAGTCTCTCTTCATATGGTTTCTGATGCAGACCCTGCACTATTTTAGTTGCCCTCTTCTGGACTGCTTCCATCCTGTCTATGTCCTTGCGTAGATGGGGTCTCCAAAACTACACACAGTATTCCAGATGGGGTCTCACCAACTGTCTGTACAGAGAGATAACCACTTCCCTTTTTCTACTTGTGATGCCCTTCCTATGCATCCCAGTATCCCCTGGCTCTCCTTTACTGACTTCTCACATTGCTTACCCACTTTTAGGTCATCTGCTATGACTACCCCCAAGTCCCTTTCCATTTTTGTTGTTGTTAGTACCTCCCCTGCTATTGTGTATGCTTCTCCTGGGTTTTTGTTTCCCAGGTGCATTAATTTGCACTTCTTTGCATTTAATTAAGTTGCCATATGTCTGACCATTCCTCCAACCTTGCCAAGTTCCTTCTCATCCTTTCTAACCCCTTCCCCCTGTGTATCAACTCTGTTACAGATCTTTGTGTCATCTGCAAAGAGGCATACCTTTCCCTCCAGACCCTCTGCATTGTCACCTATAAAGATGTTAAAGAGGACTGGACCCAGTACTGAGCCCTGAGGTACTCCACTAGTAACCCCCCTTTCTTCGGAATGTGTTTCATTCACTGTTACCTTCTGTGTCCTGTTGTGCAGCCAGTTTGCTACCCAGGCTACCACCCTGGAACCCACTCCCAGGCTGGCTAACTTAATTATTAGTCTATTGTGTGGGGCTGTGTGAAATGCCTTGCTAAAGTCTAGGTAGGCCATATCCACAGCCCCTCCCTGGTCTATTACTTTGGTCACCCAGTCAAAGAAATCAATTAGATTCATCTGACATGACCTTCCTGCTGTAAATCCATGCTGCTTTGGGTCCTGTGCCCCGCTGGCCTCTAGGTACTCAACAATTCTTTCTTTCAGAAGTTATTCCATCATTTTCCCTACCACTGAGGTCAAATTTACAGGTATGTAGTTTCCTGCTTCTGCCTTGCTCCCACATTTGTGAAGGGGAATCACATCTGCCCTCCTCCAGTCCTCAGGTACCACCCCATCCTCCCATGATTTGTTAAAAAGTGTGGTCAGTTGATTTGAGGCTCCTGCCACATGGATGGATTGCAGCCTTTTTTTTTTTGGGCTAGGGCAGGAAGCAGTGTGGGAGTGGGATAAATATGCAATAATTAGAGTATTTCTTGGCTTGCATTTTCCCTGTATAACCAATCAAAATTGACCATTATTATTGTGGACTAGTGCAACCATCTGCGGGCTAGTGCAATTTTTAATCAACTTGTCCGGCTGGCTAGTGCAAAAAAAAGTTAAGGTTGACCCCTGGTAATAGTAAACGGAGTTTACTGTGAAGAAAGGGGGGTTACTAGTGGGGTACTGCAGGGTTCAGTACTGTGACCAGTACTCTATAATGTCTTTATAAGTGACATTGCAGAGGGACTGAAAGGAAACGTATGTCTCTTTGCAGATGACACAAAGATCTGCAACAGGGTTGATACAGAAGGTGTTGGAGAGGATGCAAAGGGACTTGGCAAGGTTGGAGGAATGGTCAAATATAAGGCAGCTTAGACTGAATGCAAAGAGTTGCAAAGTAATGCACCTGGGAAATAAAAATCCAGGGGAAGAGTACACAATGGGGGGTGAGATAATAACAACAACAGAAATGTAAAGGGACCTTGGGGTAGTCATATCAGATAACCATAAGGTGGGGAAGCTATGTGAGAAGGCAGTAAGGAGGGCTGGTGGGACACTGGGATGCAAAGGGAGAGGCATCACCAGTAGAAAACAGGAAGTTGTTATCCCTCTGTACAGACAGTTGGTGAGACCCCATCTGGAGTTCTGTGTCCAGTTCTGGAGACCCCATCTCCACAAGGACATAGACAGGATGGAGGCAGTCCAGAGAAGGGCAACTAAAATGGCGCAGGGTCTGCACCAGAAGACATACAAAGACAGATTAAAGATGCTTAATATGTATACACTCGAGCGGGGGGGACATGATAGAAACTTTCAAGTACATCAAGGCAAGCAACAGAGTCCAAGATGGTAGCATCTTTCAGAAAAAGAGATGTGCAAGAACAAGAGGGCACAATTTGAAGATAGAGGGGGGATGACTCAGAGGTAATGTGAAGAAGTATTTTTTCATGGAGAGGGTTGTGGATGCATGAAACAGCCTTTCTGAGGAGGTAGTGGAGTCAAAAACAGTGGGGGAAGTCAAGAATGCATGGGACAGACATAAGGCAATTCTAGTAGGGGGGGAGGAGGAAGTAGGCCGTTGGTTAACTAGGATCTGCAGCGTATGCATTAGGTGTGGAAATGGGAAGACTAGGTGGGCTAAGCGGTCCTTATCTGACGTCAAATTCTATGTTTCTAAGTAGAGATTGTGTAATCCACCCTAACTACAGACCCCTATCCAGGGCCACTAGAAAATTGTGCCGGCAATTTTTTTGTGGAATTTGCAATTTTCACCATTCTCCGCAAAAACTGACATGTTCTGCAATTTCTTGTAATTTTTGAGTTTTTATATAGAACTGTGTAAAAAGTATTAACATTTTTAATAAAATACTCTCAAATATATTGACAATTTTGCATGCAGACTTGGGTTTTAGCCGAAACAATGCAGTGCAAGGTAGGGCAAGGGTTTTAAGTGACACTGATTTCTTTTGAATCCTTGTCTTGTTTGATTTCAAAATTCACTGGCCAAGCACAAGTACACTTAAACACTTAACATTTGTTCTGTGTTGAAGCAGTCTATCAGAAAACTTTTTGCTGCCACACACACTGAAACAAAAGGTGGTAGAAAAGGTGCAAATTATCTCATTCACTTAAATGGGGTGCTAACTATGAAGCCTTTTTGTAAGTGGCAGGGCAATTTTTTCCTTGTGAGCATACTTTTATTCAGACTAGTTTTGATTCAAATAGGATTTTTGGACGGCCCTGCTGATTTTAAACTTGAATAAGCTAGTTGCTAACAATTACCCCCTAGACGCTCACATGCAAAGACCACAATAAAAACCTGACTAAACTCTAAAAACAAGCTTATAAAACACAAAATGTATATGAACATTTATCTTTAGCTAAACAAAATCATTGCAGCCAGACTAAAACAAAGGGAAATTACAGGGTACCCTGACTACTGTATGATGCAGTAAAAATATATAGGTATTTTTTCACATTTTTTGGTAGCCGTGTAAGGTCCACTAGGCACAAGTGCCTGTTTTTAGGTACAACCCAGGAGCACTGAGGAGGTTAAGTGACTTGCTCAGAATCACACAGTATGCAAGTGGAGGTTGTGGGAATCAAACCCAGGTCTGCTAGATATCATCAGCTCATTCACAGTTTGTTATTCAAACCTCTAGATTATACTGCCAGCCCCAATAACCTCCAGATTTAATGTTTAAATATGTGATTTCAAAAATAGCGTACTGTACCTACAGTAAAAATTATGACAATTAAACACTTTAACAAACATTTTACTAAAACTCAATTATTCACCACTATCTGCTTATTTTTTTTCTTGTACCAAAATGGGTGAATAACTGGCAGAGCACTGTAAACAGCTGTTAATTAGGCTTCATTATTCTACAGCTAGAAGCAAAAAAAATATTTCTTGTGACTTTATTTAATATTGATTTGCTGTGGTTCACTTTATAGAATCTATTTAGCACTGTATGAGGCAGATGCTTTTAAATTTTTGAAGATAGACAATGCTTACGATAGCTTATCAGTTTAGTATTTATTTTTAGGAACATAAATTTTTCTTTATGTTTTAAACATAGTCAGGTACGGTGTATTCATTTAGCAATTTATACTGACTAATATATGCTGCAGAAAACATTAAAAGTTTTATTGTGAAGCACTCAGGGTCTATAGTAGAACCCCCACAATTTCCGGCAATTTTTGCAAAATGCGCCACAATTTCGGGCAACCTTTTCCACAATTTTCCAGTGGCCCTGCCCATATCCATCCTGCCCCCACTGTCTAAGGCCCTATAATGTATTGTTTTGGATCAACTAATGGACTATCTAAATAAGTATAACATCCAGTGCTTTCAACAACACTGTTTTCGCAAGGCCCACAGTACCACTAATGCACTACTTGAATACACAGACTACATCCACGAGGCATTAGATACTGGCCATCTAGTGGTTCTGTATATACTAACCTCACAAAAGCATTTGACATGATTAATCACCACATTCTGCTCAAAAAACTATGTGTTCTTGTGCTATCACCGGATAATGCTGGGTGATTCAAGAGCTACAGTGGAAGTCATAGAAAAGTTTCTTAGTACTGAGGAATATCTGGGTATACTGAGATAGAATGAGGCATGATCACATTATAGTCAATGCAAATTGCCTCAGTGGTACCTTAGTGGTACCTCGAGGTAGGAAACCTTTAGACAACTACCACTGTACCTAGCCCATAGAACTCAGCAGGTGAAATTAAATAATATTCTCTCTAATAGCAGGAAGGTGACCCTAGGAGTTCCCCAAGGTTCCATCCTGGGTCCCTTCTTATTGAACCTGTTTCTCAACTCTCTTCCTGTTTGCCTGATCAAAATTCTTCTATATGCAGATGATGCACCCAGGTGTTCAGTTAATTTATTGTTTGAGGAAGCCAAATACTTCCAGGAGTCAAAATCTGGAAGTAATTCAAATTTTTTGGAAGTCAAAATAATTCCCAGATCCCACAATTTGAAATCCAGTACTCTAAGAAGGATCAATTTATTGATATTAATACAAATATTAGTGGTAAAATACAAATTATTTTAGAAAAATCCATAATTTCTTAGCCTTCAGTTTTGGAAGATATACAATATTGCTTTTCTACATTTGGAAGTCAATGACTTCCTCCCCCTTTATTTTGGAAGATTTTGCCTTATTTTTGGGAGTCAAATACTCCCAAAATGGAGTTAACTGAAGCCCTAGATGCACCATCTTCTCTAGTAGCCCCCCGTCTAAACCTGCTAAAAAAAAAAAAAAAAAACTACAAGAAAGATTCACTATAGCTGAAGAAAGATTCAGTCAGAACAAACTCCTACTAAACTATAAAAAAACTAAAGTAATGCTGTTCTCCAGTCCACAAACAAAAACAAGTCTTGCCAACTGACAATTTTAAACAGTAAACATGAACCACTAGACCACGTAAGCACCTTCAAGTACCTAGGCATTTCACTTGACAGCTCCCTGTCATACCCCTACCACATAGATCATGTAGTAACAAGCATTTGTCAATGCTGAATGTTTGCTTCCTGGCATTAGCAGTGGAAGTGCAGGAGTTCGACAGATGCAGTATAGGAATGGTATTGAAGTATTGAACTGATGCCAACTCCACCCTTACCCTGCAGAGATGGACAGGCATTGGGGTGCACCTTTGGGTTGTCACCCATGACGGTCATGACAGTTCACCTCACCCTACCCTTCAGGCACTGACAAGTGTTGAGGTGTGCCTTGGTGTGTTTGGGCTTTACATTCACCTCATTCCATAAGGAAATACGCTGAAATGGATGTAGTATAGGAGAATGGAGTGAACTCTGGGGCCAAAGGGGCCAAAGTGCATCTTGACGCTTGTCACTGGCTGCAGGTTGGGGCTGGGGGTGGAATGGCATGAGCATTACTGTCGACAGTCCCAAGTCACACCCCTGATGCCTGTCAGTCCCTACAGGGTAGGGCGTTATGGCCAAAAACCCTAATGCCCTGGGTGTTTCTTGGTATTTTTACTCCAAGTTTTCCATATGGTTTTTTTTCAGATCTCACCGCATGAACAGTGACACTATCAGTTCATTAGGTGAAAGGTGATTTTGCACAGCAACTGCGCCATTTGATGCCACAGGTGTGAAAACACATTTCGAACAGGATGTGAAAAGTGATAGGTGTACTGTTCATGAGGAGCTGTAAAAAATGGCATTGTTGAAAATCTGAAGTGAAAATATAAAAAACTGGTGAAGTCACGAGCGTGCATAGAAACTGCGCAATGTACACCCGTAATGTAATTAGTTTGGGGATTTTTTATAGCAGATTTTCAACATAGGCATTTTGGGACCTCTGCTCATGAACAGTGTCACAGTGATTTAATTAATCTGTCCCAAACACTAATTTCCCACAGTGACCATGCTATTCTGTGCCGGAAGTGTGAAAACACATTTTGGCTAGGGTGTGAAAAATGACAGCAATACTGTTCATAAGGAGGTATGGAAAAATGTCAATGTTGAAATTCTGGACTGAAAATATTACAAATTGTGAACTTCCGAGGGTGCATGGAAATTGCGCAATGCATGCTCATAACACAGTCATTTTATGGACTTTTGTCACCAAATTTTCAACATAGCCATTTTAACACCTCTGCTCATGAACAGTGTCACTGTGATTTTCTTTATGTGTCCCAAACATTGATTTTGCACAGCTACCGCACCAATGTGCTATATGTGCGAAACACATTTTGGGCAAGATGTGAAATGACAGCTATACTGTTCATAAGGAGGTGTGGTAAAATGGCAATGTTGATAATTTGAGTGAATATATTAAAATTCTCAAAGTTACAAGTTACAAGGAACTGTGCAACACATGCTGTAAACAGTAATTTTGGGGAATTTTTTCCCCACATTTTCAACATAGGGTTTTTGGGGCCTACCTCATGAACTGTGACACTATTGTTTCATTAATTGGTCCCGAAAGGTGGTTCCACGCAGTGACCACAAAATCCCCTTTTGGGACCAAATAACAAAATGACAGTGATAGAGCTCATGATGTGGGGTCCCAAGAACCCCATGTTGAAAATTTGGTGAAACAACTCCCAAAAATGGCTGAGATATTCACCAAAGTTGAAAAAAACCCATTTATGCCATTATACAGGTTACTGACATTTCTTCAGTTTGCAGTCGGTTTTGAAGAGTGCAGACGTGTTCCCAGTCCACCGAAGATCATTGTACCTGCCTGCGGAGGTAAGCATGGGGTGAGATGGGGGTGTGGGGAGATGGTGTGTGCAAAGGGTGGCCGCGGGTTGGGAGAAGGGGCAAGAGAGTCAATGAGGGATTGTTTTTTCTTACAGGTGTTTTCTTTCTTTTTTTTACAAAGACGATGTGGGACTATTGCCATGCTGGGGTGGGCTCCCAGCATGGCACCTGGAAGTTTGTTGGGGGGGCAGTGGAGCCGGTGGGTGGGTTGGGCACCTCTGTTGGCCATACAGATTTTTGCCACACTGAGGTGGGCTCCCAGCTTGGCACCTGGAAGTCTGTTTGTGGGGGCAGTGGAGCTGACAGGGGATTGGGCACCCCCATCGGCCATATAGTGTGCTGGGGCTGAGGGAGTGCATGAGCACGCTGGGGTGGACTCATAGTGTGCTACTTGGGTATTTGTTGGGGGGGAGGGACCAAGAAAAAAGCAAAGCTGTCTATGACAGCTGTTCAGATGCAGTGCTGATGTGTAGGCACTTTGCATACTGCTGACGGCAGTATGTAAATTGCCTACCAACGGCAGTATGCAAATTGCCTACACATTACCAATGCTGATTGTAGTGGTCTTTTGCTTTGAACTCTATGCCACTGAATCTGAACTGCTGTCATAGACAGTGCGGACATTTATTAGTGTGGTGAGGCTGCACCTGCAAAAAGGTGCAGGCATTGGAAGTGGGGGTGGCACACCTACGAAAATTCGTATGGTGGCACTATGTTTCTTGCACATGCGTGCAAACATAAACAGTCAATACCAGAATCAGTTTGCTTTATAGGCACTGACACCACATGACAGCTAAAGCCTTGTCTCTAGGAGCTAACAACTCTCTACTACCTAGCATAGATTATGGTCTAGTTGTGTACAGCACAGCCACTGATACTGCAGGGTCAGGACAGCCTAAACAAGACCTACAGGCTGGTCTTAGGTACAGGCAATTTAACATACACAAATGACCTTTATGCCCAGACCAGATGTCTTAGCCTCCAGGGGAGGATAAAGTATCAGGTCTGCCTCCTAAGTAAAAACAAAAACCTTCTAGGTCTAACCCCTGCAGCCTTAAAGAAGCTTCTCAAACCTGCCTTGAACTCATATCAGACCAGAGGAAAGGTGAGAAATGCCCTACATATTCCCTTTCATCACACAGCACTAGCCCAATGGTCTTTCTCCTACAAGGCCCCACTATGGCTCAATGAACCCCCTATTGCCATAGTCAACATTCCTAAGCTAAGGCCATTTAAAAAGAACTAATGCAATACCTGACTACCCTATGTGTATGTGACTGCTCTGACTAATTCCCATTATGCCCTTCATTCCTAACCATCAGCACTCTCCCCCTCCCTCATGATCCCCTAGCTCGCCACCATAGCTCCCCTTCCAACACTGCCCTCCATACTGCCCCTCCTCTACCACTCTCCATAACCTGGCAAATACCTCCCTGCTGTCAACCAGCCTCTACTCTCTCCTTCAACTTATTCAGCTCCCTTAGCATTCCCAACTCCTCCCCACTGAAACATAGAAACATAGAAGTTGACGGCAGATAAGGACCGCAAGGCCCATCCAGTCTGCCCATTTCTTTTTCTACCTTATAAATGTGCCATCGGCCTTTGCTCTGTCAGTGGCCTATCTATTCATAGTCATTTGTATTGCTCCCTTATGCCTATTCCATGCCTGTTTGAAGCCATGCACTGTATTCATAGCCACCACTTCTAGTGGTAAGCCATTCCATGCATCCACCACCCTTTCTGTGAAAAAGATTCTCACATTCCCCTTAATCGCCCCCCTAATCTCATGCTGTGTCCTCTTGTCCTGCTGTTTTTCTTATATTTAAACATGTTAGACTCTTTCACCTTGTTAATGCCCTTAAGGTGTTTGAATGCCTCGATCATATCACCTCTCTCCCTCCTTTGCTCAAGGGTATACATATTGAGCTCTATTAATCTGTCTTCATATGTCTTCTGATGCAGTCCCTGCACCATTTTGGTTGCCCTTCTCTGGACTGCATCAATTTGGTTAATGTCCTTGTGAAGGTGTGGCCTCCAATACTGCACGCAGTACTCCAGATGGGGCCTAACCAGTGTCTTGTAAAGAGGGATCATTACCTCCTTCCTCTTACGACTTGTGATACCCTACTAATACACCCTAACACCCCTAGCCTTACCTACTGCTTTAGAGGTCTGCTTGATGATTTCAGGTCATCAGTGATGATGATGCCCAAGTCTCTTTCTTCCTTGTGACTGCTAGCAACTCCCTCCCAGCCTATAGGTGGCTTCAGGGTTTCTCTTCCCTATGTGCATGATTTTGCACTTCTTTGCATTAAATCCCAGTTGCCACTCTTCTGACCATTTTGCTAGTTTATCCAGATCTCTTCTCATTTTGCCCACCCCATCTGGATCATCTACTCTGTTGCAGATCTTGGTGTCATCTGCAAACAGACAAGCCTTACCCTGTAGTCCATCTGCAAGGTCACTAATGAAGAGGTTGAAGAGGACTGGCCCCAGAACTGATTCCTGAGGTACCCCACTTGTGACTTGCATCTCTTCTGAATGTATACCATTTACCACCACTCTCTGTTTTCTGCCCGTCAACCAGTTTGCCACCCAGTGGACCAACTTCTGACCCACCGCGAGCCTACCCAGCTTATTTATCAATCTTCTATGTGGAACAGTGTCAAAATGCTGAAATCAAGGTAGGCAACATCAACTGCTCCCCCTTGGTCCACCACTCTGGTTACCCAGTAAAAGAAATCTATGAGATTAGTTTGACAGGACCTTCCTTTTGTAAACCCATGCTGTCTTGGATCCTGTGCCCCTATGGATTCCAGGTGTTGCACTATCCTTTCCTTAAGGAGTGCCTCCATAATCTTGCCCACTACTGAGGTAAGACTGACTGGTCTGTAGTTCCCTGCCTCCTCCCTGCTAGCACTCTTGTGGAGCGGGATCACATGAGCCCTTCTCCAGTCTTCTGGGACCTCTCCTGTGCTCAGAGACTCACTAAACAGTTCTGCTAATGGCTTTGCTAGTTCCACCTTTAGCTCCTTAAGTACCCTGGGATGTATGCCATCAGGTCGCATTGCCTTATCCACCCTGAGCTTATTGAGCTCTTGTAGAACCCTTTCTTTTGTGAAGGGAGTAGTGCTCACCTCCCTCCCCACTGTGTCCATGATGCTAAGCTGTGGGCCCTGTCCTACCTTCTCTTCAGTAAATACTGAGCAAAAGTATCTATCTAGGATAGATGCCTTTACAGGGTCCTCCTCCTCACATGCTCCCTTTTCTCCATTAAGCTTAGCAGTACCCCCTCTGGACTTTCTCCTTTCACTAATGTGTCTATAGAAAGTCTTGTCACCTTCTTTTACTGTTCGTGCTAGTGTTTCCTCAGTTTGAGACTTTGCCTGCCTTACTGCCTTTCCTGCTTCCCTTAGGGCAGTTTGGTATGCCTCCCTATCTTCATCCGCTGTGTTCCTTATATTTCCTGAAGGCCAACCTTTTGGCTCTGACCTTTTCTGCTACTGTATTTGAGAACCAAAGTGGTTTCCTTCTTCTTTGCACTTCCTTTTCTGTCTAACACAATGGGATGTTGCTTCAAGTATTGCATCCTTAATGCTTGCCCACTTTGCCTGTACCCCCTCACCTGTGTTTCTTTTTGCCAGGGCTAGCTTAACTCTGTTAGCCATCTTATCAAAGTCAGCTCCTCTGAAGTCCCATATTTTTGCCTTGGAATGGGATGATTTAGATGTAGTAGCCAAACTGAACCATACCATGTGATGGTCACTGGCACCCAGGTGACCTTTTACCTGGAGATCTGTGATCCCTTCCTTGTTAGTCAGTACTAGATCTAAGATAGCCCTGTCTCTTGTGGGTTGCTGTACCAGTTGTTTGACACCTTCCCCCTGCAGGGAATCCACTATGTGTCTAGTTCTGGCAGATGTTCCTGCTGGTATTGACCAATCTGTATCCGGCATGTTGAAGTCTCCCATTATCAGAACCTCCCCTTTAGCTGTCATGTTTTGTATATCTTCTAACAGTAATGTGTCTATGTCCTCCACCTGGTCTGGGGGCCTGTAGACAACCCCAGTTCTTATGGCTGTCCCATTTCCTGTTTCCAGGGTGACCCACAGTTCTTCTGACTCTCTGTAGCTTTGATATTTTCATTGACATACAGGGCCACTCCTGCCCCCCTTTTTGCACCTCGGTCTCTTCTGATCAATACATAGCCAGGTACTGAAGTCTCCCAAGTGTGGTTACTGGTAAACCACGTCTCACTAATTGCTACTATGTCCAGTTTAGCCTCTGACATTATTGCCTGCAGGTCTGGGATCTTATTTCCCAGGCTGTGAGCATTTGCGTACATGATTTTCCATTGGCCAGATTTTGGTGTGTTAGTTGTTGGGTGAGGTTTGGCATTACCCCCTGTGCGTTGAATGGGGAGACAAACCTTTTTTCTTACCTCGTGATGCAAATGAACTGCATACATGCTGAATACCTGTTTGACCACTAGCTGAGGGGGAGGGGTGTTCTTCCCTTTTGACGTATGGGGTGCTGCACCCCTCTCCCCATTTGCTAGTTTAAATATTCTGCAAAGACATCAAACTTCTGCTCCAATGCACTGACTCCCTCCTTAATCAGATGCAATCCATCAAATTTAAAGAACTTTTGCTCCCAGAACTGTTGCCAGTTCCCTACAAATCTGTGTCTTTTTCCTGGCACCAGCTCTTGAGCCACGTGTTCAGCTCCCCTATCTCCCCTTCTCTGACATTCCGTCCATCTGCTTCCCTCTCTCAGACTGGCAGGATCTCAGAGAAAGGAGATGCCGGATGAAATAGCTGATAGTTTGTCACCCAGCCTGGTCAGGTGTTCCTTGGTCTCCACAACTGACCGGCTGGTGAGATCATTAGTCCCTATGTGTACTAGGACATCAATGTTTTCTCCTGCTTTGTGAACAATTTTAGCAATGCGGTCAGTGTCTCTCCATGCTGATGTACCTGGGAGACATCTGACCATTACCCCTGGCTGGAGATGGGTATCAACTCCCCGAATCATCGAGTCTCCTATGATCAGAAGTTTTTTGGATTTCCTTTTTGCTATTTTTGTTTTGGTTCCTGATGTGAGCACATTTTGTTGTGCTAGCTCCTGTGCTGCAGTGTCCTGCTTTGCAGTGTCTTCTGCCTCTTTGTTTGATTTCAGAGATAGAGACAGATACCTGTTTGTAGTGTTTATATGGTTTTTGGAGGTAATATGTTGGAGAGCAGAGAGTGATGGGGCACCCGATTTGCCTCTAACCACCTACCAACCTCCTGGACCAACTACCCTCTGCGGTCGAGGTTTTTCTGTTGGATGCTGGGGAAGTGGCAGGTGGTTCTTATAATGTATTTCCTCTTGAATATGAAATTTGAGGTGTGCAATCTCTGCCCATGCTGCCCGGAGCTGAGCCCTAAGATCTCCGATGGTCCAGCATGTAGGACATTGTCCTAAATCCTGTAAGACTGTCCTTCTGAAAATTGTTCCACAGTACCTGCAGTTAATGATATCCATTCCAGATAAGTTGCTGGGTTTATAACCTAGTCAGAGTAATTAGAAGGAAAAAAAAGGGGAAAAAAATGCAAGTAATGGTTTGATTGTGTTTTGTTTAACTTGTTTTACTAGTGCCCCTGTAAATGAGCTCACCTTGTAGAGGCCCCACTGATCCACCCCTTCCTGCTCTGCCACAGGAAATGTCACAACTGCAGTACCTTATAAAAGGAGTGTAGTGTGGGGTGGTTGGGGATGGGGGTGGGTGGCTGGGCCCTTCCCCTGCCGAAAAAGAAGAACCACGGATGAAAGAAAAAGGAGGTAAGAGCAGAAACAATCAGTCAACAACAAATGCAGTAACCCTGAATGCTTATCCTTATGTTAGATAAAACTGTAAAACCTGTAAAGCACCACCTGTAATAATTTCAGAGAAGATATACGCTGTAAGAAACACTTTGCTACAGAGAAAAAGCAGTAACAGAAGATATACCTTGCAAAAGACAATTTGAATCAGAAGATTACAGCAGTAATCTGTTAGCACACACCTGTAGGCACACCTTGTAATAATGCAGAAGAAGGTATACCAGCAACAACAATTTGAATCAGAGAAAAATAAAGCAATTAAATGTTAGCAACAAACAGTAGCAATCCCTGTGAGTAAAAATTAAAAACAACACCACACAGTAAATCTGCTTAGCCAAAATAAGTCTTAATCCTTTTCCCTTGTTCTGGTAAGTTTCTGTACTCTGCCTTTCAAGCAGTCTTAGAAGGAAAGAGCTCAGGTGAAGCTAGGTGCCTTGGCCAGCAAACCTAGTTTTCTACCTCTGCCTCTTGACAATGCTAACTCCTGGCTGCACTCCACCTCTGTGCCTCCAAAATTTAATTTTCTCCCTAAGTAAATGAAAAAAGTGCAGTTAGTATAACTAAGCTGTCTTGTAAATGCTCTGTAAATTATTCTGTATTCATATAAATTAGCCACTATGTATTCCTTCTGTATACAGCTCTTGTCTTGGTGTATTTTATAAGAATTTCTGTTACTAAGGTGAACCTCTGTAAATGAGCTTCAAGCTCAAAGGTTGTTATCCAAGACAATTAATAAACAAATAATATGGCCAGGAGCTCAAGACACGGCCTGTGGCCCTGTGCCTGACTACACCGGAGGACGTGTCCTAGAAGTGATAATGTGCACTCCAACGTACCTTATTGCTTACTTAAGACACATCAGGTTGTCAGCAGTTATGTGTTAACCACACTTCCAGGTGCTAAAGACACTCTGCCTAAATGCATCATGCCTCAAACAACACACCTGGGCATGCATTTATCACATGACTACCCACACCCTGTTGTATCTTACTGCTCACTTCAGCCACAGAGTTTCATTGTAAAATAGGAATACATTGTGCCAATGAGCTTAATAGGGACATAAACCGCATCGCATCGTTCTAAAGAGGTCTGCACTGGCTTCAATAGCACTTTTCGAAGTCCTAAGATTCCATTGCTTAACCTTAATTCAAATGGGCCCCTCAGAGTGGATGATCACCTGCGTATAAGTCAGAAACATCAGGTTCATTTACTATAAAGACCAGTAAAGATGGAACAATAACAAAGCGTGAACCAGTAACTGAAAAACACATTTTACAAAAAATGCTGTCTTGCAGGTTAAATGCAGTTCTGCTTTAATGGTTTAAATTCTCCATATTTCTGTCCTGGGAATACACTAACCATCAGTTGTGTCATTTAACCTGTATTATAGATTATGCAAAGTCCCAGTTCAGCAAAATCATAAGGGTTGCAAAGCTCCAGTCATCAAATATATAAAAAATAACTGCTAGGGAAGCCTTGTTTAAGAGGGGTCTTAGGGGTTGTGGTAGACATCATAGGGATTGCAAAGAAATCATAGGGGTCTCAATCGCAACCCCTAACTATCCCTAAATGATGCCCCTGCAATCAATGTTGTAGTACATGAGTCTTATAACCTTCTGGGGTTTGCATCCCAGTGGGTTACTGGCCTGCCCCTGCCTCACTCTCTACAATACTTCCTCCTGCATGCTTCTCTCAAATCTCTGTGCCCTTTCCCACTCTTACTGTTCTCCTTACCTTTGTAGTCCTGCAACCCAGGACACAGACTGGGTGTGCATTCAGCCGTGTCCAGCCTTTGTGGGGTATGAGTCCCAGAGAGCCATTGGCTTGCCTCTCTCCTCTCTCTAACTCATTCCATCTCCCCCTCCTTCTTTTTCTTATCTCCTCTTGTCCTTGTTTCATTTCCTGCCAGCTTCCTTTACCTTTGCCCCATTGCATCCATCCTTTATCCCAGTAAATTGAATTGATATAGTCTAACCAAATGCTCAAAGATTTACCATACTCAGTAAATGCACTGTATTTACTCTTTTATATACTATTGTATTTTAATTTCTCTGTATGTTAGTTTGTATCACAATTTGCCTACTGTTACTGTTTCCCTTTTCACATTCCTTAGGATGCATCTGGAAATTGGCTAATTTTTCTAGCTCAGTATGCCTTTCCAGGTGAAACGTTTAAATAAATAACCATATACTAAATGTGGTAGAGAACAGTGGGTGTGATGTGATGCTATTATATGTCATGCATAAAGATGGAAAAAAACAAGCTGAAGTGATTCTCACAGACCCATCTCACTCTTGCAGATCAAATCAGAGTTGTTCAGGCTAAAATGTTGGAGTCATTTTCACTATAGCCGATTTGTCCAGATCAGGAAGGCTTTATTATCCTCTAAAGCTTTAGCAGACAAAGCTTGCAAGCAGCAAGATTATGGTTTGGTTGAGAGAGAGAGAGATAGAGAGAGAGGTGGCATGTTTGTAATATGATTACCAGTACTGTATCAGATGAAAGTGTATGTGGTTGAAGATGTGCTAGGTAAGAACTGCCCGAAATAGAATCAAAGTTCACAAAATAATTAAAAAGGCAAATGTCTCTTCTTGTGGAACAATAGCAACTGAAAATTACTTGTAAGTTGCAGACAACATGGCTTTGTTGAACTTTGCTTGGCTTATGGGTGTCAAGGTGGCATCTAAGTTAACAATTTTCAGTAAAAATCATTATGGAGGAAAAAACTGTAACCAGCCTCTCTTCGCTCAGCTTGAGGCTGGTTACTAGAGGTCTTTCGAATGGTTAAGCCTCATCTTGAGAGTTGCCTCTAGGGGGACCCTGCTTGGAGACATGCAGCTTGATTCTCAAAACTTGGCGCAAGCCGCCATTGCTGGTGTACCAGGGACCCTGAGCCTGATTCTCTGTCGGGTAGGGTCCCGGTGGCACAGCCCGCAGCTTGCAGCAACAGTGGCCCTGCACCAGAGGGCATGTCAGCTAGTTGTGCTGCAAGCTGCAGGCTGGTTCTGTGGCAGCTATGCTCATGGACAGCAACTGGTGGCTATCGGTCCTCCCCCAGCCCCAATCCCATTTTTATTAAAAATAACTCACATCCCTGGTGGATAGTGGTCTCCCTCCCAGCCTGATCCCCTTTTTATTAAAATAGTACATATCCCTGGTGGCTAGCAACCTCCCCCAGCTCCAATTTCCTTTTTATCAAAATAATAATAATAATCTTTATTTTTAAGCGCCTTTCAAAATATCCAGGAACTGTACAATGTAAATAATAAAACAACAATAAAATGAGGAATACAAACAATAAAAGGTCAGTAGAGATCCATCCAATCAAATTAAAATAGGGCAGGCCTGGTGCCACAGATAAATTTTAAAGTGCCCGTTTGAATCCCCCCACAGTCACGCACTCCCGGAGCTGACGGGGTAGAGAATTCCAGAGGGCTGAGGTCATGTACATGAATGCACAGGCCCCTGAAGATTTCAGTGATACCCTTGAAATCTCTAGCAACTCCTCATCAGCCAAACGGAGCTTTTGCTCAGGGCAGTAAGGGACCAGGAGCTCTTTCAAGTAGTCAGGGCCAAGGCCGTGTAGGGCTTTATATGTCAGTAGTCCGACTTTAAAGATGAACCACCACCAAATTGGCAGACAGTGCAGATAGTGTAGCACCAGTGTAATATGGGAGAAATGAAACGTCCTCATCAACAACTGGGCCGCTGCATTCTCCACTAGCTGCAGACGGTAGATATCAATGCTAGCTAGCCCTAAGTAAAGGGACTTGCAATAATCAAGGCACGAGGTAACGAAGACATGGATCAATGTAGGAAGGTCAGCAGACGGAGCAAGGTGCTTGATCCTGGTGATGTTACTGAGATGTTAAAAAGATTACTTGATGACTGCCGACGACTGATATCGCAGTGTCAGTCCATCATCAAGCACCACCCCCAGGTCCTGCACCTGTTCAGAGATAAGGATCTGGGAGCCCCCCCCCAAAAAAGTCCAGAGGGCTGACCATCCCTTAACCCCTCTATTCAGAGACCCAGATCCATGACCAACACCTCAGTCTTTCCCACGTTCAACTTCAACCAGCTGGAATTCATCCAATCCTGAATTTTAGTGAGGCAGTTGTTAAATATTGAGAGGGCACTATCCTGGTCAGGTGCAAAAGACAGTAGAGCTGGTTATCATCAGCATAGCAGTGAAACCTCAGCCAGTACCATCTTATAATGTTCAGAGGGGCAGCATATACACCGTGAACAACATGGGGGCAGCACTGAGCTCTGAGGAACCCCACATGACAGAGAGAGAGGGTCAGAGGAATAAATCCCAGACACCACTCTCTGAGTTCTGCCAGAGAGGAAAGATTTAAACCAACTGAGGACTGAACTAGTCAGGCCACAGATGAACCTCAGGTGCTCAAGCAGCACCCCATGGTCCACAGTGTCAAAAGCTGATG
Organism: Neoceratodus forsteri; assembly: GCA_016271365.2. Classification (NCBI taxonomy): domain Eukaryota; kingdom Metazoa; phylum Chordata; order Ceratodontiformes; family Ceratodontidae; genus Neoceratodus; species Neoceratodus forsteri. The sequence goes on from CM057453.1 coordinate 1,193,831,169, forward strand.
AGAGGTCAAGAAGCACCAAGACGGAGTAGTTTCTCTGATCTCTAGCCATCAGGAGATCACTAAGCACCTGAACCAGTGCAGTCTCGGTACTATGCCTCTTTCACAAACTGAATTAGAGAGGTTCGTAGATGTTATGGATGGTCAAGTGGTTCTCCAATTGTACCGCCACTACTTCCTCAATAACCTTCCCTCTAAAGGAAAGGTTTGAGATAGGTCTGTAGTTAGCCAGAGAATCTGGGTCCAAAGAAGCCTTCTTCAGGAGGGGTGTCACCACCACCTCCTTTAGGGAGCTAGGGAACTCACCTGAATCCAGGGAGCACCAGACAATCTGTGTCTGGACTGGTCTGATAATTCCACAACAGCCCATAATCAGGGAAGCTGGGCCTGGATCCAAACTACAGCATGCAGGGTGCATACTTTGGATGATCTGCATGATATTTGTGAACTCCGGCCATTCAAAGGTACTCAAGGAAGCATAAGGAACAGTGGCTGGGCATCAATCAACAGTGTCTCCCATAGGGCGGGTCGAGAGGATTTCCACCCTGATGTCGGACACCTTATTCACAAAGAACTGAGCTAGCTCATCGCACTCCAACTGTGAAAAGGCTCCTCGAAACTGCACACAGGCTGGGTTGCACAGCCTGTCGACAGTTCAAAAGAGCTGAGCCAGTTGGCTCGCAGCAGCAGCAATCTCCCCAGAATGAATTTTGCCTTCTTACGGGAGATCATTGATTGATAAACTTGGTAATTTTCCACCAACCTAAGATGGTTGGCATCCAGGGCGGATTTCCTCCAGTGCTGCTCTAACCTTTGACTTAGTCTCCGCAGCTCCCTCAGGGTCCCATCAAACCAGGGGGTCTGAGGGCAGAGGGAGAGAGGGCAAAAACAGACTGGAGCAACAGTGTCCAGCGCAGTGGAGATGGCCTTATTATAGGTCAGCATCAAAGCTTCTGGATTTGTACTTGCCACAGGAAGCTCCGTGAGGTCAATCACCACTGCAAGGCAATCAGGGCTCAAATCCCGTAAAGAGCAGTAGCTGACCATCTCCATAGGAGTAGATCTATGAAGGGGGGGTGCAAAAATTGAACTTCACGGTATAATGATTGGACTAACCGACAGATTCCACCCCCAAATCAGAGGCTTTGATCCCCAGGAGAAAAAACAAATCAAGGGAGTGACGTGTTTATGGGTGGCAGAAGAAATAATCTGTGTGAGGCCCAGATATGTCATCAACCAGAGGAAGTGTTGTCCAAACTGTGAGAGTTCATCATCGACCCAGGTGTTGAAGTCACCCAGGACCATCAGTCTGGGTGACCCAAACGCCATGTCGATGATGAAGTCTGCTACTTCCTGAAGGAATTGCTTCTCATCCCCGGGTGGACAGTGTGATGTAGACAGCCAGTTCTGAGTGCTGTATCATTTTTTTCTAGTATAAAATGTATTACTGACTCTCTGCTGAAAATCTGATGCTCTAGGAGTGACCTCACCCCCTTCCAGGTTTCAGCTGAAAGATGAAAGCCATGAGAAAATGCTGAAAACAGCATGTGTGTCACACACACACTCAGGTTTTAGAGACAATGTGTTACATGTAAGGCCTTAATCAAGGATCCTGTTTGAGTTTGTTACAGCCATAGTTGCTATATCATATCCATTTTATGACGTTGGAGAGGAACCTAGGTTGTTACACAGAGGTGCAAGGTTGTAAATGCTCCTGTGAAGCCTGTGTGAGGGACGATGCAGCATGGATCAAAGAGATGTCATTTGAAGCATGAGTCAAGCTGAAGACTGCAAAATTAATACTTTGAAAAGACATCCTGTTTTTTTGTATAAGATATATATTTTTTATATATAATCTGACAGAGGAGGAGCTAGCTGACCTCACACAAAAAGGGGTTGGCCAAAACAGTTGTTTAAGGAATACTCTGTTTTACTTACACACATTTTCACCTAGACTCTGACTAAGAAAACATCTTTGGAGCACTTGTAAACAGGTAGTTAGAAAGAGAGTCAAATCTAAGTACTGTAAGTAGGAATTTACACTGTTTAAACATTGTTCTTGTAAAATATTTGTTTGTCTTGTGATATAAGAGTTCGGTATTTTGTCTTTTACATATTTTTAACTATTTTAGTAAAAGTCTTTTTAGAACATACTTGGTCTGTCTTTGACTTATTTTTTATTGTAAGAAAAGTATATGGTTATATCAGACACTGAGTATAAGCTTGAATGGTGGTACCAAACTGGAAAGAGAAATGTTTTAAATCTGAGGTCTTTACTGAAGTTTTTAAGGGCTCATCTCTGTATACCTGGTTAGGTGCCCATAGGCAAATATATCTGGCCCCCCAAAGACAGAAATATTTGAGCCAATGCATTGGGTACACTAGCAAGAGGTTCACAGTTTGAATCCCCCCAAGAATTGAGACCAAAGGTTGATCTGAACTCACAAAACAGACAAGAGGGTTACCTTGTTCTGTTAAACTGCTCACAAGACTGTGCTCAGAGGTTGGCACTTTGGGAGCAGAGGGTCTGACCTGCTGAGTGGGTTTGAGAAAGATTGGTTGGTAGCAGTGGCATAATTTTGGTATCACAAGCTTTTATTGTTCTGTGTCAGCTGAGACTGTAAGCTCTCTTGCAAAGAAAGAAAAAGACAGAATTGTATATTAAAAAGGAAACAGAACTATATATCATTTGGCTTATAGTCAAGTTCCTACCTGTTTTATTTTTTTTTCTAAAGTGCAGTCAGAGTAGCAGTAGTCAGGAAAGATGACTTCCAACTACAGCAGGCACATTGTAGATTACTTAAGGCAGTTGTGCAGGGACAGAGGAGTTCCGTTCGAGGTGAAAGCAAGCAAGCAGAGCCTCATAGATGCCCTGCTGATAGCAGATACCCAGAGCAGCGAGTCACCAACTGTGATTGAAAGGACCAAACCTCAAGTGTGGAAGGGCTAGTGGCCAGTGAAGGGTCCAGAGCCGATGAGGAGGACAGCAGGGCCACTGTCAGTGAAGGGCCACCGCAGCAGAGGAAGGTCACCAGTATCCTGAATCCAGAGGTACTCAGACTGCAAATTGAGTTGTGCAGAATGGAACTGGAGGCAGAGCCAGAGAAGTGAGAGGCAGACTGTGAGTCAGAGCTAGAACCCCAAGAGGCAGAGCGAGAGAAGCGAGAGGCGGACTGTGAGAGAGAACGCGAACGCTGAGAGGCAGAGCGAGAATAGAGAGATGCAGACTGAGAGGAGCTTGAGCACCAATGAGCTGCAGAGGAGAAGAGAGAGGAGCACCAGAGGCAACATGAACTGGAGAAGCTACGACTCCAACCAGTGGCACCAGAGCAGGTAAGTGGCTTGGGTTTAACTGGAACTGCAGGACTGGGTTACAAATTGAACTCCAAATGAATAGCCGAATTTAAAGAGGGGAAACATATGGATGCTTTTTTAAATTCTTTTGAAAAGTTTGTATTCAGGCTAAAATTCCTAGAGAGTCCTGAGCTTCCAGCTATCCCCGCTACTTACCGGGAAAGCTTGGGATGCATTGGGTCAAATGGACAATGAGGACAGCAATGATTACAGCAAGCTAAAAGCTGCACTGTTAAAAAAGTTTGAATTAATTGCTGAATCATACAGAGCTAAATTCTGTAAGCTCAGGAGAAGCCCTGATATGAGCTACGAGGAGCTAGCCACAAAACAATGTCAGTTTTTAAAATGTTGGTGGGAACGAATTGAGGCAAACTCTGTTGATAAAATTGAAAATGTGATTTTATTAGAACAGTTTTATTGGGCTTGCCCAGCAGAGCTAAAAATCTGGCTAGAGGACTGAGATCCAAAAACAATGCAAGAGGCTGCTGAACTCTCAGACTGCTATGCCAAGAGCAAGTCTGCTCTGAGAGTGAATGGAGTGGGTGTGGCAGTGCAGAAAGGGAAAAGTGCACCTTCAGGGCAGCTAAAACCCTCACTGCCTCCACCAAAACCAATTAGCCCCAGGTTTCAGAGAAAAGATTTCTCTGAAGTAAGAAATGTATGTTGGCTGTGCAAAGAAACTGGGCATACTGCCAGACAATGTCCCAAAAAGGTGAGCCATAATACACAACAGGGTGCTACAAAAGAAGTGGGTTGTTTGTGTGTCCCTGGAAGCATGCCAGTGAACATGAGGGAACACATGCACTCAGTAATAGTAAATGGTGTGCAGACGCAGGGGTTAAGGGAGACGGGGCGTACCTGACATTGGTAAAAGGGGATCTAGTAGAGCCTGATCAGCTTATACCCAATAAATACGTCATGGTACAGGACTTTACTGCCGAAGCGAAAACTTTGCCACTGGCTAGAAGTCTCCTAGACTGGGGTGAAACAGGAGGAACTGTGCAACAGGTGGCTGTAGCCAAAACATTAGCAGTGGATGTGATTGTGGGTAACAATCTCCAACAGGGGATGGTATGTGCAGTTACCCATAGCCAAGCAACAAGGGAAAATTGTAGTTCCCTGAACCCCACAGAAGCCACTGTGGAAACCACTGGGAGGCTGGTTCCCCAGCCTGTGTCTCCTGATATGGAGACTGATAAAAAGGGGTAGAAATTTCATGGGTAGCAAGTGACCACACAGCTACAGAAGGTTTCTCTGAAGAGAGAGGGGTGACCCATTGTCAGAGGGTTGGGACTGACAGTGATCGTGAGGTCCCTGACACTAGTACTAGGGATGCTAGTTTAGCGACTGAAGGGGACCTGTCCCATAATTTGGGAATGTGTGAGGGGTTTTCAGATGCTCAGAGGGGTGACCCTAGTTTAGAGAAGCTGAGGGCTTGGGCAGACTTGGATGGCACAAAGGGAGGTGATGGCAGACATAAGGTTTATTGGGAAAATGGACTTATGTATACTCAGGCAGCACAGACAGAGGGAGGGATGCTAGGCAGGCAGCTTGTCATTCCCCAGGGGTATCATGAGCAGTTGTTCAAAATTGCACATGATATTCCCTTGTCTGGTCATCTGGGAATCGTGTGCACTATGCAGTGGTTAGCCCAGAATTTATACTGGCCTAACTTCACCCAGCAGGTGAAGGAGTATTGCAGGCCTTGTCACCAGTGCCAAGAAATAGGGAAGGCGGTCAAGAAAACCCAAGTCACCCTGATCCCCTTGCCCATAGTGGAGGAGCCATTCCAGAGGGTGGGAATGGATATTGTGGGGCCTTTAAATACTCCCAGTTCCTCAGGGAAGAGATTCATCCTGACTGTGGTGGATTATGCCACCCAGTATCCAGAGACAGTCACCCTATCCTCACTGAGGACAGACAAAGTGGCAGATGCCTTACTTGGGAATTTCTCTTGTGTTGGGTTTCTGCAGGAGGTAATCACCAATCGAGGGGGTTCCTTCATCTCAGACCTGATGAAATGTTTATGGGAGAAGTGTGGGGTGGTGCAGAAATGCACAACACCGTATCACCCACAAGCCAATGGCCTTGTGGAACGATTCAATGGTACCCTACAGTCAATGCTCCGGGCATTTGCTGAACAGCATGGGAGGGACTGCGAGAAATACCTTCCCCACCTGTTGTTTGCAAACAGGGAGGTGCCCCAAGAGTTGACAGGATTTTCCCCCTTTGAACTCTTATATGGGCGCCAGGTACATGAGCCTGTAGACTTGATCCGGGAGGACAGAGAAGGCAAGCATGCCACCCAGGGAACTCCCAGTGTGGATTACGTCCTTAGGTTTAGGGAGAGGCTGAAGGAGCTTATGGAGACAGCCCACAGCAACCTGGCAGCTGCCCAACAGAAACAAAAAGTGTGGTACGACTGCAGAGCCAGAGCTCACTCATACATGGTGGGTCAGAAAGTCATGGTGGTCCTTATTCTGGTCCGGAAAGACAAGCTGCAAGCTGAGTAGGCAGGACCGTACAAAGTGGTTAGGAAGGTAAATGATGTGAATTGCATTGTGGAGTTACCTGACAGAAGACAGACAGAAAGGATGTACCATGTCAACATGATGATGCCATATGCAAATAGGGCTGACATGGTGTTTGCAGTGTGTAGTCATGGGGAGGGGATGGACGAAGGAGACCCCCTTCTGGACTTGCTGGAAGAGAGTAAGCGGGAGTCCTCTGTGGAGGCAGTAAAATTGTCTCCCCAGCTGGCCCCAGACCAGATCCAGAAAGTAAGGGAGGTTTTAGCAGACTTTGCCCCATTGTTTAGCACCAAGCTTGGATTAACCCCTTAGCGACACACAATGTGGAGACAGGGACACAAACGCACATACGGCGGACAGCATATCACATGTCAGAGGCTGTCCAAAAGGACATTAGGAGGCAGGTGGAGGAGATGCTGGATTTAGGGGTAATCCAGAAATCTCACAGCCCCTAGGCCTCACCCACAGTCCTTGTGCCCAAGCCAGATGGCTCAACTCATTTCTGTGTGGACTATCATGGACTACATGCAGTCACGAAGTCAGATGCCCACCCGATGCCCCAGATGGATGGACTCCTGGACAAGTTGGGAGGGGTGACCTACCTTACGACTATTGACCTGACCATGGGGTACTGGCAGGTAGACTTGACAGACAGAACAAGGGAGAGGTCAGCCTTCATCACTCCAATAGGCTTATTTGAGTTTAAAGTAATGCCTTTCAGAATGAAGAACCCCCCCAGCCACTTTCCAAAGGCTGGTGAGCCAGGTGTTAAATGTGCTGAGGAGTACACCGTGGCATACCTGGATGACATTGCCATCTTTAGTACCAGCAGGGAGGAACACCTATTCCACCTTAGGGAAGTGCTGGACAGGATACAGAGGGCCGGGTTCACTGTCAAAGCCGTGAAGTGCCAGATGGCCATGGGGGAAGTGGCATACCTTGGGCATGTGGTAGGCCAGGAACAGCTCTGTCCTAACCAAATAAAGATAGAGGTGAGCAAGGCGTGGCTCAGACCAGAAACCCAGAAGCAGGTCAGGAGCTTTCTAGGGACAGCAGGGTACTACAGGAAATGTTTACCCAATTACAGTGCCATGGCTGCTTTCCTATCTGAAATGATAAAGAAAAAGATAGAAAAGAAAACTACTTGGGGCCCAGCCTGTGAGAAAACCTTTACCAGACTGAAGGAGGCACTGTGCAGTGCTCCTGTTTTGACAAGTCCTGACTATAGCAAGACCTTTATAGTTCAGACGGACGCCTCAGATGTGGGTATTGGGGCAGTGCCGAGCCAGATGTCCAGCCAAGGAACAGATCACTCAGTAGTGTACCTGAGCAGGAAGTTACTTCCCAGGTAGCAAGTGTACTCCACAGTGGAAAAAGAATGTCTTGCCATAGTGTGGGCCCTAAAGGAGCTAGAGCCATACTTGAATGGGCAGCATTTTGCGGTGCAGATTGACCACAACCCCCTGGTTTGGCTGACACAGATGGGAAAAAACAATGGCAGACTACTAAGATGGAGTCTTGCTTTACACGGGTATGATCTAAAAATCGTACATAGGGCTGGAGCGAAGAATCAGAACTCAGATGGGCTGTCTAGGGTCTATGAAGAGTGAACTGATTTGGGAAGCTCATCCCATGTAGGGGATAGATCCCCCAAATTCAGTCTAGGTGGGGAGGAATTGTGATGTAGACAGCCAGTTCGGAGTGCTGTATCATTTTTTTTAATATAAAATGTATTACTGACTGTCTCTGCTGAAACTCTGATGCTCTAGGAGTGACCTCACCCCCCCCCAGGTTTCAGCTGAAAGATGAAAGCCATGAGAAAATGCTGAAAACAGCATGTGTATCACACACACTCAGGTTTTAGAGACAATAGCACAGATATTCAAAAGGGTTGCTCATGGTGCAACAGTGTTGCGCCCTGCACAACCCACTGATGCGCCCTGGCGCGATATTCAAAAGGGAAAAGTGCGCCGCACAAATCCCGATGTGCCGGAACGCATCATTAATGTATGCAGGCACAGGTAGGGGGGCGTGCCCATGCATAACCTGCACAGCCCAATATTCAGCCCGGGATGTGCAGAGTCATGCATGAGCAACCCCTACCTGCACCTGCACAAAGTTAAGCTAAAAAAAAAAAAAGGAACAAGTGATGGCCACCACGGGTGAGCTGCCACATTGCAGGGCGCAACACGGCAGCTGCCACCTGTGGGTGGCCACCCGAGTTCCTGCCGCACCTGGCGGTGCCCCCATGCTCCATCGCGGGCAACCCTGTAGTGAAATCCCCCCTCCTAAATCTCCAACACCTTCTGCAGCCTGATCGCGGGCATTCATGTAAAAGAACCCCCCCCGTCCAATATCCCTGGTGGTCCAGTGGACCTCTATGTGCCCAATTGCGGGCATTGGTATACTACCCCCCCACGTCCAATATCCCTGGTGGTCCAGTGGACTGATCGCCACCTGATCACGGGCATCTGTAACACATAAAATATGCTGTGATCCACTACCAAGCTGTCAGTCAGTGGGCGGCAGTCGTAGGGGTATTTTATGTGTTACAGATGCCCGCGATTGGGCGGCGATTGGTCCATAGAACCACCAGGGATGTTGGACGTGGGGTACGCATCGATGCCATCGATGGCACATAGAGTCCACTGGACCACCAGGATATTGGACGGGGGTTCTTACACGAATGCCCGTGGATCGGGCTACAGAGGGTGTCGGACCTCTGAAGGCTGCTGCCTGGCAGGGCGCCAGGCACAAGTCATCGGGGATCGGTGCACCTGCATGCTAATGGCATGCAAATGGCCCCCTGTGTGCCTTGCATAAATTATGACCCCATTTGCATGTCCCCTTTTGAATATTGCAGGTTCTGTGCATGGCGCAATGGCACTTGTGCTAGCGCATCTCCATGCTCCACTCTAGCCACTTGTGCTGGTGCAGTGCCACTGCGCTATGCACAGTGGGGGTGGCCAGGGTGCGATATTCAAAGCTGCTGTGCCATAGCTCAGCTCCGTTGAATATTGCCCAGGCCACACCCCTGCTCAGCAAAGTTGAGCTGCGCCCAGGCTTGCGCCACAGCCTGGAGCAGTTTGAATATCCGGGCCAATCTGTTACATGTAAGGCCTTAATCAAGGATCCTGTTTGTCTGAGTTTATTACAGCCGTAGTTGCTATATCATATCCATTTTATGACGTTGGAGAGGAACCTAGATTGTTGCACAGAGGTTCAAGGTTGTAAATGCTACTGTGAAGGACAATGCAGCATGGATCAAAGATGTCATTTGAAACATGAGTCATGCTGAGGATTACAAAATTAATACTTTGAAAAGACATCCTGGTTTTTTGTATAAGATATATATTTTTTATACATAATCTGACAGAGGAGGAGCTAGCTGACCTCACACAAAAAGGGGTTGGCCAAAACAGTTGTTTAAGGAATACTCTGTTTTACTTACACACATTTTTACCTAGACTCTGACTAAGAAAACATCTTTGGAGCACTTGTAAACAGGTAGTTAGAAAGAGAGTCAAATCTAAGTACTGTAAGTAGGAATTTACACTGTTTAAACCTTGTTCTTTTAAATGATTTGTATGTTTTGTGATATAAGAGTTCTGTATTTTGTCTTTTACATATTTTTAACTAGTTTAGTAAAAGTCTTTTTAGAACATACTTGGTCTGTCTTTGACTTCTTTTTAGTTGTAAGAAAAGTACATGGTTATAGCAGACACTGAGTATAAGCTTGAATGGTGGTACCAAACTGGAAAGAGAAGTGTTTTAAATCTAAGGTCTTTATTAAAGTTTTTAAGGGTTCATCTCTGTATACCTGGTTAGGTGCCCATAGGCAAAGATATCTGGACCCTGAAGACAGAAATATCTGATCCTGTGCATTGGGTATGCTAGCAAGAGGTTCACAGTTTGAATCCCCCCAAGACTTGAGACCAAAGGTTGATCCGAACTCTCAAAACAGACAATATGGTTACCTTGTTCTGTTAAACTGTTCACAAGACTGTGCTCGGAGGATGGCACTTTGGGATTAGATGGTCTGATTTGCTGAATGGGTTTGTGACAGATGGTAGATGAGAGCTATCCTACAACATACACCTGCTACTATGGTACACTCGAATGATTTGGCCTCCTCAGCTGGTACTTCATGAGTCCCGATTCGGTCTTGAAACAGACCGCAACTCCCCCACACGGTCCAATCTCAAGCAGTGTATCACCATGTTCTCAGCCGGAATTGCAGCCTCCAATATGGGGCCAGCATTTTCATCCAACCAGGTCTCGGTGATGTACTCATGTCCCTGGTGGCTAGTGGTACCCCCCCTCCCAGATCTGATCCACTTTTTAATAAATTAAATCATGTCCCTGGTAGTCTAGCAACCCCCCCATCCCCAATCTTCCCCATTAAATATTCCTACATCTGTCCATGGTGTTGCTAGACTACTAGGGACTTGATGGCTAGTGGCCACCCAGCCCCATTTAATAAAAGAAAGTATGTCCCTGTTGATCTAGTGGACCCCCCGCCCTATCACCAATCTCCACCATTAAAGAGTTATAAACCTGTACCTGGTAGTCTAGTCTACCCCACCCCAGCAGGCAGTGCCCCACCACCCCATTGTTCCCCTGTCCCATCTCCAAGCTGTCAACTGGCACTGCCCTCTGGTCGCCAACCAAGCTGTCAAGGAGCATGTACTTTCATGGCTTCAAACTGCTGATTTTGTAGAGTTTAAAATCATGCAAACAGCTCTCTCATTTGCTTTCATTGCCCAGTGGTTGGGAGGGCATCATTGTCACTGGCACAGGACCCCTACCCTCCAAGTTTCTCTGGTGGTTTAAAGCCCATGTTGCCACCAGCAACCAGCTGTTTCCAGTATCTAAAAAGATTAGGGTCTTAAGCCCCCACCCCTCCCCCAGTGAAAAAAAAATAACAAATAATCCAAAAGCCAGTTTTAGGAATTGGGAATCTTTTATTAGGGGCCAATGAATAAAGATTCAAGTTTTGGTTTTTCAGTTTTCAGGTTTTATTAGGGATAAGTCATTGAGATGAGGCTCATTTACAATGATCCCCCTATATACACACCACTGTTGCATCATGAAAGTATAATATAGTAAAAAGTCACTTTAAAAAAAGCAAAAGCATACTAATCAGTAAATTATACAATGATATATAAAACTACTTCAAACAAAACATATTATAATGAAATAGAAGGAAGTCCAGTACCTGGTTTCATGATTGATTAGCACATCCTCCCCCCTTTATTATTTTACTAGTATATATATATAAAAAGAATGGTAGATCATTTAGAGATTCCTGTTCTATGCTGTGAAGTAGAATAAGGTTATTGAGGCACCCAGATTCTGTCTCAATGTCAAATCGGAGAACTCATGATGAAACCTTGCATATTACTACACAATGTTTATGCATTAACAAAACTTTTGAAATAAAAAACTGAGGTGTAGTGACACACGAAAATAATAAGTATGGCATTTTAATATTTCTGCATACTATCTCGCAACCACCTCCTTCAAAAATTTGTAACATGATGGACACTAACAAGTTTAACACTCCAGACACCTAGAGCTTCACTACTGTAGGTACCACTAGTAGCGGGTCTAGCAGCAAGGGAGTGTATTCACGCTTGCAAGTATGCACAGGCTCTAGTGATTACACTGAGCTAGGCACCTCATCTTGCTAGATTCTGGAGCGAGCTCCACTACATAAGGAGCTTCTTTATGGCCCCCGAGGCATCCTCCGTCACCTTTGAGGACAAACTGCATTAACACAGGCAAACATCGCTGAAAGAATATTTGTAATTTAAAGAAAATGTTAAACAATGGTATATAAAAAACAGGGGTTGTATTTGCTTCTACCTCTAGATCATATCTGTTTAAAGGAGAAAAATTTGTTAAAAGAACCGAAAGGTTCACATAAGGTGATAAAACTTTTTTAGAAGTATTTTGAATCTATTACTGTTTAAGCACAGTTCTTTCTTTAACATAAGTTTATATTGCATCAAATTATAGAAAAATATGTCGAAAGGGAAGGTTTAAGAAGGAAAAGGGGACAGTTTGTCTAGAGGTGGAACATTAATGCTTTTAGCAAAAAATGAAAAATGATAAATGTATAAATGATATTTTCTGAATAAATAAGTAACACACATTTCTATATGTTTTTAGATAACTGCATACTGAAAATTTCTAGTAAAGAATGATGTTAAAGAAAAATGTTATTTATAGTAAGTGCGGCTCCTTTTACTCTTCTTTTTGGAATGTAATTCATTTAGAGGGAACAGAATATGAATGAGTTGTAATTTTATCTATTAACACAGTAACACAAAATCTGATGGCAGAGAAGGACTGCTTGGCCCACCTACTCTGCCCATTTCCCTACCCAACGGATAAGCTGCAGATCCTAGTTAACCAACAGCCTACTTCCTCCTACCCCCCACTAGAATTGCCTTATGTCTGTCCCATGTATTCTTGAATTCACCCACTGTTTTTAACTCTACAACCTCCTCAGGAAGGCTGTTCCATGCATCTACAACCCTCTCTGTAAAGAAATACTTCCTCACATTACCTCTGAGCCATCTCCCCCATCTTCATATTGTGGCCCCTTGTTCTTGCACATCTCTTTTTCTGAAAGATAAACTTGTAGTTCAATTTGTTACCCAGGAGAGGCACACTAAGCTGAAAGCTTGTTTACAGGTGTGACCTGGGAGCACAGGAAAATTAAGTGACGTGTTCAGGGTCACACATTATGCAAGTTGGGGGCTGTGGGATTCAAACAAAAGTCTCCAGATCTGCAGCTCAGAGCCTTAAACCACTGTGCTATACTGCCTTACAGACATTTAACCAGGCTCCTTGAAGAAGGAGTGTACCTGAAACGTAGGAATTAATGTTTCTGGATGTTACAATAAAAAAAGAATATTATACTTTAAAGGTGAGTGGGCCTGTTTGTCCAATCTCTTGTTAATAATATAGCCTTGACTGGATCTGGGACTCTCCCTGGTAAAAAAACATTTACTACTGTGTATCTGTTTCCAGAGGTTGGCTGCACTGGGACCTGGCTTTCATTTTATGTTATACCCTCTCTGCATGTAACACACATTTGGGGTTGAGACATAAACCATATTTTAATTTGTTTGTAAGTTGTTTTTAATTCTATTTATACACCTTCGAACTGAGGCATCTCTCAGAGGTGTCCACTTGATCCAGACCCTGCTACTCCCCATTGAGACTCTTCCTCCAATGGTCCCCCCCACTAGGACTTCCTAGCCCCCTGGATCACCCCCCGGAGGAGGGACCACCTCACATACCTTGGTGATGTCTTTCTGAGATTAGAGGGTCCGTCTTGTGGGTGGCACCTGGAGACCATCAGAGTAGCGGTCTGGCACTGGGGATGTGAGACCTGATCTCTGGGGCCCTCATCGCCTCCCCAGTCCTCCAGTGATTTTTTTTGAAGGTTTCTTCCCCCACAGGAGCATGGACATGCAATGATGTAATGGCACTATGTGCCAACGTCTGCCAACACTCCTCCCCACACTGTCAGCACCGCATCTCTACATTACCTCCGGGTCCCCTCAGCAGCAGCTAGAGAGTAGCGCAAGACCCCAATCCCTCTCCAGGGAAGGAAAAGCAGTCCTCTGGGTGCTCAAGCTCTTCCCTCCCCTGCCGACCTCTGGCAGCCCAAGTCCATTCCTGAACCCGGGTCACCAGCGTGGTGCAAGGTGTGGCATCCAATGCCTCAACTCTCAGCGCCACTGGGCCAGCCAATTTATTTGTAGGTTGGGGCCTTTTTCCCTTGAATTCCTAAAACTCAGGAAGAGAGTTCCATGCCTGAGATACCAGTAACAAAAGAAGTTCCTGGCTTTTGCAGTTGTCATCTGAGTGGACACCAGCTCCAAGACGCCGGCGCTTCTCAGAGAAATGTGTTTTTCCCCGAGTACGAACCTCTCTGGTAAGAAACCTGGGACTCTATCCTGCAGACATTTCATTGAGAAAAGAATCTTATTCAGTTTGTGTCTTTCAGTAAGGGATGTCCACCCTAATTTTTTGTATAAAATACAACTATGTGTATCACAAAGTCTATCTGAAACAAAATCTGCCAATCTATTAAACAGTAGATCCAACTTGTGCAACTTGTCTTTTGTGCAGAACTCAGTGGCAAGGTCAGTATAGTCAAAGATAGGGAATATTTGTGTTTGCTCTGATTGCAATCTTGCCTCAAAATCTACGCACCCCCTGTACAATTCTCCCTAGCACTTGCCTATTCTATTTATGAGCTTTGCAACATGTAAGTTCCCTGACCCTGCATATCTGCCCCAAATCTGAGGTATTTGTACCCCTCCACTTGCTCCATTTGGCCACCCTCTTTGAAACAAATGACTAATGAGTTTGTATCTAATTTATAAGTCAGATTTGGAACTCCAACCCCTAATGCCCACCTCTAGTGACGTCCCTGCCAGCAACCACCATCTAAATTAATAACTGGTGGCAATCATCCACCCCACCAATGGTCCCCCCAACCCACTCAATCTTTTTTTTTTTCTCCATAGCTGTTTATCTCCTCAGCGAACTAGACTAGCTCCCCATCTGGACTGGTTTTCCCACCCTGTCACCTGACTTCTCTGGGGCTTACCTTCTGGTCGGAGGGCCCAGTCATCAGTACAGTGCATGTGAGAGACTGGGCCATAACTGCACTGCTGTTGGAGGGTTATTCCTCTGATTTTCTCCCCATTAGGGCGTGTGTGTGTGTGTGTGTGTGTGTGTGTGTGCAATGCCCCATTGTCCATGCTTCATCCCACAGAGATACCTCTAGCATGTGAACATGGGATCCCCTTCCCCGGTCATCCCATGATGCTGCCACTTAAATTCCTCTAGGGGGCCGGCAAGCCATGGGATGGCCAATCAAGCAATCAATTAATCAATCAATCAATCAAAATATTTATTTAACCAGGCAAACACTGTTGAGCAATGCTCATTTTTGAGGAGGACCTGGATTATTCAAATACAAAAAAAAAAAAAAATACAAATACAATACAAATAAAACACAGGGAAAAAAAAGTATATAGACAACAGGTACAGTACACAGAAAGTGAACAGCAAGACATAGCCCACACCAAAATAAAAGTATAATGCAGATAAAAATACAACAATATATACAGTCAAGCCATAAGCTCAAAGCAAACGGTGTATCGGAATAAGGGTCAATAACACAGGTGGGCCTAAGAGATCCCCCGAGGGTACATTATCCAGTAGTTGATGGTAGCAGCCAAGTCAGCAAGTGCAGGTGGGGGAGGGAGAAGGATGGAGCTGGGGAGGAATACAGGATAGGGATCAAAGGCCTCTAATTGCTATGTTTGCGAAGTATAATTTATTGAGAAGAACAATACAGCAAGGGCAGGAAGTAGTGGAAGGGTGGGTTCAGTAACATATTCAGGGTTCAGGGGATGAAGTAGTGTGGTGGAGGTTACAATAATAATTTAGGGGGAAATGGGAAAGCAGAGTAGTAGATAGTGCCAGAAGAAACCAAGGAGGGTTAGGCCAGGTTCATTTCCAAAATCTGAGTCATTGGTGTAGTGGTAGGCAAGGTGCCCAGCATCTCAGCCCTCCATGACACTGGGCTGGCCCCACCTGATTGTTTAAAGAAAACCAGCAGTGGATACCCAACTTTGCCACCAATATCTCCTTTCTGCTTGCCTGTTGTTTATCTAGACTAGATGTGGGTGTCAATCCCCACCACCGACACCCCCTCTCTCCAACCTGATATTTAACTAGATTGATGGTGGGTACCTGACCTCACTGCTCATATCCCCCTCCTGTCCACCTGTTTAACTAAACCAGCGGCAGGTGCCTAATTTCATAGCCAGTATCCCACCTTCTGTCTGATATTTAATTAGACTATGGTGGGTGCCCAGATCTGCACCGATACCACCTCTTCTGCCTATTTGCTTTCATTGCCAGCGGTGGGGATCCCATCTGCACTGTTGACACCAGACCCCCACCTCCAAATTTCTCCAGCAGCTGAAAACCCATTCCATCACCAGCAACCACTGCCTGAATTATTAAATAACTGGAAGTGAACACCCAACCCACTGCTGGTATCCCCTCCACCCACCCACACAATCTTTTATAGAAAACCAGCAGTAGGTACCCAGTCTCGCCACTGATATCTGTGATAGGGCTGAATAAGACCCCATCCCATTTATTAACGAGAGAGAGTGTAAAAAACAAGGATCTATTTTGTTCTCTCCTGTTCTGCCACTTGTCTGTCTTTGCTTGTCCGACTGCACAATGATGCCTTGTTCCTTTGCACTCCGAAGATCTGGCCAGTCCAAAAAGTCTTGCACTCCTCCCGGCTATCTCCCTTCTTCACTTGCTGTTTCTATTTCATTCTTTCTCTCCCTTGCTTCTCTGTGGTTATAGAAATATAGGTGGATCTTTATGTGAAAGTCGGTTTCCTAGTTTTCAAATGTATTTAGTTATGTTGTATGAACTGTATTGTAGAGGGCTATTTGAGAATTAGAAAAGATAGCAAGCTGTAACACAGATATTTGACTTTGAGAAACCTTTAGTCCTCCACAAGCGTGTTGCAAAATTGTCAACAGGAGGCATCTCCAGACAAAATATGCTAGTCTTTTACACCTGTAGAGCCTGGATGAACTTGCTCAGGAAAGACACTGATAACCTCGTTACATTTTGTGAAAAACATGACGCAGTTAAAATCTATGAAGACAGCAATGATTGTTTTTCAATTTTAGATTTAGATTGGGGCTCTCAGAAGAAGGACTTTTGCTTGAACTGCCTGAATTGCAAAGCCATCCTGTGAAATTTTACTATCTTATGTTTTATCTTAATATTATTGATAATAATAAACCACTATTTGTGAATTTTATAACAGCTCCTGGTTTGACTATGCTTCCTGACTTTTGCTTTTATGACAGTATCCCCTTCTAGTCTCCCTGATGTTTAATTAGACTGAAGGTGGGTGTCCAACCTCGTCAACAGTATTCCTTCTCCACCCACCTGGGTAGGCACCCCACCCCATTGCCAGTATCCTCTCTCCTGCCCATCTGATGTTTAATTAACCGGTGGTGGGTGCCCAATCCCATTGCCAATGTCCCCACTGCCATCAAATATTTAACTAGATAAGTGGTGGGTGCCCAGCACTGCACCAATACCCCCCTCTACTGTTCACCAGATGTTTACCTAAACCAGTGGTAACTGCCCAACCAGGTCTCTGGTATCTCCTCATACCTTACAAAATGTAATCACCCATCCCCCTCTCACTGGCAAAGTCCCCCACCCCTCCCTATTCAGACCCACCCATGCTATATGTTGTAAAATTCCACAGTCTTGTAGCACCCATGCCACCCTCCTTCCTCGCAGCAGTGTCCACATTACCTTCCTTCATCACCAGTCCTCAGTATCACATGTTGTGATCCTTCAGTGCACCTTGAAATGCATTTCTACCTGCAGGTAAGAAAAAAAACTGATAAAACAACAATGTCCTACAAGCAAGATTTAGGTTTTTGTAAGGTATAAAGGGGTGCCCAAAAATAGATTTAGGGACAGTTTGGCAAAAATCCAACAAGGTCTTGGGGGGGGCTAACAAAAAGAAATAAACAACAAAGATAGTCCTGGGGGAAAAAAAAGACAACCCCCCCCCAAAAAAAAACAACTAAATACTGTGAAATACACACTGCTCATGTTTAAAGATTTTGGTTTTTTGAGGGGGATCTTTGTTTATCATTTTTTTTCCCTTTACACTCATAACTGTTTTATTTTAAAGTATTATTTTACCAGATTTGAGGATTGGAGTAAGTAGTACCCCTCCTTGTAAACACCTAACTGGCATGTTTCAGACCTGCGAAATAGATGTGCTGCTTGCCTGCAAGAAACAAAGCAGCAGGTCAGTGACCATACCTGGTGGGTGAGCTGTTTTGTGTAGGGCCCATGGCCCAGTGTGATTCAAGTAACAGGTCTGGCCACCCCCACACAGTGAGACTATTACTTTGTATGCAGCCCCCAGGGCAAGGCAAAAAAGCAAGGTACAGGTTTGGCACAGTGTGTCACTGTAGCTGTGTTGTGAGTGACCTGCTCTGCCACTTGAGAAGCGAACTACAGGTCTGGCGCAGTGTGTATCACTGTAGCTGCTTTGTGAAGTGACCCGCATTGCCACATGGTAAGCAAGTTACAGGTCTGGTGCAGTGTGCGTCACTATAGCTGCTTTGTGAAGTGACCCACATTGCCACATGATAAGCAAGCTACAGGTCTGGTGCAGTGTGTGTCACTATAGCTGCTTTGTGAAGTGACCCGCATTGCCACATGATAAGCAAGCTACAGGTCTGGTGCAGTGTGTGTCACTATAGCTGCTTTGTGAAGTGACCCGCATTGCCACATGATAAGCAAGCTACAGGTCTGGTGCAGTATGTGTCACTATAGCTGCTTTGTGAGTGGCACACACTGCTACTTGAGACGCAAACTATAGGTTTGATGTAGTGTGTGTCACTGTAGTTGCTTTGTGGGTGACCTGCATTTTCACTTGAGAAGCAAGATTCAGGTGATATATCTGGAATCCAATGGAGCACAGGATCTGAAGCAGCAAGGATTCACTGTGGGAAGATCTTGTTAAACAAATCTGATAGATTTCTTTGACTGGGTAACTAGGGAGGTGGATCAGGGATATGCAGTGGATGTGGCCAACCTGGATATCAGCAAGGCCTTTGACACCATCCCACATAAGAAGCTAGCAAACAAGCTAGGCAGCCTGGGAGTGGGTCCCAAGGTGGTAAACTGGGTCAAAAATTGGCTGAGCAATAGGACACAGATGGTGGTGGTGAATGGACTTCAATCCAAAGGGGGGGGTAACCAGCGAGGTCCCTCTGGAATCAGTGTTCGGACCAGTCCTCTTCCAAATCTTCATAAGCAACATTGCGGAGGCACTGGAAGGGAAGGTGTGTGCCTTTGCAGATGACTAAAAGATCTGCAACAAGGTTGACAGTCCAGGAGGAGTAGAGAAAATGAGAAGGGACCTAAGCAAGCTTGAGGAATGGATAAGGGTGTGGCAGCTAAGATTCAATGCAAAAAGGTGCAAGGTCATGCACATGAAAACATAGAAACATAGACTTTGACAGCAGATAAGGACCACTTGGCCCACCCAGTCTGCTCAATTTCCCTACCTACTGGATAAGCTGCAGATTTTTGTTAACCAACAGCCTACTTCCTGCCACCCCCCACTATAATTGCCTTATGTCTGTCCCATGCATGTTTGAATTCCTCCTCTGTTTTAGACCCCACAGCCTCTCCAGGAAGGCGGTTCCATACGTCTACCACTCTCTCCATGAAAAATAAATTCCTCACATTACCCCTGAACTATCCCCCCTCTATCTTTAAATTGTTCCCCCTTGTTCTTACACATCTCTTTTTCCGAAAGATGCTACCTTCCTGGACTTTGTTGATTCCCTCAAGGTACTTGAATGTTTCTATCATGTCCCCCCTGTCCCTCCTTTCATCAAGGGTATACATATTAAGCTCTCTCTGTTTCTCTCTTCATGTGGTTTCTGATACAGATCCTGCACCATTTTAGTTGCCCTCCTCTGGACTGCTTCCATCCTGTCTATGTCCTTGCGTAGGTGAGGTCTCCAAAACTGCACACAGTACTCCAGATGGGGTCTCACCAATGGTCTGTACAGAGGGATAACCACTTCCCTTTTTCTACTTGTGATGCCCCTTCCTATGCTTCCCAGTATCCCCCTGGCTCTCCTTACTGAATTCTCACATTGCTTACCCACCTTTAGATCATCTGATATGACTACCCCCAGATCCCTTTTCATTTTTGTTGTTGTTAGTACCTCCCCTGCTATTGTGTACTCTTCTCCTGGGTTTTTGTTTCCCAGGTGCATTAATTTGCACTTCTTTGTGATGAATCTAAGTTGCACTTGGGGCACAGAAATGCAGGGGAGAAGTAAAAGATGGGGGGAGGTACTGATGGCCATTAAACAGGACAGGGACCTGGGAGTAATCATATCTGATGATTTAAAGGTTACTAAACAATGTGAGAAGACTGTGAGGAGAGTCTGTGGAATGCTGGGGTGCATAGGGAGAGGTATCTCCAGCAGAAGGAAGGAGGTGGTGATGTAAGCAATAATACCCAAGAGGGTGGGCAGTATTGGGCTATACTGGACTGCCCAGGGGCATAATGAAGCCCGACGTTGCAGGCGGAGGGCCCTATAGCCCCTGGAAGGTCCGGGAAAGCCCAATACCACCCACCCTAGAGGGTATTATTGTGCTTAGAAAATGGGCCACTGTAATATATTTGTTTGAAAAAGAAAATGATGTTTAAATGTTAAAACTCTAAGGCATTTCATCGATTTTGTAATAAAATAGTTCTGCTGCCTGTATTTGAAAGCTTTTTTTAACACCCTCCCAACCCCCCACCCCCACACACACAGAGCATAAAATTGTACTTAAAATGCTTTTCTTTACTGCTTTTTTTTATTTGTTTAATTAAAATTGCAGTCTGGTCCCTCCAGCAGCAGTCCATTCATCATAACAGACCCAGCATTGACACATCGTCGGTAGGGATGAGTGTGGGTGCAGAGTAATGTGAGGGACAGCAGAATATGACAGCAATCGGTATCTGCATTCAGCACTCTGGACAATCACTGAATTAATGTACTATAATCAACCTTTTGGTTTAGGTGTTTTTTTTTTTTTTATGTGTTTAATATGCCATGAGCCAGGTATGATGAGCGGGGGAAGTGAAACAGGGAGCTGAGAGCACTAGATGGCTATTTAATTTCTAAGGTAAGCACACAACCCACCCGACTGCTGCAGATAGCCTGTTTTAAATTTAAATAATCAGAACAACAACAAATAATCTTACATTGTGTGTGGTGCTGTTTAGAGTGCTTTGGATGAGGAGAGAGCAAGTGATAAGGAAGATGTCCCTCTGTGTAGCGTTCAAGTGAGCAGGTCATTGCATGTCTGTGATAGCTTCAGGAGTTTAAAAAAAATGTATAGTTTTCTTATGCACTAAGAGAGGAAAATGTAACAAAAAACCACCTAGTGTGTGCCACTTCCCTACAGAGGCTGCAGTATGTGTGTGAAGTGTGGTGGTGGGGGGTGTTCAGTCACGCGGTAAAAAAAATCATCCAACCAGACAGTAGCAGGCTCATGGTTGGGGGACTCAGGATAAACTGCTCCATCAGTGCAGTCGCGGTGCTATTCTGCAGCAAGGTGAGCACCATGGCTGTTTTCACTGAAAATACAGTTTACATTTCTTTTTTTCATTAGCTTGTACAGAACAAAACATATGGATACCTGCCACACTGTGTCATTATGGTGATAGTTAGTTTGAGTCGGGGATGGCGGTCTCGAAAAGTGGGAAATCAAACATGGTGGTATTTGCTTTTTCAAAATTCTATTGGATCATTACTATTGGAATGAAATGAGGTAACAGAGATATAGACTCATTTTCTGGTCTCTGTTGCCTCATACCCGACCAGCTGGTTGGTTGTTTTAGCCAATCAGCAGTCAGATTTCTCCCTAACCATTTTCTAAGCCACTGTATAGAACATTAGTAAGACCTCATCTACAGTACTGTGTCCAGTTCTGGAGGTCACATCTCTGGAAGGACAGGCAGAGTAGAAGCAACTCAAAGCAGGGTGACAAAAATGGTGCAGGGGCTGCACCAAATGTCATATGAAGGGGAGACCGGAGGATCTCAATATGTATTGCCTGGAGACGAGGAGAGAGAAGGGGTATGATAGAGGCTTTCAAATACTTCAGGGGTGTACATAAGGTACAAGAGGGTAGCATACAATCTCCTTTGCCATGAACAACATGGTTTCAGAACGGGACACAGCACTACTACAGCCCTTCTCGAATTTACATCATACATTCATGAAGCAGTTGAACAGGGGTCAATAGCAGGGGCAATCTATGTTGATTTGACCAAAGCATTTGACATTATAAATCATGAGCTACTTCTCCACTCTCTTGCCTCCCTCTACTTTGCCCGTGAAGCTATTTCCTGGCTCAAAAGCTATCTCAAAGACAGGACACAGCGAGTCAAAATTAGCAACACAATCTCCTCCAAGCAACCGGTTCTAGCGGGTGTCCCTCAAGGGTCAATACTTGTCCCACTACTTTTCACTCTTTCTAAACTATCTCCCCCAGGCCTGCAGTGGAAAGCTATTGCTATATGCAGATGATGCTGTACTATATTGGAAACACACCAACCCAGTCTCTCTCCAAAAAACACTTCAAGGCTGTTTTAGAGAACTAGAATACTGGTTCACCGACCACCGACTAATACTAAACTACAACAAGACAAATTCTATGATATTTGCTCACTGCCAAAACCCCCTCAGAAATTCTCAGCTATCAATCTCAAGCCTGCAGAGCATCCGCATTGAACAGGCCCCACATTTCAAATATCTAGGTATCACACTGGACACATCCCTCACCTACCACATCCATATTAAATACCTTTTCTCCTCAGTTAACACCCGACTAGCGATTCGTTACAGACATAAACACTGCCTTACGCCCCAGGCCCTATGGCTGGCCGTTACCTGCTCAGTCCTTTCATTGGTTAAATACGGTATAATTATTTATGGCGCTGCTGACCAAACAGCCCTCAACTGCATCAATCTAGCCCTCAACAAAGCCTGCTGTCTGGTCACAAGCAGCAAAAGGCTAACCCATACATGTGTGCTCTATAAACTAGCTGACTAGCTGACCTTTGAAGGGAGGCTAAAATACCACACCTGCCTCCAAGCCAAAAAGATACTTATGAAGCTCACACCTAATGGTCTACACCCCCTCATCCAATCAGCCCCCTATAGGGGTACCCCCAGATGCCAGGCAGGCACCTCCCACATAGTCCCCCACTACAGGACATCCCTAGGGCAAAGGTCCTTCCGTTATCATGCTCCCCTCTGGCTTAACAACCTACTACCCTCCATCTCACTTGTCCATAGTCTTGGCCAAATCAAATCTGGAATCAAGAGTCTTCTTGGCTCGGAAACCTGTGGCTGTTTCCAACAGCCCTAGCTAGGCTGAAGTTGTTAAAGAAAAAACAAAAAAAAAACTTAACTGCACAATGAGGCCTACAACCAAGGGGGATTTTACCGCAATGTAGGACTTGGTAAAGTATGCCTGTATCGGTAACCTGTGCCACCACACCTTGATGACCCAGGGTCCTCTAACAACCCTTGAGATGATAACCAAGCAATATAGATACCACGTACTGTGATAGTATGCACATCTTGTCAAACTAATGTTCTGTTTTGTAAACTATATACAATCTGTCTTGATGTATTGTTCTGTTGTGACTGACTTGGAGCCTTTGCAAAAGAGTCTTCGACTGAAAGGATTGTAATTCCGAAATTTCAATAAATAAATAAAATAAATAAAAAATCTTTCAAAGAAAATGATGTTCAACAACAACAGGCCATGACGTGAACATAAAGGGAGGGGGTAGACTTAGGGGTAACGTGATGAAGTATTTTTTCATGAAAAGTGTGGTGGATCTGAGGAACAGCCTCCTGTCAGAGGTTGTAGGGGCAAAAATAGTAGGGGAATTCAAAAACACATGGGGCAGATATAAAGGAACTCTAGCGATAGGAAAGACAGAGTAAGTCACAAATTAATTAGGATCTGTGGTATATGAAACAATAGTGAAAATGAGCAGAATAAGTGGGCCAAGCAGTCCTTATCTGCCGTCATATGCTATGTTTCTGTGTAGGTCTGACAGTGTGTGTCACTGTAGCTGCTTTGTGAATGACAAGCACAAAGAAGCTACAGTGACAAACACTGTGCCAGACTTGTAGTGTGCTTCTCCTGTGGCAGTGCAGGCCACTCTCAAAGCAGCTACAGTGACACACACTGCACCAGACCTATAGCTTGCTTCTCATGTGGCAGTGTGGGTCACTCACAAACCAGCTACAGTGACACACACTGTGCCACACCTGTAGCTTGCTTTTCATGTGGCTATGCGGGCCACTCACAAAGCAACTACAGTGACACACTGCACCAGACCTGTAGTTTCCTTCTTTTTTTCATATATTTTTATTGAATTTTCTAGTAATTGTATCAGCCTTTTTAATATTGCACATCACAGTGATAATATGTCAGCATGAATTTCTTTTCACACATGAGAAGCAAGCTACAGGACTGACGCAGTGTGTCACTGTAGTTGCTTTATGAGTGACCCGCACTGCCACTTGTGAAGCAAGATTCAGGTCTGGTGCAGTGTGCGTCACGGTACCTGCTTTGTGAGTGACACACACTGCCACTGGAGAAGCAAGCTACAGGTGGTGTGTAAGGACTTGTCTCCCCCCAAAAAGTCTCTCCTAGAGCAGTAGGATGAAAAAGGAAAAAAACTGAGGTATGCTTAATAAAGTTGTTGAAGCCCTGAATGTGGAAAGGAAAGCATGACTGAACACGGCAAGTCTAATATCTTTTTTACCAGCTTCTCAGACAAACTCACGCAGCATTCTTAAATGAAGGTACAGGTGTGCTGAGTTTCAAGCAGATGTCACCCAAGAACACAAGCTGAATTGGGAACACCAGTTTAGGGGGAAGACTCCTTTTGAGCTACTGTGATTTTTTGGCTTACCTGGTGTCCTCTCAGTGATTTTTCCCCTATGTTGTCACCAAAAAAAAAAAAAAACTTGAGAAGAAGGCTCTTTCCTTCACATTTCTTCTTTGGGTTATACTCAAGGAGTGACCACAGCCACTGACCTGCAGTAAGATGAAAGATATCCAGGGTTTCACTTGAGAAGTGACCACTACTGATTTGATTTAAATCCCTCTGTTAAGCGGCAGATTTTCAACTGCAGCAATAAAATTAAGACTCAGGCAGATTTTGAACTACACGACAAGATTCCTCTAACAAAGGAGCCAGAGAGAAAAAATAAGCAAGGAAAAGAACGCAATGCTGGGGCTTTGGTCCGATACTGACATTCACAAAACTACATAAGGTAAAAAAAAAAAAAAAAACACAAAAAACTAAGACGCTACAAAATATCTTGTAGATTTTTATATACACTTAGCTCCACTCGATTTGGTTGTGTAAAAATTCCCTTTGTTATAGACTCCAGTGAGGCTATACATAACTACCATGGGTAAAGTCATTGTTCTCTTCAAAAAAACAAATTCTGGTCAGATCCACCACGGCTGCATAATGAAGTTAGTGAAGTTGTGTGGAATTGTTAAAAAGGTATGGAGAAAAAACACAATGATTTGTAAGTAGTAAGATTTGTTTTAGTTTCTGTTCTAAGGAATGCATACACATTATTAGGAAAATATATGGAGGTGTACATTTTAATGAAAGGAATAGGAAGCCTACAAAAGAACCCCAGAGCAAATGCCACTGATGTATGTGTTATCCCCGGATGATAGTGGCCAGACAGCCACATTTTAAAGAAAACACAATTGCACATACCCCAATAATGCAAAGCATCAAGGGAAATGTATGCAAATCCCCATGATGGTACAGAAGTTGGCAGAGAACATGAAAAAGTAATGGCTGGCATATGTTCAGCCTTGGGATTATTTACACAGTTGTTTTTTTTTTTTAAAGAAACAGGGTTTTTGTTCATGAGGTGATGTAAGTTATATTTAAGCAATGTGTTGATGTCACAAAGTCAGGTGCAATGAAGATGGACTGTTAGAGAAAATGTGATGTTAACTTTCATAGGGGGTTGCCTTTGATAAAGGCAAGGTAGTTATGCTTGTGATAATGAGACTATTAGGAAAGTATGAGGTCTATGCAGCAGTGGAGTACAAACATGCACAGTTTCATAAGTATGTGCTCAGACTGCAGGCAAATGTGATATGTAGGTTTGTTTTAGAAAAAGGTAAAAATAGCAATACATGCAATTGATAGAAAGAAAGATAATTACATAGACATATAGATACAACGAGAGAAACACAGATAGACAGGCAGAATAGGAATGGCAGTGAAGTATTGAAGTGACGCCAACCCCACCCCAACCCCCGCAGACATGGACAGGCATTGGGGTGTGCCTTTGGGTCATTGCCCATAATGCTCACATCATTTCACCTCACCCTACCCTGCAGACACAGACAAGAGCTGAGGTGTGCCTTGGGGTTTTCAGACTTTAGACTCGCCCCATTCCATAAGGAAATACACTGAAATGGGCACAGTATAAGAAAATGGAGTGAATTTTGGGGCTGAAGAGTCAAAGGCACACCTCGACACCTGCCACTGGCTGCAGGGTGAGGATTGGGGTGGAATGGCATGAGCATTACTGTTGACAATCCCAAGTCACACCTATCATGCCTGTCAGTCCCTACAGGGTAGGGTGTTATGCAGAAACCCTAATGCCCTGGGCGTTTCTTCATATTTTCACTCCAAGTTTTCAGCATGGACTTTTTGTGACCCCACTGCATGAACAATGACACTATCAGTTAATTAGCCAAAAGGTGATTTTGCACAGTGACTCTGCCGTTTGGCACCACAGGTGCAAAAACTTATTTTAAACAGGATGTAAAAAATGACAGCTGTACATTTCTTGCTTCAGTAACTGCTCAGCAACATCTGTTGCATGACCTACTTAGACATTTTACATCTGCTATGCCTGTGGTTTTCAACCAGGAGTCAGCAGCCCAAAAGGGGTCCACGAACACATGCCAGGGGGTCCACGGTCAGTCAGTAAGTCAAACGCAAATCGTGGTATTTTTTACATTTTACATTTGCCGTAAAAATTCAACCATGAGCAAGCTGGTAATTAAGCGCTAATAAAATCTCAATCCTTGAATCACTTGTTGACTGTCTCTCTCTTTCATCTCTGTGCCTCCCACAATCATCTCCCTATTTGTAGCTCATTCTAACTTTATAATTGTAACACACAACCATTTGACCCTGACAGAGCCCTCGACCTCTTCATTCTGTCCTTTAACACCATATGCGACAAATTTGCCCCATCACAAAAAGGGTGGTCAAAGGCAATCTGGCACCATGGATCACTGACCATCTCCTGGACCTCATGCGGATCAGAGATTCCTTATTGCATCTCTACAATGAGACTGGCGTGCCAGCCGACAGACAGAGCTACAGAGAAGCATGGAACAAATGTACTTGGTCCTTGCGCAAAGCTAAAGCGGAGTACTACAAGACCTCTCTAACCACTACCTGGGGCTCAGGGCGAAAGTTCTGGGCCAATATTAAGGACCTCTGTGGCAATGATCCCAATACTACCCCTAATCAGATCATGGTTGATGGGTGCCTAACCTCCGACCCAACCCGTATGGCCACAGCCTTCAATGACGCCTTCTCTAACCTCAGCAAGGTTCTCCCTTCCAACTTCTTTGACCCACCCCCAGCCACCTCCCCCTCTTCCTAGTAGCCCCTCCCTTTTGTCTGCACAGCATTGCACCTTAGTGCGCTGAGCCATATCTCAGAACTGCTCTAAGTCACTCCTGCTATAGTAGTGACTCCTTAGACCTGAAACTCCTCCGCCTCTCTCTCCCTGAGGTGCTCAACCCCCTCACCCATATACTAAACTGCTCCTTATGCCTGGGAAAATTCCCCTCCCATTGGAAATCTGCTTACATTATGCCGATATTTAAAAGTGGGGACTGTGTCCTTATTAACAACTACTGTCCTATCTCCATTCTCCCTCCCCCATCCAAGGCCCTAGAGAAGATCGTCTCTGATCAGCTCACTGACCACCTCAACAAATACAACCTGCTCAGCAAGCAGCAACATGGCTTCCAGAAGGGACATAGTACTACTACTGCCCTCCTGGAACTCACCACACACATCCACTCTGCATTAGATAGAGGTCAAATCACTGGGGCTGTCTTCATTGATCTCACAAAGGCGTTTGACACTGTTAACCACCCGCTCCTGCAATCCACACTGACCAACATTGGATTCTCTCAGGATGCCCTTGGCTGGTTCTCAGATTGCCTGTCTAACCATTCCCAGCAGGTCAAAATTGGTAACGCCCTATCTAATAGGCTACCTGTCCTCTCTGGTGTCCAGCAGGGGTCCATCCTCAGACCACTACTGTTTAGCCTCTTCCTTAACTCCCTCCCCAGGTCTTGCCCAGGGAACCTGCTTCTGTATGCGAATGAATTTGTCCTATATACCTCCAACTCTGACCCTTTGCAACTCCACCTCTCCCTTCAGTCCTCCTTTAGTGGTACAGAAAAATGGTTTGCCTCACAACACCTTATCCTGAACTATAGCAAGACCAAAGTTATGTTCTTTTCCCACCCGCTTAACGCTAGAAAGGAACTTTGCCCTCAAGTACGAACTGCCAACCTGACCCCTCTGGAGCAAGTGGACTCCTTCAGATACCTGGGCATTACCCTAGGCCCTGCACTTACTTTCCACCAACATATCCACCAACATATCCACCTCTTATCTACTGCCCTCAATGTGCGGCTCGGGCAACTGTATTGCTTCAAACATTGTTTTACCCCAAACGCAATTAGGCTTGCTGTCTCCTTCTCTGTCCTCTCCCTGCTAGACTATGGCTTACTAGTCTATGGGGTGGTGAACACCTTGGCCCTCCATAGACTTTGTATCTCCCTAAATAAAGCCTGTCACCTCACCCTGGGTTGTGACCGCCTAACTCACACATGCTCTCTATACAATGATACCAACTGGCTTAACCTTGACAACAGGATTAGGTTTCACACCTGCCTCATGGCAAAAAAAAAATTGCCCTAGACCACAGCTCCTAGGACTCACACCACTAATCCACCTGGCCCTGACACTTAAGCAAACTCGTAGCTCTGGAAAGCAACTCCTCTCTGTCCCTCACTGCCGTACCTCCCAATTCCAGAGGTCCTTTAGCTACAGAGCTCCTTCCTGGATGAACAGCCTACCCACCCCACTTGCCAATGAGATCAGACTTGGACCCTTTAAAACCTCTCTTAGAGACCTCCTACAGTCCTCAAACCACTGCGACTGCCACTGAAACACCTCACACTACCGGCCCGACTAAGGCCATTGGCCGGCTTCTTCTACCCTACCTGCCACAATTGGAGTTCCTCTAGCCTAACTCTACATCTGGGTGCTATATGTATTGTGTGTTTGCACTAATTTTCCCTAGTTTTTCACTGTTAGCCGCACAATTGCTCCTGTAACAACCTGACTGTGTACTGATGTACTGCTATGTAGCTGTATGTCTCTGTATGTAAATTCTGTGACGTGGAACCTTTGTAATGGAGTCTCTGACTCAAAGGTATTTTCTGAACCTCCCAATAAATAAATAGATCGATTTGCTCTTTTATTATTCAGTCCCACGACTCACAACACTGGAAGGGAATGACGACAAGCTGCTTACAATTTTCACAGCTCGTTCTTACTCGTTCAGCTATAATTGACTCACCACTACATGCTAGTATATTTCTGCTTATCTGAATCCAATTAGCCAACAGCTCACTTTCTGTTCCTTTCAGCCCAGTTATTGACCCAATGAATGCTTCCTGAATACTCATAGCTTTATGTTCTTAGTGCATTTGTTTTCTGTCACTGCTCTTGCTCCTCTCACCTCTCTCGGCTCTAGCCTCTCACTATCGCTTCATGTTCAGTATATCCAGTCTCTCCCTCATGAATCACGGAATCACGGACTCACGGATATCTGTCCTGGTATGTACACTATATGTCCTATTTATTCCGTGGTCTGTGTTACAGCAATGATTTCAGGGGTGATTGCTGATAAGGACAGTGCTATTTATTTAGTGAGATGTGTTTTATGACTGGTTTCAGGGGTGATTGCTGAGAAGGACAGTACTATTTATTTCATGAGCTGTGTTTTATGACAGATTTCTGTGGGGCTTAAATAGAGACTTACAGAGCAGTGTAAGAATATACTTTAATAAAGCAGATATTTAGCTGCACAGGACAGATATACAAGCATAAAGCTTATAGCAGATAATTTGCTCTTAATGACAGGACTGCTAAGGACAGTGTAAGAATGTAGTTCTTCTGTGTTACAGATAAGTCATTGCCAAATTGAAAAGTTTGCACTTTATACCTAACTATTCTATTATTTTTTGTATAATAGCAAAGATGTTATTAAAAACTACATTGCTTTATAACATTTGCTTGCTGCTGTTTTTTATGTTGTAGTATAACAAATGCGTGTTTTTGGTAGGGGTTTCTGACTAGGCCGAAAGGTGGCCAGGGGGTCCCCAGACCAAAAAGGTTGACAGCTACTGTGCTATGCAATGTACTGCTGCTATGGCTGTGTGGCTGAGAGGGACCTGGGGTTGGTGGTGGATGTCAAGATGAACAACTCGGAGACTTGTAGGAGAGCAGTGGCCAAGGCCAACAGGATGCTGGGATGCGTCGTTAGGGGAATCACTCCAGGAGGGAAGTGATACTCCCTCTGTATAACTGCTTGGTGAGGCCGCACCTCGAGTACTGCATGCAGTTTTGGAGGCCACACTTAAAGAGGGACATTGAACTCCTGGAGAGGGTCCAGAGGAGGGCAACCAAAATGATCTGGAGCTTGGGGGAAAGGACCTATGGGGAGAGGCTCGAAGAGCTAAATATGTACACATTGGAAGAGAGAAGGGACGGAGGTGGGACATGATAGAGGTGTTCAAGTGCATGAAGGGGGGTAAATAGGGGAGGCGCAGTCACGGTGCTCCGAAGGAAGGAAGGGGGCAACTAGAAGGCATGGGTGGAAGCTGGAAGGGGGAGACAGGGGAGAAAGGAGGAGGTGCTACTTCACTGAGAGGGTGATAAAACCATGGAATGTGCTGCCTGGGGGGCTGGTGGAGGCAGAGACAATAGAGGGGTTCAAGAAGGGGTGGGACAGGTACAGGGGAAGGGTTGTGGAAGCAAAGTCCAATGAAGCAGGAATACCCTGGACTGGGAAGGGAGAAGCCCGAGATGATGGGGCAGCAGGTCAGCTCCCAGGGTGGGGACTGACCAAACGAGCAGACACAAAAGACCACTAGGCCTATTCTGCTGGCATTTTAGTATGTTAGTATGCTTACTATACCAACATCATGAACCATAAAACAGATGACTGCCATAACTAGGGAGGCAGTATAGCACAGTGGTATAAGGCTCTGAGCTGCAAATCTGGAGATCTGGGTTTGAATCCCACAGCCCCCACTTGCATACTGGGTGACCCTAAGTAAGTCACTTAACTTCCATGTGCTCCCAGGTTTCCCCTGTAAACAAGCTCTCAGCTTAGTGTGCCACTCAAGGTTAAACAACTGAAAGGAAAAAAAACACAATATATTATTTTTCTTGCTTTATTTTGCTACTACAAGCTTTGACTAATACATCCATCCTTATTTATAGCTTATGTGTCTGTGACCTAGGCAGAACTTCACTTAAAATCTCACACATAAATAAATAAATCATCAGAATAGCATTTCTTTTAGTAATATCTCCTTCCTTTTCAGGTGCCTATGACACTATGTATATATATTTATATCTTTTAACTTCAAAGCACTAAATCTATTCAAATGCAGAAAAAAAAAAAAACACAAGACGTTATTCTCTTCACACATTACTGTTAAACAATAGATCCCAGAATGGCCAAGAAACAATTTAGACTTCACTCTTGCATGCCACTGTCACGCCCACTTTTTATGAAAATAACAATCAATTACAGAAACCCTTTCATTTCTATGCTATGCACGCTTGCATCAGAGAAACATAAATCTTACAGAACTGCTAAAAAACACTTTTATCAAGACTGGATTTCTGTATTAACATCTGTTGTTTACAGTACCTATGTAAATAATAGTTTACTGGCTACAAACGATGCTACAGACATGACATTAACAAAATTTCTGTTTTACATGGAAAACATCCATATAATGAACTTGTCATAGAGGGTTTGTGACCTTCAGTCTGCGTGTATCTGACAAAGGAAAAGCCACCCGCTTAATCCTTATTTTAATTTTTTATTTTTATGCCCAACTTACCCATACTGTTAGAGACAAATATTGACATGCCTAGAGTTAAAAAATAAAATCATGATGTCTATGTGTGTGTGGGGGGGGGGGGGTATGCCGAGATGCAGTTTCAGGTGCTCTTTACTTACTTCTCCAGGCAGCTCTGATAGTCCATTGTTCCAACATGACAGATCTACCTCATGCCCCTCCCACATGAGTCCGTTGTTCCAACATGACAGATCCACCTCATGCCCCTCCCACATGAACCAAAAAACAGGTGGGGTGGATCTTTAGGAGCTTCTCGGGTGGAGGTGGGGGTGGATCTTACTCCCCAAAAAAACTAATGCTGCCTCGCACTACTCAGATTCCAGTTCTTGTACCTCCCATTTAAGAAAGAAAATAGTGCCCTGCAATCATTGACTAATATGAAACCGTATTTATTTGAGGGCGGAAGACATTTCTTGGAGGAGGGTAAGGCGGAGGAGACTATTTACACCTTCAGTCAGTTCCACGGACAGAAAACATGACATCACTCCTTTTGTACATGTAAAACATCTGCAGGCTCAGCCCACTGCAGCCATAAAAAATGTACCCAAAAAGAGAAAGAAGAGAAACATTTCAGCAGCAGAAGCTGCAAAATGAAAACAAGACAAAACAAATAAAGAAATTTCTATGGGCAAAATAAAGCAGCAAAACCTAACACACACATTC
The DNA here is from genome assembly GCA_016271365.2 of Neoceratodus forsteri. Taxonomy (NCBI): domain Eukaryota; kingdom Metazoa; phylum Chordata; order Ceratodontiformes; family Ceratodontidae; genus Neoceratodus; species Neoceratodus forsteri. The sequence continues at coordinate 1,193,863,673 of CM057453.1, forward strand.
TGAACAAATTCACCAGCAGAGGCAGTGCAGAAGGCTACTCTAGCTGCTTTGTGAGTGAGCCGCACTCCTGCTGTACATAACAAGCAAATTTCTGCTCTGGCTCAGTGTGTGTTACTGTAGTTGCTTTGTGAGAGGCCCACACTGCCACATAAGAAACTAACTATAGGTCTGGTGTAGTGTGTGTCATTCTACTGTAGCTGCTTTGCAAATGACCTGCACTGCTACATGAGAAGCAAGCTACAGGTCTGGCACAGTATGTGTCACTATAGCTGCTTTGAAAGTGACCCGCACTGCCACATGAGAAGCAAACCACAGGTCTGGCACAGTATGTGTGTCACTGTGTCTTCTTTTTCAGTGGTGCACACTGCCACTTGAAAAACAGCTGCAGGTCCAGCATGGTGTTTAGTACTGTAGCTACTTTGTGAATGACCCGCACTGCCAAATGATAAGCAAACTGCAGGTCTGGTGCAAATGTGTGTCACTAAAGCTGCTTTGTGAGTGACCCACACTGCCAGATGACATGCAAGCTACAGGTCTGGTGCAGTGTGTGTCACTGTAGCTGCTTTGTACATGGCACAAACTGCCAGTTAAGAAGCAAACTGCAGGCCTAGTGCAGTGTGTGTGTCAGTGTATCTGCTTTGTGAGTCATCTACACTGCCTCATGAGAAGCAAAGTGCAGGTCTGGTGCAGTGTGCGTCACTGTAGCCTCTTTATGAGTGACCCACACTGCCACATGAGAAGCAAGCTACAGGTCTGGCACAGTGTGTGTCACTGTAGCTGTTCTGCAAGTGTCCCAGACCGTCACATGAGAAGCAAGCTACATGTCTGGTGCAATGTGTGTCACTGTAGCTGCTTTGTGGGTGAACTGCAATGCCACATGAGAAGCAAGCTGCAGGTGGTGCAATGTGTGTCAGTGTATCTGTTTTTTGAGTGACCAGCACTGCCACATGAGGAGCAAAATGCAGGACTGCACAGTGTGTGTCACTCTAGCTGCTTTGTTAGTGACCTGCACTGCCACATGAGATGCATGCTACATGTGTGGTGCAGTGGGCGTCACTGTAGCTGCTTTATCAGTGGCATGCACTGCCAGCTGAGATGCAAACTGCAGGTCTAATGTAGTGTGTGTCAGTGTATCTGCTTTATGAGTGACCCACACAGCCACATGAGGAGCAAACTGCAGGTCTCGCACCGCGGGTGTCACTGTAGCTTATTTATGAGTGACAGCAAAGCCACATGAGAAGCAAGTTATAGATCTGGTGCAGTGTGTGTCACTGTAGCCGCTCTGCAAGTGACCCACACTGCCACATGAGAAACAAGCTACAGGCCTGGCAGAGTGTGTGTCATTGTAGCTGCTTTGCAAGTGACCCACACTGCCACATGAGGAGCAAGCTACAAGTCTGGTGCAGTGTGTCACTTTAGCTGCTTTATGAGTGACCCACACTGAAACATGAGAAGCAAGCTACAGGTCTATTGCAGTGTGTCACCTTAGCTGCTTTATGAATGACCTGCACTGCCACATAAGAAGTAAGCTACAAGTCTGGTGCAGTGTGTGTCACTGTAGCTGCTTTATGAGTGCCTTGCACATGACAAGCAATATACGAGTGTGGTGTAGTGTGTGTCAATGTAACTGCTTTGTGAGTGACCCGCACTGCCACATGAAGAGCAATGTGCAGGTCTGGCATATTGTGTGTCACTGAAGCATCTTTATGAGTGACAAGCACTGCCACATGAGAAGCAAGCAACAGGTCTGGTGCACTGTGTGTCACTGTAGCTGCTCTGCAAGTGGTCCACACTGTTACATAAGAAGCAAACTACAGGTCTGGCACCATGTGTGTTACTGTAGCTGCTTTGTGAGTGACCTGCATTGCCACATGAATAGCAAGCTACAGGTCTTGCGTAGTGTGTAACCTAAGCTGATTTATGAGTGACCCACACTGGCACATGAGAAGCAGTATATGAGTGTGGTGCAGTGTGTGTCAGTGTATCTGCTTTGTGAGTGACCCGCACTGCCACATGAGGAGCAATGTGCGGGTCTGGTGCAGTGTGTGTCACTGTAGATACTTTATGAATGACCTGCACTGCGACATGAGATACAAGCTACAGCTGTGGTGCAATGTGTGTCACAGTAGCTGCTTTGTGAGTGGCATGCACTGGCAGTTGAGAAGCAAACTACAGGTCTGGTGTAGGGTGTGTCAGTGTATCTGCTTTGTGAGTCACCCACACTGCCACATGAGGAGCAAAGTGCAGGTCTGGCACAGTATGTGTCACTGTAGCTTATTTATGTGTGACCGCAAAGCCACGTGAGAAGCAAGCTACAGGTCTGGTGCCATGTGTCACCTTAGCACCTTTATGAATGACCTGCCCTGCCATATGATAAGCAACCTACAGGCCTGGCACAGTGTGTGTCACTATCTGCTTTGTGAGTGTCTACCACTGCCACATGAGAAGCAAGCTACAGGTCTGGCATAGTGTGTGTCACTGTAGATGCTTTGTGAGTGACCCTTTCTGCCACATAAGTAGCAAAGTGACGGTCTGGCATATTGTGTGTGACTGAAGCATCTTTATGACTGACTAGCACTGCCACATGAGAAGCAAGCTACAGGTCTGGTGCACTGTGTGTCACTGTAGCTGCTCTGCAAGTGGTCCACACTGTTACATGAGAAGCAAACTACAGGTCTGGCACCATGTGTGTTACTGTAGCTGCTTTGTGAGTGACCCACATTGCCATATGAGTAGCAAGCTACAGGTCTTGCGCAGTGTATCATTTTAGCTGCTTTATGAGTGACCCACATTGGCACATTAGAAGCAGTATATGAGTGTGGTGCAGTGTGTGTCAGTGTATCTGCTTTGTGAGTGACCCGCACTGCCACATGAGGAGCAATGTGCAAGTCTGGTGCAGTGTGTGTCACTGTAGATACTTTGTGAGTGACCTGCACTGCCACATGAGAAGCAAGCTACAGGTCTGGTGCAGTGTGTCACCTTAGCTGCTTTATGAATGACCTGTACTGCCACATGAGATGCAAGCTACCGCTGTGGTGCATTGTGTGTCACTTTAGCTGCTTTGTGAGTGGCATGCACTATCAGTTGAGAAGCAAACTACAGGTCTGGTGTAGGGTGTGTCAGTGTATCTGCTTTGTGAGTCACCCACACTGCCACATGAGGAGCAAAGTGCAGGTCTGGCACAATGTGTGTCACTGTAGCTTATTTATGAGTGACCGCAAAGCCACATGAGAAGCAAGCTACAGGTTTGGCACAGTGTGTGTCATTGTAGCTGCTCTGTAAGTGGCCCACACTACCACATGAGAAGCAAGCTACAGATCTGGTGCCATGTGTCACCTTAACGCCTTTATGAATGACCTGCCCTGCCACATGATAAGCAACCTACAGGCCTGGCACAATGTGTGTCACTCCATCTGCTTTGTGAGTGTCCACCACTGCCACATGAGAAGCAAGCTACAGTTTTGGCACAGTGTGCGTCACTGTAGCTGCTTTGTGAGTGACCAGCACTGCACATGTTATACAAGCTACAGGTGCAGTGTGTGTCACTGTAGCTGCCTTGTGAGAGGCTCAGGCTACCACTTGAGAAGCAAGTTCCAAGACTGGCATGGTGTGTGCCACTGTTGCTGCTTTGTGAGTGAGCCACACTGCTATTGTACAAGAGGAGCTCAGCTCTGGCACAGTGTGTGTGTGATAGAAGGAGCACCCCGCCCCCCGAAAAAATGTGCCACCACTTCAAGGTTTCAACGTGGACATTGCCTGTTTCCTGTTTTGCTACTTATTAAGTCTGTTGCACAACAGCATCTAATGTGTATTTCTGCTAACTTTTGTCTAATTCCTTGTCTGCATTATGTGTGGTTGCTACGGCGTAATGGCCACCCGCTGTAGCTTCCTTTATTGTTACACTCTAGTTGTTTGTCTTTCCTTGTACTCTTGTTGCTGAACTAACTTGTTTCTTCCGGCTCTGTCCCTGTAATGAATCCTAGTGGCATTTGTATTTTAAAAAAGGCAAGTAAAATATCTGTGCACAGACACAAGGGTTAGCACTTTAGCAAAGTACAAAGTGTAAAATGAAAGTGCAAAGTACAAAATGAAATGTTCTCTGCAGAAGTAATTATAAGGTTAAACTAATGCTTCAGCTATGAATACATGGGCAGACAGTAGCAACAGCTGAATAAAATATAAAGAAACAAGTTACTTACAGCTGTATTGTGGTGTCCAAGTGTGCTCCTTGCAGGTTGCTGTGCAGAGCTCCCTTCTCCAGTCAGAAGTGCTCTCATTGCTGGGTGCAGTCTCCTACTGGGAGTCAGTGGCACCCGGCCTGCTCCTTTTATCTGGGTGATGGATGTCCATCAGTGTCAAAAGGGGTGGAGTTTGACTTTAAAGGGTACCTAAACAAGCAGTTTTTTAAAACTGCAAACTCCAAAATCTGACTTCATAACAAGGTAACGTAGAGGCTGCTGTTTACATGTATGCTAAAACTGCATTTATGTAAATAATACAAATGCAGTTTCATAGCTTTTTAAAAATGTAAACATCAGCCTTTTACTTTCAAAAAACAGCCTTGGTTTCTCCCTAACATGGCTGCCAAGTCTGTTAAATGATGAGTCATGATGACATCATCTGAGCCAAAGACAGAGACCCACATATACTGTATTTCTATAGTGCTTACTAGTTCGTCTTTCCCTCTTTATTTTGAATTGTTGTACCAGAATGATCAACACCAAGTATTAACTCGTGGATTATTTTGATCAGCACACATGTTAGGCTATGATTTTGTTCATTTAGTTTACTTTAACTTGTGGGAAATGTTTTGCAATCCAGTTGACTTTTTCCTTGGCAAACTGCATTACAGTACAACACTTCAATTACCTGATGATCTAGTGGTTATGTGACACACTGAATTTTGTTTTTTGTTAGCCAGGAGAGACACACTAAGATGAAAGCTTGTTTACAGGTGTGGCTTGGGAGCACAAGGAAGTGTTATGACTTGCTCAGGGTCACAGAGCAAAGTACTGGTCTGGTTCAGTTACAAAGCCCATGCTCTCTTGTTAATCCACAAATAAGGCTTTCTTTTTCTATGTGAACCCCCTGCACCTAGCCTGCCTTCTGTTGAACACCCCACCATCCATACCCTGTCCTTAGTACTGCCTGGTGCCACATATGTGCTTACGGTCTCATGAAGAGAATTATCATACCTCAGATTGTAATCTTGTACCTCAGAGAGTTGTGCACACCTATACCAATATGCATCATCAGCTGGCACTGTCAAAAATGTCTCCCAAATCACTCTTCAATCCATATTCTCAGTGTTTGACTTCTGCTCCCACAATAAACATTGAGTGGATCACCACCCTTCTGCACAGTGACGGTAGTATGCACAGTTCCCCTGTTGTGTTTTTTCCCACCTCAGTAGCCAACAACTAGGTCTTCCTGGAGGGCCAAGCAATAAGCATCATGTCCCATCTGAAAAACTGCTGTTCATGCCCTCATATGGGCTGCACTTAGAATGGGTAATGATATTATTAGCTGGAGAGGCATACTAATACCTTGAGCAAATCCACCAGACTTCCATTGTCAGTCTACTCCTTTACCTGTGATCTGCAGAACCCCGCAGGACAGTTCCCAGCAATTCTTCTCCAGTACCTTTCTGTGCTCTACTCCACAATTCAAGTTGGCTGGCTACCACTCTTCCAAATCTTGAATGAGCTTTACACAACTCCCTCAATACTGTCCTAACAAACGTCAACCCCCCCCACCACCTGAGGGTAATCTCCCTACACTGAATTCAAGTAACAGTTCAGGGGCAGCCCTGCCACTCTGAGTATTTGTCATCGCTGGCTACTCATCCACAGTCAGGTAGTAGTCCATGATGTTGGCAGCCCACATTTCAGATCTCACAGTGTTCAGCTCAACGTCCTCCTTCATGTCTTCAACTAACCTGAATATAGCTATACCCCTGCTGGAATGGCCTCTTCAGTCCCTCTCGGCATTCATTCTTCTCACCTGCACACACCAAAACTGGTGAGTTCACTACCCTTCTGCATCATGGATGTGGTTAGTACAGTCTCCCATGTTATTTTTACATATTAATAATAAACTGATCTTCTGGTAAGCCAGGCTGATAGCTGCATTGCACAAAGGGGAAAAAAGGCTTTCCTACCATGTAAGATCTAAGCCACCTATGATTAGGCACTATTAAATGATGTGCATAATGATGTGCACACCCGTCATTTAGCAGTGCCTAATCAAAGGTAGCCTAGATCTTTTAAGGATAGGAAAGCCCATCATTCCCCTTGTTCCCTGTTGCTATTAGCCTGACTTACTGGAAAGATATGTTTATATTTGATATGTTAAAATAAACCGGGGACTCTACTACTTGCATTCATGATGCAGAAGGGTGATGAGCTCACCAGTTTTCAGTGTGAGGAGGAATGGTGACGAACGGATACCAGAGGGGGACTGAGAAGGCCACTCTTGCAAGGTACTGCTATGTTCAGGGAAGGGGGAAGATAGAGGAGAGAAATATGAGCAGATTACTGTGAGAACTAAGATGTGGGCTGCCAGCACCTTTATCACTACCTGACCCCGTTGTCCTGGCCAACATTCCCCTTCCCATAAAATCAGTTCATGCAATTGTTCAAAGCTGTGTGTGGATATTAATGTATGAAATGGCTGCCACTACATGTTCAGTCACTTCACTACCAGTCTAGTACTGCTTGTAAAGCACTTTGGGATACATAGAAACATAGAAACATAGAAACATAGACTTTGACGGCAGATAAGGACCACTAGGCCCATCTAGTCTGCCCATTTCCCTATCTACAGGATAGGCCGCAGTTCCTAGTTAACCAACAGCCTTTTTCTTCCTGCCCCCCACAAGAATTGCCTTATGTCTGTCCCATGCATTCTTGAATTCTCCCACAGTTTTAGACCCCACAACTTCCTCAGGAAGGCTGTTCCATGCATCCACTACCCTCTCTGTGAAATAATACTTCCTCACATTGCCCCTGAACGCCCTCCTTCTATCTTTAAATTGTGTCCCCTTGTTCTTGCAAGTCTCTTTTTCTGAAAGATGCTACCCTCTTGGACTTTGTTGATTCCCTTGAGGTACTTGAAAGTTTCTATCATGTCCCCCTCTCCCTTCTTTCCTCAAGGGTATACATATTAAGCTCCTTTAGTCTCTCCTCATACGGCTTCTCTTGCAGACCCTGCACCATTTTAGTTGCCCTCCTCTGGACTGCCTCTATCCTGTCTATGTCCTTGCGGAGATGGGGTCTCCAGAACTGGACACAGTATTCCAGATGGGGTCTCACCAACTGTCTGTACAGAGGGATAACAACTTCCTGTTTTCTGCTGATGCCTCTCCTATACATCCCAGTATACCCCGGCCCTCCTACTGCCTTCTCACATTGCTTGCTAACCTTAAGGTCATCTGATATGATTACCCCCAGGTCCCTTTCCTGTTTTGTTGTTGTTACTAGCTCCCCACCCATTGTGTATTCTTCCCCTGGGTTCTTGTTTCCCAGGTGCATTATTTTGTACTTTATTGCATTGAACCCTAGCTGCCATACGTCTGACCATTCCTCCAACCTTGCTAAGTCCGTTTTCATCCTTTCCACGCCTCCTTGTGTATCAACCCTGTTGCAGATCTTTGTGTCATCTGCAAAAAGGCTTTCCTTCCAGTCCCTCTGCAATGTCACTGATGAAGACATTAAAAGGACTGGACCCAATACTGAACCCTGCGGTACCCACTAGTAACCGCCCTTTCTTCAAGTGGACTCCATTTACAATTACCTTCTGTGTCCTGTTGTCCAGCCAATGTTTTACAGGCTACCACCCTGGGACCCTCCCAGGCTGGTTAATTGACTATCAATCTTTTGTGTGGGACAGTGTCAAATGCCTTGCTAAAGTCTAGGTAGGCCATGTCCACAGCCCTCCCTGGTCTACTACTTGTTCACCCAGTCAAAGAATCTATTAAATTCATCTGACATGACCTTCCGCTGTGAACCCATGCTGCCTTGGATCCTGTGCCCCACTGACCTCTAGGTACTCAACTATTCTTTCCTTCAGAAGTGACTCCATCACTTTCCCTACCACAGAGGTCAGACTGACAGGTCTGTAGTTTCCTGCCTCTGTCTTGGTCCCACTTTTGTGAAGGGGAATCACATCCGCCTTCCTCCAGTCCTCGGGTACCACCATCCTCCAATGATTTATTAAAAGAGTAGCCAGTGGTTTCACTAGTTCCTTCCTTAATTCTTTTAGAATTCTGGGTGAATTCCATCAGGACCCATTGCTTTGTCCACCTTCAGTTTTAGGAGTTCTTGCAGAACCCTTTCTTCTGTGAAAGGACTGGGATCGACCCCTATCAAGAGTGCTTCTGTTAATTGGATTAGGCACTTCCCCTCCTCTTTTGTGAATACTGAGCAGAAATATTAGATCAGTATTCCTGCTTTCTCACTGTCCCCTTGCCCACCCACGTTCATTCTATTCAGCTCACTATCCCTCCTTTGTCTTTCTCGCTCGCTGATGTACCTATAAAGGTTTATCCCTTTCTTAACTGAGTTGGCTATCTTTTCCTCAGTTTGGGCCTTTGCTATTCTGACTTCCCTCCCTGCTTCTTTCTGCCTTAACTGGTACAGCTCTCTGTCCTGCTCCTTCTGTGTTTCCTTATACTTCCGAATGCTATCTTTTTCTTCCTGACTTTCACAGCCACCTCTCTTGAGAACCATAGTGGCTTTTTCTTTTGTTTTGATTTGTTTATTTGCTTCACACAAAGGCTTGTTGCATCTGTGATGGCAGTTTTGATAATTCCCCATTGTTGCTCCACCTCCTTCTAGCCTGTTTGCTAGTGCTTTTCTGAGACACTCTCCCATCTTGCCAAAGTCAGCCCTCCTAAAGTCCAGTACCCCCACTTTTGTATGGCTTGACTCTGTAGCTGAGTTTAACTTGAACCACACTGTTTGATGGTCACTTGTCCCCAGATGGCAACCTACTTCTAGATCTGAGACCTCTCTCACTGCCCCGTTTGAGAGTATGAGGTCTAAGATTGCTCCCTCACAGTGGGTTCAAACTAGCTGTCTAATGCCTGCCACCTGTAGGGCATCAAGAATGCCTGCTCTTGGATGTGGCTGCAGCAAATGTGCTCCAGTTAACATCTGGCATATTCAGGTCTCCCATCAACAGTATCTCCCTTTCTCTGCCATTCTAAGAATGCCTTCCATCATATCCTTGTCCATTTCTTCCCCTGACATGGGGTCTGTACACAACCCTGTGTGGATTGGTGCCCTTTCCAGTCTCCAAGGTGACCCACAGTGCCTCCTCTCCTCCCTGTTTACTCTTTTGTTCAGTTACTTTTATCCCTTCCTTTAATAGAGAGCTACTCTCCCCTCTTCTCCCCTGCCTGTCTCTCCTGTAGGTTATGTACCTGGTATGTTAACATCCCAGTCATGGTTCTCTGTGTACCATGTTTCTTACGACTGCTCGATATCCAGGCATCCCTCTTCCATTAAGGCCACCAGCTCAGGGCTTGTTGCCCAGACTACGGGCATTGGTACTCATTACCCTCCATTTCCTGATGGCCTTACCCCTTTTGCCCCATCCCTGTCCTTCTTGCCTTTGTCACTTTCTCCATTTACCCTGCCCTTCTCCCTATCGACACCTCCATGTTGGTGTTGCCACACTTACTACCGTGATTGTTTGGGGGCTAGGATTTTCCTGCTCCTTTCCAGTGCCTCCCCTTGGCTGGTTTAAAAGCTTGCCAATGAAGCATTTAAACCTATCACCTAGGATCCTGGTTCCCTCCCGGACAGATGCAGCCCATCATGCCAGTATGAGCTTGCATCACTCCAGGTGGACCCCAGTCCCCAATAAAGCCAAATCCCTGAGCTCCACACCAGTTTTTCAACCACTGATTGAATCCCACGGAACGGAACATCCTAGCCTCTCCTATGCCATAGATGGGTAGCACCTCCGAGAAGGTTACCGTGCGTGCTACTTGACTAAGGCCCTTCCCCATGTGTATGAAAGCCACTACATAAATGCTGATTCTTATTATTATTATTTACCATGGAAAAAGAAGACAAGACAAGCACATATTTGAGTTTTGAGAAAGTATGAACTCTAACATTGGACTGAACAAGAACTTTGCTACAAAAAAGTGGTGGCTCTAGGGGGTGGTGAGTGGTGTGGCAGCACCCCCCCTCCACACACACATAGTAATGTACTTGCATGCTGCTGCTGCATTTCACTTTGTTGAAGAAGTCTGATTTATTGATTGTACAAATGTTTACATTCAAACTATGTATTACATTTGTAGGTTCTGTCAAAAACGTACTAGAAAAGAATAGCAGAAAATATAAAGGTTTAATAAAAATGTTAAAAAGTGCATATTAAGCATACACACCTCCCCAGCACCTCCACTGTAGCATCTTGGATCCACCATAACCACTAAACCACCAGGTTATTCAAGATTTGTACTGCACTGTGGTTTGCCACAGAGAAAGTCGGTTGGATTAAAACACAATTTCAGCGTGTTAAAATGAACAAAATGAACAGAACCATAGCCTAACATGTGTGTTATACAAAATAATGCACATGGTTTTGACCTTTTGGGTGAAACAATTCTATACAAAGGGAAAACATAACTAGTTAGCACTAAAAAGAGCCATATATCTTTCTGATTTTGGCTCAAATGATGTCATCACATAACCCATTTGGTGGCCATTTTAGGAAACAGGTAAGACTTTTTTTTTTTTTTCAAATTAGAAGGCTGATTTTACAATATTCAAATGCTCTGGAACCACATTTAGGTAAATTACTGTATATATATATGTAGTGTTAGCCTTAATGAATACAGCAGCCTTTCCTTTAGTCACCTACGGAGTCAGATTTTTGAATAGTTTGTTGTCAAAATGTTGTTTAGGTTTCCTTTAATTAGCCCATTTTATACAATTATAGATGTATGAGCTTAGGAATGTCCCTTGCTTGTTTATGCTCCACTATAGCTGGTATATTCAATGTGTATTATGTAGACCTTACATCCTCCTTGATAGAAAATGTTTTAAAGAGGGGATATATTATATTTTTATTTAATAATGAGGTGGAGTTACAAGTCAAGGGAGGAGCTACATCCTTTAAAATAAACTGTTTTGCAATGTTCTGGCAGATGTAGTTAGGGAGAGGTCCTGTCTGGATCTCCCAAGCTGATCACTGGTCTGAAGGAGGGCACAGAGCATTTTTCCTGCCTAGCCTTTTGGCAGTAAAGTTGTGCCTTTCTCCTTATGTTATTTTATTTTTTGTTGATTTATTCTTTTTTTTTCAGTTCAGAGTACACTGATGTAAGTCTGACGTTAAGTTATTTTTCTCCAGTACTTATTTTCTTTATGTTTTAGTTTGTTTTAATAAAAATGTTATCTGATTTGTACCTGTATTACTGACTCCTATGATCTGATTTTACCTACCCACGAAATATTGAAACCAGGAGTGGGGTAGATTGATGTTCCACAGCTGCTGGGTGGACATCAGCATATAATACTGAACTTAAGTATTTGGATCATAAGGGAAGTTCATTAGGTATATGGTTCACAAGCTGGAAGAGACATCTACTGGCTCAGGGGTTTTGACCAGGACCCAAGTAGCTATTATCGGTGAGCCACTCCTTGCTGGATTACCTCCAACTACACAGCCCAAGATAAGGTTGGATGCTCCCATTGAGATGACAGAAGTCAAACCAGAGCCCAGGATGAAGGAACCCGAGGCAGATCCAAGTGCCACACCTCCTGAAGACCTCAAAGATCTTCTAAGATATCTAGCAATCAAACAAATGGATCTGGAACACCAGAGGGAATGAGATATACAAGAGACAGAGTAAGAGAGAAGGAGACAGGACCAAAGATGGGCAGACACAATACATGCCCTACAGGTCCTAGGAGCAAATCAGGATGCTGCCCAAAATAATCCAAGAGACATAAAATTGACAAAAATGACTCCAGCAAATGGTATGGAAGCTTAATTGACAACCTTTGAGTAGGTGGCACAAGCCTGCAACTGGCCCCCTGGCTCAGTGAGTTGTAAGACTGGCACCATATTTGACTGGGAAGGTGCAGCAGACCTATACTAGTATGGATAGCCAGACATCTACTGACTATGCAGCTGTCAAGAAAGAGATACTCCAAAGGTATGATATAAACACTGTATCATACTGCCTAAGATTTAGGTCCCTCACACACATAGCTTATGTGCCACCTAGGGAAACCTATACATGATTAAATGACTTGTGTATGAAATGGCTCCAATAGGAGGGTAAGACTGTTAAGGCTATTATCGATCAGCTCACATTGGAACAGTTTGTGCAAATCATGCCACGGAGGTACAATCATGGATTAGAGAACACCATCCAGAAAATGCTGAAACTGCCATTACCCTTGCTGAGGACTTTTTATCAGCCAGGAAACCTGTACAGAGAGGCTATCGCAGGACAGAAAAGGTGGTTCCAACTCCTGTAGCAGCTGCTATGGTAAGACCCCCTGTTGTTGTTTCATCTGGGTCCCGGACTGGTAAATTTAAGGGGGATGGTCAGGATACCTTGCCTAGAAGTCTTGATCTGTCTATTGAATGTCATTACTGCCATGGACTTTGTCATATTGCATGATATTGTCCCAAAAAGAAAACGGCATACTTGGCATCTATGAATTTGGGGAACTTTTTCATCAAGACCTTGGCTAATAGGAGACCTGTGGAAGGTTTAGTGGATTCTGGAAGCCGTCAAAGTTTAATAAAGGCTGATCTATTGACTGCTACTTCTTCTCACACCACCTCCACAGGTGTTATTTGCATACATGGGGATGTTCATCAGAATCCCATTGCAATAGCCCAAATTAGCTTGAATGGACAAGCATGTACCATGAGTCTGGGACTTGTACCAACCTTACCTGTACCCCTTATTATTGGACAGGACTTCTCTACTTTTAATACCTTGTTAATGTCTTGTGATGGACAATTATCGGCTATTGCCACTAGAGCCCAAATAAAACACCTACAGGATGATCCTGTCTTTGCCTTTGAGGACTCTCTTTTTGAAGAACCCCGGGGCCCCAGAAAGACTAAGGCAGAGAGAAAGAAGACCCAGAAAGAATGGAAACGCAAACATGTTGAGACTCAAGATTTAATGCCTCAATGCAATATAGTGGACATTAAAACAGAACAAATGAATGATTAAACAATTAAACCATTGTTTTTCACAAGTGAATAAAGACACAACCATAGGATCCCCCCAGGTTGTACAAAAAAAAAGTATCCTGTATAGGGTATGAACACATCCTGTTTCCCAAGACCAAGTAGAGCAGTTGTTAGTCCCTCTTAAATACAGACAGGACTTACTGTTTCTAGCTCATGATTTGCTAAGCACTGGACATGCGGGGAGGGATCATACAGCTGCTAGACTGTTACAATGTTTTTATTGGCCTGGCATTCAGGATGATGTGGCGGAGTATTGTAGAAGTTGTGCTACATGTCAACAGATTGGGCAAACAGAGAAAAAAAGGGTACCCCTGATACCATTACTTTTAGTTACCCAACCTTTTAATCGGTTCGCAGTGGATGTAATTGGCCCCCTAAAGGAACAAGTTTGTCCTTGTCCTCTGTGATTTTGCTACCAGGTATCCAGAGGCCTTCCCACTAAGAACAGTTACCGCTCCAAAGATAGCTGAAAAGATTTTAGAATTATGTAGCAGGATGGGTTTTCCAAAAGAAATCCTCACAAATCGGGGTACAAATTTTAGTGCAACCCTCCTGACAGAGTTCTACAAATCTTTAGGAATCACCGCCATAAGAACAACATCTTACCATCCACAAACAGATGGTTTAGTTGAAAGATTCAACCAAACATTGAAAAGAATGATCAGGAAGTTTGTGGATGAGGAAGGCAAATATTGGGACCACTACTTACCCCTGTTCCTATTTGCTTACCGGAAGGTTCCTCAGGAGTCCACTGGATTTTCACCCTTTACTTTATTGTATGGGCAGAATACACGGGGACCACTTGACATTGTCAAAGAAGCCTGGGAAGGGAACATCATGGTGAAGTACACAAATATTTTAGATTATTTGGTTGGTTTACAAAAGCGATTATTATCATATGTGCAGAAAGCACATGAAAGGGGTTTAGTAGCTTAGGACAGACAGAAATCCCATTATGATGCTAAAGCACAGGAAAAGGTATTTCAGCCAGAGGATAGGGTCCTATTGCTGCTCCCCTCCACTGAGAATAAGCTCCGAATGAAGTGGCACTGGGACCTTATACCATTATTGAGCGTACTGGGCCTGTCACTTATAAAACTGAGACACCCGAGAAAAGAGCAGGTAAATCCAGCTACCACATTAATCTTTTAAAAAATTGGCATGAACGATCTGATACCAACCCTGGTCTGTATGTATTCCCACCAATGTCTGAAACTGAGCTGGATATGGCGTATAAATGGCTAGAAACATCAGAAACCATAGCAGACATTAACATCAACCCTGATCTTTCTCCACAACAAAATAACAAACTGACTCAATTATTACAAAGAGTTTTCCCCTATTTTGTATGACTATTCCTGGCAAAGCATCTGGTGTAGTTCATGTTATCAAGACAGAATCGGAGCCAATATGTCAGAAAGCTTACAGAGTTCCTGAAAAGCTCCAAAATGAACTTATTCATGAAACAGAGAAACTGAAAACCCTGAAGATCATTGACCCATCCAGCAGCCCTTGGTCATCCCCCATGGTGATAGTCCCCAAAAAAGAGGGAGGGATCCAATTGTATTTAAATTTCTGAAAACTTAACCAGGTATCACAGTTTGAAAGCTATCCCAACCCCAGGGTGGATGATATTATTGACCGTATAGGGCAAGCCAAATACATCTCCACCCTTGATTTAACAAAGGGCTATTGGCAGATTCCCTTAGATGAGCAATCCAAAGAGAAAACTGCCTATAGTACCCCGCATGGTCTATACCGGTTCAAGTACATGCCATTTGGATTACATGGTGCACCTGCAATGTTTCAAAGGTACATGGACCGGTTACTAGACATACACTTACCTTACTGTTCTGCTTACCTGGACAATGTAATCATTTTCAGTCCAGACTGGACGTCCCATCTCCTACATTTGTCTAAGGTATTGCAGACTATTGAATCAGCAGGTTTAACTATAAGCCCATCCAAATGTACCACGGCTATGCAAGAGACCAAGTATCTTGGATTTATATTGGGTAATGGGGTAGTACGCCCTGAAATAGCCAAGATTGAAGCCATAGCTCAGTGTCCTACCCCAGAAACTAAAAAACAGGTCAGGTCATTTTTGGGTCTTGTCGGATACTACTGACGTTTTATCCTGGACTTTGCTACTATAGCAGCAGCCCTAACTCACCTTACCTGGAAAAGAATACCTAATAAGGTTCCCTGGTCCCCTATCTATGATCAAGCATTCAGAACAATAAAGGCTATTTTGTGTGCAGTGCCTGTGCTACAGTCTCCCGATTTCAGATGTCCCTTTGAGGTTCAAACGGACACATTTGATCCTGGGCTAGGAGCAGTTCTTAGTCAGACAATCAATGGAGAAGAGCATCCCATACTGTACATAAGCTGGAAATTGTTTTCCCAAGAACAGAAATATGCCATGACTGAAAAGGAATGTTTGGCCATTAAGTGGGCCATAGAGGCCCTCAAATCCTAACCATGGGGAACCCTATTTACACTAATCACTGATCACAACCCCTTGTGCTGGCTCAACCAAATGAAAGATAAGAATGCTCATATCTTCCATTGGTATCTGGCTCTGCAACTCTATAGTTTTGAAATCAAACATAGGCCTGGTAGTAAACATAAAAATACAGATTTGTTATCCAGATATGCTGCATGCTCTTACTTGATTTCAGAAGTGACAAAGTAAAGAGTATATTATTTGATACCCCAGGCAAATGAATGTATTGTGTTGTAGTATGCTATTTTGAATAGTGTAATATATGCTTTTGATTATATCAGGGTGCCCTGGGGTGGGACTTCTGTGAGGGTGGGTGGAAGTCCCATCCCATTCCCTTGGGATCTTATCTGAGGAAATGTGGTAACAAACCAGCAAGAAGTGCTGGTTTGTACTTGAATAGGGGGAAATGATGTAATAGAAGGAGCTCCCCCTAAACAAATGTGCCACCACTTTAGGGTTTCAATGGTGTCAGCGTGGCTCAGTTGGTAGCACATCCGCCTCTGGACCAGAAGGCCGTGGGTTCTCACCCCACACCGGGATTGGACTTGCACCTAAAAAAATCGCTGGCATCCGAGTGCAGTATTGGGGGGTGCTGTACTGCTGGGGTGTGCCGTCCTTCGGATGAGACATTAAACCGAGGTCCCTTCTACCCATCCTGGTGTTGTCCTGGTGGGTGTCCAGGTGGAAGTAAAAGAACCCAGGACACTCTTCGCAGAGTAGGGAACATTCCCGGTGTCCTGGCCAACATTCCCCTTCCCATAAGCCGGTTCATGCAATTATCCAGGCTGTGTGTGGGTGATGATGTGCGATATGGCCGCCACCACACATTCAGTCACTTCACTACCAGTCTAGCATTGCTTGTAAAGCGCTTTGGATGTAAGAAAAGCGCTATATAAATGCAGATTCTTCTTTTACTTCTTCTTCAATGTGGACATTGCCTCTTTCCTATTTTGCTACTTATTAAGTCTGTTTATTTATTTAGCTTTTGTTGACCGGGTAAGTGCACTAGACAAATCCTGCCTATTTTCAGGCACGACCTGGGGGAGGAGGATACCAATGAATGCCAATTGATCTTGAACCAGATTAAGCTATTGGTGGTATTTTTAGTGAATGAGGGAAATTTGGCCAGGACACCAGGGAAATTCCCCTACTCTTTTCGATAAGTGCCATGGAATCTTTAACATCCACCTGAACTACCACCAATCCAGGTAGATGGGACCTCGGTTTAACGTCTCATCCGAAAGACAGCACCTCAGAAATGCAGCACCCCTCTCATGCTGCATTACAGTGTCAGTACTGGGATATTAACCCAAGTGCCAGATGTGGGAACTGAACCCACAGCCCTCTGATCTCCCGGCCTCAGAGGCGAGTGTGCTACCTACTGAGCCACTGACACTGCTAAGTGTCAAAAGGGGTGGAGTTTGACTTTAATATAACCCACACACAGCCTGGATAATTGCATGACACTGTTGCGCAACAGCATCTAATATTTCTCACTTGCTGTGCATTTCTGCTAACTTTTGTCTAATTCCTTGTCTGCATTATGTGTAGTTGCTACGGTGCAATGGCCACCCACTGTAGCTTCCTTTATTGTTACACTCTAGTTGTTTGTCTTTCCTTGTACTCATGTTGCTGAACTAACTTGTTTCTTCTGGCTCTGTCCCTGTAATGAATCCTAGTGGCATTTGTATTTTAAAAAAGACAAGTAAAATACCTGTGCACAGACACAAGGGCTAGCACTTTAGCAAAGTACAAAGTGTAAAATGAAAGTGCAAAGTACAAAATGAAATGTTCTCTGTAGAAGTAATTATAAGGTTAAACTAATGTTTCGGCTATGAATACATGGGCAGACAGTAGCAACAGCTGAATAAAATATAAAGAAACAAGATACTTACAGCTGTATTGTGGTGTCCAAGTGCGCTCCTTGCAGGTTGCTGTGCAGAGCTCCCTTCTCCAGTCAGAAGTGCTCTCATTGCTGGATGTAGTTTCCTATAGGAAGTCAGCGGCACCCTGGCTGCTCCTTTTATCTGGGTGATGGATGTCCATCAGTGTCAAAAGGGGTGGAGTTTGACTTTAATATAACCCATTTTTGTATAATTATAGATGTATGAACTTAGGAATGTCCCTTGCCTGTATATGCTCCACTATAGCCAGTATATTCAATGTGTATTATGTAGCTCTTATATCCTCCTTGGCAGAAAATGTTTTAAGGAGGGGATATATTACATTTTTGTTTAATAAAGAGGTGGAGTTACAAGTCAAGGGAGGAGCTACATCCTTTAAAAGAAACTGTTTTGCAATGTTCTGACTGATGTAGTTAGGGAAAGTTCCTGTGTGGATCTCCCAAGCTGATCTCTGGTCTGAAGGAAAACACAGAGCATTTTTCCTGCCTAGCCTTTGGGCAGTAAAGCTGTGCCTTTCTCCTTCTGCTATTTTATTTCTTGTTAAGTTATTCTTTTTTGTTTACAGTTCGAATTACGCTGAAGTAAGCCTGAAGTTAAGTTCTTTTTCACGAGTACTTATACCCTTTATGTTTCTGTTTGTCTTAATAAAAATGTTATCTGTTTTGTACCTCTATTACTGACTCCTGTGATCTGATTTTACCTACCCATGACAGTGTGTTACTGTAGTTGCTTTGCAAGTGGCCTGCACTACCACAAAAGCAGCAAACTGCAGGTCTGCTGCAATGTGTGTCACTGATGCAGCTTTGTAAGTAACCCACACTGCCACATGACAAGCAAGCTACAGCTCTGGTGCAGTACGTGTTACTGTAACTTCTTTTTCAGTGGCGCACACTGCCACTTGAGAAGCCGCTAGCGGTCTGGTGTGGTGTGTGTGACTGTATCTACTTTGTGAGTGACCCACACTGCGACATAGGTAGCAAACTGTAGGACTGGTGTAAAGTGTCACTGAAGCTGCTTTGTGAGTGACCTGCCCTGCCAGATTATAAGTAAACTGCAGGTTTGTTGCAATGTGTGCCACTGTAGCTGGTTTGTGAGTGGCATGCATTGCAAGTTTAGAAGCAAACTGCACATCTGGTGCAGTGTGTGTCAGTGTATCTGCTTTGTGAGTGACCTGCACTGCCACATGAGAAGCAAGCTACAGGTCTGGCACAGTGCATCTCACTGTATCTGCTTGGGAAGTGGCCCAGACCATCACATGAGAAGCAAACTACAGGTCTGGTGCAGTGTGCATCATTGCAGATTCTTTGTGAATGAATGTCATTGCCACATGAGAAGCAAGCTACATGTCTGGTGCAGTGTGTGTCACTAGCTGCTTTGTAGGTGAACTGCAATGCCACATGAGAAGCAAGCTGCAGGTGGTGCAATGTGTGACAGTGTATCTGCCTTGTGAGTGGCCAGCACTGCCACATGAGGAGCAAAGTGCAGGTCTGTTGCAGCTTGTGTGTCACTCTAGCTCCTTTGTTAGTGACCTGCACTGCCACATGAGGAGCAATGTGCAGGTCTGGCATAGTGTGTCACTGTAGATGCTTTGTGAGTGACCCTCTCTGCCACATAAGTAGCAAAGTGCAGGTCTGGCATATTGTGTGTGACTGAAGCATCTTTATGAGTGACCCGCATTGCCACATGAGAAGCAAGCTACAGGTCTGGTGCAGTGTGTCTCCTTAGCTGCATTTGAATGACCTGCACTGCCACATGAGAAGCAAGCTGTGGGAATGATGAAGTGTGTATCACTGTAGCTGCTTTGTGAGTGGCACACCATGCCAGTTGAGAAGCAAACTGCTGGTCTGGTGCAGTGTGTGTCAGTGTATCTGCTTTGTGAGTGATCAGCTCTGCCACATGAGGAGCAAAGTGCTGATTTGGTGTGTTTCGTGTCACTGAAGCATCTTTAGGAGTGACCCGCACTGCCACATGAGAAGTAAGCTATTGCAGTATGTCACCTTAGCTGCTTTATGTGTGATCCGCACTGCCACATGAGATGCAAGCTACAAGTCTGGTGCAGTGTCTGTCACTGCACCTGCATTGTGAGTGGCACGTACTGCCATTTGAGAAGCAAACTGCAGATCTGATGCAGTGTGTGTCAGTGTATTTGCTTTGTGAGTGACCCACTCTGCCACATAAGGAGAAAAGTGCAGGTCTGGTGTACTGTGTGTCACTGAAGCATCTTTATGAGTGACCCACACTGCCACATGAGAAGTAAGCTATTGGTCTGGCGCACTGTGTGTCACTGTAGCTGCTTTGCAAGTAGCCCACACTGCCACATGAGAGACAAGCTACAGGTCTGGCACTGTGTGTTACTGTAGCTGCTTTGTGAGGGACCTACATTGCCACGAATAGCTAGCTACAGGTCTGGCACTGTGTGTTACTGTAGTTGCTTTGTGAGTGACCCACATTGCCATGAGTAGCTAGCTACAGGTCTGGCACAGTGTATCACGGTAGCTGCTTTATGAGTGCCTTGCACATGAGAAGCAATATACGAGTGTGATGCAGTGTGTGTCAGTGTAACTGCTTTGTGAGTGACCCGCACTGCCACATGAGGAGCAATGTGCAGGTCTGACATAGTGTGTGTCACTGTAGATGCTTTGTGAGTGACCTTCACTGCTATGTGAAATGCAAGCTACAGGTGTGGCGTAATGTGTCACCTTAGCTGCTTTATGAATGACCTGCACTGCCACATGAGATGCAAGCTACAGCTGTGGTGCAATGTGTGTTACTGTAGGTGCTTGTGAGTGGCATGCACTGTCAGTTAAGAAGCAAACTACAGGTCTGGTGTAGGGTGTGTCAGTGTATCTGCTTTGTGAGTCACCCACACTGCCACTTGAGGAGCAAAGTGCAAATCTGGCAATGTGTGTCATTGTAGCTTATTTATGAGTGATCACAAAGTCACATGAGAAGCAAACTACAGGTCTGGTGTAGGGTGTGTCAGTGTATCTGCTTTGTGAGTCACCCACACTGCCACATGAGGAGCAAAGTGCAGATCTGGCAATGTGTGTCATTGTAGCTTATTTATGAGTGACCACAAAGTCACATGAGAAGCAAGCTACAGGTGTGGTGCAGTGTGTCTCACTGTAGCTGCTCTGTAAGTGACACGCACTGCCACATGAGAAGAAAGCTACAGGTCTGGCGCAGTGTGTGTCATTGTAGCTGCTTTGCAAATGGCCCGCACTGCCACATTAGAAGCAAGCTACAGATCTGGTGCAGTGTGTCAGGTAGCTGCTTTATGAATGACCTGCACTGGCATATGAGAAGCAACCTACAGGCCTGGCACAGTGTGTGTCACTCTGTCTGCTTTTTGAGTGTGCCCCACTGCCACATGAGATGCAAGCTACAGTTTTGGCACAGTGTGTGTCACTGTAGCTGCTTTCTGAGTGACCAGCACTGCATGTGTTATACAAGCTACAGGTCTGGCACAGTGTGTGCCATTGTAGCTGCCTTGTGAGAGGCCCAGACTGCCACTTGAGAAGTAAGTAACAAGACTGGCATGGTGTGTATCACTGTTGCTGCTCTGTGAGTGATTTACACTGCTACTGTACATGAGGAGCAAATTTCAGCTCTGGCAGTGTATGTTACTGAAGTTGCTTTGCAAGTGGTCTGCACTGCCACAAATGAAGCAAACTGCAGTTCTGGTGCAATGTGTGTCACCGAAGCTACTTTGTAAGTGACCCACACTGCCACATGATAAGCAAGCTACAGTTCTGGTGCAGTATGTGTCACTGTAACTTCTTTTTCCATGGTGCGCACTGCCAGTTGAGAAGCAGCTACAGGTCTGGTGTGGTATGTCACTGTAGCCACTTTGTGAGTGACCCGCACTGCCACATGAGTAGCAGACTGCAGGACTGGTGTAATGTTTGCCACTGAAGCTGCTTTTTGAGTGACACTGCCACACGATAAGTAAACTGCAGGTGTGGTGCAATGTGTGCCACTGTAGCTGCTTTGTGAGTGGCATGCACTGCCAGTTGAGAGGCAAACTGCATATATGGTGCAGTGTGTGTCAGTGTATCTGCTTTATGAGTGACCCACTCTGCCACATGAGAAGCAAGCTACAGGTCTGGCACAGTGTGTCTGAGTGCAGCTGCTTTGCAAGTGGCCCAGACTGTCACATTAGAATCAAACTGAAGGTCTGGTGCAGTCTGCGTCACTGTAGATTCTTTGTAAATGAATTGCACCGCCACATGAGAAGTAAGCTGCATGTCTGGTGCAGTGTGTGTCACTGCAGCTGCTTTGTGGGTGAACTGCCTGCCACATGAGAAGCAAACTGCAGGTGGTGCAATGTGTGTCAGTGTATCTTCTTTGTGAGTGACCAATGTCACAAACCCACTCAGCAGGTCAGGCCCTCTGCTCCCACAGTGCCAACCTCTGAGCGCAGTCTTGTGAACAGGAAACAGAAACAGGGTAACCCTCCTGTCTGTTTTGTGGGTTCGAATCAACCTTTGGTCTCAGTTATGGAGGGATTCAAACTGTGAACCTCTTGCTAGCATACCCAATGTACAGGCTCAGATAATTCTGCTCTTTGGGCGGCCAGATATCTTTCACCTACAGGCACCTAACCAGGTGTACAAAATGAACCCTTAAAAACTCTAATAAAGACCTCAGATTACTCTTACCTTTTCCCAATTTGGTATTACCATATAAGCTTAAGCACAGTGTCAACTTTAACCATCTAAGCTTCACTTACAGAAAGAAGAAGTTTCAAGGCACACCAGGCAGTTTCTCTTTTAAAATATGTATCTTTACTGTAAGATAGATAATAATAGGTAAACGATAAATACAGAACAAAACATCCCACGCATACAATCTTAAAAACAAAACAGGTTTAAAAGTGCAAAATTCCTACCAACCATTAGACTTATTTATCTAAAGTATTTCTTATATTTTTTCAGTGCTCTTAGATGTTCCTTCTCTCAGTCCAAGTATATGAATGTGTATCAATGGAAAACAGACTACAGTTTAAAAATGCTGTGTTTCATTCCTCTTCATGATGTCATCATCGAGCTCCTCCCTTTCAGGATATATAAAAAATATATATATATATATATATATATATATACAAAACAGTAAGTCCCATCAAGGTATTGGAGTCTGTGACTCCAGCAAGACCCATTGTCCAAATGATGACACTCTTAATTAAGATTGTGATTCCTCAGTCCCTTTGATCCATGAGCAATTCTCTTTCTCAAACACATCAAAGAACTTTTTATGACACCAGGTGCAATCAACTGACTTTCCTGAGGACGTCATAAAATGGATATTCCATTTCCTTATGACACCAGGTGCAATTAAATGACTTTCCTGAGGACGTTATAAAATGGATATATTAGTTCCTGGCTTCAAAGGAAACTGGCAAGTTAATTGCATTCAGAGATCTGCTGGTTTAAAGGATACCTAAACAACATTTTGACAACAAACTATTCAAAAATCTGACTCTGTAGGTGACTAAAGGAAAGGCTGCTGTATTCATTAAGGCTAAAACTACATATATATAATTTACCTAAACGTGGTTCCAGAGCATTTGAATATTGTAAAATCAGCCTTCTAATTTCAAAAAAACTGTCTTACCTGCTTCCTAAAATTGCCGCCAAATGTGTTATGTGATGACATCATTTGAGCCAAAGTCAGAAAGATATATGGCTCTTTATAGTGCTAACTATTTATTTTTTTCCCTTTATATAGAATTGTTTCACCCAAAAGGTCAAAACCATGTGCATTATTTTGTATAATACACATGTTAGGCTATGGTTCTGTTCATTTTGTTCATTGTAACATGCTGAAATTGTGTTTTAATCCAACCGACTTTCTCTGTGGCAAACCACAGTGCAGTACAAATCTTGAATAACCTGGTGGTCTAGTGGTTATGGTGTATCCAAGATGCTACAGTGGGGGTGCTGGGGTGGTGTCTATGCTTAATATGCACTTTTTAACATTTTTATTAAACCTTTATATTTTCTGCTATTCTTTTCTAGAACGTTTTTGGCAGAACCTACAAATGTAATCCATAGTTTGAATGTAAACATTTGTACAATCAATAAATCAGACTTCTTCAACAAAGTGAAATGCAGCAGCAGCATGCAAGTACATTACTATGTGTGTGTGTGTGTGTGTGGGGGGGGGTGCAGCCACACCATTCACCACCCCCTAGAGCCACAACTTTTTGTAGCAAAGTTCTTGTTCAGTCCAATGTTAGAGTTCATACTTTCTCAAAACTCAAATATATGCTTATCTTGTCTTCTTTTTCCATGGGAAATAATAATAATAATAAGAAGAAGAATCAGCATTTATATAGTGGCTTTCATACACATTGTATCCCAAAGTGCTTTACAAGCAATATTAGACAGGTAGTGAAGTGACTGAACATGTAGTGGCAGCCATTTCATACATTAATATCCACACACAGCTTTGAACAATTGCATGAACTCATTTTATGGGAAGGGGAATGTTGGCCAGGACAACGGGGTCAGGTAGTGAGCGAGGTGCTGGCAGCCCACTTCTTATTTCTCACAGTAATCTGCTCATATTTCTCTCCTCTGTCTTCCCCCTTCCCTGAATATAGCAGTACCTTGCAAGAGTGGCCTTCTCAGTCCCCCTCTGGTATCCATTTATCACTATTCCTCCTCACACCGAAAACTGGTGAGCTCACCACCCTTCTGTATCATGAATGCAAGTAGTAGAGTTCCCATTTTATTTTGACATACCAAATATAAACATATCTTTCGAGGAAGTCAGGCTGATTGCAACAGGGAACAAGGGGAATGATGGGCTTTCCTATCCTTAAATGATCTAGGCTACCTTTCATTAGGCACTGCTAAGTGACGGGTGTGCACATCATTATGCTCGTCATTTAATAGTGCCTAATCATAGGTGGCTTAGATCTTACATGGGTAGGAAAGCCTATTTTTCCACTTGTGCAATGCAGCTATCAGCCTGGCTTACCAGAAGATCATTTTATTATTAATATGTAAAAACAACATGGGAGACTGTACTAACCACATTCATGATGCAGAAGGGTAGTGAACTCACCAGTTTTTGGAGTGGTGTGCAGGTGAGAAGAATGAATGCCAGAGATGGACTGAAGAGGCCATTCCAGCAGGGTATAGCTATATTCAGGTTAGTTGAAGACATGAAGGAGGACATTGAGCAGATCACTATGAGATCTGAAATGTGGGGCTGCCAACATCATGATCACTATATGATTTTGGATGAGTGTAGCCAGCGATGACAAATACTCAGAGTGGCAGGGCTGCCCCTGAACTGTTACTTGAATTCAGTGTAGGGAGATTACCCTCAGGTGGGGGGGGGGGTTGATGTTTGTTAGGACAGTATTGAGGGAGTTGTGTAAAGCTCATTCAAGATTTGAAAGAGTGGTAGCCAGCCAACTCAAATTGTGGAGTAGAGCACAGAAAGGTACTGGAGAAGAATTGCTGGGAACTGTCCTGCGGGGTTCTGCAGATCACAGGTAAAGGAGTAGACTGACAATGGAAGTCTGGTGGATTTGCTCAAGGTATTAGTATGCCTCTCCAGCTAATAATATCATTACCCATTCTAAGTGCAGCCCTTATGAGGGCATGAACAGCAGTTTTTCAGATGGGACATGATGCTTATTGCTTGGCCCTCCAGGAAGACCTAATTGTTGGTTAACGAGGCGGGAAAAAACACAACAGGGGAACTGTACATACTACCATCACTGTGCAGAAGGGTGGTGATCCACTCAATGTTTACTGTGGGAGCAGAAGTCAAACACTGAGAATGTGGACTGTAAGGTGATTTGGGAGACATTTTTTAACAGTGCCAGCTGATGATGCATATTGGTATAGGTGTGTACAACTCTCTGGGGTAAAAGATTACAATCCGAGGTATGATAATTTTCTTCATGAGACTGTAAGCACATATGCGGCACCAGGCAGTACTAAGGACAGGGTATGGATGGTGGGGTGTTCAACAGAAGGCAGGCTAGGTGCAAGGGGTTCACATGGAAAAAGAAAGCCTTATTTGTGGATTAACAAGAGAGCATGGGCTTTGGAACTGAACCAGACCAGTACTTCGCTCTGTGACCCTGAGCAAGTCATTACACTTCCTTGTGCTCCCAGGCCACACCTGTAAACAAGCTTTCAGCTTAGTGTGTCTCTCCTGGCTTACAAAATACAAAATTCAGTGCATCACATAACCACTAGATCATCAGGTAATTGAAGTGTTGTACTGTAATGCAGTTTGCCAAGGAAAAAATCAGCTGGATTACAAAACTTTTTCCACAAGTTAAAATAAACTAAATGAACAAAATCATAGCCTAACATGTGTACTGATCAAAATAATCCACGAGTTAATACATGGTGTTGATCATTCTGGTACAACAATTCAAAACAAAGAGGGAAAGAGAACTAGTAAGCACTATAGAAATATATGTGGGTCTCTGTCTTTGGCTCAGATGATGTCATCATGACTCATCATTTAACAGACTTGGCAGCCATCTTAGGGAGAAACCAAGGCTGTTTTTTGAAAGTGAAAGGCTGATGTTTACATTTTTCAAAAGCTATGAAACTGCATTTATATTATTTACATAAATGCAGTTTTAGCATAAATGTAAACAGCAGCCTCTATTTTATCTTGTTATGAAGCCAGATTTTGGAGTTTGCAGTTTTAAAAAACTGCTTGTTTAGGTACCCTTTAACATATATCTTATCATTTGAACTGATACCTGGGGGGTGGGGTTTTGTCATCCCAGGCACAGGATTTTTCATGACAGACAATCCCACTACATTTTTATATTACACAAATCATAGAGTTATCAGAACCAGCTGTTTAAGTGTCACAACCAACACTGCCACATGAGGAGCAACGTGGAGGGACAACGTGTGTGTCACTGTAGCTATTTTGCAAGTGGCACACACTGCCACATAGGCCCCGCTCGCCCTCCCGACCCCACAAGGATCTGCAGACCAAGGTCCCTCCGGGAGTGATTGCAACACATGGGTGCAAACGAGAGGTAATTAAACTACCTCCAACAAGCAGCACCCTTGTGAGGGGGGTTAGCCCATTGACGTGTGCGTGTCAACTGCCCAGCCCACCCCTCCACCCAGGCTCAGCATTTCCTTTATAGGCACTTCCTAATGACATCACTTCCTCTGCCTTATTATTTTAAGTCCCCACTTTGCCATTTGCAGGTTATACCTACCAACCACTAGAGGGACCCATACTCTCCACCTTGGTTACACTACCTATCCTCCTCCCTACTACTTCCTAGATCCCCCCTAACCTCCTGTGCCACTCCATTCCTCTCCAAGTCACACCTACTGCTACCCACAACCCCCTCAGCATCCCGCCCCACAAACTAGCCCACATTCTGACTCAGGACTGCTCAGTGGAACCCACACCCACTGACCACTAGGAGTCACTATTTCTCACCCTATTTCCAACCCCAACCCAGCCTGCTTCAGATCCCCTGAATGTGGATCTCTGCCCTCACCCAGGCACTCCACCAGCTGCCCTAGCTGAGGCTTGAACCTTGTACCCTATCTACCCGAGGCCGTGTCACTACCACTAATCCAAAGTGGTAACCACATTTTTTAGAAGTCAACCTAAATACTTCTACCATACTACCCGGCTACCACCAAAGAGCCATGCTAAACCACCTCCTCCTAAAATGCCTCCCCCTCATTTACTTTCTAGTACACTCGTCCCACCAGCCAGCCATCCCCCCTGGATCACTGGTACCAGCACCGGCAATTCTCCCAGACATAGCTCGCACCAACCCCACACTTACCATGTACAGTGGCCTACAACACCCCTTCCCTGTGTACCACCCCACCGCCTTCCCAGACCCCCCGATGGCTTATCGTTCTTGCCCTCCCATCCTGCCAATCACTGCCCATCCCCTGTTTCCCCAAGGTCCCCCCCATCCCCTCATACACGTAGGAAACACACATATCGCCATGTCCTGGCCAGAGCTGTGGTCCTCCTTC
Organism: Neoceratodus forsteri; assembly: GCA_016271365.2. Lineage (NCBI taxonomy): Eukaryota > Metazoa > Chordata > Ceratodontiformes > Ceratodontidae > Neoceratodus > Neoceratodus forsteri. The sequence goes on from CM057453.1 coordinate 1,193,891,326, forward strand.
TACTCCTAACAGGCAATATACATCCTAACCCAGGCCCCCTCCCAGACCAGCCCATCAGGTGGGCCCCACGGTCTGAGTGTTGCCTCCTTGAATATATGCAGCATCTTGAAAAAATTTGACACCCTCCAATGCTGGGTCATGCTGCACAAACCTGACATCATTGCACTGGTGGAAACCTGGCTATCAAAATCCACACCTGACTCCTTTGTCGCCCTCCCTGGCTACACCCTATACTGGGAGGATCGTGTAGGCAAACGCGGGGGTGGCTGTGCGATTTATACCAGGGATTCTCTCACTGGTCAAGCACTCCCTGCCCCGGCCCTGGCAGGTGGGGCACAGGCTCTAACCCTTAAACTTACTCCAGACCCCTCCAGGGGCCCCCAGTATCTCACTTCTGCCTACATTCCACCAAAGAACCAAAACCCAGCGCTATCATCCTTAACTGATTATCTTGCCACCCTCCCACATAGGGCTGAACAAGTCCTTGTGGGGGACCTCAACATGAACTGGCTCAGCCCCACCTCCTCCACCACCCGGGACTCCTTTGCTGCCATTGATCTGACACAGCTAATCTCCCAACCCACAAGAGCAAACCCTAAGAGAGGTACCAGCACCCTCCTAGATGTTATCATCACCAACCGCCCCAAAAAAATCCTGGACATCCAAATCCTCCCTGACTCACTTAGTGACCACTCCCCAATCATATTCCACTGGGTGACCACCTCACCAAAACCCACAGCCCAGCACACGCTTCGTCGGCGTCTCAGACCAGGTGGGCTGACAAACCTCAGGCAATTTCTTGCCCAAACTGGTCTTCCATTCACCATGTTCTGGATATAGACTCTGCCCTTGCCTTCTTTTCCCAAACATTTAGCAAAGCCTGTGACCTCTTCGCATCCCTCACAGCTGCCCGAACCAAAAAACATAAAGTGCCCTGGATTACTCCTGCCCTATTACAGTCGCTTAGACTTAGGGATAACCTGTGGCACCTCACAACAGAAACAGGCCAGCCTGCTGATAGACAGGCCTACAATGCTGCGTGGAATAAGTGCACCTGGGCTGTTCAAATAGCCAAAGCCGACCACTATCAAGCCACCCTCACCTCCTCCTGGGGGTGTGCCCGAACCTTTTGGGACAATGTCAAACAATTGAATGGGAGCGCACGCTCCCCTCCCCCATCCCAGCTCACCATTGGCAGCACTACCGTTACGGACCCTACAGGCATTGCAAACTACCTCAACATATCCTTTACGGACCTCAGCTCTATCCTCCCCAGTAATATCTTCGACCCACCACCCTCCCTACCGGCCCCAACCCCCCAACACCCTAGCTTCTACCTATACAGGGTAACTACCCAGGAAGCTAGACCCCACCTGATCTGTGCACTAAAAAGCAATAGTCCCGGCGATGACTCCGTGGACCCCAGCATTCTCTGGCTGGTACTGGATCAGGTCCTTGCCCCACTCACCAGCCTTATCAACAAATCCCTCTGCCTGGGGCAGTTTCCCACTGCATGGAAAACTGCCATTGTTACTCCCATTCACAAAGGGGATGACAGGTCCTCAGCCGGGAACTACCGGCCTATCTCCATACTCCTGCCCCTCTCCAAAGCCCTTGAAAAACTGGTTGCCACGCAAATCACTGAGTACCTGACCAAACACAACATCCTCTGCCCTGAACAGCACGGTTTCCGTGCAGGACACAGTACAGGCACGGCACTAGTTGAATTCTCAACATTCCTACACACACCCCTGGACTCTGGCTCCCTAGCCAGGGCGGTGTTCATCGACCTTTCTAAGGCTTTCGACACTGTCTCCCACCCCATCCTGCTGGGTGCCCTCTGCCGCACTGGCTTCACTACTGGGCCACTCGCCTGGTGCACCAGCTATCTATCGGCCCGCTCCCAACGTGTCAAAATTAATGGAACACTCTCAAAAACATGTCCAATCCACTCAGGAGTTCCTCAGGGCTCCATCCTGGGACACCTACTCTTCTCGCTGTACCTTAACACCCTGCCCAGTGCATGCACTGGGAAAATGCTGCTGTATGCAGATGACGCCGTCATGTTTGCCTCCCACCAGAATCCCTACCTCCTCCAGGACACCTGCAGCTTTCCACGATGCAGAAACCTGGTTTAAAGAGCACAGACTGATCATAAATCTCAAAAACAAAAATGATGCTCTTTGTCCACCCCCAAAACAAAGCCAGCAATTTCCCACTCCATATCCTCCCCTGCTCCAAACAGTCGCTAGAGCAAGTACACTCCTACAAGTACCTTGGGGTCACCTTTGACTCAGCCCTCACCTACCACACCCACACTGATGCTCTTGCCTCAGCAACCAATGTGCGGCTAGGTATCTTATACCGCTACAAAAACTGTCTCCACCCTCTGCCCTCAAGCTTGCGGTGACTTCCTCTATATTATCCCTGGTTGACTATGGACTACTGGTCTACAGGGCTGCCGACACAACTGCCCTCAACAAAATCTGCCTCATCCTAAACTAGGCATGCAGGCTAATCACTGGGGCCCCTAGGCTCACACACTCGTGCCAGCTCTATGGGTTGGCAACATTGCTGAACCTAGACGAACGGCTGCGATATCAAACATGCCTAATAGCAAAAAAAACTCTTCTAGGGCTATTCCCACCCAGGCTGACAGCCTCCCTTCACCTAGCCCAACCCTTGGTCTGTACACGGACCTCCCGCAAGACCACTTTCCTGGTACCAAGATCTAGGACCTCCCATGGACAGAGGTCATTCCACCATAGAGCCCTTTCCTGGTATAACTTGCTCCCTCTCCCCATCTCAGATGCCCCCATGATTTCCAAATTCAAAACTGCACTTAGAAGTGAACTATTCAACACGCGTAGTTGCACCTGTATAACCTGAGGCGCAACCTTCTGTGCCCTGACAATGCCCACTGGGTAGCATCCTTACCGCACCTCTTTAAATTAATACCATGGATGTTTGTACTTACATTATTCCTGTTGCTTGCCCATGCTCCATGCAAGTATGTACCTTTTCTGGTTAAATTGCCTATGCTCTGTTGACTGCTCATACTGTCGTATTACTATGTGCCACTGTAACCAAACTGGCCTCTCTGTATATTTGTTTCATCACTTGTGCCTGCTATCGATGTAACCCATATCCTGGAACCAAAATGCGTGTATATGTATTTATCATGTTCTTTATCACATGTGTCTCCAAACTATGTGACCTACATCCTGGAACCATGAATGCTTGTATTTGTATTTGTCCTCTTTGTGACGAGGTACCTTTGGAAATGAGCGTCTGGCTCAAAGGTTGTAAACTGATGTGCAAATAAATAAAGATCCTAAATAAACATGAGAAGCAAGCCACATGTCTGGTGCAGTGTATGTCACTGTAGCTGCTTTGCAAGTGACCCACACTGCCGCATGAGAAGCAAGCTATAGGTCTGGTGCAGTGGGTCACGTTAGCTGCTTTGTGAGTTACCTGCACTGCCACTTGAGAAGCAAGCTACAAGTCTGGCACAGTGTGTGTCACTGTAGCTGCTTTATGAGTGGCTTGCACTACCACATGAGAAGCGTTACAGTTGTGATCCAGTGTGTGTCACTGTAGCTGCTTTGTGAGTGGCACGCACTGCCATTTGAGAAGCAAACTGCAGTTCAAACAACATGAAGTCTTGCCGTATTCTGACAATTGCAGTTAGCTCCAGCCTTTGAACTGCCCCGGAGAGTATAGGGTTAGATTTCTATGCAGGGCATAGAACGTTGAGCTCGAGCTCGGTTGAAGACTCTGTCTGCAGTACTTTGAATCCAAACCGTCACATTCTTTACTCTGCTTCACTGAACAGTCGCTCTGGAGATTTCTCCTGTTGCTCGGTTCAAAGACTCAGCTAAAGTGTCGGTTAAAGTCTCGGTTGTCCGAATTATTTTACCGCAATTCGGTTCACTCTGTCTGCGGTACAGTAAGTACTTAGATAGTGTTTTTGGATTGTGGAAATTGCAAATCTCCCGATCGGTTCAGCTGAACCGATCCTTTAGGTCTTTTGATTTAGTCATTTTAGTGTGTGGTTACCGGATCTTATCGGTTTAAAAAAAAATGTGTTTTTAGCGTTTTTTTCAAACACCAGAAACATGGTTAGAAACTGATAAGAGAGTCTTGCCTGGTGATTGCCGAAAAAAGGCTAAGTTTGGTTAGGTTGACCATGTCTGAGAAACCCAAGAAAAAAACAGGCCCACTGGATTTCAACACTGCAGTGAGCATGGGAAGGTCTTTGCTAAGGCCAATCCCCACACCACCTGGGTTTACTGTCTGGGGTCTGACCACCTCGATTCAGACTGCCAAATATGTGAGAACTTTCCCAAGTCTACCCTGGATAAGTGATTAGGTAGACTTAGGGAGAAGGAGGCCGAGAAATCCGCTAACCCAGAAGGCCAACCCAGTTCGGTTACCACCAAACCGGAAGGAGTGCCCTCTGACCAGGGCGATACTTCTTCGGGCAAGAGGAGAGCTGATCCTGAGGGGTCAGTTCCCACAAAAAGGAAAAGAAAGGAAAAATCTGCCAGTTCAGATCCAGAACTCCATGTTCCAACCGCGGAAGAAATTGCCCGAGCGATTCAGATTGTGGAATCGCTTTGTCCGGTTCCGACCGATCCGGTCTCAGTTGGTAGGGTTCGTCTAGTCGGTTCCTCCGGTTCAGCATTATGCCCTGAAGATTTTTATGAACCAGATTTTGAGGAGGGGACTGTGAACAATGTGAGGATTATGATGATGAGTGCTTAGAAAGTCTGGATGTGCCTATAGAACCGACATCTCCCAGACAGACCTTCTGGTGTTTCCCCTCCTAGGCTCTCTGAGTCCCCTCCCCACTTTCTGTTTCACAGGAAAGTGGCAGAAACCCTCCAGCTTCCTATGGAGGAGGCTCTGCAGGACCAAGAAGAGACTGACTTCGTTGAAATGATGGATATCCCAGAGTCTAAGAGACTGTCTATTCCCCTTCATAAGTCTTTTGGGAAGCAGACTCAAAACATTCTAAAGTCTCCTATCTCTATACCTCCTGTGGACAGAAGGATGGACAAGAGGTATACTCTGCCAGGCTCGGATACAGAGTTTCTTTACCAGCAATGCAGCCATGTTGGGGTAGTGCAGGCTGCAGCCTGTGACAGGGCAGGCATTCCCTTGGCTTCGCACCCCCGAGATAAAGACTCCAGGAAGTTGGATGCCATGGCAAAGAAACAGTACATGGCATCCTCTTTGGGACTCAGACAGGCTAATTATATGGCCTATACAGCCAGGTACCAGAAGTCCAGATGGGACACTGTACTGGCACTGGCTAAGCAGGCTTCCCCCCAGCTGGCCAAGGAGCTGGAGGGGGTGGCTGCTGATAGGATCAAGGAATGCAAGGTTCAGTTTCATGCTGCTTTGGACTCCAATGATGTGTCATCAAGAGTCATGGCTACATCTGTGGCTCTTCGGAGAATGGCTTGGCTCAGATGTACTAGCCTTTCATAGGACACAAAGGCTAAGGCCATGGATTTCCCTGTGGTGGGTACTTCTTTGTTTGGGGAGCAGACAGAGAATTACATGAAGAAAATGGGCGAATACAGAACCACTTACAGGAGTGCACAGGCCAAGGAAAGACAGGCAACTCCTCGAAGGCAGCAAGCCAGGGGCAGGGGCAGACCTCTTCACAGGCCTTTCTACCAAGCGCTGGCCTCTTCTCCCTTTTCCCAGAGGGGGTTCTTTAGAGGGAGAGGCAAAAGGGGGATGAGCAGGGCTGCATCCACCCCTCAGCCTAAGGCTCCTGCCAAGCATACACCCTGAGGTGTCAGCCCAGTTCGACTCCCCCACACAAGTAGGAGGCAGGCTGGCTTACTTCGTCCAGGACTGGAAGTCTGTTGCTTCAGACAAATGGGTCCTGGAAGTGGTAAGCCAGGTACTGGTCCTCAGCTTCAAAAGATTTCCAAAGCTGAGGCCCAGATCTTTTCTACCTGCAAACACCTCCGAATCCCTTGCCTTGCAAGCAGAGGTTTCATCTCTGTTGGCTCTAAGGGCCATAGAGAGGGTGCCTTACTTACACAGGGCCAAAGGTCTGTACTCCAGATACTTTCTTACCCCAAAAAAGACAGGGGAGTGGCGACCCATCCTGGATTTAAGATATCTGAACAAGCATCTGTTAAAACCAAAGTTCAAAATGGTGAATCTGGGAATAATTCTTCCCTCTCTAAGGCCAGGGGACTGGCTAGCCTCCCTGGACCTCAAAGATGCCTATTTTCACATTCCTATCAGGTGCTCCCACAGAAAGTACCTCAGGTTCAAATTGCCTTCAGGCCATTATCAGTTCAGAGCAATGCCCTTTGGCCTAACATCAGCTCCAAGGGTGTTCACAAAGTGCCTGGCAGTAGTGGTGGCCTTTTTAAGAAGGAAGAAGATTGCAGTGTTTCCATATCTGGATGCCTGGCTTATTGTGGGACAGTCCCTAGACCAAGTCAAGTCAGACCTCCAAGTGACCCAGCAAGTGCTCACTTCCTTGGGGTTTCTTCTCAACCTTTCCAAGTCAGTTCTTGAACCTGTGCAGCTTCTCACTTTTATAGGAGCAGAGCTGGATACAGTTAAGGCAAGCGCTTTTCTTCCCATGCAGAGGGTTGCAGCCATTTCAGAGCTGGCCTCCTCTTTCTGCCTTCTGGTCTCTCGACCAGCAAGGCATTTGCTTCAGCTTCTGGGTCACATGGCAGCTTCTACAGCAGTGGTCAAAGGAGCCAGGTTTCAAATGAGGGACATTCAGTTCCATCTAAGGTCCTTCTGGTCCCAAAAGAAGGATCCTCTTACCAAACTAGTTCCAGTGACTCAGACTCTGATCCAGGCACTTCAATGGTTGCAGGATCAGGGTAATCTCAGGCAAGGGGATCCTTTCATCAATCAGCCCCACTCTGTGGTCCTTACCACAGATGCTTCTCTGTTGGGGTGGGGAGCCCATCTCGGGGCTCTCACAGCCCAGGGACAGTGGTCCCATCAAGAGTCCCTCCTGCATATCAATCTTTTGGAGCTCAGGGCAGTGTTCCTGGCTCTGCAAGCCTTTTCTCAGTCAGTGCAGAACAAGGTAGTACAGGTCAGAACAGACAACACCCCCACCATGTGGTACATCAACAAGCAGGGAGGCACTCGGTCCATGGCCTTGTGCACGGAAGCCATGAAACTATGGTCTCTGGCTTACTCTCTGCAGACATCCTTAGTTGCAGTCCACCTTCCGGGAATGGACAATGTGATAGCAGATGCACTGAGCAGAATCTCCCAGGGCCATCACGAATGGTCTCTGGATCCCCTGGTGCTAGAAGTGATTTTTTCCAGGTGGGGCACTCCAGAGATAGATCACTTTGCAGCCCCGGACAATCACCAACTTCCTCTGTTTTGTTGCAGACCTCCAGTACTGGGCTCAGTCCCTCTGGATGCTTTGGTTCTGAACTGGGAAGGGAAATTTCTCTATGCTTTCCCTCCTTTTCCTCTGTTGTTCAAAGTTCTGGTCAAAATGAGGTCATAATCCTGCAAACTAATTCTGATTGCTCCAGACTGGGCCAGGCAGCCATGGTATCCCCTGCTGCTGTCCCTAGCAGTCCATCTTCCCCTGTCTCTTCCCAGGAAGTGCAATCTGTTAACCTCATCTCAGGGGAGGATTTGGTACCCCAATCTTCGGTCCCTCAATCTCAAGACATGGCTCTTGAAGAGTTAGAATATGCAGATTTGCATCTGTCCCAAGGGGTTCTGGACATTCCCAAAGCCTCTCGAAAGCCTACCACCAGAAAAACTTACAACTCCAAATGGAAAAGATTCAGCATTTGGTATTCCAAGAAGCATATATCCCCAGACATTGCTGAATTGTCTACAGTCCTGGATTATATGGTTCATCTCAATGGTCTAGGCCTCAGACCAGCTACTCTCAAGGTACATTTGTCAGCTGTTTCTGCTTTTCTGTCAGTGGGAAAGCCTTCCTCTCTGTCATCTCATCCTGAATTATGTAAATTTTTCAAAGGACTGCTTCATACCAGTCCTCCTTTAAGGGATCCTGCTCCTGCCTGGGATTTGAATATCTGCATTGCTCAGCTTATGCAACCCCCTTTTGAGCCTATGTCCTCAGCAGAGCTCAAGTACTTGACTTGGAAAATGTGTTTTTGGTTGATGTTACCTCTGACAGATGTATCAGTGAATTGCAAGCTCTGTCAGTTGAACAGGACTTCATCTCATTCCATAGGGACAAGGTGGTCCTTAGAACCAATAGGAGGTTCCTACCCAAAATGGTTTCTGAGTTTCACTTGAGCAAATCCATGTCTCTTCCTGTGTTCTTCACTGATCATGCTTCCTCAGGAGAGCGAAGGTTACACAGTTTAGATGTTAAAAGAGCCCTTAGTTACTACATAGAACGTACAAAGGGTCACAGGTTTGACTCCCTCCAGTTGTTCCTCACTTATGGGGAAGTAGGTAAGGGCAAACCTGCCACCAAGAGAACTATTGCCAGGTGGATTGTGTCCTGTATCCAATTCTGTTATGGGAAACTGGGAAAAATTCCTCCCTCAGGCCTGAGGGCTCATTCCACTAGAGGTACAGCTACATCTCTGGCTGCAGCCAGGGATATTCCCTTGTTAGAAATTTGCTAAGCAGCCACCTGGAAAACAGTTCATACCTTCACCAAGCATTACTCCCTGGATATCTAGGCTCAGAGTGATGCTAGATTTGGCGCAGCAGTGCTTCAGATCCTATTCCCAAAGTAGGTTCTGTCCCTCCTCCTTGGAGGTACTGCTTGGTAGTCTGCAATTGTCAGAATACAGCAAGACTTCATGTTGTTTGAAGAAAAAATTACTCACCTTAGTAATTGTGTTTCTTCTAATGGAGTCTTGCTGTATTCTGACCTCCCTCCTCCCTGCCTCCCCTCTCAGAACCTGTTTTTGGGAAGTGGGTGAGCAGGTGCAGTGTTGCACCCCAGGGGTGTCTTCAGCACACTTCCTGTTGGGTGCTTTAGTTTGGTTATTAAGAATTTGTTATGCTTTATTACCTGGTTTTTGTTTGTTTTTTGGGTTTCCTGACTTGAGTCTTCCTTTGGGAACCTAGACTGTTAGTTGTCAGTTGGCTAGTAGAAATTTTACAATTTCCACATTCTGATAGGTCAGTGAGTTTTTAGCTCGTAAGAATCTGAAAGTTTGTATTCAATGTACTGTAGATAGAGTCTTCAACTGAGCTCAAGCTCAACGTTTTATGCCCTGCATAGAAATTTAACCCTATACTCTCTGGGGCAGTTCAAAGGCTGGAGATAACTGCAATTGTCAGAATACAGCAAGGCTCCATTAGAAGAAACACAATTACTAAGGTGAGTAATTTTTTCTTCTGGTGCAGTGTATGTCAGTGTGTCAGCCTTGTGAGTGTCCTGCTCTGCCACATAAGGAGCAAAGTGCAGGTCTAGTGTATTATGTGTCACTGAAGCATCTTTATGAGTGACCCGAACTGCCATGTGAGAAGCAAGCTGCAAGTGTGGTGCAGTGTGTATCACTGTAGCTGCTTTGCAAGTGGTCCACACTGCCACATGAGAAGCAAGCTACAGGTCTGGCACTGTGTGTGTTACTGTAGCTGCTTTGTGAGTGACCTGCACTGCCACATGAGTAGCAAGCTATAGGTCTGGTGCAGTGTGTCGCGTTAGCTGGTTTATGAGTGATATGCACTGGCACATGAGAAGCAGACTATGAGTGTGGTACACTGTGTGTCACTGTAACTGCTTTGTGAGTGACCCACACTGCCACATGAGGAGCAACGTGCAGGTCTGACACAGTGTGTTTCACTGTAGATGCTTTGTGAGTGACCTGCACTGCCATATGAGATGCAAGCTACAGCTGTGGTGCATTGTGTGTCACTGTAGCTACTTTGTGAGTGGAATGGACTGCCAGTTGAGAAGCAAACTACAGGTCTGGTGTAGGATGTGTCTGTGTATCTGCTTTGTTAGTGGCCCACACTGCCATGTGAGGAGAAAAGTACAGTTCTGGCACAGTGTGTGTCACTGTAGCTTATTTGTGAGTGACTGCAAAGCCATGTGAGAAGCAAGCTACATATCTGGTGCAGTGTGTGTCACTGTAGCTGCTTTGCAAGTCTTTTTACTTATTTTTTTATTTTATTGAGAATTCGGATATGCCTTTGAGTCAGAGACTCCTTTACAAAGATTCCACATCTTGGAAATTGAAAAACAGAACAAATATTTGAAAGTAATTCAACAAGGAACACAGTACAGCATGTTACAAGAACAGTACAGGCTAACAAGCAGTTACTAGGATAACTTGTACGTCTTTAGCAAAACATATATAATCTCTCATATAAACAAGTGTGGCCCACACTGCCACATGAGGAGCAAGCTACAGGTCTGGTGCAGTGTGTCACCTTAGCTGCTTTATGAAAGACCTGTACTGCCATATGATAAGCAACCTGCAGGCCTGGCACACTGTTTGTCACTCCATCTGCTTTGTGAGTGTCCCCCACTGACATATGAGAAGAAAGCTACAGTTTTGGCACAGTGTGTATCACTGTAGCTGCCTTGTGAGATCCCCAGGCTGCCATTTGAGAAGCAAGTTACAAGACTGGCATGGTGTGTGTCACTGTAGCTGCTTTGTGAGTGAGCCACACTGCTAGTGTACATGAGGAGCAAATTTCAGGTCTGGTACAGTGTGTGTTATGGTAGTTGCTTTGCAAGTGGCCTGTACTGCCACATGACAAGCAAGCTACAACTCCGATGCAGTATGTGTCACTGTAACTTCTTTTTCAGTGGCACACACTGCCACTAGAGAAGTAGCTACAGGTCTGGTGTGGCGTGCCTCACTGTAGCTACTTTGTGAGTGACCGGCACTGCCGCAAGATAAGCAAACTGTAGGTTTGGTGCAATGTGTGCCACTGTAGCTGCTTTGTGAGTGGCATGCACTGCCAGTTGAGAAGCAAACTGCACATCTGGTGCAATGTGTGTCAGTATATCTGCTTTGTGAGTGAACCACACCACAACATGAGGAACAAAGTGGAGGTCTGGTGCAGTCTGTGTCACTATAGCTTTTTTATGTGTGACCCGCACTGCCAGTTGAGAACCAAACTGCAAGTCTGGTGCAGTGTGTCAGTGTTTCTGCTTTGTAAGTGACCCGCTGTTCCACATGATGAGCAAAGTGCAGGTCTGGCATATTGTGTGTCTCTGAAGCATCTTTATGAGTGACCTGAACTGCCAGATGAGAAGCATGCTACAGGTCTGGCTCAGTGTGTGTCACTGTAGCTGCTTTGCAAGTGGCCCACACTGCCACATGAGAAGCAAGCTACGGGTCTGGCACTGTGTGTGTTACTGTAGCTGCTTTGTGAGTGACCCACACAGGCGCATGAGTAGCAAGGTATAGGTCTGGTGTAGTGTGTCACCCTAGCTACTTTATGAGTGAACCACACTGGCACATGAGAAGCAAGCTACGAGTGTGGTGCAGTGTGTGTCATTGTAGCTATTTTGTGAGTGGCATGCACTGTTAGTTGGGACACAAAGTGCAGGTCTGGTCCAATGTGTGTCAATGTAACTGCTTTGTGAGTGATCCACACTGCCACGAGGAGCAAAGTGCAGGTCTGGCTCAGTGTGTGTCACTGTAGATGCTTTGTGAGTGACCTGCACTGTCATGTGAGAAGCAAGCTACATGTCAGGCACAATGTATCATCTTAGCTGCTTTATGGATGACCTGCACTGCCACATGAGATGCAGGCTACAGGTGTGGTACAGTGTGTGTCACTGTAGCTGCTTTGTGAGTGGCATGTACCCAGTTGAGAAGCTAACTGCAGGTCTGGTGTAGTGTATGTCAGTGTATCTGCTTTATGAGTGACCCACACTGCCACATGAGGAGCAAAGTGCAGGTCTGGCACAGTGTGTGTCACTGTAGCTTATGTTGTGTGGCCGTAGAGCCACATGAGAAGCAAGCTACAGATCTGGCACAGTGTGTGTAACTGTAGCTTATTTACGAGTGGCCGCAAAGTCACATGAGAAGCGAGCTACAGGTCTGGCACAGTGTATATCAATGTAGCTGCTTTACAAGTGGCCCACACTACCACATGAAAACCATGTGTGTTACTGTAGGTGCTTTGGGAGTGACCTGCACTGCCACATGAGTAGCAAACTACAGGTCTGGCACAGTGTGTCACCTGAGCTGCTTTATGAGTGACCCTCACAGGCACATGAGAAGCAAGCTATGGATGTGGTGCAGTGTCTGACACTGTAGCTGTTTCATGAGTGGCATGTACTGCCGGTTCAGAAGCAAACTGAAGATCTAGTGCAATATGTGTTAGTGTGTATCTGCTTTGTGAGTGACCCGCACTGCCACATGAAAAGCAACATGCAGGTCTTGCACAGTGTGTATCACTGTAGATGGTTTGTGAGTGACCTGCACCATGTGAGAAGCAAGCTACAGGTGATGGCGCAGTGTGACATCTTAGCCACTTTGTGAATGATCTGCACTGCCTCATCTGATGCAAGCTATTGGTGTGATGCAATGTGTGTCACTGTAGCTGTTTTGTGAGTGGCATGCACTGCCAGTTGAGATGCAAACTGCAGGTCTGGTGTAGGGTGTGTCAGTGTATTTGTTTTATGAATGACCCACATTGCCACATGAGGAGCAAAGTGCAGTTCTGGCACAGTGTGTGTCACTGTAGCTGCTTTATGAGTGGAATGCACTGCCAGTTGAGGAGCAAACCACAGGTCCGGTTTAGTGTGTGTCAGTGTATCTGCTTTATGAGTGACCCACACTGCCACATGAGGAGCAAAGTGCAGTTCTGGCACAGTGTGTGTCACTGTCGCTGCTTTATGAGTGACCTGCACTGCCACATGAGAAGCAAACTATGGGTGTGGTACAGTGTGTGTCACTGTAGCTGCTTTGTGAGTGTCACGCACTGCCATTTGAGAAGCAAACTTTAGGTCTGGTGCAGTACGTGTCAGTGTTTCTGCTTCGTGAGTGACCCGCTCTGCCACATACTGTAAGGAGCAAATTGCAGATCTTGCATAATGTGTAACTGAAGCATCTTTATAGAAACATAGAACATAGAAACAGAGAATTTGATGGCAGATAAGAACCGCTTGGTTCACCTAGTCTGCCCATTTCCCTGCCTAATGGATAAGCTGCAGATCAAAGTTAACCAAAAGCCTACTTCATCCTACCTCCCACTAGAATTGCTTTATGTCTGTCCCATGCATTCTTGAATTCCCCCACTGTTTTTGACTCCATGACCTCCTCAGGAAGGCTGTTTTATGCATCAACAATCCTCTCCATGAAAAAATACTTCCTCACATTACCTTTGAGCCGTCCCCCCAACCATCTTCAAATTGTGTCCCTTGTTCTTGCACATCTCTTTTTCTGAAAGATGCTACCGTCTTGGACTTTGTTGATTCTCTTGAGGTACTTGAAAGTTTCTATCATGTCCCCCCTCTTCCTCTTTTCCTCGAGGTTATACATATTAAGCTCCTTTAGTCTCTCTTCGTATGGATTCTGGTGCAGACCTTGCACATTTTAGTTGCCCTCCTCTGGACAGCCTCTATCCTGTCTATGTCCTTGCAGAGATGGGGTCTGCAGAACTGCACGCACTTCTCCAGATGGGGTCTCACCAACTGTCTGAACAGAGGGATAACAACTTCCTGTTTTCTACTAGTGATGTCTCTCCTTCTGCATCTCAGTATCCCCCCAGCCCTCCTTAATGCCTTCTCACATTGCTTGCCCACCTTTAGGTTGTCTGATATGACTACCCCCAAGTCCCTTTCCATTTTTATTGTTGTTAGTATCTCGCCCTACATTGTGTACTCTTCCCCTAGGTTTTTGTTTGCCAGGCGCATTGCTTTGCACTTCTTTGTGTTGAATCTAAGTTGCCACACATTTGACCATTCCTCCAACCTTACCAAGTCCCTTCTCGTCCTTTCCACCCCACCTCGTGTATCAGCCCTGTTGCAGATCTTTGAGTCATCTGCAAAGAGACGTACTTTTCCTTCCAGTACCTCTGCAATATCACTTATAAAGACATTAAAGAGGACTGGTCCCAGTACTGAACCTTGCAGTACCCTATTAGTAACCCCCCTTGCTTGAGAGTGGACTCCGTTTACCATTACCCTCTGTGTCCTGTTGTCCAGCTAATTTTTTACCTAGTCTACCACCTTGGGACCCACTCCAAGGCTGGCTAACTTGTATAGTAATCTTTTCTGTGGGACTGTGTCAAATGCATTGCTAAAGTCTAGGTAGGCCATGTCCAAGGCCCCTCCTTGGTCTACTACTTTGGTCACCCAGTCAAAGAAATCTATTAGATTCATCTCATATGAACTTCCTGCTGTGAATCTATGCTGTCTTGGGTCATGTGCCCCTCTGGCCTCTAGGTACTCAACAATTCTTTTTTTTTTTTTTAAATTTAAGTTTATTAGTTTACAACATACAACCAAACAAGAAACAACAAAACAAAACAAAACAAAATAAACCTAACCCCTTCCCCCCACGAAACAGATACACAGCGTATCAGTAAGTACTTAGACCGGAGAAAGACAACATACATATCATACAGCCAAAATTCCAAAAATTCATAACCCCTCCCCACACCCCACCCTCCCTCCCTCCCTATTCCCAAGTGGTGCACCAAAAAGGCCAAGAAGCCCCTAAATCTGGATATCACAGCATATCTACAATACAGTACATCAGTTTTAAACATCCTAGATCACATAAGAGGAAAAAAAAACAGGTCTAAAATCTGCAACAATACAAAAAAGTACTATAAACACTATATGTACTATAAACACTATATGTACTACATGAGGGCGAAGGGATCAGGTCGCCAGGCCTTAAGGCAAGCATAAAGCTTGGAGTTTGCCCCATCTTTTATGAAACAGATCCATACGATCCTTATAGCTGGCACAAGATTCTCTGATTGAAGATATGACATTATCTCCTTCAACCAGTCAGCATATGATAAAACCAATTGGTCCTTCCAATGTCTTAAGACCAGCTTCTTGACCGCCATGGACACTAAGGCCATATGATATCGGCGCCTACACTGTCTACATAAGAAAAATCACCCAGCACACAGATTTCGGGCAGAAAAACCGGCTCAGACCCAAAGGGGATCCAAATTTTCCCGGATCAGGGACCACAGTGGGGCAACTTTAGGACATTCCTAAAATGTGAATTGAGTTGCCCTCGGCTTGGAGCACCTGAAACAATCTGACACAGAGGCCAACTCAGCTGAAAGAGTTTAACGAGTATAGTAAAGGTTATTTACAATATAATATTGTACTAACCAAACCTATCTTGGGTATGATATCTATGTAAGTTATGCCAAATATTAGTCCAGAGTGGTACAGCCTCAGGGAGAAGATGTGTCCAAACCAAAGGACCCCCAACATCCTCCTGTAAATTAAATTTCAAGAGATAGGAATAAATTGACGAAATAGAGTGAGGCTGAGAGGCAAGGCTGATGATATTAGATAGGAAGGGGTGTACAACTGATTGTCTAACAGTAGTACCAAATTTGTTACCCACCACGTGCTGGAGTTGGAATACCTTAAAAATACCTTTAGTTGATATATCAAACCTCGTTAGAATATCATCCGACGCAAGGAGCGAATCCTGATTGAACAGGTGTTCCACCCTGACATCCTTAAGTTGTGGGAGCCAACTTGGCCTTATCCAAGGATTCCACAATCTAATATTAGGATTTAGAACTATTGGCTGTCCTAGATCCATAACATTAGAGATCCGAAAGAAGTTAAGACACTGTGCCCATGATCTAAGAGAACCTATCACCGTATTATCCGGAACCAACTGTGAAAGAACTTTCGGGGACAAGTAAAACAAGGCAGACATATCTACTCTAAGTTCAGAGAGAAGAGCCCTCTCCAACTGAAGCGATTGGGCAGAGGTTCTCTGTATTCATGGAGAACCATCTCCCCAACTTAGAAAAGTATGGCCCAGTGATACAGTAGAAGATTAGGAGCCTTAAGCCACCCTGTCCTTAGGGAGTGACAAGGTGGCAAAGAGTCGCACTCCCTTCCCCCACCAAATAAAGCTGGAAAACAGTCGATGAAACTGTTGAAAAAAGGAAAGAGGGATCCAGAGATTAGTCAGATTCAGTGGATAAAAGATCCGGGGAAGAACATTCATTTTAATAATATTTATTCGACCCCAAAGTGAAATAGAGAGGGCTGACCAGCTGTTGCAAATCCTAGCTAATCGAGTCTCTGACTCTGACCAGGTTTAGTTTCTTCAGAAGGAAGGATCAGTAGAAAAGTAAATTCAAGATACTTAATTGACCTGGAGGTCCACCTCATTCCAAAGGAGAGAAAATCTTGTTTATCGTGATATTTATTAAGAGGAAAAATCTCACATTTAGAGATGTTTAATTTGTAGCAAGAGAAGGAACTAAATTGCGTGATAACTTCAAGAGCTGCCTTTAGCGATGTTGCCGGATCCGTTAGATGCAGCAAGACATCATCTGCATATGCAGACAGAACTAATTCCCGTTGTTGAAGCCTAATACCTCTCACTTGAGGGGACGACTTGAGTTTAATCAGCAACGGCTCCAGGTATAAATTAAATAGTAAAGGAGAGAGGACAACCTGCCTAGTACCAGCAAAAACGGAAAGAGGAAGACAGGACCCGTTGCAGTAAATCTTAAGCGGAAGGGCAGCTGTAAAATACCGTATCATATTCAAAAAGAAGTCGGGAAACCCATTTCCTCCATTACTGTCCACAGAAAGGACCAGTCAACCCGGATCAAACGCTTTCAGCGCCAAGAGAGACTAGAGCAACGGACCTGAGGCAGTTCGGCATACTGAGATGTGCATAAAGTCCTCAAATGATCTGCCGCACGACTCGAAACAAAGCCCACCTGCTCAGGGCTCAGAAGCTCCACCAGATCCTCTTGATCCTTTCAGCAAGTATTTTAGCTAGAATTTTGATATCATAGTTTTGAGAAATAGATGTAATTAACCGGTCAGTGGGTTTTTGTCCGCTTTAGGAATTAAAACTATAGTAGCCTCAAATAAAGCAGGATCAAGCTCAGAGGAGTCCGGCAAATAATTATATAATTTAAGAAGAATGGGGATCAAATCTTTAACAAAAACTTTGTAAAAGTTTGCCGGGAAGCCATCCGGTCCCGGCGCTTTATCTGGGGCCAAGGAAGCAATGGTACTCCTTATTTCTTCAACTGAAATAGGGACTAATAGACTCGCTTGTTGAGACTCTGATATACAAGGAATACCTATTCTTCTTATGTATTCTTTGACAGCTGCAACGGGTGGGATGGTTGGAATGACTAAAGGCCGGATAATAGTCCTAAAAATATGCGCACTATCCCTAGGCGAGGAGACTACATCACCAGATGGGGAAGACAAAGAAGGGATGATCTCGAGCTTTCAAGTGCACGAAACGTAGGCCAGTAGTTTACGGATTTTCACCAAGATCCAGATATTTAGCCTGGGTTTCACCAGATAATATTCTGTTTTCTTCTTTCAAGAGGTCTGGATATTCGTTCTTGTTAATAGAAGCTCTTTGAGATCTGATATCAAGAGGTTGCCGAGTAGTTACTTTCTAACTCCCTAATCTTGTTTATCAGAGCCAACGATCTGGCCATGCCTTCTTCCTAAAGGAAGCCATTTTAATAAGATCACCCCTAAGATAGCACTTCAGAGCTCCCCATATCATATCAATCCTGGGGGTGGAGTTCAAATTGTCAGCCAGAAAGAGAGATATTCGGGAGCTAATTTCGGAAACACACTGGTGGTCCTTTAACAGCTGAGTATTTAACCGCCACATAGAGTCATGAGAGTAATCAGGATTTAGGGACATTTGTATCCAGACTATAGCATGGTCAGACACAATGATCGGCTCAATACCAGACAGAGAAATATTCGGGAGGAAAGAAAGACTAACTAATACCATATCTAATCTTGACCTAGTACCATGTGATTGGGATTGGAAGGAAAAGGCACGACAATAAGGGTTGGCGAGATGCCAGGGATCACCTAGGCCCAACAGTGAGGTCAGTTCCCAGAAAGGTCTCTGAGCCGGGGAAGGTGGGCGTTTATCCTGTGGCTCCTTATCTAGAGTAGATGAACAAGGCACATTCCAGCCCCCTCCCCCAATATAAATTGAGCGGGCAAAAAGCCAGCCAATTTATCCGCCAAAGTCATAAAAACCGGTTCCCCCCACGGGCCATATACAGAACCAAGGACCACATCTCTCCATTAAAGTACCTTTCACTAGGACATACCTCCCTTCTGGGTCTGAGACAGTTAAATCTTTGTAGAACAAAACATGCCTTTAAGAAGAATCTAACCCTTTACTAAAACAGGAGTTTCAGCAAGGTAGGATTGGGAAAAGCCAGATCGGGAAAGCAGCCTAGCTTCATCATGACCTAAATGTGTCTCTTGCAAAAAAGAATATTAATGTGGAGCAATGAGCAGTGATTAAAGGCCTGTAGTCAGTTTGACCCGATCCCTAGCCCTCTAACATTCCAGGACGCTATTTTAACTGTGTTTGTAGCCATTTTAAAGATATAACAAAACACTCAAGTATCCAGACAGAGCCATAATAACATGCAAAAACAAGGTGCACCCCCAAGATTGAAGGAAATCTAATCTTAAAAAAAGAAACACCCCATCCCCCCATCCCACCAGCAGTCATACGTTCCCAAAAAGAACAAGTTAACAAAACGAACCAGCAATCAGTGAAGTTATCTGGAATGTCAATACATGAACCCCTCCCCATATCCTTCCCACCCCCCCAAGAAGCCAAAAATCCTGTAGCTTAAAGTACCTTAATCTAACCCCATCAAACAGTTCCCCATATAAACCCCAAAATAACTATATACATCAGGTGGATCGAGCAGAAATAACCCAAAATATAAGCTGTCATCCATAGGCTCGAACCTCCTAAACCCCATGAACCCCCAACCCCGGAACGGAACAGGTACCAGATATTCCAAACATCAGGAACAGTCCAAAGGAAAAAATGACCCAAACTGTTACACACCTTCCCCTTCCATCCAGCCCGGCAGAGGTTAGCCACCCCCAATATATGGCTCGCAATTCCACATCCAGCGTAGCAAGCCTGCTAAGTCCTCCCCCACCGCCACCTCCCCGCCACCACAGACCTCGCCGCAGGATTACGCTGACAGAGCAAAGAGAGAAGAGAAGGACATGAAGCAGGAGGAACAGAACATGTAAAGGAGCATCAACAACACCCTGACCTCAAAGAGATCCATCTTCAACAGTCCAAATCAAAACCAGCACACCCGATCATCTCCCAACAAGGCAGCATTAATAGGGCACTTACCGAATCCATGCAGCCCATGAGGGAGATAAAATTCAACCAACCAGATGCCGAAGCGAAGGGCGAAGAATAGAGCACAGGAACAGTCGTGCCACAGGTTGCTGTTTCAGGAGCCAATAAACCAAGGACCCTTTACGTCCGTCGCACAGGAAGTTCCCACCGGGAAACCGCAGCTGCAAACAAAGGTTCCACCACGGTAATTTATGCACGAAACCGGGAGGGGAGACCCTGCCAGGAATCAACCTCAGCCACCACCTCGATCCCAAACCCCAAAAGTCGGACGGAGAAGGCCAGAAAGAAGAGACCAAGGCAACCAGGGAAGCAAGAGAGCAAGCAACAGAGAAGCCAGAGAGAAAGGTTAGTGAAAATAAAGCACCATCTTCTAGCGACAGGCCCAGAAACCAGGCAATCTAAAAATACTAACAGAGGCAAAATATTAGTTTATTCCAGGTCAGCCCTAAAGCTGCAAACCCAGAACCAGAGAACAAGGTCCTTCAGCCAGGCACTTTAAAGAGTTCAGGTAGTTTGCTGTAAAGTTCTTTATGGGCAGCCTCAGGGGTATTGAAGCTAGTAGACAGTCCTCCAATGGTCACCCTTAAGGTCGCAGGGTAAATCATCTGAAATGGGATCGAAGCAGCTATCAGTTTCTGCACAACAGGGTGATATGCTGCCCTCTTCTCACGGATTTCTTTAGGTAGGTCCTAGGCAATTTGGATCCTCGATACTCCCCATAAAATTTCCTTCAGTTCACGGGCCTTCAAATAGACATGCTGCCTCTCAACATAACTAAGAAATTTAATTATAATGGGATGTGGGGGAGATCCAGCTGCAGGTCTAGTTCGAACGAGCGATGTGCCCTCTCAAGGTGATAGGAGGCACTTATAGGAGATGGGCCCACCACTTTGCAGAGAAACTTTTGCAGGAAAGCCATGAGGTCTGGGCCTTCTTCCAGCTCAGGTAGGCCCATAGTTAGCAGATTATTGCGGTAATTACGCCCCTCCAAATCCTCAGTCTTAAGCTGTAGCTTCTTCACTTGCTGTCTTAGCTCGCTATCTCCACCTCGGCTCTGGATCTCCACTGCTCGATGAGGTAACTCTAACCTCTACATCTGAGACTTTCCTGGAAACAGAGGAGAGATCACTCATGAAGATTTAAGCTCTCCAGTCAGTTCTTTAAGTATATCTTTGAGAGGGTTAAGCTCTTGGAGGAATTTATCCTCAGTCAGCGGGATCGATTGCAACATCTTATCTCCTCCTCGGTCCGGCTTGGTGGGAGCCTGGTTTCGCTGTTTCTTTGCGGCCTTCTCCGGGGATGCAGGGGGAGTATGCTTGGTTAAGGCCTGTTTTCCATCCACCTCCATCGCGACCCGATAGACTCTTATTTTCCCCCAACAAAGTCGCTAAACAATGGCTGACTACTGTTCCAACAATTATTTAAGTAAATTAGTCGGAAAAAATCCAAAATGTATTAAGAAAACACCTAATAAAGGTGGCCAGAGGGGGGAGCTCAGTATCCCAGCTGCTGCTTAGCTGAATGCCATCACGTGACCTCAACAACAATTCTTTCCTTCAGAAGTGATTTCATAATTTTCCCTACCACTAAGGTCAAACTAACAGATCTGTAGTTTCCTGCCTCTGCCCTGCTCCCACTTTTGTAAAGTGGAATCACATCTGTACTCCTCCAGTCCTCAGGTACCACACCATCCTCCCATGATTTTTTAAACAGGGTAGTTAATGGTGTTACTAGTTCTACCCTTAATTCTTTTAGAATTCTGGGGTGAATCCCATCGGGCCACATTGCTCTGTCCACCTTCAGTTTTAGGAGTTCTTTCAGAACCCTTTCTTTTGTGAATGGACTGGTATTGATCCCTGTATCCAGAGTGTTTCAATTGATTAGTTTAGGTACCTCCCCCTTCTCTTCTTTTGTGAATACTGGGCAGAAGTATTCTTTCAGTATCCCAGCTTTTTCACTGTCACCCTCTGCCCACATTCCTTCCCCTTTATTAAGCCTCAGTATCCCTCCCTCCCTTGGTCTTTCTTCACTTCCTAATGTACCTATAAAATGTTTTATAACCCTTCTTAACAGAGTTGACTATCTTTTCCTCAGTTTGGGCCTTTGCTATTCTGACTGCCTTCCCAGCCTCCTTCTACTTTAACTGATACAGTTCTCTGTCCTGCTCCTTCTGTGTTTCCTTATATTTCCTAAATGCTATCCTTTTCTCTTTAACTTTCCCTGCCACCACTTTTGAGAATAGTGGCTTTTTCCTTAGTTTTGTTTTGATGATTTGCTTTACACAAAGACTTGTTACTTCTGTGATGGCAGTTTTGATTTTTCCTCATTGTTCCTCCACCTCTTCTTCTTTCCTGTTTGCTAGTGCTTTTGTGAGGCACTCTCCCATTTTGCCAAAGTCAGCCCTCCTAAAGTCTAACACACTTGCTTTTGAATGGCTTGACTCCACAGCTATGTTTATTATGAGTAGGGCATCGAGAATGACCCTGCTTTTGTATGTGGCTGCAGTAAATGTCCTCCAGTTAGCATCTGGCATATTCAGGTCCTCCATCAACAATATCTCTCCTTTTTCTACCATTCTAAGGATTCCTTCTATCATTTCCTTGTCCATTGCCTCCTCCTGAGATGGGGGTCTGTAAACAACACCTGTACAGATTGTGGTGCCATTTCGTGTCTCCAGGGTGACCCACAGTGCCTCCTCCCCTCCCTGTTTACCCTTTAGTTCTGTTGCTTTGATTCCTTCCCTTATGTAGAGAGCTACTCCTCCTTCTCTTTTACCCTCCCTGTCCCTTCTATAGATTGTGTACCCTGGTATGTTAACATCCCAGTCATGGTTCTCTGTGTACCATGTTTCTGTGATTGCCACGATATCCAGGTGTCCTTCTTCCATCAAGGCTACTAGTTTAGGGAGCTTGTTACCCAGACTACGGGCATTGGTACTCATTGCCTTCCATTTTTTAATGGCCTTACCCCTTTTAGTCCCATCCCTGTCCTTACTGCCTTTGCCTTTTTCTGGATTTACTCATCTTGCTCCCTATCGACTTCTCTACCTTTGTGTCTACTTCACTAACTACCCTGTTTTTTTTTGAGGGGGGCTGGGATTTCCCTGCTTCCCTTCAGTGCCTCCTCCTCCTCTTGGCTAGTTTCAATGCTTGCCAATGAAGCATTTAAACCTATCACCTAGGATCCGGGTTCCCATCCCGGACAGATGCAGACCATCCCGCCAGTATAGCTTTGTATCCCTCCAGGTGGACCCTCAGTCCCCAATGAAACCACAAAATCCTGAGTGCCGCACAAGTTTTCAGCAAGTCATCATTGTAATCCAGGGATTGACAAAAGGGGGACATCACTTATAAAAATGAAACCTCTGGGGGTTGGGGCATGCCCCCCAGGAAATATTTAAACTTTAAGGTGTGAAATGATGCATTTTGGTGCATTTTAGGCCCATTGTCAGGAGCAAAGTGTTGACTACCCCATTCAAAAAAGATCTTCTAGTTCCCTTTCAATCACAAAACATCTGCAAACATTAATGGCTGCCTCATCTGGATATATCGATTCTGAGGGAGATGTCTGGTTGTGCTGCTAGGACAACCAGGCATGTCCATCATCTTCTTTGTAAATAATAAATGATGGGACCGTGTCCATAGCATGCTGTCAGTACAACCTGGTGAATCCAGTGTTTGAGTAGCAAAGGGGACCAAACACAAGATGGATTTTCTGCAGTAATCGAATTTCAAAATCAAGTTATGATACCAAATCTACATGTCTCTTAATTTTTCATTTAATACAATCATAGTCTAATGACATTTTCACTCCTGTGTGATGTATACAGAGTTTTGATTTCCTTGTGTAACCCCCCTACAAATGGGGGTTACCAAAAGTCTTCCTTGGGCTTGCTTAAATGCCCACTGCCATGCTGGCGTTCTGTGTCCCTATGGGTTTGAAAGTGTTTTGCATGTGAGTGCCCTGTTAGCCTCTGTGCCTGTCTCTTTAAAAGCTGCCTATCTGGTAGAGTATAATTAATCTGGGTAGGGACCGAGTAGTTTCAAGCTCGAGTCTCACCCGGGCTGCAGTATTTTTGCTCCAGTCTGCCATCGCTAATTGCGCAGAGGTAGCCCTACAAAGAGCTGTAACTGTTTGCCGATTATCTGCTTTAATAATGGCAATATTGTAGTTTGTCTAACCTGCCTTCCTTTGCAGCATGGACATTTCTGTTAATCACCACCATCTTGGTTCTGGTCTGGCAGTTTGGACCAATTAGTACCTTTGAGGTCCCTAAAATGGAGTCTGCCCCCTTGGGTCTTGTGGGAGTGAAGTTTTGTAGGAATGGTAGTTTTTGCCCTTTGGCACCTAATAAGACCTGGAGGGGGAGCTCTAGCTGTGACAGACAGATGAATCAACAAATCAAACCTTTTGGATCTCTGGAAAAGTTCCAAACTGCCTGCAGCAGTGTGTCAGTGTGGAGTTAGAGTTGAAAGAGTGAACAGCTGGAGAGATACGAACAGCTGCTCCTGCGTAGTGCACAGGGGAAATCGGCAGGAAGGCTGTGTTTGGCCTGCCTGCTACCATCTTCCAAACTGAAGGAACCTTGAGCCTGAGATTGGAATTCATCCGAAATTGCAGCTTTTGCGATAGGAACCTGATTTGTGATGAATTGAATTCTCCTGAAGTGGACTGAAGATTTGCCTCGGTGTGATCGGCCTGGCAGGACTTGAGATTGCCGCACAGTGTTCAGTTTACGCAGAGATACTGTGAATTGCAACCGGACTGTGCTCCAAATTGTGGTATTTACTTCCTTTACTATAAGTGTGCTGATTGTGGATTGTGGGTCACGATTTGGTTCCCCACCTTGCTTAATTTGTCACGCTTGCTGGAAGCTGCATCCAGCACTTGCCGGACTGTCATCCAAACTGTTTACCCAGTCTGGGCCTTGCCACCTCAGCCCAGACAGCCGCTCATGCCACAGAGAAACAAATGACGAGAAACCCACTTGTGGATTTGGCTCCCTGCACAACACCAATGAACAAGATCGACGCCAAGGTGCTTCGTGTGGGCCCTGCTTCTCCTGGCAATCCAGTTTTTCATCTTGAGAGCTACATTTCATCCATCCTGCATCCTGTACTGGATAGCGTGAGTAAATACCAGGGTAGCTCTCTGCAACAAAGCTCAAATCAGTGTGTCAAATCAGTGTGGACTGAGCCATCCAGCTCTGGATTACAAATTGTGGGTTAAAATACATGCATGCTTTTCTTTCCACCACAGGGCCCCAACCAGCTGCAACACCCGCCTACCCCGGGCAATGCTCAGGCTAGCCTGTAGTTCCAACTAGGTACCCAGTGTGTGTGTGACTATGCTACACGGACCTTTAAGTGCATGCCTTATAGCCTGAATCTTTCAGATCTCGAATCAACCACTAGATTTTTCCCCCTTCTTTGTTACTGCCCCTTAAATAAATCAGATATAAATATTTTGCATTGAAACTGGTTGTGGTGTACCTCTGTACAAACAGCATTGAAATATTGTTGGTTGTTGTGCTAAATCTTGTTTTACAGGGGGTCTCCAGGGCCGAGCCAGCTGAATCAGTGCTGGTGGTAAGTGCAACAAGTGTGGTGCTAAATCTGTTGTCATTTGTCACTTGCAACTGTGTATTCTGTGATCCATTTAGGCCACTAGAGGGAAAAGAGGGGGATAACAGTGTCCTGGAAGGCTGTCCCGGGTCAGCAAAGCTATCACTAACCCTGTCCTCTGGGTGGAGGCACCCGTTTTCAGTACCCAGGCCCCTCAACCTGCACCTGTTCACGCAGGTAGGGGTAGTATCCCTTGGGGTAGCGCCCCCTAGGGGTTACACTTGTTTTCAGTGTGTGTGTGTGTGTGTACGGTGGGAAGGGGAGTGGTAGTGCTAAGAGAAAGAAAAAAAGGTCTCAGAACCAGAGAAATCATGGAGAGTTCATGCCCACAGGTTGATGTATAACACCAGCAAAGTCATCAAAAAGTAGATTATCTGAACCACACTAAATTGGTGATTTTTGCCTCACAGGGGTGTGTCGTGAGATTGAGCAGTGTTGGACATAGTACACATCCAGATGAAGAGGGGCTAAATCAGGGTAGGAAATGAGTACAATTAAATACTACAAAGCAATTTTTGGAAGACTATGACAGTGAATGCAGAAAATTCCACATCCCTTTTATTACATACGAACATACGAAGAAGCCAGCGGAAGAAGGCCATTTGCCCTGTCAAGTCTGCTCATATTGCAGGGTCCACAGCTTAAGCTAATGTCACTGCCCTCCCTCCCCACTCCTCCCATCCTCTCTACCTATGATCCTTGCCTTCTCTCATGCCTATCCCAGCCTCTCTTAAGCTGCCCACTGTCTTCAACAAGATGACCTCTTCCGGCAGGGCATTCCAAGTGTCCACCACCATCTCTGTGAAGAAGTGCTTCCTGACCTCCCTCCTAAACCTCCCACCCTCCAGCTTAAGACTGTGCCCCCTCATGTTATGGTTGCCACTCAGCTTAAAGAGACTCTCCTAATCATCTTAATTTATCCTTTTCATGTACTTGAAGATCCCAATCATGTCCCCTCTCTGTCCTATCTTCCAGGGAGTACATGTTCAGTGTCCTCAATCTCTCCACATATGTCTTACCCTGCTGACCTGCTGTCATCTTTATAGCCCTTCTCTGGACCTTCTCCAGCAGGTTAATGTCCTTTTTAAGGTGTGAGCTCCAGTACTGAGCTCCATACTCTAGATGCGGCCTTACCAGTGACCTGTACAACGGCAGTATAACCTCCTCTCTCCTACTACTGATCCCCCTAGATATGCATCCCAGCATCTTGTTTACCTTTGCTGCTGCTTTCTTGCACTGCATGGAGTGCTTCAGGTCACTTGTGATCATCACTCCCAGGTCCTTCTCCTCCTCCTCTGATACAGATACTTGGACTCCACCCAGGTAGTACTCTGTCCTGGGATTCTTGGCTCCAATATGCATAACTCTGCATTTCTTGGCATTGAAGCCAAGTTGCCAGATCCTGGACCACTTCCCCAGCTTTTCCAGATCTTCCTGTAGGTCCTGTATCCCTTCAACTGTGTCTACTCTCCCACAGAACTTAGTGTCATCCATGAATTGGCACATTTTGCCCTTATTGCCATCTCCAATGTCATTGATGAAGACATTGAACAGCACCGGCCCCAGCACTGAGTCCTGCGGGACCCCACTGGTTACCTCTCTAGTGCCAGATAACTCTCCTCCCTCAACCACCCTCTGGCTTCTGTCCTTTAGCCAGTTTTCCACCCATCTGGCCATCTTTTCTCCAACCCCAAGATCCACCAACTTTCTGATCAACCTTTTGCTCGGCACAGAGTCAAAGGCCTTACTGAAATCAAGATAGAGGATGTCTACTGCCTAGCCCCTGTCTACTGTCCTGGTGACACAGTCAAAGAAGTCAATCAGATTAATTTGTCATGATCTCCCCCTCATGAACCCATGCTGCCTCACATCCTGAAGACCATGCTCCTCTAGCTATTCCACCAACTTTTCCTTTAGTACGGTCTCCATGAGCTTGCTCACAATGGAGCTCAGACTGACTGGTCTGTAATTCCCTGGGTCATCCTTATTGTACCAAAAATACAGTCCCCCCCCCCCCACACACACACAGACAGTGAAGAAAATGAAAATTCTGCATTCATTATACAGGAGCAAAAATTTAGTTCAACTGTGATTGTATTAAATGAAAAAAATATGATGTTAGATAGACGACATGTAGATTGTGGAACATCACATGATTTTGAAATTCCATTACTGCAGAAAAACAAATTTGCACTTGTTCTATTTGCTGATCAAACCCTAGTTTACCCTGTTGTCCTGACAGCATTATTTTAAAAAGAAAATCAAACGTTAACCAGTGATGGCCAGTAACTTAGGTTACTGTACTTTGGGAACATGGTTTGGGAGCCTGAGCCTGTGCACAGGTGAAACACAAGCAAATTAGAAAAAAAAAAACACAGAGATTGGACATTACCAGCAATTCCTGTAATCATTACGTGCACTCAGTCACCACAGGCCATTCCATAGTGGGCTGGGGTCCAGGTCTAAGTGAAATAATAAGCTGAATAATCACAAGCATTCATGCAGTACCTTGGGGGTGGGCAGTGAACCTGAGGCCAGACATAAATTAGAATATCCTAATGCAGAAATAAAAATATCCACCTTAATGAAGTCCTAAAAGGCTTAATTCAAGCTATAGCGACAGCCTTTAAAGCTCACCAACTGCGATCAAGTTTCTGAGACTACCATAAGCCTCCTGCCAATAATATTAGGTTCAGTTAAAGCTGGTAATCTATTGGACCTGAAGTCCCAGCTGACTGAAACGGAGTTTCTTTCCTGCACACCTCTTCCATTCCAGCATTCATCACACTAAAAGTGCATCAAGCATCATGTCATGCTACACTATATCCCAAAACAATATTTAGCTTTTTACCTTAAAGCCAGATTATCCTTAAGCTTTGCTAATTTCACAGGGAAGGAGGCTCACAAGACTATTAGCATGGCTAAGTTATTCAGTGCTCTGTGCTGGTAAGTTTTTCAGTTTCTAATATATTCATTCATTCATGATGATGGATAAGTACGAGGTGCATTCATGCTATTTCTGCTGGAGTTTATTCAAATTAATTAAACACAACTTGTTTGGCAGTTAATTCTTCTAAATAAACATTTTGAAATAGTACTGGCAGATTCATTAGTTTAAATAAGATCCTGTAGAAATAGCATCAATAAACTGCATAGGGTTACCCCTCATGGTGATGGAATGAACATATTGGAAACCAATATGAGGGGACATACAGCTTAACACAAAGCTGTGAGAATACCTTCACAATATGGAACACTGATATGACACCAGGCAGTTTTCTCTGAGTCAGCCCACACATTGCCCTGTCGCTATAAGCTGACACACCGGAGCAGGTCTAGGGACAGAAGAGCAGTAATCCTGGTGTGAACAAGAACAAAGAAGGGTTCAGTGGTATCAATCAAGTTCAGATTTAATGGCTGTGTGTTGAGTATGATAGCAACTCTCTTCGCAGTTGGGGCAAGTGTCTGAACAGGCAGCACAGATCGGAGACTGAGAAGAATCTGACAGCACAAGATTGGAAATGTAGGGATTTAGGTTAGAATCCCATCACAGCCTCTGAATCACCCTGTGATGTTGAATAAATCACTTAAACCCTTCAGTTCTTCAGGCATATGTGATGTGGCTAGAAGCAGGAGTCAACAGAAAATATATTGCCTCCTAGTTAGGATATCCTGGGTAATAAGATTGTTAAAAAAATATTTCCATTTTACTAAAGTCTTTAATTCTAACACTTGCTATACAGAGGTGAACACCACAAAAATAGATCACAGTCCTCATACCCTATATACTGCAGCCATACTGCTTGTCAGGTCCACATAATCAGTTCTCCTGTATGACAGTGTCACTCTGTCTGCTTTGTGAGTGTCCCCCACTGCCACACGAAAAGAAAGCTACAGTTCTGGCACAGTGTGTGTCACTGCAGCTGCTTGGTGAGTGACCAGCACTGCAGTGTTATGGAAGCTACAGGACTGGCATAGTGTGCGTGTCACTGTAGCTGCCTTGTGAGTGACCAGCACTGCAGTGTTATGGAAGCTACAGGACTGGCATAGTGTGTGTGTCACTGTAGCTGCCTTGTGAGTGACCAGCACTGCAGTGTTATGGAAGCTACAGGACTGGCATAGTGTGTGTGTCACTGTAGCTGCCTTGTGAGTGACCAGCACTGCAGTGTTATGGAAGCTACAGGACTGGCATAGTGTGTATGTCACTGTAGCTGCTTTGTGAGTGGCCCAGACTGCCACTTGAGAAACAAGTTACAAGACTGGTATGGTGTGTGTCACTGTAGCTGCTTTATGAGTGAGCTGCCTGCTACTGTACATGAGGAGCAAATTTCAGGTCTGTCACAATGTGTTTTACTGTAGTTGCTTTGCGGGTGGCCCACTCTGCCACAAAAGAAGCAAACTGCAGGTCTGGTGCAATGTGTGTCATTGAAGCTGCTTTGTAAGTGACCCACACTGCCACATAACAAGCAAGCTAGAGGTCTGGTGCAGTGTGTGTCACTGAAACTTCTTTTTCAGTGATGTTCACTGCCACTTGAGAAGTAGCTACAGGTCTGGTGTGGTATGTGTCACTGTAGCTACTTTGCGGGTGACCCACACTACCACATGAGAAGCAAACTGCAGGACTTGTGTAACGTGTTGTCACTGAAGCTGCTTTGTGAGTGACCCACACTGCCACATGATGAGCAAACTGCAGGTTTGGTGTAATATGTGCCACGGTAGCTGCTTTGCAAGTGGCCCAGAGTGCCACATGAGAGGCAAGCTACAGGTCTAGTGCAATGTGTGTCACTGTATCTGCTTTGTGAGTGACCCACACTGCTACATGAGATGCAAGCTACAGGTCTGGTGCAGTGTGTTTCACTGTAACTGCTTTGTGAGTGACCTGCCCTGCCACATGAGGAGCAAAGTGCAGGTCTGGTGTAGTGTGTGTCACTATAGCTGCTTTGTGAGTTACCTGCACTGCCACTTGAGAACAAGCTACAGTTCTGGCATAGTGTGTGTCACTGTAGCTGCTCTATGGGTGATCTGCACTGCCACATGAGAAGTGAGCTGCAGGTCTGGCGCAGAGTACCATCTTATCTGCTTTATAAGTGACCTGCACTGCCACATAAGAAGCAAGCTACAGGTGTGGTGCAATGCGTCACTGTAGATGCTTTGTGAGCGGCACACATTGCCAGCTGAGAAGCAAAGTGCAGGTCTGGTGCATTGTGTGTCATTGTATCTGCTTTGTGAGTGATATGCACTGCCATATGAGAAGCAAAGCGTAGGTCTGGCATAATGTGTGTCACTGTAGCTTCTTTATGAGTGACCCTCACTGCTACATGAGAAGCAATCTACAAGTCTGGTGCAGTATGCATCACTGTAGTTACTTTGTGAGTGAACTGCACTGCCACATGAGAAGCAAGCTACAGGTCTGGCACAGTGTGTCTCACTGTAGCTGCTTTGTGAGTGACCCTCACTGCCACATCAGAAGCAATCTATCAGTCTGGTGCAGTGTGTCACCTTAGCTGCTTTATGAGTGATCTGCACTGCCACATGAGGAGCATGCTACAAGTCTGGCACAGTTTGTGTCACTGTAGCTGCTTTGTTGAGTAACCAGCACTGCCATATGAGAAGCAAGCTATGGGTGTGGTGCAGTATGTGTCACTGTAGCTGCTTTGTGAGTGACCTGTACTGCCAAATTAGATGAATACAACAGGTCTGGTACATGTGTGTTATTGTAGCTGCTTTGTGAGTGACCACACTGCCACATGAGAAGCAAGTTACAGATCTGGCACAGTGTGTGTCACTCTAGCTGCTTTGTGGGTGGCCTGCACTTCCACATGAGAAGCAAGCTACAGGTCTGGCGCAGTGTGTGTCACTATAGCTGCTTTATGAGCGGCCTGCAATGTCACATGAGAAGCAAGCTACAGGTATGGTGCAGTGTGTGTCACTGTATGCTTTGTGAATGACCCACACTTCCATTTGAGAAGTAAACTACAGATATGGTACAGTGTGTGTCATTGTAGCTGCTCTGTGAGTGACCCACACTGCCACTTGAGGGGCAAGATAGTGGTCTGGCATGGCGAGTGTCACTGTAGCTGCTTTGCGAGTTGCCTGTACTGCCACTTGATAAGCAAAGTGCAGGTCTGGTGCAGTGTGTATCAGTGTAGCTGCTTTGTGAGTGCCCTGCACTGCCACATGAGAAGCAAGAGAAAGGGAGGCACTATAGCGCAGTGGTTTAAGGCTCTGAGCTGCAAATCTTGAGACCTGGGTTTGAATCCCACAGCCCCCACTTGCATACTGTGTGACCCTGAGTAAGTCACTTAATTTCCCTGTGCTCCCAGGTCACACCTGTAAACAAGCTTTCAGCTTAGTGTGCCACTCCTGGTTAAACAATTGGTAAAAAAAAGCTACACGTCTGGTACAGTATGTGTCACTGTAGCCGCTATGTGAGTGGCCTGCACTGCCACATGAGAAGCAGGTGTAACCCCCCCTACAAATGGGGGTTCCCAAAAAGTCTTCCTTGAGCTTGCCTAAATGCTCACTGCCAGGCTGGTGTCCTGCATTTTAGCAGTTTAAATGTGATTGCCAGAGAGTGCCTGTATAGCCTCTGTGTACTGTCTCTTTAAGAGCTGCCTGGATTGCAGTCATAAGTAATCTGAGAGGGAGCTCTGTTGAAAGATGTAACTATTTGCTGAAAATCATTTAGAGTAGTAATGATAACGTAGTTTGTCTAACCTGCCTTCTTTGCAGCAAGGACTGTTTTGTTTATCTCCACTATCTTGGTCCTGGACTGCCGAATTGGACCAATCAGTACTGGTGGGACCTAAAATGGAGCCAAACTACAGGAGCTGTCTGGAGACAAAATCTGTAGGAATTGTAGTTTTGGGCTTTTGGTGCCTTTTTGCACTTGAAGGGGGAGCCTTTGTTGTGACTGACAGAGAGATCAGCAAACTGAACCTTTTGGATTCTGGGGAAAGTCCCAGGCTTGCTGGCAGTTGAGTCAGATCTAAGTTGGGAGCTGAAGAAGCAACAGCTTGAGACAGTCAAGCAGCCATCTGAGTAGTTTTGCATGGGAGAACTGTGAAAAGGCCTGAGTCATGGCCTACATGTCTGCCTGCTGCCCCTGAGAGGGAGAGAAGAGAATTATTTCGGACTAAATCAGAGTTTGTGATAACAAAGTAAGCCACTGATTTTTTACCAGGCTCATATCTGAAGAAGACCGAAGATTTTGCTGAATAAAATCAGCCTGTCAGGATTTCCAGCTGCTTTTGAATCCCCGGTTTGTGCAGAGACTCTGCGATTGTGACCGGAGAGCAGTTTGCCTGGTACAGTAGAATTTCCTTACATGTAAATGTGCTGTGCCGTGAGTTGTTAGTGGGTCATGATTTGGTTCCCCACTGTGTGAACTGTGTTCTGCTTGCTGGAAGCTGTATCCAGCCCAAAACGGACTGCATCTGAATTTGTCTCCATTTGGCCCGGGCCATGCCACAATGGCCCAGCCAGACTACCCGCTGCACAGAGAAAGCCATCGATGAGAGACCTGCCTGGGGACCTGCTCCACACTTGAACAGGAATGATGCTTCAGCAATTTGTGTAGGCCTTGCTTCTCTTGGCACTCCAGATTAACCACCTGCTTTCTCGATTTTCATCCAGCCTGTGTCCAGTCTTGGGTATAGTGAGTAATAATCATCAGGGTAGCACCTTGCTACAACAGCCTAATTGAAAAGTGTGTCGTCTGATTGTCTTGTTGTTTTCTTTTCATTAACTGA
Organism: Neoceratodus forsteri; assembly: GCA_016271365.2. Taxonomy (NCBI): domain Eukaryota; kingdom Metazoa; phylum Chordata; order Ceratodontiformes; family Ceratodontidae; genus Neoceratodus; species Neoceratodus forsteri. Next base: position 1,193,924,032 of record CM057453.1, read on the forward strand.
GTCCTCTGGCTCCAGATTACAAATAGTGTGTGTTGTGCATGTTGTTTTCTTCCATCACAGGGCCCCAACAAGCTGCAACATTCCTGGCTAGCCCACCATTCTCCATCTGGGTACCCAGAGTGTGTGACTGTTTATGGACCCTGAAGTGCATGCATAACTGTTTGATTGATACAGCCTTTAAGCAAATTAACCTGATTACGCCCCTCCCTTGTTCAAGTCCCTTAAATAAATCAGATCTAACACTTTTTTGCATTTACCCTGACTGTGGTTCCAGTTTGTGCAAGAGTACTGTACTGCTGTTATTTGCTGTGAATAACCTTGTTTTACAGGGGTTCCCCAGGACCAGGCCAGAGGAAAGCCCTGGTGGTAAGTGCAAACAGTGTGGGTACTTGTGTGATGTATCAGGGGTATTGTGAAAGTGATTATCGTGTATTGTTCCAGCCACTAATAAGAAAAGAGGGGGGTTACAGTGTTCTGGAGGGCTGTGCCCAGGTTAGCTTGACCACTACCAACCCTGACCTCTGAGTGGAGGCACCCGTTTCAGAATTCAGGCCCCTTAACCTGCTACTATTCAAGCAGGCAGGGGTAGTAGCCTTTGGGATAGCACCACCTAGCGGTTACATTTTGGAGGCTCACCGCTGGGATTTTGAGCCTTCTAGTGGCCAAAAATTTCAAATCGTTAAAGATTAATGGCTACCCCAGTAGAAATGGGAGGTAGTGTACTGGGCAGGAGATCGACCCCCAAAATGCTCTCCTTATACTGGATATTCCCCTGGGTACCAGTAAGGACACTGTAGAGGGAGCACTCTCCAAAGTTGAATGTTTAAACAACCCTGTGGTGGTCTAAACGGTGGGGGGAGGAGTTGCTGAAGGAAGTCAGAAAAGCACAACCGGGTACATTAGCTGAGGTATCCACTGCTGACAGAGACCCTGGTCCCTGTCAGAACGTGACTGTTATGAGGGTGGGGGTGCACCCTCAGGCATCCTCTACTGGGGGTGGCTTCTCGGCTGAGCTCTAGGAATTGACTGCCACCCTAAAGGAACTTTTGAGACATGGTGCACTACCTGCAGAAGTCAGATCGCAATTTCCCGTCAATGCTCCAGCATCCCCTACTGTGTTTTCCCCAAGGACACCCCGAGAGAGCGTCATTTGTCACAATTGTGGCAGGGATGGCCATATGAAGAGGGAATGCAAGTCTCCGAAGGACTTAGAGAAAGTGGTAAACCAGCTTCAAGGAGAGCTTCGGAAAATGAGTCAGTGGTCAAGGGGTGCACAAAATGACCACAGTAAAAGCTTCGGCCATCCTAACTCAAACCTCTCTGTGGCTAAATCATCTGTCCAGGCCCCTGCTGTTGTCCCTTCAGATTGGTCCAAAATAGTGGGCCCTTCAATGGAGACTACGATGACTTGAATGGTATTCATACTCGGGCTGTACATGACAGTGGGTCGCAAGTGACCATTGTATTCCAGAACTGGTATGACAAACACTTATCTGATGTGCCTTTGCAATCCCTGGAAGGCCTACATATGTGGAGCCTGAGTGACAAGTCTTATCCCCACCTAGGGTATGTCTGCCTCTGGTTGTCTTTTCCTGCAATTGTAACTGGTGTAGAGGAGCGAGTAGAGACATTGGCCCTAGTGTGTCCCCCCCCCCACTGGACTGTATGATGGGGTCTCCCTGTTAATTGGGACAAACGCCCATATGTTTGGGAGACTGGTGCAACTCTGTCATGAGAAACAAGGGTGACAGACTGGAAGAACCCTGAGAATTCTGGCTCTGATCAAGAGGGCCTGTGATTTGCAACAGAAACCCGAGGAAGTAGACCAGGATGAACTGATGGAGATCGTGAGGAAGAAGGATCCCGAGTCAATGATACTGGCCCCTAACGCCCAGTGTACCATTCAAGGGGAGGTCTGCCTCCAGAAAGATGTCAAGAACAAACTACTGATGTTGGATGCACCAGGCGATGGAAAATTGCCAGAAGGATTATTGGTCAAGCCCAGCATCTTGCCTGCTCTTGCCCATGTCTATGCAGGACAAGTGATGGTCCAGATTCACAATGTGTCAGATCGGGAGATCCGGGTGAACAGAGGGTACACCCAAGCTTCGGTACATTATGCAGACACTGTAGTATTGCCCAGCAACAAGCACCCTGGTAAGAAGGAGAGAGTGACTGCAGACTTGTTTGACTTTGGTGACTTCCTGTTGCCAGCTGAATGGAAGGCTAGAATTAGCAAGAGACTTGCCCAGAGATACCAAGTGTTTTCATTGAAGGAATGGATGTGGGATGTGTCCAGGGTGTGGAGCATCACATACGCCTGCATGATGAACGGCCATTTCGAGCGAGGTCCTGACGCCTAGCCCCAGCAGACGTAGATGATGTGAGGAGAATCCTGCAGGAAATCCTTGTTGCTGGCATGATACAAGAATCCAGGAGCCCATATGCCTCTCCCATTGTGGTTGTGCATAAGAAGAATGGGTCTGTGAGCATGTGTGTTGATTATCAAACCCTGAACTGGCGGACCATCCCAGACCAATATACTATGCCTCTTATACAAGATTCCCTGGACTGCTTGAATGGGAACAAATGGTTCTCGGTGTTGGATCTTCACAGCGGATACTACCAGATCCCAATGGCCCCAGAAGACCATAAGAAAACAGTCTTCATCTGTCCATTGGGGTTCTACGAGTTTCTGAGGATGCCACCGGATGATATCGGGTGCCCCGGCCACCTTTCAGTGACTGATGGAACGTGCAGTGGGAGATATGAATTTGCTGGAATGCCTGGTGTACTTGGACGATGTCATTGTGTTTGGGAGCACCTTAGAGGAGCATGAGAACTGACTGTTTGAAGTCCTAGACTGACTGGAAGACTTTGGCCTCAAGCTGTTCATTATCAAGTGCCAGTTTTTCCAAACTTCCGTGAAGTATGTGGGGCACATAGTATCTACAAAAGGGATATAGACTGATCCCAGTAAGGTTGAAGCACTGACTGCTTGGCACCAGCCCCATAATCTGAAAGAACTACAATGTTTCCTGGGGTTCTGTGGCTACTACAGCAGGTTCATAAAAGACTATTCCTTGGTGATTCGCCCACTCTTGAACCTTACCCAGGGTTACCCTCCTACCAATCGTAAATACAAAAAAGAGGCCATTAAAGAACCAGAAAAAGTATACTTCCACCCAGGTGAACTCTTCGGGCCCCGCTGGGTGCCCGACTGTGAAGCAGCCTTCCATGACATCATATACCAGCTCACCCATGCCCCCATCCTTGCCTATGCTGACCCCACCATACCCTATGTGCTGCATACAGATGCTAGTCTTCAGGGTTTAGGAGTGGTGCTGTATCAAGACAATGAGGATGGCCTGAGACCAGTAGCTTTCACCAGTAGGAGCTTGACCCCGTCTGAACGAAACTACCCTGTGCATAAGTTGGAGTTCCTTGCACTAAAGTGGGCCATCATTGACCAGTTTCATAAATCCCTCTATGGGGCAAAGATATTGGTGAAGACTGAAAATAACCTGTTGACCTATGTACAGACTTCAGCTAAGTTAGACGCCACTGGGCACCGGTGGCTTTCTGCATTATCAACCTATGATTATGTTGTTGAATACAGACAGGGCCTGAACCATATTGATGCTGACACCCTATCACAAAGGCCCACTTCCAAGAGTGATTGGGTCAGACTGTCTGAACCTGACATTCGAGCATTGTGCCAAACATTTGATAGAGATGAACAGATGTCTGCAGACACGGTGGACTGTTTAGTGGATTGCTTGGGCCCTTCTGACACCTGCATACCAGCTGCTTATTGCCACTTCTCTGCTCTAGATATTAGTGCACTACCTCAGTTTGACAATGATGGCATTCATTGGGCTCAATCCCAAGATCCTATGATTCAACCAGAACTTCATGCCCTGCGTGCAGGGAAAGATGTGTCTAAGTTACGTTCCACTGACTTGAGAACTACTTTATTGTTTAAAGAAGGCCCCAGATTGAAGTTGCTCAATTAGTTGTTGTATAGAGAGACAGCAGATCATAGTGGCAAAGTAGACAAGCAACAATTAATCCTGCCCATGGTCTTTAAAGATTTGGTACGGAAGTCCCTCCACAATCACATGGGGCACCTTGGTATTGACAGAACCCTTGACCTGGTACAATCTCGCTTCTATTGGCCCAAAATGGGGGCCGATGTTGAACACCATGTAAAGACTTGTAGTCACTGCCTGCAAAGAAAAACCCTGCCTCAGAGGGCTGCCCCACTTGTTAATATTACTACCAGCACCCTCAAGGAACTAGTCTGCATAGATTTCTTGTGTTTAGAACCTGATCAGCAGAACATTGGCAATGTGTTAGTGGTTACAGATCATTTCACACGGTATGCGCAAGCTTTTCCCACCAAAGATGAAAAGGCATTTACCGTGGTCAAGGTGCTAGTGGAAAATTTCTTCGTCCACTATGGTGCCCCCCAACGGATCCACTCTGATCAAGGCAGAGACTTTGAGAGTCGGCTAATCAAAGAAATGCTCTCTCTATGGGGGGTGCAAAAGTCAAGAACCACCCTCTTTCACCCGCAGGGGGGCCCTCAACCAGAATACTTTAACTGCACCCTGCTAGACATGCTAGGCACCCTCCACCCAAAAGACAAACATAAATGGAGTCAGCAGATTAGCACCTTGGCACATGCATACAATTGCACAAAAAATGATGCTACCGGCTTCTCCCCCTACCTTCTCGTGTTTGGGAGAGAGGCCTGGCTGCCAGTTGATGTCTGTTTTGGGGTCTCTCCAGATGGGGCCCGAGCTGAAAACTACTTGCAATATGTACAAAACTGAAAGCTCAATTGAACATAGTCTCATCAACTGGCCCAGACAATGGCCACCAAGAGAAATCTAGCCAACAAAGAGAGGCATGATAAAAGTAAAGGCTCAAGAGCTTTGACCTGGAGACTGTGTATTGTTACGCAATTTGGGACTGCATGGTAAACACAAAATTGCTGATTGGTGGTTCCATCTTCCCCATGTAGTTGGAAAGTTGGATGATTTACCTGTGTACACGGTGCGCCCAGAGGACAACTCCAAAGCTGTCAAGACCATGCACCGTAACCACTTGCTACCTATTAGCCAAGTCATAATTGAGGCTGAACCCTCAGAGATTGATTCCTGTGGGCTGGTTACTTATGCTGCTGCAAGAAAGAGACTGAGTCAACCTATCCCAGTGGTTACAAGTTCAAGGTTTCCCCTGCAGCAGGTCCAGAATGATAGTGACTGTCAGTCCACCTCGGACGAAAGTGAATGTGACAATGCCTATTACCCCTCTTATGAACTGAGTCAGCTGTTTTGAGGTAACCCTATTAATAATTGTGGGGATGAAGCTGGGCCTTCTGGACTGCCTTACCCCCAGCTTCATCCTTGGAGCCAATGCTCCCAGAAAGTGAAGTGCAAAGTATCACATCTGAAGATGCTAAGTCTCTGTGTATTGTGGAACTGTATGCTTTGCCTGAAGGAGGGGCTGATGGTTTGAGTCTTTCTGGTGATATACCAGAATTTGAAGAACACCATGTCAGTGCTGACAACCCCCCCCTTCAGTGCCTCAAAGTTTGATTGTACCTGAGCCTTCGCAAAATTAGCTAAGTATTGTAGAAACAGAGCCTGCAGAGCAAGGTGCTGACAGTGCCCCAAGTTTGGATGTTACCATCCAGACAGAGGTACCCCTCACAAGTGACGAGAGTCCCCTGACCAGTGCTGAGAGTACAGAGACTTTAGTTGTCCCCCTCAGAAAGACTAGCTGTCAAGCCAGTAGTACCCTTTAGTTATGATTCTCCTTGGAGGCCAGTGGATTTGCCTCTCAATGTGGTCCACAAAGGGGTTTATGTCTCTCAGAGCTCACTGCCCAAACTGAGCCTAAGTGACAATTCCAGGTTGATTGCTCTGCCCTCTAGTTATGGTGCCCCTGCCCCGTGTAGCCCCAAGTTAGCTGGTAGAGAAGGGCCCCCTCTTATATTGTTCAATGTAGAAGAAGTTATTTCATGATTCTGCATAGTAAAGTATAAATTACCTGTGTCAAATATGCATGATGTATTGTCATAATGGATATAGTATTGTGAAGTATAGAGAATATGTATAGTAAAAGGTATAAGTTTATATTGACTGATGCATCAGATGTCACTTACATAACATGCTAATGGTATAAATGTCTTGTATATTTTGCATTTGCAAAATTGTGATGGTACAGACTTGATGCAGACACCAAGTTTTCTCCAGGCAGGGAAGGGTGTAACCCCCCTACAAATGGGGGTTCCCGAAAAATCTTTCTTGAGCTTGACTAAATGCTCACTGCCAGGCTGGTGTCCTGCTTTTTAGCAGTTTAAATGTGATTGCCAGAGAGTGCCTGTATAGCCTCTGTGCACTGTCTCTTTAAGAGCTGCTTGAATTGCAGTCATAAGTAATCTGAGAGGGAGCTCTGTTGAAAGATGTAACTATTTGTTGAAAATCATTTAGAGTGATAATGATAAAGTAGTTTGTATAACCTGCCTTCTTTGCAGCAAGGACTGTTTTGTTTATACTAAGATACTAAGATTCATACTAAGAGCGGTAGGAGTTAGGAGGCTTTGTAGCCCATCAAGTACTTCTATAGATTAGTAATAGTTTAATGGAAAGGCAGAAAAAATCAATTTGTCCAAATGATTTTTAAATATTATTTTGTTGCTACTGGTAATAACTTCTATAGGACGTGCATTCCAAGGTTTAATAATGCGTAAGAAATAGTAACATTTTCATGGAGTGAACTTAAATCATTTCACCTGCAACTGTAAAGGGTGACCCCTAAGATTGAAAGTATCATCTTTGAAAGATAATCCACGATTAACGAGTAACTGAGGATCTTTATAATCTTGTACATTAAGAGTAGATCTCCTCTTAAACGTCTTATGGATAGATCCATTAAGTTAGGGGAAGCTAATCTAGTTTTGTATGAAACTTCCTTCAAGTTTTTAACCAGTTTAGTGTATCCCCTCTGAACTCTTTCCAATTTCAATATATCTTGTTTCTTAAAAGGGACCCAAAACTGCAATGAATAATCCAAATGTGGTCGAATGTAGGCTCTATAAAGAGGCATAAGCACTTCTTTATCCCTTGAGCTAATATTTCACTTAATTGCCCAAATAACCCCATTAGCTTTACATATGACTGCATTAATCTGTGGAGTAGGAGAAAAATCATTAGCTATGAGAACTCCTAAATCCTTCTCTGTATCGGTAATAGCCAGAACTTGATTATCTAAAATAAATAAATGCATAGGGTTGTTCTTTCCATAATGCATAATCCTGTACTTAGTATGATTTAATTTCATACTCCAAGACGAAACCCATAATGTGACTCTAAGTCATTCTGTATTAATTCAATTTGATCAGGGTTAGCACAAGGTCCCCCTATCTTAATATCATCAGCATATTTAATAATGTTTGAGTGACAATTAATAGTTATATCAGAGATGAATAGGTGAAACAAACATGGACCCAGAACTGAACCCTGAGGTACACCACTAGTGACAAATCCAACACTGGAAAGTTGGCCATTAATTAGAACTCTCTGAAGTCTCCCGGTTAACCAACTTGCTATCCAATCAACCAATTGGGGGTTGATGTTAAACAAAGATATTTTTTGCAGTATTGCCCAATGTGGTGAGAGACCAAAAACGTTACTAAAATCTATGTAAACAACATCATTAAGTAATCTGTTGTCCAAATGATAGCTAACATCTTCATAAAAGTTCAGCAAATTTGTCAGACAGCTTCTACCCTTAGAAAAGCCATGTTGTTCAGAATCATCGTCAATTAAAGTAGGTGTAATTAGGTCCTTAATTAGACTTTCCAAGATTTTGCATAATGATGAAGTAAGGTTTATGTGTCTATAATTTTCCCAAAGAGTTTTGGGTCCTTTTTTATGGATGGGAATGACATAAGCAAATTTCCATGAATCAGGAACATAATTATTATTCAAGCAGTGCTCATACATTAGTTTTAAAGGTAAGAACAAACTATCAGCTAATAAATATAAAAAATAACCAGGAATTTTATCAGGGGATCTACTGGTTTTACCTTTAAGCCCAACTAATTTGGCATGAATCACATCTTCAGTAATGAAAATATAGCTACCATTAGAACAGCTCGATGTAACATCTATCTGATTGTTTTGAAAGATACTACAGAACTTTTCATTAAATAAATTAGCCATATTGAGAGGGTCATGAATTAAGTCATCATCAATCTGTAAAGGACCCACCTGATTAGTTGTTTTTTTTAGAGAATTAATATAGGAAAAGAAGGACTTAGAATTATCCTTATTTGCATTAAAGGCAAGTTTCTGTTCCCAATACATTTTAGATTTTTAAATGCCATTTTTGCATTTCCTTTGAATATTTAAGTATGAATTCCAGTTAATAGGTGATTTTTTTTAGATAAGCTGCATAACATTTGTTTTTTTTCTTTATTAATTTAGTTCATTCTCTAGTCATCCATTTTGGTTTTGGATGTCGAGAGGTATATTTCACCCTAGTTGGTACATATTGTTGTCTTAGTGAACAAAGCAAATTGGAAAACATGTTATAATATTCATTAATATCTACAGTATCACAGATAGAAGACCAGTTAGTATTATTTAATCCTTGATTAATACTAGGGATATCTGCCCTATCATACAGATAAATTGTAGAACTATTAGAGGTTACAGAAACATCCTGTGAAATACCAAAAGTGATGGAACTATGATCACTGTTACCGATGGGAGATTGGATTGAAAGATTATTAGCAATAACAGAATTACCGTAAAATACTAATTGTAAAAGATTATTGCCCCGTGTTGGTTTATTTACTCCTTGAATCAAATTACATTGTTGACACATATCAATAAGCTTTTCCTGGAGTTAGATGTAGCCACTAAGTTAGTCTAGTCAATATTATTCAAATTAAAGTCGCCAGTGAGAATAATATTTCCCAATGAGTATGCTGATTCTGTCTCTAATGATTTCACCCAAATACTCATTAGAGGTACTAGGGGGACAATAACAAACCCCAAGAATAATGTGTTGAGAGGTATTAAACATTAATTTGATCCATAAGGCTTCAGATGCACTAATGGGGTCTTTAATTTTATGTGAAATATCAATTACCTGCAGAGTATTATGGAGAAAAATAGCAACACCACCTCCTCTTCTATTCTGTCTATTTTGTTTATATAATGTGTATCCCGGTAAAGAGACCTCCCAACTAGGTTTATCATCTCCCCAAGCTTCTGTAATGAACACAATATCAATATTCCCAGTAGTGACTATAGCCTTAAGTTTGTCTAATTTGTTGAATAAACTCCTAGCATTACAGTAAAAATATTGTAACTTAGTTATATGTATATGTTTTCTCCCAGAACAAAAAGGGGGAGAGACAATATTCTCTCCCAAATTAATCAGTTTAAATGTTTGTCAATGCAATTTAGTATGTAGTTACCAAATATAAAATTTCCATTTTGATTTAAATGTAAACCATCCCTACAATATAAATCAGATCTACCGATGAATTTTTCCCAGTGGGTAATGCAAACCAACTCTTGACGAAGGCACCACACACGAAGCCAATTATTAAAACTACGTATGGCATCATTGCACTCAACAGAGGCTTTGGGAACTGGCAAGAGCTCAGAAAACACCAGTTCACATCCAATATTCACCAAAGTATTTGAGAGTGCAACCAGGTCACATTTGATATTGAATAAAACAGCATGCATAAAATCATTTGTGCTAACGTGGATAATCACAAGGGTTTTTATATCTTGATTTGCTAAGATTTTAAGAGACATCCTTGTGATGTCTGCAATTCTAGCTCTCCTAAAACTTGAGCAAGTATGATTTTTTTATCAGGATCACATATGGCTCAATCCAAATGTTTCACCATAGAGTCACCCAATACAAATATCTGCCTATTAGCATCTTCAATAGGTATAGGAATGTCCATAGAGGTAATATTACAGTAGGGGTAGTAAGAACATTTGGAATTAATGGGACATCTGAAGGAGGTGGACAGTTGGACACAGAACTATTATCATTAGTATCGTTTATTACTGTTGTAACAAAATTATTTGCAATAGAACTGTTAGAAACAGTGCATAAATCGGTAAGCCCATTAAGAACAGAAAACTGGTTACTAATAGGTAGGGGAAACTGGGAGGCCTTGCAACCTTATTATATACTCTATTGCTCTGGACCTCATACCACTGGTTATCTGAGGTATTAGGACACTCAGTGTCCCTAGGATGCTTCCGAGTACTAGCAGGAAAAACTGCATTAGGTGAAATATCATTACATGGGTGAGCACGATCAAGGATAGATGGCGGTATATTATTCACACTAGAAACAGGTGCAGCTGCGTCAGATTGATCAAGTATCAAGAATCTAGTCTGCATTTATTTTTGACTGGCTTCTAATTCAGAAAGCCTAGAATTAAATGAGGACACAGTCTTCTTTAATGATTTGTTTTCACTGCATTTGGGACATATGAATCCATTTTCTAAATTAACACAGACATTAGTACCAAACATGAAGCACTCAAGACATTGAACTCTGTCCATAATAAGTGGTGCCAAACCAGCTTCAGTCATACTGTTGCAATAAAAGGATTAAACCCTGATGATCTTCAATAGAACTTACAGCTCAGTCTGGTCAAGCAGCGCATATATTATCCCATAGCCGACATTGTTGCAAACAGTAATAAGTCTGCTGATCCCACTGAACACACGGAACATGTGCAGATGACACACAGCTCACCTTGCTCACCGAGCGGCGGCAGTATATAGCGGGATATAACCCGGAAGTACTGGAGGGGTCGCTCTGCACCTCATAAACAAAGTATTTAAAACAGAGCAGTAAAAATGGCCCAACGAAGGCTTGAGAGCTTGCAAAAATAGTTTACACACCACAGTTAAACATAAAATACTGAAATAGTAGTATTTTGCAGTCTATAGTCCTGAGCTAACCCAAGAACTACAGGCTCTCCTCCTGATTGCTAGACAAGAAACCAGGGCTCCTCAATTAAATGTATATAAAATAAAGATCAATACTGACACAATGAACAATGTTTCATCAGTGCACTATGCAGTAAACACACTAGGTAGTGTCCTGCACAATTCTTTATCTCCTCTATCTTGGTCCTGGACTGCAGAATTGGACCAATCAGTACTGGTGGGACCTAAAATGGAGCCGGACTACAGGAGCTGTCTGGAGTCAAAATCTGTAGGAATTGTAGTTTGGGGCTTTTTGTGCCTTTTTGCACCTGAAGGGGGAGCCTTTGTTGTGACTGACAGACAGATCAGCCAACTGAATCTTTTGGATTCTGGGGAAAGTCCCAGGCTTGCTGGCAGTTGAGACAGATCTAAGTTGGGAGCTGAAGAAACAACAACTTGAGACAGTCAAGCAGCCATCTTAGTAGTTTTGCATGGGAGAACTGTAGAAAGGCCTGAGATGTGGCCTGCTTGTCTTCCTGCTGCCCCTGAGAGGGAGAGAAGAGAATTATTTTGGACTAAATATGAGTTTGTGAGAATGAAGTAAGCCACTGACTTTCTACCAGGCTCATACCTGAAGAAGACCGAAGAGTTTGCTGAATGTGATCAGCCTGTCAGGATTTCCAGCTGCTTTTGAATCCCTGGTTTGTGCAGAGACTCTGCGATCATGACCAGAGAGCGGTTTGCCTGGTACAGTACAATTTCCTTACATGTAAATGTACCATGAGTTGTTAGTGGGTTGTGATTTGGTTCCCCACTGTGTGAACTGTGTTCTGCTTGCTGGAAGCTGTATCCAGCCCAAAATGGACTGTAACTGAATTTGTCTCCATTTGGCAGGGGCCTTGCCACACTGGCCCAGTCAGACTACTCACTGCACAGAGAAAGCCATCGATGAGCCATCGACAAGAGACCTGCTTGGGGATCAGCCCCTCTACTCCATGCTTGAACAGGAACGATGCCTCGGTTATTCTTGTGGGCCCTGCTTCTCCTGGCACTCCAGATAAACCACCTGCTGTTTCGATTTTTGTCCAGTCTGTGTCCAGTCTTGGGTATCATGAGTAATCATCAGGGTAGCCTAATCTAAAAGTGTGTCATCTGATTGTCTTGTTTTCTTTTCATGAACTGAGCCCTCTGGCTCTGGATTACAAATAGTGTGTGTTGTGCATGTTGTTTTCTTCCATCACAGGGCCTCAACCAGCTGCAACGTTCCTGGCTAGGCCACCATTCTCCATCTGGGTACCCAGAGAGTGTGACTGTTTATGGACTTTGAAGTGCATGCATAACTGTTTGATTGATACAGTCTTTAAGCAAATTAACCTGATTATGCCCCTCCTTTGTTCAAGTCCCTTAAATAAATCAGATCTAACTCTTTTTTGCATTTACCCTGACTGTGGTTCCAGTTTGTGCAGGAGTGCTGTACTGCTGTTATTTGCTGTGTATAACCTTGTTTTTCAGGAGGTCCCCAGGGCCAGGCCAGAGGAAAGCCCTGGTGGTAAGGGCAAACAGTGTGGGTATTTGTGTGGTGTATCAGGGGTAATGTGAAAGTGATTACTGTGTATTGTTCCAGCCACTAGTAAGGAAAGAGGGAGGGGTTACAGTGTCCCTGAGGGCTGTGCCCAGGATAGCTTGACCACTACCAACCCTGACCTCTGGGTGGAGGCACCCGTTTCAAAACTCAGGTCCCTTAACCTGCTACTAGCCAAGCAGGCAGGGGTAGTAGCCCTTGGGATAGCACCACCTAGGGGTTACACAAGCTACAGGTCTGGTGCAGTGTGTGTCACTGTAGCTGCTTTGTGAATGGCCTACACTACCACATGAGAAGCAAGCTATAGGTCTGGTGCAGTTTGTGTCACTGTAGCTGCTTTGTTAGTGGCCTGTACTGCCACATGAGAAGCAAACTACTGATCTGGTGCAGTGTGTGTCACTGTAGCTTGCTTTGTAAGTGGCCTGCACTTCCACATGTGAAGCAAGCTACAGGTCTGGTGCAGTGTGTATCACTGTAGCTGCTTTGTGAACGGCCTGCACTGCCACATGAGAAGCAAGCTATAGGTCTGGTGTAGTTTGTGCCTCTGTAGCTGCTTTGTAAGTGGCCTGCACTTCCACATGTGAAGCAAGCTACAGGTCTGGTGCAGTGTGTGTCACTGTAGCTGCTTTGTGAGTGACCTGCACTGCCACATGAGAAGCAAGCTACAAGTCTGGTGCAGTGAGAGTCATTATGCAACTAGTTGGGGCCATTTTCCAAGCAAGCTGCAAGTGTTGTGCAGGGAGTGTTTTTATACAGCTGCTTTGTGACTCTGCGATTGGCCAGGGCCAATCATGTTGCAAGTTACAGGTCTGGTGCAGTGCAGCGCAGATAGCTGCATCATGAATGGCCTTCAGAGACACTCACAAAGCAAGCTACATACTGTATGATGTGCAGTGAGTGTCACTATGAAGCTGCTTTATGATTAGCGTGCCTACTTGCAAAGCAATCTACAGGTCTGGCACAATGAAAGTTGGTGTGCAGCTGGGCCATGAGTGGCCCTAGGGCTAATCCTGAAGCAGGCTTTAGGTGTGTGATAGTGACGAATCACCATTAAGATGCTTTTGAATATCTTTCCCAACAAGTATGGAAATGAATTTACAAAGCTACATTAATTTATTTATTAATTGTGTTAAGTGGGTAGTCCCACTGACACTCAGGAGTCCCTTTCTCAGGAATAACGTGAAGTTTATTACAGAGAAAGCAAACTACAGAGAGTCAAAAGGAGAAAAAAAAAGAAAAATACACACACTAGTACAAAGAGTCCAAGAACAATAGAACAACACATTTATTAATAAGTAATTATATTCACAAGGACAGCAAGGTTCAGTAAGTGGGGTACACTAGCAACAGGGCTAACACACAGGCTAGGTTATAACATGATGGAGCTGAATAATCAGAAGCAGGCAAAAAGTAAACTGGAACTAATCAAATGAAGAGCATCTCTTCAAGGGGCCTCCTGGTTGTTCCCAGGGTTTGGCTCAAGACATCCAGTGATCGAGCATTCAGTGTCTCTGGGCTGACCCTGTGGAACGTGCTTCCACCTGCAGTCCGGGAGGCCCCCTCGATTGGTACTTTCAAGCAGAAGCTAAAAACCCACCTCTTCAGCTTGTCTTTTACAGAATGATTTTACATCCAACTGTTTTAATTATTACAGATGACTGTAAAACAGGAATTTGAATTTGATTTATTTTGTAAGTTTTTTTGTCTTAATTGCTGTCTTATTATTTATGTTTTGTTAGGCGCAAAGAGCCTCAGGGATCGGATGCCCTAAAAATAAAATTTGCCTTGCCTTTGCCATCTATTGTTGAAATACAAAGCGTACAAAGTAAAGAAATGAAAAATTGGGCTTGAAGGTCTCTGGAACTTGATAAATCAGCGATGTGGTTTTCCTTTGTATTTCAAAGGTCCTGTAATGCAGGGCTGGTGTTACCTAAATATCAGCACTGCCCTTCACACAAAGTAAATAACACAGCTGATATTAGAGTAACATGTTTTCAGACTTCCGGTGACGTCATGGTCCAACTTGGTGGCTGAATGATAAGCTCTCGACCCACCTGCTGATTAAACCTCCAATTTCTGAATATTTTTCTAATATAACTAAAAGAGATGGCTGGTGGAGGTAAGCAGGAAGAATGGTGCGCCAGATCCAAGCAAAGATGGGGATAAACAAGACAGGTACAGAAGGGATATTTAAGTTGAGGAAGGGGAGGGACAGGAGGGGGCATGGTCTTAGATTGGAGGGGGGAATACGAACATACGAACATGTGAAATTTGCCAGCAGATAAAGGCCTAGAGGTCTATCAAGTCTGCTCGAATGTGCAGCTAGCACCCATTATTCTGCAGCTGCCCCTCTCTTCCACCCTTCCCCTACATTGACCTTCCCCCTTGTCCTGTCCCATCCCTGTTTGAAGCAGTCCACTGTTCTACTGGATACCACTTCTACAGGTAACGCATTCCACCCAGCTACCACCCTCTCTGTAAAAAAGTGTCTCCTCATCTCCCTCCTGAACCTTCCTCTCTCCAGTCTCATATCATAGCCCCTGGTGTCCCTCCCCTCCCTTACTTTGAACAGCCCCACTGTACCTGTCTTGTTTATTCCTTTCATGTACTTAAAGGTTTCAATCATGTACCCCGTCCCTTCTCCAACGAGTACATGTTCAACTCCCTCAGCCTCCTCTCATATGATAAGTCCCCCAGCCCCTTGATCATCTTTGTTGCCCTGCACTGCACCCCCTCCAGTAACTTAATGTCCCGCTTCAGATTCAGATGCCAGTACTGCACACAGTACCCTGGGTGTGGTCTAACTAATGACCTATACAGTGGCAGAATCACCTCCTCCCTCCTCGAGGATATACCCCTTGCAATGCAACCCAGCATTTTGTTGGCCTTTGCAGCTGCCTTCCTACATTGTGCAGAGTTGTTCATTGACCCTGTAATGAGCACCCCCAGGTCCTTCTCCTCCTCCTCCTCCTCTGTCTGGGCTAGCTGCACACCCCTAGCTGGTAAGTCCTCCTTGGGTTCTTCACCCCAAAATGCAGCACCTTGCACTTTTTGGCATTAAACTTCAGTTGCCAGGTGTCTGACCAGGTTTCAAGCTTTGCCAGATCATCCTGCAACCCTCATCCTATAAATCTGGGAGATGGAGGGGTGCTGTGGTTTTAGTCCAAGACACAGTTCCTTTTAAGCCAACAGATCATTTTGTCAACAAGAACAGTCATTATGTGCTGCTCAAGGGGCTTTATAATGGGACTGTCATCAACCTGGCCTCGATTTATACCCCCCAGGGGCTGATTTTACTTTTTACCATAATTTATTTCTAGTGCTAGCTGAATTGGGGGTGGGATCTCTGATTTCTGGGGGAGATCTCAATTGAACATTTAACCCCCATTTTGATTCTACTTCACGGATCCCTAGTAGACGGGACCACAAAGTGACCAAACAGGTACGCAAACTCCTCACAGATATAGTTTATTTTGGATGTTTGGCAACATTTACATGGGCATGATAGGAATTACACTTTTTATTCATCATCCAACCAAAGGTACTATAAAATCGACTATTTTTTGGTTGATAAGGAATTGGCTGTGCACCTGTCAGAAAGCTAGATACATGACTTCATTTTGTCTGATCTTGCCCCACTGTTCATGAAACTTAGTTTGGGAAAATCTGATGGAATACGTTCTGGAGACTGCGTGTTTCTCTCTTTCAGGATGAGGAAATTCAGAAAGCTATTTTGAATGTGTGAAACAGGCAGTGTGGGAGAACAATGCTGCTGATATGTTCCCGACTTTACTTTGTGACACTGTTAAAGCCATCATGAGAAGAACGTTTATAGAAACTGTCCTCTTGGAAAAAAAAACAAAGGGAGGCCCAAAAGGTGGACCTATTTGCCCAAATCAAAGAGGCTGATGACTTTTAGAAGGCGAAACTGAATAAATAAAGAGGACAACTCCTCCTCTGCCCTAAAAAGGAATTTGGCTTTATTTTAGACTATCAGGCTGAGCAGAAATTAATAGTTTTACATCAACGTTAATGTGAAGGCAGCCCTAGAGCATTAAAACTAGCAAGCAGGCTGTGTATCCAAAGGTCTAGGGCAACTATCTCTAGAATAGCACACCCTACCATGAAACAACGTCTGCATACTGTTTCTGATATCTCAGAAGCCCTTCAGTCCTATTACTCAAACCTCTGCCTAGCAGGGGATTCACGTGAAGAGGGAGCAATAACTATCTTAATCCAGTGACTCTACCTGCCTCAGGTCTCAGAGACACATAATGAGGCTCTTACTACACCAATTACCCGACATGAAATAGACAGGAAAATTAGCAGGCTTAAAAAGGGTAAATGTCCCAGGACGGATGGGTTCACAGGGGAATTTTATAAATAATTTAAAGATTTGGTATCCTGTCTGTTACACAAAGCATACACCTCTACAGTGACTGTCAGGGCACAAATGACCCCCTCCTGGTCCCAGACAAGCATGTTGGTGGTTCCGAAGCCCAGTAAGGACCCCACTAGTTGTGCCTCATATAGGCCAATTTCTATTCTAAATATAGATTATAAGATATTGACAGCCATTATAGCCAGGAGATTGGAACAGGTTATTCCTCAGCTTATTCACATAGACCAAACTGGCTTTGTCCCCAGCCATCAAGCACAGGATAATATCCATAGGAAAGTCCACATTATTGACTATTTAAACAGGACACAGCAACCAGCTTTTTTATTCATTTATTGATGAGTTTGGATGCTAAAAAAGCATTTGATAAGGTCCCTTGGCCATTCTTACAGGGGGTACATGCCAGGTTTGGCTTCACTGACCAGTTTGTCCATTTCATTTCCAAGCTTTACACAGAACCATCTGGCTATATGTGGCCAAACGGTCACATTTCCAGTCAATTTATACTAGGTTGGGGCACTAGACAGGGGTGCCCCCTGTCCCTGGTTTTATTTGCCCTGTACATACAGCCACTTGCTCAGAGCATACAGCTTAATGTGGACATTAAAGGCATTACTTTGGTGGTGTGCAGCAAAAACTAGCCCTTTATGCAGACATTGTATTGCTATGCCTCACAGAACCAGAAGATTCTCTCCCAGAGGTCTTTCACCTAATTTAGTCTTTTAAAGCACTATCCGGTTATTCCCTTAACACCAATAAGACTGAAATGCTGGTCTTTTCCCATGCAGTTTTGGCCTAGACCCAAAGGCTGTTCCCAATGAAATGGGATCTGACCACCATTAAGTATCTGGGTGTCCACCTGGGGTCCCATAGTAAAACTTTATTCTCTGATAACTATATCCCTTTAGTAACTACTCCGACAGCAGACTACAAGTGCTGGTCCTTACTCCCCTTGTCCTTGTGGCGAGATATCCCACTGCCAGTCCTTATTTATAGCTAATCTTGTTTCATATATATATATATATATATATATATATATATATATATATATATATACACACACACACACACACACACATATATATTTTTTTATATATATATATATATATATATATATATATTTTGATGCAATTTCTGCTTATGAAACATGGCAGTGTCAGCAGAGCCGTAGGAAAAGACTGAGTTTTTTTTTAAAGAAACAGGCATGACCTTTTGACCCGAAGGCAGCTGAATGCTGGAACTGAGATGGCTAAAGGTTTTTATTATTTTTAACATAGATCTGTAAATACCCCTGTGAATGTTATAAAAACTATGTTCTCAGAAGCCAAGACTTTGATCACTGGAAGCTGTTTTATTATGCTACACTTTATGGGATAACAGGAAGAAAGTTGCTTCCTAGTAACTCTAGGTAAAATTTTACCAGGACATGTGAATTAACTTGCAGGATGGAATATTGGTACATCAAAGTTTTAGCTATAGCAGAAGGCTGTGAAATTAGCCTACCAGCTGGGACTCTGAAAACATCAAAGTTTTAAATGTGACACTAGTCATGTTACTGGTTAATTAAAGGATGAGAGTTACCTCAAAGCCAACATCGTGAACAAACTGTGTGACATCACAGGATGGGTGGAACTTTTTTTTTCTCTCATATTGTGAAGTCTTGCTGAGAGGACACTGGAACACACTTCTGTTTTGGAATCCTAAGAATCAACCGGGCACAACTGCAGACTGAACAAACTTCATGCTTATAAAGCAGAACTTTAGTTAACCAGTGTCACGGTGTTTTCCTACATACTTGTCCATTTCATTTTCTGACTGTAACTTAAATTTGTATACATTTTCTTTTTCTTGCAGTTGCATTTATTTATTTATTTTAGTAAAGACTTTTGTTTTTCTAAAGAATTCTGCCTGCGTGAGATTCTTTATATTGTATGTGTGACTGTTAAAGTTTTAGTAGAAATCTGTGACACTGTTTATGTTTAGACGGGTCACCAAATAGCAACCAAATTGAAAAGTGTCACTGGGGACATCCGGATGGATTTTGGGAGAATACCAGAGTATCATATGGGTCTACAGGGATTGTGAACTGGGCTATTGCATGTCCTCTAGGGTGAAGGCCAAATCAGTTGTTTGTGCTGCTACCCCAAATATAGCAACATTATCTGGGCCATCCTCCTGTGCATAACAGCCATGAAAAGGATTAATATTTGGCCACAAGACTTGGTATTGTGCTCTGATCCAAAGTATAGAGGGATCCTCTGGGCCCTTGTGGCAAGTGTTCAGTTGTAAATCCAGTGAGCACTCTGGGTGTACATGAGGAGGGTATCCCTGTCTCTCTCCATCACGGATTGCACTTGGGGTGGGCACTGTGAGCTCAGTGATCTGACCCTCACAAGTGGGTTCATGACAAATCTGGTGTGCAGTGTTGGGAGCCGATAGATTTGGTTGCATTGTGATTCGAGAGATTGATGGCCACAGGCATAACAGTTGGGCTCAATTCCAAGTCCAGTGTATCAGATTGTTAAACTGAAAACAGTCCACACACAATCAAGGCAGAGATTTTAAAAATATATCTAATTTGGTTACAGTATCAAGTTCCTTACCTGTTTTTTTTTTTTTCTCGGGTGCAAGATAGTGTAGCGGTAGTTAGGGAAGATGACTTCCATCTACAGTGAATACACTGTAGAATACCTGCAGCAGTTGTGCCTGGAGAGAGGAGTCCAGTATGAGGGGTGAGACAAAAAGCACCTCGTGGAGGCTTTTCTGACAGCAAATGAACTAGCGACTGCCCACAACCTCGAGTCACAGCCGTTAGCTGAAGGGGAACAGATCTTGGGTGTGGGGGTGCCAAGGGATGTCACAGTGTCCAGTCCCAGGGAGGAGAACAGCGAGACCAGAGACAGCCCAGATCCACAGCATCAGGGGAAGGTCACCACCATACTGGAGTCAGAATAAATCAGGCTGCAGCTGGAGTTGAGAAGAATGGAGATGGAGTTGCAGGAAAAAGAAAAGCAGCGGCAACGAGAGTCCGAGGAAAAAGAAAACCAGCATCGGAGAGAAGCCAAGAAAAGAGAAAAACAGCTACAGAGAGAGGCCAAGAGAGAAAGAGAGAGAGGAAAGAGAGCATCAGAGGGAATTTAAACTACAGCAGCTAAAACTCCAATGACCAATGCCAGAAGAGGTAAGTGGCAGGGGTGAACCTGGAACTTCAGGACTGGGGTATAAGTTAAATTCAAAATAAATAGTTGAATTTTAAGAGGGGCAAGATATAGATGCATTTTTGAATTCATTTGAAAAGGTCTGTATTCAGGCAAAAATACCCAGGGAGTCCTAAAGCTTCCAGCTATCCTTGCTTCTTACTGGGCAGGGCCATGAAGCATTGAATCAAATGGACAATCAAATCAGTAGTGATTATGAGAAACTTAAAGCTGCATTGCTTAAAAAGTATGAGTTAACTCCTGCAGCATACAGGGTTAAGTTCCGTAAGCTCTGAAGGAGCCCCGACATGAGCTATGAGGAACTTGTCACAAAGTAACATTAGTTTTTGAAACATTGTTCGGAGGGAGTGGAAGCAAACTCTATAGAGGAAATTGAGCGGATTGTGCTTTTGGAGCAATTCTTTTTGGCTTGCTCAGCAAAACTAGAAATCTGGTTGGAGGACCGAGACCCAAAAACAGCGCAGCAGGCTACTGAGCTCTCACACCACCATGTCAGGAGGAGGCCTGCTCTGAAAAGGAGTGGGGCGGACATGGCAGCACAGAAGGGGAAAAGCCTGCTTCAGGGCAGCTGAAACCCTCTCTTCCTCCGCAGAAAGGGGGAAGCCACAGGTTACCAAAAAAGGATTTCTAAGACAAAAGAAATGAGTGTTGGTTTTGCAAACAACCAGGGCATCTTGCAAGATAGTGTCCTAAAAAGGCACAGAGCGGACAAAGTGGTGCTTGAACAGAGTTGGGTGCACTGTGTATCCCTGAAAGCATGCCAACAAACATGAGGGAGTACATACACTCGGTAACTTTAAATGGGGTGCACACCACTCCCATAGATTAAGGGACGTGGGAGCATCTCTTACTTTAGTAAAAGGGGATTTGGTTGAGCCGGAACAACTTATACCTAATCAGTTCATAACAGTAAGGGGATTCACTGGGGAGGAGAAAACTGCCACTTGCTAGCATTTTCTTAGACTGGGGTGAGACAGGAGAAATGGTGCAAAGAGTGGCAGTGGCAGACAATCTAGCTCTAGTTGTGATAATAAGGAACAATGTCCAGAAGGGGGTAGCCATGAAAAGGGTTCATATTTGGCCACAAGACTTGAGACTGGTATTGTGCCCTGATCCAAAGTATAGTGAGATACTCTGGGACCTTGTGGCAAGTGTTAAGTTGTAACTCCAGCAAGTACTCTGGGTGTACACAAGGAGGGTATCCCTGTTTCCCCCCCTCCCTGCCATGGATTGCACTAAGGGGTGGGCACTGTGAGCTCAGAGATCTGACCCTCACAAGTGGGTTTGTGACAGTCCTTACGTGCCAGGATGCAATCTGTCAAAATGAACATATTGCCTAGGTTCTTATATTTATTCCAGTGTGTTCCCTTCCTCATCCATAGAAGAGATTTTCAGAAATGGCAAAAGCAAATTCACTCCTTTGTTTGGAGGGGTGTGAGACCTAGGATCTGACATCAGACACTTTACCTTCCCAGGAAATGGGGTGGTTTGGCCCTGCCCTTACTTATTGGGTGTTGGGTAGCAACCCAATTGCAAATTGCTCTCCTATGGGGAAACCCCTCCTATTCATCCCATAGAAAAAATATAGAAGTCATGGAAGAACTCCCCATCCCCCTTTCTGTTCTGTTATATTCCCCTAAGGCTCTAAAAACACTTCTGAAGCCCTCCCTCAGTGAATTACAAACAGTTCTTGAAGGCTGGAAATGGGGCACGAGGAAGAGAGACACCAAACGGGTAATATGGAGGCATTGGTGTTGGGCGTGGGATGACTCTTTTCTGCCCACTACTCTGGAACCAGGCACAGAAGGGTCTGCATTCTGCATGGCAACTTCTACAGGTAGACATGGTGATACTCTTTGAATGTAGTATTCAAATGTATGGATGGCAGCACACTGATTGACTCAGATACTTTCAAATTAGAGATTACCTTAACAAACAGGTGCAAGCAGCTTGCAGACAGGCCATGGAGCATCCTTCTCCACCACCTTTTGAGGGAATATGGGGTTCCACACATGGAAAAGGAGCCATTACTTAGTAATTACATTAGAGACCAGGGGTATTCAACAGAGCAAGTTAAACTATGGTGAGAAAGATATCTTAATATTTAAACTGATGCTTAACAGTGTGATAAATTATGGGAACTAGCTTGGTACACTTCTTCCTCCCCCACGTGGTGAGAAATTGCCTGAAAGCTAAGAATTCAATATTTTTTAGTGCCCCAGCTACAGGCCAAATGGGATCACATTTCAGCAGTGTGTTTGTGGCACTGTGGAGGAGATGTGGCTACCCAAGCCCATGTCTTCTGGATGTGTCCAGAGCTCCAGGGGTACTGGGCAGGGATTTGTGAACATATTGCCCAAGTTTTGAATATTATTGCTCCACTGGGACCAGACAACATGCTTTCAGGGATTCCACCACGATCCCTCAAGGGTTGGGAGAGTATATACTTGGGGTACAATCTTACTGTATCGGCCACTAAGACCATCGTGGGAAAATGGCTCCAGCTGGATGCTCCCATTATTGCTGAATGGGCTGAACTTATACACCAGATGCAAACGTTGGAAAAATTAACCTTCCTAGTCCAACATATATTATCTGTTCATACAAACAGATGCACTATATGGGTCCTTTATCACGGTATGCTAACTTCAGCAGAGTACCCACAGTCCCTTTCCATTTGCGTTTCAACTACAGTCTTACTTTTCCCTACCATATAGGATGAGGGACCTTACATATATCACTATGTAACCCCCTTACAAATGGGGGTTCCCAAAAAGTCTTCCTTGAACTTGCCTAAATGCTCACTGCCAGGCTGGTGTTCTGCGTTTTAGCAGTTTAAACTTTATTGCCAGAGAGTGCCTGTATAGCCTCTGTGTACTGACTCTTTAAGAGCTGCCTAGATTGCAGTTATAATTAATCTGGGAGGGGGGGGCTGAGAGTTTTCATGCTCGAGTCCTACCCGGGCTGTCAGATAATTGCTCCGTTCTGCCATTGCTACTTGTGCACAGGGAGCTCTGTTAGAGGATGTACTTGTCTGCTGATTATGTGTTAAAATGGTAAAAATATTGTAGTTTGTCTAACCTGCCTTCTTTGCAGCATGGACAGTTTTGTTTGTTTCCACCACCTTGGTCCTGGATTGCCAAAATGGACCGGTCAGTACCTTTGGGGACTTTAAAATGGAGCCTGTCCCCAAGGGTCTTGTGGGAGCAAAATTCTGTAGGAATTGTAGTTTTTACATTTTGGTACCTAAATGATCCTGGAGGGGGAGCCCTTGTTGTGACTGACAGAAGAATCAGCCAACCGAACCTTTTGGAGCCTGGGGAAATTCCCAGGCTGCTTGCAGCTACTTTCAGTTTGAGTTGGGAAGTGAAAGAAGTAATAGCTTGAGGTAGTCGAGCAGCAATCCTGTGTGGATTCACCAGGGAAAACTGTGAAAGGGCTGAGTTTTGGCCTGCCTGTCTGCCTGCTGTCCCTGAGAGGGAAAATAGAGTTGATTCGGACCGAATCCGAGTTGTGAGGATGATTTAAGCCACCGAACTGTGACCAGGCTTTAACCTGAAGAAGACCAAAGATTTACTGAATGCGATCGGCCTGTCAGGATTTCCAGCCACCTCTGAACTCCCAGTTTGTGCAGAGACTCTGTAGTTGCTACCGGATAGCAATCTGCCTGGTACAGTAGAATGTCTTACATGTAAATATGCTGTGTGCTGTTAGTGGGTCGTGATTTGGTTCCCCACTGTGTGCTGAACTGTGTTCTGCTTGCTGGAGGCTGCATCCAGCTTCCATGGACTGAATTTGTTTGCATCTCCATTTTGCCTGTACCTTGCCACACTGGTCCAGCCAGACTACCCGTCACACAGAGAAAGCCATCGACGAGACACCTGCCTTGGGATCAGCTCCCTGCCCAACGATTTGAACAGGAAGGATGCCTCGGTGATTCGTGTGGGCCCTGCTTCTCCTGGCACTCCAGTTCAACAACCTGCTGTCTTGATTTCGTCCTGCCTGTGTCCTGTATAGGGTATCATGAGTAAACATCAGGGTAGCTCCCTGCAACAACAGCTAAATCTAAAGTGTGTTCATCTGATTGCTTTGTTGCCTTTTTTGTCACAAACTGAGCCCTCCGGCTCCAGATTACAGTGTGTGTTTTGCATGTTGCTTTCTTCCATCACAGGGCCCCAACCAGCTGCAACACCGGCCTACCCCAGGCAACGTTCCTGGCTAGCCCACCATTTTCCTACCTGGGTACCAAGAGTGTGTGACTGTGTAGGGACTCTGAAGTGCATGTATAACTGTCTGATTGATATAGCCTTTAAGCAAATCAACCTGATTATGCCCCTCCCTTATTCAAATCCCCTGAATAAATCAGATCTAACTCTTTTTGCATTTAACCTGACTATGGTTCCAGTTTGTGCCAAAAATACTGTACTGTTGCTATTTGCTGTGCATAACCTTGTTTTACGGGGGGTCTCCAGGGTCGAGCTTGAGGAACCAGCCTTGGTGGTAAGTGCAAACAGTGTGGCTAATTGCATGGTGAATAAAGATCATCGTGAAAGTGATTATTATATATTGTTCAGGCCACTAGAAGGGAAAGAGGGGGGTTACAGTGTCCCGGAGGGCTGTGCCCAGGTTAGCTTGACCACTAACAACCCTGACCTCCAAATGGAGGCACCCGTTTCAGTATCCAGGCCCCTTAACCTGCAACTAGCCATGCAGGCAGGGGTAGGAGCCCTTGGGATAGTGCCACCTAGGGGTTACAACTATATTCCTTTACCTTTGCAGCTCTATAGTTATGTAGTCTACTCAAAATGTCCTCATCACCTGTGCTTGACTATATCACTTGATGACAGATATGCTGATGACCCCAATGCACACCCCTGATGCCTGTCAGTGTCTGCAGGGGGTGGGGTGTTGGAGTTAGAAACCCTAACACCACATCTCCTTGCTTTTGTTGCTTTAGTAACAACCCTAACTGATGCATTAGCAAAGTTATTTGCTATGTATTTCCTTACTTTTTCAGATTATATAATCATTTGCTTATTTGTCTGTGGGAGTGCAGGACCCTCTGGGCCCTGTGCTCCCATCCCTCCATACATATATATATATATATATATGTATGTAGCAGAGGAAGCACTGGGGCCTTCTGGCCCTGAGTTTCCATTCATAGGACAGCAGTAACTAAATTGTCAGCATAGCCATCTTATTACCCCACCTCATGCACCCTGGTGCAGAAAATTTGTTAATCCACACCAAGACATAATTCTGTGCAACTGCAACACCATTCCATGCCACAAGTGCAAAAACACATTTTGGGCAGGATTTGAAAAATGACAGCTTTGACACACATGTCGTTGGGTGATGAGAAGGCTATGTTGAAAATCTGTGGTGAAAATATTTAAAATTTCCAAAGTTATGAGCAGGTGTACTGAAATTGCAATGAATAATCATAACTTAGGCATTTGTTCATATTTTGACCTCAATTTTGAACATAGTCTTCTTATGATCCCACCTCATAAGTAAACATTTTCAAATCTGTGCCAAAACGCCATTCAGTGCCACAGGTGTGAAAACATATTTCTGGCAGGATGTGAAAAATGACAGCTGTACTATTCACGAAGTGGTGTGAAAAAATGCCTATGTTGAAAATTTGGAGTCAAAATATTAAAAACTACCAAAGTAATGCGTGTGCGTAGAAACATTTCAATGACCATTCGTAAACCGTCCATTTTTAGGAATTTTTTCACCAAATTTTCAACATGGGCTTTTGGGACCCCTCCTCATGAACACTGGCATTGTCATTTCATGAATAAGTCCTGAAAGGTGATTTCATGCAGCAACAGTGAAATCACCTTCTGGGATTGAGTAAAGAAACAACAGTGGCAGTGTTCATGAGGTGGGGTCACAAAAAGCCCATGTTGAAAATTTGGTGAAAAAATACCTAAAATGCCAAAGTTATGAGCATAAGTTGAAAACGCCATTGAAATAGGGGTGCCAGATCTCGGGATGCCAAAAAGAGGACACTTTGTCCCTTCCCCCGATGAGCCCTTGTGCCAGACCCTGAGTAAATAGATTTAAAGTCTCCACCGCCTTCACAGTTCATTTACAAGGAGGTCCTGGATAGGAGAGCCAAAAAAATGATAAAAATAATAATAATACAACAAGATAGAGAAGGTACATGAAGAATATTTGGCTGCTGGAAAAGAGGACATGTCCTCTTATTTATTTAAGAGTTTAACCAGGCAGGCATACTAGTGAGCGACTAACCACTCGTTTCCAGATGCGACCTAGGGGAAACAATGGGGAACATTCTGGCAAACAGACACACAGGTTTATGTACAGTTGAGAGGCACAAATATGAAGGACTATACACATTGGTAGCTAAGGTAGCCATGCAGCTTAAAGTAATAGGCAGGCATGGAGACAATGCATAGAAAAGACATTTCATTGTACAAATAAACTTAAATTTAAAAGTAGTTAGTGATTTGTAGACTCTAATAGAAATGGGTACATAGTTCACAAAATATAAGGTATTGAGGCCCAGGAGGCCTTAAGGGCTACTAATGTGTAGGCCGTTGCAGGAACAGACAGTGAGAAAGTGTTCATGGAGGCGGGAGTTGAGGTGACTAGAATTAGTGATATGGCGGATATCTGTTGGGAGGTCATTCCATAGTTTAGGCAAGCGGTAACTAAATGCAGCCTGACCCATAGTGGTACGCATGCAAGGGATATGGAAGCACCTATTATCTGAGTGTCGCAATGAGTAGGCCGCCCTGGGTTGAGTAGTTAAGGTGGAATTCAGTTAGGGTCGGAGGGTATGGGACCAGAATTTAGCAGCAACACGTGAGCAGTGGATTTGTCTGCGGGCTGAGAGTGAGGGAAAGGCCAGAGAGCTATAAAGGTCACAGTGGTGCGTAAGTTTAGGACATTTCAAACTGTAATGGAATTGTCCTCTTAAAGGAGGACATCTGGTAACCTTACATTGAAATCCATTTTACGGCACTTACCTTGATTCCTCAGTTTGCGGTTCGGTTTTGAAGAGTGTAGACGTATCCCGGTCCACAGAAGATGACAGTGGATGACCTCTGGATCTCTGGAGGTAAGTACAGGGTAAGGGCTGTGTGGGGAGGTGGATGCTCAATGGGAGGTTCAGGATGAGAGAGGGGGACAGTGGGGATGACAAGAGACCATTTTCTTTTTTTCAGGTTAAACAAACAACAAAAAAAGATATTGGGGATTTTTTTTTCTTTACAGAGAAAAACAAAGAATTATTTTGGGATACTGGGAGTGGGCTCACCAGTATCCCAGACTGCTGAGGAGAGGGGAGCTCTACTACTGACATAGGGATTGGGCCCTTCCATTGTTGGAATATAATAAGACAAGGTACTGTGGGGGGGGGGCGGCATCTGACACAGGGATTGGCATCCTGGTGTCAGACTATATTAATACGATAAGGAAGGGATGCCACTAGAAACTCAACGATAGGCAACAGTGATCAGTGGGTGGAGGGTGCCACTAGACACCTGGAAAAATGACGGGTTAAACACAAACCTGCAACTGGCAGCAGGAGTTCCAGCTATAGCTGCAGAAATCAAGAAAATCCTGCTGTTTTCATATAGAGAACATGGCAAAAGTGGTTCAAACAACATGAAGTCTTGCTATATTCTGACATATGCAGTGAGTCCCAACCTTCGAACTGCCCTGGAGGTGAAAGAGTTAACTTTCCATGCCAGGCATGGAACGCTGAGCTCGAGCTCAGTTGAAACTCTGTCTGTTGTTCTTCAAACTCAAACCATCAGATTCTTTACTCCGCCTCACTGAACAGTCGCTCCGGAGATTTCTCCTTCTGCTCGGTTCATTTTGTCGGTTAAAGTATTGTTTTTCGTTTTTTTCGACCGAATTTAAATCGCAACCGGTCGGTTCAGCTCTGTCTGTGGTATTTGTGAGTACTAGATAGGTTTACATTAATTCTCCTCTGTGTGGAACTTGTAAACAGTTTATCGGTTCGCTTTGAACCGATCAGGTTGTTTTAAAAAAATTTTATTCTGTCATTTAGAGTGTGGTTACCGGTTCTTATCGGTTCTAAAAAAACTGAATTTCTTATGTTTTTTTCCACGACCCATGACACTGTTGGGAACCAATAAGAGGGTCTTGCCTGGCGGATTGCCATAAACGGGTAAGTTTGGATAGGACTGGCACTATGTCTGAGAAACCCAAAAGAAAAACTGGGCCCACTGGGTTTCAACACTGCAGTGTGTGTGGGGAAGCCTTTTGCCAAGGCTGACCCCCACACCACCTGTGTTTATTGTCTGGGGTTTGACCACCTCAATGCAGACTGCCAGATTTGTAAAAATATTCCTGCAGCTACCCTGGAAAAGAGAGTTGGTAGGCTCAGGGAAAGGGAGGCCAAAAAGTCCGCTGACCCGGATGGCCAGCCCTGTTCGGTTCCAACCAAACCAGAAGGAGTGCCCTCTGACCAGGGCGAGACTTCCTCGAGCAAAAGGAGAGCCAACTCTGAGGGGTCAGTTCCAGCAAAAAGGACCAGGAAATCAGCTGGTGTGGAGCCAAAACTTTCCTCTCCAACCGCTGAAGAGATAGCCAAAGCGATTCAAATTGTCCAGTCGCTTTCCTCGGTTCACCGAACCGTGCCATCAGGTAAGCGCCCGGTTTGGCCGGTTCCACCGGTTCAAGACTATGATTTAGAGGAATATTATGAACCGGAGGAGGGGGAAGAGGAGTATGAGGAGAGTGAATGTGGATTTGAAAGTCTGGATGTGCCCATTGACCCGGACATCTCCCCAGACAGACCTTCAGGAGTGTCTCCTCCTAGGCTTTCTGATTCCCCTTCTCATTTTATCTTTTATGGAGGAAGCTGTGGATGATCTAGAGGAGCCTGACTATGTGGAAATGATGAATATCCCAGAGTCTAGGAGACTGTCTATTCCCTTGCATAAATCTTTTGGGAAACAAACTTTTAAAATTCTAAAAACTCCTCACACTGTACCTCCTGTGGATAAGAGAATGGACAAGAGGTACACATTGTCAGGCTCTGATACGGAGTTCCTTTCACAACAATGCAGCCAATGCAGCCGGGGTACAAGCAGCTCACCTGAGGAGCTGAGGAAGCTGAATTTCCAGCCTGATTACTTTCGAGGTAAAGATAGCCTCTTCTCTTTGTCTGGATGCCTGCAGGGGAGGTGCTACCTGATGAACACTTATATTTTATGAACTTTGTTCCCTGTTCACCGCTGGGTGGGCTTGTTATTTGCTTTTCTTTGTGCTACTAATGCTGAAGTGTAAAGCTAGGGATTCACTGGGTGCGCTAGAGTTGCCTTGCTGATTATACATTAAAGCCAGATATACTAAGCAGCTAATATAGAGCAGACTTGTCTAATTTTGTGGTATTGGATCTAATTGTGCTTGTAACTGAAGGTATTAGGATAGCTGGGTCCTAGTGTGACCTCATTTTGGAATAGCCCTGTTTGCTTAGAGTGGAGCCCCTTTGTGTAAGTCACAACATTTTCTCCCGCTGCATAGTAATGAGAGGCTTTGTTTTCTCCACTACATAGGCAGCCCCAAAGCTCACTGCCAACCCTTGGTAGGCACTCGGGACAAACAAGCAACACAAGCAACTCACCTGAGGAGCTGAGGAAGCGAATTTCAGCCTGATTACTTTCGAGGTAAAGAGTGCCTTCTCTCTCGTCTGGACGCCTGCAGGGGGTGCTAGCCCGGCCAGCACTTCGCACCATCTGTCCCACCCACCCCAACCACCCACCCACCCAGGGGCGGCTGTCAATTTAAGGATCCACCCCCGTGACATCACATCCGTGTGACATCATGTCCTGTTGCCCAGAACCTATCTCCCCATTCTCCCATTTGCAGGTTATACCTGTTGGCCACTAGAGGGACCTATGCTCCCCGCTACTTCCTACTCCTACCTGTACAGTACTCCTTCCTTGGATCTTGCTCACCACAATGTATTGGCCCTGCCTCATGCTCTGCCCTGTGTCTATCCCCACCAGCAGCACTTGCCCACTCTACCCATCTGCTACTCCGACTGTGCCCTGGCACCCCTCCTCCCTTACTCCTGAACCTGCTCTCTTGCCCCTTGAACCTTTGTGTGTCTCGGTCCTCCTGCCTCCCCCAGCTTCCTCCTCACCTCAGGCACATCTGGGTGTCTCTTATTCTTGCCTTCCCTTCCTGTACCACCCTGCCCACCCCTGCTCCCTTAACGTCCCTCCCCCATGTCAATCGAGGAAAACCTCTCACCATCTCCCAGCCAGGGTGTTAGTCATGCTACTACTCCTGTCAGGGAACATTCATCCAAACCCTGGCCCGGTTCTCCGGAGCTCCCCAACTAGCACCACAGGCCTATGCATGGTCTCCATGAATATCTGTAGCCTCCTAAAAAAGTTTGTCTCACTACAATGCCTGGTCACATCAATTAACCCTGATGTCATCGCTCTGGTTGAGACTTGGCTGTCGAAATCCTCCCTGACTCCCTGGTCTCCCTTCCTGGTTTCACCCTCTTCCAGTCCGACCGTTTTGGGAGATGGGGTGGCGACTGTGCTATTTATGTCAAGGAATCTCTCCCTGTACTAGCCCTGCCTACTCCAATCCTTGACTCCAGGGCCCAGGCGCTTACGCTGAAACTAACCCCTGACCCTTTAAAGGGACCCATTTATCTGACTACTGCATACGTGTCCCCCAGGGACCAAATGCAGGCCATTGCCTCTCTTACAGAATACCTTTCCTCATTACCTCCTTCCGCTGATCAAATTCTGGTGGGTGACTTAAATGTCAACTGGCTCAGCCCCTCCTCCTCCTCCTCCTCTACCCGTGACTCCTTTTCTGCAATAGACCTAACACAACTAGTTACCCAACCTATCAGGGCTAACCCCAAGAGAGGCTCCAGTACCTTGCTTGATGTGGTACTCACCAACCGCCCTAATCGGATCCCCAATGTACAAGTCCTCCCAGACTCTCTCAGCGATCACTCCCCTATTCTATTCCACTGGTCATCCTCAGTCCCCAAACCCATAGCACAGTCCACATGCCGGCGGCGTCTAATACCTGGTGGTCTGACAAAACTTAAGGAACTTCTGTCCAAAATTGACTGGTCTCCATACAGGCAACTCCGACATTGACACAGCTCTCTCTCCTTCTTTACCGAACTTTTAATAATGCCTGTGATATCTTTGCCCCAACGTCGACCGCCCGTTCTAAAAGGCAGAATGCCCCCTGGGTAACCCCAGCTTTGATCCACCAACTCAAACATAGGGACAACCTATGGCACCGTACCATTGAGACTGGCTGGCCCAGTGACAGGCAGTTATATGCTGCCACCCAAAACAAGTGCACTCAGGCCATCAGAAAGGCCAAGTCTGAGCACTATCGGTTCTCACTCACAGCCTCATGGGCTGAACCTTCTGGGATAACATTAAACAGTTAAATGGGAGTGCACACTCCCCCCACCCACCCAGTTCAACATTAATGGCGTGATCTCTTCAGACCCAGCCCTCATAGCCAACCACCTCAACACCTCATTCACTGACCTTAGCCCTATCCCTCCTACAAATTTTTTGACCTCCTCCCCAGCGCCTGCCAGAATCTTTCTCACCCTTATTTTCTCCTCCACCGTGTTTCTGCCCAAGAACTTAGGTTTAATTCTTGTCACTGCCCTCAAGAGGTTAGTATCGGCAGTGACCCCTGGATCCGTGTATCCTACGGCTGGTCTTAGACACAGTCCTTACCCCGATCACGTGCCTCATCAACCACTCTCTTTGCCTGGGGAAGGTTCCAACTGCCTGAAAGTCACCACTGTCACCCCTATCTTTAAAGGTGGTGATAGGACTGTGGCTGGAAACTATCGGCCAATCTCCATTCTCTCTCTCTCTCCAGGGCTTGGAAAAAGTGGTAGCCTCTCAATCTCGACTACCTCTCCACCTACAATGTCTTATGTCCTGAGCAGCATGGCTTCAGTGGGCCATGTACCAACACAGCCCTCCTGAGTTCTCCAACTTTCCACTCCTCCTTAGACACTGGTTCTCTGGCTGGCGGCTTCATTGACTTCTAAAGTTTCTGACACTGTCTCCCACCCCTCCTTCTTGATGCCCTTAGTCTCTCTGGTTTTGCTGCTGGGCCTATCTCCTGGTGCACCAGTTATCTGTCTGACCGCTCACAGTGTGTAAAAATTAATGGGACCTACTCAGACATCTGCCCCATCTTTCTGGGGTTCCCCAGGGCTCCATTCTGGGCCCTGCACTTCTCCCTTTACCTTAGCACCCTTTCACGCTCTTGCTGGGGCAACATTCTATTATACGTGATGATGCAGTCATCTTTGCCTCAAGTCGTAACCCTATTGTCCTCCAGGACTGCTGCAGAAGTCCTTCGCTGAAGCCGAGGGCTGGTTCAAGGAACATAGATTGGTGATAAATCTTAAAAAACAAAAACCATGTTCTTCACTCATCCTCAAAACAAGTCCTGCAACTTCAAACTCCTCATTCACTCTGGGTCCTCTTTCCCTACTCGAACAAGTTTGCTCTATAAATACCTAGGGATCCATTTTGACCTCTCCTCTCCTTCCATGGACACATCGCTGCCCTAACCACTGCCACTAATATCTGATTGGGCATCTTACATCGGTATAAACACTGCCTCCCACCGAGGCTCTTGACCTGCAGTCACCTCCTCATCCTGTCCCTAGTGGACTATGGACTGCCGGGTGTATGGTGCTGCTGATCAGACCACACTCCATAAAATTCCCTTTTCTCTGAATAAGGCCTGCAGGTTAAGTACTGGGGCACCTAGGCTAACACACACCTGTCTGTATGCTAAGCGCTGGTACTTGATCTTGATGAGCGCCTCACATATCTGACCTGTACCTTACAAAAGACCTCCTTGGGCTATCCCCGCCTGGATTGACCACCATCATCCGCCGCTCTGTCCCACTAGTTCATATTCAGACCTCTGGGAAAACCTCTCTTGTTATCCCTAGAGCTAGTACCTCTCACAGCCAAAGAGCCTTCAGCTTTAAGGCCCCCTCCTGGTTCAACACACTGCCCCCCTCCATCTCCGAAGCTCCAACTATATCGTGCTTCAAAACGTCCTTACAGAACCACCTTGTTAACACCCGAAGCTGTAATTGCCACTAGTCAAAGCCGTACTCAATACTAATGACAAAGCTTACTACTAAGCTGCTAAGGACAACATAACTCCGATATTGTTTGCATCAATCCTACCTGTACCAGCTTGTTTGTATCTATGTCTTAAGTTACTGTTATACTGTGTTATGCTGTTATACTGTGTATTTTCGTTTGTCTTACTGTGACAAGGTACCTTTATAAATAAGCCTATGGCTCAAAGGTTTTCCAAACTGCTGTCTAAATAAATAAATAAATAAATGTTGGAGTAGTGCAGGCTGCAGCCTGTGACAAGGCAAATATTCCCTTGGCCTCACATCACCCAGACAAGGACTCCAGGAAGATTGATGCCATGGCAACGAACCATTACATGGCAGCATCCTTGGGACTCAGACAGGCAAATTATATGGCTTATGTTGCTAGATATCAGAAATCCAGATGGGATACTGTTATGGCTCTAGCAAAACAGGTCCCTGGCCAGCTTGCCAAGGAGATGGAGCAGGGGGCTGCTGATGGTATTGAGGCATCCAAGGTGCAATTCCATGCTGCAGTGGACTCAAATGATGTGTCATCAAGAGTCATGGCTACATCTGTGGCACTTCGCAGAATGGCTTAGCTCAGATGTCTAGCCTGTCACTGGATACCCAGACTAAGGCCATGGATTTTCCTGTTGTGGGTAATTCCCTGTTTGGGGAGCAGACAGAGAATTACATGAAGAAAATAGATGAGTATAGGACCACCTATAGGAGTGCACAGGCCAAGGAAAGGAGGGCCACTCCTCAAAGGCAGCTTCCCAGGGGCAGCGGCAGGCCTTTTCATAGGCCTTTTTACCAAGCCCAGCCCTCACCTTCTGCTTATGCCCAGAGGGGGGTTCTTTAGAGGGAGAGGCAGACGGGGTGCAAGCAGGCCTGCTCCCACCCCTCAGCCCAAAGCCCCTGCCAAGCAGGCACCCTGATGGGGTTGCCAGGGCCGATTCTCAACTACCTGTAGAGGGCAGGCTGGCTTACTTTGTCCAGGACTGGGAGTCTCTGACATCAGACAAGTGGGTCCTGGAAGTAGTAAGCCAGGGACTGGTTCTCAGCTTCAAAAAGTTTCCAAAGATGAGAACCAGATCCTTTCCACCTGCAAATCCACCAGAGGCACTTGCCCTAGAGGCAGAGGTCTCTTCCCTCCTGGCTCTCAGAGCTGTGGAAAGGGTTCCACCCCTACACCAGGGCAAAGGTTGTACTCCAGCTACTTCCTAACCCCCCAAAAAGACAGGAGAATGGCAGCCCATCCTGGATCTCAGATACTTAAACAAGCACCTTTTAAAACCAAAATTCAAAATGGTGACTCTGGGAATTATTCTACCCTCTCTAAGGCCAGGGGACTGGCTAGCATCCCTGGACCTTCAGGGTGCCTACTTCCATATTCTCATCAGAAGCTCCCATCGAAAGTACCTCAGGTTCGAGCTGCCCTCAGGCCATTACCAGTTCAGAGCAATGCCCTTTGGCCTCACCTCTGCTCCAAGAGTATTCACAAGATGCCTGGCAGTAGCAGTTGCTTCTCTAAGAAGGCAAAAAATTGCCATCTTCCCTTACCTGGATGACTGGCTCATAGTAGGCCAGTCCCCAGACCAAGTCAAGTTACACCTACAGATAACTCGGCAACTGCTCACCTCTCTAGGTTTCCTTCTGAATCTTTCAAAATCAGTTCTAGAGCTTGTCCAGCTCCTCACCTTCATAGGCCTAGAACTGAACACAGAGAAAGCCAGAGCCTTCCTTCCTCCCTCTGGACAGGGCAAGGACCCTGGTCTCTCTGGCCTCCTCATTCACTCTGCGGGTGTCTCGACCAGCAAGGCATTTTCTACAGCTCCTGGGGCACATGGCTGCTTCTACAGCAGTAGTGCAGGGAGCAAGATTTCAGATGAGGGACATTCAGTTCCATTTGACAGCCTTTTGGTCTCAAAGGAAAGACCCTCTAACCAAATTGATCCCAGTGACTCGAACCCTGATCCAGGCCCTACAGTGGTGGCAGGATCAGAGCAATCTCAGACAAGGGGTTCCTTTTGTCACTCAGTCTCACTCCTTAATCCTTACTACAGATGCATCCCTCTTGGGATGGGGAGCTCACTTGGGCGACCTCACTACCCAGGGGTTGTGGTCCCCTCAGGAATCTCTGCTCCACATCAATCTGTTGGAACTCAGAGCAGTTTTTCTAGCACTTCAAGTTTTTTCCAAATCTGTTCAGAACAAAGTTGTACAGGTCAGAACAGACAACACCACCACAATGTGGTACATCAACAAGCAAGGGGTACTTGGTCTACGGCCTTGTGCACTGAAGCAATGAAGTTGTGGTCTCTGGCTTATTCCCTGAACACCTCCCTTATGGCAGTTCACCTCCCAGGCAAGGACAATGTCCTGGCAGATGCTCTCAGCAGGATTTCCCAGGGCCATCACGATAGTCACTGGACCCCTGGTCTTGAGGTGGTATTTAGAGATGGGGCACCCTGCAGATAGGTCTTTGTAGCCCCAGACAATCACCAACTTCTCCTTGCTGCAGACCCCCAGTGTTGGGCTCTGTCCCTCTGGATGCCTTAGTTCTCAATTAGGAAGGGAAGTTTCTCTATGCTTTCCCCCCTTCCCTCTTCTGTTCAAAGTGCTAGTCAAAATCAGATCTCAACCCTGCAAGATGATCCTGATTGCTCCAGATTAGCCCAGACAACCCTGGTATCCACTCCTACAGTCCTTAGCAGTCCATCTTCCCCTGTGTCTTCCCAGGAATCACAACCTGTTAACCTGTGCCCAGGGGAGGGTTTGGTACCAAACCTCAAATCTCTCAATCTCAAGGCCTGGTTCTTGAAGAGTTAAGTTATGGATTTACACCTCTCCCAAGGTGTAATGGATATCCTGAAGGCTTCTAGAAAACCTTCCACCAGGGGTACTTATAATTCCAAATGGAAGAGGTTTTCCATATGGTGCTCTAGAAAGCATATTTCCCCAGAATCTGCTGATTTACCCACAGTCCTGGATTATATGGTCCACTTAAATATCTTGGGGCTGAGACCAGCTACCCTAAAAGTGCATCTGGCAGCTGTGTCTGCTTTTATTTCAGCAGGTAAGCCCTCTTCTCTTTCAGCTCACCCTGTATTCTCCAAGTTTTTCAAGGGATTGCTTTACACCAACCCTCCATTCAGGGACCCTTCCCCTGCTTGGGACCTTAATGTTTGCATTGCTCAGCTTATGCAACCTCCTTTTGAGCCTTTGTCTTCAGCAGAGCTTAAGTACTTGACTTGGAAGACTGTGTTTCTGGTAGCCATCACTTCTGCCAGACGCATAAGTGAATTACAAGCTTTGTCAGTGGAGCCTGATTTTATCTCCTTTCAGAGATAAGGTGGTCCTCAGGACTAACAGGAAGTTCTTGCCTAAGGTGGTTTCAGATTTCCACCTTAATCAATCTATATCTCTTCCAGTGTGAGTTCACTGACCATTCCTCCTCTGGCGAGAGGAGGCTGCACAGCTTAGATGTGAAGAGAGCCCTTAGTTACTACATAGAGCATACCGAGGGTCACAGGTTTGACTCCCTCCAACTGTTCCTCACTTTTGGTGAGGTTGGTAAAGGGAAACCTGCCACTAAAAGATCCATTGCCAGGTGGATTGTCTCTTGTATCCAATTTTGCTATGAGAAACTGGGTAAGGTTCCTCCCTCAGGCTTAAGGGCTCACTCTACCAGAGGTACAGCTGCTTTCCTGGCTGCTGCCAGGGACATCCCTATTCTAGAGATATGTCAAGCAGCTACCTGGAAAACAGTTCACACTTTCACCAAGCATTACTCCCTAGACATCCAGGCTAGGAGTGATGCTCTGTTTGGCACAGCTGTGCTTCAGAGCCTATTTCCTAAGTAGGTTCTGTCCCTCCTCCATGGAGGTACTGCTTTGTAGTCTGCATATGTCAGAATATAGCAAGACTTCATGTTGTTTGAAGAAAAAATTACTCACCTTAGTAATGTTGTTTCTTCTAATGGAGTCTTACTATATTCTGACCTCCCCCGCCTGCCCCTCTCTAGAACCTCTGTTTTTGGATGTGGGTGGCAGTGCAGTGTTGGCACTTGGTAGTTGCCCACCTTTGTTGTTTTCCACCCTCCTTTCTTGGGGTGACTTGTTATGTTTTCATTTTGGGTCTCCTGACTTGAGTCTTTGTTTTGAGACCAAAAAATGTGTTCTTATGTTTAGTAGCCAGTTGGCTAGTGTAGGTTTACAGCTTTCACACAGGACCTCAGTGAGTTTAGCTCATAAAGATCTGACGGTTTGAGTTTGAAGAACAACAGACAGAGTTTCAACTGAGCTTGAGCTTAGCGTTCCATGCCTGGCATGGAAAGTTAACTCTTTCACCTCCGGGGCAGTTCGAAGGTTGGGACTCACTGCATATGTCAGAATATAGCAAGATTCCATTAGAAGAAACAACGTTACTAAGGTGAGTAATTTTTCTTCTCTCATCAACCCAGACATCTGAGATTTCAGATGCCCACAGATGGTGTTTCAGGCCACAATAAAAAAAAAAAAAACATCATAATGTAGCCAAACAAGTCTGGTTTAGCTAAGTTCTGGTGTTTCTTTTTTATTTTACATTCATTTTTACTTGTTTTCTTTAGTTTCCATGTCTCACTGATGAGAAAACAAGAAGGCAGACACAACCGTGCTCTGCAAAACTACAGTAGGCTCTATGTGACCCTACATGCAAAAAGGCAGTAGCGCTTGTGAAAACAGCCGAGCTCTGTGAAAACAAACTAGGCTGTATGAGACCCTCCATGAGAAAATACATTACCTCCTGCAAAACAAAAGTGTTTTCATGTGGAACATCTAACTTTTCCAATAGGAAATAATGGGAAAATTTAAATTTAATAACTTTTGAACAGATTAATATTTTTTCACCAAACCTTCAAAAGGCACATCTGTGAGACAAAGTCTGTGCACCCTGACACCTTTAGACCACAACCTAAAGCCATTTCTAAGATACAGCTGTAGAAAAAAAAAACAGCAAAAAAGCGCAAATTTAGGAATTTTTGACACTCTTTATCTCAAAAACCACTCAACATATTCACACAAAAGTTGCATTCCAAGAGACCTACCCCCAGAGATTATGCTTGCTAAATCTCTTGCAAATCCATTGAATGGTTCAAAAGATATTAAAGTTCATAAATGCGGCTTTAATATAGAAGTTTGCACTCAACCCTAACTATAGTGGCACTGCCACGCCACTATTAATATAGATTTATTTGTAACATATTTTACCAGGTAAGCAAACAGAGTCCAAAGGGGCTTGTTTCCAGTTTTGGCTGGGGGCGGGGGGGGGGAGGAAAGAACTGCAAAAATACAGTACAATCAATTCCAATAGAATGGTACAAATCAATGCATATGCACATACTGTGTATATATGTTTTCAGGAACAAAATACATTCAGGTCACCAATTAACAGATTGTGTATTCTGAGTTTAAGTGTTCAGATACCACAGACGCAAAGGAAATGCAGTTCCACAATATGGAGAAGTTAAATACTGCTGTATATATAATGCTTATGAGAAAGGTCCAATCACAGACCAGTCAGGGTAGGAGCAAACAAATTAGGACCAGGCCCCCATAAACAGGGAATACCCCTAGGGCAATTCAAGCAGGGAGAATGGGCCTTATAGTTGCTCCTTGAGCTTGGTTTTTCAGTCTGGAGGTTTGTAATGATAGTGAGGGAAGATGGAAGATGGAGCCATATATGGGGAAGTCTGTACTTGATAGAGGCTTGGCTGACAGTGAGTCTACACCTCAGAATTTGCAGTCTTTTTCCCCGCTTCTAACCTTAAAGAGTAAGAGGGATTGGAAATGGTGTAATAACACTTTATTTTAAGTGTCCTTAACTACACTGTAACTACTGTACAACTACACTGTGACAGCACTGTAACAACTGTGCAGTTGCATATAACTACCATGTGGTTGTTAACTAGTTTCACATCTGCGTGTTGTGTAATTACACAATTTGCATACAAGTGCAATTACTACCGTCTCTCTTTTGGCACAAATCATTTCATTCTGACAAGCGTAACTACATATTTAATAGCTGACGCAAAGTGTAACAGAAAATCTGTTTTGCAGCTACCACTGTATCTCTTCTGGCATTATGTAATTTGATCTTATTAAAACAACTACATATGTTTATAGGTATTGTTAATTGTAATGCAAATCTATTGTGTAACTACTATGTTACTACTTTTGGCATTATTAAATTTGTTCTTACAAGTGTAACTACATATGAATGCAGGTCTTGTGCACTGTTTCAACAGTCATAGTAGCTGACATTTTGTTTAAAAGATAGTCACACAGAAAAACTTAAAGGAAGGCTGTCATGATCACAGTAGCAGGACATGATTATTGTTACCTACCAGCTGAGTGTGTCTTCCTTCTGTGGGTGTCTGCCGTGTTGATTGTTGTTTTCCATTTTAAAAAAAAATTAACCTGAGTACTGAGCTGCCATGCTGCCGTTCGCACCCGCTATCGCCGCAACAGTCATGCAAATGAACATGTCATGCTCATCCCCGAGTGCTGACTGTCCCCTTCTCATTGGCTATTGCTTTTAATCCTGCGCATTCATAATTTTCGCTTCCTATTCCTTCCCGGAAGGTCAAATTTGTGATGCGCGCTCCCAGTGACACACTTCCTGTCGGTGCTGATTGTTCACTGTAGAGTCTGCTTCTAATTTCTGCCCGTTACCACTGCACAATATCGATAAGAATAAGGTATTGACTGTAATTGACTGTAATTTAGAAGTTTGCATTGAATATTTCTGCAACTGTTTTTCAATTTCAGTCATGTTCGCTCATGTTGCCTGCTGATAAATGTACCGGGAGCAATGTTTCTGTACAGTGTGAAACAGTAAAGTTTGTAGTGGTTCACAAACTACCAGCACTGTTGTGTGGTCCTGGGGAGATTGTGTCAGATGAACATTGTGGAGCGCTATGACTGGGTCACGAGGGTCCTGGAGTGAGGTAGACCGCTGGACGTACTTCTTCTGTACTTCAGCAAGGTGTTTTATTCTGTAGTCAACAACAGCCTGCTTTATAATGTGAAGCAAATGGCTGTAGGGAGGAAGTGGTTTAGTTGGACAGAAAATGGGCTTTCTGACTATATGCAGAATGTGATGGTTTTGGGCATATCCTCATCCACAAGGTTCTTTACTAGTACGGTGACCAAGGGGTCAGTGCTGGTGCCAATTTGGTTCAATGCCTACATGTCAGTCATAAGGAAGGGGATTAGGAGTGATCTGAATGTCAACAGTATTCAAAGCTTGGTTTAGCGCTGGTTGAGGAGCAGGGGAGGGTGGGTGTTCTTACAGGTTGATCTGTAGGCTCAGTAAGGTTTGTCATGCAAATGTCAAGTAACATTCACTGTGGGGAACTGCAAAGTTGTGCACCTGGGAGTCATACATGTCAGCTGTGGTTATACACAGGGCGTAGACAACATATAATTTATGTAGGGTGACAGGGATCTCTGTGTACTGGTATATGTACAAATGAACAACTCAGACACCTGTCGGAGGGTAGCAAAATGGCGATTACCTACAGAAAGGTACAACTGCTTGGTTATGCAACACCTGTACTACTGTGTTTAATTTTGTAGACAACATTTAAATAGGGACGTTACACTCATAGAGTGGGTCAAAAGGAGAGCTACACAAAATAATCCTGGGTCTGGAGGAAAGGACCTATGAGGAGAGTTTGAGGGTCATCAACATGTGCACCCTACATGACAGGATGGACATGGTTGGCATGACAGAGGTGTGTATCTGCATAAAAAGGGATTAATAGGGGGGTCCTAGTTGAGGTGCTCCAAATAAAGGAGGAGGTGGCAATGACACAGAAAGGGTGTAAGCTGAAAGGGTGCCGGCTCACACAGGAGATGATGACGTCTTATTGCACTGAAACGGTGATGGATCCCTGGAATGCGCTGTCCATGGATGTGGTAGAGGCGCAGACTGTGGACAGGTTTCTTAGCTGATGTGACAGGTGCAAGGGTTACGGTAACTCTGATCATGTCCAATGCAGAACCCAAGGAGGATGGGAGAACAGCAACATTTGGCCTCAGTGCGGGTGCTGAAAAGTGAGCTGATTCAAAAGACCATTTGGACTGTTTTGCTGTCATGTTAGTATGTTAC
Source organism: Neoceratodus forsteri (assembly GCA_016271365.2). NCBI lineage: Eukaryota > Metazoa > Chordata > Ceratodontiformes > Ceratodontidae > Neoceratodus > Neoceratodus forsteri. The sequence goes on from CM057453.1 coordinate 1,193,965,532, forward strand.
TAAATTTGTCATTAATGCATGTGTCTGTGAGTACGGATGCATTTTCATGACTTGTGCCTGACATGGCATCAAAATGCAACTGTCACCCTGGAAATCATGTGTTCCCACTACCAGGTGCTGCACTACTGCACCCTCCTCATCCTTCCAAGCGATCGCTGTAACACAGTACTTTTAAAATCCATGTTGGTGCTGTACTTCATCCATCCACTGACATGATTCACATCGCTGTATGAAACAAACATTTTCCCTTGTGGTGTACTGGTCCCATCCTTCACTCCCATACCTCGAGTGCCATATGCAAAGAATATTATTCTCACTGGTACTGTACTGTTACCACCCTCCACCCTGTACCCACCAATTGGCGTTGGGCAATACTTTAAAAACTGACTATTACTGTCCCCCCACACTATGCATGCAACCCTGAACACCATAAATAAAGATCTTGAAGGCCGTGGTGTTTCAGCGGTACCACCACCAACAGAGGACAAGCAGCCAACAGAGTACCACCAGTCCACCAACAGCACTTTTACGGCGTGCAGCAAACAAAGTTATGACTGACTATTGCAGTACACACTCTTAGGCAACGTTCTTGCTGATGATACGGTCAACTGTCATTCTGCATTACAATGCAGAGGTATGCGGCTATGTTTGCTTCACTCAACTGATGATGTTGTGGTGGCTCTCTGGTTTGTCATACTGTGTGGCTGTTGTTACCACTGGGTACCAACTCATCAAGATCTTTTTTGTAACTGGCAGGTGGATGTGGGAATGGAGAGTGTGGTTACCAATACACTACAATGTAATTTTAAAATATTCAGTGCAGCGGCAGGGATAATAATATTATGTTCATACTACACTGTGACATACGTTGGTGGGGGTGAACATACCGTACCACTGCTGATTATTTCTTTCAAATTGTCAGTTGGGGTAATGGCACTGGGAGGGGGCAACCAGTGTACTTCAAGTGTTTTTGATGATTTTCTTCACATAGTTCCTTCAACTTCATGAAAATTCATATGTGACGATCGTTGCTTCTTCACGTTGATAAGTATGTCATGTCAATATTATTCAACCTATATTACAGCCCTTTGTATTCCCTTTATCACACTGTTACCTAATCATTAATTGTACTGTTATTTCTTACAGATACATTGCCAGTGTCTCCTCAGTACTCGTTAGATTCAACAGTGTGGTACAATGGCAAGTGCTGCACCAAGTGATGTTCAACAACCCCTGTTTGAGTCATCAAGTGAAGAGTGTGACAGTGATACTGACAGTGACAGTGGCACCATGGAGGGCCTGAGGGATATCATTACCCTGACTGTTGCTACCGGAATACAGCCATACCAGTTTGAGCCACGGAGACCATCAAATTCCTCACATCCAGAAGTATCCAATGCTGATGCATCCACTTCTGAAAATGATGACAGTGAATTATCCACGATTGATCGTTTAAATGATTGCAGCTGGTGTACCTGTGGACAGTGTGCATTGATGCCTACTGTACGAGAATTGGTGTGCTGCAAAGAGGTGCAACATGATCTAGGAGTTAAGCGTGACGGTCTAAACTGCATATCGGAGCACCCCCAGTTTTTTATTGGTTGCCTAGATCCTTTCGTGGTACGTCTAGCACTGACAACCATCTGTGCCTGCTATAGGCATCCTCAACCACCTGATCCAGCACCAAATAGGTAAATATAACCGTTACTTAAATTACATGCCGCCATTAGGACCATGTTTTATTTCATTTATTTTTTTTAACTTATTATTTTTGCTTGCTATGTCCTGCCATCCCAGACTCATCTTCAGCGCCTACTACTTACCCCTTTCTCACTCATCTGACCTGGTCCTAAGCTGGTTACCACATGGAGCCATGTCTTTCCCTGAAGTCTCCTTCTTCATACAACCCACTTGGATTGCCTTTTGTCTTTGCCATGCATCCATCAATTCCCCTGCTGTTGTTGATGCAACGACCTCCTCTGGAAGGCCTTTGCATGCCTCCACCAACCTCTATGTGACTACATATTTCATGATATTGGCCCTGAGGTCCCCCCCTCCCCATGCTCATATTGTGTCCCCTAGTTGTTCACCATATTTTTTTTTTAAGTATGCTACCCTGTTGTACTTTGTTGACTCACATGACAACCGGAATGATATGTCCTTACATTGCTCTGTCCATACCATCTGTTTCATAAGAATGTAAACCATCATTTTGTAGATGTTGCCTGCATTTGCGGTGCATTTGTATTTTGAAAAGCTTATGTGATGGATGTTCACAGCACACAGCAAGCAGTCATCAGTTCTAAATGTTTGCTTGCTCTCATTAGCGGTTGAAGTGCAGGAGGTACACAGATACAGTATAGGAATGGCACTGATGTACGCAGCTGACTCCAACCCCACCCCCAACCTGCAGGGATGGACAGGCATTGTGGTGTGCGTTTTGGTCGTCAACCATAACGGTCACAACATTTCACCTCACACTACCCTGCACACACTGACAAGTGTACAGCTGTGCCCTTGTGGTGTTTGGGCTTTACACTCCCATCATTCCATAATGAAATACACTCAAATGGGTGCAGTGTACCAGAATGGTTTTAATTCTGTACAAAAACAGTCCAAGGTGCACCTTGATGCCTGTCACAGGCTGCTTGCTGGGTGTCTGGGTGTAGTGGCGTGACCTTTACTGTCGAGAAGTCCAACTCACACCCCTGACACCTGGGGTACGCAGAGGGTAGGAGCAGGTTGACATAGAGGGTCAAGAGTCAACGATGGACAGTTTTTATTTTGTGACATGTCTTTATTTCTGAAACACAATGGACTTTTGTCACAGTGGGGTGTGTTCCCAGCGTGGCACCTTTAAGTTTATTTGGGTGTTGGCGCTTTAGCTGACGGGGACTGGGTACCACTGTTGGACATACAGTGTTCTGGGGGGGATGGTGCATGAGCAGAGGGTGATTGGGCAACCCCACGCCACAAAATACATGGTGGTGTGCTGCGTGCAACCGCCGCTACAGTCAACTGGGGTGACGTGTAGTCAGTTTGCATAGTGGTGATGACACGGCAGTATGCACATTGCCTACATGTTCTCAACTCTGATTGTAGCTCTTGTTGGTTTTGAACTGTACACCACTGCATCTGAACTGTTGTCATAGGCAGCTGGGACCAAGTGTGGGTTGCGAGAAGTATGAAAACTGGCATGGTGTCACTATGTTTCTGGCACATGCGTGCAAGCAAACATAACAATGCATGGGTAAAAAATAAAGTTAGGTCTTGCAGCACTAGGTGTGTCATCACAACAGCATAAACATGAGAAAAAAGAAAAAGGTAGACCACAATAAGAAGATTGCTTGCCAAACTTCATCATAACTTTCATGTGCAAATGAAGACCATTTACACACTATACTTTACAGCAACACAAAGTGTCAAGGGTTCACGCGTCGACAAGCAGAGGACAATTGCATTGCACATTAAAGTCACTACAAAGTTTTGCAAGAAATCTCCCAAGTGTGCATTACTTTTTTGTCTTCCAAGTACTGCACAATGTTGTGCAGAAAAGGACTTGCTGCCTCAGGGAACTTTGGAACATGACAATGGCATTGTCACTTTACAGCCGAACAACACCATGTACAGCAACTCGCCAGCAGCCTTTGTCTGGGTATGCAGTCATGTAGGTGGTACTCAGCGGGTCAGTGACAGGATGGAGCATGAGGAGGACTGCTATGCTGTCAGTGGGAGGGATCCAGGGGTTCATCATTGTCCTCTGATCGCGTGGCTGTTGCTGGCAAACTGACATGTCTGAGGCTTGGAGGTAGACCTTGGTGCAATGGCAGATGCCCCAGCGAGTTCACTGTGAGACATTGAATGTATTGTAATACTGCAAAACAAGTGTGATTCGTATTTCTAAATGATTTCTATTGTCATGTTTACCGTAGGTCCATGCGCTTGTCATCCTATATTCAGTATACGCACTGGGTGCATAACATTCTTGGACGGAAGAATCGTCGCGTTATACCAGCATGTGTCGTTACATCCATCCGTGCGCAGTGGTTTGAAGCATGTGGCGAATACAGAGGTTTCCACGACGTAGATGAGGATGATGGAGATGGGTGGTCACAGTCATTCCTGAGCCAGTTCTAGCATTATACAGTTGGTGTTTTACGTGACCCATGACTATTTCCATTGTTACTGTCACAATTGATTTTTTGATAAGGTTTACATTTCATTACATGTACGAGCTCTTATTGTCACTGACATTATGGAATATCTTTGTTATACAGGAATCGGTTGGTGTTTCTCAGTAAACTTATGCCATCATGTAATTTGGGTTTGTGAGCAATAGAAAGGTAATAGATGTTTCAGGTAACACAAAATCAGCTAACTTCACTGTTCTTTACCTTCTCCATGTCAACCATGCATGTGGTGTGTGCGTGTTTTTGAAATGCTCATCAAAATGTCATTATCCACAACCATCCAACCGTCGCCGCTTGTGTACTGTCCACAGTCTACACGGGGTGCCGATGATGAGCGAGTAAATCCCCAAACCCACCACCCAGGATAGGACAGCTGTCCTTAAGACGCTCGATCCTACCCTCCCCCTGACCACCCCCTGGTCACCAGCCTTGTTTTAGGTAAGGCGTCACTAACTCAGCCATGTGTGCCACTGATGAAACCATATGGGTAAGCCTTTGAAAGGACAGCTGTCTTGATCATGCCCTCCAGCACCAGCCAAGCTTACCCTCTGGTCATGTTCTTCATGCATGTTGCTCTGTTTTTCTTGTGATGCACCAAACATTAATGTAAGTTATTAGAAGTTGGAACATGGATGTGTGGCGCGTGCATGGGTGGCCTCCATTACCTGTAAATGTGCTGCGACACACTGCTCACTTCATACTTTACAGATAATGGGTACTCTCCTACACGACTACACAGACTGTTTCAAATTTAACATTATGTATGTGCCCAAAGGATGCCAAAACATATATTACAATCTTCACAGGACAGTAACATTGGCTTTTGTGTGACAGTGCAATCAGGACAGCTTTCCTGTATTGTGTCTTGTGACGTTGTGTTGTTCTTGCGGTGCAGAACCCATTATTATAAAGTTTCAAATGAATGTTGAGTTATATTATCTGTGAACATTTGGCAATGCATTGCATGCTTCCACTCAAGCAAGCGGTGCATCGACAGAACTTGACTGATAATGCAGAGGTTACATTAATTGTGTAGGAGTGGCGGGCCTCTGATGGGCATCACATATGAACCAAATGTGCATCGTGCATCATAATCTGTCAATTAGCGTTGTCAAATACCAGTACATAATGCATGTCTGTGGTAATAATCATCCCTTCATTTTTGCAACACTGAGCAGATACAAATGTCAGTATCCTTTTGAGGGGGGGGGGTTACATCAGAGAGCACAGTGTAAGCAACCAGTACAATGGTAGCCCACTGCATAATGTTGACATCAGACTAAAAAGTTAACGATGCACCTTGATTCAGTAATTATTTGCTTGTTCAGCACCAACTGGTGTCTGTGGAAGTATTTGTACTGTTGCAGAATTCAAGAACTGTCGCTGTATGGCAACTTAACACATTTTATATGTTATGATAATAGCTTTTGTCTGTTTGTCCACAAATGTGGACCATGTTACAAGTGCAATAACCCACTCCAGGGTGTGCATTTATTGTGGAGTAATCAACACCCTGTGCGCTGTGAGGACATTCAGCCTGTGTGCTCATGCATGAGTATGCACTCAAGGGCCCAGATTTTCAAAAGGGTTGCGCATGGCGCAACAGTGTTGCGCCATGCACAACCCACTGATCTGCTGCTGCGATACTTAAAAGGGAAAATTGCACGCATAATCCTAATGTGCCAGGGTGCATCAGTAATGTATGCAGCACAGGTAATGGGGCGTGCCCATGCATAAACTGCACAGCCTGATATTCAGCTCCGGCATGCAGAGTTATGCAGGCGCAACCCCACCTCGCCTGCACAAAGTTCGCCTGAAAAACCAGGAACAAGTCGAGGGCCACCCACAGGTGAGCTGCGCATTGCAGGGCGCCACATGGCAGCTGCCACCTGTGGGTGGCCATCGGCTGATTCCGCAGCAGCTATCTGAACTGACTAGTATGGTATGGGCTGCACGCCCATTGGCTCATGCTCTGAACCAATGGGTGCAGCCTACCCTGTCAGTCGGCGGTGATGGGCGGCAGGCGGGTGGAGGTGCTGTCCGTCCGCCGACCGACGGGGGAGCGGGTGGTGGGGCTCAGTGGGCGGGTGGGTGGGGGTCTACTAGATTCCAGGGATTCGACTTTGGTGGGTGAGGAATGCCACCCGCGATCGGGCTCCGTGCAGTCCACTGGACCACCAGGGATATTGGACATCGGGGGGATACAGTTATGTCCACAATTGGGCTAATCGCGGTCCACTGGACCACCAGGGATATTGGACTTGAGGGGGGGGTTCAGTTATGCCCGTGATCGGGCTAATCACAATCCACTGGACCACCAGGGATAGGAGACCTTCTTTGTCCCTTACGGGACGTCCCGCAATCGGGCTACAGGGGGGCCTCGGTCCCCGACGGCTGCTGCCTGGCAGGGTGACAGTCGCAAGTCATTGGGGATCAGCGCAACTGCATGCTAATGGCATGCAAATGGGGCCGTAATCAGATGCAAATGGCCCCTGTGTGCCTTGCATAAATTATGGCCCCATTTGCATGTCACCCTTCGAATATCACAGGTGCTTTGCATGGTGCAATGGCACTTGCACTTGCGCCACCGCATCTCAATGCTCCACTCTGACCACTTGCGCTGGCGCAGTTCCACTGTGCCATGCACAGTGTGGATGGCCAGGGTGCGATATTCAAAGCAGTTGCACCATAGCGCAACTCCGTTCAATATCCTCTGGCCACACCCCTCCGCAACAAATTTGAGCAGTGCACAGGCTTGCACCACAGCCTGGCACAGTTTGAATATCTGGGCCAAGGTGTTCATTAATATCCAACTGATGCACACCCTGGAGTGGTTTACTGATTGCTAGACCATGTGGTGAAGCAGTACTGAAAAGTCGCATAATAGTATGGTAATAAAATGTAGGACATGAACATACATACATGGCTTTTCTCCTAACCATAGGATGATAATGTAATGCTTGTAGCAAAACATTGTACTGTCACTGTTTGTAAGTGCAGATATATGCCAAAGTCATAGTGAAAAAACATTTGTACAAGTACTAACTGAGATCTGTCTCTGAAGCAGGTCACGGTTTAATGGGTAGAAGCATTGTAATTGTTCATACGGTAATGCACAGTTTCTGTCATTTTGAACAGAATAATAATACACTTTCAACAACTTGTTATGCATAACGTCATGGATCACTGTGTCAAACAAATGTGACAGAAACATTTCAAAGCACATTAAACAACTGTGAAATAACAATTAGTAACAATCACTGACTCTGCTTTTTTATTTACTGTTGAACCAGTGGTTGGGTAAAGGTGCACATCTTTTCTTACATTACTTGTTCAGTGTCACCGGTTGACTCTGTGTGTATTGCTTTAGTACTGTAACACTGTTAATGTTAACACCTACAAACTATGGTGCTTCAGGATGAGGGGCGGACTAAAAAGGGTCAGGAGCAGGCAGAAGCACTGACCATGGATGTTCTTTACTTGCACTTCTGAAAGGCCTTTGGTTCTGTGCCTCATGGGCGGCTTTGGGGTGAAGCAAAGTGCTATAGGGGTATGGGCAAAAATTATGATTTGGATTACAAGTGGGGTCAGTGGGAGGCTGCAACTGGTGGTGGTGAGAGGAGCGGAGAGCTGTCAACAGCAAGGCCAGTGACTAGTGTGGTGCCACCGGGATCTGTGTTGGGGCCAGCACTGCTTTTGCTTTTAATATCACCCCATTTCACATGTGGTGGTGATCAATGTAAGTCTTTTTGCTGACGACAGCAGAATCGCATCAGTGGTGAATGGAGAGGAGGGATGGAAGCATTTGCAGGATGTCGTAAGCAACCCAGAGGAGGGGTCAGAGAGGTGGCAGCTGCGGTTGATTACAAAGAATTGTGAGGTAATGCACTCTGCGGTGAAGAACCCAATGAGACAGTACTGGCTTGAAATGGGTTATGGTTGGGATCATTGAGGAGGAGAAGGACATAGGGGTACTGATAACAGTGACCATGGACAACAATGCACAATGCAGGACAACGGCTGCAAAAGCAAATGAAATACTGTGTTTCACAGTGAGGGGGTTTTCAGCCAGGTGAAGATAGGTGATGTTGCAGCACTACAGGTCGCTAGTAAGGTCGCACTTACATTATTGTGTTCAGTTTTGGATGGCATACCTAATACATATCATCAGCAAACTGGAGGTGGTGCTGAACAGGGCCACAAACAGGATATATGTCATGGAAGGGGCAGAGTCTGACAGCAGGCTGAGACACCGGAATATGTACACACTGGAGGATGGAAGGGACACCGGTGACATGATAGAGACAGTCAAGTACGTGAGAGGTAATCAATAAGGATGGGCAAAATGGTATCTTTAACTTAAGTAGGTGGAGGGTCAACAAGGGTCATGTGACTAAGGTGATACAACCTGTCCGATCCGTTCGCAGGGTTTTGTAAGCCATGTCTGCATCAAAGGAATGGTCTAAGGCAGCCGTGAGGACATCATGATATCTGCGGGTGCCTGCAGATGTCAAAATAGTGGAGCGCCACATTGCTCAAGCATTGACAGCATGCATTGCCACACGATTCTTGTGTGAGCATGAAAAGTGATTCAGTATGAGTCACTCTGTGGCTTACTTACAAGTATGAGCCAAGTTTTGCATGACACGTACTGGGCGCACTTTGTTGGTGGACAGCAGTATCACTGCCATCCTCGTTTCACTGTGTTTCAATTATGGTTCTGCAAAGTGGTGTTGCTTTTTGGGTATACCAGGATAACTTCAAGGCTACCATTTGGTGAGCAGCTGTTCTGCTGATCATTGCTACTTTAGGATACAATGTGATGAAAGCAATATCATGCAGCTCTGCAACACTTATCTCGACAGATGTGGGTTGCACAGTTGTGCAATGCTGTGTTTTTGGTACTGTGTAAGTATGTGTACTTCTTTACCCAACCGTCTACGGTTCTTCTCACTATTACCATGTGATCGACACCAGCATCACACATAGTGATATGCCATGGTACTACACAACAGCAAACAGTTGATCAGATACGTGTTTCTATGACTTTTTATTGCTTTCACCATCAAAACCTCACAAGCCACAACAGTCCTTTGTCAGAATTGTATGTCACTGAACACAGAGTCAGGATACCTCGCAAGATTGACCTTCACCAGACTGATAATGAAATGTAACATTTTGTACAGTAGAATGAACATACTGTACACGTATGTACAATATTAATTGGCATATATTTGAACTTGAGAATTTCCTGCCATACACACACTTCAGAACGTGAATGTGTATTACCGCTGGTTTGAAAACCGGGAATAATGACGCCGAAGCAATTCTTCCTTCTGCGGACATGGCACTGGAGCAATGTTCTTTGGTAGTTCCGGTTTCTCTGCAATGGGCAAGTCATGTAGTTCCCCAGTCTTTAATCTGATGACATCATTCAGCATGGTGTCCAGAAAGTCATACTTTTTGCACTCATACACAGGACGGGTAATCCATTGCTTTGTAACCTTAGAAAACACAACTTCATGCCTCTTCCTTTATTCGGACCGACAGAGCATTTTGCCACTGCTCTGTTACAGTTTGCTGAGTAGTCTAGCATGGCAAGTTGAGTTCTGGCCAGCATGAGATCATATGAGAAGTGCTGCTGCTTTGAACAGTACTTGTTTAACAGGGAGTGGAATACTTCCAACTGCCCAGTATGGCACAACTCGGTGACCTTCCCAATATCCTTCAGCAAACGGGTATCCATCACGACACCTTTAAGTGCCTTCATATGCAGGGGTTCCCTTCTGCAGCCAGCATGTTTCCTTTTCAGTTTCCTCATCAAGGGTTCCATGCTCGCAAGACTGAAACACCAATCTGACCACCCAAGTATGTGTATTTGTGCCATGCTCTAGGACAGACACCCATTTTTCGCGCAATACTGCTGCATTACCTTTACAAGTCGATGAACACCACCAAAAGTAGTTTACTATTGATCTTGTCCATGACAGCAGATCCTGGCTGTTTACCTTTGGCCACCATTTCTTAATAATCGACTTGGCAACATGTCAGACATCGTATTGATGTGATATGCCAGGGAAAACAACACCTTTCAACATCAATGCAGCAATTTGTGGATGTCTGTCTGTCGCAGTTGTGTCAATGTTAACACCGGCATCAGTGATCTTCGTGACTACTCTTACAAACCCCTCCTTTCCCATACAATTTGAATTTGGCACCTCAGTTACCTGGATCAGCTCAGACTGAAGAATGTGGTTATTAGACATAACCATCAAAGTGTATGTACAGTACTTGGCATTGTGACCTGGGGAGTCACAACGACCATCACCAATGACTGTCAAGGCACGCCCACCGACCAGTGCTATGTTTCTTGCTCTCTGTGTAAACCATGAGAAATGTACTATGGGAAACGGGTACCGACATTGTATGCGGTGGTATTGAGACTCTGACATGAATGGCATGTGCATGCACTTGAAGAACTCCGCTATACGAGTAAAAGTGTTTCCCATGAACAAAACAGCAGAACTAAATAGCAGATTTCCTGCACTCATTTTGTCAGTGAGTGGGTGGGATCTCCAGGTGACTGAGTGTAACTTACCACACGTAAACTCTGCAACAAACATTGTGCCTCTTATGTATGATTTAGTAATCATCAGTGGCATTCTACAAATGTAGCACACTATCATTTCAAACAGCAGAAACAATTGTGTCTTGAACACTAATAACTTCTGCTGTGTTGCAAGATTGCTGTCAGATGTGTGTTCAAGATGACAGTCTTCATCTTCTGAAGTCGCAGTTGTGTTGATGTCACTGTCTGGCAAGAAAAGGGAGACATCATGATCAGTTGTAGTGGTGATGTCAGATGTCCGTATGGACATGTCTGTGGTCTCATCAGTGTCAGCAATACCGGTTTTCTTCACAGGTGTCGATGTTGAGATGGGTGGCTTTGAAAATGTTGGCTCACTGACAGTGGAACGTGAGTACCTATGATCTTTAAATACACTTTCAGAAGATTCAGGCCACTGGCAGACAAAGTTACATGTTGTAGGCTGACACTGAATTCCCACAGCTGATGTTTCACAGCTGCGATTTATGGTGGTGCTGTATTGCAGTGATGTGTACTGACACAGTTCCGTAATGCCAGCATTTGATTCTTGAACTGTGTACATCTCAATACTTGTAGTGGTTCCCACATGAACAGGTGTTACTGATGTATCCATGTCAGTATTGTCATGGGTTGCTGAATCTGTACATCTCACCTGTTGAAGTAATACACATGTGTGTTCATTATGGAATGTTACAATGTGTATTGTACATCATTGCAAATGCAACACAGAACATGTACTTTTCTTACCCTGACGCATTTCGTACTGGTGTGGCCACAACTCATGGTTGCTCCTCAGTTGAATACAGATGGGATTGCCTCTGGTTTCAGTTTTTTTATGTTCATGGAACCTGTTTGTGTGAATACAGTACAGAACAGAAACCTTAGAGAGTCATGCAACAGACATGTATGACATGTATAAAGAAGCATTCATAAGTGCAACAGTTGTCACATTAGCTACATGCAATGACAGCTTGACAGTGCGTGCAACTCTGAATAACAAAGTTTTGCCTTTAACATGCATTTGTAGTGTCATGATTGCATGTCCGCTGTCTGTGATCTGTGTATCGCCTGCCATCATGTCAAACATTTTGTACTGAATGCATGCAATGGAACATTGTCATCATGCAATGTAAATTAAAATCAAAGAAGTTTTTGGTGTAATTACTTAACTTTGTATTATGAGCCAGAAGAATGAAAAGTTCACATTTCAGTTGCAACAGCGATGCAAGAGGTAGAATGCTTGATGTCTGTTGTCATATGTATTTGATGGCGTGTCCAGAAAGTGTTTATCTCGGTTACTGTTTTATTTATTTATGACCTTCTTGACTGTGTATCTTCAGTGATCATGGTGTCATTTTTCAGGCACAAACAATGCCACATAAGGCGGCACGGCGTACAAACATCAAAATCAGTAACATAAAAGCAGGTCATACATACTGAGCAGTCACAGTTGTTACATTTGGCAAAACATCGTGGCAGTACTTGAGGCACAAAAAATAAGTAAGGAAACTATGGGTCACGGTGGCACAGTTTCAGTATGTAACAGAAACCAGAGCAACAGTCAATTAATGTCAAATATGTATGTGAGAATCAATGAAACTGTACAGTGCACGGTCAAAGCAGGGTTGTACTGTGAAGTACCCATGTGTATTTTACAGTGCACAGTGCTGCGTGGAGAAAGTAGATGGCAGGAAAAAGTGGCAGTCACTGTTGTATGGTAGCATACTTTTGTCATGCTGAATAAGGAGTTACAGGAGTACATGGGACAACAGTACTCCAGCACTGCTAGCAGGTTTCCCTTGACGATGGCATGGCGAGTCTCAGGAGTGACGTATTGCTGGTTTGTGTAGGCAGCAACTATTTTGGGGCAAAATGTGAGAACCAGGGAGCCCCTAAGTCAGATTGGCAGCATGAACTTGTTCCTCAAGGTCAGAGTGAAACCTGGTAGTGGCTAGCATACTGGTTGTGAGTGTTTTTGGCTAGGACTACCTTATGGTACATGATACCTTGGGTCACAGTGCCTGCTGCAAGTGTATCCAGGTCACATTGACAGTGTCAAGTTGCTAGCCAGGGTCAGTGACACTCATGAGACTGTTCCCTGTGTCACACATAGTGGTCAGTGGCCCCAGAGGGTAGTAGTGCATGGTGGCACACAATCTGCGGTGTCATTCTGCTGGTGGGTCATACTGGCTGGAGGTATTTGCTACCATGGCTCACAATGCCAGCTGGAATACTATCCCTGAGTCAGATTGGCAGCATGAACTTGATCCCCAAGGTCAGAGTGAGACCGGTAGTGGCAAGCATACTGCTTGTGAGTGTTTTTATTAGGACTGCCTTATGGTACATGACACCTTGGGTCAAAGTGCCTGCTGCAAGTGTACCCAGGTCACATTGACAGTGTCAAGTTGCTAGCCAGGGTCAGAGTGACACCCATGAGACTGTTCCCTGTGTCACACATAGTGGTCAGTGGCCACAGTGGGTAGTAGTGCATGGTGGCACACAGTCTGTGGTGCCATTCTGCTGGTGGGTCATACTGGCTGGAGGTATTTGCTACCATGGCTCACAATGCCAGCTGGAATACTATCCCCTGAGTCAGATTGGCAGCATGAACTTGATCCCCAAGGTCAGAGTGAGACCCGGTAGTGGCAAGCATACTGCTTGTGAGTGTTTTTGGCTAGGACTGCCTTATGGTACATGACACCTTGGGTCAAAGTGCCTGCTGCAAGTGTACCCAGGTCACATTGACAGTGTCAAGTTGCTAGCCAGGGTCAGAGTGACACCCATGAGACTGTTCCCTGTGTCACACATAGTGGTCAGTGGCCACAGTGGGTAGTAGTGCATGGTGGCACACAATCTGTGGTGTCATTCTGCTGGTGGGTCATACTGGCTGGAGGTATTTGCTACCATGGCTCACAATGCCTGCTGGAATACTATCCCCTGAGTCAGATTGGTAGCATGAACTTGTTCCCCAGGGTCAGAATGAAACCCCGTAGTGGCTTGCATGCTGGTTGTGAGTGTTTTTGGCTAGGACTGCCTTATGGTACATGATACCTTGGGTCACAGTGCCTGCTGCAAGTGTACCCGGGTCACATTGACAGTGTCAAGTTGCTAGCCAGGGCAGAGTGACACCCATGAGACTGTTCTCTGTGTCACACATAGTGGTCAGTGGCCACAGTGGGTAGTAGTGCATGGTGGCACACAGTCTGTGGTGCCATTCTGCTGGTGGGTCATACTGGCTGGAGGTATTTGCTACCATGGCTCACAATGCCAGCTGGAATACTATCCCCTGAGTCAGATTGGCAGCATGAACTTGATCCCCAAGGTCAGAGTGAGACCCGGTAGTGGCAAGCATACTGCTTGTGAGTGTTTTTGGCTAGGACTGCCTTATGGTACATGACAGCTTGGGTCAAAGTGCCTGCTGCAAGTGTACCCAGGTCACATTGACAGTGTCAAGTTGCTAGCCAGGGTCAGAGTGACACCCATGAGACTGTTCCCTGTGTCACACATAGTGGTCAGTGGCCACAGTGGGTAGTAGTGCATGGTGGCACACAATCTGCGGTGTCATTCTGCTGGTGGGTCATACTGGCTGGAGGTATTTGCTACCATGGCTCACAATGCCTGCTGGAATACTATCCCCTGAGTCATATTGGTAGCATGAACTTGTTCCCCAGGGTCAGAATGAAACCCCGTAGTGGCTTGCATGCTGGTTGTGAGTGTTTTTGTCTAGGACTGCCTTATGGTACATGATACCTTGGGTCACAGTGCCTACTGCAAGTGTATCCAGGTCACATTGACAGTGTCAAGTTGCTAGCCAGGGCAGAGTGACACCCATGAGACTGTTCCCTGTGTCACACATAGTGGTCAGTGGCCACAGTGGGTAGTAGTGCATGGTGGCACACAATCTGTGGTGCCATTCTGCTGGTGGGTCATACTGGCTGGAGGTATTTGCTACCATGGCTCACAATGCCTGCTGGAATACTATCCCCTGAGTCAGATTGGCAGCATGAACTTGATCCCCAAGGTCAGAGTGAGACCCGGTAGTGGCTAGCATACTGCTTGTGAGTGTTTTTGGATAGGACTGCCTTATGGTACATGATACCTTGGGTCAAAGTGCCTGCTGCAAGTGTACCCGGGTCACATTGACAGTGTCAAGTTGCTAGCCAGGGTCAGAGTGACACCCATGAGACTGTTCCCTGTGTTACACATAGTGGTCAGTGGCCACAGTGGGTAGTAGTGCATGGTGGCACACAATCTGTGGTGTCATTCTGCTGGTGGGTCATACTGGCTGGAGGTATTTGCTACCATGGCTCACAATGCCTGCTGGAATACTATCCCCTGAGTCAGATTGGCAGCATGAACTTGTTCCCCAGGGTCAGAATGAAACCCTGTAGTGGCTTGCACGCTGGTTGTGAGTGTTTTTGGCTAGGACTGCCTTATGGTACATGATACCTTGGGTCACAGTGCCTGCTGCAAGTGTACCCAGGTCACACTGACAGTGTCAAGTTGCTAGCCAGGGCAGAGTGACACCCATGAGACTGTTCCCTGTGTCACACATAGTGGTCAGTGGCCACACAGGGTAGTAGTGCATGGTGGCACACAATCTGTGGTGTCATTCTGCTGGTGGGTCATACTGGCTGGAGGTATTTGCTACCATGGCTCACAATGCCTGCTGGAATACTGTACCCTGAGTCACATTGGCAAGTTGCTAGCCAGGGTCAGAGTGACACCCACAGCAGTCTTCCCTGTGTCACACATAGTGGTGTTAGTTTCCAGGGTCAGAGTGACACCCACTGCCACCTGTTACTGGCTAGCATTGATCATGGTGTCTGCAGGTATTGGGTGAACTGGGAGATGATGCCAACCAGTACAGCATCCACTCTGTAACATTGAGTACTGCTACTTGGTACCCTGAGTCAGACTTTGCTGTGTCACTCGACACACAGGTTCATACTTTAAGCTCATAATTGATAACCTCCATCCCTATGCATGAGGGAATCACACTTAACTGTATCAGTCAAAGAATGAAGTTACTCCCATGGTCATATGAACTGTTTGCCATTGTGTATGCACAAAGATGTTTGGCAAGACATTGTACATGCGGACAGTGGGAACATAGAAGCAAAACTGTACTGCTACTGAATGACAGCAAAAAAGGACACCATTGAAAGGAGTGAGATGACAGCACAAGGGTAACATCACATTGCAGACAATTTCTACGTTTTCACAGCACACATCCACTATTATAGGCTGGAGGGGGGAGTGGAAATCATGTGTGGATAAAATTGCACAAATAAGAGGTCAAGTGAAATTCTGTGCACTACTGCTGCCTAGCATAAATAGTGTCACAGGGAACTCGGTGTCTGAACAGATACGATGATGCAATGCCACTGTACAATGGGAATCATAACAGCCTCTGTGTATAGAAATTCATTGAAAGTACTCAGCTTCTCATTAGGGACAGATCAGCAACAAAAGGTGGGGGGCCACTTCAAAGCAACACCAACAATCTAAACGAAAATCAGTGTAAAGGAAAATTCACAGAAATTCACAGAAATGCACCTGGAAAACAAAAACCAAGGGGAAGAGTACACAATGGGGGGTGAGATACTAACAACAACAAAAATGGAAAGGGACCTGGGGGTAGTCATATCAGATGACCTAAAGGTGGGCAAGCAATGTGAGAGGGCAGCAAGGATGGCTGGGGGGATACTGGGATGCATAGGGAGAGGCATCACCAGTAGAAAACAGGAAGTTATTATCCCTCTGTACAGACAGTTGGTGAGACCCCATCTGGAGTACTGCGTGCAGTTCTGGAGACCCAATCTCCGCAAAGACATAGACAGGATGGAGGCTGTCCAGAGGAGGGCAACTAAAATGGTGCAGGGTCTGCACCGGAAGACATATGAAGAGAGACTTAAGGAGCTTAATATGTATAGCCTCAAGGAAAGGAGGGAGAGGGGGACATGATAGAAACTTTCAAGTACCTCAAGGAATCAACAAAGTCCAAGAGGGTAGCATCTTTCAAAAAGAGGTGTGCAAGAACAAGGGGCACAATTTGAAGATAGAAGGAGGTGCTCAGAGGTAATTTAAGGAAGTATTTTTCACAGAGAGGGTTGTGGATGCATGGAACGGCCTTCCGGAGGAGGTTGTGGAGTCAAAAACAGTGGTGGAATTCAAGCATGCATGGGACAGTCATAAGGCAATTCTAGGGGTTGGGGGTAGGAAGAAGTAGGCTGCTGGTTAACTAGGATCTGCAGCTTATCCATTAGGTAGGGAAATGGGCAGACTGGGTGGGCCAAGCGGTCCTTATCTGCCGTCAAAATCTATGTTTCTATGTTAACATCCATTGCTGAGCAATCATAACTTGAACATATATACCTGTATTGAAGTAATCTGCTGCTGTAAAATGGTCTGAGCACACCACATTGTGCTTCTTTGGCTTGAAGGTGTCAACAGTAATATCAGGACGATTCAGTGCAATGATCCACTGAGTTCTGAAGGGATCAATGCTGGGGGAACGATGGTAGCTGACTTTATGCACTAATTTTGTTTTCCCCGATGTATTTGAACACCCAATTGCCATACAGGTAGGCATCCTTACTATTTTGTCAAAAACAGAATAACTTCAATTATTACAAGCACTCGCGATTGCTACCCAGGGACTTAAAAAATAAAACCAGGGACCACAAAAGTTATTCAGTGAAGCACTTTTTAACTGCAAGTACTCTGGTCACTAATAAATCAACAGGCAGGCGACTAGAAACGCGGGACTGTATGAGCTTGAGATACAAAGGCGTGATAGGAACATCATTCAAGTGCACGCCTCAGTGCCCAAAGCAGGTGCACGCTCATCACCCAGGAGCGAGCAAAACTGTGTCTTCCGGTGCGGCTGAGGGTGGAAAATGGCGAAGAAACATCGCAGCAGCACTTTGGGGCATATCAAAAAGTTCCTTGCAAAAAGCTTGAAAGGGTCAGTACAATTTCAATTTCAACTTAGCGACGATGCAGAACAACGCCAATTGTATTAAGCGCCGCATTGACTGCACTTTTGGACAGCCTTCCTTTAAAAGTGTAATCAGAATGCAACTAAAATATGATTACAATGTAACTTCAGTGTGCTACACATAAATGCACTGACTAGCAACTGTTCATATGATGTTCCATGCCTGCATTCCAGTTTTTCGTGAACTTAAAGGTTAATAAACATGGGGATGGATTTTCAAAACAATAGGAATGCAGCAAGGTGCATGCGGCAAAGAGTTCAGATGGGTCTTGCACCTTCCAGAAAAGGATATGGCAGTCCCGATTCAGATACACGGCTTGAGTCCGAATCGGGATCCGTTGCGGCAAAGTGGCACATTGCCCCCCCCCTTGCAACATGAATGGGAGTGTGCCAAATCACAAAGCGGCTTGCATCACGCTGGGGCTGCAACATCCCCTTTTTTTGGATTCCAGAAGCCCTGCAATGGCAACAGCTAGTGTCTTCAGATAGGTCAGCAATGAGCGGGTCTAATCTCTTGCGCCACTGGGAGTCATTGTGGGCACTTGTGGTGGGGGCCCTGTCAAAGGTGTATGGGAGTGGCATGGGCAGGGGGTCCCATAGTGGGTGTGGGAATGCAAAATAGTGCAGTTGCACCTGCTGGGGGTGCTGATATGTGAGCAATGCTTTAATTGGCATGGAATGGGGAGAGGGTACTGAGACACACGGTGCCATGGCGCCACATGGGCACAGCCCAGAGGGCTACTGCCAGGGCTGTTCCCACATGGGGCCATGACAGTGTGTGTCTCAGCCCCCTGTTCCATGCCAGTTATAGTATTGCTCATATATCGACACCACCGCAGGGTGCAACTGCACTATTCAAACAACATGAAGTATTGCTGTATTCAGACATAATGCAGTTAGCCCCAGCACTTGAACTGCCCTGGAGAGGAAAGGGCTAACTCCATGCAGAAGAATGGAATGTTGAGCTCGAGCTTGGTTTTCAAACCACTGTCTGTGGTACTTCCAAGTGTAACCGTCAGATTCTTTACTTCGCCTAACAGTGAAGTCACTCTGGAGATTTCCTCTGCTCGGTTCGGTAAAAGTAAAGCGTTCGGTTTAAACCAATTCTTTTATTGTTTTTTCAGATTTCCAGCCTCTGTCTACTGTACAGGTAGTGTTGTAGATAGGTAGTGACTGTATTTTATTTTAACAATTTGTGGAAATTGTTTGTTTTCTTTTAGGTCAGTCTGGTTAGGAACCGACCTTGTGTTTTCTTCTACTTTTAAGTAATATTTTCTGGGATTAGAGTGGTGTTCCGGTACCGATCGGTCTCAAAAGAACCAGGCCTTTTCTTGGTTCTTTTCTAAACCTGTGACACAGTTGTTACTGATCAGTTGGTATTACCTGGCTTGAAAGCTTCTATAGGGTAATTTTGGTAGGTTGGCAATGTCTGAGAAACCCAAAAAGAAAACCGGTCCCACTGGGTTTCAACACTGTACTGAGTGTGGGGAGGCCTTTGCCAAGGCCGACTCCCACCTCATCTGTATTTATTGTCTGGGGTTTGACCACCTCCAGTCAGACTGCCAAATTTGTAAAAACTTTCCCAAAACCACTCTAGAAAAAAGATTGAGTAGGTTGAAGGAAAGGGAGGCCATGAAGTCTGTGGATCCGGATGGTCAGCCCAGTTTGGTTGCAGCCGAACCTGAGGAGGTGCCTACTGACCTAGGCAATACCTCCTTGAGCAAAAGGAGAGCTGACTCTGAGGGGTCGGTTCCATCAAAAAAGAAACAGAAGTCTGGCTACCGCGGATGAGATAGCCAAAGCAATTAATATTGTCCAGTCACTTCATCTGGTTCCGTCCGAACCGGCACCGCTGGTTAGGTGGGCGGTTCGGTAAGAACTGGCTCCTTTGGATTATGATCTGGATGCTTTCTATGAGGAGTGGGAGGGAGATGAAGATTATCCCGATGATGACGACGATGACTATGACCAGGGGGGTCTGGATGTGCCCATTGAACCGGACATCTCCCCAGACAGGCACCCCCTGCCATTGCTTCCCCCCTACCCCACATGCCTGCCAGGTGTGTGCCCCCAACTCCCATCCATCCCAACACCTCTGCTGTTGCACCAGGTGGGGGAACCAGATCCCTGCAGCTGTTCCCATAGGTGCGCCTACTGCTATGATGCATCTGCCAATGCAGCAACTCCCTGATTTGTGGTGCAGTGACCCTGTTCTTTCTGAATACTGCACAGGGTCCCTGATACAGCCAGGGTGCGCCACAGCCGTAGATTGCCACACAGTTGTGGCCACCTATGGGCTCTTTCAAAATCTGGCCCATGCAGTCTAATGTTGTGAAATGATGCATAACTGTACATGAAAATATTTCATATACATAACTACTAATTGGCATTGTAACAATATTGTGGCTAAAAAATAATGGCATTACAGTATATAATAGAACACTGTTCTACCTCTGTTTTTTTATTTATTTTTTGTATTATGGTATTTATCACCCCCCGTGCACCTGACTGGACTTCTCTTCGGGCCCCCACATGGATTACCCCACCCCGGTGCACCCGACCCCACCGCCCTACATCGCAGCCAGCCCAGGTATCCCCAACATATCCCTTTGTCGGTAGGGTCCCTTACCTTCACAGGGGAAGAGCCTATCCGGCTAAGTCCAGTGACCCTTGGTGCTGCTGAGGTGGCCGATGGAGGTCCAGGAGCCCGGGAATGAGGATCTGGGGGGGGCCGTCATCTGACCGGCCAGGTCGCCATTTTCGGTGATTTTTTCTCCCAGGAGAGACATGCCATGATGTCTAGGCTTGTGCTGACGTCTGTCTCTCCCCAAGCATTGTGGGGCAGATGTCATGCTGAACCCCCATCCTCTGCTAGGGGTCAGCAAACACTGATCTGCACCCTCACCCTCCCCGGAGAAGGTGAGCTGTCAATGGATGCTCCCTCCTTCTTCCCCCGGCCGGCCCTCCAGTGACCTGAGTCCGTTTCCTAACCCAGGTCGCCGGTGTCGCAGGCGGAAATCCAACCACTGCACTGACGGGCTGGCCACCTCTATTTTTTTATTGTTTTTTTTTTGGGGCCCAGCCCAAAAACGGATCTCAGCCTTGCTCTGCCCACCATCCCCCCCATGCCTAGGCTCACCCCCCCGGGTGGGGTTGCTGGGCGAGCACCCCCTCAATGGACACTGGGTAGGTGAGACCCAGCTTACCGCCCCACAGACTGGGCCATGGGAGTGGGACTCCCCCGTCAGACATTAGTAAACAGCGGGGATGAAGGCGGAGCTATCATCATACTCAGGGGCTAACTTTTTCCTGATGCTGGTACTCTGGGGGCGGGACATGCAATGATGCTTAGCGTCTGCCCTGCCCCCCAATGTGTGACGGTGATGACCACTTGTGGAGCCCCCAGCCTCCACCAGGGGTCTGTAGTGTGCTGGACACTCAACCCCCCCCAAGAGAAGGAGAGCAGTCCCCTGGATGCTCAATCCTTGTCCCCCCAGCCAGTCCTCTGACTCTCGAATCCATCCTCGATCACGGGATGTTGACGCCACAGACTGATGCCTTGCCACTGCGCAGGTGGGCCAGTTGTTCTCCCTCTATTTATATATCTGCTGAAACACTATTGTACCACAGCTCAGAGGTCATGGGGTGCTGTTCAACCTTTCTGTGGTACAACAGCGTTCAAGCTGATTTCAGGCATGCACAAGCCACATGAACAGAAACCACAGGATCAACTAGATCAAAGGAGGCAGCAACGGAAGGAACAGATAGTTGCATAATCCTGCAGATGCGGGTTCAACCAGATATAGTAAAATATTATGCAGGATCAACCAGATATACTGTCCTATGAAAAAAAAGATAAATGCAGGATCAACCAGGTATTTATACTTACGGAAAACATGCGTTTCATCCACATACTCTCGCTAAGTAAGAAATACAGACACCATTGTTTTTTTCTTAAAGATCCCTCCCAGCCTGATTTTCAACCAGTGGGAGTGTGTGACACAAATGTAGGGACGTCTGGGCCCTAACAACCACACCACTAGTCCTAGCAACCAGATGTAACTCTCACAGGAAGACGCGGATGGCAAAGTCTTCTACTTAAACATCTTTTTTTTTTAAACTGTTAAAACTACTTAACAAATTAATGTCAGGGACACCATACACTATAAAAATAGTGGATGGGCAACTCTTTGCAGAGCCAGTGTGTTCTTCCACCTTGGGATTCTGATTCTCATGAACCTCTCGAGCTTTGCTTTTAAGGTCACAGGAAATCAGAACCCCTCTGTGGCAGAACACACTGATTCTGCATGGTTGCCCATCCACTATTTTCTATATTTTCACAGTTAATGCCCAGGTAACATGTATTTGCAAGCGTTCACACTCACATTTACCACATTTCAGTACAGTAGCTGTGATGTGTTCTCATTCAGAAATCTGTCCCTCTTGAACTTACTGCTTACTAAACATGCAATCCAATGTTGGACCCTATTCACATGGGGACCTGTGCATCAATGGTGCACTGGGTACACACAAAAGGAGCATATCTGGTGCATGCAGCTGCACACCCATGGACAGTTGTGTGGTACCTGGCATTCACAACTGCCGTCACCACACACCTCTCATCCATGGTCCCGCCCCCAGCACGCTATTGCATGGGAGACAGATCAGTAGGCACCTGTGGGCATCTAATTGGATGCACATTCCTGGGCCATGAGTGGATCCCCTGCTCTGCATGGAGTAGGGGATTTTGGGTGGAACACAGGGCTGAAATATTCCAAACACAAAAAATGTTTTAAAAATCCCTGACATTTGCTCGAGCAGCTGTCCCCAGCTCTTCCTGTTGTCCCTGAGGGGTTTCCACAAGTTGTTACACTCTAGCACAGCATTGCACTGTCTAGACATAGGAAAAGATTTCAAAAGTAGTCTTTATTTTATCAAAGGATGAGTGCTGCTACACATATGAGTCAGAACTACTTGCCGCGGATGCTTCACCAGAAAGGCTTCGTCATGGGGCAGCTAACCCCCAACAATGTCTGAACAGTTTTCACAAGTTGGGGCAGCTGTAGTAATATGAAACTAAGAGCTGCACTATAGGGCAGATATGATAGACCTGTGGGCCTTTTTCTGCCAGCAATTTTGTATGTTCATAAGTTGCTGCACTCTAGCAAAGCATTGCACTGCCCACATGTAGGAAAAGATTTCAAAAGTAGTCTTTATTTCATCAAAGGACAAATGCCACCACACATATGAGTCAGAACTACTTACCCCAGAGCTTTGCCAGAAAGTCTTCATCAACTGAGACACTGCTGGTTTGATCTGGTACCATTGTCCCTGAGGGCTGGGGTGGCATGATGGGACTGACGGCACATGTCTGCCATAACTAGCAGTAGTACATTGGGGAGGCATGCAAGAGTTATAACAGGGTCTCCCCACTGTAGCTTGTGCCCCCCTCACCTGGCACTCCATGCCTTAGTGAATGGTCTGGAGTGTAGGCATGCCTTCTGCATCACCCCTAGGGTTGCTACCTTTGGATGAGGCAAAAACCGGACCCTAAGCTCCGCCTCTTGCCCCACCCCTTTTCATGACTCATCATGCACTGTTCCTCCAATAAAAGGCAGCACTTAAAGAAGCAGTGAAATAAAAATGTTAAGATACTGTACTGTGCCTGTTAAAGTTACTTTCCGAGGTTCTTCCTATTTATTTATTTATTTATTTATTGACATTGGTTAACCAGATAAACATACAGAGATAAAATAAATCTCATTAGAAAATGGTGAAAAAAATCCCAGGGCTCTGATTGGCTGATAGCCCTGGCAAGGTGGGCGTCTATCAGGCAATAGATGCCCGGTAAATAAAAAGTGCCAGCCAAAAGTGCCACTTGACCCATTCAGTTATCCTTGTGTTAACCCTGATGCCTCACTGGCCCAAAGCACCTCGGGGAATTTGAAATTACCGCTCATTTTTATTCCATCACATGAGAGATTCTGGTAACCTAAGAGCAGTCAGTAGTTTAGTGCCAGATAACAACGAAATACTCATTGCCCTCCGATGGTGTAATTCCTCACCACACTTTCATATTTTTCTTAATTTTATTTACTGTACTCTAATGCACATAGTTGGTAGTTGGTGCTGCTGCCTACCGTGATAACCAGACTCTTCGAGAGCAGACCGCAAGCTCTCACTTCTCCTTCCTCTAGTCAGCCCCGGTGGCTCCCGATAATGAAGCTGCTTTTAACCTCTAGCACTCAGCAATCCAGTCAACACATCTACTATGTTGTTTTTATTCTGTTACAATTATGATTTCCGAGGACCGAACAGTAGTTTAAACATATGCGTATGCACGCGCGGCAAGACACGGAGTGAGAAAGCGAGACTGGCAGATGAGCCGATGTGCCGGGCTGTTGGCAAGTCAGATAAAGTCGAACTCCTCTGTCATTATTAGAAACTGCTGTTATTGATCATTACAGTGTCTGTCACTAGAGAATACCCTTGCCCAGTCTCTGTTTTTCACTATCCACGGACACTGCTGCGTAGATAAATACATCAGCAATAGTGTAAAAAAACATTCACAGTACTTTAACCTGAAACTGCTGCCACTCCGATTCCTCTCATCTTAGCCATGCTGCTGAATGTTCCGTTTCTATCACAGTGAGAGACAGACAGAGAGCACGAGTGTGTTTAACAATCGCGATCATGCTCATTATTTAAGTTAAAAAAGAAATACTAGAGTCTACTACTTTGTCTCTCCTTGTGCGTCCCAGCTGTCCCACTAAATTCATTAGCGCTCTCTGCCATCGCTCTCTCTTTCTCTCTCAAAAGAAAACAAAACAAAACAACGGACAGCTACTGTGGGGTAGGGTTGGGGACCTGGGGTAAAAATTTTAGTTTGCCAAGTTTGCCCTTCCTCTCAATCATTAATAAGGACATCTCAGTTGGGGGTGCAGACAGTACAGGCGGAGGAACTATTTTATTACAAAATAAGAGTTTTTACATGCAAACCTAATTATTTTTTCAAACATACTGTACATAATACAGTGGCCCATTTTCTAAGCGCAATAATACCCTTCAGGGTGGGCGGTATGGGCTATACCAGACCTTCCAGGAGTTATAAGGCCCTCCGCCTGCGGCGTCGGGCCTCATTACGCCCCTGGGCGGTCCGGTATAGCCCAATACCGCCCACTCTGTCGGGTATTATTGCTTGCTTTATAGATATGATCTGTGGGGAGTAAGGGAAATACTGTAAATAGCATACAACAGTATACATACTTTATATCTTTTTCTGCCTCCTTTTCCTGGTCTTGTCCACAGCACTATTTCAAAGCCAAAGAAGTGATCATACTTTTTTCTTGTGGTAAAAAATAATTTAAAACATTTAAAAATTCCTAAATTCTGTTAGAGATGAAAATGTTTACCAGCAAATGAAATGGAGGACAACTGGCTCTGTTACAGTTACAAAATGTGGGGGCAGCTTTGCTGCTATGCCACTTTAAGATGCAGTGGAAAGATTAGCTTAAGTAAGTGCTAATGGTGTTAATGGCCATAACTTTACACCTCCCAGGGTGACTGCATTCACAAACAAAAGGCTACACTGACAACAGAACTTGTTTGTAACCTGGACATGTAGCTGAAACAATGAGTGATATGACAAAATTTGTTTCAAAAGTATGTGAGCACTCAAAATTGCTCAAAAACCTGACCAGCACAGAGCAAAACCTGATTACCTGATAGGGACCCTGAAAACCTGATCACCAGGTAAAAAACCTGACAGGTGGCAACCCGTCACCCCTGGACTGACCCCGCACAGACCTTCCTGGCCAGTCAGGGGATTGGGTGTACAAGGGACTTATGCGTTGAAGCATGCCACCAAGGGTCTACTGGACCCCTGCTGTGCAGCTTTCTAACTTTGGGTCCCCTATGCCCCTCAGATATGTAGTGCATAGGCAATTTGATTGTTCTGTGCATAGAACCCAAGGGCTGTAGAGAATACGTCAAATGTACATACCCAGGCCAGGTGAGCAATAGCAGCCATCCAATCAGATGGACTGTCCACCAGCAGACTGGATCCTGCACTGTGTGTGGAGTGGGGAATTGTGGGATGTGACTGGTCTTCCCAGTACTGGTGTTTTCCGGTAAGGAGACCTACTGGTCTGCCCATGTTCACCACTTTGCTCCCAGACATCATGGAATATTCAGAGGGCTGGGGTAGCTTGGTGTGAAGAATAGTACCATGGCTGCCATCCTGTTCAGCCAGTGGAAAGGGCATGTAATGGCTAAGGAAGGGTACCTGCCTGTGTATCTGGCACCACCCACCACCACTCCACCCAGCAGATCGAAGAGAAAGCATGGCATGTAGCCGTGCCCCACCCCCAGCCACCACATGTGCAGCAGCAGGACAGGGGTGTAGGTGCAGAAGAGTTGTGGGACAATGCCACAGAAACAGCATATTTAAATTTATATAAGTACACAACATGCATCGTGAAACTAGTTAACCACTACATAGTAATGCAGTTATAGTGCAGTTATACAGTAGTTACAGTGTAGTTAGTGACACTTACAATTATCCTTCAGAAATCATTACCTCATGAACTTACTGCAGTATAGCATGGTGGTTAGGAGCACTGAGCTGCAAACCTGGAGAACTGGGTTTGAATCCCACAGCTGCCACGTGTATATTGTGTGACCAAAACACAAATTAAAAACTAAAAATAAACATGTAATCTAACATTGTAAATTGTTATGCAATAAAAATCCTTAATTTACATAATCACTTATTGGCTTGTAACAGTGTTGTAGTTACTAAAGAATGTGCTGCTTCTACGGCATTGTTTCCATAGGTAATGCCTAAATAACATATATTCACAAAGTAAGTACACAGAAATTGACACTTAAAATAAAGTGTAAGTAGAAGGGTGTAACTGCTATACACTTATACTGATCAATTGTCAATGCTGTAGTTCTGATTTATGTTCTCCGTCAGATATCACTACCTCATGCACTTACTGCTTAATAAACACACAATCTAATATTGGTGATAGCTATACAACTACATTGTTTACTTATACAATAAAAATAATTTACATAATTACTTGTTGACTTGTAACAGTGCTCTAGTTACTAAGAAATGTGCTGCTTCTGTGGCATTGGCCCACACCTCTTCTACACCCACACCCCTGTCCAGGTGGGTGGCTGGGGGTGGGGCATGGCTACATGTCATGCTTTATCCCTGATATGCTGTGTGGAGTGATGTTGGGTGGTGCCAGATAAGCAGGCAGGAACCCTACCTTAGCTATTACATGCCCTTCTCACTGGCTGAATGGGGTGACGGCCATGGCACCATTCTTCACACCAAGCCACCCCAGCCCCCTGACTATACCATGAGGTCTGGGGCCATGGAGGTGAATACAGGCAGACTAGTAGGTCTCCTTACTGGAAAACAGCAGTACTGGGAGGACCAGCCATATCCCACAACTCCCCACTTCACACAAAGTGCAGGTACCAGTCTGCTGGTGGCCAGTCCCTTTGAACTGATGGCTACTGTTGATCACTAGGCCTGGGTATGCACATTTGGCACATTCCCTGCTGCCTATGTGAATATGGTCCAATATTAGATTGCATGTTTAGTAAGCAGTAAGTTCATGAGGGACTGATTTCTGAATGAGAACTTACATCACAGCTACAGTACTGACATTTGGTAAATGTAAGTGTGCACACTTGCAAATACATGTTACCTAGGCATTAACTGTGAAAACAGTACCATTATTTCTTAGCCACAATATTGTTACAGTGACTATTAGTAATTATGCAAATGAAATCATTTTGTGAGCAGTTATATATCAATTCACAGTTCACAGTATTAGACTGCATGTTTATTAACCTGTCAGTTCATGAAAAACTGGAATACAGACATGGAACATCATCTAAAGAGTTGCCGGTCTGGGCATATAACTAGCAGACTGAAGTTACATTGTAATTATATTTTAGTTACCATTCTGGTTACACTTTTAGGTTTTTCTGTGTGATTACCCTTTAAATAAATGTTAGATAGACACAGAGTGTTGAAACAGTGCACAAGACCTGCATTCATATGTAGTTACACGTGTAAGAACAGATTTAATAATGCCAAAAGTGGTAACATAGTAGTTACACAATCGATTTGCTGTTACAATTTGCAATAACTATTACATGTGTAGTTGCCCTTACAAGAACAAATCATATAACGCCAGAAGAGATGCAGCGGTGGTTACATAGAAACATAGACTTTGATGGCAGATAAGGACCACTTGGCCCACCTAGTCTGCCCATTTCTCTACCTAGAGGATAAGCTGCAGATCCTATTTAACCAACTTCCTATTTCTTCCTACCCACCACAAAAATTGCCTTCTGTCTGTCCCATACATTCTTGAATTCTCCCACAGTTTTAGACCCCACAACTTCCTCAGGAAGGCTGTTCCATGTGTCTACCACCCTCTCTGTGAAAAAATACTTCCTCACATTGCCCCTGAGCTGTCCCCCCTCTATCTTCAAATTGTGTCCCCTTATTCTTGCACATCTCTTTTTCTGAAAGATGCTACCCTCTTGGACTTTGTTGATTCCACTGAGGTACTTAAACATTTCTATCATGTCCCCCCTCTCCCTCCTTTCCTCAAGGGTATACATATTAAGCTCCTTTAGTCTCTCTTCATATGGCTTCTCTTGCAGACTCTGCACCATTTTAGTTGCCCTCCTCTGAACTGCCTCCATCCTGTCTATGTCCTTGCGGAGATGGGGACTCCAGAACTGGATGCAGTACTCCAGATGAGATGTCACCAACTGTCTGTACAGGGAGATAACAACTTCCTGTTTACTGCTGGTGCCACCTCTCCCTATACATCCCAGTATCCCCCAGCCCTCTCTACCACCTTCACACATTGCTTGCCAACCTTAAGGTCATCTGATATGATTACCCCCAGGTCCCTTTCCATTTTTGCTGTTGTTACTATCTCCCCCCATTGTGTAATCTTCCCCTGGGTTTTTGTTTCCCAGGTGCATTACTTTGCACTTCTTTGCATTGCATCCAAGCTGCCATGCTTCTGACCATTCCTAAAACCTTGCCAAGTCCCTTCTCATCCTTTCCACACCTCTTTGTGTATCAACCCTATTGCAGATCTTTGTGTCATCTGCAAAGAGGCATACTTTTCCTTCCAGCCCGGCTGCTATGTCACTTATAAAGACATTAAAAAGGACTGGACCCAGTACTGAACCCTACGTGTACCCACTAGTAACCCCTCTTTCTTCAGAGTGGCTCCATTTACAATTACCTTCTGTGTCCTGTTGTTCAGCCAATGTTTTACCCAGGCTACCACCCTGGGACCCACTCCCAGGCTGGTTAATTTGACTACTAATCTTTTGTGTGGGACTGTGTCAAATGCCTTGCTAAAGTCTAGTTAGGCCATGTCCACAGCCCCTCCCTGGTTTACTACTTTGTTCACCCAGTCAAATAAATCAATTAGATTTGTCTGACATGACCTTCCCCCTGTGAACCCATGCTGCCTTGAGTCCTGTGCCCCACTGGCCTCTAGGTACTCAACAATTCTTTCCTTCAGAAGTGATTCCATCACTTTCTCTACCACAGAGGTCAAACTGACAGGTCTGTAGTTTCCTGCCTCTGTCTTGGTTCCACTTTTGTGAAGAGGAATCACATCAGCCTTCTTCCAGTCCTCATCTACCACACCATCCTCCCATGATTTGTTAAAAAGGGAAGTCAGTGGTATCACTAGTTCTCTGCTTAATTCTTTTTGAATTCTGGGGTGACTTCCATCTGGCCCCATTGCTTTGTCCACCTTCAGTTTTAAGAGTTCTTTCAGAACCTTTTATTCTGTGAAAAGACTGAGATCGACCCCCTCCAGAGTGCTTCTGTTAATTGGATTAGGCACCTCCCCCACTTCCTGTTTTGTGAATACTGAACAGAAGTATTCATACAGTATCCCTGCTTTTTCACTGTCACTCTCTGCCCACCCACCATCCATTCTATTCAGCCTCACTATCCCTCCCTTTGTCTTTCTATGCTCCCTGATATACCTATAAAAGGTTTTATCCCCCTTCTTAACCGAGTTAGCTATCTTTTCCACAGTTTGTGCCTTTGCTATTCTGACTACCCTCCCTGCTTCCTTCTGCCTTAACTGGTACAGTTCTCTGTCCTGCTCCTTCTGTGTTTCCTTATACTTCCTAAATGCTATCTTTTTCTCCCTAACTTTCACCGCCACCTCTTTTGAGAACCATAGTGGCTTTTTCTTTCATTTTGATTTGTTTATTTGTTTCACACAAAGGCTTGTTGCCTCTGTATTGGCAGTTTTGATGTTTCCCTATTGTTGCTCCACCCCTCCTTCTAGCCTGTTTGCTAGTGCTTTCCTAAGGCACTCTCCCATCTTGCCAAAGTCAGCCCTCCTGAAGTCTAGAACCCTCACCTTTGTATGGCTTGACTCTGTAGCTGAGTTAATCATGAACCACACTGTTTGGTAGTCACTTGTTCCCAAATGGCTACCCACTTCTAGATCTGAGATCCTCTCACTGTCCCCATTTGAGAGTACGAGGTCTAAGATCACTCTCTCATGAGTAGGTTCCAAAACTAGCTGTCTGAGGCATGCCGCTTGAAGAGCATCAAGAATGGCCCTGCTTTTGGATGTGGCTGCAGCAAAGGTGCTCCAGTTAACATCTGGCATATTAAGGTCCCCCATCAGCAGTATCTCCCCTTTCTCTGCCATCCTAAGTATGCCTTCTATTATATCCTTGTCCATTCCTTCCCCCTGACATGGGGTCTGTATACAACCCCTGTGCGGATTGTGGTGCCATTTCCAGTCTCTAAGGTGACCCACAGTACCTCCTCTCCTCCCTGTTTACTCTTCTGTTCAGTTGCTTTTATCCCTTCCCTTACATAGAGAGCTACTCCCCCCCTTCTGCCCCCTGTCTCTCCTGTAGGTTGTGTACCCTGGTATGTTAACATCCCAGTCATGGTTCTCTGTGTACCATGTTTCTGTGACTGCTACGATATCCAGGCATCCCTTTTCCATCAGGGCTACCAGTTCAGGGAGCTTGTTGCCCAGACTACGGGCGTTGGTACTCATTACCCTCCATTTCTTGATGGCCTTACCCCTTTCTGCCCCACCCCTGTCCTTATTGCGTTTGTCACTTTCTCCATTTACCCCTGCACTTCTCCCTATCAACATCTCTATGTTGGTGTCTACCTCACTTAGTACCCTGATTTTTTTGGGGGGGGCTAGGATTTCCCTGCTTCTTTCCAGTGCCTACCCCCTTGGCTAGTTTAAATGCTTGCCAATGAAGTATTTAAACATATAACCTAGGATCCCGGTTCCCCTCCTGGACAGATGCAGACCATCACACCAGTATAGGTCTGCATCCCTCCAGGTGGACCCCCAGTCCCCAATGAAGCCAAATCCCTGAGCTCTGCACCAGATTACACAGGTTGCACAATAGATTTTCTGTTACACATTGCAACAACTATTAAATGTGTAGTTACACTTGACAGAATGAATTGATTTGTGCTGAAAGGGAAACAATAGTAGTTGCACTTGTATGCAAATTGTATAACTACACAATATGCAAATGTGAAACTAGTTAACAACTACATAGTAGTTACATGTAACTGCACAGTAGTTACAGTGCAGTTATGATGTAGTTATATAGTAGTTACTGTATAGTTAAGGACACTTAAAATAAAGTGTTATCAGAAAGGGGGGTAAATAAGTTGCTGACATACCTCAGTAATTTCCCAGACCAATGTACGGCACCTATCAGAACAATATGGAGGCAGTGCCTCATAGGAAGAGAGGCCCAGTCTAGGTCCTTATACAGTGTACAGTGGTGGGTGCATGGAGGGAAGGCCAACACAAATCTACAGAGGGAGTAGAAGAGGGTGGTAGGCTTTGTTAGGGGAAAGCAGGAGACTACAGAGAAAACTACATCCCCATAATCCAGCAAAAAGGGACAACTGAGCACTCTGCTACCATTTTTTTTTGGTTTTAGAAGAGAGACAGTTTTCACCATATAGAGAGGGCGCATTTTCCCATAATATGGTACATGTGTAGTTACTAGCCTAGTTGTTGACCTGGGGTCACCCCAAGGTATTTATAGGAAATTACAGAGTCAACTGGGTCACCAGATGAGGAGCTGAGCTTCTGAGTGGAGGTGGTAGAGCACAACCAGTGGGCAGTCCCACAGAGCACAGTTACTTTTTTTTAGTGTTCATAGCCATCTGATTGGCATGGAACCATTTCTGCACATTAATGAAGTCAGACTGAAGAGTGAGCTCATTGGCCAAGGGGGAGTGACCACAGGAGAAGACAATGGTATAATTTATGAGCATGTGGGTTTTACATGCTTTCAAGCAGTTTGGGGGGTTAGTGATAAAAACAGAGAAAAGAAGGACAGCAAGGACGGACCGCTGGGGAATCCCTAGAGAGACTGGGAGCCGAGAGGATGTGATGGACCCTAATTTGACTGATTGGGTTCTGTCAGAGAGACAGGAGATGAACCACGGTACAGAGAGGCAGAGACACCAGCAGAGGCTAGCTTGGCTAAGAGCAGCATATGAGTAACTGTGCCAAGTGCTTTAGCCAGTCGATACAGATAAACATATGTTTTATTTATTTATTTATTTATTTAGTTAAACATCAGTTTAGAAACCTTTGAGCCAGAGGCTCATTTACAAAGGTACCTCATCACAAAGAGGACATCAGAACAGTAGTACAAGGGACACAGTACTTACAAACAAAAAAGTTACAGTTCAATTACAGTTTTGTTACAATAGAGTTCAATCTCCAACGAGCAAAAGATAACAAAAGGTGCAAAACTTATGGTCGGGGGAGAGCTGGTGGGGGTAGAAGGAAGGGAGATAGGGGAGGAGGAATAAGTAGGGAAAGGAAGGGGGGGAGCCGCTCAGTGAGCATTGTCAAAGCATGTTTTTTCCTTCCCAGCCTCAACACTATTTGTCAGCATTGCTACAGAATTAATTAGATACCTGGTGATCATAGTGGGATGTGAGATATTAGTCATGCTTCCTGAATGATCAAGGTTTCTATGTTCAGAAGCCCCCCTGATGGCAGTCACTATGTACTATATAAACAGCCTGCTTACATGCAGGGTAAAGAGCTTCATCCCTCCCAATCTCTCTTCCCCCTCTACTAGATTCTGGGTACACACAACAGGACTCTTGAAAATTGGCATGTACTGATTAGCACAGAGCCTCACAAATGCAACTAGCATGTGCAAATACGTGTTTATGAGTGCCAAGCAAGTGCCTTATGTATAAGTGCACCACAGTTTGAACAACTGACTGACAAACTGTAAGAAAGAAAGAAAATAAGATCTTAATGAATGAGCAAAAAAGAATTTGGAAGAAAAATATTATAATACTGAAATCCATTTGTCTGATCACTGGTCACTAGAGCTGCTATACATTTTTGATAGTGTTGTACCAAAAAGGTACCTAGCTGATTAAAATAGCAAAATGTATTTAAAAGAAATATTATTTTCTGTGAAAGTAATTTTTTACTCTTTCTCTACTTCTATACAGGAGCAGAAAAAGCACACATGGCGGTGGGGGGTTAAGCTAAGCTAGACATGCCTAAAGTTCCTAATGGCTAAAAATAATTAAAGCTGGGGGCCCTTCAGTAGACATGCCTGACTGCCTCGAACACTATGGTAAAAGAATTCCTGTGCAATTAGCTTGGAGTTTTCCATTACGCAGTATTTAAGGTTCTTAACCTAGTGACCCCTTCCCCTGCCCATCCTCCAACAAGGTCACAAAAGAATTGCCATAAGGAAGGGAAAAGAATATGTGACCCAAAGATTCTGGTTAAATGGTTTGTGATGATTAGGAATCAATTTTAAATGCCTACCACACAAAGATGAATGGAGCCTTTCCATACAGAATATGTATGACTTGCCAGTGCCACCGTATTGACCTCTGGGTTACTTTTCTCCAAATGATCTGTAGCATTTGATAAGGAGAAGCAAAAAGTGATAGCATTCTTAGGGGTACCAGACACTTTGTGTGAGATTAGAACACTCTTATCAACAGAGGATGCAAGCAATGCCTATTTCAGTGGTTACATGTCATTGTAAGGCCACTTTATAGTCTGTAGACTATACTTATTAAGGGTTTCTTTTCAGTGGATTATGTAGTGCAGTTAACAGTTTAAATGGATTAAATATGTGCTTAATTTTTTAAGATCAAGGGTCATATCAAGCCAGGCATGGATGTTAGCTGCAGGGTTTTAACAATTGCATCAAGTTCTGTGAAGAAGTGTGTAGCTAACCAATAACACATCTTAAATTTTCAACAGCTTTTGCATGAATTACCATTTTCACTTTGCATTCATGGGTAACAGTCTTTAAATCTTTGTAGTACATTTTGCCCACATTTTCCATATTTTACCTGATAGCAAACTATGGGCCAGATATTCTGGACTTTGCATTGGGGCTAAATTAGCACTGCCCAGCAGGCAAACTTAACCCGGAGCAAAAAGCAAGCTATATTCAAAAGGAATAGCCTGGTGCTAATCCTGCTGAACGTAGCAGTCTAAGGAAGCCAGGCAAACTGGTCTGGGAGTGCAGGGCAAAAATAGCCCGGGAATAAGACAGCACTGAATATAGCAACAGGGAAGTGCAAACTGCAACTGCAGCTCATTAGACTCTGTAGCAAGCCAGTGTTGCAGGTGGAGAACATTGTGTGTGATTGCACAGAGATGTCTCACATCTACTGCAAACAACAATGTAAGCCACACACTGCAGAACTGTGCTATGCTGAAGTGAGGTTTGCCTGAGACTAACCTGATTGCACAGTGCTAACACATTAGCCCGGTGCAAACTGGTTAACCTGGGGCAAATGGGAGCTATATTCAAAGCTCCCATGCAAATGAGCCTACTAAGGTAATCTGTGGGCAAACAGGCACATTTGCATCTCATTATATGCTGCTTAGCATATATTACCATGCAGTTTGCCCAGTGCTACTGCATGGTGCACACAGCTCCACCTGTTGGTCAGAATGAAAGTACAGGCTCGACGCTGCAGGCCAAGGCATGCCCACAGCATCCCCTGTTGGTTGGAATGGTCTACAGAGCAATATAGAGCTATATATATATATATATATACACACACACACAGAAATATCTGTGTGTATGCATATATACATGTGCATATATAGGCACGCCTATTCAATACAGTAGCACTCCTGAATACCGCAGTGAGCGCCCGGCCATGGTGGAGAGAGGAGGGCCGAGCCGGTCTCTGGTTGCAGAGGTATGCCATGTTCGGGGGTGACGGGAGGTGCACAGATGGGTGGGGGGACCACTAGACTACCGGGGAAATCTTTTCTTTCACCGCCGACAGGGGTCAGGATTCATGCTAGGGGTGGGGGGACCACTAGACTACTGGGGAAATCTTTTCTTCATCACAGTCGGGGGTCAGGATTTGTGCTGGGGGTCGGGGGGGGCCACTAGACTACCGGGGAATTATTTTATTTAACCTGGGATGGGGGTCGGGATTCATGCTGGGGGGCCACTAGACCACCGGGGAAATCTTTTATTTAACCTGGGACAGGGATCAGGAAGGGATTCATGCTATGGGGTGGGGGCACCGCTGCATTAATGCCAGCTTTTTTTGGCGGTATCTAGCACCGTGCTAATGCCTGCAGCGCAGCACTATACCTTTGAATATACTGCGCTGCTGGCATTCATGGGCTCTCCCCTGTCCACACCCCTGCATACCACCATTAACTATTAGCGTCAGAGCTACCACACAGCACTGGCGCTAATAAAGGACTTTGAATATTGCAGCCTCGACAGATAAAGTTTATCGTCAGTATACGGCTTTGCTTCAGCGCAACGATTGAATATCTGGTCCTATAATTGTAGTGTAGTTCATGCAATATTGCATTAATTTCATCATGGAACAATATAGGATCAATTGGAATCAGTACAGAAATATGCATGTAGAGTTAGCCAATAAAATTGGGACTAGGGCTATCTTTTCTGGAAGTATCCTGCCAAGGCTAGATTTACAAAGAATTAGGGTTACTGTAGGTAATGTCAATATCCAAAATTACTCATGTACTTTGTGCAACACTAATTCTCTTCATAAATCATTAACAACAGATTTTCAAATCTTTTAGTGTTTCATCCTGTGGAATCATTTCAGCTGTTCAAATAATGCAAAATATCCTATCTTTAATTCTGAGTCTGCTGTCACATCTAGAATTCACTACACAGTATTCTTTCACTTTCAAATACCCTTCATAAATGTAGCTCCAGAAGTTTGGGATTGTCCCTCTCTATATATTTGTACACAGGTATGGGAACATACAATTTTTAAATAGATCATTTAATCCATTGACTTCTTTCCACCACTAGGTTAATGGGAATATCCCATCCCTCTTCTGTCTTCTTGGTGTTTATCCAGTTTGGCTTTTTAGGTCAAACATTTGTCAGCTGACAGTACTTGCTCTGAAAAGCTATTTCAAGTATCCATCACTCAGTCTGTGAAATATTTCTTCCTAATATTTCTTGTAATACTTCAGACTTTCACAGACATTGTATGTCCCCTTGCCCTTTCATCCCTGTACAAGTTGATGAGTTGGGTGTGGTATGATGGTGTTATCCCTTTCAGTGATTTGAATACTGTAATCTTGTCCCTCTTGTGTCTTCTTTGTTACATGGAGAACATAGAAACACAGAATTTGACAGCAGATAAGGACCTTTTGGCCCACCTAGTATGCCCATTTCCCTACCTAATGGATAACCAACAGTTTACTTCCTCCTACTCCCCACTAGAATTGCCTTATGTCTGTCCCATGCATTCTTGAATTCCTCCACTGTTTTTGACTCTACTACCTACACAGGAAGGCTGTTCCATGCATACACAACCCTCTTCATGAAAAAATACTTCCTCACATTACCTCTGAGCCATCCCCCCTCTGTCTTCAAATTGTGCCCCTTGTTCTTGTACATCTCTTGTTCTGAAAGATGCTATCTTCCTCGACTTTGTTGATTCCCTTGAGGTACTTGAAAGTTTCAATCAAGACCTCCCTTTCCCTCCTTTCCTTGAGGGTATATATATTAAGCTCCTTTAGTCTCTCTTTGTATGGATTCTGGTGCAGACCCTGCACCATTTTAGTTGCCCTCCTCTGGACAGCCTCCATCCTGTCTATGTCCTTGCAGAGATGGGATCTCCTGAACTGCACACAGTACTCTAGATGGAGTCTCCCCAACTGTCTGTACAGAGGAATAACAACTTCCTGTCTTCTACTGGTGATGCTTCTCCCTATGCATCCCAGTATCCCCCCAGCCCTCCTTACTGCCTTCTCACATTGCTTGCTTACATTTAGGTCATCTGATATAACTATCCCTAGGTCCCTTTCCATTTTTGTTGTTGTTAGTATCTCCACCTTCCCCATTGTGTACTCTTTTCCCCTGGGTTTTTGGTGTCCCAGGTACATTACTTTGAACTTATTTGCATTGAATCTAAGCTGCCACACATTTGACCATTCCTCCAACCTTGCCAAGTCCCTTCTCATCCTTTCCACCCCACTATGCATATCGACCCTGTTGTAGATCTTTGTGTCATCTGCAAAGAGACATACTTTTCCTTTCTATCCCTCTGCAATGTCACTTATAAAGGCATTAAAGATAACCGGTCCCAGTACTAAACCCTGTGGTACCCCGCTAGTAGTCCCCCTTTCTTGAGAATGGACTCTGTTTACTATTACCCTCTGTATCCTGTTGTCCAACCAATTTTTTTCCCAGGCTACCACCTTGGGACCCACTCCAAGGCTGGCTAACTTATCAATCTTTTATGTGGGACTGTGTCAAATGCCTTGCTGAAGTCTAGGTAGGCCACATCCACAGCCCCTCCCTGGTCTACTACTTTGGTCACCCAGTCAAGAAAATCTATTAGATTCTTCTGACATGACCTTCCCACTGTCAATCCATGCTGCCTTGGGTTCTGTGCCCCACTGGCCTCTAGTTACTCAACAATTATTTCCTTCAGAAGTGATTCCATCATTTTCCCTACCACTGAAGTCAAACTAACAGGTCTGTAGTTTCCTGCCTTTGCCTTGCTCACATTTTTGTGAAGTGGAATCACATCTGCCCTCCTCTAGTCCTCAGGTACCACCTCATCCTCCCATGATTTCTTAAAGAATGTAGTCAATGGTGTCACTAGTTCTCACCTTAGTTCTTTTAGAATTCTTGGGTGAATCCTGTCAAGCCCCTTTGCTTTGTCCACCTTCAGTTTCAAGAGTTCTTTCAGAACCATTTCTTCTGTGAATGGACTCTTATCAACTCCCCTATCCAGAGTGTTTCTATTGTTTGGTTTAGGTACCTCCTCTCCTCTTCCTTTGTGAACACTGAGCAAAATATTCATTCAGTATCCCTGCTTTTTCACTGTCACCCTCTGCCCACATTCCATCCCCTTTATTAAGCCTCAATACCCCTCCCTTGGTCTTTCTTTGCTTCCTAATGTACCTATAAAAGGTTTTATCCTCCTTCTTAACAGAGTTGGCTGTCTTTTCCTCAGTTTGGAGCTTTGCTATTCTTATTGTCTTCCCTGCCTCCTTCTGCTTCAACTGATATAGTTCTCTGTCCTGCTCCTTCTGTGTTTCCTTATATTTCCTGAATGCTATTCTTTTCTCCTTAAAGGGGAACAAACCAGGGAGAGCATTTTTCCACAACACAGCACAATGGAGCAGCTTGCGAAGTTCTGCCATCTCTTTACACTGCTGGATCTGTATTGATGCAACTGATCTGCACCTGTAACACTGGTGTAGATCTAATAGTGTAAATGCCCCTTAAGAGTCTCTGTCCAGCTCAGTGATGCACCTTAGGAGTTGTTTCAGTGGAGCATAGTCATTGAGATAAAAATTAGATTAAAATGAAAACGTGCAGTGTTGCTCAGCATTAGGTTCCATCCGAAATAAGGATGTACTTTTTAATAATTTATTTTTATTCATGACAGAAACATACACCATTGACTTAGGGTCTCATTTATAGTGGTCTCCAAAGGATCATTTCCAGGTGTGTCCTGGTAACACAGGGTGGTTAAGTGACTTGATCAGGGTCACACAACATGCAAGTGGAGATTGTGGGAATCAAACCCAAGTCTGCTGGATGCACCAAGCTCATTCACAGCTTGTTACTTGAACCTTTTAGCTATACTGCCAGCCAGATACTGCTGGCAGGATCTCCTTAACCCCGGCTGATCATAGTGCATGTTGTCACTGTTTTCAAATGCTATAACTATACATTATCATTATGCACCCTGTTTAATTTAACTCACATTGCTGGCCCACTTTAGGTTGTCTGATATGACTACCCCAGGTCCTTTTCCATTTTTGTTGTTGTCAGTATCTAACCCCCCACTGTGTACTCTTCCCCTGGGTTTTTGTTTCCCAGGTGCATTACTTTGCACTCCCTTGCATTGAATCTAAGCTGCCATATATTTGACCATTCCTCCAACCTTGCCAAGTCCCTTTTCATCCTTGCACCCCACCTTGTGTATTAACCCTGTTGCAGATCTTTGTGTCACCTGCAAAGAGGCATACTTTTCCTTCCAGTCCCTCTGCAATGTCACTTATAAAGACATTAAAAAGGACAGACACCAGTACTGAACCCTGTGGTACCCCACTAGTAACCACCCTTTCTTCACTGTGGACTCCATTTACTATTACCCACTGTGTCCTGTTGTCCAACCAGTGTTTTACCCAGGCTACCACCCTGGGACCCACTCCCAGGCTGGCTAATTTGTTTATTAATCATACTGTGGTATATTAGGTGCTGGTGCTACAGTGCCACCCTTCAGAATGAAGTATGCTGTAATTAGATGAAACAATTTCCTGTGTAAAAAACTGGAGAAATAATAACTATTGGATGGTATTAGTTCATGTAATATCTTGCAGGACACCACTAGCTGAAACTATGATACTGGCAGCTGAGGAGAATAAAAGTCTCTGTTTATCTATAGTGTCTGATACAGTGCAGGATTTTCATGTTTGACCATGCACTTGTACAAAGTGAACATACTGATGGATTTTGAGAGGTGAGTCACTGTCACTCCAATGCAAGGTGTCAGACCAATCATCAACCAGATTGATCATGACACTCTTCTGGTCTTACTGGGTGGAAACTTTGTGTAGTTCAAAGAAAAGAGCCAGCCGAATCATAGGGTGGCTCTTTCTTCTGATCTGCATAATACCAAACAGCAAGCAGAGCTGATCAACATCATGATCAGCCTGCTGTGGTCCCCCCAATGTAAAAACAATCCCTCCCAACTTCTGCCAAGTATCCCTTCCACCTCCCATTACTTCCCCTTCCTTCCTTCTTATGTTTCCAACAACAGGGTGCCCAGTTCTTGGTGCTGGCTAGTACCCCCCACCCTACCCTTTTTCCATTGTGCAACATTAGGGAACCCCAACCCTGGTGCCACCAAATATAACATTGACACTGGGGTGCCCAGTCCCAAGTATCGGTACCTGAAATAAAGAAAACTGTACCTCAGTCCCTCCCACCCCTTCCTTCTTCATTTTCCAACACTGTGGTGCCTAATTCCCAGCAATGGCTAGTACCCACCACACCTGTTTTCACTGTGTGACACTGGGGAGCCCACACTCTGTACTCCAGTGCTGGCAAACATAATACCAACACTGAGGTTGCCAATTCTCAGTGTGTTGGCACCTGAAATAAAGAAACCATCCCTCATGGTCAGGTACCCCCATGGAAAAGAAAGACTGTCTATTAATTGAAAGGCTTGCTTGTAGTTATGTGGGGGAAGAGCTCCTCCCCCACACACTACATAAAATAACTCACTACAGGTGCTCTGCTTAGAGTGAGTCTCACTAGCAAGTGGCGCCGCCTGTGCTCGGCTGCACTTTCCTTCGTTTTCATTCTGCCCCCTTTCCTGTGCCTCTTTTGTTTGTTTCTCCATTCATTTGCTTGTTCCCCCCCTCCTCCCCGCACTCCACCCTTGTTGCTGTTTGTTTCTTCCTGCTTTTTGGGGGGATTCTTCCTTGCTGCTACCTACCTGCTATGCTTATGACTGGCTGCTTCACTGCCTACTATCTTCCCCTTTCCCTGCCTATGATATTGAGCAGCCGTTGCCCATGCTACCACCATCCTACACCTTCAGTCTGCACTGCTGCCCTTACCTTGGAGCTCAGACCTCCACTCCTCACGCCGCTCTGCTTTCCCTACAATGCAGCCGAACACTGCCTCTCCAAGCTGAATGCCGCTTCTTCACTACTGGACACCATTAATTACTACTTGAGCTCATATTATCACATCTTGACATATATCGGGCATGCAAGGCATTTTTTACAAAGGTGCGCTTTAATCCATATAACACATTACCTTCTGCTGTGACAACAGGTTTTCATATATATGTGGACACTAGGGGCCACTGTTGTTATCGAAATGACAGACAAGAACTATGACATTAGCAACAGTGAGTACACACAGTTCAGCGGTTTCCAGAGGGCAGCATTATCTATAAGGTATGCAGACAGTCATTTCTGTGTAAACTCTGCATTGAGCAGCACAGAGAATCCTTTGGCAGTCTAACTACCAGATTGTACAATATGACTTATGCAACATTACTGTTCTCCGTATCCTGACGGCTGGGTGTATAGCCATCGGTTTGTAATTTCC
Source organism: Neoceratodus forsteri (assembly GCA_016271365.2). Lineage (NCBI taxonomy): Eukaryota > Metazoa > Chordata > Ceratodontiformes > Ceratodontidae > Neoceratodus > Neoceratodus forsteri. The sequence goes on from CM057453.1 coordinate 1,194,007,023, forward strand.
CACACTGACATTAATTTACATATGGTACCTCTACCCCATTTCACCTTCTAACTAATATAAGTGCCTCAAGTGCTAAAACAGTCCTCTTTTACATGTCCCTGCCCTCTCTGCACTTCCTAATCATAGGTTAGCCACTTCAGTGACCCGAGTCAGATCTTTTCGGTCTGACTGCTGTATACTGCCAGCTAATCCGGATTCGGACAACTTGCAGATATGGACACTCAAAGCATTTACTTCCTAGTTTGCAATCAACTTCTGAGATTATACTCTACTCTTCCCCTTCTGCAATACCATGGGAGAGTTCGCAGGCTCCGCCTCCTTCTGTATCTCCCTATGTATGTCTGCTCATCTCCTTGTAAGACTGCAACCAGGATCAAGTTCTACGTTATTATGCCCTGGCATATTCCTTGAATTCCAGTTTCCAGGATTCATTACTTAAATCATTGAATCAATACTGATCTTCCTTGCTTCTCTGTACTGAGCACTCGTATTGCTCTCCTAAAGCTACCCTACATGAGGGTCTGCAGTCATGCTAGCCTTCGTGGGGCCTAGCCACCACATTATATTACTCTTTGGCTAACCTACATGTGGTCTGGCCACTCATCCTGCCCCACATGTGGGCCTAGCTGATTCATTGCCTTTGGCCTCAGGACATCCTGCAGTGCACCCAGCCATGTGCTCTATCATACGTTCCATTCCTTGCTCCGGATTCTTCCTGTTGACTATTACCTACCTCTTGCTTCCTTGAGCTCAGAATATCAGTTCCATGCAGTATCCCAGATCACCTTCCATGGACTTTACTTAGTCACATCTCCTGCTGTTCGTCTGTTGGATCTGCCATTCCTAAGACATTCCTCATCAGCCTGCCTTGCCCCTGCCTCTGTCGTGTCTCTTTCTCCATGACCTGGAACCGGCCTGCTCCTGCTGCTCCTTGCCTGCCTCCTTCAGATCCTTTTCCTCCCTGAGGCATTTCATGAGATATCCATCTGCCAGATGCCTTTATTTCATGTCCCTTACTAATCTCCAACTTCTTTCAGGATTGGAACCATTGCCAGCGATGTCTCACCTTTAGTCACTACTCGAGTTCTGGACGCTGCAGCCCTCATCTTGCCTGCTCACATTTACTGCCTCTTGTCAAGGATACGCTTCTTCATTCCACTGTATTGAATTCTGGCATACATCTCTGGATATTTGCATCAATTCCCTTGGATGCTTCTTGCCATGCTGATCCAAATAGTTTGGATTTACTACTATTGTCCAGGACTCCCACAGCTCACCTGCATTGGTTCCTACTTATAACTGCTTCACCCTGCATTGGGCCCTGGAGGTTCCTTTATTCCTACTCCACACCTGCCTCACCCAGCATCAGGGCCTGGAGGTTCTACTACTTCTACTCCATACCTGCCTGGCTCAGTATCTGGGCCTGGAGGTTTGATTATTTACACTACTCCTGCCTCTGGGATGCTTGCTACTTCAGGCTACCCTCCGTGGCGGCATCTTAGTCATCTAGCCTACTTGGGGTCTAGTTTGACTCATGCTTCCTTCGCCAGGCCTACGTGGGTCTAGCCATACTCGCCAGCCATGAGAGGGCTTCGTCTAGTAGCACTTCAATGCTCATTACTATCCATGTAGGTTACAGTCTGCTAGCCTTCGAGGAGGTCCTTGTTCTACTATGGTCTTACATCTGGATTAGTTGGACATTCACCATCAATTCTTCAGATGCCTCTGCCTTACCGTGTCAGGTAATGGACTTACTACTACTCTACTTCTGCCAGGACACTTAGCTGAGCTCTATCCTGAAGATGTTCTATCTCCTGATTTAGACCTTGACATAACTACTTCAGTGCTCTAAGGCTGCTTGGACCCTGTGACAATGCTACTTCATTCGGCTCTGCCTCTTCAGTTATCACCATCTATGACTCTTAAGCTTGGCATTTCAGGACTTGCCAGACTATTCTCACCAAGTCAAGTTCTAGCTACTGTACCATTCTGGCTTTCAAAACATGGATATCTACATCGCTATACAACTAATTGGATCATCAGATGAAAGCTCTTCAATTTATGTGCTATTTTCATTTCCTCATGCTCCTCGCTGTATACCATACATGATCTATGCAATACTACTCCTCTGCTACTACTTCTGCATCATGCAGATTCAATTACTACTACTACTGACCTACGTACAGGTCCACTTATTTACACTATTTGCTCATACTGCCTGATTCACCCTTAAGGGGTCTAGAGGTTCATCAAGACTGACTCACCTATTCTACAACCTACTTCACCCCTCGGGACCTGGAGGTCCATCTAACTTATGTCTACCTATTCGCATTAAGAGCTACACCTAATTCACTTACCTGTTTTACCCATTCCAGACCGGATGTTCCTACCGTTCTGCGCTCTCCAGATTGCACAGCATGTGCCTAGCTCCTGTGCTTCATCACCAAGGCCTTCATTTGCAAAGCTTGCCAAGCGGAACATGAACCAACTGTCCTTCTACTCAGGACTTGGACACTTAGCCATTTGGTTACTGGTACTCCTCGGAGAAGACTTCCTCACCTGCTGGAGTACTTCACCAATGCAACTTTCGACACTTCGAATTATTGTCAGCCATGGATTCCAATCTACTATCATTCTGCCCTGCACATGGATTCTTGGACAAGGAGTTCGCTAGAAGGATGCTGCTATGTTCACCCGACACTTCAATATTCAGTACTTTCATTCAACTTTCTGCTTTCACTGGATCAGGATCTACAACTTTAGATTTCAGATTAGCCAATTACTTAAAATTGTTACTTAGGATTACTCTCCTTTAGTATGCCCAGAAGGACGGGTAGGTCAGTAGCCATGGGTCCCCAGAGCTTTCCCCCTAAGGGGGGTTTTCCTCTCCTGCGTGCTACTGGCCACACTCTCTGGATTTGGAGGAGATAATCATTCAATAATCATTTGATACTTATTATTTTTGGGGGGATATCTTCCTACTCGACTAAGCAGCCTTCCTACAGTGGGATACAGAGTAAAGCCAGAACATCAAGTCTTATCAACTTATTCACCAGTTCAAACAGTTAAGCACTATGCCTATACTATCCAGTTTACAGTAACCACTGACTTACTCAAATCCACAGAAGTACCTAAGCACTAATCAATTCCTACAACTAGCACTGTGACAGCATTTTCCTACTTTTGTTGGCCTCTGTATCCAAGCACAGCTTACATTAAACTGCAGTATGAAGCATAAGCACTGAGCTATGAACCACCCCAATGTCTGTTGCTGCCACTGGCTCACCACCACTGCCACAGTCACCCTCCCACTCAGCACCCAGCACCCCACACATACTCCACTCCCTACCCTTTCTTACCTACTGGTGGTCCAATGCCATAATCCTCTCTGAACCAGAGACACATATTCACTCTCCAATGCTGCACCAGGAACTAAGGAAATCAGATATGTAGTTCAGTGTATAATTCAATGGGTTTTGAACTTATCCTCATGACTTGGTCATTTTTAGACGTAAGCACCCCCATTTTTGGGTGCTTACTACATGGCCTTCTCCTCCTCCCCTTTACCTTTTATGGTCTGAGGCTGTGCCAGCCTGCTGGCCGGGTGGAACCTCTGGTCCCAGAAGGGGATTTAAGGGAGGGAGTTTTGGTGCCTGGGGGGGCAGCAGGGAAGAAGGCAGAAGTCCGGGGCCTGGACTGGTCATCTCACTCTGGCCCAGTTCAGGGTCTCAGCAGGCATCATGTAATAGTTCACCTGGGTCAGGTAAGGGTGTAGGGTGTAATTAGCTGTGGAAGCCTGTGTGACAAGTTTGGGATCCCATCACTATAATTTTGGGAGCCGGAGCCCAGGGAGTATGGATGGATGGTCTGCCTTGTGAACTGCAACAATGGGGTGGGCTGGCATCAGGATCCAGGTATCAGGTGACTGGTGGTGGGGCAGCGGGGTGGTGGTGGTAGTAGTGGCAGCCTGCAGCCCCGTTTCAGTGTGGCACTCCACCAGTCCCAGGGACTGGGTCTGTTTTGCAGTTCAGGGGAACTGATGTGTCTCCAGGATTACCGTGGCTGTGGATGCCTTGTGGCTGCTTGGAACTCAGTTTGGGCCTGTGAAGTGGAATTGGCTGGTGAGTTAGGCCATGCTGGGAGGATTAAGAAGAGCTGCATTAGAATAGAAGTGAGCATGAAGCCCAGTGGTTATGGAAGTACTAGTGAATTAGAAAATAAGTATTGCTGCCATCAATTGGAGTGTGTTCTGGTTTTGTGGGATCCTAGCACGGTTTGACCACCCAGTCACAAGTCTGAACCATGGCTCTGTGCCACTGTATTACTGTGCTGCTTTCTAAACTTTGCTGTGACTCCTGCTCCATGGAGTAGCCCTCATCGTGTTTTATTTTTCAGCATTAAATTGATTTGAGAAGAGATTTATGGTGTGAACATTGGCCTCTGTAATGAACTTGTACTGTGTACTATAACCTTAATTGCCCCCTGTTTAGCACTCTGAACCCTAAGCAGCTGTACCCCCCATGCTGGAGTTACCATCTAGAACTGAGACATCACCCAGGTAATGCTGTTATCTTATTTTATTCTCCTGGATTGTGTTCTGTGCAGGGAAGAGCCCCCTTCCCCGGACAGCTAATATCATACCCCAGACATTGGGGAGGGAGCATTTACATAAATATTTATTCCCAAAATTTTCATCATGGCCTCTTTGGGACCCACCTCATGAACAATTGCAGTGAAATTATGCAGATCTGTACTGAAAGGTGATTTTGTGATCCTCTGCGCAAAATCACCTTTTGGGCAGGATTTGAATATTTTTTCAGCCCTTGTTCATGAGATGGGGGTCATGAAAAGGCTATGTTGAAAACTGGGATAAAAATATTTAAAAACAACAAAATTATGAATGTTCTTTGAAAATGTGCAGTGAACACTATTTGGTAATTTTCAAAATTATATTTATTTATTTATTTTATTTAGTTTTTATTGACCGGGAAGGTAGACTAGACAATTTCTGCCTATTTTCAGCCTTGCCCTGGGGGGTGGGGGGGAATACAGATGGATGCCAACTGATATTGAACCAGATTTTAAGCTCTTGGTGGTATTTTTAGTGAATGGGGAAATCTGGCCAGGACACCGTGGAAATTCCCCTACTCTGCTTCCTGTGAGCAGGGGAACCCTTATGCTAGTGACTCCAAGATTGCTGCTGTTCCAGATCCTGGTGGAGGTGGTGGAAATCCTGCAGAAGGCAAGGGAGCTGTCCTTACTGATATGGAGACTGAGAATGGAGTGGTGAAGAGTTCTGCTGTATGCACACCGAAGGAGCACTTTCAAGAAAGCCGCGGAGAATACCGTGCTATGGGAGAGGCAGAAGCCATAACAAAACACAACATGGAGCTTACGGATGCTGTTGCAGTTCAGAATCAGGAAGTTGGTGGCCTGGATGATTTGCAGGATGGCAAGCGGTGCACAGAACCTCCGATTGTGGAGGAGAAGGGTTCGCTAGTTCTTGGTGTGGCTAGGATACCTTTCCAACCAGAAGAGGAGCGTGGAGCTACGCGGAAGTCACAGGTGACATCGGAGGGCTTTCCAGCCAGGGACTGGAATAAGGAGACCGTCCTGCTCAATGCAGGCTGGATGAGAAAAGATGGCAAATGGATTCCAGATGCTGAATGGCTCACTTTTTCACTGGAGGGCATGGCTGCTCAGGAGACTCCAGGGCCAGTGCAACCTGACGAGGTGCAGATGGAGGCAGGTAGTGCTGCAGGTAGTGAGCCTTTTTTTCATGTTGGGACAGACTCTGGGGCTGCTTCTGGGTCATCAGGTGTCCCCCCCTTCCTCCCCTCGAAGGGAACAATTTAATAAAGGTCCTCGCTTTTCGGACCTATTTCGTAACAATCATTTGGAACAAGCCCCCAGATGGAATGCTGTCCGCCTTAGGTACGGGGGGGGCTTCCGGAACCACCTGACCGTTTCTTCGTGGCCCACAGGCTATTCAAGGGATCGATGAATTTTCAAGCATCAGATATCTATGCCATTATTAACATTTGAGGGGAAGAAACATTTGATATCAGTTTCAACTCCTTTGTAGGACTTGATAAATTTTGGCAAAAATATGATTCCCTCAAAACAACCCCTTTGTGGACTCCATTTTGGGCAATTCCTATTACAAAACCACTGTTTAAAACTGTTCATGTTATGTTTCAAAATGAAGGGGTAAATGTGGGGGATATTTTGTATTGGCTTGAAAGTAAATGTACTGTCCTGGGTACTCCTGAACCTGTCATTGATGGGGAGGGCATTTGGACAGGTGGTTGAAGGTTTAAAATAAAATTGCATATTGTGGGGGATTTGGTACAACATATTCCAAACAGTTTTTTTCTGGGTAGGGATCGAGGTGTCTGCTTTTACCCTGGTCAACCCAAGGCATGTTACAAATGTGGAAGCCCACGTCACCTTAGCAGTGCTTGTGACAAAATCAAATGTGCCTTATGTGGGGAGCTAGATCATGACAGTTATACATGTCGCAATGTTTTTCGCTGTAATTTGTGTGATACCCAGGGTCATGCATATCATCAATGTCCATATGCTGGCCAGAACAATTCTGGTGGGTTAGATAAAGAAACCTTGATTTCAGATGCACAAGGCCACTTTAGGCCAACTACAGAGGAAGCGGCCTTCACTGACCCCAGTCCTCCTGGTCCAGACCACATGGGTTTGCCTCCCCCTGCGGGAGACGCATCTGATTCTTCTGGTATACCTCCTGTTGTTGTCCACCCACAGGAAGGTCAGGAGTGCATTGACTGTCTGGTGCTCGTAACTGCCCCCCCCTTCTGCCCCGGAGTTTCAGGCACCTCATCCAAAACAAGTGACACGATCCCATGCCAAAAAGCTTGTTTTACTGCCCCTTACTACTACGTATAATACTTTTCAGGTTCTGCAGGATGTAGAAGGAGACTCTGAATCTGATTTATCAATTGCCTCAGGGGTCTTATCTGGGATGGAGTGTGATGAGGAGGGAGGACCCGAATTCTTGGTATCTAAAAAGAAGTCAGGATGAAAACAAAAAAAAGACAAAACTTAGTTAATGCGCACTGGCTTTTTTGTCAATAGCTTCCTTGAATTCTTGTAGCCTCAAGAATTCAAAAAAAGTCTAGGGCTTTTGCACTTTTGTAAAACCTTACCTGCAGATATTGTTTTTCTGCAGGAGACACATTTTTCTACCCTTACTGATGTTAATTACACCAAAATATTGTGGCACGCAGGACCCTCTTTTTGGTCCTTTGGCTCAGACGTTGCAGATGGAGTAGGGGTATTATTTTGTCATCCTTTCGTTCAAGTTACTGGCTTGGTTGACACAGTCCCAGGGGGCCCTACTCCTAGATTGTGTTTGCCAAGGGTTTTTTCTCCGGGTCATTAATGTTTATGCACCTCAGGTTAAATCAGCCAGGGTTGCTTTATTTTCTGACATACAACAATATTTGTCTACCCCTAGGCATGTCATTCTGGGGGATTTCAACTGTGGATTGGATATTAAATTTAAAGATCACACGCAGCGTAAGATATATTGTGATTCTCATGCCTTGTTTAAATTATTGTCAACGGCATTCTTTGACAGTTGCTTATAGAACATTAAATTCGAATCCAGGATTCACTTATAAACATGGTAATCTTGCAACACAGATTGATTTTATTTTTTCTTCCAGATTTTTGTTACCTTATTCTTTTTTTTTTTTGGCCCCATGTGAATTCTTGGATCATTTCTTGTTACAAGCAAAATTTTCTTTAACTAAGATTCCACCGGCTTTTCCGGCCTTGCCGGCTAGGTGGAAACTAAACCTGACACTCCTTGCCACTGAGCTATCAGATATGTTTATTTCAGGCTTTTGATAATCGGTGTTCGGTAGCTGAGATGTATGATTCCTGGGGGGATTGGAGGATGGACACTAAAATGGAATTTCGGCGGGCCTCAAAGACACATCATTGTGCTACCCAGTCCGCAGATTACCTTGACTACTTAAAACTCAGAGCACAGTTCTATAAACTACTGTCACAATCTTCAGTTTCTGATGATTTTCTTAAGGAACGATTGGTATACTTAGACAAAGTATGAGGAATTACCATTATGGCAAGGCATGCAGAATTCATGAAGACTTATCCTATGGGTTTAAGTCTCCACCAAGTTCAGATCCTTATTCAGCATGCAAACAAACTTTGGATAGTAAACTTATGGAGGGTCTTTATGATTTTCAAGGGGTTCTACACACTGCAGACACCGACATGCTATATATAGCAGGGAACTTTTTGCGATCCCAACATGGTACAGTTTTTCAGTTCACCATTTTATGGGAGGATTTGTTTACTTTTCATCCACCTACCATAACTACCTCTGACTCTCTTATTCTAGATGCTCCAGTAACACTGCCCGAGGTTTAATCAGAAATAGCGCACTTAAAATCCGGAATATCACCTGGTCCAGATGGTTTAATTAATGAACTATACAAGCTCATGGCAGATGACATCAGTGTCATCCTGACTTCAGTTTTTAATGAGATTCTGGATTCTTCACGGATACCGGACGGTTTTTCGGATGCTTTGACTTTTTTTTATTTAAAAATGGGGTTAAGCACTGTATTGAGAATTGGAGACCAATCTGTTTATTAAATACAGATTACAAAATTTTTCGGCCGTCCTGTGTCATTGGCTTCAACAGGTTGCTCCCTTTTTAGTACACCCAGTGCAAACATGTTCTATCCCAGGGAGACATATTCAGTAGAATTTGACTCTATTACGGAACATGTGTGAGTCTGAGTGCTTAGGAAAACTTTCAGGATATTTACTTTTTCTGGATCAGGCAAAAGCCTTTGATAAGATGACACATGGGTTTTTATTCAATGTTCTCCGACGATATGGGTTTTCTGTTAGAACAAGAACCTGGGTGGCACTTTTATATAACAACGCTCACAACTTCCCAATTGTAAATCATTCGGTGGGGGAAGGGATTGATTTTTGTAGAGGAGTGCACCAGGGTTGTCCACTCAGTCCCTTACTATATACCTTTGTTTTGGATCCTTTGGTTCGGGAAATCCTTCATCATCCACACATTCGAGGCTTAACTCCATCTCTGGAGGTTCCACCTCAGTGTTTAGTGGTATATGCAGATGATATGTGTTTCATGCTCAAAGATGTAACAGAAGGACTAGCCGCATTACATATAGTGGAACGTTTTGGTTGGATTTCGGGAACATCCGTAAATTATGAGAAAAGTGCTGGGGTTTTTTTAGGCAACGGGGTTTCTGTTTCCGTGATTGGACAGATAACTGTTTCTTCGGGGCCCATCAAGATTCTAGGATTTTTTTTGGTTCTGGAGATTTAAATGATATTAATTGGCAATCATGTATTGAAATAGGAGAAAAGAAAGTACAATTGTGGAAAAATTGGTCATTTTCTAAACAGAAACGTGTATTAATCATTAAACAATTTTTACTTCCCTTATTTCTTTATTTGAGTTCAGTTTTTCCTTTACCTAGGAATCAGGAGACCTGTTTGTATAGTATTTTTTTTCAAATGTTGTGGGGTAGCAGATTGAACCCAGTCAAATGGGATTTTACTTATCTTCCAATTAAGGTGGGAGGTCTAGGGATGATTACCCCGGTAGTCTTTTATTTTTATTTTTTTATTAAAACTACTTTTCAAGAACAGTCAACCTCAACCTGTCATCCATGGGATGCCTGGACTAGGGCTTTTCTCCAGGATTTCTACTCAAAGTGGTCTACTTTAGCACCTATTGTGAAAATTAATTATAAAGTTCCCTCTTTTTTGCCAATAGTGGTAACTAAGCCTCTTGCATGGAGGATGGCTAAAGATGAGGGGTTTTCGGCTTACTCGGAAAGGTCTTTATCAATATATAATGTCCCAGAATTTTTTTGTTCAGGTGGATTTTCCCAGGTGTAACCCCTCGAAAGTACCACTAGCTCTTAAAGTTTTCACGGATGGTAGGATCCCGGCTCGGATGTGGGATATTACATGGTTAAGTTGCCACGGGAAGCTTGGGGTTAAGGGAAATTTAAAACATAAAGCTTTAACAGAAAGAAACTGCATCCGCATTGAATGCGTGGGTATAGAAGAAACCCAGACTCACTTTTTCCACAATTTTCCACATACAGTACAGTTTTGGTCTACTTTGTCTGAGAAATGGGGGTGGGGAATAGCATGCCAGATTACATATGAATGTTTGGTTTTAGGAGAATATTCAGGATATTTTTATTGTTTTCATCCCAGCACTCTTCATGTAATTTTGCTTGTATCAAGTTTTATCTTTGGCAAGCACGTATTTTCTTTTCTATACAACATACCTGTATTTTACCTAGGGTAGTGATCAGTCAAATTGAGACGGCTTTACGGATACAAAAAGATTCTGAATACCGTCATATTCCAAGTTCATTATTTTTTGAATACTGGAAACATGTTTATTGGATTTGAAATGTTTTGTTGTACTTATTTTTTCTTTTCTTTATTTATAATGCTTTGTTTTGCATCTGAAATTTGTATAGTGATGCTTTATTTCCAGTTTTACTTTCAATTTGTTTCCATTGAGTATTTGTATTGATGGTTTTTGCAATAAAAAATTCCTCTACTCTTGCCAGTAGGGGGACCCTGTTGCTGTACGTGGTGGTCATTCTGAACCTGACCTTGGAGGAGGAAGGTTTGCAGCAGAGAGCTACGATGGCCCAGGGTAGTGAAGTACTGACAGTTATGTTGAACGAGGGATCCGCTGAAGTGGCGGCTGGAATGCACCCGATGGGTGACCAGCATATCGCTTGAGTCAGCAGTCCCTTAGAAGTGAACGAAGTACAGCCTTTGAGTTTGGCTGACAAGAGGCGCTGTTTGGAGGAGGAACTCCTCCGCATGAGTGAATTGATTGCACAAGGGAATCGGATGGCAGACCAGGAGGACAACAGGAAGAGGAAGCGCTCTGAGACTTCGCTGGGTGCTGTGGAGGCGGCGTGCCCAAGTAAGCTGCATACAGTTCTTGAGTGGCCAGTTTCTGCTGTTTATAATGAAAAACAGGATTGGGGAATCTTGTTGAAGCTACCTGGTCACCAGAACGGGCTTTGCGAGATGCCGGGTGGATCCCTGTGTCGGGAGGTGCTTGGAAGCCAGCTGGGGTTTTTGAAACTGTGCAAGTAGGTCCTGGTACCCAGATAAGTAATATTAGCTCTGTTGCTAATGCTCCTCCACTGACTGAACCTATGCTGTGTGATGGTTCCCCTACTCCTTTGTCTGCCCTTCCTAATGCTGTTCTGGAAGGTTTAGTTGCTGAGGATTCTGCTATTGCTGCAGAAACAGTGCAGCAGCTGGCTTCTGACCTTTCTGACAGGCCTTCTTATGCCAGTCATTTTTGTCAACCAGTGGAACTTGCAAAGAGTCGTAATGCCCTTCGTCTTCACTATGTGGGTCCCAGAGGTAATCCTCCTGATCATTTTTATGTTGGTAAAATGCTTTTGAAACAAAGCATGGGGTTCTCTCCCTCAGAAGTTTATGCACTGATTCATGTCCCTGGGGAGTTTATCTTTGACATTAGCTTTCGTAACCCTGCTTTATTAGAAACCTTTTGGTGTCGTTATTTAAATTTAAAAACAAATTCTTTATGGTCTGACTTTATTGTTTTGCCTTTGTCTAAACAACCCTTTTGTGTTATCACCATCCTTTTTAGGAAAGAAGGGGTTAATGTGGTGGATATTGTGAACTGGTTAACCAAGACATGTGACATTCAGGGCAATCCTTTTCCTATATTGGATGCTGAGGGATTCTGGAATGGGGGATGGAAATTTCTAATGAAATTGCATTTTACAGATACTGACCTAACACATCTGCCTAATTGTTTTTTTCTGGGTAGGGATAAGGGCTTCCTCTTCTACCCAGGCCAACCCAGAGTCTGTTTCCAGTGTGGGTCTAGGACTCATATTAGCACCTCGTGTGACGTGCTGAAGTGTACCCACTGTGGGGAAACTGGTCACCTCAGTGCTCACTGCTTTCAAACGTCCAGATGTAATATCTGTGATGGGATAGGGCATGCCTTTGAGACTTGTCCTCTGGCTGCTAAGAACACGGCTGAAGTGGATTTTGGGGTTCAAGACCATTGCATACGGTTGGCTGTTCAGCAGGGCCTTTCTTCTGTGGGGGGAGTATCTCATGGAGCCTCTTCAGCTGGGCTACAGATGGCTAGGAAGACCCTGACTGATGGGTCAGCTTTGGTTTCTGATGCTGTTCCTTTAACTGGAGTTGTGGCGCCCATTGAACCTGAGCTGGGTGTTGTGGATGATGCTGGTCCTTGCTCCCCCACCCTTGGATCCAGCCCTGCCGATAAGGGTTTTACCACGGTTGGTGGTAAGAAAGGGAAAGTGCTTAAAGGGAAAAGTAAACAAGCTAAGAAATCCACAATCCCTGTCTCAGCCCCTCCCCTGGCTGATCCTAATATCTATGATATTTTGATGGATGATTCAGCGGTGGTGTCGGAGTTGGTTCAGCCTACGGTGATTCATGCTCAGCCTGAGACTCTGGTGCCTTCAGGAGACCATGTGGAACCTAGGCCTCAGGATTGTAAGAGCGGGAGGGTGACTCAGGCCTCTAGTAAAGTGAAGTGATTTTTCTCTTTCTGTGACTTATGGCTCCATTTCACTTTCGGGTGGCATCCTTGAATGCAAACAGCATAAAAACACCTGCTAAGTGTAAAAACACATTTTCTCAGTTTGTACATGAGAATTTAGATTGTGTTTTTTTTTTCAGGATGTTTGTTTACATTCTCCTGAGGAATTACTGGCAGCTACCACTGGTTGGATATGGGGGGACAGTTTTTGGTCACAAGGGAAGGATTTATGTAGCGGGGTTGGGATTTGTTTCTTTCTTTCACACATTCAGGTGGTTCATCATGTAGAAATCATGGAAGGTAGAGCCTTGGTTCTAGATATTAAATGGGGTTCACTGCCTTTGCATTTATTGAATGTCTATGCACCACAAACCAAATTTGATAGGATGACCCTCTTTAAATCCATTTACCCCTTTTTATGCACTTCTTCTATGGTTATTTTGGGAGGTGATTTTAATTGTTCTTTACCGTCCCAGGTATCTACAGCTTTAGATAAAAAGGTTTACTGTGATGTGGCTTATTTGGCTCAATTAATTGCAGATGTTGGTTTAGTAGACGCTTTTGGTCCTACTATTAGAGGGTCTGGTAATACATACTTTTATGGTCCCAGGGCGTCACAGATTGATTATTTTTTTCTTTCCTCAGGGGTTGATGTGCAGTCCAAATACTTACAAGAGGTGGCTACGTTTGACCATAGGTTACTTAAGTTAGCCTTCTGTGATGTACCTGCAGCCCAGAGGGGACCTGGCCTTTGGAAGTTAAATATCACTTTACAGGATATCCCTTGTGTAGCCGAAGGGTTCCATTCTCTTTTGATGGCACATCAGTCTGTGTTTTTTCTGTATGATGATTTAAATGACTGGTGGGGGGGTACCAAAAATGAAGTCAAGAGATATTTTAAGACGATAGGTAGAATTAATGGTAGGCTTCGGCATGATGAGCTTAGTTATTTAAGGGATCGACTTCATTTCTGGTCTACTTTCTGTCAGCATATGGGGTCTGAGTGTATTAACAAGATTAAAGAGTTGAAGGTGGAACTGTCACGGTTACAGTCACGGGTTTTATAAAACATGGAGCAGAAGCATAAGTATGGGATTTTTGGGAAAAAAAAAGACACCTTACCATTTGAATCTATACGGCTTTTGAGGGAATCCCGTGGAATGATGTATTTGAATACTGAGGGGGCCGGGCAAGTATTGACTACTGATTGTATTTTGGATACAATTCATGCTTATGCTTCTGACTCTTTTATGAATAAATCTCTTCCGAAGGCCTCTATTAGTGGTTGGTTATCTTGTAGGAAATTGCCTACCTTGGCTTCTGACTTACAAGATAATTTGCTTAAGCTCATTACACTGGACGAACTCAAATCTGCGATTTGGCCCTTGAAGGTAGGGACTACTCCTGGTTCTGATGGGCTTCCTCATGAGATCTATAACGTGATCTGGGAAGTGTTGGGGGTGGAATTTTGTGAGGTCTTGAATGTAGGCTTAAAAACTGGTAATCTCCCTGAGAGTATGTTGCAGGGCATTTTGTTATTAATTTTTAAGAACAAAAGTAATAGGGGAAATTTGGATAATTGGATGCCTTTGTCTCTGCTAAATACTGATTATAAAATCTTGATGAAGGTGTTATGTAATCGTTTATGGGAGATCTTGGATTCCTTGTTACATCCCTTACAATTTAGTGGAGTTCCAAACAGGAGAGTTCAGGATGCCCTGATTCTTCTCAGGGAGATTTTGCATAAGGGGGTTTCACAGAAAATCTTTGGTCATCTGGTCTGCCTTGATCAAGCGAAAGCTTTTGATCAAGTAGAATATGTATACCTATGGGAGACCTTGAAAAGTTATGGCTTTCCTTTTCGATTCATAGGTTGGTAGCAAACGTGCTATAAGGGTATTAATTTGTTGCCAAGTGTGAATGGTTGGCTAGGGTGGAAGGTCATGGTATATAGGGGTGTTAGGCAGGGGTGCCCACTCAGCCCTTTGCTTTATGTGCTTTCCTTATACCCCTTATTGCATGCTCTGAACATGTCAGACAACATTATAGGTCTGTCAGTAGGTTGTACAGATCCGCAGATTGTTTCAGTAGCCTATGCAGATGATTTGGTCTTGGTTTTGTCGGATAGATCTTCTGCAGAAGCAGCTCTGTTATTATTGCAGACTTTCTCTGACATTTCTGGCTCCTCCATTAATAAATTGAAAAGTGGGATCCTACCATTAGGCTACGATGCTGCTGATGCAGCCTTAATTTGGAACATGCCTATAGATTTAGACTATCGGAGGATTCTTGGTATTTATTTTGGGGGTGCTGATGCCCATAGTTATAATTGGGAAAGGCAGTTGTTGGTGGCACGTGACAGGGTGGTTCTCTGGAATGAGGGACAAATGACAAAAGCTAAATGAATGTATCTTATTAAGACCTTTTTATTGCCATATTTTTTATTTTTGGCAGCAGTTTCCCACACTTTCTTTGGAGACATCTCTTTATAGTGTGTTTTTTCTTTGTTTATGGGGAAGTAGGTTGAATCCAGTGAAGAGAGGTATAATGTATTTACCTGTTTGTGAGGGTGGTTTGGGAATGTTGAATCCGGTGGTGTTTCTACATGGTATTTAATTCCGTTGTTAAAAGGGGATAGTAAGATATGGACCCCATGGGTGGCAGATGGTATTGGTCTCTTTCTGGGGCAATGGGACCCTTCTGCTTTTTTACCACATCAAACCAGGCTGTCTACTTACGCTAGTCACTTTCAGGGGATGTTTGGGAAATTAAAGTCCTGGCACATTGTCAAAAGATCTCTTTGTACACAGTCTCATAAACAATTTTATAATTGTGTGTTGCAGGATTTTTTTTATGCAGATCCATGGTTTCATGACTTGCCCATTGCTGACCAACATTCCAAAGTGCAGTTATTGGTTAGTAAAAGAGTCCCTAAGTATATGTGGGATTTTTTATGGCTTTGTCTGCATAAAATGTTTGGGGTGAAGGGAAATCTGAAGCATAAGGAACTCTCGGAGAGAGATTTTGCCCCAGGGAAGAGACTTGTTCTGGAGTAATTGAAACTTTGCAACATTTCTTTTTTGATTGTCATTTTGTTATGTCCTTCTGGTCTAAATTCCATGCTACCTGGCCACTGAACCCTTTCCAAGGTCAGTCATTTGATATCTGGACAGAGGGGGTACTTTCTGGCTCGTGGATTGTTTATTACTCTGTCACAATTCGTCTTTTAATGGGATTCATTAGCTTCCAGCTTTGGCAGGCTCATTGCAGCCTTACTCTTCGGAAACAGTTGAAAACTGAAAATCAAGTTTTATTTAACATTAGAAAGGAAGTGCTCAGGAGGAGGATGCTGGAAAGGGGGAGAGTGCACCCAGATCTTTATAAACTTTGGTGACGAAAAATGAATTGGCTTGATACAGGTTAGGAGTTTATTTAGGACACCTTTTTTCCCTTTTCCTAGTTATTTCTTTTTGCTAATATAGAGTTTTGGGCCTTTCTGTTATTTTTTGGAGGTTGTTGTAATAAATGCAAATATTTTAGTGCCCAACTCTTACGTTTTTTGATGGTTTCATTTATTTCTCAGATACTGTATGACTTTACTATTTGTTTGCTTGTCTTATGATTTGTATCTTTCTTTTGTGTGAATTTACACTATTTGTATATGCTTGCTTTTTGATGTGTTATGACTCTGTTTTTCCCCAGCTCTATTAGTGGGGTGGGGACAGGAGTTATGTATACATAAGGTTTCTTTTTGGTTTGACATTCACATATGATGTAATATGTATTTATGTTATTGATTTCCTTCACTATGCTTTTGTATGCATCAATCTGATTTTGTATATTTTGCTTTCAGTTTTTTCCCCTACTCTTGGGGGGGGGGGGTGATCTCTTTTACTATTATGATTTAATTTTGGTTTCTGAATATTTATTAGAAGGTTAGTTAGAAAATGTATGACTGTAATACTCCTTTCATTTCTTTTCTGGTTTATATTTTTTTTGTGTGTGACTTAACACTGTTTTGTCCTTATTTGGATTTCTCTTACCTTATGATTTGTATATTGTTTTGTATGGCTCAACACTGTTTGTAAATTATTTGTTTTTGATGTTATTCTAATAAAAAATTCCCCTACTCTGCCAGCAGGGGGCTTGACTTCCGACAGAGTGGAGGGGCTCAGTTTGGAGCCAGACAGCAGAAGATGGCTGATGTCCAAGATGGTGGATGTGAGGTGGAAGGAGAATCTAGCAGGACTGCTGCTAACTTGCCAAACTCAGCAAGACTTAATGGAATAGAATCTGAAGCTGGAAATACTACTTTTAATGCAGAAGACAACTCTAACCCCTCCCCATGGCTCCTCTCATTCAGAACAGAAGAGATGTGCAAGGTACTGACTTTAATTCAGTCACTGTATCTTCACCTGATATTTCTCAAGAGAGCTTAAGACAAGTCTTTAATATGCATAAGGAGTTTATGAAGCAACTGGTACAAGAGAAAAATGCCTCAAATGTTGATATACCAGAAGCAACTTATCCTGCTGCTGCAGGACGCTCTGCTGAAACTATTCTCTCACCATGTAATGCTGAGACAAACTTTTCTGATGAGACTTCTAATCAACCTGCCTCTTTAAACCTTAGGCAGATGAGCAGGAATCAGCATGACTTCTCTACCACTTTGTCCCCTGCAGCTGCATTAAAAGCAGCCGAATGACAGAGACCTAGCGAAACAGATCCCTGGTCCTCACCAGGACCTGTCAGCACCAAGGAAATAATCTCTGCAGCTCAACCAGTCAGCCAAATTTCTTGCTCAATGGTAGCCTCCTCGCAACAACCCTCTAAGGCTCCCGGGAGCACTCAGGTCTATTCTAAAACAGCAGAAGGATATTTACAGTCTCAGGATTTACCTTCCATGGGCCTTAACAGTGCACAACTGTGATCTTCTTCTTCTGAAGATGAACTGCCTCCTGAACTTACACAGAGAGACCCATTCCCTCAAGCAGGTACTGGGAACACAGACAAACCATTCAAATTAAGTGACTTGTTTACAGCTGTAGGACAGCCTGCTCAGCGGCGTAACACTGTAAGGCTGAAGTATTTAGGAGATGTGTCCACTGCTCCAACCAGCAAAACAGTTCTCCACAATATGCTGAGGGACATGTTAGGTATTAGCCCATCTGAACTATTCGCTTTTATTCATGTACATGAGGAACTAACTTATGATATTAGTTTCAAAACTGTGACAACTTTGGAATCGTTTTGGGCAAAGTATGAGCTAATGAAAACCTCTCCTTTATGGGCTGATTTTCTCCTTATTCCCCTTACAAAGCCTGCTGTGAAATTTATCACACTGTTGTTTAGGAGTGAAGGGGTCAGCATTGCTGATGTGCAGTACTGGCTGCGCCAGAGGTGTGAGATTCTGGATAACTCCTGACCTATTTTGGGTGATGATTTTGTGTGGACTGGGGGGGTGTAAAATTAAGGTCCAACTGCATCAGAATGAGAGAGGCATTGTACATCTCCCCAGTAGTTTTTACATCGGGAAGGATAAGGGTATTTGTTTCCACCCAGGGCAGCCCTGAACTTGCCATAAGTGTGGGTCTCGGACTCACCTTAGTTACTCCTGTGACAAACCCCATTGCACTTTATGCTTGGCCTATGGACATGTTAGTTTAGGCTGCCCTAACCTCCTACTCTGCAATCAGTGCAATGAACCAAGGCAACACATATCAGAAATGCCCATGGGCTGACCATAACAGGTTAGACAGGCCCCCACAGGACCAAGTGGCTCTCATCTCAGATTCTCCGACATAGGCCCTCAAATGCAGAGAAGAGATGGCATCTCTAACTGTAACCCCTCCAGCCCAGCAAGACACAGAGACACCTGGCACCTCGGCTTCTGAACCTGTGGTTCTACCCCCTTCCCCATCTCCCTTGTAGCAGTCATGGAAGCAGAACAAGATGGCCCCCCACTGGCAATGAATCAACACCCATAATAGAAGATGCTGTTTCAGATCAGGGCCATATGCAACCCCCCCACCCAGGGATTTACTTCAGTGAAGAGCTCTAGGAGAGGGAAGGGGAAAAGGAAATCTGATGCTCGCACCCCTAGGAAGACAATCCTAACCAGCAACAAATTCCAGGCTCTAGTAAAAAAGCATAAACAATGGGGGGATACTGAAGAGGAAGAGGAAGAGGACTCTGACTCCTCCAGGGCGTCCTGTCCCAAAATGGAGGTCCCTCTGGAGGAACAGGATAAAACTTCCAATGCTGAGAAAAGACTCCCTCCCAAAAGGTGAATTTTCCTTTAATTTTTTCCTCTCTGCCTAACCCTGTATGCATACTGCCATTAAAATAAAGTGTCACACTTTAAATGTATGCAGTATGACGTCCTTCTGTAAACAGCTTACCACCATACAATTTTTAGCAGACTTGCCTCATGACATCTACCAGCTACAGGATACCAGAATGAAAACAAGGCATGAAATCACACAAGCTAAATTAAAATGGTCAAGGGGTCTTTCATTTTGGGCTCATGGGGAGGATTTATGTGATGGGTTAGGGATTATTTTTTCTGGATCTTACTTTCACATAACTAAAGTGCTGGATATTCTCCCCGGGTGGGCTATGCTTCTTGATTGCCTCTTTAGGAAGCTAAAATTAAGAATCATTAATGTATATTCCCCCCATAGTATTGCTGCCAGGTCAGAGCTTTTTCATCTAATCCAACTGTACCTGCACACCTCCAGGCAAGTAATCTTGGGAGGAGACTTTAACTGTGGATTATCCCTGAGTGATAGAGGGGGTACTACAAAAAAAATGTTTGAAGACTCTGCTGCCCTGAATAAAATTTTAGCTACTGCTAAAATGAATGATGGAATGAGTGCAATACATACAAAAGGAAAGAAAATATATTATAGGGCCACATATGCCACGAGAATTGGCTTTCTTTCTTAATCTAATAGCATTACTGTATTGTATCTCATGGGACAGTTATCCCTTGTGAGACCCCGGACCATATGGCAGTCTCTTTAACCTGCTGTCCTGCAGGGGGACCTCTGCCTTATATCCCTGTCTCCAGATGGAAATTAAATAATACCCCATTTGTAGACCCTGGTATAGGTGCAGCATGTTTAGAACTTTTAAGGGCCCGGTGCACTGTTCTGTATGCCTATCTCTCTCCCCTAAGTTGGTGGGAGGACATGAAATTGGACTTAAAGAAATTCTTTCATAGTAAGGCTAGGTCCAAAACTTTGTCTGCATACCTTACTTACTCAAAACTAAGACAAAAGTTACAAGATCTCATTTCATATGCATATGAAAATCAGGTTGAAAATGCTCAGGCCATTAAAGAGGTCATGTTTTTAAAAATGGAGACACAGTGTGGCACTCTAAACCCTCCTTGGATTTATTCAAAGGATGCTCAGACAGAGTGGCAGCCACCCACATAGACAGTTTAGTGGATCCAGCCACAAATACTCATTATTTATACTACACTACCTTATATACAAAAAAAGTAGCACAGAAATACTTGGAGCATATGTTTGGGGAAGTGTCATCCACTAAGGGACCTTTTGACATTCTTACAAATATCACCATACCAAATATCTCTCAGGAACAAGTATCTTCCCTTATTGCTTCTATTTCAGTGTTAGAAACTAAACAGGCCATTTCCCATCTGAAGAAACTTACCTCCCCAGGACAAGATGGCCTCACAACTGACTTCTACTAGCATTACATAGAGATAGTTGCTCCTATTCTGACGATAGTGTTCAATAATTAATTTCTACCACACTCACTTCCCATGCATTTTTCTGATGCTATTATGATTTTATTATTTAAAAAAAGAGATAGGGCAGACATAAAAAAACTGGAGACCACTTAGTTTACTCAGTGTTGACTATAAAATCCTAGCTTCCAGTTTGCTGAACAGAATATTGGCAGTGGCTCCTCTCCTTCTGGCTGAGTCCCAAACATGTGCAGTCCCACTCAGATCTATTAAACAAAACCTTTCCTTATTGAGAGACATTGTATATTCTTCATCTACAGCTAATCTTGCAATGCTAATCTCCCTAGATCAAGAGAACGCATGTGACTGGTTCAATCATAACTACTTGTTTCAGGTTTTGCAGCATTACCATATTCCACAAACATTTATTCAGTGAATTAAACTACTATACCACACTGCCTGGTTCACTCTTCATATAAATAACTCCCCTGGGTCACCATTTTTAGGGCAAAGAAGGGTACGCCAAGGCTGTCCTTTAAGCCCCACACTATATACATTTAAAATAGATCCCCTACTGTGAAAGATTTTACAGCACCCCAGAATCCCACGCATACTCTTACCAACAGGAGCACCAGTGCCAGCCATTACAGCCTATGCAGGTGATCTGTGCATTTGCACCACTCCCTCTCTCAGAGATTCTGATCTGACAGCAATCATCACTACTTTGGAAAATCAATCTGGGTCAAAGCTAAATCATAACAAAAGTTCTGTGTTACACATACCATCAGAGTCAGCACCTGTACAAGCCAGAATGTTCTCCAGGATACCTATGGCTACTGGCCCTACTAAAATATTGGGGCTCTTTTTTGGTAGTAATGATTGATGACTCTTCCCATAATTGGATGCTGGCCATTGAAAGAGCAAATTGGACAATAATGTCCTAGAAAGTTCGATCCATATCCAAAAGGAAGAGTGTTTCTAATAAAAACCCTCATTCTGCACTACTTCTTATACGTGGCCTCAATATACCCATTGCCATTGGCACTAGCGGCCAAAGTCTACAATGTGTTCTTCCATAGGTTTTGGGGCAGCAGGTTAAACCCTGTCAAAAGGCAGTATACCTACCCTGACTATTGTTCTGGGGGAGTGAGGATGATAAATCCCATAGTTTTTTTTCATACCTTATTTTTTTTACATAGCATATTGCATATTTTACATGCCTCCTCACCATTCTGGTATTCCTTTTGAGCTCCCTAGAAACTTCAGGAAATATGTCCCTTTACTGTATATGATCCCAGCTTTTTTCAAAATTCGTCAGTGGCATATTTCCCCAGATAAGTTACTCACATCAACAAGAAAACAGATGTATCATTATATATTAGATAACAACTTTTCCAAGACCCACCTGATTTAAGACCCACAAGGAAATAGTATAGACTCAAACTTGGTGTTTCAGCAGCTCACTGACCATAGAGTTCCCTTGAAACTATGGGATGTCACATGGCTATAATGCCATGGGTGCCTTGGTGTTTTGGGCATTAGTTTCAAATCTGCCAATGGTTTGGAACACTTTGAGGCAAAATATAGTGGTCTGAAGAATATTACATTACAGACACCATTTTTAGCAGCTTCATTAACAAAACCAGTTCACAAAACTGTAACAGTACTGTTTAAAAGTGAAGGAGTTAGCATCAATGATTTAACCTGCTGGCTTAAACATAAATGTACAGTATTGGGAGACCCGGAGGTCATTTTAGACTCAGAAAACATTTGGATGGGGGGTTGGAAGGAGAAAGTGCTGTTAAAAGCTAGAAACACAGGAATGCTGCATCTCCCAAACTCCTATTTTTTTGGAAGGGATAGAGGAGTATTATTTTTTCTGGGACAACTCAAGGCCTGCTACCGATGAGGTTCAGTAGCACGTTTAAGTAGTGCTCATCATAAAATCAAATGTACAGTGTGAGGGGAATTGGGGCATGCTGGGTCAGATTGTTTAAATGAGAGTAAATGTAACTTATGTGAAGAGGTAGATCATGCCTTTCAGAACTGTATATGGGCAGCTCTTAACCACCCAGAACATGCTGATGGCATGGAACAGAGCGTATATATCACCTTGACACAAAAATTAAAGATGAAACAACAACCTAGCATGAGCACAGCTGCCGCAGCCCCTGCAGCATCTGGACAAACATGCCTTGTGGAGGTTAGGGAACCCCACCCCCCCAGCCACTATTTCAGTAGTGATAGATATAGCTCCTGAACCCAGGCCTACTAAACATCCTCAGGAACCCTCTCCCCCAAGTGCTACAACTGGGCCTGAATCAGCCAAACAAGCAGAATACTGGAGACCAATGTAATGCCCCCCCCCCCATTCCTGGATCTGGAAGGGAGAAAAGGATAACCAGACAAGGCTTAAAAAGTATTCCTCCTGTACCAAAGACAGCTAAGAAAGGGGTGTACCACTCTCAAATAAATTTGATGTTCTCTTAGATCAATCCGAAGACTCAGCAGTAGGGTCACCACCTTTGGTTGAGGTAAAAACCGGATGCTAAACCACACCCCAAGCTCCGCCTCTGGACCCACACCCTTTTTATGACTGGAGAGTATATCACTGCTCCTGCAAAGTCATTTGTAATGTCAGAATAGACATTACTAGTGATAGGAGGGGTAACTGCAGAATAAGAGGTGCTAGCTGCACATTCGAGCAGACTTGATAGACCTCTAGGCCTTTATCTGCTGGGCTGGCAAATTTCATATTTTCATATGTTTATACTGTTATTTATTTGATTTATTTATTCAGTTATTTATTTTTATTCTTTGACAACCAGGTTAACTCTCAAAGGCTCCATAGCCCATTTTACAGGAGTGACCCAGGACCACAGGAAGGTTAAGATACTTGCTCCGGGTCACACAGTGTGCAAGTGGAGGCTGTAGGAATCAAGCTGAGGTCTGCTGGATGTGCCAAGCTCATTCACAGCTTATTGCTCAACCCTCTGTTAAACACTCTCCCATTTTCCTTTCCATGCCAGTCATGTATTCTGATATGCTTTAACCAATGTTTGCTAACTTAATTATTGGTGCTTGTGGTACCCTTAATACTGCACTATCTTCCCCTTTACCTCAGCAGCTACTGCTGTTTCTTTTCATATTTCTAAGACATTCCACAATTTCAGACACACCATTCCATGCTGTTTATCTGAATGACCTGTAAAAATATAGTTAATATCATGGAATGATGAAAGGTTTGATACCTTTTATTGGACCAACAAGTGTCTTGTACAAAAATGGAATTATACACAAGGTTTCACCTGAAGAAGGGACCTGTGAGGCCCCGAAAGCTTGTGTATCATTCCACCTTTGCACAAGACACTTGTTGGCCCAATAAAAGGTATCAAACCTTCCATAATTTCCTGTTTTCCAAGGACCAATATGGCTGGAATCTCTTTTTACATAGTTAATATAATGGAATGTTCTGGTAATACAAAACATGAGAACAGATGTAGTGATAAAGGCAGTAAAAGTTAGATTATTAATTTAACAAAAATAGGCCTAGCACATACAGGACAAACAAAAAGAAACACATGAGAGCACACAAAGGTGTAAAAGCTGTTTCCTGTCATAGCAGTAAAAGACCATACTTAAAATTCAGAGTGGAAAAGATTACTTTAATTTACTGCTAATGATCTTAATGACCATACTTTGCACCTCCCAGACAGACTGGGTTTACAAACAAAGGCAGGTCTGAATGACATCAGAACTTCTTTGTAACCTGGACATGCAATGTAGCCAAAACAGTGACTGATTTGATACAGCAGCTTTAAGAGTATATGAGCACTCAAAATGGCCCAAAAACTGGACTACATTTTATCAAAACCAGATGACAAGATAAGGACCCTAAAAACTGGATTATCCAGTCAAAAACGGGATAGGTGGCAACCCTACTCAGCAGAAGATTCAGATTCCTCATCAGTAGCCTCTTCCCTCCCTGAGGTTACCACAGACAGCAGTTAAAAGGAAAGCAAAGACCAAGTTAAAGAACAAGGGAAAATCATACAGGAAACACAGAAACATAGAATTTGATGGCAGATAAGGACCGCTTGGCCCACCCAGTCTGCCCATTTCCCTACCTAATGGATAAGCTGCAGATCCTAGTTAACCAGCAGCCTACTTCTTTCTACCCCCACGCCCTAGAATTGCCTTGTGACTGTCCCATGCATGCTTGAATTCCACCACTGTTTTTGACTACACAACCTCCTCTGGAAGGCCGTTCCATGCATCCACCACCCTGTCTGTGAAAAAATACTTCCTTACATTACCTCTGAGCCGCCCCCCCCCTCTATCTTCAAATTGTGCCCCCTTGTTCTTGCACACCTCTTTTTTTGAAAGATACTACCCTCTTGGACTTTGTTGATTCCTTTGAGGTACTTGAAAGTTTCTATCATGTCCCCCCCTCTCCCCTCCTTTCCTCAAGGCTATACATATTAAGCTCCTTTAGTTTCTCTTCATATGTCTTCTTGTGCAGACCCTGCACCATTTTATTTGCCCTCCTCTGGACAGCTTCCATCTTGTCTATGTCCTTGCGGAGACTGGGTCTTCAGAACTGCACACAGTACTCCAGATGGGGTCTCACCAACTGTCTGTACAGAGGGATAATAACTTCCTGTTTTCTACTGGTGATGCCTCTCCCTATGCACCTCAGTATCCCCCCAGCCCTCCTTACTGCCCTCTCACATTGCTTGCCCACCTTTAAGTCATCTGATATGACTACCACCAGGTCCCTTTCCATTTTTGTTGTTGTTAGTATCTCACCCCCCATTGTGTACTCTTCCCCTGGGTTTTTATTTCCCAGGTGCACTACCTGCACTTCTTAGCATTGAATCTAAGCTGCCATACATGTGACCATTCCTCTAACCTTGCCAAGTCCTTCTCATCCTTTCCACCCCACCTTGTGCATCAACTCTGTTGCAGATCTTGTGTCATCTGCAAAGAGACATACTTTCCTTCCAGTCCCTCTGCAATGTCACTTATAAAGACATTGAAGAGGACCGTCCTATACTGAACCCCTCACGGTACCCACTAGTAACCCCTCTTCTTCAGAGTGGACTCCATTTACTATTACCCTCTGTGTTCTATTCTCCAGCCAATTCTTTACCCAGGCTATCATCTTGGGACCCACTCCCAGGCTGGCTAACTTGTATATTAATCTTTTGCATGGGACTGAGTCAAATGCCTTGTTAAAGTCTAGGTAAGCCATGTGCACAGCCCTTCCCTGATCTACTACTTTGGTCACCAAGCCAAAGAAATCTATTAGATTCGTCTGGCATGACCTTTCTGCTGTGAAGAAAGGAGGGTTATTAGTTGGCTACCGCAGGGTCCAGTGCTTTATAAGTGACATTGCAGAGGAACTGGAAGGAAATGTATGTCTCTTTGCAGATGACGCAAAGATCTGCAACAGGGTCGATACACAAGATGGAGTGGAAAGGATGAGAAGGGACTTCGCAAGGTTGGAGGAATCGTCAGATGTATGGCAACTTAGATTCAACTCAAAGAAGTGCAAAGTAATGCACCTGGGAAACAAAAACCCAGGAGAAGAGTGCACAATGGGGGGTGAGATACTGACAACAACAAAAATAGAAAGGGATCTGGGAGATTATTATATCAGATGACCTAAAGTTGGGCAAGAAATGTGAGAAGGCAGTAAGGAAGGCTGGGGGGATACTGGGATGCAAAGGGAGAGGCATCAACAGTAGAAAACAGGAAATTGTTATCCCTCTGTACAGACAGTTGGTGAGACCCCATGTGGAGTCCTGTGTGCAGTTCTGGAGACCTCATCTCTGCAAAGATATAGACAGAGTGGAGGCTGTCCAGAGGAGGGCAACCAAAATGGTGCAGGGTCTGCACCAGAAGACATACGAAGAGAGACTAAAGGAGCTTAATATGTATACCCTTGAGGAAAGAAGGGAGGGGGGACATGATAGAAACTTTCAAGTACCTCAAGGGAATCAACAAAGTCCAAGAGGGTAGTATCCTGCAGAAAAAGAGAGGTGCAAGAACAAGGGGGCACAATTTGAAGATAGAGGGGGGATGGCTCAGAGGTAATGTGAGGAAGTATTTTTTCACGGAGAGGGTTGTGGATGCATGGAACAGCTTTCCTGAGGAGGTCGTGGAGTCAAGAATAGTGGGAGAATTCAAGAATGCATGGGACAGACACATGGCAGTCCTAGTGAGGGGTAGGAGGAAGTAGGCTGTTGATTAACTAGGATCTGCAGCTTATCCATCAGGTAGGAAAATGAGCAGACCAGGTGGGCCAAGCGGTCCTTATCTGCTGTCAAATTCTATGTTTCTATGTTTCTATGTATTAGTTTTCTCTTTTTTGAAATATCTGCAATTGGGGGTTATCTTTTTACAGGATACACGTTTCCACACCTTGCAAGAAATTCACCAAGCACAGGCAGATTGGCACATGGGCCCTTCATATTGGTCCATTGGACCAGATACATGTCCTGGAGTAGGAATCCTTTCTAGGATGCTTGAAATTAAAGTGATAAAACTCTATGACTTAGTTCCTGGTAAAGTTTTGATTACTGATGTACAAATACAGGGTTTTATTTAACTCTAGAAATTGATTAGCGTTTTGCTCATAAAAGTGCTAAATCTTTGTGAAAATGCATAGCTCTTTCCTCACTGTGTTTAACAAAGACAGCACTTCTAGAAAATCTATATAAATATTTTCTGTACAGTTAGTATTGTCCCAAGAAAAAAACTGCTAATCAATTATTTAAAACCCTGAAATACAAGCTAATAGGGTCAGATAAATGAATCTATATGCACCACAGAGTAAAGCCTTAAGAATAGATGTCTTGAAACGAATACAGCCATATCGATATACATCATATCATGTTGTTCTTGGAGGTGATTTCAATTGTAACCTGTCTACATTAGATAGAAGGTTCCAAACAAACAACTCAAAATCTGTTGCGACTCCCAATTCCTAGCTCAAATGGTAAAAACAGCAAGGCTAAAAGATGCCTATCTATCCTCCACAAACCAACACCCCCACAGTTCATAAAGGGCGTTTAGCGACCAGAATTGATTATTTTTTGTCCCACAAAACATCCCCTTGAAGCAGGCACAATTCAATACAGCTGAATTTATGGATCACAAGTTAATAATTACGGTAGGTTACTCACATTCCTTAAAAAAAGGCCCAGGACTGTGGCGATTTAATACTTTACTCTTATCTGATACTTTGTATCTTACCTCCCTTTCCCACTTACTAAAAGCTAGAAAATCAGTTCTGATTTGCTTTGACAATCCCCTCTTATGGTAGGAAGATACAAAACATGAGATCCAAAAAATGACAAAACAATTTAGCAAAACTAAATGTCTTGGTTCTTATGTGACTTATTTACATAAAATGCAACACTTACAAAAATTATATACAATCTCATATAACACTAATCAGGATTTATTGCAACAAATCCTGTTAATTAAAAAAGAATTACTACAATTTCATAGCCAGAAATCCCACATTTTATATCAACAACAAAAATTTTGGACATCTGGTCCTGCTGCGTCAGTTTGCCCTTTTGAGTATTGCATGCAAAAAGTAAATAAAAAAGAAATAAACTGTCTTGCTGTTGACCAAGGTAATCTGTACCACCAAAAAAACAAGCATTTGTCTGTGCTGAATGTTGATTACATTGGTCCGTTGAGCTCACTCACTACCCCTCTGTCACTCACTTGTTCTGTTTCTCCTGGTGCTCCAGGCTGCTGTTTTGTACTGGGCTCCTGCCTGCGTTGGCACCCTTTTCTGTCCACAAAGAACTCCGCAGCTGTCCCGACAGAGTTCCGTTGAGATGACTCACTCCCCCTCTCTCACTCACTCGTTCCATTTCTGCCGGCGCTGCAGGCTGGCCTTTTGTACTGGGCTCCTGCATGTGTTGCCGACTCTTTCTGCCCACAAAGAAATCCGCAGCAGTCACGATTGAGCTCCGTTGAGCTTGCTCACTCCCTCTCTCTCACTCTCTCGTTGTGTTTCTCCCAGTGCTGCAGGCTGCCCTTTTCTACTGGGCTCCTGCCTGCATTGGCACCCTTATCTGCCCACAAAGAAATCCGCAGCTGTCCTGACAGAGCTCCGTTGAGGTTGCTCACTCCCCCTGTCTCACTCGCTCATTCTGTTTCTCCTGGCGCTGCAGGCTGTCCTTTTGTACTGGGCTCCTGCCTCTGTTGATGCCTTTTTTTGCCCACAAAGAAATCTGCAGCAATGCCGACAGAGATCCATTGAGCTAGGTCACTCCCCCTCTGTCACTGGCTCATTTCACTTCTGCCAGCACTGCAGGCTGCCCTTTTGTACTGGGCTCCTGCCTGCATTGTCGCCTCCTTCTGCCCACAAAGAAATCTGCAGCAGTCATGACAGAGCTCCGTTGAGGTGGCTCACTCCCCCTCTCTCACTCGCTCATTCTGTTTCTCCCGCTGCTGCAGACTGCTCTCTTGTACTGGGCCCCTGCATGCATTGCTGCCTTTTTCTGCCCACAAAGAAATCCACAGCAGTCCCAACAGAACTCTGTTGAGCTGACTCACTCCCCCTCCCTCCCTCATTCTGTGTCTTCCGCTGCTGCAGACTGCCCTTTTGTACTGGGCTCCTGCCTGCATTGGCAGCTTTTTCTGCCCACAAAGAAATCTGCAGCAGTCCTGACACAGGTCCATTGAGCTTGCTCACTCCCCCTCTCTCACTCATTCATTGTGTTTCTCCCGGCGCTGCAGGCTGCCCTTCTGTATTGGGCTCCTGCCTGATTTGGCACCTTGTTCTGCCCACAAAGAAATCTGCAGCTGTCCTGACAGCTCAGTTGAGGCTGCTCACTCCCCCTGTCTCACTCACTCGTTCTTTTTCTCCTGCCACTGCAGGCTGCCCTTTTGTACTGGGACCCTGCATGCATTACTGCCTTTTTCTACCCAAAAAGAAATCTGCAGCAGTCCCAACAGAGCTCTGTTGAGCTCACTCACTCCCCCTCCCTCACTGGCTCATTCTGTGTCTCCCACTGCTGCAGGCTGCCCTTTTGTACTAGGCTCCTGCCTGCGTTGTCGTTTTTTCTGCCCACAAAGAAATCTGAAGCAGTCCCGACACAGGTCCATGGAGCTTGCTCACTCCCCTCTCTCACTCACTCATTCCATTTCTGTCAGCGCTGCAGACTGGTCTTTTGTACTGTCTCACTTGCTCATTCTGTTTCTCCTGGCACTGCAGGCTGCCATTTTGTACTGGGCTCCTGCCTCTGTTGGCACCTTTTTCTGCCCACAAAGAAATCTGCAGCAGTCACGATAGTGCTCTGTTGAGCTCGCTCACTCCCCCTCTCTCAGTTGCTCATTCTGATTCTCCTGCCGCTACAGGCTGCCCTTTTGTACTGAGCCCCTGTGTGCATTGCTGCCTTTTTCTGCCCACAAAGAAATCTGCAGCAGTCCCAACAGTGCTCCGTTGAGCTCACTCACTCCCCCTCCCTCACTCGCTCGTTCTGTGTCTCCTGGCACTGCAGGCTGCCCTTTTGTACTGGGCTCTTGCTGGCTTTGGTGCCTTTTCCTGCCCACAAAGAAATCCGCAGCAGTCCCGACAGAGCTCAATTGAGCTCAGTCACTCCCCCCCCCACTCGCTCGATCCTAATTTGTCCCGAACACTGATTTCTGACAGCGACTGCGTTATTCTGCACCAGAAGTGCGAAAACAAATTTTGGCCAGGATGTGAAAAATGACAGCTGTGCTGTTCATAAGGAGGTGTGGAAAAAATGCCAGTGTTGAAAATGTGGCGTGAAAATATTACTAATTTGCGAAGTTACAAGGGTGCGTGGAAACTGCACAACGCATGCTCATAACACAATCATTTTATGGACTTTCATCACCAAATTTTCAACATAGGCATTTTAGGACCTCTGCTAATGAACAGTTCACTGTCATTTTCATAATGTCTCCCGGACACAGATTTCCCACAGCGATCGCGCTATTCTGCGCCAGAACTGCAAAAACACATTCTGGCCAGGATATGAAAAGTGACAGCTGTACTGTTCATCAGGAGGTGCAGAACAATGGCAATGTTGAAAATCTGGAGTGAAAATATTATAAATTTACAAACTTACAATCGTGCATGCAAACTGCACAACACACGCTTGTAACACAGTCATTTTATAGAGTATCGTCACCAAATGTTCAACATAGGCATTTTAGGCCCTCTGCTCATGAACAGTGTCACTGTCATTTTCATAATCTGTCCCGAACACTGATGTCCCACAGCGACTGCGCTATTTTGTGCCGGAAGTACAAAAACACATTTCAGCCAGGATGTGAAAAATGAGAGCTGTACTGTTCACAAGGAGGTGTGAAAAATGCCAATGTTGAAAATCTGGTGTGAAAATATTACATATTCGAAAAGTTACGAGCGTGTGTAGCAACTACTCAAGGCACGCTTGTAAAACAGTCATTTTTTGGATTTTTTCTACCAAATTTGCAACATAGGCTTTTTGAGAGCCCACCTCATGAACACTGGCACTGTCATTTTGTTAATTGGTCCCAAAAGGTGATTTCATGCAGTGACTGCGAAATCACCTTTCGGGATGAATAACACAATGACAGTGGCAGAATTCATGAGGAGGGTCCCAAAAACCCCATGTTGAAAATTTGGTGCCAAAAAGTCCAAAAATGCCTGAGATACGATCAAAGTTGAAAAAACCCTCTCTATGCCATTATACAGCTTACCTGCATTTCCTCAGTTCACGGTCACCTTTGAAGAGTGCGGCTTGTTCCGGTCCACCAAGATGTTGTGCTGGGCTCCGGAGGAAGTATGGGGTGGGTGGGTGTGGTGAGGCAGGGTGCTCAGAGGGTGGGCGAGGTTGGGAGGACGCCACAAGAGGTACAAAAAAAAAAAAGACATTGCGGGACTTTTTTTCTTTACAGCGGCATTTCTGGACATTTGGCACACTGGGGTGGGCTCTCAGGGTGCCAACCGACTGTTGGGGGGCCCAGCTGTAGCTGACGGGGATTGGGCACCCCCATCAGCACAAAAACGGGGGGGTGCAAGGGCCGAGGATTGGGCACCCCCCCGGCACAACTCTCCCGCTACTGTTTTGGGGGGGACTTATGCCGATGGGGAGTGGGCTCCCCCTGTCGGCACATCAAAGTGGGAGGGGGGACATAAAGCCAACGGGGAGTGGGCTCCCCCGTCGGCAACTCATAGCACCGGGGATGGAAGCCAACAGGGATTGGGGCCCCCGTCGGCAAAAACATGCTGCTGTGGGGAGGGGCACATGTTGCTGAGGGGGATTGGGCACCCCCTCGGCACGAGGGGGCTCACTCATTGTTTGTGAACATGACTGCAAGCCGCCACCATGTTCACAAACAATATCAGAGTACCACGGTTCTGCCCAGCAATGACGGGTCACTCCCTCATTGCAGCAAATGGCTTACGCTGCAATGACGAGGCGGCCCCTGATTGCAGCGGCTAATTTTTTATAAGGTTGTGACATGCTGGCTGAACTAGTGTCAGCAGCAGCGTACCACAGCATTGGGGACAGTGGGACAAGCCTTTAAAGGCTATGGGGGCATTGGCCACAACAGTGCCGCACCTCCACAACCTGCTTCTGGAGGAAAGCTGCCACAATATGTTTCTTGCACATGCGCGCAATCAACATAATGATATATAACTTCCAGTGGCAACATATACAGGAGAGTTGTATGGTCCACTACTAACAGCACTGACATAAACAGAGCCAGCCCTTCTGAATCTTCATATTCCAGAGCCTCCCTTAGACATATTAGAACAAATTAGCTTACTTACCAAAGAAACTGAAGTTGCAGAGGCAATTTCTACCCTTTAATCTGGTGCAACACCAGGCCCAGATGGCCTATCTAATGAATTATATAACAAATTAAGCCCAGATTTGGTTCCTGAACTGACTAAAATGTATAATCATATGCTATAAGTAAATGATACCCCATGTCATATGAATATGGGTACCCTCATTTAGTTACATAAGAAAGGGGATAAACCCACTTAACCAACTGGAGACCCATAAGTATGCTCAACACGGATTTTAAGACTCTAACAAAAATATTCAGTAAAAGATTGTTGCAGATTGCACCCATTCTTATAACAGAAGCCCAAACATGCTCAGTCCCTGATAGACAGACAACAGATCACCTCATATTAATATGTGAGTTTATGAAACGTAGCAATAGGGAATCTATACAGGGATATGTGGTCTCCTTACATAAAAAAAAAAAAAGCCTTTGACTCTGTTAATCATGATTTTTTATGGGAAGTATTAAAAAAGTATCATGTGCCTCCAACTCTGGTAGCTTGGATTAAAGGATTGTATAAAACAGCCACGGTGGTCCCATTGATTAATGGCTGAAAAGGGCCTTTGATACACATTAAAAAAG
The DNA here is from genome assembly GCA_016271365.2 of Neoceratodus forsteri. Taxonomy (NCBI): domain Eukaryota; kingdom Metazoa; phylum Chordata; order Ceratodontiformes; family Ceratodontidae; genus Neoceratodus; species Neoceratodus forsteri. Next base: position 1,194,039,809 of record CM057453.1, read on the forward strand.
GCTTGAAGCAGGGGTGCCCACTTAACCCCATTTTATATGTCTTTTTCATTGACCTTCTACTCAGAAGAATAAATGGGGCACAAAATGTATCTCCACTTAGCTACAACCTCAACATAACTCTGCATAAAGCACTAGCATATGCGGATGATTTATGTCTTTTAGTAGCAAATACACCCTCCATTGTAGAAGTCATACACCAGTGTGAACAATTTGGAAACATATCGGGGGTATCTTTGAACACAGCTAAATGTGCAGGGTATAATCTGGATACTAGTCAAGAACCCCAACTACTAGCCAGTAGAATACAAATAAACACAGGACCAATTACAATTCTAGGAATTCAGTATGGTTTATCTGACATGGACATAGTTAACTGGGACATGAAATTTAAAATAGGAAAACAGAAAGTAGGCAATTGGAATAGGTGGAAATTAGGGGAAAAGAAAAAGGTGTACCTTATTAGAACATACATACTACCAATCTTTCTTTACATTAGTGCAGTTTTCCCCCACCCAAGTCCATGGAAACCAGACTACTGAGTTTATTTTTCCAGGCTCTATGGGGGAGTAGGCTCAACCTAATTAAAAGGAATATCACATATCTACCCCGAAAAAGTGGTGGAACCAGTCAGCTAGTCTGACCATCACACAATAGGGTTCAGTTTCGGGGCCCCCCCAAATGGACCTACCCCTTCGGAGATAGTCCGGTACCACCCTTTAAGGGGAGTTACCCCAGAAGGTCTGTTGGTTCTGAACCAATCGGGATTGCTGGGTGAAAGCACAAGTCCAGGGGATCTCGTACTATCCTATAATAAGGCAGTGGGAGATGGCTTGGACTTGATTGCTCCTGTTCGTGTTTGACTACTTAGTCTTCACTCAAGGTCCCCTTGGTATGATGGGTCCTTGAAGGAGCTGAGGCGGGTTGGTTGAAGGCTGGAAAGAGCATGGTGAAAGTCCGGCCTGGATGCTGACAGGCTTAGACTGGTGGAACATTATAGGGGCTATCAATCAGAAATTACCCATAAGAAGGCAGAATTCCTGTCCAGGGAGATTTCTGCTGCACAGAATCTACCGGCTCAACTTTTCTGAACTGTTGACAGAATTGTGCAATCCAATCTGTCTCCAGTATGGAACAGTTTTTTCACAAAATAAGTGTGATGAGCTAGCTCGGCTCTTTGCAGATAAGGTTGCCAGCATCAGTACCATAACGGGTTGCTGAGGTCGATGGGTGGTAGTGAGCACCTGGTCTGTCTGGATGGACTTCAGCTGACCAGAATTCACAGACATTGTGAAGATTGTCTAGACTTTGCGACCAACCTGTTGTAGTTTGGATCTGAGCTCTACTGCCCTTTTAGTGAGGTGTGTAGATGTTATCTGCCCAATCCTTGCTGAAATTGTATGGAGATCTTTGGAGAGGGGAGTCTTTCCAGACCCCCTAAAGGAGGCGGTCTTTCGATCACTCCTTAAAAAATCCTCTCGGACCCCGATGATCCAGCCAACTAACGACCTGTCTCTAACCTTCCCTTTGTGAGGAAGGTTATTGAGAAGGTGGTTGCGTTACAACTGGACAATCACCTTGTAACTCACAATGTCTATGAAGCTCTTCAGTCTGGTTTCAGGAAGAGGCATAGCATGGAGACTGCCCTTGTTTGAGTATTAAATGATCTCCTAATGGTGAGAGATCGAAAGGCACGTACCATCTTTGTCCTTCTCGATCTCTCAGCAGCTTTTGGCACTGTGGACCATGAGGTGCTTTTGGAGACCCTGAGATTCCTTTGTGGACTTTCTGGTAAAGTCATTGAATGGTTTCGATCTTTCCTTGCAGGCAGGTTTCAGGGGGTGGTCACTGGAATTTATTCCTCTGATGCCCTCCCCCTGTATTGCAGGGTGCCGCAGGGCTCCATACTGGTGGCCATGTTGTTTGCAGTGTATATGCTGCCATTGGGAGATATCTTCAGGTGATACGGCTTGAGTTTTCACTGCTATGCAGATGATACTCAGCTGTATATGTCCTTTATGCCTGGACAGGTTGATGCGATCTCTGTGCTAAATAGTTGCCTCTCTGAAATCAAAGACTAGATGAGCTTAAGTTGGCTGAGATGGAATCCTGATAAGACTGAGGTGTTGGTTGTGGACCCAGGTCACCCAGTAGCAGGTTTGGGGGCTGGGCACGTGTCGGGCCTATGTTTTTTTTTTTTTTATCATTTAGCACTATATTGCATTTTTTCAATTACATCCAGTACAGAAAAGAAGAAAATACACAGAGTTCAAATACCACACTGAATGGGCCTATGGTTTGATGGTGTCCAGCTCATTACCTCAGATTGGGTACGTAACCTGGGCATTATTTTTGACGAAGGCTTGACCCTGAAATCTCAGGTGTCAGCTGTGGTTAAATCCTCATTTTACCATCTGAGGACTATTGCCAGGGTGAAACACCTGATTCCACCGAGTGACCTTCTAACATTGGTCCATGCCTTCATTACTACCCATCTTGACTACTGCAATGCCCTCTACCTAGGGCTTTCTGGGGTTGATTTCTGCCACTTGCAGCTAGTGCAGAATGCTGCGGCCAGGATGCTGACTGGCACTTCCAGGGTCAGCCATATTATGCTCGTGCTGCTCGAACTGCACTGGCTGCCATTTCAGTGGTGGATCACCTATAAGGTAAGCTTGCTTACCTTTAAAGCCCTACATGAGCAGGGACTCTACTACCTGAAAGATTTTCTGACTCCCTACTTCCCCAATCGTCTTCTCCGATCCACCGACAAGGGATTGCTAGAGATTCCCAGGGTTCATTCAAAAACTTCTGGAGCTCGTGCTTTTTCATTTGCAGCACTGACCCTGTGGAATTCTCTACCTCTTCAGTTAAGAGAATGCCTGACCGTCAGTAGTTTTAAATCTTTGTTAAAAACTTATTTATTCTCTTTGGCTTTCCTAGACTGACTGATTTTAAATAATTTATATCCCTGTTTATTTTAATATTTGTTTATACTATGTACAGCACCTTGATTTTGAAAGACGCTATATAAATAAAGTTTTGATTGACTGATTGCTTGAACAAGGGTGGTGTCAATATGGTAAACCCAATACTCTTTTTTAATAGCATTTTCTTGTCTTCTAATAGTAAACCTCTTCTGATAAATCGCAACAGAGGTTGGGAAGACTGGTTATTTTATGCATGTCAACAATGGTTTTTACAATGAGAAACTAACACATTAAAAATAATAAAAAACACCATTATGCTACCATGTTATATAAGAGATACTTTCCTTAGACTAAGACAATGGAAGGTAACTGCCCATACTATGATAACTTCAATCCGAAAAGGGCTATACCAAATGTGACTAGAAACTATATGTACAGTAGACATAATTTTCGAAAAATGTCCAGAACCATATCTTCCCTCTGAAATCTTTACTAGGTAGCCCTGGAATACCACCTCACATGAGAAACATGCACTGGCTCACATGCCACAAAAAGCTAAATGTAAAGAAAGGCCAATCATAAGCATAAACTGCTCCCAGAAAAAATATGCAGTCAGCCACAATGTGTCCAACGACTGGAAACTCAAGAACATTTGCCTTTTATATGTTCACTTATAGAACATTTTTGGAAGTACCTAGCTTTACAGTGGTCAGAACAACTTTTCCAAACTGTAACTTACCAAAATATGATATATGGATCCTTTGATAAGTCATTGGATAAACGGCATAAAAGTACGCTTTGCTTAATTTTTTCAGTTATAAAAATGGCATATTTGAATGGGCAGATGTATGTTTATGCTGCAACAACAAGAGGGATCTTACCAAGAACTGAAAGGAAAAATTATAAAAGATCTGCAAATTGTGTGCTGTAAAGAAGATACCACTCTTCCACATAATGAATTACTGGAACTTTGGAAGCACCTTCCTTGGATAAAAAACTCTGACACAGACTTAATTTATGTACTTATCTTTATGTTTTTCCTTTTTTTTCTCAGACTTATTGTATTTACCCGATTTCATGATTTTTGTAGTGTTGCACTGTTGTACTGATTCTTGAATGGTTTAATTTCATAATAATTTTTCTCCTACTGTTTTCGAGAAGTGCCATGGGATCTTTAACATCCACCTGATCTACCACCAGAACAGGCAGATGGGACCTCGGTTTAATGTCTCATCCGAAAGATGGCACCTCATGTGTGCAGTACCCCCCCTCATGCTGCACTACAGTGTCAGTATTGGGATGTAACCCAAGTGCCTGGAGTGGGGATAGAACCCATGCCTTGAGGTACTCGACATGCTAAATCTACCTCAAGGGAATGTATTTCTACCTCTGAGCTGTTTTTATATATGAAAAATGTGTAGTAAACTGTGCATATCAGTATTTTGAAGTCCTGTTCTATTCCTGGGACATTAACAGGGCTAGTAGTTTATTGCACTGCCTGAGTGCAACTACTGCAAGCTAATTTCCAGTGCTTATTGTATACCATTATACTGGGAACAGTTTTTACTAAAGTAGCACCTTATCTAGAAGCTCCATTAGTCTTTTAAGGATATTTTCAGTTAGCCTCGCTATGTGACCTCCAGAGACACTTCTGGGTCACGGACTGGTATTTCTACTCAGCCTGCAGCGAGCATTGTGAACCCAAGCAGGGCAAGCATGCATTGGTATGCACAAAGACCCGCACATCTGCATGTAAAATGCGTGTTATGCATGTCGAGTGTGAGGAGTGATAAAACAGAGATACATAAGTAGCAACCAAGACACGCAGCAGACTAATACTGGGAAACTAAAGGAGGTATTAGAGTAAGTAGGCTGTTCTGTGCATAAAGAACAACAGTAAGAAAACGTGGTACCAACAGTGCTATTTGCGGAGGGGGTAAAAGGTATTGAGTGTGGGATCACGTGATGCAGGGTACCGAGTAGAAGCTCCTCTGCATAGCTCCAACCTCCTAACTGCAAATAATCGCTATTTTGGTCATTATTTCTCCTTAAAAACCAGAAAGACTACTGATTATCGCCTTCTAAATATCCCGGGCTCCTGCTTGCTTGTTTTCATCGATTATGGAGGTCTACATGAAGACGCCTCCAAAGAAGCACACACCGCCGGTCACTCCCGAGAAGGCCCCCAAAAAATCTAGGGTCTCGAGTGCAGTGGATAAGCCTGAGCTTCAAAGCCTGATCACTGAGCAAGAACCCTTAACTTTGAGCAGATTTTTGGAAGAGTTTAAACCCTTCTGGGAGGAAAGCAAAGAAATCTCAGCTGAAATTAAATCCCTTTCAAAAAAACTCGAAGAGGTCACGATAAAAACTTCAGATAATGCAGCTCAAATCTCCTCTCTTGAGAAGCAAGTGGAAAAAATCAATCCCAGTCTTGTAGCTATGCGGCAAAGGATTTCTAATCTGGAAGCTAAGTTGGAAGATTTAGAGGGCTGCAGCCGAAGAAACAATATTGTTATCTTGGGCCTTCCAGAAGGGGAGGAAGGCCAGAACATGCTCGTATTTGTGCAGAAGCTGATGGAAAAGGTCGCTGGTCCCTCTCCCTTCGGGGCTAAGTGCATCATTGAAAGGGCGCATAGGTCCTTGCAACCCAAGCCATCTCCAGGATCAACGCCACGTCCCATTATTTGTCGCTTTTTAAATTACCTGGAACGACAACATTTTCTGGCAAAAGTGAGAGAGTTACAAGAAGTGAAATGGGAAAATGCCAGGCTCAGAATTGCCCAAGATTTACTTGGGTCGGTCAGGGTGAAGCGCACTGCTTTTCACCCTATTGTATCGAAAATTATAGCAGCAGGCCTTCGCTTTAGAATGGGGTATCCAGCTAGATTGCAGGTACTAGTGGATGGTACCTGGTCAACATACGAGAATCCTGAAACTGCTCTTGTGGGACTTAAGGCTGTTTTGCCTGATCTGTTTCGGGACACTGGATCTGGTTGATTGGTCTCATCCTGTCCTGCGATGGAAGGGAGAGGAATTTTCTCGTGCTACTGTGCAGAAAGAGGAATGAATAACTGTTTGGTCTCGAAGGTTCCTGAATGTCACTATGGAAGGGACTGTTCTCATTGGAATTCTGATCCTTTGTGCTTTATATCTTAGTGCTCAGTGTTTTGGAGTGACTTCATGTCTCAGGATTTTGTCTCTGGGGGGGTTGTGTCTTGTTTGGGAGGAAGTTCCCTTTTTTCTCACATGGATCACATTCTCCAGTTTCTCTTTTACATGGACACCAAATTATTTCTCATGATCTGGTTGATATAGAGAAGGCCCTCAGGCTTGGTAGTTTTCATTGTTGGGGCACTAGTTGAGAGAGCGACCTCTTGGTATCAGCGCTTTCAAGATAATATCACCAAAGGGCACTCTTGCAGTACTTTTGATGGATCAACCCCTTTATTTGTCTCGGGAATTTACCTTTCCCAGGTAAAGATAACAGTGGGGGCTAGGGAACAGATGGAGATCCACTACTTGGGAGCATTTCGTTTTTTGGCTAATATATGTCACTGGGAACATTTTCAATCTTGCTAGTGGCAGCAGTTACGATAGCATATTCTGCCATTATGCTTTACATTGCTTGTTTCCTTCTCAGGTATTTGGGTTTTCTGGACTGCTCCCAAGTGGTGGTTGCTCTCTCTTCCCTCTTTCGCTCTCGCTCTCTGCTTTCCTGGATGTCAGGAGTCCAGTACTTGTCTATTACCACTTACATTATCTTTACCTTCGATTCGATATTACTGACCATTGTTTGTATAAGAAGGTTCACATATTAGGGCTGGGTTTTTGGGTACATGTTTGGGAGGTTGGAGGGGGAGGAAGGAAAACGGTATTGTGCCGAACGTTGCTTGTGGCAGTTGAGGTGGGGGGGAGGGGGTGATATTATGGTCACGATTTTCATTTTACTGGTTTGTTGGACGGGTTTGGAATATCTTGGGGGTGGGGAATGTGGGTGGGAGGGAAGTTGATGTTGGGTTGGGAGGGGCACACAGCAGCAAACATGGGTTCTGGTTACTTAATTCTGATTGTTGTAATTCCTAGATCTCACATAAGAGTCTCCTTTTTCTTTTTTAGATGGCCAGTAGTATAAATGTTGCTACATGGAATGTGAAGGGGATAAGGAAAAAGTTAAACAATACCAAGTGTTAAAACATTTAAGCTTATCTTCTCAGATCACATTCTTGCAAGAATCTCATTTACTGGAAAGTGAATCTCTGCAACTTAGGAGGCAACAAATTGGGCAGGTGTTTACTGCCTCAGGGTCCACTAATAGCTGTGGGGTTATGATTCTGGTCAATAGAGGCATTCCCTTTATCGCTAAACAAGTTCTCAGGGACCCGGACGGTAGATATGTCCTAGTCCAGGGGAGTCTCTGATCGATGCCAATTCTACTGGGCAGCATTTATGGGCCTAATGCAGATGATCCGGGCTTCTTTACAAAGCTTATCTCCATACTCCTTCCTATGCTTCCCATTGGTATAATTATGGGTGGGGACTTCAACCTGGTTCTTGATACTGAAGTGGATAGGTCTGGTAGTGGGTCGAGGGATTTGTCGCCCAGACAGAGGGCCCTTAGGGACTTTCTGGATCAGTGTGGACTGTGTGATGTGAGGCATGTACTACACCCTAAGGACAGGGAATATACCTTCAATTCGCTTGTGCACAGAACCCAGTCTCGCATCGACTATCTTTTTCTCTCTCAGGTTCTTCTGCCCAGGGTCCTAACTGCCTCGATTCAACCAGGTCCAGTGTCAGATCACTCTCTGGTGACTTCCAATTTGGCTTTTTTTAATATTCCCCATAAAGAAACACAATGGAAATTAAATGGCCAACTGCTCAAAGATATCAAATACCGTGACCTAATAAAGGAGCAGATCGATTTTTTTTCTCCACTAATTCCTCTGAGGGCATGGCATCTGATATGTTGTGGGGTGCTTTCAAAGCGTGCATGAGGGGGATTATTATTAGCCTTGCCACAAAAAGAAAAAAGACTTGAGAGGCGGAACTACTAGCTTCATTATCTCTAGTTAGGTCTCTGGAAACCAAGTTATCCTCTAATGCCTCGGAAGAGGATATGAGGAGGCTTTCGGTAGCTAAAGATAAATACTGAGATCTGTTGAGGGAGAAAGCAGAGTTCTCTATTATTTGCACCAAAGCAAGTTATACCGATCAGGGGGAAAAAGCAGGTCACCTGTTGGCCTTGAGGTTAAAGCAGCAGGAATCTGCTAGGTTCATACCTCCAATTAGGGCCCAGGTGGATGGATCCCTGAAGGTGTCCCCTTCTGAGGTTGTGCAAGAATTTGCCTCATACTATGAGCACTTATATAGCGACATGAACAACCCTCCTTCCTTAGAAGAGCTCGAGGCCTACCTGAGGGATTCTTCTCTACCCTCTTTATGTGAACCACAGAGGAAATTTCTATCTTCCCCAGTATCTCTGGAGGAAATATCAGAGGTCATCGGGGCTTTGCCCTCAGACAAGGTCCCAGGACCAGACAGTTTTTCCGTTTTATTCTATAAAACTTTTCAATCACAATTATTACCGGTTCTTCACCAGTTGTACTGTCACATTCTTTCTGGTGCAAGAATAGATACACATCTATTTGAGGCCCTGATTGTTCTCCTTCCTAAGCCTGATAAAGATCCAGAACTAGTGCAAAGCTACAGACCAATTTCTTTATTGAACCAAGATGTTAAAATTCTCTCGAAGGTACTGGCTGATAGAATAACATGGGTCCTTCCAGACCTGATTAAGACGTCTCAGGTGGGGTTCATGAGGGGACATTCATCAGCTGACCATCTACGTACCCTGTCACATGTTGTCTCGGTGTCCAGGGATGCTGCCTTTCCTACGGAATTGGTCTCCTTGGATGCCGAGAAGGCATTTGATCGTGTCAACTGGAATTTCCTGTTTCAGGCCCTTAAAGTATTTGGTTTCCCGGCCAAGTTTATAGACTGGATTCGGGCCTTATATCAAACTCCCTCTGCTAGAGTCTCCACCAATGGGACATTCTCCAAACCCTTTCTTTTGTCCTCTGGTACCAGGCAGGGATGCCCTCTTCCCCCTCTCTTATTTAATTTATACTTAGAGCCCCTTATCCAAAACATTCTTAATAACCCGGAGATAAGTGGTATCCCAATAGGTAATCAAGTGGTGAAGATCACGGCTTACGCTGATGATCTCCTCCTTCATTTATCTCAACCAAAAACATCTATTCCCATCATGCTAAGGGAAATCGCCAAGTTCAGTACTCTCTCAAACTATAAGTTGATTATGAATAAATCCTCCATTTTCCCTCTTAATCATAAGGTTTTCAAAAATGATTTTTCTCCTTTTGGTCTCGGCTGGTCTCCTCGTGTTCTCAGATACCTTGGTATTAATTTGACGCATAACCCCTCCTCCTGGTGTAAAGAAAATTTGGAGCCTCTTTCCCAAGTGATAGTTCAGGATCTCAATAGATGGTCTAAACTCTCTCTCTCTCTCTCTCTCTCTCTCTGGGGTCACATTAATATAATTAAAATGAATGTTTTTCCTCATTTGTTTTATCCCCTCTTGCACCTTAACTCTTTTACTTCATTATCGTGGTTTCAGAAAATGTACAGAATTTTCACAAATTTCATCTGGTCTAATAAACAAGCCAGGTTAGCATACTATAAGCTAGCTGCTCAGAAAGTGGATGGAGGACTGTGGCTCCCCAATCTGGCAATCTATTACTGGGCTAGTCACTTTGCAAAGTATATCCATTGGGTGAATCCGGGTCTGGAATACTTAAGACCAGTCTGGCTCAAAATTGAGTTAGACCTTATTCAGTCCAAGAACATTGACCCCCAGACAATGTTCTATCTTAAAATAGCATCTCTTCCTGACACCGTTAGCTGTCCCACTATTCAAACGTCCCTTAGAGTTCACACGCAGCTTTGTTCATTTTTGCGGTATTCCCCAAACTTGGACTTGTCTCAGTCTATTTGGAATTCCCCATCTTTCACAATAAATAAAACGATGATATCTCATAAATGGTTACCCCAAATTGGGGATGGGATAATCTCTACTTTTCTGGATGAAGCAGGGGAATGGCTCTCAGTTTCTAATATAATTTGTAAATTTGACATTCCCTTAGCTTTTCACTTCAGGGTGGTCCAATTAAAACATCTCCTCTCTACAGTATTTGGTAACATCCCTCCTCACCCACCTGCCTTTTTGTTTGTATCTGATCTCTCCTCCTTGTTGGGGTCACCAGGTGCTATTTCCAAAATATATCATGTCCTATTTTATTGAAAATATGGGAAACCTGAAGGCCCCACTAGGCTCTGGGTCTCTTTTTTTCCTCAATATACTCTCAATTGGTCAGCTTTATGGAAGTTCTGCCATAAATACGTCTCTCAGGATAGACTCTGCCTTATATTATACCCCTGTGAAGCTGAGGAAATGAAGTCTTATAAGTTCGGGAGCTTGTACCAAAGGATGTCAAGAGGATGGCATGCTTCTTCACGTCTTTTGGTCGTGCCCCAAGATAAAGTCTTTGTGGATAGCCATACAGATTAACCTAGATCCTATATTGAGTTTGCAGGATTACTTCACCCCAGACATATGTTTGTTGGGAGAGCTATCCTCTATCAAGGTGAGAATCAGGAGATTTCATATCTCCATGATTGCATTATCTGTCAAAAAAATCGTGCTTCGGCATTGGAGGGATACTGTAAGCCCAACATATCAGGAATGGGTTAATGAAATTTTGGCTAATCTACATACAGAGAAAGTGATAGCGAGCCTCCATAATAAGTTGCAGTGGTATAAGAATACTTGGGATCCCCTTCACATGCTAATCATGGCCAGATTAGGTAAATGAGTCATTATAACCAATGATCCTTGATTTGTGATACTATATAATATTTTCTATTGTATGGACTCTGCTGCTGTATGTGGGGGAGGGGATGGGGACAGCTCATGTAACATTCAGAGTATATGCAAAATATGTTGTAACTCTCTGTCTCCTGTAATGAAAAAATTTGCTTATAAAATATGAATTATAAAAAAAAGGTATTGAGTGTGAATCACGCAAAATGTACCAAGTACAGTATCTAATGATAATGACACTTCCTTGACATTTATATGCTGTATGTGTGAGGAAAAAGCTATCATGGTGACCGAAATAAAGATGTTTAGTTTCCGACTACAGGCCCTTGAGGAAAGTCAGTTACAAATTAGCATTAGGTTACAGGAAAAAGATACTAACGATGTACCAATAAATATAAAACAAAATGAGGCTGCAAAACAAGTTGATGTAATTGGGACTACTTGTGGTAAGGGCAAAAAATACAGATAACTGAACCCTCACAGAAAAAGAACCTGGTAAAAAACATAGCAAAAAGCATACAAGGCAAGAAGAAAACATAAACAGTGATGAAACAGAATGGTTTCAAGTTCAGACAAATAAAGTGGCAAAGAAAGGAGGAAGGGCAACAAAATTCCAATTGCCGGTCTCAAACCAGTTTGATCCCCTAATTAGTTATAAGCAGTCACAAAATGAAAAGGAAACAAGTGAGAATGGCAATAGTCCCCCAGGAAATCAGGATGAACAGCAATCCCTACATAAAGATCAGGATAGACTGAGTACTATTAATACCAATGTAATGGAAGTACTGATCCCTATAATAAATCAACACATGATAGAGCCACTCTTGTCAGAAGGTTAGAACGAGGCTGCACCAACAAAGAATCTAATATCATTCTCAGAACAAATATTACTAGAAGAGCTGACAGTTATGGACACAAATCCAGTAGTGACAAGAGAAATATTGGTACTGGGTGACTTAATGATTAAACACTTAGGAATATATGTAACCCTGACAAGCATAATAGGACTCTATCCAGTTACAGGGGAGCAAAAATATCATATATTACTGAAATGGCAATGACTATTATTAGAAATGCTGGAGATAACCCTTTGATTATAGTATACACTGGAGCAAATAATATATTACATAAGCCCATTATGAAAATAAATCAGGACTATGTAGCACTGAGTAATAAGTTTATTGACTTAGGAGGTGAAATAGTACTGTCAGAAATACTTTCAATACCTAAAGCAAACAGCTATCAACAAAAAAAAATTAAAAAATCAACAATTGGTTAAGAAAATGGTGCCTGCAACAAAACATAATGTACATTACGAATTGGGAGGAATTTAATGGAAGGAACAAATTGTACTATTGGGATGGCCTGCACCTCAGTAGAAGAGGAAGCAGGCTACTAGGGAACCACATGATAGAATACATACATAGCTGTTTAAACTAGATGTTAAGGGGGAGAGGGACAACTTTAGCACCTCTCTTGAACCAGGACAAGTATGCATAACTAAAAATATAACAAACATCAGTGAAAAAAGGAAACAACAAAAAAAAAATATCTGGATTTAAAAATAATATTAATAAATGATAGAAGTCTCCAAAATAAGATTGGCAAACTTACCTACATACTGTATAAAAATAACACAGACATATGTGGGGTAACCGAATCTTGGTTCAGCGATACAGATTGGAATACAGATATAAAAGGCTACACAAAAATATATAAAAATAGGAAAGAAAGAATAGGAGGTGGAGTAGTATTTTACATAAAAGATAGTTTAAAACCATTTGAAATAAATAATTCCAGTGACAAAAATGAAATTATCTGGGCACAGATTAAATTACTGAATAAAACCCTCACACTTGGATTAGGTTACAGGCCACCAGGATTAAATAATGCTGAAACAGAACAATTTCTGAATTGTTTGGAACAGCACAACATTTTTTACAATATTATAATAATGGGTGAGTTTAATTTCCCAAACATAAACTGGGAAACCCTGGACAGTAGCAGTCAATTGGAAAACAACAATATTGAATTTACCATACAGCACAACTTGGACCCACTGGTAAAACAATCTACAAGAGGAGGACATATTCTTGATTTAATACTGACTAATGTAATTGAAGATATACATGGGATTAGACTTGAAGCCCCACTAGGGGACAATGATTATCAAATCATTGAACTCTCATATACAGCACAATGCAGAGAAACAAAAGGAAAAACAACAGTTAAACATTATTGAAAAGCTAACTACAGTAGGATAAAGGATTATCTATCAAATTGGGATTGGAAAAAGGATTTCTTGAACAAGGATTTAAATACAATTTGGAATATTATTAAAAAGCATCTAGAGTATTGTACAAATAAATGGGTGCCAGTTATTAACAAATACAAAAACAATAAGAGAAACCCACCATGGTGGAATAGGGAAATTAAGAAACTAATAAGAAAAAAGAAGAAGCTATACACAAAGTTTAAAAAGAATCCATCTAGTATCTTAACTATAAAGCTGAAACAATGTAGCAGACTACTCAAAGCTATGATCAGGATAATAAAAACAGTTTTTTAATTATATAGGAATGTTAAGAGGTAACCAAAGGGGGATAGGGTCAATAGTTACACAAAATGGAACAATTACAGAGAAGGATATAGCATCTGAATTAAATATATACTTCTTGAGTGTGTAGGAACCTAAAGAATCATTAGTTAAATCAATAATAAACTCACAAAATGAGTATATACCCATTACAGAAAAAGACATTTCTACTGTCATTAAAGGGTTAAAGTCAAACAGTTCAGCAGGGCCGGACAGTATAACTCTGAGATTTCTGCAGGAGTTGGCAAATGAATTAGTGGGACCAATAACTTATCTCTTTAACACATCATTAAAAAATGGAAGGACAATACCTGAATGGGGACAAGATTATATAACTCCAATACACAAGTCAGGAGTAAGATCAGAGGTTACAAATTACAGACCCATAAGTTTGACTTCAGTACTAGGAAAAATATTGGAAAGAGTTATCCAATGTAGAATATTAGATAATTTGGCAAATGAACAGATAATCGATATTTCACAACATGGATTCACTAAGGGGGGGTCTTGTTTCACCAACCTGTTAACCTTTTTCGAGCCAGTAAGTGCGGCCTTGGAAAAGGGGGTACCAGTTGATGTGATATATCTGGACTTCACAAGGGCATTTGATAAGGCAACACACAAAAAAATAATTGAACATTTTTACCAAATCAAGTTAGATGTAAATATAATTGAATGGATAATATCATGGTAGGAGTAAAGGAAACAAAGGGTGATGGTGAAGGGATTTAATTCTGAGTGGGGTGAGGTGATGAGTGGAGTGCCCCATGGATCCGTCTTTGGGCCTACATTGTTTAATATATTAGTTAATACACTGCATTCAATAGATAATGTGTGGATGTGCAAGTATGCAGATGACTGCAAATTAGGCGGTCTGGTACTAAATCAGTCAGATGGTCAAAAACTTCAAAATAATTTAGATAAGCTATTTGCCTGGACTGAAACAAATAAAACGATATTTAACATATCTAAGTGCAAAGTGATGCACTTCGGTGTAAGGAATCCGAATTATGTATACAAATTAAACAACCAAATATTGGAAACAATCACGGAAGAAAGAGACCTGGAAATATTTATAAGAGATACATTAACAACAGACGTGTACTAAGAAAACAGTTAAACAATGGTCAGAAGATGTTGGACTGTATTCTAGCAAACATAAAGAGTAGGGACAAAAAAGTGATTCTCCTACTCTACACAAGTTTGGTGCGATCCCATCTGGAATATTGTTCCCGATTTTCAGCTGCAAATACAGATAGAAGTCAAAAGTTAAAAGAAGGTGTACAAAAGAAAATAACCAAAAAAAATACGGAGGCTACACAATTTAACATATGGGGACAGACTTCCTAAGCTAGGACTGTACTGAGTATAGACAATTAAGAGGGGATCTATGTTTGATCTTTAGAGCCGATAAGGATCAAGATTTAACGGAAAGCACTGAAATTAGAAAATGCTAAGAGCAAAATAAGAAAACTAGATTGCATAACTATAGGTTGAAAGATGAAATAAATATGACCAAGAAACGTTGAGATTTTTTTATACAAAGAGTCATACAAAGCTAGAATGAACTGCTGAAACAGGTAGTTGTAAGTGAAAAATAGAAACCTTTAAATATAAATTAGACGAACACATGGGAAATAAAAAAATGTATGTACCACCAATAGATGTAGGTGTCGAGTTCATTAAGGACAAATTATCTATAGAACTAGAATCTAACTATGAACCTATGAGTCCACAGCCTTCTGGTCTTCCAGCCTCAGAGGCGAGTGTGCAACCTGCTGAGCCACTGACACTGCTTTGACTCCAAATTTCAACTTACTGAAGCCATTTTTTCACACCACCTCATGAACGTGATAGCTGTAATTTTTCTAATCCTGGCTAAAATGTGTTTTCTCACTTGTGGCACAAAATCACCTTTCAGGCAGGATTTGACATTTTTCTCTACCCTTGTTCATGCAGTGGGGTCATAAGAAGGCTTTGCTGAAAATTTGGAGTACAAATATTAAAAAACAACAAAGTTATGATTATATGTTGACATTTTTTCAACGTACACTCACAACTTCAGTAATTTCAATATATACATAGACATTTTTTCACACCGCCTCATCAATGTGAAAGATGTCATTTTTCAAATCCTGGCCAAAATGTGTTTTCACACATGTGACGCTAAATGACATTTTGACCACTATTTACTAAATGACACCTGTCATGTCCCGAAGGAGTGGCCATAATAAGACTATGCTGAAAATCTGGGGTCAAAATGTAAAAAAAAACCAACTAGGATGTGAAAAAACATTGACTTATTTTGTAGATTTTGGCCCCTAATGTTCAACATATCCCTTATGTTATCCCACCTCCTGAACAAGTGCCATTTTTCAAATCCTCTCCAAAACTTGTTTTCACAGTCGCACTGCGAAATCACCTGCCAGAGGGGAGTTAAAAAATTCCACCTGTCTTGATCACAATGTCAGGTCATAAAAAGACTGTTAGAAATTTGGGGTGAAAATGTGGGAGCCCACTGAAAATTAGATATTGCCTTTCAGCTGGTCTTTCCTTGGTAAATACAATCCAAAAATGTGTAAAAGCAGAACACCACTGAAAATGAGATACTGCATCTCATTGGGTCAGCCCTGAGTAAATAAACAGTAAAAATGTATACAAGATAGACCTGGTACAACAGCAGTGCAGTGGTAAACCTTTGGCATTGGCAAATACTTGTTTCATGCTGTGAGCGATTTAATGTGGGTGTGACGGTTCCATCATGCCTCAGCAACACAAATTGTGTTGACCATCAGCACAGTGACAGCACAATGCTGACAGTCAGCAATGTGCTGTCAGAGAACACAAGTGTTTTTTTGCAGGGGGGCTTTGCTCCCCACACCTCCCGCATTACAGATTATCAACTTCAAATCAGAGTTGATTTGGGAAGGGGGCGATATCCCCGGAGACAGCAGTGTGAAGAATACTGTGGACCATTAAAGAGAACCGCTGATTTTGTCACTGTAATGGTCTTCTCTGTATTCTTGTCACTGTGCTGACGTGATACCTAGCAGAACTACTGAAGTCCTCTGTTTCATCCACAGGCCAGATACAGTGTGCGCAGGTACACTGAAGGCTTCTGCCAGGCTGTGATGAATTCAGTACTAGGGAAAGGTGAGGAATTGACAGCAATGGAGATGGAAGCCTTTGTTTATCCACATACCAGGTACACAGTGGACTGGTACACTGCAGGCTTCCCCACACTGTGATGAAATTCAGTGCTGGTGAAAGGTAAGGGTCTTACAGCACTGCAATCTGCAACACTGTCTATTCAAAAGCCAGGTACAGTGTTGGCAGGTGCAATGCAAGCTTTCACAGACAGTGAAGTACAGTATTTAGTGTTGGTGAAAGGTGGATGATAGACAGCACTGTAGAATGCATCCCTATGTAGCCACAAGCCAGGTACAAAGTGAAGAACAGTGGTGGAAATTTTTTTTTGGGGGGGAGCTAAACTCAGTTCCAGGAGCATACTAAGGAAGGACTGGACCTGTGTAAAATGCACTACCCAAAAGGCATAAAACTGACTACATGAAATGTATAAATGCAATCTGTAATGGGAAAACATGTCCCCAGACCCCTGTCAGGTATGTTCGATCCTACATCAAAGCTGATGGGTTCCCTCAGTGAATCTGTTTCATTTTCAACACTGCTGGAGAGTATTGCCATCACAAGAACAGCCCTGTCAGTACAAGCCAACTCTTGTATTATATTAAAACTGTTGTCTGTTTGGAAACAGATTTATCATTTCATATTCTGAGGCACATGTGCTGTATCTTTAAATGTGAAATTCTGTAGAGCAATATTGTTTTGGTTACCTGGAGGAAGTTTCCATTGATGCTTCCTACTTCTAACACATCTGCCAACCATTAGCCTAGGTACTTTTCTTAACTTTACATTTTTACTGAACGTTTCAGGTTTAACAAAACAAATAAAGATACAAGCCAAACTTGAAACAGCAGCAGCAATACATTCCAATAAGAAACAGCTAATACACAGGAGCATATTTATAGCACAAAGATTTCAGAAGTGAGAAAACCTAAACAGATGGCGTTATATGTGCAGAGTAGAGTGATACTAGCCTAGGTACTTGATGTGAATTTACCAAATCCATCTACATAGAACTTCATAATGCTTCAATATTTGTGTCACCTCCAGTTTTTCTGTCATGCTAACGAGGGGTGCAGTAATCTTTATTAATAAACCACACAGAATTCCACATGAGAGACTGGTCTGGCCTCTGTGTAGGTCCTGCCTGTACTGCAGCACAGCTGGATTTGTACATATTAATGTGAAATGAAGCTCTGTTGCATTGCTTCTTAAGAGATCTGGTACCAAGTCCAGCCTGTCAGCACAGCCGTAGGACTACTGCTCATGACACCAATGACTGGAGTTTGGGAACAAGCCTAGGTCAACATGGATTGGCTGGTGGGGGAGGACTAAGCAGACCAGAGGACACTTTCCTCTGGGGGAAGGGTTGCTATTCTTGCTGCAGTGCTGTTACCTGCGTGACTATCAGAGGCAATGTAGCTGAGGTGGCATTTGGGAGGAGAAGATGCTATCTGGAGACCCGTACCCTGCATGCACTGCATGCAAATGTGCACTGGTGCCCCTTATGTGCTGATGCCTTCCAGGGGTACTGGGAGGAACAGAAGAAAGGAAAAAAAAACTCTGGTTCCAGTTTCCAGGAGAGACCCCGGTATATCCAGGGCTGGCCCCTGCTGCCTCATCCATTGCCCAACATATGCCTTGACTAGGGGTATATCCTTCTACCTGGTACCCCGCCTGGAGGGTAATCCAAGGCTGTATGGGGTGAACTGGCTGAAGGTAGTTGGGGACTAGTGGGGAGGTGCCAGAAGGCTCCATAGGGGGCTGGAGTGAGGGGGCAGAAACAAATGAATAAAAAAGAGATCTGCTGCCATTAAATATGACATGAGGTAAGATTGTGTTGGCATTCCACTTTTAGATAGTCTAGAACCAGTAATTGTAGGGGTTGTAGCTGCACCTGGGACACACAGTGCCATACCAGAGTCAGTAGATCCAAAGTTTGCAGGAATGGCAGGCACCTGCTAGACTAGAGGCATGACTGCTTATTGTGAAAAGTAACAAATGAACGAGGCAAGGTATTACCTGAAATCCAATGTGTCCTTTATTTATTCAGTTGTGCAAAAAAGTGCAAAAGATATATAATGATGGAATCACTTCTGAAGGAAAGAACTGTCAAGTATCTAGAGGGCAGAGGGGCACAGGACCCAAGGCAGCATGGATTCACAGCAGGAAGGTCATGCCAGACAAATATGATAGATTTCTTTGGCTGGGTGACCAAAGTAGTAGATCAGGGAGGGGCTGTGGACATGGCCTACCTAGACTTTAGCAAGGTATTTGACACAGTCCCACGCAAAATATTAATATACAAGTTAGCCAGCCTGGGAGTGGGTCCCAAGATGACAGCCTGGGTAAAGAATTGGCTGGAGAATAGGACACAGTGAGTAATAGTAAATGGAGTCCACTCTGAAGAAAGGGGGGTTACTAGTGGGGTACTGCAGGGTTCAGTATTAGGACTGGTCCTCTTCAATGTCTTTATAAGTGACATTGCAGAGGGACTGGAAGGAAAAGTATGTCTCTTTGCAGATGACACAAAGATCTACAACAGAGTTGATGCACAAGGTGGGGTGGAAAGGATGAGAAGGGACTTGGCAAGGTTAGAGGAATGGTCAAATGTATGGCAGCTTAGATTCAATGCTAAGAAGTGCAAGGTAATGCACCTGGGAAACAAAAACCCAGGGGAAGAGTACACAATGGGGGGTGAGATACTAACAACAACAAAAATGGAAAGGGACCTGGGGGTAGTCATATCAGATGACCTAAAGGTGGGCAAGCAATGTGAGAGGGCAGCAAGGAGGGCTGGGGGGATACTGGGATGCATAGGGAGAGGCATCACCAGTAGAAAACAGGAAGTTATTATTCCTCTGTACAGACAGCTGGTGAGACCCCATCTGGAGTACTGCATGCAGTTCTGGAGACCCAATCTTCACAAAGACATAGACAGGATGGAAGCTGTCCAGAGGAGGGCAACTAAAATGGTGCAGGGTCTGCACCAGAAGACATATGAAGAGCGACTTAAGGAGCTTAATATGTATAGCCTCGAGGAAAGGAGGGAGAGGGGGGACATGATAGAAACTTTCAAGTACCTCAAGGGAATCAACAAAGTCCAAGAGGGTAGCATCTTTCAAAAAAAGAGGTGTGCAAGAACAAGGGGGCACAATTTGAAGATAGAGGGGGGCGGCTCAGAGGTAATTTAAGGAAGTATTTTTTCACAGAGAGGGTTGTGGATGCATGGAACGGCCTTCCGGAGGAGGTTGTGGAGTGAAAAACAGTGGTGGAATTCAAGCATGCATGGGACAGTCATAAGGCAATTCTAGGGGTTGGGGGTAGGAAGAAGTAGGCTACTGGTTAACTAGGATCTGCAGCTTATCCATTAGGTAGGGAAATGGGCAGACTGGGTGGGCCAAGTGGTCCTTATCTGCCGTCAAATTCTATGTTTCTATGTTTCTATGTTTCTAATCCACTTGGAAGGACTCATGCTTAAAACAGGCATTACATACATTCAGCCTCAGAGAAGTTTCTGGTCTCTTCTCCACTCAATGATGTCACTACACCATGCCAGACACTTTCGCACATGTGCGCTTTTCAAAGGTTGACTACTAGTAGGAATGACTCCTTTTTATCTGGTACCCCTTAAAGGCACACCCTTAAATGACCCAATATGCATACAGCAAATCACCATAAAATTGCAAATGCACTGTACAGATTCCACAAGAATAAATATATAAAAGTTAAAAACATGATCTCAGCAATCATAGCAGGTTGGTATATATTCATCTAACTATCAAAATATCAAAATTAAACTGCTGTAGAAACAGTACTTGCTTAAAAATAACTGCCACCTAAAATAAGAAGATTGTCTATGTGATTTACTTCCATTCAAGTTTGAAAATTTGAAGTAATGCAGTTGCAGTAGCATTTATAATAGTAGGTGGAAGACCAGGTTTGCTGGCGAAGGCACCTAGCTTCACCTGTGCTCTTTTCTTCTAGGTTGCTTGAAAGGACAGAGCAAATAACCTTACCAGAGCAAGGAAAAGGATTAAGGCTTCTTTCGGCTAGGCAGATTTACTGTGTTATTTTTATTTTGTACTCACAGGGATTGTTACTGTTTGTTGCTAACATTTTATTGCTTTATTTTTCTCTGATTCAGATTGTTGTTGTTGGGTATACCTTCTGCTGTATTATTACAGGGTGTGCCTACAGGTGTGTGCTTACAGATTACTGCTGTAATCTTCTGATTCAAATTGTTTTTTGCAAGGTATATCTTCTGTTACTGCTTTATTTTTCTCTGTAGCAAAGTGTTTCTTACAGGGTATATCTTCTGTGAAATTATTACAGGTGGTGCTTTACACGTTTTACAGTTTTATCTATCATTAGGATAAGCTTTCAGGGCTACTGCATTTGTTGCTGGCTGATTGTTTCTGCTCTTACCTCCTTGTTTCTTTTATCCTTGGTACTTCTTTTTCAGCAGGGAAAGGGCCCAGCCACCCACCCCCATCCCCAACCACCCCACACTACACTTCTTTTATAGGGTAGCACATCTAGTGCACTTACCCGGTCAACAGAAGATAAATAAATAAATAAATGACATTTCCTGTAGCAAAGCAGGAAGGGGCGGATCGGAGGGGTATGCACACAGTGACCTCATTTACAAGGGCACTAGTAATTTAACTTGTTATAACAAGTTATACAAAAACAAAAAATCAAAACACAAAATCAAATGTTTACTTTCATTTTCTTCCTTCTAATTACTCTGGCCAGGTTATAAACCCAGCAACTTATCTGGAATGGGTATCATTAACTGCAGGTACTGCGGAACACTTTTCAGAAGGGCAGTTTTACAGGATTTAAGACACTGTCCTACATGCTGGGCCATTAGAGATCGAAGGGCTCAGCTCCAGGCAGCATGGGCAGTGACTGCAGGCCTCAAATTGCATATTCAAGAGGAAATATATCATAAGAACCGCCCATCATTTCCCCAACATCCAACAGAAGCACCTCGACCGCAGAGAGTAGTTGGTCCGGGAGATTGGCAGGTGGTTAGGAGGGGCAAATCAGGTGCCCCATCACTCGGTGCTCTCCAACATATCACCTCCACAAACCATATAAAAACTACAAAGAGGTATCTGCCTCTATCTCCGAAACCAACAAAGGGGCAGAGGACACTGCAGAGCAGGACACTGCAGCACAGGAGCTAGCACAACAAAACTCACCCAAAACAGGAACCAAAACAAAAAAAGCAAAAAGAAAATCCAAAAAACTTCTGATCATAGGAGACTTCATGATTCGGGGAATTGATATGTATCTCCAGCCAGGGGTAATGATCAGATGTCTCCCAGGTACATCAGTATGGAGAGACACTGACCGCATTGCTAAAACTGTTTAGGAAGCAGAAGAAAACATTGACATCCTGGTACACATAGGGACTAATGATCTCGCCAGCCGGTTAGTTGTAGAGTCCAAGGAACACCTGACCAGGCTGGGTGACAAACTATCATCCATTTCATCGGACATCTCCTTCTCTGAGACCCTGCCAGTCTGAGAGAGGGGGGCAGATGGACGGAAGGTCAGAGAAGGGGAGATAGGGGAGCTAAACATGTGACTCAAGGGATGGTGCCAGGAAAAAGGACACAAATTTGTAGGGAAATGGCAACAGTTTTGGGAGTGAAAGTTCTTTAAATTTGATGGACTGCATCTGACTAAGGAGGGAGTCAGTGCATTGGGGCAGAAGTTTGATGTCTTTGCAGAATATTTAAACTAGCAAATGGGGAGAGGGGTGCAGCACCCCATACGTCAAATGGGAAGAACACCCCTCCCCCCTCAGCTAGTGGTCGAACAGGAGTTCAGCATGTTTGTAGTTCATTTGCATCACCAGGTAAGGAAAAAGGTCCGGCTCCCCATACGATGCACAGGGGAAATGCTAGACCTCCCCAACAACTAACACACCAAAATCTGGCCAATGGAAAATCATGTACTCAAATGCTCACAGTCTGGGAAACAAGATCCCAGACCTGCGGGCAATAATGACAGAAGCTAAACTGGACATAGTAGCCATTAGCGAGACATGGTTTACCAGTAACCACACTTGGGAGACTTCAGTACCTGGCTATGTACTGTTCAGAAGAGACCGAGGTGCAAAAAGCGGGGGTGGTGGAGTGGCCCTTTGTGTCAATGAAAATATCAAAGCTACAGAAATTCAGAATACACATAAGGAGCCAGAAGAACTGTGGGTCACCCTGGAAACAGGAACTGGGACAGCCATACGAACTGGGGTTGTTTACAGGCTTCCAGGCCAGGGGGAGGACATAGATACATTACTGTTAGAAGATACACAAAGCATGGCAGGTAAATGGGAGGTTCTGATAATGGGAGACTTCAGCATGCCAGATACAGATTGCTCAATACCAGCAGGAACATCTGCCAGAACTAGACACATGGTGGATTCCCTGCAGAGGGAGGGACTCAAACAACTGGTACAACAACCCAGAAGAGACAGGGCTATCCTAGATCTAGTACTGACTAACAGGAAAGGATCACAGATCTCCAGGTAGAAGGTCACCTGGGGGCCAGTGACCATCACATGGTATGGTTCAATTTGACCACTAGAACTAAATCATCCCATTCCAAGGCAAAATTTGGGACTTCAGAGGAGCTGACATTGATAAGATGGCCAACAGAGTTAAGCTAGCCCTGGCAAAAGAAATACAGGTGAGGGGTACAGGCAAAGTGGGCAAGCATTCAAGATGCAATACTTGAAGCAACATCCCATTGTGTTAGAGAAAAGAGGTACAAAGAAGAAGGAAACCACTTTGGTTCTCAAAAAAAAGTAAAAGGTCAGCGTCAAAAGGCTGGCCTTCAGGAAATATAAGGTAACGAAGCAGGATGAAGTTAGGGAGGCATACCAAAATTCCCTAAGGGAAGCAGGGATGGCAGTAAGGCAGGCAAAGGCCCAAACTGAGGAAACACTAGCACAAACAGTAAAAGAAGGTGACAAGACTTTCTATAGATACATTAGTGAAAGGAGAAAATCCAGAGAGGGTATTGCTAAGATCAAAGGGGGTAAGGAGGCATGTGAGGAGGAGGACTATGTAAAAGCATCTATCCAAAACAGATACTTCTGCTCAGTATTTACTGAAGAGAAGGTAGGGCAGGTTCCACAGCTCAGCACCATGGACACAGGGGGGAGGGAGGTGTGCACTAGTCCCTTCACAAAAGAAAGGGTCCTACAAGAGCTCAATAAGCTCAGGGTGGACAAGACAATGGGACCTGATGGCATACATCCCATGGTACTAAAGGAGCTAAGGGTGGAACTAGCACAGCCATTATCAGAACTGTTTAGTGAGTCTCTGAGCACAGGAGAGGTCCCAGAAGAATGGAGAAGGGCTCATATGATCCCGCTCCACAAGAGTGGTAGCAGGGAGGAGGCAGGGAACTACAGACCAGTCAGTCTTACCTCAGTAGTAGGCAAGATTATGGAGGCAGTCCTTAAGGAAAGGATAGTGCAACACCTGGAATCCATAGGAGCACAGGATCCAAGACAGCATGGGTTTACAAAAGGAAGGTCCTGTCAAACTAATCTCATAAATTTCTTTAACTGGGTAACCAGAGTGGTGGACCAAGTGGGAGCAGTTGATGCTGCCTACTTTGACTTCAGCAAAGCTTTCCATACTGTTCCACATAGAAGATTGATTAATAAGCTGGGTAGGCTCGGGGTGGGTCTGAAGTTGGTCAACTGGGTGGCAAACTGGTTGTCGGGCAGAAAACAGAGAGTGGTGGTAAACGGTATACAGTCAGAAGAGATGCAAGTCACAAGTGGGTACCTCAGGGATCAGTCCTGGGGTCAGTCCTCTTTAATATCTTCATCAGTGACATTGCAGATGGACTGGAGGGTAAGGTTTGTTTGCAGATGACACCAAGATCTGCAACAGAGCAGATGATCCAGATGGGGTGGGCAGCATGAGTAGAGATCTGGATAAACTAGCAAAATGGTTGGAAGAGTGGCAGCTGGAGTTTAACATAAAGAAGTGCAAGATGATGCACATAGGGAAGAGAAACCCAGAAGCCATCTATAGGCTGGGAGGGGAGTTGCTGGCAGTCACAAGAGAAGAAAGAGACTTGGGCGTCATCATCACCAATGACCTGAAATCATCCAAGCAGACCACTAAAACAGTAGGTAAGGCTAGAGGGATGTTGGGGTGTATTAGTAGGAGTATCACAAGTCGTAAGAGGAGGTAATAATCCCTCTTTACAAGATACTGGTTAGGCCCCATCTGGAGTACTGCATGCAGTACTGGAGGCCACACCTTCACAAGGACATTAACCAAATTAAGGCAGCCCAGAGAAGGGCAACCAAAATGGTGCAGGGACTGCATCAGAAAACATGAGGACAGATTAACGGAGCTCAATATGTATACCCTAGAGCAAAAGAGGGAGGGAGGTGATATGATCGAAACATTCAAACACCTTAAGGGCATTAAAAAGGTGAAAGAGTCTAACATGTTTCAATATAAGAAAAATAGCAGGACAAGAGGACACAGCATGAGATTAGAGGGAGGCCGATTATGGGGGTAATGTGAGAAAGTTCTTTTTCACAGAAAGGGTGGTGGATGCATGGAACGACCTACTTCAGGAAGTGGTGGATATGAATACAGTGCAGGGCTTCAAACAGGCATGGGATAGGCATAAGGGAGCAATACAGATGAGTATAAATAGATAGACCATTGACAGAGCAAAGCCGATGGCACATTCATAAGGCAGAAAAAGAAATGGGTAGACTGGATGGGCCTTGCGGTCCTTATCTGCCATCAACTTCTATGTTTCTATGTAGCATCAATAATATTAATGATCATCAAAAAGCACAGCACTGTAAAGATCGGTGCTTTAGAAGTGTTATTTCTGATGTGCACTGATAAAAAATATTACCCAGTACAATAATGGCTCAGGGTAGCGGTAAGTGCGTTATCAAGATGTTGCATAACCAAGCAGTATACTGTGCTGCGTTGTGTGTGAATAAAAATCATTCTTTGTGAACCTGAATATGGACAGGGTTGTGAGGGTCTTTCTGCCTTTTCTTCAACCCTCCCTCAATGATCACCAGATTTCCAGGTCCAGAGCCAGACTGCAAGGGACAATTAAAGTCGTGCCTCCCTTCTTCAGAAGCACCACTCAGGCAATTGCATTTTCTATGGGGCGGGGCTGAATAGCAGCATCCCTAAATTCAAATGGGACTTGCTGGAATATACTGTTGCAGAGGCGGCTTTCTTCCATCATTCATCAGGAGCCTCATCAGGGACAGGGTTGTGAGGGTCTTCTTGCCTCTTCTTTGGCCCTCCCCGATGATAGCCAGATATGCCAGCTCCATGGCCAAATGGTAAGGGACAATCAAAGCCGTGCCTCCACTTTCCAGAAGAACCACTCGGATGATGGCGATGGCATTTTCCAGGGGCAGGGCTTTCAGTTCTTCTGTCCTCCACTCCAGCAGGCCTCACTGCTGTGGGCTAGTGTAAAGGACAGCAGAGCTTAAGGACATCTACCATAGGTGGCAGAGGTTAAGGGCATCTACCTTGGTGATGGCTGTCAGCCGAACATGCTGCACTTGGTAAGAGTGGAACTCCTCTGAACAAACTGACTCACCTCATCTTCCAAAGAACTATGTTTTTTTCACATTAAATTTTTTGCTGAATGAAAACACATTAAATACAATAACAATACCAGCAATAATCCCATTGACCATATAAAGTGCAAGCAAGCACAACAACAAAAAAAGAAAAGTTAACAATAGCAACAGCAACCACTAATACGGAGCTATAAGACAGCCTGTGAGAGTCACCATTCAGATACCTAGAAGTGACATGTTGGTATTTTATCCATTAGAGTTAACAAACACATGATTCAGTTGTAACTGTTCGAGCATAAGAAGCCTGAAAGAGGATTCACAAAAAGGCAAAGTGCTGTGCAAAAGGTTAAATTGCACCCCACAGTGGGCAATCGAGCTATTCGCAGTCAGATGCCACAGTGCACTATCTGACTATAACTACGGGGGCAACGCTAACTCAGGAAAAGCACCAGGAACCCCAGTAGCACTGCTCCCACAGCCAGCCAGGAGAATGGGCCAACAACAATGGTGCACACTCACTAAGTCTGTATTCATGAACGTGCCCATGCAAATGAGCCCATTGAGCATGCAAGGTGCAATAGGCAACTAGCATGCTCATTCTGTGCCCATTTGCATTGCTTTTGTTTGGCCTTGCATGGCCCCACCCCACCAGACCATGACCGACACAGCCACATTCTCCTGGTGTAGTACCACCCCCCATCCTCCGATTGCCATCCCCAAAGAGATTATGTATACCCTGGTAGTCTAGGGTACCTCCCCCTTCCCTGATCAACGACCCCATAAGAAAACATCCCTTTCAGTTGTATAGTGGTCCCTCCTCCCTCCCTGGTCACTGATCATCATCTCCATATGCTGTAATAATTTTCTGTAGTATAGTGGTGCCCTCCCCCAGCCCAATCACCATCTATATAGGCTGTAATACTTTTCTGTAGTGTAGTGGTGCCCTCCTCCACCCTGATCGCCAACCCTATATCCCATAACATTTTCCATAGTGTAGTGGTCTCTCTCCCCTCCCAGGTCACCAATCGCCATCCCCAAATGTGGAAAACCCTATTCCCTGGTAGTCTAGAGTCCCTCCCCCACCTCCACCCTGTCTGGTGTGAGCCATCACCCTGTTCCCCCCATCCCAAACCATGATCGGCGACCAGCACAGCCCTCCTCTCACCACCACAGCTGGCTGCCCACTGAGCCCTCAGGGAGCACATACTGTATACAGTATGGCTCATTGACTGTGAATCACAGTCAGTGAGTTGTACTGTATATGGTACATGCTCCCTGAGGGCTCAGTGGGCAGCCAGCTGTGGTGGTGAGAGAAGGGCTGTGCTAGTTGCAGATGCTATAGGATATAGGGTCAGCAATCTGGGTGGGGAGGGCACCACTACACTATGGAAAATTATTTCAGCCTATGGAGACGTTGATCGGGGCAGGGAAGGGCACCACTACACTATAGAAAATTATTATAGCCTATGGAGATGGAAATCAGGGCACGGGAGGGAACCACTATACTACGGAAAATTATTACAACCCATGGAGATGGAAATTGGGGCAGGGGAGGGCACCACTAGACTATGGAAAATTATTACAGCATATGGGGATGGCAATCGGTGACCGGGGAGAGTCCACTATACTACAGAAAGGGACGTTTTCTTATGGGGTCAGCAATCAGGGAGGGGGAGGGACCATAGACTAACAGGGTGTACATATATCTCTTTGGGGACAGTGATCTGAAAATGGGAAGGGAATTGGGGTGGGCCACAGTACCTCCACCAACCACTAGGGTTGCTTGGATTACTGTCACGTTTT
This sequence comes from Neoceratodus forsteri, assembly GCA_016271365.2. Lineage (NCBI taxonomy): Eukaryota > Metazoa > Chordata > Ceratodontiformes > Ceratodontidae > Neoceratodus > Neoceratodus forsteri. The sequence continues at coordinate 1,194,067,789 of CM057453.1, forward strand.
GGCCGGTGGTAATTTCTCCATGCAAGGGCCTTTACAAATGGCCCTTGCATGGAGCAGAAACTTTGATAATTGTACTGTGGGGATATGCAGGTCCCTTCCCCTTCATTTGCATTGCGGTTCCCCTCACACCTTTGTTAGAGCACAAATCCAGTTTGCTTTGGCAAACTGGATTTGTGAGTGCACCCTTAAGTAAAATTAGTTTGCACCAGGCAAACTGGTTTCGCCTGGGCAAAGTTTTGTGAATATGGCCCCTGGTATTGTTTTGTACAATTATGATAAACATTAATTTTATTAATTTTAACAATATTTTAAGTGAGGCTTTAAATAAGCATGCACCCTTGGTTAAGGTGCGGGTCAGGAGCAGCCCCTGCCGTTGGTTCTCGCCTGAGCTCAAAGCTTCCCTGTTAGAAAGGGATACTTTATGGAAAAAATCTTGAAGAAGCAAGAACGATTCGGATTGGTGTCTTTTTAAGAGAGCATGCAACAAGTGCACCAAGTTGGTCAGAGCAGCCAAGGCCGCCTACTATCGTTCGGAGCTAGCCTCTGCCTCAAGAAATCCTTCAAAGCTCTGGGAAACATTAGAAGACATGTTTGGACATGCACCTGGTAATTCCATTCCAGCAAAAATTAAGTCTGGTGGCAGTGTTATCTCTAACCGATCAGAGATATTGGAAGCCCTCAATAACCATTTTGCAAAGGCAGGGCTAGCATTTGATACTTCCCCTGCCAATGACCTCTGCACAGCTTAGGGCCCACCAACTCACGAGTCCCCCTCTACCGAGGAGGCCTTCTCCCTCCTGCCTGTCTCTCTAAAAGAGGCGGAAGACCTACTGCTGCAACTGGACACCAGAAAGGGAGCAGGCTCCAACTTCATAAAGCCATACTATCTGAAATGTGCCTACCATGTGCTTGCAGTGCCAGTCACCCACCTATTCAACATGTCACTCTCCCAGGGTAGCCTCCCCCCCAATGTAAAATAGCCCATGACATCCCTCTATTAAAAGCAGGTGACCCCTGCGATCTAAATAATTACAGACCAATCTCCCTCCTCCCCATCCTGTCTAAATTACTAGAAAAAATAGTGTGTGGCCAGCTAGGGGTATACTTAGAATCCAGAAGCCTATTAAACCCTGTTCAGTCTGGATTCAGAGCAAAGCACAGCACCATAACAGCCCTAGCTAAGGTGACCAATGATTGGCTCCTAGACCCTGACAACGAGAAGCATGTCTGTGCTGTTTTCTTGTATCTTAGTAAGGCATTCAACACAGTCGATCACATCCTGCTTCTTTCCTCCCTAAGCACCTTAGGCCTGGACCATAAATCTATGTGCTGGTTTGCAGACTACCTCGGAGAGCGGAAACAGCAGGTTAAAGCTGAAGGTGATCTTTCTCCATTAAAACTTATGCTGAGGCGCATGCCCCAGGGCTCTATCCTTGGTCCCCTCCTCTTTACAGTCTACATTAACAACATCAATGACCCCATCAAAAAAGCCAACATCCACTTATTCGCGGATGACACTGTACTGAACTTGAGTCGTCCCATGCCAAAAGCAGCCTGTGAAGACCTCCAAGCTGAATTTAGCCTTCTACAATACCAGCTCATAAACAAAAAGCTTTTGCTCAATGCAAAAAAGACAAAAGCCATGCTCTTCTCCCTCTCCTTGCATGCAGCAATTCCTGCTGGGGGGGGGAGGCTATCCCACAAATTACCACTGTTCTTGGAGAAACACTACAGTATGTAGCTAAATTCAAATATCTAGGAGTTTGGCTCGATCATAAACTTTCCTTCGCTGACCATCGTGAAGAACTACAGAAGAAACTAAGGCAAAGATTAGGACTATTGTACAGAATTAACCACCTGCTCACAAAGGAGGCCAAGATTCAACTGGTTCAAGCTACCTTCCTATCTTTAATAGATTACGCAGACCTGCTCTACAGCCACTGCACTGCCTCTTCACTGGCTAAGTTGGACACCCTCTACCACAGAGCTATCAGGTTCATTACTGGCCTTCCACTTTCCACACACCATTGCTCCCTGTACTCATTGCTAGGCTGGACTTCCCTTCACTATAGCAGGAATAGAAATGCCACCCTATGGGCCTTCAGAGCAGTGACCAACAAGCTCCTCTCATATGTCTCAGATTGTATTCCCTGGAGTGTGTTAGGCACCTACGCTCTAAGGTGCTATTCCCTAATTGCACTCCAAGTTCCAAGGGTCAAAACTCGTTTCGGCAAAGCTGCTCTAAGCTTCTTTTTACCCACATTGTGGAACGGTTTACAAAGGAACTTGAAGCTGAGCTGCCCTGTTAGCCTGAATAGCTTCAAGGCGCTCTACGATCATTACATGAAAGCACCTTGCAAATGTTTTCCTCACCGCTAGCCCACTAATTCCTCAACTCCCCCTTTCCATCCTGACGCTCACCATGTTTCTACCCCTGGCTCTCACTCTTTCCCTCTTAACTCTTCCTACTGCACCCATCCTTCCCTGTCCACTCCAGCCTGACTAAGGTCCATCCCCATCCATAGTAGTGTCCCAATTATCTACCCCTCCTCCATCATTATCATAATAAACAAGTACATGACGGCCATCATCACTTTCTGTGGTTTTAGCCCAATTTTTCCCCAGTCATTGGTAATATATCCCTCCTCTTCTTTACCTCTCTAATGTGCCACCCCATACACGGCCTCTTTCTCCTCCATGTGTAGTTGCTGGCTGCCTCACTCAAAAGATCTCTGCTTATAACCCATGTATGCCTATTGTTGATTGTACATCTGCTGACCTCTTCAATTGTAAAATAATGCTGTTTTTTTTCAACCTTGTACTGTACTGTATACACTGTATATACTTTTTCTTCCTTGTATATTATTGCTTTCTGTATACCTGCTTCTGTACTGTACTTTGATGTATTCATGACCAGGTCCACCTTGCAAATGAACCTTGCTCAATGGTGCCCGCCTGGATAAATAAAGATTTTGATTGATTGATTGATTGATTACATCAGAGATGAAAGATCAAGTTGGACTGTATGAAGTACACTGGGGGGAGGAGTGATGGGTATTGCTAGATAGATAGTTGAAGTATGGGGCCCAAATTTTGTTATTGGCAGGTACAGAGAGAGCAAATGGCAATATGGGACATCCACTCCTGCGATGCAAGCTGACCTACCACTAGTAACCAATCATTTATAATGGGGATGTCTACAGTCCACCATCTGCAAAGGATTAACCACTTGGCCACAAGGGTGACTGCTATGGCCCAGTTAATGTGTGGGTTAGACTGAGGTAAGTCAGGTGGGTGGAGGTCCAGCAATATACAAGCAGTATAAAAGGGATATTGAGGTGGATGTAACTTGGAAGAGTAGCCCTGCAGAAGTTTAGCACTTGGTCCCATAAGGGGTGGATGAGCGAGCATGACCATAAGAGGTGGGAGAGTGACCCTACTTGTTGGCTGCATCACCAACATTTATCATGATGTAGAATGCCACATGCATGGAGGAATTGCAAGGTTCTTTACCATGAGTGTAGTAATATTTGTTTGTGTATTAGTTGGTCACTAATGTCCCAGCAAACCATATGGGCTTGGAGCCAGTATGCATCCCAAGCCTGTTGAGAGATACAGGTATTGAGTTCCGTGGCCCCATTTCTGCCTGATAACCTCAGTAGGGTCTTGATGCATGTCTCTTATTGTGGTGTTGAATTTGCTCACTTTGGCCCTGGGGAGGGAGAGCCATTCGTTTATAATGGAGGCCTTTGTTAGAAGTGTACCTGGATTTGAGGAGAGGCAGGAGGGCTGATCGGAGTTGACAGTATCTCTGGAAATCTTTTGGGGATACTTTATTTGATTTTAATGTCCTCAGAAGAGACTATGGTATTAAGATCAGGGTTGCATAGATAATATATTTGAGGAATGCCAGCTTGTTTCCAGTATGGCTAGTTGCTAGAGTTATAACTGATGCATATCTGTGAGTTGTTCCAGATGGGAGTGTAGGTGATAGGAAGGGGAGTCACATTCGCAGCAGAGGTGAATGGTCACTAGCATTTAAGGGAACTAGCCAGAGTTGGGTGTTTTAAGGGCACTTTGTGTTTCGGTAGATACAAAGCCAGTAATGAGGAAGATGCCTGAAGGGTAAATCCTTCAAGATCCACCCACATGGAAGCTTGTGGTTGGATGGAGTGAAACCAACTGAGGATCTGGGCAAATATGAAGAATATGTGGTAATGTTTGAAGTGGGGAAGGCCCCAACCACCTTTGGACTAGTGCTTTTGTAATTTAGAGTGACTGATTCTTAGTATCGAACTGTCCCAATGAAGCTTCCCACCAACTGATTGATTTTGGCGAAGTATGCATCTGGTATCTCAATTGGAAGGTAAGCTGAAAGGTGTAGGACTTTAGCGGTCAACTTCATTCTGATTGCATTAATTCTGCTAGGAAAGAGATAAGTTGAGAGTCTTCCAGTGTGTTATATCAGTGGTAAGGGATTCTAATAGAAGAGTAAAGTTCACTTGGCAGATATAGTGAAGAGAAGGGGTGATCTGAATGCCAAGGTACAGTAGGTGTATCCCTTTGTCTGCCCATTTCTATGCAATATTGAGAAAGTGCAAACATTGACATAGGTGAGTAAGAGGGAATGTTTTTGGGTTTGGTATGGTAACCCTAAGGTGAGAAATAGAGGAGAATGAGGACAAGAGGAGCTGTAATGGTGTGATGGCTGTCAGAAAATCGGCGAGTAGGATAAGTGTGTCATCAGTGTATAATTTAAATAGTAAGGCACAACAGGGTGTGGTATATCATGGGATATTGTCACGCTTTGGGTGGTTGGGCATGAGGCCACAGGCCGAGTGCGTCCAACCACCCGAGAAGTGACAATATCTCATGATATACCACACCCTAGAGTGACTTATTGCTATTATAAATTGAGTTCAAGTTTTTTAAATAAAAAAAAATAAAAGAAACAGGTTTTAAAATGTTTTATGAATAAGATTTTGGGTGGTGTATTAGTACATTTTGAAAAAATAGTAGTGAGCAAGGAGGCTGGTGGCGCCGGAACTTTTTTGAAGCCGTGATGATGTAGCCTGATATCATCAAGACTTCAAAGAGCTCTCAGCCAATCAGATTCCTCTATTTACAATCCTCAGTTCATAATAAGTATTTATATTCAGTAAAGGATGTTTTAAACCCAACAATCGGTGGACAGCAATCAGTGGAGATGTTCTGAGGGAAATGGACAGGGGTTCACTAGCCAATAAGAAGAGCAGCGGGAGAGGGGGCAGCTTTGATGGGTCCCCTTTTGAAGTGGACATAGGGGGATGGAAGGCTATTTGTAAGAATATTGGCAGAAGAGCTTTGATAGAGTGTCTGTACTGCTGAAAGAAAGTATGTTCAAAATCCCATATGTTTCATCTTCAAAGAGGAAAGCCCATTCAATAGAGTTGAACACCTTTTTGAAGTTGATGGTGAGGATGGCAGCTGGGGTGGGGATCAGTTTGGTCATGTGGTGAATGCTGGTGGTAGCACCCTATATGGGTGAGTATTACCGAGCGACTCAATATGAGTGACTCAATAATACCTCTCCTGTTTAGGGCAAATGCTCTATCACAGTGAAGGACCCTACATAGCGAGTGTAGCAGTGAACTATAGTACACTCGCTATGACAGGATGTAGGAAGGTGTGTGGCCAAACCTTGCTGAGTTGCCCATTTGGCGCAGTGGTTAGAGTCCCTACCTATGGAGACAATGGATCTAGGTTTGGATCCTGCAGTAAAATGTTCCTTTTTTTTTTGTTGTTTTAAGTCCACCCCCCGTAGTTGATTATTTAATTTTTTAGGTGTGGGGGGCTTGTCTCCCAAAAATGGGGGTGCAGGAGTGCATAGCCCCCACAAAAAAAAAAGAAGCGATGAGTTTTTTTTTTGTGTGTTGCCGTGGACCATTGCTTTTGCGGTGGTTTGTGTTTGTTTCCATTGCCCTTTTGATTCAGGTGATATTTGGATTGTTCTTTGTGAGTGGTGTGATTACTGACTCACCCTTATCACATAATTCCAGTGTTGGTAAAGGTACGAAGATGGATGAAGCTAAGTCAGCCTTTGATGAAGCCAACTTGTGCTGGGTGTATTAGGGAGGAAAGGAGTTTCTCTTAGCGCATGGGAAAAATTTTGGACAGGATTTTGTTGTCAGCATTAATAAGGGATGTCAGCTTGTAGCTGCTAGGGGAAAAAGGATCATTCCACTTCTTAGGGTGGACAGTGATAGTGGTTTCCCTAGATGTGGCAGGTAGGAAGCGATGCTGTAAGGCGTGGGAAAAGGTTGCGAGAAGGAGGGTCGAGAGGGTGTCCAGGAAGGTCTGGTAGAAGTCGATTAGGAAGCCTTCCTAGCCTGGGGATTTGTTTTTCTTTAAGGCCATCACTGCTGTTGCAGTTTCTTCCTTAGTAATGTGTTGTTTTAGCTGCTGTTGCTGTGGAGGAGAGAGGTGAGGCAGATCTATAGGATCTAAGAAAGTAGCTATATGCTCAGAGATTAGTTGGATTACTTTCACCGTGATGGCAAAAATGGCTATCATTGCCATTGCTAACTACATACTCCCGCCAGCCTATGACCTCCCCCTACCCCCACCCCACTTCTACATCTGCACAGTACAATACCTACCTGCCTGCTACCCCCACTAATACCCCCCTTTTCCCCTGCTGCGACTACCCTCTTCTCCCCCCCACCATACCTCCCAATGGGCAAAGCCATGCCTGGCAGCACCAAATCCCGCCCCCCAGCAGCCTGGGTCCCTAATATATCTTAATGCTCTTTGTACACCCTAAGTCTTGGACCACACTCATGTAGTGTTGCTATGAAGTTATTTCCGCAAGTGTAGTTGTGTTTCTACTACACTGCCATTCTTTTATTGATATTACCGTATTGTATGTAACTGCACATGAAACTTTGATGTTAATCTGTGATCCCACTTGTTTGTACCCTGTCATTGATCTGTACTGTCATGTATTCTCCATCGACTTGGAGCCTTTGTAGACGTGCCCTCGGCTCAAGGTATTAATCTGAATTTGCAATAAATAAATAAATGAGTTGGATTTGTAAGTAGTAGTATAAAACTGTCTCATGATGTTATTGATTTGGGAGGGGTCAGTACACGTCTAACTGGCTGTTACGAAGTCCCACAATATTGGATTCAGTGTGCTGTTTGCATAGTCTGTATGCCAGAATTTTACTTGCCCTATCCTGTCCCTTGCAGTATTTGTGACTGATGTGGAGGAGGGCTAGCTCTGCCGTCTTTGTGCAGAGGGAGTTGAGTGCAGCCCACATCCTGATCAGTTCTGAGGGGTTTCCAGAAGGGTTTTGTTTCTGATTTTTCTCTAGGATTTTAAGCTTAGCTTCAAGTTCCCTTGCATCATGTTCCCTTGTTTTGTGTCTGTGGGCAGCAAAGCCAGTTATGCTGCCCCAGAGGTAGGCTTTGAGAGTGTCCCAAAGAATATTGTCAGGTACAGAGCCATTGTCATTAGTGTGGCAGAAACCCTGAATTTCTCATCTGACCCATTAAGCAAAGGTGGGGTCTTTGAGAAGGAGGGGACTGGTCTCCAGGACGATGTGCACAGGGAGCTGGGGGCCAAACAGGGGTGTTATTGAAATAGGGATATGGTGAGATATGACTATAGGGTGGATGTGGGCCGTAACAGTGCTTTGTGTCAAATGCGGGGAGGTGAGCCAAAAATTAAAGAGGCTAAATGAATGGTGAACCTGCAAGTGAAAGGTATAGTCCCTTACAGAGGAGAAGTTGAGTCACCAAATATCTTTTCATAGAGAACTCCTTTAACAAGACATGGAGGACTGCAGCAGCTCAGAGGCTGGATTTGTGGGAAGTGTGGAATCTGTCTATGTTGTTATCTAGGTTGAGGGTAAAGCCCCCCTCCATGAGAAGAGGAGCGGGAGGATTGTTAAAAAGGGAGATTTCTTCAGATATTTTAGCAAAGTAGTGGGGGATATTGAGTTAGGTGCATACACGTTTAATAATGTTAGGGGACCTTCAGGAGTACCAGATTTAGCCATAACCCACCTGCCATCGGGGTCAGCTTTGGTTGTGGTATATGACCATCTTAAGGACTTGCGCACCAGGATTGAGATGCCTCATTTAGCTGAGGCAGCAGTACTGTGTACCTCTTGTCCTACCAATTTCCATTTTAGTTTGGGGGCTTCCAAGGAGGATAGTTTGGTCTCCAGCAGAAAATTCGCTTGCACGTGTAGTTTTTTAAGGTGAGTGAGAGCCTTTTTGTACTTGATGGGAGAGTTAAGCCCTTTAGCATTCCAAAAGGTACAGTGTAAATCAGCCATTTATAAAGAGTACAGTATAAAGGTGTCAGTGATTGCAGACAGGATTGGGAGGAGAAGAGAGGTACATGATACCCACCCATCCAGAGGAAGAAGAGGTGGTAGTAATGGGTAGAAAAAAAAAACTATAACTGCCAGAAGAACAAACCATGCTTGCTCATTGAGAGAAGTTAAATGTTTAGTCTGAGAAATGGTACCCATAGAGTTCATGCACACAGTAACTCCTACAAACATCAGTAGTATTGTAATATACAGTAGTATAAGAACAAACTGATTTGGCAACCCAAAGGGTTGAAAACTGACCGTGAAAAATGGCCATTTCCATTTGTGCTGTGAGGTGGCAAGGCTCCCATTTAGTGTCAGGGTTAGGTACAGGACGTGCTTCCCATCCCCAACCCCCGAATAATATACAGTGAAGCAGTAACATAAAATTAATGCTGAGAGAAAGAAAAAAGGAAAAAGAAAACAAAGGACCAACAACCAATAAGGTGTAGGTTTAACATGGGGAGTATGTGAGTGGGGAGGGACAGCACTGACAGGGTTAGTAGAGGCATGAAGGTGCAATACCCTACTGCACTGGTGATAGCGTAATGGAAATTGGACAGCTACTATATCTGCAGACAGATATAGGTGGGGTAGTAAGCATTAGAGGAAGATTATGTGAGGTAAGTATGCCTACAAACCCCCCAATTTGCTACTAAGGTGCTGAGGCTGGCAGCACTGGTGACCATAGGGCAGGGTAGTAAGGATGATAGCGGGTCCCAATATGTTGTTCAAACAGAGTGCAAGACAAGGTGCGGAATGCTGCTTCCCTAACCTCTAACTTTTGAGGGCCAAGAGAAAGAGAAATGCAAGATACATAGGAGATTCAGAGCAATGATGATCTAATGTTAGCCATCAGTAAAGTGGAGAATAACCTGTCTCCAGTAATGTTTTATAAAGGCCTGTGGAGGGGGTGCTATCTAGGTGCAGGCCATTGCAGCAGGCATGTCCTAGAAAGGCTGAGGAGGAGGAGGAGGCTACAGCAATCAAAATGAGGGGTGCCAACATTGGGGTCACCTATCTAATGTTCGCAATGACGGCAGTCAAAGGGAAATGTGGAAAACAAGTAAACTGGAGGATGTGTAGGGCCTATCTGGAATAGGACTTTCCTCTGCTTGAGGAAATAATTAGTAGGTCACCAGATTTGGAAGGGTAGAGGGATGCAGAAAGAATCAGGCAGAAGGAGCTTAAAAGGGTAATAGGTAGAAATAGGGCTTAACCTAGGGAAGTTAATTTTGGTTGGGTCATTGAGGCATTACTCCTTTAAATGAGACACAGTCTTAATTGGTGTTGAATGCTGATTGCTGGTTGTTGTGCTGCTTCACAAGTAGGAGGGAGAGGAGACCACAAATCATCTGCTGAGGAACAGGTCTTATAATAGCCGACATTGTGTAGAACTGAAAGTGCATCCGCCAGTATTCGTAGAATTAGCTGGAGTCTGCGAGAAGGAGGCTGTAGTGGTGGCATAGGAATGAGGCTGGCAGTCTTCAGAGCTGGAAGAAGTGCTGGCATATAGAGAAATTAATTCAGCAGGTTGGCCTTATTGATCCGCAGCAAGGGACGGGTCGGCAGCATGTTTAGTTCTTTGTGATTTGGGCCCAGGGGCTGGAGGAGAGAAGCTTGTGGAGTAGTGCAGATCTGTTGCTGGAAGCAATTCTTCCAGGGCTGTCTGAGGAGAATTCCCTGTCCCTTGCTTTGGCTGCGGCTATGGTGTTATTTGTGTGTGTGTGGGGGGGGGGGCTGGATTTTCATTGAATTCTATTTCTTTTTTTGCTTGTGCCCCAGCCCCTTCTCCTGGACTAAGGTAGCCAAGGATCCTCCTCGAGTGGCTCTTTGTAGGGCCAGGATGGGCCTGTAGAGGCCTCTGAGTATTGTGAGGGTGGCAACTGGGTGGTTTCTATAACCTGGGGCTCACCAGGATCTGGGAGGTTAGCAGATGGCCAGGATCACCAAATAAAGTCCTCTGTAGATTCCGGGAGAAAAAGGAGTGGGGTACCCCATTTTGAAGAATCCTTAAAGTAGCAGGGTACCGAAGGCTGTACTGGACATTAAACTATCTAAGGGCATCTCTGGCTTTCATGTAGCCCCAGCAGCACTCAGTTAAAGCCGGGGAGAAGTCAGGATGAATTTGAATTCTTTGCCCTTGCCATGTCAACAGCCCTCATTCATGGGTTAGGGTTCGTATTTGCTCCTTGTTGGGAAACCGTAGGAATTTCACCAGAACAAACCAGGGTCACTGGGCAGATTTAGGCAGAGGGACCAGTGAATGGTGTGTCCACTCAATCTCTAGGGGACTGGGCCATTGTTGCTTCAGGATGATAGGCAGTACATGCTGTAGAAAGGCAATCATGCTGTGGCCCTCCACCCCTTCAAGAAAACCTGCAATCTGGAGATTATTTTGTCGATTCTGGTTCTCTAGGTTGTCCACCTGGTCCCAGAGTTGTTTGATAACTCTCTGCTGCTCATGTATATGAGCCTCTAGTCGATGGGTTGAGATGTCCTGGGCATCGATTTTTTGTTCAGCATAGTAGAGTTGTTGGGAGATAATGATGATGTCTTCGTTAGTTTTGAGGTTGGCTGTTTTGAGCTCACCGATCTCCACCAGCAATTGATTAAACATATTTCTGATTTCTTGCAGGTAATCCATACCGGAGGAGGAAGATGAAGAGGCTGTGGCAGGAAGCGCCATGATGAGTGGGCCACACGGTGAAGGAGCACTGAAGAAACGTGAGGTGGGAGAGTCCCCCAAAAATGCGGCGATTTTCATCCGGATAACAAGTACATGATCAGGGATGGTTGGCAGCTGGATTGTTGGTTGTGGCACTGTGAAAGTATCATTGACTGCGCTGATGATACAGGATATACTGAGAGAGGAGAGACACTATAGGGATCAGGCAGCCATCTTCTCGGCAGTCAAGCCATGCCCCCCGTCCGAATAACTATATGCAGTTTCAGGGCATTGGGTGTTATCTGGTATTATATGTGACTCCTTCAACCCTGAGGTCTCCTCACTTTTTAATGTCCCAAACAGCTCTGTTTGATATTCTAAGTAGCCTTATATCTGCTAGCTCCATATTTGGGGTTGCCTATTGAATGTCCCTTGTACGTATTTATTGTTGGACCTGCACTGCACAGATTTATCCACAATCAGTTGCTTACTCCTCATTGAGGTGCCCCCAACAGATTGATTGCTAACTGAACTGCTAATGCTGCATTGCCTGTAGGGGCTTCTTGTATGGCAATGTACCTACATTTTAGACTGCTGTATCTTCCATTGGCCACAAAGTGTCTGCACTCACAAAGAATGAGGATGTAGAAGCTGGAAATCAAATACTTTTTATTTTCAAAATTTAACAGCTAACAACTCACAGCTTCAGCCAGTTGCTAATATGCACCATACCCCAGCACTTTGCCTCTGATGTCAGGCTTCGTCAGGGGCTAGCTGTTAAATTTTGTAAATAAAAAATCTTTGATTTCCAGCTTCTACTTCCTTGTTCTTTGTGAGTGCAGACACTTTGTGACTTATGGAGCTTTTTGGGTATTGCCGCCCCGTGCCTGCACCTCTCACTCTTCACTTGAGTGTGTCACTGAACTGGGAACTATATCTTCCATTGGTTTGCTAATCCCTTATCTGGATGCCTTCTAAGCTTGCAGTTAGTGTTTGTAAGGACTGCTTGCTAACATTTTGCTCATGCACAGGATAGCTATATTTAACATTCTAAGTCCAATTAATTATTCATGAGCCTAACGAGGCTCCGGATTGGCTATTAGATTGGTCATTACATCTTGGAAATGAACTATCCAGCTGCTGACTGACACTGTGTGGCACACACAGCTCACACCACATAGATAAAACCTAAATAAAACTGGCTAAAAAGTACAGTTATGTAAGAACTTACTGTACCATAACAGTAGCTCTTCAAGGGGAGCTCTTGCAGCAGACTAGCATTGGTAGGACTAAGCCACCAGGCACAAGGACCACATGGAAAACTTTCTAGCTAGCAGTCTACCATGGGAGACTGCCCACTGCTGATATCACCCTCTGATGTCAGCCTATCCAGTAAAGGCAGGTGGTCCCCCAGCATCCTTCTCAGTTCTCCCACCGGAGATCCACAGTGGGCAGTGAAAGAAGAACCGAGGAGGTTCCCGAGAGCCAAGAATGAAAAAGGGAGCAGAAAACCAATGCGAATGTGCAACCCTTAGACATTGCTACTCCAAGGGCTACTACCCCGCCTGCCTTCCTAACAACAGGTTGAGGGGCCTGGGTTCAAAACTGATAAGTACCAGGGTTTCCCTACCCACAGCAAACACAATATTTTGGTGCCTCCACCCAGAGTAATAATTATGCAGGTTCTCATCTAGCCTGGTGTAGCCCTCTGGATAAGCAATAATACCCAACAGGGTGGGCGGTATTGTGCTATACCGGACCGCCCAGGGGCGTAATGAGGCCTGACGCCGCAGGCAGGCATGGGTAAAGGCAGGCTGTTTTCTGGCAATCAGGAGTCCCTGAACGGTAGGTCTTGACCCACAATAAGCATTCAGCACATTTACTTCTGGAAACATCAAATGCTATGATTCCTCTTTTGGTTTCTGGCTGGTTAGCAGTGTCAGCCGATTTGCTGCGCAGACCTCTTATCTGGCAGTCAGACGGTTCTTGGCAATTGATCCCCACTTTGGGACCCAACATGCACACCAGGAAAACTAGGCCCTCTCGCAGGCCAGATCTCAGCAGAGCCTACAAGCTCCTCTCTTCTCAGAAGTTTGAGCTGGAGTCCCACCACATCTTAGTCTGCCGCCAACAGATCTCCCCTGAAGTTTGAACAGTCCCTCTTAAATAAAGGCAAAATCTAAGGAATCCATTTGGCTGTTCAAGCTGTTTGCAACAGTTCTAGTCCTCTTATTGGTTACTTTTTAGGCACCAGAAATTAGTCCCTGATTTTCTCCCAAGGTCCTTAGTACATTCCCAAGAGTCACTGGCTGAAAATTCCAGTTAGTGATTGGTTAGAAAGCTGACAAGATGGTGGCTGCAGTTACCGATTCTGTTCAGTTTATGCAGTCTCACGAATTCAAAGTTCTGTTGCAGCTTGGAATAAAGTTATTTATTTACAGTTTTCCCACACACATATAGCCCCAAAAGTATTATTTTAAATGAGCCCACTCATGTTTAATTGTCCCCTGTTGATTAGCTGTCTCTGCCACCGAAACATAGCACCTTCAGGTGGCAAGCAGCGCCTAATTAATATTTAAAAGGGGCTTGTACATATTCATGAGCCCCGATTTTATCCCTAACACAAACTTTGTTATTTTGCTTCTCAGCAGCTTCTGTGCCACATTACCAAAGTCACCGGACCCTACTTAACTGACCAGGTAACCAGGACCACTGAGAGACTCCCCACACGACTGCAAACTTGCTGGTTGGCACATCAAGGCACTCCAGTGTGCATGTGCGGTCGCCGGTTCTTTAGCCTAATGCTGGTGACTCATGATTTAACTTTAAGCCAAAGAAGGGCTAAAATAATTACACGGGCTGCTCAGGGAAACTTGGGGAAGCACCAGAAAGAACTTGGGCTGCATCGGGGAAGAGCAGGATGCCAGAGGCAAGTGGGAGGGGAAACAGGAGATATGAGGAGACATGGGGCAATTGAGGTAAGCCCCCAAGGGGGGGGGTTACAAATGGAAGAGGAACACAGCACTGAAAAAGAAAGGAGAAGGAGGGAGGGAAAATAAGGGCCTGCTGCAAGAGCTCCTCTCAATGATCTACTATTATGGTAAGTTCTTACATGACTGTACTACCTTACTTTGATGGAAGCTCTTGCAGCAGACCAACTCTGGTAGGACTGAGTCCTAAGCAGTTCCGGTACTGTAAAGGAAGCTGCACCACAAGGAGGTTAGACAGAAACCAATGGCCTAAGAAAAAAAGGCCCTGCAGGACAGCGAGGCTGAAATTGGCCTGGTGCCTAGAAGCAATGTCCAGACTGTAATGCTTGGTGAAAGTATGGACTGAACTCCAGGTGGTGGCTGCACAAATGTACACAGCAGAAACATTGTAGAAACAAGAGGTGGAAGTGGCAATGCCCCTGGCGGAATGGCTCTTAGCCACTCCCGGAAGGTTCTTGTACTTACGGAAGCAATAAACAATGCAATTTACTAACCACTGAGACACACACTCTCCTTCTCCGAATGTGGGGGGGGGGCAGAGTGTCTGGTGCTTTAGGGACCTTTGGTACAGACTAGAGGTACTGCCACAGCTGGTGCAATTACCTAAGGGGGGGTGGGATGGATACTGGACATCACTGCATGTCTCCACCCCTAGGAATCTACACTTCTATACTGCCTCCTCCCTCAATGCCAGTCCATTCCCCGACCCTGCCTGCGACAGATAGAAGTGTGTCTGCTGGCAGTCCCAGTCCTGTGGCCCCACCCTGGGGGGCAAGCCAGGGGGTTTCCTCCAGTGGGAGATTCCTGTCAGAGTCCCGACTTCAGGTCCATGTGTTCCGGGCCGAATGATGACCCCTTCCAGTGGGGGAGAGCCTGGAATCAGCTAGCTGGCAGGTAAATCCGAAGATGGTCGGAGCTGGGATGGCAGGAGCTGAGCCCTGAGAGAAGGGGCACAAAAAAGTATACTAAATTAAAAAAAAAAAAATCTTGGTCCGGTACGTGTAGTAGCATAAGATTCTATGTACATCCAAAGTATGGGGCAAAGCATCTTCCTGATTAGAATACTCAGGATAACAAACAGGTAGGTAGATGGATTGGTTCAAGGTAAATTCCGACACCACCTTAGGAAGAAACTTTAGTATTAGTACACAAAGACACCCTGTCTTTGTGAAAAAACAAATAAGGCTCCTTACACATAAAAGCCTGAAGCTCAGAAATCCTTCAAGCGGAAGTAACAGCAACTAAAAAGAGTGCTTTCCATGACAGAAAGTGCAGTTCACAACTCATGGCCGGTTCAAAGGGAGGTAACAAGAATTTCTCCAACATAAAATTAAGGTACCACAGATGAACTGGGTCTTGAATGGATGGTTTCAGATGCAAACTACCCTGCAGAAAGATGCGAGACACCTCAAATCTGAGCCACAGCCCTGCCTTCGATAGGGGCATGTTATGCAGAGATGGCAGAAAGATGCACCTTGAGGGAGGAGTATTCCAAACCCAAATCTGAAAGGGAAAGAAGGTACTCCAGCACCAAATTCATTGGACATGTGAAGGGGTCCAGAAAGTGTGAAGTAGCCAAAAGGGAAAAGTGTTTCCATTTCATAGCGCAAGTGGCCTTGGTGGAGAGCTTTCTAGCAGCCACCAGAACATCCGCGACCCCAGGGGAAACTCCAAAGCAAGCGATGACTTAGTCCACAGAAGCCATGCGTGGAGATGCAAAGACTTCAGATCTGGATGGACCAGGGTGCCCTGGTCCTGGGAGAGCAAGCCTGTGCAGAGGGGCAAGGGCACTAAAGGTTCCACCGCCAGCTGCTGCAGCAAGAAGAACCAAATCTGATGTGGCCAGAAGGGGACTATGAGAATCATCTCCACCCCCCTCCAACTGGAGCTTTAACAGACCCCTCTGAAGGAGTGGGAAGGCAGGTAAGGTGTATAGAAACCTCCCCTTCCAGGAGAAGGACAATGCGTCTCACCAGAAACTCCAGTCCCAGGATTGAGCAAGCAAAAAAGTGGCAGTTTTGCATTGAGTGGGGATGCAAAAAGGTCCATCTCTGGCCGACCCCATCTGTCGAATAGATCTTTGACCACAAAGGTTAGAAGCTCCCACTCATGAGCTCATGACTGGGAACAGCTGAGACTGTCCACCAGAATGTTTTTGGACACCTGGACCATGTATGGCCGAGAGCTGCAGACTATGCCTGATGGCCCAATACCAAACCCTCATTGCCTTCTGCCACAGGCGGTAAGAGTTAGTGCCCCTCTACTTGTTGATGTAATACATCACACACTTTGTCTGTCTGCACCAACAGTAGACCAGGGAGGAGATAAGTCTCTGGAAGGCCTGCAGAGCGTACAGAACCACTTGCATCTTGAGGACATTGATGTAGAGACCCAAGGTGTCCATCATGAGAATCTGACAAGGGTCTGGGATCTGAAAAGAATCCCATCAAAGCAGATTAGCTAGGGTGATATACTGAAGGTGCTGAGAAGGAGATAGACAGGACTTTGGCTGTTTGATGTTGATACCCAAGGCCTGGAAGAGGTGGAAGGTGAACTCCAGAGTCTGGACAAGGTGGTCCCTGGAGGGGGCCACCAACAGCCAATTGTCCAGGTAATGGAAAACATAAAAACCCTATCTCTGCAAGGCAGCCACTACTGTCGCCAGGCACTTGCTAAAGACCCTGGGGGCTGAGGCGAGGACAGAAGGGAGGACCCTGAATTGGAAATGGGCTCCCTGGAAATGAAAGCGGAGGAAGTGCCAATTGGAAGAAAAAATATTGATATGCAGATAAACATCCTGCATGTCCAGAACACAGAGCTAGTCCCCCTGGTGTAGGAGGGGCAACAACCCCTGTAGGTTGTCATGTTGGGCTGGCAATCCCTATTTTTGGGGGGAACTAGGAAGAAGTGTGAACAGAATCCCCTGCCCCACTGAGCTGGAGGACAGGCTCTATGTTTCTTTTTTGCAGAAGTGCTTGAATTTCATCCCAGACTAGAGATGCATGGGCTGGAGAATAGACAGAGGTTCCCGGAGGATTTTCTGGGGGCCACACGAAAAGCTGTTTGTGTGTGGCTGGGTCCCATGATCTGCAAGACCCAGTTGTCCATAGTAATGCCCTGCCACCTGTTGAGGTGAAGGGAGAAATGACCCTTGATGGTCTCCCCCAGAACCTGTTTCAGTGAGGGGTCAGGCCAAGAAGTCAGGAGGTAGGGAAGGGCACCAAGAGGGCAACTGCAGGGGCACGAGGGGTTCTGGTGGCAGCTGCAGAGGGGGCTGATACCACTTTGCATTTGCCCTAGCCTTCGGCAGGCGGGCAGGTCCGCTTGCAGGAGGAGCAGTGAAAGGGAGGCTGCTGACCAGTCTTGGGCTGAGTATGGTACATCAAGTGAACAGGCCTGAGGGCATGGCCTGACTCTTGGAGGGAGGAAATGAGATCCTGAACATTCCCTCCAAACTAGCCAGCACCCCAAAAGTGGGAGTTCAAAATACTGAACTGCACATTGGTGGCAAAGCCGGACACCCTAAGCCAGGAATGGTGCCAGAGGCAGACGCTAGCTGCTGTCACCCTGCCCAAGGCACCTACAGCATCATATGTGGCCTGAAGGATGTGGTTGTCCACATCAGAGCCTGCCTTAAGGACCTGGGCTAGCTGAGTTTTGGATGGGCCATCGGGCAAGGCCTGGACTAAGTCCCTGGCCTGGTCTCAGAGGACATTCTGGTATTAAACCATGTGGGTCAGATAGCTGATGGCCCTGATGGCCAGGGTGGTAGAGGCAAAGACATGCTTGCCCAGGTAGTCCGGCTGTCTGGATCCTCTGTCAGGAGGCAGAACACTGAGATGCTTGGGCTTTTTAGTGCAGTCATGCGCTGCATTGGTGACCACAGAATCAGCCTTCGGCTGGCCCCTTAAAAATGGCTTACCCGCCGGAACGTGGTAGAGGTGGTCCACCTTCTTGGGCACTGCTGGAGTGGTGAAGGGATGGTTCCATGCAGCCTTAGTGATATCTTTGTAAGAGTTAAAGGGAGGGACAGCCATGGGGAGGGCATCAGGCTTACATAAGTACATGGCCAGACGAAGCCACTCCGGATCCTGTTCCTCTGTTTCCCAGCCCATTGTGGCCTGGATGTGTCGCATGACATCAGTGAAAGATGGATCATCAGGAGGGGACTTGGGAACCACCTTGGTGGGCTCTTTGCCTTCTGAAGAGCCCCCTGGGGTGGAGGAACACTCCAAATAGTCAGACTACTCCCCATCTGGCTCCTCTGGCTCACTTTTGACCAGCGGACAGTTGTCCTGGAGAGCTCAGAGCTGGCATCAGGTCTAGAGCCCATGGATCCTTTGTATGGGGTGCACCAGCACCAAAAATCCCTGTTCCGAGGGCAGGAGGTCCCCAGCAGGCTGTCTAGGGGACACTGGAGGAGGGCTCTGAGAGGCAGGGGTCTGCTTCTGCATGAACGACCACCAAGCTGAAAACAGGGCATTATAGTCTTCTGGGGAAGGATAGTTGTATACCGGTGAGTAAGGGTAGCCTGGCACCAGGTAAGGAAAAGTCAATGTCAGAGATGGAGGGGCCAACGTTGGGTATGCTGGCATGAGATTTGCTGGTGCTGGCTGTGGGACTGGCATCATGCCTGCAGGCTGTGGGAAGGGCAGTACTGGCGTTGATCCTGCAGGCTGTGGAAGGGGAACAACTAGCACTGGACTCATGGGCTGTGGCAGTGGCAGATCAGGTGGTGGTCCTGCGGATGCCGGGTGAGGGTGCCTGTGATGAGAATCTGCTGGTGCCAGGAGAGGAGAAATGGGTGCCTGGGGGGGGAAGGAGACCTCCCGGGAGAAGGCAGTGGTGATGCTGGACTAGAAGAAATGGTGGTGACCTGCTGTGAGCTCTTCCTGGAGAACTGGCATCGGACCCAACAAAGGGGACCAGTGCAGGCAGCGTCTTGGCCTAGGGGCAATGGCAGAGAAGCCAACACCAGTTGTACCCATGCCAGCTGAGCTCCCGGCTGAGAACTCACGGATGTAATCAGCTTGAGTGTTAGGGGCTGAGGAGATGGTGACAAAGTCCCTTGCCCTGAACAGCCTCCTCCTGTGACAGAAATCAAAGTGGGTGGCAGGGCTACCGGCAGCCCTGAAGAAGTGTAGGCAGGCAGGGCCATAAGGGCCCCATGGGAGGCCAACCCCGTCGTAGTCGAAGGCTTGTGTGGAGACCGCAAGTGGGAAGCAGATTGGTCCCAGTCCCAGTGCTTGTGCTTGTGCTTATGCTTCCCACCAGATTTTTCCCAGGACTGGGAGGAGGAAAAAGCCTTGGAAGACCAGGCTGGTGAAGCCAAAGAACTCATTGCATGCAGCTCCTTTTCCATCACAACAAGCTTCTGCTTGATAAGATGGCTCTCCAGGATTTTTAGACCATATCTCTGAGTGGCCTGGTTGAATTTCTGTCAGATCTGTCAGGCTTCGGTGTCATGACTGGGGCCTAGATATAGGATACAAGTCAAGTGATGAGGCCGGTGTAGAAGGCATAAACTTGACGGCTGCATGACCGAAAAACCAATTTTAATACTTGTAGAAAATAGGAAAATAAAAAAGCCCGGCAAGCGTGAGTAATGGCGGTTGACTATAGCTGCAGCATCCACTAATGTCCAATGTTCACAGGTTGACAGCGGGAAAAGAATTGAGGAGGGTGTGAGGGACTGCCCCCCTTTATAGTATAGGCCGACGTCAGGTGGTGACATCAGTAGTGGGCAGTCCCCCATGGTAGAATGCTAGATAGAACATTTTCTGTGTGGTCCTGGTGCCTGGTGCTTAGCCCTACTGGTGTTGGCCTAAGCCTCCCTCAAAGTAAGATCTAAGGTTGTTATTGTGATTAGACTTATCATTTCAATAACAACTTCGAAGCCAGTTATTTTCATAGATTAATGACCGGCTGGAGGGAGGTGGTCCTCGGCTGTGCCTGGGGCTACCCATCCCCCAATCAGTTGTTAATCCCTCAGAAATGACCATCTTCTCAGTCATTATTGCTTAATTGTTACTGCCAGTGTACTGTCCCAGTGCTCTGCCTATCCTTTGCCATGATCCTACCCACTGATCACTTGTTTGCATTCATTTCCCCTAACTAGGTTTATGGCCAGTTTTAAGTTCAGGACCTTCCTGTTTTCTCCCTTGAGTTCTGCTCCACCTACAGTCTACACCACAAGTGGAAGCTGTGGGGTGGGCTCAACCCGTTATTATACAGATGCGATTTCTCAGTCTATTCACCATTCTAGTGGACTTGATACCACTAATCCCCTCACCCTTGACTGAACATGGGTATACTAATCCTCATATTGTCTTCCACTTTTCCAGTGCCCTGTACTTGATATGTCCATGTCCAAACCCCACTGGCATCCTTAAGGGGAAACTTACCTACCTTTTGGAGATGTTCTTAAAGGATAGGCTTATCCTTCCCTCCCTAGGTAGGTCTCCCTTCCCCTTTACTGGGTCCTATCATCTCTTCTCCTACGTTCTGGGAATACTGAATAAAACTCAGTACCCCATCTATCATCTCTCACCAATCTACCCCTCTTGGTGGGCTGCAAGGAGACCAAAATTGATCATCCAAACATATGAGGTCTCCTTGCCAACACGCCCGTCCTCGATACCTGGATGGCCACTTACTCTCCAACATCCTTGGAGTCTCTGAAACCTGACTCAGACCTCACATCCCTGACTCTGCCTGCTCCATCCCCAACTTCAACATTATCCATTTGGACAGGCCCCCTCTTAAATGTGGTGGAGTGCTTCTCCTGTTCTACAAGGATCATTTAAATGTTATGGTCCACACCACACCCACTGTGGATTCTCTGTGTGAGATACTCCACTGCACTCTTATCTAAGGGAAAGTCAAAAAATTGTATCTCATCTGTCTTTACAACCCCCCCAAAAAAATGGCATTGCTGGTCTCTCTGTCCTCTCCAGTAAGGTTAAACAAAACAAGGTGATTGCTATGAGTGACTTCAATTTAGACTGGCTGAGTCCCCAAAACAAATCTTTTGATACTCTTACAAGCAAGCTTGATCTTACAAGCTTGATCTTACCCAGCTCATCTTTGACCTGACCTGTCTCTTACCCAGTAGTGGGAAGCACATGGTCCTGGACTGGATGCTATCTAAAAACCTGACCGTATCCAGTCTTCAGGGTTGTTACAAGCTGCCTTGAACAACCACTCTCCCTCCCATTGCATTTGAAAGGTCAAGGCTCCCACAGCTCCCCAAAAGTCCTCACTCTGTGTGATCAGTCTCACCTTGACTCCCCGACCTTCTCCATGAGTTGTCCCTAATTGACTGGGACCCTATCCTCTCCTCTCCTGAGGTCAACTCTGCCCTCAACCTACTCCAATCCCTGCTGAGTAAAGCCCAAGATAAACTTGCTTCCCTCACTAAGAAATGGGTTAAATGGATACCTACCAGATGGTTACATAGAGCTCTCCTGGCTCTGTTCAAGTCCTGGGACAATTGCTGGTGAAAATGCAAAGTCACAGCTAACCAAGCAAAGTGGCTTGCCTGTGGGCATTTGCCTATGTAAAAGGACCTCTCACCATGCCAAGAGCCTTTTCTGTCAGTAGCAGTTCATTGCCTCCTCAGGGAATCCCTGGAGTTTTTTAGGGCACATGAAAGGTATTTTACAGTGCCCATTCAAGAGTTCAGTCAGTGACTTGCTAATTAACTGGGTCCAATACAATAACCCCATAACCACAGCCTTCTATTCTCACTTTGTAACGCTCCCATCTGTTATGGCTGACAACCAGTTCCAGCACCCTCACACATAGCACCTCATACTCTTTCCTTTCATTTAAAGCTTGTGTCCCATGGGAAAGTCCTCAAACTCCTATAGACCAATCTCTAACCTTCCCTTCATGGGGAAGGTTATTGAGAAAATAGTGAATCTGCAGCTCAAAGCATGTCTCACAGCCTTTGACATCATCGATCCTCTCCAGTCGAGATTTAGGTCCAGATATAGTACTGACACTGTGCTAGTGAGGGTGCATAATGATCTTGTCAGGGCAAGAGATGGAGGGGAATGGTTAATTCTTGTTCTCCTTGATCTCTCCTCAGCTTTTGACACGGTGGATCATTGTGTGTTGTTGGATCACCTGAGAGAGCTCTGTGGAGTCATGGGCATTGTCATCCATTGGTTAAAGTCTTTTCTCACAGGTAGGATGCAGAGGGTGGTGATGGGGAATGGCCTCCTTGCTTCTAAAGCCCCTGTCTTGTGGAGTTCCTCAATGCTCAATCCTCCCACCCATGCCGTTCGCAGTGTACATGCTTCCCGGGGAGAGATCATCAGATGTTACAGCATGGGGTTTCACTGCTGTACAGATAACACCCAGCTATACATGTCATTTGCACCTGGGACACATGGTGCATTGAGGTACTGAATGCATGTTTGGCTGAGATCCAGGATTGGATGTCCTCTAACTGGCTGAGGCTCAACCCAGACAAGATGGAGGTGCTGATGATTGAGCCTGGTTATCAGCAGAGTGTGGAAGTTGCAGTGGAGGCTACCGTGTAACGCTAGACTTCTCCCTGCTTACTGCCTCTGCTAAGGTGACAGGGTGTCATTCTGAATCATAGACTTACACTTGAGGTTCAGGTGTTGTCATTTGTCAGGAGTGGCTTTTACCATCTCAGGAATACTGCCCATATTAAAGCCTTAATCCTACCTGAGGACCTGCCCTCACCAGTACATGAATTTGTAACCGCCAGACTTGAATATTGTGATACCCTTTTCCTCAGGATTAGTGGAGGGGTCCTGCATCACCTTCAACTGGTACAGAACACAGCGGCTAGGTTGCTGATGGGCCTTCTGAGGTCTGGTCATGTGGCTGTGGTTCTGAAGTGGTGAGGTGGAGAATCATCTTCAAGGTCGGCCTTCTGACCTATAAAGCTCTATATGGTCTGGGCCCTGGCTACCTGAGTGACCGCCTGACTCCTTACCATACTCAGTGCTCTCTCTGCTCTTCCAAGGCAGGCCTTCTAGCTGTTTCCAGGGCCAAGCTTAGATCCTCACATGACCATTCATTTGAAGTAGCTGGACCGGCCCTGTGGAACTTGCTGCCAAGATCCTTGAGGATGGCCCCCTTGTTGAAGACCTTTAAGTAGGGCCTGAAGGAAGATCAGTTTAGGGAGGCATTTGGGGTTTAATTATAATATTCCTCTCTTACTGTCTTCTGATTTTAGTATTTATTTATATAATATTATAATGGTTTTATGTATGCCTGTTATTTCAGAATGTTTATGAATTGTGTCTTATGTTGTACTGTCTGTACCTCATACAGTGCCCTGAGCCTCAGGGAAATTGTGCTTAAGAAATAAAGCCCTAATTACATACTCCTAAGGTCCCTACATACAAACGGCAGCATGGGCCCTGACAGGATCCTGTCAAATACTGACTTGTTGGCACTTGTTTATATTTTTGACTTTTTCCTAACTGTACTGTGTATAATTTTGACATTGTCTAACTCTATATATCACCCAGTTGCTAAGTTGTTGTATTTCTGACCATCCCATTGTTTACTTTCCTTGTGCTGCATCACATTGTACTGCTCATGTATTTTTCGCTTGTATCCTCCCGGGTCGTGCCTGAAAATAGGCATCTCTATGCCTAGTGCACCCACCCAGTTACCAAAAGCAAATAAATAAATAAGCTGCTGCACCCTGGTGCGCCAATCCTAGCACACCCTATCATGCATATCTTTATCTTATCACTCTCCTCCAGCATTGTTCCTGATACATGGAAAACTGAGAAGATTATGCCGGTCCTGAAAAAAGGGGACCCCAAGCTCTTGAATAACTACCAACCAATTGAATTACTCCCTATCCTCAGTAAATTGCTGGAAAGGATCATTGACTCCCAGCTGACCAAATTTCTTCAGCTACACAACCTTCTCTCACACAAGCATGGTTTTAGGAAGGCACATAGTACGACTACTACCCTGACATGCCTAAACTAATGACATTAAACAAGTCATGGATGCTAATTCCCCCTGGAGCCATTTTTATTGGACTTCTCCAAGGCTTTTCACACTGTAGATCACTCACTGTTCCACTCCAAATTACTTGCCTCGGGCCTCTCTGTCCATGCTGCATCTCAGTTTGGGAGCTACATCTCTAGGGGAAAGCAATTTGTCCATTTTAACAATGTAGTAACACCCCTCATCCCAATAAATTTATATGCCCCTCAGGGGTCCATTCTTGGTCCTCTGCTCTTCTCAATTTTTATAAATGACCTTCCTATGTTCATCTTGCTGCTTCTTGCTTGTGTACATGGATAATATTTTTCTATACTCCATCTACTCATCTATCTCCACAGTTCAGCCACAACTACAGAATGATTTCTCCTTGGGCCACTCATGGCTAATCAGAAATAAATTAATCCTCAACTCCTCTAAGGCCCAAGCCATTCTATTTCATTCTCAGGCCAGAATTTGGTCCTACCTAACTCCCCTTTCCATCCTATGTAAGGATTGGTCCTCCCTCTATGGTGACAGACTTCAAATACATTGAAGTCACCCTCAGTTCTGGGCTTGACATTTCTCTCCATATCTCCCAGACATGTAAAGCAGTCAACTCTAGGCTTGGCACAGCCTACCATGCCGAATGCTCCCTCATACCTAAGGCCAGGCTTGCAATTGCCATGGGTGTCCTCCTTTCACACCTGCAGTAAGGTCAGATGATTTATTTGCATGCCCTCAAAGCAGCCCTGAACAAGTGGGAGGTGTCATACAACACCTGTCATTTTTCCCTGTCCTACTCTCCCTCACGCACCATTGCTCCCTGTATGCCTCTCTGGGCTGCCCCCCCCACCCCAATGCCCAGTTATACTTCCTTGGATGCTTACTTGACAAATCATTAAGATCTCCTGCTTAGCCAGTTTCTCTCCCTCCTGCACTGCAACTAGACTATTCACTCAGATCTGCAGATGCAGTCCTCCTACAAGTTCCAATATGCACTTCTAAGATGGGGAAACAGGCCTCCTCCAACTTTGTCCCAAAATATTGGAACTCCCTTCCCCTTGAAATTCACAGCCTCACTTCACACAGCTTATCAGATCTGCCATACTTTGTCATCTGTTGAGTTTTTCAGCCTGTCACTCTTCAGATTAGCTTCCTGGTTTTCTTGTTCATGATTACTACCTAAACAGACTATGTTATTATGTATTTGTGCTTCCTCTTGCCATGTGCATTTACATTTTTTATTTCTTTATTGAAATGTTTCACCAGGAAAACACACTGAACAACAAGTTGCTTGTCTCCTGGTGTGACCGGAGGGTACAAGTGGATGAAGAATTAGACATACAGTTTAGCATTTAACATATCCAAGAAATTAAACATTCAATTACATTTGTAACAAGACATACAGTTAAAAAAATATCATAAATAATCATACAGTCACATTTGTGACATAACATGCAATTAAATATATCATACCTGTGAAATATGCATTTAATTACAAGTGGCATATCTGAGGAACATAGTACATAGCGGTGAAGGGAGAGGACAGCGTGCTGTGGAGCAGGCTCGGGGGTGGAAGGTATAAAAGGTGATGTGAGTCATGGACAGGAGCAGAAGCATAGGAAGACAATTAAGGAGGGTTAAAGCAGGAACAGTTAGATGAGAGAAAGTTATGTAAGGCAGAGGCAAAAGAGTAGGAGGAGGAGGAGGAGTGATGCTGTATTTGGGAGGGAGGAGTTCAGATTGCGGAAAACGATGGGTAAGCCTGACTGACCCATGAGGTGGTTGACAGGGGACCAACAAAGTGTGAGTGTCAGAGGATCTGAGGGAGTGTGGGGGGGGGAGAGTAAGCATGAGAGGTAGGAGGGAAGTTCTCCTAACCAAAATTTAGAAGTGAGTTTGGCACAACACATTACATATTAACTTCCTTTGATGGCTTTATATCTATTTTGTATGTTTTGTATCTTTTTGTTGTTTGCTCTACATCATTTATTTATTTAAAATGTGTTACCGGGAAAGGCACACCGAGCCGAGGCTTGTTATAATCCACACTTGTTCTATGTTGGCTGTTAACTGTATCATGTATTCCTCTTGTGTATTGTTACCTTATGTATCCCCCCAGGTCATACCTGGAAATAGGTATTGACTTGTTTAGTGTACCTTACCCGATAAACAAAAACTAATAAATATCAAGAATGTGCCACTCAAGGTGATCACGTGCCTATAAAATAAAATGGAAATCTGCACAGGTGGACGTAAACACAGAACAAAAAAGTTAGTGCAAGAACAGATATAGTGCACTATGATATAACATATAGGCACAAGAGATCGGTACATGTAAATACTTTATTATTGAGATGGCAGACACAATAATATAGCCAATGGGTGCGTTTTGCAAATACCAAAGTCAACATTTTTCCCTGGAATACCATCACGGCTTTCCTTAAGGCTTATCATGGATTCTGTCAATGATGGTCTCTGAGAGCTAGCTGGGGCAGCTGCACAGATGCCAAATCTAGAAAAGAGAAATACATATCAACTGTTACATTTACATCAAATAAAGATAGAAATCTGGTTGTATTTGAAGTCACAGAAATAATCATCATACAGTACATTCACTGTTCATTCTTATAGAAGGAGGATAAAAAAAGCGTATCCATGACTTTTGGCACCTCACAAAAACTCTCAAAACTTTCCCCTCTCCCCCTCCTTCTCCACCCTGGATGGCACCCATCTCGAGTCAGACTCTGCCTATAAGTACCTGGGTGTCTGGCTTGAGAGCCAACTTGACTTCTGATCTCTACCCACATACAAACATACTAAAACTGACAGCAGAAAAAGGCCATTTGGTCTAGCGAGTCTGCTCGATTATGTAGCTAGCACCCCCCTCCCTTGACTCTCCCTTTTGCCCTGTCCCAGACCCTCTTAAAGCATCTCTCTGTTTTACAGGCCATCACCTCTGCTGGTAGTGCGTTCCAGTCTGCCACCACCCTCTCTGTAAAAAAGTGTCTTCTCAATTCCTTCCTAAACCTTCCACTCTCTAATCTCATTCTCATATCATGACCTCAAGTGTCCCTCTCCACCCTCCCCTTGAACAGTCCCTCTGTGCCTGTCCTGTATATTCCATTCATGTACTTGAAGGTCTTGCTCATACCCCCACCGTCCCTCCTCTCCTCCAGTGAGTACATGGTTTGACTCCCTTAGTCTACTTTCATATGGTAACTCCCCCAGACCCTGGATCATTTTTGTTGCTCTGCGATGCACCCCTTCCAGTAATCTAATGTATCACATAATCACATAGATCACATCCATTCCAAACTTCACCCAAAGCTAGGTGTTATGTACAGAAACAAGGATGCCCTCTCCCTTCCCATCTGCCGGGAACTGGTCACTAAAATGACTGCCTTCTCTTACTACCCCTTCAATATTTGGAACTCTCTTCCCAGCTCCCTCCATCCATCTCCCTCACTACTCACCCTAAAACATGCTGTTTCCCAATCCATCCCTACCTCTTGCACTTGTTCATCTTCTTCCTGAATCTCTCCTCTCCTCTTCTTGCACACTCCCCTTCCCTGGCTCTTCCTCTCCTTCGCCTCTCAACAGCACATCCAAAGCACTAACTCCTGCTACCACCCCCGTTCATGTGCTTCTACTCCACAGTGAACTATTTTATTATCTACTATGTCTTGTTTTTCCTGCCCATTGTTAGTCTTTTCGTATTGTACCAAACTGTACGTACCACACCACATGTAATTATGTTCACACCAAAGATTATTCTGCAACGCTTTATGTCTGTATTTAATTTAAGTCTGCAGTTTTTTTCTATCTATATGATGGCAATGTTATTTTTTTGCTGTTTGTCATTTTTACCCTCACATTGTACCCATTTCCCAGCTCGCACCTGGAAACGAGCCTCAGCCCAGTTACCAAATTTTAAATAAATTAAAAATGAGTAAAAGTTCATCAGCAAACCAGACTGATGCAGTATTCACATGCATCTCAATGAGTACAAGGTCCCAGTCCTGGAACAGAATTATGAAAACTACTTACTGATCTGGGTGGTGGCTTTATGGATTAAAATAAGTAAGAGAAAGGCTGCAAAAGAGATGGGGGGGCATTACTACCAGCAGTCAGTCTTTGAAATAGTGTACATGCATACAATGGGTCAGGCGTGACATGGTGATGTGATGATGTCATTGAGTGGAGGGGAGACCAGGAAGTTCTCAGAGGTCAAATGTGTGTAATACGTGTTTTCAGTTGGAGTTCTTCCATAGTGATTATATATCTTCAGCACTTTTTGCCCAACTGAATAAAGAACACACTGGATTTAATGTAATAGCTGGTTTCATTTTACTTTTAGTTATAAAGTTTAATTTAGTTTCATATTTAGTTTTGTTCTCAGTTACAAAGTGTTTACAAGTGCTGATATATTGTATCCGTATGCCATAATATGGTGCACTATATCTGTTCTTGCAGTAACATTTTCATTATGCATTTACATACACCTGTGCCAATTTTCAGTTTTTTTATTGGCACTTGGTCACCTTGAGTGACTTATATTATGCATATGATGAATTATGGCTTTTATCCATACATACATGCAGTACTTATTCATTTATAAAGCAAAATACTGTCTGTGAGGGGTATCTCTTATGATACGAGAGACTCTGAGTGTAAGGTTGGGGTAAGAGAACCATAAAGCAAAGTTGAGAGGTTCTAGCTGCCCGGACCTTATCCATGGAGCCCTTGGAGGCTCTATTAAGTTATTTAAATTGCTTAAGTTAACTAGAGTGATTTATAATAAGTTAAATGCAGTTTTTTACATATCAAAACTTATTGTAGCCCCTCCCAGCAGTAAAGTGGAGCACTCCATTCTCAACGTTCCTGCACAAGACCACTGTACCAAGAAAAAGGCACAATGGTTCAGAGCACTGACTGGCTGGGCCCACGTAAGTTATTTATAATATTTTATGCAGCACTTAGCCTTAAGCATTTTGTTATGGATGTTCTTTCAGAGGAGGAAGGTCTGTAGATATCTTTTCGTTCACTGCCATTTAGAAACTGTTGGAGACTGTACTGTTGACCCTTCTTACTGCACTGTTATACTGAATATCTCACCTGAACCCAGCAGTCTGTTTTTTTTTTTTTTATGCCCGTCCATGCTCTGTGCTGAGTGCACTGATTTGTCCTTACAAGGATGAAACACATATCTTGGGCTTGCTGTTCTCAGCCACTGCAGATTGTATGTGAGGCCAATGTTCTACTTAGAGCCAAGCCATCCTAAATCACTTCATGGTGTTTTGCATACGGTATATTATCCATGATGCCTTGCATTACAGGGGAATGTATAATTATGTGTTTCTTTAACACTTTGCTTCACAGGTTTTTGCACTCTTTCTTTGGTGCTTTTGCACTGAGATTCTTGCCCTTTTTGACATTATGTAATTTTTTTGTTCAAACAGTTATTATTTCTGTGTTGTTGTTATTAATTTTATTTATTTGTATTTTGCCAGGAAATGCACACTAAGTTGAGATAGCTTGTTTCTAGGTACATCGGGGAGGGCGGTTACATGCACCTGTTTTAAAGATTGGGGAATAATGGCCATGGCTCTGGGGAACTCCCTAACTATGTGGGTAGGAGGAGCTGCTGGTCATCTTGCTATCCAGCAAGATGGCTAGCTTCAACAATGTGGAAGGAGGGGGAACCACTGATCCTGCTGTTATCTCACAGAAAGCAACTGAGCCTGTGTTGGACCTCGCTCACAGTCAAATAATGTTTACGGAAGATGGAATGGAAATGGATGCTTCACCTATGCCAAATCTGTATGACAGAACCGAGTGTTGTACCTGTGCCTGGGATCAAACCTAGTGTTGAAGAGTCTGACATGGACATAGACAGTGGAACTTTATCCCAGGATGCTGAAACTCTGTTGATAGCAAGTATGACTGCCAGAAAAGCCCATCTTCTAGAACTCCTTGCTGAGGAGGCTGAAAAAAAACAGCAAAAGCCAAGCAGGCTAAATGTGGAGCATGATCAAAGAGAGGGTCTCCTGTTTTAACTATGACACTGTCAGAAAAAGGCATGACAGAATCAAAAGATCAAAGTGTTTCCACGGTCACTCAGCTGTAGCTGCTGAAGTGGTGCTCCACACCCACTCTTCCTGCTCACCCCTCCAGCTGGTTGGCAGAAGCTGCTGGCTGGTAAAGATCTCAGAATGGCAAGCTGTGGGACATGAGGCTCAGAGCACCGCAGAAATTATGGCTGTACACAACCAATCCTCTGTTCAGACCATGGCAGTAGAAACAACTGCCACAGCACCGATGCTGCAACAACATGAAATGGGGGAGGTGGAGTCAGTAAACACTGCACTGGGGGCCCACTGTCATCTGGAGGTCAGCTATTCTACATCAGGTATGAGCACAAACAGTACTAATCATGTACCTGCAAACCCAGCAGTTAAACTGGTCACTGCAAATACAATAACTCACAACCCAGTGCTCATAATATAATCATTGCAAGAATCATCTATAAAGGAACCAGGCTCTGCTCCATCTAATGAAATGCATGTTATTGTTTCTGGCTGTCCCTTCTGAGGCAAATATCACATGGCAGTAAGCTGCTGAGAACAAGTAACATTAGGGCCCCACTCAGAATGCTGATACCACAAATCAGCCCACTGTCACTAAAGCTGTAAATGTGCACCAACCTGTACAGGAGAAAAGATGAATCTATGGAAAACATTAATTGTAATGTAATGGGGCCAGATGCTGCTCAAAGGGAGGAGGCTGCTCTCTTTAAATGTGCACAGCAACCTACTATGGGACAGAGTTTGCCTGATGATGGTGCACCCCTTTCTGGGATATCTGGGACATTATGGGAATTTAAAAGACATTTCTGACAAGGGTTGGCCAGATACTGAGAGACCCCAGAGAGTGTCTAGACAAGACCCCCAGGCCTTGCATGGCTGATCTGTTCACATTGCATGGAGACCCTATACAATGCAGGAATGTGATGCATTTGAAGTACAAAGAGGGCTGAATGTAATGCTGGACAGAGTGCATGCAATCTAAACACTGTTAAAAACCACACTGGGTTTTATTCCTGTTGATATTTATGCTTTGATTCATGTGTTAGGTGAATCAGTATTTGATGTAAGCTTTAAATCCATTGCCCTGAAACCCAACCACACATCCTCCTCCTTCTTCGCTCTTTTAGGTCCCTTGACTTGTCCTCTCTCCATGAGGATCTCATTGGTATTGACTGGTCTCCAACTGCTGAGGCCTCCTCTGTCAACTCTGCCCTGAGCTACCTCAAGACCCAGTTCTTGCATGTTTGGGACCAGCATGCTCCTATCAGGAAAATAAAGGTCAAAGGCTCTTATCTCCCCGGGGTACTGGCTGAACTGCTGGACTGTCAGTGAGCTTGTGACCTTACATGGAAGACTTGCAAGGCCTCAGGCATTCTAGGAGATCTGATTAAATTACGGACTCTCTGTAATGTCTGCATCAGGCCATCAGATTTGCCAAAAATGAGTACTTCTCAGTCACTTTCCAGGAGAACCTTAACAGCCCCTCTAAATTCTGGAAAGTAGTCCATGCCTTATTCTCCCCCCTTCCCAACCCCTTCCCCCGATCCTAAAGGTTGGTGACATCACTATTTCTGATCCCCCCTCTGTTGCCAATTAATTCAACACTTTCTGCAGCACCTGTGCTTTGGCCCTTCTTGCATCTCTTCCCCCGGCAGCTCCTGCTCCTCCAGTACCCCTTCAGCACCCTCTTCTTCTCCTCACTGTTTCTTCTTCTCTTCAGTCTACCCTGCTGATACCATACCAGTACCTCCCCCTCTGATATGGCGACCAGCCTCCATTTGGGTTACCCTAAAAGTACTCCTCGCCCTTAACCCTGCCCCTGATGGGACGTGATCTTCCGAGAGCAGCGGTGTGGACATTACTTCAGACTGCCAGCTGCCACTGCTGCTCCACCTCCGAAGCTGTGGATTGCCCCCAAGATGCAAAAGGCTTCCCTGCCCCTGACTGGGCATGATTTTCCAAGAGCGGCATTGTGGACATTACTTCAGACCGCTGGCCACCACTGCTGCACCACCTCTGAAGCTGTGGATCGCCCCCAAGATGCAAAAGGTGTGGACAACTACGCAAAGACTTCCCGGCTCTATTTTGAAAACAGGACGGCTTCTGCTGCCTCTCTCTGCCTGTTGGTGGCTGCTTCTCTGGGGTCCACACCTGACTGGCTCTGTCACTAGAGCTTGGCCAGTTGGATTGTGGGCACTGAGTCCTGGCACGGCAGGTAGCTTGCTGTGGTGCTCCAGGTCCTGATCCTTAGCTGCACCTGCCCTGCCTCTCGGTGGCTCTTGGAGCTCCCAGGGCTGTGGAAATCAGGTGTGATTTTTTTTGTTTGCATTCAGTGCTTTTGTCAGATTATCTGCTCTCACTCAGGGAATGCACAACTGTAATAGCTTGTTAGTCTTAAATTGTATGCCTACAGTGTAGCCATTTTTACTTCTTTCTCACTACTAGCTAGATTTGTTAGCCTTAAATTGTATGCCTACAGTATAGCCATTTTTACTTTTTCTAGCCAGACTGTTAATGCATAGGTAACAAGGTGGTGGCCCCCCGGCCTATTTTATTCCTGCCAGATCCCCCCTGCTTTGAACTGCACTACTCTGCTTAACTCTATATCCTATACCAGAACTGCTGCTTTCCCAGTAAATTCTCCCATCCTCCACCCATGCCTTCTAATCTCATTGTCTCTGACTGTTTCTCCCTTCCCTAGCTGAAACACACCCCTTCCCCAACATTTAGATAATTACAGCTCCTCTTTGGCTCTTTACATAGCTGTGAATTACAGCCCTTTTGCTTTTATTTTAATCACAGCTCCTTTATGTTCTGCCTTGTCCCTCCCCTCTGATCTGGCCTAGGTGCCACATCATACCCCCACCCATTGCTCCTCTGTGTCTTACTGGCCAGGCCTCTGACTGAACAAACCTGGTATAATTTATTTTCCGCTCTCTCTTCCTCACAGGCTTCCCTGCTCCTGACTGGACATGATTTTCTGAGGGCAGCGGTGCAGACATTACATCGGACTGCCGGCCTGCCACTGCTACTCCACCTCCAAAGCTGTGGATCGCCCCCAAGATGCAAAAGATATGGACAATTACATGAAGACTTCCCAGCTCTATTTTGAAAAACAGGGTGGCTTCTGCTGCCTCTCTCTGCCAGTTGGTTGCTGCTTCTCTGGGGTCAGCACCTGATTGGCTCTGTCCCTAGAAATCAGCCAATCAGGTTGCAGGTACTGATTTCTTGCACTGCTGGAAGATTGCTGTGGCACTCCTGGTCCTGATCCTCAGCCGCACCTGCCCGGCATCTCGGTGGCTCTTGGAGCTTCCAGGGCTGTGGAAATTGGGCATGATTTTTCTCCCACCTGCCCTTCCCCAACCCCGGCACTCAGTAAATACAGTTGCTCCCCCAACGTCCCTACTATATTGCCTTACTCTTGGTTGACTCTAGCCCTGAGCTGTCCCTTAAAGAAATGGTACTTATTAAATCTCTACACCCTTAAAGGGGCTGACCTTGGGCATCAAAATGTGGAATTTGCTGCTCCACTATAACCTACTGCCACTACTTCTCTTGATTGCACTGACTGGGGTTCATGATGGACAGGATGTCAAGCAATCTCTCAGTGACCTAATAATAGATAATAGGTTACAGTCTTACAGCTCGGTTACTGGAGCTATCCTGACCACTAATATAGCAGTCCCTGCCTGGAGATACTTCCCCTTGAGATGGAACCAACCAACACCCCTTATACTTGAGCTAGTTAGGGCACTAATGTGCACCTACTCCACCCATAAAGGCAAGTCAAGAAACTCTCTCACTAGCCACAACCAAAACAGAAACCTTAGAACCTGGTGGAAGCATACTATCACCAGGATAATAATAATCATCTTGTTGCTAATGTCTGGGAATGTCCACCATAATCCAGGCCCTAGCCCCACTCAGAACCCCTTACAGCATGGGGCAATCAATATTGCATCTATTAACATAGCCAGCGTTCTACCCAAGCTGTCTCAGCTCCAGGCCTGGGTCACAATTCATAAATCGAACATAATCTCTCTCACAGAAACATGGCTCTCACCTAAGACTCCAGACCCCTCAATCACCATAGAGGACTATACTCTCTTCCACCTGGACAGACTTGCTAAACAAAGGGGTGGGTGCCTTGTGAATCTGAGTAACAACATCAGAGGCCAAGCCATATCCTACAATATCAATGACAAAGAAGCTCAAATACTGTCTATAAAACTATCCATTGGGCAACAGTGCAAAACCCTTTTACTAACTACTGTGTATATCCCCCCAGGAAAACAGAGACGGGGCCTTGAACTCTTCTATGAACACTTCAGTAAGGCTAATCAGGGCTGGGAGCAAATTATCCTTGGAGACATTAACACAAACTGGGTAGTGCAAGACACAGTCATTGTGAGAGACAAAATACATGCCCTCTACCTAACCCAGATGGTCAATCAGACAACCAGGATGAACTACAATACTGGAACCAGCACCTTAATATACTGGCTTCTAACAACCTGCCCTGACCACATCAAAAATGTATCTATCCTACCAGCCACTCTGAGCGACCATTCCCAAATTGTATGCTCCTGGACCAACAAGAGTCAAAGGACCCCCCAGCTCGCCAAAAAACGATCCTTGAAAAAGGGCAATTGAACCAATTCAAGAGACACCTAAAAGACCCTGACTGGCGCCCCCTAGATGGTTGTAAGGCCCCCAATCTGGCACTCAACTACTTAATCACAGTCTTTAACAAGGCCTGTGACTTATTTGCCCCTTTCAAAACATCCAAAATAAGAGGAACTCAATGCCCCACTCATTCAGGAAATGAAACTAAGGGACAACTTATGGGACATAGCCCAAGCAACCGGTCCACAGTCAGATGTTATTGACTACAAGACTGCAAAGAATAAATGCACCCAGTTAGTAGGAAGTGCAAAAGCCTCTTACTACAGAGAACAGTTAGGGAAAAGTTGGGGGAATGGGAGGGAGTTCTGGAACAACATCAAAACTTTAACAGGAAAGGAATCCAGAGCTCCACCAGATCTCATTGTTACCCCCTCGGGCCCTCTACAACAACCAAAAAACCTAGCAGATGCATTTAACCAAGCTCTCACTGACCTAAGCTCCATCCTACCCTCTGATGTCCTCACCACCAGCACTAACAGAAATCCCATGACTCCCAACCCTCCTCCACCCCCTTGCCCCAAACAACCTCCCTTTTATTTCAGACTGATCACCTGGTCCAAAACTATCAAGTATGTCAAGAGGGTTTTGGGCAAAACTAGAATGGGCAGTGACTCTGTGGATATGAAGCTCATTGCACTCATGTTGGAAGAACTAGCCTATCCTCTCACTAAATTATTTAACATTTCACTCATGACTGGCATATTTCCAGAAAAATGGAAAACTGCCTTCATCACTCCAGCCTTCAAAAATGGTGACAGAATCAACATTAGTAACTATCGGCCAATCTCCATTCTATTGCCCCACTCCAAAGCCCTAGAGAGAGATGTGTCGGATCAACTCTTAGACTATCTTAACAAACAACCTGCTCTGCCCCCAGCAGCGTGGGTTTCAAAAATCACACAGCACTATTACTGCACTCACTGATTTTACTGCCCACCTCTACGATGCCATTGACTCTGGAAAAACAGTGGGGTCTATCTTTATTGACCTAACAAAAGCATTTGACACTGTCAATCACCAGATCTTGCTCAGCGACCTCCCAACCCTTGGCCTGTCCAACGATACAATCTCTTGGTTATCAAGTTATCTTTCACTCAGATCTCAATGTGTAAGGATAAAAGGTGTTTCCTCCGAACCTAGGAAGGTCTACCTAGGGTTCCCCCAAGGTTCCATATTAGGGCCCTTGCTATTTAGCCTATTCATTAACTCACTTCCTAGTGCCTGCCCTGCAAAGATGCTACTATATGCAGACAATGCAGTGATCACCATCTTAGGGAACCATCTGCCAGAGGTAACTAAAACTCTACAGGCTAGCTTCACTAAGATTGAATCCTGGTTTACCAATAACAGGCTTCTATTAAATTATAAAAAAAAAAAAAAAAAAACTAAATCCATGCACTTCATTCTACAACACTCAAAAAAGAATGCTGACCCCTCTAGTCATACTAAGCCACAGGGGGATGCAGTCGAACAAGTCTCCATGTTTAAATACCTTGGCGTCTACCTAGATGACACCCTCTCATTCTTGGCCCATACTGATCGCATTGTGAGATCTGCCAATACCAGACTAGGTATCCAATACCAACACAGAAATGCCATGACCCCAGAGGCACTTAACATCACCATTCAGAGGTCAGTACTAACCAGTATTGACTATGGCCTAATTATTTACAGCACTGCATCTGAAACAGCTCTGAAATGTGTAAAACTGCTCCTAAATAAGGCCTACCATCTGGTACTAGGGCTGACCACCTCACCCACACCTGTACCCTACATTATTCCATTGAATGGCTACCCTTACATCAGAGGGTCCAGTATCAAACTTGCCTATTTGATAAGCAAGCTTTCCTAGGGCTGGCACATGAATCATCAGCGACTCTATTTCAATGGAACATAACTTCAAAAGCCACCAGATGTGCAGGTAAGGGCTCGCTACTCATCCCATTTAAATGTACATCCTTTGCCCAGCAGTCTCTTTCCTACCAAGGCCCTGTGTGGATGAATGAACTACCCCTCACTCTACTTTCGACATGATAAACTCAGCCCTTTCAAAAGGGACCTATGTAAACTCCTGCTCGAATCCACTCACTGTGTCTGCTGATTTTATTATGGGCCTTTATAACATGCCGTTTACCGTATTGCACTTCATTCCCCCTACCTCCCTCACCAAATTTCCAGTTCTTCACATATCCTTCTGCCTGTATCAATCTCTGTAACCACAGATCGGAAATACTGCCCGGTATTGACATACTCCAAACCAAGTAAGCACACGATCCTCCACCTTCTCCAACCAATTCTACCATACTTTCCCACCTACCTTTCTCCCTTGTCACATGACAAAACCTGCTCCACAGTGTCATCCACTTCTCCTACCACACAGCACTCCCAAATCACCCCTCCCTGACAAAACCTCTACAGGCTGCTACCTCTCACCCCTAATCCTCGCCTGCATCTCTCAGACAAAGTTACTACTGGCTGCTACCACCCACCCTTTAGTACTTAGAATCCAATGTTAGACTGAAGCATTCGCTGCATATTACTTACCATTATTGTTGGGTATGAATTTCTGATATCTCTGCCTAGTGAATAGTTTCTTAACAATCACTGTCAAAACCCTGTACTGCTTGACTTATTGTTACTACCCCTTCTTGTCGCATTTCTTATATGTTACTGTGACTGTATTGTACTGTGTTGTGACTACTGACATGGTGCCTTTGTAAAAGAGCCTATAGCTCAAAGGTTGTAATACCAAAACTGAAATAAATAAATAAATAAATAAATAAATAAATACATAAATAAAACCCTCATAAGGGCAAAAGTCCGGATGGGCTTGACCCAAAGCTCATGCACATCTCGGCCCATGCCATTGCTCTCCCACTCACTTACCTTCTGAATTTTTCCTTTACACTTGAGTTCTGACCCTGATGCCTGGAAGATTGCCACAGCTGTCCCCCTCCCTAATGGGGGGGAGGGGCGACTCTTTAAACCCAGCTAACTACCACCCAATTTCCCTTATCCCAATCACTGCAAAACTGCTAGAGCACTTTGTTCTGGCTCAGCTTTCCTCTTTCCTTGAA
This sequence comes from Neoceratodus forsteri, assembly GCA_016271365.2. Taxonomy (NCBI): domain Eukaryota; kingdom Metazoa; phylum Chordata; order Ceratodontiformes; family Ceratodontidae; genus Neoceratodus; species Neoceratodus forsteri. The sequence continues at coordinate 1,194,105,652 of CM057453.1, forward strand.
TCCTTCTCCTTCTTAACCCCTTTCCAGTCTGGTTTCCACAAGGCCCACGCCACTATGTCCTACCTTCTCCAGCTCATTGACTCCATTCTCTCTGGCATGGATCAAGGCCATATCACTTCTGCCATCTTTGTCGACTTGGCCAAAGCTTTCAACACCGTTGCCCACTATCTTCTTCTCAATAAGCTTGCAGCAGCTGGTCTCTCAGAGTCCGCCACTAACTAGTTTTGTTCCTACTTCGTGGGTAGGTCTCAATCAGTCAGGATTGGTGACTCCATCTCCCCCCCTTCCCATCAACACCGGTGTCTCTCAAGGTTTGGTGCTTGGATCAGTTCTTTTCTCCATTTTTCTGAATGACTTACCTGCTGCCTGCTCAACAGCTGATATCCACATGTACGCGGATGATACTGTCTTGTATACCCCTGGTACCAACCCCTCTGATGTGGCGATCAGCCTCCAGTTGGCATTCAATAATGTTCAGAGCTGGTTTTGCATAAATCAGCTGTGCCTCGATGCCAAAAAGACTGTCTCCATGACTTTTGGTACCAGACAGAGGCTAGCCAGGCTTATGGCCCTCCCTACCTTTCACACCATTGAGGGGGTCTCCTTTGCAGGATTTCTCCAGTTTTAAATATCTCAGGCTCTGGCTAGACAGGAAGCTAGATTTTACTGGACATGTGGATGCTATCCACAAAAAACTACATCCCAAACTTGGTGCTCTCTACAGACACTGTGGCTGCATCCTCCTTCAAGCCTGCTGTGTGATCATCCAGAAGATGATCCTCCCAATTTTTGACTTTGGAGACGTAGTTTACAGTGCTGCTCCTATGTCCACCCTCTCCAGACTGGACACCCTTTTCAACTCCTTCCGTCACTCTGCCTTAAACTCTCCTCCATGTACACATCACTGTGACCTTTACTCTGCCCTCTCCTTCCCTCCTCTTGGGAATAGACACCTTGTCCATTGTGTCTCATTAGTTGGGAAGTTCTGGCTTGGCTCCCTTCTACCATACCTAAATGCCCTCTTCTATACCCCCCCTTCTCCCACCTACACCCTCTGTAACTCCCTTTATAAGACTTTTGCCCTCCCTGCCCATACTTCAACTTCAGGACGGGCTGCCATCTCCTACTATTTCCCAAATATCTGGAACTCCCTGTCCTCTAACTCACTGTCCTATCTCCTCTGTAACCACATTTCCCCTTCCTGCTCTTGCTCTTGAACACATGCCTTTTCCTATTAATCATTTCTCTTAACTCTTTACCTTCTCCCCCGCCTAATCCCTTACCCCCTTCCCTATGTTTTTTCTTTCCTCTTTTTGAGTTCGTCATGGCATGCAGGTGCAGACAAACTCATTGCTATAAGGTGCTTTACAGGGGTGTACACAGTGGAGAGCTCCATTTGTAGGGGCAGGTCAGTAGCAGGCGAAACAGTCAGAAGGCTGGCAATGACTCACATTCAGCTGTTCGGGCTGAGCAGGACAAATTTTCAAATGACTGGAGCCGCACCAATAGTAGCGCGGCTTGGTCCTTTGAAGTTGCATTCCTGCATTGCATTCCTGGTTGCGCATTCCCACTGCTGTAGCTTACAGCAGTGTGAATGCGCTGAGCCCAGGCTTTCCCCTGCACAGTTAAAAAAAAAAAAAAATGATGGGGGTGCCCAATCACCCTGTCGGCTTGCCCCCTTCCAGTTTATTTTGCCAACGGGGAGCCCACTCCCTGATGGCATAATGCCCCCCTTCCAAATTTGTTGTGTGCTGAGGGGGTACCCAATCCCCCTCAGCTCTTGTCCCTTCACATTTATATGTGCCAATGGGGGTGCCCAATCCACCTGTCAGCATGCCCCCTTCCAGTTCATTTTGCTGACAGGGGAGTCCACTCCCCATTGGCATAATGCCCCCCAAATATCTTGTGTGCCGAAGGGGGTGCCCAATCCCCCTCAGCTCTTGCCCCCCCAGTGCTCAGTATGTGCCAATGGGGTGCCCAATACCTGTCAGCTACAGCCCCCCTCAAACACTCAGGTGGCATGCTAGGAGCCCACCCAGCGTGCCAAATGTCCCTGCAAAAAAAAAAAATTCCTGCAAGGTTTTTAAAAAAAAGAAATAAACCTGTAAACTAGAAAACAGTCCCTTGTTGATTCCGGTGGTCCCTCCCCCAACCCGCGCCCACTCTCTGTGCACCCACCTTCCCACACCCCCCTCACCCCATACTTACCTCCAGAGCATGGTGCAATGATCTTCGGTGGACCAGGAACACGGCTGCACTGTTCAAAGCTGACCGCGAACCGAAGAAATGCCAGTAAGCTGTATAATGGCATAAATAGGTTTTTTTCAACTTTGGTGCATATCTCAGCTAGTTTTGGGAATTTTGACACCAAATTTTCAACATGGGGTTCTTGGGACCCCACCTCATGAATTCCGTCACTGTCATCTGGTTAATCAATCCTGAAAGGTAATTTCACAGTCACTGCACAGAATCACCTTTTGGGACCAATTAATGAAATGACAGTGTCACTGTTCGTGAGGTGGGCTCCTAAAAAGCCTATGTTGAAAATTTGGTGACCAAATTCCAAAAAATGACTGTTTTATGAGTGTGCGTTGCGCAGTTTCCACGCATGCTTGTAACGTCACGACTTTGTCATATTTTCACTCCAGATTTTCAACATTGGTATTTTGTTACACCTCCTCATAAACAGTATAGCTGTCATTTTCAACATTCTGGCCGAAATGCATTTTTACACTTCTGGCGCAGAATCGCGCAGTCACTGTTGGAAATCAGTGTTCAGGACAGATTACAAAAATCACAGTGACACTGTTCATGAGTGGAGGTCTCAAAATACCTATGTTGAAAATTTGGTGACAAAAGTCCATATAATGACTGTGTTATGAGCGTGCATTGTGCAGTTTCCACGTACACACGTAACTTTGTGAATTTGTAATATTTTCACTCCAGAGTTTCAACTTTGGCATTTTTTTATACCTCATTGTGAACAGTATAGCTGTCATTTTTCACATCCTGGCCGAAATGTGTTTTTGCACTTCTGGCATAGAATAGTGCGGTCGCAGTGGGAAATCAGTGTTCAGGACAGATTATGAAAATCATAGTGACACTGTTCATGAGCGGAGGTCTCAAAATAACTATGTTGAAATTTGGTGACAAAAGTCCATATAATGACTGTGTTATGAGCGTGCATTGCGCAGTTTCCACACACACACGTTACTTCATGAATTTGTAATATTTTCACTCCAGATTTTCAACACTGGCAATGTTTTACACTTCCTTATGAACAGTACAGCTGTTATTTTTCACATCCTGGCCAAAATGTGTTTTTGCACTTCTGGTGCAGAATAGTGCGGTCGCTGTGGGAAATCAGTGTTCGAGACAGAGTAAGAAAATCACAGTGACAACATTCATGAGCAGAGGTCCCAAAATGCCAATGTTGAAAATTTGGTGACAAAAGTCCATAAAATGACTATTTTATGAGTGTGCATTACGCAGTTTTCACGCACACTCGTAACTTCGAGGATTTGTAATATTTTCACTCAAAAGTTTCAACATTGTCAGTTTTGCACACCTCCTTATGAACAGTACAGCTGTCATTGTTCACATTCTGTCCGAAATGTGTTTTCACACAATGGCGCGGTTGCTGTGGGAAATCAACATTCGGGACAGAGTAAGAAAATCATAGTGACAGTGTTCATGAGTAGAGGTCACAAAATGCCTATGTAAAAATTTTGGTGAAATTATTCCACTAAATGACTGTTACAAGCGTGCGTTGTGCAGTTTCCACATATGCTCGTACGTTCAAGCATTTTTTTAATATTTTTTTGCTTTCTATTTTTCCTTCGAGAGCCACCAGACTGCCTACCTGACCACTTCTGGCATCCCCTTCAGGTCTCCAGCTGCCATCTCCAGGAATCCGGCACTCCTTTGTGGGTCCCGTGGCTATCCCTGTGGTGGGGTGGAGGGGAGCTTCTCCCCCTGAGCTCAACCCTCCTGAACAGGATCCAGTGCCGCATAACCACTGAGCCGACTGGTCTTCCTCACAAGGGATGGCCATCAAGCCATGGCGTCTGGTGTTCGTATTTCCTTGTTCTTCATCCCTGTCATCTATGATATGCAATGACATGCAAGGACCTGAGCGCACTGGCGTCTGCCCACCCCCTGATCCTGGCATCTTGCCACAGTACGAGCCCCATACATCCTACCCATGCTCAGTGATCCCCAGCCATCGCCAGGGGCCACTCAAGCACCGGCAGCAGTCCACACCCCTTCCCCGGAGAAGGAGAACAGTCCTATGGATGCTTGATCCTTCTCCTCCCCTGCTGACCCCTGATGGCCCTGTCTTGTTCCCGAACCCGGTTCACCAGCATGGAGCGAGGTGTGGCATCCAGCTCCTCAACCCTCAGTGCCACTGGGCTGGCTATGTTCGAACATTTTTAATATTTTCACTCTAGATGTTCAACGCTGCCTTCTCTTCACACCTCCCTATGAATGGTACAGCTGTAATTTTCACATCCTGCCCAAACTGTGTTTTCGCACATGTGGTGCAGAATGGCACGGTTGCTGTGAGAAATCAATGTCTGGGACAGATTAACAAAATCACAATGCCACTATTCATGAACAGAGGTCCCAAGTGCTTTCATGAGGTGAGGGTCACAAAAGACCATGTTGAAAATTTGTAGTGCAAATACCAACAAACACCCAGGCATTAGGGTTTCTAACAATAATGCCCCCCCCCCCCAAACCAACCCATGGTGGGGCTCCAGTGCAATCATCTTCTCTGAACCCCAGGCACATCTTCACTCTTCAAAGCCAGATCATGAATTGAGGAAACAGGTATGCACTTCACTGTATTGCAACAGGAATGTGCACTTTGTGGCATAACTTGTTCTTTCTGCTGGGAACTGTAGTCCTACCAATCTGTGCATACCAACATCAATTCCAAACGATGAAATTTGCCATTGACAAATGCTTTTTTATTCTATATCACTCTCCCCTCCAATTCTTCCACCTTCTTAGATAGACTCTTCCCCATGTACTGGATAAGTGGGCTTTGTGTTGTTTACTCAGTTGTGTGGCTCTGCCCTTGGGTATCATAGTTCCCGTCGTTTATCATGCAGTGAATATATTTTGTCCTTAGCATTATTGACTTACAGTGTATGTGATTATAATTGTTTATTAGCTGCAATTTGATTTTGTTTATTGCCCTTTGTGTTTTAATTTTGTCTTATGTATGATTTTCATGTTTATTTTAGCTCTTTGTTTATCATATTTCATATTCTGAATTTATCACATTTTCCCCTTTCCTCCAGGATGCATCTGAAAACGAGCTATTGCAGCTCTGTATGTCTTTCCTGGTGAAACTTTGTCAAATAAATAAATAAGATGGTCATGGCATTGGAAAAATTGTGGGTGAGTATATGTCTTTGAATTATACTCCATCGTGGTTCCTTCCTCATAGTAATTCCCCTTACCAAACCTACCATCAAAGTAATCACTGTTCTTTTTCACAACTTTAACTCTTAACTTTGGTTTCATTTCTTTCACCTATTTTGTTTTTGCTTATTGTTTATTTTTGTAAAACATTCCCGTTGTTTGTATGTGGACTTTGCTGGGAAAGAATCGTGTGAATTATTTTATTTGGTAGATATGAATTATTTATGTCATATTGATTCTTTCTCTTTCAATAAAATCCCCCCATTCTTCATTATTGGCTGACCTCTCTGTTTTTTTTCTGTTGCCCTGTTTCAACACACTACTTTTTCTTTTAAACATTTATGTATGTATGTATGTATTTATTTATTTATTGCTTTATCTTGATTTATAGCTTATAGCATCATGTTAAGTAGTGGATTCTCTGCAGGGGGAGGGCCTCAAACATCTGGTAGAACAACCCACAAGAGAGAGGGCTATCCTAGGTCTAGTACTGACTAACAGGGAAAGGATCACAGATCTCTAGGTAGAAGGTCACCTGGGGGCCAGTGACCGTCCATCACATGGTATGGTTCAATTTGGCCACTAGAACCAAACTATCCCATTCCAAGGCAAAAATATGGGACTTCAGAAGGGCTGACTTTGATAAGATGGCCAATAGAGTTCAGCTAACCCTGGCAAGAAGAAATGCAGGTGAGGGGGTACAGGTAAAGTGGGCAAGCATTAAGGATGCAGTACTTGAAGCAACATCCAATTGTGTTCTAGAGAAAAGCAAGAGCAAAAGAAGAAGGATACCACTTTGGTTCTCAAAAACAGTAGCAGAAAAGGTCAGAGCCAAAAGGCTGGCCTTCAGGAAATATAAAGGAATGCAGCAGGACGAAGATAGGGATGCATATCAAATGTCCCTAAGGGAAGCAGGGAAGGCAGTAAGGCAGGTAAAGTCCCAAACCAAGGAAACACTAGCATGAACAGTAAGAAAAGGAGACAAGACTTCTATAGATACATTAGTGAAAGGAGAAAGTCCAGAGGGGTTATTGCTAAGATCAAAGGGGATAAGGGGGAGTATGTGGAGGGGGACCAAGGAAAAGCATTGATACTAAATAGATACTTCTGCTCAGTATTTACTGAGGAGAAGGTAGGGCATGGCCCACAGCTCAGCACCATGGACACAGGGGGAGGGAGGTGTACGCTGGTCCCTTCACAAAAGAAAGGGTCCTACAAGGGTGGACAAGGCAATGGGACCTGATGGCATACATCCCTGGGTACTAAAGGAGCTAAGGGTGGAAGTAGCAGAGCCATTATCCGAACTGTTTAGTGAGTCTCTGAGCACAGGAGAGGTCCCAGATGACTGAAGAAGGGCTCATGTGATCCCGCTCCACAAGAGTGGTAGCAGGCAGGAGGCAGGGAACTACAGACCAGTTAGTCTTACCTCAGTAGTGGGCAAGATTATGGAGGCACTCCTTAAGGAAAGGATAGTGCAATACCTGGAATCCACAGGAGCACAGAATCCAAGATAGCATGGGTTTACAACAGGAAGGTCCTGTCAAACTAATCTCATAGATTTCTTTGACTGGGTAACCAGAGTGGTGGACCATGAGGGAGCAACTGATGTCACCTGCCTTAACTTCAGCAATTCTTTCGATACTGTTCCACATAGAAGATTGATTAATAAGCTGGATCACCTTGGGGTGAGTCAGAAATTGATCAACTGGGTGGCAAACTGGTTGGCAGGCAGAAAACAGAGAGTGGTGGCAAATGGTGTACAATCAGAAGAGATGCAAGAAACAAGTGGGGTACCTCAGGGATCAGTCCTTGGGCCAGTCCTCATCAATATTTTCATCAGTAATATTGCAGATGGACTGAAGGGTAAGGTTTGTCTGTTTGCAGATGACACCAAGATCTGCAACAGAGTAGATGATCCAGATGAGGTGGGCAGAATGAGAAGAGATCTGGATAAACTGGCAAAATGGTCGGAAGAGTGGCAAATGGGGTTTAACGCAAAGAAGTGCAAAGAAGTGCAAGATCATGCACATAAGGAAGAGAAACCTTGAAGCCACCTATAGGTTTGGAGGGGAGTTGCTGGCAATCACAAGGGAAGAAAGTGACTTGGGCATCATCATCACAGATCACCTGAAGTCATCCAAGCAGACCACTAAAGCAGTAGATAAGGCTAGATGAATGTTGGGTTGTATTAGTAGGGGTATCGCAAGTCGTAAGAGGGAGGTAATAATCCCTCCTTACGAGACATTGGTTAGACCCCATCTGGAGTACTGCATGCAGTACTGGAGGCCACACCTGCACAAGGACATTAACAAAATGGAGGCAGTCCAGAGAAGGGCAACCAAAATGGTGCAGAGATTGCACTGGAAAACATATGAGGACAGATTAACGGAGCTCAATATGTATACCCTAGAGCAAAGGAAGGAGAGGGGTGATATGATCGAAACATTCAAACATCTTAACGGCATTAACAAGGTGAAAGAGTCTAAGGTGTTTCAATATAAGAAAAATAGCAGGACAAGAGGACACAGTATGAGATTAGAGGGAGGCTGATTAAGGGGTAATGTGAGGAAGTTATTTTTCACAGAAAGGGTGGTGGATGCATGGAACGGCCTACCTCAGGAAGTGGTGGATATGAATACAGTTCAGGGCTTCAAACAGGCATGGGATAGGCATAAGGGAGCAGTAATGATGAGTATGAATAGATAGGCCATTGACAGAGTAAAGGCCGATGGCACATTCATAAGTTAGAAAAAATGGGCAGACTGGATGGGCCTTGTGGTCCTTATCTGCTGACAACATCTATGTTTCTATGTAATCTAGTAATTGGATCTCTTCTGTTTTATTTTTAGATCATTTGTTTGCCTCCGCTGTGTCCATTACTGTGTACTGTTTTCATTTATCAAATAAAAATATCCCTACTCCTCACCTGTAAGTGCCATGGGATCTTTAACTTCCACCTGGACAGTGACCAGAGATCAGCAGAAGGTACCTCAGATGAACATATCATCCAAATGATGGCACCTCAGAAATGCAGTACTCCCCTCCTACTGCACTAGAATATCAATTATGGGTATTAACCCCTTGTACCTGGTGTGCAGCTAGAACCCATGAGCTGCTAGTCTTCCAGCCCCAATGGTGAGCATGTTACCTACTGAACCACTGAAAGTGGAATGATAATAATAATAATAGTGTTTATTTTGCGATAGTGGAGGACTGGTGACCCACACAAGTAGTGTAGCAGTATGTTATGGAATTAGCATACATTACGCTACACTACCGCTACTCCATTTGCTGCTCTGCTGATTTCAGTGTTATTGGAGATCTACTACAGCCCAGCTTATGCTATTCAGGGTTAGTTGGTATGGTTGTGTAATTTTTTTTCAATCTGTTTGAGAATTGGGAACTCCGCCCCACCCCGATGTTTTTTTAATTTAACAGATGTGTGTGTGTTGGGGGGAGCAAAGCCCCACAACTCAGACTGATAGAAAAAACCTACAGGACCATACAGACTAGCCCTTAGTATCAGTAGCACAACTAGCAAAAGTGGGTCTGTAGATCTTTACTTACAATGAAATCAGCAGAATGAAGTGATAGGAGCAAGGCTGAGATTGCATGGAGGGAGTGTAAGATCATGGTGTAGAGTGTAGCATTGTTAACAAAAAAGTATAAGTGGGTCTGGAGTCCTTCATTATCACCATTTATTTTATCTAGGTAAGGCAAAGCAAAGATAGTTACAGCAATCTCTTTTCCAATTGTGGCCTGGTAGTAGTGGTGGTGGGGTTACAAAGTACTGAGGTGCCACATGCAAACTTTGACATCATAATACTGAAATGTCAAAGATACAACATAATCTAGATGCTCTTTGTAATTAATTACAAAACAGTACACTGGAAACTGATGGTGATTTTTACAGTAATAACTGATTTTAAGGGATATACACAACTGATGCAAAAAATCACTTTTGTAACAGCAAATGGAAGCAGTAAGAAAGGTGTAATGAGTTTAATGATTAGAATATTATGTTACTATAAACTGAGCTAGGAAACTATTGCAATATGATTGGATGTTGGTGCCTAAAAGACATGTGTTTATTTTATAACAACCCACACTTTGGCACTTTTTTAAGCATCCATCCACACTGCATTAATAAATGATCTGATACAACTGGGACTGTTCTCCATGGAAAAGACGAGACGCTGGGGTTTCCCAAGGCCAAAGGGATATGTCTGTGCCAAATATTAGTAAGGTGACTATGTCTGTCCAGTTTCTCCAGGCTAATAAAAGATGTATAACAGTGTGTTTCTAAGAGGGAGGTTGCCTTTTCTCTAGCCTAAGAGCAAGAATCTGTGCATATCTAAAATCTAAACTGTTGTGACGAATACCATGAGTAGCAACTGTACCCGGTGATAAACTATACCGTAAGCTTGAGGTGTCTATCTGGGCTACCTGTTACTGATTCAGCATGTGATTTCTTGGTGATCTGGACCCTAGGTCCCCATCTGGTGACCCCAATCGCTAAAATTATAGATAATGTGTAACTCTACTTGAGACACATATGCCCTAGATGGGAGGAGTTACATAATCTTCCAGTTGTGGTTGCTGTGTGCTTTGGCCTCCTTCTTTAACTACAATAGGCAGTGTGAACATTCATATGAATAGGCAAAGTCTTGCGGTACTGATCAGCAGCAGCCATCTCTCAGCACATCAGAGCCAACTGCCCAAACATGTTGGTATTTATCCCAGTTAGAACAGGTATCTTTCCCAAGATTTGGGTATTAGAGCAGATTAATGCCATAGTCTCTGTTTTCTGTAGAATTCCCATGAGGGTCTTGGGGAAACTCAGTTTGCAATATGATGTATCCATTGTAGAGATAACTGGTGCTGCTGAAACTCCAACTGGGAGTTTTTCTAAAGTCAACAAAGGCAGGTCCTATACAAGAAATGGTAGAAGATGATGGTCTGAGAGTCACTGTCAAACAAAAAATTGCATGGGTATCTCCCAATGGTGATAGGTATAACTGCTTGTAGGCACAATAGTTCCTGAGGCAGTTTACTTCATGGGGAAAAAGTAGGTTCAATCTATTTGATGTAGATTTTCACTGTTGGAGTCCCAGTTTGTTCCCTCACTAGGCTTCATTGTCATTTTCCTGTTAGTCCTACTGGTTTTCCTACTTCTGGTCAACTAGTTGCTGAGTTGCTGAAGGGTTGATGCATCCTCAGGCAACATGTTCATCCTTACCACATCAGTAGAAGACAATGGGTTCCCTGGGCAGAAATGAAGGTTGGGGTCTGATCTGAGGGAAGGCAGACACATTGGGGGTACACACTCCCAGCCAGCATCAAACTAGATTATCAGTACAGTCTCTGTGCCATCTTTAAATTTATCATTTGTTCCATAAATTCTTTCAACTGGATCCCCACATCCAGGAAATCATTCAGGGCTTGTCCTGCTGTAACTTGGGGCTGGACTGGAGGGGGTTGATATTTTCCATGAACAGCCTTAAAAAGGTCTATCATGGTCTCCTGTGGCTCCTTCTTTAGCAGTTGTCAGACAGTTAGGGGACTAACTTTGCACTTCCATCGGCAAAAAGAAATCATTAGCAGTATCTAATATAAGGTTCTTCTCAGCACTTGATCCAGTCTGGCCTTTCCAGCTTAGCTGGAGATGATCCAACCAGCTTTACTTACATGCTCTAACACTGTCCCCTGTCATGTTAAATTGTGTGCTAGAGTCTCTCCCTCCCTCTGCCTGGGTGGTAGCTCTTAAATGGAAAATAAGGTTGTCTCCACTTTCAGCTGATCAATAGGTGAGCTTGATCATGGTGAGATACTCATGTATAGCACAGTTTGGTTGTCATGTGCATGAAGATCTGACCACATCTGGGCCATACCACAGAGGCTCTCTTATGTGTCTCATCATCTGAACACTTACACTCTTGTTCTTTATGAGTGGCTTGCTTCCTTCAGCTGTTATAGTTGTCCTTCCCAGCAGAAGTGGAAGTGGTGGGTATAGTGCCCAACCTTGTCCCCAAGCTACCGATCCAGCTGGAGGCACAGGTGGTGCCTGGGCAATTCTCTCACATCCTAGGAAGTCTTTCCTTCTGTGCTTAGGAAGGATTGAAGTTTCTTTTCAAACTTGGATGGCTCTTTGGGGTGATTGGGGGGGGGGTTATGGACTTTAGCATGTCACAATGATCCATGAGGTGCTGTCTTCATAGCAGTAACGTGATCAGGTATGTTTGAAGGGCCTGCATCCTCTAGGCAATTCATAAACATGTTTACATTTTTCAGGGCAGAACTGTATATTCTCCCTCTGACAGGCACTTGTCCTAAACATTTAATGATGTGTTATACTTTCATGCTTTTCCTGTGGGTTTCTTCTGGGAATTCTATAAATCAGCATGGCTCTGGAAGGATTAAGGTCCTTACCCTTGCAACAGCCATGCAGCTTCCCATGATCCATCTTGCAAGGTGATGCCCACAGGAAGGAAAAATCCTGGAACAGTGTTCTATATTGATAGAATGCCAGTAGAGAGCACAAAGGAGAGACCTTGGCGTGGTGACTAGCAATAACCTAAAGCAGACTTCTTGGTGCAACAAACCATATGAGAGGGAAACACATTACTAGGGTGCATAAGGAGAATGATCACTAGCAGGAGAAGGGAGGTGATGTTTCCTCTGTATAGTGAAATAAATGAGCAAATGGAGCTGCAGAACACCTTGAGAAAGTGCTAGTCTTTGGTGTGAAATGATGGTACTGTGTGGTGGCCTTCGGATGATTTGTAAACTATGTTACTATAAAGTATTTAGAATAGATCACTACTAACTGCCTGTGTGATCTTTAGCAGTATTTCCTCCTGGTGCCAGGCTTTTTGGTAATATTGTACCTCTGTATAGATTACTGGTGTGACAACATCTGAAACTGTCCAGTTCTACCAGCCCACACCTAATGAACGGCAGAGATAGTTTGGAGGCAGTGAGACTAAGGACCACAAAGATGCTCCTTGGCTATCATGGCATGGGGTATGTTTCAAGTCACTCGCAAAACTAGTTCAGGCCTTTGACTCAAGTGAGAAAGCAACAACTGGGATCCCAACAAATATGGCTGCATCAAGAACTAATGAACCAAGGGGTTGGTGGGGAGGCTGAAACTAGAGGAGAGGGAGGCGCATTCTGGTAGTGAGAGATTCTATAGTCAGAGGGAAGTGGAGGCTGGTTTGTGACTCTGATTCAGGGAAGGGATCTGTTTGCCATATCCCACATATGATAACAGACTGATGTATTTCCAATGTAGAGGAGCCTACTGGGGAAGAGGTGGGGAAAATAAGACATTGCAAAACATTTGGGTACCAATGACCATAGTATTGATAGAGCCAGAAAAAATCTGAGTATTTATTTATTTTTTTTTATTTATTGAATACTAGGATTACAAAAGCCTTTGAACCATAGGTTCTTTTACAAAGGTTCTGCAGCAACATGAATTAAACAACAAAAAAGAGAAAAAGAACAGCATAGAATCATACAGTAAAAAAAAGTAGGATATAATCGATTCTGGTTACATAATACAGAGATGCGTTAGTACACAGATAAAAGTTTAAATATTAAGAGGTAATAACAGTAGGTTCCCTTGATTCAGGAGGTGATAACACCAGATTACGGGGAGTCATAACCTAAAAGATGCACAACAAGGAGGGAATTTGCTGAGCAAAATTGCATGGGGTGTAGGTGAGCATAAGGCACATCATGGGCAGTGTTCAGTGTGGAAAGAGATAAGATGAAGAAAAGCTGTCAGAACTAAGGCATTGTCATAAAGTGTATTCACATGAAGTGCAGTGGGGCTCAATGGGGAGGTGGGGAGATGAAAGAGGGAGAGGAGAAGTAAGGGAGTGGTCATGGGACAGGGAGGGAAGGGAATCAGGTGGTAGTAGTTATGAGGAGGTGAGGTGGGAGAGTGGGAGAGGGAGAGGGAGAGGGAGAGGACAAGGGGCAAAGGAAAGGAAGAGGAGCAGGTGATATATGGCTGGGTAAAGGAAGAGAGGTGGAGAGAGGCAGGGAGGGAAGAAGAGAAGGATTGGTGAGGATGGCAGAGGAGGAGGGTGACAGGGGAACAGAAGAAAGATGGAGGTAAAGGGGATTAGGGCCTAGGCTGAGGGAGGAGGTGAGGAGAGAGGTGGGCATGGGAGTTGGAAGGGAATAAGGGGTGGCAGGGGTCTGATAATGGAAGGAATGAACCACAGACCTAGTACAGTGTAGGTACAGTTGCACTTTAGTAAGGTTAGTTAGGTAGTGGCACAGTTTTTGCTTGAACGGTCCAAGCCTGTTCACATCAATGACTTCATGCCAGAGACCATTTATTAGGGATGGTGCCCGGATGTAGAAGGCATGTTGGGCCTGAGAGATACTACAGAAAGGGACAAGATACATGGATTTGAGCAAGCTGTGTGTAATGCACGAGTTACGGGTAGATTGCATGAAGGCATGTGTGGCAGAAGGGGTGAGGTGAAGGCATATCTTTTCCAGAAGGCAGGTCTGATAGGCTGAGCTATCATAAAGGTTGAGTCAGAGTGTTTGTATATGTCGCAGGTATGCATACCCTTACTTGCTCCTGTGATAAGCCTGCAGCTCTTATTTAGGAAGGTCCAAATTCTTTTTAGGGAGGTATCTGAGGCAGAAGCATAGAATACTAGCCCAGAATCAACTATGGACAGAATGGAGCTAGTTACTGCAGTACATATGGCTTCATTGGTCAAACAATGGAGATGGTGGTACAGGACTCCAATTCTTGAGTTAATGGCTTTAGAGATGTGGTGGATGTGTGAGTTGTAGGAGAGTGTACAGTCAAGGGTAATACCAAGATATTTAAATATCTGTACTTGATTGAGCGGTTGTTGTTGTTTGTTGTGGATAACAAGGCTGGCCATTCTGAATTTGCTATGGGAGCCATAGAAAAGCATGGCCTTATTTTTTTATAATTCGTCAGCAGCTTATGCTGATCAAACCAGGACTCCGTTGGACTGAAGTTTTTCTGTATATCCAGAGAGAGGGGGCAGGGTCAGAATGGGTAGAAAAGAGGACAGCATCATCAGCATAAAGTAACATTTTATTTTCGCAAGCTGTGGGGAGGTTATTAATGAAGAGGCTGAATAAAAGCGAGCCAAGTATGGATCCTTGCGGAACACCAGATTGCACCAGGAGGCTACTGGAAAGAGTGGCAGTGATCTTAACTTGTTGGCTCCTGTCCATGAGATAGCATTCAAACCACATAGTGACAGCATTTGAGAGGCCAAGTGCAGAAAGGGAATCCACTAGAAACCGGTGATTCATAGTATCAACACCCTTTGTTAAGTCAATATACATTGCACCAAGTAAGGGATCTATATGATAACGGTGATCGCTGATCACCATTAGGGTGATGGCACATCACCGAAAAAATATTTTGGAAATGTACTTCCTGGCGCACAGCAAAACGGAGCTGGGGAGCTGGGATTTTTCACTTTATGCAGGGGGTCTCTGCCCCACGCACCTTCCTACTTAAGGATTCTCAACTCCAGGGAAGTACATGTCAGGGGAGTGTGCAAATGCAGAAAAAAAAAATTGGGGCCAGGCACAACAAAAAGTACCTGCGCCCGGACCTAAACCCAGCACCATTCCTGCCGCAGCCCTGAACCCACCCACCACACCATGGAAGCAGCTGCAGCTCATGTGCCACCTTACAATCCTCCATCCTCCCACCCCATGCCCTGTGCTCACCCCCTGCACGCATAGGCATGTAACAACAGGAAGTCACTATTTTGCACATCCCCCATCTGGTCGCACATTTTCCTCAGTTGCCCCAATGACAGGCACCGTGATTGAGTCACCCTTTTGGTAGGTGCCCAATCGCTGTTGCCAAAGTCACAGGATACCCCAAGGAAGTTACCTGTATCCAGGGCTTTATGTATATGGCTAGAACATTCTAGTAGGGCAGTGGCAGTGCTATGGGCCTTATGAAAGCCATGTAGCTGTGGACACTGTAGATCATATTTCTCAAGCTGTTCAGACAGCTGGTCTGCAACAGTATGTTCTAGCACTTTAGAAAGTGGTAGTAAGATAGAGATGTGGCAGTAGTTGGAGTGCAGAGACCTAGCACCACTTTTATGTACGGAAGTAACAATGGCTGATTTCCAAAGCTGGGGAAACTGTCTGAGGGAGAGTGAGAGATTTAGAAGTTTAGTAAGAGGGACTAGGATGGTGTCAAGGGAGAGTGAGAGAAGATTAAGATCCAAAGTGTCACTACTGAATCTAGTTTTACCAAGGACTTTTTGGAGGTATTTCCTAGATTCAGAGAGAGACATATTCTCCTGAAATAGAAGGGGGGGGGGTAGTCTTGGGTGGGTTGGTCTTACCATTGGGAACTGGCAGGGTAGAGTTTTCAAAAAAATTCCAGAGGCCTGGTGGCACAGAGGGTTGAGGTGCTGGATGCTACACCTTGCATCATGCCAGTGACCCGGGTTCAGGAATGAACCTGGGTCATTGGGGGTTAGCAGGGGAGGAGAAGGATTGAGCATCCGTAGTACTGCTCTCCTTCTCTAGGGAGGGGGGCAGGGATGCCTCGGTGTCCTAGTGGCCCCTAGCAGTGGCTGGGGTGACAGCAGGTCACAGGCAGACTTGGGGGATGTGCTGTGGCTGACGCTTGGAAGGAGTGTGTGTGGTAGCGTGCGCGCTCCTGTCCCTTGGCATCATTGCACACTGCAGACATCATGGGGGAGAACACGGAAAAACATGGGCACCAGTCGCAGTGTCTTGATGGGCATCTCCGGGAGGGACTTGCTCGGTACCAAGGGTGCGTGGCTCTACTGGATCCAGTCCTGGTGAGAGAGCATGAGGGGGGGCTCTCCACCTTCCTGCCATGGGGGGTAAGCTGCAGGGGTATGCCGTGGGCCTGAATGTGGAGCCAGGGAGTCCTCGGGATGGTGGCCGGAAAACCTCAGGAGGGATGCCTGGACGCATGCAGAGGTAAGCAGACTGGTGGCCAGGGAGAAAAAGTACCAAAAAAAAAAAAACTTCAGGGGAAGTATACTGCTAAGATCAGTAAAAGCACGATTGAAAGTACCGCCAATTTCTTTATGATCCTGTAAAACAGCCCCGTTGTACTGGAGCACGGAGGGGGAGGATTTGTTTGGTTTTCCCGTAAGGTTTTTTATGGTTTCCCAGAAGGACTTTCTGTTACCCCAGGTGTCTGTTAGCTCCCAATTGTAATATTCTTGCTTGGCTCTCCATATTGCCTGGGTACACTGATTCCTGACCACTTGACAGCATTTCAGGTCTGGCTGTTGCCCAGAAGCCATCGCACGGTGCCAAAGGTTATCCCTGTGTTCATCATGGTAAGTAGTTCAGGGGTAATCCATGAATTATTAAAGGATCTGTGTTTTCTTTATTAAGGGAGCAAAGTTATCGCAGACTTTGTTAAACCGGGTAAGAAAGAAATTGATGGCAAGGTTGATGGAGCTCATGGAGTCAAGGGGTGACCAGTCAATTTGTGAGAGAGCAGCAAGGAGTTGGGGAAGCTTTCCTTTTATTAGTATACACTGGTAGCGGATAGTGGGCTTTGACTTGGGTGCCTTGTCTGACCATTGGCAGATAACAGGGGAGTAGTCATTTATGGAGTCAGGGTGTACTTGAGTATTTGCGATTCTGCTAGGGGGAGTGGTGAGGATCAGCTCAAGCAGGGTGCTATAGCCCATTCTATAGTTGAATCTTGTGGTGGTATATACTATACATCTGAAATAAGTACTGCATACAGCCGAGACCAATAACATTACATAAATAGGAAGGGAACTGGAACAAGCAAAACCAGTGACTACAATTGGAATGCACTGTATATTGATGGAAGAGATAAAAATGCAAAAATTCAATAACATAAAAATACAAGCATAACGCACTTATACTGTACAGATAATACACTAATTCCAGAGACGAAAGCCCAAGGGTCAATAGCATATCTTTAAAAATCCATTTCTTGAGTGCTAAATTGGGGATATTACCATAAATCCTATCCAAATCTGATAAAGTGCTGAAGAGTTCCCAGGATACAGAGATCAGGGAATAATTTGAGACCTTTAAAATATCACGTTAAACAACATTGCCTTTATTAATTCAGCCAAATGATTTCACAGCCCAGGGAACAAAACTGGAGTAGTATATTTTAGATTTTCCTTTAGTTGTTGCTATTTGTTTTATCTTCCGAAGTTGATAGGATTTTTCTTTTTCTGGCCAGAAGAAACCCAACAATTTTCCTGGTACACCTGTAATAGAAAGAAAAACAGTTTGTTCAAATAATTGAGAGAGAGAGAGAGAGAGAGAGAGAGACAGGAGCCTGCAGCCTACTCAGAGGCCTTTGATATCCATTGTGGCCAAAATCCTCATCAATAATATGGCAAGCACATATTTTAATACTTTCTAGAGCATTACAGTCCTTTACTTTTAGCCCCAAATACCATACAGGGGAACTTTTCTACAAAATAGGCCACAAAGGTCAGCTCCCTGTCATTCAGGACCACAAGAAAGTATAGCCCTTTGTTAACATTTTTTAAAACACATTGTATTCTATATGGGCACTCAAGGCTAGATCATTCTAAAGTACAATCCCCAACAGTTTTGCTTTAGTTGATTTCGTGACTGACTGTTGGGTAACCGCTTGTGCAACATTACTTTGATGAGTAACTTTGGCTTGACTCGTTCTTCTGGATTTCCACCCTCAGTAAAAGTGCCAGGAGAATAATCTTGAGGCTAAAGAAAACTGGTAACTTTTCAAGCCACACCAGAAGCAAAGCACTGGAGAAGGAGGAGGAGTGGGAGGAAGTCATGAACAACACTAGGCAAGGGAGGTGTGTAAGTGTGTGACTTACGTTGGACAGGGGTTGGAGTCTGGCAAAGACCCATCAAACCACAGGTGAAACATTTCAGTTTAATTTGTGGCTGCCAGCTGTGTAAGTGCTTGTGCAACATAACTTCGATGAGTAGCTTTGACTTAGAAACATAGACTTTGACAGCAGGTAAGGAGCGCTTGGCCCACCTAGTCTGCCCATTTCCCTACCTAGAGGATAAGCTGCAGATCATATTTAGCCAACAGCCTATTTCTTCCTACCCCTACAAAAATTGCCTTATGTCTGTCCCATGCATTCTTGAATTCTCCTACAGTTTTAGACCCCACAACCTCCTCAGGAAGGCTGTTCCATGCATCCACCACCCTCTCTGTAAAAAAATACTTCCTCACACTGCCCCTGAGCCGTCCCCCCTCTATCTTCAAATTGTGTCCCCTTGTTCTTGCACATCTCTTTTTCTGAAAGATGCTACCCTCTTGGACTTTGTTGATTCCACTGAGGTACTTAAAGGTTTCTATCATGTCCCCCTCTCCCTCCTTTCCTCAAAGGTATACATATTAAGCTCCTTTAGTCTCTCCTCGTATGGCTTCTCTTGCAGACCCTGCACCATTTTAGTTGCCCTCCTCTGAACTGCCTCCATCCTGCCTATGTCTTTGCGGAGATGGGGTCTCCAGAACTGGACGCAGTACTCCAGATGGGGTCTCACCAACTGTCTGTACGGGAGATAATAACTTCCTGTTTTCTGCTGGTGATGCCTCTCCCTATACATCCCAGTATCTCCCAGCCCTCCCTACTGCCTTCTCACATTGCTTGCCAACCTTAAGGTCATCTGATATGATTACCCCCAGGTCCCTTTCCTGTTTTGTTGTTGTTACTACCTCCCCCCCCATTATGTAATCTTCCCTTGGGTTTTTGTTTCCCTGGTGCATTATTTTGCACTTCTTTGCATTGAATCCAAGCTGCCATACTTCTGACCATTCCTCCAACATTGCCAAGTCCCTTCTCATCCTTTCACACCTCCT
Organism: Neoceratodus forsteri; assembly: GCA_016271365.2. NCBI lineage: Eukaryota > Metazoa > Chordata > Ceratodontiformes > Ceratodontidae > Neoceratodus > Neoceratodus forsteri. Next base: position 1,194,124,970 of record CM057453.1, read on the forward strand.
TGTGTATCAACCCTGTTGCAGATCTTTGTGTCATCTGCAAAGAGGCATACTTTTCCTTCCAGTCCCTCTGCAATGTCACTTATAAAGACATTAAAAGGATTGGACCCAGTACTGAACCCTGCGGTACCCAACTAGTAACCCCTTTTTCTTCAGAGTGGACTCCATTTACAATTACCTTCTGTGTCCTGTTGTTCAGCCAATGTTTTACCCAGGCTACCACCCTGGGACCCACTCCAAGGCTGGTTAATTTGACTACTAATCTTTTGTGTGGGACTGTGTCAAATGCCTTGCTAAAGTATAGTTAGGCCATGTCCACAGCCCCTCCCTGGTCTACTACTTTGGTCACCCAGTCAAAGAAATCAATTAGATTCATCTGACATGACCTTCCCACTGTGAACCCATGCTGCCTTGGGTCCTGTGCCCCACTGGCCTCTAGCTACTCAACAATTCTTTCCTTGAGAAGTGATTCCATCACTTTCCCTACCACAGAGGTCAAACTGACAGGTCTGTAGTTTCCTGCCTCTGTCTTGCTCCCACTTTTGTGAAGGGGAATCACATCAGCCTTCTTCCAGTCCTCAGGTACTACACCATCCTCCCATGATTTGTTATAAAGGGTAGACTTGACTCTTTCCTCTGGACTGACACTCCTGGTATAGGTGCCAGGTGAAGTTCCTCGAGTCAAAATGAAGTTGGTAGCTAAAAGAGCCAAAAGACCAAAGTGTGATATAACAGAACTCACCTCCTCCAACTCATGGAACTGGACCAATAACACAGAGGAGAGGACCCCCCCACCCATGGGGAAAACCTCTGGGTAACCAAGGTTACTGGGTTAGCCTTCCCTCCAGACTTCTACAAATAATGAGGCTAGCTGTTTATAAGCTAGGTGGAATTTGGATTTTGGATCTCTAGTATAACTTTCAAAGCAGGATGAAGTCCATAAACATATGACCTTGATGATGTGAGCCGTCACATTCTTTCTGAAGGCAGAGATAGCTGCTTCAGTCCTGAATGAATGGCCATAAAAAGATGAGGAACTGAGACCCAGATGAGATAGCAGCATTCTGACATAATGGATGAATCAGGAAGTAATCATGATGCAATAGTTTTCAGTACACAGAAGAGGATGAGTAGAATCATGATGTCTGTTCAAAATCTGCAGTCAGTTAAGGACTTGAATAGGACACCAAGCTGAGTTTGTTGTGAAACAGGATATCTGAACCCCTCTATTACTTCTGTCAGTTTTTGATCTTGGTAAAGTAAGGATAAAGTGATCTGTCAAAACTTTCTTGAGACTGTTATTTATTAGGTGAATTGCAAGATTGAAGACATAACAAAAATAGGTAAATTCTCCTGATCTTAGTAATCTTAAGAATGCTTAAGTCATTGCTGCCTGTAGCTTAAGAGTCAGTGAAAAATCTGCAGACTCTATCTTTTAAAAGATCCAACAGTCGGGAATACAAGTTGCAATCTCTAGGCTTCCTTGTGGGAGAATCTTGAGGAGTAGATGTTCTCAAACCTTGAAGAAAAGTCTTGATCTTCAGGCAGGAAGTAAGAGTATGTGACATTGGGATGGATGACATCAAAGTAAACTGTATGCCTGAGATATATGGTTTAATTGTAGTGGCTGACAAGTCAATGCAAATGCCAGAACATGAAGTGCTAAATATTGCAGAATGCTTATTTTTTGAAGGGCACGGAAGATAGTGTATTCTACCATGGTGCTTTGTAGACAGACTTTTTTAATGCAGCTAGAGAGTTCAAGCTGGTAGCAGAGTGTAGTTGAGATATATAGATAGGGGACTTGTAGCTCTTGGAATGTGGATGAGGAGTTATTTCTTTGTTGGTGTGAGGGTAAGCAGCTCTGAATTGACAAGTGGATAGCAGGACTGAATGCAAATGAGGAGGATGCACATTTCCAAGGTCTCTGTAATCCAAAGAAGACCAAGGTAATAGCTGTTTGTAAGTATTGCGGTTTACAAATTAGGGACTCCATCTTATAAGAGATCTGTTAATTTGCAATATACAGGGTAGTCTACAGGCTTCCTTGAGGACAGTCTTTGTGGAATAGACTTCTTATTCCCTGAGGGAAGGCTTTAAGTATTGGACTGGATAAGTAGACGCTAGGATAGCTGATTATAAAGGTAAACTGAATGTCCTATATAAAGTTTGATAGTAGTGGTCAACATTCCAACTGTTTGTAAGCAGTATGATGCAGCCGACAGGCTGAGTGCTTGAAGCAGTATGATGTGGCCAACAGTCTGAATGCTTCAGAGTTGTATGATGTGGCTGACAGGCTAGTGCTTGGAGCAGTATGATGTGACCAACAGGCCGATTGCGCGTGAGCAGCATGATGTGGCTGATAGGCCCAGTGCTTGGAGCAGTATGATTTGGCCAACAGGCCAAATGCTTGTGAGCAGTAAGATATGGTCAGCAGGCCAACTGCTTGGAGCAGTATGATGAGGTCAACAAGCCAAATGCTTGTGAGCAGTCTGACGTGGCTGACAGGCTGAATGTTTGACAGCAGTAGGACAACACTGACAGGCTGACTGCTTGTGAACAACAACTAAGTTAGCATGGTTTAGGGAAAATAAAGTCATTTGCAGATCATAGAATGTTGGAAAAGGAGGAAGAGGAGGATTCATAGCATCATCGACATGAGGATGGGAAGTTCTAAACTGATGAAATTGAATGTGAGATAGACAATCAGCAAGGAAGTTAGCGGGACCAGATATGTACACACAGTCAGATCTGAACTGTATGATAAAGAGGGTCACATTACTCTTCTCAAGAACTTCATTATGGTTATAGCTGCGTGGTTATCAGAATAGAATGTGACAGGCTGATTGTTCAAAGGTGACCCCCTGATGAGAGTAGTTGTTGCAATGGGATAAAGTTTAAACAAGAAAAGCAAAATGAGGAATATCTTGGATTTCTGGCAACCAAGGACAAGCAACCCATAACTGGCCACAAAATGCCACAAAATCATATGAAGGGGCTGCGAAAGGGAACCTCTCAATGTTCGATCCTGGAGCTGGATAGTTACGAAAAATGGATATGCTGAGTTCACGGGAATACGTCCCCATGACCTAAGTCTGAATACAGACAGGCCATGCATAAGCATTTTAACCAAAACTAAAACCTTGCAGCAGTTCAGGCATAGCAGTGAGTAATATAGAACTGGCAGCTTGAATAATACCAAGAAAGACACTTCCCAACGACCTGGAATAATCCAGGTTGAGCTAGCTGATAGGGATCTGGATAACCCAAACCAAACAAAGCCAGTGGATAAACAGGCCTAAATGGTCTGAGGCCCCAAACCACTTTACATACAAATAATACAGGCAAGATCCAAGTTAAAGTAAACTAGCTGAATACTTCTGTTAAATATTATTTCTTCTTAGCGAACCACATTTCTTATAGCTTCTCGTATTTAGAGAGAGGAAAGCTTACTAAGTATTTCTAATAAATGTTATTGGGTCTTAGCTAAGCACACTTTGATAGCAATGTAGATCTAGAGCAAAGGAAATATCACCCATCTACATCACTCTGATTGGAAGTCAAGTAACAGCAGATCAGGCAACTATGATGTGATTAGTGCTTTTTGGAAATCCTTTCCAACTAGACTATAAAGTCCCAGAGTTTTTATCCCTCGGGGAGACACTTTGAATATATTTCTGGGAAGCAGTTACTGAATGTCTCCAGTGGGTATTTTGGCCAAGACCTGTTGACAAAGGCCAGCAGATTGGTAAGACTGAATGAGCTCTTTGTCTTTAGCATCGTAAGTTGGGTAACATGCAAAACATTAGCGGTCAGTATTTCATGTCCAAATAAGACCGTTCTTGGGGAATGCTTTGCAACATGTATACATACAGTAGGTTAGGTGTAGGTTTGTAAGGACATAACTTTGTTAGACAATAGGCTTTTAGGATATAGGTTTGAATAGTTATTTTTGGTAGGAATACTAACACTGTTGCATACTTTAGTTTGGCTACCTGTTTCTATTAGGAGAGGACTGTGTAGCTCACATAATAGGTATCTGCTCATTGCTTATGCTTTGTCATAACATAGTGAACAAACTTTTCTGATGTAAGAACTGTAATCATAGTTTTTCATTTTTATGCTTCTGTAGTTTAGTGGGAATGCAACTACCCTGATTACAGAAATAATATTACAATTAACCACCTTGAGTTTTGTGAACATGCCCTGATCTGTTTGATTATATATAAAAATTGAGTACTCAAGTAATTGTATCATATGGACCTGGCATAAGCATCTAGTTTTGGTACTGGCACTGATACAGGTACCGGTTTAGGGTGAAAATGCCATTCCAGTCTGAGAGAAAATATAACCACATGATGAGATCTAAATGTGCAGAAGCAGTGATGGGAAGGTGAGAATTCAGAGCAGTGACTGAATGTGACAAGAAGGGTTATGAAACTTCATCCTCAGGGAATAATCCTCATCACAAATTTGAGGTATCCTAGTAAGGATAACAATTCTCATTGGGCCCTATGCACAAAAGTGTGAAGTGGGTACAGTCTGCATAACCCTGGCGCGTAACGCATTCCGCACCCACCTGGACCCACTGTGCCCCCTGAATGGCATTCATGACCAGACAGCCAGGTCAGGGCAGCCATAAAGGCAGGGGGCCTGTTACGTGGCTCCCCAAGAGTGACAGCCATGGGCTGCGGCTGTGAGGTGGGGTCCATCACACCCCCCCACTGAGGGAGTACTAGCTTGTGGGGCACACTGGGGGGATTGCAGGTGATGTCCAGGCACTGACCCCCCACAGCACCTGTGACACTGCATGTGCCAGCTCATTTCCTGGCTCACAAGGGTGCAGGAGATCCACTAAGGGGTCTGGATCAGATGGTTGATTGGCCACCTGCCCAGATCTGCGGTGTCACCCCCAACTGCCCCCAGCAGGCCTGTGCACCTGGTGAGAGGGGCCACGTATGGGAGTCACGTGGCAGCCACTGTTTGTGAATGTGGCCACCCATGGATCTCCCGTGGGTGCGGTGCTGCATGGGAGGGGTACCCACAGGCGCCAGACACGTGCCCATTAGTGCATAGGGGCCAATGTGTGCAGGATCTTTTGGATAAGAAGTAAGAGACCAGATCAGAAATGTGTAGCAGTTTGTCTGGAGACATTCAGATGTATAAAGGCAGATTGTATATTAGAACAAATAACTGAAGTGGATGGCATGAAATGAATTCCGGTATGGAAGCCTTCTTCGAGGATTTGAGAAAAGAAATTGAATCAGATTCAGGTGGATGAGTAGAAAATGACTGCTGGAGATGAGGAATATTAACTGGAGCCAAAAGGAAAGGAAAGGAAAGCAAAATGTCAGCTGTGGCTTTGCAGTGGAAAGAGGAAGGAATATAGTGATGCACCAGCTTAGGGTGGATTTCTGCACAGTAGCTGCAGATGTACAGCAGAGTGCATGGTGACACAAACCAAGCAGATGATTGAAGCTGATGCAACTGCTTGGAAGAAAATACAATCTGTAGTTCTTTTATCCAAAAAGATTCTGTGGTGCGTAAAATACTTGCCTAGACATTGAAATACAAGATGAATGAGAATTTGGGATGGATGAGAGCACTGAACTGAAAGTACATAAGGTTGCAAAATAACCTGCTCATAAAACAGGTAGGGCACATTGTCCAGCACAGTGCCTTCAATCTAAATCATTATTTCTAGAGCCACCCAGGACATCCATGAGTTTATCCTTGATAGATAAGCAGCGGTTTTGGCAGAAATTGGCCACTGGTGACCATAGAAGTACCAGCATATCTGATAGCAAGATCAAATTGTGAAGGTGTAGACAGTTTACAGCAGGGGTGTGGTTGGTCACTGAATCAGCTCAGGAAGTTGAATCAGAGAAGCAGTGATGGCCATTGGCACAACACCAGGGAAATGGAAGTTGAATGCACTGTCTGTATTGGAACAGCAGTATCATTACAAAGACCTGGAAGCTGTTTTAAAGGACCCAGGTCCAACAGCTAACTGGAAGGCCTGGATTCCAGAATGTCACTCAGGAATCATGTTAGGCTATGGCTGAGCACACTTGGAGAATACAATCCTGTAACTTCGAAAACTGCAGTCATGCAGGAGTAGTAATAGTAATGGTAAGTACTGGTTCATGAAGGTGAAACTGAGTTTGCTGTTAATGCTGCAACATACGAATCAAACAGTTCCTGCTTTCTGACAGAGGAGGAAACTGTAGGTGGGAAGAATTACAAGGAGGCTCAGATGAGTCGGAGTAGAGCTTGGAGTACTGAGACTGTCCTGAGGAGGTAACCACTATGGGCAGATGAACCCTGGTGGCCCAAGTGATGCTACAGAGTTGGGGCCAGGTTCAAGTATAGGCTAGTCTAGGCACACAAATGCATGACTATGCTTCTTTAAGCCACTGTACTGCTGCTATGCCGCTCATTGGTGGATCCAAGATTTTACAATGGAGGTTATACCGGGAGGAATAGGAACTAACAAGGGATCTCCAAATCCAGCACCCACCAGAACATATTGTTGGAGATCCAGAGGGAGAATGACACCACCGGAGCACAATGAACAAAAAAAAGAGATTGGAACCAACTATCAGCAGCAGGGGATACAAATGAAGGCTGAAATACACACATCCATGTCTTGCAACCGAGGGCAAGAAAGCTGAAGGCCCACCTGGCAGGATCTCCCAAGGAAAGAAGACAGTTGATCATCAGAGGAAAGCAGGAAGCTGGCAACTAGAATGGGAGAGGAGAACTGAAGGAAACACCAGCAATTAGATCCCAAAAGCACACCAGGAGAAGACTGACAGGTGGAGGCAAGCCTCAGACAACAAGTTGCCAGGGCAGGAAGCAGAACAGCCCAGTAAGCTTGGGAAAAATATGCAGAAAGACTGGGGGGGGGGGCAGAGGTGCTGCAGCGCAAACAAAGCACCAGAGAGAGAGAGAGAAAGGAAAAGTGAGCACAGGACAGCAGCACAGAATCAAAAGCAAAACACTAGCAAATGGAGTCAGGGTCAAAAACAAAACAGAAATAAAAAAGGTGGGGAGAGCAGCAAGGGCAACACACAGGCAACCAAAGGCACAACAGCAGCAGCTGCGTGAGGAGCACAAACAGCAAAGCAAGGAGCAAGCAGCAGAAAGAGGCAAAACAGACGGGAGTAAGGAGACATATGGAGAGAAACAACACAAAATGGTAGAGGAAGCACAGGTATGGGAGGCAGCACTGAGGTAAGACAACATGTGAAACACACTAGGCAAGGAAAGTGTGTGAGCGTATGGCTTACTTGGGGGGGCTGGGAGCCCCCCAATTGAACCACAGGTGACACCTTTCAATTACTATCTTTGTTCTCACGTCACTAATACACAACTCCTCCAGATCATATGTTGTTCCTTTTGTAAAATTAATTCTTATAGATACAGTCTTTCATCTATAATCATTGTGTTGATTTCTGTCCAAAATGACAGCTTATTCAGGTGCAGGAATTAAGTACAAAATTTCTCACCTGTTTTGTTTTAGCACAGCGCTCTACATGAGGCATTGAAAATCCAGCCCTACTGTCTAAATCAATAAGCTCTGTCCCTTTAAGATGTCGTTATGCCGCATGCAGAGAACGTTTGAAGAGTAGCACACTTTGAGGTGTGCCTCTCCTTTCAATCCAGTGCTCGCTGAGCAGGCGTGGCGGTCCTGCACCAATGGGTCGGGAGCTATGGAAGACAGCGGTGGTCTTCGCTCAAAGAAAACCACCGCTGTTACACAGAGCATCGCGCACACGCCACCCTCTGCGCCATGGCGCCTCAGCCTTGGTGCCACGCTGGGAGCCCACTCCTAGCATGGCAAACGCCCCATGTTGTTTGCCGACAGGGTGCCCAAACCCCGCTGCCTCCACGGGCCCCCTAAGCCATCCTTCTGCCATGCTGGCAGCCCACTCCCAGTGTGGCAACGCCCTGGCTTGTTTGCTGATGGGGTGCCCAATCCCCATCGGCTCTTCGCCCCCAGCCATCCTTCTGCCACGCTGGGAGCCCACCCCAGCATGGCAAACATCCCACATAGCCTTTTTTTTTACCTTTAAACCAAAACGGTCCCACGGGCGCATCTCCCCAGTCCCCTCCCACAACCCGCACCCACCCACTGCACACCAGCCTCCCCACACCCTCAGCCCATACTTACTCGAGCTTGGTGCAACGATCTTCGGTGGACCAGGAACATGTCTGCACTCTTCAAAGCCGACCGCGAACTGAGGAAATGCCGGTAAGCTGTATAATGGGCTAGATAGGGGGTTTTCAACTTTATTGCATATCTCAGGCATTTTTTGGAATTTTGCACCAAATTTTCAACATGGGGTTTTTGGGACCCCTTCTCATGAATGATGTCACTGTCATGGCGTTATTGGGGCCCGAAGGGTGATTTCGCAGTCACTGTGTGAAATCATCCTTTGGGCCTGAATAATGCCATGACAGTGACATCATTCATGAGAAGGGGTCCCAAAAACCTCATGTTGAAAATTTGGTGCAAAAATTCCAAAAAATGACTGTTTTACGAGCGTGCGTTGAGCAGTTCCTACACAGGCTCGTAAGTTTGTGAATTTTCAATATTTTCACTCCAGATTTTCAACATTGCCTTTTTACCAAACCTCCTTATGAGCAGTACAGCTGTCATTTTTCACATCCTGCCCAAAATGTGTTTCCGCCCATGTAGCGCACAATGGCGCAGTCGGTGTGTGAAATCAATGTATGGGATGCATTAAAAAAATCACGGTGACACTGTTCATTAGCAGAGGTCTTAAAATGACTATATTGAAAATTTGGTGAAAAAATTCCTAAAAATGACTGTTTTACGAGCGTGCGTTGCGCAGTTCCTACGACGCCATAAGTTTGTGGAATTTTCAATATTTGCACTCCAGATTTTCAACATTGCCATTTTACCACACCTCCTTATGAGCAGTACAGCTGTCATTTTTCACATCCTGCCCAAAACGTGTTTCCACCCATGTAGCTGCACAATGGCTTAGTCGGTGTGCGAAATCAATGTATGGGACACAGTAAGAAAATCACAGTGACACTGTTCATTAGCAGAGGTTTTAAAATGGCAATGTTGAAAATTTGGTGAAAAAATTCCTAACAATGACTGTTTTACGAACGTGCGTTGCACACTTCCCACGCACGAGGTTTGCAAATTTTCAATATTTCCACTCCAGATTTTCAACATTGCCATTTCACCACACTTCCTTATGAGCAGTATAGCTGTCATTTTTCACATCCTGCCCAAAACGTGTTTCCGCCTATGTAGCGCACAATGGGGGGTAACAAAAAGGTCATGCTGAAAATTTATTGCGCAAATACCAGCAATCACACAGGGCATTAGGGTGAAGCGCCATACGTGCCAAACACCACTGCAAATACCTGCAAGTGAACGTTCGGCATTGATAAATGCTTGTTATATATAGAATAATTCGTGAGGTAGGTGTATAAAATATTAAATAATATATGGGATTGTGTTCTTAATGAGAATTTTATACACACCCGAGGTCTTGGTTGCTACATTAACCTCAAGAGCGAAGCTCGAGGGTTATTTAAGCAGCCAACACCAAGGGCGAATGTAAAATTTGAGTTTTACACACAACCCCATGTTTTATTTTATATAATTGCTAGGTATCTTTTTTTTCACCACAGCAACTATATAAAATAACAAGACATCTCTGCAGCCGCAGTCTGGCCAGGTTTCAGCAGTCGGATGCGGCTGCTGAAAGAAAGGCTGTATTTACATTTTTTGCCATTCTGTTAAGAAAGCAGCCCAGTTTAAGTATTTTTAGCCCAGTGATTTTTTTTTTTTTTGGGGGCTAACAGCTGGAGTCTGAGTGGCGGTCTAGTCTCCGGCAGTAAGTATTGTGTCCAGCGATGAGAAAGGGAAGAGCAGGGCTGACACATGTGCAGGAGAAAGGAAACCTGGCACATGTTTGCCATTATAAGCAGTCCTTTATAATGGCAAATTACACAATGGGTTTTCCTATGGAGAAAACCAAAACCCATTAATTATGAGAATTTTATATATACCTGAGACGTGGGATGCTACATAAACATCACCTGTGAAGTTTGAATGGTTTGTAAAAGCCCCCCGCACAGAGGGTGAGTATAAAATTTGAGTTTTACACATCTCCCATGCTTTGCTTTGTATAATTGCTAGGTTCCATTTTTTTTTGCCACTGCAACTAATAAAAAAAGCCAGTGCTTTTGCAGTTATTTAGCACAAAACTGTGATAGTGTGTGCAGGGAGATCTGTGGCTTTCACATAGGGAAACACTGCATGTGTTCACCATTGAAACCAGCTGGTTATAATGACAAATTACAACTGGATTTCTCTGTGAAAGAAAAAGGAGCCCAGTTATTATTTATTTGTAAATAATTCAATGTTTTACATAACTGTATAGGATACGTGCTGTGAGAAGCAATTTTTGTTTGAGGAACATCCTAAAAAGTAAAAGTTAGGTGGACAATATAAAACGCACCATAAAAAATCATCCAAAACATGTGCAGTCAGGTTGTAGTTCTGTCGCAGACAATTTCAGCACTGAAGAAAAAACAGTCACACTGACAGAATTCCTATGGCTAGGTTCGAGAGAACCTGGCAGAGTTTTACTGGCTCAGGTATTTGCTTATTACACTGCTCAGTACTGCTATTCGGAGCATTACTTAACCACGTTGCTAGTTTATTGACTCACCTTTTTTATTTATTAATCTTTATCGATTGATGGGGTTGCTTACTGCATTGCTGAACTCTGCCACTTATTGATTTTAACTATTTGTGGTTGCTTTTTTTAGTTTTACATTCTTTTTTACATACCCTCATGCAGTTGTTTCATTCATTAAACTTTATAACTTTTTTTATTTCCTGTGGTCAATATCTATTGATTCATGAAGCTGCTCTCTCACCCTGCCTTAGCTTTCACCTCAGCACTGGTCATTTTTTTCCAATTTCCTGAAGTCTGCATCCAGAGACCCCACTCCACCCCCATCTCCTCTCAATTGTTTTGTGGCCCTCAACTTTCCTTGTGGTTTGGTTGAATTCAATAAGTCCCTAAGTGAGTTAAAGTATAAGTCCTAGTTATTCAATAGCCCAACCATCCCAAGTTTTTCTTTATATCTTATGCTACATTATAAAATGGTTTGGGAAAATCCTGTGATGTGGTTGGTGTAACCTGATCACATGACCATGCATTATTCCAGCACAACAGCACTGTAGCCCCTATCATGGTTTTGTGGCCTCTAAAAAAGGGCTGGGAGCCATTCATTGTAAATGGTACTGCCAGACTAAGACCTTTTCAATAGCACTGGTTAAACAGTACAGGAAGCTATGGTTCAGTTTAGAGACCAAGGTTACAATAATCAAAACACTTAAACATGCATTCCTTTATCTGTTCAACTGTACAGTTTATGTCTTACCTGTGTGAGCACTTCTTACTGTCTCTCCTGGACTGGCCACCCAGGAGGGCTTGTGTATGCATAGAGATGCAGCAAAGTTTAAATTCACTGGTGTAGTGAACACAGTGGCCAACTTCAAGTTCATGGATCACTACACGAAATTCCCATAAAGAAGTTGAAATATGCCTTAATGTACTTCGCGTTGGCCACTTCGCATTCACTTCAAGTTGTAGTTGCAGAAGGCAAAGTTGGTAATAAGCAGGACACTGGTCACATGCCTGACTGTATCTGCAGGTCTGCAGGTCACATGATTCAGGGAAAAACTTAAATAGGCAGAAAGTGAGTGTTATACTTTCACTTTCTCTTGTCGAAAGAGTTGTGTACATCACTGATCTGTTCAGAGCAGTTTGTGTGTTTGGGTTGCTGGCAATTGCAGAGTGCAAAACTTGCTTGATTTTGCTTCTTTCAGTTTAAACCTTTTTAGATTTAGTTTGTTATTTAGTGTAGGAAATTTAAGTTAATTTTGCAGTCTCTTTTTGCTTCAAAAAAGATTTTTTGTGAGTACTTTGTTTTTGGTAGAGTTACTAGTACTTGTACTATTTTTTTTGGTGATGGATCATTGGCATGGCAGGAAAAGTGGTGGCCAGCGGGGGCCATGGACGTGGGGTGGTCTTGCCTGCCCAGTTATGTAAAATAGAACCAGTTTTGTGCCCTCAAGTGCAGACGCAGCCAATTCTGCAGCAGCAGTGGTCTGCCAGAATGAGCAGCAGCCAGATGTTCAGCAGCTGGAGGGGCAGCAGCAGCCAGATGAGCAGCAGCAGCAACCGCAGCAGGTTGTTGCTCCTCCACCACCACCAGCAGCAGCAGTACAGCAGGTGCCCCCCCCCACTGCCTGTACTGGGCCATGCATGGAGCTCTTCCATGTGGGAGTTCTTCACGTGTCTTCCTGGGGACCCCACTGTTGTGCGGTGCAAATTGTGCCAGGAGCTTCTCTGTTGTGGACCCAAGGGCAGGCACCTTGGCACTGGTGGTCAGCAAACCCACCTAGCTGTCCACCACTGGGTCGAATGGGAGGCCAAGCTGCAGGAGTTAGCAGACACTCCTGCAGCTGCGGCTGAAGCACCTCATCCACCTGCGCATCAGCGGCAGTGCAGGGAAGTGCAGGCAGCAGAGGTGGAGGTTCTTGCAGCTGCACCCAGAGAAGATGACCCACAGTGTCCTGTGGTCATGGCAGACCTGGCTGTGCTGTGGGCAGAGGTCAATGCCATGCAAACAGTGGTGGAGGCAGCCGTGCAGTGTCTCTCTCTTGTATTGAGGTGCAGAACGAGGAGATAATAGGCTTGCTGCATAAATCAGTGGTGGTCAGCATCTGCCCCCACAGGCCCCTTACAAAATTATTTTGTATGTCAATTTAAACCCTCCAAGCATCTCCTCTTGTTTTTGTTTTTTTTTCTTAATTAATATTTTTGTTTTGATGCACACTAAGTATGTAATTTATGTTCAAGTAATTTTTTATTTGTGATTTGCATTACGTGTTACTTAAAGGGGACATGAATTGATTACTTATGTTCAGCTGCTTGAAATGTCTCTATTTTCATAAATTATATTCATTCCTGTAAAGGATCCATATTTAACTGTGCCTGAATAAAAGCTGAAACTGTCAGTTGTGTTGTGTTGTATTTTGTGTTGTTTTCTTTGTATGGACAACATTCTGTGCAGTTCCTTTCATGGAACCAAATATTTGGAGTTTTGACTCTGTCACTTCATGGTTTAAGACCCGTGGGCACCGTACTGATAAGTTCATGCTCACATGTCTAAATTCTTGGTTCCATGAAATCAACTGCAAAGAGTGTTGTCCATACAAAGAAAACAACACAAAACACAACTGACAGCTTCAGCTTTTATTCAGGCACAGTTAAATACAGATCCTTTAGAGGTATAAATATCATTCATGAAAATAGAGATATTACAAGCAGCTGCACACAAGTAATCAGTTCCTGTCCCCTTTAATTTATTTTATGTTGTACACGACTGATGACCTGCAAAAGGGCAAAAACTGTGTGCTTTCATTACAGGTGAAACTGTATTTTGAAGATGGCTTTGGCCTGCACATTTACAACTGCGCTGAAAGCACGCATTGTCCACACAGTTGACAACCACATGACTTATTATTACATAAAATTAAATAATGAGTAGTAACAAAAGAAATTATTATTATTGCGGAAGCATAATGGCGTGGGGTGGTTGAACATTTTGGGAAGGTGGTGAATTGCATTTACCATTATGAGGGTAAAGAAGAATCAAGATCAAGAAAAACAAGATTAACAAACCCCCCCCAAGCAAAAAATATCTGCTTTTATTTATTTTCTTAAGCCCTATTTATTTTTATTACATACTAGTATGACATTTATGTTCAGTTCCTGTTTTTTTTGTGATGTTAATTTTGTTAATCCTGCATTTGTTTAGCCTCAGAATGGTAAATCTTATTCCCCACTTCCCCACAAGTCCCCCCACCCCAGGTCATTACACTTTCAACAATGACAATTTTTAAGTTCATACTCATTACTGTGTTTTATGTAGTAAGTCTTGTGGCTGCCAAGTTTGCGGACATGCCAGACACTGCGTGCTTGCCTGTAATTAAATCTTGGACCTCCAAAACACTGTCTGCAAGACACTTGTATTGCAGCATGCGTTGTGGCCTGACAGTTTCACTGGTAATGAAAGCACACAGTGTCCACCATTTTCACGGCCATCAGTCATGTAAAAAATAAAGTAAATTAAATAACAGCTATGAAAATACTTGTTCCTTTTCTGAACATGTAGTTTTTTTTTTTTCAAAATAGTTTATTGAGTGGTTCAGGAGGTACAAATTAATACATCGTAGTGACATACATACTCATGTTTACAAGCACATTTTACCCTTAGAAACTGCATTGTCACTAAAACAATATAAATATTTAAATTCCCTAGCTGGGTATATTAGCATTTACTACGATACAGAGGTCACTGTTTAAAATCCTTCTTTACCAGAGCTCTGAAACACACTTTTGCTTGAAATGGCAGTATCCTAAGGCTTAACCCATATAGAATAAAAAAATAGACAGAGACATCTTCATTTCTGAGGTAGATCAATAGCACGTTAAGAACATGAAGGAAATTAATGAATCTTCAGGTAATGTTAGTAGAGTTTACAAATAAATAAATACTAGGTGACTGTCAAGTTATTGTTTTGCCGGAACTTAAACAGGAAACCAACCCTCTTCCATTGCAGCGATCAGCGGTCCCCATGCTCCTGGAATTTATTGATGAGACCTAGTGCACCCATTTGTGCTCTCTCAAAGGCCATGCATGAGAGCAAGTTATTAGACCATCCACATACAGTGGGAGGGGATGCAGACAACCAAAGCTGAGCCACAGTCCTCCTGGCATTTACTAGGGCAATATCCCAAAGTGGGTTGCTCATGGTTCTGTTGGGGTGGTTTGGGTCAGCTCCCAGCAAAAGCTCCAGAGGGGACTTCGAGGGGGCGTAACCCAGGACCTGCGACATAATCTTATGTACACTATGCCAGAACGGTGCAATCTTTGCACAAGTCAGGGCCATGTGAAGGAAGTCTCCCTTTTCTGTGTTGCATTTGGGATATAGTTTGGATTTGGTGTTGTCTATAACATGTAGTCTGACAAGTATAATGTAAGCTCAGTGTAAAAAATAAAATTGTATCTGTCTGAGCTTGTTGCTGTATGAGCAGTGCACATAGTGGGAGCAAGCTAATTTCCAGGTGAACGAGTCAATGTGAATGGAGAGATCCTCCAACCATCTTTGTCTGCTCACTTTTAAACTCTCCCTGTTCCCCCCACCCACAATGGTGCGTAAAGGACAGACAGTGGCCTTCCGCCTGGCTGTGGCTTATAAAGTTGCTCCTCAAAAGGTGAGGGCAAAACCCAGCCCTCCTCTGCTGTCAAAGAAGTCCCAAGCAGCTGTTGAACCTGTAGGTATACAAAAAAGTCCCTTTGTGCACATATATTTTGAAAGCCTGTGATCTGCCCGCCCTCATAAATCTGGGTTATCCTAGACAGCCCCATCTTTTTCCATTGCCTTAAGTGCTACAAAAGCTGTATAGAGCATGCTCCTCTTTGCCTCATGGCCCAGCTCAGACTTACATGAGGGAAGTAGCCTTCCCTTCACTCTATACGCCGATGGGCCCATATCCATAACCCCAAGGTATTTTTAGTAAAAGGGTTGGGTTGGGTACCTGTTGATCATTTAGCGAGAGGAGGCTACCACTCAAAATATCATTTTTAAATTCCCCCATCAGCATTTCCTCCTCTAACTGTAGCCAGGCAGGGTTATCCCCTCCAGAGCCCTGTTGTATAAATGCCAACTGGGCTGCCCAATAATATGCTCTGAAATCTGGCAGTCCCACACCACCCCCCAGGAGCCCACAGGAGTATTGATCTACGAATTCTGGCACTACCACCCCTTCATAGAAATTTGTGCAACATTGTATAGATGCATCTAAAATGATTTTGTGGCACTCTAATTGGTAGCGATTGATATAGGTACAGACACCATGGGAGAATGGTCATTTTTGTAATACCAACTCTGCCCATTAGTGAAGCAGGCAGTGCAGTCCAGCATTCACAGTCTTCCAAAAGCTTGGTCATTAAGGGTTTATAATTAAGGGCATATAGATGACCAATTGCAGCTGCAAGCTGAATACCCAAATATTTTAGCTGCGTAACCAGCTGCAATCCCCCTAAATTGGCAATTAGTTGGGCTCTATTGCAACTACCTATAGGGATCAACTTACTTTTTGTCCAATTAACTTTATGCCCAGACAGTACACCAAATTCCTTCATAAGCTTATGCACTGAGGGGGAGGTCCCACACTGGGTTCTGTAAATAAGGCAGCTGGTCATCTGCATGCATAGAGATCTTATGCTCTGTACCACCTCCCACGAATCCAGCAATGTTCGACTGTGCCTGCAGAACTGCCGCCAGAGGCTCCAATGAAAGAACATACAGAAGAGGGGACAAGGGGCATCCTTGCCACGTACTTCGCTCCAGAATGAATGGATTTGATAGATGCCAATTGACTGCCACCTGAGCTTGAGGTTTGGTATATAACGTGCACACCCACCAACAGAAAGTTGGGCCTAACCCCTGTGACTGGACAGCCAGTTCTGAGTGCTATAAGATCATATTTTGTAAATATAAAAATGTTATGGACTGTCTGTCATGAGAGATGCTGAAAATCTGTCACTCACCCCCCAGGTTTCAGCTGAAAAGATGAAAGCCATGAGAAAATGCTGAAACACCATGTGAGATCACACACACCCAGGTTTTAAATACCAGGTGTTACATGGCAGGCCTGAAGCTAATGACAGAGTAGAACAGACCTTGATCAAGGATATCCTGTTTCATCTAAAGCTAATTACAGGCTGGAAGAGGCCTGAGTTGAGCATATCCATTTTATGACGTTAGGAGAGCAAACCAGGTTTAATAAACTGGTGCGAAATCATAAAGATGCTTTCATGTCCTGGAAGGGGAAAGCTTATCATGAGATCAAACAAATGTCATTTGGAGGACATGCTGAGGTTGCAGAATTTAATACTTGGAAAAGACATCCTGTTTTTTTATATAATTTTTTTTTATATATTCTGACAGGGAGGAGCTAGGTGACCTCATGCAAGTGGGTGTGGAAAACCAGATTTTAAACATTATTCTGTTTGACTTCACAGACACTTTTATCTAGACTCTGACAAAGAAACAGCTGTGAGTAATTTTAAACAGGTATTTAGAAAGAGAGATAAATTTAAATATTATTGTAGGAATTTGCACTGTTTAAGCCTTGTTCTTTTAAAAGATTTGTATGGCTTGTGATACAATAGTTCTGTATTTTGTGTTTTACATATTTTTATCTATCTTAGTAAAACTCTTTTTAGAGCATACTTGGTTTGTATTTGAATTTATTTTCATTTGTAAGAAAAGTATACAGTATATGGTTATAACTGACACTAAGCATAAGCTTGAATGGTGATACCAAACTGGAAAGAGAAGCGTTTTAAATCTGAGGTCTTTATTAAGGTTTTTAAGGGTTCATCTCTGTATACCTGGTTAGGTGCCCATAGGCAAATATATCTGGCCCCCTGAAGACAGAATTATCTGAGCCTGTGCATTGGGTACGCTAACAAGAGGTTCACAGATTGAATCCCTCCAAGACTGGAGACCAAAGGTTGATCCGAACTCACAAAACAGACCAGAGGGTTACATTGTTCTGTTAAACTGTTCACAAGACTGCGCTCGGAGGTTGCCACTTTGGGAGCAGAGGGCCTGACGTGCTGAGTGGGTTTGTGACCACCCCCCCCAATGTTTCAAACAGATAGCCCCACTCCACATAGTCAAATGCCTTTTCTGCATCTAGAGCAACAATAGCTGACCCATGCTCATTTTTTGTTCACCCCCATCTGTATAGGATATTAAGGGTTCTTCTAATGTTATGTTTTCCCTGACGACCCTTCACAAACCCCATTTGATCTGAGTATACCAACAATGGCAGAACTGGTTCAAGCCAGGAGACCATAGCTTTGGCCAGTATTTTGTAATCTGATGTCAGTAAAGAAATGAGCCAGTAGTGCACACGTTGACAGGTCTTTACCCGGTTTTGGCAGTATGGTTATCACAGCAGACTGTGTGGAGGGTGGCAGGACTCCTCGAGACAAACTTTCTTCTAGCATGTCATACAAAGGCTCAAGTAGTAAAGGGGAAAAGGTTTTAAAAAAGTCTATGGGGATGCCATCTGGGCCAGGTGCTTTCCTTACCTTCAAGGCCTTAAGTGCTTCTTGAACCTCCTGTCTCCCCAGGGAAGCACCTAATTTTTTGGAGGCTTCCGCTGCCAATTTATTGAGGGGGGCCCTTTTAAAAAAGGATGCAAGATCCTCACTAGTTGGTTGGCACTCTGAGGTATATAATTCTTTATAGAATTTAACAAATGTTTTCCCAATCCCATCTGTGTCATGTACTATGCTCCCTGTATCATCTGTTATCTCTCTGACTCTTTTTTCCACTTCTCTGCATTTAATTTGCCAGGCAAGTAGTTTACCCTCTCCTCCGATCTCTATCGAAGTAAGCACCTGCATTTGCTAATATTATAGATCTTTCCAACTTGGCATTATTTAAGACATTAAATTTATATTTAAGATGTTGAATGATGTAATATAACTCTTTGGAGGGTTTAGATTTATGTGCTGTCTCACATGCTAAGATTTTCATCCGGAGTGAGTTTAATGTTTTCTCCTCCTCCTGTTTCTTGTGCGAGGTAAACGAGATTGTCTGACCTCTGATAAAGGCTTTCAATGCCTCCCACCTGGTCCCGCTCGATGTGTCCCCCTTATTATTAAATGTTAGAAAATCTTGTATATTGCCCCTCATTTGCTTAATATATGTTTGTTCCTTTAGTAGTAGGGGGTCCAATCTCCAGCATTGAGGTGACGCAGATGTTCCCACTAAATTCAGAGAAATGCAATGGGGAACATGGTCAGTCACCAGTACCGGGATGTATTTCGCCTCACCAATCCCCAACAAGGAGTTGGATACCAGCAACCTGTCAATCCTAGCATATGATTGGTGAGAGTGGGAGAAGAAACTATAGTCTCTGTCCTCAGGGTGAAAATGGCACTAGGCATCAATTAGTCCCAGCTCCCCTTGTATTTGTTACAAAGCTTTGGCATTTCTCGACATGGGCACTACTGTCAGATTGGATCGGTTAAGCACCGTATCTAACACACAGTTAAAACCACCCCCAACTATCTAGGTAACCTCCCACCTCGACATATCCAGTGCGAGTCTTTGAAAAAAAAACAGGCTCATCAATGTTAGGGGCATAGACAGACCCAATTAACATGTTGGTTCCCCAGGCATTCGCAGTTTGGCAAGCGCATAACGGCCAGCCAAATCCACCTTTGAGTCTATGATTTCAGCAGGGCATCCCCTGAGAAGCCAGATCGATGCCCCTCTAGCCTTGGATGAGTACACAGATGAAACCCATGACCCCCCTATAAACGCTGCGGTCCTGCAAGCTTCTGTGGCAGAAAAGTGAGTCTCCTGCAGTAACAGTATTTGACCCTTCATTCTTTTGATCTCAGTCATAACCTTTCTGTGTTTAAGAATCATTTTCAGGTCATTCATGTTCCACGTGACTATCTTTACCTCAGTCAACATTGTAATCATTCATATAACGCTGCACCCAGTTAAGTTTCCAGGGTTGCACTCTCTGAACCGCATTTTTTAACAGAATAGATCTATAAACACAAACAGTTCCCAATCCCCCCTCTACTACAACTTACCCCTCCAATATTTAATCCCCCAACATGTGAGCCCTTTTGTAAGAGCAAGGTCGTTGGCCATTTCTTATACTGAGAGTGTGTGACAGAATTGTATAACTCTCCAAGATATGTACCATCTGTCCTTCCATCAAAAGCTGGGCTCTCAATCTCCCCAACCTCCCCTTCCAAGGTAAAAAAAAACCTTCCTTATAACCTACAATTACCCCTCTTTACCATCCTCTATCCCATTTCTAATCCGCTGCACACTACCAGCACTATGCCCTCCATAAGCTTCCCCATAAATGTCCCCATGACCCCCCCTTTCAACGAGCAGAAAGAAAACTGCCCAGAATCCCACTACTAATAAGTGGCAAAAAAATGCTATCTCCATTGCTGACTGCATGGGGCACCATTTATCTTAAGTAATGCATATTTAAAGCTATATTATTCAATAACTATAATAGATGCATCGGAAAGACAGATTTTCCAGGAGTTTCAGTCCCTGATCTTAAGCCAAACTTGATCTGGCCAGCATGCTTCTGTTAACAATAAACATTAAGTATGAGAATTAAAGTTTCTCAATCAAATAAATCAGTGTCGCTGTACACTGCAGCACCATTAGGGTTCCAGCCTACCCACCGATACCCGTGCCCCAAGACATGGTTGGGAGGCTTACTACAGCAGCAGTGATCCACATTTTTCATGTGGCCATCTTAAGCAGCACAACTTAAAAATATTTTCTGGCATCAGGAAATGCCATAAGCCATGAAAATAAAGGAAATGCATAACTCCTACTTAAGGTGGGTGCTGTGGACATAAGATTTCCAGACAGACCGGGTAGAGTAAAATAAAGTAATGTACTTAGCTTAAGTCAAGTGTCACCCACCTGCCCTCCATCTCTTCTGGTCTCCTCCTCGGTAACTCACTTTTCTGCAGCTTTCGGACATGAAAAGAATCGTAGCTTTTGGCCCAGACGATCAATCTGCAGTCGAGCTGGGTAGTGGAAGCTGAAGGCCCATCCCATATTATGTAGCTTGCTCTTTATCTGGGAGAATTCCTGCCTTTGGGCCTGAAGATCTCTGCTGTAGTCCTGATACATATGCACTTTACCATTGCCAAATGCTATAGGGACTACTTGTTTGGCTTTTTGCAGGCTCTTTTCTTTATCCGTAAAATGGAGGTACTTAATGAGGTAATGTCTTGCCCGGTCTCCTGGTTTGGGAGGGGCGCCAATGCGGTGAGCACATTCTATTTCAAATTCTAAATAATCCTCTGGTAGATCAAGATGCTTCACCAGCCATTTGTGTAGGTTCTGTGCCATGTCCTTTCCCTCTGTCCCTTCAGGTAGGCCTATTAGGTGAAGATTAGATCTCCGTGATCGCTTCTTTTGATCATCAATTCTTGCCATCAGTTCCTCCAGGGAGGTTTTGAGCCCATTTCTTTTGGCTGACATTGCAGCTAAGGTATCCTCCAGTGTACTTACTCTCTGTTCCAGCTCTGTGATCTGGTTCGTGTGTTCAGACAATGTTTCAGAGAGCCCTGTAATGATCCCCTGGAGATGAGTATGTTGCGCAGTCAGGTTTATAAAGTCAGATTTCATCTCTTGATGCATCTGCGTTAAGGTAGCTGGAACGCCTGCTAGGGATTTTAAGAGCACCTCCATCTCCGCACATGCACTTGTGTCCCCACTCTCCACAACTGCAGCCTGTGGTTTTGAGATGGCCTCTGTAGACTTCCCAGTTTGAGGAGTATTTGCAGCATCAAATTGCAATTTCCCCTGCCGGCTCTTTTGTTTTCCTGACACCATGTATCTAGGGTACCTTAGACGATGGTTTTCAATGAGAATTTTAGGCAAAAATCAGCTTTTCAGATGATTTAAATGTGATTGCCCCGAGGAGCTAACTAGCACACATCTGCCATATCTAGCTGCTAGCCTCTGAACATGTAGTTAAAGCACCAGGGCAATATTCACAATACCATAACACCACCTAGCATGCCCCCCAACAATGTGCTATTTTGTGTTTGAATGCCCCCATTTTTTTTTCATGAAAAACCCAGATGAAAATTAATACCAGTCCAGAAATGCATCACAGTGTGTTAAATGACATCATTGCATTGTGACGACACTTGCTGCTGCCGCTGCCGGTTTTGACCCTTTCTTTTCATTTTATAAAAAGTCCCAACGAAGAATAATCACATGAAAAACTTTCAGAAAAGTCACACATATTTCTTGATGCACTGCTAAAAGTTTGCTCTTAGAGCCAGAACCCTGCATAAGTGTCCCAAGTGAGAACATGGCTTGCTGGTGCCTGCTGCTGCTGTTTAAATGTCATGAAAAGTCCCGATGAAGAATAATCACATGAAAACCTGTTCAGAAAAGTCACAAGCATTTCTTGATGCACTACTAAAAGCATTCACCTACAGCCAGAACTCTGCATGAGTGTCCCAAATGAGAAAGTGGCTTGCTGGCGCCTGCTACTGCTATTGTGCCAAACCGGCTTCTGGTTTGTATTTTGCCTTCAGCTGAATGTGTGCTTCTTTCTTTGTTTCCTATTCTGTGTTTGTGTGTCTTTGGTTTTGTTTAGTTTTTGGGGCTTTGTGTTCCAGAGCTCCTACTTCTTGCTTTCAGTCACTCAACTCTCAACCTACTGCAATGTAATTGCAATCATTATTAGTGTGTTTCAGGTCAACCATAGCTGCTCCATGTTGTATACTCAATTGATTTCACCTGACTAAGGCTTACACTAAACCTAGCTATGCAACTCAATCATGCTCTCTCATTCTGCTTACCTCATTATAACAGCTTCATTTCACTGCCTGGCTACACCTGCTTTCAGAGCAGTGTGTCTCCTTATTTATGTTGATTGCAGTTACAACTCAGTGTACTCCTTACGGATGTTGCTTTTATATTTATTCACTCTGCTATACTCTGAAGCTAAACAAGCTCTTGCTGAGGCTGTTAAATTTTCTGTATTAAATCCTGCCTTTGCAGCCGAAAATCCTCAGAGTATTTGTCACCTTGATTTGGCTTTTAAATGTCTGGCTGGCTTGCCCCACTGTTCAGTACTGTTTCATTGCTACTGCATTATTCAGACCTACGTGCAGGTCCACTTACTACTCTGTCTACTGACCTACGTACAGGTCCACGCTTGTTTATGCAATCGATTACTTATGCCTACTGCATCCTCTCGACTTTAGACTCTGGGATGTCTGCTGCATTCAATCTGTTTTCAACCTTGTAAGGTCTCAACACTCACTGCTCATTATGATCAGCACACCATGCTCAATCAGCTCACCAGCTTCTCAGCTCTCAGTCTAATTCTGGGGCATGCCAGACATTCTATTCTGGCACAGGGTCCCTGCAGCTAACAGTCTCACTCTGCATTTAGTCCGCATCTTGAGCGTGTCCAACTTGGGGCTGGATCCTTCTCACCTGGCCCATAGCTGGGAATGTCCTCACCCCAGGCTTGGCTTTAGCTGCCTGCTACACAACAGCAGCTTCTGGTGTAGAATTTAAGACTAGCGGTAAAGGGTGGTTACGACAATCTCCTTTGGCTCTAGTGTTCCACTATAATGGTTAGCCATTGACTTTTAGTGGTTTCCGTAGCAAGGCATCTTCACTGCATTCTTCTTACAACTGCCTCTGGTTCACCTGGTTTGAGTTTAGGGCAGATAGGCCAGGTGAGTGCCTCAGCAGTCGTTGCTCTCCTCCTTCACCTTGGTTGCATGTATTATTGCAGAGTTTTCTCGCAACCTTCCTTGGCATTCCCACTAGAGGGTTTGAGTGAGAGCCTTACTCTTAATTGGAATATTTTCCACCTCCCTTTAATTGGGTTTTCAAAATTGCAGCTGTAGAGCCATCACTAAATTAACTATCCCAAGCCTGGAGAGAAGGCGACCTAGGCCTTGGATCCCCAGAGATTTCCTCCTCCTAGGGTTTTTTTCTCTTCTCCTTTGCCTCAGGTCATAACAGTTAGTTAGCATAGTAGTGTCTCCTAATTTCTTTAGGTAGGTTCTGCTGTTGGATGGAGGTGGAGGATGTCCTGCCGTTCCATCTCTCCTTAGAGGATCCCCTCATTTTCAATGCAAACTATTAATATCATGCTATGCAAACCTGGACATTTCATTACATTATCAAACTGAGCATCTCATTACGTTATCAAACTGTCTTTGCTTCTCTACTATGTTACAGTTATTGCTCCTATGTCACAGTTACTGCTTGCTCATAAGCTTTGTGTCACCTCCTTCTCTGGGATATGATTGTGCTACATTTCTTTTGGGGATTCCTAAGGTACCTTTAGACATGGGAATTGTCCCTTGGTACCTCTAGGGGTGGAACCCTTGGAGGGTACCTTGCCTTTCATAGCCCTACAGGGTGGTAATTCCTCTGGAATAGAGAATGCAAATATCCCAAACCAAACTAACACAGTTGCACAAGCATAACACTATACTGGCTATGCAGGACATTGAATTGGAAAGGCTATGCCTGGAGTTCAATGGCCAAGCAGCCAGTCACTCCTACTTCCTGAGCTATATAAGCAGTTCCTCTTAGTCTCATTGTGAAGCACTTTTTCTTTGCCCCACCATTCTCTCTTCCTCCTCCAGCAGCAGTACTCTCTCCTTAGAGGGATTCCTAAGGCACCTTTAGCCACAGGAATCATCCTGTGGCACCTCTAGGGGTAGAACCCTCTCTGAGGATTCCTTGCCTTTCATACCCCTACAGAGTGGTAATTCCTCTGGAATGGAGAGTGCAAATGGCCAAATAACACAGTTGCACAAGCATAACACTATACTGGCTGTGCAGGACATTGAAATATGCTTCTGGATACAGGTGAAGCTATGTCTGTTTTCCATGATGAGAATCCAGCCACATCTGACTGGTCTATTGGCTGGAAGACCAGTGCACAGGGTGTAGATGGTACACCTACTGATCTGTGTATCTACCTGTAGTGATAGGCCACCTCAGCACTGATTTTGCCGTTGACCTTATAGTATTATGTCACCACTCCAGCATATTAAGAAATGATTTCCTTGTACTACACGGCTATGTAGTAGACCTAGCCAACAGGCTACTGCTCCAGATCAGAGGACAATGTCATGCTGTCACCATCCCAGACTCACATGTGGTGGTTGCCATCTCACACAACAACAAGGAGTATGACACCATGGCTTTATTCAAAAGTCATGACCTGTTTTCTGAATTTGCACCTTTGCTTCAAAAACACCTTGTCATGTTTGCTACCAACAAGCATGATTGTGGAAAGTTGCACATCACATCAAGATCTCGGGAGCTAATCCCGTGAGGCAGAAGCAGTATCCATTTTCTGCTGAAGCCTTGCCCTCTTTGAGGGAGACCATCCAGCCACTACTGCAGCAAAGAGTGATTAGGACTTGTGTCTCTACTGTTAATTCACCTATTTGGCCAGTGAAAAAGCCAGCTGGAGCTTGGAGACTTACAACTGATTAGGAAACTCAGTGAAGTCACCCCCAGTTGTGCCCCAACTGTGGCATCAGCTAACACTTGACAGGAAGTGGTTCTCAGCTCTTGACATCTCTAATGGGTTCTGGTCACTCCCATTAGCACAGGAAAGCCAATATAAATTTGCTTTCACCTTTGATGGGTACCAGTACACCTAGATCTGTCTTTCCCAGGGCTTTCATAGTAGTCCTTCCCTCTTCCATCTCCACATAATGGATGCCCTGCAGAGGTTCTCCACACCCCAGTGTCTCCTGCAGTATGTGGATGACTTGCCCTTGGCAACCACCACAAAAAGGGAACATTTTACCTTCCTAGATGAATTACTGACTTTTCTCAAGAGAGCAGGCCTCAAGTGCAACCCCTCAAAAGTACAACTGTGCAATAAGGAGGTAATTTTCCTTGACCTGCGTATTACAGACCAAGGTAGAAGCCCAGCTATCAGGAAGATCCAGAGCTTGCAAGATCTGCCATTCCCTACTAGTGTGACAACACTCAGATGATTTCTGGGGATGGTAAACTACTCCAGAGGCTTTATTCCTGATTTTGCCTTGAAGGCTGCTCCTTTGTATGAACTTCTAAAAAAGGACGTCTCATGGACATGGGGCCCTGCTCACACTAAAGCTGTCACACATCTCAAACAGGCCTTAGCCTCAGATCCAGCACTGATAAACCCTAATCCAAATCTGCCCTTCCATCTGGAAACTGCCACCTCTGACGTGGCCAGTCTGCAGTGCTGGCACAAAAGTAAAATGGGTACTACAGGCCCATTGCCTATGCATCTCAGATGCTATCCCCAGTAGAGAGGAAATATAGCCTCTTTGAAAGAACACTTTTAGCAACTTATTGGGTTGTCAAACACTTTCTGTATATCTGTATATCATTGAGTATGCTCCCATTGTCTTACATACCTGCCACACACCAACTAATTGTTTGCTGTCAGACTAAAAGATGGCTCAGTCTCCAATACAAGACTTACCCATTGGTCCTTACTTTTGCAGGACAGGGACATCTAAAGGGGAGGTTCTGATAATGGGAGACTTCAACATGCCAGATACAGATTGGTCAATACCAGCAGGAACATCTGCCAGAACTAGACACATGGTGGATTCCCTGCAGGGGAAGGGCCTCAAACAACTGGTACAACAACCCTCAAGAGACAGGGCTATCCTAGATCTAGTACTGACTAACAGGGAAGGGATCACAGATCTCCAGGTATAAGGTCACCTGGGGGCCAGTGACCATCACATGGTATGGTTCAGTTTGCCCACTACATCTAAATCATCCCATTCCAAGGCAAAAAAATGGGACTTCAGAGGAGCTGATTTTGATAAGATGGCCAACAGAGTTAAGCTAGCCCTGGCAAAAAGAAACACAGATGAGGAGGTACAGGCAAAGTGGGCAAGCATTAAGGATGCAATACTTGAAGCAACATCCTATTGTGTTAGACAGAAAAGGAAGTGCAAAAGAAGAAGGAAACCACTTTGGTTCTCAAATACAGTAGCAGAAAAGGTCAGAGCCAAAGGCTGGCCTTCAGGAAATATAAGGAACACAGCGGGATGAAGATAGGGAGGCATACCAAAATGCCCTAAGGGAAGCAGGGAAGGCAGTAAAGCAGACAAAGTCCCAAACTGAGGAAACACTAGCACAAACAGTAAAAGAAGGTGACAAGACTTTCTATAGATACATTAGTGAAAGGAGAAAGTCCAGAGGGGGTATTGCTAAGATCAAAGAGGATAAGGGGGCATGTGAGGAGGAGGACCATGTAAAAGCATCTATCCAAAATAGATACTTTTGCTCAGTATTTACTGAAGAGAAGGTAGGGCAGGACCCCCAAGCTTAGCACTATGGACACGGGAGGAGAGAGGTGCGCACTAGTCCCTTCACAAAAGAAAGGGTCCTACAAGAGCTCAATAAGCTCAGGGTGGATAAGGCAATGGGACTTGATGGCATACATCACAGGATACTAAAAGAGCTAAGGGTGGAACTAGCAGAGCCATTATCAGAACTGTTTAGTGAGTCTCTGAGCACAGGAGAGGTCCCAGAAGACTGGAGAAGGGCTCATGTGATCCCGCTCCACAAAAGTGGTAGCAGAGAGGAGGCAGGGAACTACAGACCTTTCAGTCTTACCTAAGTAGTGGGCAAGATTATGAAGGCACTCCTTCAGGAAAGGATAGTGCAACACCTGGAATCCCTAGAAGCACAGGAACCAAGACAGCATGGGTTTACAAAAGGAAGGTCCAGTCAAACTAATCTCATGGTACCTGAGGACAGGAGGATTGCAGATGTGATTCCTCTTTTTCAAAAGTGGGAGCAGGACAGAGGCAGGAAACTACAGACCAGTGAGTTTGACCTCAGTGGTATGGAAAATGATGGGAAGCACTTCTGAAGGAAAGAATTGTTGAGTACCTAGAGGTCAGTGGGGCACAGGACCCAAGGCAGCATGGATTCACGATGGGACGGTCATGTCAGGTGAATCTAATAGATTTCTTTGACTGGGTGACCAAAGTAGTAGACCAGGGAGGGGCTGTGGATATGGCCTACCTAGATTTTAGCAAGGCATTTGATACAGTCCCACACAAAAGATTAATACACAAGTTAGCCAGCCTTGGAGTGGGTCCCAAGATGGTAGCCTGGATAAAAAAATTGGCTAGACAACAGGACGCAAAGGGTAGTAGTAAATGGAGTCCACAGTGAAGAAAGGAGGGTTACTAGCAGGGTACTGCAGGGTTCAGTACTGGGACCGGTCCTTTTAATATCTTTATAAGTGACATTGCAGAGGAACTGGAAGGAAAAGTGTGTCTCTTGCAAATGACACAAAGATCTGCAACAGGGTTGATACACAGGATGGAGTGGAAAGGATGAGCAGGGACTTGCAAGGTTGGAGGAATGGTCAGATGTATGGCAGCTCAGATTCAATGTAAAGAAGTGCAAGGTAATGCACCTGGGAAACAAAAACCCAGGGGAATAGTACACAATGGGGGGTGAGATACTGACAACAGTAAAAATGGAAAGGGACCAGGAGGTAATTATATCAGATGACCTAAAGGTGGGCAAGCAAAGTGAGAAGGCAGTAAGGAAGGCTGGGGGGATACTGGGATATGATAGAAACTTTCAAGTACCTCAAGGGAATCAACAAAGTCCAAGAGGGTAGCATCTTTCAGAAAAAGAGATGTGCAAGAACAAGGGGGCACAATTTGAAGATAGAGGGGGGACAGCTCAGAGGTAATGTGAGGAAGTATTTTTTCATGGAGAGGGTTTCGGATGCATGGAACAGCCTCCCTGAGGAGGTTGTGGAGTCAAGAACAGTGGGGGAATTCAAGAATGCATGGGACAGACATAAGGCAGTCCCAGTGGGGGGGTAGGAGGAAGTAAGCTGTTAGTTAACTAGGATCTGCAGCTTATCTGTTAGGTAGGAAAATGGGCAGACTAGGTGGGCCAAGCAGTCCTTATCTGCCATCAAATTCTATGTTTCTATGTTTCATAGATTTCTTTGACTGGGTAATAAGAGTGGTGGACCAAGGGGGAGCAGTTGATGTTGCCTACCTTGACTTCAGCAAAGTTTTCAATACTGTTCCACATAGAAAATTGATTAATAATCTGAGTAGGCTTGGGGTGAGTCAGAAGTTGGTCAACTGGGTGGCAAACTGGTTGATGGGCAGAAAACAGAGAGTGGTGGTAAACGGTATACAGCCAGAAGAGATGCAAGTCACAAGTGGAGTACCTCAGGGATCAGTCCTGGGGCCAGTCCTCTTCAATATCTTCATCAGTTGCATTGCAGATGGACTGGAGGGGTAAGGTTTGTCTGTTTGCAGATGACATCAAGATCTGCAACAGAGTAGATGGTCCAGATGGGGTGGGCAGAATGAGAAGCGATCTGGATAAACTGGCAAAATAGTCAGAAGAGTGGCAACTGGGGTTCAACACAAAGAAGTGCAAGATCATGCACATAGGGAAGAGAGACCCTGAAGTCACCTATAGGCTGGGAGGGGAGTGGCTGGCAGTCACAAGGGAAGAAAGAGACTTGGGCATCATCATCACCGATGACCTGAAATCATCCAAGCAGACCACTAAAGCAGTAGGTAAGGCTAGGAGAATGTTGGGTTGTATTATTAGGGGTATCACAAGTCGGAAGAGGGAGGTAATAATCCCTCTTTACAAGACACTGGTTAGGCCCCATCTGGAGTACTGCGTGCAGTACTGGAGGCCACACCTTCACAAAGACATTAACCAAATTGAGGCAGTCCAGAGACGGGCAACCAAAATGGTGCAGGGACTACATCAGAAAACATATGAGGACAGATTAACAGAGCTCAATATGTATACCCTAGAGCAAAGGAGAGGAGAGAGGTGATATGATTGAAACATTCAAACACCTTAAGGGCATTAACAAGGTGAAAGAGTCTAACATATTTCAATATAAGAAAAATAGCAAGACAAGAGGACACAGCATGAGATTAGAGGGAGGCCGATTAAGGGGTAATGTGAGGAAGTTCTTTTCCACAGAAAGGGTGGTGGATGCATGGAACAGCCTACCTCAGGAAGTGGTGGATATGAATACAGTGCAGGGCTTCAAACAGACATGGGATAGGCATAAGGGAGCAATACAGATGAATATGAATAAATAGGCCATTGACAGAGCAAAGGCCGATGGCACATTCATAAGGAAGAAAAATAAATGGGCAGACTGGATGGGCCTTGCGGTCCTTATCTGCCATCATCTTCTAAATTTCTATGTTTCTAAAGTACTACCTGCAAAAATGCCCTCAATTTTGGCCTATGGCCTACTCTACACAGGTACGCCCTATGACTGTGCTCTCCAACCACCTGACCTACCTGATCCAGGACCATTTCTAGCAGCCACACCTGAAGTCCTGGAAGGCACCACCATGTTTTGCATCTTTACAGAAGGCTTTGCCTCCTATTTGGATGGAGAGCAGATGGCAGGGTTTGGAGTACTTATTCCAGACCAAGAAGGTGATTTCAGGTGCATTTCCAGAAAATGCACTGTTGTCTCCTCACAGTACGCTGAATTGGCCGTTGTGGCCTGTGCATTGGAGGTCATGCCCCATGGTGACAAGGATGCCATAATTTTTGCAGACT
Source organism: Neoceratodus forsteri (assembly GCA_016271365.2). Classification (NCBI taxonomy): domain Eukaryota; kingdom Metazoa; phylum Chordata; order Ceratodontiformes; family Ceratodontidae; genus Neoceratodus; species Neoceratodus forsteri. The sequence goes on from CM057453.1 coordinate 1,194,155,292, forward strand.
CCAGTTGGGTCTACTCATCTCTCACTGAGTTTTTCCCATTCTTGCAAATAAACTATTTTGAATCATCTGATGGCACACCTGTCAAATACAGGGATTTGTTTGTGTACATACACACCCTAACACAGATGTTTACTCACAAATCGTATATTCAGAAGGTAAAGGACCACTGTAAAACAGACCCTTACCATGAATTCAATGAATGAGCAGACTCACTAGCCAAAGCGGGTGATCCGGGGGGACATGGACAATGACTCACCCAACAGCCATAGTAGCTATAGTAGCTGCTAACACTAGGCAGAAACCAGTACCAAAACCCCCACTGGACCTTTCTGCTGCACAAAAAGCTGACCCCTAATTGAAACATGTTTTTAACTTCCTAGATAAAGGAATTGAAGTGCCACTACCTGTTGGTAGCCCATGCAAGAGACACTCTGACAACATACACTTGTCTAGCGATCAGAAGCTCATCTGGTATCGGAAAGAGGAAACAGGTGACAAATTGTGGGTTGCACCACAATCCCTACAGACTGAATTTATCCATATGGTTCATGACCTTCCCCTGGTGTACAACAGGGGATGGAAAACACCCTCCAGAGAGTCAAAACAGTCATCTGGTGGCCTGGTATGACCAAAGATGTAAAACACTAGGTGGACAGCTGCATAGTGTGTGCTCAGAGCAATCCAATTTTGGTAAAGCAAAATGCCCAATTGTTGCCCCAAAGGCAAACTGGACCATGGGATGCAATACAAATTGATTTCTTATGCCCCTTTACCAACTCTAGCAGGAACAACAAGTATGCACTTGTTGTTACAGATTTGTTCTCTAAGTGGGTAGAAGCATTTCCAACTAAGAACAGCATGGCAAAGACAATTGCCAAAATCCTAGTGGATCAATTGTTCTCCAGGTGGGGCCTACCTTTAAAGGTAGACTCAGACCAGGGAACCAGTTTCACTGCTGATCTAATGCAGCAAACACGCCAACTACTTGGAGTGGATCAGCAATTCCACATCCCTTGCCATCTTCAATCCTCAGGCCAGCTAGAAAGTGCCAACAGAAGACTCAAACAAATGTTATGTTAATTCATCAATGACAATCCTAAGGATTGGGATTCCTTCTTGCTACTGTTACTAATGGCAATTAGGGGCACTCCTTCAGCAATGACCCAGTGTACACCTTACAAGGTTATGACTGGTAGAGCCATGAGATTACCTGAGTACATATTGGTTGATCTTCACACCCCCACTGCAGATCGAGTCTCTGTAGACAAATATGTTGAAAAGCTTTGAGATGACATCATGAAGACACACCTATTTGCTGCTAACCAAATGGGTAAGGCACAACAACATGCCAAAACTCATTATGATAAGCAAGTCAAAGAAGTCAACTGGCAAGTTGGAGACCAAGTTATGCTTCTCCAGTACAGACAACCCACACACTCATTTGCCAGTAAATGGGAAGGTCCTTGTCCCATAGTTAACAAACTCAGCCCTGCTGTGTATCAGGTCCAAGTTCAACAGCGAAAGAAGACCACCGACAAGTGGTTTCATGCTAACTAACTTAAATTGTACAAAGGTGACTAAATTTACTTTTCTTAACCCACTTTTTGGGTGGAATAGTACCCACACTTAATGAACTTTTTCCTGTTTTTCCTACAGGTATCCCAGAAAGATGGCTATCTTGCACCTCTGTCTCCTGCTGGTGGGACTACTGACATTGACTGTGACTGCACCCCCACGTATGGCCCCTCAAACTCACAAAGTCTGTATAGAGCATTTACACAGTAAACTTGAACACTCAGCCCCCATGGGAGTTCACATTAATGTCCCTAACAAAATGGTTAAAGTAACTGAAGGCTCAAGACGCCTTTCTTGATGCAGTCGTAGTTGTACCTGATAGATCATCACTTTCTATCCAATGGGAAATGGATGCAATGGGCTACAGCCTCCCTATAGCTCGGCTAGCCAAAGGTACATTCCATGGTTGGCCTAACACTGATATTTCTAAAAATGGTACTGTTTCTATCAGACAGACTTCTCTTAGACATACTGGTCAGTATAATCTTACTGCTCTTATTGACCCTGCCTGGTGTGGTCATCTCTCTCCAGAGAATGCACACACCTTCTGTCTTCACAACTATGTAGCTACTGAAGCTCTTTACCTTTCTGTAGTCCCAACAAGCCAGGAAAAACTGACAAACTGTCCTCCCCAGGAGGAGGGCCCTCCTAGTGATTTGACCACCACATCCCTACCAGAAGCTCTTATTAATAATGTACAATTTATGCATGTCCCAGTTATTTTCAGTCTTACACATTGGAACATGGCTGAAATTGGCTTTTGCCACACTACCACTACTTCTAAATTCTATAGTATGATGCTTACATATATTGTTGCTGCAATCCCATTGGTGGACCCCATGCAACTGATCATTTAGGAGTTTTCAGCCCTGCTCCTAAAACTAACCCAGATCCTAACTCATGTTAACGCACCAAGCGGGATGAAACTTACATAGCGGATGTGGCCAGTTCAGTTTCAGGTATCACTGGCATGGCTGGTACTATCTCTGCCTTTTTGGTTCAGGCATGTCAATCTGGAATAGAGCTGATGTAGCTAATTATAAAGCACAAACACTCAAATTTCAGCAAGCAGTTAATAATGATGTTTTACTACCTATTTTACATGGTGTAAATTCTCTTAGTAATGAAGAACGTTTTACTGTTTACAATATGCAGGAAATTGCCAAAGGGTTCAATGATACCAAACATAAATTTAGTGAACTTATTTTTCAAAATAACCATGAAGTGGACAAGCAAATGACTGGCCATGAAAGTTTATGCTCTGCCTATGGCTCTTATGTTATCTTTACTGTTAATGGTCTCTTCAAGGACTTGAAATTATGCAAAATTTGTTATTCATGATCTTTGCCTGGGTAAATGATATTGCCCACATTGTGAAACTACTGGTTGTATCTCTGCTTGTTTAGCTAAAACTCTCAACATTTCTATGTCAACTATTAGAAATATTGGATATGTTTCTAGGTATCCTAATCAAGCACCTTGCTACTTTACTAAGACTTGTTCTATTAAGGAAAATATGTTCTTCACTTTTACTATTTCCTTATCACTTTTTGATCCTGATACAGCTATATTTGATAAACTAGCCAGAATACACTCCATTGGACATTTTGCAGAGAATATCTATCGAGAAAGAACTGAATTATCCTCCATGCTGGTTTATCATCATTTTCTTCAAGCTTGGGCGGTACCCCATACAAACTATTGCACCAAGAAGGGCTATTACTTCCTGTGCCGCTGTGGCATTTTTTACATTGTGAAACCTGTCTGTGGATATGCTCCTGAACACCTTGACTGGGTACTGACACTGGGTGAAGAATTGCCATCCAATCTTACTGATGTTGATCCTGATGATAGCATCTAGTCTCCACAAGCTGCATCTTCAGTGCCAGACACCGAAACAGTTCCATCCTGAAGCTACCTTGAAGAAGTACATCACTTCACTACACAGCTCACCAACCAGTCCTTTACCAGCCCAGTACGTCTACAGCGATGGAGGGTGCCAACTGTAAGGGTTACTTACACTTCTGATGGCCAGTATTGTGTCATCACAAACTATAAGTCTTTTGTCTATGGTACAAAATCCTGCGATGTCTCTCAACCTAACTTTTGTTTTACTCCACAGCAGAAAACAGTTATTAGTCACACTGTGATCATGCCTTTTCCTCTCCCTGAACCAGACATTATTGATACTGATCCCCAATACTTGCTTGCCCTCTCTCAATATTTGCCCATATTTAATGTACACATTGACCCTTTGACACTTTCAATTAAGTCCTTGTTAGCTAGAAAGGATTCACATTTAATTTACATTAGCAATAATATATCAAAAGCTACCGATGTTCTTAATGATCTTATTCATGATGGTGATTTAAGTATTGCCTTATGCAATACATGGTTAGAAATTATGTTCAAGGTTTTTGTTGTGATTCAAGCATTTTTGATTGTTTTCTTATTTTTACTCTCTGCTGCCTGTAACTTACTTTAAAACAACATCGAGAACAACTCAACTTTCTTTATAAAGCTCGTGCTTTGGGCTTGTAAATTATATTTTTAGCTCCATCCCACTGCTTGCCTGGGATTGTTGCCCTTTTGAGGCAACAAGACAGGGGATGTTATCCATGGACCAGCACTCCTAATTGGCCCCCCACTTCACAGACAGTAATACATATATACTTATACTGACCTTAGGGCACAGACACGTATCGTATAAGCATACGTGTCAGGATCTGAGTTCTACTGTATTTCTACAAAGTATAATTATGCTTTGCTATATTTTCTTACTGTATTCTTATTGTAACACTGGGAGATGCTCCATATATGTATTATTGTATAATCATCAGTTAGGTAACATTGCCATCTTTAGCACTTATGCAGAACTGTAACTGCAAGTGTCCCTGGAAGAAGTACAAGATCCCATTGTCTCATGCTGTCTGTTTTTGCATGCTAAGCAAGCTTTCCCAGGCTAGTTAGGAGTGAGGTTATTTGCCTTGTCCAATTATAAGATTTTTATGTATCTTCTTAGCCATTGCCATAGTAGTTATCAGGAGTATGAGACCCTTTGCATTACACATTTTCTCTGAGATGAGACTAGCTGCTGCCTACGTAGGTAAGAAAGATTGGATGTATTCTCCCGGTGACTACACTGTTGGTTATAAGACTGCTGAGATACCAGTAATAAATCATATTTTCTGCTGGGCACCACTTATCTGTTGTCTCTTCACTTTTGTGCAGTTCCAACAAGAACCTAAGAGAGGTGGTTTTATTTACCCCGTTACAGCCATCATCGTTACTGGGTACAAACATAGATGTGATTGTCCTGCTTGGTATGTTGGACAAAAAAAGTTAAAGTTGTGTGATTCATGGTAATGAAGATGAAGATCGTGATTTGTCTAGTGGCTTGTCAATCTATGATTATGACATGACAATGAATACAATGCTCAAAGTGAAATATGCACCACACTGGTACTCTGAACACTACTTGAACCTTCAAAGTCATCCTCCTCATGCCTGTGGCAAACCTCCGGTGTTAATTTGCAACTTTTACCTACATGGCTGCTTGCTGTTACTTAAGGACTGGCTGGCAGATTTTATTTCAGACACACACACAGAATTTATTTCACACACCACCTACGCTAAGGTCTCGTGACTCGTGATCGTGACATGACGTGACTCAGTCATGGTGAACTTCCTGGAACTGTATAATGTTCATGCTAAGATAATATCTACTGGATTAAATAGGTCCAGCTTCCAGTGAGGACAAAGATTTGAGTAGGGCATCCTACAGAATGTGGACACAAACAGAAGCACCATACTAGACCAAGGATCTTGAGTGACGTGACATGATAACTGGGTGTCCCCAGTTCTGATTCATGATGAAACCAAAGATTTAAAAAAAACCAAAAAAAACAGTGTTGGACCAAAAAAAGTTAAAGTTGTGTGATTCATGATTGTGCAGATGAAGAATGTAATTTGTCTCATGACTCATAATTGTGGCATGACAATGAGTACAACATTCAAAGTGAAATATGCACCACACTGGTACGCTGAACAACACTTGAATATTCAAAATCATCCTCCTCATGTCTATGTAAACCTCTGGTGTTAATTCGCAGCTTTTACCTACATGGCTACTTGCTATTACTTGAGGACTGCCTGGCAGATTTTGTTTCAGATACACACACATATACACACACACACACACACACACACACACAGAATTTATTTCACACACCACCTATGCAAAAGGTGATGCTGCAGGCACTGCTGTTACCAGTACAGATTCAGGGACCTTGCCTGGCCCTAACCCTTTCTGACACAGTACTTTTTCCCTTCAAGGATTTTTTTCTTTATTTCTTTGTTCCACGTGATGTGACGGAACGCCCTGCCCACAGACCCAAAGCTTATACCCCACTGACTTATGTGGCTCATATGCCACAGTCAGAAACACCTTTGCCTAACCATGTCTTTGTGGGCATTTTTTTAAATTACACAGAGCCACCAAGAAAATAAATACATTTCTTGCAAATAGTTTTTTCTAATTTTGTGGGTTGCTAACAAATTCAGCTTGGATGCTGTCCTGTAGAGAACATGTTCCAAGTCCAACCACAGCCTCAGTATGATCATCCACCATTTATTCTTCAACATTTGAGTCATTGGATGGCCCAGGCATAACCTCAATAGCACTGGAAATGTGAGATTGTGATTGTGGGTCATCATCAGGACCAGAATCATGTTCAACTACTGTGGGGATGGGGACTGGGAGTGTGACATCAACTACACTCTGACTCACGTCTTTGGACTCCACAATATTTTGGCAGCCTGTTAACTTGTCACGGGTTGAACTTGGGGCAATACTTATGCCATCACCAACTTCACTACCATCACCAGCGGGGACAACAGCATCTCCAACCATCATTGACACAACTGATTGTGCTGTGAAAAACACAGTCAGAGAAATCCGTTTACTGCCATCAACTATGCCTTTATGCTGTGTACTACCATGTACATGCCCACAGCCACTCTTGCCACTGGCAGCAGTGCCATGGCCAGAAACATCTTTGTATGCATGTCTTTTTGCAGCCATTTTTGGGGATTACACAGAAAATTAGCAACAAATTTAGATTTCTGAACTTTGGGGTGGATGGGAAGCCAAAAAACAACAACTGTGGCTTCCAGATGGAGATTGGGCCCTAAACAGATGCAGACGCAGATGCACAGATAGATGTAGATTGAGCTCTCGAAATGCAGCTGCACAGGTACAACAACACCTTAACAAGTGGTCACAAATCCAAAGCTGGACAAATAATACTTTCTTTTTCGGCCGGATGGGGGGGCCAGCTGCAGTACCGGTCCATTACCTAGATAGAATGAAGCAGTAAAACATACCACAGACGGATAAGAGATACAGAGTGCTGCGAATATGGTGTGGTACAATAAAATGTGTCTGACATGATGACATGCACACACACACACACACACACACACACATTACAGGTAATGGACAGAAAAATTTAACAGTTCAATACATTACAACCAAATCTTTTAAACCAACTGAAACAAGCATTTGTCAATGCCAACTGTTGCTTGCTGTCATTAGCAGTGGAAGTGCAGGAGTTAGACAGATGCAGTGTAGGAATGGCAGTGAAGTATTGAACTGACGTCAACTCCACCCCCACCCTACAGAGATGGACAGGCATTGGGGTGTGCCTTTGGGTCATCGCCCATAACGGTCACGACATTTCACCTCACCTTACCCTGCAGACACTTACAAGTGTCAAGCTGTTCTTCGAAGTGTTCAGGCTTTACACTCGCCTCATTCCATAAGTAAATACACTGAAATAGGTGCAGTATAGGAGAATGGGGTGAACTCTAGGGCCAAAGGGTCCAAGGCACACCTCAATGCCTGCCACTGGCTGCATGGTGGGGGTGAAATGGCAGGAACATTACTGTCGACAATCCCAAGTTATACCCCTGATGTCTGTCAGTCCCTACAGGGTAGGGCATTATGGTCAAAAACCCTAACACCTTGGGCGTTTCTTGGTATTTTTACTCCAAGTTTTCAACATGGGCTTTTTGTGATCCCACCGCATGAACAGTGACACAATCTGTTTGTTAGCTGAAAGGTGATTTTGCACAGCAACTACACCATTTGGCGCCACAGGTGCGAAAACACATTTCGAACAGGATGTGAAAAATGAAAGCTTTACTGTTCATGAGGAGGTGTAAAAAATGGAAATGTTGAAAATCTGGAGTGAAAATATAAAAAAACTGGTGAAGTCAAGAGTGTGCGTAGAAACTGCGAAACGCACACCCATAATGTAATTAGTTTTGGGATTTTTTACAGCAAATTTTCAACATAGGCATTTTGGGACCTCCACTCATGAACAGTGTCACAGTGATTTTCTTACTCAATCCTGAACACTTATTTCCCACAGCGACCATGCTATTCTGCGCTGGAAGCGTGAAAACACATTTCGGCCAGGGTGTGAAAAATGACAGCTGTACTGTTCATAAGGAGGTGTGGAAAAATGCCAATGTTGAAAATATGGACTGAAAAGATTATGAATTCGTGAACTTATGAAGGTGTGTGGAAATTGCACAATGCATGCTTGTAACACAGTCATTTTATGGACTTTTGTCACCAGATTTTCAACATTGCTAGTTTAAGACCTCTGCTCATGAACAGTGTCACTGTGATTTTCTTAATCTGTCCCGAACATTGATTTCGCACACCAATCATGCCACTGTGCGCTACGTGTCCGAAAACACATTTCGGGTGAGATGCAAAAAATTACAATTGTACTGTTCAGAAGGAGGAGTGGTAAAATGGCAATGCTGAAAATCTGGAGTGAATATATTAAAAATGCTCAAAGTTACGAGCATGCATAGGAACTGTGCAATGCACGTTCGTAAAACAGTCATTTTGAGGCATTTTTTCACCAAATTTTCAACATAGGGTTTTTGGGGGCCTACCTCATGAACAGTGTCACTGTGATATTTTTAATCTGTGCTGAACATTGATTTCTCACACAGATCATGCCATTGTGCGCTACATGTGCGAAAACACACTTCAGGTGTGATGTGAAAAATGACAGCTGTACTGTTCATAGGAAGGTGTAGTAAAATGGAAATGTTGAAAATCTGGAATGAAAATATTAAAAATGCTGGAGGTTATGAGCATGCGTAGGAACTGCGCAACCCACATTCTTAAAACAGTCATTTTTGGGAATTCTTTCACCAAATTTTCAACATAGGGTTTTTGGGGGCCTACCTCATGAACTGTAACACTGTCCTTTCATTAATCAGTCCCGAAAGGTGGTTCCATGCAGTAACCACAAAATCACCTTTCTGGACCGAATAACAAAATGATAGTGAATGAGTTCATGAGGTGAGGTCCCAAGAACCCCATGTTGAAAATTTTATGAAAAAATTCCTCAAAATGGCCGAGATATGCACCAAAGTTTAAAAAAATCCATTTATGCCATTATATAACTTACCGGCATTTCTTCAGTTTGCGGTCAACTTTGAAGAGTGCAGATGTGTTCCCGGTCCATCGAAGATCATCGCGCCGGCCTCCAGAGATACGTATGGGGTGAGGGGTGTGTGTGGGGAGGTGGGCTATGCAGAGGGTGGGCACAGTTTGGGGCAGTAGAGTCAATGAGGGACTGTTTTCTTTTGTTACAGGTTTTTTTTATTTTGCAAAGACAACGTGGGACTTTTGACATGCTGGGGTGGGCTCCCAGCATGGCACCGGAGATTTTAGGGCAGCGGAGCCAATGGGGATTAGGCACCCTGTTGTCAAGGAGACTTGCCATGCTGAGGTGGGCTCCCAGTGTGGCAGATAGAAGTTTGTTTGGGGGGGGCAGTGGAGCCGATGGAGGATTGGGCACCCTATCGGCCATACAGTGTGCTGGGGGGGACCCATGAGCCATGAGGGGGTGCATTATGCCGACGGGGATTGGGTTACCCAGTTGGCAAATGAACTTGGGATGGGGTCATGCTGATAGAGGGATTGGGCACCCCATTGGCTTTTTTTTTATTGAAATGTTTCACCCGGAAGGCACACTGAACGGTGGGTGGTGGCTTTCTGGCGGCTTCCTGGGGACTGTGAGAGGCCGAAGGAGAAGCCGTTGCCATGGGGACACCACCCAATCAGCTGTTTTGGCAGCTTGTAATGCACCAAAACAGCTGATTGCGTGGTGATGTGGCCTGAATTTCTTGATGCATTTAGGCATTCTCTCTTACTGCTGAAAGCAATGTGTTTCTTGTACATGCGTGCAAGCAACACAAAAAGGCACAGCACCACAGCAAACAGCAAAAAAGTATATAAACTTACTACAGGTATTACTGTGTGTACGTGAACACACAAATACTAACACACTAGCTACCCAACAACAGTTAGAAAGACTGCCTTTTTCACTGTGAATCTCCCTTCACCACAGATTGCCCCTCCCCCGAAGCACACTTCTACAGTGTCTGTCAGTGCACAGACTGAATGTTCCAAATTAACATTTAAAATGCACACAAAAACAATAAACACTTGATGATACAAGCACTGGAGGGTTTCCTACAATCTGTTTACTAAATTATGACCAAAATAATTGGACCAAAACTGATTTTTTAAAGCTTTTTCGATGGTTTGATTCTCAGAGCTCTGAGAGCAAACTGTCTCCAGCTTTCCACTACACACACTACGCAGAACTGAGGCTGTGCAAAACAATATAGAGCCCATGTGACCTGCCATCCCATGAATCAATTCAAAATTCACCTCACATAGCAACAAACAGCCGAAGCAAAGAGAAGTACTTTGAAATCAATGGTACTTTGCGTTAAAATGAAGGGGAATGCTGCATTACAAGGCAAAGTAATGCGCTGTGTGTTGAAAACAATTCACTTTGTGTTCAAATATTTATTTATTTATTGAAAATGTTTCACCAGGAGAGGCACACTGAGCAATAAGATGCTCGTCTCACGGTGCGACCTGGGGAGGGGGTACAAGGGAGGAGGGTACACATGTAACAAGCAATTGATTGTACATTGGAGTCAACCAATTTGAGCAATTGTTACATAGTTAAGGGTAGCTTTACATACTTGCTACATGAAGAGAGAGACACTACATACATGTGCCACAAGGTGGGTGATATTACATACTTGATTACACATCTAGGAAACATTCATACATGCATAAGAGCCTACTATCTAGTGTTTAGTTTGGAGTAGTTTATACAGAGTTGACCAAATAGAACTAGAAGCCTTGGCTTGGGGCCAGGGTGCAGTGACAGATCTGAGTAGGATACACAAGGAAAGATAATTGGGTTGACTTAGGGAAGATGTTGTCAGGGAGATAAGCAGGGGGATAGCAGAAGTGCCATGAGAGGGCAAGTGCATGGGTTGGTAGGGCAATTTATAAGCCAGTCATTTTGTGCGAAGGCCAAGCCACTGGTCAGGCTGCGTAAGGTGAGGAGGGAGAACGATTGAGGGGGAGAGACTCAGGCAAGGGGGGAGGGGGAGGAGGTCAGGGGCATGTACAGTAGGCGCATAGAAATTAGTGAGGGCAGAGGATAGAGAATGTTTGGAGGAAGAATGATGGATTTGGGCTGGCAGGTCATTCCAAAGCTTAGGGAGAAGGCAAGAGAAAGCTGATTGGCCTGCAGAGGTCCTTCAGTGAGGGATTACTAATAGTCTGGAGTCGGTAGACCTAAAGGTGTGAGCAGGGGTTGGTGGGGAAGATAAGGAGGTGACGAGGTAGGGCGGAAGGGAACCGAGCCAGAAATTAGAAACAAATTTAGCACTGTGAAGTAAGCGCCAGTTGCTTAGGGATGGAAGGGCCAGCGAATGGAAGAGATCACAGTGACGAATGGAAGAGATCGCAGTGATGGGTACAGGGGGGCATCGAGGGCAAAATGGCAGAAAGCATTGAAAAGGGGGTCCAGTTTGTATAGGGTGGACTTGGGGGCAGAGCTGTAGACAACATCGCAGTAGTCGAAGGAAGGTAGAATCATTTTCAGGACGATTTCACATTTCACAGGAAGCGGGAGACTAGTGCGGTTTCTATAGAGGGCGCAGAGCTTAGGGCACAGTTTTGACAGGATGGCGTCCACGTGTGTGGAAAAGGTGAGGTGGTGGTCAAGCCAAACCCCCCGGTACCTAAAGGAGGGCACGTCTTCTAGGACAGTGTTATCCAGAGAACTGAAGATCAGTGGGGATGTAAGTCTGGATAGTCTCTGTCTAGTGCCGAAAGTCATAGAGACTGTTTTCTTGGCATTTAGAGAGAGTTGGTTGGAGTTAAACCAGTGTTGTACCTTGTTGAAATCGGTCTGGAGATTAGAGGTGACTTCTTCATGGGTCCGACCGGATGTAAAGAGGACTGTGTCATCTGCGTACATATGAATTAAGGTAGTAGAGCAAGTCTTTGACCGATAATTTGGTAGGATGGAGAAGAGAATGGGGCCAAGGACTGAGCCCTGGGGAATGCTGGTGGTAATAGGGAGCGAGGGAGAGGTGGAGTCAGCTATTTTTACAGATTGGGTTCTATTTTGTAGATAGGCTCTGAACCAATTAGTGGCCGTCTCAGATAACCCAGCACCTGATAGGCAGGATAATAGGAGGGAGTGGGATACCATATCGAAAACTTTGGCTAAGTCGATGAATATTGCGGATGTAATTTGTCCTTTGTCCATTCCTGAGAGGATGGAATCCGTGAGTCTTAGTAGGGAGGTGGTGGTGGAGTGGCTTTTTCTAAAGCTGGACTGAAATGGAGTGAAGAAGTTAGTTTCAGAGAGGAAGTGGGAGAGTTGAGATAGCACGAGGTGTTCCTAGAGTTTAGCAAGGATGGAGAGGAGGGAGATGTGGCGGTAGTTTGCAGCAGAGGTGGGGTCACCCCCTATGGGTAGTGGTAGGACAGTGGCATGTTTCCAGTCCATGGGAAGTGATTCAGTGGTGAAAGAGAGATTTAGCAGGGCAGCGAGGGGAGTAGCTATGGAAGGGGCAGATAGGAAGAGAAGTTTGTTGTCGAGTCCATCAGGAGATTTTCCTTTGGAGGGATTCAGGGAGCACAGGGCATCTAAGGTTTCGATGGGAGAGATGTGTCTGAAGGAGAAAGGGTTCTGGTGAGGCAGTGGGGGGGTAACTGTCCGGAGTTTGGGCGGGGTTACTGATGGAAGGGAGTCCAGGAGGGTTGTTGCACATGTAGTGAAGTAGAAGTTGAAATCGGAGGCAACTGTCAGGGGTTGGAGTGGAGGGTCCCTTGGGAGAGAAGGTGAGGGGGATTAGTTGTCGGGGGGGGGGAGCAGAGGGAGTTTATGACTTTCCAGAATTTAGATGGCCTCCAAAGATTGGCATTTGGGGTGTTGTTAAAATATTTGGCCTTAGCTAAGCAGATGGCCTTTGTGCACTTGTTTCGGAGTATGCGGTAGGTGATGTTGTCACCTGGGAGGAGCGTAGATTTGTACTTTCGCCATGCCCTGTCACGGGCTTGTTGGCATGCTATTAGCTCGGAGGAAATCCTGGAAAGGTGAGTCCCTCAGACCCTAGCATGGTGCAGGAGGGCATGTTTATCCCAGGTGCTAAGGAAGGTGTTCCGGAAGTGCGTAAGGGCAATATCTATGTTAGTGCTTCTAAGGATGGGGTGCCAGTTAGAGTGAGCTAGTTCTTCCAGGAGAGGGGAGAGGTTTAGAGTTTTATATGACCATTGGAATATAAATTTGGGAGGGGATTTAACCTAGTGGATTTTGCGGACCAAGAAGGTCAAATGGTGGTCGCTAATGGCGTCAGGAAGGAGGCCGGAGCTGACAACACGGTGGGGATGAGAGGGAAGCGCCCAGTCAAGTAGGGAGTGGTTGCCGGACTTATGGTTTGAGTGTGTAGGTTCCAAGATGGTTTGGGTAAGGTTGAGAGCAGATATCTCGGTACGGGTTTTGTTAAAAGCGGGGGCTGGCCAGTCGTGGTTAAAGTCACCCATAACGTAAAGTTCACCCGACTTGGCAAGAGACGTTAGTTGGCTTAGGAGGTCAGTGGCTGTTGCGGCTGGGGTGCCAGGGCAGCAATAAATACCAGCCACAAAGATAGGGAGTGAGGAAGGAGGGGATAATTTCAGCATAAGCAGCTCGTAGGCTTTGGGTTCAGCTTTTGTGAGAGTGACAGAGAAATGTAAGGCTGAGCTGGTATAGATAGCCACTCCTCCACCTCTGGTGGGTCGGTCTTGCCGAGTGATAGTAAACCCTGGAATAGCGATGGCTGGGTCCGGGAGGTTTGGGTTTAGCCAGGTCTCAGACACAATGATTATGTTAGGGGCATGGTGAGAGGCTGGGGAGCCTGGAGCAGATTGAGCTTGGGGGCTAGGCTTCGAATGTTTAGGGTGGATTAAAGTAATCCCCGGGGAGGAGCCAGGCTAAGTGTCAGTGGTGGCCTTGGCTGAGGGTTAATCATGGGGCAGCTGTGACTGGGGGTTGGTGTTGGGCCAGGGTTTGGGTGTATATCCTGCTGCCAGGAGTAGTAGGCAAGGGTTGAGAGTGGTGAAGTATGTAAAGCACCAAGATTTGGGAGGCGCCACTTAGGGATGGCATTAGGGCAGGCAGTGTGGGAGAGGGGAGCTGTTTTGGTGGAAGGAAACCAGGAGGCAGCCACAGGAATAGAGCAAGGTGGAGGGCTCATAGGGAAGCAGGACCAGGTAGTAGCTGGGAGAGATGCTGTGGTCATTTGGGGGCATTTGTAGAATGGGTTAGTTCTGCAGAGGGTGGGGGGTGGGGTAGCAACTTATAGGAGGTGTTAAAGGGGGTAGGAAAAATAGGAAGCAGGAGATCAGAAATAAGTTCCTTACTGGTTGTGCCATAATTGACAAGTATACAGGAGGCACAGATAGGCAGTGAAGAGAAGAGAGAAGAGGAGTGGTTGCAAGGACCGCTAGGAAGATAGCTGGGGGAGCAGAGGGAAGGGGAGATACTTGTCAGTAAAGGGATTGGAGCAGGTAGAAGGGGGCAGGGCAAGTAGCATATTTCATAGGTGGCCTGGGAGGGGGTGCTGGGGGCAGGACAAAATAAGCTATGCAGAAAGAGTTTGTCCCTGGCTAGTGGCCGCTCCTGGCAATCCAGTTGGAGGGCTCCAAGCGACGGGTAGCCGCTTGGCTAACTCGGGCAGGAAGGCGCCCCAATCGGATGTGGGAGGGCTGTCGCCAGTTCAATCGGGGCCTCCAAATTGGTAGGTGCACCAATCGGGGAGGTGCTGGAAGCTGGACGGCTGTAGGGGTTTGGCGGTAGTTACCTGGTTGATTGTCTGGGAGGCAGGACCAGGAGGGTGGGAGGAAAGAGTCGATGTGCTCGGCGGTGGTGGCGCTGATGCCGCCAGGATCCGGGGGCACCGCTCGGGGCGCGAGAGGCAATGTAAAGGCAGAATGCTCCGCTTCATGTTGTGGAGCACTATGTGGATTAAGGAACAATACGCAAAGTGCTCCACGTAGTGAAGTAGAAGCACTTCACCCACCTATACTCATGTGTGTCTTCTGTCCTTCAATCTCGTCCACCCACCCCCGTTATGGAAGTGAAAACAGGTTTAGCCCTTGTTAAATGTGCTTTTGGCAAAATCATGGCGTTTGGATAACTGAATGTTAATGATGTAAAATTCAAATCTGAGTGACAGGCCATGTGATTCTGTGAGCTATAGAAAGACTCACTCAGCTATGAGTCAGTCAGCTGCTGAACAACGGAGAAGGCCTGCCTCTGACAACCAGAGAGAGAGAGAGAGAGTGAAATGAATATGTAAAGCTAAGAGTGAGAGTGGTTAGTGCTAAACAGTTGGTTCAGTTTCAATGCTGCCTTAATCTGGAAGGGGGATGGACCACTGGAACAGAGGGTTGTAAGTCATGGGTTTCGGTTAAGCCTGTCAAAAGCACTGAAGAGAGCACCAGCTGCCCAAGAAGGAGCTTAGGGCAGACTCCATCAGAGGTTGGACTCATGTGAAAGTGCAAAGACTGGTGAAAACCTCTCCTTAGCAAAGGTCATTCCCAGTGCAACCATGGTAAGCAGGAACTGACACCCAGTAGCTAGGCTTCCGTGGTGAAGACAAAGCATCAGCCTCTGAGGTAGCCAGACCTGAAACACCTTTTGTTGTTTTGCACTGGTTCAAGTGTTTGAAGATGGCCAAAATGCAAAATAAACTGCATCATCCTGAGAGACTTTTACCTAATGTATTGCCTGCTGTATCTTTCATCAACACACAGATTTCCACAAGCACAGGTCAGAAATGTTTCACTTTCTGAGCCTTATCACACAGTTCTCATATTATAAATCAGGAAATCCATTTTACAATTGCAGTAAGGCACTCCAGGGTGTGTGTGTGTGTAATTGTGGGCTAATAGCACTTCTCAGGTGTGTGAGGTACTTGGTTTCGCCTCATACTTCACGTTATATGTAGAATAATGACTGGGTAGGTGGTTAAAACAAGAACTTTGCACACATACGAGGTGTGGGATGCCACATAAACCCTGAAAGCAAAGCTCCTGGAGTTTATTAAGGCACCCCACACCAAGAGTGTGTATAAAATGTAAGTTTTACACAGCTACTCAGCTTTTATTTTATATAATTTCTGGGGACTGTTTTTTCACCACAACAATTATATATAGTAAAATAAACAAACAGAGCCACGTACCAGTTGGATTTCTGCATGGTCTGCGATCTGAAGCAACTGGCAGAAATTAACCTTTCTTTTTACTTTTCCCCTTTTTTTTTTTAGGTTTAAGCATAACAGACGAAATAAACTTTTTTTTTAAAGTAACTTACTGCTGACTGCAAGAGGTGGTAAAGTCTCTGGCGAGAAGGAATGGCCCCTGGTAATGGTGCTGAGCATGGGAAGAACGTCGGTTAGCGCATGCTCCTAGGGAAACCCGGCTCTTGTTTGCTGTTCTAACCAGCTGCTTATAACAGTAAATTATAACTGGGTTTCCCTTAGGGAAAAAATGCTCACCGCAACAATGCACACCCTGTTATGTCTTATTGCTTAAGTATTTTCAGTCATTTTGCTTTTTCTTTGAAGAGCAATAACAGTCAATGAAGTGTTAATAGTTAAATGTTTGCAGAGCAAATCATCTGCTCTTGTTAAATCAGTCTGATCTTTTTTCACTTGCACAGTGTTAGCTTCTAACTCTTTTACCTCAGACATTGATTTCTCTGGAGATTATGGCCCGGATATGATGGCATGCAATTTTCTATCAAAAAAATGGAGTAATGTGAACAGGATAGCACATGGCATATTTACTTGCTTAACATTCTAAGTCAGCAAAAACAGCGACAAGGACGACAGCAGTGGCTGGGGCACAGAACATTCAGTACGCACTATGCAGGGCTGCAAAGACTTCTACAGAATGCCAGTAGATTTCTCTTCCGGCCTTTATTGAGAATGCACTGCAGTTTTCATGCTGGCTTTGCTGTGGGTTTCTGATGCCGCAAGCTTTCTCCTCTCTTTTTACAGCTGATCCAGCCAAGACTGAGAATGACTAATTATAGACGTGTCATACTGTTGGGAATCCTTTGTGCTGCAGCGTAGTTGCTGTCTCAGCCAAGAACCAAGTCAGCCCTAGAGCAACTCTGGCATGTAGTACACTTAGAGGGAACATGCCAGAGAGGCAGTTTACAAGAAGAGCAGTATTTATTTATTTATTTACAATTGATGCCCGGGAAAGGCACATTGAGCCGAGGCTCATTTCCAGGTGTGACCCGGGTACAGAGTGGTACACAGAAGTGACAAGAGTCACAAAAAGTGTAGATTACAAGTAGTATATACAAGCATTTTTCATACAGTACAAATATTTTTCATACAATACACTATGTACAAGTACAAGGTAAATGTACAGGAATAAAGCAATATTTCTATTGGCAGACTGGGGTTCATAAGTTGAGACCATATGAGGCCTCAGATGCGAGGGTTAGGCTCAAGTAGGGGTGGGTTTGGGACTGGGAGGCAACTCTGGTCAGCATGTCATGAGAGACACTGATCAGGGGCTAGAGAAGGTAGGTTTGAGTGGAGAAACACAAGTGGTGACTGGGGAAGAGGGGACTGAGTGGGGCTTGGGGGGCATGCTGGGTCCTTTGGAGCATTTAGGGCAGAGAGGGGTTGGGGAGGAGCCTGAGGAGTTGTTTAATGGATTTATGGATTAAATGTATTTACAATGCATAAAGGATGCAAAGGGGAGAACACATGTCCAAATGGTTTTATGTATGTGTGTATGTGTATATCTATCTATCTATCTATCTATCTATCTATCTATCTATCTATCTATCTATCTATCTATCTGGCATGGTCACACCCCTATAGTTAGTGTTCAGTGGTCACTTTTGTGTTAAACTGAACATTTAGCACTTTAATTTTTTTTTTAATTATTCATTTTTCTCTTACCTGGCTTCTGGTCAGCCACTCCGTCCCCGCATCCCCTGTTCAGGCCACCATCTGGATCACCACCAGATTCTATAGGGCCCTCGCCTTTTACCCCCTCAGCTTGCCCCCCAATGGCGGGGTGGTGGGGAGCCCCCTTCTCTCACACCAAGTCCGTATCCAGTTGTCAGCGATGCCCCCGAAACTGGGGCACTCTGTTGGATGGCCATCAAGCCACCGTGACCAGAGAAGCCATTTTTCCTTGTTCTCCCCTGTGCATGAGAGGGGCATGCAATGACGCCGATGGGGGAATGCAAATTCGTCCACACACGCTCCTTCTGGTGCCTGACCCAGCTCAGCCCTCTGATGCTTAGCCTCAGCGCACCACCCCCAGCCTCCATTAGGGGGCAGCAATGTGCTGACAGCTAGAGTCTCCCTTCGCCGGAGAGGGACAGCAGTCCATCGGACACTCAATCCCTCTCCTCCCCTGCCGACCCTCGGTGGCCCAAGTACGTTCCCGAATCCCAGTCACCGGTGTGGAGCGAGGTGTGGCATCCAGCGCCTCAACCCTCAGTGCCACAGGGCCAGCAAAACAGCGAATCTGTATAAGCGAATGCAGAATCGGTGACTGCAATTAACAGCGAGCAGTACTATACAGTGAAATTACATCAACTTTATACCTGCAATTGTACATTGTAAGCCACGCCACACACCTCCAATACACCTTAGGGAGCACCACCTTGTCTCAGCGATAGATGTGCCCTCCATGCTATAGCAGAGGACACCCCTTCTGACTTACAAGGCATGCAGCCATACTGGACATCTAGCCTGCAGCAACGCACTGTTTGCCACTTTATGTTAGTGGGGGCTCCACTTCAACACCACGAGGGGGCTGTGCTCCAACCCCCCTGCTATTTAAATTATTCTAACTCCAAGGCGCACCTGGACACTGGGGTAGTGGTGCATCTCATAGTTAATATTTATTACCAGTCACCGTTTAGTGCGTATCGCTGTTATGACTGTTTCTATTATGGAATTGCCAATATTGTCTTGCCGTTATTGAGTCACCTTATTGACGCAGAAACATAGAAATTGACAGCAGATAAGGACTGCAAAGCCCATCCAGTCTGCCCATTTTTTCTATCTTATGAATGTGCCATAGGCCTTTACTCTGTCAATGGCCTATCTAGTCACACTCATCTGTATTGCTCCCTTATGCCTGTCCCATGCCTGTTTGAAGCCCTGCACTGTTTTCATATCCACCACTTCCTGAGGTAGGCTGTTCCATGAATCCACCACCCTTTCTGTGAAAAAGAACTTCCTCACATTACCCCTTAAATCGGCCTCCCTCTAATCTCATGCTGTGTCCTCTCGTCCTGCTAATTTTCTTATATTGAAACATACTAGACTTGTTCACCTTATTAATGCTCTTAAGATGTTTGACATGCTACCAGATTAAACTAATGTGGGAACCCTTCAGGTATTGTGAACTGTGTTGTTTCCACTGGGAGAGAATAGCTGCTGCAGAAATCCTGTGCTGAAATTGAGACTTAAGAAAGTTGCTTGAATTGGCCAAATGTCTCTGGAACTGGGGCTTGCCAGGCTTCGGAAACCTGCTCTGTGAACTGCACCAGTTAGCTGAGAGCTGTGTCCCAGCTGGAGCTGAGTTTGGGAGCTGTTCAAATGTTTAGAGACTGTGTGAGGAATGGTGTACAGGTACTTGTATATTCCAAAATTCCTGCTATTGTTGTTCCTTACCGTGTGAATTGGAGCTGCTTCAAAAAAGAAAACTGCAAATCAGTGGCCAGCCTGCCCTGGCATTGTGAAGTTGAGATTTGTCCGGCTGCCCTTGGAATTGCTGAGCTAGTGCAGGAACAGAGCAAAGTCTGCATCTTTGGAGGCACTCTACAGAGCCAGGAAGGGAACTTACTAACCCCTCCTGAGTTGGGCCTACGGTCTCAGGTGGTCACTGGTGTTTGCTGGGGTGCTAGGGCATCTATGACCCTATGGCGAGCCAGGGTGTGGAGCCACTCCTGGGTCTGGGCCTTGTAAGGCTGGTGTGGGCCTGCATTTAGAGATCTGGAATGGGCCAGAAGAGGCTGAAGGTGACAAGCGGCCACATCTTCAATCAAGGACATAAGCTGCGAGACCTTCAATCAAGATCCAGCCTTTTAAGAGGGCCCCCCAATCCTGTTGCCCATTGCTGTGATTCATGGATGGAGCATCTCACTCCTGGACGGGTGAAACATCCTGCCTTAAGGAACTTCTGAAGAGCTGCAAACCGTGAGTACCCAGGGCTTGCTCCTGGGATAGAATAAGTGAGTGTTCAGTTTACTTTTAATGTTACTTCTCCAACATCTTAGGGCCCAACAGCTGACAACCCATGGCAATGTCCAGAATTGCAACTAGTGGGTACCCCAGGGGATGCTCAGAGTATAACACTGGTACCAGTGAGTCTGGGCAACCGGGCGTGGACTGGCCTGAGGGCCCATGTTGTTCTGGTCTGCTACTTTTTAACAAACTTTTTTCTCCCACAGCTATCCCTCATCCAGGTACCCCTATCCTAACCCTGTTTCCCAATAAAGCTGTGCATTTTCTGCTTGAAATTACTTCTTGCAGGGTATTTGTGTGTCTGCCTAGTTACTGCTGGTTTATGGTTCATGGTGGTAATGAACTGTTAGGTATCCAGTGTGTGGGATAGTTGGTAGGGGAAGTGGGAAGGTGTAGCATCCCAAGGGGCTGTGCCAGCCAATCAGTCATCTGACCCACTTCTGACTTACTCTGGGTGGAGGTACCATGCAATTTATTATAACTTTGGGATAAAATCCCTGATCACCAGTGTAGTAGGACCCAGGCCCCTTAACCTGTGAGGGGACCAACAGGCAGGGGTAGTAGCCCATTGGCACATGGTGCCTGGACTACATATAGTATAATTATATCCTCATTTGCCTGTGGGAGCACAGGACCCAGAGGGCTCTGCACTTCCATTTCTGTCAAGACAGCAGTTTCTTTCCTTCATTGTATGGCTTGTTAAAGGTCCAACGTTATCCTATGGGAACTTGCATTTTTAATGCTTTTTTTATATTGCCCTTAAATGTTCAGGGGGAATATGTGATATTCTTGTAGCAGCCATTAACACCTTTGTTCTGATAAATAGATTATCCCTTAAGTCCAAATATTGAGGGGGTTATGGCTTGTTGAAGGTCCAGTGTTATCCCATGGGAATCTGTATTTTTATCTATTTTTCATATTGCCCCTAAATGTTTGGGGGTTGGGGGGCAATATGTGTTATTCTTGTAGTACTCATTAAGACCTTTGTTTTGATATATACATTGTCCCTTAAAGAGCTACTGACACCTCAAAGAAAACTCAACACATTATAATTAGGTACAATTCTGCTTGCATTCCATGTATATTTTATATATTTCTTCTCTCCATAATTTATTACTAAGGAAATGTGTATGAATATATGATCATTGTCCGTTAGAGTTTATTTTGAGTTCATCTGCCTCCATAGCTTACTCCCTACTCCAAGTCATAGTCCTTTGTTGTGACATAACAGTCTGTTGCCATGGGAGTAACTGTGAGGTCACAAGCAGTGCTCTGACTTCAGGAAGGGAGAAAGCAGCAGGAATAGATGAACTCTTCAAGAGCAGACAATCCTGTTTTCATACAAATGACCTCAGTAATAAATAATGGGGAGGAGAAATACAGAACTAATGGGAAATACAAGCTGGACTGTTTCTAAATATTACATTTTGTTAAAGGTCACCTGAATGTGTCACCAGCTCTTTAAGTCCAAATATTGAGGGATTTTTGGCTTGTTGAAGTTCCAGTGTTACTCTATGGGAATTTACAAGCCAAACAGTTAAAGCATACATTCTTGTGTCTGACTCCCAGGCAACATGTATTTGTCAATTTCATAATAAATGTGAAACTATAACATGCCTTGATAATTCTTTAAAGGATCTTTGGATTAGAAGTGTCTTTGTTCAGTCTACTGTGTGGTCCTACAGTCTGGTTAGGATCTGGTTCCAAGTCTGAGGTAAGGGCAAAGCAAATCTCTCAAAGACTTTTTTTGTTATGAAAGTCGGTATGATAACAATCTAAAGGAAGGAGTCTGAAACAAATGCTACTCAAATTGCAATACCTCTCCACTTGCTAGTTCAGGTTTTGGGGTGGGGGACAACACTTTTTGTGTAAGTATCAGAACATTTTGTTACACAAATAAAACAAGCATTTGTCAATGCCGAACGTTCGCTTGCAGGTATTTGCAGTGGTGTTTGGCATGTATGATGCTGTACCCTAATGCCCTGTGCGATTGCTGGTATTTGCACAATAAATTGTCAGCATGACCTTTTTGTTACCCCCATTGTGCGCTACATAGGCGGAAACACATTTTGGGCAGGATGTGAAAAATGACAGCTGTACTACTCATAAGGAAGTGTGGTAAAATGGCAATGTTGAAAATCTGGAGTGGAAATATTGAAAATTCGCAAAGCTGGGAGTGTGCGTGGGAACTGTGCAATGCACGCTCGTAAAACAGTCATTGTTAGGAATTTTTTCACCAAATTGTCAACATTGGCATTTTAAAACCTCTGCTAATGAACAGTGTCACTTTGATTGTCTTACTGTGTGCCATACATTGATTTTGCACACCGACTGTGCCATTGTACACTACATGGGTGGAAACACGTTTTGGGCAGGATGTGAAAAATGACAGCTGTAGTGCTCATAAGGAGGTGTGGTAAAATGGCAATGTTGAAAATCTGGAGTGAAAATATTGAAAATTCGCAAACTTACGAGCGTGCGTAGGAACTGCACAACGCATGCTCGTAAAACAGTTATTTTTAGGAATTTGTTCACCAAATTTTCAGCATAGCCATTTTAAGATCTCTGCTCATGAACAGTGACAATGTGGTTTTCTTAATGTGCCCCATACACTGAGTTCACACAGCAACTGTGCCATTGTGCGCTACATGGGTGGGAACACGTTTTGGGCAAGATGGGAAAAATGACAGCTGCAGTGCTCATAAGGAGGTGTGGTAAAATGGCAATGTTGAAAATGTGGAGTGAAAATATTGAAAATTCGCAAACTTACGAACGTGCGTAGGAACTGCGCAACACGCACTCGTAAAACAGTCATTTTTAGGAATTTTTTCACCAAATTTTCAACACAGCCATTTTAAGATGTCTGCTCATGATCAGTGTCACTGTGATTTTCTTAATGCGTCCCATACATTGATTTCGCACACCGACTGCGCCATTGTACGCTACATGGGCGGAAACACGTTTTGGGCAAGATGTGAAAAATGACAGCTGTACTGCTCATGAAGAGGTGTGGTAAAATGCCAATGTTGAAAATCTGGAGTGGAAATATTGAAAATTCACAAACCTACGAGCGTGCGTGGGAACTTTGCAACGCTCACTCATAAAACAGTCATTTTTAGGAATTTTTTCACCAAATTTTCAACATTGCCATTTTAAAACCTCTGCTAATGAACACTGTCACTGTGATTTTCTTGCTGTGTCCCATACATTGATTTCGCACACCAGCTGCACCATTGTGCACTACATGGGCGGAAACATGTTTTGGGCAGGATGTGAGAAATGACAGCTGTACTGCTCATAAGGAGGTGTGGTAAAATGGCAATGTTGAAAATCTGGAGTGAAAATATTGGAAATTTGCAAACTTACGAGCGTGCATAGGAACTGCACAACGCACGCTCGCGACACAGTTATTTGTAGGAATTTTTTCAACAAATTTTCAACATAGCCATTTTAAGATCTCTGCTCATGAACAGTGACACTGTGATTTTCTTAATGTGTCCCATACACTGAGTTTGTGCACCGACTGTGCCATTGTGCGCTACATGGGCAGAAACATGTTTTGGGCAGGATGTGAAAAATGACAGCTGTACTGCTCATGAGGAGGTGTGGTAAAATGGCAATGTTGAAAATCTGGAGTGAAAATATTGGAAATTCGCAAACTTACGAGCGTGCATTGTGCAGTTCCTATGCACGCTCGTAAGTTTGCGACTTCCAATATTTTCACTCCAGATTAACATTGTCATGGACTATTCAGGCCCGAAGGGTGATTTTGCGCAGTGACTGCGAAATCATCCTTCGGGCCCGAATAATGCCATGACAGTGACATCACTCATGAGAAGGGGTCCCAAAAACCCCATGTTGAAAATTTGGTGCAAAAATTCCAAAAATGCCTGAGATATGCAATAAAGTTGAACTTCCCCATCTAGCCCATTATACAGCTTACCGGCATTTCCTCAGTTCGCGGTCGCTTTTGAAGAGTGCAGACGTGTTCCCGGTCCATCGAAGATCGTCGCGCTGGAGTCCGGAGGTAAGTATGGGGTGAGGGGGGTGGGGAGGCTGGGTGCGCAGTGGGTGGGTGCAGGTTGTGGGAGGGGGACTGGGAGGCAGCGCCCGGAGGACCGTTTTTTACAGTAAAACAAAAAAAACAATGACGTGGAATGTTTGCCATGATGGGGTGGGCTCCCAGCGTGGCAGAAGATGGCTGGGGAGGGCCGAGGAGCCGACGGGGATGTTTGCCATGCTGGGGTGGGCTCCCAGTGTGGCAGCAGGATGGCTGGGGCGGGACGTGGAGCTGGCGGGGATTGGGCACCCCATCGGCAAACAACATTTGCCATGCTGGGGTGAGCTCCCAGCATGGCACCAAGCTTTGGGGGCAGCGTGAGGCGTGCAGGGAAGCGCGTGGCAGGGGGCGTGATGCGGTGCTCGGTATGGCAGCGGTGGTTTTCTTTGAAGCAAAAGACCACCGCTGTTATACAAAGCTCCTGCACCCATTGGTGCAGGACTGTCACGCCTGCTCAAGGGAGCAGTGCATTGGATGGGAGAGGCACACCTCCAAAGTGTGCTACTCTCCCAAAACATTCCTTGCGCATGCGCGCAAGCGAATGTAAAAAAAGAAACTGATAATCACACTGATGCATGCTATTTCTCTTGCAGGAGTGCTAAGGAAAAGGGACTTGTCCAAAATGTGAACATCAGATTATGGTTTAGGTCATGGGTGGAAACGCAATCCAGTACAAAAGCTTCTTCAGAGAGTTAGCCAACATGCAGATAATTTGACCCAGACCTCCTTTTCTTGCTGTTCTTGCCATTCAGTCTTCACCAAGGCTTGGGGTCCTTTTAACAAGCAATACGTTTTTTGGAAGGGTTGCTTTACCAAGGGCTATAGCTGGACAATTGGGGGAGAGGAGGAGGGACCTGAAAAAGCTTGCCATTCATTGTGTTGGGACGCTTGCGCAGCCAACATCTTGTGGTAGTGCAGATTTGGAGGCGCGGTCACTGTTGGGTGAATGCAGGGCACACACCAATAGGTGCGTCCCGCATTCCCCAATCAGCCAGCAGCAGGGCTTGACACCCTCCCTAGCTAATGAGGCAAAGACATCACAGGAACGGTCCACTGCAATGAGAGCAAAGCTCTCATGCAGCGTGACCACAACGCGCCTCCCCCTACGTGCAGACAACATGGCTGCAGTGGCTGCCGCTGTTGCCTGTCAACCCCCCCTTATTGTGTGCTGATGGGGGTGCCCAATCCCCATTGGCATCATGTAACCCCCCCTTTTTTTGATTGCAGAGGGGGGTGCCCAATCCCCCTCAACATCATACGCCCCCACTAACAGTTTTTCTTTGCCGATGGGGGCCCAATCCCTGTCGGCATGCATCCCTCCCTCCCCTTGAATTTTGCAGATGGGGGAGCCCACTTCCTGTTGGCGTAATGTGTTCCCCCCCCCCTGTTTTTTGCTTGCCGAAGGGGTGCCCAATCCCCCGTCAGCTAAAGCACCCACCCCACACACACACACACACACACACACTCAGGTGGCACACTGTGAGCCCACCCCAGCATGCCAAAGCATCTATTAAAATGAAGACAGTCCCCCGATGTCTTTTTTTTAACCTATAAAACAAAAAACGGTTCCTCATACTTTTCCAACCCCCCTCCCGCAACCCGCATCCTGTCTTCCCACACCTCCCCCTCACCCCATACTTACCTTCAGAGTCTGGCGCGATGATCTTCGGTGGACCAGGAACATGTCTGCACTCTTCAAAGCCGACCACGAACTGAGGAACTACTGGTAAGCTGTATAATGGAATAAAAAGGGTTTTTTCAACTTTAATGCATATCTTGGGCATTTTTGGGAATGTTTACACCAAATTTTCAACATGGGGTTTTTGGGACGCCTCCTCATGAATTCTGGCACTGTTATATTGTTAATCAGTCCTGAAAGGTGATTTCACAGTCACTGCATGAAATCACCTTTTGGGACTGATTAATGAGATGACAGTGCCACTGTTCATGAGGTGGGCTCTCAAAAAGCCTATGTTGAAAATTTGGTGAAAAATCCAAAAATGGCTTTTATGAGCTGCGTTTATGCAGCTGCTTCCATGAGCTCGTAACTTCACAAATTCACAATATTTTCATGCCAGATTTTCAACATTGCCATTTTTTATACCTCCCTTGTGAACAGTACAGCTATCATTTTCACATTCTGGCGAAATGTGTTTCCACACTTCCGGCGCACAATATCACGGTCGCTGTGGGAAATCAGTGTTCGGGCCAGATTATGAAAATTACAGTGACACTGTTCATCAGCAGAGGTCCTAAAATACCTATGTTGAAAATTTGATGATGATACTCCATGAAAGGACTGTGTTATGGACGTGCATTGGCAGATTGCACGCACGCTTATAACGTCATGCATTTGTAATATTTTCACTCTGGATTTTCACCATTGGCATTTTCCACCTCTTGATGAACAGTACAGCTGTCATTCACATATCTTGCCCAAAATGTGTTTTGGCACGTCCGGTGCAGAATAGCGCAGTCACTGTGAGAAATCACTTTTTGGGACAGTTTGAGGAAATAACAGTGACACTGTACATGAGCAGAGGTGCTAAAATGCCTATGTTGAAAAATTTGGTGCTGAACGTCCATAAATGACCGTTACAAGTGTGTGTTGTGCATTTCCCATGCACCCTTGTAACTTCGCAAATTTGCAATATTTACATGCCACATTTTCAACACTGGCATTTTTTAACTCCTCCTTAAGAACTGTACAGCTGTCATTTTTCACATCCTGCCCAAAATGTTTTTCTGCACTGCACTACCAAACCCAATGCCAGAGCGACAACATTTGGCATTGACAAATGCTTGTTTTTTTTAAGTTACTTGATCAAGGCAAGTCAAACTTTATTGTGGGAAATTAGTTCAGCTGTAATCATTTGGTAAAGTATAGCACAGCCAGGTTTTGTACCTGATTTCCTACTTCTTTCCTGTTATTATACAGAGATGAGATAATGAACATCTTTCAAAAAAGAAAATGTGTAGGCTTTTTATTAGTCTGTGACAAAAGACTGTACAAAACTGCATAGTTTTAAATCTCTTTTTTTTAATTTGTTTCCGTTTTCCTTATTATACTTTTTTTTTTTACACAAAGGTCACTTAAGATGAGTAGCTTCCCATAATATATTACATTAAAGATGCACAGCTTGATGAAAAAGTAGACACTGATTTTGAGGAATAAATCCATTATTTATTTTTTTTTTTCACCACAGAGTTCCCAGTAGGAACTTTTTTCTTCATCCAATAAAAAAGCAACACCCACAACTTTGTCATTATTTCTCCTGCCTGTTCGGCTTGACTTGAGGTGGCTACTACATTTCTTTCTTTTCCATCCACAAAAGAATGCTACAAGCTTACAACTTATCATCTGAACCTCCCACCCAACACCACCAAATGTGTACTGATGGGCAGTAATTATAATACACATCATATTGTTACTATGTGGTGTAACATGATATTTAGTTTTGTAATTTATATGAGATTTTAAAGTTTTATTACATCATGTGGGTTATCAGCTTCTTCATATGGGACAGAGGGGTACAGTATGTGGGTATCATTTTTGGGGTCAGTGCTAAGGATTAGAAAGCTTATGAAGTTATAGTAAAGTAAGAGTGCACATGAAATGTTGGTACATGTGCAAACCTCCTGATGAGAAGGGTCACCTGGCAGTAGGAGCAACAACAACAACAACAAATGGTGACATCCTGAGAGGGACATTAGTCCATAGAAAAAGCATTCAAGTAAACCTGACAGGAGAGCACAGAAAAGAAACACCTCACAGCAAGATGGTTAGTTAGGTGACTAGTCAGCACTCCTCATAAATTCTTATTAGCAGCAGCATCTGTAATCCTTTAATCAGAGTGTTGACTGACAGCTGGAGTTCAGAATGAATGACTATGAATAGGACCATATAGATTAGTTAGATTTCATTGTCCAGTTGGGATATCGGAGTCATCCAATTAATAATTTTTTTTAACCAGGAGAGACACACTAAGCTGAAAGCTTGTTTACAGGTGCGACCTGGGAGCACAAAGAACTTAAGTGACTTGCTCAGGGTCACACAGTATGCAAGTGGGGGCTGTGGGATTCAAACCCAGGTCTCCAGGTTTGCAGCTCAGAGCCTTAAACCACTGCGTTATACTGCCTTCTTGTTCAGTGCTCTTAAAAGAGCCAAAAGAGAGAAAGAGAGAGTGTGTGTGTGTGTGTGTGTGTGTGTGTGTGTGTGAGTGAGGGGCTTTAATACAAGATATTAAAGTGGTTTTAGTAATATGAATCATCTTACAGCTCCGTATGAAGACACATATGATGCTAATGTAATCACCAGGTGGAAGACTAGGTTTGCTGGCCAAGGCATCTAGCTTCACCTGAGCTCTTTCCTTTCAGGTTGCTTTAAAGGACAGAGCAAAGAGCCCTACCAGAGCAAGGGAAAGGATTAAGACTTCTTTTGGCTAGGCAGATTTACTGTGTGCTGTTATTTTTATTTTGTACTCACAGGGATTGTTACTGTTTGTTGCTAACATTTTATTGCTTTATTTTTCTGTGATTCAAATTGTTGTTGCTGGGTATACCTTCTGCTGCATTATTAAAAGGTGTGCCTACACGTGTGTGCTAACAGATTACTGCTGTAATCTTTTGATTCAAATTGTCTTTTGCAAGGTATATCTTCTGTTACTGCTTCATTTTTCTCTATAGCAAAGTGTTTCTTACAGGGTATATCTTCTGTGAAATTATTACAGGTGGTGCTTTACAGGTTTTACAGTTTTATCTATCATTAGGATGAATTTTCAAGCTTACTGCATTTGTTGCTGACTGATTGTCTCTGCTCATACCACCTTGTTTCTTTCATCCGTGGTTCTTCCTTGAATGGATATCATTAACTGCAGGTACTGTGGAACACTTTTCAGGAGGGCAGTTTTACAGGATTTAGGACACTGTCCTACATGCTGGGCTACTGGAGATCTTAGGGCTCAGCTCCAGGCAGCATGGACAGAGAATGCGCGCCTCAAGTTTCATATTCAAGAGGAAATATAAGAACCACCCGCCATTTCCCCAACATCCAACAGAAGCACCTCAACCGCAGATGGTAGTTGGTCCAGGAGGTTGGCAGGTGGTTAGGAGGGACAAATTGGGTGCCCCATCACTTGGTGCTCTCCAACATGTTACCTCCACAAACCACATAAAAACTAAAAACAGGTATCTGCTTCTATCTCTGAAATCAAACAAAGGGGCAGAGGACACTGCAGAGCAGGACACTACAGCACAGGAGCTAGCACAACAAAACTCACCCAAAACAGAAACAAAAACAAAAAAAGCAAAAAGGAAATCCAAAAAACTTCTGATCATAGGAGACTCCATGATTCGGGGAGTTGATACCTATCTCCAGCCAGGGGTAATGGTCAAATGTCTCCCAGGTACATCAGCGTGGAGAGACACTGACCACATTGCTAAAATTGTTTAGAAAGCAGGAGAAAACAGTGATGTCCTGGTACACATAGGGACTAATGATCTTGCCAGCCAGTCAGTTGTGGAGACCAAGAAACACCAGACCAGGCTGGGTGACAAACTATCATCAATTTCTTCTGGCATCTCCTTCTCTGAGATCCTGCCAGTCTGGGAGAGGGGGGAAGATGGACGGAAGGTCAGAGAAGAGGAGACAGGGGAGCTAAACATGTGGCTCAAGGGCTGGTGCCAGGAAAAAGGACACAAATTTGTAGGAACTGCCAACAGTTTTGGGAGCAAAAGTTCTTTAAATTTGATGGACTGCATCTGACTAAGGAGGGAGTCAGTGCATTGGGACAGAAGTTTGACATCTTTGCAGAATATTTGAACTAGCAAATGGGGAGAGGGGTGCAGCACCCCATATGTTGAATGGGAAGAACACCCTTCCCCCCTCAGCTAGTGGTCAAACAGGAGTTCAGCATGTTTGCAGTTCATTTGCATCACCAGGTAAGGAAAAAGGTCCAGCTCCCCATACGATGCACAGGGGAAACTCCAGACCTCATCCAACAACTAACACACTGAAAACTGGCCAATGGAAAATCATGTACACAAATGCTTGCAGTCTGGGAAACAAGATCCCAGACCTGCAGGCAATAATGACAGAGGCTGAACTGGACATAGTAGCAATTAGCGAGATGTGATTTACCAGTAACCACACTTGGGAGACTTCAGTACCTGGCTATGTACTGTTCAGAAGAGACTGAGGTGCAAAAAGGGGGGTCGGAGTGGCCATTGTCAATGAAAATATCAAAGCTACAGAAATTCAGAATACACATAAGGAGCCAGAAGTACTGTGGGTCACCCTGGAAACAGGAAATGGGGCAGCCATAAGAACTGGGGTTGTCTACAGGCCCCTTGACCACGGGGAGGACATAGACACATTACTGTTAGAAGATATGCAAAACATAACAGCTAAAGGGGAGGTTCTGTTAATAGGAGACTTCAACATGCCAGATACAAATTGGTCAATACCAGCAGAAACATCTGCCAGAACTAGACACATGGTGAATTCCCTGCAGGGGGAAGGCCTCAAACAACTGGTACAACAACCCATAAGAGACAGGGCTGTCCTTGATCTTGTACTGACTAACAGGGAAAGGATCACAGATCTCCAGATAGAAGGTCACCTGGGGGCCAGTGACCATCACATGGTATGGCCCAATTTGGCCATTACAACTAAATCATCCCATTCCAAGGCAAACATATGGGACTTCAGAAGAGCAGACTTTGATAAGGTGGCCAACAGAGTTAAGCTAGCCCTGGCAATAAGAAATACAGGTGAGGGGGTACAGGCAAAGTGGGCAAGCATTAAGGATGCAATATTTGAAGCAACTTCCCATTGTGTTAGAGAGAAAAGGAAGTGCAAAAGAAGAAGAAAGCCACTTTGGTTCTCAAAAACAGTAGCAGAAAAGGTCAGAGCCAAAAGGTTGGCCTTCAGGAAATATAAGAGAATGCAGCGGGATGAAGATAGGGAGGCATACCAAACTTCCCTAAGGGAAGCAGAGAAGGCAGTAAGGCAGGCTAAGGCCCAAACTGAGGAAACACTAGCAGAGACAGCAAAAGAAGGTGACAAGACTTTCTACAGAAATTCAAAATCACACATGCCCTCACAATGCAAAGCATCATGGGCTGCATATGTAAATCACCACAGAATATTATGCTGGTTCAACTTTAAACAAAAAACAATTTAAAGACAAAGAACCTCTGTGCTCACAGAGGTTCTTTGTCTTTTAAATTGTTTTTTTTTAATTGGGTTCACCACAATATAACCCAGATAGATCATCTTAGGGTAGCTGGTTCATTCCACTGGGGTGTCAAACAGATGAAGCATACTGATGAGTCTTGCTAGGATGAAACACGTGTCTATGTTTTCAGTTAGCACTCTTTGCAAACTGTGTGAGAGGCCTTTCGGCACCATGCATTTTTGCTTAAAGTTGAACCAGCATAATATTCTGTGGTGATTTGCATATGCAGCCCATGATGTTTTGCATTGTGATGGCATGTGTGATTTTGTATTTCTTTGAAACTTGGCTTCCCGGCCAAATGCCCTTTGGGGTAACCATTTCCTCAGTGTTTGCGCTCAGAGGTTCTTTGTCTTTCAAATTGTTTTTTGTTTTAATTGGGTTCACCACAATATAACTCAGATAGACCATCTTAGGGTAGCTGGTTCATTCCACTGGGGTGTCAAACAGATGAGGCATTCTGATGAGTCCTGGTAGGACGAAACACGTGTCTATGTCTTCTATTAGCACCCTTTGCAAACTGTGTGAGAGGCATTTCGGCACCATGCATTTTTGCTTAAAGTTGAACCAGCATAATAGTCTGTGGTGATTTGCATATGCAGTCCATGATGCTTTGCATTGTGAGGGCATGTGTGATTTTGTATTTCTTTGAAACTTGGCTTCCCGGCCAAATGCCCTTTGGGGTAACCATTTCCTCAGAGCTTGGGCACAGAGGTTCTAAGACTTACTTTAGATACATTAGTGAAAGGAGAAAGTCCAGAGGGGGTATTGCTAAGATCAAAGGAGATAAGAGGGTGTGTGAGGAGGAGGACCATGTAAAAGCATCTATCCTAAATAGATACTTCTGCTCAATGTTTACTGAAGAGAAGGTAGGGCAGGGCCCACAGCTCAGCACCATGGACATAGGGGGGAGGGAGGTAAGCACTAGTCCCTTCACAAAAGAAAGGGTCCCATAAGAGCTCGATAAGCTCAGGGTGGACAAGGCAATAGGACCTGATGGCATACATCCCAGGGTACTAAAGGAGCTAAGGTTGGAACTAGCAGAGCCATTATCAGAACTGTTTAGTGAGTCTCTGAGCACAGGAGAGGTCCCAGATGACTGGAGAAGGGCTCATGTGATCCTGCTCCACAAGAGTGGTAGCAGGGAGGAGGCAGGGAACTACAGACCAGTTAGTCTTACCTCAGTAGTGAGCAAGATTATGGAGGCACTCCTTAAGGTAAAGGTAGTGGAACACCTGAAATCCATAGGAGCACAGGATCTAAGACAGCATGGGTTTACAAAAGGAAGGTCCTGTCAAACTAATCTCATAGATTTCTTTGACTGGGTAACCAGAGTGGTGGACCAAGGGGGAGCAGTTGATGTTGCCTACCTTGACCAGCAAAGCTTTCGATACTGTTCCACATAGAAGATTTATTAATAAGCTGGGTAGGCTCGGGGTGGGTCAGAAGTTGGTCAACTGGGTGGCAAACTGGTTGACGAGCAGAAAACAAAGAGTGGTGGTAAATGGTATACAGCCAGAAGAGATGCAAGTCACAAGTGGGGTACCTCAGGGATCAGTCCTGGGGCCAGTCCTCTTCAATATCTTCATCAGTGACATTGCAGATGGACTGGAGGGTAAGGTTTGTCTGTTTGCAGATGACACCAAGATTTGCAACATAGTAGATGATCCAGATGGGGTGGGCAGAATGAGAAGAGATCTGGATAAACTAGCAAAATGGTCAGAAGAGTGGCAATTGGGGTTTAATGCAAAGAAGTGCAAGATCATGCACATAGGGAAGAGAACCCCTGAAGCCACCTATAGGCTGGGAGGGGAGTTGCTGGCAGTCACAAGGGAAGAAAGAGACTTGGGCATCATCATCACCGATGACCTAAAATCATCCAAGCAGACCACTAAAGCAGTAGGTAAGGCTAGGGGGATGTTAGGGTATGTTAGTAGGGGTATTACAAGTCGGAAGAAGGTGGTCATAATCCCTCTTTACAAGACACTGGTTAGGCCCCATCTGGAGTACTGCATGCAGTACTGGAGGCCACACCTTCACAAGGACATTAACCAAATTGAGGCAGTCCAGAGAAGGGCAACCAAAATGGTGCAGGGACTGCATCAGAAAATATATGAGGACAGATTAACGGAGCTCAATATGTATACCCTAGAGCAAAGGAGGGAGCGAGGTGATATGATCAAAACATTCAGACTCCTTAAGGGCATTAACAAGGTGAAAGAGCCTAACATGTTTCAATATAAGAAAAATAGCAGGACAAGAGGACACAGCATGAGATTAGAGGGGAGGACGACTAAGGGGTAATGTGAGGAAGTTCCTTTACACAGAAAGGGTGGTGGATGCATGGAACGGCCTACCTCAGGAAGTGGTGGATATGAATACAGTGCAGGGCTTCAAACAGGCATGGGATAGGTATAAGGGTGCAATGCAGATGAGTATGAATAGATAGGCCATTGACAGAGCAAAGGCCAAGGCACATTTACAGTATAAAGTAGAAAAAAGAAATGGGCAGACTGGATGGGCCTTGCAGTCCTTATCTGCCATCAGCTTGTATGTTTCTATGTGTTTCACCCAGTCCCTTGGGGCTACCAGAATCCCATCACTGTTAGTGCTAGGTAGGTGATGCAGCTGGTGAATAACTGGTTAAATGGTTTTCACCTGATCCCTCTCTGTTTACTTGGTCTCAGCTGAGATGAGAGAGGTGATGTCATTTAGAACTCTGGCAGCAGCATAAGCCACGGTAGCTAGCTGTGAGTGGGGAGCTTTAGAATTTACAGTTAGTTCTGAGTGGAGTTCAGTGTGAGCAGTTGGAGAAGTGAGGAGCTGCAGTGTGGGCTCTGTCAGGAGAGCCTATTTTTCTCACCCTAGTGCCAAAAACCATCTGCTTGCCAGTAGAAGTGGTGGAAACCATCTAGCAGGAGTTCCTGATTTTCTCCTCATACCCAGTGAGATGAGACATACTGCAGAATGGATCCGAGGGACAATCCCCTGACTTTGATCCAGGACATTGAAGCTGTCTTTTTGTGGACAACTGTGAGTAATCTGACTTTTGGTCTCCCTGAAGGAGTGTACCTGTGTTTTCTTTTGGGGTGTACTCTGACAAAGGGAATTATGCACCAAGATCTGTTCTATTTGAGACTGTTCTCATCCTTTCTTAAAGTTGGCTGACAATCGTGGAGTCCCCAGTGAGATTTGACACATTGTTCAGGACTTTAATTTACACTCAGAAGTAATATGTTTCTAATGCTGAATGTGACAGTCATTCCAAGATGCATAGTTCTACTGTTTTACTACAGGTCTGAGGTGTAACTCTGAAAGAATGGCTGGGTATGGACTGTAGAAGCAAAAAGTGGGCAATTCCCATCTGGAGTGACCAGTTCAGCAACACAGGCGCCATAAGGGCACCTGTTTATTCTGGATATGGTGGCCAATGCCTGTAGAGAAAGTTTACCCCCTGGTGTGGGCTGTGCTAATTTTGAGCACCAGTGTGCTTTGTCATTGCCAGTTGCCACATTTCAAAATGTTAAATCCTATGCCATATGGGAAATGTTCTAAGTTGTGGCCAGTGCCACTAGAAGAAGTTGTGTACTCTGTTGTGGCCAGTGCTACTAGAAGAAATGTATGTTTCAGCTGAGGCTTTGCCACTGAAGAGAGTCCTAAATCCTATGCAATATGGGATGTTTAGAGTTTCTGTTTGCTACAGACTTTTTGTTGTCCTGCATTGCCTTGTACCATGAAGTGTAAACCCTTGGGGGTCCACCTTTGTTTTTGTGTACCATTCTTTGGAATAAAGCAACACTCTAGAACCCCAACCTGGTTTGGACATTATTGTTACTGCTTCCTGTGTGGAATTACTGGGTATCCCTCCAGAAGTTCAGACCTAGCATAGTCCCAATCGAAAGTTCTCTCCTCAGGACCTGAGTTTAGTCATGGTCATTTGTGTGTAATATTGTTTCTGTACCCCCACCCCCTCTTACCTAGACAGAAAATATGGGAGGTGTGCTTACTAGTTAAATAAGTGTCCGGTGGGGGGGTTACACTAATGCAAGGAGAGATTTTTTTGTTTGTGTCCCTGTTCTCTCTCATTCAGGAAATGTCCTACTGAATTACACTTTGTCACACTGCAAACATGGCACAGGTTTGTTGTCCTTGTCACTTAATAACTTTGATAAGCTCACCAAATAAAAACATCCTGCATTTGAATTAATTCAAGATTAGGAAAATAATGCATCACTGATGAGCAGGAGGTAGCAGAAATTCTCAATTCTCAACTAAGGAATGCATGGGAATGTGTAAACATGCCTCAGTGTCTATTATCCCAAGTGAAGCAGGTGTCTAGTGGTGACAGATGACTCGCCATATCATTATCACCCACAAACTGGGCACGGTCCCTGAAAACATGGAGGAAAGCAGACAGAATCCTCATGATCAAATAATTATTTGATACTGTCTTTGGATACAATGAAAAGTAATTATCCTGAAGCATGCTGTTAAGGCACCCTAGATGATATATAGCTGCTCGCTTTAAATACTCTCTGTTTGGGATGGATGGGGTTCTGATGGCTACTACCAGAGACAGCTGAGAACAATGGGTGCACTCACGCTGTCTCCTCAGTCCCAGCAGGACAGTGTTAGGTGAAGGACCCCCTTCTATCAAACTTCTATTATACTGCAGCAGACAATGGCTGATCCCCATGAGAATGTGAGTTCAAATGGTAGGAAACAGGCACAGATATTTCTGGTTAAAATTGTTCCAATTTATTGTTCTGGCTATGCACCCCTCACAATTTTCTGAGAAAAGGAGACAGTGATGCACCCATTCCCTCTCCCCTTCACAAATGCATGGCTACTGGGAAGCTAGGATGGCTCCCATATTCAATCATGTATAAGGACGTTCTAAGGCACAGCAACTAGACTAAGACAGCATTCTAAGACATATTAGATAGTACACATAATCCACAGCAATTTCTTGCCAGCCTCTTAACTAATGTTATTTAAAGAGATTCCTTCATCTTTATATTCTAAGATGCCAACACATTAAAAGCAGCAGTAGAAAGGGCTTTGCCTATTAATCATCTGCTATGAGCTATAGGAATGGTGCCCAGGGATCTGTGAATAGAGATTGTTAAATTTCCATTCCAGGTCAAAGTCACACTTCTGCAGTAGGTTATTTGTTTCTAATTTTTTCACATTTCACTATCTGATTACAGTGATCACTCTTATCCTTATCACATTTTAGTTTTGCCTTTTTCTCCATGTAAGCCAGACAGACACACAGACAAGGAAGAAAAAGCCAAATAGAAGAGATATAGAAGCAGCTCCTCATTATAAGAGGGAAACCTTCAAAGTTCAGTAGAAATTGTGTCACTAGTGGTACTTTTGTAAGATTTTAAATTACAAGTTTTTAAAAGGCTTATCATCCATACAAATGGATGAGTGAATTGTTCAACAGTTCCTCTGAAAGGTCTCTGATATAAGGCAATAGCCTCACATCCTGGGCCCGATTCATGAAGGATGACACAGGACTTGTGCCAAGCCCCCCTTCCAGCCATCTGTGCACCGGTCTGAGTGCGCCCGTCAATGGGGAGCCCAAAATTTTAAAATTCACAAGCCCTTCCCTGAGGTCCATCCCCCTGGAGTTAGAATATTTAGTAAGAGAGATATGGGGATGGAGTCCCCTCCACACACACGGGGAGGTGCAGGGGGTGCAGCCCCTCATAAATACCAGGCATTGAAATTAAAATCCTGGCACCCTAATGATGGGTGCACTTGGATGGGTACATTCTGATGGTGGAACTGCCAAGCCCTGCATCGTCTGCAGTGTTTGGTGCAGCTGTGCCAAAACCCTTTCCTGCAATGCAGCCTGATTCAAGAACAGCTGGTGCATTTGCAACCTTTTCATCATTTGACAACAGCTTCTCTTGGATGCAACATTAGACTGGGGGGAGCTGATCTAACATGCTACGTCTGGCACACCTGATCCAGAATTGTGATTGATGCCAAATGTCTGCTGCAAGCCCCCTGCACCGCATGCTCAGCGCACCAGGGACCTGCAGCAGTTAGATGCAACCCCTGCATGAATCAGGCCCCCTGTTACATTAAAACAATAACGGCATGGGAGAGCACAACTAGACACCAGAGAAATGGTGGCTCACTGCTCTCATTGCAGCGAGTTCCAGCTGTAACTGCAGAAGTCAAGAAAGTCCCACTGTTCTCATACAAAGAATGTGTGTGACTGGCTCCTCTCACTAAGCTGGGCACCCAGGATTTTGGGTGTCCAGAAAACATATTTCTGGCAATTTTTAAAAAAACAAACACACACCAGAATCTAGCTAAACTGTCCAATTTAGCTAGGTTCAGGTCTTTTTTTAAACAAGACATTATTATTATGAATTTTAAAAGTTTGTAAGTTTAAACAGCAAAAAGAAAATGGTGGCCATATAAAAAAGGATTTTTTTTTCCTCAGGATAAAGGATTGGCCTTATACAAAAAGGATCATGTTTTGTATGGACCAAATTCTTTTTTTGTTCCAAGCAGCTATCCAGAAACTGTACTGACCATGTTCAGAACCAAAATTTTAAAATGTAATAACTTTAGAATGGATTAATATTTTTTTACCAGACTAGTGAAAGACACATATGTAGTCCAAGCCTTTTCTACACACTGAAAATTTCAGACCAAAATTCCAAACTGTTTGGGTGCAAGGTGATGACAAAAAACAGCAAAAAAAACAGCAATGTTTTAATTTTTTTCCCTATCTGTATCTCAGAATCTTCACAACTAACCAGAACAACACTTGGTAGTCAAGAGACTTACCCCCTGAGACCACGACTGCAAAATTTTGTGAAAATCCATCGAATGGTTACAAAGATATTAAAGTGTAAAATCTGAGGTTTAACATAGAATCCTCTGCTCAGCCCTAACTATAGTGGTGCTACTACGCCAGTATAATATATTCTTTGCAAAAAACTGCATTAATGCATCAGTTAGGACTCTGCTTAATGCCACAAAAGTAGGGAAATATGCAGTTAGGGTTTCCAACCTTATCTCCTGTACACCCCCAAGCAGCAAAAAGATAAGACCATTCAAGCAAACACAGACAGCCATCATTAGATAAACAACACACAGCAGTTTTCACATGACACAAATGCAGTAGCACTGGTGTGCTAATTTTGTAGATTTGTATCCGTGTTGCACACACTGCAAGATATACACAGTCACTTATGGCTGCAGATAGAAATCATTGCTATTCAAAGAGTAACACTACTTCTGTGCACAGAAGCACAGGCCTCTACAGCCACAGATACAGTCTATAATACCCACATTACAAGAGTTCTTTTGCCTGCTGAAGTGCAGACCCCTATGGGGCCTGTACTTCTGTAGTCACAGATACTCATCCACACTGTAAGGCATACACACAGTTCTATCTAAAGAAGCACAGGTCTTTGAGGTCCTGCCCTTCTGCAGCATCAGGTGTAAGACATACACACTGATCTCTGGCTGCAGAAGTGCAGGGGTGACAAAATCGATATCAAAATTGCAACAACACTTCTTCCTGCAGAAGTGTAGGCCCCTGTGGGGCCTATGCCTCTTCAGCAACAGGTGTAAGACATACACACTGACTTGTGGCTGCAGAAGTGCAGGCCCCCACCTATACAACCTATGCAGCTGCATATAGAAAGCCATGCACTGGAAGATTCAGCTATGTAGCAAGGTAGCACCCGCTACACCATTACAGCAGCAAAAAGTAGCTGTTTTAACCTAATCTTTGCTTTAAAAGGTAACATTTTAATTTGTGTGGAAAAGTAGCACCCCTAGACAATTTGCAGAAATGCAGGCCCCCATGGGGCCAGTGTTTTAGCACCCACAGGCACTCATGCATGCTGCACAACATACACATAGGTCTGGCTGCAGAAGCATAGGCCACAATGGAGCCTGGGCTTCTGTGGCTGTGGATACAAATCTATGAGGGCAGCACATCAGTGCTACTGCATTTGTGTCATCTGGAAACAGTTGTATGTTGTTTGTCTTACATGATGATGGCTGTCTGTAGTTGCTTGTGTTTTCTTGTCAATTTGCTGCTTGGGGGAGTGGGGAATTAGGGTTGAAAACCCTACCAGCACATTTCCTACATTTGTGGCATTAAGTTTTCCTAATTGGTGTATTAATGCTGGGTTTTGTGGAGAATTTCCTTTCTTTTTGAGATGGTGGAATTGTATCCTTATTCAGGCAGGTTCCAAAGGACCTGCATGAACAGATGCAGATGCACAGGGCTCTCTGGGCCCTGTGCCAAGGGAACAGTACATGGACCCTGTGCCAAGGGAACAGTACATGGGCCCTGCTATTCTGTGTGGCAATGGGTGTTATGTCTTTGTGGGGATGTCTGGTGGTCTGTGGAAGCTCAAGGCCCTCTGAGCTCTTCTGTGCCATGTGGCCACAGATACAGATATGCAGGGCAAAGATCCATCTGTCTGCAAAACAGTACAACCCTCTAGCAGCCATGGATGCAGAGGTGCAGAGGTCTATTCCAAGAAAATATTTATCTTCATTATATGGTACTTGAGCCCATGTAGGCAACCCTGCACTTTCCCATCCCAGGCTGGGGGTGGTGCCACATGACAGTGACATACTGCCAGCCTTTGTCTATCCAGCTAGCTCATTGGACTCACCCCCAAATTTAGCTCACTGACATGGGATCACAAAATACTAACTGCTGGTGGTAAAGGCTGGCACTACATGCAATGTTTCATGATAATTACATATGTTTTAAATACTTTTACACCAAATTTTCAAGATAGTCATTTTATGACTCCCCCTTATAAATGTTACATGAAGCATTTCTAGAATGTTGGCCAAAACATCACGTCACACTATAGGTGCAAAAACATTTCTTGTTCAGGACTTGAAAAATAACACATGTCATGTTTGTGAGGTGGTGTGACAAAATGGCTATGCTGAAAGTCTGGAGTCAACATATTGAAAATTAGTGATTAGTAAACACTGACATATTTAAATTTTCATTCATAACTTGGTCATTGTATTGTGTTTCTACCCCAAATTTTGAATATAGTGTTCTTACAACCACATATTAAGAACACGACAAGAGGACATTTTCAAACCTTGCCTAAAATGTGACTTGGAGGAGCAACTGTGAAATCACCATTTGGACCAGATTTCAATAATTTCACCTGCCAATATTCACGAGGTGGAATCCCAAAAGGTCATGTTGAAAGGTTAGTTGAAAAATATTGAAAATCAGTGAAATTATGAGTGAACGTTGAACTGTGTCAATGTTCACACATAACTTGATAATTTTATCATATATTTCCACCAAATTTTCAGCATTATCTTCTTATGACCCCACCTCATCAAACCAGTAGGTGACAATTTTCAAATCATGCCAGAAAGGTGATTTTATGGAGCAGCCACAAAATCCCCTTTTGGGACAGATTTGAAAAAATTCACCTACCTTATTCATGAGGTGGGATTCCAAAAAGGCCATGTTGAAAACTTGGAGTAAAAATATTGACAAATAACAGAGTTATGAGTAAAAGTCCAAAATGCATTGAAATACATTAACCAGACTTACAGTACCTTATTTTCTCATATTATCTTCACCGGTTCCAGCAACAAAATGTATTTTTGACTGGAGAGTGGATCTGTGCATTGGGACGCATTTAGGTGAGTGAGTAAGATTGTGTATGTGTGTGTGGGGGGGTGATGGGTGCTAAGTGGGGGTCAGGGTGGAGTGGGTGTGGGTGTGGCCAGATCAGATTGGTAAGGGACCATTTTCTTCTGTGCATGTTTGTTAAAAAAAAAAAATCAGTGAGGGATGATTTTCTTTTTTTACAGGGGAACCCTAACTGACACTGGGGATTAGGCACCTCTGTGCCTGCATGCTCTTCAGCAGTGCCAGGAGTGGGCACCCTGGTACTGCCAACTATATATTGGTGGGGGCAGGTGATGTGGACAGGAAGCATGGGGGGTACAACTCAG
Organism: Neoceratodus forsteri; assembly: GCA_016271365.2. NCBI lineage: Eukaryota > Metazoa > Chordata > Ceratodontiformes > Ceratodontidae > Neoceratodus > Neoceratodus forsteri. The sequence goes on from CM057453.1 coordinate 1,194,196,848, forward strand.
CAGTACTGGGGGTGAGCACCCTGGTCTGCTTACAAGACATAGATAGATAGATAGACAGATAGACAGACAGACAATCAATATTGCCTACTGTATTTAACTTAAAAAGTGTATCTGATACAGAAAACTGACTGGTTCCAATAGATTTTTAGCTAAAAACATTACACAGTTGGGACTGAAAAGTTAACAGGGTTAAAAATCACTGTCAGACACAATTATGAGCAATGGTTCACAGACAATTAGTATCATGAAAAACGAGAAAAAAATGGAACATGAGTTAATCAAACTGTGACACAATACTGTGTGACATACTGTACATTGCACATGTTTGACATTAAGAACAGCAAGTAGATGGCCATCAAATTGCAAACATAATACTGTGTCACCGCTACACAGCTCTACATATGGGGTGCACAAAACAGCATGCAGTTTAAAATGAACCCATATAGGAGGAAGAATTGCTCATAACAAATTAACGAATTGACAGAACAAAGTGAAATTTACAAGAGACAAAAAAAGATACACTGATCTTGAAAAAACGCATTTATTTACATAAACAATAAGGTTACCATTGATCTTTAAAGCACAGGACTGTGAGGAAGAGTGCTGGCTCGCTTCTGCCACTCACATGTCTTCATCTGTGGCTGCAGTAGTGAGGAAAGTCCCACTGTTATCATACAAAGAGCATAGTTCCCTCACTGCTGGTTAATGCTGCTTAGGGGTGTCCAGAAAAGCCATTATTTAAAAAAAAAACACCCGAATCTGGCTAAACAGGTCTCGTTTAACTAGAGTCAGGTATTTTTTTTTAAACCATCATTTTAGGTATTTTCCACATTCTTTAGTTGAAAAAAACAAAACAAGATGACAGCCATCACAAACTATGTGTTTTTTTTATAAATGATCATTTGTGAAAGATAAATGCCTGGAAATCATAAATTTAATTTTCGTATTAGAGGTTTCTTCAAAAACCCTACTGAGCACGTTCAGAAAAAATCTTTAAGTCCTTATAACTCTGGAATTGATTACTATTTTATCTTTAAACCTTCCAAAGGCACTAACTTAACACAGATCACTTCTACCCTAAATGTTTCAGAAAACAATTCTGTACCATCTAGGCTCCATTGGAGAGCCAAAAAAAAAAAAGTGTATTAAGTATAGGAAAAAACACCACACTTAAATCACTCAAGCAGGCGTAACAAAACTTTTCAGGTCTTGAGAACCTGCTAGCTAGCCTGCACATCACATGCTGCCAAAGTTATTAAGGTGCAAAAATGGAGGGTTAACATTCAACACCTTATTCAACTCTATTATGGTGTTACCATACCAGTACAATATAGTTACCTCTGACCCGTACACAACCTCAAACCCAGTGCAAAGCATAATGTGTATGCAAATCCTTATGTGATGGTCAAACTGGCATTTTCAGTCTTGACTACATCATATGTAAAAGTCTGTTTAAGGGGCAGACTTTGGTCTGGTGCAGCCTTGCCAGCCTGTCTGTCCTCTGCACAACAAGGATTTGCATACCCATAATCCCTTGCACTTGATTTGATACTTTAGAGTGGCTGAGAAAGTAAGGGTAAAAAAAGATGGCTTTCAGAAAATACAAAGAAACACAGAAGGAGAATAGGGTAGTGTACCTGGTTAAACAGAGGGAGACAGGGAAACCAGTCAGGAGTGCAAAGGTGCAAATGGTGGAAAAAAATCACACAGGAGGTAAAAAACAAAGGTGACAAGCCTTTTTATAGGGTATATTAGTGAAAGGAGAAAAACAGGAATGGGACTGTAACGCTTAAAGGTGGAAGAATGGGAGTGTATGGAATGGAACCTGGAAAACGCATCAATACTGAACGAATATTTTTGTTCTGTACACAGAAGAAGGAGAAGGTGAGGGACCACAGTTAGGCAACATGAGCAAATATGGGAGGGGGGTAGACACCAGTCTATTTACAGAAGTGAGAGTCCTAAAAGAACTCACAAAGCTGAAAGTGGACAAGGCAATGGGACTGGGTGGGATACAACCTAGAATATTAAGGGAACTACGTGAGGTCCGAGCAGCACCACTGGCAACCTTGTTCAACAAATTTCTCAATACAGGAGTGGTTCCAGAGGACTGGAGGAGGGCAGATGTAGTCCCGCTTCACAAAACTGGGAGTAGAACGGAGGCTGGAAACTATAGATGAGACGGTCTCACCTCAATAGTGGGGAAAAGTATGGAATCACTATTTAAAGAAAGGATTGTGCAACTCATTGAATCCAGTGGAGCACAAGATCCAAGACAGCATGAATTCACAGCAGGAAGGTCATGCCAAACAAATGTAATTGATTTCTTTGACTGGGTGACTAGGGAAGTGGATCGGGGGGAGCAGTGAATGTGGTCTACCTGGAATTTAGTAAGGCCTTCAATACCATTCCACATAGAAGACTTGTGAACAAGCTGGGCAGCCTTGAAGTGGGTCACACGGTGGTAAACTGGGTTAGAAACAGGTTGAGTGATAGAAGACAGAGGGTGGTGGTAAATGGAGCTTAATCTGAGTAAAGGAGATTGACCAGCAGGGTGCCACAGGGATCAGTTTTGGGGCCAGTTCTGCTTAATGTCTTCATAAATGATATTGTGGAGGGGCTAGAAGGGAATGTGTGTCTCTTTGCAAATGACACTAAGATCTGCAACAGGGTGGGCACTCCATGATGGGTGGAAAAAATGAGGAGGGACCTAAGTAAATTGAAGGAATGGTCTAAAGTGTGGTAGCTGAGATTCAATGTGAAAAAGTGCAAAACCATGCATTTGGGACGCAAGAACCCAGGGGAGGATTACATGATTTGGGGGGAGGGATACTGATGGTCACCAAACAGGAAAAATATTTGGGGGTAACCCTACCTGATGATCTAAAGGTGACCAAACAATGTGCCAAAGCTGTGGGGAGAGCCAGTGGGGTGCATAGAGAGAGGTGTCACAAGCAGAAGAAAAGAGGTGGTGATGCCACTGTACAGATCATTGATGAGGCCTCATTTGGAGTACTGTGTCCAGTTCTGGAGGCCACATCTCCATAAGGACCTAGACAGGGTTGAGGCAGCTCAAAGAAGGGCAAGAAAAATGGTGCAGGGCCTGCACCAAAAGTCATATAAAGAAAGACTGGGAGACCTCAATATGTATACCGTGAAGGAGAGGAGAGGAGAGAAGAGGAGAGGAGAGGAGATATGATAGAAACTTACAAATATCTAAAGGGCATACATAGGGTACTGGAGGGTAGCATCTTTCAGGAAAGGAGATGTTCAGGAATGAGGGGGCAAGACATGAGGTTGGAAGGGAGGTAAACTAAGGGGCAACATGAGGGAATATTTCTTCATGGGAAGAGTGGTGGATGCATGGAATAGACTCACAGTTGAGGTGTTGGGGGCAAACACAGGGGGGAATTCAAAAATGCATGGGACAGGCATAGGGGAACCCTAGCAATAGGAACAAGAAGGTAAAGCCAGAGATCAAGTAGAGCTGTGGCTTTTACAGTAGGTAGGGAAAATTGGTGGCCTGGATGGGCCTAGCAGTCCTTATCTGCTGTCAATCTCTGTGTTTCTTTCTATGTATTTGCATAGTTTGGAGAGATATACAGAATCCAAACAATTTGGATATTTGTTCTCATGTTGTGCCCTCTATGAATCTGAAATACTGCTCTTCTTCCAAACTGCCTCATTAGTGTGGTACTTCTGAGTGTGCTAAATGCCTCATCAGCCTCACCCTTCCCTGTGATTCTTTTGAAATTTCCCTCTGGCAATGTGAGTAACCATCAATGCCCTACCCCTGTTTAACTGTGACAGTGCATTACTTCTCCCCCACATTATTCCACAACTTTCATTCTATAAAGTGACTTGAAAATGTCCTGTTTCTTGCTTGGCTAAATAAGTTCTAAGACCCATATATTAATCTCCAAGACATTTACAGGGTGTAACGAGTTCAGATCTGACAAAACACCATAACATAAGACCCCCTGAATGCCAAACAGAAATGTGCTGTTAACGAGGTTTGAAACCTCCATAGAACAATACGCAATTGAAGAAAGCACACAGAACCAGGAAACATTTGCAAAAATAAATTACTGCAAATAAAGACAAAGACGCTTTTCTGAACTTGAATCAGAAAGCCCCAGCATTTCTGCCACTCTGGCATTTCCTGGTGGGGAAAGGACTGCCTACAGTCTCAGTGCATTTATACTCAAGGCTTAAAGCCAACACTCCTTAAAAGGATCTCTACAATTTCTTTGTGTTTGGTTTCCTGAAAGGCCAGGACATGGGGTTTGTCAGAAAGGATGCCACTTTTCTGAAGTGGTACATGGGAAGAGCTGATATGTATTCCAATATCTGACATCTCCCTTTGACTGGACAAAGTCTTGCCTAAGGGGTAAACAGGAGTTGAAATGTATTTATTTTATTTATTTATTTATTTTATTTATTTAGTGATTCGGAAAAGACCTTTGAGTGCAAGCTCTTTTACAAAGGTTCCACGTCACAGATTGCAAAACAAAGTACAATAGGAGAAAGCAAAGGTACATCAAAATGAACAATACAGCTTGGATTCAGAACTTAACAGAATAACTCAAAACATAGGTACAAGTTCAAATAACAAGAAAAACACTTTATGAGGGTGGAGGGGGGAATAAGCAGCCACAAAGTACCTTGTCAGTAGTTCAGAGGGATGGGGATAGCTGGCAGTGGGGTGAAGAAAGGAGCTACGAGAGAGAGGTAGGTACTGTGGTGGAGGCGAAGGGTGGGGGAAGAAGGGCGATAAGGTATAGGAAGAAGTGGGAGGGTGAAGGGAGGCTGAGTGGAGAAGACATGCTGGAGTAAATGGTGGGGTGTGAGGGGGCATGGTTAGGCAGCCTGCATTAGTAGTGACTGTTGGGGAAACTCAGGGGATTGGGAGTTGGGGGAGGGGGGAAGTTGGGGTGGAGGGTGCTGAAGGAGCATGACGCATGATGTAAATAAGGGACTGGAGTTTCCTGGAAGCTTATCAAACATGAAGATTTCATAAAATGATAGGAGTTGGGAGGGCCATCTCCTTTATGTTAAAACTTTGAATTTCAAAGAGAAATGGTTTTACAGCAGGATTATGCATATGCCCAGTGTAGAAAACCTATTGTTAAGTTTTAGGAACTGCCACAGGCTATTTCCGTTTTTTATAGAGTCAGGAAGGATAGTGTAGATCCAAGACCAGTCAAGAAATTGGGGCGGTGAGCAAATAAAAATACTGATAAATTTGTCTTACTTGGAAAGAGAGAGCGAGAGAGAGAGAGAGAGAGAGAGAGAGAGAGAGAGAGAGAGAGAGAGATCCCTGCTGGCCTGGAGACGAACAGCTGGAGCAGAAAATATTAAAATCAATCCCAGGCCAGTATTGCAGGCTGCAGAAATGGCTATATAAGCCCTCCAAAACAGAGACTCTGAGCAGAAGCCACATTTCCTGACACAGTAAAACTACCAGAGAGACCCTGAAGACCACTGCAAGAAACCTGGGACTCTTGAGAGACAGCAGAGAGAAAGAGGAGACTTTGTAGAACTCACTTATTTTCTTGACTGATTTCTCTACAGAAAAGGTTGAAATTATCCAGTTACTTCACTAGTCCATTTTGAACGTATTTTCCAACTTTTTTGTAGTTACCCTGTAACCAAATATCTAAATCATTTTTCTTTATGTTCATGTGGTAATCATATAAGACATCAGTAAAAGCACTTGCTGTTATTTTGAAGTATCTGCCTGGGAGTGGATTGTTGTGTGTGAAGGTTTTGAGAAGGTTTATTCAATCTATAACATGCCTGTTAGCGCTAAGGTGTCTCACGCTACTGAAACTAGGATCCTGGAAGGGAATCTGGGGGCATAAAGCAGGGAAAGTAAGTGTAACCCCCTTGTTCCCAAGGGTTACTAGAATCCCAATTAGAACCAGTGGCAGGCAGGGAAAGGCAGCTAATGAAATGCCAGTTAAATGGATTTCACACTGTCATGCTCTAGTGTCAGTCTCCGCTGAACTAGAGGGTGATGTAATCTTAGAACTCTCGCAGCAGCATAAGCCACACTTGTAGCTAGCAGCTAAGGGATGTTAGCTTTAGAATATTCAGAGAGAGTCCAGAGTAGGAGTTCCAGGAGGAGGCTGCAGCTTGCTGCACAGCTCCTCAGACAGCTCTGACAGAGAGAAACTACAGGGTTTTGGGTAGTTTGTTCTCACCCTAGAAGAAGAACATAGAAGACAGTGATTGAAGTGGTGGAGACCTTGCCAAGTGGGGTTTTCTTTGCTCCATCCCAGAAGGGATGGGGGCAATCTTCAAGGTTTGGGGGCAATCCTCTCACCCAGTCTGTCTAGTGAAGCTGCCTGTGACAACTTCAAAAACTGTGAGTACTTTTGTGTCAACCCAGGAGGGGCACCTGCATACCTCAGGTGAATTTTCTCTGACATAAGAACCCTGTCACCTAGACTGTGTCTGTTTTTAAAAGTGTCTGCCTACAATGGAGTCTAGAGAGAGAGAGAGAGAGAGAGAGACTGTCCAAGTACAGAACTTTTAGTCATGTAGTATAAGTGTGAAAAACATTTCAAGATAGCATCTACAAGTTTTCTGTGAGGGTTTTATTAACCAGATGAATGGCTGAGTATAAACTTGGAAGCAAAAGGTAGGAGACCCCTCCCCCCCATCTGGAGTAACCAGTTTACATCTCTGGGTTCAGTTTGGGCACCAGTTCAATTTTCAGTCAGTGCATTTGGCCAGTGCCTGATGGAAATAGTTACCGAGACGTGGGTTTTGGATCCTCTGTTTTCAGTTCACCTCAGTGTAGTGGGTGCTGGAAGATTTTGAGCCTGTATGTGCTCTTTGGTGGTCGTGCGTGCCACCAGTGTTCCTCATGAAATATGAGAAAAGTGTCCTAGTACTAGCCGTGTGTGCCTAGTCAAAGAGAAAGTGTCCTAGTACTGGCCGAGTGTGCCTGGTTGAGAGGAAATGTACCAGTAACTTGCCATGTATGCCTAGTCGAGAGGAAGTGTCCTAGTACTGGCCATGTGTGCCTAGTCAAGAGTAAATATACCAGTAACTGGCTGTGTGTGCCAATCTCCAATTCAGAACCTGAGAGTTCGCTGTGTGTGTTTGGTATGCCTATGTTAAATGGGAGGTTCAGGAATGTCTGCACCTCAGTAATCTGCATTACCAGTATGAGTAACCCTGTAGGGGTCCATCTTCACTTTGTGATTATTCTCTGTGTATGCGAATAAAAGCCGCACTCTAGAATCCCAACCTGGTTTGGACAGTACTGTTATTGCTTCCACTGTGTCTGCATTTACTTGGGTTCCCCTGTCCAGATGTACAAACCTCACACAATAATTATGAGCAAGCATTTTCTCCCAGGGACTTGGGTTGCTGGCCATGGTAAATGGCCCGACCAGGTGTGTGCCAGGTAGTTGCCACACTTGGGTTGCCTGTCTGAAATAGCAGGCTCAGAAAGATGTGTAAATAAAATGTTCTGTAAACCCCAACCCCTCTCTTTTTCCCCTAGATGCTATGTGGTGAGAAGAGCAGCCTTGCTACAGTAGTTAAACAAGGGGGGTCTGGTAGGGGGGTTATATATGCAAAGTCTTTGGAGGGGTTTGTGGGGTTTGAACCAGGTTTTTGCACCCTGTGGGTGAAGACACAAGCAGGGTTACGAGGACAGCCCTGAAGAGCTCGTAAAGCCTGGGTTCTTCCCCAGCGCAGCAACCAAGGAGGGTTCTCACCTGGCTACAGATTTGAGACTGTATTTTACCCCTTACCCAGATGGAGAGGAAGCCTTGGGCCCTCATGGCAAGTGTTCAGTTGTCAAATAAGTGAGCTCTCTAAAAGGGCACGAGGAGGGTATTTCCTGACTCCCCTGTCACGGATTGCACTTAGGGGAGGTCACTGTGAGCTCAGTGGACCCAGCCCCCAGGAGTGAGTTCATGACACAAAATCACAGAAGTCTCAGTTTTTAAGGCTTATTTTTGCTCGCTAATAACTGAAAAAAATATAAAGATTTGAAACCTGAAACTATCAGGTTTGATAGGGTTTGGCCCAAGGTATGCGCTTTTGTGCTTTTTACCTCTCACAGTTCAGCATTTTTTTAATTATTTAGGAATAAAGTTCCATTTGTGCTCAAGCAAAGTTTGAAAAATCAATGTCCTATGGATAGCTGATTTTTTTTTTGTATTATTCTTATTTATCCACCTGCTGCGGCGACTTCCGGTGGGGGCATCCAGCCGCCGGTCCTGCGAGCCAGGAGAGCACCAGGCTCACTCACATGAAGGGGGATCCGGCACGGCCGTCACTGATCCACTGGAGGGTCTCCCCATACCCTATCCATCTAGGCTGGCTCTGGACCCACCCAGTGCGATTCCACACAAGTTCTCCTGGCGATGCAGGGTGTGGCCATCAGGCTGCATGATCGCACCCAGCCATTTCCACTTTTTCTCCCATTGGGAGTGCAGATGTGCAATGACGTCTACGCACAAGTGTGCCAATGTCTGCCACGCTCCCTTCCATAGTCACACCAGTGCAAGCAGTACCCTTGGGCATCCCAAAGGGGTCACCGCAGTGTGGTGTGGATTCCCCAGCCCTCCCCAGGACTAGAAGAGCTGTCTCCCAATGCTCAATCCTAGTCCTCCCCTGCCGACCCCCAATGACCCGGGCTTGTTCCCGAACCTGGGTCGCTGGCATAGTGCGAGGTGTAGCGTCCAGCACCTCAACCCTCAGCACTGCCAGGCCGGCTGGGATAGCTGATTTTTGCAACAACTGCTGGTTGCACTATATGACACAGCTGTCGTTTACTAACAAATGACAGCTGTGTCGTATAGCAACCCCTACTGTGTCATCACTTGTATGTCAGAGATGGAGCTACTGACATTATAGCCCTGCTGTACCTTCAACTGTCTCTGCACATGGGGGCCCCAATCCCTGGTGGCAGTATATTAATTAATTAATTTATTTATTTGTATACTCCAACACCAGAATGCCCACCCCTGTTGCTGGATGCCCCCCAGCCCATAGTTTTAATAATACTTGCTGACATCAGGGCGCCCAATCCCCATGTGGGCATTTACAACCCTCCTCACCAGTGTGGGACACTGGGGAGCCCACCTCAGTGTCCTGAAATAGATTATTATTTTCCTGGGGTCCTGAAAAAAAAAAAAGTCCTCAATGTCTTTGTTTTTATCTGAAATAAAGAAAACGGTCCCTCATCGTCACCACCATTCCCATTCCCCCATCTTGACCCTCCCACAGAGTACCCACCACTCCAGCCCACCCCCACGTACCCTATACTTACCTGCCAAGGTCATATGCTGTCATCCTCTGTGGACCAGGACACGTCTGCATTCTTTAAAGCTGAACCATGAACTGAGGAATAAAGATAAGTGCCGTATAATATATTTCAATGGTGTTTTGGACTTAAGTTCATAACTTTGTATTCTTGGTTTGAGTGAGACCTGGCTTTTAAATAAAATAAGTGATCATGAATTGAGCATTCCTGGTTATCAGCACTTTAGGCAGGACAGAAACTGTGTGTGGGGGTGGTGTTTATGTTTGGTCATATTGAAATCATGTTAAGAGGGAGTGAAAGTGACATAGAGTATCTGATTATTAATATAGAACAAATTAATTTGGCCATGGCTGTAGTTTATTCCCCCCTAAAACAAATCTAAAAATCATTGAAGGGGTACTAAATAAAATAGGTGATTGTATTGATAACAAACTGATAATACCACTGGGGGACTTAAACTGTGACTGATTAAAATCACGGGGTAAGCAACTAATGAACTGGGTTTAAAACAACATATTAATACGCCTACTCCCTTTGCAAACACCTTCACATCAGGGACTGTTTTAGATGTAATATTTACTTTGTTGCAGCTATTGGTAGAGGCCTTTGGCACTATGCTTCCCAATTTTGGAGACCATAACCCTATTTGGTTGACTTTGGCCACTTCATAATTAGTATGTTCTCAAACTCACTTAAAACAAAACTGGTCCAGGTACATGAGTAGTTTTTCAGAATCTAAATTCTTAAAAAGTGTAAGAACTGAAAAATGGGATCGTTGTAATCTAATCCCTGATCTTGATTTGACTGTTGACTATTTTACTAGTACTTTTCAGAAAATTTGTGACTTACATGACCCGCAAGTAAAAAAGTTTAACAAATTACTCAGATTTCTATGGATGACAGAAATATTATTAAACAAAATTATGGTTAAGAATAGAATCTGGAAAAAAGGCATTAAAATCTAAACTGGCTACAGATTGGGAACTATTTAAAATAAAAAGAAATTAATGTAGAAAACTGACAAAAAGAGTAAAAATTAAGTATTATAGAACTAAAATGGACCAAAATTCAGATCATAAAAATGATGTACTAATTGTAAAACATCTCACCAGTCCGGGGAGTAACCAGAAAACCTTAACACCTAGAATTGGAAATACATTAACTGAGACTCCAGAGGTGGTCTAAGACACTTTGAACACCTTTTTTACTGATCTTCCAGGTTTTGGGGATTTGTCAAAAATAGGTCCAGAAAAAGTAATAAAAGACACAACCACTCCATTAGGATACTACCCTTTATTCAGATTTAAAAACCTAACCTTGCCTGAAGATAGAAGGAAATTGCTTAAAATAAATATTCATAAATCGACTTAGACTTAGATGACTTAGATGGTGGATTTTTGAAGTTAGCAGCTCATTATATAGCTCCAACAATCACATACATTTTAATTGGAGCTTGCAAACAGGATACTTTCCAGTGTTGTGGAGGGCGAGTAAAGTAATACCAATTTAAAATGGTGGTGATGCATCAGGTGCAAGTAATTATCATCCAATAGCTATCCTGCTCATCTTATCTAAGTGTCTGGAAAAGTTTGACAGCAGACAGATTTGCAAATACATGGACAAATATAGGCTGTTGACCCCTTATCAATTGGGCTTCCATAAGGGCTATTCAAAGCAACAGCCCTGACAGAATTTAATGACCTGATTTGTACTTCTCTGAATTCAGATAGGGAGACAGAAGTCATTTTTGTTAACTTGTCTAAAGCTGTTGACCTTATGAACCACTCCATTTTACATGAGAAACTTCAGTACCTGGGCTTTTCTGATGGCCCCTTACTTTCGCTTACTTCCTACTTAACTGGGCATACCCAGAGGGTTGAGGTACAATAACATTTGTCGAAACCTTGTGAAGTCTTCAGGGGGTCCCTCAGGGGGCCATCCTGGGATCCCTCCTGTTTTTGATTTTTAATAATGGCTTCCGCTCTGTGGTACAGCATACAGCCATCAGGCTGTATGATGATGATACAGCAATAATAGCATCTGGGGTTAACATCTTGGACCTTCAGTTGAAGCTCCAGGCCAATTTTGCCAAGGCTGAGGAGTGGTTCACTAGGTCACAGCTACTTATGAATGTAAAGAATACAAAACTGATGCATTTCACTACAAAAAGCAAAACTGTTTCACAATTACAGATTTTTACGAGCAATAAAACTCATATTGAATTGGTGACTAGTTATTGTTACTTAGGTGTATTTATTGCCCCCTCTTAACTTTCAATGATCATATTTCTATTATTATTGGAAAGATAAATAAGAAACTAGGAGTACTAATGAGAACTACTAGATGTGTACAACTTCAAGACTGGAAAAGGATAGCAGAGCAGCTTATCCTGCCTACTCTTATATATGAGAAGTCAATTTACCAGACAGCCAACAAATGTTTGTTGGGCCAACTAGATAAACTGCAGTATAAAATAGTAAGAGATGTTTTGCTGTGTAGCTATTGGATGCACCACTGTTTGTTATTAAACAACTTGGGTTGGCAATCCCTTGATATTGAGTATTCTATGAATTGGATAGCTTTAATCCACAAATACAAAATAGATTATCCTGGACACAATATTTTGCAAATTCTTTTTCCTATAGTAACTGATTCAAAGAAAAAACTAACCAGGTATGTCCATCAAAATAAAATTAATCAAGGAAAATGTAATAATAAATATGGGGACTGAACTTTGATTTCCTGGGCTGCGGTGTATTGGAATAAATTACCACCAACTATACGTGCTGAAACTGCACATAGGGCTCTTGTCAATGTACTAAGCACTTATTATTTAAAGTGTCCTTATAATATGTTTATAAATGCTGTATTTTGTATTTTTGTATTATATGTATTTGTAGTACATTTTGTACTTGCAATATTATTTTATGTGTAACTTTTTGATACTTGATCAACACAGGACTGTCTTGTAAACAAGACTTAATGGTCCAAATGACATGTATTCCTGTATAAAAATAAAGTTTTACCTACCTTTTCCATTTTTAGGATTTTTTTTCACCAAATTTTCGACATAATGTTTTTGGACCCCACCTCATGAACACTGGCAGTGTCATTTTTTAATCAGGGCCGGAAGGTGATTTCATGGTCACTACACAAAAATCACCTTTCTGGACCAAATAACAAAATTGCACCACCAGTGTTCATGAGGTGGAGTCCCAAAAAGGCCATGCTGACAATTTGGTGAAACAATTTCTTAAAATGGCCAAGTTATGGGCGCTTGTTGCAATTTTTCTACATACGTGCATAACTTTGATCATTTTCAATATTTTGACTCCAAATTTTCAACAAAGCGTTTTTTCACACTGCCTCATGAAAAGTACAGCTGTCATTTTTTCACATCCTCTCTGAAATGTGTTTTTGCTCCTGTGGTGTGGAATGGTGTTTTGGCAGGGATTTGAAAATTTTCACCTATGGGGTTCATAAGTGGGGTCATAAGATGACTATGTTGAAAGTTTGTGGTCAAAATATCAAACAAAACAAAGAATTTATTAAGTAACAATGTTGGCAGGGATGTCCGTTTCACCACTGGGGAACAAGCTGCCTTACCATGTCAGTGAGCTCAGTTTAAGTGTAAATTCAGTGAGCCAGTTAATGGGACAAGGTTGATGGGGAAGGTGCTGCAGTAGTGTCACACATTTAAGTACAACACTAGAATGTGCAGTACTAAAATTTATGTGTTGCACGTTTTAGTGTTGCACTTTAGTGTTGCATTTAAATGTGTGACATGAAAAGAATTTTGACCCAATGTCATGAACACAGTCACTAGAATGTGTTAAATCCTGCCCAAAATGTGGTTTTACAGAGCGGCTGTGAAATGAACTTTCAATCTATACTGGAAAATTCCCACCATGCTTGTTCATGAGAAAGGGTCATGTAAACAGCACATTCAAAATCTGGGACTAAAATATTGTACAACAGCCAAGCTAATAGGTGAAAATATGTGAGACACAAAAAATGAAAATTATGAACCTACCATAATTCTTGATCTTCTCTTGTATCTTCACCATTCATTACTGATGGGTGCAAGCTGGAGGCAAACACCTGCATGGGAGCTTTTTTGCTTTTGGGGAGAGGAGTTGGCACTGACGGCACCGCCCACGAGGCTGACACATTACGTGGTGCATGAGGGTTTGCCATTAGGTGCCGGAGACTCCTCCTTCTCCCCAGTTCTGTCCTGCTGGAGAGGATGAAACAAAAAGGGGATTGAGAAAACCAAAGAGGAGGCAAGGGAGCCAAAGGATAGGAAAAGAAAAGGATATAAACTGAAACAGGAATAAGCCGACCAGAGGACAGAGGGAAAATAACTTCTCTAACTGGCCTTAGGGCTCCAGACCCTGAGCAGCGGCACAGGAAAAGGAGAAAGGAGAGAGAGAGAGAGAGAGAGAGAGAGAGAAGAAAAAGGTACAACATACGTAGGGGAAGTAGGAGGGCCCTCTGCCATGCTGAGCTGGAAGACCATTGGCTTACTTTAGCTTCAAAAACTTGAAAGGTATGAAGACACAAGAGCAAGGATCACATCTACTTCAGGAACCACTGGACAGTGATCCAGAACAAGAGAATTTGAAATGGTCTTGGAGAATATAAGCATGGTGGAGTCAGAACCCCCAACCCCTAAACCCACATTTGGGATGAAAGTCTTGGAGCATGGCCCTCTACAGTTTACCACCTGACAGGTTAGTCAAGGGGGAAAAAACCCTTAAATAGGAGAGGACTCTGTCCATAATGACCTCTAAAAGTAGAGGGGAAACGAGAAAGGAGGAAAGGGGAAGGAAAATCCCTATGGGTCCTCCCATGAGATGCACTGATGCAGTCCCTACTTCAAGAAGAAAACAAAATGAGTAAAGATCCATGCCAAGTTATGGAGGACACCACAGTGCACCCCTTGAGAATCCCAGGGAGTTTTCTCCAAGGCCAGGGTGAAGACCCTACTCACCACTCTCCTAGGATGAGTGCTCTGTGACTTTAAAGAATAAAACAGAGGGCCCTGAGGTACTAGGGGGACTCTGCCCCCAATTGGCCTCGAAGAGGGTAGGGGGAGCAGGGTGGAGGTGGCACCCAGGAGCTGAGGCCCGAGTGGGGAAGGTGGGCAGGAATAAGTAATGAATGGTGAAGATATAAGAGAAGATCAAAAATTAAGGTAGGTACGTAATTTTCATATCTTTTCTTTGCCAATCTTCATCATTCATTACTGCTGGGTAAGTACCAAGCCCTCCAGAGGGGACCGGGTACTGCCCTGAGGGAACATATTCCCTCAACCTCCTGTGGGGGGAGACGCAGGAGCAAGAGACCCTATTGCCATTCTAGGTCAACATGGCCTAAGGCTGGTCTTTGCCAAGGAGATGTCCCTGAAGATTCCCCCTTGCCCTGTGGGAGAAAAGATGGATCCCCAGAAAGTGGAGGAAATCATCCTACACCGGGCAATGGGTGACAATCTAGATAGGCAAAGCCATGCCATCTGCCTGATGCAGATTGCTGTCCCTGCCAGTCTGGAAGGCAGCTCATTGGCATCGTACAATGCCTTACTGTGTGCCTTGCAAGCTCCAGACCTTGTGCAGAGAAGGTAATGGCTTGCCTAGATTCCTCCGAATCAGGCAGGGATGCTAAAACCTGCTCCAGCATTGACCACAGGTGCCTGTTGTAGGCAGCGTGGTGAGCCTGATGTGTGCTGATAGACATTAACACATGAGCTGAAAAGAAAACTCTTTCGCACTGGTCGAACTCCATGGAATCCAGATCTGGTGGTCAGTTGTGTGCTGGATGTTGAAGCCTGTAAGGAGCATCCAAAGCCATCAGCCCTGAGGGTGGGTGAGGCAGAGAACTAAGAGACTTCTAGGGAGTGCAATACCTCCTCCTGCAGTCCACTGGGGCTGGGGATGAGGTGGCTGGTGACTGCCAGGTGCACATTGATGCTTCTTGTAAGGTAATAGACCAGAAAGGCACCACTAAGTGGTTGGCACTAAACTCACTCAGAAAAGAGCACATCTCCCAATCGGTATTGCATCTTACCACATGGGAAATGTGGCACTCCTAAACTAACTGCGAGAGGAATTGCTGATATTTGGTGTATTCAGCATCTGAGGAGAGGCGGACAGAATGTTCCTCTTCCTCAGATGAGGAAGCAGAGGAAGTAGAGGAGCTCAGGTATTCAGAGTCCTCCTGCGGTGGGGGAGACAGGTGAAAGGCCTGCTCATCCATGACTCTGACATACCTAGGGAAGGCCACCACAGTGGACATGAATGTCTCCCAGGTTAAAGGTTTCATAGGACCCTCATGGCTTGGGAGAGAGGGAGATGTCTGCAGAGGAATTGGGGAAGGGCGCCTCACTGAAAGTGCCTGACCTTTGCCAGGGCTCAGGGACTCCACAGAAGATCCTCCCACATGGGGGGATCCGGGGTCAATCCAGTCAGTGGATGCTGCAAATCTGAAAACAAATCCTGGCTGAGCCCTGAATGAGAATCTCCCCCTGTGGTATGACTGAGGGTGCATGGTTCCAGAAGACTAACCTTCAGTGCTGCTCACTAAGGGCACCCTGAAGCCTCAGAGGAGGGAAAAATGGGACTCAGCACTGTGGCTTCTCCCCACCCCCACAGGGTAGTGGATGAAGGCCTGCATACCTCAACCTGGCCTCTCGACCCCTCGGACTCTGAGGATGCCCTCTTCCTCGTAAGCAGTGCTAAGGAGTCCTCCAATCCTGCAGGCCCCCCAGAGAAGGCAGCAGAAGAGGAGGTATCCGTCCCCACCAAGAAGGCCATGGCAGCCCCAGAGATGGCAAAAGCCCAGGCCCCCAAGGTCGAGACTACCACACCAGGCCCCCCAGATCCGTTATCCAACACAGCACCCCCAACATTGGGGTCAGCGTGGGGGACTACAGAGACCACAGACCCGGGGGAGCCAGGAAGGTGAACACTGGGCACCTGGTGCTGCACCCAAGAGGACTCCCTGACTCCGAAGAGTTGGCCACCTGTCTGGATCAATCAGTGAGTCATCTGCCTCCAAAGAAGAGGAGACCACACATACTACCAGACTAGCAACCCCGAAGCTCTCCTACCAGCAGTGCTGCAAACGATGCTGCCACGGGATATGGCACCACCTGCAGTTCTGCCTCAATCACTGGTACCATGAATGGTGCCGGGATCCAAAATAATGCTAGCAGGTGGTGCTGAGGGTCCACCAGTGCTGGGCCCAGCAGCCATGGGCTGCAACACTGGGGGAGACTGCACCTCCAAGGAGGTGACTACCATAGCGGTGCTCTCAATCTGGCTCCACAGGGAACTGAGACATTCCTCCGGCTCCACGGAAGAAATCTCCTTGATGGCAAGGCTGGAATATGAAGAGGTTTCCTCCTCACCTGGCCATATAGACCTAGGAGGGGACTCAGAGGCAGGGTCAAGAGATTTTGCCATTGTATCCTTAGACCGATGCCATCCTCTGAAAGTCAGTGGGGCTCTGCCAACTTTAAAAATGTAGATCTCGAGAATGCGGCGGTCCATGGAGAAACAGGCATCGCAGTTATCCATATCATTGTTGGGACCCGGGCAATGCAGACAAACATCATGTTGATCCATCACAGAAAAATGCCAGCCACAGGGGCACTGATGCATGGGGGCACAGCTAACTTTGGACTTTTTCTTAGCCCCCGAACCAGACATGACATGAAAGAAATTTAACAAAATTCACTGAAAAAGAACCGGTGCAGTCAGTAAGAAATAAAAGGAATGGGCTTACTAGTTTCCAACGGCATAAGGAGATATTCAGAACCGGGACAGAGCATGGAGATGGCTGAAATGGCGTTGAATTGGTGAAGGCCTAGTGACGCAGTGGTAAACTTCTGGAACTCACACAGCACGTGAGACCTCGTTGGCAGGAGAAACATAACTGGGGTGGAGGAGGAGTCTGCGGTGTCTAATGGCCAACCCTTGTGAACCATGCAATGCGTCAATTTCATGGGTGGTGCCATCATCACCAACTCCTCCCCCGCCGAAAAAAAGCTCCCATGCAGGTGCATGCTTCAGGCTTACACCCTGTAGTAATGAACGGTGAAGACTGACAAGGGAAAGATTGGAATTTCATGTCCCACATTTTAGTGAAACACTTAAACGTGCAACACATACCTGTAAATTTATGTGTTGCAAATATATGTGTTGCACTTAAATGTTCTCTACATAACTTCTTGGCTAATGACATGTAAATCTCTAATTTCAGTAAAATGACAGCCAGAGTCCCAAAAAAGTATTTCTGGCTCATTTCACGAAAAACAAACAACATAATCTTGCTCAACAGGTCCTGTTTAGCAAGATTGATGTGTTTTTTTCTAATTCTTCATTTTTATGTATTTTCAATTTTTTAACCAAGTTAAAAAACAAGATGGAAGCCATCATACCTGTATTTATTTTCCCATGAAAGATAAACAATTAATTTTGATTTTTAGGTACAGTGGATTAGTGGTGCTGGTCGAAGCTGAGTATGGGGGGACTTCTGTAGGAATTTGTTGGCAATTGCAAGATTATTTTTCTTTTTCCACCACTATGGAATGATATGCCTTCAGATAGCAATAGGCATGGCAACAGATATGATACACGAGAAGATAATTTAATTTGATATGATATATGAAAAGTTACTATAATCTGATATACAGAGTTCTGTGTATGATCTGGATTTTTCACACACACAAGGTGTGTGATAATCCACAAACCCGAAGAGCAAAGCTCAAGGGGTTTATAAGATTATCACACACTGAGGGTGTGTGAAAAATCCTCATTAAACAAACTTTGCATGGGCATTATTTTATATAATAACTAGTGCAAGGTTTCAACAGCAAGAAAAAATAAGCTGCATTTGTGTGAGCCAGTGTGTCCCTGAGCAACCACCGTACTGGCACAACTACAGTGAAGTGAGAGAACAAGGAGGAAAACATCATAATAACCAACTATTGAGTTATCATGGAATTCAGCTGGGTTATTAAGGCATTTTAGTAGAAACACCCACCCAGTCATTATAGGGGGTCACCAATTATTATGATATGTTATAAAATGATCGGATATAATGTTATAAAATGATATGATATGATATCATTATGATCATTTTTATTATTTTAAACATGAATCAGAAGATTGAATTATTGAGTTGGGCTTGGTGCTTTTCTTCCAAGCCTCAATCTGGTTACAGAAGCAGCAAGCAGCCATTGGGGGAGAGAATTTGAGGATTTTGTGAACAAATGTAAGATGATTTTTTTTTTTATGAGCTAGACTTTACTTTTCTGAATACATTACATCTGTCCCAAGTAGTAGAAATTGAAGTACTTAAAATAGGAAGGGTGGATACTGGTGTGCTCCTGGCTTTCTCAAGATTTTTTACATCAGATGCACTAGACGACTGGCAGGGCAGGCTGCTTATACTGCACTTAGAGTGGAACTAGTGGATTTCTGCGGACTCAGAACCAGGGTTTTTTTGGCTGTACCACCATGCATCCAGCCCTTGTCCTCATAGCCCCACGACCATGACTCCCAGTCCCTGTTCCAACATAACCAGCTACTTCTTGGCCACCACTGCTTGCAGAACCTGTACTTGATGAAACTGGCGTGGTGGAACACATGTGTGCTTCCTCCACTCCTCTCCCCTGAATCTCTTTCTCCTCCTTTTCTTCTCTTCATGTTTTCTGATTGCTAGAACAACACATGCATAACTGATGATGACATGATTCAGCCATGACTGGATGCTAACAATGACAATTCACAGTAGTTGTTGACAACTCTTAGATGCCCACGTGACACACACGCCCAGGGCTTGTACACGCTGTGGTGCTGTATGACTCACAAGATGCCAGGGAAGTGTAACACCACAAAACCAGCCCCCACAAACCCTGACTGACCACACACCACCTCACTGAGAGACCTACAGAGAGATTTTCTAATGCCCAGAATTGACACAAGCACTGTGTGTGCCAAAAATACAGGGAACCAGACTTGCAGCAATCTAAAGGGATTTTCTGTCCCTTGCTGCAAAGTCACACTCACTTGACCCTATTTTTGTGGTCTAGCTTGCATAAATACTGGGGACCCTTTTCATGCAGCTTTTGGCCGAAGTTTGGTGCAAGGTGTCATAAATCAGGCTGAATGTCGTAAATGCACCTGTTATTATGAAATCAGGTGCAGCTGAAGCAAATTCAGCATTGCCATGGCTGTGGTAGCACAAATCCAGCCCCTTGTGTCTCCCACAGCAGTCTACTTTTCACTCACTCACTGGCTAGCAGGCTGACATATACACTGCCCTGTCCTGCACTACCAGCAGTCAGTAAAAAAGATCTTTCAAAAACAGCTTCAGAATCCCCCTGCACATTTTAGTCTGCTGAATTCACTCTGCCCTGCTCCTGCTACAGGAGGCAAAATAAAATACTGATTTCTGTACCCTATACATAAACAGTACTCCAAAAAAGCATATTTGTCAAATAAATCTTTCACAAACCCCCCTGTACCTTTTCCAGTCTGCTAAATTCAGGGTGCCCTGCTCCTGCTGCATGACCTGCTGCTGTCAGTGCAGGACTGCAGGCTCACAGCGTGCATGCTCTTCTTTCCTCTGCAGTATGATTTAACTAGTCCGCCTGCTTGAAACTACAGGTAAATGCTGTAACTTAGTTAACACAAATGCTAATGCATGATTCTATGATTACTTGGGAAGATTTCTAATCAAAAGCCAGTCTTTCCCACGTAAAAGGAGCTCCTTTGGATGCCAGGTTTTTCCCCTGTAAGAGAGAGAGAGGGAGAGAGAGAGAGAGAGAGAGAGAGAGAGAGAGATGGAAGTGGCTCTGCGACGTACTCGGTGTGAGGAGTTCTCTATCTCCAGAGTCACTGACTGGCTAATTCAGGTCATGTGGTTTGCCAACAACTTGGACATGCTCAGTGTGTACTCCCTGTAAAATGTGTTGCATCATAACATTGAAGTGCCAATGCACCAAAGTGAAAATGAGTTCCTTTGGACCTACTTTGCCAGTGTCCAAAATGGCAGATTTTGGTACATTCCCTGAATGCAAATTCAGTATTGTCTCATCCTTAGCCCTCAAGCCAGTTAGTAATCAGCCTTGAATATCTTTCATGGGTGTAGTACGCACCACTTAAAGCAGGCACCCTAAAGCCGGACAACTGCTTATACTGGACAAAACCCTTTTGCCAAAAGCCACAGCCATAGAGTTCAACAGAAAAATTGTGGGTTAAAGCAGATTATTGGTGCCTGCTATAATGGACCCTGATGACTCCCGATAAGGTGTTAATAGCACTTATTCAAGCCTGCATCCTGGAACCATGATTCACCCCCCTCCCATCCCTCTAACAACAGATGAGTTGCCAATAGCTATTAATGTGCCTATTATACTGGAAGAATCCTTCTTAGCCAGTCAGAATGCAGGATTACATGTTTGCAATATGCCTTTAACCCTTGGTAGCCAGAGTAAAACATGTTAGTAATATAATAGGCAAAACAGCAGGGGGGAATAGGACAAAAAATATTGTAATACACTGATGACTCCTTTTTTTCTGGGGAATCCCATGGAATCAGTTCCAAAGTTGGTAGATATTCTGCATCACTTTAGTATCAACTCAGGATATTAAATAAATTTCTTAAAGTCAGAAGCACTGAAAATTAGTGGATTCTGCCCACAGGAGCTTGCAGAGAGGTTCCCTTGTAAATAGGCCCCACAGAAGAAGATTTGCTATCTGGGGATCCAGATCACCACAAATTTTTCCAAACTATTCACATTTAATTATCAGATACTTCTTTCACTTAAAACAGACAACCTCTGTTTTGGACATATCCTTCTAGCATAGATGTGTCCATCATAAGCGGTGTACACTGTACCACACTGACTTACTTTGCCTAGAAACCTGTCATGTGCCATAGTGTCCAAGGACTTGCTGAAGTCCAGATAGACTACATCCAGGGCCCTACCCCTACCCATAAGCACAATCCAGATCCCATTAATTTGAGTCCTACAGACACAAATCAAGCCCCTCTATTCCCAGTCCCCAAAACACAACACCTGAGTCCCCAGTGCAACACATTCCACTAATCATCACAGACACAGCTCCCCTGGCTCCAGGACAGTTTGTTCTCTCCCTTGTCCACTGGGGCAAACTCCTCACCTGTTCACTCACCTCCTCCTTGGAATATCCTGCCTGGTATCCAGTAGGGATTTCAATGGAAATAAGACATTCGTCCAACAGCACATACTGCATTTGCAAGGGTGGTAAGCAGTGTTAATATGTGCATACAAATTTGCAAATTACATACCGCCAAAGTGTGATGGCTATGCACTAGCAATTGTCATTACAAGTTTACTGAGGCTGAGTCACAGAACTCACTAATGTCCTCCAGTATGGCATTCATAAGCACTGAGTATTTGCCCACTACATTAGGTGCCTAGAAACACAGAAAGTGACAGAAAAGTACATCAACAGTCCATCCAGTCTACCTCAAGATTTCCTGCTTGGACACATTGTAGTCTCTGTCCTCCATCCCTCCCAGTCATACCTAACCCCTCCTCCATATCCCATTTGGTAACTTCTTAATATGTATCCCACTTTCTTGCTATTGTCATTGCCTCCACAACCATGTAAGGAAGTTTGTTCCACCATTTCACCACCTGAACTCATGTTTCCTAATGTCATTTTTCAATCTTCTAGTTAGCGGGCATGACCCCTGGTAGAAGCAGTGTTTCTTAGTTTGAACAGTCTTGCTGTGTGTACTATGTTGAATTCTTTCATGAACTTGAAAGTCTGTATCATGTATCCCTTTTTCCCTTCCACCCACCAGTGAATCATGTTGAGACTTTTCAGTCTGTCATGATACCCCATGCCCTGCTGGCAATAAATTATCTATGGGAGCCTTCGTAGCAAATCTATCTCTATGCCTCCTTAGGTGCAAACTCCAGAACTGAACATAGTATGCCAGATGCAGTCTCACCCATGATCTGTACAGAGGTAATATCCTGTCTCTTCTGCTAGTAATCCCTCTCCCTATGCACCCTGTGATTCTGTGAACCTTTCCATATACCCTGATGCACTGAGCCGCCTGCTTTAGGTTACTGCTGAGTGATCACCACTCCAAGGCCTTTCTTCTCCTCCAGTCTCTCTACCAGTGTCCCATCAAAATAGTACACTGCTCCAGGACTTTTTCCTCATATGTGCATCACCTTGCACTTTTTAACACTGAATTTCAAAAGCCAAATACTGGACCCCTTCTCCAGTCTCCTCACATCCTACCTTATATTGTTAATCCTTTATTTATTGCTGACTGCTGTATCAGCTACAAACAGGGTGTCCTTACTTTGGATAAATACCTTCTTCTGCATCACAAATAAACATAACAAACAGAAGTGATTGCAGGACCTCCCCTCTGGTACCCAACTAGTCACCCCGACTAGTCACCTGTGCTCTCCTCAAATAATTTACCATTTATGACTACCCTCTGAGTTCTAACCACCAGACAGTTCTTGGCATAGCTCCATTCAGAAAACACAAACCCTTCTAATAGCTCCATTTGAAGTGTGAACCATCCATTGCTTAACCTAGATACAAAATGGCCACCCAGGTGAAAATGAGTTCTCTGAATTAATTCAGCCCCTGAACTGCACTCTCTTAAGCTACGAAGTAGTTTTTGATTCGTCTGTGTTATTGAAATTAGAGCTATACTACACTATTTCCACTAAATGAAATGTCAGGTATGGGTGGCAAATATGACAAACTTTAGCTTGGATTTTTAAACATAGCAGGGAATTTCATGTGGTTTGAAGAGGCCTGTGCATGGAAGTGCCTTTTTTTGGGCCCCCGCTCAAGGCCATTGTGTAGGTCAAAGTCTGTGATAATGATTTACAGCTCTAAGAGATCTATGTTTGAATAAACTTTACTACCCAATATCCTGTTACTAAATATAAATGGCCTAAATACTCTGTGCAAATTTGTATTATCAGCAGAGATACAGATGATACCTCCTTTGCTCTGTTATGTTTGCATATCTACTCAAACTTATGGAGATACGGCTATGCAAAATGAAACAGTGTCCCTTTATGTGGCAGTGTCAGACCAATATCATAATTATAGTAAATTTCATCAAAATGAATAATCTACTAAATAGGACTACAATGTTTATCCTACCTTAAAATGATGTTAATAATTAATGATACTAGTGTTCCATGCAACTGACATTGAATGAACTTGTGTATTTAATATGTAGCAATCTTGTACCTTATTACTGTAGTTATTACTGTTCAACTGCAACTGTTCTTTGTATTAGTGACTGTCTCCATGGTTTTCCAGTTCTTTCCTGAATAAACTTAATGAATGAAAAAGAGTTTTTTTTTTTAACTTTTTTATTCCCCTCACCTGATTGTTACTGATTTGTTTCAGCCTATCAATCTTTTCTGTATGTCACTCTCACTGCACCAGACTCCACAGCTCCACACAGCACTGCCCAATAGGATGCATCCTGTAGGGAAGTACCCACCACACATACAGTGGGCCTCAAGGTATTGGGGAAGGAAAGTACCGCAACTTTCATTAAGCAATACCAGAATTCACGCTGTACCTTGGAAGAATTTAGGCCAAATACTTGGGTGGGTGACATGGAGAGGGCATTACGTGACATACAGGGCTTTTTCCACTGTTGCAGAATCCTTAGAAAGATTAAAATCTTTGTGAGGTTGTGCATTTGGGGTTGCTGCACTAAGGCTCTGGGGGCACATCAAACCCAGAACTTAGAGGAGTCCCTTCGGTCGACACTTTAAAAAAATGGTTAAAACCCTATCTTTTTAATGTTTGCTATGGGTCTGGTGATGCTTAGTAATGCTGTTTAAGTCTGTGCCTGATTTTATGTGCTGTATTTTCATGATTTTATTTAAATAAGGCACCCAGAGCCTCTGAGATTGGACACCATAGAAGTAAAATTGCCTCGCCTTGCCTGCCCATTGCCCAATCTCAGTAGTGACTCCAGATGCCACATTGGCCTTGGAGACGGGACATTGTGTGGTCACCCTCAGTTTCCTGTGCTACCCAGAGTCCTCCACAGGGGTAAGCCATGTAACATGGTGGCTCCCTCACTCCCCCATGAAATCTGAGAGTGCTGTCTCTCTGTTTCATTCTATAGACAGCACCATCCTAGTGTGGAGGGTTGGACTCACATCATGAACCCTGCTTCCCCATATGAGAATGTATGTGTTCCCCTGGTGTCACTGGGCTGTGTTTCATGGACTTGTTTTTTTTTTATTCAGTATATATTTTTTTCCCTTCCCCATGTTGTCAAATCTGGGATAGATCCTCTTTTCAGGGCTTTACTCTGTTCAAGCTCTGTGAGCCATCACGTAGGTGGTAGTCAGGTTTTCTCCATCATTTTCATCCCCAACATCTTTCCTCCATCTCCCTAATGTCAGTAGTGCCTTATGGCCTAGGACACATAGCAAACCCCGGTGGGAGGAGTAAGCTCCCTGGCCCACCCATAGAGGTCACTGTTGCACTGGAACCAGCCACCAGCCCTGCCCAGGATGAGGCATGCTGTCTTTTAGCAGCTGCCTATAGCCTGGTGTGTCCTCAGTATGGCAAGTGATGTCTGCTCCCAAACACTTGTTGCTTGCGTGGCAGCATGAGTCACTGCCATTGGGCAATCAGGGCAGCTTGATAGATTTTATTTTCCATTAAGAAGTTATTTCAGAATTGTACTCTACAGATGACCACAGCCAAGGTTTTGTTATTGTGTTGTAATTAGCTAATCTGTGCTCTTCAGTCTAGATTAGGCCAGGAAGAATAAATACTGTCTCAGAAAGAATTTATGTTGATGATTCATTATGCACATAAAGACAATGTCAATGGTTTGTCCTTTTTCTTGGCTTAGTGTCCCATTCATAAAACCCTTATGCTCTTCATTACCAATTATAAATCACTAGCTTGATTTCAGCCAATCAGCACACAGAGCCACTGCACCTCTTTTCCTGTGCACAGTGTACTCCTGTGGGGGAGTACTGTGAGAGAGTGCTCCACATCAGTGCTGGGGGGAGGTTGGCACATTCAAAAAAAAAAAAGACTATAGGCCTATTATAAATCGCTTGAGCTAAAATCAAGTTATTTATAAGACATTTATAGGGCCTCTGAGAGGTGTCTCTTTAGGTTATGAGGTTTGGACAGACAGAACCGCACAGCTTCTCAGTCCTGTCACCCAAACCTCTTACTTGGAGTCTCTTATAATGTAAGAGATACCCCTTGGAGGCCCTATTACCACATAATAATGATTTCTAGTCACTAGCACTACAATCACATGTAATGTCAAATATTGCATAATATGCCTCTCTTAATTGAGAAATAATAAAAAAGCATTACCTGATCGTCAAATATTGTGGTTCTTGCCAATGTCATATTTAATCAGTATGTTTCTCATAGATACAGTAAGTATCCCTTCAAAGAGAGGTTCCTTCACATGGCATAGAAAACTGGAGTTTGGCAACATACTAACATAGAAGTTGCCAGCAGAAAAAGGTCTCTTGACCTATCATATTTGCCTATACCCCTGTTTTTTGTGGCTCTGTGGCACATGGTGATTGCTGCAGAAATCAGGGCCAGACACAGAATTCTGGGCTGGCCACAGAATTTAGGTCTGGCTGCAGAAATTATGCAGAAACTGGCCTAGTGAAGTGCCTTTCTGCTCATTTCCCTGCGTGTGTGTAGCTTTATAAAAATTAAAATGAATCCATATCCATCTCAACCCCTTAGACCCTCACCACCCAACCCTGAGAGCCTCCTTAAGTCACTAGATTTTTTTTTTTGGCACCCTTTTCTGATTGAAGGCAACTTGATGATCCACTGCTTTTTCCTATCACTGCAAGTGGGCCATAGTGCTTGTTCCTCATCTCACTAGTGCTTTCTGGGGCCCACACAAAGCTGTACTGGACATGAATCCAGCATTTGTGCCCAGCAGTAATAGGAAGTGGTGGAGGATCATCCTACAGTGTCGAACCACAAAAGTGTGCCAACATAAAAACAGAGTGACGCACTCTGGGTGGAGTGAATTATTATCTGTTTTAAAACCATGGCAAGGAAAGTGCTTGCTGAGGTAGCTGGCAGTTTGCAATCCACAAGAGGTGGCTGTTGATGGGGATGGAAGGTTGATGCCTAGTGAATCAGCTTTGTTGCCTGGGGGAGAAAAATGTAAATTATAGAAAAAGAAAGCAAAGGGACACCTAAGAAAACAAAATAGTTGGGGTAGGAAAAGAATGAGAGCATACTGGAGAATGAAAACATTAGAAAGATAAAGCCAAGGTGAGACAAGTGAGAAGCCATAGCTAAAGATGATTTATACAGAATGTGGAAAATAAATAAGGGAAGAGAGAAATGGTAAAACAATTACAATGACTCTGCAGATGATACATTTTTAAATGTTTCAATGTTTATATGTTGCTTCAAGACAATGTTAGATTGGTATTGGTACAAAATGGAAGGGTGGACGAGGGAAGTATGGGCAAGACAGGTTTTAAGCTCACTGCATCGCAGGTAAAAATGTCACTGAGGGACAAGTCAGCGTACTCAAAGAGCACCAATGCAGTATAGATTTTTTTTTTTAAGTATACATAGCTTGACCTTTCAATAGAGTAGTCAATGTATTTGAATAATTATTTGAGAATGGGACTTAATTAAGTGAATGAATCAAATCTTGGCTTTGTTTAACTGATTGCCCCGTCTCTTATATGTACCTAGTCAGACAGCTGGTCCCGGTATGACAACATTCTGTGATTAAATTGTTTGGCAAGCATTGCAAATACCATCCTTTTCCTTCCTGGAGTGGATGGTAGAGCTGTGATAGGCGGGGGTGGGCTACACTGGATTTTAAAAACTAAATTCAGGTAAAGCTATTGGGGGAGGGCAAGATCATGTAGGGGAGAGAAGAGCAAGTCTTGCTGCCATTAAGTCTTAGGTAGGGGATAGGTTGCAGAGAGCATTACTACCATTATGGGGGAGGTGGAGGAGAAAGAGCATTACTGTCATAAGGCCTAGGGGAAGAGGAGAGAGCACTGCTGTCATTATGTGGATTGGGGAGGAGAAAGCATTGCTGCCATTAGATAGGTGGGGAATGGGGAGGAGAAAGCTTTTCTTTTGTTAAGTTTGGTGGGGGGGAGCAGACAGCATTGGGTATGCCCCATGTGTGGTGACACCAACACAGTGAACTACAACCCTGTCAGCAAAATCAACACTTTGCCGACAGGTCTCTGTGATGGTGTGCCCAAGACAGGGGCACACTGTCTCCCGCTCCTGCGCCCCACCCCGAATCAACTCCGACTGGAGTTGATAATCCTAAAAATGGGGGGGAGGGCAGAGGGAAGAGCCCCCCCACATGGGGGATTCGGGGATGAAGCCCCCTGATAAAAAAAAAAAAAACAGACCGGGAGTTACACAGGAATCATGTAACTGCAACTTCTGGTAGACATGATTCCTGTTGGCGAGATGCTGGTCGACAAAAGGGTTGTCGAACCCGGCATCGTAGAGCCGAGCATTGCAGCCTTTTGGTCTGGGGTAGAGGAGAGAGAGAGCTTTGATGCCATTATGTCCTATGGGTGAAAAGTAGTTTAGCCTGACATAGAAACGTGGACAATGAGATTGCAGAGACAAAATAAACAAGCATTTGTCAATGCCGAATGTTGGCTTGCTGGCATTGGCATTGGTAGTGCAGGAGTTAGACAGATGCATCATAGGAATGGCAGTGAAGTATTGAACTGATGCCAACCAACCCCCACCCTGCAGAGAGTGACAAGCATTAGGGTGTCCCTTTGGGTGTTTGGTAGTGCAGTGCGGGAAAACATGTAGGGCAGGATGTGAAAAATGGCAGCTGTACAGTTCATAAGGAGATGTAAAAAAATGCCAGTGTTGAAAATGTGGCATGTAAATATACCAAATTTGCAAAGCTACTAGGGTGCGTGGGAAATATGCAATGCACACTTGCAACACTGCCATTTTATGGGCGTTTGGCACCAAATTTTCAACACAGGCATTTTAGCACCTCTGCTCATGTACAGTGTCACTGTTATTTCCTCAAAGTGTTCCAAGAAGTGATTTCACACAGTGACCATGCTATTCTGCGCCGGAAGTGCGAAAACACATTTTGGGCAGGATATGTGAAATGACGGCTATACAGTTCATCAAGAGGTGTGGAAAAATGGCAATGGTGAAAATCCAGACTGAAAATATCACAAATGCATGACAGTATGAGCATGCGTGCAATCTGCCAATGCATGCTCGTAACACAGTTATTTTATGGAGTATCATCACCAAATTTTCAACATAGGCATTTTAGGTCCTCTGCTCATGAACTGTGTCACTGTCATTTTCATAATCTGGCCCAAACACTGATTTCCCACAGCGACTGTGATATTGTGCGCCGGAAGTGCGGAAACACATTTCGGGCAGGATGTGGAAAATGACAGCTGTACTGTTCACAAGGAGGTGTACAAAAATGACAATGCTGAAAATCCGGCAGTAAAATATTGTGAATGCGCGAAGTTACGAGCCTGCGTAGCAACTGCACAATGCACGCTCGTAAAACAGGCATTTGTTGATTTTTCCACCAAATTTGGAACTTAGGATTTTTAAGAGGGCACCTCATGAACACCGCCACTGTCATTTCATTAATGGACCCCGAAAGGTGATTTTGTGCAGTTACTCCAAAATCACCTTTTGAGGCCGATTAACGCCATGACAGTGGCAGAATTCATGAGGAGGGGCCCCAAAAACCCCATGTTGAAAATTTGGTGCAAAAATTCCAAGAAATGCCTGAGATATGCAACAAAGTTGAAAAAACCCTATTCACTCTACTATACAGCTTACCGGCATTTCTTCAGTTCGCGGTCGGCTTTGAAGAGTGCAGGCGTGTTCCCGTCCACTGAAGATCATCGCGCCGGACTCGGAGTGCGTATGGGTGGGGGTGAGGGAGGAAAGGCAGTGGGTGGGTGCGGTGGGGGAGGGGGGCATTGAGACCACGAGGGACAGTTTTAGTTTTACAGGGGAAAAACAAACAAAGAAAACCATTGGGACAGTTTTCCTGTTGCAGGGCATTTGGCATGCTGAGGTGGACTCAGAGTGCCACCCAACTGTTTTTTTTGGGGGTGTCAGTAGCCGACAGAAGTTGGGCACCCTTGTCGGCTCACAACATCGGGTATATAATGCCGACGGGATTAGCACCCCGCCGGCAAACAAAGACAGCGTGGGGGGCACGGAGCCGAGGAGATGGGCACCCCAGCATTGAACAATTGGGGATAGGTGATGCCGATGGGGAGTGGGCCCCCCATCGGCGACTAAACACAGCGGGTGCCAGCCAAGGGGATTGGGCACCCCCCGCACCAGATTGGTATGACGACGGGAGTGGCCCCCTCGGCCGGCACAGTATAACAGTGGGGGGATACCAACAGGGGATTGGTCTCCCCTGATGTCAACAGCCAGTGAAGTCGCCACCGAACATGCTGATAATGGCATGGTGCAAGCAAGCAAAGGGTCCGGCTGCGTGATGATGAGCTTTGCTCGGATTGTGATCTTTGCTTAGATGTGCTCGCACCATTATGTATGCATGGTGTGGTGCCGGCATGCAGGCTGATCGGGGCATGAGGGACACACCTACTGATGCGTGCCCTGCATTCACCCAACAGCGGCCGCGCCCCCAAATCTGCAGTCTCCCTATATGTTGGCTTTGCCTGCAGCAAGCCAACATAAAAACTGAAACTAAAAATAGGCTAGTGGTAGTGCATCAAGATTCCATGATGGCAAGCATGTGTGGGACAGATACAAGGGGACCTTGGAAGTAACACAAGGTGGGGGGACAACCACAGATCATGTAAGGGCTGTGGTGGCCCAGTTGGCAGGTAAAATGGGCAAACTAAATGGGCCAAAAGGGTCTTTACCTGCTGACAACTTCTATGTTTTTATGTAACCTATGTTTAGGTGTGATACTGGTATCAGTCAGCCCACTTTAGGACAGTCCATGGTTAGGGGGTGCTGTAGATGCCAGGGCTTTCAAGCTAGGGCAGGAAGGTGTACATGAAAGAAAATGAAGAAAAGATGTAGCCATGGTAAGGAAGATGACAACCAAGCTAAATTTTTATTCAACATCCGAAAACCAAATAAGGAAAGACTGAAACAGAAAAAACAAGCACTTGCCAATGCCGAATGTTTGCTTGCTGATATTAACATTGGACGTGGAGGAGTTAGACAGATGCAGAATAGGAGTGGCAGTGAAGTATTGAACTCATGCCAATCCCACCTCCACCCTACAGAGATGGACAGGCATTGGGGTGTGCCTGTGGGTCATTGCCCATAATGCTCACAGCATTTCACCTCACCCTATCCTGTAGACACCGACAAGTGTTGAGGTGTCCCTTGGGTTGTTCAGCTTCACAGTCACCCCATTTCATAAGGACATACACTGAAATGGGTGCAGTACAGGAGAATAGGGTGAAGTCTGGGGATGAAGAGTGCAAGGCACACCTCGATGCCTGTCACTGGTTTCAGGGTGGGAGTGGGATGGCATGGGCATTACAGCTGGTGATCCAAGTTACACCTCTGATGCCTGTCAGCCTGTACAGGGTGGGACGTTATGGTTAGAAAACCCTAATGCCCCGGGTGTGTGTTGGTATCTGCACTGCAAATTTTCAACATGGCCTTTTTGTGACCCCCACCCCATGAAAGCATTTGGGACCTCTTCTCATGAACAGTGGCAGTGTGATTTTGTTAATGCATCCTGAACTTCAAGTTCCTACAGCGACCGTGCCATTCTGTGCCAGATGTGCGAAAACACAGATCAAGCAGGATGTGAAGAATGACAGCTGTACCATCCATAGGGAGGTGTGAAGAGATGGCAATGTTGAAAATCCGTAGTGAAAATATCAAAAATGCTCGAAGTTCCGAGTGTACATGGAAACTGCGCAACACATGCTTGTCCCGCAGTCATTTAATCGAATTATTTCACCAAATTTTCAACATAAGCATTTTGTGACCTCTGCTGATGAATACTGACACTAAGATTTTCTTAATCTGTCCAAAACATTAATTTCCCACAGTGACCATGCCATTGTGCGCCAGATGTGCAAACGCATATTTTGGGCAGGATATGAAAAATGACAGCTGTATTGTTCATAAGGCGGTGTGGCAAAATGCCAGTGTTGAAAATCTGGAGTGAAAATATTACAAATTTGCGCACTTCCGAGCATACGTGGAAACTGTGCAACACACGCTTGTAACACAGTCATTTTATGGACTTTTGACACCAAATTTTCAACATAGGCATTTTAGGTCTTCTGCTTATGAACAGTGTCACTATGATTTTCTTTATGTGTCCCGAACACTGATTTCCTACAGCGACCGCTCTATTTGGCACCGGAAGTGCAAAAACACATTTCGGCCAGGATGTGAAAAATGACAGCTGTACTGTTCATAAGGAGGTGTGGAAAAATGCCAATGTTGAAAATCTGGAGTGAAAATATTACAAATTTGTGAAGGTACAAGCATGCGTGGAAACTATGCAACACACGCTCGTAAAACAGTAATTTTTTTGATTTTTCCACCAGATTTGCAACATAGGCTTTTTGAGAGCCCACCTCATGAATACTGGCACTGTTGTTTTGTTAATTGGTCCCAAAAGGTAATTCCAAGCAGTGACCATGAAATTACCTTTCAGGACCAAATAGCACCATGACCATGGCTGAATTCATGAGGAGGGGTTCCAATAACCCCATGTTGAAAATTTGGTGCCAAAATTCCCAACAATGCTTGAGATATGCACCAACATTGAAAACCCACTATTTATGCCATTATACAGTTTACCGGCATTTCTTCAGTTCGCGGTCAGCTTTGAAGAGTGCAGACGTGTTCTCAGTCCACTGAAGAACATTACGCTGGGCTCCAGAGGTAAGTATGGAATGGAGGGTGTGGGGAGGCAGGGTGCACAAAGGTGGGCGCGGAGTTGGGGAGGGCCATGGACTCACGAGGGACTGTTTTCCGTTTACAGAGTTACAAAAAACATTGCGGGACTGTTTTTTTTTCAGGGACATTTGGTATGCTGGGGGTGGGCTCCCAGCATTCCACCTGATTTTTGGAGGCTGTGCCGATGGGATTAGGCACCCCATCGGCACTCCAGTGGGGGCAAGAGCCGAGGGGTGGGCACTCCTCAGCAGACAACAAATTGGAGGGGGACATTATACTGACAGTGAGTGGGTTCCCCTATTGGCAAATTGAACTGGGAAGGGGGGACTGAAGCCAACCAGGATTGGGCGCCCCATCGGCAAAGAAAAACTGTTGGGGGGGCACATGATGCTGAGGGAGATTGGGCACTCCCTCGGCATACCACAGAAGCTTGGGGGTGGGGACATTATGCCAACGGGGACTGGGCTCCCCATCAGCAAATGAACTGGATCGGAGGCATGAGGATGGCAAGGTACTACCCTGCAGTGATGGGTCGCTCCCTCATTGCAGCGGAATGGCTGATGCTGCAATGATGAGGCAGCCCCTGATTGCAGCGGTGAAAACACTTCAAGGTGGTGGCACGCTGGCTGAACTAGTGTCAGCAGCAGCGTGCCACCACATTGGGGAAAGCTGGACAATTCTCAAAAGACACTGGGGCCATTGGCACCCACAGTGCCGCACCTCCAAAACCCCACTTCTCTCCTAAGCTGTGCTGAAATGTTTCTTGCGCATGCACAAGCAAACATAAAAAAATAATCACACTTTCACTACAGATGTTTAATGTTTATATTTTTAATGTATGGCAGTTTTTGATAGTGGCAGTACAGGGAGCCTCTGTGTACCCCCAAAGCCTGCCATCCCCAACTGTGACAGTGTATGTGGCCCCTGATAGGTGTTTACAAAAGAGGGGAGTCTTGGGTGTTCTATGGCTAGGCTACCTCAGGCTGCCACTTGGGGAACAGCTGTTCAGTTATGGGTTTGCTGCCATCAGCTTGTGTGTGTGTGCGGGGGGAGGGAGGCTGCCAGTAGCTGTTAATGTTGCATACATTGACACTAAGCCTTAAATAGATTTAAATAAATACAGAGTCAGAACAGCTGCTGAAAAGCATACAACTGGATGTTTAAGGGAAATTATGTTACTTAAATTTATGTTGTAGGAGTTAGGAGTCACAGGCCATCCTTGCTGGGTCACCCAAAACTGTAATGCTTCCTTTTTCTTATTTATTTATTAATGTGCCACAGAACTTTAAACCTCGCCACAGAACTTGACCTTACAGTTCCACAGAAGTTCAAAGTCCCTGCTGCAGAAGTTATGTTTACAGTGCCACAGAGTACAGGGGACTTTGGACATGCTTTGCATGGTGGACCAAAACTCTGAAACCAGTGTGCCACACTTCAGTGGAACTCCTACCAGACAAAAACTCTAAAGGGGAATGTCAACTGAGGAATCCCCAAGGCCTTCGACAAGTACTAGAAAGACCTAGTCTGTAGATATTGCCTACCTCCAAGTCCAGAGCTAGTGGTGACTCACTGGACCTTAAACTGCTATCCCTCACCCTTGAAGAGGTATTGCGCCCGCTTACCAGAATCTTCAACCTCTTCCTCAGCCTCAGTTAGTTCCCAAGAAAATGGAAATCTGCTATTGTCACTTACCAGCCAATCTCTATATTACCCCCATAAGGCCTTGAATGCATTTTTGCTGACCAGCTTACAGACTTCCTGGACAAATACAACATCCTATGAGCACAGCAACACGGGTTCAGGCAAGGGCAAAGCACATCAACAGCCCTCCTGGAATTCACTGGAGTCCTTCAAAATTCTTTGGACAAAGGCCATCTAACTGGAGCCGTATTCATCGACTTGACTAAGGAATTTGACACTGTTCACCTTGGCCTGCTTACCAAACAGCTGCTGAATGCCGGGCTCTCCCAGGACTCCACTGCATGGTTTAATAGTTACCTGGGCCAGAGCTCACAAAGAGTAAAAATCTCAGGAATACTCTCTGACTCCAAACCTGTTCACTCAGGCATCCCTCATGGATCCATACTGGGCCCACTACTTTTCAGCCTTTTCCTGAACTCCCTTCCACTATCCTGCCCAGAACAAATTATCCTCTATGGCGATGACGCTGTGCTTCTCACCCCCCATAAGGACCCACAACCCTTACTTCACAACCTACAGCTTGCTTTCTCCGCTGTTGAAAACTGGTTCACGAAACATAAACTGGTTCTAAACCACTAAAATGCAAAATCTATGCTTTTCTGCAGCTCACAAAACAAACACAGGCGATACCCCCTGGATATTAATACAAGCGCTGGTAATACCCTCGAATAAGTGTCATCTTTTAAATACCTTGGAATCTCACTTGACCCTTGCCTATCTTATGGGACTCACATTGATAGTGTTGCCAGAGTGGTAAACTCACGCATTGGAATTCTCTACCGAAATAGACAACATCTTACCTAGGCAGCACTGAAGATTGCTATCCAGAGCTCTGTGGTCTCTGTCATAGACTACGGCCTCATAATCTATGGCTGTGCCTCTACTACCACCCTCAGGTGCATTACAACCTCCCTAAACAAGGCCTGTTGACTGCTTAGTGGATCCCATCGACTCACACATACATGTGAGCTTTACGCTCAAATGGGATGGCTTCAACTCGCTAAAAGCATAAAGTACTTTACCTGCTTGATGGCGAAAAAAAAATACTTTGGGCCTTACTCCACTTAGTGTCCAAGTCCTCCTGTGCCCAAACACTAATCCCCGTAACACTAGAGGGTCTGAACATCAGCTTCTACTGGTTCCCCGATGCCGCACCACTCTGGGCCAAAGATTCTTTGCACACCGTGCACCCAGCTGGATGAATGCCCTCAGCTCTCACATCACCTCCACCTCCTCACTGGGCATATTTAAATCAAGCCTCCAGTATCATCTCACAGCCTCCAGCTCATGTGACTGCCACCTCTAACTTCCCCCTTCCCCATTGAGATCAACCACCTCCCTCTGATGTTCTTTGACAATGCCGTGAGCTGCTCTAGTCCCTTTTTCTGCTGCCATCCCCCTAACCTCTTGCTCTTCCTCCTCAATTTACATACTAACATACTAAAATGCCAGCAGAATAGGCCTAACGGTCTTTCGTGTCTGCTCGTTTGGTCAGTCCCCAACCTGGGTGCTGACCTTGCTGTCCCCCTCGCCTTCTCTGGCTTCTCCCTTTCCAGTTCCAGATATTCTTGCTGCATTGGATTTTGCTTCCAGAACCCTTCCCCTGTACCTGTCCAACCCCCTCTTGAACCCCTCCACTGTCTCTGCCTCCACCAGCCCCCTAGGCAGTGCATTCCATGGCTCCACCACCCTCTCAGTGAAGTAGCACCTCCTCCTTTCTCCCTGAATCTTCCCCTCCAGCTTCCAGCCATGCCCTCTAGTGGCCTTCCTCCTTCCTTGAAGCACCCTGACTGTTCCTCCCCTATTTACCCTCTTCATGTACCTAAAGACCTCTATCATGTCCCCATGGTCCCTTCTGTCTTCCAATGTGTACATATTTAGCTCTTGAGCCTCTCCTCATAGGTCCTGTCCCCAAGCCCCAAATCATTTTGGTTGCCCTCCTCTGGACCCTCTCCAGGAGGTTAATGTCCCGCTTTAGTGTGGCCTCCAAAACTGCACGCAGTACTCAAGGTGCGGCCTCACCAAGCAGTTATACAGAGGGAGTATCACTTCCCTCCTTCTGGAGGTGATCCCCCTAGCGATGCATCCCAGTATCCTGTTGGCCTTGGCTGCTGCCCTCCTACAAGTCTCAGAGTTGTTCATCTTGACATCCACCACCACCCCCAGGTCCCTCTCAGCCATCGAGACTTGTAGCATTCCCCAAGGGTGTACACTTGACCTGGGTTTCTGGCCCCAGGTGGAGTACCTTGCATTTCCCTGCATTGAACCTCAGCTTCCACTTTCTAGACCATCTTTCCAGAGCCTCCAGGTCCCCTGTGGGCCACCTCCCCTCCTCCCCATCCACCACCGCCCCAGTTTCGAGTCATCTGCAAAGAGACTCATCTCACTCCTGATTCCTGTCCTTATGTCCGATACATAGGCGTTGAACAGAAGGGGACCAAGGACTGATCCCTGTGGGACCCCACTAATGACCCTCCTTGGGGATGAGACTATCCCACCAACCACAACCCTCTGGATCCGGTCCTGGAGCCAATTGCCTATCCATCTGATCATCTGGTTCCCCACCCCCATTTCTCCCAGCTTATCCAACAGGCCCACATGAGGAACAGAGTCAAATGCCTTGCTGAAGTCTAGAAAGAGGACATCCACTGGTCTACCCAGGTCCAAGGCACTTGTCACCCAGTCATAGAACTCCACAAGGTTTGTCTGACATGATTTCCCCGGGATGAATCCATGCTGTCTATCGTCCACGCACCCTGACTTATCCAGGTCCCCCCTAGCCTCTCCTTGACAATGCCCTCCATCACCTTGCCCACCACCGAGGTCAGGCTGGCAGGCCTGTAGTTCCCTGCCACCTCCCTTGATCCCCCCTTGTGGATAGGCACTATATGCGCCACCGTCCAGTCTTGGGGCACCCACCCTGTCCTCAGAGAGATGGTGAAAAGCTCTGCCAGGGGTTTTGCCAGGACATCTGCAAGTTCCTTCAGCACTCTGGGATGTAATTTATCCGGCCCCGGTGCTTTCTCCATCTTAAGGGAGCTGAGGGCTTCCCTCACTCTCTCTGCTGTGATTTCCACTTCCGGTACCCCTTCTCCCTGCTTAGCCCTCCCCCCACCTGCCAGTGATGCCTCCCCCTCTCCCCAGACCTGCCGATTGGTAAGGGTCACCCCTCCTCAGTATCTCTGTCTCCTCCCATGTATGATGCAGCACCCCCATTTTCCTGGTGAAAACTGAGGTGAAGTACTCATTTAGTACCTCAGCCTGCTCCCCTGGGTCTTGTGCCCATCTCTCCCCTGATTTAATCCTGCTAATCTGCCCCTTCACCCTTCGTTTTTCCCCAATGTATCTAAAGAACCCCTTGTTCCCTCTCCTAATTTCCCTGGCCAGGTTCTACTACTTCCTTGCCTTAGCCGCCCTCACCACTCTAGTGGCCCTTCTAGCCATCAGCTCGTACTCACCTTGATCCCTTTCACTCCTTGAGCACTTGAATTGCTTATAGGCTGCTTTCTTTCCCCGCACCACCTCCTGGACCTCCCTGGTCCACCAACAGGGTTTTTGGGCCCTACCGCATTTTCTTCTTACTCTTGCACAGGTGCTGGTAGCATCCTGCACCCCTCTCCTGATGATTTCCCACCTACTATCAGCGTCCATGTCTGATCCAATCCCAACCAAATGCTCCTTAAGGATCCTTCCCATTTCCTTAAAATCCGCCCCCCTGAAGTCGGTTACTTCCGTCTTTGTGCAGCCTTCTACCCCTCCTAGGTCCAGGCTGAACCAGACCGTGGCATGGTCACTCCCCGCCAATGGGTCCCTTACCTCCAGGCCCCCAATCTGGTCACTGTCTGCCAGGACCACATCCAGTACCCGTGCCTCCCTGGTCAGTTCCCTCACCTGCTGAGTTAGGAACGCGTCTTGAAAGACATCCAACAACCTCTGTTCCCTGGTCACAGAGGATGTCATAGTCTCCCAGTCTGTTCCTGGCATGTTTAAGTCCCCCAACACCACCACCGTTCCTCTGCCCAGTCTGCAGTGTCTCCTAACATCTGCCACCAGACTGTCCTCCAGCTCCTCCGCCAGGGCAGGGGGTCTATACACCACTCCTGTTTTTACCCTCTTGCCCCCCCTTGTTAACAAGGTGACCCAAATCGCCTCCACGGTTCCCTCCACCTCCTCTACTCCCCCTATGCCAATGCAGTTTGTGACTATCATTGCTACCCCTCCTCCCCTTTCCTCCCCCCTGTCCTTCCTGAACATAGTGTATCCCTCCAGGTTCAGGTCCCAGTCATATCTTGCAGTGGCCCAAGTCTCAGTGACCGCTGCCACATCCACTGCTCCCTCAGTTAGCATCGCCTGGAGCTCAGGCATTTTATTGCCCAAGCTCCTGGCATTTAGCAGGACTACCTTCCACCCTTTCCCTATAGCTCCATTTCCCTGCTCATGTTCCCCATGGGATTCTGTTTTCCCTGGTCTGCACTTTGTCAGTTGGCCTTTCCTGCAATCCTCCTGGTCCCCAGGGGTGGAGACAGAGTCCCTCCTTATCTCGGCACCCCTTGACAGCCTTTTCTCCCATCCCACCCCTTCACAAGTTTAAACCCACTTTTCACCAATGAACCCCTCTATTTTCAACAAGGATTCCCTCCTCCAAATTGAGATGTAGTCTATCTCTAGCATACAGCTCCTTATCCTCCCAGGTCTCCCCAATCCCCATCAACCCATACCCTCTGGCCTCCACCACCCCCTGAGCCACTGGTTTATCTCCTAATTTTCCTTTGTGTTCCCCACTAGCCCTTGGCACTGGCAGGATTTCTGAGAAAACTGTGTATCCTATGTCATGACAGACCTGGCGAGCTCCCGAATCTTGCCTGTATCTCTAGCTCGCTATTTCCCTCAATGTCATTTGTGCCCAGGTAGACCAGTATGTCTGGGGAACCCCCACAATCCTTTGCCAGCTGATATACCTCGTGCTTAGCCCTGTGCACCGTTAGTCCAGGGAAGCATCTTGTTCTAACTGGCCAGGCTTCTCCCTCCCTATCCCATTTGATACCCCTGATCATAGAATCCCCCAGCAGGAGCACTCTGACCACTCCTTTTACTCCATTCCCCCCCTTCCATGTCCCTCATCCTTTCTACAGGCCCCTCCACCCAGCCGGCTCCGTGTGCCTCCCCCTTTCTGGGTGCCACATGCCACCCCCTCCTTATTTACCATGTCCACCCCCTCCCCTCCAATCCTATGCCTCTCCTCCTCCTGAGTATCCTTCTGTTCCTTGCTAATTCCCCCCTCACTGCTCACAACTGGTCCTTCTCCCCCATCTGCTAAACTAGCTTGGCTCATCCTCCCTTCCTTCCTGTCTCCATTTAGTTCCTCCTTTCTAGTCGTGCTCCCCTGGCCTAAACCCTCCGCTCCCTTTACTGAATCCTCCTTGTACTTCTGGTCCTTCTCCTTTACCTTTCCTCCCAACTGGTCCTTCTCCTTGCGCTTTCCTCCCTCTTCCCCCTGCCCCTCCTGCTCTGATTCACTGCTCCCCCCATTCTCCTGCATTCCAGGTCCCCCTCTGTTCTTCCTGCTATCTGGCCCCTGCCTCCTGCCTCCCACATCCACTCCCTTTCCATCTCTAACTACCCCTGTCATGGCTACATCACCCCCTCATCCTTGAGCAGAAGAAAGGTGAGCGGTTACTGAGTGTAAGGTCTGATCCACCTCCCGCCTTGCTTCCTTCTGTCCAGCCCTGGCCATCTGCCTACTTCCCTGAGAATGTTGTCCCTCCGTCCCCCTTTGTGAGGCCCCCAGTTACCTGCCTGCTTCCTTGGTAGTGTCCTTTGCACCCCTCTGCCAGGTTCCCTATGTGACCCCTGGTATTCTCCTGCACTCCTTTCCTATACCCCCACCCCATGCTTGGTGCAACCCTGAGGAGTTCCCACCCCTTCCCAACCATACCACCCCTTCCCCAGCTTTCCCTAATCCCGAAACCTCCTCCCTAAGCTGTGCTAGCTGGTAGCACACTGGGCAACCACCGAACTTCCAAGCCCAGTCCAGTATCATGGCTGCTCCACACCCTGTGCACCCCACCACCCTCCCAAAGATGCCGCCCCTAATGATGTGGTTCCATCCCCTTCCAAATAGGTTTCCTTGGGTGAGCCACCAGGTTCCCCCTAGTCCAAGATACCCCTACTGCCTAATCAGGTCACCCACTAATCTTACAGACAGTCCCACTGTACACAGTAACCCTGTTACTAGGTGCAGTACAACACATTAAACTTATAAGGAAATGAACAACTAAAGCTCCTCTCTCCCAGCCTTTAAATCCTACCTCCAGTGGCTAGAACTACATGAGCTGCACCTGCAGCATTTCCTCAATTGCAGGGCAGGTGTTCCCCATAAATTTGCGACTTCTGGGGAGGGAGGGTGGAGGCAGACACTGACTCGAGGAGAGTGTATCAGCCCTGTGTCTCCCTCCAAGCCCAGCAGCCAAAGAACCAGGCCCAAGCAAATCCCACCAAATAGGTTTTAAATCAGAAGAAATAGGCCTCTACCAGCAGCCTGTTACACAGTGAAACCTCCACAAAATGAGCCCCCCTTACAGCCACCAAATCAGTTTACAAACATCCAGCAGCACCCCAAACAATACCCTGCTAGCCCCTTAGAAGTAAGAAAGAAAAGAACCAACCTACCAAGTAAAATCCACAAGAACCCTGTGAAAACAACAGCAGCAGCTACTGTCCTGGAACACAACGATCCTGTCCCCTTCCAGTTCTTCTAGGTTTCTGAAATGATTCCTTGTATGTGTTATTCATGTATCCTATTTACCGTGATGCTGTTCCTGAACTGATGAATAAGGTTGTATGCTCTCTTTAATGTTGTATGCCCTTGTTTAACATGTTTAACATGTATGTACTCTCCTGATGTGGAACCTTTGTAAAAGAGCCTTGGCTCAAAGGTAATTGTAATCCTAGACTTAAAAAAAACAAATTAAAAAAAAAACAGCTGTGGGATGGAAAATAAAATTGCCTGATAAAAAAAAAACTTGGCTCCCAGACGATGACCCAAACGATCCATCATTTTCATCCATGCGAGCTACTTGTCAATGTTCCCTCAGCTGAGTCATCAGCTGTAAGGCCACTCATTGCAACACCAACCTTGAGAATGCCTAAGTCTGTAGAAATAGTGCAAAACCACACCTGCAGTGACACATCAGTGTTCACTCCTATAATCCAGCCTGACTTTGAAAAATTAAAAGCGCTGCATGATAAACCCACCCAAGTCTCCTAAATCTAACAAAAACCACACACAGGCTTTAGAGAAATCTCCAGTCTTTACTCCGAATTCCGCATGAGTGCTGACTCTCACTGATGCACAGCTGACCACTAAAGGTGCTGTGCAATACTAGCTGCCACAGATGCTCTGCCGCAAATCCCCACATCCACCCTAGAAAATGCAACACTACCACTACTGAACACCACAACTACTCTGGAAAACAGAGCACAGCAGGCTCCAGATACTCTGGGGGAGCATGTGATAATTTCTCCTGCTGTTCCAAGCATAGAGCCTACTGATAATGAAGAGAATTCTAGTTTGACACAAGCTAAGGACTCAGCTACTTCTCTGCATATCCAGGAACTTTCCATACAGGGGATGAGTGAAGTACATATCGCTATTTTAACAAATAATAACTAGTGTAGAAATTGGTGAGACTGTTTACAATGAAAATGAGAAAGGAAAACGGTTTAATAATGGGGGAGAAATAAAGAGATGACGGTGTCAGGAGTCATGCAAACCAGTAGAAAACAAGCAGAGCCAGCTGATAATGTTGCTGCAAACCCTCATATTACCCCTACAAGCAGCATTCCCATGAATGACACACAGTCCTACAGGTCCAAGCACCTCCACCAGAGGAACTCCTGCTATAGAAAGCCAAAAATGAATACCTGGAGGGGTCAGAGAGCCTTCAGGATGGAAGATCATTTTTCCTGCAATGCAAAGTCAGCCCCCTTTGACCGGGTATGTGAGGCTAGAACATTTCTAAAAAAGTCAATGGGATTCTTTTCCTTCAAAATATATGCCCCAGTCAATATCTCAGGTGATACCACTTTCAGTGTCGGCTTTAAGGCAATGACGTCCCTGGAAAGATTTTTGAAAAAATACCAAAACTTAAAAGTATGCAAAATTATGGATGTCCTTTATTGAAATCCCTTTGAAAAAGTCTGTACTAAAACATGTACCATTACTGTTGCAGAAGAAAGAATTTTCTGTTTTTGATATCACACCTAAATTAAACAGAACTCAATGCAAAGTGAACCACAAAAGTAGCTCCATAGGTGTAAGGGGGTTAATACTGA
The DNA here is from genome assembly GCA_016271365.2 of Neoceratodus forsteri. Taxonomy (NCBI): domain Eukaryota; kingdom Metazoa; phylum Chordata; order Ceratodontiformes; family Ceratodontidae; genus Neoceratodus; species Neoceratodus forsteri. The sequence goes on from CM057453.1 coordinate 1,194,239,163, forward strand.
CAGTCACAAAAATGCAGAGCAGAGGGACCTCCTGAACCTATACTGGACAGTAGAAACATCTGGACGGGGGAAAGCTGGATATTTCAGTTAGAACTGGGACAAATATATAAAAGGGTAGAGCACCTACAAAAAAGTTTCTTTCTAGACTGAGACAAAGGATTCTGTTTTTACCTGAGTCAGCCAGACATGTTTCAAATATGGGTAATCACAGCATCTAAGTAGCACATGTGACAAAATCAAGTGCAATCTCTGCGATGAATATGACCTTAACAGCCAATACTGTCATACTGGGGTGTGTTGTATCCTATGCAATAAAACCATGCATTCACATTGCCAGTGCTCATGTCATAACTTACCCATAACCGAAATGACTGTTCGGATCAGAATGACCTTCTTAACTCTGCACGGAAGTCATCCATTCAGAAACAGCAGAAAGTAAAAATGTAATAAGCTGAAGAGAACCACTACTAGAGAAGCAAATTAAGAGTTTCAAACAGAAATGAAGGATTTGGTAACCCCCCAAGAAGAGAAACTCCACAAGACAGAGAAATGGACTAAGTCCCCACAACTCCAGTGGTAACCCACACCATAGTCCAGTGTGAAGATACATCGGGCTCCCAAGGGTAGAAGCCACCCACCTACAAAGGCAGTTAGTATTGATGACCCTAATCCAAGGGATTCAGCTCCAGACTGGATGTTAACAAAGATCATGCCACCACCGTTCACAGTGCTCACCAGACATGAGGGGCCTTAAAACACAAGAGCCCCAAGAACAATTATCCTAAAAATGTGGAAGAGGTCATCCTGAAGAATAAATTTCAAGCCCTCTCATCCAAAAGAGACTTGGGGAGTGGGAAATGTGATGGTGAAATAGACTTAGAAATTTCTTCTTCAGTTTTTCCTATGTTGTCTTCACAGAGAATGGTATTCTCCAAGTTAAAGGATGAATCCACAGAACAATGGCAGATGAGACAGTTGAGGACTAGCATAAAATCAAAAAGGAAGGGCCATACATGAGAATATAGCCTCCCCATAACACTTTAATTTTCACAACATTTCTCAAACAGGGCCCCCTACTGCAGTAACAATAATAGTCACTTTAAATGTAAATAGCGTCTTAAATAAGAAAATAACACACGTTTTCCATCTTAAGAGACTCACTTTCTGAAATATCCATTATACAAGATACCAGAATCAAAACCACCTTCAACATTAAGCAATCTAAAATGAGCTGGCCTTGGGGATGTTCCTACTGGTCATTTGGTCAAGATGTCTGTGATGAGTTAGTGATTCTTTTTAAAACCACAGATGTCGCAGTACAAAAACTGGTAGAGCTACAGCCAGGAAATGCTCCACTATTAGATATACAGTAATTTTACATGGAATGCATTATAGGATTATCAACCTACTGTAAATGCTCCCCAGAGGAAAGCAACAAAAGTTTCCTTGTTTAAAATTTGTGAGCCTTACTTACACACCTCCTGGCTACTGCTGTTAGGATGTGATTTTAATTGTACTGTTTCTACTGCAGATAATGGGTTCCAAGTTACAAAAAATATATTGTGATTCAAACTATTTGTACAAAATGATGTATAAAGTGGAGCTATTAGATGCTTATAGATCTAAATGCCCCACAGGGAGTTTTACCTACTGTACGTCAGGAATAATGGAGCGACTAAAATAGATTTAATTTAGATTTCACTACAACTGTCACCCTCACAAGCCAAACTGAGTCCTATAAAAATATTTGATCACCAAATGGTAGCTATTCATCTGAATTCTGATAAAACAAAACTCTTTGTTACCAGGCCCTTGGAGACATAAGACTAGTATATTGTCATAGGACAAAACGCAGAAGGAAATAACAAAATGTGCTCACTGCCAGGGATCAGTTTTAGTCTGTTATGAAAATACCCTGGCTTGGTGGGAAGACTCCAAGAGAGACCTGGAAGTATTTTTAAGAAACAAACACATATAGAAACACAAAGTCTATACAATATTTTTTACTGCGAGATCAGTTATAAAAATTACTAGAAAAATGTGCTGAAGGTACTCAGGGTGCTACCTCCTTGACCACTCAAATAAGAAATATTAACAAGCATTTGTCAATGCCCAAAGTTTGCAATTGGTATTGGGCACCGGTCTTGCAATAAAACTTTTAGCATCATAATGGAGCTCGAGACAGTGCTTATTAATTAACTATCTGTTTGTATTTTTTGTACCTCTCTCTAAAATTTGCGATTTGCACTGCCACTCACTGTCTCTCTCAGGCTGTCAGACGAGACACTGGGAGTGAAACCTGCAGACACAAAGAGATTGGGTGGGGAAACGAACAGAGCACTGGGTCTGTGTCTTGCTTGTCACTGTCTGTCTGTTTCCTTGGTAACAGCTGAAGGGCTCCTGCATGCAAAAGACCCACAAAATGGGACACAAGACCCCACAATGGGAACAGAGGGGAGAAGCGATACAGTACGGGAAACTATGCATGTCCCTAGCTGATCCCGTTCTCCATTTCTCGGCATGTCTCCTGCCCATGCTGCCTGTCACTCGCCTCACTCTCGCTCTCTCCCACTGTCCCTGTCTCTCGCTCTCTCTTTCTCGCCGTCTCTCAGTCGTTGTCTTGAGGTCTGTGTCACACACGCATAGGGAACAGAACTTCTCAATAATTCTTTTTTCTAAAACTCATCTTTATTATTTGACAAGTAAAATGTCACATTACAGGGGAACAATAGGAAGAAGTACATTCCTTTAAGTCGGTAAGTAGTACATTCACATTGCTGGGTCCTGTCATTAAACATCCCTTGGTTGTATCGTAATGTACCATTGTATAACCCATCCCTCCCCTGTGCCATGACTGTGCATACACGCTGTCTTCAGTTACCGCCTTTTTCCAGGAGCGGCTGTCTATGCTAGGGCTGAGCCCTTTCTCAGTGAAATTTACCATACAGAAATGTATAACTTTAGTAGGTGACTCAACTGGAATCAACAAGTGTGAGTTGAGTAGATTGAGTTACCACCCAGGTTTTGAATCCCTTAAGGGGGTACCCCTCCTAGAGATGGGGGGGGCATGTAGCTATTACTCCCTACTAGTCCCTTATAGTGAGGAGGCCTGTTCATCCAGCATTGTAAAGCTTCTTCTACTAGTCCCCCATGTTATCTTCTGGGCCTCCCCTCCTGGGCTGGAGTTTCTGATCTGTCTCATCTCCCCCACTGCTGCTTTTGCTTGCCAGTGGTGGACCTGAGTTTCGCCATCAGCTTCTCCATTTATTTAATGTTTTCCACCCTGATTCTCCATGAATCCACAGATGGGGGGATATTTTAAGCCAGCTGACCGTGATTTCCTTTTGTGCTGCCAAGCACAGTGTCCTAAAGAGGCCTTGTTGCCTGCTGTTTTCGAGTGTTGGGACTTTAATGCCCAAGATCATTGTATTAAAGTTAAATGGGATTTGTGTCTCCCACATGCTGTTTAGAGCTTGAATAACTGTAGACCAGAAGGGCACTGCTATGGGGCAGGACCAGAATATATGAAAGTGAGCTCCCCACCGGCCACACCCTCTTTAGCACAACCCAGAGTTCCCGCTTCGGAAATGCCTCATGATTGAGGAAGTGTGAAGAACCTAGTTAGACACTTCCAGCAGAACCCTCCAGCCTGGGGACACCATGGTTCTACATCCTCTCTCTCAGACTAGCCACTATTTCTCCTCTGGGATTGGGTTCCCTCTCTCCTCTTCCCATTTCCCTCTAAGGTCCTCAAACTGAGCACAACCATCACTCTTCAGGCTTTGTAAGCTCCCAAGATCAGTTTGCTCTTTACGGTCAACCAGGCTGATCAAGATAGGAAATTTTCCAGTGCTGTGAAATCTCTGTTTATTTTAGAGATTAGATTGCGACCAGGCAGTGCCTCGCCTGCAAAAATCTATGGAAAACAGTCTTGTTTAGGGTATATTTGTCCTTTAGAACCATAAACGAAACCACTGATTCTCCCTGCATCATATTTTGTAATCTCACCAAAGATTGTGTATTCCATCCCAGAAAGCGGGGGTCAGTCTGAGGGGGAATAAAGCGAGGGTCTCCAGTAATCTTGATGAGTGGGCCTATTCCCACGGGGGTTTGTGTGTGTTTTCTGGCCTTCACCAGAACCCTCAGCATGTCTTTCATCCAGGGGTTTGGCAGTGTCCTCCAGACCTCTGGAGAGAGTGGGGCATCTGGAAGTGAGGAGAGGGTGAGCAGTTGGGCTTGGTGTGCCTCTATGTCTGACCACCCTGTATTTCTCCGCTGTTTTACCCAGGTGACCACCGGGACCAACTGTGCTGCAATATAATATAATCTTAGGTCAGGTAAGGCCAGCCTGCCTCTACTTTTCGGTTGAGAGTAGCTTGCTACTGATCCTTCTTCTGCCTGTCTTCCAGATAGGGGCCAAAAGGATGGCGTTAACTTTTTCTCAAAAAGGAGTCTGGGACTTTGACGGGTAGGGCCTGAAACAAAAATGGAAAGTGGGGGAGGACATTCATCTTAATTGTGTCTATCCTGTCACCCAGAGAGAGAGGGAGCAGTTCCCATCAAGCCAGGTCTACCTGGATTTCTGCCCACAGTTTCCCATAGTTGAGTTTAAAGAGTGCAGACATTTGGGGTGATATCTTTACCCCTAAATATCTTATTGGGTTAGCCATGGCCCATTTGAAGGGAAAGTGCTAACTCGAGTCAGGGTGTTACCAGTCCGACACCCTTAGTCTTACTGACTGGTTTTCCTTAAACAGACAGTATTTATAGTATTTACAATCATGTGACACATTAACTCCACCCCTGAAATTAGCTGAGTTTAACTTTGAAGAAAACAAAGCGTTGATTAATTTTATTTATTCATAAAAATGAACCTAAAGTAGAATTATAACTCATAAGCTGTTTGAGAAACATTATATTCCTTTTTTAACAGTTTTATTACGCATCGAAGGGGAACAGAGGGTCCGCCTCTCCTGTAGCAGAATAAAAGCAAAGAGAATCCGGCCGGCCGGCTCTTAGTAAACGCTACCACAGGAGAAGAGAGAAGCCCTCGTAACTGCAGCGTCTAAGGTAGAGAAAAAACAACTTCAAATCCTTTTATTTCTGCCCAGATTCCGATAACATAAAAAGGTTATGTTATCGCATCTGGCTCCTTTTAAAAAGAGACCATTTCTGACTGTAAATTCCTTCGCGATAGTGCGAGCGTTCGAGCGGTAATTTACCAGAGCTCCGCACTATCGCTAATTCCTTTACATCCATCTTATCAGCCTCAGGGTGCTTAATAACTGGCAATGGAAGAATTACTAGCGGGAAAGAACAGCAAAACTGACTTCTTTATGGTAAAAAAAAATGTAATTCCGCTTTACAAGTTCCTTCCATTAAACAGAACAAAGCTCAGTGCTAAATCACAGCACCGTGGCTATTAAGCAACTGAAGCCACATATTATGTAAGGAGAAAAGCCTATACATAGCGTCTACAATATCCTTAAGGCTATTAAAAGGACATTATGCTTTTATTTGAAGAGGCTGAATCATTGTTGTCTTTTAGAAACACAATGCACATCTGGCCTCATAGATCCTTAAAGGTTTATTTTATTTAAAGGGGGGTCTGGAGTGCACATAAGAAGGTGAGACAAAACAAAGGACAAGACAAAGGATCTTACAAAATGGGTGGCCAGCCCAACAAACAAGACATAATATAACACACTGAGTAAGACTACACAAGAAAGGTTCGTACATTCCAGATTATCCTTAAAACAAAATTAGAACCTCAAGTGAATATCACATTTTGAAGGGGGGGGGTCTCTCTATCACAGGCATAGTTCCGCAAAATTTTATTGCTTCTGATTTTTCCATGTAAACATTGTATCCCAAGATATGGCCATAGCTCTGGAGTTCGTTACCCAGGACTGGAAGTGATGCCTTGGGTGAAGTTAGAAAGAACAGGGAATCGTCAGCACATAAAGATACCTTGTGGGACCTATTCCCAGTCCGTATACCCTGTATGACTTAATTTTTCCTCACTGCCACTACCAGAGGCTCAATGTAGAGAGCAAATACGAACATACGAACATATGAAATTCGCCAGCAGATAAAGGCCTAGAGGTCTATCAAGTCTAGTCGAATGTGCAGCTAGCACCCCTTATTTAGCATCTCCATCCTCCCTCCCACCCTTCTCCTCCATTGACCCTTCCCCTTGCCGTGTCCCAGCCCCTTTTGAAATGATCCACAGTTCTACTGGATACCACTTCTGCCGGTAACGCATTCCACCCAGCTACCACCCTCTCTGTAAAAAAGTGGCGCCTCATCTCCCTCCTGAACCTTCCTCCCTCCAGCCTCATATCATGGCCCTGGGTGTCCCTCCCCTTCCTTACTTTGAACAGCCCCTCTACACCTGTCTTGTTTATTCCTTTCATGTACTTAAAGGTTTCAGTCATGTCCCCCCGTCCCTCCTCTCCTCTAGCGAGTACATGTTCAGCTCCCTGAACCTCCTCTCATATGGCAAATCCCCTAGCCCCTTGATCATCTTTGTTGCCCTGTGCTGCACCCCCTCCAGTAACTTAATGTCCCTCTTCAGATACGGGTGCCAGTACTGCACGAAGTACTCCAGATGTGGTCTAACTAATGACCTATACAGTGGCAGAATCACTTCCCCTCCCCTTGAGGATATACCCCTTGTAACGCAACCCAGCATTTTGTTGGCCTTTGCAGCTGCCTTCCTACATTGTGCAGAGTTGTTCATTGACCCCGTAATGAGCACCCCCAGATCCTTCTCCTCCTTTGTCTTGGCTAGCTGTACTCCCCCCAGCTGGTAACTCCTCCTTGAGTTCTTCACACCAAAATGCAGCACCTTGCACTTTTTGGCATTAAACCCCAGTTGCCAGGTGACTGACCAGGTTACCAGCTTTTCCAGATCATCCTGCAGATAATAGAGGGGAAAGCTGCACCCCTGTCTAGTCCCTCTAATTAAACGAAATCTTTCTGTGGCATACCCATTAACTTTCACTGTCACCTGTGGTGAAGCATATAGGGATTTTACTCTTTCCCTAAATTTGGTGCCTAACCCCATCTCCCCCAAGGTTCTGTGAAGGAACCTTCAATCTACCAGGTCAAAGGCCTTCTCAGTACCCATAAATAACACCAGGGTAGGTCCTTGGAGATTGGTTGGCAGGTGATCAGGTTGAGGAGATGTCTTATATTGTCATGAATAAGCCTTCCGTTAATGAAGGCTGTTTGATCTGGGTGGACCAGTCTCCCCACACAGCCCTGAAGCCTGTGAGCCAGAATAGAGGTGTATGCCTTCTGGTCTACATTGAGATGTGAGATAGGTCTGTATGAGCTGCAGACCATGGGGTCTTTCTCCTCCTTATGTATCACTGAGATTTGGGCATATTGCCAGCTCGGCAGGGCTCCCTCACTTTCCTGAATTCCCCTGCATACCTGTCCTAACAAAGGGGCTAGCTCCTCCCTTATTGTCTTATATAGCTCGGTTGCCAGTCCATCTGGGCCGGGTGCCTTTCCTGACTTCAGATCCCTGATCATATTATGGACCTCCAGATCTGTGATAGGGGAGTCTAAACTCTCTGTCTTCTCATGTTAGCATCTGCTAAGTTTAACCCTTTTGAAGAAGACATCCAGTTTGTGCTGGTGATCCTCTATCAGCTCTTGGCAGTACAACTTCTTACAGAACTCTTGGAACAGCCTTGCTGTGTTCTCAGGGTTGGTGATGTGTCGATCAGTACCCATGTTTACCTTTAGTCCAAGGATTATTCTACTGGATGCCTCCTTCCTGAGCTGCCATGCCAGTAGTATGCTTGCCCAGTTGCCAGCTTCATAGAACCTCTGGCGAGAATATCGCAACTGCCCCTCAATCTTGTTGTCAAGGAGTTTGTTCAACTTCCACCTGCTCTCCTCTAGTCTTGTCTTTACCGTTTCATTTAAGACAATTATGTGCTCCACTTTCAAGTCAAAATGTCTGGTCTCTAGGTTCACTATCTCTTTCTGGTTTGCCTTTTTAAGGTTGGAGGTGTAGCTGATAGTCTTGCCAGTGATTACCCCTTTAGACCATCCCACCACATAGCTGATGTGGAATTGTGAGTGGGACTGCATAGTGAATATTCCCACACAGTGATTTCCACTAAATCCTTGTACTCCTCCCTGTTCAGGAGGGAGACGTTGAGCCTCCAGGTGGAGTTCTTTACCCTGGGTAATGGCCAGATTTTCTTTGCCACCATTCTATGATCTGAGAGTGTTCTTAGGAGTATTCTCAGCTCCTCAGCTCTATGAAGTCACTCCGAGGACACCAACATGAGATCTATCCTCGAGTAAACCTGGTGGGGTGCCGACCAACAGGTGTACTCACGTGTTCTCGGGTGGAAGTGACACCACACTTCTATCAGGCCTAAGTCTTTGTTAAGTCTTCCCAGTGTTTTTGCCACCCTGGATGGTGGGCCTGATCTTTTCTGACTTATCCAGGGCCGGGTTAAGAATTGCGTTGAAGTCTCACCCTACTACAAATAGCTCCCGGGGGGGCTGCCTTAAGCAGAACCTCTCTGAGGAACATGCTATTTTCCAGATCTTGGTTTGGGGAATATATGTTCAGGAGTGTGCACAGCATCTCCCTGTAACTCCCTCTGAGCAACAGATATGTCCGCTCTCTGTCTTGTTGCAGATCAGAGAGTCCAAAGGGACAATTCTTATGTATCAGTGTCACTACCCCACCCCCATGTGGGTGCGCAGAGCATGAGGCATAGTATGCTTGACCCACCCAGACTCTTTTGAGTTTTGCACTTCCTTCCAGACCAAGGTGCGTCTCCTGAAGGAATGCCTTTTCAGCCCGGGCCCTTTGAAATGCGTTGAGGACTCTGGTTCTCTTCACTGGACTGTCCAGGCCCCTCATGTTGTAGGTGGCTAAGATACTCTCAGCCATACCCCCATCTCCCCCCCCCCCACGTCGGCTGCAAAACAACACAATCTCCCCAACTCTCCACAACCTAACATAACTTGAAAGACTGCAACTACAATGCTTCCAATGCTTAAAGAGCACACTGTCTGCCTACTAGCTGGCCCTTAACAGTATCCAGTGAACACAGCGACTGCGACTGTTTTCATAAAGGGCGACTCAACCATGGCACCTGTATTCAGGGCTACCTGGCAGGGTAGCGACCAGATACCAGGGTGGATGAGGTAGGGTGACAGAAAGTGTACATGCCTATGCACGTGCACACATGAGGGAGGGAAGGTATGTGGGAGGGGGTGTGGTGGGCAGCTGCTGAGCTGGTCCACTAGTGTGGTGGGGTGGATAGGGTGGCTGGTTGGGAGGTGAAGGGTTCAGGTCCGGAGCAGCACAATTTTTTTTTTGCCAGCAGGTGGATAGTTTTTTTTTTAAGTATCCCCCCCAATATGCACACCTCTGGAATTGAGAATCCTTTAGTAGGAGGTGTGGGGTGCAAGCCCCCGCTGGAGTGGGATGTGGTGGGTGCAACCCTGCACATACATTAAATTCTCGTTGCCATCTTTTAGTTTGCCACGAATGTACATTGCCGTTATTCATTTTAGGTGATGTACACGTGCCCAAAAGGTGATCACTATTCAGCAATCATTGTTATCACATAGAACTGCCCTGAACAGATGGGGTGAGGTGCCCTAGCCAGGGGCCTTGGGCTAGACCTGCACTTATGGATTGCTTGGCACCATATGCCTGTTGTAGCAATTCCCACCATCATTGCCACCTCCAAGTATGTCTTTCCAAGATCCCTTAAGGTGTGTTTTCCACCATGTTCCCAAGACTTCGAAGTTGGATCAGTTCTCCCTTCCCTCTGGTCTTGATTTGTGGCTGGAGGGTTGTTAGTCCTGGTTGGGAAAACCAATGTGACTTCACTACACCCCCCCACAAGGAGCTCCATTCCTGAGCGGATGAGTTAGTCTGCTTCACCCATCCCTCTGCCCCCTACAAAGAAAAATAGAAATCTCTGCTCCCCAGGTTTCCCTTTTTGTCATTGTCCCTTCTAGAAACCAGTCATTAGTGAGCTCTCTGCCCTTTCCCTGTTTGAGGCCCTGGCCCACTCCAAGTGGGCATCCCCTCCCAGGCCCTGCCAACTGCATAGTACAATTGAGTTTCTGATTTGTCAGTTTGCCCTGTGAGTAAACATACTTCCTCCTTGGTATTAGAGTCATTCCCCAATGCATTGTTGAACTAGTGGGCCCCTACCAACCATCTTCTGTGTGGCCACACTCTAAATAATGGCCTACCTCCAGGGTTAGCATTACTAATCCTACTACTGAAACCCCTTGTAGCTACTCTGCTTTAACTGCATGGGCAGATGCATTGCCCTGGACCCCATATTCCCAAAGACCAAGCCCTCTCTCCATGTTGCGACCTCCATCCTTGATCTGCAGACCCTGGGGCCTTGCCCAGGCATCTATATTCCCCTGGTGTTGGCTCAATGTTCTATATTGGGGGCCAGTTAACCCTTCAATCCCAGGACTACCTCTTACTGGGAGCGGGGAGGGGACCCCCCTAAGTCTCTGTGCCTCCATGGTTCCCCCTGGGGGGGTCCAGCATGCTGGGTCTGCCCGTATCTTCAGTTTCATCCTCCACTCTTGCTCCTACCTCACCCTCTATCAGAAGTCAAATAGCTCCTCCAGGGAGGAGGGAGAGTGCCTCTCCCCCCAGTTTCACAACTTACAGGGCTTCAAACAAGCTGAGAAAACTGATTGGCAGCCTGAAGTGCGAAAGCACCAATCAGTCATGAAAATGCATAGCAGCTGGCGCAGACCGATCAGCACAGTTCTAAACAAGCATTTGTCAATGGCGAATGTTTGCTTGCTGTTATTGGCATTGGTAGTGCAGGAGTTAGAAAGATGCATAATAGGAATGGCAGTAAAGTATTAAACCAATGTCTACCCCCACTCCCACCATGCAGAGACTGAGAGGCATTTGGGGATGTGCCTTTGGGTTGTTGGCCATAATGCTCATGCCATTCCACCTCGTTCCACCCTGCAGACACCAACAGGTGTTGCAATGTGCCTTGGGGTCTTTGGCCCTTATACTCACCCCATTCCATAAGGAAATAAGCTGAGATGGGTGCAGTAGAGGAGAATGGAGTGAACGTTAGGGCTGAAGACCCCATTGCACACCTCAGTGCCTATCACTGGCTGCAGTGTGGGGATGGGGGTGGAATGGCATGAGCATTACGTCCGATGATCCCAAGTCACACCCTCAACACCTGTCAGTCTCTACAGGGTGGGTAATTACAGTTGGAAACCCTAATGACCCAGCTGTTTGTTGGTATTTTCACTCCAAATTTCCAATTTGGGCATTTTGGGACCCCACCTCATGAACAGTGGCACTATCATTTCATTACTCAATCCCAAAAGGTGATTTTGCACAGCAACTGCGTCATTCAGCATCACAGGTGTAAAAACATATTTTGGGCAGGATGTGAAAAATGACAGCTATACTGTTCATAGGGAGGTGTGAATAAATGGCAATGTTGAAAATCTGCAGTGAAAATATAAAAAATTGGTGAAGTTACAAGAGTGCATAGAAATTGTGCAATGCACACTCGAAATGCAGTCATTTTTGGATTTTTTTCACCAAATTTGCAACATGGGTTTTTTGGGACCCCACCTCATGAACAGTGGCACTGTTGTTTTGTTAATCCATCTCAAAAAGGTGATTCCACATAGCAACCACAAAATCCCCTTTCAGGACAGAGTAACCAAATGATAGTAATGGTGTTTATGAGATGGGTTCCCTAGAACCCCATGTTGAAAATTTGGGGCCAAAATTCTTAAAAATGGCTGAGATAGCAACCTAAGCTGAACCCCCCTCCGCCCCCATTGACTCCCATTATACAGCTTACCATCATTTCTTCAGTTTGCCGGTCGGCTTTGAAGAGTGCAGGTGTGTCCCAATCCATAGAAGATCACTGCTTCTGACCTCCGGAGGTAAGTATGGGGTAAGGGGGGTGCAGGGAAGTGGGTCTGCAGAGGGAGGATGGGGGAATGGGGAGACGATGAGGGACCATTTTCTTTTTACTGGGAAAAAAAGACTTTGGGGATGTTTTCTTTATTTTACAGGTTACCAAAAATATTTAGGCACACTGGGGTTGGCTCCCAGTGTGCCACAATAATGTATGTGTATGTGTGTGTGTGTGTGTGTGTGGGGGGGGTCATGCTGACATGGGGATTGGGCACCACGATGTCGCACTTGAACTATATTGGCGGGTCATCTGACACTAGGAGTGGGCATTGCGGAGTCGGAAAAATAAATAAAAATTATTTTGGCACACTGGGGTGAGCTCCCAGTGTGTCACATTAATGGAGAGGGTAGGGGATACATGCCAACACAGGAATTGGGCACCCCGATGTCAGCTTTCCAGGGAGTGTGTGGTGGGTGGCAGGAGCCACTAATATGGAAAGCTACACCACAGCTCATTTATATATTTATTGAAATGGTTCACCAGGAAAGGCACACCGAACAAACAAGGTGCTCGGTGGCAGGAGCAGACAAGAACCATAACTCCAGCCATGCACATTACTGTGCATTGTAAAGTGCATGACCAGAGTCTTGTCAGCTGCTGCCAACAAAGAGAAGGTATGTCTGTGTGCCTGGTTGCAAGGCAGGGGGAAGGTCCTGCTGCAATGAGGAAACTGTCCCTCACTGCAGTGGCAGATTTCTTTCAAGTGCGGTCCTCTCTCTCAAACTGCTGTCATAGACAGCTCACCAGTTCATTGGTGCCTGAGGGACATGCACCATAAAGTGTTAGCTTGTAACCATCCTTGATTGGAGTGGCACTTTTCTTTCTAGTGAAGACTGCTTCTCTCAAACTGCTGTCATAGATAGCTTGCCGATTCATTGGTGCCTGAGTGACGAGTCCCATAAAGCGTCAACTGCACTGGGCAGAAACTCACACACCTCTAAAATGTCATGCTGTCCCAAGATGTTTCTTACACATGTGCAAAACCAAACATAAAAATGATATAATTTCACCAACATTTTGCACTGTGTCATGAACCCACTCAAAAATGGCCAGTAGTCTATCGCCATGCATCTCTGAAAATGGGCAGCACCACCTCCTGTTTTGAGCAGCATTTCATCATGCAATACCAGCTATTTAAAACCCTGAAACTGCAAGCCATTTAAACCAATGTGGCTGTTCCATAATGCTACCTATTTTCACTCATGTTTTACAACAGTACCCATTTGAGCCAACAGATCTCAGACTTCGTTTGTTCAAGTCTCTTGGATAAAGCCTCCTAGATGGTCCACATCACACTGGAGCCCTCCCAGCAGTCAGGAGACATCTCCCCCCCACACCTCTTCCCCACATCACCACATCCAACTTGTTTTCCCTTTTAAGCCTGATGATGGTCAAGGTGATGCTCCCCCTTCCACCGTAAGATCGGCCCCATGGTGGTGAACTTTATGTATCCCCGGGAGATCTGCAGTGTTCTCTCCCTCACTATAATGCCCCTGGTGGTGCATGACCCTCTGGGAGCCACTCCCAACCCAGACACATGGAGCTTTTACTGTCTGGCTGTGTGTGGGGGGGGGGGCACTGAATGTACAGCCTGCGAACCTTGCAAAGGACAGAACGGCACTGTTCCATGTCTTTCTCTCTCTCTCTCTCTCTCTCTCTCTCTAAGCACACTGCATGACCTCTGAGAGAGAGAGAGAGAGAGAGAGAGAGAGAGAGACATGCACATGCAGGACATTGCATATTGTTACTGGTATGGAGAGCAAACATAATTGGGAGCAAGTCACATCCTCAACTGACAGCTGGCATCTGCTGTGCATTAACAGCACACAGCCATGAATGACCATTGCTGGAGGTCTGCAGGGTGAGTGGGAGGTAAGGTAGACAGCATTGAATGGCACTGGAAGGACACACGACCAGTCTCCCAGTAAGGCGGTGGGGAAGGGGAATAATCACAGCTTTCTAACCAGCATGGGTAATGTAGCCAGGCTGAACAGCACACTGGACAGCTGTTTGATGGGCAGTGTCCTGCAGATGAAAGGATGATTGGTTCGGCTTTTTCTTTTCAACTACACAACATTTCCACCCATGAATGAAAAACAGTGTCACTCTCAGCCTGGCTAATGACTGGTGTGATACTGTCAAACCCCTTGCAGACCACTCTGCATTGAAAAGACCATGTCTCACCCCTTCAAAACCCATTCTTATAGCAAGAAATTCACTGCACGTGCACACACCACAAACTTAAAAATGAGATAACAGCCCTGCAGCAGTATGACAGAGCAGCCTCTCTCTCTCTGGTAAGAACAAAACTTCAGAACTCAAGTCCAGACAATGCAAGGTGGTCCTAACAAAAGTTTTAAGTAGAAAGTCAGAAGAATGAATATGGCCAGATTGCAACATGATAAAGAGAAAGTATTAGCTGACTCAGAGGAAATTAAATCCTTCCTAAAAACATGTATCACATATACATTTGGAGAGAAAATGATGATAGGCTACCCCTTTGCATATTTACTGTACGCAAAGCTAATATACTCCCTTTACCCATCCATATTCAACAAGTTTTAATTTAGTCAATAACCCCCTGAAGAATTCAGACTAGTCGTACAAGCACAAAACAACAATATTGCTCTGGGTGAGAATAGTTTAGGAGCAGCATTTTGCAACATTTTTGTGATGGACTTCTTCCTATCTTACACATACTATTTCATGACTTGTTATTTTCTGGTTGAGCCAATGAATATTTCTGCATTGCACTGTGAATTTGGCTCGTTGAGAAAGTTGACCCACTAGATGTTACAAATTGGCCACATGTTGTATGTTAAACTCAGATTGTAAAACCTTAACCTTGATCTTAACAGTTTGTTTAGCAAAGACAGCACCTTATCTTTCCATTACGGACCTGCTTGATTTCCGGGAGAAATATGCAAGACAGTCTCACGCGACTAAAATCATTTTTTTTCAGCTGAGAATCAACAATTGCCTAAAGGATATGTTTTAGCCCCCGACCAACAAAAGGCCTTTGATTAATTAGAAGATGACTATATCTTGGAAGTCTTACTATACTATGGCATTCCACCCCTTTTGTAAAACAGATTGAGGGACTATGTGCCAGCACTTCAATAATGCCTCTAAAACTGATCTAAATCTATAACCTGGTTATCAAAAGAACACAAAACTGCTTAGCTTAGGCCCACCCATCTCTACTTGCATAGAGGTATGGCAAGGGTGTCCTTTAAGCCCACTCCTTTATGTATTTCCAATAGACCCGGTACTTAAACACCAGGACTTTGACACAAGATAAAGGGTATCATGGATAGTTTGGATTCACAGACTTTAAAATGTCTGGCATATGCCCATGATCCTGTCCTCCTCAGCCTGCATCTGTCCACTGGCAGCTACCCTTGCTGTTCCTCCTACGCAGTTCCCCTACCTCTTTCTGCCATTAGAGCCCCCCCACCCCCTGTCCAGTACAGACCCCCAAACTGCCTTTCTCCTCTGGCTAACGGATGATATCTACCAGGACCCAATCCCTCATGGATTCTGTGTCACACCTGAGGTTTGCCATCAGACATTGTTTATCTCATGATTGCTGCCTGTGTTGCTACATTTGCCCTGTACTGTGTATGTTAAGAATTAATTCCATTGCTCACCTTATTAAATGCACTTGGTGCTGTCTATTGTATCTTCCCTATCACCACTGTGTTATCAGCCAGCTTGTTGTTCTGCCTGTTAGGATCCCTGTTTGATTTTTGCTGTTTGTACTGAATGTTGTTTTCTACCATTGTATGTGCCAGTAGCTGGCCCATGCCGTGTCTGAAAAAGGTCTTCAGATCAGTACACCAACCAGGTTAGCAAATTAATAAATACATAAATAAGTTTATGCCTTAGTTGAAAAATAGGCATTCTAGAGAAAAATCCATCAGATCAATATAGGTTTCTGAGACGGTGTCTGGGGCATCTTCAAATCCGGTCAAAAGTAAGGAACTCTTGACTGGAGTCAGTGAGTCTACACTTTCTGAGACTGGCTCATATACATAGTTTTAGAACCTATAAACATCTTGGGTATTTATCTTGGGATAGGAGATCTCATTCAAAAGCAATGGGAAGAAAAGCTGATATTAGCTGATAAGAAAGTTCATGGCAAAGGTGGGAAATGTCCATACAGAAACGAAGCAACATAATCAAAATGTTTCTGATCCTTATTTCTTGTATCTCAGTTACATATATCCTCCAGCAAAAAACATAGAAATTAGATTATTTAGCATATTTTTTTAGAATGCTGTGGGGTAGTAGACTGAATCTCATTAAAAGAAATGTAATTTAATTAGATATTAAGAATGGTGGGTTGGGGATGGTGAATCCCTTAGCCTTCTTCTGGAGTATCTTTTTATATAGCAAATTATTTTCGTCTCATTGCTCAGAAAGAGATCAGTTAGCATAAAACAATTGGCTAGTCCCCCTTTAGACAGGATCTGACACAACATAAAATGAGCATGATGAAATATAAAAGTTATCTGGGTTACCTGAAACTCACTTTTCTAACGTCAAGATGTGGGACATCCCAGATAAATGTGATAGCAGAAAGCAGCTATACACAAGTATCATGTTAAAATTCTATGCCAGTCAAGATCTGAAGGATTGACCACAGCCCTTGTTACTTGCAACAATAAAACAAACAAATGTATCCCCAGTGAATGTGGAAAGTAACATGGCTAAGCTGTCATGGTAGACTAGGTGTCAGAAAGGGGAAGCATGTAACACCCTATCTAATGTAAGGTGTTAAATTAGATCTCAACATACGGTGTAGAAGGAGCAAATAAAGAGAAGGGACAATAAGGGTAAGTTACATTTGGAAAACAGAAGGGAGTGACTGATATTTACAAATGCGGGAGTGGTTCAGTGCAATGGATATGTAGCTGTAGTTTTCCTGGAGACTTTCTGGAGACTGAGGTGCTGTGCCATCTACATGTACCTCTCTGAGATGAGGGTGGAGGTTGCTGGATTTCATGCTGAGCTGGCTAGGATCCAGATAAGGACCGCTTGGCCCACCCAGTCTGCCCATTTCCCTACCTAATGGATAAGCTGCAGATCCTAGTTAACCAGCAGCCTACTTCTTCCTACCCCCACCCTCTCTTGCCCCACCCAGTGGCCAGTGAGTGTGCCACATTGTCCGAGAGGTTGCCTATACAGAGGAAGGCCAACTGGACCATTGTGGGCTCCGTGAGGGGGAGGTGGGAGAGGGGCACATTCCTCAGCCTGTGCCACTACAGAATTCCTTTGCCATTCTGGATGGATGGGACTGCCAAAAAAAGGCACCTCTAGTGGTGGCAAGAGAGGATGTGAGGGTTCTCAGAAGGGGAGGCCCCAAGGTTGGAAGTGGAAGACCCCAGCAAAGGAGAAAGCAGCTTCTGGTAGGGTACTCAGTTGTCAGGGGGTAGACTTGGGAGCAGCAAGAGGTGGAAACATAGAAACATAGAATTTGTCGGCAGATAAGGACCGCTTGGCCCACCCAGTCTGCCCATTTCCCTACCTAATGGATAAGCTGCAGATCCTAGTTAACCAGCAGCCTACTTCTTCCTACCCCCACCCCCTAGAATTGCCTTATGACTGTCCCATGCATGCTTGAATTCCACCACTGTTTTTGACTCCACAACCTCCTCCGGATGGCCGTTCCATGCATCCACAACCCTCTCTGTGAAAAAATACTTCCTTAAATTACCTCTGAGCCCCCCCCCATCTTCAAATTGTGCCCCCTTGTTCTTGCACACCTCTTTTTTTGAAAGATGCTACCCTCTTGGACTTTGTTGATTCCCTTAAGGTACTTGAAAGTTTCTATCATATCCCCCCTCTCCCTCCTTTCCTCGAGGCTATACATATTAAGCTCTTTAAGTCTCTTTTCATATGTCTTCTGGTGCAGACCCTGCACCATTTTAGTTGCCCTCTTCTGGACAGCTTCCATCCTGTCTATGTCTTTGCGGAGATTGGGTCTCCAGAACTGCACGCAGTACTCCTGATGGGGTCTCACCAGCTGTCTGTACAGAGGGATAATAACTTCCTGTTTTCTACTGGTGATGCCTCTCCCTATGTATCCCAGTATACCCCAGCCCTCCTTGCTGCCCTTTCACATTGCTTGCCCACCTTTAGGTCATCTGCTATGACTACCCCCAGGTCCCTTTCCATTTTTGTTGTTGTTAGTATCTCACCCCCCATTGTGTACTCTTCCCCTGGGTTTTGTTTCCCAGGTGCATTACCTTGCACTTCTTAGCATTGAATCTAAGCTGCCATACATTTGACCATTCCTCTAACCTTGCCAAGTCCCTTCTCATCCTTTCCATCCCACCTTGTGCATCAACTCTATTGCAGATCTTTGTGTCATCTGCAAAGAGACATACTTTTCCTTCAGTCCCTCGCAATGTAAGCTTATAAAGACATTGAAGAGGACCTGTCCTAATACTGAACCCTCGGTGCCCCACTAGTAACCCCCTTTCTTTAGAGTGGACTCCATTTACTATTACTTTCTGTGTCCTATTCTCCAGCCAATTCTTTACCCAGGCTGTCATCTTGGGACCCACTCCCAGGCTGGCTAACTTGAATATTAATCTTTTGTGTGGGACTGTGTCAAATGCCTTGCTAAAGTCGAGGTAGGCCATGTCCACAGCCCCTCCCTGATCTACTACTTTGGTCACCCAGTCAAAGAAATCTATCAGATTCATCTGGCATGACCGTCCCACTGTGAATCCATGCTGTCTTGGGTCGTGTGCCCCTCTGGCCTCCAGATACTGGACAATTCTTTCCTTTAGAAGTGATTCCATCATTTTCCCTGTCACTGAGGTTAAGCTAACAGGTCTGTAGTTTCCTGCTTCTGCCTTGCTCCCACTTTTGTGAAGGGGAATCACATCTGCTCTCCTCCAGTCCTCGGGTACCACCCCATCCTCCCATGATTTGTTAAAGAGGGTAGTCAGTAGTGTCACTAGTTCTACCCTTAGTTCTTTTAGAATTCTGGGATGAATCCCATCAGGCCCCATTGCTTTGTCCACCTTCAGTTCTAAGAGTTCTTTCAGAACCCTTTCTTCTGTAAATGGGCTGGTATCAACTTCTGTATCCAGAGTGTTTCTGTTTGTTTTAGGTACCTTCCCCTCTTCATTTGTAAATACTGAGCAAAAATATTTGTTTAGTATCTCTGCCTTTTCACAGTCACCCTCTGCCCACCCTCCCTCCCCTTTATTAAGCCTCACTATCCCTCCCTTGGTCTTCCTTCACTCCCTGATGTACCTATAAAAGGTTTTATCCCCCTTCTTAACTGAGTTCGCTATCTTTTCCTCGGTTTGGGCCTTTGCTGTTCTGACTACCTTCCCAGCTTCCTTTTGCTTTAACTGATACAGTTCTCTGTCCTGCTCCTTCTGTGATTCCTTGTACTTCCTGAATGCTTTCTTTTTCTCTTGAACCTTCACTGCCACTTCCTTTGAGAACCATAATGGTTTCTTACATCGTTTTGTTTTGTTTATTTGCTTCACACAAAGGCTTGTTACCTCTGTGATGGCAGTTTTTATTATTCCCCATTGTTATTCCACCCCTCCTTCCTGCCCATTTGCTAGTGCATTCCTTAGGCACTCACCCATTTTGGCAAAGTCAGCCCTCCTAAAGTCCAGTACTTTTGCCTTTATATGGCTTGACTCTATTGCTGTGTCTATTGTGAACCATACTGTTTGATGGTCGCTAGTTCCCAGATGGCTACCCACTTCTATACGTGTGATCCTCTCTCCATCTCCATTTGAAAGAACCAGGTCTAAGATTGCTCCCTCTCGAGTGGGCTCCAAGAGAGGGAGAGAGGGAGGTAGGTGCTTACCTGGTGTCTCAGCTCAGAGGGCTGGACAGTGGGTCTAAAGGAACACTTGGGTGACATGACTGGTTGTGGAGCTGGATGTCATTGTCCACCTGCAGATAAATGACCTAGACAGGGGTGGATCTGAGGTAGTAAAGGGAACTGAGAAGAGTTCAGGGAACTGTGGAGGGGCTTAAGACAATTAACATGGATGGTGGCATTGGCCAAAATACTACCTATTTATAGCCATGGGGAGGATAGGGTACTCTGCACCAGGTGCTTCAATGCTTGGTTGAAAAAATGGTGCAGGGAGGTGAGGTTTGGTTTCACTGGGTACTAGGGGCTGACCTGGAAGGAAATGTGTCTACACAGAGGTGATGGCCTGCATCTGTCTGGGAAGGGGACTGCAGTCCTCCATTGAAGACTTACATGTCACTTTGATGAACATTTAAAGTAGCCAAGGGGGAGGCAGAAATACAAAGGGAGGCATAAACTGCCTCTCTCCCCCCATACACACAGTAAAGCAACAGCTCAAGAAGGCCCAAGAGCAGGAAACTATCCTAGGGCACAGGTTAAATGAAGTATAATAGGGGTCAAGGGGGATCAGAACAGAAGAGGTGGAAAGGGAGGTGTTGAGTATGCAAGGCACAAAGAGGGCAT
The DNA here is from genome assembly GCA_016271365.2 of Neoceratodus forsteri. Lineage (NCBI taxonomy): Eukaryota > Metazoa > Chordata > Ceratodontiformes > Ceratodontidae > Neoceratodus > Neoceratodus forsteri. Next base: position 1,194,259,632 of record CM057453.1, read on the forward strand.
TGTGGGGAAGGGGGACAGAAGGAAGTTTCAAGTTGCAACAAAGGCAGAAAGGGGGGTTGCAGGAAGAGTGGGAGCAAGGTGTGAAAGCCTAAGAGCCAATGCAAGAACTGTTGGAAATACAATTTCAGATCTGGAAGCCATCATTTCAGAAGCAGACCTGGATCTTGTGGCCATTACTGAGTCCTGGTGCACAGAATACCACAAGTGGGATATGGCCATACCAGGCTACACTCAGTTCAGGATGCATAGAGAGGGAGGAAGGGTGGAGGAGTTGTGCTGTATTTGAAGGAGGGTATCAAAACAATGGAAATGCAAGGGAACCTAGGGGTAAAGGATGGGTTGTAGGTGCTGTGGATCATCTTGGAGACAGCAGCCAGAGCCACTGTTCACACTAGGGTGATATACTGACCTCCAACATAGGGGGAAGAATCGGATAAGTCAATGGGGAAACTATAAGCTCGATAGCAGAAAAGAGGGATGTGCTGCTGGTGGAGGAACTTTAATCTACCAGATGTAGATTGGAGCCTCCCAGACAAGGCCTGGGCTAGAAGCAGGGAATCCTAGACTCCCTGCAGGGGCATTTCTCGGGCAACTAGTCAGACAGCCCAGGTGAGATGAAGCAATACTGGACCTGCTGTTCACAGACAGGAACAGTATTGCAGACATCAAGGCGGGAGGCCAGCTGGGGACCAGGGATCACTGTATAGTATGGTTGTACATATGGATGGTGGCAGAGAAAAGCCACACAAGGGTAAGGGCCCTGGACTTCAGGAAGGCAGATTTTAATTGGGTGAGTGCCTGAGAGATGACCTAGTGGGTGGGGGGGGGGAGGAGATTGCCCAGATGGGGTGAAGGAAAATGGGATGGCATACTGAAGGTAACAAACCTCTGCACTAAAAGGGCGAGCCAGAACATGAGGAAAAAGAGAACACTATAGTTCTCATTGGAGGTGGCTGTGAAGATAAAGGAAGTGGCTTTCAGGTAGTACAAGGAGATGCAGAGGGAAGAGGATAGGGAGGTGTACTAGGAAAAGCAGAGGGAAGCAGGGAACATGGTGAGGAGCATAAAGGTGCAAACAGAGAAAAGGACAGCCAAAGGGATAACTAAAGGGGACAAGACCCTTTTTAGATACATACGAGAAAAGAGGAAGACAAGAGAAGGGATTGTGAGGTTAAGAAGGGCAGGGGGAAACTTGTACAGAAGAGGATCAAGAAAAAGCAGATATCTTGAATAGATACTTATCCTCAGTCTTCACGGGGGGGGGGGGCAGACCATATATAAGCAGCAGGAACACTGGGGTGAGTAAGTTGCTGGTTAGACACAGGTCCATTCACAGAGGAAAGAGTCCTGAGAGGACTCATTTATCTGAAATTGGATAAGGGTATGGGGCTGGATGGGGTACACCCAAGGGTGCTGAGGGAGCTCAGGGAGGTACTGGCTGCACCTCTGACAGGCCTGTTCAACAATTGACTGGAAACAGGAGTGGCTTCAGAGGACTGGAGGTGGGCAGATGTAGTCTTGCTTCATAAAAGTGGCAGCAGGGAGGAGGCTGGCCACTATGGACCAGTCAGTCTGACATCAGTAGTAGGGAAGCTAATGGAGACACTTTTAAAAGAAAGGCTAGTGGAGCATCTTGAATTCAGCAGGTTACAAGACTCAAGGCAGCACAGATTCAAAGGTGGAGGTCATGTGAGATGAAACTGATCAATTTCTTTGACTGGGTGACCAGGAAATAGATTAGGATGGGGCGATGAACATGGCCTGCTTAGACTTCAGCAAGAGGTCTGACACAATTGGTGATAGAGGGTGGTGGTAAATGGCACTCACTCCAGTGAGGAGAGTAACTAGCCAGGTTTGTCAAGGCTCAGTACTGCGACCAGTCCTCTTCAGTGTCTTTATAAGAGACATTGCAGGGAAACTGAAGGAAAGGTATGCCTCTTTGCAGATGACACCAAAATCTACAATAGGGTAGGTACTTTGGAAGGAGTTGAGAGAATGAGTAGAGATGTGAGAACACTCAAGGAGTGATCAAGGGTATAGCAGCTGGGTTTCAATGCAGAAAAGTACAAAATCTTGCACATAGGGCACAGAAACCCAGAAGCAGTGTATAAAATGGGGAAGAGGTATTGACAGTCACTAAACTGGAAAGGGACCTTGGGGTTATCATATCTGATGATCTCAAGGCGGTGAGGCAGTATGACAAGGCAGTAGGCAGGGTCACTGGGATGTTAGGGTGCATAAGGAGAGAAATCACCTGCAGAAGGAGAGAAATGGTGTTACCATTGTATCAATGGCTGGTGACCCCACAACAGCCCGATCCCCTTGTAATAATAATTCAAGTAACCTGGTGGTCTAGTGGTCCGACCCACCCCCAATCTCCAATCCCCAATCTCCGAGCTACGTGTACTAAAGAAAAAAGTAACCTTGTGGTCTAGTGGCCCCCAAGCTTTGATCCCTGATCCACATGTAATAGTGAAAAAAGTAACCTGGTGGTCTAGTGGTCCCTCCAGCTCCAATCCCTGAGACAAATGTAATAATCAAAAAAGTAACCTGGTGGTCTAGCGGTCCCCCAGCCCCAGTCCCCAATCCCCATGAAAAACATGACAAATCTATCCCTTGTAGTCTAGTTGTCCCCCCCCACCCCCTCACTCCAGGTGGCAGTGCCCCACCACCCCACTCTCCCCCATCCCTGAGCCAGTGACCAGCACAGCCCTCCTCATACCTCCATGACTGGCCACTGACTGAGCTATCAATGAGTGCATACAATATGATCACTACATTACTTTTTTAATTGCTACATGTGGATCGTGGATCGGCAATCAGGGATCAGGGCTGGGGGGACCACTAGACCACCAGGTTACTTCTTTCATTATTACATGTGGATTGGGGATTGGGGCTGGGGGGACCACTAGAACACCAGGTAATTTTAATTATTATTACAAGGGGATTGGGTATCGGGGCTGTTGGAGGGTACCCTAGACCTACAGGTGAAGTATACATATTTTATACAAGAGGATTGGGGCTGTTGGGGGGGGGGTGTCCTAGACCTAAAGAGCAATTTATACATGTGTTGTACATGGGGATTGGGGATCAGGGCTTCGGGGGATGCTAAGCACCAGGCATCTGTCCATGGTGCTGTTGCTGCAGGGCCAACCCACGGCTTCTGGTAAACCTTCCTGCTGAGTCCTCTGTGTGGTGCAGGGACAAGTTTGCTGCATGCTGCGGGACTTAGCTGCTGGGACCCTACCTGATAGAGAATCAGGTGCAGGGTCCCCAGTGCATTGGTAATTGACACAAGCCACCTTTGGCGTGGCTTGCGCCAATCCTTTGAGGATCGGCCCCCACATTTCAGGAAGGACATGAACAGGGTAAAGGTTGTCCAGAAGAGAACAAGTAAAATGATGCAGGGGCTGCATCATAAGCCCTGCAAGGTGAGGCTGAGGGAATTCAACCTTCCTTTCCCTAACTGTTACTTCCTCTACTTCCCATTACATTTTGACAATGGGAGCAGACTCTGCCTGTTCCTGGCTTCTTCCACCCTTACTACCAACCTAACCCCTCTCCCATGTCCCTTGTTAGCTGTCCTGTAACATTTTCCTTTTTTATTAAAACTTTGTTCTCTACTAAAGTTTCTGCCTGCATCATGTATTTGCCTGACTCATGTATTAGCTTGACCAATGTACACTCAGATAATCCTGTAAACGATTTCTGTATATTCGCTTTGTGAATTTGCTTAATGTATTTGTGTATTTTTCTTATTGATGTGGAACCTCTGTGAATGAACTCATAGCTCAAAGGTTATAGTCTGAGATTCGAATAAATAAAATAAAAATGTACAACCTGGAAGAGAGGAATGACATGATAGAGGCCTATAAATATCTCACGGGGTGAATACGGTACAGGAGGGGAGTATTTTTCAGAAGAGAAGGTGCACGAGAACAAGGGGCATGCAATGAAGCTGGAAGAAGGGAAATTAAGGAGAGATGTGAGGAAGTACTTCTTCACTGACTGAGTGGTGAATACCCAGAACAGTCTTCCAGCAGAGGTGATGAGGGGCTAAAACAGTGGTGGCCTTCAAGCATGCATGGGACAAGCACAAAGGAATCTTGGCATTAAAGTGGGAGGGAGGGTAGCCAGAAATCAGGTAGGGTCTGTGCTGACAGTTTAGACAGGGACAAAATGGGAAGACAGAGTGGGCCAAGCGGTCCTTATCTGCCAACAAATTCTGTGTTTGACCAGAAACATGAAGAACTTACAGAAAGATATTGTCCAAAACAAGAATGTGCCACAGAATTAGAAATCCATCAGCGTTTGTTCATTGCTTTCCATTATGCAAAGCAGTTCTGGAAGTTTCTAGCAATTAGATGGGCTGCCCCACATTTTTCAGTCATTACTTATAAAGCAGTAATTGCTGTCTGCTTCACAAATAAGTTTATAGGATGCCATGAGAGTACTGTTCTCATGCTTTTTACAGGTATTAAATTTCATTTATGGATAGCAAGATGTAGATTGGTGTTTCAGCAAGGAAAATTCCTAGCATCTGTTTAATCTGAATGGTTGGGAACAGTATATAAATGATTTCCACACAAAAGGATATAAATCACTACACTGTAGGAAATTTACCAGATTATAAAAATCTGTGAACTGCTTACCTCCTTAGAAGCCTGTAGTTGATGGAGCAGTTCTTCATCATTGGCTAGAACCATACAAGTAAATCGTGATGATTCACGCACTGCATCCTCAGTAGGCTGTTTTTCTTTATAATTTGCTTTTTCTCATCTTTGTATTTTGAATATTCCTGTCTTAATTTTGTGTTTCCACTACTTACAATTGAAATAGGTTATGGATTCACTTGGACACAGCATATTTGATTGACTTTGTTTTTCTTCTTTCATAGTTTTTTTTTTTTTTGGTAATAAAACATTCCCCTACTCTTCTTTGATAAGTGCCTTAGTGTCCCATTCAAAGGAAGGCATCTGAACAGTTCAGCATCCCCCCCCCAACAGTGTCCATTAATGCAATTACACCAAGTACCTGATGTGAGGCTAGACCTCATGACACTCCAACCTTCCAGCCCCGGTGGTGAGCATACCACATACTGAGACACTGGCACTGTGGCAAGTACTCATAACTCAATCCTGATCTCTGGACCACCTCAGAGAGGACTGCAAAACAGACCCAATTCTGTTGCCCCCATACTCAATGATTTCACACATTCCAGTCTTACACAGTACCAACTGAGACTTGCACCCACATGTAGACACAAGTGATAAGAAGATGAGTACCTTCATAAAGAATTTTGCAGTTACAGGAAGTTTTCACAGTCCTTGCTCATCTAATTATGTGGTTTACAGGCTGCAAAACTGGTGTATCTCCTCACGTCAGGTAAGATGATTTTTCTCATTGGTATTTTACTGCCTATGTTTCAGATGTCAAAACATATTAAACTGCTGCACTGTGCAAAGGAACTGGGCAGCGATTCACCAGTCACGCACTAGATTTCCAATTCTCACAGTGATGCCGTGGTAAAGCAATGAAAGGAAATCACAACCAGTATAAATAATAGCTGTACTTAAAACTAATCAAACCACTAAAGAACTAAAGCAATTTTACAGTTTCTAGAAACACCTGTTTAAATATGTAATAGGTACAATGGTGCTTGAATTGCATTCCTCTGTCATCAGCAGCAGATTATGTCTTTGGGCAGGGAAACCCAGGAGAAGTAGATGAAGTTGGTGGCAGAAAGATCTGTAGTAAAGAATGAGGGGAGATAAATACAGAGCAACTATGAAATATCAGCTCAATTGTGCCTGAACAGTACAGTATATTTTATAAATTGTTTTTCTGGATATTAGAAAAATAACTGTAAGCATAATAAATAAATCTGACCATTCTACAAGACATTTGAGCAATGTTAAGTAACTTAGCAATAAGACAACAGGGCATTCGTTATGCTGGAATAACATCACACCTCAATTGGATTGTGGGGCATGAGGCACAGCTGAGAGCCTTCAACCACCTGAGAAGTGACATTAACTAGGTTAACACATGCCCGGAGCAGGAATGTCATGTCAAGAACATTTCCTGGGGGGCACACAATTAAAATATAATCAAGGGAGAGCACTACGTTATACTTTTACAGCCCTTCCTTCATTAAACAAGGTATCCTCCAGGCTCTATCGACATGGTGACCCTGCCCTGGAGTGTCTTTTTTTGCAGTTATAAAACAGATCCTGTAGAATTTTAAAAACTGTGTTTTATGTTGATTTTTCTTTAGATTAGTTTCCGATCCTGATATTGTACTGAGTGACGCTGTTTTGAGACAGCATCATGGCAGGGCAGGTCCATCAACACACTAGTAGCATTAATGCTTCTGGCTCCAGCAACTCGAGTTTGGGAACAAGCTCAGGTCTTTTGTGGCTGGCCAGGGAGAGGAAGATTTAACAGCCCAGAGGACCCTCTCTTCCTCTGGGAAGGGTAGCTGCTGCCACTACAACACTGCCATCTGGGAGTCTGTGGGTGGCAGTGCTGCGGCAATGTAGCAGGGAGAGGGGATGTCATCCTGGCTCTGCTCTGCAGGTTTTGTATGCAAGATCATTGAGCTCCTGGCATGCCAGTATCCCAGGGGCAGAGACAAGAAACAAGAAAACATCCTATCTAGTGCAGGATGATCCTGGCACAGGCAGGCCCCAACCTCAAACCACTGTCACTTCCTTTCTGTTCCCCAGGATGAGGGGACCTTAGAGGAGTTACAAAAGCTTACTTAAAAAAGTATTACCCAAAATGACAGCACTGGAAGCAGCAGTGGTGAACAGAGCACTGTATATCTACAGTAGTTTAAATACTAAGAAATCAAAGTACATACTATAACACGTAAGGCCTCTGTAGGAAAGATGTGCTCCCCAGGTGGCAACAGGAACAAAACACCAGGGGCCCAATATTCAAATCTGGATGAAGTAGAGGGTAAAACTTTGTGCTGCCCCCTACAGTTGCCCAGGGGCCCGATAATCAAAATTTTGCCCAGGTATAAAACTGAGTTTGCTCATGCAAACCAGCTTTTGTGTGGAAGGACAGTATTAAAAAGCTTGGCTAGCACTGGCAAACTCAGTGTGCACTCAGGCAAAGGGCAGAGGGGGGTGAAATGTAAATGAGGGGACAGGGACCTAAATATTGGTGCAGTCCAATATTCAGAATATGTGCGCCACACAAGGCCGTTTTGCTCAGTTCCCTTGTGTGGCACACATACTGCCAATTCAAACCCTGACTTACTGCCTCACAATCCTAGCAGTTGGCAAGTAAGTACAGGCCCTCCCAACCCCCAACACAGCAGTCCCTAGTGGTCTAGTGGTCCCCCCCCCCGGCAATCACCATCCCGTTCAAAAATATAAAACAAAACCCTGGTAGTCTAATGGTGCCTCCCCTCTCCCCGTCCTCCGATAGCCATCCCGTTCTTGTTACGATATATCCCTGGTAGTCTAATGGCCCCTTCTCCGATCACTGTCCCATTCTTGTTAAACTATATACCTGGTAGTCTAGTGGTCCTTCCCCTCTCCCCATTCTCTAGTGCAACAGTTCTCAAACTTTGTCAGAGTGAGCCTCCCCTAAGTCATGGAAAAGATCTTGAGCCTCCCCCAAAATACTGAAATATTTTTGGGCCTCCCCATAGAAAAATAGCCTACTTTTCACAGTACATCAGGAATAAAGTTAAACCTGTTTGCATAGGTGGCTCTCATGTTATTAAGCTTATTGTAACCCGCCCCCCCCCCAACAGGACAACCTACTTTCTCCAATATTTTGACTCTTGAACCATTGTTACCCCTTACTGCCGTGCCTTCATGGGTCAGACTGCTTTTTTCTGTTTCCCCTCTATCTGGAATAACCTTCCTGCTGACCTCTGCCTCTCACCCTGCTCTTAAGCAACTTCTCAGGGATTGTTTTGCTGCTTCCTGCTCTTATCCCTAGTACCTGTATGGTTAACTCTTGTATTTGGATAGTTTTACTGCCAGTCTAATTGATCAGTTTTTCCTTGCATTGTTAGTTTATTGTTCTTAACTTGTTTGCACTTTTGTTCATTTTGTATTGCTCGTGTGTTTTTGCAGCTACATTTTGAAATGTGTTCTCTCACCACCCTTCCCTGGGTACACCTGAAATAAACCATGGCTCAGAGTACAGCACCTTCTCTGGTCACATACTTGTGAATAAATACATATATTCACCTACTATTATTCTTGTGAATGAATACATAAATTCACCTATTATCCTCTTTCAGTTTGCCTTATCCCTTCACACAAAATCTATAAAGTTCTCAATTGAAATCTAATACTTTTTCAAGACTTGCTTGAGCCTCCCCTGGAACAGGTTGGGGCCTCCCAAGGGAGGCTGGCCTCACCATTTGAGAACCCCTGCTCTAGTGGTTCCCCCCCACTGATCACTGGCCCGAGAAGTACATATACAAATAGTGAAACAAATTTCCTGATGGTAGTGTCTCCCCCCCCCGGTTCCCAGTTGATGGCCCATCATAGATTAAATAGATTCCATTGTGGCAGTGGTCGCTCCCCCCACCTGGGCATCCATTCCATATACCTAAAACAGTTGCATTGGTGTCTAGTGGCCCAACCCGATCACCCATCCAATATTTACATATAACATTCCCATTGGTGGCCATTGTTCTCCTCCCATCTCGATCCCTTGTATGATGCAGCTCCCTATCGTGGTGGTCTAGTGGACTCCCCACTCCCCCACCCAGGCAGGGATCATCCCACCATCCCGCTCCCACCCAACTTGACCCCAAGTCAGCGACCAGCACAGCCTTTTGCTCACCTCAATGTCTGGCTGCTGACTGAGCTCTCAGTGAGTGCATATACAGTACGCACTCATTTAGAGATCAGTCGGTGGCCAGCCATGTGGGTGAGTGGAAGGCTGTGCTGGTCACTGGCTTGGGTCTGAGTTGGGGGTGTAGGGTGGTGGGATGATCCCTGCTATGGTAGGGGGTGGGTGTTCCACTAGACCACCAGGATGGCACACTGCATTGTACATGGGATCAGGATGGGGGGAACAATGGCTACCAATGGAAATTTTAAATGTACATATTGGACAGGTGATTGGGTGGGGGGGTCCTTGGACAGCAATACAACTGTTTTAGACATATGTGATGGGTGATCAGGTGGGGGGAGGGACCACTAGCCACCAGTGAATTGAATTATTTTATGACAGGCTGGCAATTGGGCAACTGGGGGGGACACTACCATCAGGGAATTTGTCTCATTATTTGTATATGTTTTTCTTGGTCTGGCATCAGTGAGGGGGAGGTACCACTAGACTACCAGGTATATAGTTTAACAAGAACGGGATGGTGGTTGGAGGACAGGGAGTGGAGAAAGGACCACTAGACTACCAGGTGTGTAGTTTAACAGGAACGGGATGGTGATCGGAGAACGTGAAGGAGGGAGGGACCACTAGACTACCAAGGTTTTATGTTAACAAGAAGGGGACAGCAACTGGAGGATTGGGAGGGGGCAGGGACCACTAGACTACTAGGTATATAGTTTAACAAGAATGGGATGGTGATCGGAGAATGGTGAAGGGGGAGGGACCACCGAACAGGATGGTGATCATCGGGGGGGACGCCAACCAGGGACCACTGTATTGGGGTGGAGTGGGGCCAGTACTTCCTCACCAACCACTAGGATTGCATGGTAGTAAGTCTGGGTTTGAATTGGAGGTATGTGTGACACGAAAGGGGACTGCACAAAACAGCCTTGCGCAGCACACATACTCTGAATGTTGGGCTGCACCAATATTCCGTTCCTACCCCCTCATTTACTTTGCACCACCTCTGCCCTTTGCCCAGGCACACACTGAGTTTGCCCACACTACCTGGACTTTTCAATATTGCCCTTCCACGCAAAACCCGGTTTCCGAGAGGAAACTCAGTTTTGTGCTCTGGCAAAGTTTTGAATATCAAGCCCCAGCACTTTACACTGCCACTGGGCTGCCAAGATGTTTCTGGTGGCTCTTGAGTTCTTGTCTCACTTAGAAGGCATGGGGGTTCATATCCAAAAGAAAAAAATGGTGCTGCCTCCATCCAGAAAAGATTTTAGTGGGCTTGATTACATGACAATACAACCTCAGGGATGCTGCATGTGGCAGAGTTAGGCTACACCCTCAGCTGTGACTGATGGATCACTTTTCTATCTCCTTATTTCCTAGCTAACAAAACTTCAGTTGCACAACAGTTAACACTTTTCTCTTTGTCTTTCTTCTTTTTCCCCACCACCCTAGGTCGGCCACGTAGCGTAGCTCTTTACTGTCCCTACTAAACTTCCTACTAGTTCTCTCTTTTCATTCTTTTTCCATTTCCATTTCCATCCAGTCAGTCCCTGGAATGATGCCAAATAGCCAGAGAGGTGTTGTGTAAAGTGCTTAAGTGCATTTTGAGTTCAAAAAAACATGAAGGCTATTTTAAATAGGAATACATACAGTTAATAAAGCCTTTTTAAATAAAAAGGATTCAGAAGCCATATAAAACAATGATAATTTCATGATTAGTATAGTTATAAGAAATCCTTAAGGTATTTCAAAAATTCACACAATAAAACTGTTACTGTATAAGGTTCTATGTCTGAGGCTGAACAAAAGAATGTGGTATGCTTTATAAAAGTGCTTAGTCACTGTGGATCAGAGCTATAGAGAGTCAATATCTGTGGAGATATACACTACCTTTAACTGAACCAGGAAGTCCCTGAAACAAAAAAAAAATCCCTTGATTTTGAAACAACATGTCCAGACATGTAAATAGAAAGGGCTCAGTCAGGTGACCCCACCAAAAGCTATAAAACCTCTTCACTAAGTTCACTTCAGTTCAGTCCGGTAGAGTTCAGTCTTGAGAGTGCAAGAGAGAGGTGCTACTGTAGACAATCTGTTGAATGCAGATGAAAAGGGTCTTAGGAGCTCTAAGATCCAAGACTGTATTATGTGAGAAACTATGAATGTTAAGTAGTGATTTTCATTGCAATTGTTTTTTTGTTTTCATTTATCATTTTCCTAACTTTGAAAAATAAATATCACACCACGGTGTGTTTCAAACCTGTAAATTTGCCTCATCTGAAGTTTATTCCCACACGCTGTGACAAACTTGGTGTCAGAAGTGGGATAGTGCTGGTTGTCCAGAGAAACAAGGGGGAGACCAGTACCCAGATACCAGCCATGGTATCCAGAAATGGGGGCAAAGAGCAGAATGGCATACCTCCAGGATCTCATGAATGCCAAGGATCTGTTGAAGGAGGAGGGGCTTACTGGTGTGCATACCAGAGTCCAGGTGAGGAGAACTGGAGAGGAGCTATTGCCTGGATTGGAGTTTGATGGAACACAGAGGTGAACCAGTGCCGGAGAGAGGCAGAGCACCACTGCCAGGTGCTGATGGAGGGTTCAAAACCAGAGGATTTCATGACGGAGGCAGAGGACCAGGATTCATGGTTTCTAGAGGAGGAGAACCCCATGATGGAACCTTTGTTGCCAGCCACTTTTGAGATCCCACTGTTGCCCATTTTTCCGGGCTGCTGCTACTTGGAGGATGACGAGATGAAGGCCCCAGATAAGACTGTTTCAGGACATATGCATACTGGGGTGAAGACTACAAGCAACAGGGAAGACACCATGGTGGCTGAAGGGACTTTCTTATGTTTTGAACCCCCTGTGATATGGGATGAAATGTATGAAACATGTAATGTTTAAAATGAATATAGCTGTTAAGGCTGGTGCTGAGTGCAGTCCGTTGAGGGTACCAGAACGATATAAGGGTTGAAAAGAAACCCCTGGTATGTTACAAATAAGGGTTCAAAGAAAACCCCAAAGGATTTGGGAGTTAGGAATTGGCAGGCTGATGTTCAGCATGAGAAGGTTCCTTGTCTACCAGAAAATATATGAAAGGAAAATGGATAAATGAAATGTAAGAAATGTATAACCTAAAAAAATGTCTATACTGTATGATATAAAATGAGGAACCTAGGGTCATGGAGGATCTAGGTATGGGGTGGAACCTATGACTGGGCCCCTGAGTGGAAACAGTGTGTTAGAATGGGGTTAGAGCTGGGTACAACTCGCCCTGGAGAAAGTTGTGGTATAGGCCTGTACGGCCACCCTGATAGCTAGATGGAGGAAGCTAGAAGTCAGCATAAAACTGCTGTGTATTATTTCCTCTTTTTTAATGTACTGAGGAAGGTACAATAGTGGGACACAGGGCTGAAATGATGCCAAGTGATGGGTGCTGAAACGATGCCTATTGATGGGTGCAGGATATTACATATGAAATGTCTGAGTTGTAGTAAACAGAGTGAAATAGGGGGTAGACAGTCACTACAGACTGAAGTCCTATGAGAACATAGATGGGTACTGTGCTGAACTGTAAGTATTGTCATATTGCAGTAATTTGGTATGGTGAACAATATTAAAAATAGCTGAATTAAGGGACCCTGGGATGAAGCTCTCATAGTGGGTGAGAGAAAGTTTCAACCAACTCCCATTCTACTGTTTTAGTAGAATATTTATGAATGAGAGGAGGTTCTTGAAAAACCAGTATAGTTTTTGAGAACTGTATTTTTTCTTTTGGATCTTAAGGAGGGAGGTGTGTGACGGAGTTTGGCTACACCCTCGGCTGTGACTGATGGACCACTTTTCTATCTCCTTATTTCCTAGCTACTAAAACTTCCGTTGTGCAACAGTTAATGCTTTTCCCTTTGCTTTTCTTCTTTCCCCCATATCCTAGGTTGGCCACCTATCGTAGCTCTTTACTGTCCCTACTAAACTTCCTACTAGTTCTTTCTTTTCATTCTTTTTCCATTTCCATCCATTCAGTCCCTGGAGTGATGCCAAATACCCAGAGAGGTGTTGTGTAAAGTGCATAAGTGCATTTTGTGTACAAAAACATGAAGGCTATTTTAAATAGGAATACATACAGTTAATACAGTTTTTTTAAATAAAAGGGATTCAGAAGCCAAATAAAACAATGATAACTTCATGATTAGTATAGTTATAAGAAATCTTTCAGGTATTTTCATAAATTCACACAATAAAACTGTTACTGTATAAGGTTCTATGTCTAAGGCTGAACAAAAGAATGTGGTATGCTTTGTAAAAGTGTTTGGTCACTGTGGATCAGAGATATAGAGTCAATATCTGTGGAGATATACACTGTACCTTTAACTGAACCAGGAAGTCCCCTGAAACCAAAAATCCCTTGATTATGAAACAACAAGTCCAGACATGTAAATAGAAAGCGCACAGTCTGGTGACTGCACCAAAAGTTATAAAACCTCTTCACTGAGTTCACTTCAGTTCAGTCCTGTAGAGGTGTCTTGAGAGTGAAGGAGAGAGGAGCTACTGTAGACAAGCTGTTGAATGCAGATGAAAATGGTCTTAAGAGCTCTAAGATCCAGGACTGTATTATGTGATAAACTACAGATGTTAAGTAGTGATTTTCTTTGCAATTTTTTTTTGTTTGTTTTCATTTATTATTTTTCTAACTTTTGAAAAATAAATATCACACCAAAGTGTGTTTTAAACCTGTAAATTTGCCTCATATGAAGTTTATTCCCACACGTTGTGACACTGCACCAGTCCACCTCCCCACTGTAGTCACACCTCTCAGAGCCTCCAAGGTAAATGCACAGTTTCCCCCAAATAGCATGCGCAGTTTGTAAGGCAGTCAGTTATGAGATCAGATTTAATAGCAAACCACACCTTTATTTAACACAACTGGCACTACAAGGGAAGTAGGATTACTGCAAAAAGTGCAGGCACCCACTCCATGGCACCTTCAGTTGCCCTGTTTGGCAGGGTCAGGCTTACCCTCAGCCCCCAGGCTAAAATTAAACTAGCCCACCTAGACACAGCCAACTCTGCCCTCCCCACACACAAATCAGCACAGTAGCCCTCTGGTCCTCCTGAAATGGAGGCCACTACACTCTCCCACCTGTTACCAGATCTCACTGTGAACAAAGTTGGAGTTCCCTTTCAACAGTCCCTAGGTACCTCAGGTGCCGAACAATGGCAGGCCAAAGATGTTTCCATAGGTCAGTTGGTGTTGGTGCACTTTAAAATAACAAGAGCAACATGTTCAGATTATTATCCCCCAAATGCCATGCATTTCATAAAATGGCACTACAGACCACAAACACGTAGTATTTGCAAATCTGACTCGATAGCCAACTTGCAAGACAAACTCCCAATTAATTGCACACAAAATGGGGTTTCCCCCCTAAAGCAGGACCACCCTGCAGCATACTCACAGTTCCCCTTTACCAATGGGCTCCTCCTGACTCAGCAGGCCTCTGATCCACCCAGGGTATCTCTATCTCACCAGGCTTACTCTTCAGACTTCTCCCTCAAGTTGGTGGCTCTCAACTCCCTCCTGGAGATTCAGCCACTCTCACCATCTTGCTCCCTTAGCTACAGAGGCCTCATGCTGACCCACATATCCTAGCTTCCAGCCCCTCAGCATGACAGCAGCCCAAAACCAGGATGAAATGCCTGCCATGGGAGATAGATCAGCAGCTCTGGATCTATCTTCATGCTCAGAGCTGTCTTAGTGTCATATTCTTGCAGGCTAGCACACATTCATCTCTGTCATTGACAGGATTTACAACAGCTCGCAGTTCAATACTCAGCCGCTCAGTCTTAGTATGGCACAGCTCAAAACTCCCTCGGTAACAGGTGAAGCTCAGCCACTGAGATCTCTTGCAGTTCTGCCAGCCTTCAGCTCAGTACTCTTCCTATATCACTGAATCATGTTCCGCTCCCACTGGTCCCACTGGCTGGCACTCAGAACCCTCAACACCATAGTTCTTCTGAAAGGGTGTCAGAATCCATAGCCCAGTCCTCACCCAGAGGCCTTCAGGAGATTCCAGCCCCCTGATTGGTGGTTCAGGTTGGTTAGGGGTCATGAAGATGTTGCGGACCATGATGTCTGAGGGCACTGGCTCCAATCATGTGCCTTTCCTTGGGCTCCGGCCCTCATTTGCAGTACCCATCTTCTCTGGTCTTGCTGAGGCAGCATTTTGGGCAGTTCTACAGCTGAAGCAGCTGATCACCTTTGATGTGCTGTGATAAGCATGGTCTTCACATGGCATAGGATGTGCCAATGAACTGCAACACCTGCTGTTCCCTGAAGTCTCCTGCTGGTGCCCCGTATATGGAATACAGGTCCTGGGGGCCAGATAAATCAGGATGGAGACAGCATCAGGCATTGGGAACACCAGAAAAGCCCCACACTTTTGGAGAGGTCACAAATACTTCATTTAAATCATATTTAAGGTACATTTAATAATTGTTAATAATTATAGTATAGGTTTCAGTAAGTTTAGGCAACACTAATTTACTAAACATTTTAATACCATCTGTACCCCATCCAACTGGGCCAAGACTGATAATAGGCAGAACTGCCTAGCCCTCCGTTCCCAGTCAACAAAAACGATATAAGTAAATAATAAATTAATAACACTGCTGGTAATCTAACTAAATGACAATGAATTGTGAGTAAATGTTAAGTATCTGTTTTACTTTGTATAACTAAAATAAAATTATCAAGTCATTTTTTTTCTTTGACTAAAGATGAAAGAGACAGCAGAGCAATCATCAACTCATCACTGAAAAGTTGTTGCATTTTAACACATTTCTTGGTAGGCAAAAGAAACCCTACTAGAAGTTCAATTCTTGTCAGGCCAAAGCAGGGCTTAGAGCTGGAGACAAGCCTGATAGATCATGAATGATGACAGCTCACTGAGTACTCTGATGCGCTCTCTGTAAAAAGCAATGCAGTGCAGCTTCAGTATTCCTCTTCACAGGGTCTGTTTCTTTCCAGTGCACTTTAGCAGATGAAACTCTGGCATATACATAGAACCAGAATCAGCTCTGAGGAAGCCCTGAGTTACCAGGGCAAAATATCACTTCTGGTCTGCCCAGGTTGACAGTCGAGTCCGAAATACAGTATACGAATGCTGGTCAGATAAGCTGACTTACCAACGTTTTATGCCAGTCTTTATTAATCATCACAGCTCAGCAGCACAAAGTCATGCAAACATTTCTTCCTAAGAGTTGCAACTCAGTTTTGCATTACATTGTGACAAAACTTCTGATGCAGTCCAGGTGAATTGCAAAAGCATTTTATAAAAGTTGCTCTTCTTGATTGGTTAAGGGTCGAAAAACAATGTCAGTTCCCAATCAATTTGCAACTTTACAAAAACAATGCAAAACCAACTCGATGGCATGACAGTGTAACGCGAATTGTACTGTAGCTTCCATAATCCTCTGCACCTTGACGCTCTTGACTCTCATAGGATCCCATTGACTACTCTGATTGATGTTTCCTTTCACTCTGTACCTCTATGCTTTTCATGCATGATCTGTTACCATTCCTAACAGTTAAACTGCTCAGTAAAGAGTACTTTAGGAACAGATGCTGCTTGTGCTGCATTTCTCACCACTCTACAGGGCATCTAGAAGTCAAGAATCTGCACTTGTTGGGGGCAGCAGGACACAGTGGAGACAGGCCATGAAAGTGAGGTGAGTTCATTGGTGGATCAAGAAATTTGGACTAATTGGGGCACATTCGTGGTCCAGAAATCATGATGTGATGCACCATAAAAACAAACCTGTGAGACAACAGGCACCAATCTTTACTTACTTTGACTTTCAGCAGTTGACGTGCTGTGCAAATAGATGGTCTGCTCAACTAGGGTATACCGACAGTGCAGCAATGCAAATACCATGAAGACCATCAGAGCGACATTTTCAGCAGTTCACTGTGATGGTCTCCAGGTATTCAGACACTGCTGCCACCAGGATGTTTGCCACCATCCCCGAACGAACTCCAACTGAAGTTAGAAATCTTTAGTGCAGGGGACTGCGGGGGGCAGAACCCCCTGCATGGGGGGGTGTGGGGGGCAAAGCCCCCTACAGAAAAAACTTGTTCCCTCGGTGATGGCACAACACCAATTGGCGGTGTTGTGCTGTCGCTGTACCAACAGTTGACAAATTTCTTGTTGCTGCACCATAGTGGAACCCCCAACTATGACCCTACTCCAGGGCCTTACTACTGCTGCTGCTGCTAATGCTTTACCTGGCTATTGCTTGAGTTATGTTACTTTGGTTGCTGCTTTTCTTGCTTACCTTGTTGCTTACTTAATGGCAGTAGACTAACTCCATATCCCTCATCATCAGTAGGAAGCACTTTGTGGTGGTCGGTCTCTGTGACCAAGTCTTAGGTCTGTGGGTCTGGTCACCATGCCAGTCTGAGGTGGTCAGTCAGTTGCAGGATTTCTTTTATCTTTCACAACCCAAGATGTGTGCTTTTGTGCTTGCTGTAAATGTTCTGGTCTGGCAGTGGACTCAGGAGGTAGATGGAGACAGCCACAGCATGAATATCAAGTCTTAGGGGCCAAACACCAGAGAACCTCCTTTTTGTACAGGCTACCTAGACTCTGAGTCAGTGAGAACAGGTCAGACAACAATGGTGCATGAGGCAGTTGGCTAGAGGACAGATCTGGCAGACAGTGACCTTGAGGATGGCGTGAACTTAGATCAGTGTATCAGCAGCCGTGCAGCTGGAGGGTGGTGGACAAATTCATGGAAGAAGAGCAATGCTGGCTGCATGACTGCTTTTGCACCTTGAGTCAACAATGGCAGGCAAGGTAGGTACAACACCTTGGACAAGGTGTTGAAATGAAAATGACATACCTACCATGATTCTTGATCTTCTCTTGTATCTTCACCATTTATTACTGATGGATAAGTGCCAGAGGTGAGCACCTGCCACAGGAGCTTTTCTTGGGGGGGGGGAGTTGGCACTGCCCACGTGGCCGACGCACTGTGCAGTGCACGAGGGTTGGCCATTAGGTGCCATAGACTTCTCCTCTATCCCAGTTCTGTTTAGCCAGAGACAATGAAACAGAAGTTAGAGAAAAATAAGTTGAGGCAAGAGAGCCGAGGGATAGGATATGGAAAGATATAAACCGAAAAAGGTATAAGCTGATTAGGGAACAGAGGGAAGAGATTCCTACTCTGAGTGGCCATAGGGCCCCAATCCTTGGGCTGTCTCACAGGAAGAAGAGAAAGAAAAGAAATATGAGAAGAAAGAAGAGATATGAGTAAGGGATCAAAAGGGGGAGGAAGGAGGGCTCTCCGCCATGTTAAATTGGAAGACCACTGGCTTGTAATAGCTTCAAAATCCCAAGGAAATAAACACAAGGGAGCAAGGATCCCACCAGTTCCAGATGCTACTGTACTAAAGCCCTGAGGGAAATAGGGATGGCTTTGGAATGTACCTCCACAGACTGTCGCTTGGTTAAGGAGAGCAGTCCTGATTAGAGGAGGAGTGTGTCCAGATTGACTTTGAAAAGGAGGAGAAGGAGGTGGGAATAACCAGCTACAGGTTTTCACATGAGGGTATAGACATAGTTCCCACTTCAGGAGAAGAGAACCACAGGACATCCGTGCCCTGAGGAAAAGAAGAGGAAGGAGGGAGGAAAATCCCATGAACTCTCCTAAGAATGCACTGAAGCAGCTAATTGCCAGAAGATGATAAAATCAGGAGGATTATTCAAGACAAAAAGGGGGACACCCCCAGTGCATCGCGAAGAGAATCCCAAGGAGTTCCCTCAGAGATTAGGGTGAAGACCCTACTTGCTGTCCTCCTGGTTGAGCACTCTGTGACTTAGAGAAGGAAACTGAGAACTCTGCAGTACCAGGGGGACTCTGCCCCCAATTGGCCTCAAAGAGGGGGAAGGTGAGCAGGGTGGAGGTGATGCCCAAGAACTGAGGCCCATGAGGGGAAGGTGGGTGGGAATCAGTAATGAATGGTGAAGATACAAGAGAAGATCAAGAATTACAGTAGGTACATAATTTTCATATTTCCCCTTGTCAGTCTTCACCATTCATTACTGCTGGTTGAGTACCAAGTCCCCCAGAGGGGATCTGGCACAGCCCTGAGGGAACAGATTCCCTCAGCCTCCTGTGGGTGAGACACAGGAGGGGGAGACCCTATAGCCATTCTAGAACAAGTGAGGTCTAAGGCTGGTCAAGACTAGGAGGTGTCATCCATGCCCGAGGGGACTGAAGGTGCCCCTGTAAAGTCCTTCTTACCCTGTTTAGAAAAAAGATGGGCCATTGGAAAACAGAGGAAATCTCCCTACACCAGTCAATGGATGCCAATCTGGACAGACGAAGCCATGCCATCCACCTGATGCAGATCACTGTCCCTGCTAGCCTGGATGCCACCTCATTGGCGTCATAAGATGCCCTTGCCTGGTGCCTTGCAAGCTCCAGATCCTGTGCAGAGAGGGCGATGGCCTGTCTAGAGTCCTCTGAATCAGGCAGGAATGCTAACACTTGTGTTAGCATCGTCCATAGATGCCTGTTGTAGGCAGCATGGTGAGCCTAATGAGAACCCATGCAAAGCAATGCACGAGCTGAAAAGAACAACCTTCTACCCCACCGGTCGAACTCCGCAGAATCCAAATCCGGGGGTCAGTCATGCGCTAGGCACCAAAGCCCTGAAGGAGTATCTAAGGAAATCAACCACAAAGGTGGGTGAGGTAGAGAACCTAGAGACAACTGAAGAGTGCAATACCTCCTCCTGCAGTCTACCAGGGCTGGAGAAGGGGCGGCTGGAGACTGCCAAGTGGGGATAGATGCTTCCTGGAATGGGATGGGCCAGGAGGGCACCACCAGATGATGAGCTCTGAACTCACTCAAGAATGAGCACATCTTACACTTGATATTGCTCCATATGACATGAGAGATATGTAGATCCTGCACTAGCCTCGAGAGGATCTGCTGATATTCCATCAAATCAGCATCAGAGGACAGGTGGACAGATAGTTCCTCTTTCCCAGAGAAGGAAGACAAGGATGTAGAGGAGCTTAAGTGTTCTGGGTCCTCCTGTGGGAGACAGGCAGAAGACCTCTTCGTCCATGGCTCTCACATACCTAGGGAAGGCCGCTGCAGTGACCTTGAACATCTCCCAGATTAAGGAACCCATTGGACCCACATGGCTTGGGAGAGGGGGAGGTGTTTGCAGAGGGATTGGGGAGGGACATCTGACCGAATGTGCCATGCCTCTGCCAGGGCTCTGAGACCCAGCCACAGGCCCAGCCAGGCAGGGGGACCCATGGGTTGAACCGGGCAGCAAAGGCTGTAAATGTTGAAACAAACCCAGAATGATCCCTGAGGGAGAATCTCCCCTGTGGCATAACCAGGGTTGCATAGATCCAGAAGGGCAACCCTCTGCGCTGCCAACTATGGGAGCCCCAGAGACCTTGAAGGAGAGGCGGGGTACAGTGCTCCGGCTCCTCCCCACTCCTAGAAGGGCAGTGGCAGGGGTCCTACTCACGTTATCCCAACCCCTCAACCCATCAGACTAAGAAGCCACCTTCTTCCATTTTCCCAGTGATATGGGGTTCCCCAATTCTGCAGGCTCCTGATGGAGGCTGCAGAAGAAGGGGTCCCTGTCCCCACCAGGAGGTCACAGCAGCACCAGAGATGGAGGCTGCCATGCCCCCCATAGGAGAACTGACCACACCTGGTCCCCCCAGGTCTCTGTCCCATGCAGGCCCCCCAGTGCCAACCACAGCAGGAGGAGCCGTCAGGACTACAGGCTCCGGGGAGTCCAGGACAGGAACACTGAGCCACCTGGTGCCATGTCCCAGAGGGTTCTCTGACCCCAAGGAGTCGCATTGTCTGTCTGGATCAGCCTGCAGGTCATCTTCCTCTGAAGAGGAAGAGAGCAGGCAGACTGCCAAGCTAGCGACCCTGGGAGAGCCCTTGGTGATGGCGCTGCAAGCAGTGGTGCCATGGGACACGGCACCGACACAATCACTGGTGCTGTGAATGGCACTGGGATCCGTGATGGTGCCGAGGGTCCACCAGTGCCGGGCCCAGCAACTGTGGGCTGCGACACCAGGGGAACCTGCACCTCCATGGAGGTGACTGCCTGGTGGTGCCAACAAACTGACTCCGCACGAAACTGAGTTGTTCCTCCGGCACAGCAGAAGAAACCTCCTTGATGGCAAGGCAGGAATCTGAGGAGGCTTCCTCCTCACAGGGCCCTATATACCCAGGAGGGGACCCAGAGAAGGGTTCAAGAGATCTGGCCTTGGCGACCCGCAAGCAACGTCGTCCTCCAAAAGTTGGCGGAGCCCTGCCAACTTTGAACGCATGGATTTCCAAGACACAGTGGTCCATGGAGAAGCAGGCATCACAATTGTCCATGTCATGATTGGGCCCCAGGCATTGCAGACAGATGTCATGTCGGTCCAAAATGGAAAAATGCCCGCCACAGGGGCACCGATGCATGGGGGCATGGCCCACTTTGGATTTCTTCTTAGCCCCTGAACCAGACATAACACGAAAATAAAAGCAAATTTACAGAAAAAGACTCAGCACCATCTAGTGAAAATAATGGAAAGATCTTACAGGAGATAATGGTGCCGAGTGGGCTAGAACCGGGATGGAGAGATGCAGCATCGAAAACAGGCCGGATGACGCAGGTGAAAACTAGTCACTCATACAGCAGGTGCTACCTTGATGGCGGGAGAAACAGAACTGGGATGGAGGAGGAATCTAAGGCGCCTAATGGTCAACCCTCATGCACCACGCAGTGCGTCGGCCACATGGGCGGTGCTGTCGGCGCTGACTTCCCCCCTCAAAAAAGAGCTCCTGTGGTGGGTGCGTGCATCCGGCACTTATCCAGTAGTAATGAATGGTGAAGATTGACAAGGGAAGATCTACTCCAACACATCTCTGCTATCAGCAAAGCTGTAAACTCCTGACTTGGTGTTGCCTACCACCCTCGCCACATTCTCGTGAAAGTGGAAAGGTGGCAGGCTAGACTGAGTCAGAATAAGCTATATAGCTGAAGGATCCCTGCTCCCTTGCTTGCAGTACAGCTCACTGATTTACCCTCATGCCTCTAAATCTACTATTTACAAATGGGATATAATCTATAACAACATCTGCTTATTCTCCCCGTCCTCATCCAAACTAACCCTCTGCTACACAGCTCTATTTCTCCCTGGGCTGATTATTCTCTTCTGCGGTACACTCTTATTAGTTCAGTTGCCTCCTATTCAGACTTCTCAGGTCCTCCTCCTCCTCCTCCCCTGCCTTCCTCATATCTCTGCGTCACAGCTCACACCATTCCTACTCACTTAGATCCATCAATGCTTACCTCCTCACCATCCCCTAATGCTCTACCAGAATGGGTGAACAGACCTTCCCCGCTTTCACCCCAGGTTTTACAACTCCCTCACCCCCTTTCTGTGCACAGTTCACCCACACTCCTATCCTTTAAGGGCACTCTGAGGAAACACATCCTTGCCTCCTCTACCTGCACCTGCAGTTGGCAACAACCCTGTGTAAATTACACTTTTTGTCACTATCGTCCCACTGGAGGACAGTGAGACTATCCATGACCCCACTGGTTATGGTTCTGCACTTTGAATTATATAATTGCCTGTCTCTTGTTTATTTTGCTTGGCAATCATTGTTAACACTGCTTGTAACCACCTATAACAATTACCCTGCATTCAGATACTCAACTTCTGTGATTGCTGGGCTGCTGCTGCTGTACTTACCGTTCGTGCGGTTGATATTCTTAGCTGTTCTGCCATCAATGACTAGCTATTGTAATGTGTATAAATTACCCCTACCTCATGTTTTCTTGTACCATTCCTCTTCTATTGTACTCTGCTGGTCATACCTTTAAGTAGATATTTAATTCTCTAGTATACCTACCTGGTTAACAAAAAATAAACAAACAAATAAATACAAAGGCAGATGGCATGGTGCATGCTTGTGACACACAGACTGCTGAATGGTCAGTTGGAGCCGTCCTCACTATGTCCACAACTTAAAAACTACAACCAGCGGCTAACCATGTCAAAAAAACAGCTGAACTGATCAAGAGGCATAGACCCCCCCATCTTGTGGTTCATAACACTGTCCCAACGCTAACTTAACACTGTTGTTTAAAGATCATTGTAACATGGCAATTAACATAACCAAAAATAAGAGTAGTTGATTGGCTTATACCAAACATTTGACACTGAAACAGCGG
This sequence comes from Neoceratodus forsteri, assembly GCA_016271365.2. Taxonomy (NCBI): domain Eukaryota; kingdom Metazoa; phylum Chordata; order Ceratodontiformes; family Ceratodontidae; genus Neoceratodus; species Neoceratodus forsteri. Next base: position 1,194,282,739 of record CM057453.1, read on the forward strand.
GGATTAATTCCCTAGTAATGCCCGCTAGTGTAGTACCCCTGCAATCCACAGCAAAATTGGGATCGCATATTGTTGCCCACTAGTTTAGTACCTCTGAAATCCACAGCAAAATTGGGATCGCATATTGTTGCCCGCTAGTGTAGTACCTCTGAAATCCACAGCAAAATTGGGATCGCATATTGTTACCCACTAGTGTAGTACCTCTGAAATCCACAGCAAAATTGGGATCGCATATTGTTACCCACTAGTGTAGTACCTCTGAAATCCACAGCAAAATTGTGATCGCATATTGTTACCCACTAGTGTAGTACCTCTGAAATCCACAGCAAAACTGGGATCGCATATTGTTGCCCACTAGTGTAGTACCTCTGAAATCCACAAGTAAATTGGGATCGCATATTGTTACCCACTAGTGTAGTACCTCTGAAATCCACAGCAAAATTGGGATCGCATATTGTTGCCCACTAATGTAGTACCTCTGAAATCCACAGCAAAATTGGGATTGCATATTGTTACCCACTAGTGTAGTACCTCTGAAATCCACAGCAAAATTGGGATCGCATATTGTTACTCACTAGTGTAGTACCTCTGAAATCCACAGCAAAATTGGGATCGCATATTGTTACCCACTAGTGTAGTACCTCTGAAATCCACAAGTAAATTGGGATCGCATATTGTTACCCACTAGTGTAGTACCTCTGAAATCCACAGCAAAATTGGGATCGCATATTGTTGCCCACTAGTGTAGTACCTCTGAAATCCACAGCAAAATTGGGATCGCATATTGTTACCCACTAGTGTAGTACCTCTGAAATCCACAGCAAAATTGGGATCGCATATTGTTACCCACTAGTGTAGTACCTCTGAAATCACAGCAAAATGGGATCGCATATTGTTACCTACTAGTGTAGTACCTCTGAAATCCACAGCAAAACTGGGATCGCATATTGTTGCCCACTAGTGTAGTACCTCTGAAATCCACAAGTAAATTGGGATTGCATATTGTTACCCACTAGTGTAATACCTCTGAAATCCACAGCAAAATTGTGATCGCATATTGTTACCCACTAATGTAGTACCCCTGCAATCCACAGCAAAATTGGGATCGCATATTGTTGCCCACTAGTGTAGTACCTCTGAAATCCACAAGTAAATCTGCATCGCACTCATCAGCTTTACATCGGGAGCACACTTGGTGAGAGCGAAAGAGACAGAGACACATCGGAAACTCAAAATCGTCAACATGTGTCTCACTGATGTTTCCTGTCATCTCTCTGTAGTTTGCTCTCTGGTAATCACTGTCAGTATGTCTCTCTCTCTCTCTGTCTGTATGCTCCAAGATAGTTTTCACCGTTACTTTCTGTTCGTTCCCATCCACCCGTCCCGGGGAGCTCTGTACACCGAGCAGTCAGTGCCACAATGACTCGCCCTCACTTTGTGTCTGCAAATCTCTCTAGACCAGGCAGTCAGTGTCTGGGAGAGCCAAGCTGTTTTGTTATGTGAAAACAAGAAAGTGCGTACCACAGAGTTTAACAGGAAAATGCCAAAAGTTAATAGTGTCACCCACAATCTTTTAAGACTCAATGCACTGAATGAACAAGAAGTTGTGAAAATGTTCACTAAATAACTACCATTTAGAAATAAAAATCTTTGCTATATAGCTTGTTAGACCACAGTAAAGAGCAAGAATCTTAATAGTGAAATCCTAGCAGCTACAATATTGAAAGATGTGACACATTGCATAACGCAGTTTTCAGAGCAAAAACAAGTAAGTGAAACTAGCATTTTTTGTTGTTGTTCTTCAAATTGTAAGCATAACACTTCATTGTTGTAGTGCTTGCCATGTTACAAGTGCATTAGTGTACTCAGAGTCCAGCTCTACTAAGGAATTAATACCCAGTTGGTGGCTGGAGGCACTCTGCCTTTGGCCTTGTGCCAGAACCCTCCAACTGGGCATTAATTCCCTAGTAGAGCCCTCCTCTATCATGCATTAATGCTTACTTACATCAAAAGAAAATGCACACATTGCCAGAACAATGGCACAGCCAAGTTATGAAACCCATGCTAAAGTTTTCTAGCACACAGGAGAACTGAAACATAAGGACAGATGACTTGTCCAAGGTCACGTGGTGAGTTAGTGATCCAAACCAAGCTCTCTTGGCTGTTCACTTTTTCCTTAATTCTCTGATTTGCCCTAACATAGAAACATTGAATTTGACAGCAGATAAGGGCTGCTTGGCCCAATCAGTCTGCCCATTTCTCCCTACCTACACTATAACCGCAGACCATGCCAGATCTACAGCTTTTTCTCCCTCCCCCTTCAATTTCACTATGATTCCCTTATGCTTATCCCACGCTTTCTTGAATCACACTACTGTTTTCATCCCTACCATCTCTGCTGGAAGGCTGCTCCAGGAATCTACCACTCTTTTTGTGAAGAAGTACTTCCTCACATCTCTCCTGAATCTACCCCCCCAGCTTCATAACATGTCCCTTGTTCTTGAGCACGTTTTCTTCTGAAAAATACTTCACTCCTGTACCTTATTTACCTTCGTGAGGTATTTAAAGGTCTCTGTCATATCCTCCCTTTCTTTCCTCTGTTTCAAGGTGTACAGTACATATTGAGGTTCTTCGTATACCATAGCTACAGTGACGGTAACACAGCAAAAACTAGTATAGTGACAGAATTGGCTGTTTGCTGTACTAGTCCACTGTGTTACCAATGCTGTTGTCTCTGGGGTGTTCACCCCTTCCCAGAAACAACTCCGACTTGGAGTTGGAAATCTATAGTGTGGGGGTGTGGGGGGCAAAGCCTTCCTAAAAAAAATACTTTTGTCGGCATTGTGCCGTCTCTGAAATGGCTGTCGACAGAATTCCTGTCACTGCAGCATGGTGGAAATGAGGTCCTTTAGTCTCCTGTTCTAATGAATTAGAACTAAATAAATATCAAAACTGTATAATGAACTTTATTCTGTGCGTTTTTTCCTTTGCCCTAATTTCAAGCTGAGCAGAGAATGGCTTGAAGCCATGTCATTCTTCTGTAAAGGTCAAATCACTATAATGCTATGCTGGTAGGAGATTAACACAGCCTCAGTAATAGACACATGAATCCTGCTAAATTGGTCCTGGGTGTTGTTACCATTTTTGACCCAATTAAAATAGCTTTGATTAGTACATGCACTTATTCACTGGGACAGTCATTTTCTCTCTTATGCTTCAGATGCCTGAGGGTGGGCTGTTTGATTTTAGCATTGTCTTATTTTTCAATCTCATTGCTACCCCGACATCATTTTCAGTTTAGCTGAAAGAAAAGGAAGCTGCTAGGGTTTTTAAATGTAAGAAAGGGACCAATTGTGTCAACTTTTACAAGAACACTGTAGTATGCTTCTTCCTTGTTTTTCCTGAGTACATCAGGGTAATAAAAGTACTGCAGGTTCAGGATACATACTACGGATAATCACCAGATCAAAAAATTAACATCTAGCCCAAACCAAAACGTATTGGTATGCCACCACGCCTCCTCCTTCTCCTGATAGACACTGGTGAAGACAGGTGTTTGCTGTCTGATCACACTGCCTCACAGTTTCCGCTCACTGTGGATCATGATACTGTTCCGCCATTTAATCAATTTTTTGGCTACATCCATTTATAGAGTTCTGGGTAACTGTTACACTTACTGTATGTAGGGCTGAGCAGTCTCTTTGGCATCCCACATATGGCCAAAACAATAAAAACACTACTGTACATTCACATACTGTATTGGTCAGCAGCAATGTGGTCTAGTGGTTAGAGCACGGGCTTGGGAACTGGAAGATTGCAGATTCAAGTCCTGCTACAGCTGAGTACTCACTGTATGAGCTTGGGTAAGTGAAGTAAAAATTGTCAAACTGACATAAAAACACAGAAACATAGACTTTGATGGCAGATAAGGACCGCTTGATCCACCCAGTCTGCCCATTTCACTTACTATTGGATAAGCTGCAGATCTTTGTTAAACAGCAGCCTACTTCTTCCTACCCCCCCCACCAGAATTGTCTTATGTCTGTCCCATACATTCATGAATTCCTGTACTGTTTTTAACCCCACAACCTCCTCAGGAAGGCCGTTCCATGAGTCCACCACCCTCTCTCTGAAAAAATACTTTCTCATGTTGTCCCTGAAACAGTAATTTCCTAGTCGTGTGGTGGTTGTGGGATTCAAACCCATGACTATGGGGTCATTTCCTTGGTAGCACAATGCTCTAACTTCTATGCTACATTGCAGGCCTTGACTCTGTTTTTAAACTAAGACTGAAATTATATTTCTTTTTAAAGGACGTTTGTCATTGTTATGATATGTATTGTTAATATAGAGAAAGTATGCATATGTTCAGTCACTTCAGGATTCTTACTTTGATTGCTCCCCTGTCCATGCTGCCCAATCTTTCAAATACATAGGGGTCACCCTTGATCTGACTCTTAATTTCTCCCTTCATGTCTATGCAGCTTGCAGTTCTGTCAACACCAAAATCAGTCTGGCTTACCGAGTCCGACATGCCCTAACCCCATCTGCCAGGATCTCTGTTGCACAAGGACTTCTGCTCCCTGGTCTTTGCTATGCCTTGCCGGTCTTTGCCCAGGTTCAGTGTACTGTATTACAACAGTGGGACATTACCTACAACAATGTAGGTTTGCTTTGTCTGCCCCTCGTCTTACTCACCACCGTACCCTTTACTTTGACCTCCGCTGGTTATCCCCTTCCTCCCAGTGACTTTATCCCTTAGGCTGCTTGACAGACAATATAATTTGTTTTTCTACTCCCCCTCCCTAGCAGCTATGTTCTCCCCTGTTGCCTGTTCTAGACTCCTCCATTCTACAACTTCTGCCCTGTTATCTGTCCCTAATCACTCCACTAGAATGGGTGAATTTGCCTTCTATTTCTATGCCCCTAAATTCTGGAACACCCTACCTCTTGACCGCAGATCCTCCAAATCCCACACTGCCTTCTAGAAAGCTATTTTCAGCTACCTCACCTCCCTCGACACATGTAAATGCCCCTAGCTTCAAGGATTCATGCCATTATATACCCTGTCCAGCACTTGTATCTCTGTCCAACTCTAACCTCACCTTCTTGCCCATCCATCTGCACTGTTGTTACGCACTTAAGTCTCTCTGCTTTCCATGTACTTGCCTCCTAGCTAAACTTAATCTAAAGTGCCCTTCATGGTTGTATTTATTTATCCCCTAGTACTCCCACTCTTGCTTTGTTTTTGCTGCCTTGTACACTGTATAATGTATACCGCCCACTTATGTGTTATGTAACTTTGCTGCTCTGTATAGTTGTCAAACCTCAATATGTACTGCAATTGTATTTTGTGAACCTTGTATCACTGCCTTGTACCTTGCTTTGACTTGTACTCTCCCAGGTCATACCTGAAAATAGGCAGCATTGTCTAGTGTGCTTACCATGTTACCAAAAGCGAATAAATAAATAAATAAATAAACAAATGTTTTGATGTTATTCTGGCTGTATGTGAAAACAGGCAAATTTCTGCACATGGGCTGGATTTGAAAAAATAAAACTGAAAATAAAGTCATTTAAACTACAAGCACTGCTGTCCATAAGCTGCAGAAATGGGTCAAGCAGGACCCCACTGTAAACAAGAAGCATCCCAACTGGGCTATCTTGGGTAGAAATTGTAAAAAAAAAAAAAAGAGAGAAAGATGCAATATTCTTAGTATTCAGAACATTCACAGTATTTGCAGAGAATGTATTCTGAGGCAAGCTCAATTGGATGCATGCATGGCTTACAGCTTTTTCAGTCTGCATATTAAATTTAGTTAAATAAGCAATGTTTCTCCAAACTGGGTTTATTCTACTCCAGATTTGAAATTATTGGGGGGTGGGGCAGAGCAGCAAGATGGTGCAATGCTGCCCTGCTCCCTGCAGCACAGTGTTTACCAGAGCGCTTTGTAATTTTCTCTGTAACAAATTTTTTCTTACTAATAAGATTGAATGAAACCCATGTTATTCTTACAAGTGGTATTCGTTTAATGGAGGGTTTCATCTATTGGGTGCCGAACAGAGCTGTGTCTGACCTAAGTTTAAAGCTCCTTCATTTTGGGCAGAAACGCTGCCAACCCGTTTTAAAAACACCCTGCAACCCGAATTTTGACAAAGGTCTATTTAGTTTGGTTATTCTCCATTTTGGAAGATTGCTTACATGTCTTTCAGAAGGTGAGCAGTTGACATTTACTGTCTGCATTTATAACATATGAAGAGGTCTGTCTGGATTATCTTCTTAAAGAAAATTGGATATTCGGGATCGGGATGGCACTTTTGGTGCCGATAGGCTTGTTACTGCCTAAAAAAAAGGTAAATTAGCATTGCCTAGCGGCTGGGTCTGTTAACATTCTCTGGACTGAGTATTTTGAAGTTACTATGTTTAGAGGAGCGTTCCTGTCTTGTTATATTTCTTCAGGTCCACGTTTGCTACTTAGGAGTGTGCTTGTGACTAGGAATACTGGGCATATGGATGGCGGTAAGGAGTGGAGTAGCCCTGTTTGTGGTGATTTTCATCGAGTTGCTTACCACAACCTAAGCTGAATGGTTTGATGAACAATTGAGACTGCGCCCAATATATTAAAGAGTGGCCATGGAGGTTTGTTGTTCCATGTGGGACGCTTGGTAAGGCACCTAAGATAAAGCTTTTCTCCAGTGAGACTTTCTTTGTGTAATACACAGAGTTAACAGTTTCTGAATAATTAAGTGGAATTGAAACTGGACTCCTAATTATGGAGCCTGAGCCTTCGAAACTTTGGCCTCCCACTACTAGACTCCTACAAGTTTCTGTTGACTTGGAGATCACGTGATGTGTCTGGCGGGCTAGCCACAGCTCCTCCAAGCTCCCACTCCACCTCTGATAAATTAAATCATTTCAACCTCTTATAAGCCATCCTTCACTGATTTTACCTGATCAAAGGAAAATTTAAATGATCGGGACACTCCCTGGAAGGATTCGAGGTTATTGCTGTAAGCCTAAAACTCGGTATGGAAGCGGAGATGAAGGCGGCTCTCCCTAAGCACACGCCGCCGGTCTCGCCGGACAAACAGGCCAAGAAGGCAAAACAACACCAACAAACACCTTCAGCTAAACAATTAAGTGCCCTTGCTGCATCAACCCCACTTTCAGAGGAGCGTTTCTTGGAAGAAATGCAGCCCTTCAAGGAATCGCTATCGGAAATTACACTCGAGTTAAAAAACTTCCGTAGCGAGGTGTCGAGTACAAGACAGCGTGTTGCAGATAACGAGGCACGTATTCACTCGATCGAGTCTTGGAAAGACAAAACAGAACCAGAGCTGGTCAAATTAAGGCAGCAAGTTGCCAAGTTACAACAGAAAACGGAGGACTTAGAAGGCCGTTGCAGGCGCAACAATATTTTGATCCACGGCCTCCCAGAGGGTGCAGAAGGCCCTTCACCCATCACTTTTGTGCAATCGCTGTTTGTAAAGATTGTGGGACCTTCACCATACAACCCTATATTCATAATTGAGAGGGAACATAGGTCACTTCGACCAAAACCAGAAATATCAGCCCCCCCCAGACCCATAATCATAAAGATGCTGAATTACTTAGAGCGACAGCATATCCTGCTGAAAGTGAAGGAGCTGCAATCTATTTCCTGGGAAGGGAAGAAGCTGCGCATCACCCAGGATTTACCACTCGAAACCCGCCAAAGGTGAGCTGCTTTTCACCCGGTGGTCAGCAAACTGATTGCTGCAGATATCAAATTTAAAATGACCTACCATGCATGCTTACAGGTCTCGTTAGAGGGGAGGTGGCACTTGTATGAAGTAGTATCCCATGCTCAGGAAGATCTCGCCCAAAAACTTCCCTCTTTATTTAAAACCCCCTGAGACAACAATAGTTAATGACCCCAGGAAGGGTGTAAATTGGAGATGTGTGTGACGCCATGGCCTACTTCACTTGTGACGCTTCTACACTGCCTTACAAACTATCTCCATATTTCTGCAGCCCTTACCTGAAGACGGGGGAGAAGGAGGACAATCTTATACAGCCTGCTGATCTGCTTGATCACAACTGATTTTGATGGGTCCAGTTGGAACGTCAGGGCGCTTAATCCTAGACTGCTTCGAGAACCACTTAAGGGAGGAACCTGGGCTCAAGGTTGCAGTTTCCTGGGAGGCTCAATACCGTGCTACACTACCACGCTTTCAGTCCTTTGGAAATTAGAGTCCCCAGGGAAACACCAAGCCTCGACTGTAGTGATATATTAGTGTTACCTGAACATGACTATACGACCTTAAACTTGGTTAATTTGCCACATTAGATCTCTAGATCTTAGCCACGAGTATGGCAAAGTGATTACTACTTTACTTTGCAGATGATTAAATCAACCCTTAGATAGGTGGCTGAAGGGGAAGGGAGTGTTGTCCCTCCCCCTTTTTTTTTTTTTAAGAAAAGAGCTCAACTGACTCTAGGTGTCTTGGCCAACAAACCTAGCTATCAGATTCACTCCCTGTAGCCTCCATGGATTCAGTCAGTGCTTCAAATTTACTTGTGAGAGATAAAGCTGAAGTTTGGGGGACTATCGAGATGGGTGGTGACAATGCCTGTCTGCACCAAGTGGTTGCTTGGTTTTTCTACAAATGAACTAGATATTTATCCCCCCCTTTTTTTTTTTTTTACCTCTTAAAGGCTGATTCGACGGCGGACTTGGGGGTGGAGGGGGGGCTGGAATGGGACTGTTCACGTCCAACCGCACGCACTGGAGAGAAGGGGGGATTTCCTAGCCTACCTCCTAGAGGGGTTCACTCTTTTCTACATGGGGAAATTAAGATCTCAGCTTACCGGAAATTGTTGGGGGGTAGTTGCCATAGGGTGTCATCATCCCTACATTTTTATTTTGATTAGTGTTGGCCGATCTAACCCAAATACGGTTGTGAGGGGGGAATGTGCTAGGGCTCTAAAAGAAATAGTTTTAAATGAAGTTACTATTAGGGACTACTACAGGGGATCAAAAGCAGGGAATTTATTGTATATAGTTACAAATGGGTTGAATTTGAGGGAGGGGGGGAGAAGGGTTTCGACCTAATTTAAGATATATTGTTGACTTTCTTATGGGAACCTCTCGGTCCGAGAGGCATGTTTACAGTTTGGGGGGTTTGTCAATCATTTGCAAGATGCAATTGAATCTCTATAACATATTGTCAAATGGGTATAATTATGGGGGGAGCGCTGTGGTGCATACTTTGGGTTCATCTAGGGTACAGGCTATACAAACCAGGATAGGAAATGATGGCATATAACTTTAAAAAATTTGTTACGTGGAATGTGAGAGGGGCCCGCACACCCACTAAGACAGCGCAAATACTTAAACATTTGGCCCTGTTACAAACCAAAATCGCTTTTATTCAAGAAACCCATCTTCTACCGAATGAAGCTACTAGCTTGCGTAGAAAGGAATTCGGACAAGTTTTTGCCGCGGGTATGTCGTCAATAAAGGGGAGCAGCTGTCCTTATACACCGTTCAATAGCATTCCAAGCTAAAACTACTATTACAGACTCGAAGGAGATATCGCTAATTACACGTTATTTTAGACCACACTGATGTAGTACTAGGGAGTATATACGGTCCTGTCGGGGGGAGCCCAGATTTCCTTATAACACTATTAGATAAGCTACGAGGGTTTATGTCTACTCCGATGATACTTGGTGGAGACTGGAATCTGCCCCCCATGCAAGACTTAGATAGATCTAATTCTCCACTTAAACCCCTTTCTATTGCTCAAAAAGCACTTTCAGACTTCATGGACTCGCTCGGGCTATGTGATCCGTGGAGATTACAACACCCGTCCGCCCGCCTTTTCACCTTCCAATCTATGGTTCACTCCACATGGTCCAGACTGGACTATATATTATTTAGCAATCCTCTTTTGCATGGTATGTACAATTCTGGTATAGAGCCTATAGTCCTATTGGATCATGCAATAGCATGGGTGGATATGGAACTGGACAACAACCATCACAGAGGCCCACTTTGGCGGCTAAATAACCAACTCCTGAAAGACGACTATACGGTTACTAGAGTATCAGATCTGATTCAAACATTTTTTATCCACAATCAAGGTTCAGTTGCATGAGCTGACCATGAATGGTGTGCATTAAAGTGTTATTTGAGAGGAGAATTTATCCGATTGGCTTCCACACGTAAAAGGAAGAATGAGGCCAAAGCCCTCACACTCCTGTCTCAGATTAAAGCACTTGAGCACTCCCTTTCCTCCTCCTCCTCCTCGCAGGATACCCTGAAAACACTTCTGCATCTAAGAAACCAATATTCCCTTTTGCTCCAAGAAAAAGTCGAATTTGCCATTTTGAGATCTCGTGCAAAATATATTGAGCAGGGCGAAAGGGCAAGCCATCTTTTGGCCTATGCACTAAGGAAACTAGAGACCTCTAGGCTTATAAATTCGATTGAGGACTCCACTGGGAAATTAAGACCCACCCCAGAGATGTAGTGTCGATACTTGGGCACTATTTTTCCTCATTATATAACAAAGCCACCCCAACCCCTTCTTCAAACGAGATGCTGAACTACTTAGCAGCAACCTCCCTGCCGTCTCTTTCTCCTGAGCAACAAACATCACTAACTTCCCCTATCTCTATCCAGGAGATATTATTGGCTATCAAAGATTTAGTGCCAAACAAAGCTCCTGGTCCCGACGGCCTATCCTCAAACTTTTACAAGCGGTTCACTAAAGATTTAGCACCGGGTTTGCTCCGCCTATATCAGTACTTGCTTTCAGGGAACATACAGGACCCAACGCTCTCAGAAGCCCTTATTATTCTTCTCCTTAAACCAGGTAAACCTGCACATCTCCCATCAAGTTATCGTCCCATCTCCTTATTAAACTGCGATATTAAAATCCTAGCCAAAATTTTAGCCAAGAGGGTGGAAATGGCCTGGACCTCTTTACTTAGCCCTGAGCAGATAGGCTTTGTTGCTAACAGGACTCCAGCAGACCATCATCGTAAGCTTCAATACGTTATTAATACAGCAAAATCTTCGCTCACTCCAATGACCCTAATTTCCCTAGACGCATAAAAGGCATTCAACAGGGTAGATTGGATGTTTCTCTGGACAACACTGCAAACCATGGGCTCCCCCCTCTTATTTATTAGTTGGATCCAAGCATTGTATTCTTCACCTAGAGCTAGGCTATACTGCAGTGGGATCCTATCTGACTTTTTTCCTCTCACCTCAGGCACTCGACAGGGTTGTCCACTTTCCCCTTTTCTATTTAATCTATACCTTGAGCCCCTTCTCAGGCGGTTAAACCTATCCCCATTAATTGTCGGCATTCCCGTAGTCAATTGCACTGCCAAAATTTCAGTTTTTGCAGATGACATTCTTCTTCACCTCTCAAACCCAATTTCCTCACTAGAAGAAGCTTTGACAATAATTAAAGACTTCAGCAAATACTCGAATTATAAACTTAACATTAACAAAATGGAAATCTTCCCCCTTAACCATTTTACGCACAGTTCAAATTTTGAGCACTTTGGGATGAAGTGGGCCTCACGATCCATAAAGTACTTGGGGATCCACATTACCTTAAGCCCTTCCCTATCGCGAAAACTAAATCTGGAAGACTTATGGCACGATATCCAACAGGACTTAACAAGATGGAGCAAACTTCCACTATCGTTCTGGGGCAGAATTAACACCATCAAGATGAATGTGCTTCCCAGAATTTTCTACCCCTTGAATATGCTGGACATGTGGTTACCAATATCTTATTTTCAACGCATACACTCAGGAATTAACTCATTTATCTGGAACAACAAACCCGTCAGAAAATCCTATTATAAGATATCCCAACCTAGGGACAATGGGGGTCTTCGTCTCCCTAATTTTCTACTATATTATTGGGCCTCACACCTGTATAAATGTGGGAAATGGTTATCTTACTCTGATTCCCATACCCGTCAGGCATACACTCCAGTATGGTTGCAGGAAGAGTTAGAGCTCTTGAAAATCCATAATATAGCTCCAATGTTCTCTTTTATATACCAAGAAAACATACCCAAAATTTTCAGCCCCTGCCACTGGACCTCCCTTAGAGTTATCTCACAGTTTTTAGATATTGCAAGGTCTCCCCAGCTCTTGATTTTTCTCAACCTATCTGTGCAAACCCTAATCTGCAGATAGGTAACTCTATGATAACAGAGGATGGATACCTGCTCTCTGAGTGCAAAGTGGCAGACCTCTACTCATTAGATCGCATGTTAACCGCAGAGGAAATCTTAGCAAAATTCGGGTGCCCGGCGATGACTGCTTTTAAAGTCACTCAGTTAATACATCTATTGAATAGAGTGTTTGGGCGTGAAACCAAAGTCTCCCAGCTTGACGATTTTCTTTACCAAATTTCTACAATAGTCAACAAGCCGCATGGCATCTCTAAAATGTATAGTCTACTCCATACATTCCCAGAAACTCCGCCAGCTACTGGTGCCAAAATCTGGCAAAGTCTTTCCAATGAAAATATCAACTGCAAGAGCATATGGAGAGACTTATATATTTACCATACTCAGATAGATATAGGATAACACAGTATAATATTCTAAATAACCTTACTACACCCTGTTAAACTGGTACAAATGAGACATATCCTCGATAATATGTTCCAGATGTAACAAAGAGAAGGGTACACTATTACATATCTTGTGGTCATGTGAGTTGGTATCTCTCTGTGGAAACAAATAGAATCAACTCTAGATCCAATATTAGGATTGTATGGACTATTTTCCCCAAAACATGATCTTTGGGGATTACTCCGCAATCCAGGTAAAAGAAAAAGGTACCACCTAACGCTTATTTTCAGTGGCGGTCAAAGGTTAGTGCTCAGACATTGGAAAGACCAAACTAATTTAACATGCGAATTGATTACATGAATTGTCTTTTACTTCCGTGTAGAACATCTAATAGTGCAAGTGAACCGTCGTCAATCCTCTTTTATGACAAAGTGGGGAAAACTATATACCCTCTACTTGAATTGACGCTCGGACCTGGGGTGGGTTGCGGGCCCCTCTATACCTCTCACTACCTTTCAATCTGCCTCTTCCTGCACTACCCGGAGCAGGAAGGAACATCATTATAATATCTGGTTTTCTCTTCTTTTTTTTTTTTTTATCTTTCATCCCTTTTCTGCACGGCCCATTACATCTTTTCTACCTGAACAATACCATAATTATATGAGTGGCATCATCTATGCACCACAGCGGGGGAGGTCAGGGTGGGGGTATAACTGTTAACCTGCTTCTAGTATGCTCTAAGGTTTCTGGGATATTGTCTTTTCAGTTCTCCCTCCTTCTACTTTTCTCTATCTAAAATGTCTTTTAAAATATTGTCAACATTCCTGTTATATTTTAATTATGTTGTGACTCTATCAAGTAATAAAATATATTAAATAAAAAAAAAAAGTTTCTGTTGACTTTTTTGTGGAGCTACTGAGATTATTTAATTAAGACACTGTTACAAGCAAACCACAAATAACACTGAAATTCTTTCACAGCCACTGTAGCCTGTTCTATTGAAACCTTGTATATTTTTGAACTTATTGGTTATGTTGGCGGGTGCTTTTGGTACAAAGTTTGGGTCTGAAAATTGGTCCTCTAATATGGTAGCAATGGTCCTATTGAATTTTGTTGGTTTTTAATATAACCCTAGTCGGATGCATATGGACTCCTGAATTTAAATGGATCCTAGCCCTATTCTACAAGTAGCTGGACTCCTGGCTAAGGAACATTGATTATTTATGTTTTTATACAGAGGGAGCCACATAGTCTCCAGTCTCTAGATTTAACGCATTTTTAGTGCAAACAGAATTCCATTGTATGTTTTATACTTTGAAGCTAATTAGTAGTATGGTTAATTATTTTTAATTAAGCTATTGGGGAACTCCCTACGATGGTGCTGTTTGGCAGTGCTTGTGTGATTACCAGGGTTCTGTACCTGGCTAGCAAGAAATAGAACTGTCTTGAGGGCTTTTGTCCAAAAGAAAGTTTTCCATGAGGGTCTCCTCTAAAAAAAACTTCTACCTACTGAAAGTGGTGAGGGCAGAAAAACTATATGTAAGTATGATAATGAGTCATTAGTCGTTACAGAAAATGCTCATTAAGTACAGTATGCAGACTAAGCTGGCCCGGTGATGCTGAAGGTTGAGGAGCTGGATGCCACACATAGTGCCATGCTGGCGACCTGGGTTTGGGAACGAACCCGGGGCATCGGGGGTTGCCGGGGGAGAGAGAGAGGATTGAGCATCTGTAGACTGCTCTCCTCTCTCTCTGGGGAGGGATCCAGGGAATGCCCGGTGCAACAGCATCACCCGGTGGAGACCAGAGGATGTGCGCACATCTGGGCACTACAGTAGAGGGAGGCGGAGTTGCAGCAGATGTAATGACGTCATTGCACGACCACAAACTCTGAGGGGGGAGGGAAGCAACAAAAAAAATAGAAGCACCGCCAGCTTGTGGATAGGCGACAGCACCTACATCCACCTGACCACACTCCACCACCGGTTGCACTCCTCTTCTGGGCTGAGTCCAACCTGACCCGAATTTCAGATAGAGCACCCTGGGTGGATAGGGCGGCCCTACCTCAGGGGGGCTTAGAACCAAGGGGATAGTCAGCTTGGTGCCTGGAAGCAGGAGACCTCTCAGGTATGGAGGTAGAGTTGGGGGCACTGGAGGTTGCCCGAGAGAGTTCCACAAGTCAGGTGCATAAACAGAGTTCACAAAAAAAAGAAAAAATATGGAGACTAAATCCTGGCAAGGTGTTCTTTGTCAAATGATGATTACAGCATCCAGGAGCCAGATATAGTCAGACAGAAAAATGTTGTATAAGTAAGTTAATGGCTTATTGCTGATACAGAAAGTATTGTTAGGTTAAGTATGCAGACTAAAATTCTGACCAAGTGAGACTTGACAAGCATAAGAATGAAGAATTATTAGGTGCTAGGATGCTGTTAGCAGAAATATGATATATAAGTATGTTAAATGGCTACATAGCCTATACAGATAGCAGTAAGTTGAGTATGCAAACCAATTTCGGTTAACCAATGTTGTATATGAGTATTCCCCTTGGAAATTTATATTTGGCTTAAGCTATAAGCTGTTCTGAAGTATTACATTTATGTGAGGCAGAACCCAGAAAGCTGGGGCATAATAGATATTGTATACAGCACCTAGTGGGAGTCTATATTTAGTAATGCATTTAAGCAATGCTATATTCAGAATAGAATCCCTAAGTAGATGAAACAAGGAGCTCACATTTTATGTAATTTTATGTGCTTTGGATGGAAAGGTTCTCAATGAAAATATTGTATTATTGTTTTAGCTATCTGTAAGTATAAGAGAAGTTGCATTGCTTATGTTCTGTCTGATTTGTAATGGTCTTTTGACCGAACAAATAAAGCTACTACTATTACTACTACTACTACTACTACTACTACAGATTTAAAAATTCCCATTGAATGCCACCATAATATACAATGTATTCAACATGACAGGTCCTTAGTTGGAGTCCGCATACTGTAGTTAAAGATCAACTGCAGATGTATAATAAACATATCATAAACTTTTTTTTCTTTTCCCTGACTTAAGGACAACCAGGCCTTATTTATTAAATATGAAACAAAGACATTGCCACTTGTCATATAGAGATACTATTTTAAAGTTTTTCTAATTGATGGTCTCACAGAAAATCTCTCAGACATTTTTAAACCAGCTGGTAGAATTTTGGGTGAATGCTGATGTCATTTAGGCAACAATAACAGCATTTTCCTCAAGGTCCAGACAGCTTAGTACATACAGGCATACACACACACACACACACACAGTATTGTGCACATCAGACTGTAAAATGACTACAACTCATATTGACTTTCAGATGTCTGCGGACCT
Organism: Neoceratodus forsteri; assembly: GCA_016271365.2. Classification (NCBI taxonomy): domain Eukaryota; kingdom Metazoa; phylum Chordata; order Ceratodontiformes; family Ceratodontidae; genus Neoceratodus; species Neoceratodus forsteri. The sequence goes on from CM057453.1 coordinate 1,194,298,703, forward strand.
GCCTGTTGAATTTAATGTTTTAGGTTTACAGATTAATCAGTAATTTTAAGGGGACAATACTTTGGTTGAAATGAGGAGGAAGCTGTGGGAGCTTCATTCATTGCTGGAAGGAAACAAAAATGTTCATGTTAAGAGTCTGCCAGGTTTTTTTTTTTTTTTTTTTGGTGGGGGCGAGGGAGGGAGGGGTGATATGGAGCACAAAGTGCTGGTAATTAGCTTAGTGAAGCTGTCAGATCTTTAATCATGGTGTCTTACTGGATTAACTCACTTAATAAAAGTTACCATCAAAAAACTGGAAACAAAGATTGATCTCTGAATGTTATCATCTGATGTATTCTGTATGTACTGAGCTACCAGGACCCAGGGATGTAGCCAGAAATTTCAGTTTTGTACACACATCTCCAACAGCTCCCCCATTAAAAATGTACACATATCCCTCCAACTGCTGCCCCCATTACAAACAAGTCAGATTGCCGTCAGATGATTCCTCTAATCTCTTAAGAGTTTATACATATATCGGTCTCTTAAACAATAGAAGTTTAAACAGAGACAATCCTCAGTGGCCTACCCCAACTCAAATACTACAGATTAGAATGAAAATGTTAAAAGGCATATGGTTTGTGACAGGCACTAAACTAAACTGCACACAAATGTGTACATTGAGTATGCCTGCTTACACCCTTGGGGACCCTGAGGAAAATGATGTAATTGTTGCTTGAATTACATCAGCATTCACCCAAAATTCTGCCAGCTGATCAAAAATGTCTAAGAGATTTTCTGGGAAACCATCAAATAAGACAGACAGCAAAACAGCATCTGGACATGGGAAACAGCAGTTTCTGTATATATGGGCTGGTTGTTCTCATGGTGAGCAAATAAAATATCTTTACAAGATAGAAGGTTACAACACTGGTATTTATTTACGTATAATTTTGTGATTGACACACTTCCTAAATATCTTTTGAATTTAGTAGAAGCTAAACAAAAAAGTACAGTTTAAGATCCAGTGCACTTCCAAGTTTTATTATACCAAGAAAATGACTGAAAGCAGGGGATTATGCTTTATCCATCTCTGTTGCCCAGACATGGGAAATATTGAAGAATAAATTCAAAATAGGCATAATAACTATAGAATAATGGATGGAGAGGTGTGGTTTATGGGGCTTTTATGCACTCCAAGGTGTGTGATGCCCCATAAACCCCATGGCCAAAGCCCAAGGGGTTTATACGGGCACACACGCCGAAGGGGTGCATCAAATCCCCAGAGAACAGCACTTCTCCATGTTTTATTTTTTATAGTTACATTTTTTGGTGTTTTTTGGCTTAAATTGTCTTTTCTTGTCACTTTGTGAGGATAACTGTTACCACTGACAATCTTGTCTCACGCTGAGTGACTGACTGTGTAGTACTTGTGAAAGTCCAGTGTGAGAAGAGCTTGTTCGGTGGTTTTTCTGGTGATGCTGCAGTACTGTTCTGCCCGTGGTTTACAGAGCTCCATAAACCACATATGTGATTTATGGAGCTGTTGGGCACTTGCTGGCAGTGGTTTATAACCACTAACCAGTAAATATTGTCTATTTCATGTTTTAAATTATTTATTAAGGATCACCTTTATAAACCTTGTGTATGTTAACTGTGGTTCAGAACTCAGTGCTTATGTTGCATACTGTAGCTGGATGCTGTAGGTTGTGCTTGGATACAGAGGCCAGACCAGTAAGTAGGATAGGCTTGCAGGGTACTAGTAATATGAAATGATTCATGCTTAGGTACTTTAGCATAGACATGAGCAAGTCAGTGATTATAGTACATGTGAACTGGATGATATATGCAAGGTGCTTAGATGCTTGAACTGATGAGTCACTTGTGATATGATGGTTTTGGCCTTTCTCTGTATCCCACCTGTAGGGAGGAAGCTTAGGCCAGAATTACGAGACCCCCCCTGGTGGGATAAGAGTGCCACAGAAGGAGGAGGTATCAGGGGAGGATGGTGGGTTAGTGCAACTCGGTCTAATCAGGGCGGTGCGCTGCCTGATGATGTAAGTATGTTGTGGGGAGGAGCTGTTCCCCCACTTAACTACGGGCATAGCCCAACATTTAACTGTGGTTCAGAGCTCAGTGCTTATGTTACATACTGTGGCTGGATGCTGTAGGTTGTGCTTGGATACAGAGGCCAGACCAGTAAGTAGGATAGGGTTGCAGGGTACTAGTAATATAAAATGATTCATGCTTAGGTACTTTAGCATAGACATGAGCAAGTCAGTGATTACAGTACATGTGAACTGGATAACATATGCAAGGTACTTAGATGCTTGAACTGATGAGTCACTTGTTGCGATATGATGGTTTTGACCTTTCTCTGTATCCCACCTGTAGGGAGGAATCTTAGTCCAGAATTATGAGACCCCCCCAAAAGAATTATGATATCGATGATTGTTCTGTATCGACTGATGGAGTCAAGCAGGAAGACGCCCTCAAGAATATGAGTAGCAGAAGATCACCTTCTCCAACTCCAGAGAGTAAGTGACCAGTAGCACGCAGGAGAGGAAAACCCCCCTTGGGGGGAAACCTCTGAAGACCCATGGCTACTGACCTGTCCATCCTTCTGGGCGTACTAAAGGAGAGTAATCCTAAATATTTTAATCGGCTAATCCAAACCCCGCCAATAGTAGAACTCAATCCAGAGAAACTGAGAACTGAAGACGAAGGGACTCGTGACCTGTCAGGTGAATAGAGCAAACATCCAAGTAGTAAACTCCCATTCCGAGAATCCAAGAGCAGGCCAGAAGGAAGTAGAGTGGAATCCAAGGGTGATATGAGTTGAAATGATGAGTTGCAAGTGATGAAGCACTCCAGCAGGGAAGGAAGACTTCGGAGAGGAGATCCAAGAAGCAAAGGTTCAGCATCCATGTCTAGAAGGAGCAGAGTACAGGCGTAGGTGGTGGTGTAGAATGCAACAGTCAAAGATCTGAGCTAAAATCTGGGCAGGCTGTAATGGTAGTAGCAAGTAACTAAAACCAAGGCAGTCAGTTGATAAGTAAGAAAACGTGGCAGTTAATCCCTCGGCGAGATGCACAGCTTATCCAACAACTGGAGAGGTAAGTAGGCAGGAGGCTAGCTCCAGTAAGATGAAATACAGCCAGACCTAAGGAGGTTTGCTGGAAGGAATAGGATGTGGCAGTTAGTTCCTCTACGAGATGCGCAGCTTATCCATCAGCTGGTGAGGTAAGAGAGAGGTGGCTAGCTCCAGGTAACAGGAAGCGCAGCCAGACCTACGAAGGCCTGCTGGTAGGAAGAGGATGTGGCAGCTAGTCCCTCAGTGAGACGCGCAGCAAATCCATCAGCTAGTGAGGTAAGAGAGAGGTGGCTAGCTCCAGGTAACAGGAAGTACAGCCAGACCTATGAAGGCCTGCTGGTAGGAAGAGGACATGGCAGCTAGTCCCTCAGTGAGACGCGCAGCGAATCTGTCAGCTGGTGAGATAAGTAGAGAGGCGGCTAGCTCCAGATAACATGAAAATGCAGCCAGACCTTCATAGGTCTGCTGGTAATTAAATAGAATGGCAAGTGAATTGGAGAAAGGAGACTGAGGAAGGCTTCATGGATACAAATGGTTTGACATGTAAAGAATATCCGGACGAGTCCTGAATAGTCGAGCTTAGGAGTCCTAGATGGTGATAACTGAAGAGGCTGAGTCAAAGGAAGTAGTGTTGTCAAAGGGTCCAAGAAGTGGTACAGCATAAATCAGGATGGTAAGGTCTTCAGGAGAAGCTCAAGTAAGTGTCCTGGAAGGAGTGAAGCAGTAATAATTCCATATGGCTGAAGCAATGGGTAAAGCATCCAAGAATCGACGATGAATGAAGAAACATCCAGATGTGAATCCATAGTAAAGGAGCTTCCAGCTGGCTGACATGGCAGCAGGTAGGCCTTTAGTAGTGTGTGTAAATCTCCAGGCCCCGAGCTGGGCGAGGCAGAAGTAAAGTAGAAGCAGGTAAACCTCCCAGCCCGATGGACGAAGGCAGGTCATAGAAGCAGGCAATTATGGCATAGTAAAATATACGAACAAAGGACCGCCGAGCCGGTGGGGGCACAGGTCTGATGAAAAGCGGTGGCTAACCTCCAGCCCCGCGAGGTGAGGCAGGTTGCAGAGCAGTGGTAGATAATGCAATGGAAATGTTGAACTGCATGCAGTGCAGAGGGTCATGTCCTGGTATGTTGAGATTGCAGTAAATATGTAAACATAGGTTAGATGGATGCCAGTTCATGAGGAGTGCAGTAGATTGTAATGGCAGGTTAGTTGTGATGACCTCTAAGTCCTGGGAGGGCAAAGCAGGTAATATGAGCAAGGAAGGTAAAGCAGAGAACCTGTACATAAGTTGTAGTAGTGAGCACACTGCATGATACAGATGTAGTAGCAGGGAAGCAGGGCAAAGCATCCAAAGAATAGATGATGAATGTCAAAACATCAAAATGTGAATCCATAGTAAGGCGCTCCTGGGCTGGCTGCCACGGCAGCAGGTAGGCGTATAGTAGGATAAGCGAATCTTTAGGCCCTGAGCTGATGAGGCAGGAGTAGAAATAGTGTACCCTTGGCCTGAAGGGTGAAGCAAGTCATAAAAGTAGGCAAAGGAGGCGCAGTTGGACTCCACGAAGTCAGCTGATAATGTGAGCAAGATGGCAGCTAGACCCACATAAGCTAGCATGCACAGCTGGACCCCTCGTAGGTCGGTCGGTAAAGTAAGTAGAGTAGCATCTAGGCTCACATAAGCTAGCACGTGCAGTGGACTCCTCAAAGGTCAGCTGGAAAAGTAAGTAGAGTAGCAGCTAGCCCCATGAAAGCTAGCATGCGCAGCTGGACCACACGTAGATCAGCTGGTAAGGTAAGTAGATAATGGTGGCTAAGTCCCATGAAGGCTAGCATATGCAGCTGGACCACATGTAGGTCAGCAGGTAAGGTAAGTAAATAGAAGCAGCTAAACCCCAGAAAGGATAGCCAGTACAGCTGGGAGAATGAAAGGGAGCTAAGCCCGATAAGGGAAGTGCGGCTAGACCACATGTAGGTCAGCCGATGGACCATAGAAGGTACGTTGACTGCGTATGTCAGCCGGTAAGTAAGTAAATAAAGCCTGTAAACAGATGCAGTGTCTGAAAGTTCATACATGACTGAAGCAACCGTTAAAAAGCGACAGAGATCCTGCATACATACTTAAGACATGGCTCCAAATGTTTCCCAGGCCTTTGCTTATTAGTCTAGTAAAAGGAAAGGTCACCTCTGAATGACTTGCAGAAGCTTGGGTAGTTCTAGCAAAGGATGCCCATAATAAAGGCAGAATATGCCATATATACATAACGAGTTTCCACAAATAAGTAGCTAATGCTGGAATGTCCCATTAACCTAAATTCTGACCCACCGCTTTGTATCCGAATAGGAGCTGAATTTGTAGATGGCTTCTCAGGGCTGATCTCTTCAGAGCTCAGAGGGGTATAGGCTCCAGTGTAGCCCAGTGAACAGACAGTTCAGTTAGGCAGGTATAGAAACATAGACTTTGATGGCAGATAAGGACCACTTGGCCCACCCAGTCTGCCCATTTCCCTACCTACTGGATAAGCTGCAGATTCTAGTTAAACAGCCTACTTCCTGCCACCCCCCACTACAATTGCTTTGTGTCTGTCCCATGCATGTTTGAATTCCCCCACTGTTTTAGCCCCAACAACCTCCCCAGGAAGGCAGTTCCATGCATCCACCACTCTCCATGAAAAAGATTTCTCACACTACCCTGAGCCGTCCCTCTATCTTTAAATTGTGTCCCTTGTTCTACACATCTCTTTTTCTGAATGATGCTACCCTCCTGGACTTTGTTGATTCCCTTGAGGTACTTGAATGTTTCTATCATGTCCCCCGTCCCTCCTTTCATCAAGGGTATACATATTAAGCTCTCTCAGTCTCTCTTCATATGATTTCTGATGCAGACCCTGCACCATTTTAGTTGCCCTCCTCTGGACTGCTTCCATCCTGTCTATGTCCTTGCGTAGATGAGATCTCCAAAACTGCACACAGTACTCCAGATGGGGTCTCACCAACTGTCTGTACAGAGGGATAACCACTTCCCTTTTTACGTTAGCTTGCACGCATGTGCAAGGAACGTCTTGGGAGAATGGGACACTTTGGAGGTGTGCCCCTCCTGTGCAATCCCCTGCTCCATTGAGCAGGTGTGGCGGTCCTGCACCAATCGGATGCTGTGCTGTGTAAGACAGCGGTGGTCTTCTCTTCAAAGAAAATCACCGCTGTGTTCTTCTACCACGTCACGCCCCCAAAATCTTTGCTGCCACACTGAGGCCCACCCCAAGCGTGGCAAAATGTCTCGTCGTCTGCTAGCGGAGTGCCCAATCCCTGTCGGCTCCACAGCCCCCAGCCATCCTTCTGCCACGCTGAGGCCCATCCCAGCATGGCAAACATTCCGCGTCGTCTGCCGGCGGGGTGCCCAATCCCGTCGGCTCACAGCCCTACAGCCATCCTTCTGCCATGCTGAGCCCACTTACTAACATGCTAAGCGTCCTCCATGTCTTTTTTTTTTTTAAAAACCTGTAATTAAAAACGGTCCCATGGCGCTCTCCCTGGCCCCTCCCACAACCCGCACCCACCCATCGCGCACCCTGCCTCTGCACAACTCTCACCCCATATACTTACCTCCGGAGCTCGGCGCGACGATCATCGCTGGACCGGGAACACGTCTGCACTCTTCAAAGGCGACCGTGAACTGTGGAAATGCTGATAAGCTGTATAATGGGCTAGATAGGGTTTTTTCAACTTTGTTGCATATCTCAGGCATTTTTTGGAATTTTTGCACCAAATTTTCAACATGGGGTTTTTGGGACCCCTTCTCATGAATTCTGTCACTGTCATGGCGTTATGCGGGCCTGAAGGGTGATTTCGCAGTCACTGCACGAAATCACCTTTCGGCCCGATTAATGAAATGACAGTGCCAGCGTTCATAAGGTGGGCTCTCAAAAAGCCTATTTTGAAAATTTGGTGGAAAATTCCTAAAATGACTGCTTTTATTTAGCTATGCTATGCAGTTCCTACGCAGGCTCTCAGAATTTGCAAAATTTTCAATATTTCCACTCCAGATTTTCAACATTGCCATTTTACCACATCCTTATGAGCAGTACAGCTGTCATTTTTCACATCTTGCCCAAAACGTGTTTCTGCCCATGTAGTGCACAATGGCGCAGTCGGTGTGTGAAATCAATGTATGGGACACACTAAGAAAATCACAGTGACACTGTTCATGAGCAGAGGTCTTAAAATGGCTATGTTGAAAATTTGGTGAAAAAATTCCTAAAAATGACTGTTTTACGAGCGTGCGTTGCGCAGTTCCTACGCATGCTCGTAAGTTTGCAAATTTTCAATATTTTCACTCCAGATTTTCAACATTGCCATTTTACCACACCTCCTCATGAGCAGTACAGCTGTCATTTTCACACACCCTGCCAAAATGTGTTTCCACCCATGTAGCGCACAATGGCGCGGTTGGTGTGCAAACTCAATGTATGGGACACATTAAGAAAATTACAGTGACACTGTTCATGAGCAGAGGTCTTAAATGGCTGTGTTGAAAATTTGGTGAAAAATTCCTAAAATGACTGTTTTAATGAGTGTGCTGCCATGAGTTCCCATGCACGCCGTAAGTCATGAATTTTCAGTATTTTCACCTAGATTTTCAACATTGCCATTTTACCACACCTCCTTATGAGCAGTGCAGCTGTCATTTTCACATCTTGCCCAAAACATGTTTCCCCATGTAGCACACAATGGCACAGTCGGTAGTGCGTAAATCAATGTATGGGACACATTAAGAAAATCACAGTGTCACTGTTCATGAGCAGAGATCTTAAAATGGCTATGTTGAAAATTTGGTGAAAAATTCCTAAAAATGACTGTTTTACGAGCGTGCGTTGCGCAGTTCCTACGCACACTCATAAGTTTGCGAATTTTCAATATTTTCACTCCAGATTTTTAACATTGCCATTTTACCACATCTCCATATGAGCAGTATAGCTGTCATTTTTCACATCCTGCCCAAAACGTGTTTCTGCCCATGTAGCGCACAATGGCGCAGTCGGTGTGCAAAATCAATGTATGGGACACATTAAGAAAATCACAGTGACACTGTTCATGAGCAGAGGTCTTAAAATGGCTATGTTGAAAATTTGGTGAAAAAATTCCTAAAAATGATTGTTTTACAAGCATGCATTGCGCAGCTCCTACGCACGCTCGTAACTTCGCAAATTTTCAATATTTGCACTCCAATGACTTCCAAATACCTAAACAGCACATAGAAGCAAGCAACATTCAGCATTGACAAATGCTTGTACTTCTTTGTCACTGATTTTTTTAAGCTATGTCCAAGTGCCAAATACCACTGCAAATACCTGCAAGTGAACGTTCGGCATTGACAAATGCTTGTTCTACTTGTGATGCCCCTTCCTATGCATCCCAGTATCCCCATGGCTTTCCTCACTGACTTCTCATATTGCTTACCCACCTTTAGATCATCTGATATGACTACCCTAAGTCCTGTTCCATTTTTGTTGTTGTTAGTACCTCCCCTGCTATTGTGTACTCTTCTCCTGGGTTTTTGTTTCCCAGGTGCATTACTTTGCACTTCTTTGCATTGAATCTAAGTTGCCATATGTCTGACCATTCCTCCAACCTTGCCAAGTCCCTTCTCATTCTTTCTACCCCCTCTCTTGTGTATCAACTTTTACAGATCTTTGTATCATCTGCAAAGAGGCATGCCTTTCCCTCCAGACCCTCTGCAGTGTCACCTATAAAGATGTTAAAAAGGACTGGACCCAGTACTGAGCCCTGAGGTACTCCACTAGTGACCCCCCTTTCTTTGGAATGTGTTCCACTCACTATTACCTTCTGTGTCCTGTTGTGCAGCCAGTTTGCAACCCAGGCTACCACCCTGGGACCCATTCCCAAGCTGGCTAACTTGATTATTAATCTTTGTGCGGACTGTGTCAAATGCCTTGCTAAAGTCTAGGTAGGCCATATCCACAGCCCCTCCCTGGTCTATTACTTTGGTCACCCAGTCAAAGAAATCTATTAGATTTGTCTGACATGACCTTCCTGCTGTAAATCCATGCTGCTTTGGGTCCTGTGCCCCGCTGGCCTCTAGGTACTCAACAATTCTTTCTTTCAGAAGTGATTCCATCATTTTCCCTTCCACTGAGGTCAAACTTACAGGTCTGTAGTTTCCTGCTTCTGCCTTGCTCCCACTTTTGTGAAGGGGAATAACATCTGCCCTCCTCCAGTCCTCGGGTACCACCCCATCCTCCCATGATTTGTTAAAAAGTGTGGTCAGTGGTGTCACTAGGTCCTCCCTCAGTTCTTTTAGGATTTTGGGGTGAATCCCATCAGGCCCCATTGCTTTGTCCACCTTGAGTTTTTGGCGTTCTTTCAGGACTCTTTCTTCTGTAAATGGACTGGTGTCAACCCCCCTACCCAGAGTGCTTCTATTGTCTGGTTTAGGTAATTCCTCCTCATTTTCTTTTGTGAATACTAAGCAAAAGTATTCATTCAGTATCTCTGCCTTTTCACTGTCTCCCTCTGCCCACCTCCCCTCTCCCTTATTAATCTTCACTATTCCTCCCTTAACCGTTCTATGCTCCCTAATGTACCTATAAAAGGTTTTATCCCCCTTCCTACCTGACTTAGCTATTTTTTCCTCAGTTTGGGCTTTTGCTATTCTGACTGCCTTCCCCACTTCTTTCTGCTTTAATTGATACAGTTCCCTGTCATGCTCCTTCTGTGATGCCTTGTACTTTTTGAATGCAGCCTTTTTCTCCTTAACCTTCCGTGCCACCTCTTTTGAGAACCATAATGGTTTTTTTACTCCGCTTTGTTTTCTTTATCTGTTTCACACAAAGGCTTGTTGCCTTTATGATGGTAGTTTTGATTTTTCTCCATTGTTCTTCCACCCCTCCTTTTTGCCCATTTGCTAGTGTATTCCTCAGGTATTCACCCATTTTGCCAAAGTCAGCCCTTCTAAAGTCCAGTATGCTTTTTGTATGGCTTGTCTCCATGGTTGTGCTTATTGTGAAAAAGTTACAATGAAACTACTGTTAAGTGCACTGTAACTGAGACAGGGAAGTGGCATTGCATGAGAAGAGCAGCATGGTAAAAATGTACTGTACCTTTCTTGTTCAGCAGCACGGTAATCAGGAAGCACAAAGTATTAATTGCCCTGCAGACTTTATGCAATGTGTGTGCTGCCGCAGAGATGGCAAACCCACTCTCCTCTGGCACATAAATGGAATGCAGATAGCATACCAATGGATGAACCCAGTTTACCATGGATAAATAAAATGATGTAGGAGCAGCATAGTTCTTAGTTCTAAATGGCAGCATAGAGCGAGTCCAGCCTTGTCAGCAGCAACAGCGCAGTGTGGCAGTGGCGGAGTGCTGAAGAGCAGAATGGCCATTCCAACCAGAAGAGCAAGCAGTAGGCAGGAAGCGGTGTTAGGTGGATGGCAGGTTCAGCCTCAGCAAGCGGTCCAGGAGAAAGCTGAGGAGGACCGAGGGAGCAGGAGAAGCACAGGGCTACACAGAGGAGAATGCTGGCAGACGAGGAAGGAAACCTTGAACAGCAGAATGAAGTGGCAGCCGAACATGGAGAAGCGGCGTGCTGGAGGCATGCAGACAGAAGAAACCCCAAAAGAAAGGTACAGTACAAGCAACAGAAGGAGGGCAGACGAAAACAGAAAAGGAGGAAGAGAGGAGCAGCGAGCAGGAGTCAGGGAGCACAGACAAACACGGGGGGGGGCAGAACAGGAGGAAGCCAGCCCCAGCACAAAGCACGAAGCGAGCACAGCAAGTGCGACTTGCTCTAAGCAGGGCAGTGAACTGCCTGATGATTTAAGTATGTTGTGGGGGAGGAGCTCTTCCCCCACTTAACTACAGGCATAGCCCAACATTTATGGCTAGTTCCCAGTTTTATAGCTGATTGTCTGATGCAACATGAATTTTTATGAGATGTGACGTGTATATACGTATTTTGTGTATTGTTATATCAACTACAGTAGTTTGTATTTTGTATCATGGTATGTACTTTTGGTTGCAGTTGTGAAATAGAATTCTCTCTCAATTTGCTTACCAGTGATGATGATTAACTGAAAATATGTTAAAAGCATTTTAAAAACCTTGCAATTTATTTATTTATTTATTTATTTCTGATCTCGGATTAACCATTTGAGCTCAGAGCTCTTTACATAGGTTCCATGTTAGTACATTTAGAACAAGTAGGTGATTATACAGAGGACTGAGACAAACAAGGCAATAGAATTAGAATGAGAGCATTTAGGTACATCTGGTCTTTAAACAAAGGAATGCAAAAAATACAGTGAAAACTAAAACTGGAATAGGTAAACACAGTCAGATACATACAGGAACAGACTAAATAACTGTGCCCAACAGGGAGCCTGTTAGTTGTCAGCAACACGAGTGGGTTAGCATATAGTAGTGCTGGAGACATGGGGTGGAGGGTTGACCCCTAAGTGCAGGGAGAGAGAGAGAGAGAGAGAGAGAGAGAGAGAGAGAGAGAGAGATCTGTTGGCAGAAGGGCAGATGGTAGGAGATGCCTTTGCTAGGTGCTGGTGATGGCAGACACATTGAGATTCCTGTATTAAATGGTTCTTTAGGTTTTTTTTTTGAAGGTCCACAGAGTGGGCAGGCTAATAATGTTCTCATGGAGGGAGCTGAACCACAACGGTGCCCAATAGGCAAAGGACCTTTGTCCTTGAGATGTCCAACATTTTGGAGTCAGGAAGGACTGCAGTTCCGAATTTCTTTAATGATCTTTAATGACTGCCCATATTGGCTTATGAGACTGTAATTGACTGGAATCCATCTGGTTACCACACTGTACCCATGCAGGTCACAATGTATCCCCTGTCACATGACGATGACATTGCAAAACCCAATTTATAAGAGTAAAGCCCTCTGGGGCGGAGAGGTTACTTTTTGGTAATCACGCACACAGCTCAGGGCTTAAATGACTTTGTGCTTTGCCTTGTGCTATTTGTAATACACGAGTTTATTATGTGACTGTGCCCTTCACCTGCCCCTCAATTGTGCCTTACTACCTAATGAGCTTGCGTTCTAAATATCAGCTGCATGTAAAAATATTGTCCTGGTCAGGCACTAAAAGACATTCCAAGCTCCAGCTGCTGTTGGTATTCTAAGAGTGTGCAGGCCAAGAGTAAAGCTTTCTGTCTAATAGTTTAATACTGCCATCTAGGGACACAAAGGTACATGGACAGTAAGTCTGCTGCATAGCCAAGATGTGACAGCAAGTTCCCTGTTGAATGTTGCAGTCTGCCAAAGCCCTCCAGGCAGCAGAACACTGCCTTCCCAGTTCCTTATTAAATTTATGGCAAATGGATGAGATAAGGGTGGGTAAACTGCAGCTGAATGAAGTCTTGAGTTGGAAGTAATGTAGCTGACTAGCACCAAATGTGACTTTTAGTTTAATGGGCCTTTAATGTATTGTTGTCCTCAAACAAATTTCCTATAGTTTGTTCTTTTATTTATTTATTTATTAAAATGTTTCACCAGGAAGGCACACTGAGCAACAAGTCGCTCGACTTCCAGTGTGACCTGGGGGGAAGGGGTACAACTAGAATGAGACATTATACATTCAAGTTACAAGATCAACATTAACAAACAGTTGTAAGGCAGGTGTTACAAACAGTGTCACAACAGTGTTGCGCATAACATGTAGAAAGAATGGACAATAATAAGTGCCGGGTTAATAAGTAAACAAGTGCTTACATGAAAAAAAGGGGAAAGGGAGGGAGGGGTGAGGTGGGGAGAGGGAAGAGTTATGCCTCTGGAGATCCCTTCAGGATGCGAGGAACCCTGCAAGGGGACTGGGGTGGCCAGACAGAAGTGGACAAGGCTGTGTCCCAGAGAGACCCCTTTAAGATGGTGGGGGAAGGGAGTAGATGAGAGATACAAGCCCCATTGGGGGGCAGGAGAGGGACCCATGGAGAGCATTCAGGGTCCTTTACATTCTGTGAGAGATCAAGGGAGACCAGTAAGAGGGAACAATTAGGGGGAAGGGGAGAAGGGCTGCAAATTTGGGGGGTGGGTGTGAGCAGGGTAAAATGAAGGTGAGGGTGTGGGGGTAGGGTTTGTCTAGGGCTTAGAGGAAGGAATTAAGGAGGAACATGGCAGGAGCAGCTAGGTGCAAGGTAATTGTTGAGGGCAGAGCTGACGGAATAGGCAGAGGGGTTCTTGACTAAACTCATGATGGTCATCCAAAAAGTAAACATCACCAAAAAAAAATGTGTTTCCATGTTTGCTTCTGAGTTCCTTGGCATCACTTAAAATCTTATGCTGGGCAAAAATTTGTAAGGCTTCATTACAAATAATGATATACAGTGGAGCCCACCAAGATCCAACACAATACTGCATCATTCTGTAGCAGTTACTGCAGGAAACAATGCTGTTTTGATGGCAGTTGATCCCTATTGTCATGCTGGAATCTGGAAGATAGTGTTGCACCCTGATAGGTGCTATTGTAGAATAGCATTATGCTTTAGCAAAACCATGCACTGCTTTAGGTGTTAACATGACAGATAAGCAGAAGCAATCAAGGATCCAATATTCGCTAGGCTTTATAGTTTTCACCAATAAAACAATACATAGTGAATTATCAATATTTTGACTCCAATTTTAATGAACAGTCCATAGAACATGGGGTATTCTGTATATTGTCTGTCTGATGATGTATTGAAGTTTGCATTGAGTAGATGATGGAATTGATCCATGAGAAACAACATCCTGTTTTTTGGGGGAGCCCCATTGTGCAGTTTGATACACAAGTGGATAGTTTAAAATGCAGTGTGATAGGCTACCCAAGTACCAGTTCTAAAAGGATGCACAAATGTAAACTACACTACAAGAACATTTATGATAAATAGCCAATTGGTTGAGTGCTAGTGATATGGCTTGAGAGCAAAAGTGTTATGGCTTGCGACACTGGTGATCCAGGCTCATGAGTCTGAGTCATCGAGGCCTGGCCAGAGGCACGAGAACCAAGCATCCCAGGGAATGCTCTCCTCCTCCTCCTCTAGGGAGGGAGGGGTCCTCCTCTAGGGTGGGAGGGGTCCTGCTCTTGATGCTTTACTGCCATCTGGGTGACCACAAGTGATAGAGCTTTTGAGGACAGTGATGTGAGAGGGGAAAAGGCTGGCTAACCATCTCTTAACACACATTGCATGTGCCTGTGCACTGGTCCTCATTACATAATGTTGCCCTCAGGGGTTGGGAAAGTGGGTTAAAGGACACAAAATCTAGGCCATGGTACCAGCACTTTCTGAGGAACCCTGATCCATCTGGGAGGATTCCCTCCACCATCATCTAATGACTTGCACACTCAGGGATATGTTCCCTACACCTCTGTACCCATCCCTTGGGACAATCTGAGGCTCAATGGGGGTGTAGATGGCAACTGGTAGTTGGGAACTCAGGGTAGGTGCTGGGGGCAGCCAAGGGGGTGACGCTATAGATAGGGAGGACAAAACATACAAGTAAAGAAAACAAGAATGTTTATAATAATAGTGGAGAACAACCAGTTATCAAATGGGGTATAAAAATTCTGTAACTTCATGGGCCAAACACATCACATGACCATTGATTATTTTCTGAATACAGCTCACCTTACCTGAGCTACATATTTTTCTTTACAAATAAAAGCCTGTTTTATAAGTCCAGTAACATGCTTCAGTGTGTGTGGTCATAGGGAAATAATACATTTCTCAGGTGGTTGGGAAGCTTGGCTATGTATTGAACCTGGCAGCCATTCAAGGCATGCATTAGTCCCTTATAACCACACACCCTGCCATGTGTTATCCCTTCCTCATACAGCAGATAATGTAGATGATAGCCATGAGTGTTCAGAGTTGCCCTATAGACATAAGTGCAATACACTGCTTGTGTTCCATACAAATCAATAAATATTAGATATTAGGGATGAAT
Organism: Neoceratodus forsteri; assembly: GCA_016271365.2. Classification (NCBI taxonomy): domain Eukaryota; kingdom Metazoa; phylum Chordata; order Ceratodontiformes; family Ceratodontidae; genus Neoceratodus; species Neoceratodus forsteri. The sequence goes on from CM057453.1 coordinate 1,194,313,746, forward strand.
AAGAAGGAGGTCCATATAGGGGGGCATCTTCATACATCATTGTTCTGCTCAAGCAGCAGCCTTTGAAAAGTGTGAGGATCTGGAGTTTGGTGAAGTGAGGCTAGTAGGCTGTTCTAATCTGCCAGGTCTAAAAAGCAGACGGTCTGCCTACTGAAATCTTTTCAAAATGTAGCTATTCTTGAACTAGCTGTCATAGTAGATCTTAAGGACTAGGACACAGGAACACATACAAAGAGGGATGTGAGGTATTTAGAGGCTGAAAATGGATACAAGTATGAAGGAGTGTGTATAAAAGATAGTTCTTGTGGGAAGAATTCAGTCAGCTGGATTGTCTATATAACTGACGGGGGGGGGGGGTCCTTGAGTAACTTTCAATGGTGGATCTGCAGAGTTTTTTGTTCAGAACATCCAGTCTATACAGAAGAGTGGCATTCGAGGCTGAGCAGTACACCTCATGATCATAATGCAGCAGCGGGAGTAGGAACTGTGTCATTACCTGTCTTTTCAGGAGAGAACTTTGGCAGTTACTGACTCTACAGATTGCTCCAAATCCAGGACCCACTAAAGCAATGATATTGTCTGTATGCACAACCCTAAGCCCATATATTCGAAGGATTATACCTGCTCAAGAACAAAGTTGTTCTTGGTGTGGATGGAGAGGGAGACATCAAATTTGGCGGGTTGTGAGTGGGTGCTGAAGACCATGGTCTTGGTCCTTTTGATGCTGAGTAGCAAGTTATCCCCATTTAACCAATTGTCCACTTCCTCAGACTCAAACAGGTGTTGATTCTCTACACATGGAAGTACAATCAAAAATTGTTTCATCAACATACATGTGTATCTTGCTTTGGATACATTGATTAGATAGGATATTGATGGACATTGAGAAAAGCAGGGGACATATTTGAGAACCCTGAGGAACACCCTGCTTTAGACATTAAAGTCTGGAAAGAGTAGTGCCAGGAGCAGCCATCTGTGTGCACCCCTCCAGAAAAATCCTTGAGTTACACTACAATCCCAACACTCACATTTCCTGTGAAGGAGCTGGCGATCAAGCAGGTCAGGCTCTGGGCAGATCACTATTGATCTCTTCAGTGATGGGATTTTTGTTCTGCAGCTTTGTGATGATCACACATCAACTAATGGAGTGCTGCAGCGGTGAAATGCTTGGAACAGGCCTGACTGGACAGGGGTCATGAGCTGGTGTTGAAGCAGGTATCTTAGATTTGGGTATAAGTGAGTCTCTCAGGACACATGGCCAGTACAACAGGATCCACAGTGGTGCCCAGCATCAGGTTCCATCATGACTACAGGTATTCTGGTACTACTATCTTCATGTCAGTATTCACAGCCAGCTGTAATACTTGGTGTCATTGTTTTTTTTAAACTATCTTTATACTCCACTGTCCCTTCGGGGATGTACCCCATATCTGCCTAATTGGGGTACCCCTTTCGCTCCTGATCAGCATCCCTCCAGACCTTACCTGACACAAGGAACTGTCCCCATGCTTGCCCTCCATTGCAGAGCTTCCCCCAGGGGGCTGGGGTGAGACTGAGCTCTATCATGTACCTTGTGGCTCCCCTGCAGGCGGTCAGGCATCATTTAGGCAGGCAGCTTGGGAACACATGGTATCATAGTGCTCAAGATTCTTGGTTTTTGTTCTTAGGTTGCCCCAGACATTCAGACCTGCAGTGATGTCCAGGCATGTCACGCATGCTCCTGTGCATGACATCTGCTGAACCCTCCAATACCCAGTCATGAACTAAACTAAATAAAAATATGTCAACCAGGAGCGCATCTCTCATGGCCATCAGAGTACCCCCTCTTTGTGACATCCAGACCCCAACCCAGGTGCTGGAAATGCTTAAGAAACAAACTGTGGGGCCCAGAGTATGACCTGCACAGCTCTTCTTTCAACTTGGCTGGCCACCATGATCTGAGCTGTTGTGTAAAATCTGTTGCATTAAACAAAACAAAAAAAAAAATTAGGTTGAGTAAAAGACACACAGTGAATGTGTGCAAACATAGTTTTTTCCATGTCAAAATGTTTAGATGGTCATAACATGGCCAGTCTTAAATATTACCGGCCTAAACTGTGGTATAGCTAACTTAGGCCCCTTCCCCATAACCTCATACAGTAAATAGTAAAACTTAAAATCACATTCAAATTTTTTTTTTTTTTTTTGGAGGGGGTTATAGTTGATATTTATTAGTTCAAAAGGGGGTCCTAACTAAGCTACTCCCCTAATTTGGGCCCTAAATTTTTAAAACTGTCCATATTGTGACCATCTAAATATTATAATGGTGAAAAAAAAAAGTCTTAGAAATGTTCCATAACGCATGTAGTGGGACTGAGTTTTTAGCAGCCTTAAAATGTTTGCATGGCCATAACTTGGCCAGTTTTAAACATTTTGGACCCCAAAACTTGGGATATAGCTTAGAAAGGCCTTTTGTTCAAGCCTACATATGTGGCATAAACTTAAATCCTTCCAACTGTTTATTTGGGTTACCCCTGAAAACCCATTTTGAAGGGATTTACTTTCAACACTTACTGGTTGTGAGGAATCCCCCAACCACATTCAAAGCAATCCTCCAAGGTTATGCCCCAAAATATAAAAAATTGGTCAAGTTAGGGCTATTTATAAAATGTGCAAAGTCAGTCCAGCACACCGTGTGTTATGATGCAGCTGTTCCCCTGCAGGTCTGAGGCAATGTGTGTGATGACCTAGGTGCCTTGCAACAAATATAGTGTTTGTCACAGGATGTAAGAATGTGGAAAGCTGATGCTGTCATACAGTATATATAACTTTTTCCAAAAAGAAAGGAAATACTATACATTGCAAAAAAAAAAATAAGTTTATGAATCTGTTATGGCTGAAACTCAAAGTGTACAAAGTAAGGAAATGAAGTATTCTGGCAAAAAGGTAATGGAATCTTGACAAATCAGTGGCATGGTGTTCTTTTCTGGGTTTGAACGATCATGCAGTGCGGTGCTGGAGTTACCTTAATATCAGCACTGCCTTCTCAAATAAAGTAAAGTAGTGACACAGCAATGCTTGAACAGAAGATGCCAATGTTAGGATAATGCCAACAATGCACTGCAGGATTATGAGTTATGGATCTTACACTCACTAGTAAAGATACATACATTATACCACCACAACCCAATGTGGATATATTTGTAAACAACCATGTTAGTAAATCTATTAGGGCTGAAACGCAAATCATACACAGTACGGAAATAAAAATGAGGTTTCAGAGTCTCTGGAACCTTGGCAAAACAGTGGCGTGGTGTTCCTCAGGGTTTAAATAATCATGCAACATAGGGTTGGCGTTACCCTAATACTGACACTCTCTATGCAAGAACTGAGTGTTATTTATTTGAAAGTAAAGTTCATTTGTGCTCATTTGGAGATAATTTTTACACTCTTTTATCTGATCTCCCAGAATGCTCTGAGGAAGGCATCTTTATGTTGAAACATCAGCTAACCTGTGGTATAGTGCACGAGCTGCACGACCATGTTACATCAAGCCCAGGATGTCCATGAAGAAGTAATGGAACCTGTAACTATGGCAAAATACAAAAACAAATAAATGGACATCAAACCCTTCTGCATGTGCCACAAGTAATGAGAGGAACAAACTAACAATAAATACAACCAGAGAGACTGGATTTAGGCAATTGAGCCAAGAAAAACAAATCAGACTTTGAAATGTAAACAGTAAGAACTTTAAAGTGTGTCTTTTCATTGTACACTGTTTTGTGTCGCAGTGGTTTAAGTATTCAGTAAAAGAAGGTTTGATATAAAGGTATACAGTTGTTTGGTCTTTCATTTTGGGTAATAGAATGCCACTCAGACATCTTCACCTCCATGGAGGTAAGCCAAATTCTAGACTGTGTGTAGTTTAGTTTTTTTGACATTATACAATGGCTCTTAAAATATTACCCTCTGATTGGCTGGCTGGCACGATTTACCCATTGTAAATCCTTGCATGACCAATGGGTAGAAGTGCCAGTTAGCTGCATATAGAATCTCACCCCTTCAATATCAATCTGAACCCTGGACACTAAAGCAGAATAAAATGCCATATTGAGTTGCTGCTTAACAGCAGTAAAGCCTCCCGACACGAGTTTGAAAAAGTAAACAGTTCCACCTAACTCACCTGAGAATCATGGAATCGGCTCCCCTTTCACATTCCTGTAAGTATTCCAAGTGGTAAAACACTCCTAGAACCGGTCACTCAACCTCATTTAGAAAAGATTTGTCGGTTAGATAAAAAATTAAACATGTCTCACACATTTAATAGTTTTACAAATACTGAGCATAGTAAAGTCTTTCTTAATTAGAAATGAGCTCTAAAATATACAGAAATCATGGCTGAAAAGCTGAGCCATGATACTGCGCATGCACCTACGAATATCCCACTGGGTATGCATATGCATGGGTGCACGCCCACTGTCAATGCTTGGCTTTTTGGGTGTGATTTATATGCGTTTTAGCTGTCATTTTTAATAAAAACACACTTTCCCTACTTTAGCATTTCTCAAAACCATACAATATTAGATTAGCTGAATGGGAACAAGGAAAACCGAGCACAACCATTCCGCAGTTTAAGTACTGTGGTGGCTGGTGAGCTGTCAATCAGTCAGTCAGTCAATCAGTTCAAAAAGGCAAAATAAACTGACACTCACAAGATCTGTCTTGGTCTGTGTCAACCAGCACCTTCACTAATTGAGTTGTAAGAGATGAGGGTGGGGTGGGGGCAGTGATTAAAAAAAAACCAAGGAACCCTCACAAGGTCTTCTCTTTATATTAAAATATGTGGGGCAGAATACTGCCTAGCAAAAGGGAACTATTTTTGTGGTGCAACAATACAGTCAATAAAAACTACTTAAAATACCCCCAAAAACTATAATTATTTTTATTCTATATTACAGAAAGAGAAAGGAGACATTGTATAATTGTAATAAACTACTCAAGGGTGTGGGTTATGCTGGGATTTACTCACTTCTGGTGTGCATTTGGTCACTCAGCCTGCAGCCTTATAACCAAACCACACCAGGCATGGGTAAATTCCAGCAAAACCCACATCCTGTCATGGTTTATTGCTTAAACGTAGTGCAGATATTAGGGGAATGCCAAGCCTGCATTACATGATTGTTCAACCTCCAAGGAACACCAAACCATGAATTTGCCAAGTTTCCCTGAGACTTTTTACCCTAATTTTCATGCCCTTACCTTGTATGCGTTGTGTTATCAGTGTAGCTTTTTGCAATTCATTTCCTTACTTAAAAAAAAAACTTTCTAAAGCACCTTCGTGGTGATGCTCAGTGTGCCACACTTGAAGCTTGCAGTGCCCAACCAAGCCACTGGTACACACCTTCCTAGCTGCCTAATCAGCAACTACTATGGTGAATGGTGCCAAACCCTGCCACCAGCATCCCTTTCCCACATGCAGTCAGTGAATATAGCAGTGGCAGGGCCACAAACCCTCTATCGTTACCCCCCCACACCTGACAGGTGATTACATCACCATGGGTGCTGAGCTCCTTTGATGACATCCACTTCCACTCATCATGTACTAAGAATGGTCATTCACACTGTGTACTTGCATAGTCACTGCCAGGATGTCTGTACCTATTACATTTGTTAATGGTCAGGTTAATGATACTCCCATAATGAACACTGCACTCGCTGCTGGTGCAACCCACTGAAAAGTCCTCTACAGGTCTTGTACTCCTTGTGCGATGATGCAGCTGGTTGGTGAGTGGCCCACAGGATCAGTCACAAACTCTGCTGTTGGTCTGGTGCACTTCGCTTAACAATGCATCTGCTTTGTATGTAGACTACTATGGGCTGTTTTGTGTGATCATGCAGGTGCTTTCTGACTAACACTCACATTTATTTTGTACAGCCTTGTGTTTTGCAACATGACTGCAGAGTTTGTCACAGGGTATAACTCTGTTCCTCTACCTCATACTGTTATTTATTAATGATGCCAAAACATATCTTTGAAATTTGGACTGTGCTTTGATATTCAGTTTGGGGGTGATGGTGCATGAGGTGGGTGGAGTTACAGTTCTCAACAATGCTAATGTTGCGCTTCCTTAATTTTGCTGTTTTGTCAGTAAACCCTAGCTTAGGCATGAACATAGTTTTTGGTCAATCGTAATTGCCTCTCACAAAGCAGCTGCATGATGATGTGCAGTATGACAGACCTTCAGTCTGCTTTGTCAGAGCAGGCCACTCGTGAAGCAGGTGCATAATGATATACAGTGCAACAGGCCTCAAATGGCTTTTCACAGACCCCCACTTTTTTTTTTGCTTGCCCGACACATGCGTCTGGACTCAGTTTTTTTTTCTTTTATTCTTTTGCACATATGTTGGCCATCTTTGGCGATTCATATCCCATATTTTCAGGGTGGGCAAGTTGCCGCCCCCCAGTGGCACCTTGTAAAAGTGACTGAAAATGTGTTTTGGGGGATCAATGCCCCACCCCCCCAAAAAAAAAATATTGGCTTTGGATTTACAAAGTTTCACTTATGTGGTTCCAAGATTGGGTGGCAACTTGCCCACTCTGAAAATTTGGGGCAAAATGAGCCAAAATGGTAAAGTTATGAGCAAAAGAAAAAAAACAAACTGGTTACAAGAGTTCACTTATAGTATGTGGTAATGAGGTGGGGTGGCAACTTGCCCCCCTGAAAATTTAGGGCAAAAATGGCAAAGTTATGAGCAAAAGAAAAATAAGTTGGGAAGACAACTTATGGATTTAGTTATTATATTTTTTTGGTGTTTGTTTTTCTGTTGATCATAACTTGACTCTGTTTAAATATGTTATATATAATTATATCATACCCACCATTGCTCACTCTACTCTGCTCTCTCTTTCTCTCTCTCTCTCTCTCTCTCTCTCCTATTGAAGCCAGGCACCTTTCCCATTATGGCTCCTTTGTTTCTCAACTCAGGTTTGGTTCCCTTCCCTCCTACCTTTCATCCCTCTTATCCTTTCCCCCCTGCTCCCTGCTACCCTTTCCACAATATTACTTCTCATTCCCTCTCTATTCCCTCTAGAAAATCTTCTACTGGTCAGTCTGCTTTCTCTTATTGTTTTCCTAAACTTTGGTCCTCTCTTCCCCTATAAATTTGCTCTGCTTCTTCTGCCTTTTTCCTTGAAGTCTCTTCCTCATGATTTTTCCCTCCTGCAACTGTCCACGACCCTTTTCCTCACCCCCATTACCCTAGCAATCTGTTTCCCCTCATTCCTGTTCACTGCTCTACACTTAAAAGAGTACTTCCCTCACCTATATTACTCTCAGTTGTATCTAGTGCATATTTCTTTCATACCGTTTGCTTTCAATTTTTGTGTTGCTTGCACGCAAGTACAAGAAACACATTGCTTCAGTAGGGCCAGTTAATGAGCATGCCACTATGCTCAAAGAACCTTGACATCACAATCAGCTGTGTTCTGTAAAAACACTAGTCTGCAGCTGTTAGGGAACTTAGCACATTCTTCTGCTGGCTTGTCTTCCACTGCCACCCCCACATCTCTCTCTCTCTCTCTCTCTCTCTCTCACACACACACACACACACACACACAGGTGTGCATGGGGGAGCAACCCTAGCCTTGACCCCCTCGTTAAGATGCTATCAATAGAAAAAAAAGATGCCCTTTGATTTTTTATTCTGTTGTTTGTGTTGTCTAACCTCAGAGTCCAGAGCTGCTGCAGTTAAGAAACCTTTTCTCAAACTGTTTTTATAACCTTCAAGCTGGAACTTATTACTCTGGCAGTGGAACTCACAGATGTTACATTTCCCACATTGAAACATCCCTTTGGGGATAGGGGTAACCATAGCCAATAGGTTGCTTCAGATTTGATTTAAGTGATAGCATTCAGTTTTGTGAAGTATATGAAGAAATAACTGGCTTCTGTGGATGATTAAACGTCGAGGCGTTTGATCATCCACAGAAGCCGGTTATTGTGAGTATACGTCACAAAACTGAATGTTATTACTATTATACCACTAGAATGTGTGGTATAAATAAAGAGAATAACTGATAGGTTAGTGTGAGTTACTGGTGAATAATACCATCGAGAGGTTCTGGACACATAGGAACCTCGAGAGCAAAGCTCGAGAGGTTCTAGTGTGTCCAGAACCTCGAGATGGTGGGACTCCCCGCTAACTCACACTAACTTATCAGTTTTTCTTTTAATATATGGATCCTATTTTGACCATTTTTAAGTGGTGGTCAGCCACTGCAGTGAAGGACTCTCTCAGTCCTGACCAACCACCACATTGTCTCGCTTCTCCCCGCTTGTCCCTGAAACTCGTAAGTTTAGTAGGCAGTCCTACCTTTGTCTGGGTTTGGGGAAAGCTGCGTGAGGCACATATTTTAATGTTTCCTTGAATTGTGCCCTCAAAAACATATCCGTGGAGCAAAGAAAAACTCGCTGGTCATATACTGAGGATTTATCTCTGTAAGCGACAGAGCAAGCCGCCATGTTTTTGAAGTTGAACTGTCCGCCCACTATGGAAAAGCGGCCAATGGGAAGGCATGCTTAGGAAAATGTAAGTGGCTAACTAGCAGTTGCACTGTTGAGCTTTGATGATAATAGAACCGTTCGGGTATGGAACAATGGTATTACCATCTCTGAATGATAGTATTATCAGTTGTAAAGTGTAGTATTATCGGTCTTGGAGCGATGGTATTACTGGAAAAAAATCACGTGCTTTACTACTCTATTAAATGGCATATCCATATATTAAGTATTTTTAATGAGAGATTAGATTTAAATTGCACCAAAGGTAATGTGTGTCTGTGAAGTGAAGTGGGGCTGGAGCATGTAAGAAACTTGTTTATGACTAAATTCTGCTTTTTGGATTATACCTTTAAAAATATCAATATCTGAGACTTACTACTAGAAGCAGTAGTTGAATGTTGCTCCCGTTGCAAACCGAGGGGTAAAAACCTTTTTATTTTGTGTTCTGAAAGCGAATCCATGAGTTTAGACATGTGCATTAGGCAAGCTTTAATGTGCATGTCCAGAATCGCTGATTGGATTTGGCAACACAAAATAAAAAGTGTTGTAGAGCTCAGTTTTCAACAGGAGCAACTTTTAACTACTGTTATCTGGTAGTAAGTGTCATATATTGATGTTTATAGAGGTATAATCTGAAAAGCAGAATTTAGTCATAAGCGAGTTTCTTACATGTTCTGGACGCAGCACAGTTCAGAGAGACACGGAGCACATATTACATGTGATGTCAGTTAAATTTGTTGTCTGGTGAAAAAATATTTTTTAGCAGTGAATACAAATTGGGAGGCTATAAATTTTGTAGAACTGGATGCTGTAGTAGCAACCTTTACTGTTAGCATTTTAAAATTAGAGAGGGTGACAGTGTTCGTGAATAAGATGCAGCATGTGTAGGACTGTGAGTGGATAGGTATGAAAGGCAATGCGGATAAACAACTGTGGGCATGGTTAGAGGTGAATAAACTACTCTGGGAAGGTGAATAAACTATTGTGGGCATGGTTATAGGTGAATAAACTACTGTGGGCATGTTGGTGGTAGTTTGTGGGAGAATAATTTACAGTTTTCCTGTGTTCTGATTGGCTGAAAGTTAATGGTATACCTGTGGTATAATTCAACATAATGCATATGTACAGTACTAGCCTGTCTGTAAGATTATGTGCTCTTGAAAATGTAATTCTGAGGCTCTCTGTTAATTCTGTTGATAAAATAAAATCATTAAGTAGTACTGGCCAGTATTTTCTAATGATGTTCCTAGGGCTCCAGGTAAGGGAAGTACCAACCTGTTTTACTCACCTCATTTTAGGAAATACTCTTCAGAATTTCTTTAATGAGTACCAATATTCACCCAACATTTGTCATTTTACTTCACACTCCAAAGAATAGTGCTTCATAACGTAACTGGTTATTCAAATGAGCATTTTTTTCCCAGATGTGCAGCACCTGTATGCACCCCAGTTTTGTTTACTCACTATATTTTATTTATTTATTTTTTTTTATTCAGAAAATTTTATTCAGTTTTGAACAATATCACTTGTTACAATAGCATAGGATTATTGCCAGGTATACCATATCCCCCCTCCCCCTGCCCCATACCCCCCAGTGGAGCGATCTGATTACATTTGAATACAAAACATATAAATTTGCTTACACCATGCTATAAAGCTATCCACTATGCTGGAGAGCTCAAGAAAGTGGGGTAATCTAGTTCAGGTAGAGAGCATATACCTGTAATTTGCCCCACTTCTTATCAAAAGCAGATGGATTATTTCTCAGACTTGCAATCATTTTTTCAGTCCTAAGATAAAAGGACATCTCATGCAGCCATTCTGTATAAGATATGGTGGTTTGGTCTAACCAGTGTTTAAGGACTAATTTTTTCACCACCATGGAGATAAGGGAAATATGAAATTTTCTTTCTTTGACCATAATTGAGGATAAATCCCCCAATATACAGACCTTTGGAGTAAAACACAACTCTAAACCTAGTAAAGGGTCCAGTTGGGAATTGATTTTTATCCATATTGGGGAAACCTTTTCACAGGACCAGAAAACATGTAGTATCGTCCCCTATCTTTGGCCACATCTAACATATGTAGGTGATTGCACCCGCCCCATTTTTGTTAGCTTGCTTGGGGTATAGTACATATTATTTAATATTTGATACTGAGTAACCCTTAACCTATCTTGTGTAATATACATATGCATGTCCCTCCAGATGTCAGACCAATTAACCCCACGATTAGGCATAAGAGAGTCCCAAACCATAGAGACTGGCCTTGTGGTTGGAAAAAAGGTAGAAAGGAGAGTGTTATATATTAATGAGATACTGTGCGGCTGCATTGCTAGGTCTTTGATTTGCTCTACTATGTTGCTTAACCTTGAGGGCACATATACTTCTTCAAATTTCTGCTGGAGGAGGTGCCTCAACTAGTAGATCTTGAAAAGGGATCTAGGAGGAGTTTGAAGTTTAGTTAACATGTCAGTGGGTGACAGAAGACCATTAGGCTGATAAAGATCACACACCGGCATGCCTTGCAATTGAGGAGTCCAATTCCAGGTAATAGGGGATTCTCCTATTCTTATATTGAGGTTATCTACTATGCCTTGCATTGTATCCTTACTTGGACAGATACATAAAGAGGAACAAACCTGGGCAAAAATGTTAATGGACACACCCATCACTGACTGTTGAATTATTTCTGGAAGTATCCGGAAAGGCGTAAACAACGAGGAAAGTGGGGATATTCTAGTTGTTTTAAAGATGTCCAGCTCAATTTGCAACCAAATGGGAGTATAGGTGTTCTCCACTCCACTATGGAAGGAGGACATCCACCGTCCAATTTTATGTAGGTGGCTGGCCCAGTGATAATATAGTAGGTTGGGCAGTTTGAGCCCTCCCTTATTCTCAGGTAGGGTAAGCTTGCTGTATGCCTTTCTAGGATTCTTGTTTAACCACAAAAATTCTGAAATAATGGTATGTATCTTCTGGAAAAAGGAAATAGGCAGCCATGTATTACTCATGTTTAAAGGAAAAAATAGTCTAGGGAGCATGTTCATTTTGATAAGGTTGATCCTTCCCCACAGAGAGATTGGCAGGGATTTCCATCTAGAAAGATCATGTTGGAGTTTCTGAACCAAATCTTCTAAATTTAGTTTTTTATACCATAGGGGGTCCGTGGTTAGGTACAGGCCTAAATATTTCATCGATAGTGGGGACCATTTCATTCCAAATTTGCTGAAATCTTGCAGAAATGTGTGGTAATTGAGAGGAAGAATTTCGGTTTTGTTATGATTCAATCTATAGTTAGAGAACTTACTGAACTCTCCTATAATTGCTGTTACTTCATCCAATGAGGCTATAGGATCTGCAAGGTAAAGCAAAATATCATCTGCGTAAATGGATAATTTTAAATTATTTGTGCCAACAGAGACCCCCTGCACTTTGATTGAGGAGTTAATTTGTCTTATCAAAGGTTCTAAATTCAAGTTAAAAAGTAATGGGGAGAGGGGACAACCTTGTCAAGTACCAGAGTGTAGGGAAAAGCCAGAGAAGAACACTTTATTACAGAATATGCTTGCTGTAGGGGCTGAGAAAATCTTTTGAATCCATTGGACGAATTCTTGGGGTACATTCATGTGTTTAAGGGTAAGTCACAAAAAGCTCCAGTCCACCCTATCGAAGGCTTTTTCAGTATCAAGAGATATTAAAGTCATGGGATATAGGGCGGACTGAGCTACATGAAGTATGTGGTTCAATTCACGGAAATGATCTGATGCCAACCTTCCCGGGACAAATCCTACCTACTCCGGGCTAAACAAGGGAAACCATATTTTTTGAATCCGATTCGCCAGAATTTTGGTAAGAATTTTAAGATCACAATTCAACAACGAGATAGGGCTATAACTAGAGGGGCATTCTGGTGGCTTGTCAGGTTTTAGAAGTAAAATGATGGTCGCTTCCATAATGGAAGGGTCCATAGCCTCATTAGTGAGGATATAATGAAAACATTTAAGTAATATGGAGGATAGCTCTTTTTCAATAACCTTAAAAAAGTTTGAGGGAAAGCCATCGGGTCCTGGGGCTTTATCTAGAGCTAGGGTCCTAATGGCCTGAGATATTTCCATTAGTGTGATAGGGGCTGTTACTATAACCTGGTCAGCCTCTTGCAGTTTAGGGAGCAGGATACTGGCCAAATATGCCTCGGTATCCTCTTTCATTGGGGGATTGAGTCGGTGGCTGTAAAGATCTGCATAAAATCTCTCAAACACTGTGGCTATATCTCTGGGGAGGGTTTTGAGGGCAGGGCCGGATTAAGGGGGGGGACAAATGGGGCAAATGTCCCAGGCCCCCCACCATAGACTGGTCCCCCGCCATGGACTGTCCAAGTAGCTGGAAGCGAAAGAAAGTTATTGTTTTTTTAATCATGCATGCCACCGGCTGTTGGGAGTCAAATTTCTTCCCCCTCTTGGTAGGCCCCCCAGCTGGCAGCAGCTCATCGTGCATTTGCACGATAAAAATGCCTGAAAGGCAAGCAGTGCCACTGGAAAGGCATTTAATGCTGTGGTAGCACATGTAGTCAAGTCACGGTTTAACCGCAGTGTGAGTCACTGGTCTGAGGGCATATTGAAACCTCCTGCCACAGATAGGCCCCGCCAGCAGCTAGAGAGGTTGTGGACATTGCCATGGCCAGGGAGTTGGGTCATTCGGGACTCTGGGAGTGGGACCACCGAGCGCTGACCGTCCAACTGGCACAACTTGTCTTAGCCTGCACCTGCACAAAAAAACAACAACAAAACCAACTTCTGGACCCCTGTGAGCTGAGCACTGTGACGTGGAGTCCGGGATTTGGTACAAGACTGTCTCAGTCTATTTTCAGCTAGGCAGCAGACGGCGGCAGTACTCCAGATAGAACCCCCGACCCGACCCTAACAAACAGCAGCCTTGCCTGCAATTTAAAATGGAGAAGAAAGATTGAGATTTGTCAGGGGGTCCCTGCCAAATCTCAATCTTTCTTCTCTGGCCAAGGATATATGTGTGCAAGACAAGTTCAACCACACGGAAACAGTTCCATATGCCCGACACCTAAACAGTGCATGCAAGTTCCTTACACTGTCTTGGCTCACCTCAGCTCGACTAGGGCTCACCCTAAAGCTCCCTTCCTCTTCCCGCGTCACTCGCTCTCCTGTCCTCTAGACTGACTTGTTGCTGCATGCTCCTTCGTTCTTACCCGCTTTGCAGCCAGAGCCAGGATCATTGTAGTCGATGGGCTTGCCTCACTGAGCTCCTCGTCCGTCCTGCTCCAGGTAGCTGGGTGGTAGTCATTAAAGCAGAGTTCGAGTCCCAACTCCCAGTGGAGCGAGCAACGATGCTAAACTGTATATGCTGCTGCTGCTGCACTTACTAAACTGAGTGTCTGAGTTACAAACTGAGCGCCAAGCAGCAGCAGGCAGCTTCAGTGCAGAAAGTGGCTTAGAAAGCCACCAATCAGAGTCCAAAAAGTGTAACCAATCCACTCGGTGTAGGGGAGGAGAGACGGTTGTGATTGGTTCAGTTAGAGAACCAATCACAAGTCTGCACTGATGTAAATATGCATGGGAAAAATAAACAAAGGAACACTTGGCTACTTTGCCCTATAAATTGGGGCTTTAATCCTTATTTAGTCAGGTATCAGAGCTGTAATCACCTGACCTGACTACCTTTGAGGAGAAGAAGTTTACTGAAGAAAGCATAAGAAGACAGTCTAGAAGGGCATCATCCATCATCTGGATCTCCATCCTGACCAGCCCTACTCCACCAGCTGACAGAGAGAACCAGGACATCAGACACTTTTTGTGCCAGTGGACTACAATGTTCCGGAACTTGGAGGAGATTTCCATCCTAGCCATCATTCTTCAATTTCAGCAGCACACTATTTGAAGTTAGCTCACGCTGGTGGTGTTTATTTATTTATTGATTTTTGTTTTTGGTGGGGGTGGTATAGTATAAATTACAACTGTAGTAGTCTTTTGCCCGGTGATGCTGAGGGTTGAGACGCTGGACGCCACACCTCGCTCCATGCCGGTAACCCAGGTTCAGGAGTGGACTCGGGTCATTAAGGGGTCAGCAGGGGCAGAGAGGGATGGAGCATCCAAGGGACTGGTCTCCCTCTTCGGGTTGGGGGGATCCCAGTTGTCGGTGCACTATCAGCTCCTAGCAGAGGCTGGGGGTGGTACACCGGCAACAAGTACTAGGGAGCTCAGATGGGGCACAGCGCCGGGAAGAGCTCAAGCGGACATGTGCGCATTCCTTCCCTGAGTGCCATTGCATGCTCCACTCACAAGGGGTAAGCAGAACAAGGGAAATGGTTTGGCGACTGGTCACGGCAGCTTGATATCCTACAGGGGCACCTGGCTCTGGGGGACATCGACGAACACTGGATCCTGAACTAGGCAGAGTTAGGGGCACTCCACCACCCTGCTGCAGGGGGTAATCCACGGGGGTATAAGGTGAGGGCCACTAAGGGGAGCTAGGGGACTCTGGACAGTGGAAGAATAACAGGATGCGCAGAAGACTGGGGCAGACCGGGAGCCAGACAGGGAAAAAGGATGACAAAAAAATACAAACTGTAGTAGTCTGTAAATGAATACCTTCATGAAAACTGACGCTGACTGTGTAGTACGGGACGGGGGGGGGGGGCATATGTTAAACAGGATCATCCAATTATTGCATATGTATTAAAATAAAAATAAAAAAATATATATATATATATTTTCCACAAAATATGTAATGAACAGAGACAGCTTGCTTCTAGTTGTGCCCATGCTTCAATTATGTATTGGAAGATCTGGTTAACATGTGCCCCCAACCTATACAGTGTTCATCTCCATAACGGTATTTTCTCTGTTGTAACTTTAAATACTAATATGGCCACATGACACAACCTGTTCTGATCTTATGAATGGTCTCGGAGCTTGTGAGTCAGAAGGAGCAAAACTAAATTTCGTGGCTGTCACTGTGCACATTTACTTCTGTGCTTATTATTCTGGAAGTGCTGGCACTGTCTGACTATGGTACGTTGAAACTGATAAGTACTGTACAAAGCTGTTTTACCCCCCATCATGCTTATAGTTCCCGTGTACCATGATTCAGTTGAACTGGCTTCAGTTGTAATGTTTTTAAGAACATTTCACTGAAATCTGTGCGCCACTGCAGAAGAACATTTGGTTTGCTTTCAGATTGTGTCAGATGAGTACATTATTGTATTTTGTTTTAAACTAAATGATTGGTCCTAGCAATCTGCTTGTTCTAAGAAGCTAACATGCACTATACATGTTAATGGTAGACATAAAGAATTGTGTGTACAACAATCTGTGTTTATTTGTAGTCATAGCATTGGTACATTGGAACTGCACACCTTGCTCTGTACAACAAGTACATACAGTAAGTAGTTACTTAGTTACTGTCTTTTGGAGTAGGATGCATATGCATGCATCATAGTAAAGCACTGTTTTTTTTTTTTCTTATAATAAACTTGCAATTGTTCGAGCCCAAATCAGAGGGAGGGGAGGGATGACAACGCAAGAACTGCCTAAACTGCTAATTTTCATGGTTACAATATAAGCAGTATGTATGCATGGTACAGAGCCAAAGGTGTGCAGTTTTAATATTCCATGATAAAGTAATCTATACAGTTCTGCTGCAAAAATTTGTTAAGCCCTCTCGCACTGTCCACAGCAGTTCCCGGTCTGTTTTTTCTAGTTATTTCAAAACTGCTATAACAGCCAGTTAGATTACCATGGTATATAATTACTCTCCATATGGTGGTTGTTACAGTTAATAAACTAAAACTATAATAAACAATATGCTTGGAAAACGTTGCACAAAATAAAAAAATTTGGTATGAAAAGTTGGTCATTTTATATGGCCACCCGAGTTATGAGTGTCCCAGGCCCCCCTAAGGCTTGATCTGGCCCTGTTTGAGGGTACCATCTACATCCTGAATTGCCTGAATGGTCCTTGAACTTTCCAACTGCTTCATACGAAGAGCCAGAAGTCACCTGGCTTTTTCCCCCTGGTCAATGTAAGTTGCTTTCGTTCTAAGAATAGCAAACTTGGCTTTCTCCTTGAGGAGATCCAAGTATGCATTCCTAAGAGACAAAAGGTCTGTGAGTGATCTCTGCAAGGAAGTGGGTGATACATTTTGTTCCAGTATTCTGATCTGTTCCAATAATTTTCACTCCTGGGCCTCCCTAACCCTTTTCCGTTTTGTTGCTAGTCTAATAAATTCCCCTCTTATATAACACTTCAGTGCACACCAAATTTGGTCCATCCTAGGGATGGAACCGACATTATTTTCCAGGAATTGCCCAATAAGTGTACAAATTTTAGTGACTATGAACTTGTCCTTTAGTAATTGCATTTTTAATTTCCATCGGGTGTCTTTCTGTTGCTCAATTGTCGGAATGATATGAAGCCATACAACCGCATGGTCAGATATCACTATCGGTTCAATCCCCCACCCAGAGTCCCTGATAATAGGGCTGAACTTATAAGAAAGTAGTCCAACCTAGAGGCCATCTGATGTACCTGTGAATGAAATGAAAAGGCCCTAGTAGTCGGATTCAAAATCCTCCAGGGGTCACATAACCCTAGGAGATCCATCATCTCATTGACAGCCCTCTAAGACGGGGTCATGGCCTTAGGAATCTGGTTGGATTTGTCCAACAAGTGAGATTGGGTAAGATTCCAGTCCTCTCCCAATATTATAAGGGTTGGGATAAATGTAGCCAGTTTATCTGCCAAGCCCATAAGAATGTCTGGATCACCTCCTACCGGTCCATAAATACACCCCAGAACTAGCGGTTTTCTAGCTAGTAAACCTCTAACTAAGATAAATTTACCCTGTGGGTCCGAGATGATTGTTTCCGGTTGGAATGGGACAGCTTTCATAATAAGTATCCCTACTCCTCCTCTACTAGAGGAGTTTCCGGTGGCAAAAACCTGTTGTATCCCTTGCCTTTTAAAACTATCTGCTTCAAAAGCAAAGACGTACGTCTCTTGTAAGAAAATTATATTAGCTCGCAATAGAGCTATGTGTTTAAGAATAGCTATATGCTTAGCTTGCTCTCGAGCTCCCCTTACATTCCATGATACAATTTTAACTGCAGCGTCCAACATCCTGTAAAACTATTTGAATATTTCCACTACTATACCTAACCTTCACGATTGCTCCAACCCCTCCCCTCTCCCCCCTCTCCCCCATGTATCTATTTCCAGCCAGGTAACCCTCTGCCAACAAAGTCCCCTCCCTACCACTACCCACACAACTATATACAAAGGCTCCCCCACTTAACAGGAAAGCCATGACCCCAATGACCGCTTTGGAGTATATTTCTTCAATTGAAGGAAGATTAAATATATTACCTTTGATCACTGTCAATCCAATTAACCCCAACGATACTGAACTGATAAATCCAAAGAGGTCTACCACCCTAATATATAGGTCATGACACAATGTACCTATCAGTGCTCTGATGCCTCCCTTCCCTGCCTGCCCTGAGATCAGACAGCCTAACTCAAAGGGTCCCAAAACGCCCTGATACATCTGGCCAGAGACCATCATATATCCGGCCCTCTCCCCTGCTAAGACCTGCATCCCTTAAACAGATAAATAAGATTAACCACCCCCCCGATACCTTGACTTGCACAAAATGGCTATTAATCTACCCTCCTGTAAAAGAAAAGAGCGTGTAACATCAATGCAGATTTTAAAATGTAGCCCAATGTTCGTGAGTCTTTTGTTTCCCAGGAGGAGCTGGTCGGGTGCACTGTGTTTCTCAAATGTGCTCCTCCAGAAAGTGCCATCCCATTATACAGTTCCTACATTGTGCGAGGGGAACACACTGTGAGCGCGTGTAGAGGCCTATAGGCCCGACTACTGTCCTCAGCATGGGCCTTTGCCACCTCCCACAGTCTGTCTTCAGAGCTTGCCGCTCTGCAACACCTCCCACTGCCCAAAATCCAGCATCTTCTCAGATAATCTGAAGCCACAGGTTAGTGCCAGTCTTGATCTGTTTAAATGAGACAGAACCTCCGCCTAATAAACGAAAAACACCAGCTTGCTGCCCTCCTCACAAAGCAACCAGAGTTCCTCTGGCTTTTTTAACTCTTGTGGAATAAATCAGGGAGCTTGATGGTCAGGTCCTCCAGTGCTTTACCAGGGGTCTTATTCGCAATCCAATTATCTGATAGCTTGAGTAGAAGGCGTGAGGGAAAAAGCATTTTAAAACGGATACCTGCTGCAATTAACTTATTCACTATGGGATGGAAGGCAGCACGTTTCTGCCTTGTCTCATATGGCAGATCTTAAGAAACATGAATCTTGACTCCCTCCCATAAGATGGCTTGTGTTTCCCCTCATCTTGTTTAGTACGTGTTGTTTCTCTACAACGCTGAGAAATTTTATTATCAGTGGTCTTGGGGGGGGGCTCCTGTTGGAGGTCGGGGCCGCAAGGCACGGTATGCTCTTTCTATCTGGTATGAGGCCTCCATTGGAGATGGACCAGCGATCTTGCAAAAGAGCTTTTGTAGAAAGGCCTTCATATTCTGCCCTTCCTCAGCCTCCGGCAGACCGATTATCAGGATGTTATTCATGCGGCTCCTTCCTTCCAGATCCTCCGTTTTCAGTTGCAGCTTCTGCACTTGCTGCATTAACGCTAACACCTCTGGCTCCAGTTTCTTCTTCCACCTCTCTGTGGACGTGATGCGGGCCTCAGAATCGGCGTCCCTTCGTGACAGATCTGAGAAACCCTCGTGTAGAGATTTTAGGTCGCTAGCGATCTCCACCAATGTTTCTTTAAAAGGCTGTAATTCTTGTAAGAACCGATTCTCTGTCAGAGGAATCAGGGTTGGAGATTGTGAAGCCTTTTTATCTTGATTACCACCTTGGGCCTCTGGTTTCTTTGGGTTCTTTTCCGGCGTTGCTGGTGGAGTGTAACGAATAGAAGCTGAATGCATTTCTGACTCCATCATGCCAACGCGGGACTGCTTACTGCCCAAATCCAGTATTTTAATAACTATATAAGCAATATTCTGGTTTGGGAGAGGTTCGAGACTCTTAAATAGGCTGAGATTGACTCAAAGAAGTAGATTATAGGCAGGATCTCGGCACCACTGCTGCTAGCAGAGCACTTGCATCACATGACCTCCAGGTTTTCTACTCACTATATTTTAAAACTGGTGAGTAAATTACTCCTACCTGCAAAGATTGTTTGGAGCATTGTTGACACTTGGTCAGTTCTTATCTAGAAAAAAACAGCATTGTTTTTAAAAATGTACTCCTCACTCCACTCTGTCCCGACATTTGTACAAATCTGAATTTGGTTTTACTCACCTCACTTTCAAAATGAGGAGTACAATAATTTGGTGATATTCGTTATTTTTGATGCCACCAAATTTCAACATAGGGTTCTTGGGACCCCACCTCATAAACTCAGTCAGTGTCATTATGTTATTCAGTCCCAAAAGGTGATTTCATGGTCACTGTGCAGAACCACCTTTCAGGACTGATTAACAAAACAACAGTGTCACAGTTCATGAGGTAGGCCCCCAAAAACTCTATGTTGAAAATTTGGTGAAAAAATTCCCAAAAATGACTGTTTTATGAGTGTGCGTTGCGCAGTTCCTATACATGCTCGTAACTTCGAGCATTTTTAATATTTTCACTCCAGATTTTCAACATTGCCATTTTACCGCACCTCCTTATGAACAGTATAGCTGTTATTTTTCACATCTTGCCCAAAATGTGTTTTCGCACATGTAGCACAATGGCATGGTCGGTGTGTGAAATCAATGTTCGGGACAGATTAAGAAAATCACAGTGACACTGTTCATGACCTATGTTGAAAATTTGGTGACAAAAGCCCATAAAATGACTGTGTTACGAGCGTGCATTGCACAATTTTCATGTACCTTTGTAAGTTCACAAATTCATAATATTTTCAGTCTAGATTTTAAACATTGGCATTTTTCCACACCTCCTTATGAACAGTACAGCTGTCATTTTTCACACCCTGGCCAAAATGTGTTTTCAGACTTCCGGCGCAGACTAATGCGGTCGCTGTGGGAAATCAGTGTTCAGGACAGATTAAGAAAATCACAGTGACACTGTTCATGAGCAGAGGTCCAAAAATGCCTATGTTGAAAATCTGCTGTAAAAAATCCCCAAACTATTTACATTATGGGTGTGCGATGCGCACTTTCTACGCACACTCGTGACTTCACCAGTTTTTTTTATATTTTCACTCCAAATTTTCAACATTGCCATTTTTTACACTTTCTCATGAACAATACAGCTGTCATTTTTCACATCCTGTTCGAAATGTGTTTTTGCACCTGTGGCGCCAAACGGCACAGTCGCTGTGCAAAATCACCTTTCGGCTAATGAACTGACAGTGTCACTGTTCATGTGGTGGGGTCACAAAAACCACATGTTGAAAAAACTTGGAGTGAAAATACCAAGAAACACCCAGGGCATTAGGGATTTCAACCATAACACCCTACCCTATAGGGACTGACAGGCATCAGGCGTGTGACTTGGGATTGTCAACAGTAATGGTCATGCCATTCCACCCCACCCCCACCCTGCAGCCAGTAACAGGCATTGAGGTGAGCCTTGGACCCTTTGGCCCCAGAGTTCACCCCATTCCCTATACTGCACCCATTTCAGCATGTTTCCTTATAGAATGAGGTGAGTGTAAAGCCCAGACACCCCAAAGCACACCTTGACACTTGTAAGCGTCTGCAGGGTAGGGTGAGGTGAAATGTTGTGACTGTTATGGGCAACAACCCAAAGGTACACCCCAATGTCTGTCCATCTCTGCAGGGTGGGGATGGAGTTGGCTTCAGTTCAATAGTTTACTGCCATTCCTATACTGCATCTGTCTAGCTCCTGCACCTCCGCTGCTAATGCCAGCAAGCAACATTTGGCATTGACAAGTGCTTGTTAATTATGTTCCTGTTATGCTGTATTTGCTGTATGTTACTTTTCACATCAGGCTGGCAGTATAGCCTAGGGGTTAGAGTAACAAGCTGTGAAAGGGCTTGGTATATCCAGCAGACCTGGGTTTTATTTATTTTTTTATTGTAATTATCAGAAACAACCTTTGAGCAAGCTGCTCTTTTACAAAGGGTCCTCGTCATATAAGCAAGACAAGTACCAGTATACAGAGACAAATAACAGAAGATTCATTGCCCTTGGAGATGGCAAAGTTTGTTACAATATAGTTACTACAGTAGTTTTTAAGGCAGAACTTATGGTAAAAAGGAAATCAGTGAGCAGCCCCAAATGTGGGCCTTGTTCATTGAAAAGAAAATAACATAAATAAATAAATTCTCCAGCTGTCAAGAAAAGAGA
Organism: Neoceratodus forsteri; assembly: GCA_016271365.2. NCBI lineage: Eukaryota > Metazoa > Chordata > Ceratodontiformes > Ceratodontidae > Neoceratodus > Neoceratodus forsteri. The sequence continues at coordinate 1,194,335,678 of CM057453.1, forward strand.
CAGGGGAAAGATGGTTGGGGGGATAGCACAGAGGACAGTGGATGAGGAGATCTGGCCAAAATAATGATCTAGCTGTAGTTGTGGTGGGCAGTTACAACTAAAATTGTAGATGTGTGTAGTTGAGGGGGGGTAGACAGTGGGAAAGGAAAAGACAGACTCAGAGTGTCAGGGTCAAGGCAAAACTCAGAGAGGGATGCAGGGTAGTGGTGGGGAGCATGGAGGTTGGAGGTGAAGTGGTAGAGGGGAGTAATGTACTTAGCTGATTTTGTGTAGAACAGATGAAAAAGAATTTAAGGTAAAAGTACATCTTAAAGGGATGGACTAGGTCCAGTGGAGAAGTAGTATGGGGTAGGGGAGGGGAGGCCATGAACCTACAAACATGGAAACATACCAGTGCTGACTAGATACTGTCTCAATTCTGTCTTAAAGTGCCATATATGTGCTGTATTCTGAATATCAGCTGGAATCTCATTCAACCAATGGGGGTCCTGAATGAGAATGAGTATTGTCCAAGAGCTGTTCTATGGAAGGGGATGCTGAGTAAACACTGTGCTTTCCCTCTAGTTGCATATGGAGAGTGCACTGCTAATAGTATTACAGAGGGGGGCGTTAGGCCTAGCAGAGCTTTTTTCCCAAGGCGGCAAGTTTGAAACTTTATTCTGTTGGTCAAGTTTAGCCAGTTGGTTTGTTCATACAACACGTACGGATGAGTGTATTTATCATCCCCAAGGACAAGTCTGCATGCCTTGTTAAGGGCTGTCTCTACCCGCATAGGTGCTGTGACAGTTGCAGACCCATAAACTACCAATCTGTAATCCGCAACAGACAGGATTCAACTGGAGACAGAAAGGCAGAGAGCGGTTGGTGTCAGATATTGCCTGTGCCTGTATAGAATACCTAGTCTGATGTTGACTGCCTTCACCACCATATGTGCTGCATGAAGGAGAGGGTGTCACCTATAATAACCCCAAGGTACTTGAATGAATTCACCTGCTCAAGTGAGACAGCCTTGTTGTAGTAAATTGAGAATGTCAGGTTGTTCTTCTTGAGTTGTTTGCTAGAGATGAACATAGTTTTTGTTTTTTATAAATTGAGTAACAGCTTTTGTGTGCTGAACCAATCCTCTAGCATATGGAAGGTAGACTGCAGTTCTTTCTGGAATGTCTCAGTGCGAGGGTTGCTGCTGGGGATGACAGCATCATCTGCGTATAGAATTATTTTGCAGTTGCATGCCTCTGGAAGAGCATTCAGGAACAAACTGAAGAGTAGTGGTCCCAGGATCAACTCCTGGGAGACCCCAAATGTAACTTCTTTTGAACCTGACACAGCTGAACCAACCTTAACTCTCTGTGTTCTGTGCAACAGTAGTCTTGGAACCAGTGTACTGGATTGGATGCCACTCCTAGTATCTGTAATTGCTCCAGGAGGAGGGAGTGGCTGACCATGTCAAAGGCCTTTGTGAGGTCAGTAAAGACTGACCCCACCATATTACCACCATCCAGTGCTTTGTAGATGAAATCAGTGAAATTCACCAAGGCCGTGGCAGTGCTGTGGTTCTTCCCGAAACCATACCATTGGGGACATTGCAGGCTGTATTTCTGGAGGTAGTCGGTTAATTGATCGGCTGCTATCCTCTCAACTGTTTTGGATAAGGAGGAAAGGATGGAGATGGGTCTGTAGTTATCTCCACTTTTGAGTACAGGGGTCACAAGGGTTTGAGTCCCACAACTTCTACTTGCATACTGTGTGACTCTGAGCAAGTCACTTAACCACCCCAGTGCTCCCAGGTCACCTGTGAAGCAAGCACTTGTGCCTAGTGGGCCTTACCCAGTTACCAAAGAATAAAATAAAATAGATCCCCTTACCCCCAGGATACATCTGGAAATGATCTGTTAGCAGCTTAGTATGTCTTTCCTGTTGAAACTATGGAAATTAACTAACAAACTATTTTGGTCCCAAGATGTCAGGGTGGGCAAGTTGATACTCCACCTTCATTACCATGTGTCACCTTGTAAATGTGACCCAAAATGTTTTTGGGCAGTTAACACCCAAAGACACATTTCAGGATGCATTTATGTGGTGACACTTATATGATCATGAGGTGGAGTGGTGATTTACCCACCCTAATAACTTGGTGTAAAAATAGGCCAACATGGCAAGTTTTGACAATAGGAAAAAAAACTGGAAACATCGTTAAGTCCACACACATGCACAGTATGTACATTTTGGGACTTAGTTGTTTTCCCAGTGTTTTTATTCTGATTTGCTGGTATAGGTTGTGATGTAGGCCACTGAGGATTTATGACACTGGACATTGAGGATTGTGACGTGGGATCAGAAGTGGGCACTGGTGTAATGAAGGAGGGTGACATGGATGCTAGAGAGTTGGTGAAGGTCTTTCTTTTAAATGCATGGTGGACAAGTGGGAGATACATATGACAGGGCTGGGCACTCACCACCAGTATATGTACAAAGATCAGGCAGGAGGGAGATACTAGCAGTGGGGTTTGGCAGCACCACCTGTTTATCTTAAGAGATCAGGCAGGAGGGGGTGGAGTACCAGCAGCAGGGTTGGGCACCTTTCACTGGGATATTTACAAACTGGTCAGGCAGAAGAGGAACTGGTGGCAGAGTTGGGTACCCATCACCACAAGTGACAGACAGTGAGCATGGAGCAATTTTTGTGACCATTAAGAATCACAAAAACAGTTGACGTCCACATATTTTGAGTCAGAAAAATGAAACCCACTGTTGACACAAGAAAACAACTTCAGAAAAAATTATCCATGCATGCATGAAAACAGGATTATCTTTTCTTTATAATTAAAAAAAAACTAAGCATTTTTTTCTATAAAATCATGTGTCAAAGGCACCTCCTTGTGCCAAACTGTAATGAACCACAAAGTTTCAGATTTCATCTGTCAGCCATTTTTGAGTTACTGGTGAGCTTAGTAAAGTCTTTTTTTTTTGTCAACTTTCTTTATACTCCGCCCTACTGCAAATTCTCTCTGGCATCCTCCATCTTATCCCAAGCTCTACCTCCCACCAGAGACACCTCCTTCTTCTCGCACCAGCCCGATGGATCCCCCGACTCTGGACCCTCTGAGGTGGAGCCACTCTATCCACCCAGGGAGCTCTATCTAGAATCTAGTGTGCTGGGCTGGGTGATTGGCCTGGAGAGGAGAATGCCTAGTGCTGGGAGTGTAGCCTGGTGGGGACAGAGGTGTCTTCGCCTATCCCAGAGGATGGGGATTTTTTCCATACTTTCCTCAGGAGCACAGCTGTGCAGTGACGTCAGCATGGCTGCCCATAGATGTCCGTTGTGCTCATCCCTCTTAGTTGCTCCATGCTAGTAGTACCCCTGGTCTCCACCAGGGGTCTCTACTGCATTGGAGATACCCTGGATCTCTCCCCAGTAAAAGGAGAGCAGTCCATTAGACACTCGATCCTATCCTTCCCCTGCTGACCCCCGGCACCCAAGCACGTTCCAGAACTTGGGTCGCCGGCGTGGTGCGAGGTGTGGCATCCAACGCCTCAACCCTCAGTGCCACCGGGCCAGCTTAATAAAGTCTTTATTTCTATTTTTTATACAATTCAGCTTTCTAGCACTTTGAAACTGCTGAACCAGTTGTTAAAAAATTTCAGGATTCAGAGATCCTGGGCACTGGAATGTGCATGCCAAATTGAAAGATAGTCCGTCTGGAGACTGTGTGCTGCTAAAGAGCTGGTGACATGATTTGCCCTGCATTGCAGCTGTAAATACAATATTCGCCATTAATACCTTTAGCCCCGAAACATTTTTTTTTTTTTTTACCTTTAGCTATTTTCTTTTATTTTCAGTTTGTTTATGTTGTACATAGTGTGATCGCGCCACCAACCACAAGCTAGATCGAAATGCACATTCACGATCATGGCGAGCGTGATGATGTGCAGTGGGGAAGTCCCTCTATCCACGTTCACAGAGGCATATCGTAGCTGTCAATGGATTGTGGGAAATATTGTCACCTTCTGTCAGTGTGCTTTGTGTCAAGATGATCTTTTACAACCACATCATTTGTTGCACATAACTTTAAGCATTATTTAGGTTATTAGATGTTATTTTCAGTGATTGTTTGACACATTGGGTGGGATACTCAAAGGCGTTGCACATGGCGCAACAGTGTTGAACCATGCGCAACTCACTGATGCACCCCGGCACAACTTTCAAAGGGGGTAGGTGCACTGCACAATTCCCGATGTGCCAGGGTGCACCAGTAATGTATACGGTGCAGTGCAGGCAGGGACGATGAAATCCAGCACATCCCAATATTCAGCCCGGATGCTGCACATATGCAGGCACAAACCCACCTTGCGCCACACAGGGGGTGCAAAGATGTGCCCAAAAAAAAAAGGAACATGTCGGGGGACACCCACAGGTGGTCCACCGTATTGCTGGGCACAACACGGCGGCCGCCCGCTGTGGGTGGTCACCCCACCTCCCGAGACACAGTACGGGTGTCATGCTTGCCCATGCCCGATCACGGGCATATGTGATACATTATAACCCTGGTAGTCCAGTGGACCCGATCCCTGGCCCGATCATGGGCAAATTATGTAGTTGAATCCCTGGTGGTCCAGCGGTACCCCCCTCCCCATCTGCCCACTGAGACCAGCCACCCCGCTCCCCTCCCCGGTCAGTGGTGGGTGGCAGCTCCTCACCTGCAAGTCGCCCGGCCGCCTGGCAACTGACAGCATACAGTACAACTGCGTGGGCCAATGGGCATGCAGACTGTACCTTGATTGCTGTATATAAGCAATTATTCACTGTTTTGAATGGGTCTCCCAGCTCGACGCAGTCAGCATTCCACATCCAATAAGTATTGAAAGTGAGAAGCATTCTGTATGTATGAGATATTGTTTGTGACATACAGTATATTTATAAGTTACTGTCACTCCTTTTCTATTTTTGGTCTATTTATGTAGTTATACATGTCGTGTTACATGACAGATTTATAAGACAGCTATTTATATTGCTGTGATAGTGTGTCTCTGAGCTGACATAATTCAAGGAGCCATAATATTGTAATAGGCACCGCAGCTCTGCATCATGGTGACTAGCATAGTTAATATACTGTGTCATATTGCACCAGCAAGATTGTTTTAATACAAGCACACATTTTTCAAGATGGTTAACAGGTGCATAGCCTATGGATGTAGCAACACCCATAAGGATAAAGTTAGTTTGCATAAATTTCCTTCAGATCCCACTATGAGATGTTGCTGGGATAATGCTGTGCATAAAACAAGATCTGATTCGCTTGGAGCTTCTGATGGTAGCAGGCTTTGCAGTGCTCACTTTACAGAGGGCTCATTTGAACCAGAGTACGCTCTTATGAGGCAGTTTGGTCTTCAGACTGGACGTGTATGCCCCCACCTAAAGCTTGATGGGGTTCCCACAATATTCAAGAAAGCTGCATTGCCTGGTAGTCTAGAGATCATTACCAAGTGTCCCCGAGTTTCAAGCGCTGTTGCTAAGCGTGAGCGTTTACAGGTGAGTTCATCATAATTATATTGTTACACGTTACACATGTTTTTTTCCCTGTTTTTTTATTTATTCTTTTTTTTGGTTTCATTTTAGGTACTTCTTTTCCTGTGGGTGGGTATGGTTCAGGCTGAGATGTGATCCTGGTTTCCTTCATCTTCACTCCACTCATTTTTAGGCTACATTTGTTTGTTCTTCCATGTTAATTTCTACATGGATGATGGTTTGTTCCACGTGTCCCCACCCTACACACCACATGATGAATCAGATGATCCTGACCAGCTCCAGCCTTTGCTCAACATCTCCTCATATCCTGTAACTGTAACACACGCCTTATCCCAAATGGTAACCCCACCTCCCATCACCGGATCACCTCAAACAAGGAGGTACATAGTTCATACTGCTGTCATGGCACGTGTGTGGGATTTGGTGAGGTGTGCACCTAGTTTATGAGACCATGCCATGTTGTGTTGGGTTTGGTGTCTTACTCCTTTGGTAGCTGCTAGTGATCATATTCCAGTTTTCCTTTCTTCACCAGAGGGAGTGCTCCATATAGGTGTCCGTGGCATGTTGCATGTCATTGCTCTCAGAACTGTGAGTGAGCTCAGCCTTGGCTTTTGTTCTTCAGTGCACTGTCACGTTCTGGACATGTGAGGGCAGATTCTTGTCATGTTATCAAACAGAACGCTACCTGTCACAGAGCATGGTACACTGAGCACTACTACCGATGGGGGTATGGGTGCCGTAGGTGGATATGTACTTACATTTAGATTTCTGTCTGAAAACACATTGCCAACCCCCCCTCTCTCTCACTGTCCTCATACCTGCATACAACATCTTGCATGACTCCCCACAAGCCATGTTCAGTGTAGCGAACGTAATATGTGCTGCAACCCAAAGGAGACTCACTGTCACATACAAATAGTGTCGGGGAGGGCCTGGGCTCACAAGTAGTACAATATCATCTAACAGCACTGAAATAGGCAGGAGTCCAGTAGATATCTAATGTGCAATGACACATGGAGACAGAGACAAATTCAACTCTGTCATGCAGTGATTCCAAATTACTGTATGAATCTTCACTGTCTCACAGGCCACGCATAGGGACACAATCAATGGCATAATACATTTTGCCTGTCTTTCAGCAACCCATTTTATTAGCTGACTAATTTAATTTACTTTTTGGCCTGGACCCATTTCCACACCTGCCCATCACACCATCCACAGCATGCCCATGTTTACCACCAAGGGCATTTCTGCCTGTCAGACACCCACTCCCAATTGTCACATGTAATGTTGCCCTTGCTTCCACTCCTCACCTAGTTGTGCACACGTGAGCTGTAATCTCTCACAAGGCATACAATGAGGGCAATGTAGATGGCAGTAGAGCATGGAATCACAGCATGCGCCAGATTGTACCTTGTAGCCCTTGGAGGAGGGGCGTGCAATGCCGTCATTGTGGCAGGCCGAGTATCGCACCTGAAAATGAGTTATGTGCTGGTTGTCAAGGATCCCATCAACTCAGCCAGGGGTCACTACTGTGCCGTATGCTCACTATCCCTCACCCCTCTCCCCACCCTGTAGAAGGAGAGCTGCCTCTTGGGTGCTTAATTTTTCTCCCCCCAGCCAGCCCTCTGACTCCCAGGTTGGTTCCTGAATTTGGCATGTCTGCGTTGCTAGCTTGTGTGTTGGCATTGTGCTTGTGGCCCATCATATTATTATCTGATTTATAACATGTGACTGTTGATTAAATGCCATTGATAAGTAATACATAAGCGATAAGACATGTGTGGTTGTTGGTAGTACTGAGATACCCACACACGCAGAGATGTTGTTATGGAAGACGATGCAGGAAGAGTGCATTCAGCCTCTAGGTGTGCGGGTATCTCACTACTACCAACACCCACCCATGTCTTATCGCTTATGTATTACTCATCAACAAAAGCTAAGATTTAGTTGACCAAAAGCAGGCATACTTGAAAATAATTATGCAGAAGTATTCTATGTGATAATATTACATTGTATGCATGGAACAGCTATTGGCCTGGCACCTGATATGTTTAACTCTACTGACCATGCTGCTACCTACTATCACCAAAATCATGATGTTAAATGCTGCTTAATCCATCTGCTGTTCTGTTGCGTGTTGTATTCAGCATTAACAGTCTATGTGAGTCTTACCCTCATTGGTAGGTGGCATGTGCAGATAACATCCATGGGATGACCTAAACAATACCCAGGTATAGAAGCCAAAACCATTTCTGTCTCTGAATATGCATTTAACAATGCTCAAGGCAGCGATGCATTTTTTGCTATGACTATGGTTATTTGACCATGTTGTACATTGTCCCGGCGATGTTATTGTTCAACCGTATGGGAATGAGTACCCCAACATTTACAGAGGGCAAAGAACCACAGTAGTAGTTATGATGAGTAGATATTAGCGGCTTGTTTTTTGTTCCATTTCTCCTTGATTTGAAATAAATCTTCACTGGAAGTTTATTGCATTGAATTCCAGGAGTGCTGGCTCTTTTGTACAATGATGAGTAAATATCTCTGCATAGCACATTATGTTTCTTACAAAGATATAGTTATGTGCACTGATTCTACCCTGAAACTGTACAATCTTTGCTTTCCTTTCTATAACTGTGGGTGGAGCCTACAGCCATCTTGCTATCTGTAGCTGGAAAATAGAATATCGTGGAACACACATTTTGGAGTTTTCAGTGTATCCTTCCACATCTACAAATCGCTATGCCAATTGAAATAAAATAGTCCCTTTTTTCTGTTTAGAATGTTGGAGACATAACTCCAAGCTGTTTATCAGTAGGCCATTAGGAAACTGAAACAGCTTGTTAAATATTGGTTGCCTATTAAACTGGAGATTTGATTACCCCTTCAAAATGCAGCTACTTGCACATTTAAATACTTAGCATTTAAACATGTTCTTGCTTCAGGCTTCAGTTGGGCAGGTATTGTCTTTCAATAAAGATTCATACTTCATAAATGTCACCCTTCTTTTCCCAGCAAATCTAAAAATATTTTGTTTTTTTAACCTCTTAAGACACTACCTGATACGACCTGTCTCAGACATATGCCAGTCTCCTGTGAAGTATCCATGTGAAATATATAGCAATCAGCAGGCATTTTTACTATGCTTTTTGGGAAAAAATATATTGAGCTACAGCAAACACACACACACACACACACACTGTAAACACCATCCTCATGGCCACAATATTCAAAATAAATCCTACAATCTAATATGTTATAAAACAATAAAGAAACTGTTTATATGGGTGAACACAGTGAAGTTCAGTTTACATTTAGTATGTCCTCTTTGGCAACTTCTATTATTAAAATTAATTAAATGTATAGTTTACTAAATCTTGACCTTGGGATAACTCTTGAATGACTCCTAAATAAGATTCAAGCAATTCCCTTTATGGGAGGTCAAGACCTGTGCAAAAGGTCAAGTGTTATTTTTTCATATTTTTTTTTACAAATTTCCATAGTAAAAGTGTGGAGAAATACAAAAGTATGTACAACTAATCTACTATGCATTTTCAACTCAGAAAGAAGTTAATATTTGTGCAAAATCAAACCCAAAGTTTATACAGTTTTTGTTGTAAAGTAAATCTTATTGGACTATTGATGAACTGAGCAAAGAAATGTTTAGATAAGACAAATGAAAGACTCCAGGATTGGAAGATCATTAAAACTGCAAAAGGTCAAATTATGAAACCTTAAACGAACTCAGTAAGACCATTCTTCTTTGTGTATAATTAAAATGAATTAAAGCCATTTGAATATAGGCCTACAATTATACAACCATTGTGATACATATTTTTAGGATCAGAGGAATGGTGCAAGGCTGCCAAAATCGTGATGATCTCACTGCTTCAACACTTCAGTCTGTGTGGATCAAACCAAAAAGAGCCATAATAAAAGCTTCTATCGTCTCAAAAATTAAAAAATAAATATATTTTATTATATTTGATGTAATCTGAAAATACAAAATAGCAATAAGGAAGTAAAACAATCAAGATGACATTTCAGTGTTCTCCAACCATACATTAAAACCGAGCCACAATAAAGGCTTCTATCTTCTTCAAAGCAATTATATTTTACTAGATTTGATTTAACCTGAAAATACAAAATAGCAATAAGGAAGTAAAACAATCAGGATGAGATTTCAGCCTTCTCCAACCATGCACTGAAGTCGAGCCATAATGAAGGCTTCTATCTTCTTCAAAGCAATTATATTTTATTTTGATATATTTAATATTATGAATCTAAGTAGACACTAGATAAAAGTTTATTGGTTATTTGAAAACAGGCAAATGCAACCAGACACAGCAGGAAGTCAAAAGAGAGTATCGGTTGTGGGGGCTAGTAACAAGTTAAGGAGCTCACTTGACCACTCCAGTGGGGGCCACCCACCAACACTACTGACCGTTGGTGGGCACTGGTAGAGGAGGAGCTGGGCAAGTGCTGCAAGCAGTCAGTATAGAAGGAGAAGAAGGCTGATGGCAGGCTGCCTGCCATAGTCCAGCTCTTGTTTCAAATCCCTGGTGGTGCCTGAGTGGCTGTAATAATCATCTTTGCAGCAGCCCTCCATCTGTAGGGATTAAGGGGACTCAGTTTAGCTGTCCTGTTGTATTCAGGCAGGCTCAATCTCCATTACAGCAGCAGGTCTGACTGGAGCCCCGGACCCCCAACTCTGCTACTTGTACAGGACTGACTGCTTGAGTGTGAGGGATTCTTGCTGCCTGCAAAGGACGTGGGAGGGCTCGCGGTTGGTGTTCATTTGTGTGCCGGAGTAGGCAGGGGGCTGGCTGGGCTGGGAGGAGTGCCTTTAAGTATAAACATTGCATGTGTCTGAACTGTTGTGGATTGCATGAGTGTAGGCAGGGGGGTGTTCAGGGTGTTCAACCCCTCCCCCCCCGAAATTACCTCAGAAAATTTCAAATTCCTGTATTTTATTTTCAGGTTGGATCAGGCTCAGCTGCTAAATAACTCAGTGTTTCAGCAGTCTCCATAGTGGTTGGAGCTAGCCACAACACAATGTGCATGCACAGGACCATTGATGGCTAGAGGAGATGGAGACATCATCAACAGAGAGAGCAGGAGAAGCCTGGTGGCACAGACTAGTGAGCGTGCTGCTGTGCTGCATCATCTGTACAGCACCGAGCAAATTGTGGTGTCCTCTTGACAGTCGTGGTGGTGGAGTAGGACTGTGTGCTGCTCTCCTCTAGTCTCAGTTGAACTGCAATAGAACTTGAAGTATGGTCTACCAGAGAAAGGACTAACCCATCCAGTGCCGAGTTGTGAGTAACGTGCAGTGCATCTTCTCGGCTGTGCTGGAAGCTGGCTGGATTGGTGATGTGGTCCAAAGAGAAGATAGGAGAGGTTGAGGAAAAATCTACCCAGGCCTAGTGGCCTGTAGTCCTGTCTTGGGTGGGAACAACTGGTAAGGCAAGCAAGCAGGATGATAATCAGCAGAAAAATGGTGAGTGGGGGGGGGACTTCTCTTATTCAGAGAGGTGGTAAGGGGTATTGCCACTGTTTCCCAGCGCAACCCACTCATTGCATCTCAACCCCATCAATGTTCTGCCCAACTTGGAGCTTATCATGTGGAGTGGGAATAGATGTGGAAAGGCAGATGCTTGACTGACATCTTTGTCTCTGGCTGTTGCAGAGTGCTCCTATGTGCAAAGGTGTAATGAGGTTAGGAGTACTCTCTATATGCAGAGGTGGGATGGTGGTAGAGGAAGAGTGAGGCAAATGTGTGGAGGAGTCCCTATGTGTAGGACTGGGATGGATGGGGAGCAATGCTCCCCATGTAAGGGCAGTGGGATGAAGGGGTGGAGTGCTCCCCAGGTACAAAGCTGATATGAAGTGGGAGGAAAGCTCCGCATGTATGGAAGTTTTATAGAGGGGGAGGAGTGCTCCCTATGTGCAGAAGGTGGGATACAGTGGGAGAAGTGCTTTCCATGTGAGGGAGGTGAAATGTTGTGGAAGAAGCGCTGGAGGGGTCGGAGATGAGTGCTCACAATGTATGGAGGTGGGATGGAGGTGGAGCAATGATACCTATGTGTGGAGATGGAATGGAGTGAAGAGTGCTTTCCATGTTGAAGTTCATTGTGAAGGGATAAAATTCATTGAGTAAGCCCATTTGCAAGGAGGCCCCCTGTACAAGCAATGATAAAGACAATACATGGTGTGAGATACAAAAATTATGGACAAATAATATCAATTAAAATAAAGCAATTTTCTTTACATAAGTATATACAATATGTACAATGTTGCATTCAGCAAGGATTGAGATCAAATATAATTTCATAAGACACTATGTCCACCATGTGAAAGAGGGCTGGAGAAGGAGAATTGCTCCCCATATGCAAAGGAGGCATGGAGGGGGAGAAGTGCTCTCTATGTGCAAATGTGTAATGGAGGGGGAGGAGTGCTCCCCATTTGTGGAGGTGGGATGGAGGGTGGGACAGTCACTTAATGGCTACCATCCTAGACCCCATTCCAGCCTGTGTGTGAAACTTTTTGGAAAGGGCTCAGTTTATGATGGGGCAGATGTGCAATCCACATCTCTTCTCTGGCTGCTGTAAAGTATTGGGTTGATAGGTGGGGATGAAAGAGGGGGCACCAGTCACTCAGAAGCACCCACTGTATCCTACCCCCCACCAACCCAGCACAGTAGGAACAGTTGTAGAGGGTCAGATACAAGATCCACATTTTTATATCTCAGTACCTCAGAGTGCTCTCAATGGGTAGAGCACATTAGGTGGGAGAGCCACTGACCAAAGCAGAGTGTTCTGCAAGTGTAGAGGTGTAGCATAGGGTGAGGAAGTGCCAGTCACAGAAAGTTCACTCCAACCTTCATGCTAGCTCTGGTGGAGCAGGGACAGGCTTGATGGGGCAGATGTGCAACTTGCATCTCTATCCCTGGCTGCCGCAGGGTGCTACCCTTGTGTGGAGGTGGGATGGAGGGATGGGACATCATTCTCCCAGAGCCACCTGCCTGGAACCTACCCAATACCAGTGCCAGCTTTCATGAAACACGGATGGGTGAAGATGGACAGATGTGTGAAACATAACTGTCACTGGCTCTGGCAGAGTGCCTCTAATTTGCAGGAGGTATAATGGAAGGAGAAAATGCTTTACATGTGCAGAAATGTGGAAAGATGTGTTGGGTGCCAGTGGCCTCGGGCCACCCAGTGGATCTGGACTGCAACCCCATGTCCACCCACTTGGCGCACCAGGCTAGCTAGAAACAGGTGTGGTGTGGCAAATGTCCAACTCCCATTTCTGTCTCTGGTTGGGGCAGCCAATGTGCAGTGTTGGGAAGGTTGTGGAGTGGGAACCAATTACCAACTTCTGCCAGGCCACAGTCCACTATTTACCTTGGACTTCCCACCTGGAGGCCACCTTGTCACTGTGCCAACCGGTGTGGAGTGGGATGGGTGTGGAGGGGAAGATGAGTAACCTACATCAGTCTGTGGCTACTGCAGAGTGTTCCATATGTGCTGATGTGAGCTGGAGGTGTAGGGGGCAGCAACTACCCAGGGTGCTCAACCAATACCCACCCTACACTGTGCTAGTCAATGTGAAGGGGCAGATATGTGACCCACATATTCGTCTCTGGCTCTGTCTGGGTGCTCCTTTTGTGCAGTGGTGGAATAGATGCACCAAGTTTGTTTTACACTGTGTCTCTCCTGGTCTCTCACTGTATCTCTAATGCCCGCTCCCCCACGGTGAAAAGAAAACTCTGCATCACTGTTCTCTGTCCTGGTCACAGCTCTCTGTATGTGCTGTCTGCTTCCGCTGAGCATCAGAAAGACAAACAGGGAGTCAGACCAACAACAAGGTGCTGGAAGCGTGAACAGAAATAAAATGGATGGCAACCTAAGTATGAACCCAGGGGCCATCCGTATCAGCTAGTGACTCAAAGATGGCAAACATTACAACAGAAACACTGGTTCGGTCAGAGAGTGGTTGCAGGGTGGAACTCATTGCCGACTGAGGTAGTAACAAGCACAAGTATGGACTTATTTAAACATAGGTTGGACAATTTTTTTAATGGTAGTAAGAAACAAAGAAGTTAGAGGAGAAATAAGAATAAAGGAAAATGTATTTAACTTAAAGGCAGGCATTAAGGACGCAAGTCCAGTTAGCTTGAACTTAGCTATGAAACCGAGCTTGGGTGCACACTGTACTCCATTTCTCTGTTTGGGGGGGTGGTTGACACCATCTCTGACTGGAACACATTGGACCTGCTCATATATGCTGCACTGGAAGTGGCTCTTGCTGTTGCTGTGTGTCTCTCAGAGGGTGGGGGAGTAGACTCTGCTAGGAGAGGAGACAGGCTTCCCACTAAATGAATGTCTGTTCAGGTGCAGGTCTGTGAGCCACCAGTCATCGTGGTTATGGTCACTACATTGCACTGCCCCCGATTTCACACTGCCAAGGTGGTGCAATACTGCCAGCCTCTCACCTGGTGATCACTCTCATTCTGCTTACTCTCCACATCTCAGCATGTTGCTGTCACTGTTTGGGGGCTCTCTCTTCTGAAAGAACTCTTAAAACTGAAGGTGGACAAAGCAATGGGGCCTGATGGAATTCATCCCAGAATTCTAAAAGAACTAAGGATAGAACTAGTGACACCACTGACTACCCTCTTTAACAAATCATGGGAGGATGGGGTGGTACCTGAGGACTGGAGGAGGGCAGATGTGATTCCCCTTCACAAAAGTGGGAGCAAGGCAGAAGCAGGAAACTACAGACCTGTTAGTTTAACCTCAGTGGTAGGGAAAATAATGGAATCACTTCTGAAGGAAAGAATTGTTGCATATCTAGAGGCCAGAGGGGCACAGGACCCAAGGCAGCATGGATTCACAGCGGGAAGGTCATGCCAGACAAATCTGATAGATTTCTTTGACTGGGTGACCAAAGTAGTAGATCAGGAGGGGCTGTGGACATGGCCTACCTAGACTTTAGCAAGGCATTTGACACAGTCCCACACAAAAGATTAATATACAAGTTAGCCAGCCTAGGAGTGGGTCCCAAGATGACAGCCTGGGTAAAGAATTGGCTCGAGAATAGGACACAGAGAGTAATAGTAAATGGAGTCGACTCTGAAAAAAGGGGGGTTAGCAGTGGGGTACCACAGGGTTCAGTATTAGGACCGGTCCTCTTCAATGTCTTTATAAGCGACATTGCAGAGGGACTGGAAGGAAAAGTATGTCTCTTTGCAGATGACACAAAGATCTGCAACAGTTGATGCACAAGGTGGGGTGGAAAGGATGAGAAGGGACTTGGCAAGGTTAGAGGAATGGTCAAATGTATGGCAGCTTAGATTCAATGCTAAGAAGTGCAAGGTAATGCACCTGGGAAACAAATACCAAGGGGAAGAGTACACAGTGGGAGGTGAGATACTAACAACAACAAAAATGGAAAGGGACCTGGGGTAGTCATATCAGATGACCTAAAGGTGGGCAAGCAATGTGAAAGGGCAGCAAGGAGGGCTGGGGGGATACTGGGATGCATAGGGAGAGGCATCACCAGCAGAAAACAAGAAGTTATTATCCCTCTGTACAGACAGCTGGTGAGACCACATCTGGAGTACTGCGTGCAGTTCTGGAGACCCAATCTCCGCAAAGACATAGACAGGATGGAAGCTGTCCAGAGGAGGGCAACTAAAATGGTGCAGGGTCTGCACCGGAAGACTGATGAAGAGAGACTTAAGGAGCTTAATATGTATAGCCTCGAGGAAAGGAGGGAGAGGGGGGACATGATAGAAACTTTCAAGTACCTCAAGGGAATCAACAAAGTCCAAGAGGGTAGCATCTTTCAAAAAAAGAGGTGTGCAAGAACAAGGGGGCACAATTTGAAGATAGAAGGGGGGCGGCTCAGAGGTAATTTAAGGAAGTATTTTTTCACAGAGAGGGTTGTGGATGCATGGAACAGCCTTCCAGAGGAGGTTGTGGAGTCAAAAACAGTGGTGGAATTCAAGCATGCATGGGACAGTCATAAGGCAATTCTAGGGGTTGGGGGTAGGAAGAAGTAGGCTGCTGGTTAACTAGGATCTGCAGCTTATCCATCAGGTAGGGAAAAGGGCAGACTGGGTGGGCCAAGCGGTCCTTATCTGCTGTCAAATTCTATGTTTCTATGTTTTCTATGTTTCTCTCTCCACTCTGTCCCTGACACTGGTACCACTCACCACCTCTTTCGATCCTGTGCTCTCATTCGGTGGGAGGTTACTGCTGCCTCTCCTTCTCAGTGTCTGTCCCTGCAGCTGGTGTTTCTCTCTCCCCACCATTCAGGGTTAAGCTACAGCTCTGCAGGCAATGCTGCCTCACTTCTCAGAACTCTTGCTCCTTGAATTTGTGCAGTAGGGTTGGGGGGTACACTGAGGCAGCAAAGACACTATGAGATTCACGGGGTGGGTCAGTGTGTATCATCAAAGAAAGCAATGCTCAGGCTGGGAATTGTGGCACACATGAAGCAATGGAGAGAGAGAGGAGCTCAGGGACAAGAATGTGCACTGTCATTCACACAGAGACACAAACAAGTTCAACACGGACGTTTGTCTGGGGAAGGATAAATAATATTTATTTGTTCGTTACTGCTAGGACTGTTTACTGCTTATGGCACAGAGAGTGGGGGATGCAGTGTGTGGATGGGTACCGGGACATCTGCAGGATGGATGGGGAAACAGACAGTAAGATCAGTAAGGACACGAATGAAAGGAATGAAACTCTCTCATTCAGAGCACTTTATTTCTTTCAACTAGAGAACGGTTTCCAGCTGTGAAACTGTGACTGGTGTCACAGTCTGGTTGCATGCTCATTGGTCTGCCAGGGACAAGCCCACTGTAGACTGTTGTGCATTGGACTCTTTCCTGACACACTTCTGAAATGTCATTCTACCACAAGATGTTTCTTGCACATGCACAAGGAAACATAAAAAACTATAATTTAGATTAGTGACTACCCTCATTTGAAAGCCATATTTGTCCTGAACACAAAGGTGTAAAATAATGCACTTGGGGTACAGAAATCCAGGGGCAGACTACACATGGGTGGAGTGGTACTGACAACATTAAGAAAGCACACATTCCAAAAAAAAAAGAGCTTTTACATACAGTTGATTACTGTTTAACAATATTTTGCATCTGTGGCTGCCACTGAACATCTGATGCAAACCCATAATGACATTCCTAAATTGAAGCAAAAATAGAGGGTGGAGTCCATAACTGACTCCTTGTTTTTGTGTTAAAGGGGTCATTTTCTTTACAGCAAAAACAAGGAAAGGCATCATTTCTAAAATGTGCAGATGAGCATGGGGGCCACTTTTTTCCAGAGCATGCCACCACCGGCAGCTACCACTTCAAGACTGCTACTACCCCTGCCCAATACAATCAGGGGAAAACCAGAAGTAGTCTACCAGCACTGAGATCAATTTGATTAAGGCACATTTGTCAGAAATTACTGCTTGGAAAAGAATGAGAAAGTGATTGTGATGATGAGCAAATCCCAGACCAGATCTCTAGTTTGTTAACTCCTGAGTCTGATTTGTACAGCTGCCTGGACCAAGCTCCCTGGATGTTATGCCATCATCAGATTTGTATAACAGCACTGTGGAAGCACTTAACTGGACCGTAGTCTGATGTGCTGCCGCAGCGCACCGACATAGTTTCCAGTGATTCTGTTTATGCAGCCCTTCCCCTTCATAGGCCACTTTTCTGTTCTGCAACTGCAGTACTGTCGGACACCGTATGCGGCATGATGGTGTTGACTCAAACTGTGCATTCATGACTATCCTGCATAAATTGTTATGTCAACATTGCCATGTTGTGCAAGGCTGACTACAGGGCAAACATCACATGTGCGAGTATCACGCATGCACAGTACTGTAATTGCCGCAGTATTACTTATGGGTGACTCCAGTGCAGCGAAAGCGCCGCATATTCTTTTCCATGCTTTTTCCACTCCCAAAAGCTCTCCACAGCCATATCAGCTCTGACCAGAGTTTGATATAATGAGTCGTAGCTGACACATTATTCCTGATGTAATGATACACATTTTTATTACCTCCTTTGAGTGCATGTAATCTTCGTGGGGTATGGTTATGCAGAGCATTTTATTCAGTCTGTATAGTCATGATTAATTGACCTGACATCTGCAAATTCACTATTATTTGTTAATTTTTTGACCTGCATGCTTTCCTATGTTGATTGAAAACATGTGATTCACTGCTGTCCTGCTCAGATAATGAAGTTACTTTGGCACAGGCAGCTTCATTCAATTGATTTTCATTTTCTCACATATTTCGGTATCTTCTCATCATCTGCAGGTTATCTCGGAGTTACTGGGTACCCATGCTGATCAAACAGCAGACATCCATACCGCACTGGAGTTACCTGATGAGGTCTTCAATGACTCTGAGCACCATGACATTGAGACACACAAACCAAGCCACATGATGTGACTGATTGTGGCATTCAGGTCCACACCACAGAACTGCTAGTGATGAGTTCAAAGAGGATGCAGGTGCAATTCCATGACCATTCAAAAGGTAATCAGAAATTCTACACTGTCTTATTCAACCAGTAATGCATGACCATGGGTTACATTGTTTTAATCTGTTAACTACCCACTATGGACATCATGTGTCAAGTGGCACCAGAAAGTGTCACATATACCTTTATGGTTGATTCACTGACTGTTAACCTAACACCTTGGAGTGCCTTTCTGTTAATGTGTAAATACTGCTAAACTACTGTGTAAAAAAAATGTGTTTTTGTCTGTTTTACCCATTGTGATGGTAATGGTAATATTATATTTTGTGGATGTGCTCTGGAAACTTCCATGTTCTGGGCATGCTCAATGACTGGAATGATGCATTCTGACTTTGAACCTGCATTCTTAAACTGTTGGTGTAAAAATAATTTCATTAAAAAATCTCCCTCCACATGATGAAAACATTCAAAAAGTATACTTTTAAACTTTTCTTCTAGAATACATTTTTATGTTGTCTTGTGTGTGCAGCGCAAGCAACATGTTGTGACAGCTTGGTGGAGTAGCAGGTTCTGGAGGTGCAGCTGTGTTATGGCCAATGGCGCCACTGGTTTTTATGTTTGCTTCCGCGCATGCGCAAGAAGCATGTTGCGGCAGCTTGCTGCCGAAGCAGGTTGTGGAGGTGCGGCAGTGTTGTGGCCAATGCAGCCACTGCATTTTGAGGCTTGTGTATTTGGCCCCAATAAAGGAGCACACTGGCTGTGACACTAGTTTTAAAGTGTGCCACCAACTTGAAAGAAAATCGCCGCACCAGTCTGGGAGCACCTTATCATTGCACCAGCCTCTCCTTTCGGCCTGAACAGTGTGCATGGAGATAGATTTGGACATGTCTCAATCCGTCCATTTCCTGTTTTGCTGGCCTGGCCTCTGGCAGTTGTGCTGCCTGCCAAGTGATCCCAGATATCCTTCCCTCCCGACTCCTGAATGAAATTCCCAGCCCCCCCACCACTCCTAGGCCCAAGCAGAATCCTATTCGCGCTTATGGTAGATTTCTTTTGCCGCCTCATGCCTTCACCAAGTCCACATCCACGCATTGCTGCTGGCTGCCTAGCTCACTTGGCTGCACTTCCTACTAGCTTAGTAGCAGTCAGTACTTGTAGTGGACCACTCACTTGCCCTCACAGTCACCACTATGGCACCAGCAACTTCAGTCAACAAACCACCACCAGTCAGTCCAGATCAGGATTGGAACCAGAACAACTGGGCCCTGCCAAGCTGTAACCCCCACCCCCCAGCACTGGCCGTACCTGCAGGTGCTTGCCACTTAAAGACCTAGTAGATTGAGATGTTTTCTGTGCAGTTTTTTAAAGTGTGAGTTTGACAACAATAATATTTTCTATACTCAAGGTGAGATAATTCTTTAGGGTACCTTGGAAATACTGGCCCGATTCTATCCTTTACACAGACAGCCACTCTGTGTCACTGCACTGTGTGCTTGTTGTAGATGTTTACATTTGGGAAAGAAGTGATGTCTTGAGAGGACTGCAGGGTACTGAATTCAGCGTGTAAGTACTGTTGTGAATGCATCAGTCAGTACCTCATATTCCTGTTGGCATCAACACTAGTGATTTATCCATTTTCAGTGAAGGAACAACAGGAACCGGCATACTCACAATGAAGAAAACAACAACGGGTCCAGCTTGGAAATTGTTACTTTTTTTGCCAGGATGAACATGCTGACACACCTGGCTACGTCCCAGCGCTTTGGTCAGGAGCTCCGTCCAAAGCTGTAGAGAGTACTGTAGTCTGATGTGTCAGCATGCTTGCCCTGGCAAAAAAAGTAACTTATTTTCCAAGCTGAACACATGTTTATTCTCTTCCTTGTGAGTGCGCCGGTTCCTGTTGTTCCTTGACGTTTATGGGTATAGCCAGTATCCATGGCAGCACTGCCAGTTACAGCATGGAGCGTTTATGTTGTTGATATCCATTTTTAGTGTATGCAGTCGGGTGACAACATTATGAAGGGAGTGCCTGTGCCCTACCAATACTGTCAACAGTTGAATAAATAATTAACGCTTTAATTTGGTAAAATTAGCTTTCCAGAACAGCCTGCTGCCTCCTCCACCTCCACTAACGATGATGATGGTATGACTTGGTGGTACCGATGGTTTGCAGGATAGCTGGGGTCATCAGTGGAATCTGTCAGTATTTCTAAACTAAATATTTTATTGGCAGTGAGTAGTATATCCTAGTTTTCTTAGCTTTTTACTTGTGATTTTGTCTGATTCCTTATTTTCCTGGTCCAATTAGTTGATTTAAAGTTTTAGGGGGATAGACTTTTTGCAGACCAGAAGATGTAATGTTTAACATAATTTCCAGTAGCTTTCAGTGATAACATTTACAATATGAACAAAAGGGTCTTTGGATTTGGATGACATTTAAGTGAGGGGTGTGTGTGTGTTTGTGTGTTGGGGGGGTGTTATTCCTTTTGTGTCCTGTGCCCGGTGGCTAGAGATACCGACCTGTGTCTGTGATATGCTATTCGAGTCCTCAAACCACGAGGTTCCTAACATCATTATAAATCATGATTCTTCTTAGTCAATCACCATTTCTTATTTCAAAAGATGTCAAAATTGTTTGTGGGGTTGATGGTCGGGTACCCAGATGCTCTCCTGATCTGTGGCTAGGTCACTTAGAAATAAGTTAAATTGGATGAGTATTGCCTCTAATGGCGCTACTAGATCTATGTTTTGTAGGGTTGAGGAAGTCTCACACTCCTTAAATATGTTTTAACAATGTTTATTGGTTATACATAGTGGTCCAGATATTCAAACTGCGCTCAAAAGTAGCGCAACAGCAGGAGCAAGCACAAACCAGTTGCGCAAATGCGCAACAGGTGCGATATTCAAACATGGAGCAGAGCAAATAGCGCAAGCAACCAACGTCTGAATATCGCACATACTGCGCCATCGCACAACCAGGAAGGAGAAGCTGAGCCAAAATGTTGCGCTATGGCAACCATGGAAGCTCAGCTGAGCATTCTCAAACTGCCATAAGCGCCAAGCACAGCCCCCCAGAGCAATGGAACTGCACATCCAGGAGGCAGGCTGGGCCCACCGCCAGCCATGCCACACATGGGCACAGGAACACACTGCAGAACCCACACCACACCGGCACACCCCAAGCACAGCATCACTGGGGGTGGGACGGATGATCCACGTGCCCATGGGGACAAGCCAACAAAGCATAGCAGAGCCCTGACACCCCAGCACAACCACTGGCAGGCAGAGAGTGCCACACACAGGGGGTTGACAACCACAGTGCACATCAGCCCCCCATATGCACAGCGCACCCTGCACTGTGACCCCAAGACACCACCCATGTGCAGTGACTGGCACTTCAGGAAACCATGCAGTCCCCCCAGCACTCATCAGCCCCGTGCAACACAGAAGCCTACAAGCCAGACACACTCTGTGCACCCAGCAGTGGGTGGCAGCAGATGGCAAGACCAACAAGGCACTGCCATGCTGGAGATACCTCCCATGCACACACACACACACACACATACCCAGGACCATACCAGCCCAGATGGCATGTACACCCCCTGCAACTGAGCACCCATAGCCAGCTGCAAATCAGAGACCAACACAGTATTCATATCAAAATAGAAATGTATATTTAAAGGACTAATCACAAAACCAAGTGAAACTATGTACAAGTGGGGGACAGGTAAAAGGCAGGGTGTTCAAGGGGAGGAATAACAACTTGGAGAGGAAGGCAGGGTGATAGGGATGGGAGAAGTGGGAAGGGAATGTGGCTATGGCCCAGCTGGCTGCTGGTCCTCCCTGCTGGCGCCCCTCCTGTGGCTCCTTCGCCGATCACCATGGCGCTGTATGGCCTGCAGGATCTCCTGGTTCTGATCTGCAACCTGGCTGAGGTGCCAAGATACTGGGACATCCTCCTGAGTACCTCGAGGCCTAGGAAAATGGGAACACAGTCAATGGCTGAGACTGACCACAACCCTGAACACCACCCAACCTGCAAGCCATATAGCCCAATGTCCCGCACCTGTGATGGCATGCACCCACCCGCAGTGAATGCACATGGCCATCACAAACAAGCGGCACCAGCTATGCGCACCACCGCCCACACACACTGCCCACGTCAATCACAGTACAAACTAGGCTGTAAGTGATGTGGCAACGTGGTCGCGATGCCAGTTACACAGCTATGTGCCCAGTGCATGCCTGGACCACCAGTGATGCATACACAGACGTGCCGTGATACTGCACTGTGATGCAGGTCACCTGTGTCATGCCTACATACATGGATACATAGACAGTGTCGGCAGATAAGGGCCTATGGGACACCCAGTCTGTCCATTTGACCTTGTACGTTCACTCTGTTGTCCTATAAGTCCGTTCCCCCTTACCCCTGACCTCCAGAATTCCGTTATGGCTAACCCATGCATTCACAAATCCCGTGACCAAGTCAGCCCCCACCACTTCCTCTGGCAGGGTGTTCCACTTGTCCACCACCCATTCTGTGAAGAAATACTTTCTCATGTTTCCTCTGAATCGTCCCCCCTCCAACTTCATCCCATGCCCTCTAGTCCTGGAACATCCTTTACGCTTAAAAATATTGTTTTCCTGCACTCTGTTCCCCCGTAAGATACTTGTATGTCCCCATCATATCCCCACACCTCCTCCCTCCAGGGAGTACATGTTCAGTTCTGTCAACCTGTCTGCATAGGACTTGTGATG
Source organism: Neoceratodus forsteri (assembly GCA_016271365.2). Taxonomy (NCBI): domain Eukaryota; kingdom Metazoa; phylum Chordata; order Ceratodontiformes; family Ceratodontidae; genus Neoceratodus; species Neoceratodus forsteri. The sequence goes on from CM057453.1 coordinate 1,194,358,495, forward strand.
CAATCCATGCACCATCCATGTCGCCCTCCTCTGAACCCTCTCCACCCAGTCCATGTCCATACGTAGGTATGGTCTCCGGAACTGTACACTGTACTACAGTGTGGGGACTCACTAGTGTTTTGTATAGTGGAATTATAACCTCCCCTTTGGTTGTGTCCCGCATGGCTGGTGGTCTTGCCCCCCCAGCATGCAGTAGCATCCATGAAGTAATGATACTCACACTCCTCCAGAAGCTGGGTCTGACGCTGCTGCTGCTGCTGTTGGGGCACAACACCCCCCGGCACCGGGGCCCTGGCATGGCCCACGTCACCCTGGTCCTGTGTCCTCACAATCCGGCCTGTGGGAGACATATGTTGAGACAAACATCAGTGTGACTCAAAAGCAGAGTGCCCCCTGCCCCAGTGAGAGTGCCTGCCCACACAGCCATAACCATCCATCGCACAGCTGCACACACTGACACACCTATGCACAGCCACCCAAGCACACACACACCCTACAGAGAATATAGGTGCATAGATGGTACACTCCACCTGGCCTAGGCACCACGCCCGCCTGGCATGTGAATGCAGCGCGTCAAGAGTTCCGGCTCCCTCGGCCGGAAGTCACTGTACCGGTGCCGGCACTGCTCAGCAGACCGCCCCGCCAGTGACCTCCACCAGGTCAGTGGCCACTTGCTGCCACATCGTGGTCCCTAGGCATGGTGAGGGGGCCTCACCATACAGTGCCTCACAGTGGGGCTCCACCAGGGCCACCAGGTTGGCCACTTCAAGCTGGCTCCAGACACCGCCTCCTCCAGCCATGGCACCAACTTTACAGCAGGCAATATGGCGCCCGCTGCCCATAACCCCACGTGGAGTTGTTGCACAATAGACTACCACAGGTCCAATCGCGCTGTTCGAACAGCGCATCATTTACATGGCGCGCTGTCACCAGACAGCGCATTAGCGACGTACACATGGCATGCCAACAGCGCCAGGGGTCAGAGGGCATACACAAGGTCACGGCAATGACGCAAGGCTACGCACAGCGCCATAGGACATATAGGCATCCTGCGCGACTGCCAAGCTGAGCACCAGTGCCACAGTGGACTATCGCGCAGTAGTGCCACAGCGCCATATAGTGCCCAGTGCTGTAGCGCCACTGGCACAATGGTGGCCATGACCTGAATCACCTATCGTGCTCAGCAGGTCTGCAGCGCGATAGACGCATGCGTAAGCTGTCTGGGCATGCGCAATGCAGTGTAGCACACAGCCACAAACATGCGCCATTGGCTCAGCCGGACCTTCCGTATTCCGCTAAGCGCAACTACGCGATATTCAGCCAACATATGCAAATCATTCGATCAGCCATTCAAAGGCGCAGTGGCGCGATTAGCATATCATTAAAGTAGCGCCACACCTCATTGCATGTGTTGCGCTATAAAAATGCGACAGTGGGTTGTGCTGGCCAGATTTGGTTACTGCAGGTGAGAGGTGAGTTACATGCTGTGTGATGCTCAGGACAATGCTCATGGGCAGGGGTGCGGAGGATGATAAAGGCTGGGGGGCTGAGCATGAAAGGGCACTAGAAAGGGACAAAGGGCACCCTTTCTATCAGTATCTGCCATGCGGAGAGGAAACGGGGGGGCTTCTGCCCCCCCGGGCCGGCAGCTATGCTCATGGGGAAATGCTGTCGACTGCACAGTGACAGGTGTCCACTTCCACCCATACAGATCACCATGACTGACCAGAGCCAAGCTGAGGGTGTGGATGGCGGGCGTAGGAGGAGGCCGAACTTCACCACGGCAGAGACAGAGGCCCTCTTCCAGGCCTACCTGGAGGATGAGCCAGTATTGAGTGGATGGAGGGGCACCCCTCAGGAGCGTGCAGCTGCATGGGAGGGGGTAGCTCGGGCCGTCAACCTGCACGGAAGCCACCAGCGCCCGTGCAGGAATGCAGGAAGAAGATGGGACTGACCGCAGGAGGCTGAAGGAGAAGGTGGCAGCCTTCAGGGTGGCACGTGCTGGCACTGGTGGGGGCCCACCAGTGGTGTTGCAGCTGACCCCTACAGAGGAGACACTGGTCGCAGCCATGCAGCCGAGTGCCATTGCGGGCGTACCAGGCGGAGGATTCCAGACAGGTGGAAGCCCATCATTGCACGGTATGACATGGTGATGTTGTTGTGGGGGGCTGTTGTTCACATGCACTCACATGTACTCTCTTTCTGTTACAGATCCTGTTCGTCTGCAGGAGACGGTGGTGGTGGTGGGTCCAGACAGTGAGGCAGACCTGCTGGACATGGAGGAGGGACCATCCACCTCCGGCACCAGCCTGCAGGCACTGCAGCAGCATGCACGCTGGGCCAACAACTCCAGCGTCAGTGATACGGGTGCAGGGGGTGCACAGCCTGTGTCACAGCAGTCTGGCATGCAGGTATGCCAGCATGCTGTGCCTATGGCGATGCACGCACCTGCACCATTGATGATAGCAGGCCTGCAATGGGCAGTGATAGGTGTGTGTCCCATGACGGACACATGGCAGGCCAGCATGTGCCCCTGGGCCTTCCTGGTTCACACCTGTGTACCAGCATGCTGACACAGTCCCAGGCTGTGCCTGTCAGCACCGGTGGGGCAGCACCGGTGGCTGTGCAGGTGTCTGGCACTGTTGTCAGCACGGAGGTGGAACAGGTGGACCTGGGGGCTCAGCAATTGGAGGGGCGGCAGCAGCAGTTGCACAACAGGTCTGGGGGTACAGTGTCAAGCAGTGGCACATGTCCACCGCCCTTAGATCCACCCATACCTGGTCCTGGTGAACAGTGCCCACCCTCAAGGGGTGCTGTGCACCAGGACCGTCCACACCCTGGGGGTCACGATGCCATTGGGGCACAGTACCCATTGGATGCGCACACCCGCCTGCTGCAGGACTCGGTACAGCTGCAGGGGCGGGTTGCAAGGTCCGTGGAGGCACTGTCTGTGTCCGTGGAGCGGCATAGCAGGGAGTGTGCTCGGGACCGAGCCGAGCTGGTCCTTATGCGACGGATGTGACCGCTGCCATTGACAGGCTGACCCAGGCAGTGGTCTCTGTCACAGACGCATTGGCCACACTGTCAGGTGCCCCTGTACCACACACCCCACACAGTGCGCTCTACACTCCCCGTTCCCGGCGTCATGCGACACCAGGCCTGTCGATGCCGGGTTCTGCTGTGGGCATCCCGAGCACCCCTGGTGCAAGTTTGTTTGGCAGGATGCAGACCCCTGTGCGGGCAAGGTCGCGTTCACGCAGTGGGACCCCTGGTGGTGCACCAAGCGCCACCCGATGTAGCCCCTGCTCAGCCTGCCAGTGCTGCTGGAGCCCGCGGCGGGGCATGCGCATCCGTGGTGGCCGTGGGACAGTGCTACCTGACTGAACTGTCTCCAGTCACGGGCCCTGTCTGGTGCTGCCCTGTGTGCAATGTGTGTCATGGTGGGCAGTGCACTGCTGGTGCTCTGCTCACAAAGCTGACACCGGACCACCTGCACACTCTCCCAACTGCTGTCCACAGGTGCGTGTGCATGATGATGCCTGCATTGCACTGTACACCAAGGTGCAAGGGTGCCCAGGTCCTGACACACGTACATGGACAGTCCAGGTGGTGGGGGTGGTTGGTGGTGCTGTGTGTTGGCGATGTCATTTCCGCAGTGCTGTGCTGCTGCCCATGTATGCTGCCTGGTGTGTGTGTGTGTCCATATGAGTGCTCACCCCTCTCTGATGGTGTGTTGGTATGCCTGGAACCTTCAACTCCCCTGACCTTCATGCACGGTGTGTTCCCCTGTGTGCCTGTGGTTTGCGCATGGACAGTGTTGCCTGCACATGTCCCCTTGACTTACCTGTGTTGGGCGTAGTGCTCTTCTGCAATGGTGTCCCGGTGCAGCTGGGCCTGCCGGGTCAGTCGGGGGTCCCTCCGTCCTAGGGGGCTGCTCATCACCCACATCACGGCGCCACTGGGCGTCCCCGCTGTCCCCCTCTTGGCCTGTCACGGCTATCCCATGGTCTTTGGCCATGTTGTGCAGGATGCAACAGGCCAGGAATATCCCACAGGCCTTTGGGGCTGTATCAGAGCTCCGCCGGAGGTGTCCAGGCATCGGAAGCGTGCCTTGAGCATCCCAAACACCCACTCTATGATGTTACGTGTTGCGGCATGTGCCTCATTGAAACCTAGCTGCGCTGGGGTCGTGGCGCCGGTATGGTGTGAGCAGCCAGGGACGGAGTGGGTATCCAGATCACCTGTGTGGAGATAGTGGAGATCAGTGTCATGTCAGGTCCATATTGCCCATATCCTTGTGTGCCACTACCATGGCACCTGTGTCATTCCACCCTGCACAGAGTTTGCATTCCATACATGTGTACTCACCCACTAGATAACCCTGGGGATGTTCCCACTCTCGAATCGATGGCACAGTGCAGACTGGTGCCATATGAAGGCATCATGTGCTCTGCCAGGGTGTGTGGCACAGACATTGATAATACGCCCAGTGGCATCACACACCACCTGGCAGTTGACACTGGAAAAGCCCTTTCGGTTCCGATACGCCTGGCCGTCGGGGCCAGGTGGCGTGAGAATGGCCACATGGGTGCAGTCTATGGCCCCTAGCATGCCAGGCATATGTGCTACCCTGTGGAACTCCTGCATGTTTGTTGTATGCTCTGTCACAGTGCTGGGGAAATGGATGTACTCCACAGCATGAGGCAGCAGTGCGCTGAGGAATTGGGTGAGGATGCATGACATGGCCGACTGTGTAATGCCTGTGGTGTCCTCTGTCGGCCTCTGGAAGGTGCCCGTGGTGAGCAGGCACATGCAGGCTGTCACCTTGGTCTCCACGGACAGAGCATGACTCCGTCGTGAGGGTGCCTGCATCACATCACTGCACAGCTCACAGAGCCGTCTCAGTATTGCCCTGTTCAGGCGGTACCGGGCCACAATCTCGACATCTGTGTACAGCTCGAAGCTGATGCGGGCACGATACCGCCTGTCGGGGGCATACCGCCGACGGGCCCCTCCTCGGCCACGTCCCCCTGCAGCATGGTGTCTCACCCTCATTACAGCTTCCATGGAAGCTGACACTGTCCATCTCCCTGGCTTCTGCCCCCGACTGCTGTTCCTGTGTTACCCCCGCTGCCCCCACTGCTGCTTCCACTGCACCGGGCACCCCTCACTGGCCTCTCTGTCCTCCTGGACCCACTGTCCCTCTCTGCCCTTCCAGCTCCTGTCTCTCTCTCTCTCTCTCTCTCTCTCTCTCTCTCTCTCTCTGTCTCTCTCCTCCAGTTTGCAGCCTGCTAGAGTTCTTGCGCCGCTTCCTTGAGCCTTTTTATTTTGGCTCAAATCCAGTACTGCGCAACTTCCGGCTAAGCCACTCTTGCGCATTGCACAAGTGTTCGGATATCGCATTGCGCACTTTATGCATGGACCCGCCCCCTTCGGTTGCGCATGCCTTCATTTCCATTGCGCTGTTGCTCAGCATGTTTTCGGTGGCGCAACTGGCCCCTTCTGAATATTGCAGAATGGCGCATTTTTGGAGTTGCGCACGCGCAACCCTGTTGCGCATGGCACAACCCTTTTGAATATCTGGGCCAGTGTATTTAACCACCTAAATACAACACGGTCATTGTTACATTCCATGGCCCTGTGGGACACTTCTTCAGGGCCCATGGTGGTCCCAGAATAACATTAAAAAAATAAGATATGGTGATAAGTATATTTTGAACTACTGCATTTCCTTTGAATTCAGTTCTAATTAATTTTATTGATAAATCTAGACTTTAGGAATTGACTCTCAGAAATCAAGCCAGGCTGGTTAGAATCTCTCTTACTGCAGCTCAATTATCATGCTGTGTAATCTGAGTATTATACAAACACCCAGAGTGTAACACTAGCATTTTTCAGGCATTTACAGTGACTTCTGCTATACTTCTGTTTATTCCTTCAGAGGGGCTCAGTTTAACCTTTCTAAAAGAATAAAGAATAATGTACCAATCTGTTCACAAATGTTTACACTTATAAAACATAAAGAATACTGCACAGGTCCAAGCAGATAGGTGGGCAAATGGGCAGATTTGGTGGGCCTAGTTCAGTCCTTTTCTGCCATCATACTTCTATGAATCTATGAATCTATGAATACTGGATGGGCAACTATGCACAACCTGTGTGTTCTGCCACAGAGGGATTCTGATTCCATCTGACCTCAAGAGCAAAGCTCGAGAGGTCCACTGGAGTCAGAACCCTGAGGTGATAGAGCACACTGGTTGTGCATAAAGTTGCTCATCCTGTATTTTTTATAGTGTATAGCAGTAGTATATGAATCTGTGTGCATCAGTTCTTTCACTTTCAAAATTAAAATGACTCATGCCGTCTCTAAAGGTTCTGGAATGTTATTGTACCACAGAAGGCTACAGTCACAATTTGTGATCTTTGAGCTGTGGTACAACAGCATTTGGAAAGGGTTGGAATTCTATGCAGAATGATGCTCTACTATACTCTATACCATTCTTTTCTGCTCTCCACTCATTATAAAGAAGGGTGTAACGGGTCCTTATTATGAACTTGCATAGCCTTGTTACTGTTTCATTCATAGCCTGCATGTATCTAATTCATATCAAAACAAAACAATTGTCAGTCAGTTTGTTTCATACATTATTGTTTCTGTAGCACATATTCTGCTTTCATTAAGTTTTGTTACATTTTGTAACTCTCTCCTTTTTATGATATTTCAGTTGTTTTAGTGGCAGTTGTTGTAGTGGTTTATAGTAGTAGAAAAAAATTACTCATTGAATTTGACCCAAAGTATAATGGTATTCATTCACAGATGTTTTGTTTGTAATGACGTCTGTAGATCAGCATGATTTGCTTGTAAGTGTAACCATTTGCATAGCCTTATTCATGCAGTACAAGCAGACCGTGCTGAGCCGGCACCGCCCACTGCTTATTAAAATGGGGAAAACAAATACAAAGCCACTGTGTTTTGGTTCACCTCCAGAAGGAAATACGTTTTCTAATTACTGGATTTTTAAGGTAGATAATAGGTGGAGAATAGTTCAGGGATTATGGCACGCTACTGGGATATGAAGGATGGTAAACACTAACAAATGGGGGTGGTCGATGGAGCAGGGGTTGGTCACAGCCTGGGACTCTTTATACCACATTTTGGTTATAAAAAGCCAGAAGAACTCCACAACCCTTCTTATCTTCTGTTTTTAATTGTAATAAGAAATGGAAGAGTCTGCCCATTTTATAAGCAGGATACCACGCTTTAGGGAGTTGTTTGTACATAAACACTTATTGGGTAGTTGAAAGTACTTTGTGTAAATGCGTAATGCCCAAAAGTGCACCCAAAGGGTGTGTATTGAAAACTCGCATCCTGTATTATCCCTGACTCATAAAAGCGGTCAACAGGTGTAGTGATTCAGAGAATGTGATTGCTGATAGGACCCCAGCAGGCATGGTATAAAGTCTTACATAATACATGTGTGGGCCCTTGTCTCCTCTGAAAAAGGTATCAGTTATTACAGCATATACCCATAAATTAAATCTATATACTAAGGTAATGCAAGCTACTGTATATACTACAGTAATTAAATATGTACAACAGCAACAAGAAAAAAAAACTATTTAAATTATCTACTAGCTAAACAAGCTAATGCTTAATTAACAATCAGTTAACGACAAATTATCACTATCTGTACAGCCTTATCTCAGTGTCCTGATCACATCTCTGGAGGCACTGTTCTTTTCTTTGGAGTTTAGAAATTCTGGCTGCTAGCCATTTTTTCCATCACCTGGGCCACCACTTGAACTATTTTACATTTTAAAAGAAATAGTGCTCCCCAAGTCCAGCTCAGTAACCACCCAGACCCTCTCACTGTACTGCTAAAATGCTTCCCACTGACATCACCTGAACCTAGAACAGATGGGCCACTCACCCTTGTTGATTTCCCCCACCAATCCCACAAGTGTGTCAGAACTTAAAAGATGTCATAATTACAGACAGGCCCTCCAAACCCAACCACCCAGATGCCAGCCATGTTATTCATTCACTCACCCAAGCTCACCCGAAACATACATGTGCACATGTATTGCTGTTATCTGTTTCAATAATCAGTCGATGGCTCAGTGGGGTCTGCTGTACTAACAACTTGGCTGTATTTCAGCCTTCTGTACAGTATGTCCTGTAGTTGTTTACAGAAATTAAGGAATCTTGTCAGTACCTGTATCTTTTCCTTGTTTGGTCCCATCTTATCAGCAAGCAGAAACATGCTTAGTCTCTCAACAGACTATTTCTAGGTAGAACCATGCCCATGGTATAGACTAAAGTAGAATGTTGTGAGTGACTTCCTACTAATTTGTATCCATTTCAACCAGATTGTCACTTGGTTAGCAAAGTGAATTGTATATACTCACATATAAGTCTATTTTTTGTGTTAAAAATAGACCCAAAAGAAGGGAACTTGACATCTGCAAGGTTGACCTGTTTGCAGTGTTTACAATGGTAAACTACTTTAGTAACTGTGTAACCTGATTTTGTGCCGAATTCTGGCCACAGAAACAGATTCTGTGCTTGATGTTAGTCACAAAACAGATTTTACCATTCAGTTTGGCCATCAAAATAAACTCTGTAATTTTGACAAAATTGTCAAGGTAAAGGGGGGAGGGCAGGGGTCAACTTATAGGCAAGTATATATGGTATGTTCATTTAATTTGTTCCCCAGATAAGGTTTGTTGATGCTAATGAGTGAAGTGAGGTAGAGATGGGAGAGGGTTCCAGAGACAGTTGCTGGTACAGTGAAGCAGGAGGTACTGTGTACAGTTAACACATGATAACAAATGTCTTGCCCAATAAAATTAGGCACATTTTTATGAGACACAGAAAACAGCCTACCCAGTGAGGTAGTGGAAGCGAGCACTCATTAGATTTTCAAAGATGAACAAGACAAGACAGGTTCCTGAGTGACAAATTTAGCACAAAGGATTACACAGCGTGAGTGGGGGTACATTCCAGCAAATAAGCTTAGGTATGTATTAGTACTTGGGTATAGTACAGTAATAGGATATAGTTCCACTTCTGTTTGGCAGGAGGGGAGGACAAGATGGAGTTAAGGCATTTGTTCCACTGCAGTTCTATGTTGAATAGATTTTCTGTTTTCCATTACAAAATAATTTACATCTTCAGCCTCTGTTATACAATCCCCCCACACACATTACACGCACACATTTCAAATGTCTGGTTTTGTTAGCAGTGATTGCCATCATGCATATGCTTTTAATAATTAATTTTTATATTAATATTACCTTCTGTGTGCATGACTCAGCTGTGTGTCACTTGTGGAGTCTGTGTAGTGTTGCAGACAGTTGCCTGTAGACAGACAAGCCTATAATGCAGCCTGTAACAAGTGCACCTGGGCTATTAGGCAGGCTAAGGCCAGATATTATCAAGCCAACCTTGAATCCACTTGGGGCTCATCCCATGCCTTCTGGGACAATATGAAAGAGCTCAATGGAAAGACCCGCTCCCCCCAACCTTCACTACTCTCCATAGACAGTACCGTCACCACTGATCCTCCCTGCATAGCTGAGTGCCTCAATATGGCTTTCTCAGATCTAAGTTCTGTCCTCCCCAACTACTTTTTCGACCCTATCCCTGCCTCCACCCCCACCACCTCAGATCGCTCCCCTTTCTACCTGTGTGCCATATCACCCCTTGAAGCCAGGCCTCATCTGCAAAAAGCCTTAGCTAGCAACAACCCCAGCTGTGATCCCCCGGACTCCTGGATTCTCCAGTTAGTCCTAGATACTATACTAGCCCCTCTCACCAACCTTTTAAACTAGTCACTATGTCTTGGTCAATTTTCCAGTACCTGGAAAATTGCAGAAATCACTCCTACCCATAAGACTGGAGATAGAACCTCCCTAACAATTTCAGGCCCATCTCCATCCCTCCCCCAAAGCACTAGAAAAATTGTGGCCATTCAGCTCTCCAAGTATCTGGCCAAATACGACCTGCTGTGTCTGGAACAACATGGATTCTGCCCTGGACACAGCACCACTACAGCCCTCCTGGAGTTCTCCCAGCACCTCTACTCTGCTTTCAACTCTGGTCATGTTGTGGGTGCAGTGTTCGTTGACCTCTCCAAGGCTTTTGACACTGTCTGTCGCCACCTCCTACTTGACTCCCTTCACCAACTTGGCTTCTCCCCTGGCCCACTGGCTTGGTTCACTAGTTACCTCTCTACCAGATCACAGCATGTGAAGGTAAATGGCATCCTGTCTAATACCCTGCCCGTTCGCTCAGGGATCCCCCAGGGTTCCATCCTGGGTCCTATTCTGTTCAGCCTATTTCTCAACACCCTCCCCAGCTCCTGCTCAGGCAATATACTACTCTATGCCAATGATGCGGTTCTCCTTGCCTCCCATCCTGACCCCACATCTCTACAGGAATCCCTGCAGCACACATTCAACCAAGCTGAAAAGTAGTTTCTTGACCACTGGCTGGTCATTAACCTCAAAAAAAACAAATCTATGCTTTTTTTACATCATCAGAATAAGGCCAAAAATGCCCCCCTCTGCATTCTCCCCAGTAATGCTCACCTTCTCAAGCAGGTGTCATCCTACAAGTACCTGGGCATCACCTTTGACTCGGCTCTTACATTCTACACCCACATCAATACCCTGTCCTCAGCCATAAACTCTCAGATTGGCCTTCTCTATTGCCACAGAGATTGCCTCCCCCAAACCACCCTCCGACTGGCCATCAACTCCTCTGTCCTATCCCTAGTGGACTACAGCCTACCTATCTATGCTGCACCGACAATACCACCCTCACCAGAATCCAAACCTCGATAAACTAGGCCTGCAGGCTCTTGACTGGTGCATCCCTCCACACCCATACTTGCCTGCTATATTCCACCACAAACCTGCTTACCCTGGAGGAGTGCCTGTACTACTAAACCTGTTTACTTGCCAAAAAATCCCTGTTAGGACCCCCCCCCCAGGGATCACCGTGTCCCTGTGGCTTGCATCCCCATCTGTTGCCACCCATAGCTCAGTTAAGGCCACCTTTCTGGTGCCCCGTACCAAGATCTCCCTAGCCCAAAGGTCCTTCCACTACCGCGCCCCTACATGGTTCAACTCCCTCCCACCCTCTGTCATGAAGTCTACCAAAACTGGTCCCTTTAAAGTCACTTTCCATAACTACCTCTTTGGCGCCCGAAGCCCATAGCCTTGACAATGTCAGTTGGCCTGTTCCCCCCCTTTTTTCCTCACCCCTGTCCCCCCCCACATAGGTATTTCCCTGGTATGACCATGGTTGTGACTTCTACTATTGTTATACTTTATACGATTGCTATTTACTGCATGTAACTGTATTCTGTAAACCACTGTTATATTGTGTTCTTTTGTTATCTGTATTGCACCTATATGTTACCACTGTTGTATCTTACACTGTAACCGTGTCTACCCTCCCTGTGATGAGGTGCCTTTGTAAATGAGTTCCTGACTCAAAGGTTGTAAATCCGACTTTCAAAAGTAAATAAATAAATAAGTACCAGTTGAGAGAGTTCCCTGTACAGCTTCATGGCAGTTGTTTGTCAGGCACCATTGTGCATCTCTGTGAGTGCTAGAAGGTAGGTGGCAGACACTGAGCCCCTGCTGTGCTGGACAACATATATGAAAGAATACAAAATTACACATACCCCTACAATGCAAAGCATCATGGGCTGAATATGCAGATCACCACAACATATTATGCTGTTTCAATTTTAAGCAGAAATGCATGGTGCCGAAAGGCCTCTCACACAGTCTGCACAGGGTGCTAACAGAAGACACAAATGTAAAAGTAAGCCTTCTGGTGCTGGGAGTCACTGTGCTTCAGGGATCGAAGCCACTGCATTGGGCAGCACAAGTAAAAGTAAGTCCTCCACGGCTGGGTAAAAAAGTTGCTTCATTAGTTATTTTAACGCACTTGATTGCCAGAAATATTATAATATTTTGTGGTGATTTGCATATTCAGCCCATGATGCTTTGCATTGTAGGGGTATGTATAATTTTGTATTCTTCCCTGCTTCCAGGTTTCCATCCCTCCCACCTGGATGAAGATTTCCAGTTTCCAGTTCAGCACAGGAAATAGCACATCACAGTTTTTTTTTTCACTTTTCTGGGATTGTTCAGTTTGGGAGAGGTGTATTGGGATGGGGGAAGGATGTAAATCTGCAGCTGGGAGAGTTGAGGAGGAATCGATAATGGCAGTCAGGTGCCTCAGGGAAATAAAATGTGAAAAACCTGTATCTTTGTATGTGGCTACTCTCTGGTACCCCACTTCTAATGAGACATGACAGGTGCCTGTCAGGAAAATAATTATAGTGTTTTAAGGACTGGCATGGGACTTCAGTGGCCACACAGTATTTTTTTTTTTTTGCCACCAGTTGGCCACCTTCACTGTGCCCTGCCACCCAGACCCCATCCACTAGGACTTACCTACCCATCTGGAGTGCATCCTAACATACCCCCCCCCCCGGTGGGGCCATCAGGGAGTGGTGCTCCCCAAATGGACACTGGTTCCTGATCTGGGCTGTGCCTTGGTTAGCTGTGTGAGGTCTGGTGGATAGTGGATGTCCTCTCACTTGGCCGGTGATTTTGTCTGAATGCTGACCCTTAGGGAGGTGTGGTATGCAATGACATGGTTCACAAAGTGCTGGACACCTGGCTTGCCTCGTGAAGCACTTGAGCACTGGCTATTAAACCCCTGATTTCCACTGTGGTTCGGCCAGATGCTGGATGCTTCCTCACTTTCCCCCTGGAGGTGGAAAGCAGTCTTGGAAATGCTCGATCCCCCCCCCCCCCAGCTGTCCCTCTGACTTCCTGGGCTTGCTCTTGAACCCAGAACATTGCTGTCACAAGCAGAAGCTCTACTGCCATACTGACAGGCCTGCCAACACAATGCTTAAAACAATAATTGCACTACTTGCCAGTATGCAGATAATGATGTGGGTTGCAGGCTTATGTGAATGGACTGTTGTAATAGGGTCCTACAGTACTGCTTGTACCAGCAGGGTATCTGCATTTCAGCTATCATCCACAGCCACCAATCAGTGCCTTCCCCCAAGCCAAGGCATGTGAGGGTGCTCAAATGCACAATCAGTTAGCCAGCAAGAGTAGATTTCTGTGGATCAGACACAAATAGGTCCATGCAGCTCAGCTTTTTGTCACTGAATTACAATCCATATGATGGAAGATGTGGGACACTGGCCCTCAACATCTTGAACACATCAAAGATGGATGTATAAACTCTGAACACTGAACAGACAGAAAAAAACAGGAAAAATCACTCAGCTGCTGCAGGATGCCATCCACTGCTTGTCACAGGATCTGCACTGCCATCTGAGCTCTCTGCCTCACTCACTGAAGCTTCAGCTCTGCTGGGATTTACAAAGATTGGCCCTTAGAAGCCCTTCCCATAGTGGGGGTTATCTGTGGGAGAACATGTGAGGCACAGAAAAGTCTCAGGCATGGCAGGTGACAGAACTCGATGGACAGACCAGTGGGGGCCAGTTGGGAAGGGGCAGAAAAAGCAAAGTAAATAAAAAAAAAAGGTCCCACCCTCTGCATTCAGCTTACCCACCTCCCACTCGCTTCACACAGTGCCCCTTTTTCACTCAAACAATCCCACCCTCTGCATTGAGCCTGTTCATCTTCCGATCGCTTTTCCAGGTGCTCTGTTTCCTTGAAAACAATCCCATCCTCTACATTCAGCCTGCCTACCTCCCGATTGCCCCCCCCCGTGTCCCATTTCCTCAAACATTCCCAGCCTATGCATTCAGAAAGCCCACTTCCCACTCGCTTTCCCTGGTGCCCCACTTCCTGGATACACCTGAAAAGAAAACAGTCCAGCTATGACTTCTGCCTCCCACGTCTCCACCCTAACCCCCATCTCAGCACCAGCTACCCCATACCCCTCACTTTTTTTTATCTAATATGCTTTATTGAATTTTCAAAACTAGAACACAAAATAACAATACAATCTGACACAAGGACAACACAAATTCACACTATGTACAATAAAAATTAACCCCCCTCCCTACCTCTCCTCCCCCCCATGTGGCATCTTCGTAACCTTATCGACCCAAAGCAGAAAACAATGCCTTTAGGCTGAACATCCACTTATAAGCTATATAAAGTGTACATTGATTCCCACCTGACCTTGTAAACTGAAACCCAATTGTGGAGACTAGCAACCATTTTTTCTACTCTCAAATTTGACAGTAACTCCTGAAGCCATTCAGTGTAGGAGGGAGCATCCTTCCAATGCCGGAGGATGAGAACCTTGAGAGAGAGGGTGATTATAGACATATGAAACCTACGTTGAGAAGCCCCCACTCCGGTAAAGTCCTCCAATATGCATATCTCTGGCATAAATAAGTCTTCAAGACTCAAGAGGGGATCTGCTTTATTCTTGATAGTTTGACACGAAAGTGCAATGGGCGGGTATTCCTAAAAAACTTGAAATAAATTGCCCTCGGCCTGGTTACATCTCCAACAGATAGGTGAGGGGAGCTTGCCCACCTTGTGTAATTTGACTGGAGTCAGACACATGTTCTGGAGAATTGAGAACTGCATCATACACAACCAATCTTGCATGATATGCAAGTGGCAAGATTTCCAAACCTTCTCCCAGTTAATGACCTTGTGAGGAAATCTGTCCACCCAATGGGCCACCGCCCCATCCACTCATGGGAAGACCAGTGCATATAATGCAATGTGTATGAGGGAGACAGAGTGTGGTTGCTGGGATAGGACAGCCAGTGGTTGAAAGAGCATGGATTTCTGCCTGTCATCCCCTAGAGACATGTTTTTGACAACCAGCAAATGACGCACTTGGGGAAAAAAAAAAACAGGGCCTGAGTCGAATTTTTGCATCAAGTCCTTCACTGAGAGGTAGGACTCTCCTGAACCCAGGTCTCTGGAACAAAGACCTTGTAAGGAGGGGAGCCAGTTTGTGGACAAGGGGAGGCCTCCTATATGAAAGTTAGGATTCTGACAAACTGGCGTTCTGGGTCCCTGAGTGGATTGTATTTGAGAGAGGTACATATCTGGAAGTGCACCCTGACTGAGGTGGCAACTGGAGTTCCCAGCCAGGCTTTGGATAAATCCCTCACTCGAATATGAAGCATAGCCTGTCTAGCGATGCCTCCTGAGTCTGTTAACTCTTTTTCAATAGAAAGCCATGCTGGTACATAAGAAAATGTGTGAGATTCCTCCTCCAGACGTGGCAATCTTAAGTAATTACTTAAATGACTTGTCCAATAGTACAGGCCCAAATGCGGTAGCCTTAGACCCCCTTTTTCTTTTGGAGCAGCTAATTTGTAATATACGCACCTCGGTGGGAGCCAGAGGAAGTTTGCCACCATTCCATGCAATTTCCTAAACCAGTTAAGGGGTAACCAAAAATTTAACATGGTCAGGGGATAAAAAATCTGGGGTAACACGTTCATTTAGATCAAGTTAATTCTGCCCCAAAGAGAGAGAGGCATGTCCTTCCAGCAGGTCAGATCTTGTTGTATTACATGTTGAAGAGAGTCTAGATTGTTTCACCTTAGTATCGCTTCTAGCCAGTATGATACCTAAGTACTTAAGACTACTCTGGGACCGAAGCAGACCTGCTTGATTAACTACATTCTTGTGCGTTCTATTACTTAAGGGGAAGACCTGGTTCTTGTCTGGTTAATCCTATAATTAGAGACCTTGCTGTACTCAGAGATGGTTCTCAGGGCAGACCGGATAGAAAGGGCAGGCTGGGTAAGATGTAGTAAGATGTCGTCCACGTAGGCCAAGACTTTTAGTTCGAGGGACCCAACCCTGACCCCATGAATACTAGGGTTATTCCTGAGCTTCCATAGAAGCGGATCAAGATATAGATTAAATAAAAGGGACGTGAGGGGACAACCCTGCCACATCCTTGACTGCAAGGGAAAACTAGAAGAAATTACTTTGTTACAATATATTCTTGTGCATGGACAAGTGTACATTGTTTGGATCCAATGAATGTACTGGGAAGGGAAGCCGAATTTCCTTAAAACTGCAAATATGAAGTCCCAGTCTACCCTATCAGAGGCTTTCTCCACATCCAGGGAGACCAGCACTGCAGGGTGGATGGACTCCCTGGATGCGGAGAAAATATATGCAAGTTTGCATAGGTGGTCTTGGGAAGACCTTCCAGCCATGAACCCTACTTGTTCTGGACCAATCAAAGCCAGAAGCACCCTGCGAACCTATTAGCTAGCAGTTTGGCGAGAATTCTGATATCGTTATTGATCAAGGAGATGGGTCTATAACTGGAGACTTTATCCTCTTGTTTACCTGCCTTGTGGAGGACCACTACTAATGCCTCCAGTAACCTGGGGTCTGAGGGATCCTCGGATAGGATGAAAGTGAAGCATCTACATAACCAGGGGGCAAGCTGATTAAGGAACTTTATATAGAAATTGGAGGAGAAGCCATCTGGGCCCGGGGCCTTGTCTGAGGGGAGTTCACGTACCACATCACTGAACTCCACCTCTGATATATGGACTAATAATGAGGCCTGATCCACTTCACTCAGGGAGGGCAGAGGAATCGAGTCCAAGTAGACCTGAATCTTTTGGGGTGTAGAGGGGAAGGGTCTTGCACTGTACAGGTCTTATAATACTGTTCGAAATCTGACACAATCTCCCTAGGAGTGACCTTAAGGGTGCCATCTACCGTAGACTGAATGGCTTTCACTAACCTGGCAGATTCCCGATGCTTTATTCTCAGGGCAAGTTGATGGCCAGCCTTCTCCTCCTGACCTATATACAGAGATTGAGATTTAAGGATGGTGTACTCTGCCTGTTCCTTCAGCATCTCGTTGTACGATTCCCAGAGCTTGAGTAGGGTGACCTCAGTGCCATCATCTCCCCTCGCAGGGAGACTAGTTTCAAGTGTCCTGATTTGAGATAATACCCCAGAAATTTTGTTTTCCCTCTTCTTTTTCCTAATAGAGGCCAATCTGATCAATTCCCCTCTGAGGTAACATTTCAGTGCCTCCACTCAATATCCATATTACCTGTCGTGTTTAGGTTGGTTTCCATGTATTGCTCAACCATCTGAACCACCTGCTTGACCACTCCGGAGTCCTTCAAGAGCTGATTATTGGGCTTCCACATGGTGTCCCTTTGTTGGTGGGATGCAAGGGAGACCATACACCAGGTTGGAGAGTGATCACAAATGACACCCGCCTCTATACCACAGTCCCTGATCCCCAGTAATGCCCTTTTGCTCACAAGAAAATAGTTGATTCTGGATGAGGACCCATGGACTGAGGGATGGAAGGTGTAGTCCCTAGAGGATGGGTTTAGTGTCCTCCAGGGATCACACAACCCCAAGTGATCTACTACGCCCTTTATGGCCCTCTGAGCTGGTGATAACCCCTGGGCTCTTCTATAACTTTTATCCATGTCTGGTGTAAACGGAAGGTTCCAAACACCCCTCAGAAAAATGGGAAGGTTGGAGAAAGGGGACAAGACTCTAAGCTCTATGAAGAACTGGGGAGAGTCTGTGATGGGGACATAGGTACACCCAAGCACCAGTTCTGTCCAGTCGAGTGTCCCCTGAAGCACCAGATATCAGCCAATTAGATCCTGTATGCACTGAAGGCAGGCAAAAGCCAGCCACTGAGTAAAGAGAATGGAAATGCCCCTGCTTAGTGTGCTGGACCCTGCTGCGAAGACTTGGCTGATATGCTGCCTCCATAGGAGGACAAACTTGGAATCCGGCAGGTGTGTTTCCTGTAAATAGGTGATGTCTGCCTTGAGATGGCTCAGGTGCTTCAGGATCTGGTATCTCTTTGTCTTGTTCCTGGCCCCCCTCACATTCCATGACAGGAATCTTATATGCCCTACTATTTGCCCCTTTGGTTCTTGGGATACTCAACTGCAGTTAGCTAGGTGTTCTCGCAACAGGTTGCTGTCTCCCCTAATGAAGATGCCACTATCCCCCTAACATACAAATACCACACATATAGGACATCCCCACCCCCGACCCCCTCCACTGCAAGCATGTAGATTAACCACAAATGTGCTAAACCAGGACCCTCATTAGCCACAAATGTGCTAAACCAGGACCCTCCTCCCCACTCCTTCCCCCCGAATCCCTCCAGTGCAGGCGATAAAATGTTAACAAAGATCAAAAAATCAGGACAACCAAACTTTATCCACCCTCCCACAAACATCATCTTGCCCTTGATGAACAGGCTTACCAAGCCATATCCCTCCCTGCTCCCAGATATTATTTACCTAATTATTTATATAACATGAATATACACTCTAAATAGCCCAACAGGGGCTGTGAATGCAATTAACTGGATGTTATCCAAGAAAAAAGGAAGTTGCACATCTTCTCCCCCATCATGCATTTAAGAGAGTATACCTTTAACCGCAGAATATGGTGTTAACTGTGCATCCACCTGAAATG
The DNA here is from genome assembly GCA_016271365.2 of Neoceratodus forsteri. Lineage (NCBI taxonomy): Eukaryota > Metazoa > Chordata > Ceratodontiformes > Ceratodontidae > Neoceratodus > Neoceratodus forsteri. The sequence continues at coordinate 1,194,376,981 of CM057453.1, forward strand.
AAGAAAACAAGGCTATGCTGCCAAAAATGTCACCATGTGCCCACCTCCCACCAAGTAGTAAACTTGCCAGGTGTCAGCATCGAAGGCAATATTCTGCAACAAAAGTCCCTAGACTTGAAGGAGGCAGAGTATTGGCAGCACACAGTCTGTGTCTGGGAACCTTGGCATGACTCACAGTCTCCACAGGGCAAAAAAAAAAAAAAAGAATACTCAAACCCTTAGTCTTTTCTAAAATCCATGTTGGGGAAATGAAACAGGAACTCCGGACTGGCACTCACTGGAGGATTATTAATTAACGGGTATGTGAAATATTGGTTCCCCACGATGTACGGAAATAAATCACTAGCTGCATTCACTCATGCAGGAATAAGACTGCAGTTAGCAAAAACAAAGGCCATAATGCTTGATGTGTCAGGGGCTCCCCCAGTTCGACTCCACTCCACTCCACCCCTGCACTATAAGTCAACAGCCGGGTCTAAGCTCTGAGTGAAAATAAAGGAAGGGGTGCAGCTTGTATCAGTTCCAAAAGGGGAAGCCTCACAGAGACAGAAGAAATTTTATTTTTTTTTATGTAAAAAACAGTAAGATAAAGTTAGGATTTTGTTTCAGTCATATGCTTAGTAAAGGCCGTTAGGTTGAAAGTCACCAGTTGCCTCTTTCCCTAGTAGTGCAGCTGTGAAATCCTAGGTCACACAGACACTTGCTGAAACCTGCATCATATGAGAAAGTTGGACTCCATCTTGCGCAGCACATGGCAGGGTTTGATGAAATCCTGACCGTGTGTACCCCGGAACTGCAGCTCAAACCAAATGAGAGACCCGCACCAAGCGCACTAATAAACTAAGAGCCAACTCCCATTAAATTGCTCTTTGTACGCTAGGAAACCAGGGTCTGAAAGCTGTTTCTAACAGAGTAAGCTGGGGGAAGTCAGTCCTGGGTCCAAAACTATATGGGCTTGGCTCAGAGCAAGTGCCCCCCCAGTCCTGTTATCCACCAAACTAGGTGGGCACTTTTAATCCACATACCAATACAGAATTAGCTGACAGTACCTTAAATAAGGGCCAAGAGGAAAATTCTCCAACTTCTATGGCAATCAGAAATTCTTGGAGAGATCGGGCAGGGCCACCGCAAGCTCCCCCTCAGCTTCCAATGGGTCTTAAAAGCTTCTCCACTACCCCTTCAGGGAAATCTGCAGCTTAGCTGGGTACATCATGCGGAATTTGATACCAGCCAGTATCAATTTTGCCACAATTGGGTGAAACGCCATACGCCGCTGCCTTACCATGGCTGGGAGATTCTGAGCCACCCTAATTTTGTGATCACCCCATTTTACTTCTTGCAGCTCCTTGATTTTAAGCAGGAAATGCTGCCGTTCCTGGAAATTAAGAAACTCGAAGATTAAGGGTCATGGTGAGCACTGGGTGAGGGCATCGGACATAAAGCTCTGTGGGCCCTCTCAATGCAATAGGAAGGCCCAAATGACGATGGGTCAGCAATCTTATGCACAAGTTTTTAGGTGAAGAGGATTGCATTGGTGCCTTCTTCCTTTTCGGGCAAGCTGATGATAACTGTGTTGTTGCACCGGCTTCTCCCCTTGAGGTCCTCTACCATAGCTTTGAGCCTGGCAATCCTTTCTCAGGTGAGGGCATACTCTGGATCCACTCGGTTGTCTTTCTTCTCTAGGGACAAGAGTCTTGCTTCATTATCTGTGGTATGCCTGGAGATGTCATCCAAGGCTGCAGATATGGATTTAACTTCTGCCGTGAGCAATTTTACCCTCCAGCCGAAATGGTCTAAACTCCTCCAGAAACCTGTCCAAGGTAAGCAAGTTCTGATTAGTGGAGGATGCAGTTGTTTTGCCGGTGGCCGATGCTTGCAGCCTAGATTTTTTACTCTGCTTTTCTGGCGTGGGAGGAAGTGTATGTTTAGGCAGAGCTGAGCGCATCTCAGCCTCCATAGTTCTTCCAATGCAGCTCAGAATCACTTCTCTCTTGCTTGTAGTAAACAAAGCGAGTCAAAGATAGGAGAAAATGCAGATTATAATGCTAAATAACAGAAAATTCAGTCAGGGCATTGGGAGCTGATCAGGAAGGCTGCTACTCAGATGACCTCATCACTTGACCTCCCCCACACTCCTCACTTACCTTTGCTGTCCACCAGCATGCCCTTCAGCTCCTAAGCCTGATTGACTGAAAAAAAGGTAAATTTGTTTAATGGCTTTTAATGTGTTTTTAATTTTTACTTACAACTTTGTCATTTTTTACAATTTTTGCCCCGGATTTCCAATATGCTCTTTTTTACCCCACCTTATGAACCAGGTACAGCAGGTGATATTGTTCAGATCCTTCCCAAGCATGTTTTCATAGTCACTGTGTAAAATCATGTATTGGATGGGATGTACACAAATTCCACCTGTCTTGATCATAAAGTGGGGTAATAAAAAGACTGTGTTGAAAATTTTGGGTAAAATTCTAAGCAAGCATTTGTCAATGCCGACTGTTGATTGCTTTGGTCCGTTGAGCTCATTCACTGCCCCAGTGTCACTCACTCGTTCTGTTTCTCCTGGTGCTGCAGGCTGCTGTTTTGTACTGGGCTCCTGCCTGTATTGACAAGTTTTTCTGCCCACAAAGAAATCTGCAGGTGTCCTGACAGAGCTCTATTGAGGTGGGTCACTCCCCCTCTCTCACTCACTCATTCTGTTTCTGCTGGCGCTGCAGGTTGCCCTTCTGTACTAGGCTCCCGCCTCTGTTGGCGACTTTTTCTGCCCACAAAGAAATCTGCAGTGGTCCTGTCACAGGTCCATTGAGCTAGCTCACTCCCCCTCTCTCACTTGCTCATTCCATTTTTGCTGGTGCTGCAGGCTAGCCTTTTGTACTGGGCTCCTGCCTGTGTTGGCACATTTTTCTGCCCATAAAGAAATCTGCAGCTGTCCCAACAGAGCTCTGTTGAGGTGGGTCACTCCCCCTCTCTCACTCGCTCATTCTGTTTCTGCTGGTGCTGCAGGCTGCCCTTTTGTACTGGGCTCCCACCTCTGCTGGCTGCTTTTTCTGCCCACAAAGATATCTGCAGCAGTCCTGACACAGGTCCATTGAGCTAGCTCACTCCCCCTCTCTCGCTCGTTCCATTTCTGCCGGCACTGCAGGCTGGCATTTTGTACTGGGCTCCTGCCTGCGTTGCCACCTTTTTCTGCCCACAAAGCAATCTGCAGCAGTCACGATAGAGGTCTGTTGAGCTCGTTCACTCCCCCTCTCTCACTCACTCATTGTTTTTCTCCTGGCGCTGTTGACTGCCCTTTTGTATTGGGCTTCTGCCTGCATTGGCACCTTTTTCTGCCCACAAACAAATCTGCAGCTGTCCTGACAGAACTCTGTTGAGGTTGCTCTCTCCACCTGTCTCACTCACTCATTCTGTTTCTTCTGGTGCTGCAGGCTGCTCTTTTGTACTGGGCTTCTGCCTGCGTTGGCACGTTTTACTGCCCACAAAGAAATCTGCAGCTGTCCCGACAGTGCTCCATTGAGGTGGGTCATTCCCCCTCTCTCACTCACTTATTCTGTTTCTGCTGGCGCTGCAGGCTGCCCTTTTGTACTGGGCTCCTGCCTCTGTTGGTGGCTTTTTCTGCCCACAAAGAAATCTGCAGCAGTCCTTACACAGGTCTGTTGAGGTCGCTCACTCCCCCTCTCTCACTCGCTCATTCCGTTTCTGCTGGCGTTGCAGGCTGGCCTTTTGTACTGGGCTCCTGCCTGCATTGCCGCCTTTTTCTGCCCACAAAGAAATCCACAGCAGTCATGATAGAGCTCCGTTGAGCTTGCTCACTCTCCCTTTCTCACTTGCTCATTGTGTTTCTCCTGGCGCTGCAGGCTGCCATTCTGTAGTGGTCTTCTGCCTCTGTTGGTGCCTTTTTCTGCCCACAAACAAATCTGCATCAGTTCTGACAGAGCTCCGTTGATCTCGCTCATTCCCCCTCCCTCACTTGCTTGTTCCATTTCTGTCTGTGCTGCAGGCTGCCCTTTTGTACTGGGCTCCTGCCTGCATTACCGCCTTCTTCTGGCCACAAAGAAATCTGTAGCAGTCATGATAGAGCTCAGTTGAGCTCGTTCACTCACTCCCCATCTCTCACTCATTCGTTCTGTTTCTCCCGCTGCTGCAGGTTGCCCTTTTATGCTGGGCCCCTGTGTGCATTGCTGCCTTTTTGTGCCCACAAAGAAATCTGCATCAGTCCCAACAGAGCTCCATTGAGCTCACTCACTCCCCCTCCCTCACACGCTCGTTCTGAGTCTCGCAGCTGCAGGCTGCCCTTTTGAACTGGATTCCTGCCTGTGTTGCCAGCTTTGTCTGCCCACAAAGACATGTGCAGCAGTCCCAACACAGCTCTGGTGAGGTCGCTCACTCCCCCTCTGTCACTCGCTCATTCCGTTTCTACCCGGGCTGCAGACTGGCCTTTTGTACTGGGCTACTGCCTGCGTTGCTGCTTTTTCCTGTCCACAAAGAAATCCGCAGCAGTCATGATAGACCTCCTTTGAGCTTGCTCACTCCCCCTCTCTCACTTGCTTGTTCTGTTTCTCCCAGCGCTGCAGGCTGCCCTTTTGTACTGGGCTCCTGCCTGCATTGGCACCTTTTCCTCCCCACAAAGAAATCTGCAGCTTTCCTGACAGAGCTCTGTTGAGGTCACTCACTCCTCCTGTCTCACTCGCTCATTCTATTTCTCCTGGCGCTGCAGGCTGCCCTTTTGTACTAGGCTCCTGCCTCTGTTGGCATCTTTTTCTGCCCACAAAAAATTTGCAGCAGTCCCGACAAAGCTCCGTTGGCCTCACTCACTCCCCCATCTCACGTGCTTATTCCATTTCTGCCAGCGCTGCAGGCTGCCCTTCTGTACTGGGCTCCTGCCTGCATTGCCTCCCTTTTCTGCCCACAAAGAAATCTGCAGCAGTCACAATAGAGCTCCGTTGAGCCCGTTCACCCCCCAACTCACTCATTCTGTTTCTCCCACTGCTGCAGGCTACACTGTTCATAAGGTGGTGTGGCAAAATGGCAATGCTGAAAATCTGGAGTGAAAATATTGCAAAGTTGTGAATGTACGCGCGTGCATGGAACTGCGCAATGCACATTCATAACACATTAATTTTATGGGCTTTCATCACCAAATTTTCAACATAGGCATTTTAGGACCTCTGCTAATGAACAGTGTCATTGTCATTTTCATAATGTGTCCCAAACACTGATTTCCCACAGTGACCACAGGATTCTGTGCCGGAACTGCGAAAACACATTTCGGCCAAGATGTGAAAAATGACAGCTGTGCTGCTCATAAGGAGGTGCAGAACAATGGCAATGTTGGAAATCTGGAGTGAAAATATTAATTCGTGAAGGTACAGGCGTGCGTGCAAACTGCGCAACACACGCTCGTAACACAGTCATTATATGGAGTATCATCACCAAATTTTCAACCATCCGTGATGAACTCTGTTTTTTAATAAAACATGCCGCAATAGATGATACTGTAGTAATCTAGTATGTATGTTTTCTTAAGGTGCTGCATCCACAGATATTTAAGGAGCCAAAACAACAGATACAGAATGTGAAGATACGACAATTTTGGGGATACTGATAAGGTATCGAATGGAATACCCATCAAACAATTAATTGTGAAATTTAAAGACTAAAATATTGTGTGTATTTTCGGTATAAATGACGTTAATATAACTGTGCAGGCTGTATTTCACTATTTCAATGTTTTTCTTCTTTGTAACGCTATCTTGCTCTTTGCAAAATGTGGGTTATGGATAATTATAGCTCTGTAAACATTAGAAGTTAGTTGGTTGTAAGAATAATTAAATAAAAAGGAACAGTTAATTAATTTTATGAATGAAGACTAATTAAGCTATGATGAAAGTAATTATGCGATGATTAGAAACGTAAGAAGTTGATTATTTGATTTGATTTGAGTTCATGAATGAAAAGCAATTGAGCCATAGTAAAATGGATTTTGATTTCAATTTTGTTACCACGATTCTATTGGTGGAGCTTTCAATACGATTGTATAAAACGTTGAATTTATATGTGGAATTTATTCTCTGTGGAAGCACCAGAGGGTGTGAAATGTAAGAATGTACCTGGAAGCAGCATCTGTTGAAGCCGGTGCTGGTGCTTTAAAATAAAAATGAAGACGTAAAAACAAAAGTAATCAGTTTTGGGTGTAATTCGTGAATGGGTGTGTGCACTGTTATTACTACAGGTTACATGGTTTTTCAACTGCACCACCATCCTTGTGCCGGTCTCGAAGGATTGACAGACACGCTTTCTTTGCTGGCGGGGTGCCATTCCCTGTTAGCTTCAGTCCCCTGTCCTTAAAAAACACAGGTGGCACACTGGGAGCACACACAAGTGTGCCAAAATGTTCTTCTCACTTCCTGCAAGAAAAGAAGCTTCCCATGAAGTTCATTTTGTTTTTTTACCCTGTGAAACAGAAAATGGTCCCTCGTAGTCATGACTGCCCCCTTCCCCAATCCGCACCCACCCTCTGCGCACCCCCCTCCCCACACACACACCCTCACCCCATACTTACCTCCAGAGCCTGGCACGATGATCTTTGGTGGAGCGGGAACACGTCTGCACTCTTCAAAGCTGACCGCGAACTTAAGAAAATCACGGTAAGCTGTATAATGGCATCAATGGAGGGGGGGGTCAACTTAGGTGGATATCTTGGTCATTTTTGCGACTTTTGGCTCCATATTTTCAACATGGGGTTCTTGGGACCCCACCTCATGAACTCAGTCACTGTCATTTTGTTATTTGGTCTGGAAAGGTGATTTCTGAGCCACTTCGCGGAATCACCTTTTTGGAACTAATTAATGAAACAACAGTGTCACTGTTCATGAGGTGGGCTCCCAAAAAGTTTATGTTGCAAATCTGGTGAAAAAATTCCAAAAAATGACTGTGTTATGAGCATGCATTGCACAGTTTCCATGTACTCTCATAAATTCGAGAATTTTTAATATTTTCACTCCGGATTTTCAACATTGCCATTTTTTCACACCTCCTTATGAACAGTACAGCTGTCATTTTTCACGTCCTGCCAGAGATGTGTTTTTGCACATCTGGCACGCAATGGCATGATCACTGTGGGAAATCAATGTTTGGGACAGATTAAGAATATCACAGTGACACTACTCCCCTCAAAGATTAGTGAAGTTTGGTCTTATTCCATCACCTACATGTACCCATTGTCAACAGGATGAAGGAAACCTTTATCATATCCTGTGGACCTGCTCCAAGGTTGCACCACTTTGGGCCAGTATTCAACACAATGCAGATCCTTTGCTAGGTCTGACTGAGCAATTTATCCCAGAAATCTGTATACTGGGAGATTACTGTCAGGTCCCTGTTCTTTGCCGCAGGTACCATATGGCCCTTATCTCCATTTCACTTAAAAAGGTGGGGCTGCGCCATTGGAAGGATAGTGAAGATATTTCTTACACCGAATGGCTCAATGAACTTCTCTCCAACCTCAGAATAGAGAAGTCAATAGCTAGTCTCATGAATAGGACAAAGCGATATAAAAAAATCTGGGACCATTTACATACCCTTTACATATTATAAGTTATAGCAGGCTGGTACAGAATGATGTCTCTAAGTGGTCAATAGCTACATATCTGTGTTGGGATGGGATGGGGGAGGGTGTAAAGAAGGGAGGGTGGGTGGGGAATGGGTCCAATATTTTGTCAAAACATTTTTCTGATGTATATCTGTTCTGATGGATCTGTTCTCTGTAATGCAAAAGGCTTAATAAAAATTGAATGGTAAAAAAAAATCACAGTGACAATGTTAATAAGCTGAGGTCCCAAAATGCCTATGTTGAAAATTTGGTGAAGAAGCAATTTTACAAAATGACTGTGTTATGAGCATGCTTTGCGCAGTTTCCATGCACGCTCATAACTTTGAGGATTTTTAATATTTTCACTCCAGATTTTCAACATTCACTTCCTTATGAATGGTACCGCTGTCATTTTTCACATCTTGCCCAAAATGTGTTTTTGCACATCCGGCGCAGAATGGCGCAGTCGCTGTGGGTAATCAATGTTCGGGACAGATTAACAAAAACACAGTGCCACTGTTCATAAGCAGAGGTCCCAAATGCTTTCATGAGGTGGGGTCACAAAAAGCCCATGTTAAAAATTTGGAGTGCAAATACCAAGAAATGCCTGGGGCTTTAGGGTTTCTAACCGAAACATCCCACCCAGTAGAGACTGACAGGCGTCAGGGGCGTGACTTTTGATTGTTGGCTGTAATGTTCATGCCATTCCACCCCAACCCCCATCCTGCAGCCAGTGACAGGCATCAAGGTGTGCCTTGGACTCTTTGGCCCGAAAGTTCACCCCATTCTCCTATACTGCATCCATCTCAACATATTTCCTTATGGAATGGGGTGAGCGTGAGGCCCGATGACCCCAAGGCACAACGCGACACTTGTCAGAGTCTGCAGGGTAGGGTGTGGTGAAATGACATGAGTGTTATAGCTGACAACCCAAAGGCACACCTCCATGCCTACCAGTCTCTGCAGGGTGGGGTGGGGTTGGCGTCAGTTTCATACTTCACTGCCATTCCAATTATGGATCTCTCTAACTCCTGCACTACCAATGCCAATGCCAGCAAGACAATATTCATCATTGACAAATACTTGTGATAATAGCAATAACGCACTCACAGGAGTTAGATTGACAGTCAGTTCATCACCCCCTGGGGATAATATGGATCTTGGCTGTGATTCATGCCACATTACACACATGGGGAGGGGGGATTAACAGACTGCTAATGTAACCCCTGGTCATGCATTATTGATTACATAAGTCATGATATGGGATTTGTTATGGTGTAATAATGGCCCACCTCTGGTGGGTTGAAGCACGAGGCGCAGCCAACTGCTTCCCACCACCTGAGAATGGCTGTTGGCCAACCATAACATACCCCCTTGAGTCCCTTATTGCAATTATGAAACTGGTCCCTTTTATTTTTATTTTATTTAATTTTTTTATTTTATTTTAGTCTTTGGTAACCAGGTAAGGCCCACTAGGTACAAGTGCCTGTTTTCAGGGGCGACCTGGGAGCATTGAGGTGGTTAAGTAACTTGCTCAGAGTCACACAGTATGCCAGTGGAGGTCGTGAGAATCCAACCCAGATCTGGTCTGCTGGATGTAGCAAGCTCATTCACAGTTCATTACTCTAACCTCTAGGCTATACTTTTATGTATTTGTTTAAACATGTTACTTTCAGCTTGGCCTGTGTGCTGTGATAATGGCCCAGCAGAAAGCAGCTCACGGCTAGTTCAACATTCTTCACACTCATTTCATAATTTCTTATCTGATTAGTATTCAACTTACACTGTCAATTAGCGCTTAATGTTTGACAGTGTGACTTTCGCATTGACAGGCATTCAAACTGTTCCACAACGAGAAATTGGGATTCAGTGTGAACTATTACTGCCTCCAGCCACATCACCTTCGAAAACATTTGACGATGAAGGTGTATAGGATTACATGTCATCCAGATCCGAATATGAAGACGACTCTGATTATGAGATAGAGAAGGATGACAATCCTGACTATGAACCATCTTCAGAGCTGGACAATGATTCTGATATTGAATCTGAGGCTGATAAGTCTAACTGCAATATCACTTATGACACCGATCATGTCTCCACTCCTAAGTACATTGTTTACTGCTACTGTTTGCAGTTAATACTTAAGTGCCATTGTTCGTCATGCAGTGAGATGGGTTTAAATTATGTCACCAAAGTGGCTGGGACAATGTTGACTATCACTTTCAACTGTACACATATCAGAAAAATGCAACATGGTACAGTCAGCCACACAGTGGCAAAATTCCCTGTGGTAATATCATGTTTTCTGCTGCCATTCTTTCAGCTGGTGCAACTGTTGCTTGAGTTGTTTGTCATTTTAAGAACACGGGAATCACTGTGTACAGTGTACATACTTTTTTCCAATGCCAAAATAAATTTATATTACACTCTGTTGACTGACTGTGAATGAGCAGACAGGAGTGGCTTGTAGCTTCATTGCAAGCAGAAGGTAGAGGGACTCATATGCGGAGGCAATGGCCATGCAGATAGCTCTGGTCATTTAGCAAAATACAGCACCTATTCATTAATGGAGCTGTCAGCCGGTGTCATACTTGATGTTCGACTGGTACAGGTAAGAAATGTGTAGCCGTAGATGCATAATTTAGTTTTCCTTATACTCTCCCATTGTTTATATCATGCAGGTTACCATGTTCAGTTCGGCTACACGAAGGTGTCAGACTTATCTTTCTTTGGGGGTGCCCTTGTGAAAATGGGGAGATGTAACAAATAATTAATGGTGAGGGCAGAAGGAGTAGGGGTAGTTGAAGAGTAGTGTGATCTACTTAAGGTAGCCATAGTGGTGTTAATGGACCAATGTATCAAGCATGTAAAAGATGCAAAAGAAGTAATAAACCACTATGGCTCACAATATAAATGACAGATGAATGGTCAACTGAAGACAGGGGTTCATAAAAATAGTGGGAATGTGTCATTTAGTGCTTACGGAGTGCAGGGTTGTACATACAGAGGTATCGCTAGCAGAAGTGATGTTCAGAGTTATTTTCTAATAGTACAGATGTGCATGGTTCTAATAAATTTCTTTTCACTTTATCAGAGTAATGAGGTGGGTTCAAGTAACAACATGAAACTCAAAGGTCTGAAGTGTTGTGTGACCGCAGTCAACAACTGGGGTCTTGAGATAGATGAGCTCATAACTGACAGACACTCGCAAGAGGCAAAATGGGTGTGAGAGACACTGCCATACACTCAGCACAAATACAACGCTTGGCATATTGCAAAGGGTAATGTGTTTGCCTTTTGTGTACTCTATCGTATGTACACCACATGGCAATTTATTTATTTATTGAAACGTTTCACCAGGAAGGGCACACTGAGCAACAAGTTTCTTGCCTCTCATTGCAGGAGGAGAGGGTAGTGGGAAGACATATATCCATCTGAATGATGAGGTGTAGGAGACTATGGTGCTGATAAGTTCTGTGGCAACAGAGGAGGGGAGACCAGGGCAACAGTATGCACCTGCTACAAATATTGGGGCCAACCTAGAAGGAGAGGAGGAGAGATGAGAGACAGGTTAAAGTGGCAGCCTGTAAATCAGTGAGAGGACTAGCAAACAAAAGAGAGATGGCAGACAGAATAGATGGGGGAGGGAGTATAAGGACTAAGGAGGTGTGGGTGTCTCAACTGCCACTGAAATGTGCAGCATTAGAAACAATGGCACATGGCCAGCAAGTGGAAGAAGAGAGGGGAGGAATGGCAGGATAGTACAATCAAACAGTATCTGTAGTTAGCAAAATGTGGCGCTATTTCAAACCATCTAAAACATTAGCAAACTGTGAGCTATTTAAAATTCTAAACATCCTAGAACATGTTTCATAGTTTCAGCTTAGAATTACAGGTTGTACATGCAGAAAGAGTACAGCTAGCTAGAGATAGAATAAACCACAGAAGTTAGATATGGAGTAGCCAATAGCGAGCGCTGGCCAGGAGGAGCAACGAATCCAGAGTGAGGCCAGAAAAGGCACCCGAATTCGAGCTGGAGAGACAGTACCTTCAGAGGGCTGGGTCAGGCAACAGTACTATGGAAGCTGGCGGCTGTAAAGAGCCCCGTCACACTGCAGCTTCTGAAGGGGAAGCTCCTTGTCAGGGCAATGTACTGTGGCTGTAGTTATGTTTTATGAATTGAGGTCTGACGTGGCTTTGGTGGGAGTAGGCTTTCAATCACAGTCAGAAGTTTACTGAGACATGACCGAAATGTGAGATACAGGAAAATACTGAACAATTGATTACAAGAGTAGATGTAACTTGTTTAAGTGATGAGTTCTGTCTGGAAGTTATTATAATTATAAAATGCCTTGATTATGAGTAACCTATGTAATAAAAGCATGGACTTTGCTTTTATGTTGAGCAAGCACTTGAAAAATGTTATTTTTATTTATTTATTGAAATGTTTCACCAGGAGGGCACACTGAACAACAAGTTACTCGTCTCACGGTGTGACCTGGGGGGGTGGGGTTACAATGGATTAACACAGAGATGATATAGAATCACAATATGTACAACTGAAATGGCATACAATTAGAAATAAGTATACAGCTGGTTCTACAAATGACATTAAGTGGAGGGAAGAAAATGGGGGGAGTGAGCAGCCTGTACATAAACTACAGAGCATACAATATGTACATTAGGGCAAGCAGGTGTAGACATAGGACAAAGAGGACAAGCTTCAGTGCATCAGAAGTGCAAGTTAAATTCAAGTGCATTTTAGGAATGGGGGCTAGCAGATTAGTGCAGAGGAGAATCATGGAAGAAGTGTGGAGTGAGGGCGAAGAAGGGGGGGAAAGGAGAGAGGGAAGGGAGGAGAGAATATGCAAAAGTGAACCCCTGCAGCATGCTGAGAAACCTGCCAGGGGGCAGAAACAAGGTGAAGATAGAGGGGAAGGAAGGGGGAGCATGCCAAGAAATGTGCCCCTTCAGGATGCTGAGAACCCTGCCAGAGGTCCAAAAAATGGCGAAGATGGAAGTGGTGGAGAGAAGATAGATAGGAAGGGGGGGTAACAGGTTAGTGATAAGGAGTGTGGTGGATGAGGGGGGAGGTGAGGGATGTGGATTGAGAGGAAGGAATACAAGAACTGTCTCCTACAGGATGCTGAGAACCTTGCTAGGGGCAGAACAAGGAAAGGACAGAAGTGAGGGAGAGAGGATAGATAGATGGGGGGGCAGTAGGAGGTAGGGAGAGCGGGTAGTTAGTAGAAGAGGAGGCTAGAGGCATTGGAGTAAAATCAGAGGGAGTGGATTGGGGTGAGAAATCAGGAGCAGAGTATTAGGATGAAGTCAAGGAGGGTTATAGCAGGAGCAGCAGGGGGAGAGGAAGTTGTGCAGGGCAGAACCAAGGGACTAGGAGGAGGAGGAGGTGCAAATTTGAGGGGGGAGGGAGTTTCAGACTTTGGGGAAGCGATATGAAAAACCAGACTAGACGATTATTGTGGAGCGGCGACGGACTGCCAAAGTTCGAGTGTCAGTAGATCAGAGGGAGTGGGAGGGTAGGGGTGGAGCAGAGAGCAGGGCTTCAGATAATTTTTTTGGGGTGGAAGTCAAATACTTCCATGGGTTGAAATTTGGAAGTCATTTCAGTTTTATTGGAGTCAAAATACTCCAGCTGTCAATTTTTTGGCAGTCAAAATACTCCAAGTCCTATAGTTTTAGAAATCAACTCATTGGCCTTCTGAATACCTCACTATAATCCATGCTGCACCCACATAAATACATTTCTTAATGTTAGAAAATTAAAATGTTCATGACACAGTAATCAGTAATGTAATTCTGGTAAACAAGAGTTTGCCCATGCAGGTTGCAGCTGTCAGTAGCAACATAGAAGAAATGAGCTGCCTGTACCCCTTGTTACCTCCTCTGTTGTGTGCAAGCAACCCCCACCCACACACACCCAAGAGACAACTCAGCAGTATCCAGCTAGTGACCTACATACATTCTGCAACAGTGTTTCTGGCTGCAACAAGTGCCCCTCCACAAATGTAACAACAGATGGAAATGGGCAATACAACCCCTATAATATGTGCAGACATCTTTACTAATAGTGGTAGCATTCACTGTATCAGGATTAACAGTGCAGTGCACGGTTTAGTTAATTTTAAAAGCATAAATCAATTATAAGATAACGTAGAAAAAAGTTGTTAAATATTAACAGTGCCCATGCTACAGTACCAAGATAAAGTATAACATAGGCACAGGAAGCTGCCACCTGTTTGTGGCCTTTGTATATTTAGGAGTCTCCTACAGATAGTTATCTATCTGTGACAGTGCACTGACCCACTGGGTATATGATGGAACTGGTACTTGTCATCAGAAGACACCCACCACATTACCTGATATCACCTTGATCAAGCCACTTCTGCTCAGGGCAGATGGACCAGGGCAAGCAAACACTAACAGGGGCACCACACCACTTAAAGCAGACTACTCACAAACTATCCACAATGGGAGATGGGATCAATCAAGCCCTTTTAAGGAGAAAGGAAATGGTTTGATCATGTTCTTATCTGTTAAATAAATAATAAACATCAAGAACTGGCCTCTGTGTATGTTTGTCATTACTGTATATGCTTAAAATACATATAACCACGCTGCTTCTCCAGGTTGGACCCCTTGTTGGTTTCACAGCTTTTTTTTCTTAAAATCTGAGTCAGCGCGTGTCAAGTTTCAAAAGGCTGTCGTCAGTGACTCAGATTTTAGACTGCTGCCGAAATATGCATGCAAGAACACCAACCATTTGAATCGCAGCTTCAGTGGATGATGCCACCCTTATGTGTACATAAGCACAAGCTCAAAATAACTTATGTTTCATTCATGGCCACTAGCTCACTTCCTAACCCCCTTCCCCCCAACACACACACAGCCAACTCATTAATCGCCATACTAATTTAAAAAAAATTACAACCATCATTTTTTTCATCGACTGACTTACTAACCCCCATAGCTGCCGTGCACGTTCTTGATCAGTTGTTTAGATGTGGGATATGATATTTGTAAAAAACTAAACAAAACAGTAGCTGGTGTCTACAGATCCACATTTCTTTAATCGTGCGGACTCTACCTTAAATCCTCCCCCCCAGCCTAGCCTACCTTTACAGACTGTTCCTTCTGATCAATAGAAGCACCGCCAGCCTCCTTTGTAATCACCCCCTTTAGGGGCTGCCAACTGCCTATGTCTTCGCTACCCCTGCCCTGTGCCAAACGGAATCTGAGTTGGGGATCAGGGCCGTGGAAAACCTGAAAAACTCTGGTTTACTGCCCTGGTTATATCGTCGAATGACTCATTCACTGCATATGACATTAGCATCAGAGGACAGCGTTGCATGTGCTCCCTGGCCCCGGTACCGAACGCAGATTCTGTTTAGCACAGGCAGAGGTAGCATAGACATACACATGCAGTTGGAAGCTTCCTCCACCCTTTAGTGGCGGCAATGGTGTGTGATGCACCCCTTCCATTTCTACTGCATAATCGAAGACTTCTGCTGGAGCCAGAAGATTTAAAAAAAAGCCATTTAGGGCGGGATGTTCAGTTCTCTGAAAAGTCAAAGAGAAACAGTTACTAGTTGTGTGACTGTCCTGTATGGTACCTCAGCATCCTCTGCACATTCAGTTCTCTTTCTCACCTGTATGTACTGCAGAAACACAGTATATAACAGAAAGTTGCTTACATTAATACTCTTCTCTCTGGTGTCTGAAAACAGCTTCCTCCATAACTAGTGTGCCATTCAAGCTCAGGAAACACATGTAAGGCTGTCCTCAGGCTCAGGTGCTAATGTTATGTGAAGGAGTCATTCGACAATATAAAAAGGACAGCAAACTAGAGTTTTCCATGTGCTCCCTGGTGCTTCTACTACTTCTCAAAAGGAACAGTCAGTAAAGGTAGGCTAGGCTTCCTCATGGGTTGGGGCGTTAACGTACAGTCAGCAGCACGATTAAAGAAATGTGGATCTGTAGACACCAGAAACTGTTTAGTTTTTTTTTCTACAAATGTCCCACCCGACTTCTAAACAACTGATTAAGAAAGTGCACGGCAGCAACGAGGGGGGAGGGGGGGTTAGTAAGTTGGTTGCTGAAAAAAATGATGGTTGTCATTTTTAAAATTAGTTCGGCGACTAACTGAGTTGGCTGTGTGTGTGTGTTGGGAGGGGGGTTTAGGAAGTGAGCTAGTGGCCATGAATGAAACATAAGTTGTTTTGAGCATGTGCTTATGTACACAAAAGAATGGCATCATCCACTGAAGCTGCAATTCAAACGGTTGGTGTTCTTGCATGCATATATTGGCAGCAGTCTGAAATCGGAGTCGCTAACAACAGCCTTTTGAAACTTGACAGGCGCTGACTCAGATTTTAAGAAAAAAGGCTGTGGAACTAACGAGGGGTCCAACCTTGAGGAGCAGTATGGTAATATGTATTTTAAGCATTTACAGTAATGACAAACACACACAGAGGCCAGTTCTTGATATTTATTTATTTAACAGATAAAAACATCATCAAACTATTTCCTATCTCCTTAAAGACGTGACATCCACACAATGAAAAAAGGACGTCAGTCTTAAGCAAGGGAAATGTTACTGGACGTCAATGACTCCAGAGGCTAGATTTTTGGATGTTTTGAGCTAATTCTTGGACATAAAATACGTCCAAAATAGACTTATCTGAAGGGCTGGTAGAGAGGGACATGGTAAGGTAAGGTAAGGAGGGAGTTCACCAAGCCAATAATTAGAGGTGAGTTTGGTACAATGTGAGAGGCACCTGTTGGCAAGCGAGGGAAAGAACAGAGTGAGCTAGAGATCACAATAATGAGTCCTGGAGGGAGCATTGAGAGCGAAGCGATAGAAAGAGTTAAAGAGAGTGTCCAGTCTGGTCAGGGAGGACTTGGGAGCGGCACCATAGACTACATCATAGTAGTCTATGAAGTATTTCAGGGTAGTGAATTCTTAACATAATAAAGTATTGTATTGTATTGTTGGAACTGGTTACAGATACTGAAGTTACAAACATAAAGTAAGGCATTTGTTTTACAGTACAGCACTTAATCCATTGTCCCCAGGTATTAAAAAGAAGCTAATTGCAGTATCAGCCCTTGAGGACTGTCAGTCTATAAATCCATGGATTCAAAGCATTGTAAACCATGTGCATTGGTCTGTCAGATCTAGTGAGATAGATGTTGAGGACATGATCGAGGCTAAGTGGGTTAGTGTGGCAACACATATTCAGAATTTACACACAACCGGAAACACATGCTATCCACAGTCTGCACACGGTGACCTTGTCAGTAAAGAGATTCATAAGCCTTGGTTAATGCCATGTAATTAGTTACGCATATTGGGCCCTATGCACTAATGGGTGGAGTGGCTATGCACCGCGTATCTGTGGCGTATAGTCACTTCACATCCACTGCGCCCCCCCCATGCTGGATGCACAAAGAGGGGGCGCACAGACCCAATGCACCTGATTCCCCAAGGCTGCAGACTGCACCGCGAGGGGGTGGGCTAGGTGTGTGCCAGCATTACGTGCCATGCACAGCAGTGCATAGTGCTGGCTGTGGGGGTGCAGAGGGGGGCACAGGGTATGACAGGGAGAACCCTGCTGTAATCCCCCTACACACCCCCCACAGACAACCAGACACTGACCGGATGGGGCAGAAAGACCACACTACCACCAGGACCACTGCAGCCGGACCTCACCATGGCCGCCCAGCACCAGCCAGCACACATCAGTGCATGGCCCCTGCCAGGCACCCCCCACCACAGCCACACAGTGCATGGGAGCACTGGCTCATGGATGCTGTCCCCCCACATGGCACCACTGGCCAACCCCTGCCACCAGTCCCCCCTGTCTTGTGGTGTGGTACAGTGCCCCCCCTGGCACCACCAACAGACCCCCCACCCTGTCGCAGCAACCTGCTTCAGGGCCATATTGCAGGAGGGCCAGTGGCTTTACCCTACTCTCACCACCACAGCCGCCGGCCATAGGTCTTTTGTGGGGCAGGCTGCCAACGTGTGCCCCACCGCATAGGGGATCCACTTTGTGTCCCGGTCCAGGCATCCAATTGGATGCCCAGCAGGGTCCGCATCCCTGCCCTCATTCACACTGTGGAGTCCTGTACACCTGGAAGGGCAAAACCACTGACAGGTGGTGGCCGGTAGTGAATACCAGCTGGTGTGCACCTGTCTGCAGGTGCACAGCTATGCAGGTAGGCTACACGCTGATTCCACATACCTCCACCCCAAGAGTGCATAGGGGTCATTGCTCATAGGACCACATAATAATTTTTAAAATGTGGTGATATATTTTAACTTGTCTCATTTCTCAGCATCAAGGGCTGCAGTATGTTTAGAGAATATTGTCACTGATACATGAATATGCAACGTTATCTGAAAGTTATTTGGGCACTATCAAACTTCCAAATTGGAAGCTTTCCACAGCCTCCTGAACCAGTTTGCTTCCAAAATGGCAGTGTTCACTTTTCAGGGCATGGGATGCAGGTGATCATCAAATAGACCTTATTTTAGCATTGAATATTAACCTAACTGGGAAGTGTACTGAAACTATAGATTTTTTGTTATATATTATTTTTTTTTAAACACAGGTCTCTGCTTGTGGCCATGCATTATAATGAAAACTCCCATTGAAAGTAGGAAAACACTGCAACAGGAGAAAAATGATTCAGTATACACACTATCCAAAGTTCAAAAAGGGAGGAAATGTTGTAAGTTCTCTGTGCTGTACATAGCTCAGTGCTTATGATACATCAGAGACGGATGATATATGGTTGGTGCTTAGATACGTTAGAACTGGATTGGTATGTAGGACAGTGCTTGCAATATGCAGAAATTGGATGAGATATGGTTAGTGCTTAGATATGTTAGCACTGGATAAGAACATAGGTCAGTGCTTGTAGTATGAGGAACTGGATGAGATATGGTTGATGCTTAGATACGTTTGAACTGGATAAGATATAGTTGTTATTAGAACTTAATCTTTGAGCCTTTCTCTATATCCCACCTTTGGTGGGATGCTAGTTAAGTGTAGGATTGAAGGCCCAAAAGAAATGTAATAACCAATGTGATTACCTCCTCCAACTCTGGAGAGTGTGGCCAGTAGCATGCAGGAGAGAAAAAACCCACTTAGGGGGAAACCTCCAAGGACCCATTGCTACTGACCTGCCCATCCTCTGGGCATACTAAAGGAGAGTAATCCTAAGGTAGACAAGTATTGATAAGCTGTCTTCTTCTCAGATCCTAAGTTTTTGTCGAAGAGGCAGATCTTGAGTTTGATTTCAAGTAAGTAATCCTGAAAGATGAGGTATTGATGATGAGAGACCACCATGGAGAGATGGCAGCATAAAGGTTAGCAAATCCAAGTCCATTATATCTATAGGTGTAGAAGACGAGGAGTTTGCATAGCAGGCAGCTCAGCTAGTGGCTGTTGATGGAATCACATCTTGGAAGGGCGAGAAATTGTAGAACTGGTCGATGGTCATCCTGGAGTGACAAAGAGGAAGTCTGTTCCAAAAGATATACTGGATTAGGGTGAGCAAACAGCTAGACCTCCTTTATGGAGGCAGAGTAGGAGAGAATGGCGGGTCCCATGTGATCCGATAGGCATAGTTGCAGTAGAAAGGGTGCCAGGCCCCCTTGCGGGTGAAGCAGGGATGCAGAGTGCAGGCAGCCAGGCCCTTTGTAAGCAAAGCGAATAGAAACCTGCAGGCCCCCTTGCGGGGTGAAGCCGGAATGTATAGAGCAAGCAATATAGGCATCATAGAGGCTAAGTATGAGTACATTCAGAATGTAGCCAGGCCCTTTGCAGGGTGAGCAGTGGACATGGTGGAACCCACGTGGTCTGCCATGACTGAGTTTCAGTAGAATCGGTGAGACCCATATGGTCAGCCAAGAGGAGACGGAATGAGGCTGAGAGGATATGGAATGCAGATGAGCAGGCAGCTAGGCCTTATGCGGGAGAAGCCAGGGGAGAAGGTGGGATGTCACATGGTACACTAGTGTAGGTTACAGTATGAAGGCAGGAGCCCATGCAGATTGGCCAAAGTGAACGGAATACATTGAGCAAGTGCTAGGACCTTCCTAGGTGGAGTGAAGCAGCATTAGAAAGATGTTCCAGGAAAAATGCTGAAACCATAGGCTTCTCGGTAGGCCATCGAGGTGGAGAATCATATGATGATGGATGTCTTTTGATGCTGTCAAGAGGGAAGCAGATGTTGGATCAGCACTGTTGACTTAGACAGGAAGCAAAACTAAGTACAGCCTGGCGAGAAGATAAGACAATGTCTATGCACATAAATGTATATGGGCAGAGGACAGCTAGATTTCCATGTTAGATTTCCAGCTCCTGTTGTCTAATTCAATGATGAGCAGGAAGTCAATGCTGAAGATGAAGTTCCGGCAGATGGAGATCCAGTAAGGAGTGACGACTAGGTGAGGGGCAAAGGTTATTTCATGATGGAGGGAGCTGTGAGCGAAGTGGCAGTTTTGCATTCATGTACAGTCAGCATGGTTGGAGATGAAAGCCAAGGAAATATATTTGAGGATGTAGAACTCTAGAGGGTGAAATGGGCTGCAGTAATGCAAGCAGGGAACAGTGTTGAGGTAGGGGTCTATGCAATTGGGACAGGCAAATTGGAGCATAAATCCTCTTGAGGACCAGCATAGCAGTGTGCAATGCTAGAGCAATAGAGTAGATATCAGATGGTCAGTTGAAAGAAGATGAGACCCCGGGGTCTGCATTCTGAAGATGGAAAGTAGTTTGAGCAAGGATAAGTTCCAGAGGCTCGATTGGTTCGGGATGCGAGACCCCCACATGGGTTCACCATCGCCATAATATGATATGCAGAAATCCCTGGAGGCAAACTCCCACATAGTCTGTCTGCAGTGACTAATTACGTGAGAGCCAAAGGAAGTGCCCCACTTTTGGGGCATGTAAGTTTGGGATGGCGGGACTCCACGTGGTCCGCCATCACCTTTGTATTGCTCTGTTGAGTAATCAATGGTAGGACCCGATGGAGTCCATCATTGCATAGATTCCCATTGAGAAGACAAGACCTCCATGTAGGTGGGCAGAGGTGAACTGGAATATGGGTAAGAAGGCAAAAATGTCTGTGACTAGGAGCAAAGCTAGGTGCAGGTTAGCGAAAGGTAGCAGCTGTCAATGCACACTAAACACAGAATGCTGGATAATGTTAGACAGCACAGGTAGAAATCTCAGTCTTGTCAGTTGAGGTCGATGATGAGCATATCAACACTGAAGATGAAGGTTCCAGCAGATGACGATCTAGCCAGGAACGACATCCGATGAAGGACAATGGTTAATCCATGACTAGGGGATCAGTAAGCGAAACAGGTGGAATCGTACACGGACAGTCAGCATGGTTGAGGAATGAATGTAATAGCAGGGTACAGCCCAAAGTAAAGAGGATGAGTTCCAAAAGAGATCACCCGCAGCAGGGAAGTAAGTAGGAGAGATGAATAGATGTCACTCGAGGATATAGTTAGATAGGAGGGCAGAACCCAACGTCCATAGTGTAGTAGAAGGCATAGACAGTAGCAAGTGATCGGGAATGCTGGTAACAACAGATCGCTAAATCACATTTTGGAAGGGTGAGGACATATAACAGGTCGTTGGTCGATCCTTGAGTGCGAAGAGGAGGAAGTCCAGCCTGGAAGATGAGAAGGATTAGGGAGCAGCAGCCAGACCCCTGTGCAGGGGTGAAGCAACAATAAACTTCCAGCCCCCCTTTTATGGGGCAAAGCAGGAATGCATTGAGCAAGCAGCCAGGCCTCCACTGTGGAGTGAAGTGAAATACCTCCAAGCCCCCTTTTGAGTGGGTGACACAGGTATGCATTAGGCGAAAGCCAGGCCCCCTTTCTGCAGATGAAACAGGAATGTGGAGAGCATGCAGCCAGGCCCCCTGCGGGGTGAAGTGGATGAACCTCCAGGTCCTATAGGCAGGGAAAAGCAGGAAAGAGTGGCGGAAACAGTTGGGCCCTAGTTTATGGGTGAAGCAGACGTGGTTGAGCAAGTACCCAGGCCCGGTTTATGCGGGCAAAGTGAAATAGACCTCTGGGCCCCAGGTTGGGGTGAAGCAGGATGCATTGAGCAGGAGCCAGGCCTGAATGGAAGGCAAAGTGAACTGCAATTAGTGAGCAGCCAGGTCCCCGGAAGAAGAAGAAAATGTGGAATGCAACCAGGCCCCATCTTTGCAGAGTGAAGAGCCTTCAAGGGGGGTAGCAGTGTTAGGCACAGACTGGGTGATGAGTCATCCCTGGAAGATGTCTTAAGCGGATTAGAGGTCAGGGGTGTCTTGGGCCAAGGCAACTACTAACTACAAATAACATTCCGCTGCCTTGTCTGCTGCAGAGCAAGGGTGATGTGCTCCCATGGAGTTGCAGAGAAATGGTACATATAGCAGTAGAGTACACGTGCTGCTGATAGCAGAGAGCTTCATCCAAGGAGTCAAGTGAAGTAAGTGCCATTCAGGCTAAATATGATGAAGGCAGGAATCAATGTCAGGGAGTAAGAGACACAGTCTGGACACTAAGGAAGGACTGCAGTGAATCCAGGAAGCTGGGCATCAGCGGATGCGGCAGAAGCCAGGAAAAGCAGCACTGGTCTGGTGCTGTGGTGCAGTATGAGGACCGGTGGGGCTGGAGCAACTGTAGGCAGTTCTGGAGACCAACTGAAACATGGTAGGGCACAGAGATGTGATGCCAGGAGGGGAGACACCAGGAAGTGCAGGCAGGCAGTGGGATGCCATGGTCCGGAGACTGAAGATCAGGAGCAGAGCCAGAGCAGTGACGACAAGCTGCAAACAAAAAGGAGCAGCCTTGGGGTGGAGGAGCAAAATGAAAGGCCGATGGAGGCACTGCAGCTTGGCCAGCAGGTGAGAGAATCCCCAAAGAAAAGAATGAATGAGAACAGGAAGGTACAGGATGCAGAAGCGAGCAAGCCCGTGAGGAGAGAGGGGAGAAAGGGGGAAACAAACAAGGCAATGGGTGAGAAGGCAGCCGACAGGGCAGAGAATAAGAAACACTGACGGACACAGGAGGAAGGGGGGGAGAGGAGAGAGTGCCCGACCAGCCACGTAGCCGAGGAGTGAGTGCTACTCACTCTAAGCAGAGGGGGCGTTACTGGAGTGTTTTAGTAGAGGATGGGGGAGGAGCTAGTTCTCCTCCATAGAACCTCAGGCTGCAGCCTTCAAAAAAGATGCCAGTGGATGCCACATTTGGTAAGATGCTAGCAATGCTTATAAAACCAGGACATCAAAACCATCAGTCTGATTTGTCATTATCTGTGTTGGAAATCTTACCCATCCATAGGTAATAAGTAATCAAAAATATCAACATGGTTTGTCATTTTTGGGTCATGCCACCCATGCACGTAGTGATGCCTGTAGCCACAAGCATATGGACTTATATCCCTTGGAAGGTCTGGTATATCACGATACTACCTAACTCTATCTGGTATTATTGCACTTAAAAAATTAGCAACTGTCTACATTTTAATTGAGATACTTTTGTTTGTGAGGTATACCCTCCCTTTCTGTGCTGTTCCATCTTCTGACCCTCCCAACCCCCCTGAATGCAATAGAGGAATTAACTCTAACTAGGCTATTAAGTAACTGGACCATTTTTTTTTATTATTTTTATTTAGTTGTTTTACCAGGTATAGCACACTAAGCTGAAAGCTTTTTTCCAGGAGCGACCTGGGAGCACAAGGAGGTTAATTTTACATTAGACTAAGGTCCAGTAAGCCGCACATTTTTGACTACAATAATTAGTAATACTTTTTCATTCCACAATTGTGCAACTAGCAAATAGAACAACTATTTTTTATGTTGATTGCGTGCATGTGCAAGAAACGTATTGCAGCAGCTTTCTCCAGAAGCAGGTTGTGGAGGCACAGCACTGTTGTGGCCAATGCCCCCACAGCCTTTAAAGGCTTGGCCCGCTTCCCCCAATGCCCTGGCATGCTGCTGCTGACACTAGTTCAGCCAGCGTGCCACAACTTTCTAATGTTTTAGCCACTGCAATCAGGGGCCGCCTTGTCATTGCAGTGTCAGCCATTCACTGCAATGAAAGAGTGATCCATCATTGCAGGGCGGAACCTTGAAACATTGATATTGTTTGTGAACATATCGGCGGCTTGCATGTATTCACAAACAATATTAACCTCTCCTGCCGGTGCCCAATCCCTCGCAGCATGTGACCCCATCGTGTTTGCTTACCGGCCGGGGCCCCAATCCCGTCGGCTTCAATTACTGAGGTTATGTTGCTGGCGGAGAGCCCACCCGTTGGCATTATGAAGTCACCCCCACTCTTTGTTGTCTGCCGACAGGGTGCCGAATCTCTGTAGGCATAATGTAACACCCCTTTCTTGTGCCGATGGGGTACCCAATCCCCTATCGACTACAGCTGCCCCAAAAAGACTCAGTTGTACGCTGAGGGCCCACCCCAGCATGCCACATTCCCTGTAAAAATGAAAACTGTCCTGAATTTCTTTTTTTTACCTGTAAAAGAAACGATCCCTTGGCGGTCTCCCTGCCCCTCCCACAACCCGCGCCCACCCACTGCACACCTGCTCTCTCACAACCCCTCACCCAATGCTTACCTCCGAGTCTGGCGCGATGATCTTTGGTGGACCGGGAACACGTCTGCACTCTTCAAAGCCGACCACAAACTGAAGAAATGCCGATAGCTGTATAATGGAATAAGAGGTTTTCAACTTTGATGCATACCTCAGGCATTTTTGGAATTTTGGCACAAAATTTCAACATGGAGATTTTGAGACCCTCCTTGTGAATTCAGCACTGTCATGGCGTTAATCGGCCCGAAAGGTGATTTTGTGGTCACTGCATGGAATCCCTTTGGGACTGATTAATGAAACGACAGTGCCAGTGTTCATGAGGTGGGCCTCAAAAGTCTATACTACAAATTTAGTGGGAAAAATCCAAAAAATGACTGTTTTACGAGTGTATGTTGCACAGTTGCTACGCACGCTCATAACTTTGAGAATTTGCAATATTTTCATGCCAGATTTTCAACATTGGCTTTTTTTCAGACCTCCTTGTGAACAGTACAGCTGTCATTTTCTATATCCTGGCCAAAATGTGTTTTCACACTTCCAGCACAGAATAGTGCGGTCGCTGTGGAAAATCAGTTTCAGGACAGACTAAGAACATGACAGTGGAACTGTTCATGAGCAGAGGTCCTAAAATGCCTATGTTGAAAATTTGGTGATGATACTCCATAAAATGACTGTGTTACGAGCATGCGTTGCGCAGTTTGCATGCACACTCGTAAGTTCACAAATTAATAATATTTTCACTCCAGATTTTCAACATTGCCATTCTTTTGCATCTCCTTATGAACAGTACAGCTGTCATTTTTCACATCCTGGCCGAAATGTGTTTTCGCAATTCCAGCGCAGAATAGCGTGGTTGCTGTGGGAAATCTATGTTTGAGACACATTATGAAAATGACAGTGACACAGTTCATTAGTAGAAGTCCTAAAATGCCTATGTTGAAAATTTGGTGATGAAAGTCCATAAAATGAGTGTGTTACGAATGTGCATTGCGCAGTTTCCACGCATGCTCGTACCTTTGCAACTTTGCAATATTTTCACTCCAGATTTTCAGCATTGCCATACCTCCTTATGAAGAATGCAGCTGTCATTTTTCACATCCTGGCCAAAATGTGTTTTCGGTCTTCCGGGGCACATTAGCTCGGTCGCTGTGGGAAATCAGTGTTTGGGACATATTAAGAAAATCACACTGACACTGTTCATGAGCAGAGGTCCAAAAATGCATATGTTGAAAATTTTGTGATGAAACTCCATATAATAACTGGTTAGCAATTTTTCCTATAGACTAGACCAGTTGATATTTCCCGTAACAACAGGCTGGTTGTTGTAACATTCACCCGCCATGCTACTCAACTGATGCCGCTCCTGTATTGGCTCAAGGAATGGATGTGGGCAGGCTGTACAGTGTTTGAAAGATTGCGCTCCATCTGTCACTTCACGAGAACCTGCTACAAAAAGAACATGATCATCCCTTCTTTATTTTTTAAAGTTTATCTGGTTGATCCAACCTTGTACCCCGCTAAATATCTGGTTGATCCTGCTGTCCGACCGTTTTGGCACTGGAGCTTGCCCAGGGAGCGTCATCCTAGATGCAATCTCGAGGTAACAAACTGTAAGTACATTAAAAAAAAAAAGAGCATCAGACGCCAAATCAAAAAAAAAAAAGAAAAGGGAGAAGGCAACAGCAAGAGGTAGTCACAGGCAGTGTGTGTGTGTGTGTGTGTGTGTGTGTGTGTGTGTGTGTGTGAACACTGAAGACAGGCAGGAGTGAGTGTGTGTGTGTGTGTGTGTGAAAAATTGCTGCTCAGTATATTATAAAAAATAAAAGATGGGGAAGTGTGTGGCATACTCGAATTTAATACACACCCTTAGTGTGGGATGCTTTAATAAACCCCTTGGGCTTCTCCCTTGGGGTTTATGTAGCATCCCACACCTCGGGTGCGCATTAAATTCTTGTAACACACACTTCCCCATCATTTATTCTCTATAAAATGACTGTGTTACGAGTGTGTGTTGTGCAGGTTCAACGCACTCTTGTAAGTTTGCAAATTAGTAATATTTTCATGCCAGATTTTCAACACGGGCATTTGTTCACACCTCCTTATGAACAGTACAGCTGTAATTTTTTACATCCTGGCCGAAATGTGTTTCCGCGCTTCCAGCGCAGAATACTGCAGTCGCTGTTGGAAATCAGTGTTTGGGACAGATTAGGATTGAGCGACTGAGAGGAGGGGAGTGACCGAGCTCAACTGAGCTCTGTTGGGACTGCTGCAGATTTCTTTGTGGGCAGGAATAGGCGACAATGCAGGCAGGAGCCCAGTACAAAAGGGCAGCCTGCAGCGCCGGGAGACACAGAACGAGCAAGTGAGGGAGGGGGAGTGAGTGAGCTCAACGGAGCTCTGTTGGGACTACTGCAGATTTCTTTGTGGGCACAAAAAGGCAGCAATGCATGCAGGGGCTGAGTAAAAAAGGGCAGCCTGCAGCGGTGGGACAAACAAAATGAGCGATTGACAGAGGGGGAGTGAGCGAGCTCAATGGAGCTCTATCATGACTGCTGCGGATTTCTTTGTGGGCAGAAAAGGGTGGCAACACAGGCAGGAGCCCAGTACAGAAGGGCAGCCTGAAGCGCCAGCAGGAACGTAACGAGCGAGTGAGACAGGGGGAGTGAGTGAGGCCAATGGAGCTCTGTCGGGACTGCTGCAGATTTCTTTGTGGGCCAAAAAAGATACCAACAGAGGCAGGATCCCAGTACAAAAGGGCAGCCTGCAGCGCCAGGAGAGACAGAATGAGCAAGTGAGACAGGGTGTGAGCGATCTCAACGAAGCTCTGTCAGGACAGCTGCGGATTTCTTTGTGGGCAGGAAAAGGTGACAATGCAGGCAGGAGCCCAGTACAAAAGAGCAGCCTGCAGCGCTGGGAGACACAGAACAAGCGAGTGAGGGAGGGGGAGTGAGTGAACTCAATGGAGCTCTGTTGGGACTGCTGTCAATTTCTTTGTGGGCGGAAAAAGGCAGCAATGCATGCAGGGGCTGATTACAAAAGGGCAGCCTGCAGGGAGTCACGTGATACTGTGCAGGGGATAAGACGTGTTTGTCGGAGCTCCGCTTCTTCAACCTCTAATTATCCTAACTTCTTTTATTCATTTTTGACGTTAGGAAGCTCGAGATCTATAAGTGGTGTCGATTGTGGCAAAAAAATACATTTGCGACATGTCTATGTTACCGGAACGAGAGGAGGCCCGCAGGAGCTAGAAGCCAAGCGCCCTCGTCGTAGCTCCTCTCCCTAGAGTCCTTTGGAAGAGCTTTCACCCTCCCACATATATAGATACATAAATACATAGACAGTGTCGGCAGATAAGGGCCTATGGCCCACCCAGTCTGCCCATTTGAGCTTGTAAGTTCAGTTTATGTTTTCCTAGAAGTCTGTTGCCCTTACCCCTGACCTCCAGAATTCCTTTATGTCTATCCCATGCATTCTTAAATCCCATGATTGTTTCAGCCCCACCACTTCCTCTGGCAGGGTGTTCCACTTGTCCACCACCCGTTCTGTGAAGAAATTCTTCCTCACGTTTCATCTGAATCATCCTCCCTCCAACTTCATCCCATGCCCTCTAGTCCTGGAACATCTTTTTCGCTTAAAAATAGTGTATTCCTGCACCCTGTTCCTCCCTGTAAGATACTTGTATGTCTCTATCATATCCCCTCTATTCCTCCTCTCCTCCAGGGAGTACATGTTCAGTTCCTTCAACCTGTCTTCATAGGACTTGTGATGCAATCCATGCACCATCTTTGTTGCCCTCCTCTGAATCTTCTCTACCCTGTCTACATCCTTACGTAGGTAAGGTCTCCAGAACTGTACACTGTACTCCAGGTGGGGCCTCACTAGTGTCTTGTATAGTGGAATTATGACCTCCCTTTTCCTGCTGGTGATGCCCCTGCCTATGCATCCCAGCATCCTATTTGCTTTACCTGCTGCCTTGTCACACTGTTTCTACCTTGAGGTCATCAGTGATGATAACCCCAAGATCTCTTACCTGCTTGGTGCATGCTATATCCTCACCCCCTAACTGATATATTGTGCCAGGGTTTTTGTGCCCCATATGCATTATCTTGCACTTCTTTGCATTGAATTTCAACTGCCAAACCCCTGACCATTCTTCAAGTTTCTGCAGGTCCCTTCTCATTCTGTCTACACCCTCTGGTATGTCTACTCTGTTATATGCGGAGTTAGCAACAATTAAAGAAGCGCTGATGAAGCTAATTGAAGAGGTGGCTGACTTCAAGCCTGCACTTACCCAACTAGCTCGCAGGGTAACAGATACAGAAGCCAGAATTGCCTCAGTGGAATGGAAACAAGATAAAATGGAACCAGAAATTGTGGAAACCAAAAAGTCTCTATCCAAACTAGAAGATCACCTCGAAGATCTAGAGGGGAGAAACCGAAGAAACAATCTGGTTCTGATAGGGTTGCCTGAAGGAGAAGAGGGCCCAAACACAATTCAGTTCCTGCAACACTTTTTGAGAAAAACGGTAGGTCCTTCCCCGAATGGTCCAGAATATATTATAGAAAGAGCCCACCAATCCCTGAGGGCAAAACCTGCTGTGTCTGACTAGCCAAGACCCATAATCTTTAAACTGCTGAACTATTTGGATCGGGAGTTTATTATTAGAGAAGCCAGGAAATTACCAGCGATCTTATGGGGAGGGAAAAAATTGAGAATAGTTTCTGATTTGACTCTGAAAACTCGCCAGCTCAGAGCCGCCCTTCGTCCTGTCACTGTGAAGTTGTGGGCAGCAGGTATAAAACATTGAATGCTGTATCCAGCCCGTCTGGAGGTGTCCTCAAAGGAAGGAACGAAGCGTTTTGACACCGTAGAAGAGGCTGTCAAGATTTTGAAGAAGTGCTATCCTGATCTGTTCCCTAAATGAGGAGGTTCTAACCCAGTTACAAGAAACTTAAGACTTGTATTGAGAACTTTCTAGAAGGATGTTATATCCCTGAGCTACTTAATTGTGCTTTGTTTGATCGCCTTTCTAATATTGAGTTACAAAAGCAATATTTTGGCTTTCCTAGCTATATAGCTAATATTTTCTTGAGTCATAAGTGATGGCTGATTATCGGTTTAATATTTCTCAACACTCCTTTTCTCTTTCTAACTGTTGTGTATTGAAGGTGCGAGAGCTGCTATACCTGATTTTATCCGATAGATGGCAATATATTACCGCCCATAAGATAAGATGGCTGGGCAGTTTGCTCAAGCTGATTTTCCCATTTTTTCTGGTTATTTCGTTACTTCAAATCTAGTTTCTCAATTTGGTTCTTGGTAGGGCTTATCCCTCTGGTTAAATTGGAGGGAATACACAAATATCTCTCTCTCTCTCTAGCATACAGGGCAACAAGTAAAAATACGGGGTGCTTTTTTAGTAGAGTACTGTCTGGGTTTAGCCCCGTTGATTTCCTTCTTGCTTGCTTTTTTTCTCGTTTATGCCCCAATCTTGTTATACCTTGGAGCTGGATCATAACTAACTCAGCTTCCCAGAGAAAGTACTCCATAATCTGAAAAAAGGGTTGCTTTATAGGTACAATGGGTGCTAAGTAAGCTGTTATGTGGTTTAGCAGCTGTTATAATTTCAGGAGTAATCTGGTAGATTAGGAGTCAAAAGATTTTGAATTTTGGTCCTGATACAGTTCTATTCGTGGGCTTGACACCTTTTAGTTATGTACAAAGACATAATCCTGCCTAGAATCAGCTGGGTTAAGCAATGTAATGCGCGCTGACCGCATTTGGTTTTTTTTCTCTTTCTCACTGTCTTTATTCTGATGACTTTCGTTTTTGTCTAGTAGGTCCGAATTAATGTGCTAAAGATATACAGTATCCTATCATTAGGGGGAGATTATCTATGGATGTTGGGAGGAGGTTGTTTGGTCAGCCTTTCTGGTTGGCTTTTTGTTTGTGGGTGGGGAGGTGGGACGTGGAGCTCGCTCCTTTGCGAGTACCATGGGCCGTTTGACTAGGTGGAGGCCTAGGGCCTGGGAGAGTAGACTGGTGGATAATGTAACATTTTTTGGGACTAGTTTATGTTTAGGGAGCTGGAAATTGGTTACTGAGATACTTTGTTTTGTTTTTTAAGGGGTGGGGGGATGGCAGCAGTGCAGCCCTTCATTTAATACCAAAAATATAGCACAGTTTAGATTTTTGTATGCTTAACGTGTTAAATATTGTTTCTTGGAACATAAAGGAAGGGAAAGATAATAAGAAAAAATATATTATCTTAAACCATCTTGCCAAATATGACCCTTCAATAGTGTTTCTGCTGGAAACACATATGCTTCCAGAGCAGCTACATTTTCTTAAAAAGAGTTGGGTAGGTCAAGTCTTCGGAGCAGGTTTTAGCTCTAGTAATCGTGGTGTGGCTCTTCTTTTAGCAAAGAAGATCCCCTTTATCTCGATGGAATCCATCTCTGACCCTGAAGAGAGATATATTTTTGTAATTGGCAAACTAAGCAGCTTTGATATAGTGTTGGGTTCAGTTTATGGCCCTAATGCAGAAACCCCTTCTTTTTTTATTCACCTAGCTATGGTATTAGCCCCTTTCCTGCATTACCCTATTTTAATTGGAGGAGACTGGAATCTGGTTCAAGTTAATGATGTAGACCGTACCTACCAAAGGGGAGTAGGTCCATCTTCTGCTCAAAAAGCTTTATCAGAATTTATTTCTCCTTGGGCCTCTTAGATCCATGGAGAATATTTAACCCGCTAAATAAAGAGTTTGCCTTTTTCTCTCCAGTTCATAAAAGCTACTCCCAAATTGATTATTTTCTGGTCAGTCATCATCATCAGCTAATGTCCAGCATGGTCAATGCTAAAATACTAGCTCATGTAATTTCGGATCATTCTCCAATCCTAATCCAGTGTGAATTGCCTAATATTTCTATCCGATCACATATATGGTCTTTAAACAATAATCTCTTAAAGGACAATACAATTATCTTAAAATTTCAAAATTTTTTGCAAAATTCCATCAAAACTAATTGGAATTCGATTCCTGCTGTGGACTGAGTCTGGGCAGCCCTAAAAGCAACTTGAAGAGGTGAATTAATACACATTGCCACAATTCAAAAGAAAAAGAAAAACAGTCAATTGAATAGCTGTTTGGAAAGAATCAAAAGTTTGGAAAGTAAGGGGGTAGATAAGCTTTTACCCCTAGAAGACCAAGAACTATCAAGACTGAGGGCATATTATGCCAGTATTTTACTTGAGAAGGTGGAGAGGTCTGCTTCTATATTAAAAGCCATCTACATTGGACAGGGGAGCAAAGTGGGTAAATTACTTGCTTGGCAACTTAAACAACAGGCTGCCTCCAAGTGGATTGCAGCCCTAAGACATCCTCAATCAGAAGCTTTAGTGATCAGTTCTTCAGAGATCCTAACTCTATTTCGGGATTATTACAAAGATTTATATTCTCCGGATCCGATGTCTAAGGATTATAGTGGACAGATGTGGGCTTTTTTTAGAGAGAGCAGATCTTCCATCTTTGCCCCAGGGCAGCCAAAATCTCTTAGTAGCTCCAATCACTGGAGAAGAAATCTTCGCAGTTATTGACTCTTTAAAACCAGATGAGGCACCGGGCCCAGATGGGTTCATAGGTTTATTTTATAAAATTTTTAAAAAATACTTAATTCCCCTATTACTTCAGTTATATAGTTATTGGAGTTCCCATCCCGATTTGGATCAGTCATTATTTGAGGTGAGAATAACCCTTTTACCCAAGCCAGGGAAAGACCCTTCAATGGTCAGTAACTATAGACCTATTTCACTTTTAAATACGGTTATTAAAATATATGCTAAAATTCTGGCTAATAGACTGGGGGAGTGTGGGAATGTCTATTAAGTTCCAAACAAGCAGGGTCTGTGGCAGGACACACCTCTACAGACCATTTTAGAAAATTGTTTAATCTAATATCTGCATCCAGGGCCCCAGAGCTGGAAGCGGCATTGGTGTCCTTGGATGCAGAAAAAGCTTTTGATAGAGTGGAATGGCACTATATGTTTGTGGCCTTGCAAAAGTTTGGTATCCCTCAGCCCTTTATTAATTATATACGAGTTTTATAATGTTACCCATCAGCAAGACTCCAGTGTAATAACCTCGTTTCAGACACTTTTCCTTTACGTCGGGGCACCCGCCAGGGTTGCCTCCCCTCTCCTTATTTATTTATCCTTTATATAGAACCTTTAGCTAGAGTTTTAAAATTGGATAAGGATATAATGGGCACTTATTTGGGAGATATTGAGTGTAAGTTATCCCTTTTTGCTGATGATCTGCTTTTTTATGTCTTGAACAGTAGGCATTCCTTCCCCTGAGCCTTACAAATTATTTCCCAATTTAGTGTTTCTTCCAGTTACAAGCTTAACAAAGATAAAACTACGGTTTATTCTTTATCCTCTCTTCTAGCGAAGGAATGGGTTATAAACATGGGCCTACAATGGGAATAGGAATATTTAACTTATTTGGGTATTAAAATATCTAAAGACTTGGCTAATCTTAAAGACCTCAATTTAGTCCCTTTGGTAAAATCCACAGAGGAGGATCTGGCGAGGTGGAATAAGTTACCACTGTCCTTTTGGGGCCGAGCTAGTATTCTCAAAATGTCAGTCTTGCCCAGATTCTTTTATCCCCTGTGTAATCTTAATCTTTATCTTCCCAAGTCCTTTTTTTTGCCCCTTCATAGGCTCTGCTCTGATTTTCTCTGGAAAGGTAAAGCTTCTCGTAGGGCTTATGCAAAACTTACTCGCCCTAGAATGTTGGGGGGACTCCAATTACCTGATTTTTATATTTATTATTTAGCAATCCATGCTAGCAGATTTTTGTATTGGCTCTGAGCCATGGCTTCTACATCGGACAGCCCTTTTTGGCTGTTCCTAGATTGGCAAAAGGCAAAATCTTGTAAGATAGACTTAGAAGCTCTCTTACATGCCCCATGGCCTAGTGCTCCGTGGAAACTAAAGAACTCTCCCCTTGGTTGGGACATGAGAGCTTTACAGCAACTTTGTTCGCTGCTTCAAATATCCAATTTAAAAGATTTAAAACAACCTTTATTAAACAACCCCAATTTAAAAATAGATAAGAAACATATGCAATTTTTTTTCGGTAAGTCCCTTAATAAGCTATATTTAGCAGATTTTGTTTTGTGTGATTCACTCCTTTCTACTCCTGCATTACAAGCAAAATTTGGAGTGACTCAAAAGAATCAGTTCTAATTGCTTCAATTATGCCAGTGTATTTACCATTTCTTGGGGAAACCTACATGGTCAGATGGGGCCAGAAAGATGTTAAATCATCTCTGGACAGCATCTAAGGGGCAGAAGGTAATAGCTAAACTATATGAAATAATTTTGACTCATACTTTGACCAAGGTTACCCCCATAGCTTATTATTGGAAAAACAATTATAATAAAGATTTCTCGATCAAGACTTGGGAAAAGATTTGGACAGCTAATTATGCTTTAATTAAACAGGATCGCCTGAGGGGCATCCAGTTTAATATTCTTCACAATCTATACTATATGCCCGCTAAACTATTCCGGATCAAGAGGTTATCCTCACCTAAATGTGGGGATTGTGATTCTGACTTTGTTACCTTATACCATACGTTATGGGCATGTCCCAAAATTCTTAAACTATGGAACCTAGTTAAACAATGGGTGGCGCCCTATCTTAATATCGCTGTATTCCTTAATGAAGATACATGCTTGTTAGGTATGTATTCACAGATCCCTACGTATTCTCAAAAAGTGCAAGTAGCTTTGGTTGCCACGGTCACTAAGCTGGTAATACTTAGGCACTGGAAAGAGGACTGGGAATCCTCAATTAAGGAATAGTGGGCAGAATTTCTTACTGCCTTAAATGCCGAAAGATGTGTAGCCCATTTTTTTCATACCAGTGAAAAGTTCCAGAAATGCTGGCATGATTTTTTTTAATTCTTAAAGAAAAATATGGCTATTAACTTAATCCCTTGTTGCCTCCGTCCTTTTTTTCTTGTAGAAGATTTACGTGTTCGATGTTCTGAGGGGGAAATTTTAACTGTTAGGTAGTCTTAAGGGGACGAGATGTCCTCTACCCTTTTTTCCCTTCTCCTCTTCCCAGTTTATCATGCTAACACTTTTCCCTGTAATACCTTTTCTGGATGCCTCCTTCCCTTTGTCATATGATACTCTTTCTCAATTAGTTGGTCCAGAGCTGTGCCTTCCTATTTACGTTTACAGCTATGTAGGGTCTTGGGTAGGCCCCTTCGGTTTTGGCACATTACTAACCATTATTATATTGGGGTGGGTTGCATGGCTGCTGGGG
Source organism: Neoceratodus forsteri (assembly GCA_016271365.2). Classification (NCBI taxonomy): domain Eukaryota; kingdom Metazoa; phylum Chordata; order Ceratodontiformes; family Ceratodontidae; genus Neoceratodus; species Neoceratodus forsteri. The sequence continues at coordinate 1,194,411,567 of CM057453.1, forward strand.
CTGGGTGGGTGGTGGGGAGGGATGTTTTGCTTTATGTATATTTTCCTTTTATTGGGTGTCCATAAATGTTTTAGTTTTGCTGAATACATTGTATATGATCTTGTGATTCAAGCAAGTATTGGCTTTTGTATGGTATTATTTATATGTTTGTTTGTATTTTTTCTAAAATAAAGTTACTTGCAAAAGAAAAAAGGGCAGCCTGCAGCGGTGGGAGAAACAGAATTAGCGAGTGACAGAGGGGGAGTGAGCACGCACAACAGAGCTCTAGCATGACTGCTGCAGATTTTTTTGTGGGCAGAAAAGGGTGGCAACGCAGGCAGGAGCCAAGTACAGAAGGGCAGCCTGCAGCACCAGAAGAAACGGAACTAGCGAGTGAGACAGGGGGAGGGAGTGAGTGGGGCCTATGGAGCTCTGTTGGGACTGCTGCAGATTTCTTTGTGGACAGAATAAACCACCAATGCAGGCAGGGACCCAGTACAAAAGGGCAGCCTACAGCAGTGGGAGACACAGAATGAGCGAATGAGGGAGGGGGAGTGAGTGAGCTCAACGGAGCTCTGTTGGGACTGCTGTGGATTTCTTTGTGGGCAGAAAAAGGCAGCAATGCATGCATGGGTCAAGTACAAAAGGGCAGACTGCAGCGATGGGAGAAACAGAACGAACAAGTGAGAGAGAGGGAGTGAGTGAGCGAGCTCAAAGGAACTGTATCATGACTGCTGCAGATTTCTTTGTGGGCAGAAAAGGGCAGCAATGCAGGCAGGAGCCCGGCACAAAAGGGCAGCCTGCAGCACCGGCAGAAATGGAATGAGCAAGTGAGACAGGTGTAGTGAGTGAGGCCAACAGAGCTCTGTTGGGACTGCTGCAGATTTCTTTGTGGGCAGAGACAAAATGCCAACAGAGACAGAAGCCCAGTAGAAAAGGGCAGCCTGCAGTGCCAGGAGAAACAGAATGAGCGAGTGAGACAGGGGGAGTGAGCGACCTCAATGGAGCTCTGTTGGGACAACTGTGGATTTCTTTGTGGGCAGCAAAAGGTGCCACTGCAGGCAGGAGCCCAGTACAAAAGGGCAGCCTGCAGCACCAGGAGAAACAGAATGAGTGAGTGAGAGAGGGGGAGTAAGCAAGCTCAATGGAGGTTTATCGTGACTGCTGCGGATTTCTTTGTGGGCAGGAAAAGGCAACAGCGTAGGCAGGAGTCCAGTAGCAAAAGGCCAGCCTTCAGCCCTGGCAGAAATGGAATGAGCGAGTGAGAGAGGGGGAGTGAGCGACCTCAACGGAGCTGTGTCGGGACTGCTGCACATGTCTTTGTGGGCAGACAAAGCCGACAATGCAGGCAGGAACCCAGTTCAAAAGGGCAGCCTGCAGCAGCAAGACACAGAATGAGCGAGTGAGGGAGGGGAAGTGAGTGAGTGAGCTCAACAGAGCTCTGTTGGGACTGCTGCAGATTTGTTTGTGAGCAGAAAAAGGCAGCAATGCATGCAGGAGCCCAGTACCAAAGGGCACCTTGCCACCTTGCAGCGCCAGCAGAAACGGAACGAGCAAGTGAGACAGAGGGAGTGAGTGAGGCCAACAGAGCTCTGTTGGGACTGCTGCAGATTTCTTTGTGGGCAGAAACAAAATGCCAACAGAGGCAGAAGCCCAGTAGAAAAGGGCAGCCTGCAGTGCCAGGAGAAACAGAATGAGTGAGTGAGATGGGGGAGTGAGCGACCTCAATGGAGCTCTGTTGAGATGGCTGCAGATTTCTTTCTGTGCAGCAAAAGGTGCCAGTGCAGGCAGAAACCTAGTACAAAAGGGCAGCCTGCAGCACCAGGAGAAACAGAATGAGTGAGTGAGAGAGGGGGAGTGATCAAGCTCAACGAAGGTCTATGGTGACTACTGCAGATTTCTTTGTGGGCAGGAAAAGGTGGCAACGTAGGCAGGAGCCCAGTCCAAAAGGCCAGCCTGCAGCCCCGGCAGAAATGGAATGAGTGAGTGAGAGAGGGGGAGTGAGCGACCTCAACAGAGCTTTGTTGGGACTGCTGCACATGTCTTTGTGGGCAGACAAAGCCGGCAATGCAGGCAGAAACCCAGTACAAAAGGGCAGCCTGCAGCAGTGAGGCACAGAACGAGTGAGTGAGTGAGGGAGGGGAGTGAGTGAGCTCAACAGAGCTCTTTTGGGACTGCTGCAGAATTGTTTGTGGGCAGAAAAAGGCAGCAATGTATACAGGGTCCCAGTACAAAAGGGCACCTTGCAGTGCCGGCAGAAACGGAACAAGCAAGTGAGACAGCGGGAGTGAGTGAGGCCAATGGAGCTCTGTCGGGACTGCTGCAGATTTCTTTGTGGGCAGAAACAAAATGCCAACAGAGGCAGGAGACCACTACAAAATGGCAGCCTGCAGTGCCAGGAGAAACAGAATGAGCGAGTGAGACAGGCGGAGTGAGCGACCTCAACAGAGCTCTGTCAGGACTGCTGCAGATTTCTTTGTGGGCAGAAAAAGGTGCCAACACAGACAGAAACCCAGTACAAAAGGGCAGCCTGCAGCACTGGGAGAAACACAACAAGCGAGTGAGAAAGGGGGAGTGAGCAAGCTCAACAGAGCTCTATCATGACTGCTGTGGATTTCTTTGTGGGCAGAAAAAGGCGGCAACGCAGGCAGGATCCCAGTACAAAAGGCCAGCCTGCAACGCCAGCAGAAACGGAATGAGCAAGAGAGAGGGGGAGTGAGCGACCTCAACGGAGCTGTGTCAGGACTGCTGCACATGTCTTTGTGGGCAGACAAAGCCGTCAATGCAGGCAGGAACCCAGTTCAAAAGGGCAGCCTGCAGCAACGAGACACAGAATAAGTGAGTGAGAGAGGGGGAGTGATCCAGCTCAATGGAGCACTGTCGGGACAGCGGCAGATTTCTTTGTGGGCAGTAAAACATGCCAATGCAGGCAGAAGCCCAGTACAAAAGAGCAGCCTGCAGCACCAGAAGAAACAGAATGAGCGAGTGAGACAGATGGAGAGAGCAACCTCAACGGAGCTCTGTCAGGACAGCTGCAGATTTGTTTGTGGGCAGAAAAAGGTGCCAACGCAGGCAGAAGCCCAATACAAAAGGGCAGTCAACAGTGCCGGGAGAAAAACAATGAGTGAGTGAGAGAGGGGGAGTGAGCGAGCTCAACAGACGTCTATTGTGACTGCTGCAGATTGCTTTGTGGGCAGTAAAAGGTGGCAACACAGGCAGGAGCCCAGTACAAAAGGCCAGCCTGCAGTGTCGGCAGAAATGGAACGAGCGAGAGAGGGGGGAAGTGAGCTAGCTCAATGGACCTGTGTCAGGACTGCTGCAGATATCTTTGTGGGCAGAAAAAGCAGCCAACAGAGGCGGGAGCCCAGTACAAAAGGGCAGCCTGCAGTACCAGCAGAAACAGAATGAGCGAGTGAGAGAGGGGGGGAGTGACCCACCTTAACAGAGCTCTGTTGGGACAGCTGCAGATTTCTTTATGGGCAGAAAAATGTGCCAACACAGGCAGGAGCCCAGTACAAAACAGCAGCCTGCAGCACCGGAAGAAACAGAACGAGCGTGCGTCACAGGGGCAGTGAGCAAGCTCAATGGACCAACGTAATCAACATTCGGCATTGACAAATGCTTGTTTCTCATTAAATAATTTCCTGAAGTTCTCTCAGTGTTGTAGAAGGCCATAATGGTCATAAGCTTCGGGGCTGAGTGGTAGTAGATTGGAAAGGAGATTGCCACACTCACTATTGCCGACCTAGAGGATGAATGCGTAATAGAGCTGACAACAACACACATTAATACCATTTTAAGGTTGCTCAAAATCATTTTAGAAATTTAATGTATGTTTTCAGTAATGACAGCCATTGTCAATGTACCAAAAAATTATGCTTCTGCGGCAGAGACTTATTTTCCTGGCAGTACCGTTTTTCTACAGCAGTTGCTGCAACCGAAGAATCACCAGAAACACTGTGCCCTGGTCTAAATATAAAGAATACTGGATGGGCAACTATGCACAACCAGTGAGTTCTGCCACAGAGGGGTTTTGATTCTCTGTTGCCTCAAGAGCAAAGCTCAAGAGGTCGGTGGGAATCAGAGCCCTGAGGTGGCAAAACACTGGTTATGCAAAAAGTTGCTCATCCTGTATTTTTTAGTGTATAGTATTATGTGAAATGTGTGCATTGTGGTACTTTCTGTTTCAAAATGCAACTGACTTGTGTAGTCTCTAGAAGATCTAGAATGCTGTTGTACCACAGAAGGGTGCAATCACATTCCATTACCCTGAACTTTGGTACAACAGTATTTTGAAAAGGACTGAATTCTATACAGAACAATACTCTACTATACACTATATATATAGAATAATGCATAGGGAAGTGTGTATAACGAGGATTTTATACACCTCTGAGGTGTGTGATGCCCCATAAAACCCAAGAGCAAAGGATGTGCACAAAATCCAAGTTGACACACACTTCCCCATGTTTTATTTTTTATAATAACTGGTTCTTTTAAATTTTGATTTTATTTTATTTTAGAATTTTTGCAAAAGGTGCTTAACCAAATTCCGTTATACATGGGTGATTATACACACATGTGTATAATCAAACTCCATTATCCACAGGTGATTATACACATGTGTGTATAATCAAACTATGTTATATGCATATGTGTATAATCACCTGTGTATAATGGAGTTTGACAGCTTCTGACCACAGCTGATAATCATCACTAACCAGATATTACGATGTTGTATCACTCTGTCAGCAAGTGCCATGTTACTGAGATTTGTGGCTTGAGAAACACAAGCACTTGATATAAATATAAATATGAGCAGAATTGATAGACCAAATGGCCTTCTTCTGCTGGCTTCTTCGTATGTTCATATGTAAATAATACAGATTATAGTTGCAAAATAAAAAACATACTGAATTTACAGACTGTGGTGATGTAAACAAAAGTAAAATGTTTGAAATGTTTCTCTCTAGACAGCTTATGGATCATCTGGAAGGAAATAGGCTACTGGACCAGTACCAATCTGGTTTCTAAAAAATTTCATGGGACCATGGCGGCCATGTTGGAGGTCTTGGATGAGATCAGTGTAGCTCAGGATGCCTAACATTTTACAGGGGCAATTCTGATAGATCTCTGCAAGGCTTTCAACACAGTTGACCATCAGCTGTTGCTGAACGGCCTATGCGAGGTTGGGTTGTCCAGGGAGACTATAAAATGGTCTTGCTCGTAACTTTCCAATAGATAGCAGGTCGCGACGGTTAATGGTTTGGAGTCAGCCCCCCTTCTTGTCCAAAAAAGGGTTCCCCATGGCTCTGTCCTGGGTCCCCTACTTTTTCTAGTATATTTGAAGGATCTTGGACAGCATGTGGGTGCCGCTTGTTACCATTTATTTGCCAGTGACACTATCGTCTACTTTTCTCTTTTTTTGTTTATTTATTTATTTATTAGGTATTCAAAATTATAATCCTTTGAGTAAGAGATTCATTTTCAAAGGCTCCCCGTCAACTGACAATACACAGGTAGAACATAAACAAACAGTCCAAAATATTACAGTACAAGGTGATACAGTAAGGTGATACAGTGAATAGACAAGAATAGAGAACATATGCAAAATTACAGTGATTATCCAGAACATATGTATAATCACTAACTATCCAGACGGGATTGTAGTAGTGAGGCTTTTGCAGAGGCCTGTGTCAGTGTGTTAGGCAGGACATAGTCCATTGTTGGGGGGGCCTAAGGGCAGTTACATGTGCGGGATGAGGTGAGATAGGTCTGGAGGAGAGATTTAAACCAGCCAATCCTAGGTTCAAGGGTGATGGAGGGAGGGAGTTGAGCCAGGTGGGGACATAGTAGGGGAAGGAGCATTGGCACAGGGAGGTTTTTTGGCAGGGTACTTGGAACTTTGGTTTACATGAGCTGCGAGTGGACTTAGTGGCTGCCACAGGTGACAGGAAGGAGGGAGGGAAGGAGGAGAGATTGGGGGCTGTTAGGCCAACAGTCACTTTTTTGTTAGGAGGCAGGTGTGGTATTGTAATCAGCCCTCAAAGTCAAGCTAGTTAGATTGGCTGTACAAGGTGCAGGTGTGAGTGGTTCTGGGACAGTCCTGGGAGAGGCGGCAGGCCTTGTTCAGGGCCATCTTGACACGGTGGAAGGCAGTGTTATTAGCGGCCCCATAGATTAAGATGCCAATGATAGACAGGATATTAATTTATTTATTTATTGAATAGAATCAGAATTACAATCCTTTGAGTCATAGACTCCTGCAAAGGCTCCATGCAAGCAAAAGTAAAAAGTACAAAGAAAACTCAAAAATAAGGATATACATTCAATAATAATGAAAATACACATTCAATAATAATGAAATAATACAAGGTCATACAGTCCTGGCTTAAGCATAGTTTGCAGGTTACATCAGCTGGGATCATAAGTAAGGTCCCGGGTCAGAGATTAGACAGGATACAGTTTCATAGGATCTTGAGGGACCCAGAGTCATAGAATCCTTGGCTTGGCAGAAGACACCAGGAGAAAGGACTGCTGTGTGACTGAACTTCTCTGCTGGGACTAAAATAGAAGAACTTTTGTATTTGGACCTTAAATTTAGGGTAAAAAAACTAACATACAAAACAAAAAAAAAGTGTGTGTTTGGGTTAACTGAACTGAATGGGTAACTGAAAAGTCATCTAGGTGTAAATCTCAGGTGACTGAAAGGACTTAACTGCTGTGAGATTTAAATTACTTGTAGAACGATCTGGTAAGTAGGGGGAGTGGCTTAGCTAGAAGGAAGCTACATTTAAAGACTGCCTTAGAAAGATTCTGCTAATAGCTTGGCAGAAGACACCAGGAGAAAGGACTGCTGTGTGACTGAACTTCTCTACTGGGACTATATTGCCCTCCTTCCTCTCCTCCACCCCACCCAAAGCTAGTTCTATTTTTATAGGCACAGGATTTGACTGACAACAGAAACTTCCTGTTTAGGGGCAGGAAGTGAGTGATCACAGAACCATCAAGGACCCACCATCCTAGAAGGGCAAGAGTAGCCTCCGCGCCCTCTAGCTGCTGGAGGTCTGCCTCTGAACAAGTAAGGGTCTACTGAGAAATATAGGATATTCTTGTCTCAGAACAGGACAATCAGGAGCTTAAAGGGCACACAGGCAGAAAGTAAGGAGAAAGAGAAAAAAAAACAGAGGAAAGAGTAAGGATTGCAAACAATTAGAGGCCAGAAATAAGACATGATTGGAGTGCTGCAGTGCAGTGGCTGTAGAGCAGCAGTCTTCGGGAGATGTTCTGGAGGATGCGGTGTTGTCCCATCTGCAGGCACTCTCTGGGCTGAGGGAGGAGGTTGCTCATCTCCAGGCTGAGTTGGCCAGGATTGTGGGACCTCCTTTCCATCCAGGGACCACCAGTGCCACCTGCCGTTGCCTCAGAGGTTGCCAAGAAAGAGGAGCGGTTGGACCACAGTGGGCTCAGGGAGGTGAGGGTGGTGGAACAGAGGCACATCCCTCCAGTTGTACCTCCACACCCTATGCCATTCTGGCAAAGTGTGGTTCCTCTATGGAGGCACCTCAGTGGAGACCAAGGAGGATGCTGGGAACCTCCACAAAGGAGACCCACAGGAGGGTGGCAGGGGACCCTGCAGGGGAAGAACAACTCCTGGTGGGGGACTCCAATTGTTAGGAAGGTAGAACTGGGCAAGGAAGGGAGAGGGAGGTAAGGTGCTCGCCTGGCGGCATGGCTTGAGGGACAGGGAGCGAATCTCAGGATTGCCTGAGCAGCTGCACAGGAGGGAGCTGGATGTCGTTGTCCACCTAGGGACAAATAACCTGGCTAAGAAAGGATTAGAGAAGTGCAGGAGGAGTTTGTGGAATTGGGAGGGGCCTTAGTCAAGTAGCATGCACGGTAACCTTCTTGGAGGTGCTACCCATCTATGGCATAGGAGAGGCTAGGGTGTTCAGACCATGTGATTCAACCAGTGGCTGAAAACTGGTGGAGCTCAGGACTTGGTTTCATTGGGGACTGGGGTCCACCTGGAGTGATGCAAGCCTATACTGGCATGATGGGCTGCATCTGTCCGGGAGGGGAACCAGGATCCTAGGTGATAGGTTTAAATGTCATTGGCAAGCTTTTAAACCAGCCAAGGGGAGGCACTGGAAAGGAGCAGGAAAATCCTAGCCCCCAAACAATCACGGTAGTAAGTGGGCAAACACCAACATGGAGGTGTCGATAGGGAGAAGGGCAGTGGTAAATGGAGAAAGTGACAAAGGCAAGAAGGACAGAGATGGGGCAAAGGGGAGTGAGCCATCAGGAAATGGAGGTAATGAGTACCAATGTCCGTAGTCTGGGCAACAAGCTCCCTGAGCTGGTGGCCTTAATGGAAGAGGGATGCCTGGATATCGTAGCAGTCACAGAAACATGGTACACAGAGAACCGTGACTGGGATGTTAACATACCAGGGTACATAACCTACAGGAGAGACAGGCAGGGGAGAAGAGGGGGAGGAGTATCTCTCTATGTAAAGGAAGGGATAAAAGCAACTGAACAAAAGAGTAAACAGGGAGGAGAGGAGGCACTGTGGGTCACCTTGGAGACTGGAAAGGGCACCACAATCTGCACAGGGGTTGTGTACAGACCCCCATGTCAGGGGGAAGGAATGGACAAGGATAAGATGGAAGGCATTCTTAGAATGGCAGACAAAGGGGAGATACTGTTGATGGGAGACCTGAATATGCCAGATGTTAACTGGAGCACATTTGCTACAGCCACATCCAAGAGCATGGCCATTCTTGATGCCCTACAGGTGGCAGGCATTAGACAGCTAGTTTTGGAACTCACTCACGAGGGAGCAATCTTCAACCTCGTACTCTCAAATGGGGGCAGTGAGTGGATCTCAGATCTAGAATTGGGTTGCCATCTGGGGACAAGTGACCATCAAACATTTTGGTTCACGTTAAACTCAGCTACAGAGTCAAGCCATACAAAAGTGAGGGTACTGGACTTTAGGAGGGCTGACTTTGGCAAGATGGGAGATTGCCTCAGAAAAGCACTAGCAAACAGGCTAGAAGGAGGTGTGGAGCAACAATGGGGAATTATCAAAACTGCCATCACAGAGACAACAAGTCTCTGTGTGAAGCAAATAAACAAATCAAATGAAAGAAAAGCCACTATGGTTCTCAAGAGAGGTGGCTATGAAAGTCAGGAAAAAAGATAGCATTCCGAAGTATAAGGAAACACAGAAGGAGCAGGACAGACAGCTGTACCAGTTAAGGCAGAAAGAAGCAGGAGGGAAGTCAGAATAGCAAAGGCCCAAACTGAGGAAAAGATAGCCAACTCAGTTAAGAAGGGGGATAAAACCTTTTATAGGTACATCAGCGAGCGTAGAAAGACAAAGGGAGGGATAGTGAGGCTGAATAGAATGAACGGTGGGTGGGCAGAGGGGGACAGTGAAAAAGCAGGAATACTGAACAAATATTTCTGCTCAGTATTCACAAAAGAGGAGTGGAAGTGCCTAATCCAATTAACAGAAGCACTCTTGATAGGGGGGTCGATCCCAGTCCTTTCACAGAAGAAAGGGTTTTGCAAGAACTCCTAAAACTGAAGGTGGACAAAGCAATGGGTCCTGATGGAATTCACCCCAGAATTCTAAAAGAATTAAGGAAGGAACTAGTGAAACCACTGGCTACTCTTTTAATAAATCATGGGAGGATGGTGTGGTACCGAGGACTGGAGGAAGCGGATGTGATTCCCTTCACAAAAGTGGGACCAAGACAGAGGCAGGAAACTACAGACCTGTCAGTCTGACCTCTGTGGTAGGGAAAGTGATGGAGTCACTTCTGAAGGAAAGAATAGTTGAGTACCTAGAGGTCAGTGGAGCACAGGATCCAAGGCAGCATGGGTTCACAGCGGGAAGGTCATGTCAGACGAATCTAATAGATTTCTTTGACTGGGTGACCAAAGTAGTAGACCAGGGAGGGGCTGTGGACATAGCCTACCTAGACTTTAGCAAGACATTTGACACAGTCCCACACAAAAGATTATTAGTCAAATTAACCAGCCTGGGAGTGGGTCCCAGGGTGGTAGCCTGGGTAAAACATTGGCTGGACAACAGGACACAGAAGGTAATTGTAAATGGAGTCCACTCTGAAGAAAGGGCGGTTACTAGTGGGGTACCGCAGGGTTCAGTATTGGGTCCAGTCCTTTTTAATGTCTTCATCAGTGACATTGTAGAGGGACTGGAAGAAAAAGTATGCCTTTTTGCAGATGACACAAAGATCTGCAACAGGGTTGATACACAAGGAGGTGTGGAAAGGATGAAAAGGGACTTGGCAAGGTTGGAGGAATGGTCAGACGTATGGCAGCTAGGATTCAATGCAAAAAAGTGCAAAATAATGCACCTGGGAAACAAGAACCCAAGGGAAGAATACACAATGGGTGGGGAGGTAGTAACAACAACAAAACAGGAAAGGGACCTGGGGGTAATCATATCAGATGACCTTAAGGTTAGCAAGCAATGTGAGAAGGCAGTAGGGAGGGCCGGGGGTATACTGGGATGTATAGGGAGAGGCATCAGCAGCAGAAAACAGGAAGTTGTTATCCCTCTGTACAGACAGTTGGTGAGACCCCATCTGGAATACTGTGTCCAGTTCTGGAGACCCCATCTCCGCAAGGACATAGACAGGATAGAGGCAGTCCAGAGGAGGGCAACTAAAATGGTGCAGGGTCTGCAAGAGAAGCCGTATGAGGAGAGAGACTGAGCTTAATATGTATACCCTTGAGGAAAGAAGGGAGAGGGGGGACATGATAGAAACTTTCAAGTACCTCAAGGGAATCAACAAAGTCCAAGAGGGCAGCATCTTTCAGAAAAAGAGACTTGCTAGAACAAGGGGACACAATTTAAAGATAGAAGGAGGGCGGTTCAGGGGCAATGTGAGGAAGTATTATTTCACAGAGAGGGTAGTGGATGCATGGAACAGCCTTCCTGGGGAGGTTGTGGGGTCTAAAGCTGTGGGAGAATTCAGGAAAGCATGGGACAGACATAAGGCAATTCTTGTGGGGGGCAGGAAGATATAGGCTGTTGGTTAACTAGGATCTGCGGCCTATCCTGTAGGTAGGGAAATGGGCAGACTAGATGGGCCTAGCTGTCCTTATCTGCCATCAAAGTATATGTTTCTATGTTTCTAATCCAGCCAGGGGGATTGAGAATGAAGGGGAGACATAGATTAGGCTCTTGGGTATAATAAGTCCCAGTATGAGGTTGAGAGAGGGTGGGACGAATGTGTGAGGGGGTTTCATTACAGCCACAATTTGTTGCATCTAGGAGTAGGGTTTTGAGACCAGATTTAAATTGGTTGAGACTTTGGGCCAAGAAGATGGCGGATGGGAGGCTGTTTAGCCACAGTGGTGCACGACAGCGGAAGGATCTTTGTCCAAGAGATGTTCTACAGTGTGGGACTAGAAGAGTGGGGTTAGTTGAGTACCTTTGTGTCCTCCTATGGGGGGCTGTGCGAATAAGTGGGTGGAGGCTGATTAGGGCTTGCTTAAGTTGTATCTCTTTTCAGTAAGTTTATAAAGCTTGCATGTGTGAGTTAACTTGTCACATCCCGTGACTAGTCGGCAAGCTTTGTTGAGGGCGAGGTTGATGCTGGGTAGGGCAGTTTGGTCAGCTGACCTATAAATAACTATTCTGTAGTCCACCAAGGACACGATAGATGAGGACACAGTGAGATGCATGGCCTTGGGGGGTAGGCAGTGCTTATGCCTGTAAAGGATCCCCAATCTAATGTTACTAGAGGAGGATACATGTATGTGAGAGTGGTAAGAGAGGGAGGTGTCTAAGGTGACTCCAAGGTATTTGAAGCATGAGACCTGCTCCAGAGTTGAGCCATGGGTGTCAATAACAACTAGTGGAGTGTGACAATGGGGGCTTTGGCGGTGGGAAAAGATCATGGACTTAGTTTTCTTGTAGTTGATTATAAGACGGTGTTCAGAAAACCAGGCTTCTTTCTCCCTAAAGAAGCCCTGCAGAGCTGTTTGAAGAGAATTTGGATGAAGGTGTATATTTATTTTATTTATTTATTTAGTAAATTGGTTTACAACGTTTGAGCCAGAGGCTCATTTCCAAAGGTATCTCGTCACGCTGAGGACAAACAGAAACAATTTTAGGTTACAGAATACAAGTCACTGAATAGAGTTACACAGACATCATTTCATGCATTATACAATTAGTGGCAATTACAGTGAGACAGCTGAGTAGATGCTTGTTTTTACAGAGGCAGGGTGCATAGGGGGAGAAGGTGGGGGTGGGGTGAGGTGGAGTGCTGCCCAGTGGGCGTTGTCGAGTGTAGAGAGATCGAGGGCCCATTTAGAGACAGGAGCAGCTGTGAGTGTTAAACAGCTGACTCTGAAGGGCAATTTTGAAGTTGGAGGTTGTGGGGGCATTGGAGATTGAAGCAGGGAGAGAGTTAAACCAGGATGGGGCTCTGTAGCAGAAGGACCTCTGACCATGGGTAGCCCTGAATCTGGGGACCAATAGAGTGGTCTTGTTGAGGTTCGGGTAGTGATAGTGGGTGGGGTACAGTGTATGGAGGCTGTCACCCCGTGAGGAGAGAGCCCGAGTAGAGTTTTTTTTGTGAGGAAGCAGGTTTGGTAGCATAGCCATTCATCTAGGTTAAGGAGTTTTGCCTCGTTGTAGAGTTGACTTGTATGTGTGAACCTGGGGGCACAGTAATCAGCCTGCAGGCCTTGTTTAAGGTGAAGAGAATTTTGTTGAGGGCAGTAGTGTCAGCTGCACCATAAACTGTCAGGCCATAGTCTACAAGGGACAGTACTGAAGACATAACAGCAAGACGGAGAGCATCGGGGGGAGGCAATTTTTATAGTGGTAGAGGATGCCAAGCCATGTGTTAGTGGTGGTTGCAAGGGCATTAATGTGGGTGTGGAAGGTGAGGGCTGAATTGAAGGTAACCCCAAGGTATTTGTATGAGCAGACTTGTTCAAGCTGTTGTTTGGTATTAGGGAGGATAGGGAGTGGGTAGTTGCAGGCTTTGTTTTGGGGGTGGGCGAAGAGCATTGTTTTGTTTTGTTTTTGAGATTGATGAGTCTGTGCTCCTTAAACCAGGCTTCGGCATCATTGTAGGGTTGTTGTAGAGAGTCCTGAAGGGAGATGGGATTGAGGTGGGTAGCAAGAATGACAGCATTGTCTGCATACATAAGAATTTTGCCAGAGCATGCACTGGGCAGTGTGTTTAGATAGAGTGAAAAGAGTAGGGGGCCCAGAATGGAGCCCTGGGGTACCCCTTAGCAGATGGGATGAGTTTCAGAGAGTGACCCATTGATTTTGACACAATGGGAGCGAGCGGATAGATAGCTCGAGCACCATGCGAGGGGGCCAGCAGGGAAACCAGTGCTGCAGAGGGCATCCAGCAGAAGATGGTGGGAGACAGTGTCGAAGGCCTTTGAGAGGTCAACGAATACTGGGTCAGCTAGGGAGCTGGTGTCCAGGGAGGAGTGTAGGAAATTGGAGAACTCAACTAGTGCAGTGCTGGTACTGTGGCCAGCACGGAAGCCGTGCTGTTCTGGGCATAAGATGTTATGTTTAGTCTGATATTCAGTGATTTGAATGGCCACCACTTTCTCTAGTGCTTTGGGGGGGGCTGGAGATTGGTCAGTAATTGCCTGCAGAGGTCTTGTCGCCCCCTTTATGAATGGGTGTGTCTATGGCTGTTTTCCATGTCATGGAGAATTGCCCCAGGCAGAGGGATCGGTTAACTAGGCTGGTGAGTGGGGTAAGGACTTCATCCAGCACCAGCCGGAGAATACTGGGGTCCAGGGAGTCGCTACCGGGATTATTGCTATTTAACACTTTAATTAGGAGAGGTCTGGCTTCCTGGGCAGTTACCTTCCGTAGGTGGAAGCTGGGGCGTGGAGGACAGGGGGAGTTTGGCTGGGGGGAGGATCAAAGAAATTACTGGGGAGGACAGAGCTAAGGTCAGTAAAGGAGGTGTTAAGGCAGTTAGCAATGCAGGCAGGGTCGGTGGAGATAGAGCCATCAATAGTGAGCTGGGATGGGGAAGGGGAGTGTGATTTCCCATTTAGCTGTTTAATGTTGTCCCAGAAAGTCCAGGCAGACCCCAAGGAGGAGGTGAGGGTGGTCTGATAATGGTTGGCCTGGGCTTTATGGACGGCCCATGTGCACTTGTTCCGAGCAGCATTGAAGACCTGTCTATCAGCCATCTGGCCCGCTTCAGTGGCAAGGTGCCAGAGGTTATCCCTATTTCTGAGCATTTGTAGTAGGGCAGGGGTAACCCAGGGTGCATTATGTTTTTTGGATCGAATTTTGGTGAGGGGTGCAAAGAGGTCACAAGCCTTGTTAAAGGTTTGGGAGAAAAAGGTAAGGGCAGTGTCAATGTTGGGTGCATGATGAATGGGGGACCAATTAATCTGGACGAGAAACTGTTTGAGTTTTCTCAGCCCACCAGGGTGTAGGTGCCTGCGGAGTGTGATCTGGGCTATGGGTTTGGGAGTGGGGGCTGCCCAAAGGAATAGGATGGGGAGTGGTCACTTATGGAGTCTGGGAGGACATGGATGTTATGGATTTTTTTGGGGTGGTTGGTGATAATTTCGTCCAGAAGGGTACTGGTACCTCTCTTTGGGTTAACTCTAGTGGGCTGGGAGATGAGTTGTGTCAGGTCTTGGGCAGCAAAGGAATCTCGGATAGTGGAAGAGGAGGCACTGAGCCAGTTTACATTAAGGTGCCCCACTAGGATTTGTTCTGCCTTATGGTGGAGGGTGGCAAGATATTCTGTTATAGATATCAGTGCTGGGTTCTGGCTCTTTGAGGATACGTAGGCTGTGGTGAGATAGAGAGGACCCCTGGAGGGGTCAGGAGTGAGTTTAAGGGTAATGGCCTGGGCCCCATTCACAAGAATGGGGGCTGGGAGCACTGGTCCAATGATTGTGTCCCGGGTATAGATTGCACAGCCACCACCGCGTTTGCCTACTAGGTCCTCCCGGTATAGGGTGTAGCCTGGGAGAGAGACAAAGTAGTCAGGGGTGGATTTAGACAGCCAGGTTTCAACCAGGGCTATGATGTCTGGTTGATGTAACATGGCCCAGCACTGGAGGGCATCAAATTTTTTCAGTAGGCTGCATATGTTCATAGAGGCTATACGGAGACCAGTGGACCTAACAGGTGGGCTGGAGGGGGCAGGGCCTGGGTTAGGATGTATATTACCAGATAGAAGTAGTAGGAAGATCAAGGCTCCAAAAGGTTTCCAAAAGACTACCGCATCGTCGGCATAAAGCAACATCTGACCGCTGCAGGCTTTTGGGAGGGAGTTCAGGAACAGGGTGAAGAATAAGGGGCATTGGAGTTGCCCAGACTGATGGTTCGGGCAACTTCAATGCTTAGGTTGATGACGAATCCTCGCTTTTTGGACACTTCTTCCAGGTGATGACATCATTAGGCTTCACACAGGTTGTATCCTCAGTTACTTACAATGGTGGTCACTCTCTTGATTTGGTCTTCCTCCTGGGGATCGAGGCCTCTGACTTGGTGGTGGAACCTGTCGGTTGGTCCGATCACAGCACCATTAGGTTCAATTTCTCTGCCCCCCCCGGTAGGTCAACTCCTGTAGAGATGGTCAGTTATTGCCTTTTGCAGGATGTAGTTCCTGAAGACCTAGCAGTGATGATTGACCTCTCGGTGTTTGGTGAGACTAGTACCGATACCGAGCTGTTAGTCACAGCCTATAATACGGCCATTTCGTAAGCTCTCGATCTGATTGCTCCTGTCTGTGTTCGCCAATTTCCACTTTGCCCCAGGGCCTCATGGTTTGATGGGTCCCTGAGGGAACTGCAGAGGTTGGGGTGTAGGTTAGAGCATCGTTGGTGGAGGTCTGCCTTGGATGCAGACTATCATATTTTGTTAGAGCATTATAAACTCTATCAATCAGAGATTTCTCGTAAGAAGGCAGAATTCCTGTCCAGAGAAATCACTGTTGCATGGAACCGACTGGCTCAACTCTTACTAACTGTGGACAGGTTGTGCAACCCAGCCTGTCTGCAGCTCTGTCGAGTTTTTTCACAAATGGAGTGTGATGAGATCGTTCGATTCTTTGTGAATAAGGTGGCCGACATCAGGCAAGAATTCTGTCAGACTCTCTCTATGGGGGATGCTGTTGGTCGGTGCTTAGTCACAGAGCCCGGAGCTTCCTAGAATATCTTTGATCTGCCGGAGTTTGTTGATATTATGAGTATTGTCCAGGGGATGCATCCCACATGCTGTAGTTTAGATCAAGGCCCTACTTCCCCTGATTTTGGGTTGTAGTGATATTATCTGCCCCGTCTTAGCTCAGATTGTCCGGTGCTCTTTTGAATCGGGTGAGTTTCCTAGCTCTCTGAAGGAGGCAGTGGTGACACCCCTCCTGAAGAAAGCTTCTTTGGACATGGAGAATCTAGTAAACTACAGACCTATCTCTAACCTTCCTTTTGTGGGAAAGGTTACTGAGAAAGTTGTGGCAGTTCAACTGGAGAACCATTTAACCATCCATAATTTATACGAACCTCTCCAATCAGGTTTTCGTAAGAGGCATAGTACTGAGACTGCTCTGGTTTGGGTGCTCAATGATCTTCTGATGGCGAGAGATCAGAGAAACTGCTCCATTCTGGTACTCCTTGATTTGTCATCAGCTTTTGACACTGTGGATCATGGCGTTCTGCTCGAGTGCCTGAGGTTCATCTGTGGGCTGACAGGGACAGTACTCAGATGGTTTTCATCTTTCCTCACCAGTAGAAGTCAGAGTTGTCACAGGAATATTTTCTTCTGAGTCTTTCTGCCTTGTGGGCTACATCAGGGCTCAGTGCTGTCTCCCATGTTATTTGCAGTGTACATGCTGCCCCTCGGAGACATTGTAAGATGGTGTGGACTGAGGTTTCACTGCTATGTTGATGATACCCAGCTCTACCTGTCTTTTGCCCTTGACCAGGTTAGTGCTATCTCGGTACTGAATTGCTGCCTCATGGAAATCCAAGATTGGATGGGTTCTAGTGGTTTAAAGTTGAACACAAGAAAGACTGAGGTTTTGGTGGTGGACCCGGATCACAGGACAGAGGGGTTGAGGACTGATCTCCCCTCTGGTTTAGTCCTGGATGGGGCTCAGATCCTTACCTCTGAGTGGGTGCATGACCTGGGAGTGGTGCTTGATGATGGGCTACCCTTCGTCATCAGGTGGTGGCAGTCATCAAGCTGGCCTTTTACCATCTTAGGAACATTGCTAGGATCAAGCATCTCTTTCCATCAAGTGATCTGCCTGTTCTGGTCCACGCCTTTGTGACCTCGCACCTTGACTACTGTAACTCCTTTTACTTAGGGCTTCCTGGGGCTGATATCCACTGCCTGCAGCTAGTGCAGAACGCTGCTGCACATTTGTTGACTGGGGTATCTAGGAGATCTCACATTACCTCAGCGCTGCGTGATCTGCACTGGCTGCCTGTTCAGTGGCGGATCACCTTTAAGATAGGTTTATTAACTTACAAAGCCCTACACGGACAGGGTCCTGACTACTTGAAAGAGCTCCTGGTTCCTTACACCCCTATGTGACAGCTCCGCTCGGCTGACGAGGGATTGCTGGAGATTCTGAGGGTCAGCTTAAAGTCATCCGGGGCTCGTGCCTTCGGGTTTATTGCCCCTACCTTCTGGAATTCTCTGCCCCGTCAGCTATGGGAGTGCAGGACAGTGGGGCGCTTTAAGCAGGCATTGAAGACCTTTTTATGGGGGAAAGCCTATACTGAATTTCTTTGATTTTATTGTATTTATTGTATTTGTTGAATTATTATCTATTTGTTCAGCACCTTGATATTTGAAAGGCGCTATATTAAATAAAATTTATTATTATTATTAAGTATTGACCGTTGTGGGACACTAGTTAGAACCGGTTTGCTAGAGGAGATAGTTGTATTTATTTTGACTTGTTGTGTCTGACCTGAGAGATAATCTTTGAAACAGGTGGTGACCTCAGAGGCAAAATTAAGGGCTGGGAGGGTGTGGAGTAGTAGCTTGTGGCTGATGGTATCAAACGCCTTGGTCAGATCCACGTAGAGAGCCCCTGCCAAGAAGCCTTGTTCTTGAGCCTCATGAATAAAAGTAGTGAGTTCAATGAGGGTGGTGGAGGTGCTGTGGCCCCACCAGAAACCATGTTGCTCGTGGCAGAGCAGGTCATGTTTGGATTGGTAGTCAATTAGTTGATCAGATGCTATTTTTTTGAGGGCCTGGGGGGGGGGCAGGATAGATATAGGTCTATAATTGCCTGTGGAGGTGGGGTCACCATTCTTCAGGATAGGGGTTATTATTGCTCTTTTCCAAGCTGTGGGGAATTGGCTAAGGCATAAGGAAAGGTTGATGATTTTGGTGAGATGAGGTAGTGTCACATCCAGAGTAAGCTGAATGAGTTTGAGATCCAGGGAGTCACTGCTATAACGAGTTTGCCAGAGCTTTGGTGAGGTAGTGTTTTGCCTCATTACAAGAGATGACTCTTAGCCTGAAGGGGGTAGTGTTGGTGATGGCCAAGGTGTCGGTGGAGGGGGTGGTTAGTAGGGTCAAAGAAGTTTGATGGGAGAATATGAGAGAGATCGGGAAAGGAGGTATAGAGGACATCTGAGATAGCAGTAGGGTCCTGGGTGATAACCCTATCAACTATAAGCTGGACTGGGGGTAGAGGAAAACGTTTTCCCACAGAGTTCCTTAATATTGCTCCAGAAATTTTTCCCTGAGCCCCAGGAGGAGGTGAGAGATTGTTTATAGTACGTAGCTTTGGCTTGCTGATTGCCCAGGTATATCTGTTTCTGGCCTCTCTGTACAGTTGCCTGTCCTGCGGGAGCTGCGAGTCAAGGGCCTTATGCTATAGGTTATCCCTCTGGTGCATTAGGTCAAGTAGTGCTTGGGAGAGCCAAGGGGTGTTTCTTTGCTTTATTACTTGTTTGGAGAAGGGTGCGAATATGTCACAGGCCTTATTGATGGTGGCAATAAAGTAGGTGAGGGCAGTGTCCACGGTCTGGGCAGTGTGGATAAGGGGACCAGTCGCAGGAGACAAGGTGAGACTTGAACTGAGCTAGGGTTCTTTTTTTGAGGCGTCTGTGTACAGTCACCTTTGGGGGGCGGGGAGGATTTTAACGGACCACTGGCAGGTCACTGGGGAATGGTCGCTAATCGAGTCAGGGTGCACTGTGACTTGGGAGATGGTATAAGGCTTGTTGGTGAGGATTAGGTCGATAAGGGTAGAGGTCCCAATTCTAGTGTCCTGCCTGTTAGGGGATTTGGTGACCTGGGATAGGTCACAAGCTAGGGTTGAGTCTTTGCAGGGGGATGAGGCAGTCGATAACCAATTGACATTGAAATCTCCCAATAAGATGATTTTACTCCTAGGTGGGAGGTGGGAGATACTGTCCAGTACTGAATCGAAAGCTAGCTTTTGGTTACAAGGGGGAATGTAGACTGCCATAATGCAGAGTGTTTTACCCAGGTTGCCAAGGCTGAGCTTGACTGTTAGGGTATGGGCCCCGTGCGATGGTGGCGGCGTACGGACCTCCAGGGAGTGAAAGGAGGATCTTACGTAGATGGCACAGTCACCTCCACTCTTTCTATACATGTCAGCTCGATAGAAGGTGTAGTCACTGAGGTTGACTGCTCCATTGGGTATTTTATTGGAGAGCCAGGTCTCAGATAGAACTGACGCTGGGTGAGTGCTGGGTAATTCAGCCCTGAAGGTGGGGGTGGGGTGAGTGCTGGGTAATTCAGCCCTGAAGGTGGGGTGAACGTTTTTTGAAGGCTGCAGATATTAAGTGTGGCCAGCAGGAGACTTCCATTTTTGCCGTTTGAAGAGACAGTGGGGGGGGGGCCCTGGGTTAGGGTGTATATTTCTTGATAGCAGCAGTAGGAGGAGAGCATGTCGGAGCAGTGCTAGTCTGAGTATTTTTGGTGAGGCACATTTAGATTGGAAATCTGTGGGATTTTTATCATGTGTGATAAGGACTGGAAGGGTGCGGATGAGGTGGGTTATCAGGGTAATTAGAAGATGGGAACCAAGATGGTTACTAACAGGGTGATTAGGGGGCTGTACCCAGAGGGGTAACAGAGTAGCAGTACAGCGAGAGTTGTGGGTGAAGGTATCGGTTATTAGGGCAGGGAGGAGGTATGTGCAAGTAAGGTGGCGTAGCATGAAGTGGGGGAGGGGCATGTGGGTGAGCATAATGTGGTCCCACCAGTTTATTGAGCAAGAGCATATAGGGTGGTTGGCAGTGGTGCCACCATATTGCTGAAATTCCTCAGGCATGGGTGGAAAGAGTAAGATGTGGGATCATTAAAGCTAGGAGTACAGGCATCACGAGATGTGGGAACATATTAACTATAGAAAGGGTTAAGTATATGGTGATTGGGATGAGTGGCCAGTAGTGGTGAGTTGGTATAAGCTGCTGCTGGGGAAGTGGGCTGATAGGTTATTTCCTTTGTCATGCACTGCGATTCTGTCTATATTACAGAAAGCTGACCAAGGGTGGTGGTGGGGGTGGGGCAATCCTCCATGCTGAAGCACCAATGTTCGCGATCAGGCGACTGCACGCAGTGGGAATCTCTGTACCTGGGCAAGTTTCAGTGGCTCCTGTCTGTGGGGAGGGCTGCACCAAGCTCTCATGACCTCCTCAGTCCTCGGGGGGTCAGCTGTGGAGAAAGGAGAAGGAGAGACATACAGGTTAAGTAGGTAAGAGGAAGGGGGAGGTTAACACTGTGGGGGCTGGGCTGTATCGGGATTTCTAAGAGCAAAAAAACAGTAAAGATGTTCTGGGGCAGTTTAAATTTCAGGACCTGCTGGGCTGTATCAGGATTTCTGCAGGGGAAATTGAACAAATGCAGCTTACAGCATCAGAATTAACTCGGGGCACAGGAGAAAAAGCAAAAAAATGAAGATGTTCTAAGGCAGTTTGAAAGTACAGGAACTGTTCGGGCTATCTGATTTGGGCTCTTTTTCTCAGTTAAATTAAAATCCTCTGACAGTCAGGCTGAGTTAAAATATTTCTGCTTAATTAAGGTAACATGCCCAGACTTAAAGCAAATGCCAGTGTGAATGCAGCAATTAAGGTAACTCTCCAAATGTTAGACTAGGTGGGTCAGCTTATGAGATATTTAAAGTAACTACAGTAAATAGCACTGAGTTAAGCCACAAATAACAGAATTTTAGTTAAAATAAACTATCTTCCCTTGTATGCTGATAATTTAAACGGCTGAGAAAAAAGGCTCCAAGAAAGCAGTCTTTGAATCCTCCGTGCTGAAGCACCAATGGTCGCAATCAGGCGACTGCACACAGCGGGAATCTCTGTACTTGGGCAAGTTTTGGTGGCTCATGTCTGTGGGGAAGTGCTGCACCAAGCCCTCACAACCTCCTCAGTCCCCAGGGGGTTGGCTGGGCAAGTTTCGGTGGCTCCTGTCTGTGAGGGTGGGCTGCACCAAGCCCTCACAACCTCCTCAGTCCTCGGGGTGGGGGTCGGCTGGGCAAGCTTCGATGGCTCTTGTCTGTGGGGGAGGGCTGCAACAAGCCCTCATGACCTCCTCAGTCCTCATGGGATCGGCTGGGCAAGTTTCGACAGCTCCTGTCCCTGGGGGAGGGCTGCCCCAAGCCCTCACGACCTTCTCAGTCCTTGGGTGGTTGGCTGGGCAAGCTTCAGTGGCTCCTGTCTGTGGGGGAGGGCTGCACCAAGCCCTCATGACCTCCCTCAGTCCTCGGGGGTCGGCTGGGCAAGTTTCAGCAGCTCCCATCTATGGGGGATGGCTGCACCAAGCCCTCACGACCTCCTCAGTCCTCGGGGAGGGGTTAGCTGGGAAAGTTTTGATGGCTTCTGTCTGTGGGGGAGGGCTGCACCAAGTCCTCATGACCATCTCAGTCCTCGGGGGGTTGGCTGGGCAAGTTTCGGTGGCTCCTGTCTGAAGAAGAAGAAGAGATGGCCAGTTGAAGGGCATCTGGAGGCAGGCAGTTTTGATGTCAGTATAGCAGGCTGATACAGGAGTTGGCAGAGGTGCAGAGAAGGTGGATGTGATCATGGAAGGTGAGGGAGGGATCGAAGGTAACACCCAGATACTTGAAGGAGTAAACTTGTTCAAGAGGGAGGGAGAGGAAGGTATGAACATGGAGAGGGTAGTCCTTTAGCTTATTCTGATGACGAGCAAAGACTTTTGACTTTTTTTGGTTCAAGACAAGCTTATGCCTAGAGAACCAGCATTCAGCAACAGTGAAGGTGGCCTGGAAGGAGCATTCCAGGGTGGTGGGGTTAACGTGGAAGGTAAAGAGGACATCGTTGTCAGCGTAAAGTAGGATATTTCCAGGACAAACCTTGTGTACATAGATACATAGACAGTGTCAGCAGATATGGGCCTATGGCCCACCCAGTCTGCCCATTTGAGCTTGTAAGTTCAGTTTATGTTTTCCTAGAAGTCTGTTGCCCCTTACCCCTGACCTCCAGAATTCCTTTATGTCTATCCCATGCATTCTTAAATCCCATGATTGTTTCATCCCCCACCACTTCCTCTGGCAGGGTGTTCCACTTGTCCACCACCCGTTCTGTGAAGAAATTCTTCCTCATGTTTCCTCTGAATCGTCCTCCCTCCAATTTCATCCCATGCCCTCTAGTCCTGGAACATCTTTTTCGCTTAAAAATAGTGTATTCCTGCACCCTGTTCCTCCCTGTAAGATACTTGTATGTCTCTATCATATCCCCTCTCTCCTTCCTCTCCTCCAGGGAGTACATGTTCAGTTCCTTCAACCTGTCTTCATAGAACTTGTGTTGCAATCCGTGCACCATCTTTGTTGCCCTCCTCTGAACCTTCTCTACCCTGTCTATGTCCTTACATAGGTATGGTCTCCAGAACTGTACACTGTACTCCGGGTAGGGCCTCACTAGTGTCTTGTATAGCGGAATTATGACCTCCCTTTTCCTGCTGGTGATGCCCCTGCCTATACATCTCAGCATCCTATTTGCTTTACCTGCTGCCTTGTCACACTGTTTCCCTACCTTGAGGTCATCAGAGATGATAATCCCAAGATCCCTTTCCTGATTAGTGCATGGTATATCCTCCTCAACTGATATATTGTGCCAGGTTTTTGTGCCCTCTATGCATTATCTTGCACTTCCTTGCACTGAATTTCAACTGCCAAACCCCTGACCATTCTTCAAGTTTCTGCAGGTCCCTTCTCATTTTGTCTACACCCTCTGGTGTGTCTACTCTGTTACAGAGCTTTGTGTCATCAGCGAACAGTGAAATTCTGCCTTCTAGGTCCTGCGCAATGTCACTGATGAAGATGTTGAATAGGACCGGTCCCAGCACTGATCCCTGTGGTACCCCACTGGTCACTCTTCCCTTTGTGGAGTGATAGCCATTTACCACCACCCTCTGTGTCCTGCCACCCAGCCAGTTACCTACCCACCACACTGCTATCCTGCCCACACCCATATTCCCCAGTTTGTGTAATAGTCTTCTATGTGGCACAGTGTCAAAGACCTTGCTGAAGTCCAGATAGGCCATGTCCACTGCCCTCCCCTGATCCACCTCCCTAGTCACCCAGTCAAAAAATTCAATGAAGTTGGTCTGACATGACCTCCCTCTGGTGAAACCATGCTGCCTTGGGTCCTGTAGTCCATTGACAACCAGATGTTCCACCGATCTCTCCTTCAGTAGTGCTTCCATGATCTTCCCCACTACCGAGGTGAAGCTGACTGGTCTGTAGTTCCCTGCTTCCTCTTTGTTCCCACTTTTGTATAAGGGGAGCTACATCTGCTGTACTCCAGTCTTTGGGTACCTTCCCTATTTCCAGTGATCGGCTAAACAGGATAGCCAGAGGTTCAGCCACCACCTCTCTTAGTTCTTTAAGGACCCTGGGGTGCACCCCATCTGGCCCCATTGCTTTATTAACTCTTATTACTTCCAGTTCCTTCAGGACCCTTTCTCGTGTAAAGGGACTTGTGTCCATTTCTGCACCATTCTCACCCCTTGTACTCCCTTCAGACCCATTACCCTCCTCTTCCTCAGTAAAGACTGAGCAGAAATATCTGCTCAATATGTCAGCTTTACTGTTGTCATCCTCCACGCAGCCCCCATCCTCCCCCTTCAGTCTCACTATCCGTCCCTTTGTCTTTCTTTTTTCACTTATGTACCTATAAAAGGTTTTGTCCCCTCTACCCACTGATTTTGCAATGTGTTCTTCTGTCTGAGCTTTGGCTTCCCCTTACTGACCTCCCTGCCTCCCTTTGCTTCTCCTGGTACTTCTCCCCTTCTGCCTGTGTCTTTTTGTATTGCCTGAATGCAATCTTTTTGGCTTTCACTTTCTTTGCTACCTCTTTGGAAAACCATAATGGTCTCCTCTTCCTTTTCCTCTTGCTAACCTGCTTAATGCATAATTCTGTTGTTCTTGTAATCCCCATTTTAAATATTGCCCACTGTTCCTCAACCCCTGACTCCTGTCCCATTCCCCTTAATGCCTCTTTCAAGTATCTCCCCATTTTCCCAAAGTCTGCCCCCCTAACATCCAGGATACATGTTTTTGTGTGGTTTGGTTCTGCTCTTTCTGTGATTTCAAACCACAATGACTGGTGGTCACTGTTCCCCAGGTGCTCCCCCACTGTTACCCCATCACACTGTCCCTGTTTGTGAGCACAAGGTCCAGTATTGCCTTCTGCCGAGTTGGTTCCATGACCAGTTGCTTGAGGAAGGCACCCTGAAGGGAGTCCAGGATAAATCTGCTCCTAGTTGATGCTGCTGCTGGGATGCTCCAGTCCACGTCTGGAATATTGAAGTCTCCAACCAGTACTACCTCACCCTTGTCTGCCATCCTTTGGATGGCTAGCATCAGCTCCCTATCTGTTTCTTCCTCCTGGGCTGGTGGTCTATAGACCACACCTGTGCGGATGGCTGTCCCCATTTTCCTTTCCAGCTAAACAAGCTTTAAGTACAGATTAAATAGAAGGGGCCCTAGAATGGATCCTTGGGGGACACCTGAGTGGACAGGAAGGGGTGAGGAGAGAGAGGAGCAGATTTTGACCCTCTGGAAGCAACCCGTGAGGTAGTCTGCAAACCAGGTGTTGGCTTCCTGGGACAGGCCGAGATTTGCGAGGGTGGAGATAAGGAGGTCATGATTAACAGTGTTGAAGGCTTTAGATAGGTCCAGGAAGACAGCACCTGCCAGTTGATCATTATCAAGGGCTGAGTGGACGTGATTGGAAAACTAAAGTAGGGCGGTGGTAGTGCTATGGCTTAGCTGGAAGCCATGTTTTCGGGGGATAGGAGATCATACTTGGCAAGGTACTCAGTAAGCTGGTCCAAGATGGTACATTCTAGGGCTTTGGAGAGGGAAGGAAGGATGGAGATGGGGCAGTAGTTTCTGGGGGCGAGTCGGTTGCCAGACTTATGGATGGGGGTATTGATACCTATTTTCCAAGTGGAGGGACTTTGCTAAGTCTGAGTGAGAGGTTGATGAGGTAGGAGAGGGGGAAGAGAACTTCATCTTCTATCAGGCAGAGAATCCTGAGGTCAATTGAGTCACTGCTGTTGCGGGAGCCATTACAGGCTTTGAGGAGGTAGGGTGTTTGGAGGGGTTGTGGGATAACAGATGGACCAGTCACCGAACTTCAAGTTCAATACACAATCTCTGTGTGATGTTTATTCAGAATACAGGAAATAAGTTTCAGCAATAGCATATTCCTTCTTCAGCACATCAGTTTGTAGCAACAGACTATGAATGTCCTTTCTCTGCACTTAGCCAGCACCTACTGACACTGATCTCTGATTTAACCACTTTTCAGTCAAAATCCTTCATCCCTATGTGGGCCCCATTTGCTAGGGTAGTGGGGGCTCAAAAAGAAAAAAAGAAAAAATAAAATAAGCTAAAAACAAAGAACCTCAGTTCAGAAACACTGAAACATGGGTTACCCCAAAGGACATTGGCAACAAATCAAGTTTCAAAGAAATACAACATCATACATACTTTTATAATGCAAAGCATCATGGGATATATGCAAATCACCATGACATTTTAGACGTGTTCCATTTATAGCAATTTCCATGCATTTTAAATAGCACAACTAACTTAATTTCTATAATCTGTCTTCAGCTTTTGACACTGTAGATCACGTGGTGTTGTTAACATACCTGAGGCAGATCTGTGGAATATCAGGAACCGTCCTTGGATGGTTCACCTCATTCCTCACTGGGAGATCACAAAGAATTGTGTCGGGAATTTTTTCTTCTGGCCCAATTCCTTTGTTGTGTAGGGTGCCTGAGGGTTCTGTGCTATCTCCCATGTTATTTGTGGTGTATATGCTGCCCCTCGGAGACATTATAAGACGGTATAAGCTGAGGTTTCACTGCTATGCAGATGATACCCAGCTATACCTGTCTTTTGCTCCTGACCTGGATGGAGCTGTCTCGGTGTTTAACAACTGCCTGAAAGAAATCCAGGATTGGATGGATTCTAGTTGGCTGAAGTTGAACTCAGAAAAGACAGAGGTTTTGGTTGTGGATCTGGGTTGTCGGATGGAGAGGTCACCTGTTGGTGCACCCTCAGGAATTTTTCTTGGGGGTGTATCACTTCCAACCTCTGAACGGGTGCGTAACCTAGGGGTTATTTTGGATGACAGGCTGACACTAAAGTCACAAGTGTCAGCTGTCATCAAGACTTTCTTTTACCATCTTAGGAATATCGCAAGAGTGAAACACCTTGTTCTGTCTGACTCGTTACCAACGTTGGTCCATGCCTTTGTGTTCTCATGCTTAGACTACTGCAGCGCCCTGTATTTTGGGCTTTCTGGGGTTGAAATCCGCCGCCTCCAGCTACTGCAGAATGCAGCAGCACGGGTTTTGACTGGGACAAGCAGGTCTTGCCACATCTCCCCGGTGCTGCGCGATCTGCACTGGCTTCCTGTTAGGTGGTGGAACACCTTTAAAGTCTGTTTATTGACTTTTAAAGCCCTACATGATCAGGGTCCAGCTTATCTGAAAGATCTCCTGGTTTCTTACTGCCTGGGCCAATTACTCTGCTAGGCCGACGAGGGGTTGCTAGAGAGTCCAAGAGTGAGCCTAAATTCACCTCGTTGCAGAGCTTTTTCTTATGCTGCTCCCACTCTTTGGAATTCTCTACCCCGTCGCTTGCGGCAGTGCACCTCAATGGAGGAGTTTAAGAGGGATTTAAAAACCTATTTGTATCAGTCTGCCTTTTTAGATTATTGATTGTGATGTATTATTCTGAGACTGAAGTTTTATCTGTGTTTTATTATGCTTGTACAGCGCCTTGGAAATTTGAAAGGCACTTTAGAAATAAAATGTATTATTATTTTTATTATATTAATAGTCACCAAGAACTTTTTACCATTATCAAAAATACCTAGTGCCATGGTATTTTCAACATTTACAGGTTTCATAAACGTAAGATATATAGATCAAGGTATTTTATGACATAGTGCTATTACATACTAAATCCAACAACGTTATACACTATGGGCTGGATATTCAAACTGAGTTATTTTGTGGCGCAAGCCCTTGCGCTGCACAAAATAGTTGCACAGGGGTGTGTCCAGAGTGATGTTCAAAGGAGTTACACCCTTGAGCAACTCCTTTGAATATCATCTCCTGGCCACAGCCACTGTGCATGGTGCAGTGGAACTTGCGTCACCGCAAGTGGTCAGAGTGGAGCATTCAACTTGCGGTGGCACAAGTACCATTGCGCCATGCACAAAATCCCCATATTCAAAAGGTGACATGCAAATGGGGCCATAATTCATGCAAGGCATGGGGGGCCATTTGCATCTGATTATGGCCCCATTTGTATGCCATTAGCATGCAGGTGCGCCGATCCCCGAGGACTTGCACCTGGCACCCTGCCAGGCAGCAGCCATCGGGGACCGACGCCCCCTGCAGCCTGATCGTGGTCGAAACAGTGTATAATCCCCACCATCACCCCCCACTGGCCCGATCACGGGCATAGTTTAATCCCCACCAGCCCGATCGCGGGCAGCAATGTAGCTCCCCGAATGTATCCCTGGTGGTCCAGTGGACCGTAAATTCCAATCGCCGGATTGTGTATTAACAACTCCCCCACCTCCCGATTATATCATTATGTATTCATTCACAAATCTGGACTGTTATGTATGGTATGGGCTGCAGCCCATTGGCTCTTGCTCTTCACCAATGGGCATGCAGCCCTGCCGGGCAGTCAGTCAGTGGGCAGCAGGGTGGCAGGTGGGTGGGATGATGCCACCACTGGCTGTGGGGGAGGTGGGAGGTTTGGCGGTGGGTGGGGTGGGGACACTAGGCACCAGGGATGTTTTGGGGGTTGTTTGCACACTCCATCCCACAATCGGGATGTTCGGTCCACTGGACCACCAAGGATATAATCGGGAGGTGGGTGGGGGTTAATACTCAATCCTGCGATTGGGATTTACGGTCCACTGGACCACCAGGGATATAATCGGAAGGTGGGGGTTAATACTCATTCCCATAATGATTTACGGTCCACTGGACCACCAGGGATATGCTGGGGGAGACACTTTGCTGCCCGCAATCGAGCTGTTGGGGGGATTCGCTATGCCGGGGCGGGCCAGTGGGGGGTGGTGGTGGGATATTACTCTCTTTTGCCCGTGATGGGCTTCAAGGGCACAGGGTGTGGGTTGAGGACAGCCACAGGTGGCAGCTGCTGTGTTGCGCCCTGCAGTACAGCAGCTCACCTGTGGGTGCCCTCGACAAACCTTTTTGGCTCAAAGTTGTGCAGGCGCAGGTTGTGGGTTGCGCCTGCATTTCTCTTCACAGCCCGCTGAATATCGGGCTGTGCAGTTTATGCATGGTTCCTCCCCCTCCAGTTCAGCATGCATTCGTTTGCATTGCGTTGTTGCTCAGCCTGTTTTCCGTGGCGCAACTGCCTCCTGCTGAATATCGCAGAATGGCGCAATTTCGGACTTGCGCATGTGCAACCCTATTGTGCATGGTGCAACACTTTTGAATATCCAGCCCAATGTGTTTTACAAACGTTTGGAGGTCACCACAATAACCTCAATGTATGGGGATGTGAGAGGGAAAAGGAAAACTAAAGAGGACACTATAGCATAGTCAAGAAAGGATGGCTAACCTTATGGTCTAGAAGTTGTAAAGGATAGATTAGGCAAAGAAAACAGAAGAACTGTTTCAATAGATTTAAGGAAAGGATTTACTCGAGTCGCAGAAACTTTCTGTCACATATCCTCCACCTTAGGGGGGGAAGCAGTTATTGCAGACTGTTTACCACCTTCCTGTCCCAGGAAGGGATGGAGCTTCCACCCATCCATCTTCAGAAGCTCTGTTTCAGGGTCCCTATTAAGGATAAACATTCTGTCATAAACATAGTGGATATCATCATTCTTTACACTGAGGCATTAACACATTTCTCAACAGAGACTAATGGTACCTTCCCATCTCCTTTTAGGGAAAGTCCATCAGATTTTACTGACCGACCATCTGGACAACCGTATAGGTCCAGTACCATAGAAACACTTTCTTTGGGGTGAGTAATTACCTGCTCCAACCCCAACAGTCATGTCAGTTTTAAGCAGTGGCCCAGTCCTAGGTTAAACTCCTTTATTTAAACCCACTATGTCTCTTGATTCATTTCACTTGCCACAGATGCAGACACCTGAGAGTAGACATTCTAGGTATTACCCCAACACAGGTTGCTATCCATTTTCCACCCACCTCCTCCTTTGTAGGTTTTTCATCAAAAAAGTAAAATGCATGTACCACCTCCTTGATCTTAACATATTGTAACATTTTGCAATATTAACATCTTTAGCCTGCAGTATACCCCAGCCAATATTGTTAATAGATTTAGCTGCATCGATACAAGAAAAAGTCCCTTTAGCCTCATAGGCTTCTTCTTGCTTGCTTGGAGTCTTCAACCTCAGCACAATATCACTAGGCACAGTCTTACCTGGGGTCTCACATTCAAGTTCCATACTTGCATCTCCAACCTCCAACAGGTAACATCATGGGAACACAGGAGGGAAAGGAATATCCTGCTCACTCAGGTAGTCCACCTCAAACTGAGCCCATGAAAAATCCTCCTCCTACTACTCTTTATCCAAACTCTCCAGCAGGAACCTCTCGAGCACCTGGTACCAGTGTTCCACCTCTCTGTGTAGTCTGTCTGCCTCCAGCCATTGCTCACTTATCCAGCAGATCATCCTCATCAGGGTCTCCACCTCCTGGGTGTTGTCTCTCACACCTCCAGTCTGCCTCAACCTGCATCTCTTCATTGTCTTCAGGCTTGGCCTTCCTCCAAGCTCCAAGGCCCAATCCAGGCAGCAGCTTCCCTCTGTCTATCAGCCATGGTTCTGGTCAGAACTCCAGGGACTTTCTTCTCCAGGTTCTCCTCTGGCAACTCATGGTGCATCAGTCCACCTGGGATATCTGGGTGATATCCACCAGAAAACATCCCTCTTCGGCCAGTCCAGATGCTTCCAGCAAGTTATCCCACTTCTAAAACCAAGTCTGTTGAGGGGTTCTGGGATAACGGATGGACCAGTCACCGAACTTCAAGTTCAACACACAATCTCTGTGTGATGTTCATTCAGAATACAGGAAATAAGCTTCAACTATAACATATTCCTTCTTCAGTATTTCAGTTTGCAGCAACAGACTATGAATGTCCTTGCTCTGCACTTAGCCATCACCTACTGACACTGATCTCTGATCTAACCACTTTTCAGTGAAAACCCTTCATCCCTATGTGGGCCCCATTTGCTTGGGTAGTGGGGGCTCAAAAAGGGAAAAAAAAGCAAGCTAAAAACAAAGAACCTCAGTGCAGAAACACTGAAACATTGGTTACCCCAAAGGACACTGGCAACAAATCAAGTTTCAAAGAAATACAACATCATACATACTTCTATAATGCAAAGCATCATGGGATATATGCAAATCACCATGAAATGTCAGACGTGTTCCATTTACAGCAATTTACATGCATTTTAAATAGCACAACTAACTTAATTTCTATAATAGTCACCTAGTACTTTTTACCATTGTCAAAAACACCTAGTGCCATGGTATTTTCAACATTTACAGGTTTCATAAACGTAAGGTATATAGATCAAGGTATTTTATGACATAGTGCCATTACATACTAAATCCAACAATGATAAACACAACCTGTTTTACATACATTTGGAGGTCACCACAATAACCTCCCTGTATGAGGACTTGAGAGGGAAAAGGAAAGTTAAAGAGGACCCTATAGCATAATCAAGAAAGGAAAGGGGGTGCCCACAGGTGGCCAACCTTATGGACTAGAAATTATAAAGGATAGATTAGGTTAAGAAAATAGAAGAACTGTTGCAACAGATTTAAGGAAAGGTCAATCCTCAAGAGTGGCAGGAGCTTCCTGTCAAAGGGTTTAATTTCATGAGGGGTGAGGACCTGGAAGCAAAAAGGGGGTCCAGGAATGAGGGGTGGGGGAGTGTGGAGGGGGAGAAGTCAGGGTGGAGGATGGCACTCAGATCCGAGAATGAGGTGTTAAAGGTGTCAGCAATCGTAGTTTTGTCATTGGTGATGGACCCATTAACAGTGAGTTGCAATGGGGCGGGGGGGGGGAGATTGCCATAGAGAGATTTCATTTTCTGCCAGAAATTGTGACCAGATCAGCAGATCATGGTCAGAGTGGTCCTATAATGGTCAGCCTTAGCATTGCAGATGGCCCAGGTACACTGATTACAGACAGCATGGTATGCCTGGTGGTCAGCAGGCTTACCCAAGTTGGGAGCTTTTTTCCAGAGATCATCACATTCCCTCATGAGGCCTATGAGGGATGAGGAGCTCCAGGAGATATCAAACCCTTTGACCATCTTTCTGGTGAGGGGGCAAATTTTTTGCAAGCATCATTGAAGGTGCGTGTGAAGTAATCAAGGGCTGAGTCAGGGTCCAGGGCACCCAGGAGGGGAGACCAGTCCCAGCTGAAGAGATATGATTTTAGTTGGGTGAATGTTCCTGGCCAAAGCAGCCTTGTGAGGATAGATTTGGGGTATGGTTTCTTGGTCAGGCAGGACCAAGTGCAAAGAATGAGGGAGTGGTCACTGAGTGTATTGGAGAGGACAGTGATGTCCATGAGTTTGAGACCGATTGGTGGGAACGAGATCTAGAAGGGTAGCAGTGCCAGTTGAGTGGTTGAGGCGCTTGGGGCAGGTGACCCACTGGGTTAAGTCTAGGGCTGCTAGAGAATCTCAATGATGAGAAGCTGATGGGGAGAGCCAATTGATGTTTAGGTCTCCCAGTAAGATGAGCTCAGCCTTGGGGGGCAGCTGAGAGAGATAATCACTGAGAGATTGAAGGGCCATCAGCTGGTTCCATGGAGGAATGTAGGCTGCTATGAGGTTTAGAGGGGCTTTGGCATGGCCAGGGGAGATCTGGAGGGCTAGTGCTTGGGCACCAGAGGCTAGTTGAGGGGGAAGGAGGGCATCCACCTGGATGGAGTCGCCAAGGTAGATGGCACAGACTCCCCCATGTTTGCCCACTCTGTCGTTGCGATGCAGAGCATATCCAGGGATGGCAATTGAGGAGTCTGGGATTGAGTTGGATAGCCAGGTTTTCACTAAGGAGAGACAATCAGGTTTGTGCTGGGCTATCCAGCCCTGGAGTTCTGTGAGTTTCTTATGGAGACTGTAGATGTTAATGGAGGCGATACGCAACCCAGGTGCAGTGGTGCTAGGACAGGCTTGGGTAGTGAGAGGTCCAGGGTTAGGGTGGATATTACCCGATATGAGGAGGAGCAAGGAGAGAGCTCTAAGGAGTTGCCAGCATAGTGATTTTTTTATGCATGGACATGGTTGATTGGATGTTGGCAGTGTTGATTGGATGGAGTAGGAATGGGAAGGGCTTGCAGAGTATGGATGGCAAGAAAGAGGGATGTCAAGGCAGTGTCAAGAGGTGGGAAGAGGAGGGACATCGAGTGGAGGGGGAAGCTTGGGGGAAGGTGAGTGTGGAGTGAGTGTGGTCTGTGTGAAGTGGGGGGAAGCTAGGCAAGGGGGCTGGACAGGGAGGGACAGGGAGTGTTAAGTGTCCAAAACACACTTCAGGTGGGGTTTAATAATGTACAAATTCATTTTGCTAATTCCACATAAAAATTTAATTCTTCAAAAATTAAATGTATGATCATTGGGACTGCCTTAAAATTAAGGGGGGACCTGAAACTGGAAATTGTTGATGGGGCAGGTACTACTTTGGAATGTGTGGATAGCTATAAGTATTTAGGGTTTTGGTTGGACAGCTTGGGATCAGGGAACACTCATGTAGATAATCTTATAATTCAGTTACGTAAGAGACTGGGCTTTCTTTATAAACACAAAAATTGCTTTGATCCAGAAACACTGCATTTAATAATAAAAGTCCAAATTTTCTCTTTAATAGATTATGGAGATACCCCGTATGACAGTGCTACCAGTGATAGGTTGTCTAGCTTGGATGTGTTAGTAAATAGGTTAGCCAGATTGGTGTTCAATTGCTCAAAATTTATGCATCACTGTGAAATGTATAACAAACTGGGATGGATAACTTTGTGTGATAGAAGGGATCTCCATAAATGGGTATTTGCTTATAAATGTGGATTAGGACATGTCCCTTTATATTTGAGTAAAAGGTTAAGTTTTAGAAATATTAACCCCTTGTTGAGGAACTCCAGTGCAAGAGAAATGTTGGTCCCTTCGTACAAATCTAAATGTTCCCAGTCCTGTTTTAGTTATATTCCAGTTTTCTGGAATAGTCTTCCCTATGAATTTAGGACTTATACTGGGAAACCTCCCACCGTTTCTACATTGAAAAAGTTTTTATGGTCATTGGATAAGCTGTGTAAATGTTTTAACTAATTGTGTATGTGTAGTTATCTTTGAGTGCTTGTGTAAAGTATGTATGAAAGGTCACCATTGTAAATGAGTTTATGTTCAATGGTTTAAACCTTGAAATAAACAAACTACAAACAAAATAATAAATGTAAGGTCAAGCTCAGCCTTTCTTTCTGATTTTTTCCAGGATATGCAGCTGACTTTATAAGAGAGGTACTGAATATGATTACAAGGGATTGTGTTTCCCTATGCCAACCGAGAGCTTTCAAGATGGCGGCCACGCTGGGCTAGTCGTCAGCAGCAGCTTAGCTATATTTAGTTTTATGTAGTTTTGTTTAATTATTTTTATTTTAGTTAGATATTTTAATTAGAATAGTAAGGGAACTGCAGTGAGTGAGACTAGTGAGGTAATTCTGCATTTTCCAGGATTAGGTAGATGCCAGAGTTTTTATAGTGCGTTTTTACCGTGTATCTGTAAAGTCAACCTGTGCAGTGTTTTCTGGACGCCAACCCACTAGTGTTATTTTAATTGCTAGCCTATTTCTCTGACTATTGCTTTCATGTTTTGGGGGAAATCACCTCTCATCTGTGGCGATCACTTCTATTTTGGCCAGCCCACACTGTTTACCTTTGGTGGAGAAGACGTGGCTGCAACTGGGAGTTTGGAGTGTGGAGAAGCCACAGCGTGCTGTGACCTGTGAGCTTCAGCAAGTTTCTGAGGATTGGTTCAGAAGGGAAGGTAGTGAGTCCATATTTTCTGCTGGCAGACTACTGAATTCTTCAGGAAAGGACTGCTATGAACTGGTGTGGATTTAACTTGGGACCCAGTTGCTCGCTTGGGGGTGGCTACCCTGCTCAGGCTGTTCCATGGGAAGGTGTCAGGGGATTATAGTCTGTTCTGGACAGTGTGACCCTATATTTGTGGGTGGCTTAGCAGCTAGAATCTGTTTTCATTTGGGAGGACCGGGCCTGGACTGGCCAGGGAGTCGTCCGGCGGGTTTGCGATTTTCCAGAGCCCCTCGCTGGGCCAATCGGTGGGTTGGCTCAAATGAGGTGTTGAGGTTATGAGGCAGATATCTCTAGTGGCAGCCCACCCATAGATAGAGCTTTCGGGCTTCTGGCATCATCGAGCAAGATCTGGATTATTATCGGGAGGTTCTTGTCTTAAGGAATTGTACTTACAAGGAAACTCACAGTCAGAATTCAAACTTTTTTTCTTTATTTGGGCAGTGAGAGTGCCTTTGTTTTATTTTGGACCTCCCAGGTAGTGAGAGGGCCTGGGGGTTTGAACTTCATCTGACACTGTTTATATTATTTTCTGTACACCTCTGTGAGGGGGGTACTTAAGTTTTATTTTTGTATTTAAATGGTTATAAATTCAGTTTACATAGTTTGATTTTCTTTTCTGTGATCCAAAGTTTTTAAAGTGAGAGTTCCCTGTGGTGGTATATCATCTCTTTCCCCTTTGGACTTGTACCTCTCATTTAGACTAATTCTCCTTTATCTGGGACTCTGTGTTTGTACTGAAATATCAGAGTACTCTTGGAAGTGTTTAAGTCTTTAGATTGTTAAATGATATAGGAGGAGATTTTTTAATAGACATTTTATCAGTTTTAGGTTTTTTGATTTAATTATTATTTGGGTAGTGGGGGTTATTATTAGGAGGGTGGGTATATTAGGGAGTGAATAAAGTGGTTTTGTAGTTTTTTTTTTAATTGACATAATATTCTAGAGTCTGAAATATATGTTGGGGTGGTAGGTACACAGTGAGGCAGTACTCCCCCTCAAGACTAAAGGATCTCTGTCCTTTTGAATATCCTGCACTGCCTTTGGAAGTTTATAAAAATTGCTGAGTTCTCGGCATTTTGAGATGAAGGAGTGCGAGGAATAGGAGATCCTGGAACTCTTGTGGGGAATGAGAAAGGAGAGGACGGAGAGGGACAGTTAGAACCAGGAGATGCCCTGAGGTGAAATGGACACAGGAGTGAGGTCCGCCTTGCCATGTACCCATACCCAAAGGCACTGACCTGGTCAGGCAGGAGGTGGAGTCATCCTTGGAATCTTGTCCTTTTCAGGTGGTGTTAAGCAATGCTACGTCCATTAGAAACAAGACCGCAGTGGCGGCTGATCTTGTTGCATCTGTGAACCTGGCCTGCATCACCAAGACCTGGCTAGATGAAAATGCGGGCCCTATTTTTGATTCACCACCTGAGAGTGGACCGTAGGGGCGGAGGAGTTGCAGTTTGTTTCAGACAGGAACTTGACCTTAGGGAGGTGCTAGTTGGATGTACCAATTCCTTTGAGTGTATTGTGGGTGCGGGTGCAGGTTTCAGGATCCTTCTCATTTATTGTCCACCAGGTGATGGGAGGGAATTCCTGAGGGAGGTTGCAGACTTCATCACCGAGAGGGTATTGGAGTCCCCCTGATGGTTAATTCTGGGGGACTTCAATGTCTGGCTCGACGAACTCGCACTTTTTGGACAAAACCTCCTCCAATTGATGGATTCATTGGGCCTGACACTGGTTATTACCTCTGCAACTCATGAGGGGGGACACTCAATAGACTTGATATTCCATCTGGGGATGGAAGTGTCTGATGTGGAGGTGGAGCCTATCGGTTGATCTGACCATCACGCCCTAAGGTTTTGTTTTGTGGCCCCCTGAAAGAGGTCTGCCCCAAAGGAGATAGTACAGTTCCATCCTTTAGGAGGAGTTACCTCAGAAGGCCTGGTGACGGAGCTGGACTTCTTGGGATTGTCAATGGATAGCACAGACCCAGTGCCCCTAGTGCTAGCCTATAATAGGGCAGTTATGGGGGCCCTGGATGTCATTTCTCCATCTTGTGTTCATCCTTGTACTCTTCAGCTAGGGGCGCCATGGTTTACCAGGGAGGTCCGTGGGTTGAAGAGACAGGGTCGAAGATTTGAGAGACGCTGGCATAAAACTCGCCTGGAGATGGACAGGCCTAGACTGCTGGATCATTATAAGATCTATCAGTTAGCAATTTCCCATAAGAAGGCAGAGTTTCTGTCCAGGGAAATTGCTACAGTGAGGAACAGACAGGCCCAGCTCTTCCGGACTGTGGACAGACTGTGCAATCCAGCCTGTCTTCAAGCCAGTCGAGCTTTGTCACAGTTACAGTGTAAGGAGTTTGTGATGTTCTTCGCTGATAAGGTGTCCACCATCAGGGATGAGATCAGCCAGCACCTCCCCATTGGGTCTTGCACTGATCAACCGAGTAGCACTAATACCCAACTAACTTGGTTCACCTTTAGTCAGCCGGTAGTCATGGATATAGTGAGGATCATCCAGACTTTGCATCCAACCTACTGTAGTTTGGATCCAGGCCCTACTCACCTACTGGTGTTGTGTGTAGAGGTTATTGGCCCAATCCTTACTGGGATAGTGGTGGTATCATTGGAGAGAGGGATCTTTCCAGATCCCTTAAAGGAGGCAGTGGTGTGCCCCCTTTTGAAAAAGTCCTCCCTTGATCCCAGCTGCCCAGAAAACTACAGACCGGTCTCAAACCTCCCCTTTGTGGGGAAGGTTATTGAGAAGGTGGTCACTCTGCAGCTGGAGGATCATTTAACCAGCCACAGTATTTATGACCCTCTCCAGTCTGGCTTCAGGAAGTGGCATAGCATTGTGACGTCTCTTGTACGGGTACTGAATGATCTCCTGATGACGAGAGATCAGAGAGCTCATTCTATCTTGGTTCTTCTTGATCTCTCAGCAGCATTTGACACCGTAGATCATGGGGTATTGCTTGAACGCCTGTGGTTTCTCTGTGGACTAAGGGGGTGGTCCACAGTTGGTTTCAATCTTTCCTGCAGGGTACGACTCAGAGAGTAGTGTTGGGGATTTGTCCCTTGGCCTCTCACTGCCTGTGCTGTGGGGTGCCACAGGGTTCGGTGTTGTCCCCCATGTTACTATGGGTGGAGTTTTCATTGCTATGCTCATGACTCTCAGCTCTACATGTCTTTTGTGCCCAAGCAGGAGTCTGATTCAAGTGCAATGTTTAACAATTGCCTGCTGGAGATACAGAACTGGATGAGTACCAACTGGCTGAAGCTGAACCCAGGAAAAACAGAAGTATTGGTAGTGGAGCCAGGGGTAAGGATGTTTATTTATTTATTTATTTATTTAGCTTTTGTTGACCGGGTAAGTGCACTAGACAAATCCTGCCTATTTTCAGGCACGACCCGGGGGAGGGGGATACAGATGAATGCCAACTGATCTTGAACCAGATTAAGCTGTTGGTGGTATTTTCAGTGAACGAGGGAAATTTAGCCAGGACACCGGGGAAATTCCCCTACTCTTTTCGATAAGTGCCATGGGATCTTTAACATCCACCTGAACTACCACCAATCCAGGCAGATGGGACCTCGGTTTAACATCTCATCCGAAAGACGGCACCTCAGAAATGCAGCACCCCTCTCATGCTGCATTACAGTGTCAGTACTGGGATATTAACCCAAGTGCCAGATGTGGGAACTAAACCCACAGCCCTCTGATTTTCCAGCCTCAGAGGCGAGTGTGCTACCTACTGAGCCACTGACACTGCAATGTCAAGCTCATTGGTGGGAAAAACCCTCAGGTTTATTTCTGGGGGGACCCCGCTAATGGCATCCTGCCAGGTGCATAACCTTGGTGTTGTGTTTGACGAGGGCCGGACCCTGAGGGCACAGTTGTTGGCCATAGTCAGATCATCCTTTTTCCATCTAAGGAACATAGCACGGGTGAAACGCTTGGTTCCATCAGATGATCTTCCTACCCTGGTCCATGCCTTAGTTGCCAGTCATCTTGATTACTGCAATGCCCTTTATCTAGGGCTGCCGGGAGTGGATATCCACTGCTTACAGCTGGTGCAAAATACGTCAGCTAGGTTGTTGACTGGAAGCCCGAGATCCAACCATATAACACCTGTGCTGCGTGAATTGCACTGGCTGCCTGTACAGTGGTGGATCACTTTTAAGGTCGCATTGATGACCTGTAAGGCCCTATGTGGTTTGGGACCCCACTACCTGAAAGAGCTCCTGATTCCTTACAGCCCCTTCTGTTCCCTCTGATCCTCTGGTGAGGGATTGCTAGAGATATCCAGGGTAACCCTGAAAACATCTGGTGGAAGAACTTTTGCCTTTATGGCACCTACCCTGTGGAATTCTCTGCCTTGCCAGATACATAATAGCCTGACTGTAGAAGGGTTTAAAAAAGTTCTTAAGACCTTTTTATTTAAACAAGCATTTTCAGAGATGTAAATTGTGTTTTAAATTGCTGTGGATTTTAATATAGTATGTGAAATTTTGTAAAGGTGCCCTGAGCTTTGGAAGGGCACCTCATATAAATACATTTTTACTTATTTACTTACAAATGTTACTGAAGTAGTGCAGCAATGTAATGATTCCATGAAAAGTACTCCATCTTCACTGTCTGCCAATTCTGAGCATCCAAACAAAATGGAAGCTGTTGAGCATCATGTCTCAGTTCCAAAAGTGAATCACGATGTTCATTTGGACTGTATGTCAAAGGTCACTGTTTGTGGTAAAAGGGTACAGGCAGTGAAAAAGCTGAAAAGGAACTGCTGTTCATGTCAAAACTGTGAGCAACGAAGAAACTGTATCACACCACTCCACCCATCGAACACATTTGACTGCTTCATATTTACAAATGGGAAGAGAAAGGAATAATAGGAATGCAATATTTTATTTCTTCATTATTTTATCACACTGGAACTTTGGTTTTTGGAGAATATCAGAAATAGACCAGCATAGAACAATGTGCCACATCAGTAGCACCAGTGTTCAGAGGTTTTATATAACATAGTGAAGTTAATACAGTTACATTGGATAAATGCAACAACAACAAAAAAACAAAAGAAATCTCATTTTATAAGAGATAAAAGAGGAGGGGGAAGTGCCTAATCCAATTAACAGAAGCACTCTTGATAGGGGGGTCAATCCCAGTCCTTTCACTGAAGAAAGGGTTCTGCAAGAACTCCTAAAACTGAAGGTGGACAAAGCAATGGGTCCTGATGGAATTCACCCCAGAATTCTAAAAGAATTAAGGAAGGAACTAGTAGAAACCACTGGCTACTCTTTTAATAAATCATGGGAGGATGTGTGGTACCCGAGGACTGGAGGAAGGCGGATGTGATTCCCTCACAAAAGTGGGACCAAGACAGAGGCAGGAAACTACAGACCTGTCAGTCTGACCTCTGTGGTAGGAAAGTGATGGAGTCACTTCTAAAGGAAAGAATAGTTGAGTACCTAGAGGTCAATGGAGCACAGGATCCAAGGCAGCATGGGTTCACAGCGGAAGGTCATGTCAGACAATCTAATAGATTTCTTTGACTGGGTGACCAAAGTAGTAGACCAGGGAGGGCTGTGGACATGGTCTACCTAGACTTTAGCAAGGCATTTGACACAGTCCCACACAAAAGATTATTAATCAAATTAACCAGCCTGGGAGTGGGTCCCAGGGTGGTAGCCTGGGTAAAACATTGGCTGGACAACAGGACACAAAAGGTAATTATAAATGGAGTCCACTCTGAAGAAAGGGCGGTTACTAGTGGGGTACCGCAGGGTTCAGTATTGGGTCCAGTCCTTTTTAATGTCTTCATCAGTGACATTGCAGAGGGGCTGGAAGGAAAAGTATGCCTTTTTGCAGATGACACAAAGATCTGCAACAGGGTTGATACACAAGGAGGCGTGGAAAGGATGAAAAGGGACTTGGCAAGGTTGGAGGAATGGTCAGAAGTATGGCAGCTAGGATTCAATGCAAAAAAGTGCAAAATAATGCACCTGGGAAACAAGAACCCAGGGGAAGAATACACAATGGGTGGGGAGGTAGTAACAACAACAAAACAGGAAAGGGACCTGGGGGTAATCATATCAGATGACCTTAAGGTTAGCAAGCAATGTGAGAAGGCAGTAGGGAGGGCTGGGGGTATACTAGGATGTATAGGGAGAGGCATCAGCAGCAAAAAAAAAGAAAGTTGTTATCCCTCTGTACAGACAGTTGGTGAGACCCCATCTGGAATACTGTGTCCAGTTCTGGAGACCCCATCTCCGCAAGGACATAGACAGGATAGAGGCAGTCCAGAGGAGGGCAACTAAAATGGTACAAGGTCTGCAAGAAAAGCCATATGAGGAGAGACTAAAGGAGCTTAATATGTATACCCTTGAGGAAAGAAGGGAGAGGGGGGACATGATAGAAACTTTTAAGTACCTCAAGGGAATCAACAAAGTCCAAGAGGGCAGCATCTTTCAGAAAAAGAGACTTGCAAGAACAAGGGGACACAATTTAAAGATAGAAGGAGGGCGGTTCAGGGCAATGTGAGGAAGTATTATTTCACAGAGAGGGTAGTGGATGCATGGAACAGCCTTCCTGAGGAAGTTGTGGGGTCTAAAACTGTGGGAGAATTCAAGAATGCATGGGACAGACATAAGGCAATTCTTGTGGGGGGCAGGAAGATATAGGCTGTTGGTTAACTAGGATCTGCGGCCTATCCTGTAGGTAGGGAAATGGGCAGACTAGATGGGCCTAGCAGTCCTTATCTGCCATCAAAGTCTATGTTTCTATGTTTATAAGCATTAAATCGTTAGCCAGCAGGAGCAGCCCCAGATGACATTGATTCTGTTGTTGCATCCATGTGACTGTGTAGCCAGGAAGAGGAACCAGAGGAGCAGGGAGATGAAGGAGACATGGAGGAGATTCTAGAGACACTGCACAATGTCTGTTCAGCTCTGCTCATGCTGCAGTGAGCAGCTGAGCAAAACAAGAACATTGAATCAAACTGGGATTTACTCTCGACTACGGAGAAAATGTGGCTCTCTTACTACTTCACAAGTATCGTTCAGAAGAAAATAATTGATTTTTTCAGAGAAGGAGCTGAATCACAATGAAACAGATAACTTTATGCTTTCTTTTTTGTTTGCTTTACGTTTAGTTATTTGTTTTTTGGATTTACTGATACAGATTAATGAATTAAAGACTTTTTTTTTTAGTACAGTACTACAGTATTATGTATTTAATACATTTCATTTTGCATTAGCATGTAGTGTGTTGCACTTATATAAAGTACTGAAATATGATGCTTGACTCCCAATTTTAGCTTAGGTTAAGGTGAGGTGCATTTAAAATACATTTCTGTCTACCTCATCCATTCTGTATTGCGGGCAGAATGGGAGATCACAAATGTGCCCACTATAAGCATTTTTAACTGTACTGTTCTTTAAAATATTTTAAAAACTATCAGTAAGCAACCAAGTTAAGCAGTCGAAAGTATATTTAGTTGTATATAAATACAGAATTTTTTTTTGTCCAACAAACGTGTACAAGGAACTTGAAAAAGTGATGTACTTGCAACACAGAACATAATAGTAGTTTATTCTAAATGAAAACAAGACTGGAAATGTTACATATGCCCATGTCTATATTCTGTTCCATTGCTCTACTGTTAAATAAATAAGCACGTTGTTTTACTATGGTGTGGGGATTACTTATTCATGCAAGTTAAATTGCATTTGAAATGTATACACTCAAGAGCATCAGTCAAAAAGAGGGATGAATGGCATAGTAACAGTCATAGAGCAGCTTACATTGCTTACCTTGTCTACTGTATGTGTTTTAAACATACTTGTAGAAATGGCTGCACTATGAATGGTGGTGCTCCTTTCCAACTGCAAATACAGTTAAAAAAAAATGGGCACTCGCCAACCAACTAGAAACACACAGGCTCCAAGTAATCAGAAAACTATTATTCTAAATGAAAGGAGGGTTGGGGGATACTGGGATGCATAGGGAGAGGCATCACCAGTAGAAAACAAGAAGTTGTTATCCCTCTGTACAGACAGCTGGTGAGACCCCATCTGGAGTACTGTGTGCAGTTCTGGAGACCCAATCTCCGCAAAGACATAGACAGGATGGAAGCTGTCCAGAGGGGGGCAACTAAAATGGTGCAGGGTCTGCAGCAGAAACCATATGAAGAGAGATGGAGAGAGCTTAATATGTATAGCCTTGAGGAAAGGAGGGAGAGGGGGGACATGATAGAAACTTTCAAGTACCTCAAGGGAAACAACAAAGTTCAGGAGGGTAGCATTTTTCAGAAAAAGTGGTGTGCAAGAACAAGGGGGCACAATTTGAAGATAGAGAGGGGAGTGACTCAGAGGCAATGTATGGAAGTATTTTTTTCACAGAGAGGGTTGTGGATGCATGGAACGGCCTTCCAGAGGAGGTTGTGGAGTCAAAAACAGTGGTAGAATTCCAGCATGCATGGGACAGTCTTAAGGCAATTCTAGGGGGTGGGGTAGGAAGAAGTAGGCTGCTGGTTAACTAGGATCTGCAGCTTATCCATTAGGTAGGGAAATGGGCAGACTGGGTGGGCCAAGTGGTCCTTATCTGCCGTCAAGTTCTATGTTTCTATGTAACTCCAAATGTATTCCAAAGTACAAATGTTGCATGCTTGACCCATTTCAAACTGCGGTCCTTTATCAAAAGCCAATGCAACTAAAACTAATACAGACTTAAATAGTAAAGACAATCATGTCATAGTGATTTAAGCCTGTATTTGTTTTAGTTGCATTAGCTATTGATAAAGGAACAGAGTGCGAAACATGTCAAGAATGCAACATGTGTACTTTGGAATAAATTTGGAGTTTTCTGATTACCTGGAGCCTGTGTGTTTCTAAATGGTTGGTGAATGCCCTTCTTTTTTGAACTGTGTTTTAAACACGGTGATCAGCAGATGTCTGCTGTGTCAGTCAAAATATCAGCCTTCAGTAGTCATATAACTTGCTAATTAAGGCAGTCTGAATGGAAAAAAACAACATGTCCTCAAAGATAAACAATGCAACATTGAAGAGGAAACTGGTAAGTTGATGGATGGGATGTTGTTAAATATCAAGATGATCTGTTTGGTGTCTGTGCAAATCCATTGCTCCTCTACACTGTGCACCTGAATAATATAAAATGCTACCTGTTATGTAAGAAAATTTTACTGTTATATATCCATGTTGACTGTTGCCTGCCATAATATCTGTATCTGAATGTACTGTTTACCATGTATTGCTTGTAACTCC
This sequence comes from Neoceratodus forsteri, assembly GCA_016271365.2. Classification (NCBI taxonomy): domain Eukaryota; kingdom Metazoa; phylum Chordata; order Ceratodontiformes; family Ceratodontidae; genus Neoceratodus; species Neoceratodus forsteri. The sequence goes on from CM057453.1 coordinate 1,194,455,504, forward strand.
CGGGTCGCCCCTGAAAAAGGGACCTCTGGGGCCCAGTGGGCCTACTCGGTCATCAAAATTCAATAAATAAATAAATTCACAGTTACATGTACAAATAACCTGCCTTTCAAAGTCACAGTTCTTGGTTATGTAAATCCCAAGTACTGAGGTGAAGGGAATCTACTTCTGAAGTCTTCACTTCACAAGATGGTATAGGTACTCTCTCACTTGGCACCCTAGGTAACCCCAACACCACCACATGATCTGCCTGTAGGTGACATATCTGTACTTCCTGTAGGTGAAAGGATAAAATAAATCATAAATAATAAACAGGATAGTGGATTTAACTATGTTGTTCATGGAAATAACATTAATAATTTATGACCAGGATACGCATGCAATCCTTTTTATGAATTGTTGAATTATATATAAAACAGTACTGTAACTTAATTGAACATGACATCAGATTGGGTTCTAGCACTTGTGGTTCTTGACCAAAAAAAAATCAAACCTGACCTCAGCTATTTATTAGGTTAGCATTATAACACTAATTTATATGTGGTTGTAGCATAGGACTGTACTGGTCAGTGAAGGACGATGGAGTTTCCCAAAGTACGCTCAACAACTACTCCTCTAAGTGGGTTTTGGGTGGGGAGGGGCAGATAGCTGGTTACAGTGGAAGTACTGCAACATAGGTAACAACACGAGGCAGTGAGGTGCCAAATTGGGGGGGGTGCTCTACATTGTTGCCACTACAGGCACAGTAAGTTCATTATAGTCATGATGTCCTCATATATAAAGGTATATAGTAAATCAGATGATGCAACACAGACACCATCTGCATGCATCACTGTATGTAAATGAAAAGGAGGGATGGGCTCTAGGGGGCACAGTTTTAATAGGTGGTAGGTTAAAGGGGGAGATGAGAATAAACTATTTCATGGAGTGGGTGGTTGGTGGGTGGAATGCAATGCTGGAGGAGGTGGTATCTGTGAAGCTGGTGGGCAGTTGTAAGATGGGGTGGGACAGGATCAAGGGAAGGGTTGCTACTGTAAAAGGAGGGGGGTTGCAACTACAATGTTAAATCTGGTGACTGCACACTCGAGCAGACTCGATAGACCTGAGGGCCTGTAACTGCAGGCATGTTTCATATGTTCGTATGTGAAAGCATTAGAAGGCAAGTCAGTGACTGAGAATGGACGAGCTGTGCATCTGGTAACATGACTGAAGAGAGGAGCATTGGATACAATTAGAAAAGAAACATGTTAGTACACTATCTCAGATTATAATTGATAATACAGACTTGTTATATATGTATAAAACAAGCATTTACAAAATCCTGTTATATCAGGCATAACACTGCAGTCCAGCTTCAAATGTGGATACTACACCACCACAGTAAGGACAAGCATTTATGAACTTATGTCACAGGCTCTGTAATATGGTTACAAGATAGTGGCCAGAGGCCAGGTAGTTGAAATGCTGTATCCAGACTATAACAAGGACTTTCATAATATAAAGAAAGAGAAACTACTGTGTCTGTACTGATTTCCATCGAGGGATTGCCTGGAGTACTGTGTTCTGTTATGGAATTCACACCAAAAAAAAAGAGAGGGGCAAACCAGAAAGGGTGTAGCAAGGGAACAGATATGAGGATAGACTACATATGCTATAACCTGCTACAGACCATGGGTGTATATCGAGGCATTAAAGAATGCCCTGTGAGGGTTGCGAGGCATGAGGTCTTGCCATAGTTACTTCAACCAGCCGGGAAGTGCATTAGTGCCCTGATACACCCATGGGCTGTATTGGAGTATCACACTTACTGTATATAATGGGCTATTTAATTGTAACAATAAATAAAAAATACACCTTTGTACTCAGCTTATACAATTTAAGGTAGTCAGACAAGATATCCTCGAGGTCCCTTTCATCCTCCTTAATAGCAACACTACTTCCATCCTGTATCACTCTACTGGGTTCCCTCTTACATATTCATTATTTTGCACTTATTATAATTGAATCTTGGCTGCCACACTTCAGATCATTTTGAAAGCTTCTCTAAGTGTATCCTCATTCACTCTACTCTGTCTTGAGCATCCACCCTGTTTTGTATATTGGTGTCATCTGCAAACACACAGACACTTCCCTCTAGTCCAACAGAAATGTCACTAATGAAGACATTAAACAGGACTGGCCCGAGGACTGATCACTGAGGAACCCTGCTGGTCACCTCCCTCTCCCCTGTTTATGTCCCATTTACAACTACCCTCTGCTTCCTGTCTGTAAGCAAGTTCCTAACCTAGTTTACCAACATGTGCCTGCTGTACTGACAACTCATTTTGTTAACCAACCTTTTGTGTGGAACATTGACAGCGGCTTTGATGAGGTTAGGCTGATGGGTCTGTAGTTTCCTGAAACATCCCTAATTCCACTTTTGCGTAGAGGGACTACATGCATGCTCTTCAAGACCTCAGGAAACAAACAGGAAGTGACTTGATGAACAAAGCTGCTAGTGGCACCGCTAGGTCCACTGTCAATTCCCATTAATATCCTGGGATGCATGCCATTGGTTCCCATTGAGCAAGTGAACATTGCTGATGAAAGCTCACATGGTTTTATTGCCATAATTAGGAAAAGCAGTAGCATACATATGGCAGCTTAGGGTCACATAATCCAAAATGTACATATTACACATTGCTAATTACTTATTCGTGGACTGGTGTGTTACGGATACAGCCAAAGTACTGACAAAAAGCATAGTATGCGGTCTGCAATACCCGTACATCTAGGCATACTGAGGCAAAACCAGGGTGAGACATTTTATAGCCATAGTTCTCTGTTTTAACAGACACTATGTCCTACTCACAGCAACACACGCTTTCTACAATTGTTAGCATGCTGATGCATTTTGTGCATTGACACCGTTAGAGGAAAAACATGATATAACATTGGTAAATTAATTTATGTGCATTAATTAATACATTTAATAGCAAGAACCTGTAATGCACAAATGCACTTGAACAAATGGCACATCAGGTTACAGTATTACAGTTGTCAAATTTTTTTTGGAACATGATCGCTTTTGATCAATATTATACTAATGTTTTATAAAATAATTATTCCACGCACTATGCTGTTTCACAAACAGAATGATTCATGGCAGTCACCCAACAGTACAAGGGAACTGGTGCAGGGGACATCGGAGTTGAGGACGGAATGGGGTTGATAGATTAGTAAACTGTAACTGATGTGGGGCAGCTGTCTGTATGGGTACTCTGTGGAAGCTGGGGAAGTGTCCCATTTGTCGTGGGCTGAGGGGTCTAGAGTCAGAGGTCCAGTGGTTGGGAAGTGAAATTTGGAGGATTAGGGGGACAGGTGAAACACAGAGCTATGCTGTCCACCACCTCAGGGATCCAGGGGTACCAAGCCTGTGGTGGCTAGGCGGTTGGGGGGAGAGTAAACCTGGTAGCCATTGGGGACTACCTCAGGATGGCAGTAGGGGCAATACCTTTAGTGGTTGGTCAGGATCAAGGAATAGGTATGCGGTGCTGGCAGCAGGAATGGATAAGAATGGAGAGGCCCTCCAGTGGAGGGAAGGAGGGTAAATGAGTAGGGATAACAAGGAGGGCAGTAAATCAGATTGGGGAGAAGAGAATGGGTTGAAAGGCTGTAACTGATAAGAGTAGGGGGGAGGGCAGGGGGCAGTGCGAGTTGCGAGACTGGTGAAGATGGGGAGGTAGTTAATGAAGTGGGGGCAACAAGTGGTACATTGGGGAATAGGGAAGGGGCAACAAGCTTTGCAGGTACACTGACTCAGCATGAGTGGAAGAGGGTGATATCAGGGGGGCAGATCCAGGTGAAGGTGGGCATGATAGGGAAGATGCCAACAAGGAGGAAGGGGGCAGCAGAAAGATATAGGCAAACAGTGGAGGGAGTAGGGAAGGGGTTGTAGTGATAAGAGACTCAATCCTGAAGGGAATCAGGTGGGAGGAGGGGAGGGCATAGTCATATGTACAGGTGGAATCTGTACCAGGAGTGACAGCATGTAGGGCGGGTCAGTCTTTGCTCAGGTGTGTTGGGGAGGAGGAAGAAACCACATGTGGTGGTGCATGTGGGCACTAACGACCTCAGGGACAGTACAGTGGAGGTGGTTAGGGAGAGAATGGGGAGGCTTTGAGGGAAATAGGGGTGGAGGCACCACTAGCAGGGATTGACCACCAACCAGTGTGGTTCACAGTCAGCTTGAGCAGGGAGGCCGTAAGTACAGGCACGAGGATGGTTGACTTTAGGCAGGCGGACTTTGGGAAGTTGTGGGAAATTCTAAAAGGTACTTGGGAAAGATTACGCCAGAAATGGATGCACAACAGAAAAATGGATAGCATCAAGCTTGGGCTGAGGGAAGCTACTGAATCAAACACCAGGACTCTGTGCAAAAAGAGATGGGCCAGGAGATCATGCTGGCTAAACAGAGAGGTGATGGAGGGGGTGATGGCAAAGAAGGTCACTTTTAGGAGATTCCAGAAGTCTGCCAGGGAGGAGAATAGGGAACTGTATATAAGGAAGTCCAAAGAGGTAACCAGGCTTTTCAGGGTGGCCAAGTCCTCTAGGGAACTGAAGCGGGATCAAGGCAGCGGAGAAGGGGAGATGGACATTTTCAGATACATAAGAGAGAAAAGGAACTGTGAGGATCAGATAGTGAGGATTAAGAAGGATGGGAGGTGGGTGGAGAAGAGGACAGAATAGGCAGAAGCTCTAAATGAATACTTCTGCTTTGTATTCACAAAGGAGAAGGATGGACCACTACCTCCATGGATGGGGAAAGTGAGCAAGGGAGAGAGGAGTAACTGACAAGATGACAAAACAAGGGAGCTGGATCAAGGCCATGCAGTGGATGTCCTGTATTTGGACTGCAGCAAGGCTTTTGATTCTGTGTCTCACGGGAGGCTGGGAGAAAACTGAGTAGGGCCAAAGATGTCAAAATGGATCAGGAACTGGCTGAAGGGGAGGTAGCAGTAGGTAGTAGTGGACGGGGAGTGAAGCTCTCTTCCTCTACAAAAGTGATGAGCGGGGTGCCGCAGGACCCTGTGCTGGGCCCGGTGTTGTTTGGGTTGTTCATAGCTGATATCTCGCACAGAGTTAAGATCAGGATCAGTTTGTTTGCAGATGATACTAAGATGGAAGCAGTAGTGGATGACAGAGAATGGTGGCAGGGACTACAGGAAGATCTGACCAAACTAGAGGAGTGGTCAGTGAAGTGACAGTTGGGATTCAATGCAAAGAAGTGAAAAGTTATGCACTTTGGAGCAAAAAACCCAGGGAGGGACTACTGGTTGGGGGTTCGATTAGAGGTCACCAATGAAGAGAAAGAACAAGGGATGCCCATAACAGAGAACATGAGCAACTCAGCTCAGTGCAAGAAGGCAGTAGCCAAGGGTAACAAGATGCTGGGGTGCATAACACGGGTATCTCATCTAGGTATAGGAATGTGCTCATGCCATTGTACAGGTCACTAGTTAGGCCATACTTGGAGTATTGCGTTCAGTACTGGCACCCTTATCTTAGGAAGGATATCAGGCTGCTAGAGGGAGTGCAGCACAGGGCAATTAAAATGATCCAAGGGTTGGAGGGCAGGGCCTAAGAGGACAGACTGAACAAGTTAGGCTTGTGTACCCTAGGGGAGAGGTGAGATCGGGGGGATAAGATTGAAACCTTCAAGTACTTGAAGGGGATCAACAAGCTGGGCACCAAAGGATTGTTTAGGCTGAGAAGGAGAAGGGAGATGAGAGGGCATGGGCTAAGTGAGAGGGCATGGGCTAAGGTTGGAGGATGGTAGGTTTAGGAGAGAGATGAGGAGGCACTATTTCACAGAGAGCGTGGTGGGAAAATGGAACATGCTGCCAGAAGAGGTGGTTTCCTGCAAGACAGTGGTGAGCCTTACAAGGGTATGGAACAGGGTGCATGGGGTGGGGTCAAAGGAAGGGGGTGAGGCAGATGCAGTTTAGGGGTGCTAGCTGCACAATCAAGCAGACTTGGTAGACCACTTGGTCTGTTTCTGCTGGCAGATTTGTATATTCGTATGTAACAGTGTTAGTGGAGTACATGTTACTATGAAGAGCACATATAGAATGGTGAGCATGGTATGAATTTCACAGTGTAACAGGGATTAATGTAAGAATATTAGAATATCAAACTGCAAACAGGTACCAGTATCTTTTTTTTTTCCAACAATTTATTTCATTTTGATGCTATGCAAGTCAACCACTGACAGTTAACCCATGGAATAGCATGAAACACAACCTGCAAGACCAGGATCCACCCAAGAGTCTGATTGACAGTTGGCTTGCCATTGCACTTATTTTTGCTTGTTGCCTTCTGGTAGGGGCTTAGAGGTCTGCTGTGGCAAGCATTGGAGGTTTTAGGCACATGCAACATGTGCATTTGCATGGGGCCACAGGTCAGCAAGATGGACCTCTGTCATCACCCATCCCCTGCTGGTAGCACTGTTTGTTAGGGATCCTGGCATCGAAAAGCTTCCACTGGTGGCGCACAACCAGAGGCATGCGCAGAAGTGACGAATAAGGGGCGCCCAAAATCCCAACAAACTTAGGGAGGGGGTCTGGGGGCATGCTCCCCCAACAAATGTTTGAAAAAAAAAACCCACTGTAAATGGTGCATTTTCCTGCATTTTACAGTTAGGCAAGATACATTACAGCCCAAAGCATGAACAGGTGTGCACAATTGGAATGGAGCCTGGTGCTCTGCAAGGGGGAGTACTGTAGCTAGCCCCTGTAAATCTGAAGATAAAATGTTCAATATAGCAGAGCACTCACCAACCTTCCACAATAAGAAATGCAGGAGTAAGTAAATGCGTTAAAAAAATGCTCCACTTTTATTGCAGATAATTAACATACACAAGACGTGTGGACTCACCGCCACAACAAAATCTCAGCGCATCAACAGAAGTCTTCTTGAGGGGGTCAGTTTTACTGTGACAAAACTCTCCACCCCAGCCTAAACCCTTTTATACAGTTTCCTGAACCAACATACTGTATGCCACCTACTGTTCTAAATACATATAGACATGTTAATTCATGATTTAGATTTAAAGAGCTAGTGGAGCCAAAACAGGCAGACAGGAAAATAATAACATTTTAAGTAGTAGGCAGTTTTAGCTTTTTATTTCTGATGTATTTTTCTTTTTCCTTTTGCTTATCAGAAAGTCTTCTATGTGATAATATTATGCTGGATGTGTGGAACGGCTCTTAGCCTGGCAGCTGACATGTCTATCTTTATTTCCCTCCCACCCACTACATCATCAGCATTGTGATCTCACTGACTGTGACATCACAAGTGAATAACCTGGCAGTCACTCACTTGCTGTTCCTAAGTAGCAGTGATTTCACAGTCAGTGAGGTCACAATCCTGATGACGTAGTGTGGGGCAGTAGAGCAAGATATGTCAGCTGTCAGGCTAAGAGCTGTTCCACACATCACACCTACTAACATCAAGTAAACAATCTTCTAATTAAACAAAGAGAAAAGAAAATGTACCTCAGATATAAAAGGTAACAGTTGGCTGCTTTTAAAATCTAATATTACTTTTCAGCAGTACACTAGCTCTTTAAGTGACTGTGGTGGAATTTGAACAATGATAGACAAAATGCAACACAATGGAACATAAGAAATAAAAAACAAATGAATATAGAAAAATGTATACATATCAGGTGGAATTCACTAGGGAAGATGAGTTTGAAATACAATCTCGGAAACTGTACAATCAGGCATTTGACACTGCTCTTGAGCTAAAAACATGGAAAGAGACTCCTTGTTAGAAACAAAGGAATAGTATGATAACAGATACTGGCCCATACCTTAATGATTCTACTTTATCAAGAGAATTAACTGAGAGCGCTGGAATTACATTTTTAAGAGCGGGTTATCTAACAAACAGTCTAGTTCACAACTGTTATGTTGAAACCAAACCTGAAGCATCCTGAAAGGCTGTTTCAATGTGAGAAATGTAATGTGATCTCTGCTGCTAGAGTAAGAAATTCCAGCTTGAAGTTTATGAAACTTTCTTAATTGCAGCAGCTCAGATTCTGAAGTCATGCAAAGCAAACAACGGGGGCAGGGCCAGCCTGGCTACTCCATATGCATGCCTCTGCTCACAACAACATCATGCATTGACATGTCTCACTCGGAGCAATGGGAGATGCAGATCTGAATCACTATAACTGCCTCCGCCACTTGGGGGGTGAAGACCATGGCATGGTTTTTCAGTCACTCCCACAGCTGACTATTGGATGTCCAGAATACATTCCATTACTTTTTATGCCACACCAGCTGGTACACATAAGTAGCAACATTAACGATACCCTAATAGTGATGGGAATCAATGAATAGTAGCTCTACAATGCAGGCAAGTCAGAGACAATGACTGAAATAGTAAAACACTGTAATATAGTGTATAGCAGAGCATTGTTCTATATAGAAATCCATCCTTTTCAAAATGCTGTTGGATCACAGTTCAACGGCCATGGAATGTTATTGTACCCTTCTGTGGTACAACAACATTCCAGAATCTATAGAGACTGTGCAAGTCACTTTCATTCTGAAAGAGAAAAAAATGCAATGCACACATTTTACATAATCCTATACATTACAAAACTACAGGATGAGCAACTTTATACATAGCCAGTATGCTCTGTCACCTTGTGGTTTGATTCCCATGGATCTCTCGAGCTTTGCTGTCAAGGTCAGAGGGAACCAGAACCATTATGTGGCAGAACACACTGGTTGTGCATAGTTGCCAATTCAGTATTCTCTATATAGTGAATATGTGAGGCAAAAGCAGTCTGCCTGTGACATGGTTAACCGCAAGACAAGAAAAGATTTTCACTGTGTACCATAGGGTGTTGTCAAGGCGGTCAGCATTTCCACCTCCATTAGCAGGACTGGCAACTTGTGACTCTTCATCATCACCAAGAGGAACATCATCAGGTAGAGAAGGTTCAAACATGTATGGCTGCACTGTATGCAGATCAAAGATAGGTGGCCGACTCGCAGTGTCAATATCCTTCTCAGGCTAGGCATCAGACACATCAGAATCCCCACTACAGACAGGCCCGTTTAAAGATATATAGGTGTCAGACACACTATCTTCATCACTTGCATGATCAGAACTATGAGACTCATAAGCAGGCATGTTACTAGATCACAGATACCCATCACAGATAACAAATCTGCAGGCCTCAGAACGACTACAAGTTGAACCATCTGATTGCAAATTGTGATCAGTTATAATGTTACGATCACTTATACCGTCTGGCACACGGCACCCAGATGCCACACCAGTCTCAATGAATTCACAGTAGTCAGAGACTCCAGATATAGCTAGGCCCAACTGGGAATGTTTGAAGAGTGGAGGAGCTAGCAACATTACCATCTCCAACTTCAAATTCCAAAGAACAATTGTAGCTGGTTGCATGTATGTTATGCTGTGAAATCTGATTTAAGACATGGTCAGATTCAGTACGAGTCCTGTCATCTAAACAATCCATGTATTCACATGATTTGTGATGCAAGAAACTAGAAAATGCTCTCGCTGCACTATGTGACATGGGAGTGGATGTCATTACATTGTTATCACTGCCAGAGACCTATCTGCTGGTACTTGCTTCAGCATTATTTGCTTCCTTGTCAGCATGGATGTCACATTTTATGTCAGTGCAGTCCATACACATATTGTCAACAGTGTTGACATCAACCTGGTCTACCACAGAGGAAATGTGTTGTTCAGTTGTGGTGTCAGAATCTAAGGTATCATAACCCATTGTTCTACATGTTGGGACGTATAGAATGGAAAAGGAAAACACCTACTCTGTAGTGCCTAACCACTAGAAATAAAGGATTTCAGTCAGACCTCAACAGCATAACATAAATGGCAGTCACTTGACTAGCACCAGCTTTCAATTAATCTAAATAAAGAAAGTGTAACTAGAAAAGTACAAAAGAAAAATGTAAATTAATGTACCAACAAGTATTACAGTGTGGTCAGCAAATCTGTAGAAAACAGCAGAAAAGGTGCTGAAAATACATAACTAGAAGATCAAATAGGGGTGAAATAAACACCCTGGCCCATATTTTCAAAGAGGTTGCGCTGTGCACAACATCCCAATGCACCTTGGCATGATATTCAAGGGGCAGGTTGCACGGCTCAACCCCTGATGCACCAGGACACATTGGTAATGTATGCAGTGCAGATGCAGGGGGCGTGCCCATGCATATGCGGCACATCCCAATATTCAGCCCGGGATGTGCAGCGTGTATGCTTGCACAACCCCTACATGTGCTGCACACTGGTGCACAAAGTTGAGCCAAAAATAACAGGCTCAAATGCTGGCCACCAACAGGCGGGTGGCTGTATTGCAAAGCGCAACACACTAGCCACCAGCTGTGGGTAGCCACCCGCCAAGCACAAACACTGTCCACAAGCACTCTGACCCTCCCTCGTAGCCTAGTGGCCCCCCTCCCCATATGCCTGATCTTGGGCTGTAGCACTAAAACAGTAGAACCTGGTGGTCTAGTGGTCCCCTCCCCATATGCCCGATCACAGGCATCTGTAATAGTACAATATTAAATCAAATCAAATCAATCTTTATTTATAAAAGGCGCCTTTCCAAAACCAAGGTGCCTGCACATAACATGATAAAATCAATAAATAATTAAAACGATATTAAAATTTATCTTGACAACAGCGTTCAAAACTCATTGTATGCTAGGCTAAAAAGATATGTTTTTAAAGTCTCCTTAAAGCGTTGAACAGTCGGGTAATCTCGCACCTGACGAGGTAGAGAATTCCACAGGGTTGGGGCAATAAAACTAAAAGATCTGGCCCCTGAAGTTTTTAAGCAAACCCTGGGAATCTCTAGCAATCCCTCGTCAGTGGATCAGAGAGAGCAGGAGGGACAGTAGGGACAAAGGAAATCTTTCAGGTAGCCAGGTCCCTGATCGTGTAGGGCCTTATAGGTCAGCAAACCGACCTTGAAGGTGATTCACCAGTAAATTGGCAGCCAGTGCAGTCTGCAGAGCACAGGCGTTATATGACTGGACCTAGAAGAACCAGTCAGTAGCCTGGCTGCCGCATTCTGCACTAGCTGCAAGCGGCGAATCTCAACCCCCAGTAGCCCAAGATAAAGAGCATTGCAGTAGTCAAGGTGGAGGTAACGAAAGCGTGGACCAAAGTAAGAAGATCGTCAGGAGGAACCAGGTGCTTCACCTGGGCGATGCTCCTCAGATGGTAAAAAGAGGTTTTGACAACTGCCAACACCTGAGATTTAAGTGTCAAACAGTCATCAAACCCAACGCCCAGGTTCCACACCCAGTCTGAGGTAGTTAGCTGGACACCCCCAAGCCATAAACCCGAGGGTGATCCCGCCAATAAACATGCCTCCCGGCAACTCAGGTCCACAACCAACATCTCATTTTTTTCTGGGTTCAACTGCAGCCAGCTCACATTCATCCAGTCCTGGATTTCGGCAAGACAGTTGTTAAAGACCGAAAAGGCAGCATCTTGGCTGGGCACAAAGGACATATACAGCTGAGTATCATCTGCATAGCAGTGAAAACTCAGACCGTACCACCTAATAATCACTCCTAATAGCAGCATGTACACCGCAAACAACATGGGTGCCAAAATGGAGCCCTGTGGCACCCCACAGGATAGGGGGAGTGATGCCGAGGAAAAAATCCCAGACACCACCCTCTGAGTCCTACCCTTGAGGAAAGATCAAAATCAACTGAGGACTGTACCAGACAGCCCACAGATAAACCGCAAGCGCTTCAATAGCACACCATGATCCACGGTGTCAAATGCTGCAGAGAGATCAAGAAGGACCAAGATGGAACAAGTCTTTCGATCTCTCGCTATTAGGAGGTCATTTAGTACTCGGACAAGAGCTGTCTCGGTACTATGTCTTTTCCTATATCCGGACTGGAGAGAATCATAGACATTGTGGCTGGTCAAATGATCATCCAGCTGCGATGCAACCACCTTCTCGATAACCTTACCCACAAAGGGCAGGTTAGAGACAGGCCTGTAGGTAGCCAGACAATCCAGGTCCAAGGAGGACTTCTTAAGAAGGGGCTGAACTACAGCCTCCTTCAGAGGATTTGGAAAAATCACCCTCTCCAAAGACCTCCAGACTATCTCGGCAAGGACTGGACCAATTTTATCCACACAGCCCACTAGGAGACGAGTGGGGCCCGGGCCCAAAACACAGTTGGTCAGATGCAATGATTGGATGACCATCACAATGTCATTGATTGTGGGAAGGCTGAAGTCAGACCACACAAACTGGGTGTCCGACATCTCCTGCCAACCATCACAACTCCCATTAGGAAGGGTCAAACGGATATCAGACCTGATTTTGGCAACCTTATCTGAAAAGAACTGAGCAAACTCCTCACACCATTCTTGAGAAAAGGCTGTTCTGGGCTGAAGACAGATTGGATTGCACAATCTGTCCACAGTCTGGAAAAGCTGAACTGGTCTATTCTGTGTAGCAGCAATCTCTCTGGACAGGAATTCTGCCTTCTTACGAGAGATTGTGGATTGATAGACCACATAGTGGTCCATCAAACTAAGTTTATCACAATCCAGGCCCGACCTCCGCCAGCACCCCTCTAACCCTCGTCCAACTCTCCTCAATTCCCTCAGAGTCTCATCAGACCAAGGAGACCTAGAGCGAAGAGTGAGGGGATGAACATGAACTGGAACAATGGAATCCAGGGCCCCTGCCACCGCCTTATTATAGGCAAGTACCAAGTCTCCTGGATCCATGCAATCTGTCGGTAAGCCCAATATGTCCAGCACTGCCATTGGGCCATCTGGGGAAACACCCCTCAAAGGGCGGTACTGGACCATCTCCATAGGGGCTGGCCTACTAGAGGTGGCCTCAAAACTGAACCCAATGGAGTGATGATCAGACCATCCGATTGGTTCCACCACCAAATCAGATATCTCCATCCCCAGTAGGAACACCAAATCCAATAAATGTCCCCCGATATGGGTCGAGGAGGAAATAACCTGTGTGAAGCCCAGTGAAGTCATTAACTGACGGAAGTCTTGACCAAACTGCGAGAGTTCATCGTCGATCCAGGCATTGAAATCCCCCCAGAACCAACCATCTGGGGGGTCCCAATGTCAGGTCGACAATGAAGTCTGCGACTTCCCACAGGAAAACATTCTCATCACCTGGTGGACGTTAAGTGAGAAGTATCCTGCACCCCACACCCTCGCCCATGATACATTCAAAGGAGTTGGTAGTTCCCACTGGTACCACTACTAGGCCCAGTTCCGATCTAAAACAGATAGCAACACCCCCGCCCCTATGATCTATCCTCAGGTGGTGTATCACTGTGTATCCGGCTGGAATTGCTGCCGCCAAAACTGGGCCAGCATTCTCATCCAGCCAGGTCTCAGTGATGCACGCCAGGTCAGATGTTCCAACAAAATCCGCTATAGTAGCAGTCTTGTTTTTAATAGAACTGGCATTGTACAACACCGCCCGAGTAGGATGAGCATCCGAGGATGACTGTGCTACCTGCTGACTACAGGTAGAACCCTTGAGTATGGGAACCAGACAGGAAGGACCCCTTTCCTGGACCCATTTCACCCCAGGGCATCTCCTTGTCTCCACTATCCTTAGCCGCCCACTCCTTTCCATTCCCTCTCCAGGCCCAGCCCTCGTCCTCCTCCTTTTTCTAATAATCCCTAAAGCCCTACACCATCTGTACACTTCTGACGATAGGGGAGGACAGGAAAAAGGACAGAGGTCTCTGAGCCTGGAAGGGGAATAATACCCTACTGTCCTTGTGCCAACCCAACACATATTTAGCACCCTAAACGAATGACAACAAACAGTCCCAAAATACAAAGTTAACCCACTCCTCAAAACTAAATAAATACAAAACCCTATATAATGATTTAACAGCTAAATAAAAATCTGAATTAAAACACAAAATAAGTCTCAGGATTTTGATTTAAAGGCTCTCACCCCACAAACTCAAACACATAATACAGTGAAATACAACAAATAATTAATTTCCCCTCTCCACCCAGTCCTCTCACCACTGGGGAAGAGAGGTAAGAAACAATATACACTACAATAAATGATTAATTCCCTCCCCACCCAGTACTCTCACCACCACTCTCAACAATAATAATAACATAAACATAACAAATCTAGCGAACAAAATAAATAAAATACATGGACACAGAGTCTTCTCACCACCCAGTCGTCCAAATGATAAGAAATTAATAATCCAGTTTCTTCAATCCAAATCCAAAGTAAAATAAAATCAGAGTCAGGAACCATCGAAAAACCTGGGCTGTCCTTATAGACAGAGTCCTTCTCACTATCGACACCGGGATAACATGAATGGACCTCCGCTGCAGCAAAGCAAGATAATTCCAAATCTTCAAACCTGAATCAGGGTTCCCACTGGATGGGAACTATCCAACTGCCAGAAGTTTGATCAGGAACCAAAATGGGAAAACTTTTTAAAAAAGTCAGATAATTAGCCAGTTCAGAAGGAGAAAATGACCTTGATGCAGATTTTACTGGCCCATCACAGCTTAGAGATAGGCTCCTAGAAGTGAGACACCCCACTTAATCCACCAGAGTCACCCAGATAAACTAGGTGGCCACAGTGTAGTGCAGGAGAAGGAGTTCTTCACCAGCCCTCCAGCTAGTGCCCTCTATCCCCACGGGTAGTCCCCAAACCAGGTGCCCACCATCACAGCTGGCCAGACCAGTCTACAGTCCGCCACTCTCACTGGCAATTCTGCAGGATTTCACAATCCACATTAATATGCACTGCTCCCATGATTCCAGTAATTCCTTCTCAAGTCAGACTCAGGACAGCAGCACAAATGACAATTAGCCGAAAAAGATGGTTTTAAAACATAATTTCAGCACCGTCAATTAATAACTGGTGCCAAGGATGAGCTGCTGACTGACCTTGTAACTCAGGTCCGTTTATCCTTAAAGATTTCACGTAGCTGTGCTTACACTGCTGCAGCACCCTTGAGAGAAAACGACTGAAGGTGAGCTGCTGACTGACATAAAACTCAGGATTGTGTTATACTTAAGAGTTTCACGCAGCTGTGCTTACACTTGCTGCAAAATCCTCAATAAAGAACAGCCCCAGGGGAATCCAGTATCTGAGAGTCACTGACCGTCTTCAAGGCTCAGAACCCGGCAATCGATCCCACAGTTGCCTGTGATCAAACCAGTAGCAGGACAGCAGTTTGTGAGCAGTTCATGGAAGAAAAACTGAAATGGAATCTCTCACAGTACTACACCCAGCGAAGATCCACTTCAGCAGGTCACCATCCAGATGCGATGGTCGACAAAACAAACGGCCGTCGCAGCAAATCTATAATAAATTGTATGGCTATCGAATCACATAACATAACGATAAAACAATAAATAAATAAAACAGCAAATAAGTGAAACAGTATAAAATAACGACACTCAGAGTAGCTAAACTAATGTAACGGACTGGTGGTCCAGTGTGGCCGCGATCTTGAATCTCCTAATTAACCTGGTTGTCTAGCGGTCCCCTCCTTGTATGCCCTATCGTGGGCATCTGTAACTGTAAAATAATTCCCTGGTGGTCTAGTGGTCCCCTCCCCAGATGCCCAATTACAGGCATCTGTAACAGTAATATAATTACCTGGTGGTCTAGTGGTACCCGTCTCCCCACCACCCACAGAGGATCCCTGGCCACCCAGCACCCTCCCCCATCATTGGCAGGTGGCATCACCCTGCCAGCAAACTGCTTGGTTGCCCTCTGAATGACAGCGTACAGTATGATCTGTAAGCCTATTGGTCCACATTGTGGACCAACGGTCTTGCAGACCATACTGTACTATACAGGACCACATATGTGAATGAATATTCATTCACATGGCTGGCCCTGTGTAGTACAATATGGTCTGCAAGCCCATTGGTCCACACTGTGGACTAATGGGCATAAAGATCATACTGTACGCTGTCATTCGGTAGGCAGCTAGGCGGTATGCGGGTGGGGTGCTGCCACCCACCGATGACAAGAAGGGATGCTGGGTGGTCGGTCCTCTGTGGGTGGGTGGGTGGGGGGTACCACTAGACCACCAGGTAATTATATTACTTTTCCAGTCACCCACGATCAGGCATATGGGGAGGAGACCGCTAGACCACCAGGTAATTATATTACTTTTACAGATGCCCGCTGTTGGGCGTATGGGGCGAGGACCACTAGACCACTGGGTAATTATTTTACAATTACAGATGCCAGTGATTGGTGTGTGGGACAGGAGGGGGTTACAAATGCCCACCAGGGAACCACCTCGACGACTGCAGCTGGATGGGGTGCCAGGCACATTTCATGGAACTGCCCTGCACAACGCATGCAAATGGGGCCATAATGACATGCAGATGGCCCCATTTGTGCCTTGCATATATTATGGCCTCATTTGTATGCCCCCAGCTGAATATCGTGGATGATGCACCTAGCGCAACTGTACTTGCACTGGCTCATCCCAGTGCTCTATCACTGTGGCTTGTGCTGATGCAGTGCCACTGTGCCATGCATAGTATGTCCACTGACCTTGCCATATTCGACTGTGCTGAGCCATGGCACATCACCATTGAATATCATCTGGTCCTGGCCCCAGCTCAGCCCAGTTGCGCTGCACCCAGGCTTGTGCCACTGCCTGGTGCAGTCTGAATATCCGGCCCCCTCAGTATGAATAAAAGTGCCCAGTGAACACAGTATGAAATACAGGTTCAGGAAATAGTCTTCAGGGTGTAAGAGATCCTAACTGTTATCACAAATCCTTGCTAATGTCCATGTCACCGTAAAGGGACTGAAACTAAATATTACATTTGGTAACAGCTGTTAAGTACTGATTGACTAGGAAAATCAAACTGTCTCGTGTGTGTAACATTCTCAAAACCAGATTGTGATAACCTAAAATAAAAATACCTGAAGAAACAATGATCATAAAGCTAACTTTATGTCAACTAGGCTTTCATTCACTAGCTCAAAACAAGAGCCGCTCAGCAGTGTGTGGTTCACTGTGACCAGGAGCTTCAACAGACAGTCAAATAGTCACGAAATTCACTTCTCAGCTCACAAATAACTTCTGTCCACACCAAAGCGTTTTGTATTTGAAATATAGTAGTTTACTGGAGTGCAAGAGAAATACAGACCACCTCCACCGAGGCAAAAAAGACACTGACGTGTCACCCAATGGGCTTTGTCAAAGTATGTGTCCCTATGGAGCTTGTGCGTTATATACACTCAAGTGCTTAATTACAAGAATTAAAGTGAAATTATAATCAAGTGTTACATAAACTGTTCCACACACAATAAATAATACTATAAAGTACATATAATTAGGGGTGCACATAAACAAACAGCTACAGTTAAAACCATGTATGATCCTAGCTTCATGAATTCATAGCATCTAATTTTATATTCAAAGGAATTGCTTGCACTGTCACTTTAATTCTTGCACTCCAGTAAACTGCTGTATTTCAAATACAAAATGCTTTGATGTGGACAACAGTTATTTGTGAGCTGAGAAGTGAGTTCCATGACTGTATAACTGTCTGTTTAGACTTTCATTCACACTACCAAAAGAAATCACTTTAGGCACCACTTCAGGGACTTTCAAACATGTGGCACATTTACTGAGGCTTTATGAGGTTGTGTTTCAAAGGCATACCCCACTACATGTCACACGCAGTGGTCGGCGGATCCAGGCACTCACATCAACAGGCTTGAATGCATGTTCAAGGCAGTACAATGAAAAACAGTAACACACGTTTACAACACTTTTTAAAAACAAAAACATTGCGATCCATCTAAAGATGTGGATACTGAGCCACCACCACTGAAACAACTGCAGGTAATAAATAGATGTCACCAGCTCTTTAAGGTATGAGAACAAAATAAGTAGCAACTGACGATGTATCACACAGGTGAGTACAAACCTTTGCTCACCTTTTTATTTGTTGATCGGTATCAGTATACATAGCCATACACTTGGTCGTTCTGCACAAGAATCTCACCGGCAATGGCAAATGATGTCAACAGATTTGGAAAAATGCATAATGTTTTGATTGGCTGCTGCTAATCCTTATCAGAGGTAGTGTCTGCATCATTCTTCCTTTCTGTTATACTGTACCGTTACCACAGTGATAGTAAACACACCACCATTTTTACAAATATAACTTGCATCAGTAAACAAGCATTAGTAAATGCCAAATGTTTGCCGCTGATATTGCTGTTATACCAGATCTTGCTTGTACACATTTTAACTATATATTTACCCAGAATAGAGCAGATGAGATGCAGTATATCTCATTTTCAGTGATGTCCTGCTTTAACACACTGATAGACTGTAATTACCCAGGATAGGACAGCTGAGAGGCAATATCTACTTTTAAGCAGGCTCCCACATTTTGAACCCAGATGTCCAAAAGTCTTTTTATGACCCGGCATTATGATCAAGGAAGGTGGAGGCAGGGCCCAATATACTAAGAGTAGCGTTGGAATTCATGAACGAATTCAAAGGAAGGCCACCAGGAGAAGTAAAAATATGTCAGGCAAAACATATGATGAGAGACAGAAGGAATTGAACATGTTCTCACTAGAGTACAGAAGGCTACATGGTGATTTATGTTTAGTGTTCAAAGGAATGCACAATGAAGATCTTTGGGAATGTGTGGGACTAGAAAGAAAGGAAGTTGAAAGGGAGACCAGGTTGCATAAATTTCAGTTAAAAAGAGAAAATTATAAAATAAATAGAAGGGGTATTGGTTTAATCTGAGAGTGGTGAACCCATGGAATCAACTACCAGTGGAAGTGGTAGAAAGTAGTTCACTGAATGCTTTTAAGATAGCTCTGGACAGATACATGGGAAATATCAAGACGTTGTTCCAGGTATAAAGCAAGTCGAGTCACAAAGGCCCATGGCTTACTGACTCGTATTTTCCTATGTTCCTATGGATTTTTAAAATCCCATCTGAAAGGTGATTTCACTGTGTGACTATTGAAATAAGTGTCCTAGAGGATTTGAAAAATGACACCTACCATGTTCAGGAGGTGGGGTAACACAAGGGATATGTTGAACATTAGGGGTCAAAATCTGCAAAAAATAAAGTTATGAGTAAATGTTGGAACAATTTGTTTCCTCATAACTTAGTTAGTTCTTCACATTTTTACCCCAAACATTCAACATGTAATCCCTAGGTGGCACTATCCCAATGGTTACTACTACTGCATGTATGTCTAAGCACAGGTTGAGGGGCATGGATTCAGTATAAAGGTGCCTCCACCCAGAGTAATGGTATTGGGGGTGTCTGTCTATCCTGCTATAGCCCTCTGGGTAGCTATAACTACCCACCAAACCTCCTAGTGGCTCTGTACTTATAATAGCAGTTAGCACACAGTCAGTATATAGTAGTAATTATATGCACACCCCCTTCACACTTACCATCAGGGTTAGACCTTCAGCAACTTCCCTGGAGACCTCCTGTAAAATAAGGTTAGCAATACAACTACACATTGTCAATGCTGTAACTAAACTAATAATATGCACAGTAGCCAGGTTATACAGTACTTGAAAAAAGACAATCAGGTTTATTTAGAGGTCGTGAACAAGGAAGGGGTGTGAATTTAGTCAAATGATTTGTATCCTGATTTAAATCAGGGTTTGGTATGCACTTCTCAGTCCCAAAATAGACAATTCAACAATACTGGGCACCCAGGATGGAAAGTTGGCTAGCCAGAGGCATTGCCGGGGGGGGGGGTGGCCGGTGTTGCAGCTGATGTTGGGGCCCATGGTGAAAGAAAAACAGTTAGCATGCATAACAACAAGATGATTATTTGTAATCTGAGCCAGTCAGCTTAGTCTCTTGAAAGTTAAAGCAATCAGATGGTACCACAGATGATTTAAAATACCCGTTGCAGGGAGCTACCCTGAGTGTACTCATGCTATCAGATTTCTGCAGGATGGTCGGCGAGATGGAGACCTCATGGTGTTCACTGATGAGCTTGGGGAAGCAGGGCTAACGTGATGCACCTCCTCTTCACAGCCTTTCCCTTCAGGTGGACACAACCTGTGAGTTGTTGTTTCACAGGGGCTGGATCCCCCAATCCAGTCTCTCATTGAAACAGTCTCTGGTGCAGGGCGATCGGTCTGGGCTGGATTGGCAAAGGCCCAGGCAGGATTAGCAAAATGGGAAAGTTCATTTGTTTCTTGCTTGTGAAGCCTCCAGCTGGTGTAACAGGTTGGGTCGTAGGAAAGCAGGTTTTCACCTACAAGAAACATTCAATACATTCAAATAAGGCAGCACTAAATTTTTACAGTTTGAATACAGTCTGGCTGTTAATTCAGTAGATTCACTGAGCAGATCTTTCAATCCAGATTTAGTCGCGCAGACTAGCTGGGCCGATCGATTCACAGGAGCACATAGTCAGCCCAAAACGCAAGTGATGCTAATATACTTCTTTCTTCCTTCTGCCACAATTCCAGGCTTAAATCAGAACAAGTGTGACTTCTGCTACCAGGCAATCCTAGGCAGGAGAAACGTGGCAGGGAGGCAAGTTAGGCCTCTTCCCGCTGATTCCCCCATGCTCAGTTCAGGGAGCAGCTGCTCAAAAGCTCGAGCTGTTCACACTTCAAGCTCCAACTCTAACTGATCCTCTGTCTCGTAACACTGGGGATTTCCCATGTAATCCAGAATTTAGGTTGACTGGGGAAGCTGTCAGTCACAATTAAGGCTCCTCCTCCATTTTAGTTTTGGAGGCAACCTAAAAACTACAAAAACTAGTTTTCCTTCCCACAAGGCACTTTGGCTAGGATCCACGTTAGGTCCCCAGAGTCCTATTGGTCCAATTACTGGAAGTCCTGGACCTAACATGGTGGCTTCCATTCAGAAAGATAAGCTGCAGGAAAAGCATGTTAAAGAAACTCCTCTTGTCAAATGTAACAGCATATAAGCAGTAAATAAACATAGTTTTCATACAGGCTTTCTCTGAACAAGTATCAACTGCAGAATGGAGCAAACTAGAGCAGTGGCTGGCCAGTCACAAGCATTAAATCACTCAGACCCAGCTCAGACCATTTTTACACATAATAGCTAGTCTCTTAAAGGGACAGGCGTGAAGGCTTAGCATGGCAGTCTCACTTAAATGAATAGGATCACACTTAAGACAAGACAAGACATCAGCAGTGGGCATCGAGGGAGCCCAGGAAGACATTAAGGTAAACCCCAAATTTGTGTGGGGCTTACAAACATAATCTTTTTTTGACCACTCCTTGTGAGCATGACAGGTGTAATTTATAAAACAATAACTGAAACATCATTTTGTGTTACAAGTGTTAAGTTAACATAAGCTGTTCAGCCAGTATTTCAGCAAGCTGCTGAAAGGAAGAACCACCCGCTTCAGTGCCTGTACCAGAGATTGTGTGTACCACAAACTTTAAACATCTTGGTCTGTGGCTGGCTGCAGTTGGAGGTGGCTCGTCGGTGAGCTGGTATCAGTAGCAAATCAGATGCAGCAGGTGGTACCTGAGGGCTTTAAAACAGCCACGCTGCACCACAGCTTTTGTTAACATCAGCTGTTCTGCCAGTATTCTAGTATGCTGCGGAAAAGAAGAACCACCCACTTTAGTGCCTGTACCGGAGACTGTGTGTATCACAAACTTTAAACATCTTGGTCTGTGTCTGGCTGCAGTTGGAGGGGGCTTGGTGGTGAGCCAGTATCAGCAGCAAATCAGATCGGCAGGTGGGACTTGAGGGCTTTAAAATACCCGCATTGCACCACAGCGTGAATGAGATATGAGAGCGTGAGTTGCACAAGTGCCACCCTGTACCAATTTTGTTACATGCAGATAGATTTCTCACTATTGGAGTTCAAAGCATGGTAATGTTCACTGATTTAAAATGTTTTTATATTGTGTGGTGGGGTAATTATGGGGTTAGCTTTATTTAGTGAAAGTATAATTGGGGCTTCATCTGAAAATCCTAGTTTACACCCAAAAGTATTTCTGCCTGATGCTTACTCTGCCATGCTATCTAATCTGGAGTCTGCTTATGATGAGGATTAGTTTAATAATATTGCTATCTCAGTTTTTTCCAAAAATGTCTCATTTTAAGAAATTGAATCAACGTCCATCTGAAACCCCTAGTTTGCACTCCAAAGTATTTCTGCCTGATGTGGACCCTGCCATGCTGTCTAACCTGGATCCTATTTGTAAATGGAATTATTTCAGTACTAATGTTATTTCAGCTTTTTCCAAATGTCTCATTTTAAAGAAATTGAACCAAGGTCCCTCACTGAATTTGAAAACTAAGGAACTGTTTTTGCCTTTTCTAAGGCATGTTAAATTATTGATGTTGCTCTCTCCAGGTAATGTCCCCTCCAACCCTGGTCCTACTGTGCCTTTCAACCACTTTTCCATTCAGGGGCTTAGCGAGCATTCGGGCCTGGGATTCAGGCACCTTAATGTGAGACGTTTATTACCAAAAATGTATTATATATGCACGTGGTTGCAGGATTCCAGCCCTGATGTGTTTGCCTTGATGGAAATTTGGTGGAGCAAAAAGGTATCGGACACAGAGATACACATTTATGATTATAATATGTATCGTCAGGATCAGACTACTAAGAGTGGTGGTGTAGCAGTTTATCTGAAGCATAGTTTACATGGGATAGTGAAGGTGGCTCAGACCTTACCTAAGAAGTTAGATATTGTTTTTTACAAGTACAGGGATCTCAAAAATGTAGTTTTAATCTTGTAGTTTGTTATAGCCCCCCCTCCTCATTACTGGATGCTTTATATCAATTTAGTACTTTACTTGCTCCGTTTGTTAACCAAGAACTGCTAGTGTTAGGGGACTTAAATCGGGATATGTTGAACCCCACTGCCTCTGTATTAAACCAGTTTACAGCTTTAAATCTGGCACAAATAATTGATTTGCCAACCTGACCTAATAAAACTTGTACAGATAAAGATACCCTATTAGATGTAATGTTTACCACAACTCCACATAAGTTTATTTCTGTTGTCTTTGATTTTGACATTAGCGATCATTGCTATGTCCCCTGTATATAACAGCACTTCAAATCATTTACCACAGCGTGTACTGTAACAATACAGAGTTTTGCTAAATTTAATGATCAAGCTTACATTTCTGATTTGTCTCCGTCGAATTGGTCTTTAATATATTGCTGCCCTGCTATCCATAGTGCATGGGAGTATTTCAAAACATCCCTTCAAATACAATTGATAAGCATGCCCCTACATTAAAAAAAAGGGTAAGATTATTCCCTGCACCCTGGTATAATGGTTATTTGAAAAGATTACTACATGAGAAAGATTGTTTGTGGAATAAAACTAGGGCCTCTAAAGAGCTGATTGATAGACAGAATTATAGGGTAATTAGAAATGCACACATGGAGTTAGGAAAGCTAAAAGTAGATGTTATAAAGAACAATTTCACAGTGCTTCAAATAACAATAGAAAAGTGTGGGCAGAGTTGAAAAAATGCAGGGAAATGTTAATAATTTGCTATTACCTAATGTGTTGCACTACAAGAACATCCTTATATATAACCCTAGTGAGCCGGTTAGGGTATTTAATGAGCACTTTTTGGAATCGGGCAATATTTTTGATAAGAAATATCCTAATCTTCCATGTAATCATTTACATGTTAAATTTGGTAGTGAAAACAGCATGCCCCTGTTTACTTTTAAAGAGGTTAGAGAGCATGATGTATTATTGGTTGAGTTGGCAAGACTTGATGGAAAAAAGGGTGCAGGCTATGATAAAATAGACCAAGTCTTTTATTTTGTTTATTTTTTATTTATTTATTTCAGTTTCAGATTTACACCTTCGAGTCAGGGACTCTTTTACAAAAGTTCCAAGTCAGTCAAATACAATACAGTCAAATACAGTACAGGGCAAAACAGTTCAGACAGAATCACATAGTTATTACAGATGATTATAGTTAATGTCACAACACAGAACATATATTCACAGAAGTAGATCAGACGAAAAGTCCAGCAGAAAGCATTAGGGTGTCAGGGAACATTAGGTAAGCACACTGTTAGTGCAGAATAAAACACATTGAAAGGGTGCAGAGAGACCAACAGGTAGGGAGGAGACCCTGTATTTGGAAGCGGTGGTATTATAGCCAGGGCATTGACAGAGGTAAGAAACACCGAGGTAGTGCAGCCAGAGTAGGCTTTGTCGAGGAGAACATGTGGTACTGTGGTTAAGTGCTATGAGGGGTGAGGGAAGGGTGAGGGGGTAGGGGTGGGAGTAGGGGGAAATTAGGATAGAAGTGAAAGAGATATTGGGTATATGGGGGGAGGGAGTTGAGTGAAGACTGGAGCAGTGAGGGTTTTAGGGGTAGGTGCTAGAGGTGGTCAAGGTAGTGAGAGCAGAGGGGATTATTAGTTAGAGCATTGACAGACCTTTTCACACTCTAGATGAGTCTGTTGCCCATTTTTAAATTGGCTGATCTTGGTACACTCTGTGAGGGTATTAGGTAGCTCATTGAATAGTCTAGGCCCCTGGAAGGAGAGGGAGTTCTGGGCAAGCTTTGTATGCTTGAAAGGCACTAGGAGTCCACCTTTGGTCACTCTTCTGGTTTGCTGAAAAGGTTGTGCAGCTTTGAAAAGTCTGCAGGTCGTATCAGGCATAAGTCCCAGTGCTGCTTTTTTTATTAGTATGCAGGTTTGGCATTGCACCTTGAGGTGGAGTGGGAGCCATCCTGTATCGTTGTATAGGGTACAGGTATGAGTTGGGTGGTCAGCCCCTAGGGTCAGTCGTCAGGCCTTATTCAGGACAGGTCTTACTTTTTTAGGGCAGTGTAATAATTTGCTATTACACAAAGTGTTGCACTACAAGAACATCCTTACATATAATATAGATGGGCAGGCCATAGTCTATTGAGGATAAGACTGAGCTGCTTGTGGCTAGTTTCAGGGCTGCCGCGGTCATTGAGTTTTTGTGGCGGTAGAGAACACCCAGCTTTATATTTGCAGTTTTGACCACAAGGTCAATATGAGTAGTGAACCTAAGTGTGCTGTGCAGGTATACCCCAAGGTATTTGAATGTGCATACTTGTTCCAAAAGGTCCCCCTGACTGCTCCGGATCATCATAGGGCTGTACTTGTTCTTTTTCTGCGGTACAGTGAAGAGCAGGCTTTTTTTATGGTTGAGCATCAGTTTGTTCTGGGTGTATATAAACTAGGGGCTTCAGTATTAGTAAGGTGCCTTACTTATTTAATCTGTCTTTGAACTTTGATGAGTTACCTTTAGACTGGAAAACAGCCTCCATTACGTTAATATTTAAAGGGGGCAATGACTCTGATTCAGGGTGTTACCGCCCTGTATCAATTTTATAAACCTGTTTCTAAACTTTTTGAAAAACTGGTTTGTAAACAATTAACATCTTTCATGACAAAACATAAAGTATTGACTGATTACCAATCAGGGTTTGGAAAGGGCTTTAATACCAGTGTTGTCACTTCGAGAGTTACAGATGCTTTTTTAGAGCTTTTGATCAAGGTTTGTCACTTCCTGCTCTTTTTATAGATCTCTCAAAGGAAGTCATTTGACTCAGTGGATCATAACACATTGTTAAACAGACTAAAGGCCTCAGGTATGGGATTGGGTACTTTGATTTTGTTTTCTTCTTATTTATCATCTAGACTTCAGTGTGTAAAAGCAGAAGAATATAGTTCTGACTTTGCATATGTTAACAAGGGTGCTCCACAGGGCTCAGTCCTAGGCCCCCTTTTGTTCCTTATCTGTATTAATGAATTACCTAAATGTAGTTCATCCAGTTCTGCTTTATCTCTTTATGCTAATGATACTATTTTGTATACACATAGAAACATAGAAACATAGAATTTGACGGCAGATAAGTACCGCTTGGCCCACCCAGTCTGCCCATTTCCTTACCTAGTGGATAAGCTTCAGATCCTAGTTAACCAGCAGCCTACTTCTTTCTACCCCAACCCCCTAGAATTGCCTTATGACTGTCCCATGCATGCTTGAATTCCACCACTGTTTTTGACTCCACAACCTCCTCCAGAAGGCCGTTCCATGCATCCACAACCCTCTCTGTGAAAAATACTTACTTAAATTACCTCTGAGCTGCCTTCTATCTTCAGATTGCCCTTGTTCTTGCACACCTCTTTTTGAAAGATGCTACCTCTTGGACTTTTTGATTCACTTGAGGTACTTGAAAGTTTCTATCATGTCCCCCTTCTCCCTCCTTTCCTCGAGGCTATACATATTAAGCTCCTTAAGTCTCTCTTCATATGTCTTCCAGTGTAGACCCTGCACCATTTTAGTTACCCTCTTCTGGACAGCTTCCATCCTGTCTATGTCTTTGCAGAGATTGGGTCTCCAGAACTGCACGCAGTACTCCAGATGGGGTCTCATCAGCTGTCTGTACAGAGGGATAATAACTTCCTGTTTTCTACTGGTGATACCTCTCCCTATGCATCCCAGTATCCCCCCAGCCCTCCTTGCTGCCCTCTCACATTGCTTGCCCACCTTTAGGTCATCTGATATGACTACCCCAGGTCCTGTTCCATTTTTGTTGTTGTTAGTATCTCACCGCCCATTGTGTACTCTTCCCCTGGGTTTTTGTTTCCCAGGTGCATTACCTTGCACTTCGAAGCATTGAATCTAAGCTGCCATACATTTGACCATTCCTCTACCCTTGCCAAGTCCCTTCTCATCCTTTCCACCCCACCTTGTGCATCAACTCTGTTGTAGATCTTTGTGTCATCTGCAAAGAGACATACTTTTCCTTCCAGTCCCTCTGCAATGTTGCTTATGAAGACATTGAAGAGGACCAGTCCTAATACTGAACCCTGCAGTACCCCACTAGTAACCCCCCTTTCTTCAGAGTGGACTCCATTTACTATTACTCTCTGTGTCCTTTTCTCCAGCCAATTCTTTACCCAGGCTGTCATCTTGGGACCCACTCCCAGGCTGGCTAACTTGTATAGTAATATTTGTGTGGGACTGTGTCAAATGCCTTACTAAAGTCTAGGTAGGCCATGTCCACAACCCCTCCCTGATCTACTACTTTGGTCACCCAGTCAAAGAAATATATCAGATTTGTCTGGCATGACCTTCCTGCTGTGAATCCATGCTGCCTTGGGTCCTGTGCCCCCTGGCCTCTAGATACTCAACAGTTCTTTCCTTCAGAAGTGATTCCATCATTTTCCCTACCACTGAGGTTAAACTAACAGGTCTGTAGTTTCCTGCCTCTGCCTTGCTCCCACTTTTGTGAAGGGGAATCACATCTGCCCTCCTCCAGTCCTCGGGTACCACCCCATCCTCCCATGATTTGTTAAAGAGGGTAGTCAGTGGTGTCACTAGTTCTACCCTTAGTTCTTTTAGAATTCTGGGATGAATTCTATCAGGCCCCATTGCTTTGTCCACCTTCAGTTTTAAGAGTTCTTTCAGAACCCTTTCTTCTGTAAATGGGCTGGTATCAACTTCTGTATCCAGAGTGTTTCTACTGTTTGTTTTGGGTACCTCCCCCTTCTTCATTTGTAAATACTGAGCAAAAATATTTGTTTAGTATCTCTACCTTTTCACAGTCACCCTCTGCACTGTAGACGTAACTTCTGTGGCACTGTTAGGTCAAGTTCTGCAGCAAGGTAAATAATACAGAGCCAGTGTTCCAGTTTGGGGGGGACCCAGCAAGGATGCCCTATGAGGAGGACCCCTAAATCCCACCACATAAATGTAAGTTACATAATTTCCTTTAAACCCTCCAGTTTAATGCTTTTCAGCAGCTGTTCTGATTCTCCGTATTTATCTAACTCTATTTAGGGTTTAGTGCTATGTCATGCAACATTAGCAGCTACTGACAGGAGCCCCAACATGCTGGCAGCAAAGCAAACTTCTAAATAGTTCCCCAAGGGGCAGTCTGAGGTGGCCTAGCCATGAAGCACCCAAGAGTACCCTCATCTGTGAACACCTATGAGGGGCCCCATACACAGCTGCAGTTGGGTGTGGTGGGATTTGGGGGCACACAGAGACTCCATGTACTGCCACCCCAGAAAACTGCCATACATTAAAAATACAAAACATTTAACATCTACAGTGTAAGTCTAATTATTTCTCTTTTTTCTCTGTTACATTCTTTCCTTGTTTAATGTTCACAATTTGAATAAATAATCTTTTGCTAAAATATAAAATAAAAATATACTACTTTGAATGAGGTGACTCCAAGAGGCTGTCAGGGAGGGGTAGGGAGGATGGTGGAGCTGAGTTAGGGGTGTGTGTGTGTGGGGGGGGATTTAACTGTATTTTTTCCATCATTTGTGCCCCTTTGTTGCCACTGGCCCCCCCTTCAGCCCCCAGCCCATCCAGAACCATTTTCTACCAGTTCTGGGACTTACCTGGTTCAAGCCAGTACATGGTAGGTGATGTGGAGCCTTCGGCGGGCTGGCAGGCAACATCCTGGCTGGTGTTTTTTTCTTCTTGTTTTTGTTGCATTCCTGAGGTCAGAATGCATGCCATGGTGTGGATGTGTGGTGTAAAGATGACACATGCACTCAGAATCTGCACGTGGCTAAGAAGTGGCCACTGCTGCAACACTTAGCCTCCATTAAGTGGCAGCCAAGCAGCGGCATGCACCATTCTCCCTCCCTGATGGAGGAGATCTATCTGTGAATGCTCAATCCTCCTTCCCTCAGCCAGCCTCATGAATGACCCTGGATCATTCCTGAATCCAGGTTACTGGTGTGGCAACCAGTATCTCAGTCCACCATGCCACTGGGCCAGCTTATTTTAAATTTTGAGGTAAAGCACTACCAGGCAAACTAATGGGCAGGAGCTGTTCCAAAATGTTTTTCAGAACTTTTTTAAAATTCCACGGAATTCCCAAAAATATTCAGCAGAATGTTATATAAACTGCGGAATACTTTCCTTTTCTTTTTTTAATTCGTACTTTACCCTCCTTGTTACCCCTAGCAACCCCCATCTAATCAATCCCTCCAGCCCCATCACTTTGCTCCTCCAGGATCTTACCTCAATGCCATCCTAGCCATAGGACCTGGCTGCCTGGCCTCTGGTATGGAGCCTGTGGGGGGGGGGGTCAATCATCATCTTGCCACCATAGAGTGTTTTTCCAGCATTTTTCACCCATCCTTCCCCGTTGCTGGGCTGCGACACATCAACTTGTGTATATGGAGGCATACACACTCTGTGGGGGCCCACAGCACCCACCCTTTGTTGGCATCCCCATCCTGTTCTACCTTCAGCCTCCATCTGGGGGCAGTCATTCAGTGGGATGGCCAAGTCTCCCTCCAAGGGAGAGGAGAGCTGTCCTCCAGATGCTCGATCCTCTTCCTCCCCGACTGACCCCCAGGGACCCACTCGCACTGCGAACATGGGTCACAGGCATGTCGGGAGGTAAGGCATGATACCTCAGGTCTCCATGCCACTGGGGTGGTGGAATACTTTTCTTCAGTTTGCACTGAAGAGGAATTGTAAACTGCAGAATAAAATTCCTCAGTTTATGTAAACTGTGCAATATTATTCCTCGGTTTATGTAAACTGCAAAATAATATTCCTCAGTTTATGTAAGCTGCAGAAAAATATTCTACAGTTTATGTAAACTCTGAAACAATATTCTGCACTTTATGTAAGCCATGGAATAACAGTCCGTGGAAATCTCCACAGCTGCGGAATAGTGGAAAATGAGGGGATTTGTGCTCAACCCTCATTCCTGTGGCTGGTTCCTAATAACCCTGGCTTGTTTTATTTATTTATTTCATTCATTTTTGTTGACCGGGAAAGGAGGACTAGGCAATTTGGCCTATTTTCAGCCTCATCCCAGGGGGGTGGGGTGGGGGAGGGGGATATAGATGGAAAGCAGGTGTAACTGAACCAGATTAAGCTGTTGGTGGTATTTTTAGTGAATGGGGAAAATTTGGCCAGGACACCAGGGAAAGGTCATACAACAGTTGATGTAATTAAGACAAATTTCCATGAAACACCCATAGTACTGTGGTTCAACAGCCCCCCAAAAATCATAACTCACTCATGTTGAAACATGTTCAAAATGACTGTTACCTTTCACTCTCAGTTAGGTGAATTCCTTGGGAATTCCTTGGGCATTGATTCAAATGCCCAGGTACTCAACTGTTTCCTGCAGCAAATGGCATTTGGAGAACTCAGCTCTCATTCCATCATATTGCATGCTGGTGATGGTCAGGACTTGATCCAAGTTAGCAGGTGTTCCTCTACAGTGGGTCCTATTACTAAGATAACATCCAGGAGACAAACTACTCAGTTCAATCTGTGTAGTACAGTCATGCCCATTTAAGTGTACACTGGATAAGTGCACATTCTGCCTAAATTTACATTTTTGTGCTTTCCAATTTTTCCCAATTTACTAGTTAAGTGCACATTTCTGTTAAGTGCACAGTTTCACAGCTCAGAGTTGTATCTAATCAGACCTACTTGATACCTGATTAGTGCACAGCACAGTGCATGGTGCAAAATGATATTTAATGGCCAGCCTGCTCGGTAAAGGAAAAACAATTATGCTCTCTCATATAGAAAATGTCATTTCTGCAGCATCTCTCATTTCCTAATGTTAAGCATAGTGATGTGGCAGCAGAGTATGGGGTTCATGGATCAACTGTTTCCTGCATCATGTCCACAATGACCAATTTGTTGCTGAGATGGAGCGATTGATAACCAAAGATCTCAAAAGAAAAAGTTGGGGAAAGAGCGGCCTGACCACACTTTTTGAATTCAAGCGTTATCTAACACAGTTAGCATCGATGCTCTTCTCTAGTTCCTCTAATATTGAGAACATTAAAATGTACTTTTCCTGGGATCATCAGGCCATTCAAAGCTGGCTAAATGTAAACAACCTACTCCTGAATACATCTAAAATATAGGCTATGCTTTCTGGTTCATCCCCAAGATATACTGTATGTCTGCCCCAGTTATTTGTCTCATGTAGCAATGGAACCTTCCTTACCACTGTCTCACCCTGCAACTACAGTACAAGTAACATTAAACTGTTCATCCAGCTCACTGCTGTTTCTTTTTTTTGTGATGGCAATGCAGTGCCAACTTGTAAGTTCTGCAACTGCATACTGTTTTCCAACCACCCTTCAACTCTGATGCAACTCAATTTCAACTGTCCTCAGCTCCTTTCCAATACTGATGCAAAGCATTGTCAATGCAGTGGTTGTTTTTTCACAGTAATCCTTTAGAGCTGTTAGTCTCCTCCCATTCATTGCATTTCCCTCCATCATTGCAGTTCTTTTCTGCATTTACAGTACTGTACTGTACAGTATCCTGTGTACATTATTTTTTAATTTTGTATATGTGTTGTAATTAGGAAGAACTAAGTAATTAGGGAGCTAAAAGTGAAATGTAATGAAATCTCGCTGATTCAGAACTGTGCTTTGCACCACACTGTACTGCCATCTGACAGCTGAGCTGAATGACTGATAGCTCAACGGAGAAGCATAATGCTTGTGCTGTCTTACGGCTTGAAAATCAAGCTTGGAGCTGCCAACAGCACAGTCCAGGGAAGCAGCAGTTTTCAAGTCCACTGAAAAAAATGTGCACATAGAGCATGGGGAGAGCAAATACTGTACGGTAGAGGGATCATATAGAGAAAGGCAGAGAGAAAGGGAAAACTGCACTAAGGTGAGCTTTGTGGGATCGTGCTGAGAAAGGCAGAGACAAAAAGGGAGAACTGTGTTGAAGGTGAGCTTCTGAGGATCATGCTTAGAAAGGCAGAGGGAAAGGGAGAACTGTGCTGAAGGGGAGAGTGGGGATTTTAGAGACTGGACAAAATATACATAATGAACAGGGCTGACTGGAATGTTAGGGCAGCTTAGCCTAAAAAAGAATAAAGAGCATTGTAGATTAACTCTAAAACTGCTGAGCAGACCGGCCACAACAGAATAAAATTTCAACAAGCAGAGTCCTCAGAAGTGAGGAAAAAAACATGGCGGTGGGGGCAGGATTTTCGATCTGAGTGCAGGATTGCTACTGGCTGGAACTGGGTGCAAGCTTCTTCATGGGATCAGGTAGAAGGGCATGTCATTCAAGTTGTACTGCACATTGCAGTAGTGAAACTGGGCTCCAACTCAGTAGTTCAGCATTTTTTATGGGTTACTTAATGGGTTGTACTGCATTAATAAAAGTTTCCAGAGAGCTGCAAAGTAAGCTGAAATGAATATCAGTGTAACCCCTCACCCCTGCCTTTTTGCAAACGACAGGTGGTATGCTGTTGAAGCTGACAGCAGTACCAGGTGGGGACTGGGTTCGGGGAGGACTAGGTTACTCGGCACAAGGGCTAGGTTTGGCTACTCTGCACAGGGGCACCCAAGTAAATCCGAACACAGGAAGCAATAACTGTAATGTCCAATACCAGGAATGGGATTCTAAAGTGTGGCTTTTAGTCAAATCCAAACTGAACAAACAAAGCATAGATGGACCCCCACGGGGCTACATTCCTGGTAATGCAGACTAAGAGAAACAGAAACACTTCTTCAAAACTTCAGCCCTCAGGCTCTGGACCATCCAGGCACACAGTCCAGACTTGCACGCTGCTTTGGGTACACAGCCCGACTTGTACACTATTTGGTGTTTCCCTGGCTCGGCTCCCCTGCCAGCCACTCGAACACCTTCCATTTGACGTGGACTCATTTTACGGTGGCTCCCTAAACTACTTTAGAGTCTTCGACTCCATAAGGGAAATTTCATTTCAGTCCCATGTCTGGGTACTTTCCTCAGCACTGGCCAAGTGTCTGAGAAAAGTAAAAGGGCCACAGAGCAAATCCATAGAGGTGAACCTGGTTACTAACGATGGGAGGTCTCCTACCTCTAGCTTCCACAAATCATACTCGGCCATTTCTCTGGACATTAAACATCTCTTTCTGAAAAGCTTGGCAGTGTAGATTAAAGGGTAAATGCATAGCACATTTCCTCTACATGTCTTGACTTTCCCCTTGTGCTGGACTTGAACATACTTTTACTTGGCTTAGTCTATTCCTCTAGGCCTCCCACTGATTAAGCAGTTCAATCCCCACTTTACAACAGTTCAGGTGAAACACAGGCCCCATGTAAGAACAGAACTCACCCTTTGGTTGCAGGTGCCCCTCAGGCGATTCTTGACAGCTTCTGGTGCTGCAGCACAACTTAGAAAAATAAGGCAGCTTCTTCCCTAGCCGGAACCAGGAGGGTTGCCCCTGGAATAACAGGCAACTTTTTCACCCCATCCCCTCAGGGATAGGGCACAGAGACCAGTAACAGCGGTCTCCAGCACGTCACAAACAGCTTACTGTGCTCCTCTTTTGGTGGAAACACACACCTCTCCCTACAGTAGCTCTATATCAGAGCTTTAGGCTCCAAGAGCCTGTGCACAGTCTGCTGTGCTCCTCTCTTCAAGACTGCTCACACACAACTCTGTTCAAAACTCCCCAACAGTCTAACCTAACTCCCAACTGCAGATTCCAGTGTGGCTCATGCAGCTGCGAGAGTTCTATGGTGATGTCTCCCGTCAGTCTCAGCTGTGACTGAGAACAGAGTGAGACAGTGTGAAATCCATTTAACTGGAGTTTCACAAGCTGCCTTCCCTACCTGCCACTAGGTCTTACTGGGATTCTAGTAACCCCGGGTAACAGGGGGGTTACATCAGCTACAGACAAACCATTAGGAAACTTTTATTACTTTATTACAGTGAGCATTGCACACATTAAGCAACGCACTGAAAAATGCTAAACCAGTGAGTTGGAGGAACAGTTTAATGTGACTCGCACTATACTTAGGCATCACACGTGAACCTTCCCTTGACATTTTGCTGCATGTTGCAAATATTTGCAAAACTGTCAGTTCCAGATATCTCAAAGAAGGTCAGTCACAACTTGCCCAAAGCCCACTTAGGCATTTCCCCTGGTATTCTTCTGCCTAAGCTCTTCTATGGGGTATCAGTTTTCACTGCATCTGCCAAGTCCACTTTATATAAATGGGACGTGATATATAACAACATCAGTTGTTTTGCCTTCGACTCCAACCATCATGTCCATGACTGCACACTGTATACCAAGTTTGGCTGTATCCCCTACTCATCTGTATGTAATTACACTTTGGGAGGTGTCATTTATAATATGCGTAATCAATTGCCCTTGTCTTTTGCATCACTCCTTTAGACTACTTACAGTGCCTACCCTTTAAGATCTGCTGAGCATGCTCTGTTGTCCATCCTAAAACTGGGTACAAAATTAGAGGATATAGCGTTCTCCAATTTTGTCCCCAGGCTACGTATCTCTATTCTGTCTGAGCTTCTACTGTGCCCAACAAACTTCCATACCATGTACCATGAGCACCTACAAAGTGCCGTCAGTTGCTCTTGCCCTTTACTGGTCTTGTCCGTCTGGTACCTTGGTGCTGTGCAAGCCCCATTTCAGCTCTGTAACGTACAGTGTATGCATTTGTTACTATATGCTATGATTCACAGTGTTCTCTTTTTACATTTCTAATAATTTGTCTGTATTTGTATCTCTTTGTTATTACCACCATGTATCAATTTGATGTTACATCATGTATGTATTTGATGTTACTGTTATTTATTGTACTTTTAACTCTGTTGTAACCTTCTGCATTGTGCCTGAAAATAGACATTTGATTACCTTGTGCACCTACATAGTAAACAAAAAGCAAATAAATCAAGAAAACAAACAAAAACAACTTTGATTTTTAGTACCGTTTAATGTCTAATGTTTTATATAATGTTTATTGAAACACTGTATAACGAATGAATGTCTACAAAAGACATGAACCCCAGAACAAATGACCTGAGGCAAGGGTTATCATGGAAGAGCATTTGACCATAAAGACATATTTCAAGCACAAACATGATTACACATACTATAGTGATACAAACCATCATGGCAAACATATGCAAATTCCCAAAGAGAAATTTGCACTGGTTTCTCTTAAAGCAGACCTACATGGTGCCAAAAAGTCTCACAATTCAACAAACAAATGCTGATAACAAGAGGCACAGATATGTTTCAATCTCTTTAGAACTTTTCAGTGTACCATATCCATAACTCAACTCAGAGGAAGGGAGCCAGCCTTAGGAAGGTCTTACCTGTTTGGGTTATGGGAAACCTATAGTAGAGAAGAACTATAAAAGACAAGAACCCCAGAACAAATGCTTTGAGGCAAGGGTTGGTTACCCTGGAAGGGCATTTGACCATATAGCCAAATTTCAAAGAAAAACACAATTGAGCATGCTCCAATAATGCAAAGCATCATGGGAAGCATATGCAAATCCCCATGAAAGAATATGGACTGGCTCACCTTTAAAGGAATTTTCTGATGTTTTGCAGATGCCTTTTTCACACAGTATGCCATTACCACCCCTGCTTCAGATATTGAAGCTGCAATTTGTTTTGTAAAAAAATCTGCCAGTCATTTTAATGTTATGTTTTATCAGTGCTTTGTTTCTGGCTGCCTTCCAGTTTCTCTGTGTGGTCACACCCCCAGAGTGATGTCATACCAAAGAGCTGTCAATGTTTTACATACAGCAGTGAGGGATTCTGGGTAATTTATAACATTGACTTAAATGTGCCTTAATCAGAAGTACAGTCTTGTTTGGTAGTGGTGAGCACCTAATATGTAAATGTCCATAGCAAGTCATTGTGGGTAAAATAAGACGCTGTTTTCCAGTATCCTTACTGTGAGATGCAGTCTTATATTTCTGTGATGGTGTCAACGATATAAGCTCTCATATACTTATTTTCAAAACAAGGCATTCTGCACACAATACCTACTGTACCTACAAGACTTCTATACTGAGAGATGTATTCTCCTATTTCTGCAATGAGCACAGAAATATGATAGCCTGTATGCTACTTTACACAGGGAGGAATTGTGGGTACAAAGAATAGCTGATTTTTCTATCTAAAACTACAAACTGACAGTGTCCCTTTAATAATTTAGTTTCCCTGGTATGATGTCACAGTTGGGGGTTGCAGCACTGAGAAAAAAAGGGGGCGGGTTAGGCAAATGAAGCAGAGCACAGAAATAAAAGCATTTTTTCATGGAAAACAGCACTTTTGGGCTAGGAGACTGATTCACAACTCCTACAGGTTACTATTCCCATTTGTTATGGCAAACATTGGAAAATCACTTTAAGCATAATTGCATGGTGCCTTAAGGCCTCATTCATAATGCAACCAGAAGAAGCTGAGAAATTTGGCTGTATGATCAAATGGTCTTCCAGTGTAATCCTTACCTCAGGGCATTTGTTCTGGGGTTCTTTTTTTGTAGTTCTTCTCTAAGACCCTCCTAAGACTGCCTGCCTCCCACTGGGCTGAGTTAAGCAATATACCATGACAGGGTGTGACTTATGGTGGGATTTAGCCACACCTGATGTGTTGTTTGGTCATGAGGCCACAGGCCAAGTGACCAAAACACACCGGGCGTGGGTAAATCCCACCATAATCCAAACCCTGGGGTGCTATATTGCAATAATGTAATGCCCCCCCCCCCACCTTTTTTGTCTGTAAAAAAAAAAAATAAAGGAACATACTTTTTTGTTTCATTTTAAGGTACTTTTATTAAATTTATTTGTGCACCAGAAAAAGTAGTCCTGAGTTGCTAGGGATGCTATCTTGGGTTACCAGGGTCTGCATTCCTGCTCACGTGCAGTGGAATTTTGCTATTTCTGGTCCAGATGGTTTTCTTGGAGCCAGGAGATTTGCCACATGTTGCCTGTTCACTGTGTCCTGGCTCCATTTCTGTTGTAGAAGCCAGGACAGCATTGTGAACTTTGTCGATAGTCCCACTTCAAGTACGGAGCTCTGGTGTTTTTTTTAATGTATTGGTGTAGCGCTTTACAAGACTTCTTCTCTGGCCGTTCTGTCAGATACAGTGGTTTTTTTAACATAATGATGGAGAGACCTTGAAGGCAGTGACCAATGCAAAGGAGGTGGAAGGGAGTCAATATTCGCATTGGAGCTGGTATAGGAACTGAGGCTGGAGTGAACATGATATCGCAGGCTCACATGAGCCAACCTAGAATGGTGGGAACGAGGAACTGTTATGGAAGTCATTAACACTGAAGAAAGCTGCAGTGTGGTACACGGAGGGAGGTGTGTGTGTGTGTAGAACATAAGAAATCCATAGTCTGGCATAGGGAGGGGATGTGTGAAGAACGGTACTGCAATGGAGGTTGGAGCAAGCAAGTGAAGCTGGAGAGAGTGACTGCCAGAGGAGTTTGCAGCTGAGGATGTAGAGGGGAATGTGGACAGAGTGGAGAGAAAGCCGTGGTTTGAGTTGGGCCCTATTGAATTTTAGAAGTACTGTACATCAGACTGTTTGAAAATGTTGAAGTGTTGTACATGTTGTCACATGCCCCTGGCCCCCAAACCTTGGGCTGCCTGGAAGGACCTCCTGTTTTTTCCTTTTTTTTTTATTTAATGTTTATTAAAGTTTCCAACATATAGTACAACATAGTCACGGTACATAGAGTGTGAACATGTACTTTCAGCATATCTAAAGAAAAGAAAAGAAAAGAAAAGAAGGAAAAAAAAAATTCCCTTTCCCTCCACCCGCCCCTAGATGCATTGAAAAGATTGTCCTACCCCATAATGAGAACCCCCCCACATTATCTTGCCATCCCCCCATTACCACTCACCCATCCCAGGTTTGATTGCCCAGAGTCTTGGTTTACAAAAAGCCTCTATTCTCAGAGG
This sequence comes from Neoceratodus forsteri, assembly GCA_016271365.2. Taxonomy (NCBI): domain Eukaryota; kingdom Metazoa; phylum Chordata; order Ceratodontiformes; family Ceratodontidae; genus Neoceratodus; species Neoceratodus forsteri. The sequence goes on from CM057453.1 coordinate 1,194,493,333, forward strand.
TTCATTGTGTTTGTGGCATTTGCAGAGAGTATAAAGTTAAAAGCGGGGCCCAGATTTTATTAAATTTGCTCAATCTGTTGTGCAAACTGGCAGTCATCTTTTCCGTTCTAATATTGACCAATAATTCCTTCAACCATTCAACATATGATATTGCTTCTCTATCCTTCCAGTGTCTGAGCACCAGTTTTTTGACTGACATAGATATAAGAGCTATATGATATTTGCGTATGCTTACCGGGATTTCTGAGTAATTTCCTAAAAGGCAGATTTCAATCGTAAACAACTCATCAAGTCCCAACAAGGGATCTGCTCTTTGCTTGATTTACGACCATAGGGGGGCTATTTTAGAACAGTGCCAGAAAATGTGCACTAGATTGCCCTCACCCTGGGCGCACCTCGAGCAAACGGCAGAGGAGGCATTGTCAAACTTGGCTATCTTATGAGGGGTGTAATATAAGTTGTGTAAGATTTGAAACTGTATAAGTCGGAGCCTATCTTGCATAATAAATTTGTGGCATCCTTGCCAGAGCTTCTCCCAGTTAATAGGTGTCTCCAGAAGAAGCATTGTCCAATGTTCAGTAGGTCTGAAGGGACCGGGATAAACTTTGTTGTATAGAGCTTCAAGAATCTTGAAAACCGCATGAGGGAGGCCCGCTATTTGAACCAAATCCACCCAGAAGGGGGGAATCTCTAGCGTCTGGGGATTTACCCCAATAGTTTTCACCAAGATACAAAGAGATAAATATTTTAAAAATATTAGAGGCCGGAATCCCTAACTTTTCTAGAATTTCTGTAGATGAAAACCATTTCTGTTCTGCCTCCTTACAAAAATAGGTGAGTTTGGCTTCTTTGAGCTGTGGGATCCACAAAGGGGAGAGAACTTTCCCATCTAATCTAATATTGGGATTGCCCATCAGAGGTTGCTCCAGGTCCGAGCAGTGATTATATTTAATAAACAAACAGAACTGGGAGTGAACCCTCGTAGATACGGTGATAGGTGACGCGTGCAATGGTTTGGGGAGGCTCTTGGGTTGCACAAAAAGCAAAGTTGCAGGGGAAAGGTTGTGGCTTCGGATTTGGGCAGATTCTATTTTGATCCAGAGGGGTTTGTATTCCCCAGATTTTCCAGGACCACTTGGGGTGAGCCATCTCAAGTATTTACTCGCATGGCTGGCCCAGTAATAAAGGCCAATATGTGGTACCCGTAGGCCCCTTTAGGCTTCGGGGCCCCTAACTTGTAGAAGGCCAACCGGTGACCTTTACCAGCCCAAATAAAATTGGAAAAAATGTTGTGCACTTTCTTGAACCATGATTGGGGTAACCAAATATTCAGGAGATTAAGTGGGTAGAACAGCCGCGGAAAAACATTCATTTTGATAAGGCTAACTCTGCCCCAAATAGTCAATGGGAGAAGGGACCATCTATTTAAATCTTGGATAATGATATTTAGTAGGGAGTCTAAATTGTATTTTTGCAAGAGATCAGTGCTTCGTGAGAAGGCGATACCTAAATATTTCAATTACTTCCTTTTTCATGACAGGCCGGTTGCCCTAATCTCATACCTCATCACTCTTTGGTTGAGAGGGAAAACCACAGTTTTCCCCACATTTAATTTATAATTAGAAAGCAGACTATACTCTTTGATAGTCTCCAAAAGATGTGGGATAGCCTTTCCGGAATACGAGGTATGAAGCAGTAGGTCGTCTGCATAGGCCACCACCTTGATTTCGATGCCCTGTACCATTATACCTTGTATCTTGGGATTAGCAACCAATCTTCGAATGAGAGGTTCTAGATATAAATTAAAAAGAAGTGGGGATAGGGGACATCCTTGCCTAGTGCCTGAGAGCACGGGAAACCGGTCTGAGCTACACCCATTACATACGACTTTGGCCGTTGGAGATCCATAGAGGGCCTGTATCCAATTTTGGAATTCTAAAGGGAAACCAAAAGCATTGAACATCCAGAAAATAAAGTTCCAGTTTACTCTATCAAAAGCTTTCTCGGCATCCAGAGAAACCAAGGCCGCTGGATATTTCGCATCTCTGGATGCCGAGAAAACATGTGCCAGGGTTCGAATATGGTCACCAGCCGACCTACCCTTCATGAAGCCCACCTGCTCCACTCCTATTAAATCCGAAAGAACTGTGCTTAGGCGATCTGCTAACAGTTTACTCAGAATTTTAATATCCTGATTAAGTAGTGATATCAGCCTGTAACTTGCCATATCCTCTGGAGTTTTACCGGGCTTTGGCAGAAGTACGATTAGCGCTTCAAACAATGTGCTATCAGTACTCTTACCGGCTAGGATCTGCTGGAACATAGGGAGAAGCAAAGGGGTGAGATTCTTTGCGAATGCTTTGTAAAAATTGGAGGAGAACCCATCAGGTCCCGGGGATTTTTCATTGGGGAGGCTGTCTATAACTCTTAAAATCTCCACTTCGGTTAAAGGAGCGCATAAAATAGCTTGTTACGCTTCTGTGAGGGAGGGCAGATGAGATTCAGCTAGGTAATGATCCAGATCCTTATGGGGGGGGGTTCACCATCGGAGAGTATAGAGATTGGAAAAACCTTTGGAATTCTGATGCAATTTCTTTGGGATTGACCACTAGTGAACCATTAAGGGACCATATAGAAGCAATGAATCTGGCGGATTCTTGTTGTTTGACTCGAGCAGCCACAAGATGACACGCTTTCTCCCCCTGATCAGCATATATTGCTTTCGATTTCAGAATCAAGAACTCTGCCTTCTCTCTAAGAAGCTCTGAGTAGGAGTCTTTAAGTTTAACCAGGTCCAACAGGGTTTGCTCCGGTGTGTGAGGAGACAAATTCTTTTCTATGCCTCTGATCTGGCTAAGGAGCTGCGTTAACTCTCACTCTCTTAATTTTTTCCTCCTTGATGCCACCCCAATTAACAGACCCCTGAGATAAGCTTTAAGGGCACCCCATTCCATGTCGGGTTTGCCCGTAGAGTTAGAATTAACAGACATGAATTGTGAGATATGGTCATTGATGTATTCCGGTATGGTTGGGTCTTTTAGAAGTTGGTTATTGATTTTCCAACGGCCTTCCCCTTTTGGGATGATTTCCAATGAGAGTTGACACGTGACTAATGAGTGATCTGATGGAGGTCCTGGGTGTATGGCCGAATCTACAACCCCGGATACCAAACAATGCGAGATCATGATGTAGTCGATCCTGGAGGATGTCTTGTGAACTGGGGAGGTGAATGTATAACCCCTGTCCATAGGGTATAGTGTATGCCACACATCGCATAGTCCCACCTTGTCCCATAAGCCTCTTAGGGCCCTTTGTGCTGGGGATAGACCCCTGGGTTTATTTCCGGTGCGATCTATATTCGGGTCAAAAACTAAGTTTAGATCCCCACCCAAAATCATTGGTTTGTGAGAAAAGGGGCCAGTTTATTAATGAGTTCTACAAAGAACTCAGGAGAGTCAGAATTCGGTCCGTATATGCTACCCAGTAATACCGCCAAGGTGTATATTTTACCTTGTACGAATACATATCTCCCATGGGCATCCCTAATTATATTGCTTGGTACAAATGGGACACTGCTTCTTATCAAGATCATGACCCCACAACCCTGCCTAGTACCTTCAGCTGCAAATATTTGTCCTATTTGTTGCCTTCTCATCTTTGATTCTTCTGAAATCAGCAGATGAGATTCTTGTATAAAAGTGACATCAGACCTCAACAGTTGCAGGTGCTTACGCACTTGGTATTGTTTGATTTTCTGCCTAATTCCTCTTACATTCCATGAAGAAAAAGTTAAATTACTCATCATGAATTAAATCTGACCTTGTGTAAGTATGCTGGTCGTTCTACCAGCAGACCCTCTTCTGGGTACTATATCAATGTATTGATCCAGAGAAACCTGGTCCGACCCTCCCAAAATCAACACATTTGGCAGACAGGTGTATTGAAATCAACATCAGAGTAAACTCCTCACCCCCACCCCTCACTACTACGGATAGCGATCAACAGAGCACCCTGTTATGCCCGCCCTCCCCCAGCCCTCCGTCAATTCATCTGCTACCCCATTGACCCAAAATGTTATTGACATCTTGGAGTGAGCTAGCCAATGGGGTAGGGGTATAATAGAGTATACTAACTGAAACACACTGTTTGAAACCCGTTCCACTCACTATAACTACTTTGCTTTAAGTGCCCGTTGATCAGCTGCCACTGTGACCATAACTTGATGGAATGTGAACAAAATTATCCGATTAACTGTTGTCCTATAGAACAGTATCATAGCTTCCTAAAACCTGATGTAGCTTACGCAGCAACAGCTTACTTTCACAAAATAAAGAAGAAGAAAAAAAAGGTGCATAAAATCAAGATACTAGGAGCGTATATTGTCTCCTTTATACATATCAAATCAGACTCAGACTCGTGCGCTAATAATCAAACTCGGCTCCAGTAAACCTGAAGGCTGTCAGTTATAGTTGCCCTGCTTATAAATATGATTTAAACAGGAGTCTTTGCGGTGTCTTTTAAACTAGTGTTCAATTGAGTCATTCCAAAAACCAATGCCATAACATTAACAAACAATTGAAGCAGATTGAGAAAGAAGAGTTAAAATTAAATGCTCTCCAACTCCGTGTACGAAAGGTTTATCCGTCACCGCTGAATTCGGGGATTATCATCTTTGGGGTGAAAAGTCAGCTGTGGTCTACCCCGCCGATCAATAAAATGAAGCTAGACTTTCTGAACTTTGCAGTAAGCCACCGCAATGCCAGTGAGTTACTGGCAGAAACTGCTTCCTGAGATTACTAGGCTTCGTGTGCCTTCTAGTGGCGGACATCGCAGGAATATGATAGACACGGCAACCGAGAGCCAGTAAGATAAGCCCAGAATAAGATCAGCATTTCAGCGAGACGTTATGGAGAGCTGATTTCAAGGGAACTCTTCACTAATGCCATAACGATTATAAGGTAAATGCAATGAAAACTGTAACATCAACATTGTTCTCTCCTGGTGAGCTGTAAAGCAACTTCAGAGAATGCTAAAAGGAACTCACACACAGGGGGAAAGAAAATCTTTCTGGGTAATCAACGATCCATTAATGACCCTTGTAGCTAAAGTCCCTTTTCCCCAGAGCTCTCAAACCTCTTTAAACAGGTTGGGGAAAGCACTTTTAAGCCCTTTTAAAGTGGTGTCTGGGTCTTCAAAAGATACCCAAGATCCAGAAATCAGAACCCCAATTTCGCTGGGTAGCTCATCCGGAACTTCACACTGGCAGTGATCAACTTAGACACCATGGGGTGGAACAGGGCTCTCCTTTGCCTAACCGATGCTGGTAAGTCCTGAGCAACTCTGATTTTAGCGCCTTCTCAGTGCACTTCTTGTAGCTCTTTTATCTTTGCAAATAGGTGTTGCCGCTCTAGAAAGTTTAAAAATTTGAAGATCAGTGGGCGAGGAGGGGCACCAGTTGGTGGTTTGGGGCGGATAGCCCTGTGTGTACGCTCGATAGTGTAGGTCTGGCTGAAGGGCGACGGCCCGGCTAATTTTTCAATTAACTTCTGGATGAATCCCACGGCATTGGGTCCTTCAGCGTTTTCGGGGAGACCTATGAGGACCGCATTGTTTCTACGACTGCGGCCCTCTAGGTCTTCTATCTTCATCTCCATTTTTGCACGCTTCTGTCGAATCGCAACAATCTCAGGCTCCACTTTCTCAGTTTTTTTTTCCACCAAGCTAATTCAGACTTCGGTATCCGATGTTCTTTGATGCAGATCTTCCACCGCTTGGGTAAGGCTTTTGATTTCTGATGTTAATGTATTCATGTTTTCTTTGAAAGGAGCAAACTCCTGTAAGAATCGTTGCAGGGTGAGAGGCTGCTGCTCCTCCGTAGTGGCTCCGCGTGTCAGTCCGTCTTCACCACCAGAGGCCCTGGCTTTTTTTGAGGCCTTTTCCGGCGTAGCTGGAGGAGTATGTTTGGAAGGATTTTTCTTCAACATTGTCTCCATGTAAGAGAGTATGCTCAATATTCTGATCCAAACCCCTTCTTAAGCACGTGAGACTCGATTTAGAAGGGAAACAGTTAGGTATTTCGACAGTTTTGTAAGTTTTGTGGGTCAGAGGGCTGGAACTGAGTTGGAAGGCTGCTACCTGGTGGACTGCATCACATGATCCCATCAAGGACCTCCTGTTTGCAGAGAGGATCCCCCTATTCAGGAACTCATGAGCAGGAGTAAGGGTTTCCGGAAGACTTACCACCAAACCTTCCTTTTCCCAGTGGGAGGGTGGATTCTGTAGTTTTGAGTTCCCTTGATTCTGCACTACTTTCAGTATTTGAATCCCACCACGGCCACAGGCTATGTCTTGCCTAAGTAGTTTTATATGATAGCGGAGCAGTTCTATCTTTCAGGCCCACAGTCTTTTCAAAACCCTTCTGTTTAAAATGTTAAATCACACAATCAGACCCTAGGCAGAGTTGATAAGAAGATCATAAAAGTTTACTTAACATAAAAGCAATACAGAAAAGTCTACAATTTGGAAGAACTTTGAAATGCAGACAATAACAAAAGTAAAACTGAATGGTTTACAGAAAACACTATATACTGTATTCTAAACTAGACCTGATTTTGAGGTTAGAGTTCAGACAAGATTTTAAATGTCCTTGTAGAGATGAGTCCTTAAGCAACAATCTTGTAGCAAGGTTGTATTCCAAGTCAATTCCTCTGAATGTCCCTTTTAAAAGAAATCTTCAGGTACTGTCCTTGATGAAAAGTCTTGGTTTCCAAAATTCTGATGTAAAAATCAGAATTTTCTGTTCAGTGTATGAAAAGACTATTTTCCCCACACTCAGGTCTAGTTTTAGAGATTGTTCCAGGCCTACACATATAATTTCTGGTCTTCAAGTATATGCCAGTTGGACAGGCTATTCTGCCTTCCAACTTAAACACTATTCAACTGCCCTGAGTTCAAAATGTGTCTGATTATATACGTGGTCATTTTCCTGGACACACCCACTGTGTGATAGGGTGCAACAGTTTACCTTTCCCTGTAGGTGTCACTGTGGTTCCATGACAACCCCAGTGACATCTGGTCCATGCATTTGGCTTAACCCCTGACCTTTTCCTGTCATGGAAATCTAGAAACCCAGTTTTCTCTAAGAGTTATGATTTTTTGGCTCAATAAAACTGTCTCCCTTATCTTGAGATATAACAGGTCCACACTAGCCTTTATAGAAATAACAGTGATTTTGTAGTTACCTGTTAAAGGGACAGTGTCTTAATTCTAAAGTACATTACAGCATACACAATATAAACCCACATAAATGGATATTGGAAACACATGTATTTAGACCTAAAAAAAAACAAGCATTTGTCAATGCTGAATATTCACTTGCAGGTATTTGCAGTGGTGTTTGGTACTGGTACTGGCCTCAGAGGAGTGAGGAGGCAGCAGTGAGAGTGGCGGGTGCTGCATGGTGGAAGCTGCATCATAAGTGCAGCAAGGAGTTGCTGTTTAGAGAAGATGCCCCTGCTGGCCTTAGTGGACCAGGGAGAGAGATTGTGCCAGGCAGCAGGAGCAGCCAAAATGCAAAGTATCACTGCGACTAATGTAGAAGCCTGAGGGGGTCAGTGGAGCGAGGATCGGGGAGAGAGAGTGCACCAGGTGGCATGAGCCACCAATAAGTGAAGCCATACCATGGCTAATGTAGAAGCCGGGGGGGCAGAGGAGTGAGGACCAGGGAGAGAGAGTGCATTTTGTGGCAGGAGCCGACAATAATCTTAACTCCAGCCATGTGCATTAGTGTCAACGGTAATGCATATGCCTGGAGTTTTGGCTACAGAAAGAAATTAAGCACTCTCTTACTGAAGTGATTCATTTCTTTCATTTACTTAGGCACAGATACGCCCCTCCTTTTCCCCATTACATGCCAGTAAGTCCCTGACATGCTGTGGTACCCCTTTCCCTCACCCCATCCATGCTAATAAATCCCTGTTGTCTCATTGACCACTCATCCCTTCCCATGCCAAAGTAGTACCTGGCATCCAGTGGTACCCCTCCATCACCCCATCCAATGCCAGTAAATCCCTAGCAGGTACAGTACAATTCACATTAAACTGTTCCTTCAGTGAGTTGCTTTAGCATTTCTGGCTGTGTTGCATAAGTGTTTTCAATCCAGAACAAAGTCCTGCACAAACTGATTGGTAATAATTAAAACTCAGTTTAGCATTGCACTGTGACTGGACTGCAGAAGCATTGCAACTGAGCTGAACAAGCATTTTACAAATAGTGGGCCCTATGCACGATGGGACAAAGGGTACACAGAAGCCATGCGTACCACCGCCCGCGTAGCTGTGCACCTGCGTAAAGGTGCACACCAGCAGCATGCATGACCACAGGCCATGTGTCTGTGGCCCCACTCCCTCAGCATGCAGGACTCCACAGGGCAGCCAGGGGCGGGGTCCAGCCGGGCACCCAATCAGATGCCTGGACCAAAACCTGCATTGGATCCCTTGTTCAGGAGGGCGCACGTTGGCAGCGCACCTCACAGAAACCTGATGGCCAGCAGCTGTGGCAGATATGGGAGGGCAATGCTGCTGGCCCCCCATCTGCATCAATTAGAGCAGTGGGACGGGTGGTGGCTGGTGGTCACGCTGTGAGACTGGGGGGGTCGGGTCGATCTGCACCGCTGGTGGGGGGGTGCCATAGGGTGCTGCAGGGGGGCACAGTCCTGTGCCAGTGCCAGTGCCATTCCCCTGTGTGGGGTACATGTGTGGTGGGGTCCCAAATTGCACCACTGTGTGCTGGGGCGGGTGGGTGGCCACTGGCATCCCTGTCCTGTGACCCTGGTGCCTACTGCAGGCAGCTCATCTGGTCCTGTGGCATGTGCATGGGGTGCGTAGAGGGTTTACAGCAGGGTCACCCTGGCATACACCACAGTGCCATAAACACCCCTGCAGTCAGCTGTATATGCTGTTGTGCATGGTGCGTAGTGCCAGCCCACCCCTGGCGCATTGCTGCTCGCACGGCCGGGGGATCAGCCAGGTCCATCCTGTGCGCCCCCCTCCCTGCATCCCACATGGGAAGCATGAAGGGCACAGAGTGGTTGTGTGCCCCAGTTGTGCGTGCGTAGCCACTCAGTGCATTTTGTGCATAGGGCCCATTGCTCTTTTGCTGGTTCAGCATTGAAAACAAGAGTTGCCAATGCATTGCCAACTGTAAAAAACAAAATCAAACCAACTCATTGGTGGTACAGTTTAATGCGACATGTATCATAGTGCTACCCCATCTTCCTTATGCCATCTGGTACCAATATGTGTCATGCATTCAGTGGTACTTCCTCACCTCATTATAGGCCAGTAAGTCCATGGTATCCAGTGCTGTCCCCTCGCTCCCCATTCCATGACTATAGATCCTTATTATCCATTTGTATCCCATCCAATGCAGTCTCTTGTGTCTATTTGTGCCTTTTTTACACAACATCTCATGCCAAAAAGTCTCTAGTATCCTGTGGCAGCCTCTCCTCCAACAATGGCAACTGACCCAGCCTCCTCTCACCTTCTACTATGCTAGCCTTTGTCTGAACCCTTAATTACAAATAGTGATTCCTAAAAGACAAGCTCACTGTATGTATTTAACAAATCTTGGTTTGTGATAAGGGTTTAGATCACTGGCTGAGGAGGTGAGAAGAAGACCATGCCTGTTGCCATTGTGGAGTTGGGCAAGGGTGCCACTGGATACCATGTACAGTACTTTTGGCATGGGGTGGAGTAATGGAGAGCAGCAACTAGATAACAGGGACCTATTTGCATGGATCAGTATGTAGTGAGGGAGAGGAGTCACTAGATGCCAGGGACTTTCTGGCACAATGTGGGGTGAGGGAGAAGGTGACTAGACACCAGGAATGTAGTGGCTTGTGATGGGGTGAGGGAGGATGGTATCACTGGATGCTAGCGGCTGTCTTGCTTAATGCAATTTAAACCACTTCCTTCTTCCTGTTACAGACTTTTTTTTTATTTTATTTTTTTGCTCCTTAAGTGAACCAGTCAATGATAAATATCCACAAGAGAGGAGAGAAGAGAACTGTAAGTAATCATATGGGGGAGAAACAAATTATAGTTTTCCTGCATTCAGTGAGCTTTGCTTCAGCACTGACACAGACAGGGTGTGACAGGGTGACAGTATAGCATAGTGGTTAAGGATACTAAACTGCAAACCTGGAGACCTGGGTTTGAAACCCACTTGCATACTGTGTGACCCTAAGCAAGTATTTAACTTCCTTGTGCTCCCAGGTCGCACCTGAAAACAAAGTTTGGCTTATTGTGCCTTTCCTGGTTAAATAATTTCTTCTTTCTCTACTCACTGAAATCTTATGAGTGAAAAAAAATCACAGGCAGCAAACCCCCATGTGACAGCAAATCTGCTAACTGACTGACAAATGATGCATGGGACAGGATGAGGGGTGCGTGGCTATGCACTGATCATTTACATGTTGTAAGTTGCAACTGACAGTCCAGTTCCTGCACTGACTTTTTAATTCCTATTACCTGAATATAATTAGTTTCCTTTTTGTATATAGGAATTTAGTTTCCTTTTTTTTTTTTAATATAATGTTTTCATCTGATTTAAGATGTATGGAATACTTTTGTATGTATATTTCTTTTCTGTATTCTCTTTCTGGCTTGTTCATGGTTTTGTTATTTTCTGAATAAAACAAATTCCCCTACTCTTGGGTTATGCACCAGACAGAAAAACTGTGTTACATCAAATGCTGGGAGATACAATGGGGATAACAGCAGGGGAACTGTTTGCATTCATTCATGTGTAGGGGAAGTGGTGTATGATATAAGTTTTAAAAATAGCCACACCTTAGACAAATTCAGTTCATAATACTCCCAAGTTCAGCATACCCCCTTATAGCAACCATTTTTTCCCATTCCACTAACCAAACCTGCTATTAAAAACATTACTCTGTTATTTCACAATGAAGGGGTTAATATAACAGATGTAATGTATTGGTTATGACAAAGATGCACTGTGTTGGACAGACCCTCTCCAATTTTGGATGAGGACTTAGTGTGGACGAGTAGTTGGAAAGTTAGAATGCAACTGAAAGAACCTTATTCTAGGATACAACACTTGCCAGGAAGTTTTTATATTGGTAGGGATAGAGGCTTATGTTTCTATCAAGGCCAACCCAGGACATGCCACAAGTGTGGGGCACGTACCCACCTAAGTTTGGTCTGTGACAAACATAAGTGTAATTTATATTTGGAATCTGGACATGTCAGCTTGAACTGTCCTAACCCTTTTAAATGCAACCTCTGAGATGAGGAAGGGCATTCCTACAAATCCTGCCCCTGGGCGGCTCACAAGAGACTTGATAGAGCTCCGCAGGACACAGTACAGATTATTGAAGAATGTTAAGCTAAAGCACATCTTCACTGCCTATTCCTACAGACAATACAACCCCCATTCAGGAGCTTATTCCTACCATAGAGGAGAACCCCCAGTATTCAGCTGTTGATTCCATTCCTTCCCATCACCTTTCACCTCAGCTTAACACCCCTTTACCTGTGACCCCTGAAGCGTGTGCTTCTCCAGCTCAGATGCCACCTCCCCAGGCACTATTCAATCCATGGAAGTGGAGTTCAAAAAAGTAACAGGGAAACAGAAGGCTGAGGGATCCCCCACAAAACATCTGGTAGTTACTAGAAATAGGTACCAAGCATTTGCAAAAAGAAGACAGTGGGGAGATAAGGAGGCAGAAGGAGAGGATTCTGATATCTCTTCTAGCTCCTCAAAAATCGACTTTTCTTCCAATTCACAAACCGATACAGTGAGAAAGAAAAAAGACAAGGGGTGGAGAAAAGTATCCTGGGAGATTTCAGGGATGTCTTTTTTCTGTAAAACATGAGGGGTAGTCAATACGTTGTCCTTTGATGCTGAATGTTTGCAGTACAAAATCTTATAAGAAGCGTTTGGCTATCCTTCAGTTTCTAAAGGACCTCCCTAATAATGTTATATTCCTACAAGACACTAGATTGAAAACATCCCATGAGGTCTTACAGGCCAAATGAACTTGGACACTAGGTACTTCTTACTGATCACAAGGGCCAGACTTATGTGATGGCATTGGAATACTTTTTAAAGGTTTTCAATTTTCAGTCGATAGAGTGGTTGAAATCAGCCCGGGTAGGACATTATTATTAGAAGTTAAGTTTGAAGAACAGTCCTTTAGACTTATTAAAGTATACGCACTACAGAGTATAGCCCTCTGATCAGATCTATTTAAAACTTTACAACCTTATTTGCATACTAAGAGACATATTATTCTGGGAGGAGATTTTAATTGTGCCTTAACGTTAATAGACAAAGGAGGTACTACCATGACATTATTTGGGATATGAATTATTTAAAAAATGTTATAGCTACAGCTGGTCTTATAGATGGGTATTCAGCAGCTAATTCAAAAAGTGCAAAAACCTTTACAAAAGGTACCATGTGATATAGATCCAGATCATAGGACTAAAGTATTGCTTTATGTCTATTTGTTGTTTTCTTTCCTGTCTCCTTTAAAGCCTGTTGCAACAGCATTTCATTTTTTTTTCTCTGTTACTATATCTTTAAGTGTCTATATGCAGACTGGCCATCTGTCTAGCGCTGTTTTTTCATTTCTGTTCAAAATCTGAAATCTGTTCTTTTTTTCTATGTCCCTTATGATTGGAGTGCTGTACCACATCCTAAAATACTGAGTTAATAATGAGTGAACTAGAGGCAAGCGTTTTAAAAAGAAACGTTGAGTATTTGTAGGTTTGGCATTTTTTTTTTCTTTTAGCGCTTAGTCCAGACCGTTGCATTAAGTCTAGAGTAGGGAAATATTAAAACCGAGTAACTAGGGCATATGGATACAAGTAGTCTAAGTGCCTTGCTACCCTAGAATCCTGTAGAATTAGTTTTTTCGGCTGTTTTTTTGGTTAAACAGCTTGTTCACTTCTTGTTCATTGAGCAGTTCTGCTCGGATGTGCACACTAAGCATTAGCATTGTGTCCAGTGAAGTTGCTAAGCCTGCGGCTTTTCCTAAAAATAGATTTCAGATGAAAGAAAACAACCAGTTAGCCTGTAAAACAATGTCAGGACCACGTTTGTTTATTTTTACACTATCCCTTCATTTAGGTATAATATTTTTTATTCTTAGCCGTAGCTCGAAGAGATGTAGGTTAGTGCAGTATCAAATAAAGAAGAAGTGAAAACACTAAGCGTAGTGCTGACTGCAGTTTAATACAGCCGTATCATGTAAACCCTGCATTAGTTCTGTTTAGGCAGTGTTGTTATATTTAAATACACATGACGTGAATAACTGCACATTAAAGCAGAGCATGTAGATGTTGTATTCCTGATTCAGTAGCGTATATTTTCTGGAGTCTTGATCAGTGCAGCCCAAATATTTGGTTCTCTATAGAGCCAGCCGGCCCAATCCTGGCATACTTTGTAGTCCAGGTCTCAAAGTGGGCGGGGCTTGCACAACATCTCCCTTTTAATTCTGAAACTAACATTTTTTTTTTAATCAATGAACTCCTGTTCCATTACCATACCAATTAAAGGGATGTGGTGACTTCAAAATGTAATAATTACTTATATTTCTGTGTTTTTTGTGTTGGTTAGCAAAAAGCGGGCAGAGTTTCACAGATCAGCTGACTTTCTCTGTATAAAAGGGGGTCTGTTTCATTGTTAAACAGGAGTTTGGAAGGACTAGATGTATTCTATCCTGTCCAGTGAAACACTAGCTATCTTATAGTGTTGGTGCATTGTATTATGTGATCTATGCCTTTCTTATTTTCCTCTGTTTATTTTGTTTGCCATTCAGTACGCCTTTTTGTTAATGAAATAAATAATATTTTGATTTACATTTGAACCTGGTGTTGCTGGTGTCCTCCTTCAATCCCACATCCTCACATACCTTAGTTACCCACATTGATTATCTGTTTGTCTCTACAGGTATATGAGTTTCATAGGCCCACACTATTCCATGCCAAACATCTGATCATCTAGCAGTTTCATTAATCTGTTCAGTTCATAACTCCCCCCACCCGCAAAAAACAAAATACTAGGTGGAAATTGAATAATTCACTGCTATCCCACCTAGACATACAAGCCCAGTTTTTGGAACTCTTGAAGACTAGATATTCTGTACTGGAGGCTTATGATTCAGTGGCCGACTGGTGGGTTGATTCTAAATCCAATTTTAAAACTTTTTTTATTCACCAGGCAATAAAGCAAACCGCAACTGCATACTTGCAATACCTAAGTTAAGGACACAACTTCATCACACTATTTCTAGGGCCTACAAGCAGAAATTCGATTTGGGGAAAGAAATTGCTTCCCTGAAAACCGGAATGGCTAAATATCAATATACCAGAGCAGAGTCATTAAGACTAGAAGCTCAATTTGGCACACAAGGCACTAAGCCTATAACAGACATTTTTAAAGGTAGTCAAATAAGAGTAAGGCAGACTATTATTAATCAGGTTTTGTACCTTACAGAAGGAGTCTGGTCAAAAATATTACATTGCAGAATTAGAATCAGCCTACCCCCAATAAATCTCATACCAAAAATTAGGTTTCTACAATATTTCATTTTAAAGATATGAGCTATTTTGTAACCCTGATTTCACTCCCTTTTCAAAAAAGCCAGTTTCAGTGAAAAGCCACTGAGGATGTCACAACCAGAACTTACAGACTAGTCCTCCCTATCAGCAACCTTATAGGGACTATTTCTTAAAAGTTATAAAAACTGTAGCTATAGCATTTATTTAAAAAACAAAAACTGACACAGAGTTGCCTGCAGTGCTTGCATTTCCAGAACGTTCAGATGCATGGTACTGTACTTTAGAATGCATTAGGAGGTGGTGTTGGAATGCAGCGCTGAACCAAGGTATAGACTGCCAAAGTGGTGCACAATTTTAGAATGTTGATGGGGGGGACATGTAATCTTGGCATGTGGCAGGGATGTGCCATCTCACAGTGTGGGTGGACACTCAATCTCAGAATGTGACAGGAACACACATCGAAGAATTTAGTGGAGACTGGTAATTCTGAAATATAAGTAAGTATGTACATTGTTGGAATATGGCAGTACACACCATTTTATTTTGAAACTGCTTTTCCTTGCCACATTCCAGAATTGTATGCTGCCACTACATTTTAAAATTGTGCATCACATCCCCACCACAATCCAACATTGTGCATCCCAGCCATATTCCAAAATAGTGCATCCTCGCCACATTCCAGAATTGTATGCTGCCACTACATTTTAAAATTGTGCATCACATCCCCACCACAATCCAACATTGTGCTTCCCAGCCATATTCCAAAATAGCGCATCCATGCCACATTCCAGAATTGTATGCTGCCACTACATTTTAAAATTGTGCATCACATCCCCACCACAGTCCAACACTGTGCATCCCAGCCATATTCCAAAATAGTGCATCCTTGCCACATTCCAAAATTGCACATCCACACCACTTTCCAAAGTTGTGTTTCAGTGCCACATTCTGAAGGTTCCACCATGGGAACGAACCCATTCGAGTGCACCCGTCATTAGGGTGTCAGTGATATTTAGTCAAATCCCACATTTTATGCAGGGGGCTGTGTCCCCACCCCCCTAAATATATATTCGAACTCCGGGGGGGGGTGGACCTCGGGGAAGGGGTGGCAATTTTGGAAAACTGGTGGCCTATTGACCAGCACACTCAGAATGGCGCACAGATGGCTGGAAAGGGATTCTGAAACTGTCACCATCACATTCCAAAATTGTGTCATTGCCACATTCTGAAACTGTGCATCACTGCCACATTCCAAAACTGCACATCACTGCCACATTCTAAAATTGTGCATCACCGCCACATTCTGAAACTGAGTGTCTCCGTCAAATTCCGAAACTGAGCATCACTGCTACATTCCAAAACTGTGTGTCACTGCCACATTGCGTCACTGCCACATTCCGAAGCTGTGGATCACTTCCACATTCCAAAGGGGTGCGTCACTGCCACATTCTGAAGTTGTGTGTCACTACCACATTCCAAAGTCATGCATCACCACCACATTCCAAAGTCGTACATCACCACCATATTCTGAAGTCATGCGTCACTGCCACATTCCAAAGTCATGCATCACTGCCACATTCCGAAGTCATGCATCACTGCCACATTCTGAAGTTGTGTGGCACTGCCACATTCTGAAATCATGAGCACCCTCACATTCTGAAGTCCCACATCATTGCCACATTCTGAAGTCCCGCAGCACTGCCACTTTCTGAAGTCACGTGGCACCACCACATTCTGAAGTCGCACATCTGTGCATCACCACCTCATTCTGAAACTGAGCATCACCACCACATTCTAAAACTGCATGTCAGCATCACCACCACATTCTGAAATTGCACGTCAGCCACATTCCGAAACTGCATGTCAGCCACATTCCAACACTGCGTGTCAGCCACATTCTGAAACTGCGTGTCACTGCCACATTCTGAAGTCGCACAACTGTGCATCACCACCTCATTCTGAAACTGAGCATCACCACCACATTCTAAAACTGTATGTCAGCATCACCACCACATTCTGAAATTGCACGTCAGCCACATTCCAAAACTGCATGTCAGCCACATTCCGACACTGCGTGTCAGCCACATTCCGAAACTGCGTATCACTGCCACATTCTGAAATTGTGCATCATTGCCACATTCTGAAATTGAGCATCATCGCCACATTCCAAAATTGTGCGTCAATGCCACATTCCAAAACTGAGTGTCACTTCCACATTCTGAAATTGTGTGTCACTGCCACATTCCAAAACTGCATGTCTCTTCTACATCCTACAGTTGTACCTGCCTGCCAGCCACATTCTGAAATTGTGTGTAAACTTCCATGCTTCAGCATTGCCTGGCATTACCACATTCTGAAAATGTGCATTCTCACCATATGCCAAAACTGCACATCCCCACCACATTCTGAAGAGGATTGTCACTGTCACATTCAAAAATTGTATACTGAAGTTTCATTCTAAAATTATGCATCCCTGCCTCATTCTGAAATTCCATGTGGCTACCAGATTCTCAATCTACGTCACGGCCACTTTCTGAGATTTTGTGTCCATGATGCATTATGAAATTGAATGTTGCAACAAAAAAATCTGAAATCAAGCATACAAACCATGTTTTGAAATTTTGCATCACTACAATACATGCCAAATTAATCCATCCAAGACACATTATGAAATTATATATCCCTACCATTTTCCACAACTATGTGTCTCCCTCAATTCAAACTATGTACCTCTGTCACATTCTAAAACTATATGACACCACCACATTAAGAATTTTAGCATCCCTGCCACTTTCTAAAGCTGTGTGTCCCACCTACTTTCTGAGATTGTGTCATTGCTGCATTCCACAGTTGCAGTCTGGTGACATTTTGAAATCTCATCCCTGAACTATTATAAACATTGCACATATTTTTATCATTCTAAAGCCATGTTTGCCACTATATTCCACTTCACCCCCCCATCACATTCTTAAGTACTGTACCTTGCACCTGCACATTATGGGAATGCATGCCCTGACTCACCCATTGTCAGCTTTCCTTTTCCAGATGTTTAATACAACTGCAGTTTTATGTAATGTGGGAGAAATAAGTCTAGTAAGGTAGTTTGCAAAAAGGACTAGGCTGTGAGTTCTGGTTGTGACATCATCAGTAGCGTCTTACTGAAACTGGCTTTTTTGAACAAGCAGTAAATTTAGGGTTACAAAATGACTTGCAGCTTTTAAACAAAGTAACTTAGAGATCTCATTTTTGACATGAGGCTGACTGGGGGTCTGCTGATCCAAATTCTGAATTTACTGACAATAGAAAATTTGGCCAGACTGCCTCTTTAATACTAATACAATTTATTCTGACTGTGACCATATTTCACGTATTTCTCAGCAGCATTTACAAGATATGTTTTGAACCCCATTGACTGCAATTGGAGATCTTACCTATTTACAGGCTATTGAGGTCTCACAGATTATGCCTGAACACGGCACCTTTTTAATTACCCAGATTACCCCGATGAAATCTTACTGCTTTAAAGAAATTATGAAAGGGTTCTTCTTCAGGCCTGGATGGCCTAACTGTTGAATTCTATCAACAGTTTGCCCATTTTTTAGCCATACTCTGGTGGATGTATTCCACTACAACCTAAAATCAAATCATCTCCCAAATATAATGTTACAGGCTATTCTAATACTATTCCTTAAAAAGGGAGATAAAAGTGTAACCCCTAGGTGGCACTATCCCAACAGCTACTACCCCTGCCTGCTTGGCTAGTAGCAGGTTAAGGGGCCTGGGTACTGAAATGGGTGCCTCCACCCAGAGGTCAGGGTTGTTAGTGGTCAAGCTAACCTGGGCACAGCCTTCCGGGACACTGTAACCCCCCTCTTTCCCTTCTAGTGGCCTGAACAATATACAATAATCACTTTCACAATGACCCTTATTCACCATGCAATTACCCACACTGTTTGCACTTACCACCAGGGCTGGTTCCTCTAGCTCAACCCTGGGGAACCCCTGTAAAACAAGGTTATGCACAGCAAATAACAACAGTGCAGTACTCTTGGCACAAACTGGAACCACAGGTTAAATGCAAAAAGAGTTAGATCTGATTTATTCAGGGGACTTGAACAAGGGAGGAGCTTAATTAGGTTGATTGGCTTAAAGGCTAAATCAATCAGACAGTTATGCGTGCACTTCACAGTCCCTACACAGTCACACACTCTGGGTACTCAGGTAGGAAAAAGGTGAGCTATCCAGGACCGATGCCTGGGGTAGGCTGGCATGCAGCTGGTTGGGGCCCTGTAATGGAAGAAAGCAACATGCACAACACACACTATTTGTAATCTGGAGCCGGAGGGCTCAGTTCATGAAGGAAAAGACAGCAAAGCAATCAGATGACAGCACTTTAGATTTAGCTGTTGTTGGAGGGAGCTACCCTGATGTTTACTCACGATACCCAATACAGGACACAGGCAGGACAAAATCAAGACTGCAGGTTGTTGAGCTGGAGTGTCAGGAGAAGCAGGGCCCAAACGAATCACCGAGGCATCATTCCTGCTCAAGGTGTTGAGCAGGGGGCTGATACCCAGGCAGGTCTCTCGTCGATGGCTTTCTCTGTGTAGCGGGTAGTCAGGCTAGGCCAGTGTGGCAAGGCCCAGGTCAAATAGAGATGCAAACAGATTTAGTCTGTTGGAGCTGGACGCAGCCTCCAGCAAGCAGAACACAGTTCAGCACACAGTGGGGAACCAAATTACAACCCACTAACAGCACACAGCACATTTACATGTAAGAAATTCTACTGTACCAGGCAGATTGCTTTCTGGTCACAATTACAGAGTCTCTGCACAAACCGGGAGTTCAAAGGTGGCTAGAAATCCTGGCAGGCCGATCGCATTCAGCATATCTTCGGTCTTCTTCAGGTTAAAGCTTGGTCACATTTCTGTGGCTTAAATCATCCTCACAATTCGGATTCAGTCTGAATAAGCTCTATTTTCCCTCTCAGAGACAGCAGACAGACAGACAGGCCAAAACTCAGCCCTTTCACAGTTCTCCTGCACGAATTACACAGGGACTGCTGCTTGAATCACTCAAGCTACTACCACTTTCACTTCTCAATTCAGACTAACTCTAGCTGCAAGCCACCTGGGACTTTCACCAGGATCCAAAAGGTTCAGTTGGCTTATCTATCTGTAAGTCAGTTCAAGGGCTCCCCTTCCAGGTCTGTTTGGGCACCAAAATGCAAAAACTACAACTCCTACAGAATTTTGCTCTCACTAGACCCCTGGGGACAGGCTCCATTTAAAAGTCCCCAAAGGTACTGATTGGTGCTGACTGGCAGTCCAAAACCAAAATGGTGGTGCATAATGCATAAGGCCCATGCTGCAAAGAAGGCAGGTTAGACAAACTACAATATCATTACTATTCTAATGGATAATCAGCAAATAAGTACAGCTTCTAACAGAGCTCCCTCTGCATTAACAATGAAGGCAGAACGAAGCGATTTTCTGGAAGCCCAGGTGGGACTAGAGCATAAAAACACTCAGCCCCCTCCCAGATTAATTGTAACTGCATTCCAGGCAGCTCTTAAAGAGACAGTACACAGAGGCTATACAGGCACTCTCTTGCAATACATTTAAACTGCTAAAACACAGGACACCAGCCTGGCAGTGCGCATTTAGACAAGCTCAAGGAAGACTTTTTGGGAACCCCCATTTGTGGGGGGGGGGTGTTACAGAAGTGAATTGGAGACCAAGTTGCCTGTTGAATGTGGACTATACAATTTTGGCCTCTGTTCTTCTAGCCAGATTAGCTTCAACTGCGGACGATGTTATTTCCCTGGTCCAATCATGTGCTGTACCTCACAGAGCTCTGTTTCATAGTTTAATCATTTTACGAGATGTGACTTCATATCAGTTTTCCTTAGGGACCTCTGGTCTACTACTGTGTTTAGATCAAGAGAAAGCTTTTGACAAGGTGGACTATACCTATCATTTCCAGGTTCTTTTCCATGATAATGTACCCAGTGCTTTTATTAGATGGATCAAATTATTATATGATATGGCATTAAGTACCCCAGTGATTAATGGTTCTCCTGGAGTCACTTTTCATGGATCTAAAGGAGTTAGACAGGGATGCCCACTAAGCCCCTTACTTTGTGCCTTCCAAATCGACCCTCTGCTTAGAAAAATTCTTCGGAATCCACATATACCACAACTTATCTATTCAGATAATACCTTAGCACCAAATGTTTGCATCTATGCTGATGATTTATGTATTTGCACCACTACGGCAGTAAATGAAGGTGAATTGATTGCAACCCTTCCAAGATTTGAGAAGATTTCGAGTTTTCAATTAAACTACCACAAAAGTGTGGGCATGCAACTTCCCCCCCTTTGCACACTTCTATAATATCTTCTATGGTCAATATCAATGTGTCAGCCTCTCCATTAAAGATTTTAGGTTTTTATTTTGACAGTCTAGATGATGCCGCTTTAAATTGGACTTCTGTAATTCAAACAGCTGAACATACCATTTGTTCATGGAAAAAAATCATTTCTAAAAGGAAAATATTTTTTTTTAATACGCACACTAATCATTCCTGTCTTTTTTGCATATTGCTCATATTTTTCCCCCACCCCCCTCGGTTGAAACCAAATTAATGAATCTCTTTTCTCAAGGTTTCTAGGGCAGCAGGTTGAATCCTGTCAAGAGATTACATACCTATCGTGATTACAGTCTAGGTGGGGTATATATGGTCAATCCTGTCATATTTTTCTATGTTTTTTTTTTTTATATATATAGGAATTTTCTCCCTTTGTTTTCCAGACCTGTACCTGTTTGGTATAACTTCTTGAGTGATTGGCTACAGGACTTCTATAAAATTTGGTCCACACCTCCCTTTTTGCTTCCATGAAATTTTTGCTTCCATGAAACATTAAACAGTTTGAAGTTCCCCCTTATTTATTTTCAGCATGTGCTAAACTTAAGCTATGGCACATCAGCCCACAGGACCTAACTTTGAGGACTGGATGACTCTTACACTCTATAATTCTCAATGAACAAATGTATGAGGTTCCACAGATATTTACAGCCTAAGAACCTCACCTCTCTACCATTTTCTCTCAGCTTACAGACAAACGTATACCACTGAAAGTGCAGAATATTACATGGCTCTCCTGTCATGGCAGATTAGGGGTACATAACACACAAAAGCACAGGGTGGTGGATGAATGCATGTGTTCACATCCTACATGCCCAGCTGAACTAAAAACTCAAGAACACTTTTATTTGACTTGCCCCCTTTTCACGACAATTCTGGGAGTTGGTGCTCCGGACTTGGGGTGACAAATATTTTTCCTGCATCACTTATGATATACTGGTACTAGGACATTTTCCCCCTTCTGTACTGAAATACCATCCTAGTACCCTTAGGTTGATTTTTCCTTATGTAGGTTTTATTTATAGCAGGCTAGATGCACATATTTGCTGCAACCAAAAGAATATATGGCTACACAGATCTTGGTACAGGTAGCCCATAATTTACAAAGTATTTATAGTGCAGAACAAAATAATTATACAGCAGCACAGTTTAAACAATATTGGAAATACTGTTTATGGTTTCAGAAAGTCTCCTTTTAATTTAAAAACTTTGTTTTTTCAGTTTGTTTTTGGTTGAAGTTAAAAATGATTGAATTACTGTGCTTAACTTTATAATTGAACCAATTTGATATTTTACTTTGATGTACTGTGTTTGTCGATGTATTTTTCTTCAATAAAAATTCTCCTACTCTTGGGTGGGGCGGGGCCCTTGGCCGCTTGGCTGCTTGCCAAGATGGATGCTACAAGAGGAGAGAGGATGGAGGTGGTGGAAGCCAGGGGGACTGCCTCCTCCCTGGTTTCATCTCAGCAAGAGTCAGCACCTGAAGAAATGGAATTGGAGCATTTGTTTTCTCCTGAAATAGAGTCAGGAATGAATATGGCTACTGGAGCTGTGGAACAGGCACCAGCAAGTACTGAACAACAAGTGAATCATAGAAACATAGAAGTTGACAGCAGATAAGGATCGCAAGACCCATCCAATCTGCTCATTTTTTCTAACTTATGAATGTGCCATAGACCTTTGCTCTGTCAATTGCCTATCTATTCATACTTATCTGTATTGCTCCCTTATGCCTATCCCATGCCTGTTTGAAGCCCTGCACTGTATTCATATCCACTACCAGTCTAGTACGGATGCACAAGATGATGAAGAATTGCTAATGGAGTTGGAGGTGAAAAAGAAGTGGCTCTTGGATATGCTGACAGAAACAGAAATCGCTATCCACAGAAAAAAACAACAGCAGGAATGAGGAGCAGAGCAGAGACAGGGGCGGGATATACGGGATACACAAAATGTAAGTCTGACAGCTGAACAGCTGAAAGTGACAATAAATGATGCAGGAGCATCAAAGGATCCTGCTGCCAAACTGCCAGCACCTTCAGACAGTGAAACGCCACGCTTGAGCACTGTGGAGGAGAAAACTCTCACACAAATGGAAGACAGCACTAAGGAAATGGAGGAGAGCATTGCAAAAATGGAGTTTGTGAGTACTCTACCTAAATGCACAGAAATAGAAATAAATGCCACTCAGATAACAATGGCGAATGCACCATTGTTAAGACCAGTAGCATATACTGAAGGAATTGAAGTGATTAGTGAAAAACATGCTAGCAAAAAAACTTTGGGGATACGGAGGCCTGTAATAAATAAAAAAGAAAATGCTGGAGCCTGGTCACCTGTAATAGCTTTAAAAGCAGCAGCATGGGTTCCGACTGAAAAGGGAACATGGGAGCCAGATCAGGATGTCCCCAAAGTGATTCAATACAGACAAGAGGCAAATGGCAAGGTGGAAACTCCGGGCCAAATGCCAAAATGAATGTAGCGAGACATTCATAATAAAACTGTGACTACATCAGCAGGGGCCCCTGCATCTATTAACATTAACAATGCTAACAGCCAACGAAAAACTGGTGAAGGGATAAAAGGGAACAGTAAGCAAAAAGAGCAAGAGCACAGCACACCATAGAAGATTTGCTGACTTGTTTACCCCTGGGGGGAGTTGGCTCTGAGGAGAAATGCAGTGGGACTGATTTATAAAGGAGGCCTTGAACATGCACCAGACAGAATTTACGTTGTTCAGACTTTGTTGGAGGACTCTAGGAGGTTTCTTTGCCTCAGAGATATATGCCTTAATTCACACAGGAGATGCTAATCATGATATTAGCTTCAAGACTATAGAAGACCTGGATAGGTTTGGGGCAAAATATAATGAAATGAGTAGAACCCCATTGTGGAGTCCCTTTTTTAGCAGTACCTCTCATGAAGCCTATGTTAAGGATGATATCGATACTGTTTAAAAATGAAGGGGTTAATATAGCAGATATATTGTTTTGGTTACGTCAGCGATGTGAAGTCTTGGACCCCACACACCTATTTTGGATTCAGACCAAATTTGGACGGCGGGTGGAGGATTGGGGCAAATTGAAGCAAACTGACACGAGGGTTATGGATTTACCTGTAAGTTTTTTTTTTTTAGGCCGGTACAGAGGGTCTTTGTTTTACATGGGACAACCAAAGTCATCTGTTAAGTGTGGCTTCAGAGGGCACCTAGGTAGCACCTGTGATAACACCGAGTGTAACCATTGTTTTGAATACAGGCACATCTCAACAGACTATCAGAACTCATTCAAGTGAAAGAAAGAGGGTATTTATATGCCAAATGTCTATGGACCTCCCATAATAGAGGAGAAAGTCTCTCTCCTGAGACATTGGTATCATAGGCACAACAAAAAGGGTAACTTTAAGTCTCTGAAAAAAGGTTGGAAACAATGCTAAATGATGCAGCTGCACCAGAGACTGACCCTGGTGAACAGTCAAACAAATTTGGGGGAGGAGAGTGAGCTTTCCACATTAGAAAACGAAACAGTAACAGAACAACCAGAGCAGGCAACAGAAATGGTTGCAGAACCAGCAAATGCAGTTGTAGAACATGAAACATTGGCTGATCTTTTGGGTATGGCTACAGAGGACAGCATAGCTGATCCTAATCCGATGCCCCCCTTCCCCACCAAGTAGATGATTTTAGACCAGTGAAACTTAGGAAGGAAAAAAAAAGAAGCAGCCAAGAGAAGGAGGGAGGCCTTTGAAAAAAGACAAAAAGTCAAAAAACCCAGCAGGCCTAATGCACAAAAATAGATTCAGTGCCCTACCCAAGAAAACTAATTGTGGAGACACTGACACAGAGGGAGGAGAACTGAGTGATTCTTTGGTGGCATCCTCCCAGAAAGATGCCCTCTCTGACCAAGAGGTGAATGCCCTGGACCTACACATTCAGGGGGTAGGACAGAGAACCTGATCTCAGAATAAGGTTAACTCATAACTTAGACCGCCACCCCTTTTTTGACTTAAACTCATGACTACTTTGAATATAGCAACCATCAATGTGAATAGCATTAAGGGACATAGAAAGCTATTACTTGTAATAACTAGCCTTTCTTCTTTGAATAGTTACATACTGTTCTTGCAGGATGCAGTACTAGGTTAAAAGCCAAATACAAAATAAATCAGGTCACCAGACTGTGGACAAAAGGCCCCTCCTTTTGGTCAGTTGGGCTTGACAGATGTGATGGTGTGGTGATACCTTTTAAAGAACCAAATCTCAAGGTAACTAAATTAATTGAAATAATGCCTAGAAGAGCTTTGGCAATGGATATAACAAATAACACACAGCGATTACAGATAATAACAATATATGCACCCCAAACTAAAGCAGCTAGGGTACGTTTATTCAATGACATTCAGCCTTATACACATCCAGAACAATAATATGGGCAGGAGATGTTAACTGTGTGAACAACAAAGGAAGACAGAGGTTTAAGAACACAAAAATTATATAGTGATACAAACAGCTTGAATGAGATTACCAAATCTGCAAAATTGAAGGATGCATTTAGACAAATACACCCATGAGGAGGACATACATATTTTAGAGGGTTGCTAACAACAAGAATTAACTATGTGTTTGTCTTAGATCACTTAAATGTAGTATCCAGTCAGGTGCAAGGTTATGAATACACAGATCACAGAATGATACAATGTACCCTACATTGGGGACATATCCCAACCCATGGTAAAGGAGTATGGCATACGAATAATAGCACACTAAGTGAAGAACAACTGATGAAACAGTGGAACCAATTATGGGAAGCAAGAGTATCTGTGTTGTGCTTATGTGACAGGATAGAAACATGCTGGGAGAATAGTAAAAGAGATATAGGAAAGCTATTTAGCACGTACACTGGGAACAAAGCAGGCAACAAATATCGGAAGTATTTACAATTAAGAAACCAGTTGCAGATCTTAATATCTAGGACTGAAACTGAGAGACTAGATTACAGTTCACAGATCATCAAAATACAGAATACAATGAAGGAATTACAATATGGTAGGGCACAATCCCTATACCAGGAAATGACGTTCAGCACACAGTGCCAAAAACAGACTTTTGACCCATATAAAGACTGCAGTACAAGAACTGAAAAAAGGTCAATGGAAGGGGTCTATAGCACAGATGGGCACCTACTCGCTATTAAATCAGGTATAATGGAAACAATCGATAATTATGTAAAACAACAGTTTGGAACTACCCCTAACATAAAGAACAATGCTGAACTTTTAAATAATCTAGATATACCCAAACTGTCAGAAGTGGAACAGAGTGGCTTAATTGTTCCTATAACTTCCTTAGAAGTATTGAATGGTATAGGTAAACTAAAAAAATAATACTGCACCTGGGAATGATGGGCTAAGTGTGGAATTTTATAAAAAAAAAACGTAAAGAACAATTGGCACCGGTCCTAGTGGAACTGAATAACAGTTGTCTGGCAGAAGACCCATTAACAACAAGTCAGTACGAGGCCCTTTTAATTTTAATTCATAAAAAGGTAGATAAGGCAGACCTAGGAAATTGGAGGCCTTAAGTCTATTAAATACGGACTATAAAATTTTAGCTAAAATCTTACAGGAGTGACTAGCAGCTGTAGCAGGAGAACTATTGAGCCCATACATGTATTGTTCAGAAGAGACCGAGGTGCAAAAAGGGGGGGAGGAGTGGCCCTGTATGTTAATGAAAATATCAAAGCTACAGAAATTCAGAATACACATAAGGAGCCAGAAGAACTGTGGGTCACCCTGGAAACAGGAAATGGGACAGCCATAAGAACTGGGGTTGTCTACAGGCCCCAGACCAGAGGAGGACATAGACACATTACTGTTAGAAGATATACAAAACATGACAGCTAAAGGGAGGTTCTGATAATGGGAGACTTCAACATGCCAGATACAGATTGGTCAATACCAGCAGGGAACATCTGCCAGAACTAGACTCATAGTGGATTCCCTGCAGGGGAGGGCCTCAAACAACTGGTACAGCAACCCACAAGAGACAGGGCTATCCTAGATCTAGTACTGACTAACAAAGAAGGATCACAGATCTCCAGGTAGAAGGTCACCTGGGGGCCAGTGACCATCACATGGTATGGTTCAATTTGGCTACTACATCTAAATCATCCCATTCCAAGGCAAAAATATGGGACTTCAGAGGCTGACTTTGATAAGATGGCCAACAGAGTTAAGCTAGCCCTGGCAAAAAGAAACACAGGTGAGGAGGTACAGGCAAAGTGGGCAAGCATTAAGGATACATATCTGAAGCAACATCCCATTGTGTTAGACAGAAAAGGAAGTGCAAAGAAGAAGGAAACCACTTTGGTTCTCAAATACAGTAGCAGAAAAGGTCAGAGCCAAAAGGCTGGCCTTCGGAAAATATAAGGGAACACAGCGGGATGAAGATAGGGGCATACCAAACTGCCCTAAGGGAAGCAGGTAAGGCAGTAAGGCAGGCAAAGTCCCAAACTGAGGAAACACTAGCACAAACAGTAAAGAAGGTGACAAGACTTTCTATAGATACATTAGTGAAAGGAGAAAGTCCAGAGGGGTATTGCTAAGCTTAATGGAGAAAGGGAGCATGTGAGGAGGAGGACCTGTAAAGGCATCTATCCAAATAGATACTTTTGCTCAGTATTCACTGAAGAGAAGGTAGGGCAGGGCCCACAGCTCAGCATCATGGACACAGGGGGGAGGGAGGTGAGCACTACTCCCTTCACAAAAGAAAGGGTCCTACAAGAGCTTGCTAAGCTCAGGGTGGATAAGGCAATGGGACCGGATGGCATACATCCCAGGGTACTTAAGGAGCTAAAGGAGGAACTAGCAGAGCCATTAGCAGAATTGTTTAGTGAGTCTCTGAGCACAGGAGAGGTCCCAGAAGACTGGAGAAGGGCTCATGTGATCCCACCCACAAGAGTGGTAGCAGGGAGGAGGCGGGGAACTACAGACCGGTCAGTCTTACCTCAGTAGTGGGCAAGATTATGGAAGCACTCCTTAAGGAAAGGATAGTGCAACACCTGGAATCCATAGGGCACAGGATCCAAGACAGCATGGGTTTACAAAGGAAGGTCCTGTCAAACTAATCTCATAGATTTCTTTGACTGGGTAACCAGAGTGGTGGACCAAGGGGAGCAGTTGATGTCGCCTACCTTGACTTCAGCAAAGCGTTTGACACTGTTCCACATAGAAGATTGATAAATAAGCTAGGTAGGCTCGGGTGGGTCAGAAGTTGGTCAACTGGGTGGCAAACTGGTTGACTGGCAGAAACAGAGAGTGGTGGTAAATGGTATACAGTCAGAAGAGATGCAAGTCACAAGTGGGGTACCTCAGGGATCAGTCCTGGGGCCAGTCCTATTCAACATCTTCATTAGTGACCTAGCAGATGGACTAGAGGGTAAGGCTTGTCTGTTTGTAGATGACACCAAGATCTGCAACAGAGTAGATGATCCAGATGGGTGGGCAGAATGAAGAGATCTGGATAAACTAGCAGAATGGTCAGAAGAGTGGCAACTGGGATTTAATGCAAAGAGTGCAAAATCATGCACATAGGGAAGAGAAACCCTGAAGCCACTTATAGGCTGGGAGGAGTTGCTAGCAGTCACAAAGGAAGAAAGAGACTTGGGCATCATCATCACTGATGACCTGAAATCATCAAGCAGACCTCTAAAGCAGTAGGTAAGGCTAGGGGTGTTAGGGTGTATTAGTAGGAGTATCACAAGTCGTAAGAGGGAGGTAATAATCCTCTGTACAAGACATTGGTTAGGCCCCATCTGGAGTACTGCGTGCAGTATTGAGGCCACACCTTCACAAGGACATTAACCAAATTGAGGCAGTCCAGAGAAGGGCAACCAAAATGGTGCAGGGACTGCATCAGAAGACATATGAGGACAGATTAACGGAGCTCAATATGTATACCCTTGAGCAAAGGAGGAGAGAGGTGATATGATCGAGACATTTAAACACCTTAAGGGCATAAACAAGGTGAAGAGTCTAACATGTTTAAATATAAGAAAAATAGCAGGACAAGAGGACACAGCATGAGATTAGAGGGAGGCCGATTAAGGGGAATGTGAGGAAATTCTTTTTCACAGAAAGGGTGGTAGATGCATGGAATGGCTTACCACAAGAAGTAGTGGCTATGAATACAGTGCAGGGCTTCAAACAGGCATGGGATAGGCATAAGGGAGCAATACAAATGACTATGAATAGATAGGTCACTGACATCGCAAAGGCCGATGGCACATTTATAAGGTAGAAAAAGAAATGGGCAGACTGGATGGGCCTTGCGGTCCTTATCTGCCGTCAACTTCTATGTTTCTATGTTTCTATACCAGACATGCTCTATAAAAATACAGATCAGTCCAAGATAACTTGTTATAACTAAGGGAGCTATTCATTAAAGGAAATCAGGGAAAACAAGAGGGGTACCGTCTAAGTACTGTCCAGGAAAAACCCATTGACAGGCTCTCACATGACTGCTTGTTCAGTGTTAGAAAGCTACAACCCCAACATATGTAGGTTGGGTGAAAAGTCAATACTATGATACTAGTATTACCCCTTTTATAAATGAATGGGTAGGAAGGAAGAATAGTTTCAAAAGGGGGGTAAGGCAAAGCTGTGCACTTAGTTCAATATTGCAGGTGCTTGGGCTGGATCCTCTGCTAAGAGCAATTCATAATGATGAAAGGATTATAGGTATATCCCTTAATGCCCACACCCTGGTAGTTGAAGCACTTGCATATGCAGATGATGTGATAATTACCATACAGAGAAGAACAGATGAAGTAGGAGCCACACAAGTACCAGAACAGTTTATGGATGCATCTGGATCCAAAATAAATGACAATAAAAGTGTTGGTTGCAATATAGGAAATGCAGATAACCCACCAATAAACAGTATTGCAGGCATACCTATCCATGACCAGGATATTAAAATATTAGGAGTAACATACGGTAAACAGCAAATTGCAGGGGGGAAAAAATGGGAATCCTGCCTGCTTACTGCAAGCCAGAAAGTGAACCAATAGAAAAATAGGAGGATTTCAACATTGAAGCATGTACTGTTAATAAACAAGGATTTGTCAATGCCGAATGTTGATTGCTTTGCCCCGTTGAGTTCTCTCACTCCCCCTCTGTCAGTTGCTCATTCTGTTTCTGTTGGCGCTGCAGGCTGCACTTTTGTACTGGGCTCCTGTCTGTGTTGGCAACTTTGTCTGCCCACAAAGAAATCTGCAGCTGTCCCGACAGAGCTCCATTGAGGTCGCTCAGTCTCCCTCTCTTACGTGCTCATTCTGTTTCTCCTGGCACTGCAGGCTGCCCTTTTGTACTAGGCTCCTGCCTCTATTGGTGTCTTTGTCTGCCCACAAAGAAATCTGCAGCAGTCCTGACAGAGCTCTGTTGAGCTCGCTCACTCCCCCTCTCTCACTCGTTCATTCTGTTTCTGCCGGTGCTGCAGGCTTCCTTTTTGTACTGGGCTCCTGCCTGCATTGCTGCCTTTTTCTGCCCGCAAAGAAATCTGCAGCAGTCATGATAGAGCTCAGTTGAGCTCGCTCACTCCCTCTCTCTCAGTCGCTCATTCTGTTTCTCCTGCCACTGTAGGCTGCCCTTTTGTACTGTGCCCCTGTGTGCATTGCTGCCTTTTTCTGCCCACAAAGAAATCCACAGCAGATCCAACAGAGCTCCTTTGAGGTCACTCACTCCCCCTCCCTCACCCATTCGTTCTGTTTCTCCCAGTGCGGCAGGCTTCCCTTTTGTACTGGGCTGCTGCACTGGGGCCTTTTTCTGCCCACAAAGAAATCCACAGCAGTCCTGACAGAGGTCAGTTGAGCTCGGTCACTCCCCCCTCTCACTCGCTCTATCTTAATCTGTCCCAAACACTGATTTCCCACAGCGACCGTGCTATTCAGCAGCAGGAGTGCAAATACATATTTAGGCCAGGATGTGAAAAATGACAGCTGTACTGTTCATAAGGAGGCATGAAAAAATGTCAGTGTTGAAAATGTGGCGTGAAAATATTACAAATTTGCAAAGTTACAAGGGTGCATGGAAACAGTTCAATGCACGCTTATAACAAAGTCATTTTATGGACTTTCGTCACCAAATTTTCAACATAGGGATTTTAGAACCGCTGGTCATGAACAGTGTCACTATCATTTTCTTAATCTGTCCCAAACACTGATTTCCCACAGCAACCACGCTATTCTGCGCCTCAAGTGCGAAAACACATTTTGGCCAGGATGTGAAAAATGACAGCTGTACTGTTCATAAGGAGGTGTGAAAAAATGCCAGTGTTGAAAATGTGGCATGAAAATATTACTGATTTGTGAAGTTACATGGGTGCGTGGAAACTGCCCAACGCACGCTCGTAACACAGTCATTTTATGGACTTTCATCACAAAATTTTAAACATAGGCATTTTAGGACCTCTGCTCATGAACAGTGTCACTGTGGTTTTCTTAATGTTTCCCGAACACTGATTTCCCACAGCGACTGCACTATTCTGCGCTGGAAGTGCAAAAATGCATTTCGGCCAGGATGTGAAAAATGGCATTTGTACTGTTCATGAGGAGGTGTGGGCATATCTACCCATTGCTTTGTCTCTACTCCATAGACCCTGCTGTAATATAGGACCACGGAGGACCCTGGGCAGGAGGGTGGGCAACTCTAAAGCTCTGGCACAGCTCCATTGAGCTCGCTCACTTCCCCCTCTCTCACTTGCTCATTCTATTTCTCCCGATGCTGCAGGCTGCCCTTTTGTACTGGGCTCCTGCTTGCATTGGTACCTTTTTCTGCCCACAAAGAAATCCACAGCAGTCCCAACACAGCCCCGTTGATTTCACTCTCTACCCCTGTCTCACTCGCTCGTTCTATGTCTCAGCGCTGCAGGCTGTCCTGTTGTACTGGGCTCCTGCCTGTGTTGGCGCTTTTGCCTGCCCACAAAGTAGTTCACAGCTGTTTCAACACAGCTCCATTGAGGTCATTCACTCTCCCTCTCTCACCCGCTCATTCTGTTTCTCCTGGTGCTGCAGGCTGCCCTTTTGTACTGGGCTCCTGCCTCCATTGGCGCCTTTTTCTGCCCACAAAGAAATCCGCAGCAATCCTGATAGAGCTCTGTTGAGCTCACTCAGTCCCCCTCTCTCACTCGCTCGTACTGTTTCTTCCACCGCTACAGGCTGCCCTTTTGTACTGGGCCCCTAACTGCATTGACTTCTTTTTCTGCCCACAAAGAAATCCACAGCAGTCCCGACAGAGCTCCGTTGAGTCCGCTCACTCCCTCTCCCTCACTCGCTCTCTCGTTCTGTTTCTCCCACTGCTGCAGGCTGCCCTTTTGTACTGGGCACCTGCATTGGGCCTTTTTCTGCCCACAAAGAAATCTGCAGCAGTCCCAGCAAAGCTCACTTGAGCTCGATCACTCCCCCCTCTTATTCACTCAATCTTAATCTGTCCCAAACACTGATTTCCCACACCAACCATGCTATTCCGCTGCAGGAGTGCAAAAACATATTATGGCCAGGATGTGAAAAATGACAGCTGTACTGTTCATAAGGAGGTGTGAAAAATGTCAGTGTTGAAAATGTGGCATGAAAATATTACAGATTTGCTAAGTTACAAGGGTTCATGGAAACAGTTGAATGTACGCTTGTAACATAGTCATTTTATGGAGTTTCATCACCACATGTTCAACATAGGGATTTTAGGACCTCTGCTCATAAACAGTGTCACTGTCATTTTCTTAATCTGTCCCAAACACTGATTTCCCACAGCGACCATGCTATTCTGCACCGGAAGTGCAAAAACGCATTTTGGTCAGGATGTGCAAAATGACAGCTGTACTGCTCATAAGGAGGTGTAAAAAAGTGCCATTGTTGAAAATCTGGCGTGACAATATTACAAATCTGATAAGTTACAAGGATGCATGGAAACTGCGCAACACACACTTGTAACACAGTCATTTGATGGGCTATCATCACCATATTTCCAGCATAGGCTTTTTAGGACCTCTGCTCATGAACAGTATCACTGTCATTTTCTTAATCTGTCCCGAACACTGATTTCCCACAGCAACCGCACTATTCTGCGCTGGAAGTGCAAAAAGACATTTCGGCCAGGATGGGAAAAATGACAGCTGTACTGTTCATAAGTAGGTGTGGGAAATGGCAATGTTGAAAATCTGGAGTGAAAATATTATAAATTCGCGAAGTTACGAGCGTGCGTTCAAAAACTGCGCAACGCACACTTGTAACACAGTCATTTTATAGAGTATCGTCACCAAATTTTCAATACAGGCATTTTAGGACCTCTGCTCATGAACAGTGTCACTGTCATTTTCTTAATCTGTCCCAACACTGATTTCTCACAGCGACCACGCTATTCTGCGCCGGAAGTGCGAAAACACATTTCGGCCAGGATGTGAAAAATAACAGCTAAACTGTTCACAAGGAGGTGTGAAAAAATGCCAATGTTGAAAATCTGGCAAGACGATATTGCAAATTCGTGAAGTTACGAGCATGCGTAGCAACTGTGCAACACACACTCGTAAAACAGTCATTTTTTGAATTTTTTCCACCAAATTTGTAAAATAGGCTTTTTGAGATCCCATCTCATGAACACTGGCACTGTCATTTCATTAATCAGTCCCGAAAGGTGATTCCACTCAGTGACCGCAAAATCACCTTTTGGGGCCCAATAACACCATGACAGTGGCAGAATTCATGAGGAGGGGTCCCAAAAACCCCATGTTGAAAATTTGGTGCCAAAATTCCAAAAAATGGCTGAGATATGCACCAAAGTTGAAAAAACCCTATTTATGCCATTATTTATTTATTTTTTTTATTTTATTTAAACAGCAGTTTGGAAAACCTTTGAGCCATAGGCTCATTTACAAAGGTACCTTGTCACAGTAAGACAAACCAAAATACACAGTATAGCAGTACAACACATAAGTATAACAGTAAATTAAGAACATAGATACAAACAAGCTGGTACAGGTAGGATGGATGCAAACAATACCAGAGTTATGTTGTCCTTAGCAGCTTAGTAATAAGCTTTGTCATAAGTATTAGTCTGGCTTTGACTAGTGGCGGTTACAGCATCGGGTGTTAATAAGGTGAGTTACGTAAGGAAGTTTTGAAGCACGATATAGTTGGAGCTTCGGAGATGGAGGGGGGCAGTGTGTTGAACCAGGAGGGGGCCCTAAAGCTGAAGGCTCTTTGGCCGTGAGAGGTCCTAGCTCTAGGGACAACAAGAGAGGTTTTCCCAGAGGTCCGAGTATGAACCAGTGGGACAGAGCGGTGTATGGTGGTGGTCAGTCCTGGTGGGGATAGCCCAAGGAGGGTCTTTTTTGTAAGGGTAGAGGTCAGATATTTGAGGCGCTCGTCAAGATCAAGTACCAGCGCTTTAGCATACAGTAGACAGGTGTGTGTCATCCTAGGTGCTCCAGTAATTAACCTGCAGGCCTTATTCAGAGTAGTGTGAATTTTATGGAGTGCAGTCTGATCACACACCATACACTGGCAGTCCATAGTCCACTAGGGACAGGATAGAGGAGGTGATCATAGTCAAGAGCTCCGGGGAGGCAGTGTTATACCGATGTAAGATGCCCAATCAGATATTAGTGGCAGTGGCTAGGGCAGCAATGTGTCCATGGAAGGAGAGGGAGGGTCAAAATGGATCCCTAGGTATTTATAGGAACAAACTTGTTCGTGGGAAAAGAGGACCCAGAGTGAATGAGGAGTTTGAAGTTGCAGGACTTGTTTTGGGATGAGTGAAGAACATGGTTTTGTTTTAAGATTTATCACCAATCTATGTTCCTTGAACCAGCCCTTGGCTTCAGTGAAGGACTTCTGCAGCGAGTCCTGGAGGGCAATAGGGTTACGACTTGAGGCAAAGATGACTGCATCATCAGCGTACAATAGAATGTTCCCCGAACAAGGCGTGGAAGGGTGTTAAGGTAAAGGAGAATAGTGAGGGCCCAGAATGGAGCCCTGGGAACCCCAGAAAGATGGGACAGATGTCTGAGTAGGTCCCATTAATTTTACACGCTGTGAGCGGTCAGACAGATAACTGGTGCACCAGGAGATAGGCCCAACAGCAAAACCAGAGAGACTAGGGCATCAAGAAGGAGGGGTGGGAGACAGTGTCGAAAGCTTTCGAGAGGTCAATGAAGACAGCACCAGCCGGAGAACCAGTGTCTAAGGAGGAGTGGAGAAAGTTGGAGAACTCTAGGAGGGCTGTGTTGGTACTGTGGTCCGCTCGGAAGCCATGCTGCTCAGGACAAAGGACATTGTAGGTGGAGAGGTAGTCAGAGATTTGAGAGGCCACCACTATTTCCAAGGCCTTGGAGAGAGGAGAGAGAGAATGGAGATCGGTCGATAGTTTCCAGCCACAGTCCTATCATCACCTTTAAAGATAGGGGTGACAGTGGCGACTTTCCAGGCAGTTGGAACCTTCCCCAGGCAAAGAGAGTGGTTGATGAGGCGCGTGATCGGGGTAAGGACTGTGTCTAAGACCAGCCGTAGGATACATGGATCCAGGGTGTCACTGCCTGTACTATTACTCTTGAGGGCAGTGACAAGGTGCAGCCTAAGTTCTTGGGCAGAAACACGGCGGAGGAGAAAATAAGGGTGAGAAAGATTTACGGCAGGTGCTGGGGAGAGGGTCAAAAAAATTTGTAGGGAGGATAGGGCTAAGGTCAGTGAATGAGGTGTTGAGGTGGTTGGCTATGAGGGCTGGGTCTGGGGAGATCTCACCATTAATGTTGATCTGGGTGGGTGAGGGAGTGTGCACTCCCATTTAACTGTTTAATGTTATCCCAGAAGGTTCTGGATTCCCCATGAGGCAGTGAGTGAGGACCGATGGTGCTCAGACTTGGCCTTTCTGATGGCCAGTGCACTTGTTTGGCGGCAGCATTAACCGCCTGTCATTGGGCGGCCAGTCTCAATGGCACGGTGCCATAGGTTGTCCCTATGTTTGAGCTGGTGGATCAAAGCTGGGGTAACCAGGGGCATTCTTCCTTTTAGAAGCGGGTCAACACTGGGGCAAAGATATCACAGGCATTATTAAAAGTTTGGGTAAAGAAGGAGAGCTGTGTCAATGTCAGGAGTTGCCTGTATAGGAGACCAGTCAATTTGGGACAGAAGTTCCTTAAGTTTTATCAGTCCACCAGGTATTAGAGCCACCGGCATGTGGACTGTGTATGGGTTTGGGGACTGAGGATGACCAGTTGAATAGAATGGGGAGTGATCGCTGAGAGAGTCTGGGAGGACTTGTACATTGGGGATCCGATTAGGCGGTTGGTGAGTACCACATCAAGCAGGGTACTGAAGCCTCTCTTGGGGTTAGTCCTGGTAGGGTGGGTAACTAGTTGCGTTAGGTCTATTGCAGAAAGGAGTCTTGGGTAGAGGAGGAGGAGGCTGAGCCAGTTGACATTTAAGTCACCCACCAGAATTTGATCAGCGGAAGGAGGTAGAGAGGTAGGTATTCTGTAAGAGAGCAATGGCCTGCATTTGGTCCCTGGGGGCAGTATGCAGTAGTCAGATAAAGGGTCCCTTTAAAGGGTCAGGGGTTAGTTTCAGCGTAGCGCCTGGGCCTAGGGTCAAGGATGGGAGTGGGCAGGGCTGGTATGGGAGAGATTCCTTGACATAAATAGCGCAGCCGCTGCCCCTGTCTCCCAACACGGTCAGACCGGAAAGGGTGAAACCAGGAAGGAGACTAGGGAGTCAGGGAGGATTTCGACAGCCAAGTCTCAACCAGGGTGATGACATCAGGGTTAATTGATGTGACCAGGCATTGTAGTGAGTCAAACTTTTTAGGAGGCTACAGATATTCATGGAGACCATGCATGAGGCCTGTGGTGCGAGTTGGGGAGCTCCTGGGAACGGGCCAGGGTTTGGATGAATGTTCCTGACAAGAGTAGTAGCTATGACTAACACCCTGGCTGGGAGATGGTGAGAGGTTTTCCTACGATTAACATGAGAGGGGGTGAGGGGAGGCTAAGGGAGCAGAGGGTGGGCAGGGAGGTACAGGAGGGGAAAGCAAGAATAAGAAGACACCCAGATGTGCCTGAGGTGAAGAGAAAGCTAGGGGAAGGGCAGGGAGGACGGGGACACACATTATACAGCTTACTGGCATTTCCTCAGTTTGCGATCGGCTTCGAAGAGTGCAGACGTGTTCCTGGTCCACCAAGATCATCGTGTTGGACTCCGCGTGAAGTATGGGATGAGGGGGTCGGGAGGCTGGATGCACAGAGGGTGGGTGCGGGTTGTGGGAGGGGCAGGGAGACTGCGAGGGACAGTTTCTTTTTGACAGGTACAAAAAAATACATCGCAGGACTTTTTTACAGGGCCATTTGGCATGCTGGGGTGGGCTCCCAGCCTACCAACAGAGTGTTTGTTTGGGGTGCAGCTCTAGCTGATGGGGGATTGGGCACCCTCGTCGGCACACAAAGGGTGCAAGAGCTGAGGGGATTAGGCACCCTCGGCACAACTGTAGTGCGTGTATGGGGGAGTATGCCGCGGAAGTGGACTCCCCATCAGCAAATGACACTGTGGGGGAGGGACTTAATGCCGACGGTGAGTGGGCTCCCGCGTTGGCAACATCAACGTTAGGGCACTGAAGCCGACGGGGATTGGGGCCCACATCGTCAAACAAACATGTTGGGGGGGCACATGCTGCCGAGGGGGATTGGGCACCCCCTCGACAGTGGGGCTGCTTCATATTGTTTGTGAACACGGCGGAAAGCCACCACCATGTTCACAAACAATATCACACTAACAAGGTTCCGCCCAGCAATGACGAGTCGCTTCCTCATTGCAGCAGAATGGCTTACGCCGCAATGATGAGGCGGCCCCTGATCGCAGTGGCTGAAACCTTACATGGTTGTGGCACGCTGGCTGAACTAGTGTCAGCAGCAGCATGCCACCCCATTGGGAAAAGTGGGCCAAGCCTCCAAAGGCTGTGGGGGCATTGGCCACAACAGTGCTGCGCCTCCACAATCTGCTTCTGGAGCAAGCTGCCACAATATGTTTCTTGCATATTGCATGCAATCAACATAAAAATGTAATCATACCCGTTTTTCTTTATTTAAGCTATGTATTTCCTGTGCCACAGGCATTAGAGGTAAAACTACTCAGTGTATTTTTTTCCAGGGTTTGCGGGGAGTAGGTTGAACCCAATAAAGAGGAACATAACATATAGTGCCAAACAAGATGGAGGATGTGGTGTGGTTAACGTGATTGCCTGTCTTATAGTGTTTTCATAACCTATAATGTTAGTATGGCTCTTTGGCCAAATGGCAAACTATGGTCACCAGGTGTTAAAGAATGGCTTGAGTCATATATGGCAAACTGGCAGGTAGATAAGTTAACAATGCAAAAAAAATGCAGAGAAACTCCAGAGTATATGACTGAAGTAATTAAGAAAATTAAGCAATTGAGGCTTACAATACAAACAGGTATGACACTTAATAGGAAGCTGTTGTGCCAAGAAATACAAGTGACTAACTTTTATGACCCATTAGATATACCACAGTGTCCAGGGCAAGTTGATTTTGACATCTGATGCTAAAGGATGGCAGACAAGGGTGAGGTAGTACTGGTTGGAGACTTTAATATTCCAGACGTGGACTGGAGCATCCCAGCAGCAGCATCAACTAGGAGCAGATTTATCCTGGACTCCCTTCAGGGTGCCTTCCTCAAGCAACTGGTCATGGAACCAACTCGGCAGAAGGCAATACTGGACCTTGTGCTCACAAACAGGGACAGTGTGATGGGGGTAACAGTGGGGGAGCACCTGGGAAACAGTGACCACCAGTCATTGTGGTTTGAAATCACAGAAAGAGCAGAACCAAACCACACAAAAACACGTACCCTGGATTTTAGGGGGGCAGACTTTGGTTGTCATTTATCCCTGGTTCTCCTTGCTGTCTGTCCTTCTGCTGAATTTTGCCCCTTTTCTGCTTATCCACCTCTTGGGCACTAATCTCCATCTTTCGCACACTGCTTTGCAGAGATAGCCACTCCTCTGGTTCACTGGTTCCACTGCTAGCTGTGGGGGGTGAGCAAGTAGGTACCCTCCTTGCTGGCCTGCCACCCCCCTTTGCTAGTTTAAATGCTTGTCAATGTAGCATTTAAACTTATCATTGAGTGCTTGGATTCCCCTCCTGGATGGATGTAGGCCGTCAGGCTTGAACAAACCTCCATCCTCCAGGTGGGTCCCATCCTGTGAATCCAAACCCTTCCTCACAGCACCAGTTCTTCAACCATGAGTTAAAGTTCCTGGTGCATGCACTCTATGCTCTCCCTTGTCTCTCACAGGTAGTACTTCTGAGAAAGTGACAGAAGTAGCTACTTGCTTGAGACCCCTCCCCAGTTTCTAAACTCTTCCTGAACTTCCTTTGGCTCCCCATTTGCCAGGTCATTAGTACCTAGGTGGATAATGACATCCAGCTCACCCTCCCGTCTTGCCTTCCCAGGATCCCCAGGATCTTCCTTCCATCCCTCCATGCCGTGGCACCTGGTAGGCACCTCACCTCCCTGTCCTCCCCCTCCTGTGTTCCTAGCTGGATCCCTCTTATGATGGAGTCCCCCACCAGGATTCGCCTCTCCTCCTCTGGGGTCCACTACTTTCCCTCGTAGTCACCTCGTTGGCTAACCTCCACATCCTTTCCTTCCACTTCTCTGGGTACCTCTATTTGGTTGTCCTCATTTGCCAGTGTGGCATATGAGTTCTTCAGTGGAATAGGATCTGGGATGTGCCTCTGCCTGACCACTCTAACCCTCCCTGAGCCCACTGTCATCCAAGTGCTCCTCGTTCTCGGCGTCCTTTGAGGCAGTTGCATTCAACTGGGTGGTCCCTGGATAGGGGTGATGGTACTCCTGACCCAGTTTACTTCCTCTCTGAGTCTGGCTACCTCATCCCGCAGTCCAGAGAGATGCATGCAGATAGGGCAGCACCTCAGTGTCCAGAAGGTCTGCCTGAATATGGCTGCCCCACAGCCACTGCATTGCACCACTCCACATTATACTGAAATTCCACTACTTGTCTGCTACTGAAGCTAACCTAGTTCCCTTTTTATTAATTTACTGTCCTAAAAATCCTGCCACTGATCCTCAGATAATTTTCTTCAAAAAAAAAAAAAAAAGAAACCAATAAATAAATAAGTCAAAACACTTGTCGTGCTGAGGGTGGGCTTCTTCCCCCTTATGCCCCTCCTACTTCACACCCCTTACTATACCCTGTGTTTAGCTCCTGTCAATCAGATTTAATTGGGTATATAATTAAGAGTTGGGGAAGTGGAGGGGCGGGGCGAAAATTTGCAGCAATTAAAGACAGCACAGAATTACACCACCACTATGTTTTAAATTTTCAACAGCCCAAAAACAATTATAAGTAAAGACAACAAAGAAAGTATAGTGTCACTAAAAGCCCACAATCTAAGTTTAAAAGAAAAATAGCAATTACCAGTTACTCTAAAGCACTGAATTGAATATGTTTCCTTCCTTCCCCTTCTGGCTTCTTCATTTCATTAAAGTTTTTAGGAACACCACTGTCCCTTGCACCGTACCATATGTATTACTTCGCCAGCAGCCAGGAAACAAGAATAAATTTTAACAAAGTTGGGGGGGGGATCTGTTACATACCGAGTGGCAGCTGAAAGTAAAGAAATGCCATCCGGTTTTACCAAGAATCCTGCTTCGATGCAGGATGTATTTAAACACTATACAACAGAGCGGTAGCTAAATTAAATAACTCTATTCATACATGCCACTCTGTTTCATGCCTATAATTATTGGCTTTACTTAAAAGCCCTACAGTACCTTTTTGGCAGCTCAGCAGCTTGTTTTTAAACCCCTCACATATTTATTTATCTATTATGCTGCATTTTACTACGTAGTTTCTATTGGCACTGCAGCACTTGGATCACACAATAATCACTGTATGTCATTTCATAAAAAAAACATATTTAAATGCACTGTTGCACTTTACTTCATTCGTCAAAGTATATTTAAAGGCACAGATGCACTTTATTGAAACCCAGGCATGAAATACCATATAAACACCTTAATTGTTTTCGTTGCCAGCTGGCATGCTGGACCTGAACATGATGCTAGCGGGGAATGGTGGTCAGGGACAGATGTAGGGAATAGGAAAGATAAGGCAGTAGGAAAGAGACATGTAGAGTGAGAAAAAAGACTGATGTAGACGGCCAACCTACTCCAGGGCTAGAAAGAGGTAAAGAATAGGGCAAAAAGATACTGTTGCACAACAGATTTAAAGTGGGAAGAATAATATTAAAGTCATCCCTCTACCAGGGTCTAGGAACTAGTGGAATACAGAACTATCACAGTCTGCAACCTACTTTCCCAAAGGAGGACTGGCTCCAGTTAGATTTGCGATGGGCTGTTTGGACATACCTTAGACAGACTGCTGAATTCTGGAAATTGTACAGGTTGTTCTGCCTTTTTCAAGTGGCCAAGCAAAAAAAAAAAAAAACTCCAAGGCCACCCAAGCTAGGTGGGTGGGGAGCTACTTTGCTGAGGCTTATGTCACAGTATTAAGAGGCCTCCAGCTCTCATCAAGGTTCACTCCACTGAGGCTATGGCCACTTCCTGAGCAGATAGAGGTGAGTCATCTGTTTTTAGAGTTGTGTAAGGGCAGCTGCATGGTCCTCCATCCTCGCATTCACCGAACACTACAGATTAGATGTTCAAAGCTCTGCAGAGCCGGCCTTTGGTTGCAGAGTTTTGCAGGCAGCAGTTAGCAGGTAAATTCCTTTCCTGTATGTGGTTGACATATGGGACTATATTCTCCCCCACCCATCTTTTCTGGGTACTACTTCTTAGAACTCAGTTGTAATGAATACCCACTGACAATGAGAAGCACTAAAGAAAGAAGAAATTTCTTCATACTTACCATAATTTCATTTTCTGTTAGCATCAACATCGTCAATGGGGCCCGCCTGGGAGCCACACTCCTGCAGGAGAATATTGTCTGGTATGCCAGCATGGGAATGCCCATTGTCCTATTAAAATCTTTGTTTTGTAAGTCTATCTGGACGTCCCTCTATAGTTGCCTGCTGCACATGTGCTTATTTTGATATAAAGAAATAAAAATAATGAGAACAGTTCCACATTAGAATGTTGGTTGCTATTACACAGATTTGACAGGTTCAGATTTGATGTTAACCAAGGGTGCCTCCTTTATGGAGGTGAGTGATTACGCTGCATGCAGTCCTTGCCTTTTTACTAAATCTGTTCTTTCAAGTTGATACTTTCCAGAGGACCTTGCAAGACATCCTTTTGGAAGATGAGCCTTGATCACACACTTTCATTATCTGACGAGTTAAGCCACTGTTTACTATATTTCATTCTGGCTACAGTTATATTTGTATAGACAGCTAACTGTGTGCTTTTCATTTCAAGTCATCTGGTATGGCATTTATTCTCATATTTAGAGGCACTGCATGGACAATAGTGACTGGAGAGTTGCTGCTGTCCATAATCCTCATGTGCCCAACATTCTAAGCCTCTGGGCTGTGCCATTCCCTTAGTGGGGTGCACAATACCCAGTTGTAATGAATACCCACTGACAATGTAGGAGCTAACAGAAAAGGAAATGATGGTAAGTATGAAGAAGTTTCTTCTATAGGATTCAATCCACTTGAAATGCTTTATCATTATTATCATGGTGTGCTAAATATGATTACAACATGAATCCTTAGAAGAATGAAAGATATGCAGATACAAAATGATGTCTCAAGAACTGGTGTGTCAAGCCAGCCCAGTGGCGCTGAGGGTTGAGGTGCTGGACACCATACCTCGCGCTGCACTGGCAACTTGGGTTCGAGACTGAGCTCGGCTTGTCAGGAGTCAGGTGGGGAGGGAGGAGCTGAATTGAGCTGCCGTTAGGCAGCTCTCCTCTATGTGGGAGGGATGGGCACCAATCCAACCTGTGGATAGTGTCGGGAGGGAAGGGTGCTGTTATTTGCTTGGCAGAAGCCGTGCCTGTGCACGGCTTCCTGCCTGGACATTAATCCTTCTTGCCGGTGCCTTCGGGGGGTACAGCTTCCAGTAGCTACTACCATAACCATGGAAACCCCACACACCCCATGCCATGCCCTGTGTTCCCTGTACTTGGGGATGGAACAGATGATCAGTATGCCACCACAAAGCCTCTCCGGCAGTCGGGGGAAAAAACGTCTTCATTAAAAAAAAAAAAGAACTGGTGTTTCCAGTATTTTCCATATATATAGACCCCTTAAACATTCTTGGAGCTTAAAATATTACTTATATTTCTGCCAAAATAGAGTTTGCCAAATTGACCTACCTTGGTTAAGGTTCAAGTCATGTACAAAAATTATATGAACCTGTATATGATGCAAGTAATTATCTGTCACTGAGGTGAAAGCATGCATCTCACAACTGCATATTACCTGATTCATGGCTCTGCCTTGAATAATATTAGGTCTCACTGATTAAATCCTTTCCTGTCAGAGTTGTTGATATTCCCTGATGAAATTATTGTTAAACATCTGTTAACAACCCAAAAAAAATCTATTGTTTTTGCTGTTGAATCTTTTTCATTTTATGCTGCTAGATTAGTACCTCAAATGTATACCTGTGGTTCCAACATATCAGTTCAAAACCCAGGTGGGTGACTGACTTTACTGAGACACCCAAATGCCGACAGCAACCATGTCACCCAATAATTGTGCTGTCTGCCCAATGTGTTGCCTAAAGCACCCCTCAGAAAATAATATAATCATCTCCAGTTCAGAGGTGTTGGGGGGGGAGAGCGCAACACCACTGGGGCGGCGATGACAGCAGGTGCTACGAAATCCAGATTATCAGAGTGACTGTTGGATGGCTTGCAGTGCCCACATTGTCGTCGCAGTAATGGTTTCACTGCACTGATGGCATACATATATCTGTTTTTAAAATTTCCTGCTTATTATAGTGGCACGGTAGCACCACTATAGACAGGATTGAGTAGACTGTTTAATGGAAAACCACTAACCTTGTGCTTTAATATCTTTGCCTCATTTAATGGATTTGCACAAAATCTTGCATGTGCTGTCTCAGGGCAAAATCTCTTGATGTACCAAGTATTGTTCTGGTTGGATGTGTGGATTCTGACATCTGGACAGTGAAAAAAATGAAAACAAAATCAGGGTTTTTTACGCTGTTTTTTTGTCATCTAGTGTTCAGATGGTATGGAAGTTTGGTCTGAAATTTTTAGGGCAGAAAGGGTTTGACCCAGAATTGTGCCTTTCACTGGCTTGGTGAAAACATATTGATCTGTTCCAGAGTTATAAGGATTTGAAATTTCCATTCTGAGCATGCTCAGTATGTTCTTTTGGATAGCTGTTTGATATGAAACAAGAATTTGGCCATACATAACAAGATTCTGTTTTACATGGGCGGGGTAATCTTGTTTCATGAGAAAAACTTCTTGTTTCATATGGTGGCCATCTTGTTTCCATTTTTCTCCAAAAAAAACCCAACTTTTTTGAAAACCATTAAATTCATATCCTGCGTAGACACCAACACATGTATCTTGCAAAACGGGACCACAAATAATAGAAACATGCTGGATACAGCGGTTGATACCAGCCCTTTCACAGAAGAAAGGGTTCTGAAGGAACTCTTAAAACTGAAGGTGGACAAAGCAATAGGGCCTGATGGGATTCATCTCAGAATTCTAAAAGAACTAAGG
This sequence comes from Neoceratodus forsteri, assembly GCA_016271365.2. Taxonomy (NCBI): domain Eukaryota; kingdom Metazoa; phylum Chordata; order Ceratodontiformes; family Ceratodontidae; genus Neoceratodus; species Neoceratodus forsteri. The sequence continues at coordinate 1,194,538,105 of CM057453.1, forward strand.
GTAGAACTAGTGACACCACTGACTACCCTCTTTAATAAATCATGGGAGGATGGGGTGGTACCTGAAGACTGGAGGAGGGTAGATGTTATTCCACTTCACAAAAGTGGGAGCAGGGAAGAAGCAGGAAACTACAGACTTGTTAATTTAACCTCAGTGATTGGGAAAATGATGGAATCACTTCTGAAGGAAATAATTGTTGAGTACCTAGAGGCCAGAGGAGTGCAGGACCCATGGCAGCATGGATTCACAGCGGGAAAGTCATGTCAGACAAATCTAATAGATTTCTTTGACTGGGTGACCAAAGTAGTAGATCAGGGAGGGGCTGCAGACATGGCCTACCTAGACTTTAGCAAGGGATTTGACACAGTCCCACACTAAAGATTGATATACAAGTTGGTCAGCCTGGGAGTGGGTCCCAAGATGGTAGCCTGGGTAAAAAAGTGGCTGGAGAACAGGACACAGACGGTAATAGTAAACAGAGTCCACTCTGAAGAAAGGGGGGTTACTAGTGGAGTATCACAGGGTTCAGTACTAGGACAGGTCTTCTTTAATGTCTTTATAAGTGACATTGAAGAGGGACTGGAAGGAAAAGTATCTCTCTTTGCAGATGACAGAAAGATGTGTAACAGAGTTGATACACAAGGTGAGGTGGAAAGGATGAAAAGGGACTTGGCAAGGTTGGAGGAATGGTCAAATGTATGACAGCTTAGATTCAATGCTAAGAAGTGCAAAGTAATGCACCTGGGAAACAAAAACCAAGGGGAAGAGTACACAATGGGGGGGTGAGATACTAACAACAACAAAAATGGAAAGGGACCTGGGGGTAGTCATATCAGATGACCTAAAGGTGAGCAAGCAATGTGAGAGGGCAGTAAGTAGGGCTGGTGGGATACTGGGATGCATAGGAGAGGCATCACCAATAGAAAACAGGAAGTTGTTACCCCTCTGTACAGACAGCTGGTGAGACCCCATCTGGAGTACTGCGTGCAGTTCTGGAGACCCAATCTCCACAAAGACATAGACTGGATGGAGGCAGTCCAGAGGAGGGCAACTAAAATGGTGCAGGATCTGCACCAGAAGACATATCAAGAGAGACTTAAGGATCTTAATATGTATAGCTTTGAGGAGAGGAGGAAGAGGGGGACATGATTGAAACTTTCAAAAACCTCAGGGGAATCAACAAAGTCCAAGAGGGTAGCATCTTTCAGAAAAAGAGCTGTACAAGAACAAGAGGGCACAATTTGAAGCTAGAGGGGGGACGGCTCTGAGGTAATATGAGGAAGTATTTTTTCATGGAGAGGGTTGTGGATGCATGGAACAGCCTTCCTGAGGAGGTTGTGGAGTCAAAAACAGTGGTGGAATTCAAAAATGCATGGGACAGACATAAGGCAATTCTAGGGGGTGGGGGTACGAAGAAGTAGGCTGTTGGTTAGCTAGGATCTGCAGCTTATCCATTAGGTAGGGAAATAGGCAGACTGGGTGGGCCAAGCGGTCCTTATCATCCGTCAAATTCTATGTTTCTATGTTTCACATTAGTTGGATTCTGCACTTAGTTTTTGGAAAAAGGACCTAGAAATGTGTTTTTCAAACACTTTAAAAATCTTGTTTCGTGAGACGATTTTCTTGTTTCATATGGCCCCACGAACAAGAACAGGGCTATACAAAAAAAGATTACATTCATATGAAATAAGAATTTGGACTTCGTTTTTTTTCACATTCTTGTTTCGTATGAACTAATGCTGTTTCCTGAGAATGACAACACAGTTTCCTGAAACAGAATTAGTTAATACAAAACAAGAATTTGGACTTAGTTTTTTCACATACTTGTTTCATATGAACCTGTCCTGTTCCATGAGAATGACACAGTCTCACGCGACATGACTGGTTCATATGAAACAAGAATTTGGCATTTGTTTTTTTGCACATTTAAACTTTAAAAAGTCATAACTCTGTCAATATTTGGCGATAAGGGACAATTTATATATCAAAAGAAAGGACTCACTGTATACTAGAACATTAATGTATAATACCCTCCAAAAAGTCAGGGGCCATATCAAAAACATAAAAATTAAAAAAAATTAATTCCATTAGGATATCATTGCAAATTTAAAAAGCCATAACTCTGTCACTCTTTGGATTTAGGGGACAATATATGTATTAAAAGAAAGGTGCCATTGAGTTCTACAAGAATGTGTCCCTACAAAATACCAACTGAAAACAGACATATAAAATACATAAAATTAACAAAATGAAAATTCCCATCAGATAACATTGCAACTTTGACAAGTCAGAAGTCTGTCAATAATTGGACTTAAGGGACAATGTTTATACAAACAACAAGGTGTCAATAAGTACTACAACGCTAACACATAATCCCCCCTAAACATTTATGGGGTGTGCACTGCACCTCAAAATTGCCTCCCATATTCACCATGGTGCCAAATCCTCAGTGTAAGTCCGATCATCAACAAAAATGCATCAAAGATGTATATTGTCCTATACTACAACTAAAGTAAATTTCTGAGCAAAGTGACAAATATTTGCTGACTTATGGGCAAGAAACCAAAAAATCACATATTTGTCCATATGCAGTCAACTGCTGGCAGTTAAGAGGGACATTTTATATATTTTTTACTTTGAAGTGAGCCCCTCTAAAAACAACTACAACCAAGTACATAAATTGTTTTTCTGAAGGCATTGAAGCTCAGGGCCCAGAGGGCCCAGCCCTTCTCTAGTCAGATGGATGTGTTCACACAGGCCCAGAAAGGACCTGCATGAATGATAATGCAATTCTACTATCTCAAAAAGTAAGTAAATTCTGTGCAAAAAACTGTGTTAATGCACCAGTTAGGTTTCAGATTAAAGTGACAAAAGTAGGAAAATGTGGCATTAGGGTTTCAGTCTAACTCCCACCCACCCCACCCCAAGCAGGAAAAGGAAAGAACATTACGGTTTTCTCTGTTCAGACTGTTGGCAAACCAGCAGTGGGGTCTTTCTTGGGATTCTCAGTCCTAACACTCACTCCATTCCATGACCAAATAAGGTGAGATATGATATGTTTTCTTCAAGTAAAGCCTACAGGTTGTTAGCAAGATGTGGGGAAACACAGTTCCCTACATTTGAAGACTACATCATAATGGGGTGAGTGTTAGAGTTACCCAAGGAAGACTCCACTCCAGTCTTCAACAGCCAGGACAGTGAAAACCATAATATTTTTACTATTTTCCTTCTTGTGGTGGGAGATAGGGTTTGGAAACCCTAATGCCACATTTACCTACTTTTGTCGCTTTAATCTGAACCCCAACTCGACACAGTTTTCAAAGAATATATATATATATATATTCACATTCATGGAAAAAAACTCAGTTTAATGCATCAGTTAGGGTTTGTTTCACAGCGACAAAAGCGAGGAAATTCTGTGTTAGGGTTGCCACCCCTTGCACCCCACTCCCACCCCACCCCACCAACAGGCATCGGGTGTGCATTGGGGTTGTCAGCCCTAACTCTGCATGGAAACGCAAGTGTTAACAGAAATGAAAATGGTTATGCAGCTGGTAAGGTAAACACAAGCGCAAATGTTAACGCAAACACAAATGGTTATGCAAACAGTAACAAAAATGCAAAAACAGAAATGGTAACATGAATGCAAACGGTAATGACAACAGGGAGGTAAAAGAGAATAGTAATGCTAATGGTAATGCAAATGCAAGTGCAAATGGTAACGCACATGGTGACACAAACGGAAATGATAACACTAATGGTAAGACAAATGCAAGAGCAAATGTAAATGCAAACACAAATGGTAACACAAACGGTAATGCAAACGCTAATGGCAATGGAAATGCAAATGGTAATGAAAATGCAAACGGTAACAGAAATGCAAACGGTAATGACAATGGTGACACAGAAGGAAACAGTATTGCAATCAGCAACAGAAAACGTTACTGAAAACGCAAACACTGATGCCAACAGAAACGCAAATGCAAATGGTAACAAACACACAAACAGTAATGGTAAAGCAACTGGAAATGCAAACAGTTATGGTAACACCAACAATGAAGCCAAAGAAAACAGTAACGCAAACAGAAATGCAAACGCAAGCACAAATGCAAATCGTAACGCACACGGTGATGCAAAAGCAAACGCTAACGAAAATGGCAATGGAAATGCAAATGGTAACAGTAACACAAATGCAAGTGCAAATGCAAACGCAAAGGGTGACACACATGGTGATGTATACGGAAATGCAAACGCAAACGGTAATGTAAACACAAGCGGAAATGCTAATGGTCACAGTACCGCAAACGCACACACTTTTTTTCCCAAAAAGGTGCATTCAGAAGCACAGTGAATACAAAGAATGTGTGCATAATAATGGCCCTCGGAGCAGACTATGAGCACTTGGAATACTAAATTGCTTATATCTCAGAAACTGTACGATGTAGAAAAAAAATTAAATCTCATATTATTTATGACTTTCCAGGCTAGTTTTGTACTTATCCTCCCAGTGGGGGACTAAGAAATGTTTGTGACGAAAAGTCCGTATCTCAAAGCGTTTTCAAGATGTGGGTCCCAAAAGGCACGTTGGACTCTGTAATGTTATCCTATGGGAAAAATCATCAACTTTGGAATGCTGTAACTTTGCAGTCCTGTAATATTTTGTCACCAAACCACCAAAAGGCACATCTGTGGGATGTTGGCTTTCTTCCCTGCAAATTTCAACCCAAAAGACCAAACTGTTGTTTTGCTGCAGGGTGGCAAACATTTCCTGTTGTTTTGGCTATAGTGTCTTAAAGTACTTTTGCAAATCACGACACTTTCGCAAATAAAATCACAAAAGTGTCGAACATTCAAAAGTACTTTGCGACATTACTGTTTACAAAAATTTAAAAAACGTATTTCTGGGGTGTTTTACCCCCCAACAAAGACATGGCTAGCATCCTCAGGGCTCGACTAGGTGAATACAAAAAGAATTGTGTCCCAAGAGGGTCCCAAATTTAGACGCCAAGCATTTCTGTGACCACCAACTGAAAACGAAATGACTGAATCATGAAAGTAAAAGGGTCATTTGTGACAGTAAAAACTGCATTTGCGACACTTTCGAATATTTTGTTAACTTTTTCCATAGACTATAATAGGGAACAGTTTTTTTTAATAACTTTTGAACTGTTTAATATTTTTTCACTAAATCTTTGAAAGACACATTGGGGACCCCAGCTGCATGTTCCCTGAAGGTTTCAGACCAATCGTGCAAACCGTGTGACCTGTAGGCATGAGCAAAGAAACACACAAAACCCCATAATTTATGCATTTTTTGGCGCTCTGTAGTTCGCAACCGTACATCTGACCATAACGAAACCTGGCAGATCCAGAGCTCTGTGGTACCAGACTGTGCTTTCCAAATTTCAGGCAAATCCATAATATGGTTACAAAGTTATTATGCTGCCAAATTTCAGATTTAACCTTAAATGAGGTACACAACCATAACTATAGTGGCACTACCATACCACTATAATATATATATATATTACAGGCAAAAAACTCAGTTTAATGCATCAGTTAGGGTTGTTCCACAACAACAAAAGCAAGAATTACGGTGTTAGGGTTGAAGCCCCCGTGTACCCCAGCCCACCCCCAACCGGCATCAGGGTGCACATTGGGGTCATCAGCCTAACTCACCTCATCACATGTGTAGAGAAGCAGAGGTATAGGAGAATGGGTGAGGAAGTTAGGACCTAAGACCCCAGTAGCACCCGATACATGAGAAAGTAAACAATCAGAAGAGCTTTCAGTTCTACACACAATTCCTCTATAAACACGAGAACACCTAACTGATGCGATCACTTCAGTTTTGGATCTAATTTCCCTTCTTTTTGAGAATGAGGACAATAAATAGTGAATGGAATGCGGTGGCGGGAGTGCGGGGCCCGAACGTAATGTCTTGTTACATAGTAACAGGAACTGCAATGCAAACACAGGCAGCAATGGTTACACACATGGTAAAGCAAATGTAAATGTTAAAGCAAGCGTTAATAGAAACGCAACCATAAAGTAACGCCGAAGAGAACAGCGATGCAAACAGACATGCAAGCGCGTCCAAAATTGCAACTGGTAATGTGCATAGTGACGGCACCGGTATTGTAAATCCAAATGTTAAGTGTTACAGCAACAAGAATGCCAAAGGGAACAGAAACGAAAACGCAAACGGAAGCACGCACGTAAACATGAACCATAACGCACACGGGCACAGTACCACAGTTGTAAATGCAAATGGTAAAGTTAACATGAACAATAACTCCCAGGTCGCACCTGTAAAAAAACTTTCTGCTTAGTGTGCTACTCCTGGTAAAACAACTAAAAAAAATAAATAAATACTGTCAAAGGAAACAGAAACGTAAATACGACGAGCATAGCGGCATTATATAGCGAAAACCGTAAGTCATTACGTGACGCTTACAAATTGTAAATGCAAATGGTAACGGTAGTAGCAACAGTAACACCAAAGGAAACAGAAAAGCAAAAGGAAACGCAAGCACATATGGAAACGCAAACCGTAATGTGCACGGGCACAGTAACGCAACAGGAAACGCAAATGGTAATAGTTACAGCAACGAAGACACAAAACGAAAGACAAACGCAAACGAAAGGGCTGCCATAAATGCAAATGGCAATGCACAAGGTGACACAAACTGAAACGCAAACACAAACAGTAGTGAAATGCAAATGGTAACAGTAGCATAGCGCAAATGCAAATGAGAGCATGAAAAGTGCTTGTACCGCAGATGAAGCCGAGAACAGTGGCGTGAGCAGTGGCAAGCATAAGTGGAAATGCTAACTGGCACAGTAACGAAAGGGCACACCCTTTTTTTCCCAAAAAACTGCATTGAAAAAGACAGTGAATACAAAGAATCTTTGCATAATAATGGGTCTCGGAGCAGTAAAGGAGGACTTGGAATACTAAATTGCTTATATCTCAGGAACTGTACGACGTAGAAAAAAAATGAAAATTTCATATGAATTATGACATTCCTGGCTAGTTTTATACTTAGGCCCTATCTAGGGGGGGCTAAGCATTTTTCTGACTAAAAGTCCGTATCTCTCACCGTTTCCGAGAAACAGGCCCCGAAAGGCACGACGGACGCCGTAATGTTATCTTATGGGAAAAAGCGTCGACTTCGGAGTGCCGTAACTTTTCAGCCCTCCAATATTTTTTCACCAAACCACCAAAAGGCACATCTGTGGCATGTTGGCTGTCTTCCCTCCAAATCAGCCCAATAGACCAAACTTCTTTTGCAGTAGGGTGGCAAAGAATTCCTGTTATTTTGGGCATAGTGTCCCAAAATAGTGTCGCAAATCACTACACTTTCACAAATGAAATCACAAAAGTGTTGTGAGTGCGACACTACTTTGTGACACTAGTTTTTCCAGGAATTTGAAAAACATATTTCTGGGGTGTTTAACCTAAACTAAAAGACATATTGCCAACATCCTGAGAGTCAACTAGGTGAACACAAAAAGAATTGTGTTCCTAGACGGTCCCAGTTTTAAATGCCAAGCATTTTTCTGATCACCAACTGAAAACAAAATGGCAGATTTGCGACACTACTAGGGCCATTTGTGACACTAAAAAGTGTGACACTGTTAAACTTTTTGTTAACTTTTCCCATTGACTTATAATGGGAACTTGTTTTTTGAATAACTTTTGAACCGTTCAATATTTTTTCACGAAATCTTCAAAAATCACATTGCGGACACTGGCTGCACATTCTCTGAAGTTTTCAGACCGGTCGCACAAACCATACAACCTGTAGGTGAGAGCAAAGAATTTGCACAAACCCGTAATTGTGCTTTTGGTTGTCGCTTAATAACTCTGCAGCTGTATATCCAACCAGTAAAAAATTTGGCAGTTCCCAAGATCTACCATGCCCAATCATGCATACCAAATTTCAGGCAAATCCGTTGAACAGTGGCAAAGTTATTAAGGTGCAAATTTCAGCCTTTAACCTTAAAAGTGCTACTCTATCCTAAATATGGTAGCACTACCGTTATACTATAATATATATATATATATATATATATATATATATATATATATATATATATATATATATATATATATATATGGTAGCATGGTAGTGCTACCATAGTTAGGAGTTGAGGAGCCATTTACATATTAAACCTAAAATTTCGCTAATAACTTTGCAACTGTTCAATGAGATTTGCCTGAAATTTGGAATACATGATCAAGAACCTACATCTTGGGATATGCCAACTTTTGTACTGTTCAGATATACGGCTGCGGAGTTATTAAGCATGATTCTGCACGCTGCTTCACTTTTTTGGAATTCTGTGGTCGTCTCTACAGGTCACGCAGTTTGCGCGATCGGTCCGAAATCTTCAGGGAACATGTGCCCAGGGTCCCCGATGTGCCTTTTGAAGATTTCGTGAAAAAATATTAAATGGTTCAAAAGTTATTTAAAAAACAAGTTCCCATGATAAGTCAATGGGAAAAGTTAACAAAAAGTTTGACAGTGTCGCAAATGCAGTTTTTTACTTTCACAAATGGCCCTTTTACTGTTGCAAATCCGCCATTTTGTTTTCAGTTGGTCATCAGAAAAATGCTTGGCATTTAAATTTGAGACTCTGTAGCAACCTAATTCTTTTTGTATTCACCTAGTCGGACCCTGAGTATGCAAGGCATGTCTTTATTTTGGGGTAAAACACCCCAGAAATATGTTTTTCAAATTTCTGGAAAAAGTACTTTCGCAAAGTACTTTCGCACACAAGACACTGTCGAATGAATTTGCAAAAGCTTTAGCAAAGTTTGACAGTACTTTTCCAGGCTGTGGGAAAATGACAGCAATTCTTTGGCACCCTGCTGCAAAAGAATGGTTTGGTCTTTGGGGCTGAAATTTGGAAGGAACACAGCCAACATCTTACAGATGTGCCTTTCTGTGTTTTGGTGAAAAAATATTACAGATCAGCAAAGTCACAGCACTCCAAAGTTGATGCTTTTTCCCATAGGATGACATTACGGCATCCGCCGCATTAAAGGAATCTTTTGGCGCCCTGCTGCAAAATAACGGTTTGGTGTTTTGGGCTGAAATTTGGAGGGAAGAAAGCCCAAATCCCACAGATGTGCCTTTCAGTGGTTTGGTGAAAAAATATTACAGGGAGCCAAAGTTATGGCACTCTGAACTTCTCTTTTTCTCCCATAGGATAACATTACGGCGTTCACCACACCATTCAGGGCCAGTATCTCGGAAACGGTGCGAGATACGGACTTTTCGTCAGAAAAATTCTTAGCCTCCTAGCACAGGTTAAGTATAAAACTAGCCAGGAAAGTCATAAATCATGTGACTTTTAAATTTTTTTTCTATATAGTACGGTTCCTGAGATATAAGCAATTTAGTATTCCAACTCCTCATTTTCTGCTCCAAGACCCATTATTATGCATACATTCTTTGTACTCGCTGTCTTTCTCTATGCAGCTTTTGGGGAAAACCAGTTTGTGTGCTTACATTACTGTTACCGCTTCCGCTTGCAGTTCCATACCCGTTTCACTTACCGTTCTCGTCTACGTCACCATGTGCGTTACCCTTTGCATTTTCATTTGCGCTTATGTTTGCGTTATTTTTACCATTTGTGTCTACAGTACTGTTTCTCTTTGTGTCACCATGCACATTACCATTTGTGTTTGCGGGCACCACGTTACTATGTGCCAAGACGGGCCCCGCGCTCCCGCCGCCACATTACATTCACTATTTCTCGTTATCATTCTCAAAAAGAAGGGAAATTAGAGGCAAAAAACTCTGTTTAATGCATTAGTTAGGGTTGTTCCACAGCAACAAAAGTGAGTAAATTCTGTGTTAGGGTTGAAAGCCCTCCTTGGACACCCCCACCCACACCCCAACTGGCTTGAGGTGTGCATTGGGAATTGTCGGTCTAACTCTCACCCCATTCTCCTATACCTCTGCTTCTTTACACATGTGATGGGGTGAGAGTTATGGCGGCAACCCCAATGCTACCCGATATAATTAGGGAGTGTGGTGAGAAGATCAGAAGACTTTCAACTAACATTTCTCGCTTTGTCACTGTGGAACAACCCTAACTAATGCATTAAATGGAGTTTTTGCCTCTAATATATGTATATATATATATATATATATATATATATTCTTTGCAAAAATGTCATTAATGCATCAGTTAGGGTTGTTTCCACAATGACAAAGTGTAGGAAATTCAACATTAGAGTTACCAATCCCACTTGCCCTACTACCCCCTACCCTCCACATAACAACAGGCGTTGGGGTATTCATTGGGTCATCGGCCTAACTCTCACCCCATTCCATTTGTAAGTAAGCTGAGGTGCTGTAGTATAGCAGAATGGGGTGCGAGGTTGCGTGCGACTAACTCTTCACCAACACCTGTTGACAATAATGAAGGAAGTAGAAAATGAGTAAGGGGTGTTAGAGTTAGTAATCTAACATTGAATTTCCACACTTTTTCACTGTGGAAACAACTAACTGATGCATCAATGAAGTTTTTTGCAAAACATTTCCTTACTTTTTGAAAAAGTGTAATATAACTAGCAAATGGTGCGCTCCTACCAAGCTGCCCATTTGTGCATAATGATATGCATCTGTGGAAGTGGGGGCCCTCTGGGCTATGCGCTCCCAATTACACATAACTATGGAGCCATACAGCAGCCCTATAGGGCAAGGAACCCTTGTAACACTAATTTGCCAATATCTCAACAACCGTAGCAGCTATGAAAAAAATTCCAGTGCTGTTGTAATCATGGCAGTGAGACCTCCACGCAAGACAAGTCAACCTAATCCGTATCTCACATGGTTTACAAGATATGGGCATCAAAATGCACTAAAAAGGCACCCTTGGAACCCTTGTGACACTAATTTGCTATTATCTCTGTAACTGTAGAAAGTAGGAAGCAAATTCCACTGCTGGTGTAATCTATGATTTCCAAACTTGTTTCTGCATACTACAGGTAGCAAAAACTCTGTATCTCGCTTTGTTTTCAAGATACAGGTGCAGAAAGTTGTCACAGAGGCCACAGTATTATCCTAAAGGAAATTTCTCAACTTCGGAATGCTGTAGCTTTGGGTCCATTGAATGTTTTGGCACCAAACCACCAAAAGGCACATCTGTGGGACCAGAGCTTGCTACCCTGCAAATTTCAGCCCAAGATCCCTAACTGATTGGTAGCAGGGGGAGGGCAAAGTTGTGCAGTTTTTGGGCAAAGTTCTTTTGCAAATTACGAAAGTTTTGCAGAAAACAGCATAGCACTTTCATGTTTGCAAAAGTGTCGCATCCATTTCTTTCACAATTTGTGAAAGTACTGGGGCACCAATTTTAAAAATGGCATTTTACCCCCCAAAAAAGATAGGACTGGCATCCTCAGGACCTGACTAGGTAAACTCATCGGTCAGTGTTTACCTAGGGGGTCTCAAATTTAAACACCAGGGCAGAGATATTCAGAAATGTGCCAAAGGCTGCCGCAGGTCTGGCACAGAGCAAGTCAGATGCGCCATGGCAAATCTGGTGCCATATTCAGAAGTTGCACCACCGCAAATGCAGTAGCGTAAACTGGCTGAATATGACAATGATGCTCCATGGCGCAAGCAGAGATGCACCGGCACAACCATGGAAGCGGGGAGCATACTTGCGCACAAACACAGGGGGGCAGTGCAAATGCAAGAGACACAGGGACACAGCAAAGGAAGCACAGTGCCAATGGTACAGGACCCCACCAGCCAGCAGGACACACCAGTGCATACACCGGCACAGAGCAGGAGAGAACAATGGGCATCACAGGATGGAGCACAGCCACCAACGGAGGTGCTGTGCACCATACCCACCAGAGCCAGTCCATGGGCGTGCAACAGGGGCATGCACCAGAACAGCACCCCAGAACACAATGGTGGGCTGGCCATCAGGGAACAGGTAGGGACAATGGCCAGTGCAAGGCTACTAATGCTGCCCCCTCCACAGGCCACCAGCCAGCTGGCTATGGCCAACACCACAACGTGCCTCCCCATGGCTCTGGAGCCAAACACACCCATGCTGCATGCCACACACCCCCACAGGCAGCACCAACGCCAGGCAATGAATGTGCCAGGACCCAGGCAGGTGGCCAGAACACACGGGACTGGGAGCGCAACAGTGGACACGAACGGCCACACTCCAGCGGGCCATCAAGGCCAGCATGACAACCAGGCCTGTGCACAACCCCCACACCCCCAACCACCTGCCCAGCCCTGGTCACAGCCCCATGGTGACCCTGAAAACACACAACACACCCACCACACCCAGGAGACAGCCCCCCACCACAACAGGAAACACCACTGGACACAGCAGGGAACCACAGTTAACCCACACTCACCCCCCCCCACACTGACACCATGGACTAACACCTGACCACTACAGCATGGCTCCACACACCACCTGCAAAGCAGACATGGACACAGGCATGTAGGAAAATAAATGTTTATAACATGGAAACAGCAGAGAAACACAGTAACAGGGGCAGGGACAGGGAAGGTAAAACATAGGATGGGGTCAGGAAATAGGGGCTGTACAAGATTCTGGGGGACTGCACGGGAACAGGGATAACAAAGGAAAGGGGGCTATTCACAGGGACATGCCAATGCTGTCCACGCCTGGCCGGCCCTCGGCGCCACTGCTCCCACCTCATGACCATGGTGACATGCTAGATGAACAGCTGGACTGCACCATGCACAGTATCCTCCGGAGCATAGCCAGGATCTGCCTCTGGGTCCTCACCCACACCCTTAGGCCCCTCCTTACTGCCACAGAGCTGACACATAGGGGATGAGACAAGACAGGCGATCAGTGCAATGTCCCAAGGACCCTACCCACCCACAGTGTGCATTGGACAGTGGAGGCACACACCCCTGGAGAGACCGGAAAGGACTCTCACATGGAGAAAAACACCAGCCATCCACATGGCACACCATGGTGGTGCACAGCGACGGATGCAGTAGTGCAGCGGCCACAGTACTGCAATGAGAGGGTCACATGGCACACAGCAACAGCAGTGCCACAGCACAAATGGTGGGAGCCATGTGCATGCCCACCCCACCAACAGCCGGTACATGGTGGCCAAGGGATGGCACGCAGTGGCATGCAAATGGACTGTGCGACACACACAGCCATCAAGGCGTATGGCAGAGGCAGCCATTGATGTGCCCTATTCCCACCACTATCCCACTGTGACACTGAGCAGGAATGTGACAATGCTTACCTGCCCCATGCTATGCAGCTGGTGCTGCCTGCTGCTCACTAGGCTTCGCCACCCTGGCCACCTCTGCCACCATCCTGGCCCATCTATGGTCCTCCAGTCTTGTGGAGGGAATGAAAAGTGGTGGACAACAGTATACAGTCATGCATGTGGAGACCCCCCACCACCACACAGTCCACTGTGCGCTGGGTGTGTCCCTGTCAGGCCTGAGGCCCACACTCCAGCACAGCTACCTGTGCAGCAGCCAAGCCTGATGCACGGTACCCCCAGGCTGATGAAGTACTCTGCTGTGGGCCATGCTACACAGCCATGCCAACATCACCGTACTATGCCTGGGCATAACAGCAACATGAGCACACATACCTGGCTGTGGCACTGAACCTCACAGGACGTGGGCCTGCATACGCCACAGACAGTCTGGTGACCTCTGCCGCAGGTCTCCAAACCAGTGCCTGCACTGCTCCGCCATGCACCTGACACCAGTCCTCTACTCCAGGGCCTGTGCCACATGATGCCACACCACCCCCCTAGTCTGCTGGAGTGGTACCTGGCCATACAGCTGCCCCTCAAAAGGCTGAACCACAGCCACCAGGTTGATGAGCTCAACCTCCGTCCAGTTGCCTGCCCTCCTGCTCTGTCCCTGCACCATGGTCAGCAGCTGAGTTCAAGAGGAAAATGGCAGTGGAACAGCGCATGTGTCTGCCACATGTGCAGGATGTGCGACAGGATACACAAGGCTACAATTGCGCAGCACGTGGATGCGCGGACACTGAGCAGCATGGGGTCATAGCGCAGTCATTGGCATGCACAGCATGCCAGGGCCTAGCAGGGTCATGACATGACCGGTGGGTCAGAGGTCATCACCCCCACGCACAGTGTGCAGGTGCACGATAGAGGCAGTGATCGCATGCGAGATGGCATACCAGCGCCACATGCGCTGTGCCATGGCATCGTGCATACTGCACATGACGCATGATAGGAAAGTGGTCAGTGCTGTGCACATGCACACTGTGGGCATGTGCACCATGCATGCGCAGGTATTGCGCCATGGAGATGCTCCAGCACAAACCCATTGCACACGTTGCAATTCTGCGATATTGAGATGCCGCATGCAGATCCCTTCATGAGCCAATGCATAGCACAGTGGGGAGCATTAGCATATCATTAACATTACGCACAGACTGATTTGCATGCCTTGTGCCTTAAAAGCACTGCGAAACAGCACAGGCCAATATTGCAACCATTCAGGTAAGTGACTGGCAACATGGATAAACAGCGGCGTATTCAAACACTGCAACAGAGTGCAACGTGCTGGCACTGACCTACTCTGCTGTTCATGTCCACGGGTGGCAAAATGTTGGGAAATGAAGGAGAGGAGTGTCAGGGGCCTGCACACAAGCTCAGGCCCTACTTTACAGCTACTGAGAGAAATGCCCTCTTTGAGGCCTATATGGACCAGGAGGGCCTTCTCAGCGGTGCCACGGGCACGCCACAGGAGCAGGCGGTGTGCTGGGAGGAGGTGGCCCCATACGTCAACACCTACGGCCGCCACCATCGCACCCTGCAGGAGTGCAATAAGAAGGTTGGCACAGACAGGAGGTGGATCGAGGATAGGGTTGCGGCCATACAGGCATCCCACAGGGCAACTGCTGATGGGCCGGCAACCGTGCCACCGCTGATGGCCACGGAGGAGCTTGTGTCATCCACCATCATCTGCACTGTGGTGGAGGGTGTGCCTGGTGGTGGGTTGCAGATGGGTGGCAGCTCCTTACTGCATGGTGAGTATGACCAGCCACCAGGCATGCCTGGCATGGGCATGATGTGCAGGTGTGTCTGCGGCCATGCCCACTGCCACATGCGTGTGTTGACATGGACACACATTGCTGCAGGGTGGCATGTGGCAACGGTGGCATTGGGGTTGGGGGGGCATAGGGTTTGCTGCCCCACTAACCCTCTGTTCTTGTTTTGCAGCACCAGCACACCTCTGTGCAGAGGACCAGGTGGCGGCCGCAGACATGGATGCCCGCCCATCTAGACAGATGGGCATCCAGAGCCGGGACAGGGTGTGTCTCGGCATTGTTGGGCATGCAGCTGTGCTTGACATGGGGTCGGATGACCCACTGGCTGGGTTCCTGCATGATGACAGCCTGGAGGTACTGTGTGCAGAGACTCAGCTTGGAGTGCTGTCCGACACTGATGATGACCTTACTCTGGTACTGGACAGCATAGGGGAGGTGGTGCCTGACACTCCCCTTCCCACTACACAGGCACTGGCAGATCCCATCGCCATGCCTGCAGTTCCACAGCCACCCCCCATCCCTGCTGGGGCAGCTGTGTGTGGTGCCACAGCTGTGTCCGGTGTGGGTGGTGGTGGTGCTGTCATTGCGGCTAAGGTGCAGGGCACTGCCCAGCAGACAGCCGGGCAGCAGCAGCAGGATGCAGGTGACAATGGGCAGTGTGCCATGTTGCCCACTGCTGGTGCGCCATATGGCGCCATCCTCTTCTACGGCCCACTGTGCAGCATCCATCTGAGTGGGAGGCTGTGCAGCAGCATGCCGAGGTACCCTGCCCCCAGCTCGAAGGCCGGGCTAGGAGACCCAGGATTCCAAGAGGCTGACAGAGCACACCCGGTTACTGCGGGCATCTGTTGAACACCAGGCATTGCTAGCCACTGAGGTGCACGCACTGCAAGCAGAGGTGCACCAGATGGCCAAGCAGCAGGACAGGGGTGATGCAAAGCTTATGGACAGGCTCACCCAGATGCAGGAGGCCATGACTGCAGCAATGGACTGCATGACCGGTGCCATTGTGGCATCAATGGACCAGATGGCCAGTACCATTGCAGCTAGGTTGGCATTGGTGGCAGACACTGGGCTTGGCCATGCGCAGAGGACTCCCCCACAGTGCACTGCCCACCCTACGGTCCCAGCGTCTGGCGACACCTGCACAGTGGACACCGGGATCTGATGTCAGCATCCCAGACACCCCCTGGGCAGGCGTGCGTGGACTCGGTTGCGGTCCCGCATATCAACCCCTGGGGGGCATCTGACATGCCCGCGGTGGCTGATGCACAGCATGCATCTGCCAGTCAGCCCTGGTGTGGCCACCCACGTGGCTGTGGCAGTCGTGGGACTGCGTGGTTGGAGTGATGTGTCTGCTGCCCTGACCTGCCATTCACTGCTGATGCCACACACATATGTGGGTGCTGGTGTGGCATGCATGTGGTTGTGCACATATGTATTGTGCTGCATGCCCCCTGTGTGTGTGGACTGTGCTGCTGGGACGTGTGGCAGGGATGTGATGAGGGCAGCTCAGCACCGGTTGTGCCTGGGCACCGGTGTCATGCTTCTGATCCATGCCATGTCCCTCACCATGTGTGTGTATGTGTGTGTGCATGCCATTGCTGCGTGTGTCTGTGTGTGTGAGCCCATGTGCCAGTGGATCCACCATGTGTGTTGTGCTCCCCCGTCCCTGCATGCATACCACTGTGCACATCCCTACCACTGTGTTGTGTGCTAGGCTGTGTGGGCCTTGCCTGTGTGTCAGTGCAGTCACCTGCATTGTCCGTAATGTTCCCTTGTGATAGAGTCATGGTGCCGTTGTGCCTCCTGCACCATTCAAGGATCCCTCCTGCCGAGGGGTGGCTGCCCACTGCCCTCCAGCCCTTCACCACCATTGTCCCTGTTACTGTCACCCTCTTCAGCCTCAACTGCTATTCCATGGACAGTGGCCATGTTGTGTAGGCTGCGTCAGGCCAGGAATATGCAACAGGCTTTCAATGGGTTATATTGTAAGGCACCGCCTGACCTGTCTAGGCAATGGACTCACATCTTTAGCATGCCAAAGACATGCTCAATGATATTGTGCATGCTGGCATGTGCCTCGTTGTATCTCTCCTCCACAGGGGACGATGTTTGCCAGTAGGGGGTGAGCAGCCATGGCCTTAGGGGTTATGCACTGTCACATGTGTGGTTCCCTCTCAGCCACCACACACTCCACAGCACCCGCCCCAACCTCCCTCCCCAACCCCCTGGGCTGTAGCTGTCAGCCACCCTGGTGCATGTCCTACTCACTGACAAGGTGGCCCATCGGGATGCCTACCCACTCAAACCTATGGCAGAGCGCAGAACTGTGCCATATGAAGGCATCTTGTGCACTCCTGGGGTGTGTGGCACAAACATTGATGATGCACCCCATGGCATCGCACACCACTTGGCAGTTGATGGATGGGTATCCCTTCCGATTTATGTACACTGGGCCCTCTGGGCCAGGTGGTGTGTGGATGCCAACGTGGGTGCAGTCTATTGCCCCAATCACGCCTGGTATGTGTGCCACCCGGTGGAACTCCTGCATGTTTGCTGTACGTGCTGCCTATGTGCTGAAGAAATGTATGTACTCCGAAGCATGTGGCAGCAGAATGTTGAAGAACTGGGTGAGGAGGCAGGACATGGCCAACTGGGTGATGCCCGTGGTATTACCCGTTGGTCTTTGAAAGATGCCCATGGCGAGGAGGCACATCACGGTGGTCATCTTAGTCTCCATTGACATGGCATGACTATTCCCAGTGGGTGCCTGCATCTCATCACTTCACAGCTCACAGAGCTGCCTCAGAAGTGCCCTGCTCAGGCAGTACTGGCCCACTATCTCTGTGTCACTGAAGTTCTCATACGAGATTCTGGCACGGTACCACCTGTGCTGGGCATACCGCCGCCACGCCGTTTGTCGACCACGCTGCTGTTCCTCCTGCCTCTTCACACCCCTCATTACCTCATCCATTATGAATGGGCACTGTCCATCACTCAGTCACTGGGTATCTTCCTGGATGCTTCTCACTCTCTGTCAGTCCGTCCGTTGGTTTGTGTGTGTCTCTCTCTCTCTCCCTTTCTGTCTGTCTGTCTCTCTCCCCCTCTCTCACACAGTCTCTCACTCCCTCTCTCTCTGTGCACACTTTTGTGCATCTGCTGTCTGTGTGTTTGTGCCTATATTTATTTTATTTTTATTTGCATTCAGTCTAGGAATTACAACCCTTTGAGTCAGGGACTCATTTACAAAGGCTCCACGTCAATGACATTAGTTAGGACATACACAGAGAAAAAATACTGTACAGAGGCAACCATGGGCTAAACAAATTCAGGGTGCCATCGGTAGAGCAAAACAATCTATTACGATATTATTTACGGAGTTTTGATAGTAGCAGAGAGACCAAAGCTATAAATAGTAGTTTAGATTTAGCAGTCACAGTTACTGTTTAACAGGATATGGGTGTGCAGCATTGGCTTAAGCAGCCCTATCCCAGGGATTTTGAGGGCAGCATCTGGGAGGGAGTTCATCCAGTGGGGGGCCCTGTAGGAAAAGGACCTTTGGCAAGCAGTGGTCCTTACGAAGGGGATGCGAAAAGTAGAAGTGCTTGAGCTTCTAGTGACCCTTGTCGGCATGCACTCTTGAAGGAGCAATAGACAGCCTGAGGGAGCTAACCCTAGTTGTATTTTTTTGGCCATTAGGCAGGACTGATAGAGAAATCGCCCCAGGAAATTTAGCCAGGAAGACTGTAGGTAGAGGCCGCAGGTATGTGTAAGGTGATCACAGCCTGTGACCAGCCGGCAGACTTTGTTGAGAGTGCATTTTATGCTGGACAGGGCAGTGTCAGAGGCGGCGCCATATATAATTATGCTTAAGTCTACTAGGGGAAGTATGGAGCTAGAGATGGCTAATCGAAGGGCAATAGTGGGGAGAAAGGGCCTATATTTGTAGAGGTAATGTTAATGGCAGAACAGGTCAGTGCAATATGCTCACGGAAAGTGAGGGCAGAGTCAAGAGTAACCCCTAGGTATTTAAAAGTGGAGACTGCATCCAACATGGCACCCTGTGAGTTAAGTATGGATAGTTTGGTCATGCTGTTTTTATGTTGAGGGTGGACAAATAGCATGACCTTTGTTTTTTTGTAGTTGAGGACAAGTTTGTGGGAGGTGAACCATGATTCTATCGTAGTGAAGGAGACCTGCAGGGAGTTTTGAAGCTGGGTAGGGTCAGGGTGCTGGCTGAAAATTACAGCATCATCAGCGTAAAGGAGCAGGTGCTCAGTGGAGGCTAAAGGGAGGGAGGGAGTTTAAGTATAGGGAGAAAAGAAGAGGGCCAAGGATGGACCCTTGAGGGACACCCGAGCGGACTGGGAGGCTGGCAGAGAGGGCGCTATTTATTTTTACTTACTGGGTACGGCCATTAAGATAGCTGGTGAACCAGACTGCAGTTTCTAGGGAGACTCCAACAGAGATGATGATGTTTACTAGCAGGCAGTGGTTTACGGTATCGAAGGCCTTGGACAGATCAGTGTAGACAGATCCAGCCAGGTCTCCCTGGTCAAGTGCTTCATGGAGGAAGGAGGTAAATTCGAGCAGGGCAGTGGTGGTATTGTGCCCTTTTTGGAAATCATGCTGTTGATTGCATAGTAGGCAGTATGTGTCCAAATATTCTATAAGTTGATCTGCAGCTATTTTTTCCAGAGCTTCTTAGAGAGGGGGAAGTATTGAGATGGGCCTATAGTTACTGGGGGAGGTACGGTCACCATTTTTGTGAACCGGAGTGATGATCACTTTTTTCCATTAGGTAGGGAACTGTCCAAGGCATAGGGACATGTTCAGTATTTTTGTTAGAGGGGTAAGGACTGCATCAAGGCTGCCTGGCGCAACTTGGGGTTTGCTCCAGTCTTGCGCCTTGCTATATGGTTGAATATGCCAGTGCACCACTTATTCATGGGAACACCCCTGCACTTGCGCTGCACACATTATGGTTGTGCATTGGCACAATGGGATTTGCACTGCACTGTGGCTCCCTTTGAATATTGCTCGGTGGCGCATCTTTGGACTTGCGCCTGCGCAACTCAGTTGCGCCATGCGCAAGTGCTCTGAATATCTCAGCCCAGACATTTTTCTCTCTCACTAACTGAAAACAAGATGAAGGCAGCACAAAAGTAAAAGGGACATTTACGAAAGGAAAATGTACTGGCAGCAGTTTTCGTGAGACACACATGTATTTTTTCCCCCCAATGACTATAATGGGAAAGTTGTTTTTTGAATAACTTTTGAACGGTTTAATATTTTTTCACCAAATCTTCAAAAGGCACATCAGTGACCCAGACTGCATGTTCCCTGAAGATTTCAGACCAAAAGTACAAATCCTGCAGGCTGTGGGCATGAGCAAAGAAATGTACAAAAAGTCATTTTTTTGTGTTTTATGGTGTTCTGCAGCTACGCAACCGTACATCCGACCATAATGCAATTTAACAAAAACTTTGTTTAAAACGAAGTTAGGGTTCTAGACATAGGTCTTCAACCAAAGTGCTAGAGGTCAGGAAACTGGATGTTTGGGTTTACAACTGTTATACCCTTCCCCCACCAAACCCTATCATTGTAACCACACACCCCCCACCCTCCAAACACAAACAAGCATCAGGGTGTGCCTTAGGGTCATGGGCCCCTACCCCACCCATCTCTACCATTGCAATACCACCCCAACCCTCCACACACCAACAAGTGTTGGGGTTTGCCTTAGGGTCATGGACCCTAACTCTCACCCCATTCTCCTATACTGTACCATGTCAGGTTCCTTACAGATGGAATGGGGTGAGCATTATTTTTTGAGACCCCATCTCATGAACACTGACAGTTTCATTTTGTTACCCAGTCCCAAAAGGTGATTTTGAGCATCAACTGCACCGTTTCACACTACTGCTGGGTAAACACATTTTGGGCAGGATGTATGAAATGACAGGTGTATTGTTCATGAAGAGGTGTGAAAAATTCCTAATGCTGAGAATCTGGAGTGAAAATATAAAAAATTGGCACAGTTACTAATATGCATAGAAACTGCACTACGCACACTCATAACAGTCATTTTGGGGAATTGTTGCACCACATTTTCAACATGGCCTTTTTGGGACCCCACCTAATGAATAGTGGCATTGTGATTTCATTAGCACATCCCAAAAGTTGATTTCAAACAGCGACTGCGTCATTCTGCACCACAGCTGCGAAAACACATTTTAGGCAGGATGTGAAAAATGACATCTGCACTGTTCATGAGGAGGTGTGAAAAAATCTCAATGTTAAAAATCTGGAGTGAAAATATTAAAAATTAGCAAAGTTACGAATATGCATAGAAAATGCACAACACATACTCGTAACACAGTCATTTTGGGGCATTGTTGCACTACATTTTCAACATGGGCTTTTTGGGACCTCCCCTCATAAACACTGGCACTGTTATTTCATTAATTGGTCTAGAAAGGAGATTCCACATAGTAACCACAAAATCACCTTTCAGGGCTGAATAATGAAATGGCAGTGACAATGTTCATGAAGTGGGGTCCCAAGAACCCGGTGTTGAAAATGTGGGTAAAAATTCCTAAAAATGGTTGAGATATCAACATAAGTTGAAAACCCCCATTGAGAGCCATAATACAAGCCTACCTTGATTCCTCAGTTTGCGGTTGGGCTTTGAAGAGTGTGGATGTGTCCCAGTCCAGAGAAGATGACAGCCGCTGACCTCCAGAGGTAAGTATAGGGTGAGAGTGTGTGTGGGAAAGTGGATGCTCAGTGGGAGGGTCAGGATGGGGAAGGGGGACAGGGGAGACGATGAGGGACCATTTCCTTTTTCTAGGATTAAAAAAAAAGACGGGATAGTTTTCTTTTTTTATGGCAGAGATAACTTTATTTTGGGACACTGAGAATGGGCTCCCCAGTATCCCATAGTGCTGGGGGGGTTCATAATGTTGACACAAGGATTGGGCACCCCGATGTCAGTGAACACTATTAATATTTCAATGAGCGGGGGGGGGGGCGCATTCGACACTGGGTGTGGATTTCCCAGTGTCAGAAACAACACTGAAAAAAAGTAAAGGTTTTTGGCACACTGGGGCTGATCTTGCCAGTGTGCCACAGTATTAGAGGAAGAAATAAATCCTGACATGGGAATTGGGCACCCTGATGTCAGCAAAGAATAATAAGAATGGGCTGTGGGGGTGGTGGTGGTGGGGAGAATCTGACACCAGGGGAGGGCATCCCAGTGTCGGAAACTGCAGAAAGTTATCAGAAAGTTAATGCTTTCAGTGTACCGGGGGTGGTCTCCCCTATACGCCACTGTAGTGGAGGGTTAAAGAAATGCTAACACAGGGATTGGGACCCCGATGTCAGGAAACAGTGATTACAAAGGGGTACACCTGGAAAAATGACAGTTCAATGAGAACTCTGCATTGTAAAATGCCATTTCGTTGCAGAATTCTTTATTTATTTATTTATTTGTTTGTTTATTTTAGAGTTTTACCAGGAAGGCATGCATAATAGGCTACTGCTCGATTCCAGATGAATCCTGGGAGTAGGGGGTATGGAAAAATACATTTAGCGTACAGTGTACAACAACAGCTAGCAAGACAATTCAAGAGACAATATTACATTTAAGGGACAATATAAGAGCAAAATAACCATCATCATTCTGAATCTAACATGCAGTTTGTTGCAGGATTCTGTATCGAACTAGAATCCTATGCCTCCAGGGACATCTACCGTATATACCTGCATATAAGACAAATTTTTTGACCACTTTTCCATTGCTATATCAGGTACCTCGGCTTATACGCAGGTCAGTTGGTAAAATCCGATAATCAATCTTGCCGTAATGGAACTTCAGCTAAATACTGGTACATCCTCCCCATCGGCACCACTTCACAAATACTAGTACAGCTCCAGCACATTTATCTAGCTACCCAACTAACACAGTGCTATACATGTAACATGTAAACAAACTTTTTTCCCTTTTTAAGCAAACTCCTGCCTCACACTGAAGCCTTTGCATGCACCCCCACCTGCCACTTCCTTGAATTATGTTCATCTGGTGCTCTGACCCCCTCCTAAGTTTTCATGATTCCTGTAAACCAGAACCTTGAACCCTTGAACAAACACAGTACCTATGTAAAAGGTATTTGAAACTGTCCTTCCAGACCAGTGTTTCTCTCCCTCTGCACTGCTTTCTCCAGTTGTGTCTCCAGTCATGGCATGCTTCACTACCTCCCCCCTCCCCAATGGATCCGATATTGCACTGGTTTGGGAATGGGTTGAGTTAGGCTTTTCTCACATCAAGGAGGATGGCTTGAAATTAAAAACAGGTCTGCAAGTACTAGCAAAGACTTTTTATGTTGGCGCGCTTGCGCAGCCAACATCATGGGACAGTGCAGCTTTAGAGGCACAGTCGCTGTTGGGTGAATGCAGGGCACACACCAGTAGGTGCGTCCCGCATTCCCCAATCAGCCTGCATACCGGCGCCACACCATGCATACATAATGTGGCGAGCACATCTAAGAAAAGGTCCACTGCAATCGGAGCAAAGCTCATCATACGCAGCGGTCCTTTTCTTGCCATGCTCGCCACCATTACGTGCATGGTCGTTGAGCGGGTGGATGCCTAAGTAGTGCCGACTTCAGGGGTGCCCAATCTCCCTGTCCGTAACCCCCCCTTTTTTTGTGTGCCGGCGGAACCCTCCCGTCAGCCATAAACTCCCACTTGTTGAATGCGGGGGGGTGCCCAAATCCCCCATCACTCACGCCCCCCTTTCTTTGTGTGCCAACAGGGTGCCCAATCCCGTCGGCATTACTTCCTCCTGCCCCCCGTGTTGTGTACCCGGCCGGTGCCCAATCCCACGTTGGCTACAGACCCCCAAACAGTTAGGAGGCATGCTGGGAGCCCACCACAGCATGCAAATCTACAAAGAAAAAACTGTCCCTCAATGGGTTTTCCACTTTTTTCCTGTAAATTAAAAATGGTCCTCGTAGTCTCAATGCCCCCTCCCGCACCCACCACTGCACACCTGCCTCCCCTCACCCCCTCTCACCCCATGCCTGTGGAGTCCGGTATAGCGATCTTCTGTGGACGGGCTACGTCTGCACTCTTCAAAGCCGACCATGAACTGAAGAAATGCCAGTAAGCTGTATAATGGAATGAATAGGGTTTTCAACTTTAATGCATATCTTGGGCATTTTGCAATTTTATTTAAATTTTCAACATAGGGTTTTGGGACCCTTCTCATGAATTCTTGCACTGTCATGGCGTTATTCAGTCCTGAAAGGTGATTTCACAGTCACTGCGCAGAATCACCTTTTGGGACCCAGTAACGAAATGACAGTGCCACTGTTCATGAGAGGGGCCATCAAAAAGCCTATGTTGCAAGTTTGGTGGGAAAAATCCAAAAAATTACTGTTTTATGAGCGTGCATAGCAACTGCGCAACGCACGCTCGTAAGTTAGCGCATTTTTCTATGGGAGAAGGCATTTTCTGCTTTGTTTTAACTGTATACTGTAGTTTTGTAATATTCGTTTTGAGCTGTTTTATTGTATGTATTGAATATGTTTGTGTTTTTCTTGATGTACAGCGCTTTGAAAACTTTGAAACGCGCTTAATCAAATAAATGTTATTATTATTATTATTATTTGCACTATTTTCATGCCAGATTCTCAACATTGGTATTTTACCACACCTTCTTGTGAACTGTACAGCTGTCATTTTTTACATCCTTGCTGAAATGTGTTTTTGCACTTTCGGCGCAGAATAGCGTGTTCACTGTGTGAAATCAGTGTTCAGGACACATTACGAAAATGACAGTGACACTGTTCATGAGCAGAGGTCCTAAAATGCCTGTGTTGAAAATTTGGTGACAATACTCCATAAAATGACTGTGTTACGAGCGTGTGTTGCGCAGTTTGCATGCACGCTCGTACGTTCGCAAACTTCTAATATTCTCACTCCAGATTTTCTACAGTGCCATTGTTCTGTACCTCCTAATGAACAGTACAGCTGTCATTTTTCACATCCTGACCAAAATCTGTTTTCACTGTTCCAGCGCAGAATAGTGTGGTCGCTGTGGAAAGTCCATGTTCGAGACACATGATGAAAATGACAGTGACAC
This sequence comes from Neoceratodus forsteri, assembly GCA_016271365.2. Lineage (NCBI taxonomy): Eukaryota > Metazoa > Chordata > Ceratodontiformes > Ceratodontidae > Neoceratodus > Neoceratodus forsteri. Next base: position 1,194,563,336 of record CM057453.1, read on the forward strand.
TACTCATTAGCAGATGCCCTAAAATGCCTATTTTGAAAATTTGGGAGCGAAAGTAAATAAAATGAGTGTTTTATGAGCGTGTGTTGCACAGTTTGCACGCACACTCATGACTTTGTGAATTTGTAATACTTTCACTCCAGCTGTTCATCATTGGCATTTTTCCATACCTCCTTATGAACACTGCAGCTGCCTGAAATGTGTTTCGCATGTCCGGCACAGAATTGCACGGCCACTGTGCAAAATCAGTTTTTGGGACAGTTTGAGGAAATGACGGTGACACTATTCATGAGCAAAGGTCCTAAAATGCCTATGTTGAAAATTTGGTGCCGAAACTCCATACAATGACTGTGTTGCAAGCATGCATTGCACAGTTTCCATGCACCCTTGTTACTTCGTCAATCTGCAATATTTTCATGCCACATTTTCACCATTGGCATTTGTGCACATCTCCTTATCAACAGTCCAGCTGCCAGTTTTCACAGCCTGCCCAAAACGTGTTTCTGCAGCTGTGGCACATAATGGCATGCTCACTGTGCAAAATCACCTTTTGAGACACATTCACAAAATCACAGCACTATGCATCTCTAGCTATGCCGCTCCTGCTGCCAATGCCAGCACTACAACATTCGGCATTGACAAATGCTTGTTTTTATAAATGTTGTGGTTTTCAATCGATGTGCAGTGTTTGTGAAAACTTTTTGTAATAAATACATTTGTCTCAGCTTATATGTGAGTCAGTCATGTTTACAAAATTACCTGCTTGCATTTGGGGGTTGGGGGGTGGCTTATACACAGGCTGGATTATACACGAGTATATACAGTATTTTATTCCTCATAGGAAATAATGGGAAAAAGAACATTTCACAACTTTGGAATAGATTAATAGTTTTTCACCAAACCATCAATAGGCACATCTGAGAGGCAACAGTTTTCTACCCTGAAAATGTCAGCCCAGTAGCTACAGCCATTATTGAGATACAGGTTGACAAAGAAACTGCAAAAAAATATAAAAATATCTTATATTTCAACACTCTGTATCTCCAAAACCATACAAGGGATTGAAACCTAATTTGGCCCATCCATAGACCTGCCCCTTGCAAAGACGCCTGAAAAATTTCAAGCAGATCTGTTGAACCTGCACAAAATTATTACCTTGCAAACATTGGCCTTTAACATTAAATGCTTGCGCTAATCCTAACTATGGCTGCACTACTGTGCAACTATAATATATATATATATATATATATATATATATGTATATGTGTATATATATATATATATATATATAGTGGTGCAGTAGCACCACTATAGTTAGGGTTGAGTAGGCAGTTTAATGTTAAACCCCAAATTTTGCACGCTAATAACTTTGCAACCATTCGATTGATTTGCACAAAATTTGGAATACACGGTCTCAGATGGTGGATCTCTTGATTTGCCAATTTGTGTTTCAATCGGATTTGTAGTTTTCACCCAGTAAAGTGCCACAAAATTCACCTTTCACCTTTTTTTGGCGATTTGTTTGAGATCGCGCTGCACGCACACTATTTGGAATTTTGGCCTGACATTTTCAGGGTAGACAGATGTTATCCTAAGGAACAGTACAGTGTTGGATTGGTGAAAAAATAGTAATCTGTTCAAAAGTTATTCAATTGTGGGTTGCTGTTTGTGTTTGTCTGTGTCTGTAGGTTAGTTCTTGTGAATTTACATGTTTTTCTGCTTGGATTAATTACACCATTCTTGCTCACAACATCTGTGATAGTCTCCTTGACTGAATTTCTGAAAAACATCACCACCAGGTATCTGAATTTTCATTTTAAAATCAACTTTTTGGAAGCCATCCCAAGCAAAAAATAAGTCAAGCAACAAAGTCTGACAAATTCAGTGATTCTGTATCCTGCTCTGAATCCACATTTTTGTCTGACCTGCTCCTGAAGGAACTGTATGTGGGCTATTCAACAACTTCTTTGAAGAACAAAGGAAGCATACAGACAAAAGGATTTTACATCCTGCATATGCGCAGGCACAGTTCATCACCTTCAGGAATTTTAACACATTCTGTGACTCTGGACCTCAGCAGTTAACCATTTCTTCTGGCCTTTGACTTACCACATCAGCATGTTCAATTGACCAAAAAAAGAGTGTATAAAAGAGGCAGGAGAAATATTGGAGGTGTCTCAAATATTCTGACCCCAAACTGATTTCAGGCCCTGATGACAAATGAGGAAGGAGATGAAATACAACCCGTGAATACCGAACAGGGTCTCAAGCGAACAGGGTCTCCACTGCGAATTACGTATGCACATGCACAAGCACACAAAAAAATGTGGAATGTTCATCACAACCATTAAACACTGACAGGGACCCTTATGATTTAACAGATGTAAGCAGGATTACCCAGAATAATATGCAAACTTTACTTTACCACCCCAATCCCAAATTCTGGCAAATAACACCCCACGAGACATTCTTTATATTGGGGATTCAATGTTAAAATCACGAGATAATGTGTTATGTAAGCATCAGAATGAGTATACAACTGAGAGTGTACTTCAGGGCAGGCATAGGTGACATTAAGGAACTGATGCCAGGTTTATTGAAAACACCATTTCCATTTACAGTGTTACATGGGTACAAATGATATAGGGAAAAGGAATACACTGGAAATACAGAGGATTTGGATCAGTAGGTACTACACTTAGAAGGAGAGGGTGTGACGTGTTGATTTCTGGGATATTACCTAAACCAAGGGCTAATGAACAAACAAATCAGGAAATCTGTAGATTTAATGGTTGGCTTAGGAGGTGGACTGCCAGAGAAGGTTATAGGTATATTGATCATTGGCATGAATTTCAGAATAAGCAGCTGTTTGCAAGGGATGGGTTACATCTTAATAACATGGGCAAGCGCTTGTTAGCACAACAACTCAAAAATTCCCTTCACTATCATTTAAACTTCACAGGCAGGGGGACGTGGGGGATATAAAGACTGGTCACCCCAAAAACGAATGGAATATTATGCTCATTAATGCAAGGAGTTTAACAGACAAGTTTGATGAGTTACAGCTAACTTTAAAACGCATAACGTACACATTTGTGTGATTGTGGAAACATGGCGGCAACCTGAGGACACCTGGGATAGGCAAATTCAGGGGTACATACTGTATAATAAGGATCGTTCCATATCTAGAGGTGGAGGGGTGGCACTATATGCTGCTGAGGGTATCCCCACAGAGAGTATAGATACAACCAGAAGGACAGATGCTGAAGTCATCTGGATAAGGATTAGCCCCATAGAGCTGCTAAAATCAATCTAGCAGTAATTTATAGGCCACCATCTGCTAGGATATCAGAGGATGAAACTATACTAGATCTTGTAAACCAGTTATCAGCAGTAGGTAATGTAATACTAGTTGGTGACTTCAACCTCCACTTTTCCCAGATGGTGGCACCTCCAGCAAGGGTCAACTACAAAACTGGTACTAGCGCACTACTGGACTGGATCTTCTCAAACCAACCAGCCCACATCACCAACACCACTTTCCTTCCTGACTCACTGAGTGATCATTCACCCATTACCTACACCTGGCAAAACAACTTCAGCAAGCCCCCACCCAGAACCATAACCAGCTGAGTACTCCTCAAAGGGCACCTACCACAACTCAAAGCAGACCTTCAAGGCCTAGACTGGTCTGACCTACATGAAACAAATGATGTAGACATCGCACTCAGCCACTTCATCATAAAATGTAACGCCACTAGCGATAAACATGCCCCCCCCCCGAAAACAAGAAAATCTAAAGCTCCCTGCAACCCCTGGATAATGCCAGAACTCCTGCTACAATTCAATGCTCAGGACCAACTCTGAATAAAGGCATGAGCACATGGTACAGCTGCCAATATACAACTATATAAAAAAGCTAGAAACGAGAGCACAAAGGCTATCTGCCTAGCAAAATGCTCCTACTATAAAGAAGCTCTCTCCAACTCCGGGAACTGCAACAAATTCTTCTGGGCCAACCTCAGTGATATTACTAGCAAGGATCCCAAAACGGCCCCCTGCATGCTTCTGGTCAACGATGTCCCCACAGTGGATCCACTCCAAATAGCAAATACCCTAAATACTGCCTTCACAGACCTAAGTGGAGTGCTCCTGGTGGACTACTTCGACCCTCCAGTCCAGAAGCACCCAATAGGTGATCAATCCCCTATGGGGAACCATCTACTTTTTTACATTAAAGAAGTCAGCACTACTGAGGCTAGAAAGTACCTTGAGAAGGTGCTGAGCAAATTGAGGCACAGTGGAGACACCCTGGACCTTAAGTTTGTTGTTATGGCACTTGAGGAAGTACTAAGCCCCCTGACCACCATCACCAACCTATCCCTCCACCACTCTCAGTTCCCCAAGCTCTGGAAGTCAGTTTCTGTAACATCAGTTCACAAAAGTGAAGACCTGGGACAATAGAACAACTACAGACTGATCTCCATACTCCCACCACTCTCCAAAGCACTTGAATGGATAGCGGCAGATCAGCTTGTGGAATACCTAAGTATGCACCAATGCCTAGAACAACATTGATTCTGAGCGGGGCACAACACTATCATGGCCCTGTTGGAATTCACTGGTTATATCCACCAAGCCCTGGATCAAGGACAACTAGTGGGGGCTACCTTCACTGACCTATCAAAAGCTTTTGATACAGTTCACCACACACTCCTCCTTGAATAGCTAGCCGACACTGCTCTCTCTTCTGATATAGTTCTATGGTTTAACAACTATCTCAACAATCGCTCACAGCAGGTCAAGATTGGGGACGTCATCTCAGATAGCAAACCTGTCCACTCAGGGGTCTCCCAGGGATCAATACTGGGGCCCCTCCTCTTCAGTACCTTCTTAAATAAACTTCCAGGCTCTTGCACTAGTTGCATTCTATTCTATGCTGATGACACCATCATTTTCACCTGCAACCTCAACTCTGAACTACTTCAAAACAACCTCCAACTAGGTTTTACTGCTGCCAAAAGCATGGTTTAAGGAGCACAGACTAATCCTTAATTATAGGAAAACTAAGACTATGATCTACTCCAGCACCCACAGCAAACACAAGACCTTCCCACTACCCATCCTGCACAGTGGCGATGTGATGGACCTCATGCAGCACTTTAAGTACCTGGGTATCACACTTGACTCCACCCGGTCCTATGCACAGCATATAGGCAACACAGCCAAGGCCATCAATTCCAGAATTGGGATACTCCACCACCACAAGCACAGCCTTAAATATGAAGCACTTAATATGGCCATCACCAGCTCAATTGTTACTGTCATTGACTATGGCCTGGCCGTTTATGATTCTGCACTGGACTAAGCACTCCATCGCATCTCCCTAGCCCTTAATAAGGCCTGGCGACTCCTCACAGGTACTGCAAGGCTTACACACACCTGTGAGCTCTATTCACAGGTAGGGTGGCTCCAGATGAAGAACACAGTTAAGTACCATACCTGTCTACTGGCCAAAAAATCACACTAAATCTGATGCCACCAGGAGTCCAGAATCTGCTCATGCACCATGTAAGTGCCAGGCTGACCAGAAGCACCCACAGCCAAATTTTCAGTGAAACTAGATGCCGCACTGCACAGGGTCAACATGCATTCTACTACTGCACACCACGCTGGACCAAAGCCCTTCCTTCAGCCGTCTCTGATACTACAACCATTGGTGCTTTCAAGCGTAAGCTCAGGCAGCACCTTGCTGCAGAAGACAACTGTGATTGTGTTGGCCATTTATGATGACCAAAACAACTTTCCTATGTTTGGACTACCGTAAAGCAGCAGCACTTAGTGTTCCACCTAATCCTAGGGGCCCCTACCTTCACAGCACTTCATTGTTCCATCCCCCATCTAAGCCCTCCCCTCCCATTGGGCACCCTTCCCTCTCTGTCCCCACCCTCACACCCCCCATCTGATGCTCTCCTAGCACCATTGTCTCCAACCTTCCTTAAATCTGTTCTTAACCCCTTTTGCATGCATACACTTCATTATGCTGCAGCTGTGCCTGTTCACTCAGTTTATCCCCCCATAAGTATGCCTAACCCTCTGACACAGGCACCTTCTCACTAATGCTGTAGTGGTGTCTAAATGTTATACCTTAAGCTAAATGCTATCCCAAACTTGTAATTCACACCAATTTATTGTCCACCTAGCTTGTAATGTATTGTTTTGTACCAGTGCAATTTTGTACTTGCTTGTAATGTAATGCCTTGTAATGTAATGCTATGTACCTGTGCAATTTTTTTCTTGTAACTGACGTGGAACCTACAAATGAGCATCCATTCACAGGTGTTTTCCAAGATATCAATAAATAAATAAAATAGATAAACATTTTGAAATTTCAGGTTCTGAGCATGCTCAGTTCAGTCTTTGGGATAGATGCACAGAACGAAAAGGCATTTAGGGTTCATGTAAAGGGATTTTGACAGCGCACAAAGAGGGTTTTTTAAAATCCCTCTTCATGAGAAAAAATTCCCTTTTTGCGAGCTGCCATCTTGTTTTCATTTTTTCTCAAAAACAAAATATTATAACTTTATCTATGGATGTGTTCTTAGGTAAATAAAGCATGGGTTTTGTTCAGGTGGACCTTCTCTACAAACCTATGCCTTTGGTTTACTTTACTTTAGTCACAAAATGTTTATTTTTAAATTTAAAAATCCTTTTTGTGACTCGCTTTCGATCCCTTTTCATGAGGTGTCAAAATCCCTTTTCGCAAGCCGATCCCTTTTTGTGAGCTGTCAAAATCCCCTTTTGTGAGATGAGGACCAGATGGCCCTAACCTGCAAAAAGAGACTGGCTCATGAAAAGGGATTTTGACACCTCATGAAAATGGATCAACTCTCGAAAAGGGATTTTGACAACTCACGAAAAGGGATTACTTTTAAAAATCCCTTTTAGCGAGCTGTCAAAATCCCTTTTCGCGAGCTGACAAAATCCCTTTTCGTGAGCCAATCCCTTTATGTGAGCTGTCAAAATCTCTTTTTCGTGAGATGAGGACCAGATGGCCCTACCACACTAAAAAGGGATTGGCTCACGAAAAGGGATTTCGACACCTCACAAAAAGGGATTGGCTCAGATAAAGGGATTGTAACAGCTCATGAAAAGGAATTTTTAAAGGTTGCTGTTTCTTTGCTGGCTCACTGCAAAGAAACAGTTAGGACTTTTGGCTTGAAATTTGAAGAGCAGAAAGGGGTTGTCCCACAGATGTGCTCATTTGGTGTAAAAATTGTCATCGGTTCCATAGCTATGCCATTCCAAAGTTGAGACATTTCCCATAGGATAACATTCAGTGCCTATATATCGAAAACGGTTTTACAGGAGGGACAGGGTGGGTAAAAGAGGAGGAGGAGTAGCTGTCTATATAAGGGAAGGGATTAAAGCAACAGAACTAAAGAGTAAACAGGAAGTTGATGAGTCACTATGGGTCACCCTGGAGACAGGAAATGGCACCACAATCCGCATGGGGGTTGTGTAAAGACCCCCATCTCAGGGGGAGGAAATGGACAAGGAAATGATAAAGGCATCCTTAAAATGGCAGAAAAAGGGGAGATATTGTTGATGGGAGACCTGAATATGCCAGATGTTAACTGGAGTACATTTGCTGCAGGCACATCCAAGAGCAGGGTCATTCTTGATGCCCTACAGGGGGCATGCCTCAGACAGCTAGTGTTGGAACCCACTCGGGAGGGAGCAATCTTAGATATGATACTCTCAAATGGGGAAGGAGAAAGGATCTCAGGTTTAGAAGTGGGTAGCCATCTGGGAACAAGTGACCACCAAACAGTGTGGTTCACAATAAACACAGCCATAGAGTCAAGCCATACAAAAACAAGAGTATTGGACTTAAAGAGGGCTGACTTTGGGAAAATGAGAGAGTGCATCAGAAAAGTACTAGCAAACGGGCAAGAAGGATGGGTGGAGGAACAATGGGGAATAATCAAAACAGCCATCACAGAGGCAACAAGCCTTTGTATGAAGCAAATCAACAAAACAAAACAAAGGAAAAAAACACTACGGTTCTCAAAAGAGGTGGAAGGGAAGGTTAAGGAGAAAATGATAGCTCAGGAAATACTGTAGAGGACAATAAATTCACTGCTCTTAAATTTCACTGTTTTGTCCACTGTAACATTTTCATGGCAGTTTAATTTAGCTGAAGTGCAACAAAAAGATAACTAATCAATTGTAGAATATATTTTCACTGGATTTTCAAAACAGTGAATATAGTGAAAATTTTGGTCCAGCGAAAAATAGGTCCTCTACAGTATAAGGAAACACAGAAGAAGCAGGGCAGAGAACTTTATCAGTTAACGCAGAAGGAAGCGGGAAAGGCAGTCAGAATAGCAAAGGCCCAAACCGAGGAAAAGATAGCCAACTCAGTTAAGAAGGGGATAAAACCTTTTACAGGTACACTAGGGAGCAAAGAAAGACCAAGGGAGGGATACAGAGACAATAAAGGAGAGGGAATGTGGGCAGAGGGAGACAGTGAAAAAGCAGGGATGCTGAACGAATATTTTTGCTCAGTATTCACAATGGAAGAGGAGGGGGAGGTACCTAAACCAAACAAGAGAAACACTCTGAATAGGGGGTCAATACCAGTCCATTCACAGAAGAAAGGGTTTTGAAAGAACTCTTGAAAGTGAGAGTGGACAAAGCAATGGGGCCTGAAGGGATTCACCCCAGGATTCTAAAAGAACTAAGGGTAGAACTAGTAATGCCACTGACTACTCTCTTTAACAAATCATGGGAGGATGGGGTGGTACCTGAGGACTGGAGAAGGGCAGATGTGATTCCACTTTACAAAAGTGGGAGCAGGGCAGAGGCAGGAAACTACAGACCAATTAGTTTGACCTCAGTGGTAGGGAAAATGATGGAATCACTTCTGAAGGAAAGAATTGTTGAGTCCCTAGAAGCCAGTGGGGCACAGGACCCAAGGCAGCAAGGTTTCACAGCAGGAAGGTCATGTCAGATGAACCTAATAGATTTCTTTGACTGGGTGACCAAAGTAGTAGACCAGGGAGGGGCTGTGGATATGGCCTACCTAGATTTTAGCAAGGCATCTGAAACAGTCTCACACAAAAGATTAATATACAAGTTAGCCAGCCTTGGAGTGGGTCCCAAGGTGGTAGCCTGGATAAAAAACTGGCTGGACAACAGGATGCAAAGGGTAATAGTAAACGGAGTCCACAGTGAAGAAAGGAGGAAACTAGCGGGGTACCGCAGGGTTCGGTACTGGGACCGGTCCTCTTTAATGCCTTTATAGGTGACATTGGAGAGCACCTGGAAGGAAAAGTATGTCTCTTTGCAGATGACACAAAGATCTGCAACAGGGTTGATACACAAGGTGGGGTGGAAAGGATGAAAAGGGACTTGGCAAGGTTGGAGGAATGGTCAAATATATGGCAGCTCAGATTCAATACAAAGAAGTGCAAGGTAATGCATCTGGAAAACAAAAACCCAGGGGAAGAGTACACAATGGGGGGTGAGATAATAACAACAGCAAAAATCGAAAAAGACCTATGAGTAATTACTCTATATCAGATTACCTAAAGGTGGGCAAGCAATGTGAGAAGGCAGTAAGGAGGGCTGGGAGGATACTGGGATGCATAGGGAGAGGCATCAACAGTAGAAAGCAGGAAGTTGTTATCCCTTTGTACAGACAGTTGGTGAGACCCCATCTAGAGTACTGCGTGCAATTCTGGAGACCCTATCTCTGCAAAGACTTAGACAGAGTGGAGGCTGTTCAGAGGAGGGCAACCAAAATGGTGCAGGGTCTGCACCAGAAGACATAAGAGGAGAGACTAAAGCAGCTTAATATGTATACCCTTGAGGAAAGGAGGGAGAGGGGGGACATGATAGAAACTTTCAAGTATCTCAAGGGAATTAACAAAGTACAAGAGGGTAGTATCTTTCAGAAAAAGAGATGTGCAAGAACAAGGTGGCACAATTTGAAAGTAGAGGGGGGACAGCTCCAAGGTAATGCCAGAAAGTATTTTTTCACAGAGAGGGTTGTGGATGCATGGAACAGCCTTCCTGAGGAGGTTGTGGAATCAGGAACAGTGGGAGAATTCAAGAATGCATGGGACAGACATAAGGCAATTCTAGTGGGGGGTAGGAGGAAGTAAGCTGTTGGTTAACTAGAATCTGCAGCTTATCCATCAGGTAGGTAAATGGGCAGACTGGGTGGGCCAAGCGGTCCTTATCTGCTGTCAAATTCTATGTCAAATTCTATTTTTCTATGTTTCTATGGTTCAAGTTACAGATTTTTTGCTAAATGCAACTTAGTACACCTCTAGCTGTACTAAGTACTTGTACAAGTTTCCAGTTCATGATTACATCTGCAGTGGAATTTTTTTCATAGTTGCTATGGTTACTGAGATATTGTCAAAGGTTACAAAGGTTCCTTTTCAGGGCTATATGGCTTCAGTATGTCTCCGTAATTATGTGTAAGTGGGAGCGCAGGGCCCGGATGGCCTGTACTCTCACAAACACATACCAGTTACTCTTTCTTAAAAAGAAGGGACATCCATTGCAAAAAAATGTCATTAATGCATCAGTTAGGGTTGAAGTGACAAAAGTAAGGAAATGAGATGTTAGGGTTGACACCCTAACACCTTCCCCAACTGACCACCCAACCCCCACCATCCACAGACCAACAAGTAATGGGATGTGCCTTGGGGTCACTGGGCCTAACTCTCACCCCATTCTCCTATACTGCATCATGTCAGCATTCTTAAACATGGAATGGGGTGAGAGTTAGGGCTGATGACCCCAAGGCACACCCCATCACCTGTTGGTCTGTGGACGGTGGGGGTGTGGTGGTCAGGTGTATCTCAGGACTGGTTTTATGCTGTGGTCTGAAAACTGTAGTGTAGAAAGCCTTTGGGTCACATATGTGCCTTTTAAAGGTTTGGTGAAAAAATATTAATTTGTTGAAAAGTTATATCAGTTTTAAGTGCCCCATTATTTCCTATGGGAAAATTTAAGTGTTCAGCACAAATGTACCGTATTTCTGCAAATCATGGTGTGTATGCGAAAATAGGTGTTGCTGTATGATTTGCGAAATTAAGGTGGTGAATTGCTGACAGCAAGGTGTCCAGTCCCCTTGTCAGCATTTCTCCACCCCCCAACTAATGTGGTACACTGGGAGCCCACCCCAGTGTGCCAAATAATGGTTTTTTTTTATATCAGTTTCTGACACCGGGATGGCCACTCCTGGTGTCGGGTACTGATGGAGGTGCCCAATTCCCCTGTCAGCCACATGTATCCCCCCAAACTCATGTGGCACACTGGAAGCCCACTCCAGTGTGCCCAAAATGTATTTATTTATTTATTTTTACCTTGCTGATGGGGTGCTCAATCCCCCTGTCGGCAACATGTATTCACCCCCCCCCAGCTCATGTGGCACACTTGGAGCCCACTCCAGTGTGGCAAAATTATTATTTTTTTAACCTGTAAATAAAGAAAGCTGTCCCCCAACATCTTTTTTTTACCTGTAAAAAGGAAACAGTCCCTCATCGACTCCCCAGTACCCTTCCCCCATTCCCACCCTGCCACTGAGCACCCACCTCCCCTTACCTCCAGAGGTTGGCACTGTCATCTTCTCTGGACAGGGACACATCTGCACTCTTCAAAGCCAAACCGGGAACTGAAGGTAAGCGCCATATAATGGCAGTCCATGTAACGTTATTAACTGTTGAGATGGGGTGAGCATTAGGGTTCTGAACCCCAAGGCACACCCCTCACATCTGTTCCAGCATGCAGGGTAGAGGTGGGGCCTTAGGTTTGGAAACCAAGGGTGTTGGTGGTGTGATCAGGTTGGAAGCCAAGGGTGGGGGTAGTGTGTTAGGCTTGGGAACCCTAAGATCAGATTTCCCTACTTTTTATTCTTCAACCCAAATGGTGCATTAACAAAGTTTTTTGCAGTGAATATATATATATATATATATATATATATATATATATATATTATATCTTGTACTTTGCACTTTATTTTTGTATTCTTTGGTAACTGGGTAAGACCTGCTTGGCACAATGCCCATTTTCAGGGTGACCTGGGAGCACTGGGAAGGTTCAGTGACTTGTTCAGGGTCACACAGCATGCAAGGGGAGGTTGTGGGGAATCAAACCCAGGACTGCTGGATGTACCAAGTTCATTCACAGCAAGTTACTCTAACCTCTAGGCTATACTTCCAGCACTGTTAAATTACTGTTGTCATATTCTGCCTTTTTAACTTAGCAATAACCTTTTGGCATAGCCTAATAAAAACTGACCTACCCACTTGATACTGTATTCTGTCAAGGAGAATGAAATGTGTTTTTCCAGTCAGTTTCTAACGGGCATCATATCCATTTTGAATAATATCAAGACAAGGATTGATCCCTGTGGCATCCTACAAGGTACGCTAGAGTGCAATGCAGGGGTCAGAGTTAATGTTTGTTCCCAGCATAAGTGGGAACAGGCGTGTACAAATAGCTCTGCCCCTTGCATGTACTAAATGCTATGCAACTGTGTTGAGCCAGGGTTGATGACTTGGGAAAAGTGTAGGGACTGTTGTTTGTAAGTCAAAGGAGTCAGATTTGGTAGCTGATGTCACATGGCCACAGCAGGATGCTGGGAAAATCCTACTGTGGTATTCAGCATCCATCAATACTTTCTTGTCAGTGTGAGTCATGCCAGTGAGAGGGTGATTTATCAGAGTGGGTGTGACCGCTTCAGAGGCTCCTTCTGCAAAGTGCCATCACATGACAGTTGAGGCAGAGTAGAGAATTCGGTGTAGCTACACTTGCTCAGTAGGAAGATGGGAGTCACAGAAGACGATGGAATATTTTAATGAGGCAGCTAACTAGGAGCAGTCATGCAGTTGCTGAAAAGAATTCTGGAGTGGGACTGCATTTTATATTTATACAGTATTTCTTTTTGGCTTGTTTTGGTTTCATTTCATTTTCATTTTGTGACCAGTACAGATCACCTGACTATGGGGCATGTTTCTTTGCGCCCTACCTGCACTACAGTGCTAGTACTAAATGGTACAAGCATAAACAATTAAATGGGATCCCTGCTGCAATGGGAAAAAGGTACAATTTATCTTGAATGCAAAAAAACAACAACAACAAAAAGAACCACCATAAGACAATACGGAACAGACCATGATACAGCTCCGCAGAACACCAACAGACAATGGCAGGTGGAAGAAAACAATTCCTTTAAGCTACTCCTTAAAATTAAAACCAGAAAATAAAAATTAGTTTCTGCTGGTTTTCTAGCTGTTATTTTTTGTAATACATGGACCACTCCAAACACTCCATCTCATAATACCACTGATCTGATATTAGAATGATAGTATTATTATTTTCTGATACCATAGCAAAGGTATTATGATTTTTTGATGCAACGGATTCCCTATGGGAAACAATGACTCCCATATATTACGTAATGGTAACCCAACCCCTGGTCGTGCCTTTATGCATAAATGATTGGAAATGGAACATTCTGATTGTCTACTAGCAGTCTACCATGGTTAGATAACTGCTAAAACTCATGAACACTAGAACACTTAGTTTTAACTCTGATCATATAGAAATGAAAACATTTTAGTTTAATAATACTGTAGTATTAAGGTGATCCAGGGGTTGGGTAACCTTCTTAAACTAACCATAGGGAAATAAGGCCTTTGAATGAGATTTGCATACTTTAGAGGGGCAAGTACTTGCTCTAACAAATACGATAATACTAAATAGTGATTTTCCTAATAATTATAAAATCCAGAACCATCAAGTGCATATAAGATAATGTATGGTAGCCCATACACAACAACGCTATTCTTACACCTCGTGGTTACTATGATGTCAAGGACCTTGAGAGTGAAGCTCAAAGGTCCCTTTGATGTCATAGTAACCATGAGGTGTGAGAAGAACGATGTTGTGTATTTGGGCTATTATACACTATTAAGAATAGTGTATGGACCCAGAAAAACACAATCATGTACTTTTACTTGTTCAGGCAGCCAGTCTGTCATCTGCGATCCATACTTCTCAGCCATCCACCCACAAGCCAGCTCACACATGCAACGCTTCAATCACCACCAGCCCTATCAGCAACAGCCATACTAACACAAAATAAAAAGTTATTCTTTTTAGTATGAATGTCACTACTGCAGCAGAATGACTTTTTACACTGCATAGATCTCCATACACAATCACGTTCCACCAGACACTATGCAAGCAATAATACCCGACAGGGTGGGCAGTATTGGGCTATACCAGACCGCCCAGGGGCGTAATGAGGCCTGACGCCACAGGCGGAGGGCCTTATAGCTCCTGGAAGGTCCGGTATAGCCCATACCGCCCACCCTGAAGGGTATTATTGCTCTTAGAAAATGGGCCACTGTATTATGTACAGTATGTTTGAAAAAATAATTAGGTTTGCATGTAAAAACTCTTATTTTGTAATAAAATAGTTCCTCCGCCTGTACTGTCTAAACTGTCTGTCACCCCCCACTGAGATGTCCCTGTATCCACTATATTATCCAGTAGAGGGCTCTGTAGTGTTTGCCATTTATTTCTTTCTGGTTGTTTTTTGTTTTGTTTACCCCCTTTTAAATTGTGATCAGTACGAGACCCAGAATTAATCAGGGGGAACTGCTTTAGAAGGGTAACTAGCAATGTCACACAGTCCGAGAGCTTGGTTGGGAGAGTACTGCCATAGGATACGAGTTATATCCTATGACCGCGGTTGGGAGAAATGATGAATTCGCTCTGTGACCGGAAAAGTAAATGCTGGAGTGGTTCTTTATTTTTTTGTTTAAATATATACAATATTGTTGTTGAGCGGGAGTGGAGGCTGCTGTGACGAGTCTCGCGCTGCATGCTTTAAAATGGCAGTGACAGCAGTTGGTTCCATCAAGCCGATCCCGTCTGATGGTTCCTTTTCTCATACTACTGTTGTTTTTTAGTTCATGCGGTTTTCTTTAAAAAGGTAAAGCAGATTGGGGGGGGGGGATACTCCTCTTGCTTGCAGAGCAGGGGGACTGCCTTGCTCGGTCGTCCTTTACAAGGAGAAGGAAAGATGCAGTTTCTTGCACACTGTCCTCAATCAGAGAAACTGCTGTACTGCTGTTTATTTTCGGTGTTGTTGTTATGGCACATGACTTTATGGGTCCCTGGCAAAAGAAATGTAAGGTTTCTAAATTTATTTTTGTTGTTTACGTTAGCAGCGCTTTTTTTTATTAGTGGCGGTAACTGTGCGATGCTGTCCTTGTGTGGAGTTTATTTCCATCCCAAGAAAACTGCCAGCTACACAGCGGGACTCAGAAGATGAGCAAGACGGATAATTTGGGTCATAATAGTGCACTGCCACCCTTGTGTGGAGTCTACCCTCACCCCAATAAAACTGCCAGCTATACATTGGGACTCAAGTATTGTATTTCATTATTTTTTTTCTTAACTTTTGTTTTACATGATGCTTTTGTTTGTTGTGCTATCTCTCGCTAAGGGACAGGAAAAAATGGCGGCATTTTGAAATTTAAATTTGGTGCTTACAGCCAATTAGGAAACTGGGTTGGCACTAGGATATTCCATGGGTGAAGAAGCATTATAGACTGGTACTTTTAAATTCCTGGGCATCTATTGAAAGTTAATGTACCCCCCTGGCAAGGGTACTAGCCAATCAGATGCCAGGAAATAAATAGCCCATTTTCTAAAATATCATTCTATATGGGGTATACTGCAAAAGATAAATACAAAATCACACACATATCCCAATAATACAAAGCATTACAAGAAGTATATTCAAATCACCATTAAAGGATTCAGGCTGGTTCTGCTTTATGCAGGTGTGTATAGTGCCTCACATACAATTTGTAAAGGATGAGAACAAACGTCACAAACATGTTTCATCCTTCTCAAGACTCATCAGTGTGCTTCATCTGTATCACAACCCATTAGGAACAGAGGTCCAGCTCTATGATGGTCTTATGTATTTGGGTCATGGTGAGCCCTATAGATAGTCATAGGAAGGGTACCAATAGAAACTGAATCAATAATGTGAATCAAATAAATACAGTTAAATCACACTACTGCAAAAACATGAACCTGAATCTATAGTACCATATGGCTGTTCTTTAGTTCAAAGGCCTGCTTTTCCCTTACAAATTGGAAAAATTGCACTCCCTTTGCAGTTCTTGGTTATGGACTATAATGACAGTACATGATTTAACATGACCAGCTACACAAGGATGGTATGGACAGGATCTGCAGGCTTTTACTACAGTGCTACTAAGGACGCACACATATCACTATGACCTTTAGGATCCTTCGCACTGGTATCCTATCCGACTCTATCAGTGACTACTCCCCTACTTACGTGATCTGGTCCTCCAAATGTCCCCTTCCCACCCTCAAATACTTGACCTTCAGGGACTTCTCCAAGTATGACTCCACCTGACTGTGTACGGCTATCAGGACAGTAAACTGGTCGGCTGTGCACACAATGAAGGATGTCATCTCAGCCCTGGGCTTCCTCATGGCCACCCTCACCAGGATATAGGAAAACCACTTCCACCTAACCACCCAGAGAGTAAGAGAGGGCAATACTCATTGGCTCTCCAAGGACCTCATCAAGATGATGAAGGAGAGAGATGCCAAATGGGCAACCCATAAAGCTTCCCCCTCCCCTTCACTCCGGAATGAAAATAGATGCCTGTATAACCTCAGCAAAAAGTGATAAAATCATGCAAGGCAGAGTACCTTCACAACCTCCAGTCCAACTGGCAACCCCAAGCATTTTTGGTGTGTGATTAGCTCCTTGATTGTTCCTGGGTCCAGGCAGGCCACCATACAACTTGCCACCCTGACAGGATCCTTAACACACCCGTCTGAGGTTACGACTCCCTTAACATCAAATTCATGAACCTGTCAGACCACCTTGCAAAGCTGCCCCCATTTAATCCCAGGCAGCCACCCTCAGTCCAGATCACTGTTGACTCAAACACATTACCTTTCTACTTCAAAGCCATCTCCCCTCAAGAAACCCGCAAACTACTCATGAGCTTCCCCAATCAGGGAAGTGCTGATAGTGATGGTCTGTTCCCCCCACTTCCTGAAAATTGTTGCCCACATCATTGCCATACCCCAGACTACTGTCTTTAACCTCTCCCTTACCACATCTTCAGTACCCCTAGTATGGAAACAAGCCAAAGTCATCCCCATCTTTAAATCTGGTGATCCCCGACAAATGGACAACTACTGCCCCATATCTATCCTCTGTCATCTAAGTAAACTCCATGAAAAAGTCGTGCACCATCAGATCTCTGACCATGTGTCAAAGTACAACCTACTCTGTCCCCAACAGCATGACTTCAGGAAGGGCCGCAGCTCCTCTACAGCCCTGACTTGCTTCACAAACCACGTGTTCTGAAATATGGATGAAGGAAAGCTCACAGGTGCTGTCTTTGTGGACCTCAACAAGGCCTTTGACCTGGTGGACCACAACACCCTTCTAAGTAAACTGAGCAGCACTGGTTATTCCCTTACATCCACCACCTGGTCCCATGACTACCTCTCAGGTCACACCCAAAAGGTCTGCACTGGGGGGGTGCAACCTCCACCACCAAGGTGTTAGCTACCGGGGTCCTCCAAGGGTCTATCATTGGGCCCATCCAAGTCTCCCTTTTTGTGAACTCCCTTCCCGAGGATAGCCACTCATGCAACTCCTTACTGTATGTGGATGACCTCATCCTATTCCACAATAACAAAACCCCGGCAAACCTCTCTTCCGTACTAACTACTAACTATGGTGATGCCCACAACTAGTTCCTAACCACCAGGTTATTGGTCAATGCCAAAAAGACCAGGGCCATGCTCTTTGAGTCAAAACCCAGGCAAACTAAGCTAGCCAACACTACTACCCCTCTCAGTATTCCTGTCTCCTGATGGCCCATCACTGGAGACAGTAACCTCCTTTAAATATTTTGGTATCACCCTCAACCCCACACTGACCTTTGCTAACCATGTTTGGATCACTGTCCGGTGCATAAATCAGAAATTAGGGGTTGGATACAGACTTATAAACTACCATACCCCAGAAGCCAAACTTGCCAGTGCCCAGGGCAATCTACTCCCCCTTATGGACTTCTGCTGTCCCATCTATACACAAACTTCTCCCTCAGAACTCTCAAGACTAAACTCATCCTATAATAATATTTGTAGATTTGCCCTTAAGGCACCTTACTTCACCCATCACTACTCCCTTTACCAGGCACTAAGTTGGCTCCCCCCACAAGCCTACCATGACTACCTCCTAGGCTACACTGTTGATAAGGCCATTAGGGAAAACATGCAGCCCCTCTCTCCCCCCACTCAGACCTAAGACATACCACCAGGACCTCTGGAAATCCATCAGCCTCCTATTAGAATGCCCAGAGGCCACTACATGCATGGGCCAAAAAGGTTTCTCTTCAGCCACCCAAACCTGTGTGAACAGCCTATCTGCTCCGCTATGGACCCTAGACTCACACCCCATATTCAGGTTCCACTATGAGGCACATCTAATGGCAACAGTAAACTGCTCCTGTTCAACTGGATGAATGACTTGCCCATGGGTACCTGTAGTGTCCCTATGTCTTGCCCTTATTCTTAATATACATACACAATATGTTGCTTTGTGTCAGTTAGTACCACTGTGCACTTTACTTATCAGTACTGTAATTCACTTTTTTGCTTAGCTATGTACAAAGCTGTATAGTAATACTTGTTTGTGTCCTATGCTCTGTATTGTAATTGAAATTCCTATTGTACCTCTCCCCACTGTATTTTGTGCCATCTTCATCGCCCGGGTCCTGCTTGAAAACGGTCCCTTTGATCAGTGCACTTACCAGTAAATAAATAAATACGCACATACATACACAAATTATAGGCAGTATGCAAAGGAGAAGAAGGGGAAACAACTAGAAAAATTAGTATGGGAAGAAGGGGGGGAGAGAAGCAGGCAGTATGCAAAGGAGAATAAGGGGGGGACAACTAGACAACATGAGAATGGACAAGAGTAGGACTAACAAAATCTGGACAGCCATATGTGCCAATGCTAGAAGTCTGGGAAATAAGATACCAGACTTGGAGGCCACCATGGCTGAGGGAGGCCTGAATATTGTGGCCATCAGCGAAACATGGTGCACAAACAACCATGACTGTGAAATGGTCATACCCAGCTACACAATGTTTAGAATGGACAGGGAAGGAAAGAAAGGTGAGGGAGTGGTGCTTTATGTCAAGGAAATCATCAAAGCAATGCAGGTACAGGGAGGATGATGGGATTGAGGTGCTGTGGGTCAACCTCGAGTCTGAAAACGGAGCCACCATTCATATGGGAGTGATATACTGGCCTCCAACACAGGGAGAGGACTTAGACAAAGGGATGTTGGAAGACACTGGCAAAATGGCTAAGAAGGGGGACGTGGTGCTGGTAGGGGACTTAAATCTGCCAGATATAGAGTACAGCTTACCTGCTGCAGCATCAGCTAGGAGCAGAGACATCTTGGACTCCCTGCAGGGGGCATTCCTCTGGCAGCTTGTCAGTGAACCCTCTCAGGGTGGGGCAATACTGGACCTGGTAGATACAAATGGGGATACTGTAGCAGACATCATAGTGGGGAGTCATCTGGGGACCAGTGACTATCACACAGTATGGTTTAATATAAGAAAGCAGTGGAATCCAGCCACATAAGGGCGAGGGTCCTGGATGTCAGAAGGACTGACTTTGCAGACATGGTGGAATGCATCTGAGAAGATGTGGCGAGGGGCAATGGGGGGGGGGGAATATGCCAGAATAAAGCGGAACTTGGTAAAGGCTTCAAACTTGTATGTCAGGCAAATAAGCAAAAGCAGAAGGAGAAGAAAACCATTATGGTTCTCGAGGGAAGTGGCAGAAAAGGCAAGGGCAAAAACAGTGGCATTCAGAAAGTATAAGGAGACCCAGAGTGAGGAGAACAGAGAAGTGTATCTGGGAAATGGAGGGAGGCAGGCAAAAAGCTGAAGAAAGAATAACCCAAACAGTATCAAAGGAGGACAAGACATTTTTTTCAGGTATATCAGCAAGAAAAGGAAGTCCAAGGGAGGGATTGCACGGTTAACTGAGGAGGACCAAGAAAAGGCAAATATCTGAAACAAATATTTTTGCTCAATATTCACAGTTGAGGAGGAAAGGGAGGGATGACAAATAAGCACCAAGAGACTGGTGGGGAGGGAAATAGACACCAGTCCATTTTCTGAGTAGAGGGTCAGGAAAGCACTCGCTAATCTGAGGGTGGAGAAAGCCATGGGAGCAGGCAGGAAGCATCCAAGAGTGTTAAAGAAAATCAGGGTGGTGCTAGCAACACCCCTGACAGATTTGTTTAACAGTTCACTGGAGTCTGGTATGGTCCCAGAGGATTGGTGAAGGGTGGACATAGTCCCACTTCACAAAGTGGTAGCAATGAGGAGGGGAAAAATTACAGGCCAGTCAGTCTGACATCTGTAGTAGGGAAATTGTTAGAAATACTATTAAAGGAAAGAATCATGTAACACCTGGAATCCAATGGACTGCAGGACCCAAGGCAGCATGGTTTTACAGAGGGATGTCATGCCAAACAAATCTGACAGATTTTTTGACTGGGTAACCGGGGTGTTGGATCGGGGGCAGTGGATGTGGCTTACTTGGACTTCAGCAAGGCCTTTGACTCCATTCCACATAGGAGGCTGATAAACAAGTTGGGTAGCATGGGATGGGCAATAAAGCAGTAACCTGGGTAAGAAACTGGTTAGGGGATAGGAGGCAGAGGGTGGTTGTAAATGGAGATCACTCTGAGGAGGGGAGAGTGACCTGTGGGGTAATACAGGTGTCAGTACTGGGGCAAGCCATCACCTGAGCACTTTGCACTTTTGCTTCAGCTATCTACTTTTGCACTTTTGTACTGTTTTGCACAATAAATGTTAAATTCTCCATGCGTGCGAGATAAGGCGCCATATTTATTTATATAACAGGTTGTCATTGAAGGTCTAGTACTACAGGGTTTAGGAAATTTTGTTTCTGCTGTTTTGTTTGCATTATTGGCTTCTGAGCCTGCATGCACCAGTGAGCCCCTCTGCTCCTTACCTGTTGTTAGACTATGTAGATAAGGCTAGTCCGCTACTTGAGCGATTCC
This sequence comes from Neoceratodus forsteri, assembly GCA_016271365.2. Classification (NCBI taxonomy): domain Eukaryota; kingdom Metazoa; phylum Chordata; order Ceratodontiformes; family Ceratodontidae; genus Neoceratodus; species Neoceratodus forsteri. The sequence continues at coordinate 1,194,584,557 of CM057453.1, forward strand.
TCTGTTAAGTTGAGGAGTGATGTCTCTGAAGGCTGGGTCCAGCACATTACTTGAATCAGTCCTATGTCAGGCTCTGGAGTGGTGTCTGTGAAGACAGGGCCAGCCTATTACTTGAGTCCCGCCTCTGTCAGGTTCAGGAGCTGTGTCTATTAAAATAAAAGCTGACCGCTGCTTGAGGACCTCCTCTTTCAGGCCCAGGAATGGCATCTAACAAAAAAGAAAAAAGAAAAAAAAAAAAAAGACCACTACTTGAGACCCTTCTTTGTGAGGTCCAGGAACTGTGTCTATGAAGGATACAGCCTGCCTGTTACTTGAATCCCTCCTCTATCAGGCCCTTGGTGATGTCTGTGAAGGATAGGGTCAGCCCACTACAGTAGCCCCTCCTTCCTCTGAAATGCCCAGTAGTAGCATCTATGAAGTGGACCAATTACTAATTAGTACTGCTAGGCTCTCACAGAAACTACATATTGTTTCCCTCTGATCAGGGCATGTGCTAATGTCCTTATTTTTATGTTGATTGCGTGCAAGCACAAGAAACATATTACGGCAGCTTGCCAGAAGCAGGATGTGGAGGCGCGGCACTGTTGTGGCCAATGCCCCCACAGCCTTTAAAAGCTAGGCTCGCTTTTCCCAATGGGGTGGCACGCTGCTGCAGACACTAGTTCAGCCAGCATGCCACCACCTTGAAATGTTTCAGCCACTGCAATCAGGGGCCACCTCGTCATTGCAGCGTCAGCCATTCGCTGCAATGAGGGAGCGGCCCGTCATTGCAGTGCGGAATGTTGGTACTGTGATATTGTTTGTAAACATGGCGGCAGCTTGCCAACGTGTTCACAAACAATATTCATGAGCCCCCAGTGCTGAGGGGGTGCCCAATCCCCCTCAGCTCTTGCGCCCCCCCCTTTGTGCCGACAGGGGTGCCCAATCCCCAGTCGGCTACAGCTGCTCCCCCAAAAACAAACACTCCATTGGCATGTGGGGAGCCAACCCCAGTGTGCCACATGCCCCTGTAAAAAAAAAAACTCTCCTGCAATGTTTTTATTTTTTATTTTTTGCAACCTGTGAAAAAAGGAAATGGTCCCTCACGGTCTCCCTGCCCCCTCCCACAACTCGCGCCAACCCACTGCGCACCCTGCCTCCCCACACCCCGGCTCACCCCATACTTACCTCTGGAGTCCGGTGCGACGATCTTCGGTGGACCGGGAACACGTCTGCACTCTTCAAAGCCGATTGCGAACTGAGGAAATGCCGGTAAGCTGTATAATGGTATATATAGGGTTTTATAAACTTTGATGCATATCTCGAGCATTTTTTGGAATTTTGGCACCAAATTTTTTACATGGGGTTTTTGGGACACCTCCTCATGAATTCAAGCACTGTCATGGTGTTATTAGGTCCCGAAAGGTGATTTCGCAGTCACTGCGCGGAATCACCTTTTGGGACCATTAATGAAACAACAGTGCCAGTGTTCATGAGGTGGGGTCTCAAACAGTGTGTGTTGCAAATTTGGTGGGAAAATCCAAAAAATGACTGTTTTACAAGTGTGCATTGCACAGTTGCTACGCACGCTCGTAACTTCACCAATTGGCAATATTTTCACTCCAGATTTTCAACATTGCCATTTTACACACCTTCTTATGAACAGTACAGCTGTCATTTTTGACATCCTGGCTGAAATGTATTTTCGCTCTTCCAGCACAGAATAGTACAGTTGCTGTGGGAAATCAGTGTTTGGGACACATTAAGGAAATCACAGTGACACTGTTCATGAGCAGAGGTCCTAAAATGCCTGTGTTGAAAATTTTGTGATGAAATTCCATAAAATGACTGTGGTATGAGTGTGTGTTGTGCAGTTTCCACGCACCCTTGTAACTTCACAAATTAGTAATATTTTCATGCCACATTTTCAACAGTGGCATTTTTTCACACCTCCTTATGAACAGTATAGCTGTCATTTTTCACATCCTGGCCAAAATGTGTTTTCGCACTGCCGGCACAGAATACCACAGTCGCTGTTGGAAATCAGTGTTTGGGACAGATTAGGATTGAGTGAGTGAGAGAGGGGGAATGACCGAGCTCAACTGAGCTCTGTCGGGACAGCTGTGGATTTCTTTGTGGGCAGGAAAAGACGCCAATGCAGGCAGGAACCCAGTAAAAAATGGCAGCCTGCAGCACCGGGAGACAGAGAACAAGCAAGTGAGGGAGTGGGAGTGAGTGAGCTCAACGGAGCTCTGTTGGGACTGCTGTGGATTTGTTTGTGGGCAGAAAAAGGTAGCAATGCATGCGGGGGCCCAGTACAAAAGAACAGCCTGCAGCGGCGGGAGAAAAATAACGAGCGAGTGAGACAAGGAGAGTGAGTGAGCGAGCGCAACCTAGCTCTATCATGACTGCTGTGAATTTGTTTGTGGGCAGAAAAATGTAGCAATGCAGGCATGAGCACAGTACAAAAGGGCAGCCTGCAGCATGGCCAGAAACGGAACAAGCGAGTGAGATAGGGGCAGTGAGCAAGCTCAACTGAGCTGTGTCAGGACTGCTGCAGATTTCTTTGTGGGCAGAAAAAGGTGCCAACAGAGGCAAGAGCCCAGTAAAAAAGGGCAGCCTGCAGCACGGCCAGAAATGGAACGAGTGAGTGAGAATGGGGAGTCAGCGACCTCAGCGGAGCTCTGTCAGGACAGCTGCAGATTTCTTTGTGGGCAGAAAAGGTGCCAATGCAGGCAGGAGCCCAGTACAAAAGGGCAGCCTGCAGCACTGGAAGAAACACAATGAGAGAGTGGGGGGGGTGAGCGAGCTCAATGGAGCTCTATCGTGACTGCTGTGGATTTTCTTTGTGGGCAGAAAAGGCGGCAACGCAGGTAGGAGCCCAGTACAAAAGGCCAGCCTGCAGCACTGGCAGAAACAGAATGAGCAAGTGAGAGACGGGGAGTGAGTGAGCTCAATGGAGCTGTGTCAGGACTGCTGCTGATTTCTTTGTGGGCAGAAAAAGCTGCCAACGCAGGCAGGAGCCCAGTACAAAAGGGCAGCCTGCAGCACCAGGAGAAACAGAATGAGCGAGTGAGACAGAGGGAGTGAGTGACCTCAACGGAGCTCTGTTGGGACAGCTGTGGATTTCTTTGTGGCCAGAAAAAGTTGCCAACACAGGCAGGAGCCCAGTCCAAAAGGGCAACCTGCAGTGCTGGGACAAACAGAATGAGCGAGTGAGAGAGGAGGGAAGTGAGCCACCTCAATGGAGCTCTGTCGAAACAGCTGCAGATTTCTTTGTGGGCAGAAAAAGGTGCCAATGCAGGCAGGCACCCAGTACAAAAGGGCAGCCTGCAGCATCGGGAGAAACAGAACAAGCAAGTGACAGAGGGCCAGTGAGCGACATCAATGGACCAAAGCAATCAACATTCGGCATTGACAAATGCTTGTTATTAGATTATATTGATTGTTTTATATGATCTTTACATTGAAGTTGACTGTTTGTTTCTTTGACACATCCAGAGATATAACAGAAAACAGAATTATTCTTTTGTATATCTCATATGCTCCATGCCTATCATGACTTCTAAAAGCTGGGTATCTGTGGCCCTCTGCTGTCCTCTATGAGAACCTACATTGACTGAACTATATTAATTTAATTAGGGAGTGTGCAGTCTAGCCTGCCAGCTAGTCAGGAACATATTTTCTCCCAAGAGAATCTCTTTTCTGAAAAGACTTTCACCATAGGCACATAGTGGGACATACTATTTTGAGAATGGGAACACAGCAGCTGTACCTGGATGAATATGCTGCATATGAAATCTATGTGTAAGGGCCAGGCACCCCCCTGTGTCCAGGTGTATATGGTGGCATAGCTTGTCAGAGAAGCACCCACCTTACACCATACTAACCGGTACCTTTACCATTACCTTGCCACCTTGTGTCTGAGGTGCTAGGACTGGGGCACCTTACAATACACTGGGGCACCATTAACTGGGAGATGACACACAAACAGAGTTCCAAACATGGAACAAGGAGCAAACTTTGTGTTCTTTTTACAGTGCCAAGGTGGTACACAGCTTTCAGGGCATTTCCTTGCCCCTTCAGTCTTCACTGTAGGACATCATGCCCAGTACTCACTGCATCACACTATAGCATTACAGTTCACTGTGGTTCAGATCCCCACCAAGATCAATCTTCCCACGGCCAATTTACCCTGCACTAGTTCCAACAAGATTGTGCCAGGTTACCACCCTTGATTTAAGGGGCACTGCTGCTAAAATTACACTGAATCTTTCCCTGAGTCACATTTCATGATTTCATATAGCATCCCTAACCTCTCTGTGAGTGTCCCTGGAGCCATGGCACTCCCAAAGCCATTTGTGCAAGTGTCACTCACCCAGGCAGGGTGAGCACTTCCCTGCAGGCAAATACTTGTGCCAGCATGTGTCTCTTCATGCCCAAGGGGCATAACATTATGAAAGCAAGTCAGACCATTACAGTACTAGTAAGTTATATTGAATAGTTGATCTACCTATGCCTGCCTCCCTTTGACAGTATACAAATAGCACAAATGGCAAAAAGAGCAGGTTCCCATGCCTGAACCTTTACTTGGGGACCTACCAACCCCGACCCTTGCTAGGTCCCTTCCTGCTGACAATGCATTCACTCAGCTTCCATACCGGGGGGATCTACAGTACTGTACCCAGTGTTTATAATTCTCTTCAGGACATCTTTAATGCAAAGCTTATTTACAACTGTGCCCACTTTCAGACTGTACTTGCTGTCAAGCAATTCCATGGTGGGAGTGGATCCTCACAGAGCCCAGTGACATCCCTTGAGGGGTGGCCCTCTTCTACTCCTGCTGGTGCCGTGCTGGTTCTTGAACTTTCATAGGTTCTCAAGGCAAACTCCTGGGACACCCCATCCTTCCAGCTGTGCCATGCTGGTGGTGTTGCTCCAGAGACATTGACAGGTGGCAACTGTCACCCAAACCCTGAGCCCTGCCACCATCCCTGTGACAGCAGACCCCATGACTCCTCTGCAGTCAGAGAGGTGGGCCCCTATCTCTCTCTCTAGACCTGGGGCTCTAGAACCTCTACCTTTCCTGGCCTAGCCTCCCCTTCTTATTGACAACTGGTGGAGGGCAGGATCATTCATATTCTTTAAAGAGTTTCTCCTTCTAACTAAGCCAGAAAACTGTGCACACAAACAGCCAGGCATCTTGTCTCCAAACACTACCCCTCCAGAGGACAACTCTCAGATCCTGTCCATTCTAGCAATTTGTCTGTGTTTTAAACAGTGTTAATCTGTTAACATGGTTTAAAAGTATATTCAGGTAGTAGCATGGTAAAACCATGCTACAATCCGTGTTCAAGAACCATGTTAAAAACCTTCTCAGAGCAGGGTTTTAACATGGTTTTTGGCTAATATGGTTGCCTCAAACCATGTTAACTGCATTGTGGATGAAATCTAACCACCATCACAATGAAGTCTCTGTTTTGGGGCAGCCAGGAAGGCAAACAAAAAGACAGACTGAAACTGCTTTGCTCACAGTGAGCTGCCAAACTAAATGGCGTAATTGTACTCCAGATCCATTGCTGTTCCCGGTTGCAAATATCCCAGCATGCATTGTGGCACCAGCAATGCTTTGTGATACTGCTGCAATCATGCTTGACAACTAGAGCAGGCAAGCACAGTGTCAGAGCACAATGTGGACACTCCGACAACCATGTTCAAGCACAGAAATTAAAACATTTTTTAAAACAGTTTGTAAAATTGTTGCCAATACGGATAGAGCCTCAGGGTCAGGTTTAACCCTTTGAGAGCCCTTCAGGGACTGGTCACAAGCTCAGTGAAGAGAGGCTGGTTACATACTGTATGTGTATGCTAGAGTGTGCTGTATTCATTAGTGATTGTTAAACAATACAAAATCCATTCAATTCCAGATAAAGTCAGTTTTGGTTGTGTGCACAACCTCGGGGAACACAGAATTTATGAACAAATCCGAAAATGCATACAATCAAAACTGATATTGATTAACCAGGACTGGGTGGAAATAATGTTTGCTAATCATGTTCATACATTTTTATCACTCCAAGCTTTTATTAAAGCTATAAAAATGCTTTAAAACATTTAAAATGACACAGAACTTTGTTTTTATTGTGCTATTCTGCATTTACAAAGTCCATGATTTGAGTTTGCTGAGTGGATGCCAATCTCTCTAGCTGGAGTTCAAATGCATAGAACTAGCCATAGTCTCATACCTTACACTTAATCTGCCTCATTTTTCTGGTCATCAGTGTAACATCCTCTTCCACATCATCCTCCAGTGTCATGACCCGATTACCCGATCAGCAGACCTCTCAAGCAATTTTACTTTCTCATCAAGAGAAAGCATCATTCTGATCAGCCCTTTCATATCATGATGAGGAAGTGAGGAGCCAATAAGTCAATGAGTACTGCAAACTGCCTAAGCTACCTGAAAACAGTGTTCAGACAGACTGTGAATCATCACTTTACACCTAGTTTAGGTGATTATTTGCAGTGGATTGTAGCTGTCAGTTCAAAAAATGGCACACAAGTAGAGAACAGTGTGCATACAACTGAATGAATTTCTATTAAAAAGATAGCGAAGTGGGAGCTGGACTGCTTGTGCACTCATCTAAAAGGCACACCAATGGAATAGACTGTAGCTGCATTTCCCATACCTGCTCTGTAGCCACTCTATGTATAAACCACTGGACAGGATACATGCTCATCTGGTGTCTTTTGCCAAGTATTTGAGTTTACGGCAGTAGGTGCAAGCTGATACTGCAAACAAAACAAAAGGTAATATAATATTAAGTGCACTCTAAAAATAGAAACTAGAGTTAAGATTGACATTTTAATCATGGATGTTCTTCAGAAATTATTGTCTATAAAAATATAATAGCAAAGGTAGTGGAAAGGTAATGTTGACTATAAAAAGGCAATATCAAAGTTAGTGAAAAGGTAATGTTATCTATAAAAAGACAATAGGAAAGTTAGTGGAAAGGTAATGTTATCTATAAAAAGACCATCGCAAAGTCAGTGGAAAGGTAATGTTATCTGTAAAAAGACAATAGCAAAGTTGGTGGAAAGGTAATGTTGACTATAAAAAGACAATGGCAAAGTTAGTGGAAAGGTAATGTTATCTATAAAAAGACAATAGTAAAGTTGGTGGAAAGGTAATGTTGACTATAAAAAGACAATAGCAAAGTTAGTGGAAAGGTAATGTTGACTATAAAAAGACAATGGCAAAGTTAGTGGAAAGGTAATGTTATCTATAAAAAGACAATAGTAAAGTTAGTGGAAAGGTAATGTTGACTATAAAAGACAGCGGCAAAGTTGGTGGAAAGGTAACACTATCTATAAAAAGACAAACGCAAAGTTAGTGGAAAGGTAACGTTATCTATAAAACGACAATAGCAAAGTTAGTGGAAAGGTAATGTTATCTATAAAAAGACAATAGCAAAGTTAGTGGAAAGGTAATATCTATAAAAAGACAATAGCAAAGTTAATGGAAAGGTAATGTTATCTATAAAAAGCCAATAGCAAAGTTAGTGGAAAGGTAATGTTGACTATAAAAAGACAATAGCAACATTAGTGGGAAGGTAATATTATCTATAAAAAGACAATAGCAACATTAGTGGAAAGGTAATGTTATCTATAAAAAGACAATAGCAAAGTTAGCGGAAAGGTAATGGGAAAGAAGGGATATATACATTATGTGAGGAGGGAAAGTGGGTGGGAGTCTCAAAGTGGACAAGCTAAGAATCAGGGAGAAAAACTGATAATAAGCAAGTTAAGAATAGAACATGGAAAACAAAAAAAAAAGCTGTTGATGGAGAGAGAGAGAGAGAGACCTAGTAGGGGAAACAGGCTGAGTAGTCCTCATGTAGTCTAATAAACTGGGTGTAGTAAGAAGGCTGAAAGGTGACAAGTGTGGGGGATAGGGACAGGACAACCTGGAGAAAAGAAAACGGATAAGCATAGATACAGTAGCTGGAATGACCATGTGAATATGCCCATGCATCCCCTAAACAGACATGTGTGCAGGCATGCCCACACACAAAACATGGATGCCAGCATGAAAGCAAAGACAGGCGGTAGGTGGTGGGTAAAAGGACCAGGTGTAAACCAAAAGGTGGCAAAATGCTGATACAGTAGCTCAGTGGTTACATCATTAAACTAGACATTGTCTGGGTGCCTCAAGTTTGATACAAGACTTTCAGCTGTGGATGCCATCTGCTGTATTCAAAGAGGCAGTTTGGGCTTAATCAGGAGACCCAGGTTCAAATCCCATAGGAACTATTTCCTACTTGTGAAGTATTGGACAAGTACTTGAACCTCCCTGTGATTCTGGCCACACAGCTCCAGTGTCAGTGGCTCAACAGGTAGCACACTCACCTCTGAGGCCAGGAGATCAGAAGGCTGTGGGTTCTATCCCCACACCATGGACTTGGTTTAATATTCCAATACTGACACTGCAGTGCAGCATGAGGAGGGTGCTGCACTCCTGAGGTGCAATCTTTCAGATGAGACATTAAACCGAGGTCCCATCTGCCTGTTCTGGTGGTAGTTTAGGTGGATGTTAAAGATCCCATGGCACTTATCGAAAAGAGTAGAGACACTTAAAAAAAATCAAATACATTACAAACAGAACTCAAAGCAAAAACTGTAAAACAAATATGTATTAATGCATACAATCCCTTCAAAATTTTAACTCACAGTCTAGATATTAACATACAACTGAAGCCCTTAAACTAAAGAAACTACGTATTCTTTCATACAGTTCTTATAACCCCCCTAAAAGTAGGGAAGGGGGATCTTGTCAGAAATAAAATAAAATTAGAATACATACTATTTTCAGAACAAAAAAAGGAAAAAAAAACTAGTACATATGAAACAACATATCTTATTCAAACCCAAAGCACGGAACTGAACCCCCCCCCCAAAAGGATGATAATAACATTCAAAAATACTTAACCCACCCAGTCAATACCTTCCCAAAGTAAAACACACATTGTCTCCCCCAAATGTTGAAACTCATATTGGTATACACCATCTAATCCCATTTGAAGTTTAAAGAGCAAGTCATGCACAGTAACCTCAACCCCTTGCAAAACTTTTTGGCATCTAGCTTGCCAAATAGTCCACGTTATACAGGCCAGAATAATATAAACTGTACTTTTGTGCTATTTTTTCCAATGGCTTATAAGTTGACCACAGATCAAAACATTATAGGTCATGTCTGTGAAACAGGTGGTATTCCAGAAAGCATCCAAAAGACCCCAACACTGTGTTATAAAAGGACAGTCAAAAAAAGATGTTGCATGGTTTCCTCAATGTCTGTACAACTATCTTTCAAACAAAACTGATCCCCATAGCCTTATGTTTATAGTTTCCTCGAACATTTAACTTCCCTTGCCCACAAATCCAAACTGTATCCTTCATTTTTGGTGGAATTCTCATTTCTATCATACACTCCAAAAGAACATTGCAATTTACTGTGAAGCCCACCCTAAAAACTGGCTATTCATAAAAGCAGTTTTTCATAATGGCTACATAAAACTGCTTTCTTGGTACATTAAGAAAACAAAGTAGCTGAATTTTCCACAGTCGTATGTATTTTAGACACACCTGGACATGACCATGCAAAGTTTTCTCCAAAACACTCCACTTTCCCCTTCCCTAAGCAATGAGAAAATCCTCTTGCTAGATACTCATGATCCTTACCCCTATACCCTCCTCACCTATCAAAAGTTTCAATATTGGTATAAAAAATTCCCCAAAAAGAAGACCAAGGGGTTAATCATGTCCAGGCATCCTTCTTTCCAGGGCCTATAGGTGTGATTATGCTTCACTGCATTCAGTCTGCTGCCCCATAGAAGAATGAAAAACAAGCCCATAGTTTTAGCTTGAAACCCAAATGGGACAGCGAAGACATGAGATAAATGTAACAACAGAGGGGCTATGTAGGCCTTCAGCAAAAGAATCATTTTTTACTGGCCATTTTCCAGGATTTCCACTTGGTCACTTTAACTAATGTTTCCCCATATTTCAGTTCCCAGTCCCACTGGGCAGCATCACACCCCCCAAACAGAATACCTAAAATTTTAACTTCACCCTTTTTAACTGGAAAAAAATTCCTGCGGTATGGGGGCCAAACCCAATGCCAACCCTACACTCTTTCCCTGTTTAATTTTAATGCCTGTGTCCACAGTGCTACCATTGATTACCTCTATCACTGTAATTCCCGAGTCCAAATCTGCCACTGTTAAAATGCAATCATCCGCATATGCAGTCATTTTATTACAGGAGTCTTCTGTCCTAATAGTCAGTGGCTTAATTCGAACATCCTGCTCTATAGTCCTTAATAAAGGATCTAAACCAAAAACATACAGCAGAGGGCTGAAGGGACACCCCTGTCTCACCCCATTATATAAGTACATAGGGATACCCAAATGATCATTAATCACTGGCGTTACCTATGCATTAGAATACAATAGTTTCGCAAGCTGCAAAAAACCATGTGGGCTACCATAATGCTCAAGTACTTCCCATAAATATTAATGTTTGATGGACCCAAAAGCAGTCTCCCAGTCAATCACAAAAACATACCCATCCAAGGACATAGCCAACCCTTGTTCCACCACCTCTCTAATGAAGCACAGATTTTGTGTAATAGTCCTACCTGGCACTGAAAATTTCTGTGCATCTAATATCAATATTTCGGCTACTCTGGCCAGTCTTAAAGTCAAAATCTTTGCCAGAATTTTATAATCAGCAGGTAATAGGGTAAGAGGTTTCCAATTCCTAATATCCATCCTATCCCCTGATTTGAAAAGAAAAACTATAACCCATTTTAACATGCTTTGTCCTAATTTCCCAAGCCATCCAAGGGAGACAAACACCTCAGTGAGAACTGATGCCAGCTGACCTATAAAAACTCTATAAAAATCATTAGAAATTCCATCTCTTCCAGGCACCGTCTCAACTGATAATGATTTGATCGCCTCCCGTACCTCTAAACCTGAAATCGGTCTTTTAAGCATTTCCCTCTTTATGTCAGAAATCTTAGGTACAGCTAAATTCCATAAAATGGAGCCTTGCCTTCCCTGACCTTTCACTTGAAATTTCTCCTGCACATAGTTCTGTACTACAAGCGTCATCGCCCCAATCTCAGAAACTAAGTTCCCTTGACTATCCGGTAAAGAAGACATAACTCTCTGTTTTGCTCTATCTATTGGAGTGTCATAGGGCTTTACCTGTGCCTTTCCTCCCTAGGTCCCACATTTTTGTCCCAGGGCTATAGAGTGTACCTATGTATACTGGAATTCAAACATCTGTTGTTTGACATCAGAAATTTGGGTAGACAAGTCCAAACCTGTTCCTCTCGTACGTGTAAGTAGTTATAAGTACTTAGCCTGTAACCCCAAATATGTAACATATTTACTTTGAACTGTTATACTGGATAAGTTTAACATTAATATTTTAATGCCAAACTTGGTATTCACCCACAACTCAGTTGTATCATCATACAGTAACCTAGTATCCTGCCTTGCTTCTAATAGGTGCAGCATCTCCAACTGTACCAACTCTTCCTGAAGCAATGCCGTATTAATTTTCCACAGCCCCCTATCTATGTGGAGAAGTTGCCCTAACCCCAACCTGATGGCTACAGACACATGGTCCGAAGTCTCCAAAGCAATCACCTGTACATCCTGAACTATCACTCTCTCAGCGACAAACCAAAAGTCTATCCTGGTGGATAGAACATCTTTATAAAAGGTGTGTGCTGACTTTTTACCCAAAATATCATAGACATCCTTCAATCCTACCCTGTCCAAGATTGTAGTGAGCATCTGGTATCATAGAATATCTTCTCTGTTTTCCTAACCCAGTCTTGTTTAGACAACCCACAATTGAAATCCCTTCCCTGTAAGACTATTTTGGAGGTATCAAGGTATGGGTCTGTCTGTCTCAAAAGATCTGTCCTTTCAGCCTTACCTTGTGGTGCGTAAATATTTATTAACTGAAAGGCCATTTGCTGTATAACTACATCAATAATGATTCTCCCTGGACAAATATCTATTACTTTTAAAACTTGTCTGTCCTAGAAAAGAGAACACCTAGACCTGAACATGTTTCATCCCCCATAGACCACAGAGATGGACCCCATCTCCAATCTCTCTGAGCCTGTTCTATTTCTGGAATAGAATGTAATCTAGTGTCCTGTAAAAAAAAATACATCCCCTTTGATGATCTATAGACTAGCAATTGTAACTGAACATTTAGTTGCAGATTTTATACTATTGACATTTGCAGTAATTATGGAGAAATCAGTCATCATGTTGAAAAAAGGAGAGAAAGAAACAGATTAAACACCACCAAAGTAAATCACTTTAAAGTAATTTTCTTTTCTTCTTCTTACGAGGTATTGATTTGTCTTGCACTTTAACCTCTCCTACCACATATGCTAATTTATTTATTTATTTTTATTTATTTGAGTCTAGGATTACAAGTACCTTTGAGCCAAGGCTCTTTTACAAAGGTTCCACGTCCGATGGTGTAAGGTACAGTATAATACAAGACAACTTAGTACAATGAGTTGCAGAAAAACATTGAGTTAGAGGTACATAGAGGATTACATTGTTTTGTCTGTACAATCATACATATTGAAAACATTATTAGGCAAGGATACAATAGGGAGGAGCAGCCAGAGGCTTTGTCAGAAGCACATTAGGGAAGTGCAGAGGATGTGGAAGGGGGAAGGAAGGAACATGGAGGAGGTGGAAGGAGGGTGGGAGGGGAGAATATAAGTGCTGAATAGAAGGGCAGTGGCAAACAGACAATGGTTGAGGATAAAGGAGAGCTGTTGAGGGAAGCTTGGGATGAGGCAATGAAACAAACATCTGAGTCCAGATCCGAATCCATGTCACCTGTGTCCAAAATAGACAGAAAACTTATTGACAGCTGTCACCATCTCTGTTTCAGCAGCAGTGATAGACTGCCCCGAAGTTTTCTGCAATGATTTAGATCATGTAACTCTTTGAAATGGGAGCCCCTCAGAACTTTCAGGAGGAGGCATTTTATCTGTTGGTTGTACTTCTGGGGTGATTTGAGCCTTACCCACAGAATCAGCAAGATGTTCTTCTGCGTGTACTTGTGACACAGGGAGTTCCTTGTCCTGCATATGGTCATGAGGAACATCAGGTAGCACAACAATGTGTTCCTCAGAAGCCTCTGGAACAGCACTAGGCCCAGGAGGCTGAAAAACACCTATAGTCAAATCAGCATTCAAACTTGCCTCAGAAGCTGTAGCTCCCTGTCCCCTGAACTGTGCGTGCGGGCCCATGGAAACAGCACGTTCCTCAAATCAGACTCTTTATTTTTTTGGACAAGGGCCACATATACATCTTGTTCAGCTCTAACAGCTTGATCCAAACTATCGTGTGATACCCATTCACATGTGTATAAAGTATGACCCACTTCTTTGCACAAGTTTCACCTCATTGGGTTGGAAAACTGAGTGCTGATGTGGCCAACCACCCCACACAGCCCACATTTCAATTTATCAAAACATTGCTTAAATGGTCTAGAGCCCCACAATGAAAGCAAGCACATGGTTGACCAGCATAAAAGATCACACCCCAAGAAGAAACAATTCGGTAAATGCTGAACCACACCATTTTCTTGTTTCAAAGTGACCTTATAATGCCGCCCTCCCCCCATCCATAGGTGCTCATCATCCAAAATGGTCTAGGGGAACCCATTTACGTTACACTTTCATGACAACCAGTATGTAATATCTGCCACACTGACACCTTCATTCCTAAACAGGATAGTTGTTCACTTAAAAGAAAGCTTTGTAATGTGGATAGCCACAAAAGGCCACCATAAAGGTGTGTTTTTTAGATGCTGATATTGTTTCCAGAACCTATCCTGCCCTGCTGGATGCTCAAAACTAATATCAAACAACGTGTCTACCGGCATGTGGATCAGAGCATAGATCTCATAAGTAAAGTATTTCATACTGTCCTTCAACAAGGTGTGACCCACAAATAGCCTGTCAGGGACCTCTGCTGATATACCCCTGTATTTGAGGGGCACAGCATTTTGACATGCTGCTGGTTCCGAGAATAATCTAGCATGTTCAGGAAAGAGGTGTTGCTTCACATTTGTATTCCATACATTGACTGGTGGTGGGGTGGGGGGGGTACAGGAGCCACTTCTGTATCCTGTGGGACTACAGGTTCAGAAGCAAGAATCTCTGTCTCAGAGCTGTGCTCAATAAAAGGTAGTGGAGCATCATCCTTCTCCATTAATGTCTGTTCAATCCTCTCACCCTCCAAGACTTTTATCTTCAGTAACATATCCTGACGGGACTCACCAGGACTTGTGTATGACAAGGTATTGTGTGTCATAGGGGGTTGACCCTGCATGATTTAAGAGCTAGTCTCCATACTCAGGTGATTGTCTTTACCAGTAAAAAGTACTTCTGCCAGGGGTTTCACAGCCACCCTTCTGGAAGAACCAGGAAAGTTTGCATCCTATCCAGACCATCAACAGTAGGCACCCAACCAGCACTTCCCAATGCCTGTTTAACCCATTCTGGGGTGCCCCCATTCAGACCAGCTGAAGGGTCCACCTTTGTGGTCAAACCACTCTTTTCAGTCACTGGAGGTAATCCTGACTGTGACCCTTTACCCTTTTTCCCAGCCTTTGTAGCTGGTTTTGCAATAGATGGTTTACTCATAGAACCAGAAGAAACCCCAATGTTAAAAAACACAGGTATTGGGCTGGCTGTGGCAGCATCCCCAAGCTGAATACCATCAGGGGCCCACTGCATCATAGCTGACCCCCCTCTTGTCATTTCCAAGGTAACAACATCACTATAAGCAATACAGGCCATGATTCCTTCCTTTTGCCCCAGCACTCCCGCAATAGTACTTGTACTCACAGTTCCTGCAACACCACTTGAAACACCTGTAGCTGTTGCTTTCTGTAAATCCATTGACTCACACTCTACAGACCCCAAATGGGTACCTGCACTGCTCCTGGCATCCTCCGTTTCCATCTCATTTGCACTGGTACTGTCAGCTGACAAACTGGGATGGAGCTTGTCCATCACAGTTTCCGTTCCTCTCAGCCACAATTCTCTTCCAAGTGCTTTTCTCTAGTGTAAATATTGACATTCCTCCTACAACAAAACCTCCTGTAGCTCCAGTGTGGACAAGGCACTTGCCACCCCAGCGTCCTCCTCCAAGCCATTCATCTCCATGTCCTTGTACGCATGCAAATCCTCTCACAAGGTAACAGACATCTGTAGCTAAGGCAAACTGCTCCTCTGCTCCTGAATCCTGAGCGGTCTCTTGCAGTACAGAGACTGGGAAGGAGACCTGCTCCCCAGCCTCTGCCACATCCTTCCTTGTCAACAGAGACTCATGACTGGCCATGGGCTCACCATCCACAGCATCATCTATAGTGAGTAGGGGAACTTCCCCGGTGCCCTGGCCAGATTTCCTCCCATTCACTAAAAATACCACCAACAGCTTCATCTGGTTCAAGGTCAGTTGACATTTATCTGTATCCCCTTCCCCCCATGTCATGCCTGGAATAGGCAAGAATTTGTCTAGTGCACTTACCCAGTCAACAAAAAAACTAAATAAATAAAAATAAATAAAACTGAGTAGAGGGAGAAACTCAGCTGTCCTGGATCTTGCTTCTGTCCTTCTTTACATGGCAGTGGGGGATGCAAACTGATAAAATGGTGACTCTTTTCTGATTAACATTATGGGACAGTTGGTCAGGTGCAGAAAGGTGTTGTCTGCAAATGCAGTGGTGTAGGGTCACTGCAGGGGCTAAGGGCAGCTAGTCTGAGATTTTAAAGCAAAACTCCACAGTAATTAAAATGTGAAAAATATACTATTCAATTAAAAACAAACTTTGTTAACATAAAGGCACACATTTTAAAAGCATTCTGAGCTTCTTAGTTAAAGACTTGATAGTGTCCCACATTTATCCTATTTGTTCCACATTTTGAAAGGCAATGTTCCACAGATGGGGAATGAAAGGTTGAGAGGTATGGCAGCTATTGTTATGTAACTGTAACAACCCCGCCCATCCCATTTACAATAGGGCCCAGGAGGTGGTTGTTTCTGAGAATGGTCCAATGGGGACTAATGCTCTGGCATCATTCCCTGTGGATACAGTCAGTGAAGAAATTACAGTGTAAGGTGCCCTTGTGGTATCATTGGTGATCTTGTGCCCTGGGTGGTAGCAAGTTCAGGAGGGGAAAAATCCCACCCAGTTACACTGTTTTATGTAGGTATCCTCCACTGTGGCAATGAACTTGCACTTTGTAAACATGTTAGGTTTTATCTTGTAAGAGTTCTTAACTATTTTATTTTTGTTCTTGTGTTGTTGTATTTTGTGATGTAAGTTATTAATTTCATGAAACTCGTTTTGTAATTTGACACTATGCACTAAAGACCTCACTGGAAATGAGCTTGTTTCAAATGAGTATCCCATTCATTACTAGAAAATGAATAACATTTTTACTACTACATAACAATACCATACTTAACAAGTCTTGGAAAAAAAACTTGAAAATATAAAACCCACACAACACTTCTTCCCCCCTCCCATAAGCACGCAACCAGTCACAAGCAAATTATTTAACAAAAAATATTAAACCATGCATATAAATCCTGACTAACTCAGATTTCCTTAAAAGCCTGGTTTTACCAAAGTAACAGTCCACCAGACACAAATAGAGTTAAGCTGCCAGACTGTAAAGTTAATATCTCAAAAATAAGCCCAGTAATGAAAAGAAATGGTCCAGAACTTGTATAAAATGTCATTGAATTATAACTGTTAAAAGACGAGGCCCAGACTTCTCTCACCAGATGGGCAGCACTTCTGACTCTCTGCATACAGCTATTTGAGGAAAACTGGCTGAATTACTAACCTCAACTAATGAAGTCCCAATTGAATGGCAAAAGTCTTAAAAATGTTGCACTTTCACTTATTTCTTCCAAATAAGTGTCTGCTCTCCCACAGCAGCAGTACCTTTCATTTGTATGTCCCATAGAAATTACTGCAAAAGAAAACACTGGTAAAACCAGACCTGCCCACCAGCTGTGCACTGATCACTGACACAATCACCACCCAGGCCATAATCCCATATGCACAACCCTCTTTGGCCCTCCAAGCCCAGGCAGACATGCTCAAGATCGTGCCACAGTCCCATACACAGGATCCTCTTTGGTTCTTCAAGCCCTCACAAGCACGCTCAAGTTATTCAAGTATGGTGGCCCTGAAGTGCAAAATACAAACAAAAAAAAGGAAAATGCTATTGCACAAGTGAAGCAACAATCCAAAACAATGAAATACAAACAAAAAAAAGTAAAGAAACAAAACCAAATGTAAAGTGTGATTCCACAAATTAAAGTAAAAAACACAAAATCACAAGTAAAATGCAACCAACAGAAAATGACAAAAATCAAATGCAAACTAAAACAGTAAAACATGATGAATTCAGCAAACAATAGCCAAACTAAACAGTGAATGCATACAAAAAAGCACAGCAAAACTAAGAAGTGACAGCAAACAAAAAGCACAGCACAACTAAAAAGGTGAATGCAAACAAAAAGCACTGCACAACTAAACGGTGAATGCAAACAAAAAGAACATCACAGCTAAGAAGTGAATGCAAACAATAGGAACAGCACAACTAAGTGACAGCAAACAAAAAGCACAGCACAACTAAGAAGTGAGAGCAAATAAAAAAAGCACAGCACAACTAAAAAGTGAATGCAGAAAACAGGCACAGCACAACTAAAAAGTGAATGCAAACCAAAAGCAGAGCACAACTAAGAAGTGAAAGCAAACAAAATGCAAATCACAAGTAAAATATGAATGCAAACAAAAAAAAACACAGCACAACTAAAAGGTGAACGCAAAAAAAAGCCCAGCACAATGAAAAAGTGAATGCAAACAAAAAGCACAGCACAACAAAAAAGTAAATGCAAAGAAAAAAGAACATCACAACTAAAAAGTGAATGCAATCAAACATGCACATCACAACAAAAACATGAATGCAAACAAAAAAGTGAAGAACTAAAATTTCAAGACTAGGCAGGTGCCTCAAGTAGCTGGACTGAAACAATAATTGCGATGAATATATCTTGTGCCAAGCATTTCCTCGTGTCCAATGGCAACCTCCTCCCTTAGCCCATCCCTTGCCAAGGACTCTGTAGTGTCCAGATGCAATGTCAGTCATTCCTGTTTGGTCAATGGCACCCCCTTTCATCATCCCAACTTCATGCCAACAATTCCTGGTGTCCAGTGGCATCCTCCTACCACATCTCAGTCCTGTATCAACTGGTCACTGGTGCTGAGTAGCACAAGCTCCCTTCTTCTATCCACTGCCAAGAATGCCTTGAGGTCCAAGGGTGCCTCCCTCACCCTTTCCATGCCAAGCAGTCTGGCAGCCCCCTCCTTCATCCCATCCTGAGCCAAGAAATCCATGATGTTCAGTGGCACTGCCTTTGCTTACTCTATGCCATGCCAAGCAGTACATGGTTTCCAAAGGCACCTATTCCCTCTCTGTATCCTGCACCAAGCACTCCCAGTGGGATAAGTTCCCTTTCTCTGCCCCATGCCATGAACTGTATGATGTCCAGTGGCACTCACTCCTTCACCATATCCAGTATTAGCCATTCCCTGTTAACTACTGATACCATCTCCCATACCAAATACTCCCTGGTGTCCAGCGGCACCTCTCCATCACCCCATTCAATTAAAAGCATTCCGTGGAATAAAGTAACACCACTATCTTTTCCCAACCAATGCAAAACCCTCCCTGGTATCCAGTGGCACCTCCCTTTCTCTGGCCAATGACAAGCACTTCCAGATGTCCAATGGCATCCCCTTGCTCACCATATCCTGTGCCAAGTGTTCCTTAAAGATCAATGGCACCCCACCTTCATCCTATTCTATGCCAAGCACACCCTGCTGTTGTGTGGCAATTTCTTCCCTCACCTCAAACCCATTGAGTACCTCTCACTGTATTCCACACCAAGCACTACTTGGTGTTCAGTGGCCCACTTCCTCTTACACACAATATACCGGCACTGCCTAAGAACTCTTTTCATGCATAACATGCACACATATAATTAGCATATGGCTCTGTCTCACACATGTACCTCTAATATGCAGGATAGCTATGAAACAAGTAATTACACTCAGGCATCCAAAAATATACTAAATGACATTGCAATGTGTTCTGACATAGGTCACAACTGGTAGGAGCCAGCAATGCTTTTTATTGTTTGACATAAAGTCTCAGGCAAAGTGTACACTCACTCAGAGAAGTGCCAACTCACTCACTCACTCACTCACTCACTCACTGACAGACTCAGTGACAGACCAACTCACTCACACACTCGGTCACAGGCTGACTGACTGACTGACTCACTCACTCACTCACTGACTCACTCACTTACTCACTTACTCACTCACTCACTCACCAATCCACTCACATGCTCAGTCACAGGCCATCTCACTAACTCATTCAGTCACTCACTCACTCATTCAGTCAGTCAGTCAGTCACTCACTCACTCACTCACTCACTCACTCACAGACTGACCCACTTGCAAACTCAGTGACAGATCAGCTCACTCACACACTTGGTCACAGGCCAACCCACTCACATACTCGGTCACAGGCAGACCCATTCACTCACTCAGTCACCAACCCACTCACTCACTCACTCACTCACTCACAAACTGACCCACATAAAAACTCAGAGACAGATCAGCTCACTGACACACTCAGTCACAGACCGACCCACTCACTCAGTCACTCACTCACTCAGTGACAAACAGACTGACCCACTTCCACACTCAGTCACAAACCAACTTCCTCCCCCTCTTCTCTACCTTTAGTAGTAGTCCTGGCAAGAATTTGATTTTAATACCACATTCAATCAAAAGGGTATGCATGAGGGTTGGAGCGGCAGTGGACAACACATGCTATGCCCCCTAGAAGCATTTAAATCTGGGCATGTCCTAGCATCCTTTGCATGTTCTGAATTTTTTTTTTTTGCTAACGCACAGCTGCTTCTTGCCCTCCTGCCCATCCCTGTACCTTGTAGCCATGCAGCTGCCTCCTGGTGTCCCTGGTGGGTCCTGCTCTACTTTGCTGTACAGCCATTTGGCTGCTCTTGTCTGCCTCCCACTGCCATTTGTGCTGTCTGCTCTGGGCTGTTTGCTGGGTGCCCCACTCCATTTCCATCAGCACTCCCGCTCTGCTCCACCTGTGGTCCAGTCCTTTCTGTGCTGAGCTCCATCTGACTTCAGTGGCCTTATGGCACATCAGTTTAGTCTCCCAGCCTCTGTTTCTCACTACTGGTTGCAGTTCTGTCCATGACAAAAATCAGCTTGAACAGGCCATTGCTGCTGCTGCCTCAGGTAGAGTATTCACCTTCAGTACTGTCTACCTGCAACAATTCTGACTCAGAATTGTAGTAGCAGGGCAAAAAACAAATCCCCCTGCTGGGTCCAAATGCATGCCAATTATTAACAACACTGACTGTACAGCAATCTGTCACTGTCTCTTGCTAGCACTCACTGCTTGTCCAGCATGACTTAGCTACTGCATCCACTCTGCTGTTCAGTATTCAGTAGTTCAGCCTCTGCAGCTTGTAGGCTACCTGTTTTGCTTCCATTGTGGGATTGTTTGATATGTGTCCACAATATTTGCTTGTTCCATGTCATTCTTTCTCAGTCTCATGCTTCAGATGGCATACCATGCCTTCTGTCAGTCATTCAGTCTTGTCATCTGCCAGGCTCTGCCATTGGCCTACTTCTATCACTCTTATATACTTTACCAGCTCTGGGAAAATGCCAGCTGTAACCATGTCCATGGCTTTCAGGGCCCCTTTCCCTCTAAGCTGATGGTCTCACTTTGCTCCCATGAAGTCTGCATCATAAGGGTGGGTTCCTCGACTCAAGCGGGGTCCTTCTCTTTCTACCTTTTGGTTAAGAATGTCCTGTGCTCCAAGGAAATCTGTAGACATGCAGATTGACTCAGCAGCACCTCTTCATGTAGCATTTAAGACATCAGCTAGGGTGGGGCCTCTATGTCCTTGAGAACTC
This sequence comes from Neoceratodus forsteri, assembly GCA_016271365.2. NCBI lineage: Eukaryota > Metazoa > Chordata > Ceratodontiformes > Ceratodontidae > Neoceratodus > Neoceratodus forsteri. The sequence goes on from CM057453.1 coordinate 1,194,605,704, forward strand.
CATTGGCTGTGTAGACCACATTAGCCACAGCTTTGAAAGCTATTCCTCCATAAGGATACCTAAGGATCACCTGATCTCCACCTATTTCCCTTCCTCTGCCCATCATGGGTGAAGACTATTAAAATTCTTTACCTCTTAGGGGTTCAACTGTATGCCTTGCCCCTCAAGGGTTCAGCTTCCTCCCTAGGCCACCCCTCGGTTGGAGGCTAGGTGAATGTCTTTCAGTAGTCATTGCTCTCCTCCTTCCTGCCTTGAGGGCTGGGTCTCCTTTATGGGGAACCTGCTTTAGCTGCAGAGATTGGCTCACAACACCCTCATGGTGTTCTCATTGGAGGGATAGAGAGAGAGAGAGAGAGAGAGAGAAAGCAGCCAAAAGCTTCCTTAAATCAAGGAGGTAATTTAATAGACTACACTGAATTAAATTACTAATTTTTGGGTCTGTGTAAGTAACTAGTTTTGATTCTCTGTTTTTGGGGTTGGCTTTTCTTAGTTTAACTTTTATTTGCCAGGGATGAACTTTAGCTGGGAAAGATTTGCAGTCATTTTTGACTAGACCTGTTACTTACACCTCTGTGAAATAGGTGTCTGAAAGGAAGGCACCCACCGGGGTGGAGGGTCAGAGTCATAGTTGATTGTTTCTGGAGGGCACAGGTTTACTCCCACCCACCCTACCCTCACCCCACCTTCCCCAAGCACACTTCCCCAAATTGCTAACAACATACACCTGTTCATATCCTTAAAGGTGCAGCACACCAAATAGGGGGTAGAGACACTCACAAGCTTGCACACACTAAAACAAGAACAAAAACAAACAAACCAAAAAAACAAAACATCTGAAACAGGAGGGGAGACAGACATGTGGGGAGAGGTGTATTGCACTGGCTGTGGAGCAGCAGTCTTCTGGGAGACATTCTGGAGACCGTGTTGCTGCCCTATTTGCAGGCACCTTTCTGATCTGAGGGAGGAGATTGCTCGACTCCATGCTGACCTGGCAGGGATTCAGGAAACCTGCTCCCCCACCCAAGAAACACCCAGGGCACTGCCACTACCTCAGAGGTTGCCAAGACAGAGGAGTGGTTGGACCACAGTGGGCTCAGGGAGGGTGTGGGTGGTGGAACAGAGGTGCATCCCTTCAGTTGTGCCTCTTCACAATTCATTCAGCACTCTGGCAGAGCATGGTTCCTCTAAGGTGGCACCTGCAGTGGAGACCAAGGAGGATGCTGGGAACCTCCACAATGGAGACCCACAGGAGGGTTGCACAGGACCCCACAGGGGAAGGAAACAACTCCTGGTGGGGGACTCAATTGTTAGGGTGGTAGAACAGGGGGAGGGAGGGGAAAGGGAGATAAGGTGCCTGCCTGGCACCATGGCTTGGAGGGACAGGAAATGAATCCTCAGAATCATGGGAGCAGCTGCAAGGGGGAGTGAGCTGGATGCCATTATCCACCTAAGGACAAATGACCTAGCTGAGAATGGGATCAGAGCAGTGCAACAGGAGTTTGTGGAGTTGGTGAGGGGCCTTAGACAAGTGGCACACATGGTAACTTTCTTGGAAGTGCTACCTGTCTATGGCATGGATGAAGCTAGAGTACTCCACAGCATGGGATTCAATGACTGGCTGAAAAAACTGGTGCAGAGCCGAGGGATTTGGCTTCACTGGGGACTGGGGCTCCACCTGAAGGGATGCAGGCCTATACTGGCATGATGGTCTGCATCTCTCCAGGAGGAGAACCAGGATCTTAGGTGATAGGTTTAAATGCTTCATTGGCAAGCATTTAAACTAGCCAAAGGGGTAGGCACTGAAAAGGAGAAGGGAACTCCTAGCCCCCCCCAAAAAATCAGGGTAGTTAGTGAGGTAAACACCAAGATAGGGCAGCCAATAGGGAGAAGGGCAGGGGTAAATGGAGAAAAAGACAAAGACAGTAAGGACAGGGATGGGGCAAAAAGAAATAAGGCCATAAGAAAATGGAGGGTAATGAGTACCAATGCCCGTAGTCTAGTTAAAAAGCTCCCCAAAATGGTGACCCTGATGGAAGAGGGATGCCTGGATATCATGGTAGTCACAGAAACATGGTACACAGAGAACCATGACTGGGATGTCAACGTACCAGGGTACACAATCTACAGAAGGGACAGGGAGGGTAGAAGAGGAGGAGGAGTAGCTCTCTATGTAAGGAAAGGGATCAAAGCAACAGAACTAAAGGATAAAAAGGGAGGAGAAGAGGCATTGTGGGTCATCCTGGAGACTGGAAATGGCACCACACTCCACACAGGGGTTGTGTACAGACCCCCATCTCAGGGGGAGGAAATGGACAAGGAAATGATAGAAGGCATCCTTAGGATGGCAGAGAAAGGGGAGATATTGCTCATGGGGGACCTGAATATGCCAGATGTTAACTGGAGCACCTTTGCTGCAGCCATATCCAAGAGCAGGGCCATTCTCGATGCCCTACAGGGGGCATGCCTTAGACAGCTAGTTTTGGAACCCACTCGGGGGGGAGCAATCTTAGACCTGGTATTCTCAAATAGGGAGAGAGAGAGGATCTCAGATCTAGAACTGGGTAGCCATCTGGGAACAAGAGACCACCAAACAGTGTGGTTCATGATAAACTTAGCTGTAGAGTCAAGCAATACAAAAGTGAAGGTACTGGACTTCAGAAGGGCTGATTTTGTCAAAATAAGAGAGTGCCTCAGAAAAGCACTAGCAAACAGGAAAGAAAGTGGCGTGAAGCAACAATGGAGAAACATCAAAACCGCCATCGCAGAGGCAACAAGCCTTTGTGTGAAGCAAATAAACAAATCAAAATGAAAGAAAAAACACTATGATCCTCAAAAGAAGTGACTGGGAAGGTTAGGGAGAAAAAGATAGCATTCAGGAAGTATAAGGAAACACAGAAGGAGCAGGACAGAGAACAGTACCAGTTAAAGCAGAAGGAAGCGGGGAAGGCAGTCAGAATAGCAAAGGCCCAAACTGAGGAAAAGATAGCCAACTCGGTTAAGAAGGGAGATAAAACCTTTTATAGGTACATTAGGGAGCAAAGAAAGACTAAGGCAGGGATACTGAGGCTGAATAAAGAGGAAAGTGGTTGGGCAGAGAGTGACAATGAAAAAGCAGAAATACTGAATGAATACTTCTGCTCAGTATTCACAAAGGAAGAGCAAGGGGAGATACCTAATCCAGTCAATAGAAGCACTCTGGATAGGGGGGGTTGATATTAGTCCTTTCACAGAAGAAAGGGTTCTGAAAGAACTCCTAAAACTGAATGTGGATAAAGCAATGGGGCCTGATGGGATTCACTCCAGAATTCTTGAAGAACTAAGGGTAGAGCCAGTAACACCGCTGACTACCTTGTTTACTAAATCATGGGAGGATGGTGTGGTACCCGAGGACTGGAGGAGGGCAGATGTGATTCCCCTTCACAAAAGTGGGAGCAAGACAGAGGCAGGAAACTACAGACCTGTCAGTTTGACATCAGTGGTGGGGAAAATGATGGAATCACTTCTGAAGGAAAGAATTGTTGAGTACCTAGAGGCCAGTGGGGCACAGGACCCAAGGCAGCATGGATTCACAGCAGGAAAGTCATCTCAGACAAATCTAATTGATTTCTTTGACTGGGTGACCAAAGTAGTACACCAGGGAGGGGCTGTGGACATGGCCTACCTAGACTTCAGCAAGGCATATGACACAGTCCCGCACAAAAGATTAATAAACAAATTAGCCAGCCTGGGAGTGGGTCCCAGGGTGGTAGCCTGGGAAAAACACTGACTGGACAACAGGAAACAGAGGGTAATAGTAAATGGAGTCCACAGTGAAGAAAGGGGGGTTACTAGTGGGGTACCGCAGGGTTCAGTACTGGGGCCGGTCCTTTTTAATGTCTTTATAAGTGACATTGCAGAAAGACTGGGAGGAAAAGAATGTCTCTTTGCAGATGACACAAAGATCTGCAACAGGGTTGATATGCAGGGTGGGGTGGAAAGGATGAAAAGGGACTTGGCAAGGTTGGAGGAATGGTCAAATGTATGGCAACTTAGATTCAATGCAAAGAAGTGCAAAGTAATGCACCTGGGAAATAAAAACCCAGGGGAAGAGTACACAATGGGGGTGAGATATTGACAGCAACAAAAATGGAAAGGGTCCTGGGGGTAGTCATATCAGATGACCTAAAGGTGGGCCAGCAATGTGAGAAGGCAGTAAGGAGGGCTGGGGGAATACTGGCATGCATAGAGAGAGGCATCACCAGTAGAAAACAGGACGTTGTTGTCCCTCTGTGCAGACAGTTGGTAAGACCACATCTGGAGTAGTGTGTACAGTTCTGGAGACCTCATCTCAGCAAAGACATAGACAGGGTGGAAGCTGTCCAGAGGAGGGCAACCAAGATGGTGCAGGGTCTGCACCAGAAGACATATGAAGAAAGACTAAAGGAGCTTAAGATGTATAGCCTTGAGGAAAGGAGGGAGAGGGGGGACATGATAGAAACTTTCAAATACCTCTAGGGAATCAACAAAGTCCAAAAGGGTAACATCTTTCAGAAAAAGAGATGTGAAAGAACAAGGGGGCACAATCTGAAGATAGAGGGGGACAGCTCAGAGGTAATGTGAGGAAGTATTTCTTCACAGAGAGGGTTCTAGATGCATAGAACAGCCTTCCTGAGGAGGTCATAGAGCCAAAAACAGTGAGGGAATTCAAGAATGCATGGGACAGACATAAGGCAATTCTAGTTGGGGGTAGGAGGAAGTAGGCTGTTGGTTAACTAGGATCTGCAGCTTACTTGTTAGGTAGGGAAATGGGCAGACTAGGTGGGCCAAGTGGTTCTTATCTGCCATCAGATTCTGTGTTTCTATGTTTCTCTAAAATACTCCTGCCCAGTTGGGTTTCTATCCCTAGCCCAGAGCAAAGGCGACCAAGGCCTTGGATCCCCAAAGATTTCTTCCTTAGTAGGGTTCTTTTTCCTCTCCTCTGTTCTACAGGTAATAACAAGTTAGGTAGTTTCTGTAGGAGGAGTTGGTTGATGGCTCTCCAGGTCGGGGTCTCCAGTCTGGCTATGTCTCTCTTCTCTTGGGGAAGAATGTGCTTGTCTGTCTTTTGTTGTGCTTTTGGGCTTTCTTCCCTAAGGTGCCTCTGGTCCTGGTACCCCATCCCTGTGACACCGGGAGGGGTTGGAACATTTCTTCAGGGTTCCACATGGTTGTGACACCATGATACGGTGGCAGTCCCTGTAGCAGGGACAGAGCAAAAGCCAAAATTCACAGTTGCTCAAGCACCACATACTACGCAGTCTTAATCAGAGCCCAAAGACCCTATGAGTCAAAAGGCTTTGCCTGATGTTTAGAGGGGTGGTGGTTGACGCATGCCATGCCCCCTCCATGTGGTTAAAATCATGCATGTCTAAGCATCCCTTGGATGCTTGAAATTTTTTGTTGCCGTCTTCCTCTCCTCCTCCTCCTGTGGCACCTGTCTCTACCTGGAGGTTAAGTCTTCTTCCTTAAAGGTGCCTTCGGTCCTGGCACCCAGTCCCTGCAACACATGGAGGGACTGGAATACTTCATCAGGGTTACACATCCTTGTGACACCCCAACAGGGTAGTAGTCCCCTTAGCAGGGACAGACAGAAGGTAAGCCAAAGTTCACAGCTGCACATGCACCATTTTCAACTAGGACTCCATCAATCCTAACCTATTCAATAGACCAATGAGCCTTCGAACCATGGTTGAAAATGGTCAGATATGCTTTGACTGTAATTGCTGACCATTATGGTAAACCATTGCCAGCCTAGCTTGGTCAGAGCATTGCACACAGTGGTCATCATAGGATTATATTTAACCATGCTTGACCATACCTATGTCACTTCTTATTCCTCATTATCTAGTAGTTGAGAATGAAGCAAACAAGCAGCTGTGAAAGCAAGAGATGACTAGATCTGTTTGCTTGCATTGGGAATCAGTACATTCAAGTCCATCTCAAGGGTTTTCTACATTTTGGTGAAAATGATGTGGAGGTGTACCCTTCTACAGCTTAAATAAGCTGTGTCCCATTTAAGGAGTCCAATCCATCCAATTTTATTTGTACTGAACTCAAATACACTATTCCTCCTCATTCTCGCCACAAGATTTCAAACATGATGTCCCCATCCTTTTTTATGCTTGCTTGCCATAGGAGAGTCAAAACATATTGATTTCAGTACATGGAGATTGGGATAGTGAAGAACACTCAATGCATCCATATAAAGCTGGCTCATTGGTGCAGCAGGAGCACTACTGCATGCAATGCTGGCAACCTTTGCCATTGTTGTTTCACAATATGTGCTGCCTGTGAGATTCTTGTACCCCAAGGGCGACTTGTACTGACAGCTTAACAACACATTCCCCATGGGCAGTATATATTGTCAACAGGCAATATAATAGGCAGGACAGAAACAAAGGCCTGTTCTCTACCCCCAGGGCAGAACTGACTAAACACTGTAGAAGTAGTGCCCCAAGGGCTACATACATGTCCAACCATACAACGTCTATCCCAAAGGTAGTCTGCTATAAGTATTAACCCCCAGAGTGTCATCTAATGGAAACTGGACAATAGATACCCCAAGGGTAGATGTATGGTTGTCTATTCAGTTACCTGTTGAAAATATGTGCTGCCTGTGGTGTACTTGTTGTTGAGTTGTCATTACATGCTACCCTTGGGGTACCACTTGTGCAGTTTGCCCTATGCAATGCCCTTGTAGAGTATTAAGAAGGAACCACATATCTTAGAGCATTAACAAAGGACAGCCAATTGTCTTGAGGGCAACAGCTTCTTTGACATGCCTACTGGGTGCTGCAAGGGCAATACTTGTGTGAAGTAGGTAACCAGTACCCCAGGGCAAGAACCTGTGGCAAACTGGGGATGAGGTGGAGCACAAACAGAAAACTGAACAAATGCTGAACCAAAGCCATCTGCAGGATCAACAATGGCAACCACAGTTACTAAATGCACAATAATATAAGTTATATCATTAGAAATATTAATATTTTTAGCATTTTTAATACTTGACTATTATGGCAGTCCAGGCAGAATCAGACTAGCAGCCAGAACATCACAGGCATGACAGGAAAAGTCAGAGAATAGACGGGGGAGTTGGGGGACTAGCGTGCTTAACATATAAATAAAATTGTAATGAATAAGCACTCAGCAATCAGGTCACTAGATTTTGGCATTCAAGGAGCAGACGGACCCCTCTGCTCATGCAACAATGCTATTGAGCTGCAAGTAACTGGCCAATAGTATTTTGGCATTCGTGGGCCAATGAAAAGACAGGCTGAGCTGCTCTTTGTGGAAAGGTTAACTCTTTGACACTGGCTTGACCAGGATCCCATTACCTACTCCGAATGGCTAAATGAAATCCTCTTCAACCTCAAAGTGGAGAAAACAATTGCTAGTTTGAGGCACCTGAATGCACTATACACTAAAAAGTGGTGGGAATTGGAAGCTCTATCAACAGCTTGAACTCATCCATAAAGGACATTTTTCCACTCCAGCAACTTGGTCATCTACCCTCTTATCTAGCTCACAATTACCCTTTGAGCACATGAAATTTATAACCTACTGCTGATTGCTGATATAGCTCACTGTAGTGCCATGATGTTTATGCTGCCTTTCTGCCATGTCTCCTTGGGAGGGAGGGGGGAGAGGTAATGGGAGGAGGGGGGAGGGATAATCTTAGTAGGGTGTGTTTTGTCCTAAATAGTAGGTGTCGTTTTAATGTTTTTCCTTATAGTGGGCTCATACATCCCACAAGTTTCACGAGTTTATGCTTATGTATGTGGACCATGTCACTGCCTAAACCATCACTGTACATGACTGTATATGTGTGAATGTGTTTTAAAATAATAAAGCATATTAAATATAAAAAAAAGACAGGCTGAGTGATCTGCTGCATTCAATCAGCACAAAGAGGTGGCACAAAGCACAAAGAGATAGCATGCATCCCAGGGTACTAAAGGAGCTAAAGGGTGGAACTAGCAGAGCCATTATCAGAACTGCTTAGTGAGTCTCTGAGCACAGGAGAGGTCCCAGAAGACTGAAGAAGGGCTCATGTGATCCTGCTCCACAAGAGTGGTAGCAGGGAGGAGGCAGGGAACTACAGACCAGTCAGTCTTACCTCAGTAGTGGGCAAGATTATGGAGACACTCTTTAAGGAAGCGAGTGCAACACCTGGAATCCATAGGCGCACAGGATCCAAGACAGCATGGGTTTACAAAAGGAAGGTCCTGTCAAACAAATCTCATAGATTTCTTTGACTGGGTAACCAGAATGGTGGACCAAGGGGGAGCAGTTGATGTTGCCTACCTTGACTTCAGCAAAGCTTTCGATACTGTTCCACAGAGAAGATTGATTAATAAGCTGGGTAGGCTCAGGTGGGTCAGACATTGGTCAACTGGGTGGCAAACTGGTTGACGGGCAGAAAACAGTGAGTTGTGGTAAACGGTATACAGTCAGAAGAGATGCAAATCACAAGTGGGGTACCTCAGGGATCAGTCCTGGGGCCAGTCCTCTTCAATATCTTCATCAGTGACATTGCAGATGGACTGGAGGGTAAGGTTTGTCTGTTTGCAGATGACACCAAGATCTGCAACAGAGTAGATGATCTAGATGGGGTGGACAGAATGAGAAGAGAGATCTGGATAAACTAGCAAAATGCTCAGAAGAGTGGCAACTGGGGTTTAACGCAAAGAAGTGCAAGATCATGCACATAGGGAAGAGAAACCCTGAAGCCACCTATAGGCTGGGAGGGGAGTTGCTGACAGTCACAAGGGAAGAAAGAGACTTGGGCGTCATCATCACCAATGACCTGAAATCATCCAAGCAGACCACTAAAGCAGTAGGTAAGGCTAGAGGGATGTTGGGGTGTATTAACAGGGGTATCGCAAGTCGGAAGAGGGTGTTGTAATAATCCCTCTTTACAAGACACTGGTTAGGCCCCATCTGGAGTACTGCATGCAGTACTGGAGGCCACACCTTCACAAGAACATTAACCAAATTGAAGCAGTCCAGAGAAGGGCAACCAAAATGGTGCAGGGACTGCATCAGAAAACATATGAGGACAGATTAACTGAGCTCAATATGTATACCCTAGAGCAAAAGAGGGAGAAAGGTGATATGATTGAAACATTCAAACACCTTAAGGGCTTTAACAAGGTGAAACAGTCTAACATGTTTTAATATAAGAAAAATAGCAGGACAAGTGGACACAGCATGAGATTAGAAGGAGGCCGATTAAGGGATAATGTGATGAAGTTCTTTTTTTACAGAAAGGGTGGTGGATGCATGGAATGGCCTACCTCAGGAAGTGTTGGATATGAATACAGTGCAGGTCTTCAAACAGGCATGGGATAGGCATAAGGGAGCAATACAGATGAGTATGAATAGATAGGTCATTGACAGAGTAAAGGCCCAGAGAAGGGGAGATAGGAGAGCTAAACATCTGGCCCAAGGGCTGGTGCCAGGAAAAAGGACACAGATTTGTAGGGAACTGGCAACAGTTCTGGGAGCGAAAGTTCTTTAAATTTGATGGACTGCATCTGACTAAGGAGGGAGTCAGTGCATTGGGGCAGAAGTTTGACGTCTTTGCAGAATATTTAAACTAGCAAATGGGGAGAGGGGTGCAGCACCCAATACGTCAAATGGGAAGAACGCAGCTAGTGGTCAAACAGGGATTCAGCATGTTTGCAGTTCATTTGCATCACCAGGTAAGAAAAAAGGTTTGTCTCCCCATACAATGCACAAGGGTAATGCCAAACCTCACCCAACAACTAACACACCGAAACCTGGCCAATGGAAAATCATGTACACAAATGCTCACAGCCTGGGAAATAAGATCCCAGACCTGCAGACAATAATGTCAGAGGCTAAACTGGACATAGTAGCAATTAGTGAGACGTGGTTTACCAGTAACCACACTTGGGAGACTTCAGTACCTGGCTATGTATTGTTCAGAAGAGACCGAGGTGCAAAAAGGGGGGGGTCGAGTGGCCCTGTATGTCATGAAAATATCAAAGCTACAGAAATTCAGAATACATAAGGAGCCAGAAGAACTGTGGGTCACCCTGGAAACAGGAAATGGGACAGCCATAAGAACTGGGGTTGTCTACAGGCCTCCAGACCAGGGGAGGACATAGACACATTACTGTTAGAAGATATACAAAACATGACAGCTAAAGGGAGGTTCTGATAATGGGAGACTTCAACATGCGGATACAGATTGGTCAATACCAGCAGGAACATCTTCCAGAACTAGACACATAGTGGATTCCCTGCAGGGGGAGGGCCTCAAACAACTGGTACAACAACTCACAAGAGACAGGGCTATCCTAGATCTAGTACTGACTAACAGGGAAGGGATCACAGATCTCCAAGTAGAAGGCCACCTGGGGGCCAGTGACCATCACATGGTATGGTTCAATTTGGCTACCAGATCTAAATCATCCCATTCCAAGGCAAAAATATGGGACTTCAGAGGAGCTGACTTTGATAAGATGGCCAACAGAGTTATACTAGCCTTGGCAAAAAGAAACACAGGTGAGGGGGTACAGGCAAAGTGGGCAAGCATTAAGGATGCAATACTTGAAGCAACATCCCATTGTGTTAGATAGAAAAGGAAGTGCAAAAGAAGAAGGAAACCACTTTGGTTCTCAAATACAGTAGCAGAAAAGGTCAGAGCCAAAAGGCTGGCCTTCAGGAAATATAAGGGAGCACAGCGGGATGAAGATAGGGAGGCATACCAAACCGCCTAAGGGAAGCAGGGAAGGCAGTAAGGCAGGCAAAGTCCCAAACTAAGGAAACACTAGCACGAACAGTAAAGAAGGTGACAAGACTTTCTATAGATACATTAGTGAAAGGAGAAAGTCCAGAGGGGTATTGCTAAGCTAATGGAGAAAGGGAGCATGTGGGAGGAGGACCATGTAAAGCATCTATCCTAAACAGATACTTTTGCTCAGTATTTACTGAAGAGAAGGTAGGGCAGGGCCCACAGCTCAGCACCATGGACACAGGGGAGGGAGGTGAGCACTACTCCCTTCACAAAAGAAAGGGTCCTACAAGGAGCTTGCTAAGCTCAGGGTGGACAAGGCAATGGGACCTGATGGCATACATCCCAGGGTACTTAAGGAGCTAAAGGTGGAACTAGCAGAGTCATTAGCAGAACTGTTTAGTGAGTCTCTGAGCACAGGAGAGGTCCCAGAAGACTGGAGAAGGGCTCATGTGATCCAGCTCCACAAGAGTGGTAGCAGGGAGGAGGCAGGGAACTACAGACCAGTCAGTCTTACCTCAGTAGTGGGCAAGATTATGGATGCACTCCTTAAGGAAAGGATAGTGCAACACCTGGAATCCATAGGGGCACAGGATCCAAGACAGCATGGGTTTACAAAAGAAAGGTACTGTCAAACTAATCTCATAGATTTCTTTGACTGGGTAACCAGAGTGGTGGACCAAGGGGGAGCAGTTGATGTCGCCTACCTTGACTTCAGCAAAGCTTTCGACACTGTTCCACATAAAAGATTGATAAGTAAGCTGGGTAGGCTCAGGGTGGGTCAGAAGTTGGTCAACTGGGTGGCAAACTGGTTGACGGGCAGAAAACAGAGAGTGGTGGTAAATGGTATACAGTCAGAAGAGATGCCAGTCACAAGTGGGGTACCTCAGGGATCAGTCCTGGGGCCAGTCCTCTTCAACACCTTCATTAGTGACCTTGCAGATGGACTAAAGGGTAAGGCATGTGTTTGCAGATGACACCAAGATCTGCAACAGAGTAGATGATCCAGATGGGGTGGGCAGAATGAGAAGAGATCTGGATAAACTAGCAAAATGGTCAGAAGAGTGGCAACTGGGATTTAATGCAAAGAAGTGCAAGATCATGCACATAGGGAAGAGAACCTGAAGCCACCTATAGGCTGGGAGGAGTTGCTAGCAGTCAGAAAGGAAGAAAGAGACTTGGGCATCATCATCACTGATGACCTGAAATCATCCAAGCAGACCTCTAAAGCAGTAGGTAAGGCTAGGGGGTGTTAGGGTATTAGTAGGGTATCACAAGTCGTAAGAGGGGAGGCACAATCCTCTTTACAAGACACTGGTTAGCCCCATCTGGAGTACTGCATGCAGTATTGGAGGCCACACCTTCACAAGAACATTAACCAAATTGAGGCAGTCCAGAAGGGCAACCAAAATGGTGCAGGGACTGCATCAGAAGACATATGAGGACAGATTAACAGAGCTCAATATGTATACCCTTGAGCAAAGGAGGAGAGAGGTGATATGATTGAGGCATTCAAACACCTTAAGGGCATTAACAAGGTGAAAGAGTCTAACATGTTTAAATATAAGAAAAATAGCAGGACAAGAGGACACAGCATGAGATTAGAGGGGGGGGGCCGATTAAGGAGGAATGTGAGGAAATTCTTTTTCACAGAAAGGGTGGTGGATGCATGGAATGGCCTACCTCAAGAAGTGGTGGCTATGAATACAGTACAGGGCTTCAAACAGGCATGGGATAGGCATAAGGGAGCAATACAAATGAGTATGAATAGATAGGCCACTGACAGACCAAAGGCAGATGGCACATTTATAAGGTAGAAAAAGAAATGGGCAGACTGGATGGGCCTTGCGGTCCTTATCTGCCGTCAACTTCTATGTTTCTATGTTTCAATGGCACAGTCATAAGGTAGAAAAAGAAATGGGCAGACTGGATGGACCTTGCAGTCCTTATCTGCCATCAGTTTCTATGTTTCTATGTTTCTAATGACAAAAACACACTGCCCATGGGGCAGCCTACCCTTAGGTCAATACTGAGGCCAAAAATGACCTCAGGATCCACCATTGGAGCATTTTTACTACCAGCTCATTACACATGGTCCGTCTTTCTGGAGGGCATTCTCACCTCCCTCCCTCCCTCTAGATGTTACCTTGCTGATGTTGTTCACCTCTGTAGCAACCCATTCAGCAGCTTGTTGACCATCTGTAGTGCCAGACAAATGAACAGTAGGATTGTGCCTCATCCCAGTTGTCTGCACATGTGTTACTGGGTCAAACGGCTCATCACAGTGTGAATCCACAATGGTAAGAGATGGTTTATTCGTCTTTAACAGATGTCAACAATCACTTAGGTATGGTTGTCCTTCTACATTAGAAACATTGAAACTGTCAGCAGATAAGGACAGATAGGCCCATCCAGTCTGCCCGAAAGCCCTTCACTAGTTTGTGGCCTCTGACCCTACCTGGTCAATGGCTTTTCATCCTTCCTTCCCACCTCTTAGGCACTCTTATGCCTGTCCCATGCATGTTTAAAATCCTCCACTGTGCTCGCCTCCACAACCTCCTCTTGCAGTCTATTCCACATGTCCACCACCCTCTATGTGAAGAACAACTTCCTCACATTTCCCATCAGCCTGCCACCTTCCAATCTCATATAGAAACATAGAAACATAGAAACATAGAAATTGTCAGCAGATAAAGATTGCTAGGCACAAGGTATAACTGCGAAGGAGGGGTGTTTCCAGTTACTATGGCAGGCTCCCATGTGCATCTACATTTGATTTTGACTGTATCTCCTTGACTGATTGTAGGATGTGCTCTAGCAGCCTACTCTTAGTAGTATTTTTGATGTACTAGGTGTTTCTTTAACTGTTACTAGGTGTTTCTTTAACTGTTCAATCGCATCTGAGAGTGCCCAAGGCTTGAGCAGATTGTGAGTTGTAGGAATCTTGGCGTACAGCATCCTGCTCATTAGTTACTATATCTATTGGGAATTTCTGTATTTCACCAGGGCTACATAGAGGCCCCACCCATCATTGTCTACCTACCCGAAAAGCTGCCTGATGGTTTGTATGGCACATTCTGCCATACCACTGGATTGGGGATACGAAGGACAGTAGGTTGTAAGCTTGATTCCCCCATCACATGCAAATTTCCAAAATTCCTTACTTTCAAACAGCATGCTGTCATTGACAATCTCTGCAGGAACATTGTGATGTGCTGCAACCGACTTTATGTTTTGTCTTTCATTAGTGCCACTTTAGGATACTTTGACAAAATAGTCCACCATGATAAGGTAACCCTATGCTTTAAACTCAAATATGTCTGCTGCAACCTTCTACCATGGCAAATTAGGAACCACATGGAGCGTAAGTAACTCCTTTTGGTTGTCCTTCGAAAAATGTTGCACATGTCGAACACTGTCCAACCAGTCTCTCAGTGTCTTGGACCATGCCCGGCTAGCACATTACACTCTAGCTCTGTCCTTGTATTAATTTGACCCTAGGTGGCTGTCATGCAGTGAGTTGAGTATGGCATTCCTAATCTATGTTGGAATGATCGGTTTGTCTCCATAAAAGGCTAAACCCTCTTCAGTATGACTGTCATCTCACATGGATCAAAAGGGTTTCACACAGTCTTTTACACACTTTTTGAGTCTTGGCCAGTCAGACTTAATTATTTTTGCAAGGGCTTGCAGTGACAGATCAGTTGCTGTGGCTGTTCTTATCTCTTCTAGTTTCTCTTCACTTGCTGGTATATTTTCCACAATGGCATGCATTATCATCGCTCCATCTCAATGGTATTATCCCCAGAGTTTTCTTGTAGCTCTGTTTCTGCCACTGTTTTGGATAATGTGTCTGCTATGTACATGTACCTCCCAGGGGCACATTTCATCTGCAGATGGTAATGCTGAAGCTTAATCATTATATGTTGTAACCAATGGGATGCATTACACAGAGGTTTCTGTGCTATTACCTTTAGAGGCTTGTGATATGTGTGTACTGTACATGCACCTCTTTGCTGCTTATATATATATATATATATCTACTGTATATAGATAGATACTCAGATAGATGATGCATGTTGCATGCAAAAACAACAGAAAGTAGTTTTTTTCTATCTGAGCATAGTTTCATTTGGCTGATGTGAGGGCTCTTGAAGCAGATGCAATGAGCTGACCCTCTTGCACCAAGCAGGCTCCAGTCCAAAATATGATGCATCCAACAGAATTGTGATAAACTCCTCTACATCATAAAATCTGAGAACTGATATTTAACTGAAAATATCCTTGAGCTTTCTCAAGGCTTGGTTATGTTCAGGGTGGCACTGCCATGTTGCATCCTGCTTTCACAAAGCTCTGAGTGGGGCCATGATGTCGGACTCTTTAGTTATGTACTGAGAGAGGTACCTGTATGACACTACACCTAGAAGGTGCTTCAAATCTTGCTTGCACTCTAGTTTCAGTATATGCATGACTGCATGTATCAGAGTCATCTGGTTTCAATCCTTCTGAAGTTACCACACTGCCCATGTAGTTTACTTGACTGACTTTAAAGGGACACTGTCAACCCATTTTGTGTCATTTTATATCGAGATGAAAACTCACATTTTCTGATTGCTTACCTTCTCAAAAATTCATTGATTTTGCTGGCTGTTTTATTTGTTCCCTTTCTAAGAAGAACATAAATGCATCGTAATGGCGTAATTATATCTATTCTCAGTAGAACAGAAATGCATAGTAATTTCAGTCTTGTTTTGTTTCAAATCCTAGATCTACTCTTCTTGTACAGATCCTGAACATTAGGAACACCTCCAAACAATGCAGTCGCTCATGATGCAATAGTCTTCGCTCTGACTTCATCATGAGTAGCTAGATTATGTTGATGTGTTCCCATGTCCAGGGAAGATGCAGTGGGAGTTGATCAAGAAATGTAAACAAATACATTTCTGTATGGTAACACCAGTATGTTGGGAAGTCTTTTTTCACCTTTAAAAAAAAAAGAAAAAAAAAAAAGAATCAAACTACCAGCTACATCAGCAGCCTTCACAGAATGCAACCAATCATTAAATTTATTTTTTTTAAACTAGAGACACCAGGAGGCCTAACGGGGTTAACAGTGCCCCTTTAAACTGAACTTTAACTTTGTTGAATCAAATGTTCTCAGACCATGCTCTATCCATTGCGTGGTGTAATTTCATGTTGTGCCCACTGTCATCTCTGGCAGCTATGATCAAATCATCTGCAATGATATGCACTCCAGTGATGTCTCCAAAGATCTGCCGGTTCTTTTTCTGGAACACTTCACTGGCTGATTTAATACCAAAACGCATTATTAAGAATCTGTATTATTCCCATGGTATATTGAGGGTCCAGAGGTATGATGACTGCTCATCTAGCTTCACCTGCCAATATTCATCTTTTTCATCCAGAATAGTAAATACTATTTTACCATTCAGGCAGCTCTGGACTTCCTTAGGTATAGGAATGTGGAAATGTTCCCACTTGAGAGCTACATTCAGCTTACAGGGGTCTAAGCATAGACTTAGCAATCCATATTTCCTCTCAGTGATCAATAAGCTATTTACCCAGTCCGTGGGCTTGTCAACTTTGGCAATGATTTCATTTTCACCAGGTGATCCAGGGTGTTTCTGAGTTTTTCCTGTCGGTTGAACAGGCTGAACAGTATTTTCCAGTTGGGGTGTATAACTGGTGTTGTGTTCTCATCCACTTTTATACTGTATTCTCCCTTCTTCAGGCTTATGCCAGTAAATACATCCGCATGGTCTTTCACTAAAGATTCCTTTGTCATAGATGTGCTGAACTGATGTTTTCATCAGATCAAATGTAATTTCTTACAGGTGCATTTTCCCAGTAGTGGCGTGTTTGAGACATCTGTGACATAGAAAGGAAGCTTCCTTTCATAGCATTTGCTCTGCATTCAAGGTTGACTCTCCACAGTGGCCTTATCTTAAAGCCACCATAAACAATCAAAACCATTCTGTTTTTCTCTAGGGAATCACAATGGGCCAATTTGTATACACTTTGTGGCAGAATATTTGCCTGGGCCCCATTATTCAGTTTAAAGACCAAAGGAGTGCCTGCTATGTCAAAAACTGCATGCCATGTGTAATCACCTTCAGCTTCCTATTGCACGCTTTCTGTCATCAGCTTCTCAATAAAAAGATTTCACTGTCAGAGTCACTGCCCTGCATGACTGAGTTCATTTTTATGCTGTGGCACATATTGGTGAAGTACTGTAAAACTTGAAATAAAAAATAAAATTTAATATCGCTATGTTTGCACTTCATTTATAAGCACAAACTTTCTTTTGCCACATAAAGCAATTGACGCACTTATTAATGAACACTTGATTTTATTTAAGTTACAGTAAAGTACAAGTAAAGTATGGCAAAAACATAAAACAGACAGGAGGAAATTTCCTCTCTTTCTTGTCTTGAGCTCTAGCTGTAGGCAGAAGGCAATCATCACAGACACCAAGCTGACCCTGCAAAAGAAAGAAAAAACAACTAAGCAACTTCAACTGCAGCTAGCCCGAAATACAGTATGACTGCAGTTACCAGTATCTTACTTTTAAAACTTTGAACTGTTGCCTTTTAAGTCCCTTGCTAAGTCCCTCACTGTGCTTCTAGTTACTGTCAGGGGAAACAGATCACAGTAAGCAGCAGAATAAAATACTAGCCGGACAATCAGTCAATCAGTAGTATGCTTACCTCTCCTTTCTTATTCCTTTTCCCTAGTCTGCTTATTGCTTTGTTCTTCAGTCAGCTTTTCAATTTCTGTCAGGAGGAAACAGATCACAGTAAGCCACTAAAAAAAATAGGAGCAGGATAATCTATCAGTCAGCAATATGCTTACCTCTGTCGCTTCATTCTTGTTCTCTCTCTTCCTTCTCTTCAGTCGGCTTTTCGAATTCTGTCAGGGGGAAACAGACCACAGTAAACATTTGAATTAAAGGAAAACTACATCCTCATGTCTTCTAAATTGTGTTTGTTTCCAGGTCAACAGACAACTCTTTTCTTGTAGCTGTTAGAGATGCATGCAACTGCCTTAGTCTGTTTTCACACGTCATACTAGGCCCTATAACTGCCCTGGGAGGCTCCATTAAGTGGTTGTTGAAATCTCATTGTCTCTGAGAGCTGCATTAACATATGAGAACATGATGCATAATCAGCCTTTAAACTCCCCAGTATGCCTGTCTGCATAATTAGTCTTCAAAGAAACGAGCTGTAAGAAGGCATGAAATACCACTTTTGCCTTTATGGCTCCTACCATGTGGAATTCTCTACCTTACCAGATACATAATAGCCTGACTGTGGAGGGGGTTAAAAAAGCTCTTAAGACCTTATTTAATCAAGCATTTTCAGAAATGTAAATTCTGCTATGGATAAGATGCTATTTATTATTGTGATTTTTAATGCTATATGTGGCATTTTGTAAAGGCGCCCTCTAAGCTCAGGAAGGGCGCCTTATAGAAATACATTTTTACTTACTTACTTACTTACCTTCAGTAAGCTTTGCAAACTATCTGAGTTGTAATGCAGGGTTTTCCCTTTAAACTCCATTCAGTTTTTGTGTTTCCAGAGAGTTTTTGTATGGTATTTGTTCTTTCAGCATAGCGAGATACATCATATCAATGGTTGATCTGACATCATGTTATCATATGCTAATGCAGTTCTCGTGGACAATGAGATTTCAATAACCATGAAATGGAGACCCCCAGAGCAGTCATAGGGGGCTACCATGAGCAGTGAAAAAAACTAAAGGTAACACATATAGTCCTAATAGCTACAGGAAAGGAGTTGTCTGTTGACATGGAAACAAATGAAATTTTTATGATATGAGGGTGTAGTTTTCCTTTAAATAAAAGCCAGACAATCACAGTCAGACTGCTTACCTCTTTTTTGTTCTAGCAATTGTCTCTCCTGCTCTCACTGATTCGACTGGCAATCCAGTACCTGAGGGTACCTGTGAGTGGCAGCTAATTGACAGCTGTCAAGTGCAGGGTTACTAAAGTTTAAAAAAGTAAACATGCTTTGATTGTAAGTGGCAGCTGACTGACAGGTGACAGTAGCGGGGTTACTGAAGTTCAGTTTGAGTACTGAGCATGAACTCAAGTTTGCATTTTAAATTTCCCACAGCCTTTACCATGAACTTTGCTTTGCATTTCATTTATACGTTTCACAGTAATTTTGTCATTTGTAGTTGTAGCATGTTTGCCCAAAGGCCGGACACTGGCATGGCCTATGCTTCCTTCCACACCTGCCACAGAGTTTATCATGACTGCTACCTTTCCTAGTCTTTCAAGGTTTGGTATTATATTTATGTTTCCCTTTGTGCTTAGAAATGTCTACCTTTTCAATATGAACTGCAATGGTTTTAACACTTTTTGCTTGTAGGTTGCCTGCTGTCATTATTTCAGTTTGAACTTTTCTGGTGTCTGACACATGGCAAATATCGATGGTTTTATGCAAATTCAAATCACCTTCAAGTAGTAGCCTCTCCTTAATCTTTCCATCTCTAATGCCCGAAACAGTCTTGTCTCTCATCATATCACCTGTATGGTCCATAAATTCACACTTCTTTGCCCTGGTGTGTAGCTCTGTTATATACTGATCAACTGACTCTCCCTCAGCTTGCTGTCTTTCCCAGAATTTGTATCATTCAAATACAGCATTTTTTCATGAGTTGCAGTATGTCTGACACATGTCTAACACTGCTCCTAGATCATCCTGATCTTCATCTTTTGCAGACACAAATGTGTTGTACACTTTGAGAGCATCCTCCCTCGATACAATGATGTCAAATTGCTTCCTCGGTATCAGCAGTTTTCTTTGAGGCATGAAAGGCCTTCATATATAGTTCACATTTCGGCCTCCATTTCCTCCAGTGCTTACTCAAACTGCCTTCCACTGAAAGGGTTGTTGGTAGTCTGAATGGTTCCATCTTCTTTTCTGTATTTTCAGTAGATTTTTACCTTTTGCTGCAGTTTTCTACCAACTTCTGACACCATGTAATGGATTCACGAGGTAGTACACACATGAAAGGAAAGTCACCTCAATCTATTTTCTGTATATCTGTGTAGTTTGTTGGTATGAGCAATGATTCCCTCTATTGTGTCCACCATTCTCATCCTAATTTAAACATAAAAGAAGTTGCTTGCTCTGTTCTGCCCTGGTGTGAAAGCCTGTTTTACTTCATTGCAAAGGTCGTGTCCCCATTCATGCAAGGCATTATGGGAGTTGATGATGTATACCTGTACAAGCCAGCAGAAGTTATGATCTCAGTGAGTTCTGTGTCTTGTGAAGTCCTGGTATTCTCTAAAAGCATTTTTTTTTCTATCTCAGATACAGTTTAAATTATAGATAATAGCAGGGCACTTACTATACATTAAAAAGTTTAATGGCCAACATACAAACATAGGGACTACAGAGGACGGTGACAGCACTGACTGATTCAGTAAAATCGCTGTATGCTTTAGCATTAAAACATTATAAAATTGCAGGATGCCTTACATGTGTTGGGTCATGACCTTTGCAATGAAGTCAAGCAGGTTTTCTCACCAGACTTAAGTACCTCCATTTACATTTAAATCCTTATGAAATTAGAAGGGTGCAGTAGAAGCTGAGGTGGCTTTCCCTTTCTAAATCTCACTTTGATTGGTTAACACACTCAACATGCTATAGAGGTGTAGTACACATTGAGAACCACATGGTGGCACTGTCTATAATGGCAACATTAATATACTTTATTACACTGTATACAGTAAAACCAGTCAGGATGAAAGTCAGTTGTATGGCATTCTACAGCATACTGTAGTTACTACAGGAAACAAGGCAGTTTCAGTGAGTGTTGATCCGATTTGTCATGCAGAAAACTGACACTGCACTTCATTCTGGAGGGCTTCACTGTAGATGCACAATGTAATATAATACTACTTTCTGTTACATACTTGCCTCTAATATAAAAACAAAGGTTTCTACTTTTCTGTGATAAAAAAACTGCTTGAAACTGTAACATTTGAAACTGGGCTGCTTGGTAATATTATTTAAGCTGCTAAGAAGGAAGGTGGAGTAGAATTTTGCCAGAAATAGAGTTACAGAAAGTGTTTGATTTTTTCTGTAGTCTGCAGCCATACAGCAAAGTGCTAAAGTGCTATTTGAGGGAATTAAGTGTGACAGAATGTTGCCAAATGTGTGTGGAAGAAGGGGAGACTGAAGTCTGAAAGGGTAACAAGCGCTTATCTTGGTGTACTAAATTTTGAAAAGGTATTTAACATTTAATGGCTTAAAGGGTGCAAGGGTAAAAGTGTGTGTGTGTGTGTGGGGGGGGGGATTTCACACCGTCCCCAGAGTCATATAGTTCCAGCACCCATGGGGATCATATAGCTGAATTGACCACTATATTTTCTTGCTTTTCTGTTGACTGCTGCAACTGACACAGTTAACTATCTTTTGAAATGTTTTGAAGGTATGTTTAATTTTGCTTTATGGCCTCAATTTTGTAATTGGCCCTTAAATCAACACAAGCTACAGCAAACAGCCACATGCATTGGAGCCCAGTGTGCCAGGGACACTGCACCAAATTTAGTGCAGCAGGGGTCCGGCACCAAGGTCCATGGATTTGCTGCAGCCACTTCCATGCACCTAACAAAAGATGCACGGGAAAGTTTTGACAGAGGGTGGCATCAGCCCAGGCAGGGGTACATACTGCCCCACAGACCAATGTCCTGATACTACAACTTGCTCACAGGGTAGTGGGATGCTCACCGCTGGGAAGCTGTCTGTGGCCCCCCACCAGCAGTTCATGTGGCTGGCACGCATGGTAACAGGCAGGCCTTGCAGTGGGCAGAACAACAGTGGCACAAATGCAGTGTGCCCCAAGACCGGGGGGGGGGGCAGGCAGCAAGGAGGTAGGATCTACCTTCCTACAGGTCAGTGACAACTGGCCACAGTGATGGAGTGGAGGCCTCCATACCCTGCCTCCACTTTTACCAGTGCAACAGTGCTTCAGCAGTGCAGTTGGCAGTTCTGCTCCAAAATGGTGCAATGGACCCTGCAGTGACCACCTGCTGATGTCACCTCTCCAGGGAGTGCAGAGTCATATTCTTGTGTCCATGTGCCCAATGGCCCACTCTCACATTGGCCCCATGGTAAATGTGCCAGCTGGCCACACATTGCCAGTAGCCTCACTTGTGACTTCTCATGGGACATCCATTTCTCTCCCGCTATCTGAATCACACTCTGCATGGTGCCTCTAGTGCTGTGCCAGCTTTGCCATGTGGACTGTATGCTGTTGAGCATGACTCGACAGTCCAGCAAGCTGGCCCTGGTTGCTGTATAACAGCCACAAGCTATGGCAGTGCTGGCACAAGGGGTACTAGACCAGCTCTGGCTGGTCTAACCATTGGCAGAATGTGTGGGCACAGCAGGGCTTTGAGAATCCCACATTAGGGGATGTGGAAGCCTTGTTGTGGTGCAAGCCTCTTTCTACCATGGTGGTGCACCCACATTTTGAGTGCAGGGCTAGCACAGAGCCAGTTTGCTGTAAGGGCACCTGATTTCAATGCAGCCTGTATTCAAAAATTGGGAGTGCTGCAAGCTTTGATGCAAAGTGCCCCATACGGCAATTCTTTTTCATGCAGGCACCTTTCCTCAATTTTGGGGCTTTGAAAATTGAGTCCACTGAATGCAGTTTGAGCCCACTGAATGTAGTGTGAGCCCACTGAATGCAGTGTGTAGGTACTTGCACTGGGAATGTTGTACATTTTAAAACCTTCTGAAATGGATTTTATAGTAAATTTGTTGTTGTTTAATTTTGACAAGCTACAGTGCTCCCTTGTTTATCTGCCCCTCATTTATCTGCCGCCCTCACTTACAACCAATCTGCTGTTGTGCACTGTTCAGCTGCAATGCTAATCCCCTCATTTAACCACCACCCTTGCTATCTGCCATCTGCCAGGTATTGCTGCTGTACTGTTTGCATTGGGAGCAATGTTAAGCCCCCTTGCTTATCTGCCTCGTGGCACAAGGGTGATGTGATTGAAAGCCCCTCATTGTCTCCTGCTTAATTTTTATCTGGCAGATGGCAGATGGTGAGGGTGACAATTTACTTTTACTACTAGACAGAAAATGTAGGTAGGTTGCTGCCCTGAAGTAGTGAAACTGTAATTAAGTTGTAAAGGAAAAGTATGCTGCTGCCTTGCCGTGTAAATTCCCAGATCACCTGAATGTCCATTGAATAGAAGAGGACTGTGTGCCTGTTTTTGTGTTTTCCATGTGCTCAGTTGGCTGGGAGCACTGTTCCAGGCTTTGTATGTGGCGTGCAGTTGAAGATGGTAAACTGCATCTGAAAAACATCAAAGAAACTAAAACTCTTCAAAAGCCACTGAAAAAACATCTGGAGCAGGATTCACAAAACTTTGCCTGGGCAAAAACCTGGCTTGCCCGGGGCAAACTGGGCTGTGTGAATAGCTGCTATTCACAAAGCCCAGTTTGCCCCCTCAAACTGGGTCTTTTGCCTGGGCAAAGCAGTGATGGGAATTGCAATGCAAATGAGTGGGAGGGGACCTGCATAGCCCCACAATCCCATTCACAAACATTTGCTCCACACAATGGCTGTTCACAAAGGCCATTGCCTGGAGCACATTACCACTGGGAAAAAACTGATGGTTCTCCCCGCAAACCTTACAGGGTTGCGGAGGTACAGCAGCCCCCCCAGTCCAATCACTGTTGGACTAAAAAAAAAGAAAATCTCCCTTTTCTGTAGTATAGTGTCCATCCCTCTCCGCAATCCCCATTATAATTTAAAAAATCCCCATTTCCATAGGCTAGTGGTCCCTTCCCCCTCCCCAGTGCCAGTCCCAATCTCCCACCCATACTGTATGTCCATATTTTCCATAATGTAGTGGTCCCCCAACCCTCCACCCACTCTGGTATCCACATCCCATCCCACATCCCCCACCACAACATACCCCACCAGATGATGAGCAACACAGCCCTCCTCTCACCTCCACGGCTGCCCACAGATGGAACTGTCAATGACAATTTACAGTATACTGCCCCCCCTTCACCCTCCTTCTGTATTATAAAACTGTCTTGTAAAATAAGTAGGGATTAGGTGTTGGTATATGGCACAATGGATTATGAATAATTGTCATGAATATAGACACTGTTTGGAGTCATGAATTCACTGTGTAACTGTCACTTTAAGCTGATGGTATTTATTGGTATGGGCATTATGTGTTACATCCTCCTGATGATGCATGAGTAGTGCGAAACCGGTCAAGGTTGTTGGTCCTGAGCTGCTGGGTGACTGTTTTTTAAGTTTTTAGCTTTGAATAAATTGTTTCCGAATACCTGCGGTGCCTTTGTTTTACTTTTGGCATTGATTTGAGGCTACATGTGGTATGTGCATGTGTGGAGCTGAGCATTCATTCTGTTCTACATTTTTTCCTCCTAATAGCTCACCACTGGTATTTCTGGCATATGAACTTTGGTGTCTGACGTGTTTTTTGATCGAACCGTTAATTGCAGCGTGTCCGCGGTTCTGATGCTCCTGTGCCAGGACAGCTGTGAACAGTTCTGGATTTATGTCCTTGCTTACTGAGGGTACTTTGGTTCCCAATTAAAAAAATATTGGAACAATTGGCGTGGAAGGAAGCGGACACTATTCCCCCAGTGTTTCGGACAAGAAAGTTCTCAAAATGAACGTCACAATTCAGGTATGTCACAACCTGATCATATTGTAATTCATCTGGGGGAAGTAACAGGGCTTATGTCCACATCAGTTTTTACCATGAGGGGAGAAGCAGATTTATCTAATGAACAGCCACATGCTAATGTTACAGCAATATTTAATATAGACGCTGGAACAGAAGAAATCTCTACAGTGCAGAATATTGACCTTGCATTTGTCCAGTTTGAGAGAGCAACCCTTAAAGGGAGATGCCACTATTGGAACAGAGTATCGCTTAGGTTTATTTGAAAGTGGGGTGATCACCCCGGGGACTGTGGGCTCTTAATGCACAGGGCTATGGCACAGAAAGGGAGACCTTTGTGATGGATTGGAAGAAAGGCCTTCAGCTGGGTACCGATGCCTTCATTCAAGCAATAATAAAAGACTATGTAGCCCTGCAACCTGCAGTAGAACTGGACATTAACAATTAAGAGGAAGTAGTGCTGCAGTATAGAGATGACCCCAGATTTAAGGTGCCGGAACAAAAACTTAAAGAGAATATTGAGAAGGAAGAAAACAAAATAAAACAAAGGAAATTGAGGAAATTTGAATGAGATAGACAGAGCTACTTATTAAACCGGGTGTTTACATGGAATAAGCAACAGAACACACCTAGAAGAAGGGGACACTATTGTGGCAACAACAGAGGGGGACTAAACAATAGAGTTAACCAGGCAACTCAAGGTCCTAAATCTATATTATGTAATAGGGGAGTATCGCCCTCCTCTTCCCATTATACTAGCACCAGTGATTCTGACAATGCAGAGGATCCATCCTTAGAAGAATATCAGGAAGAATTGCCACATCAATCTGTCACCCTTCCACAGCATTAACAGTCGAGGAGGAGCAAGTGCCAGGTTCAATTTCAGGACTAAACAGGTCGGGGCTGTGCGGGCATCCATGAACAGGGGAATCAGGAACCTATTTTCCACCAGTAACACCTGAGGAACCCAAACGGACAAGGGGGGGTAGGAAATACCAGGCCAGGAAGAGGAGGTTGCAGAGGCAACTACAGGGGCAAATAGAACATACCCAGGAGAATACTGTAATAAATATATCACAGGTAAATCTTTCTGACGTTGACATACAGGTCTTACAAAAGGCACTAACATTTGTACCTACAGTGAATATTGATCCCTTTGAGGTGTTCCAGGACATCAAATGTCTATCGAGAACCTTGAACCTGAAAGCATTCTTCCATAAACCAGAGTTGGGTAATACATACCACTACTCACAGTATGGATACACAGATTGATGAGAACATGGGGACAGAGGTTTGGGGTTTATCCTCTGGTGGGGTAGGTGCACAACTGAGACCACCATCCACATTCTATCCACCATATATTGATGTGGTTAACATATTTGAGCGGGCATGTGAAAATGATATGGAAAATCTGTGTAAAAATGATAACAGGCCCACATTTATTAACATGTCCAATATTGAGAGGGCCACTTTGAAAAAACTAAAGGACAACCCATCAATAGTTATCAAACCTGACAATAAAGGTGGGGCCATAGTAGTGATGGACACAGGGAAGTATCTGGCTGAAATCCAGAAACAGTTGGGAGATCAGAATTTTTATAAGAAACTTTGAAGTGACCCCACTAGTGAGTTTAAGACTGAAATTGACTCTATGATTAGTGAAGCCCTCACTGAAGGGGTCATAGATCAAAGGGAATATGCATACCTTACGGTATCACATCCTGTATGACCCATTATCTATGTACTCCCCAAAATACATAAGAATTTGGATGAACCACCTGGTCACCCTATTGTGGCAGGGATTGGTTCTGTTACAGAGCCATTGTTCCATTTTGTGGATTCCAACATAAAACACTATGTACTCATGCTTCGGTCTTATGTTAGAGATATAGTTGACATACTGGGGATATTGGGGGATATACAACTTGACCCAGGGTCCTTTCTGGTCTCCATAGATATTGGCTTACTATATACCAATATCCCCCATCCACAGGGTATATTGGCTCTTAGCCATCGGTTGGAGCTGGATAACATCCTGGATATACTTAGGAAACAATTTACTCTTGAATGTGCAGAAATTGTACTAAGAAAAAATGCATTTGTGTTTCAGGGTGATTACTAGCTTCAGATCAAAAGTACGGCTACGGGTGCTACGTTTGCACCCAATTATGCTAATCTGTATCCAGGACTCTGGGAAAAATTTGTGGTCTATGACGCACAGGTCAATCCCTTTTACCATACGAATGACTTGTGGCATCATTTTATTGCTGACATTTTTCTTATCTGGAAGGGCACTGAGGACGAGTTGAGAGAATTTGTTCTATGCTTGGAAAATAGTAACTCTAATCTCAAATTTAGTGTAATGTGTGATTCGAATATGGTATCTTTTTTGGATACAGAGATTAGAAGAGGTGAACAGGATGGAATACAGATCTCCCTTTTTTGAAAAGAAATGGAAAGAAATTCTCTCCTGTGCTCCCCCAGTTGCCGTCCAAGACATATCATCAATAACATTCCCAGAGCACAGCTACATAGGGTGCATAGAAACTTTAGCACCGAGAGTGATTTTGAGACACATGGCAGGGAAATGTGTACTAGATTCCTGGAGAGGGGTTATCCAACAACATTGGTGGAAGGTGGTATGCATGAGGTTTCTGGCCTTGGTAGGGACGAAGTGATGGCTTCCAAAAAACATGATAAGGATACCAATAGGATAAATTTTATGACTACTTTTTGTAGACAATCTGGTGCTGTGGAGGAGATTATTAAAAAACATTTGCCACTCCTGAATTTTGATCCACAGCTGAAAGGAATAACTGGCAAGCAACCATTCATTGTGTACAGGTATGGCAGGAACATTTGTGATATAGTCATCAAAAGTTACCAGCCCTTACTCAGGGCCGAGGGGAGTGGGGTACCTGGTTGCCATGTAGACCTTGTGGTACCTTTATATGTGGGAACTGTAAGTATTGTACCACAATTCTGAAAAGCAATACATTCATGACAGTTAATGCCCCCAGGACATTTGAGGTTAAGTCCTTCTTCAGTTGTACCACAAAAAACCTGGTGTACTTGGCCACATGTACATGTGGGGCATCATATATTGGAAAAACCACACGCCAGTTCAAGATCAGGATTGGGGACCATATGCATTTTGAATAAAGATGAGAGGAATGCACTGGCTGTTCACTGTGGCAAGTACAATCAGGATACCAGTGAACATAAATTCAAGTTTGTGGTATTGAAGCTGTGAAACTAGGGCTTCGAGAAGGCAACATAAATTATGTCCTACTAGATAGGGAGGCCAATTGGACCTACACTTTGGGGGACCTAAGACAGCCTGGATCAAATGATAAGCTAGATGTAATGCCACTGATTAACAAACAAAGGAGATAGAACTGAACAAGTACTTAATGGGACTGTATAAATGTGAATAAGAATTGTTGGCTGTGAAATTAGTATCATTTTATATTTTTTTCTCTTTTTCTCCCCTATATGGCACTGATATTGTTTTAAAAGTTCTGAATTTGTACATTATGAATAGATTTAGCTATACTGTTGAAGGAGAATCAATCAATCAATCAATCAAAATCTTTATTTATACAGGCAGGCACCATTGAGCAAGGCTCATTTGCAAGGTGGACCTGGTCATGAATACATCAAAGTACGGTACAGAAGCAGGTATACAAAAAGCAATAATATACAAGGAAGACAAAGTATATACAGTGTATACAGTACAGTACAAGGTTGAAATAAATAAAAAATCAGCATTATTTTACAATTGAGGAAGTCAGCAGATGTACAATCAACCATAGGCATGCAGGGGTTATAAGCAGAGATCTTTTGAGTGAGGCAGCTGGCAACTACACATGTAGGGGAAAGAGCCAGGTATGGGGTGGCAGGTTAGAGACGTAAAGAAGAGGAGGGATATATTACTGAGGACTCGGGGAAAAATTGGGCTAAAACCACAGAACATGACGATGGCTGTCCATATAACTAAATAAATGTACTGAATAATGCTCTAATCTTTAATTATAACAAAAGGGACAAAATAAACAGCTAACTGTATGTATGCCTTAAAAAGTATTTTGAAGATGTCTGTGGTAGGTAATGTTTATGGATAGATTTTGGCTGAATATGAATATCCCAATATTATGTTAATATTCATAATTACACGTGAACTAAATGAAGATATGGTTACCAAGTGACTACTGGATCTATTAAATAGGGATTAAGCTAATAACCTCCCTTTTCCCCTTCTCTTTCTTCCCCCCGCCCTTCCTCCACTTCCCCCCTCTTTCCCCTTCCCCTCCCCCCTTCACCCTCCCTCTGTATTGTAAAACTGTCTTGTAAAATAAGTAGGGATTAGGTGCTGGTATATGACACAAAGTGTTATGAATAATGATACAGACACTGTTGGAGTCATGAATTCACTGTGTAACTGTCATTTTAAGCTGGTGGTATTTATTGGTGTGGGCATTATGTGTTACATCCTCCAGATGACCATGAGTAGTGCAAAACCAATCAAAGTTGTTGGTCCCGAGCTGCTGGGTGACTGTTTTTAAAATTTTTCTCTTTGAATAAATTGTTTCCGAATACCTGCAGTGCCTTTGTTTTACTTTTGGCATTGATTTAAGGCTACATGTGGCATGCACATGTGTGGAGATGAGGAGTCATTCTATTCGACCAATGGGATTGCAGTGTATAGTGTAAACTGTCATTGACAATTCCGTTGGTGGCCAGCCGTGGAGGTGAGAGGAGGGCTGTGCTGCTCGCCATCCAGTGGGACATGCTTTGGCGGGAGGAGCGGGGTGGGATGTGGGTACTGGAGTGGGTGTGGGGTTGGAGGGACCACTGCACTATGGAAAATATGATAAATAGTATGGGTGGGGTATCGGGACTGGGGAGGAAGGAGGGACCACTACACTATGGAAATGGAGATTTTTTTCTTATAATGGGATTGAGACCAGGGAGGGGGGAGGGACCCTATACTATGGAAAATCATGTCTGATTTTTATCGGGTGGGTAATGGAGTATTTGGGGACTGGGATGGGACACTACACTATGGTAGGGACTGTTTCTTTGCTGTCGGGGCCATGATCTGGGAGGGGATGGGCAACACTGGACTATGGGGAGTGCAGCTGAATGGGGCTTGGGCTGCAGGGGGGTCAATCACATGCTAATGGTATTCAAATGAGCCCATAATGGGCATGCTAATGCTCTCTAGTGCCTTGCATGCCCAATTGGCTCATTTGCATACATCCTGTCATGACTAGCACTGTAGCGCCTAAGCACTATTGGCTGCTGGGCCATTGAGCTTGCTGCCACTGGGGGTGGCACTATCATGTATTGCACTGCTTTTTTCTGGGTTAGTGCTGCCCCACGCTGGCCCCTATTCATAGTCGGATAGCCCACTGGGCTATCTGACTGTGAATAGCACAGGTGCACAGCAGCACAGCAGGGAAGTGCAGTGCAAATATTTGTGCTCACTTTGCTCTACCCTTGTGAATCCTGACCCTGATGACAGATCAGGGCAATAAACCAGTACAGTGGGAGTGAAGAGCATGAATTAAACTGTGAAGCCCTCAGTCAGCCTGTTTTTTTTTAAACGTCTGCTGCAACCACCTTGATGGGGAAGAGACCAAGGAGATGAAGTGACAGACCAGGGCAGAAAGCCAGGACAGTAGGAGTGGGTGGCATGAACTGAGTGATGCAATCTTCATCCAGCAGTTTTTGTTTAACTTTTGCCACGACCACCTTAATTGGGTAAAAGAATGATCCCCCCCACCCACACACTGGCACACACACACACAGACAGGCACAGACATAGACACACACACACACACACACACACACAAAACACACAACTATGGGGGCAGTACAAGGCAAGACAACCAATCACAGACAGACACCATAATGCAACAGAAATAACGTGCAACTTCTTAAACATACCACAACAGGCATCTATCATCATCTTTCACTAAGTGTATTGCTTCTATTGCATAAGACCAGACCACACAACTCTAGTAAGTTGCTCATCACTGCATAAGAGTATAGTTAACACATGTACATAGCTGCTAAGATTGATATCTCACAGGGAAGAAAGGTCCAGCAAGTTGGCCATTCGTACATACCAGTATAGGCCAATCTTCCCACCAAATTTTTAATTTTTCTATATCCCCACAGTAGAAACACAGAAACACATGACTTGTTCAGAAAACAGGATGTTTAGGGTCATTGCACTTGTATCTTGTTTGAAAAGTAATACAACTTTGAATAAGAGTATGGTACAAAAAGTACATCTCATCTATCACTAGGGTTGTGGGGGTCTTTTAGTTGTTAAGCTGCATAAAGTTGCCCATTTGTACATCATGGCATAGCATGATGTTCCCACCATCTTGTCCATTTCTACATAGTACCATAATATGAGTAGTGCACACATTTATTACCATGTACTTCATGTTTGTCAAAAACAACATAGTCTCACATTCCAAAGAACATCTCCTGTGTTGTCACTAAGTCATGTCGTTGTTTCTATAATAGACTTGTACAAAAAACAAGAACTTTTGTGGGAAGATTGGGCTATGCTGGTATGTAGAAATGGCCAAGTTGCTGAATGTTTGTTGTCTGTCACATATCATTCTTAGCAGAAACAGACAAGAACGAAGAGTCATGGGTATGCTGTTATGCAGAAATAGAAACATTATTGTGCCACGGTGGTATCCTGCTATATAAACATTCACAAGGTAGTAAGAACTAAGAACCATGCCCTTGACAATGCATGTAATTAAGTATGCAAATTATTGTGTTATCTATACATGGGCAAGCAGGGTAACACAGCACACTGGCCTAGTATCAACAATTGCAATTTGTGATACCATGTCACTATAGTCTTACCAGTGATCAGTAATGTAGTACACTACTGTGGTATGGTCTTATGGAGAAATGCTGAGATTAGTAGTAGCAGACTTCAATATTTTTATGGATAAATAGATAAGTTACTAACAGAGCAGTAGAGCAAAGGAGTCTACACTGAGAACAATACATGTCCATTCTATCACTGATATACTGTTATGCTGAAAGCTGTGTACAGATAGGACTCTGAATGGCAGTAGAAGTGATACAGTTGATGAAAGATGATGATGGATGCCTGTTGTGGAATGTTTAAGAAGTTGTATGTTATTTCTGTTGCATTATGGTGTCTGTGATTGGTTGTCTTGCTTTGTACTGCCCCCCATAGTTGTGTGCGCTGTGTGTGTGTGTTTATGTCTGTGTGTGTGTGTGCCAGTGTGTGGGTAGGGGGGAGCCAGAGTTAAGGTTGAAAATCCTAACATTGAATTTCCTCGCTTTTGTTGCTGTAAAACCCCCTAACTGCTGCAATAACGCAGTTTTTTGCAAAGAATTTCCTAACTTTTGGAGTAAGAAAGAAGAATGACAAATTGCCTTTCTACACTGCATCAATAGTATACGAGTGTAATAAGAACTAGACATTAGTTATTACACTTATGTGTTTCATCGCCTCAAACAAGTACTACCGTATCCCACTCTCCAAACACATCCTTGATTCTGAATACACATTAACAGCATAACTAAGGCCATGAATATTTACAGAATATGCCTGTGACACCAAGTGCAGCCTATTTGTGAGGCTCATCACTTGCATGGCATGACTCAGACAATCCCTCCTCCCAACAGATACTGTGTCTGTATTGCACAGCCTCAGCCAAGTAAACCCACGGACATAAATGTCATACCTGTGTGACAGAGGATACATCTCTGATACAGCTTCAGAGTAGTAAGTGCAGTCATGAATTGCAGAAGCTGACCCAGGCAATGTCCTGAACACCCCTGAGGCCTTGTGCTGAATGTTGTGTACAGAAACAGATGGCATAACAAATACAGAATACCTTATGCATACAAAACCACTAGCTTTAGCACAAATAAGTGCATTCTGACAGCCAGCCAAAACTCACCACATCAATACACAGTGATTGATGACTGCAGAAACACACACACCAAGAAGACCTATTAATATATGTCATACAGTGCTGACATAGTACCTGTAGACCTGTTAAAACACACAGTCCTTACATGCCCTTAGCCACACAATAGCTACCTCTTCACAACTGAGACAGTGAATGTTCACTACAGAGCCACAATCAAAGCGAGTCTGAGAACATCAGTTTAACATACAAGCAATATGAGGTACACACATGGTAGCACACCAAACAGTTGATTAGTGGCAACCAGTAAATTCCCCCTTACCCCCCCAAACATCTTCAAATGAGTAGGTATATCTTGAATTCTAAGGGCAAGTCAACAAAAAAGGTGCTGACATATGCAAGATACACTCCTGATATCAGTTCCACTTGTTAGGAGAGTATCAACTTTCCTACAGTATCCCATACAATGCTCTCAAGTCTTAGAAACATAGAAACATAGAATTTGACGGCAGATAAGGACCGCTTGGCCCACCCAGTCTGCCCATTTCCCTGCCTACTGGATAAGCTGCAGATCCTAGTTAATCAGCAGCCTACTTCTTCCTACCCCCATCCCCTAGAATTGCCTTATGACTGTCCCATGCATGCTTGAATTCCACCACTGTTTTTGACTCCAGCACCTCCTCGGAAGGCCGTTCCATGCATCCACAACCCTCTCTGTGAAAAATACTTCCTTAAATTACCTCTGGGCTGCCCCCCTCTATCTTCAAATTGTGCCCCTTGTTCTTGCACACATCTTTTTTGAAAGATGCTACACTCTTGGACTTTGTTGATTCCGTGAGGTGCCTGAAAGTTTCTATCATGTCCCCCTCTCCTCCTTTCCTCGAGGGCTATACATATTAAGCTCCTTTAGGCTCTCTTCATATGTCTTCCAGTGCAGACCCTGCACCATTTTAGTTGCCCTCCTCTGGACAGCTTCCATCCTGTCTATGTCTTTGCGAGACTGGGTCTCCAGAACTGCACACAGTACTCCAGATGGGGTTTGACCAGCTGTCTGTACAGAGGGATAATAACTTCCTGTTTTCTACTGGTGATGCCTCTCCCTATGCATCCCAATATCCCCCCAGCCCTCATTGCTGCCCTCTCACATTGCTTGCCCACCTTTAGGTCATCTGATATGACTACCCCAGGTCCCTTTCCATTTTTGTTGTTGTTAGTATCTCACCCCCCATTGTGTACTCTTCCCCTGGGTTTTTGTTTCCCAGGTGCATTACCTTGCACTTCTTAGCATTGAATCTAAGCTGCCATACATTTGACCATTCCTCTAACCTTGCCAAGTCCCTTTTCATCCTTTCCACCCCACCTTGTGCATCAACTCTGTTGCAGATCTTTGTGTCATCTGCAAAGAGACATACTTTCCTTCAGTCCTTTGCAATGTAAACTATAAAGACATTGAAGAGGACTAGTCCTAACTCTGAACCCTGCGGTACCCCACTAGTAACCCCCTTTCATCAGAGTGGACTCCATTTACTATTACTCTCGGTGTCCTATTTTCCAGCCAATTTTACCAGGCTGTCATCTTGGGACCCACTCCCAGGCTAGCTAACTTGTATATTAATCTTTTCATGGGACTGTGTCAAATGCCTTGCTAAACTCTAGGTAGGCCATGTCCACAGCCCTCCCTGATCTACTACTTTGGTCACCCAGTCAAAGAAATCTATCAGATTTGTCTGGCATGACCTTCCTGCTGTGAATCCATGCTGCCTTGGGTCCTGTGCCCCTCTGGCCTCTAGATACTCAACAATTCTTTCCTTCAAGTGATTCCATCATTTCCCTACCACTGAGGTTAAACTAACAGGTCTGTAGTTTCCTGCTTCTGCCTTGCTCCCACTTTTGTGAAGGAATCACATTTGCCCTCCTCAGTCCTCGGGTACCACCCATCCTCCCATGATTTGTTAAACAGGGTAGTCAGTGGTGTCACTAATTCTACCCTTAGTTCTTTTAGAATTCTGGGATGAATCCCATCAGGCCCCATTGCTTTGTCCACCTTCAGTTTTAAGAGTTCTTTCAGAACCCTTTCTTCTGTAAATGGGCTGGTATCAACTTCTGTATCCAGTGTGTTTCTATTGTTTGTTCTAGGTACCCCCTTCCTTTGTAAATACTGAGCAAAAATATTTGTTTAGTATCTCTGCCTTTTCACAGTCTCCCTCTGCCCCCCTTTATTAAGCCTCATTATCCCTCCCTTGGTCTTCCTTCGCTCCCTGATGTACCTATAAAAGGTTTTATCCCCTTCTTAACTGAGTTGGCCATCTTTTCCTCGGTTTGAGCCTTTGCTGTTCTGACTGCCTTCCCAGCTTCCTTTTGCTTTAACTGATACAGTTCTCTGTCCTGCTCCTTCTGTGATTCCTTGTACTTCCTGAAAGGTTTCTGTTTCTCTTGAACCTTCACTGCCACTTCCTACGAGAACCATAGTGGTTTCTTACATCATTTAGTTTTGTTTATTTGCTTCACACAAAGGCTTGTTGCCTCTGTGATGGCAGTTTTTATCATTCCCCATTGTTCTTCCACCCCTCCTTCCTGCCCATTTGCTAGTGCATTCCTTAGGCACTTACCCATTTTAGCAAAGTCAGCCCTCCTAAAATCCAGTACCTTTGCCTTTGTATGGCTTGACTCTATTGCTGTGTTTATTGTGAACCATACTGTTTGATGGTCGCTAGTTCCCAGATGGCTACCCACTTCTACATCTGTGATCCTCTCTTCATCTCCATTTGAGAGAACCAGGTTTAAGATTGCTCCCTCTCGAGTGGGCTCCAATACTAGTTGTCTAAGGCATGCCCCCTGTAGGGCATCTAGAATAACCCCAGTCTTTGAAGTGGCTGTGGCAACTGCACTCCAGTTAACATCTGGCATATTTAGATCACCCATCAGCAATATCTCCCCTTTGTTTGCCATATTAAGTATACTTTCTATCATTTCCTTGTCCATTTCCTCCGCCTGAGAAGGGGGTCTGTATACAACCCCTCTGTGGATTGTGGTGCCATTGCCGGTCTCCAAATTTACCCACAGTGCTACTTCTCCTCCCTGTTTTCTCTTTTGTTCTGTTACTTTGATTCCTTCCCGTATGTAAAGAGCTATTCCTCCTCCTCTTTTACCCTCTCTGTCTCTCCTGTAGATAATGTATCCTGGTATGTTTACGTCCCAGTCATGGTTTTGTGCGAACCATGTTTCTGTGACTGCCACAATATCCAGATGTTCCTCCTCCATCAAGGCCACTAATTCAGGAAGCTTGTTACTCAGACTATGTGCATTGGTACTCATTGCTTTCCATTTTTGATGGCTTTACTTTCTGTTGCAGCATCCCCCACTGACCTTTCTACCTCAGTCTTTTCCCATTTAGTACCCTGTTTTGTAGGGAGGCTGGGATTTTTCTGTTGCTTATCAGTGCTCCCCCTTGACTAGTTTAAAAGCTTGCCAATGAAGCATTTAAACCAATTGCTCAAAGACTTGTTCCTTCCTGGACAGATGCAGACCAACCTGCCAGTATAGGCTGGTGTCCCTCAGGTGGAACCCCAGTCCCAATGAAACCAAACCCTGTGCTCCACACCATTTTTTCAACCACTCATTAAACTGCATGTTGCAAAGCACCCTTGCCTCACTCATGCCATTTACAGGCAGCACCTCTGAGAAGGATACTGTGTGTGCTACTTGTCTTAGGCCCCTCCCCAGTTCTACAAAGTCCTTCTGCAGTGCTCTAAGCTCATGTTGAGCCAAGTCATTTGTCCCTAGGTGGACAATGACATCCAGCTCAGACTCCCGTGCAGCTGTTCTCGTGATCCTGAGGATGCGCCTCCTGTCCCTACAGCCATGGCACCAGGCAGGCACTTTGCTTCAGTTTTCCCTGCTCCCCAGTTCTATCCCCTAATATTGAGTCTCCCACCAGGAGCTGCTTCCTTTCCTTGTGGCATCCTCTGCCTCCTTCCTGTGGGCCTCCCTTGTGACAGGTGTCCTCAGCCTCCTTAATCTCCTCCGTGGGTGCATCCATAGGGGAGCTGTGCTCCCCCAGAATGGTGTATGGATTGTGGAGTGGAACAACTGGCTGGGTGTGCCTCTGTTCCACCCTTCTCACCCTCCCTGAGCCCACTGTGGTCCAACTGCTGTGCTTTCTTTGCAACCTCTGAGGTAGTGGAGGTGGCCCTGGTGCTCCCTGGATGGGGGTGGTCCCTTCCTACCATCCAGTCTGGCCTGGGGGAAGGTTCTCTTACTGCTGTCCAGTGTGGCCTGAAGATAGGCAACTTCCTCCCTCAGGGCAGAGAGTTGTCTGCAAATAGGGCAGCATCTCAGCCTCCAGAAAGACTCCTGGAAGACTGCTGCCCCACAGCCATTACATTGCACTACTCCCCACATGACTATGTAGTTTTTGGTTTTTTTTTGTGTGTGTGTGCTTGTGTGAGTGATTGGTTTGTTATATAGAAATATATATATATTATACATAGTGTATGCGTATATTTTCAGTGCTGTGTGCTAGAGAGTATATGACATTGATATGCACCTTGCACTCTTGAGGAAATGATGTCATTAACGCGCTTGTAAATGAATGACAAGAGGCGAGGTATACAAAGAGGTGGCTAATAAAAGTAATGCATCATACTGTCGCAGTATGACAAATATATTTTAAAGAAGGACTCAAACACAGTATTATGCAAGAAGAATATTTACTAAATAAATTATCATATAAAAAATACAAAACTGTACATATGTAATATATTAAAATATAAAAATAAAAGTGTTTCTTCACTCTGTCCATAAAAGAAAGTATAAATAAAATATCAATAAAACAAAAACAGAACAATAACAAAATATAAGTATTGCTTCAGACAGGGAAAGGGAAAATAAATTATGAAGAATTAGCAATAAAATACAAGTACTTAAATAAATAAATAAAAGTGTTGCTTCACACAGGACATGAGAAAGAAAAGATAAATGAAACATAATTCAACTAAAAGTAGTGAAATAAAAAGGCAAAAAGTGTTGCTTCACACTTTGAAAAGAAATATATATAAAGTAAAAATCCAAAGAAAATAAATAAAAATAAAATGAAACATATTTAAAACAATGTCCAGGAGTAACAGGCAGGTACTAGCCATTAACGCTGTTGTCCCTTGGGGAGATGAGAGTGAGGAGGAAGAGGAAGACTGTGTAGGAGTGGGTGCAGGTTGGTGCCCCTCATCCACAGGTGGTGCTGGTGGTGTTGTAGCAGGCATACCTTCAAGGGGCTCTTCTGCCTGAGGAACTGTACAGGGTTGGACACCTTCTAGGTGCTGTAGGTCTCTATGCAACAGGTTATGAATTGCTTCCATACCCTCCAGCTGGTTCTCAGCCAGCCGCACCATGAGGCTGTGCGTGGTCTCGAGCGAAGCAACAGAGGCCTCCTCCAGATCCCGGAGCTCCTGAATAGCTTTGGTGAGGCCCCTGTTACTCTGCTCCAGACCACGGGTGGCCACTAAGGCCACATGCCCCACACGCCTGTGACGCTGCAGCAAATCTATGATTTCACCACCTTGAGCGATTGTATCAGAAGCCTGAGTAATAAGATGATCAAGCTTTGCTGCAGTGTCATGGGCATGCTGGGCTGCAGCCCTGTTGCCACCCTGCAAGGCCTTGAGCAGCTGATTGAGATTATCGTTGATGTTGTTTAGAACGGCAATTTGCCCTATGAAGACAAAAAAGGAACAAAAAAACACATCAGTGAGGTTATATGTTCTCCACTTTACTAATAATATACTGTAGTTAAATCTATAGTTGATTTACTAATGACAGACCAGATATATAAACACTTATGGGGCATCAGAATACTTCTATTTATTCCATCATACTGTTATTTTACTCTGTTACTCACACACTGTGGTCCCACTCCCCTTTCAGGTGATATTATATATCACTCCTTGCACCAGAATCTGGTAGTATGAACCTCACACTAGTTATCATAAAATACGGTTTCTTAAAAGAGGTGAACACCCTGGCCTGGATATTCAAAACGGTTGTGCATGGCGAACAGGGTGTAGGATACAAAACATAGTGATGCATCCCAGCGTGGTATTCAAACGGGAAAGTTGCAGCATGTAAATCCCAGTACAGGGTGGCACACTACTAATGTATCTGGTACAAGTGTGTGTGTGGGGGGGGAACTATGGTAATCCATATTTGGAACATCCCGATATTCAGTGTGGGAATGTGTGGTGCATATGCAAACACAGCCATGTTGCACCGCTGGGGGAAGGGGGGCACTAACCTCCAACATAAAAAAAAGGCAAAAGCTGTCCACCGAGACCTAAGGAAATGTATTGCAGGGTGTAACATGGCAACCGTCAGCTGTATGTGGACACCCACACTCCAAATCCACAGTACAATTGTCAACGGTCCTCCTCTACACTTGCTTGTGAGTGTATGTTAAAATAAATTTCCCTGGTGGTGCACTGCATTCCACTGTTGCCAAGAGGCGCAGGGCATCAGTCCCGAACAGCTGCACCCTGACAGCTCAGTAGTTGTAAGTAGCTGGAGATCGCTACACATGCCTGCAAATTGGTCCATAACGCCATGCCAATGGGCCCATTTCTGGCTTGCATACATTATAACCCCATTTCCATATCGAGTGCTGAATATAGGAGTCTATGTGCCTATCGCTCACACACTTGCAGTGCTGCATCCTCCTGTTCCTGTCTATCCACTTGTGGTGGTGCAGTGCCAGAGCACCATGTACAATGCATGCAACCATAATACCATTTTCAACAGTGCTGAGCCATGATACAGTACCATTGACTATCATCCAGACCACAGCTTGCTACATCCCATACGTGCTGCACCCAAAATTGCCCCCCTCTCTGCGCAGTATAAATATGCAGCCCCTGTGTATAACACCATGTACAGTAGTTCAGTAATCATCTAAAAAAGCAACAATTCCCACTCAGATACCCAAGAATTGTATCAGTTTCCTACACCTCATCATTCACAAACAACCTGCAGAGATAAGAAATATTTACTAAAAGTCAACAGTTAAACTGGAGTCACAGAAACCAGATATACATCCCAGAGAAATGTAACAATAAATTTATTTGGACACCAGTGTATGATTTCTTTCCAACTCATGAGGTTTCTTAATGTCAGCACTAGTTAACAAATATATAGATTTTCACTCAAGTGCAGTACACATATTCCTCACTTACATACAAAAATTTCAGTTCAACACTAAACATCGTATTGATAAAGATGAACTCTGGTATTAGAGGTTGATAAAATCTGCAGATGTGCTAGTTAAGATGCCTGTTAAAAGAAGTGCTAAATGAACACAGTTAAGTATGTTAGATGAAAGTGCATACAATAAGAGATAACAATCTACTACATTTATTCTTCACACCACATCACAAAATTCACAATTCAGGACTGTGTTGTATACTACGGCCTCGACGCCCATTGGGCGTCACAGGGAACTAATGGGCATACAGGTCTACTATGCCCTGTCAGTTGACAGATGGCTGGGTGGCTTGCAGGTGGGGAGTTGTCGGCCACTGCTGACAGTAGGCAGGGGGGCAGTGTATTGTCGGTCGTCACTGGTCAGGTCATAAAGAGGGTACTGCTGGACCACCAAGAATTGTCATTAACAAAGCCCACAGTCGGGCTGGCCAGCAGGTCCACTGGACCACCAGGGCATATAAAAGTACTATATAGCCCATGATCAGGCTGTGGGACAGGTCCACTATACCAACAGGGAATAAGAAACTGTTACGTACCCACGATTGGACCAAAGGACTCATCCACTGCACCACTAGGAAATGAGACACTATTACATAACCTGCGATTGGGCTGATGGACAGGTGAACTGGACCACTGGAGAATACATAACCATTTCAAA
This sequence comes from Neoceratodus forsteri, assembly GCA_016271365.2. Classification (NCBI taxonomy): domain Eukaryota; kingdom Metazoa; phylum Chordata; order Ceratodontiformes; family Ceratodontidae; genus Neoceratodus; species Neoceratodus forsteri. The sequence continues at coordinate 1,194,646,065 of CM057453.1, forward strand.
TCAGACAATCAGACAAGAGGCTAGGGTCTACTGGACCACCAGGGTTTCTATATTTGTAATGCAGCCTGTGACCAAGCAGGCAGTGAGAAGAGGGGGACACATTAAGCCTGTGTCTTGTGTGATTGGGTGTCTGGTTACAGCAGGTAGCTGCTGTGTAGCGCGCAGCAATACGCCAGTCTGCTTGTGGGTGTGTCTCAACTTGTTTCTACATTTTCAGGCACATCTTGGCCCCCCCCCCAGTATGGTGCAAAGGGGGTTTGTACCAGCATATGGGTCAACATCCAGGGTTGAATATTGACATGTGCTGCATATGCATGAACTGCCCCCACCCCCAGTTCTGTGGGATACATTAGTGGTCCATCCCCATGCATTGGGATTTGCACTGTGGCACATTCTGTTTTAAATATTATATCACAATCAGTAGACTGCGCATGACATAACACTGTTGCACCATATGCAGCCCCTTTGTTAATGTAACCCATAAACTTTCAACTTTTTCACATATATAAGAACACATAAAAAAGAAATATAAGCTACTTACATTTTATTTATTTATTTAGCTTTTGTTGACCGGGTAAGTGCACTAGACAAATCCTGCCTATTTTCAGGCACGACCCAGGGGAGGGGGATACAGATGAATGCCAACTGACCTTGAACCAGATTAAGCTGTTGGTGGTATTTTTAGTGAACATTCCTCAGCTGGAGCGTGAGGCAGACCTACAGCACCTGCTGGGTGCCCCGCTGCTGGAAAGCTTGCTTCTTGTTCCCCGCAGGGTTCCATCTCAACAATCTCAATGTCTTCTGGACATACAGCAACTCCAGCAACACCCTCCACAGGTGGTTCGTCCTCTATAAAAAAAAACATTGTGAAAGAGAAAATATTAGTTGAGTGTCAATCTAAGTATGACTATCTATACCCCGCACATGATTGTTAATTCTGCAGAATACAACACCATCTACCAAGCAATTGTAAAACAACAGTATTCCTCATCACTGAATCAAAACACTTACTAGATACTGAGTCTACAACCATACCTTTAATCAAGCTGGGTACATAACTGGTTTCACTACTCTACCACTGGCTGCTCAAAAAGTAAGGTAATGAAGAATTAGAAGACCTGATGTAGACAATGTTTTACCCAATTCTACCCATTCTATAAAGTACATTTAAAGAGCAAAGTTCTAAATACTCCCTGGCAACTTTCTTCACAACCTTGTTCAATTAAGTATTACATTCCCTACATCAGAGTACATAGAAACATAACTAATGTATATCAACTGCATGATTTTGTGATTCATATAGACATTAATCATGACAGTGAAAGACCGCGTGTAGTAACACAATCAATACCGTCACTCTATACACAACTTATACCATAGTGACAACAGAGAGGTACAGAAAATAAGAGTACAGATATATGGAATACCTTGCATTGAATACCAAGAGCATTGTGCATGTATTATCACAATAATAAGTTGCACTGTGTCACACACTAAATACAGTCTCATGGAGTGCACCAACTAGTGTATTTTCATTATGCAGGCACAGTCTACGTAAACATCTGTACTTGAATGATACAAGTATATGATACCACATGCACAAAAGCCACACCACTCAGCAGTTTTAGCAACAGTAACACATAATACCCACCCCTTCATCATAACAGAAGAGGTGTTGTTGGTGATGGGGGGGGGTTAGGGCTGAAGTCATCAACGTAGAGTAAGACAGTTCAGTAAACCAACATATATCAATCTATAAGATTACTCATGTCAGAGAGAGAGGGAGAGATTTACACAGTGAACAGTTTTATACACTGAAGAACATAATCATTTTAGATACAAGCAAGATGTAGTGCATACTGAATAGTGTCACTTACTGAGTAACTCTGTTGATAGAAAACAGTATGATAGTGTGATATAAGTCATAGACTAAGTTACACTGTAGATATGCGATATACACCTCTTTAACACTACTTGTAGACATCTCAACTTTAACTTACAAGTTTACCGTCTGACTGATGTAGTGTGCTCCCTTTCAAGAGCACTCAATTGTTATTAACAAACTCAACAGTTGCATACTAGGAGATAAACAACACAACCCACTACCTCCCAAGATGCAGTATGTCATAACCACATACATACATCTCACATATAACTATGTATGCGTTCAGCATACAGTGTCTCTTACACTGTGAAGATGACAACTACAGCAACAATAGAGACACAGATGCACAACAAAACTCTTAAGAATAAGATAATATTTCACATGACATTAAATGTTACAAGTAAAGAAACTAAGCAGGTCTACATTCTATGTCCTACAGTGTCATCGTAGCATCTAATAGTACATACTGGACATTCAATTTGTAAATAGTTGTCAGTATATTATCACAACTCACCAGGTGAGTCGAGCACAGGGACTTGCTTGACAGGAGCTCCTCAAGCCGCACCTTCAGGGAGTGGCATTAGCTGCACAGGGTGGGAGGAAGCAAGAGCACTTGCTGTTTTGGCTGAGTGACAAAAAAAAAATATACACTCAGGCCCAGATATTCAAAAGGGTTGCGCATGGCGCAACAGTGTTGCACCATGCACAACCCACTGATGTGCCCCGGCACAATATTCAAAAGGGAAAAGTGCACCGCACAAATCCCGATGCACCAGAGCGCATCAGTAATGTATGCAGGCACAGGTGGGGGGGCGTGCCCATGCATAACCTGCACAGCCTGATATTCAGCCCGGGATGTGCAGAGTCATGCATGTGCAACTCCTACCTGTGCCTGCACAAAGTTACGCCCCCCAAAAAAGGAACAAGTGATGGCCACCCACAGGTGAGCTGCCACATTGCAGGGTGCAACACAGCAGCTGCCACCTGTGGGTGGCCACCCGAGTTCCTGCCACACCTGGCGGCACCCCCCATGCCCCATCATGGGCATCACTGTAGCCCCCCAAGTCCAATATCCTGGTGGTCCAGTGGACCACAATGGGCCAGATCGCAGGCATCATTAATGGACACCCCCCAAGTCCAATATCCTGGTGATTCTAGTGTACCACCCCACCCGCCCCACTGAGCCCCACCGCCCCTCCCTCCCCATCAGCGGCGGGCGGCAGCACCCACTCGCCTGCCACCCGCTGCCGCCCGACTGACAGCTCAGTGGGCTGCCGCCCATTGGTTCACCGCGCACGAGCCAATGGGTGTGCCAGCCATACCTCACTACTCGGTCAGATATGTGAATGAATTCATTCACATATTTGGACTAAGTATATAATGAAACTGCACACTCATTAGCTCATGCTGAAACAATGAAACGTCTGCTCACTGAACTGTCAATCGGCGAAGCGAAGCGACAGGCAGTGAGTGCTCCACTCCGCCGGCTGATGGGGAGCAGGTAATGGGGCTCAGTGGGAGGTGGGAGTGGGGTACTCGACCACCAGGGATATTGGACATGGGGGGGTTTCTATTAATGATGCCAGCGATAGGGCTCAGTGCAGTCCAATGGACCAACAGAGATATTGGAGGGGAGACTATAGTGATGCCCACGATCGGGGCACATAGAGGTCCACTGGACCACCAGGGATATTGGACATTTATTTTTATATTACAGTACTGCCTGCGATCGGGCTGCAGGGGGCGTTGGTCCCCAACAGCTGCTGCCTGGCAGGGCGCCAGGAGCAAGTCGTTGGGGATCAGCGCACCTGCATGCTAATGGCATGCAAATGGGGCCATAATGAGATGCAAATGGCCCCTGTGTGCCTTGCATATATTATGGCCCCATTTGCATGTCCCCTTTTGAATATTGCAGGTGCTGTGCATGGCGCAATGGCACTTGCACCAGCGCATCTCCATGCTCCACTCTGGCCACTTGCGCTGGTGCAGTGCCACTGCACCATGCACAGTGGGGGTGGCCAGGGTGCGATATTCAAAGCTGCTGTGCCATAGCGCAGCTCCGTTGAATATCGCCCAGGCCACACCCCTGCGCAACAAAGTTGAGCTGTGCCCAGGCTTGCGCCACAGCCTGGCACAGTTTGAATATCCCCGCCTCAATATTCTACCAATAATTGAATTGCATTCAATATCATCTTAGTAGTACTAACTACCGCACTGAGTATATTATTATCTTTTACATGTCAGTTCCAGACTTACATCACACTGACACAGATTTTCATATGTAACAAATAATGTCTGTCCCGCTATACATCTTATCATTACACTGTAGAACTGGGAATTGAAATAACATCTAACAACAAAGATATAACATGCCATGCACACTATGATAAATGTCACAGACAGCACCACTCAATCTGCACAGTAGTATCCCACCCACACAATGGATACTGTCACCCCACAAAAAAAAAAATGAAAACGTTAGATAACAAAAACGTAAGAAAATATCTCAATATCAGTTTTTAATGAACTGCTTTCTCTATTACAATAACCTATAGACTTCAGCAGCAGTACCATCTATAGAAGCAAAAGTGATAGTTGTAAACATAAATTATTATTAACCACTTTAACAACATATGAGTGGATAGCGTTAGTGGAAGTACCACTGATTGTACACACCATCTACAGTAGGATGACTTGCAGGACAGCTTCCTGATCAAAATCGTAAGTAAGGCTTTGACTATTTGTAGTAATATGTGCCATTTCTCACAGAACTTACCGTATAAGAACCACAGTGACAGAATGAGCACTACACAATATGATTGACATTATATATGTACTCAGAAACACGGGACTCTGGCAGAACGTCACTTCACTTCAAGAAAAACAACTTTTAAACATACAAGTACTACAATACTATGTGATCAAAATTGAACCTATCATTATCTTAAAGCACAGATCTTGCATTATAAAGTTCTTCAGAGGGAAGTCACCATAGTGTAGACAAAGATGTAAACTACAGACCACTTCACCTACTACAGTATAACCACAGCTAGGTCTTAAATGAACTGCAGTATCTAAACCTGTACTAGTTTTCTTACTGTGAAACTTATGTCTGTATATTTTTATGTTCACTTGCGCTCATGCGCAAGGAACGTTTTGGGAGAGTAGCACACTTTGGAGGTGTGTCTCTCCCGTTAAATCCACTGCTCAGTTGAGCAGGCGGGCGATCCTGCATCAATGGGTGTGGGAGCTGTGCATGTGACAGTGGTGGTCTTCGTCCAGAGAAAACCACCACTGTCATCTATTTTCCATCCGCCGCCCCGGCGTCGCGCCGCCCCAGCGTCCGCCGCCCCCAAATCCTTGCTGCCATGCTGAGGCCCACCCCAGCATGGCAAACCTCCGTGTTGTTTGCCAGCAGAGGTGCCCAATTCCCGTCAGCTCCATGGCCCCCAAGCCATCCTTCTACCATGCTGGGGCCCACCCCAGCATGGCAAGCGTCCCCGTTGTTTGCCAGCGAGGTGCTAATCCCGTCGGCTCCTCGGCCCCCAGCCATCCTTGTGCCATGCTGGAGCCCACCCCAGCGTGGCAAGCGTCCCGTCGTCAATTAAAAAAAAAAAACCTGTAAAGTAAAAAGCGGTCCCATGCAGTCTCCCCCCTCCCACAACCTGCACCCACCCACTGCACATCCTGCCTCCCACACCCCCTCACCCCATACTTACCTCCGAGCTTGGCAGAGATGATCTTGGATGGACCGGGAACACGTCTGCACTCTTCTAAGCTGACCGCGAACTGAAAATGCGGTAAGCTGTATAATGGAGCTAGATAGGGGTTTCAACTTTATTGCGTTCTCAGGCATTTTTGGAATTTGTGCAAATTTTTCAACATGGGGTTTTGGGACCCCTTCTTCATGAATGATGTCACTGTCATGGCGTTATTCGGGCCCGAAGGGTGATTTCGCAATCACTGCCTAATCACGTGGCCGAGAATAGCGCCATGACAATGACATCTTACCCATAGTGAGGATATAAAATCTGTTTGTTCTGGCGTCGTTGTGCAGTTCCTCATGAGCTCGTAAGTTTGTGAATTTTCAATATTTTCACTCCAGATTTTCAACATTGCCATTTTACAACATCTTCTTATGAGCAGTACGGCTGTCATTTTTTCATCTCACCCAAAACATGTTTCCACCCATTTGGCGCACAATGGCGCAGTCGGTGTGTGAAATCAATGTATGGGACACATTAAGAAAATCACGAGTGACACTGTTCATGAGCAGAGGTCTTAAAATAGCTATATTGAATTCAGTGAAAATCCTAAAATGACTGTTTAGCGAGCGTCGTTGTGCAGTTCCTCGCAGGCTCGTAAGTTTGTGAATTTTCAATATTTTCCTCCAGATTTTCAACATTGCCATTTTACCACACCTCCTTATAGGCAGTACAGCTGTCATTTTTCACATCCTGCCCAAAATGTGTTTCCACCCATGTAGTGCACAATGGCGCAGTCGTTGTCTGAAATCAATGTATGGGACACAGTAAGAAAATCACAGTGACACTGTTCATTAGCAGAGGTTTTAAAATGCCAATGTTGAAAATTTGGTGAAAAATTCTAACAATGACTGTTTTACGGCGTCGTTGCACAGTTCCATGCACTCTCGTTGGTTTGCAATTTTCAGTATTTCCACTCCAGATTTTCAATATTGCCATTTTACCACACTTCCTTATGAGCAGTGCAGCTGTCATTTTTCACATCCTGCCCAAAACGTGTTTCTGCCTATGTAGCGCACAATGGGGGTAACAAAAAGGTCATGCTGAAATATTATTGTGCAAATACCAGCAATCACACAGGGCATTAGGGTAAAGCACCATACGTGCCAAACACCACTGCAAATACCTGCAAGTGAATGTTCAGCATTGACAAATGCTTGTTCTATATACTACACTAAAAACCTTAAATGTCTAAGTTAACATGATGGTTTTTAAATGTAATTTCTTGCCATAGCAGAAGGCAAGTCTCATAATGTAGTTTGTTGAGCATCTCACGCATCAAAGTGTCTTACTGAGTTCAAAATATACCCTCTGACAGCTGTGACAGTCATAATTTCATGTCTGTTGAAATTGTATGCTCCATCACTCTTTCACTTCTATATAAGAACTCCCAGTACAATCACAGAGCCTACTATGAAAATGAAAAAGAACACTACAACATTTGGTACATCACTAAAATCTAAAGACTGGTCTATTCAGATGGCAAAAAATAACATTTGAAAGTCATGATCATTTAGTATGATAATTTAAATATACTTACAACAATGGTGATGCTCTCCAAATTCAAGCTTCCCTGCCTCCTCCCACATGGTATAGACAATATCATGCCACTCCCTGACACTCCTACGCATAGCACCTCCCTCTGCCTTCAACTTATAAAAGGTCTGGCGGGTGATCTTCTACTTCCTTGTGCATTCTTCTGCTGTTTTTTTAATCTCATCCCTCCCCAAGGCATGATTAACCTACATAAACACATAGAAAAAACACATTGAGTAATTGCATACTTGTAAAATATGTACATCCATCAATACACAACCACAGTCAATAACAAATTATTAAAGTATTTCTTTGAGATACATAGATCAGAAAAAAAATAGACACTCGAGGTTTGTCAATTTTTTGTATACACATGAACTGTACTCATATCCTACAGTACAAGGGTGTTGCACACCATCACGTGACCTGTATGTTTTTATTCTGTTCAGCCTCTCTGCTGTCCTCTGCATATTGCTTTTCTCAGCAACTTATTATTCATAGTGCATACCAACTTACCACTTAACACATAATACTGTCATACTGCTCCACTTCTAAACATGTTTACACCACATATATAGTGGATACTTGATAGTCTCTCTTAGTACACTGTACTGCTATACAATTGTTACACAACTATCATTACTCTACCATGCATAATACAGAGAAAAAAAATAAAAAAATAAAAAACAATTATTCTCTAAATTAGACAAATAACCTACCTTACCCCAGGTATGTACAGGTATAAGGCTCAGGTTTGTAGCCCTCATAACAAACCTGGGGTTGGCATGATCTTTTACTGCATTTACCAAGGCCAGCACCTCCCTGTCACTCCAGGACTTGGGCATCTTTCTCTGTAAAAAAAAAATAATGAAAAATTAGCTCTGCACAATCATTTACTGTGACATATATTATGATATCACTGTCTGACATCGATTTGTGTTTCTTTACACTCAATACAGTATGTAATTCCCAACCACAGATAACCAACAGTATCATACCAGCTACCACGTAGTGTGACGCCACATCAGTTCATTATTTCATTTTCTTCATAGCTGCCTTCACAACACACTAGTGAACAAAACTGTGCTGAAATTGTTGTGGCGAAGTTCCCTGTTACACCCAGAACTGCTAAAATATTGTAAACAGAAGTATTGTGATGGCACTGCATCACCCAGTCCCTCATACTACTGTGTCTACCTGACGCAACAGCACCTTAAACAAGCAATTATCAATGCTGAATGTTGTCATGCTGGCATTCGCAGTAGCAGTGGCAGAGGTAGACAGACATAGTGCTGTGATTTTATTAATGTGTCCCAGAACATGATTTTGCTCAGTGAGTATGCCAAAAGGGGGAGTTGGGGATAACTTTATGCTGACAGGGATAGGGCACCCCCCCCATTGGCACACAAGGAAAGCTGGGGGAGTGCAACAGCTGAGGGGGATTGGGCACCCCCTCAGCAAATAACAAATGGGGGGTGCTATATGCCAACAGGGAGTGGGCTCCCCCATCGGCACATACATTGGGGTGAGGGTAAGCCAACAGGGTAATTGAATATCCCCAAAGTCAGCAGTTTGGCATACAGTGTGCCGCCATGTTGATAATGTAGGTGAGCATGTCAAGAGAAGGTCCACTGCATCTGATGAGCTTTGCTCAGATTGCAGTGGACCTTTTCTTAGATGTGCTTGCCACATTATGTATGCATGGTGAGGTGCTGGCATGTAGCCTGATTGTGGAATGAGAGACACACCTACTGATGCGTGCCCTGCAGTTGCCCAACAGTAACCGCGCCTCCAAATCTGCACTTATGCAAGACGTTGGCTGCACAAGCATGCCAACATAAAAATCACAGAATGAACCACACAAGATCAATATTACTGAAATCATTATTCAATGTTGCATAATTGCCTACCAAGATCATGAATATGAAAACAACACTAAAAACATGTTTACTTACTGTTCAGTGATATCAACATCAAGTAAATGTCAAGACTAAAGCCTTCAACTTCTTTGCTCCCAAACTGTTGAAAGAGATAGAGATAAACTGTCAGGAAAGTGGAAGATCCAAATAAAGGAATCAGTATGTATGACACAGCTCACTGATATTAATTATCCACATTTTACGAGTCTCATAAGTTATACACCACAGTGATTATCACCCCACCACTATCAAAACAGTAATAGAAATTTCAATTAAAACCCACAGCCTCAGTAGTCTTCTATATCAGCATCATACCTGCATGGTGGCAATATTACAACAGGAGCTATTGCATCATAGCATTCACACTATAGGTCCCTTCGTTACAAGAGTCAATACATGTTAAATACAGAAGCACATCTCAAGAAAAGTCATGTAAAAGAATATCACACCTACAGCATACAACCCCACTTACATATAAATTACAACACTGAGATGCACCTCCGAGTATGCAAGACTACATTATCACACCACCACACTACCACTAGATCCTCACTACATAGCCACACCACACCCACAGCTATCAACATCAATACCACACCTAATTTAAAAAAACTGTACAGACAGCACGAGATTTCATACCTGTGTAGCAGTATTAACAAATACTTCCCACCATCAAAAAAAAGACATACTGTATCCATAGTACAGACTCAGTATACAACTGAATCTATTTTTCAAACAACAGCAATGCAGATTGAAAACTCATCCATCTAAAATATGCAGACATCCACCATGTATCCTCCATTTTACAGACACACACACACGTTCACAGTAGTAGCAATGCTCCCCAGAGTCTCTCAGACATCACCCTGAATAGCAACATTATCACCAGTACTGGGAGAGCACTTGTCACCTACTTGACGCCAATCTTAATGTACAGACAAGTAATATTATGAACCCATTCAGAAAGGCCAATCAGCACTTTGGAAGAAAACATCACATCCAGCTTCTCAAACATCAGTGACACTGTCTCAACATAAGTGCCTGATAACAGTTGCACAGAAGTTGAAACACTCAAAAGTTGCACTGAGTTAGTCACACAATACACCCCCCCTCTTAAAATCAAGGAAACCCCATACACAGTTGACAGTCAGATATAAAGTACAAGCTCACAATAGAAACAGAACACATATGTCATACCACATCTACACAAGTTAGAAAAGGAAACACTTGCACAGTAACACCCAAGCAATATCTCACCCTGCTCAAAAACTGACTATATCTTGAATACAAATGAACATGACAACCAACTTATTAGCATGCATCTAAGACCTCTCTGATACAAAAAACACACAGTCTATATTAATCAAATGCTGATGCTGTAAGCTATAGACAATGCAAAATTATCTATTTTTTTACCATTTATATTCATACCTCACAAGTGTCCTTGGTTTTCAGGGATTTCCCTGATTTCACGTCAACATTTTACTCTGTCCCTCCTAAAATCTGTGTTCCCCTGACTAAACAGTGATGATTGTAAGAATAAAATTATATCAAACAATAAAGTTGCAGACTTCTTATTCTTCAGAAAATGTATTATACAGTGAGTCCCTTATTCTGCCAGCTTCCTGAGTGGATATCACCAATTTTAAAAATGTATCCCTGATTTTGGGCCTTTGTCCCTGATTTTTTTAATCCTTGTCCCTGATTTATGAGGCAGGAGGTTGAGAGGTATGTTTATATTGGCTCTAAAAAGCCATTTTTTGTCAGTGCATATGTAATGTGCTTCAGAGGTACACTTGTACAGGTACAAAATCACAGAACTGTAAGGATACCATGTCGAAAGTCCCCAACAAAAATGTTATTACCAGTGTTAGAGAGATGCACACCATCTTTTAGATAAAGCCAATATTTGTCATAAGTAACTTGGGGGTGTCGAATGGTATGCATTCCCATAACACGAAGGAATCCAGATATTTGTATGTCCACCTTTCTGCGTGATCTTTCAAGTGCAGGACAGTAATCCTTACCTTTCCAGACCATGTACTGTGTAATGTCCAAATACAGAATTTTACAAGCTGGTAAAATACTGATAAGATGCTGCAAGTCAGACTGTGCAGCTTCTATTAAATCAATTGCCCTTTTGTTCCCCAAATTATTGCCTCCGAGATGTATGAGGAGTATGTCTGGTTCTGGGTGTGTCTCCAACAAGTGGTACATGGTAGGCATGAGCTACTCCCACCTCATGCCACCCTTCCCAAACCAAGACACTGAGCATCCAGGTAGGTGTAAATCATTGCCAAAATGACTACCTCTACTGAACATTGCTGCCCTTCTCACCAAACTTGATCACACTATCCATACAGTCAATGTAGATTTTTCTGCCATGCTGAGTGAGAAATCTCAAAAACTCAGATGTAGAAATATCACTATTGTGTCTGTCTGACTACCAAGCACTACCAAGTCTAATCAGCACAATGCCCAGTATTCAGTTGTATCATACAGATAAATACAGTCAAATCAATCACAAGTAATAACCTGTTCCCAGATTGGCTCATACAACCTAAACGATCTAGCTATGTATGTAAAGCCTCTTTCTATTGGCATTATGTTTATAAAACATCCTTTTTGGTTTTGGTGGGACAATACTGTCTTCTCATTGGCACAGTTCATGACTTGCCAACAACACGAATGCTCATTGGTCTAAGTCAGTAGCCATTATGCCCTGTCAAAGTAAATTCCCTCTGTTTCTCAGCCAGCAGCTTGAGTGGTGAGTAGAACCATACCTTTGTACTTCACAGACATGATGTACAACAGTTTACAACTCTACTATATTAATTAGCCTGTAATAGTCTCATAACTGCAGTAGAATTTAACAGTTACCAATTTCTCCTAAGAATTACTGTTATTCTTTATGTTAAGTTAAATATATTTAACTGTGTCTGTGTTTGAACAATTCAAATGTACTATCAAATTGACCTAGATAGTACATCATTTCTTTCTGAGATAGGATTGCACAACTGGGAAAACACACACATATGTAACCAAATATTGCTAATGTTGTCAGATTATCAAGTAATTTTCACAAAGTAATGCACCACTACAATGCAGTACCTCTGCTTTAGACACTGTTAAGTTGTCAAATAGTGCCACAGAAAAATGGGAAACTATTATGGCCAATTCTAAACCTGAAACACTATTTCCAGCCACAAACAATAACTCTAAGAGTAACAAATTTGGCAAAGCTCTCAATCAGCAGGTAAAAACACTGTTTTTTAATATAGAAATATCATAATACAAGCTTTAAAATAATTTCTTAGCAGGTTTTTTCCTGGGACAATTCTAACTATTGACAAAGTATTAACATGGCTTTTCTAGAAGTGTCCTGTGACTAAAACACATGGAGGGAAATACCATGCTTTGGCAAAATGTTTAACACTTTTCTGAGCATAATGCAATTAAACTTTCAGACTGAAAGAAAACCCTGTACATCAGACCCCAAAAAACAGTGTACTGTGTCAAGATCAAGCAGTAAACATGCCATAGTCCATCCTAACTCGTAAATAACTGAGAAAACCACTTCAAGTAACTAAAAAAATGAGTTTCAGCAAGTTAAATATTACTCAGTAAAAACACTCACTGTTATCTCCTAGAGTATGTGCTGCTCGAATACAGAGTCTAAAATGGCCCCCAGAATGTTATTCTTTGATTGTAATGGCTCAGAAAAGTCACATGACAAAGTTAGCCATTTCTTTGATCGCGAGTGTGCAAATTCTTTGACCGCGACTCGGTTTGACCACGAGCATGCAAAATCTTTGATCTCGAGAATAACACGAGACTCCATTGTGAGAGTGTGTCTGTCTGAAAAAAGCAGTAGATGTAATAATTTTTTAACACAGTAAACCCCGAGGGCATTTCTAGGACTCACAACTAAAGAATATAGTGTAAAATATCTATTTTTAAAATGTTTGTAAATGATTCCCACGTTTTTAAGATCTTTGATTGCGAGAGTGCAAATTCTTTGAACGCAACTCGGTTTGACCACAAGGCTTGACAGTGAGCATGCAAAATCTTTGATTATGAAAACAACGTGAGACTTCATTGTCAGAGTGTGTCTGGTTGAGAAAAACAGTAGATTTAATAATTTTGGTACACAGTCAACCCTGAGGGCGTTCCTAGGACTCATAACTAACATTTGCAAATAATTCCTACATTTTTACGATCTTTGACTGTGAGCATGTACATTCTTTGACCGCGACCGGGTTTGACTATGAGGATCGATCACGAGCATGCAAAATCTTTGATCACGAGAATAACGTGAGACTTTGTTGTCAGAGTGTGTCTGGTTCAGAAAAATAGTAGATTTAATTATTTTGGAGCACAGTAAACCCCGTGGTCATTTATAGGACTCATAACTAAGAAATATATTGTGAATATCTATTATTACAATGTTTCCAGATAATTCCCGCATTTTTACGATCTTTGACCGCAAGCATGCAAATTCTTTGATCGCGATCATCTTTGATTGCGAGAATCATTCGTGAGTCGACAGATTCTTTGATTGTGACAAAAAATGTCAAATTAACAATTTAAAACTCATGCAACTTTCTATAGCTTCGCTTTCCCACACAATTCACATCACATAAATATAAAAATGTCATCAGAACAAGCAACAAACTAATATAATGCCTGCAACACAAGATAATGAACACGATTAGCACCTTCATACACACCCATTCCACTATCATTACCACCTTTGAGTAATAGTGGCCTGCCTATCCCATCATCATAATACGTTAACATAACTGGCTGGAAAGAAATAACAACTAACAGTTAACAATTGCACAACTTTCAACTTACTGGTACCCAAGTGCAGTGACCAATTAACTCACCACACATATTATTTTTTCAAGTATTACCATTTTACAATCTCACCCAATATTCAGACCACACAGCAGTGCACAGAATAACTAAATGTTTTTACACAAAGTGATACAAATCTTAGCATAGTAATAGAGTTTTTGTAACTATGCTCTCAATTCCTTATGCAGTATTTGTTTTTTATTACTGTATAGCACATGTTTCAACTACTCTATATATTCTTTGTACTTTCTTAGGAGACTACAACCCTGAAGAGATTGAAGAAATACTTGAGCTCTTTCATCATGGCCATTTGCCATAAACCTAGAGCACAAAGACAAAGTGTTAGCTGTACTGCTTGTTCTTCATGCCATGTAAGAACCAAATGTAAAACTTGTTGACAGAAGCAAGAAAAATTGTCTTCTGTTCAAAACACACATATAACTAAACATACACATTTTAAAAAAGGCAAAACCTCCTCTTGTAAAACTACAACAAGTAGACTTCCTAGAGAAACATTACAGTTACAACGTCCAGCACTGTCATCAACAAAGCATAGACATGTGAGACAGAAAAAAAAAATGCTAGACCATGACTTCTGCCACTGTGCAACACAGCAAGGCAATATTTTTCAAAAAGCTGGTCCATAGAGCAAAAATCAAACGTGTGATCTCCAAAATAGCGAGACACAAAGGTAACAGACTGCGTACTAAGATCTCATTGCTGAAACTGCGCTTAAGAGTAAGACGATTTGTCAATGTGGCTCTAGCAATGCGTTCCCAATTGTGGGCTGAAATTTTGTCAGCCATTGATAAATTAAGTGCGAAGACTGAGGAGATGAAAAAGAGAATATTGTCTTTTGAACACTTAAGCAGACAAAATATCTCTGTTGTGTTTCAAGGAGACTGGTTTCATTCAGAGTACTCAGAAGCAGTCTTCTGGGAAGAGACATACCATGCACACAACAGAAGCATCAGTTTGACAATTGATGAACAGGGAAAATTGCAGAATGTCTTATCTGTATCTTATGAAACCCTTCACTTGGAGAATGACAATCAAGTAGAATAGGTTGAAAGTGATCCAAAGTCGTCAGCTAAGAAATGGGCATGTGACAACATGTGTAATATTAGAGAAGAAACAGTTATGTCTATTGAAAGTTTCCTTTCAACATTTCTAACAACCAAGAGATCTGAACGACATGCACTGCTTCACACCATTGACAAGTGTGAGATATGGCCTCACAAAGGCCTAATGGGTCACTCCCTTGCATGTTTAAAGAGTATGAACTGTAACAGCACATTTCAGCACTTTCGTATGCTAGCAGTGCATAACTCTGGCATCTGGAAATTTGTTCAAAGGTTATATCGAGTAAGATCTGTCATCCGAGACTACATGCAATTCCAAGCATTGTTCAATGATGGAGATGTGGAAGGACTAATGGAGTAATTAAACAGTTGCAAAGAACCCATAGATTGAGGTCTATTGCTACTGTCCACTAACAAACAGACACAGTCCACACATCACTGGTGCAAGAAGATCACATTCTGAGACATTTTGGTCATGAGTTTGCTAAATTTGAAATTAGCAAAACACAAAAATTAGAAGTAATCTGTGTATCATGTGAACGCTTGTTCTACAAACACTTATGTGTCCACTGTGACACTTATGTGTCACAGTGGACCTGCAGAGCATTCCATGCTGGAATGTTATGTGGGGGCGTCTCCATGCATACCTTCTCCTAAAGTCTGACTTTGAAGAAGTTGCAACTGTGTCACTCTGTTCTTACTGTCATAACAAGATCAAGAGTGACAGTTTACCTCCTCGGGTCTGTACTTAATAAAATGGAAATTGAACCAACTCCTAAAGAGATAGCAGTCTTGAACTTGTTTGAAAGGATTCTCATTCAGACCATGAAGCCATTTCAAACAATCATCAGGCTGAACACAAAGAAGAGAGACCTACCGAGCAAGGAACTGGTACGCTCTCTCAAAGGTTCTGTTGTCTACTTGCCTTTACCTTTGCAAGAAAAAGTCAACACTATTTCTCAGGACAATAGTGTAGTCATCTTGGTAAATGGTGTACCAACAAAGGCAAAGACAATATGGCAGGACATAGTCAATGTTGACAAGGTAATGCATGCTTTGCAATACCTCAAGAGCACAACTGTTTCTATGTTGACATTGACATCAATGCATTTGGTGGTCTTTCTACAAATATTGCCACAGACAACTCTGACAAAGCAATACTGGAGAAAGTTGACATCGCAATTGTACACAATGTGTATGAGCAATTCACCATACACCCATTGCATGGCAAAGACCCAGTAATGGATAACATTGATTTATTTCAAATGAAGCAAGTGGAGGGCAATCCTGTAAGTATATGGGAGGCTACTCTAGAAGCTCGTTGTTTTGCTGATCTATTTCCACTTGGCTCAGGTGGTCAATTAGATGAACGAGAACTTCGAGTACTAGGAACTGAGTATAGGGCCTCACAAGTACTACATAAGGATGGCAAGTTTCAGAAAAACATTGCATACCTGCTCCACCTTCTTTGGGAAAGTAAACTCAGTGTCCTATCTGCTAGTATTGCTCATACCTTGAGACTTGGTACAGAATTCAACAATATGACAGCTGCACAGTTACTACAGAAGTTGCAGACCAAAGATGAAACACTGCAAGTCAGTCTTTCTTCCATTTTGTCCAGCATGCATGGCACTAAGGAATATTGGTACAGATGACACTCTGAGGTAATGTGCATGCTTAGAGAGTTTGTACCAGCAACATGGTTCGTAACGCTGAGTTGTGCTGAATATTATTGGGATGATCCGTTTGATCTTCTCAGATGGGCAAACTCTGATGTTGAGAACATACAAACTATGACTCTCAATGAACTATGTTCACTTGATCCAGTAACAGTTTCACATTACTTCCACCACTGGTTCCACAGTCTTTTGACGTTCATATTGTCTAAGACAAATCCTCCTCTCGGCATTGTCGAGCACTACTTCTGGAGGGTTGAGTACCAAGCTCGTGGAGCTCTACACATACATATGTTGCTGTGGATAAAAGATGCCCCATGAATTGGAGACAACAAGACAACTGACATTCTGAGCTTCATATTGAAGTATGTCACATGTCAGATACCAGACAGGTATGACAGTGCAACACTTTGGGAACTGGTTCAGAAATTCCAACGACACCTGTGTGGCAAATACTGTCATAAGAAAGTGAAGAACAAAGGTCAGTGGTACACTCAATGCCGTTTTGGCTTCCCAAGGTGAGCTTGCCTAGCTGCTTCTCTGAATGATGTATTTTCAGCCATGTGACACCATCTGAAAGCAAAGTCAACAAAGCGAGTCTATGAACTACCTCGCACAGAATCAGAAGTCTATATCAATGACTATAGTCCTTCTCATCTGTCGATGTGGCAGGCAAACAGTGATGTTCAGTTTGTTGCTGACAACTCAATGGCTCTTGCAAGATATGTTGCATCATACATCACTAAGCATGAGCAAACAAACCTGCAAGAAATGTGGGAAGAGTTGTCTAACTGTGATAAGTCAATGTCTTCCATGCTCTGGTCACTGGGACTTAAGACTCTGTCACACCGTGAGTGTGGAGCCTATGAAGCAAGTGACCGACTTACAGGTGTATGTCTATATGGCAAGTCAGACTCCATTCGTTTCTTGAATGTGAACCACAAGCAGAACAGGCGCTGTGTCCTTAAGAGCCATGAAGAGATTGAGGATCTGGCTGCAACAAGACAAACATCCACAAATATTCTCAAGAGCAACTTAATTGGCAACTACTATCCGCAGTGCCACAGTGCTTTGGACGATCTGTGTCTCTTTGAAGTTGCTCAATGGTATGATTACAAGTGGGGTATTTCTTCTGACCCAGAAAAAGGCATATATAAAGTCACTGGGTTTGATGGCTCACTTGTCAAAAATGCAAACCATGGATAATTGACCACTGTAAACTCACCTTGAACACAACAAAAAGCAAAGAACATTATTACTTTGCTCTATTGTTTCTGTTCAAGCCTTGGAGATCAGAATCTGAATTAAAAGGATTATCTGACACATATGAACAACAGTTCATGAAACCATTTCATACTTTCCAGAGTCATGTCTCTGAGACTTACATTGACAGACTTGAAATGGAAAAAAATCAGCTAGAGAACACAAAGAAAATTCTGGATGATGACACACCATTAACATCACAGGAAATGGTTGATGTTGAAGGAGATGGGACTCTCGGTGCTCCTCTTCCTCCTAATGACCCAGCTGTGCTAATGTCAGAGTCAGAGGGCACAATGCAACAAAGCATGCACTTGTCAGAGTCAGCTACAGACACTGTTGACAAGTTGAACTCACACCAAAGAGTCATGTATCAATCTGTGATACATGCTGTGACACATGATATTCAGCACAGTACTAAGCAGTGTGTTTGTGAGGAACAGACACCAATCAGGATGTTTGTTAGTGGTGCTGCTGGGACTGGAAAAAGTTTCTTGATCAAAGCTATAAGCAAAGGTGTGCATGAGCTTAGCAATGCAGCAACATCTGTTATTGTCCCAGATTCCCCCTTTTTCCCCTACAAAAGACAGACCACCTGTATGTTGTTGTGCTCAGATTGGCAATCAATTTATTATATATATCATAATTTCATTTCCATTTCTCATTGTCATTTATTAATATCTTTTACAATTTTATTTGTACTGCATCTAAAACTCCAACTCTGATCCTCTCTCTCTTTTCTTCTCGCTTCCCCAGGTGAAACCCTGGTGCCTTCTTCTCTTTTTTGGTAGGTTACAGTGAGAACCGAGACCCCTTTTTGTCCTTCAGTTTCTTCTTCTTCTCATCATATTTCTTTTTCCTTCCCCCCTCCCCTCCTTTCCCTCCCTTTTTTCCCCTGCCATCCACCTCTGGCAGTCCACCATTGTCCAACCGGACTTCCTCTGTCATCCACCTCTGACAGTCCAATTCAAAACCTTTTTTCATTAAACCCTTTCTCCCTTTCCTTTGTCGGGTGGATGGGTGGTAACAAAACTTCAGCAAAGTGGCTGAACCAGCTCTGTGCAGGCCTTCTTGTACCTCCTTTAGACCCTCCCCTTCCTGTAGCCTGTCCATTGTCCTGGTTCCCAGTCCCTCCCCCTACCTTCCCCCCCCACCTGAGCAAACCACTTCAACAACACTAAGGGGAAGGGTGCACCAAGTCTAACATGGTTTGCCCTAAAGGGCAAACTCCATTGTCCCAGTTCCCCTTTTCCCCACAAAGACAGACCACCTGTATGTTGTTGTGCTCAGATTAGCAATCAATTTATAATATATATCATAATTTCATTTCCATTTCTCATTGTCATTTATTAATATCTTTTACAATTTTATTTGTATTGCATCCAAAAGTCCAACTCTGATCCTCTCTCTCTTTTCTTCTCGCTTCCCCAGGTGAAAACCTGGGTGCCTTCTTTTTCTCATTTTTGGTAGGTAACGGTGAGAACCGAGACCGCTTTTTGTTCTTCAGTTTCTTCTTCTTCTCATCATATTTCTTTTTCCTTCCCCCCTCCCCTCCTTTCCCTTCCCCTTTTTCCCCATAGCCTGTCTCCAGCTTGCGTTGGGTGACTGGCCTTCCCCCCTTCTAAAGTTCTTCCTCCCCCACTCTTGGTTATCTCCTTTCTTGTCTCCTCCATGCCTCAATAAACCCCATCATTTCAGTATTAAACATGTCTATTGCTAGATCTGACAAGTGCACTCCATCTGGCCTGTAGAATTCTTCCACCCATTCTTCCACCCCTCGTACTATTATGTGTCCTCCCATACTCTGAACCAAAGTTCCTACTCTTCTATTCATCTTCCTCCGGGCTCTGTCTATTGCTCTATGGCTATGTTCATGTCTCCACACCCTCCTTGGTATCATGTCTGACCAGGCTATGCTCACTCTAGGCCACCATTGCCGTATCTTCCCTAAGTCCTGTTTTAACTGCATGTACGTGTCCACCCATGGCTTCCCCCAAGGTGTACAATCATTAAATCTGGGATGGGCCGCCTTTCCTTCATGTCCCTCAGGGTCTGAAGTAACTGTGCTCCTCTCATCCCTCAGATGCCACACCACATGAGCTTACATTGTCTGGCATCCTGGTACAGCTGCTTTCCCCCAGCTTTTTTCTCCGCTCTCTTTTCCACCCAATAAATGTATGAGTGCCCGCAGATCCATACTTCAGTTGTCTTCCCTTTTCCTATAGAAGTGATGCAAATAGACATCTTAATCACCTACTTGCCTTGTTTGTACTTTGCATCTTTTACCAAACCCCCCCACTTTTTTTTTTCTTGGACATAACCAAGTTGACTGTTAATCTCAAACCTGTATATCTCAAATATACCTCTTATTGCTGGCAGACTGCCAGCGCCCCTTTTCCATCATACTGTTCTCTGTTTCCCCTGCTGCCGCCCACTTTGAAGCAGCCCCTAAGCGGAAAGAGTGAGAAGAATAATTGCCCGGCTTGTCACCCAGGAATTCCATGCCCTTTTTTAGCATGGCCGTTACTTGGTAATGCATCACTCTCTTCCCAACCCCATGTACAAATAACCTCCCATCTTTAATCCTGTGCTCTGCGGCGTATGCCCACAGAGCTTTAACTGGGCACACTGTCCTGTCCACATGAGCTTTAATAGTTATGGCACACCCGTGTCCCAGTTGATCTGTTTTTGACCTTTTAACTAGGACTTGTATCTCCTTCTGCCCCAAATAATGTCTCCCCATTCCAACCCACCGTCTGTGTCCTTCCCGCCCTGTCCTACCACCTCACTCACTCTCAAGGCTCCTGCAAACATCACCAAGTAAATTGTGTGAAATAATTGTGCCTCTTCCTTGGATCTGCAAATTGCTGGCAGCACCACCTTTAATTTTGCTAGCCATTGGTCTGCTGTTGGCCATCTTCAATCCCTGGGTCTTTGCTGCAACCTCCTCCACCCTTGCATCATTCTCCATATAAACATTAACTTCGTAGGGTCCTTCCATCTCCTTAGGCTACAAACTACACTAAATCCTGCTAGGTAAACCCCCATCATGGTGTGGGCCGTACCTCTCTGCCATTGGTCCACTGTAAACTTTCCTAACTGTTCCTCCATAAGTGGCCCACTTACCTCCATGTGGTGTGTTGCCCTGAATGTTTGCAATGCCCGGCAGGCCCCTTCATAGGTCTTCAAGGTCCGTGGTGCCCATGAGTTGCGAAACAGCTTTTCCGCTCCCTCTTGCCAATGTCCCAGATGTTCATTGGTATGTGTGTTTTCTGTTCCTCTGCTACTGGTGCCTGCATCCAGAAACGATCCAGCTGCAGACGGGAAAGGCTGTCAGCTAGGGTATCTTCTACCCCTTCTATGTGTTTGCCCCTGAAAGACATGTTCAATTGCAAAGCTCTTAACACCAGCTGTCTCAACACCCCCATGACGGTTTCTGATCTAGCTCCCCTGTTGTTTAAAACCTCCACCACAGATTTGTTGTCACACCAGAGTGTGACCTTCTGATTCCTTAGCTCTTCCCCCCATACCAGGGTGCAGGCCCAAATGGGCATGATCTCTAACAGTGTGATGTCCCTTACCTTTCCGTCTCCCACCCAGTGACTTGGCCAAGGCTCAGAGAACCATTTTCCCCTCAAATAGCCACCATGCCAACCCCCTCCGCAGCATCTGTATACAGCTCAAGATCTGTGTTGTAAACCCAATCATCCTGCCAAAATGAGGAGTCGTTATAGCTGCTGAGGAATTCTTCCCATACTTTAAAATCTTCTTTCACTCCCCTTGTGATAGCCACCCAGTGGGGTGGTCTGGTTACCCTCACAGTGGCCCTCACCAGTCGCTTGGTGAATGTCCTCCCTGGCCCAATTGCCCTACAAGCAAAGTTCAAATGTCCCATTACTTGCTGTACCTGCCTCAATTGCACCCGTCTTCTGCCCGTATGTACCTGAATCAGCTCTGTAAGTTTTGATACCTTGCTATCAGGCAACCTAAAGACCTCTTTCTGTGCATCTATCTTGATACCCAAGAATTCTAGGACCTTACTGGGTCCTTCCATCTTTTCTGTTGCCAATAGTACCCCCAGTTCTCTACACAGGTTCTGGAAGCTAGTCAGCATCTTTTTTGACTCCTCCCGTCCACTGCCTATTAACAGGAAGTCATCCAGGTAATGTATGACCGCTCTGTAACCCGTCTGCTCCTGAAATATCCACTGCAAGCAGGTACTGAAAGCTTCAAATGTGGCACAAGCTATGGAACAACCCATGGGCATGGCCTTGTCAAAATAGTACTGGTCCCCTATCTTGAAACCCAATAGATCCCAATCTTCCAGGCTAACTGGTAGCAATCGGAAGGCAGACTTTATGTCTGTCTTGGCCATCCATGCATCTGGTGTCGCCCTAATAATCTGCATGGCCTCTTCCAGTGTTGCATAAGTGACTCTGCTGTGTTCCTCCCTTATAAAATCATTCACTGAGTCCCCTTCTGGAAATGACAGGTGATGAATTACCCTATATTCCCCTTCCTGTTTCTTAGGCACCAAGCCAAGTGGGAAGATCCTCATATTCGGTAATGGTGGGTGGGGTATGGTCCTTCTACTCTCCCTGCAGCTTTTTCTTTCTCTATCTTTGTCTTCAAATTTCTTCCTTCCCCTTAACCGACCCCAAGTGTTAGCCTCTCTTGCCCGTCTTGGGCCTTCGCATCGCAGCGGGAAACCAGTTTTAAAACCTCTTTTTAATTTTTCCACTGCCTCTCAATCTGGGTAACCTTTTAACCATCTTGCCCACAACTCTATTTTGATAGGGGTTTTTGCCATCTGAAATTGTTCCCCTAATCCCCCTTCCCAGGCTCCCTCCCATCTCTCTAATTGTTCACTAAACTTGATTCCCCATATCCTCTGCCTCTCGTTACTCTATTCCATGGCTGTCCCTTATAGCCATGGCCTTCTCAAAAGGGCTGTTGGCCTGTACTCTGCTCCCCTTCCCCCATGGGCCCCTTGTGCCCAGGTAGTCCGGCATTTGCTCACAGGATGTACCCTTCCACACTTTGAGCAGGCATGTTGAAAGTGACATTGCAGCCAGGGACAGGATGCCCTGTTATAGCCCCAGCAGCATTTTTGGGGTACTCCCCTCCTTTTTCCTGTCTCTCCCTCCGGTGTGGATTGATCGGTTACATAGTCCGTCCACAAATCTAACTGCTTAGTATACCACCTCACATCCCCGTAGGTTGCCATCCTTTGATGAAAAAATTATCCAGCCTATCCCTTCTTTTGCCTTCGCTCTTCTAATGATCAGTGAGTATGTAATGAGAGGGATACCCAGCTCTGGTTTCTTTTCCAGTGCTATAGCTGAGTATGTGTCGAAACCCACAAACCACATATCCCACGTCTTCCCTCTTGTAAATTTGTCATTTTCTTTCTTCCACAGCAAAACTACCAATGCCACCATCTCACTATGCTGCCATCTCCCTACTGACTAGGGAAAACATGTCTATGTACTCCCCTTTCCATATCTTTTCCTTTGTTGCCAGAGGTACATGCTCCCCTATTCTCACCCCTGGGGTTCATATCTCCCTAGTACCTCTTCCTGTGCTCTCCGTCACCTTTTCCACCTCTCCTGTTGTTTCTCTTTCTGATCTGATCTCTGCCAGTGCCAATTCCATCTGCCCTAACCCTCCCTGTCCCCAGTACCATAATAATCTGGCCTATGTATTCTCTAATGCTGCTCCCAACTGTGCCTGATACATTACCTGCAGGGTTTTCAGCTCCTTGTGGCCTGTTATTCTTGACATCCGCTTGCCTGGGTTCCTGCAGCTGGACTTCCGGTTGTGGCATTGTATGCAGGGGAACTCCTGTATCCGGGGGGTCCATTCTGGGTTCGGGTGGTGGCGGCACCATGTGTTCTTGGGGAGGTACTGGCAGTTCTGGTACACAGGGTAGCAGTGGAACTGGACTGGCCACTCGGGGAGGAACCACCATTGGCTGTTGCAGTCTCCTTGAGCTGGGCGCCCTCCCTGCTGGCCGCTTCCCACCACCTCCTTTTCCCTTTCCTGCCTTCCTTTTCTCCCCAGATCTTCCCGGTTCCTCTCCTTCTACCAGCTGTCACATCTTGTTGGCCTTTTCTGCAAGTTCCATGATGGCCTTGTAGGCATCTTCTTTTGAGGGCCTGTTTCTCTTTGATGCCATCTCCTTTCTTGCCTGTATAAAGTTGTGAATAGACTGAAAATTTTTCTTTATTAATACATATGCCTGATTTTCTTGGCTTGCTTCGCTCAGCTACCCCCACTCCTGTCGCTCCCCATTGAGCCGGAGGCACCTGATGTCACTACCCGTGACCCTGTTTGGTCTTTTCTTTATATACCCCAGTACTCCCCCAGTGGTAAAACCCTGTCCCCTGCTTCTCTCTCTCCTCAGTCATAGCCCCTATGGATCTGCCCTGAGACACCTGGCCTTCCTGGCCTTATTATTCTCCTCTCTGCACCCACCCCAGTCCTTCCCTTTTTTTTTGTGAAGCAACATGCTAACCCCTCCAAATTAAGGCCCCAAGGCTTTACGTTATTATACTTATAAAATTTACACCCAGCATCCCCTGTTGCACCACATGGTCTTCTAGGCCCATCCTTACTCCATGCTGTGCTCCCAAGGCCTCTGGTCATACCCCCCACCTTCCCACCCCAAAGTCTGCCGTTGCCCCATGTGGCCTCCTAGGCCCAACACTCTCTCCCTCATGTGCCCAAAAAGGCTTCAGGTCTCATCACCTACTCCACTCCATCTCGAAACTGGTAATGCCGTGGCAGACTTGAACCCCCCAAAACAATTCCCGTATCTGTTTTTAAATCAGGGCTTGTTAGTCTTTCAGCTTGCTGTTTCCCTGTTGTTCCTAGCAATGAACAAGGGCTTCCTGCGTTATTCCCCGATTCCTTCCTGGTTCCTTTTGTCCATGCAGATTGACGTCAGATGCCACCCCCCAATGCCAGGAGTGTCAGGCTCCTCCAAACAGCAAAATTCACCATAAAAAACCCTTAGGAGCTACAGGAAAGCGACCCATCTCTATTCAGCATGGAAATAAGATCCCTCAATTGCCTGATGTTTGTCACCTCCCAGAGAACACCTTAAAGACTTCCCCTTGCTCTGAAGCCAAACACTCTCCCGTGCTGGCCCCTCGCTCTTCCTCCTGCCCCCCCACCATTTGGTGTGATGTCAGACGCCACTGCCATCACTTATCAACCTCAAAGCCGGCCTAGCTGCCTGTGGCTTCTCTCTGGCTTCTCTCTGGCTTCTGGGGCCTGCCACCTCATTTCTCTATCCAAAGCTGAGCTCCGCTTTGTCTTTTTTTTTTTTAGATGCCTCCTCGCTTCCTTGCACGTTGCTCCTTCCAATCTCCTGTAAGGCCACAGCTGGAAACTCTGGGTCCAATTCTCAAACCAATGCTTCCTTGCCTCAAGGGATACATAAACAAACTCCTCACCATCTGCTCAACACTGGTGTTTTCTACAAAGTAAGCTACTACAGCCACCTAGCCCCTTCGATTCCAGGCTCTATCGGAATTATTTAGTTACCTACAGCTGTTGCTCCCAGATCTACCCAAACCTTTTTGCTCCTCTATTCCTTAAGGTAAAACAGCACAAAAGCTTTCTCCTCACAGGAGCCCCACTAGCGCATTATACTCGTAGCGTCGCTTGCTCTCTCTTTCACCCCACTTCCCCTCATGGGTTTTTAAAAGAGCCCCGTTTGTACTGCTTGGCTCCTCGCAAAGACCTCAGCCCACATCTTGCACTATGCCTCTTCTGCTGGGCCCAAAACTCCTTGCAACAACTTCCTTCATTTTTGTGCCATGTCTACAGCCTCCTATAATTTATGCCACAATGTAGAACCACATTGCAAAGAGGTTTAAAAGCTTCAAAAAAACAGGTTCCACTCAGCATTTTTGCAAAACTACCACCAGTTTACAGAAACTTCACAACTAAATTCATCCACACACAAGCTTCATTAAAAACACGTTCCCCCAACAAGTAATAACAACTTTTTTTTTTTTTGTTGCTGGCTAAATCTAGCTGTTGGTTTTCTTACCTGCTTTAAGTTAGTGCACAAACCTCTGCTCCAATGCCAATCGGATGTGCTGTAGTTTGTAATGTAAAACAAAACTTCAGCAAAAGTGGCTGAACCAGCTCTGTGCAGGCCTTCTTGTACCCCCTTTAGCCCCTCTCCTTCCAGCAGCCTGTCCATTGTCCTGGCTCCCAGTCCCTTCCTCTACCTTCGCCCCCTACCTCCTGAGCAAAACATTCCAACAACACTAAGGGGGGAAGGGTGCACCAGGACAACATGGTTTGCCCCTTAAAGGGCAAACTCCATCGTTGCTGCTCCTATAGGTTTGGCAGCTTATAACATAGGTGGTATCACACTACATAGGTTATTCATGTTGCCAGTTGAGTGTGGGAAGAGTGGTGATTACAGAAAATTGTCATATAACATTGCCTCTGAACTGAGGTCAATGTTTGACAAGATGTATTTGCTGATAGTAGATGAGATCAGCATGGTTTCAAATGTTCTCCTCACATATGTTCACCTACATCTACAGGAGATACTAGGGACCAATGATGACATACCATTTGGTGGTAAGAACATTCTTGTTTTTGGAGTTCTCCTTCAGCTGGCTTCTGTAAATGGCAAACATGTTTTCTGTAGTCTTTCCCTTGTAGAGGCAAAGAAAACAATTGGATGCATAGGTGGAGTCAATCTGTGGGAGTTCTTCTCATATATTGAACTGTCACAGAATATGAGACAGCAAGGTGACATGTCTTACAAAGCATTACTTGATGAGGCACGTATTGGTGCACTGTCACCCACCCATGTTGAAATGCTAAGACAGCGCATGATCACAAGAAATGATGCTCCTATTCAGGATGCATGTGATATCTTTGCACATGCACAGAAATCTGGGGTACATGTTGTATGTCTATTCCCAAGACTTAAGCATTGTGCAGAGTTCAATGAGATCATGATGCAGAGAGAACAGCAACCTATTGTCACTCTCCCATGCATAGATACCATAGATGGTGTCACCCTATCATGAACAATGGTATCGAAAATGGTTGAGCGTCTCAGAGAGAGCTCACAAGTGATGTGTCATGCACAGCTGGCTTGGAAGCTGTGCTAGCACTGTGTAGAAATGCACGTATCATGCTTCGTAAAAACATTGACATTGAGTGAGGTCTCATGAATGGAGCCATGGGGTATATCCATGAGTTCCAGTACAATGTGCAGAGCACAGTTGTGGACTTTGTAGTTGTAAAGTTTGACAACTGTGAAACTCCTCACCCAATAGACAGAATAACAGTCAAGTTTGAGCTTGTGAAAGACATATATGTGACAAAGGAAACAATTTCCATTGTGTGCTCCTTATGCAGTGTCCATACACAAGTCACAAGGGCTCAGCCTTGATAGTGCCATTGTAGATATAGGCACTGGTTTATTCAAGGATGGGATGTCTTATGTTGCCTTGTCTCATGTAAGACAATTGTCTGGAGTACACATAGTGAATCTGGCAGAAAGTAAAATACGTGCTGACACAAAATGCATAGTTGAGTACAACAGATTATGTATATTGCACCAACCAAATGCTCCTTTGCTACCAGTTCCCAGATATTTGTCCGGTACAGCTATCACAATGGATGAAGGACACAAACTAAAAATAAAGCACACTAAAACTCCACAGTCATCACCTCAGCACTGCATTACAGAGCACTCTCTTCATAAACAACTCACATCTCCACCTGCGAAAAAATGTATTGGGTTAACACCCTGCAAATATTTGACAACAGCACAGGAGTAAACTGCTATGCAAACACAACCATGCAAGCATTTCTCTACATCCCTGAGTTTGCTAATGTGTTAAACTCAAGTCAGTAGGCACCTCTGTCGGAAGCATCAAAGAGAGTCAATAGAGGTAGTCAAGACCAGTAACCCAGTTTACAAAGCTTGACTCCTCTATGACTAACTCTTGGAAAATATGCAGGACAATCAATGTTTGCTGACAATGCACAACAAGATGTCACAGAGTTCATGATGAGAATGATAAACAGTTTGGCAGATGATGGCAT
The DNA here is from genome assembly GCA_016271365.2 of Neoceratodus forsteri. NCBI lineage: Eukaryota > Metazoa > Chordata > Ceratodontiformes > Ceratodontidae > Neoceratodus > Neoceratodus forsteri. The sequence continues at coordinate 1,194,674,139 of CM057453.1, forward strand.
TGATCTGTGTCAACACTTTAAAGTTGACTATGTGTCCAAGTTCACATGTTTGTCATGCGGCCACAAAGAAACAAACAATTCAGGATATGCTCTGGCTGTCTGTCTATGTCCCTGAACAGAGAACTGTGAAGTTCCACAAGTTATTTGCAAATGCAGAGACTGGTTGGCTCTGCCAAAGATGTGGTAGTTCTTGTGTTTGCTCTCTCAGAGTTACATATTGAAGTTCATACGTAATGATTGTATTGCAGCGCTTTAAGTCGTAAGGCATGAAAGTAACAACGCCAATTTCACACTTCATTGCTGGAAGAACTATGTTCTCAGGAACTCAGTTTGACACCCATGCCATAATCTTCCATCATGGCCTATCCATCCACTCTGGCCAGTATGTCACTTGGTGAAGGTTCAGAAAGGGATGGGTGGAGTTCAATGATACAGTATGCACTCTGAAAGAAAGACTCCCAAGGAATCTGAAAGATGCATATGTCATAATCCTCTGTGGCACCAATGTTGCACAACGTATGGAAGAGTGATGCCATCTAATCACAACATCTCACTAAACCAGCATATCTGCAACAATAACATTCCATCTGCATGTTCCATCCAGATATAATTGTTTACCAACAATGTTGACGTATTTTCCTTTACTAGAATAAGTTTCACCTTCATCAGAAACTACTGGTGTGTTAAACCACCCACGGTGACCTATGTGTTCTACTTATTTATTTATTAGTTTTGGTAACCGGGTAAGTGCACTAGGCAACAGTCCTGCCTATTTTCAGGCATGACCCAGGAGAGTACAACAAAATAATACAGTGATGGCATCAGCACAACCCAGTAAAAATCAATACAGTCACAACAGTATGGGGGAACACATATGATATAAATAGCTAAACAGTACACAATATGATATAACATAACAAAAACTAGATGCAACAAGATAGGTAATGCCTGGACATCCTCAAAACAGAAGAATTAGAGAGGAGACACACAGTTAGTTACAGTTACAGATTCCAAGTGTATAGAGGTGAGAGAACAGTGACCGCTTAAAGGAGTGGTGGGGGGGGAGAGTTTAACCTGGGTGGGAAGTGAGTTCCAGAAATTAGGGGCAAAATGAGCAAAGGCCTGTTCCCCCATTCTAGTAGTGCATGGCCAGACTGATAGCATGGGGACAGATGAGGACATGAGCGAGCGGACAAGTGTGATGGGGTAAGCAAGTTCCTCAGGGAGGATGGGCTAGGGGGTCTAGTGAGTGAGTCAATAAAGCAACCTAGGGAGCAAGAACGAAGGTCTTTGGGAGATAGCCAGTGTAGGCCGGAGTAGAGCCGGCAGTGATGCATCAGTCGGGGGGCAGATAAGGCGAACCTACATATATTGTTGTAGGAAGTGTCCCATTTGCTGAGCACACTAGTATTGATATTGAAAAGAACAGGGAGGGCATACAGAAGTTGCGGGAGTAGCACACCTCTTGCTACTGCTAGCCTAGCAGAGGGGTTGAGAGAGTGCCGTACACGATAGGCTGCACCAATTCTGGTATTAATGGCCTGGCATACTTCATTGACATGCAAGGAGAAATTGAGGGCAGGGTCGAGCATGCCACCAAGGTATTTGAGAGTAACAGTATTCGTAACCGGTGTTCCCTCCTGACTGAGGACAAGGAGTTTAGAGGATTCTGAGTGAACTTTTTTAGAAGATACAAACAGCATAGCCTGAGTTTTCCCTATGTTAAGGATTTGCTGGTTAGCAGAGAGCCAGGATTGAAGAGATTGAAAATCCCGAGTGAGGGTATGGTTAATGACAGCAACAGATTTGGCAGAATGATAGAGCACTATATCATCTGCATACACGAGGTGGTTGCTGTGAAGGGACGTACTATGAATGTCATTTAGAAAGAGGGAAAAAAGCAGAGGACCAAGTATCGAACTCTGTGGAACACCATGGGTAATTGGGGTAGGGGAGGAAAGAGTTTTGCAGTAGGAAACAACCTGGGAGTGGTTATCCAGGTAGCTACCAAACCAGGATAGGGTGGAGTCAGAAGCACTGATGTCTCTTAACTTGGACAGCAGAAGCTGGTGGTGAACCATATCAAAAGCTTTGGATAGGTCAATGAACACTGCACCTGTAAGCAGGCCCTTATCCATGTTGCTTTTGATGTCACTTGTGAGCAGGGTCAGGGCTGTGGTAGTGCTATGTCCCACCCTAAAACCATGTTGGGAGGGGGACTGAAGATTATAGTTACAAAGATTCTCAGCGACCTGTCAATGGACGAGTTTCTCCAGGAGCTTACTAAGAGTGGGGAGTAGAGAGATGGGGCAGTAGTTGGACAGAAGTTTAGCATCTCCCTTCTTATAGACAAGGATAGTTCTAGTGGATTTCCAGATCAGAGAAGCAGTGGCAGTCCTAATAGAAAGGTTGAAAAGCCTTGTTATGGACCTATCAAGCCACGCCGCAAACAGCCTGATAATCCGTGGGTGCAATCCATCAGGGCCAGGGCTGCCGCTAGAAGGAACAGTTTTGAGTAGGTCCAGAACTTACTGGTAGGTGACTGGAGCCAGCACCAAAGATGGAGGAGTAGGGGCGCAGGGAGGAGAGGCCAACCCCAGATTGGGAGAGCAGGAGAGGCTAAAGTAGGTAGAGAGGAGAAGAGGGAGTTGAAAGCATTGGCAATGGTGAATGGGTGGTTACAGTGGACATCATTAATGTACATATTAGTAGGAGTAGTAGGCTTGTTGTCCCCAAGAATTTCCTTAATTTGGGACCAGTATTTTTTGGACATGTAGTGGAGACGTTTAGGAGGTTCCTGAAGTAGGAGCTTTTAACCAAGTGAATCTCCTTTTTGCATTTATTACGCAGTGTTCTGTAGGCATCAAAATCAGCAGGGAGACAGGAGGACTTCCAGACAGGCCATAGTTTATCCCTGAGTTTCAGAAGGTGAAACAGGGGGCATTTTAGCCATTTGGTGGTTTTCCCTTTAACCCTTCTTGTGGTAACAGGGATATGTTTATTTTGTAGCAAGTGTAGAGAGCTGTTAAAATAATTTATGGCAGTGTTTATGTCATTAGTGGTGTAAAGAGGGGACCAGTCAATAGAATTAAGATCCCAAACAAAGTTATCTAAGTTTAGGTTGGAGAAGTTGGAAAAAGTTAACACTTTGGAGGAGAAGGCAGGGGCAGAGTTATTCCAAATACAGAAAACAGGGTAGTGATCACTTATGGAGTCTGGAAGAACACCAGCAGAGGGAAAGGCATCCTTTCTATTTGTCAGGATCCAGTCAAGTAGGGTAGCACTAGTACCACCAGGGGATATTCTAGTGGGCTCCTGTACAAGTTGAGAGAGATTAGCCTTGCTAGTCATAGAGGATAGGGTGCCCACGTAAGGGCCTAGCCAGTCCGGATTGAAATCCTCAAGACAGACAATATCATTATTTTGTTGCACAAAATCACCACAGCCCATGTTAATTGCCCTGATTTCTCTGCCATCGCAGAAGACACTATAGCAGTATAGCAATGCAGCTACCTGTGGTAGACAACTACTTGTTTATCACACTACTATACTCATACATTGGATACAGAACAACACTGTTTTCATCATTCATTGCAATGCAATTTTCAAAAACATTGTATTGTGATATTCAGCATTTGCAAGTTTGATATACTAACCACAAAAACTGCATTGTTACTGTTCAAGTAGACTTGAGGGTATTGAACTGTAATCAATAGACAGTCAGTTAGTCATGTCTTTTTGCAGATGCCTCACTTAACCCTGCATGTTTCATCACATATTACTGTGTATTCAGTTGTTTCACAGTAAAATCTTACATGGCAAAGACAAAATCACTAACTTATTTAAATGCTTATCAGAGATGCAACTACTGTTCTTCACATATTGTGTTGAGAACTCTACTTGTTTCAACAATACACATCAGGTTAAGTTCTTGGTCCTTTTCCTGTTGTTGTCTACATTATTGACCTTGACTATAATACTTACTAAATTGACTTCTACTAAATCCAAGCAGACTCGAGGGCACTGGATATTATACTGTGTCATTTAGTAAGTTATGTCTTGGCAAATGTAGTTATCACACCCACATTAACAGCATGACTACCTACATTCTGGTGTCATCTTCTAGCACTAAACTGCAATTGTTGAAAACAATCTGATAGAATTTTCTATTATTGTTCTTGCACTCTGAACACTGAACATGACAAACTTTACCAAAAAAATGTGACTCAGACTTGTACATATGTATATAATGCTGAGCTTCAAATTGCATGTATATAACTTAGATAGACTTTCACGTATTTATATTTGTTTTAAAAAAAGAAAACAGAAAACTTCAATGCATGCGTTAATTAACTGTGCAGTATTATCTGTCACTGTCCTTGGAATTTCAACACTGACTATGACAAACTATAACCAAGAAATGCATCTTAGACTTGTACATATGTATATAATACTGAGCTTCAAATCGAATGTATATATGTTAAATGTACATAGAAATATTTGTTTGTTTTAAAAAAAAAATCACATCATTTGTTTATTTACTGTGCCAAAGGTACTCTATCCATGCACTTAATGGTATTGCATTGCATTAAGTGCTGCTGTCAATATGAATCATAGCTGATTATAGAGATGTATACAAGTGATTATCTGGCCCATGTCCACTGTACAATACATTTCTATATATCTGTGCAGATGTGTACAACTGATAACTACAGACAACATGTTTAAAATGGTTGTCTACTTCTGCTCCACAATGCAAACAATTGGTGTGCTCTTGCTTTAACAGGATCGTCCATATTTTTGGAGGTCGGATGATGAATTTTTCCCAGTTCCACAAATAATAAATAGTTTTAAAAACTCATCGATTTGCAGCTTAACCAACCATCTCAGCATCAGTCAAAAAATGGATGTGAAATGAGTATCCTCACCACACCATGACATAGTTAAATATGTAACAAAAGTTTGTAATTTTTCCAACTTTTTTTTTAGTTCTTGATACTGGTAGATCCACCTTCAAATAGATAACTGCTAGTTTAACAAGATTAGTAGTAAAACATATGTAGACATTAGTAATAAAGCACAATAGTACTCAAATGAGAAATGAAAAAATGTCTCTCATTTAACTAAAACACAATAAAAACATAACAACAAATAAAGCTTCATAATGTATCTCTTGATATCAAACTGAAGGGTGCCTACTCACATAGTAAATATTCTCACCTACTTTTACACTGTTATAATAATCTACACATGTGGTTCTCCTATAGAAAAATGAATGAATATGCTCATTAGAACCGCTAAATGTTTCTTACTGTCTCATGTGCACATGTAGTCAATAACTAAACGCCATTAAACATTAATTAGGTGCAAAGCTAACTTTATTCTAATCAGTTGCATAAAATGGCTATCAAATGTTGAAAACCACATATTAAATATTGTATTATTAGTCTCTATGGTCTTAATATCTAAGTTGTCACTGAATGTGATAATAAAATACTATCAAAAGACACATAACTAATACCACTCAGCAATAAATGTAGCAGAGATCAATATTTGCTCACTACATGTTCTGTAACATTAACACCCATATGGAACAACTTACCAAATCTATACACAATATTAATTCTAAATGCTAAACATATTGAAAAGATACAGCGCAGAAAAAGTCAGTGAAATACCAAGAAACAAAAAGCATCCCCAAAAATGATCACGGATATATGCAATGAATTGTTTTTTTGCCCATCCCAAGAGTAACCAAACAATTCGGACTAAATATATATATAAATACTGAAATAATAAAGTAATTATAAACCTTATGCTATGTCTCCTGAGTTTTATTTTAAAGCAATTATTGTTACACAGGTGTACTATTGATCTGCATGTCTTCTATTGCACTGTGAATGCATGGCCCTGACTATGCAGAGAAAGTAGAACACTAGAGAGAGGATCTCCGGGGCAGACACCTAACACAGTGTATGGTGGCACAGATGTCACATGAGTGCAGAGTCACAATATCATCAATTGTTGTCAAGTTATTTGTTCCATTCCCAGTCACCACCTCACAGATTAGAGGAGAAATTGAGAGGGTGACAGTGCACTCTGAGCATCAATCTACAATGGACCATCTCTAGTACTGAGGCTGTGACTGCATCTGTGGGTCCAGTCATTGCAGGTTTTGCAGAAAGGAGGTCAGTTACCCTCTCTGGCTCTATACATACATGTGGAGGTGTCACTTGCTGTGACTTGCCATGCGGGCCACATATTGAGGCCAGCTCACAATGGGGGACACTTGCAATCTGCATTGTCAGCTGTGCACGTATGTACTTCCTATTCACATAGCAATAAGCCCCATTCCAAGCTACCCTCAATAGCTGTCCCACACAGCAACCAACAAAAAAGTCCAGTGTGTGATGGTACAGATAGCGCATGGGTTCAACACCACAATAGAATCAGGTGTTCTAAAGTAATTTGTTCCATTCCCAGTTACCAACTCGGGGATTAGGGAAGAAGTTGTGAGTATGAGAGTGCACTGTGAGCATCATTTTGCAATACACCATCTCCAGTACTAACACTGTCAGTACCTCTATGCGGGCAGTCATTGTACCCTCAATAGCTGCCCCACACAACTACCAACAACAAATTCAGTGTGTGGTAGTACAGCTGGCACATGGGTGAAGTGCCACAATAGTATCAGGTGTTCTCAACTTATTTGTTCCATTCCCAGTCACCAACTTGGAGGGGGGTTAGGGGAGACCTTACAAGGATGACAGTGCACTCTGAGCATCATTTTGCAATGCAGCATCTCCAGTACTAAGACTGTCACTACCTCTATGGGGGCAGTCATTGCACATTTTTTAAACGAGTAGCTTGGTAGTCTTCTGTGGCTCTATCTATACATGTGAAACTCCACTTGCTATGATTTACCATGCGGGGGACATGTATTGAGCTTAGCTTGAAATAGAGAGCACTTACAATCTATCTAGTCTCTTATGACTGTTTGAACTGCCTTTTCAGAACAACTTACTATGCAGCATCTCTAGTACTGAGGCTGTGACTGCATCTGTGGGTCCAGTCATTGCAAGTTTTGCAGAAAGGAGGTTGATTGCCCTCTATGGCTCTATGCATACATGTGGAGGTGTCGCTTGCTGTGACTTGTCATGTGGACCACATATTGAGGCCAGCTCACAATGGTGGACACCTGCAATCTGCATTGTCAGCTGTGCATGTATGCACTGTCTATTCACAACAACTTATCATGCAGGTTCTTGTAATCTGTGTTTCAGACTCTACATATTTGCCACATGCACCCACAGCTCAGCAGACCTGGTTGCATGTCAGAACACACATTGCAAGTAGGCCCCATTCCAAGCTACCCTCAATAGCATCCCCACACAACAATCAAGAAAAAATCCAGTGTGTGGTGGTACAGATGGCACATGGGTTCAACACCACAATAGTATCAGGTGTTCTAAAGTAATTTATTCTATTCCCAGTTACCAACTCAGGGGTTAGGGAAGAAGATGTGAGTATGAGAGTGCACTGTGAACATCATTTTGCAATACACTATCTCCAGTACTAACACTAACAGTACCTCTATGCAGGCAGTCATTGTACCCTCAATGGCTGCCCCACACAACTACCAACAACAAATCCAGTGTGTGGTAGTACAGCTGGCACATGGGTGAAGTGCCACAATAGTATCAGGTGTTTGCAACTTATTTGTTCCATTCCCAGTCACCAACTTGAAGTGGGGTTAGGGGAGAACTTACAAGGATGACAGTGCACTCTGAGCACCATTTTGCAATTCAGCATCTCCAGTACTAAGACTGTCACTACCTCTATGGGGGCAGTCATTGCACATTTTTTAAACAAGTAGCTCGATAGCCCTCTGTGGCTCTATCTATACATGTGAAATGCCACTTACTATGATTTACCATGTGGGGAACATGTATTGAGCTTAGCTTGAAATAGAGAGCACTTACAATCTGTCTAGTCTCTTATGACCATTTGGACTGCCTTTTCAGAACAGCTTACTATGCAACATCTCTAGTACCGAGGCTGTGACTGCATCTGTGGGTCCAGTCATTGCAAGTTTTTCAGAAAGGAGGTTGATTGCCCTCTCTGGCTCTATGCATACATGTGGAGGTGTCGCTTACTGTGACTTGCCATGTGGACCACATATTGAGGCCAGCTCACAATGGAGGACACCTGCAATCTGCATTGTCAGCTGTGCACATATGCACTGTCTATTCACATAGCAAACAGACCCCATTCCAAGCTACCCTCAATAGCTGTCCCCCACAACAACCAACAAAAAAATCCAGTGTGTGATGGTACAGATGGCACATGGGTTCAACCCCACAATAGAATCAGGTGTTCTAAAGTTATTTGTTCCATTACCAGTCACCAACTCAGGGATTAGGGAAGAAGTTGTGAGTATGAGAGTGCACTGTGAGCATCATTTTGCAATACACCATCTCCAGTACTAACACTGTCAGTACCTCTATGCGGGCAGTCATTGTACCCTCAATAGCTGCCCCACACAACTACCAACAACAAATCCAGTGTGTGGTAGTACAGCTGGCACATGGGTGAAGTGCCACAATCATATCAGGTGTTCTCAACTTACTTGTTCCATTCCCAGCCACCAACTTGGAGGGGGTTAGGGGAGACCTTACAAGGATGACAGTGCACTCTGAGCATCATTTTGCAATGCAGCATCTCCAGTACTAAGACTGTCACTACCTCTATGGGGGCAGTCATTGCACATTTTTTAAACGAGTAGGTCGGTAGACCTCTGTGTCTCTATCTATACATGTGAAACTCCACTTGCTATGATTTACCATGTGGAGGACATGTATTGAGCTTAGCTTGAAATAAAGAGCACTTACAATCTGTCTAGTCTCTTGTGACATTGTGGACTCCCTTTTCAGAACAACTTGCTATGCAAGTTCTTACAGTCTAAAATCCACATTCACCATGCTTGCCACATACACCCACAGTTCACCAGACATGGTTGCATGTCAGAACACACATTGCAAGTGGGCCCCATGCCAGGCTACCCTCAATAGCTACCCCACAAAACAACCAACAACAAATCCAGTGCGTTGTGGTATAGATGTCGCATGGATGCAGTCCACAATAGTATCGGGTATTCTCAACTCATTCATTCCATTCCCAGTCACCGACTCAGGCCTTGGGAGAGAAGTAGCAAGGATGACAATGCACTCTCAGCATCATTTTGTAATGCAGCATCTCCAGTACTAAGACTGTCAGAATGTCTATGGGGCAATCATTGCAAATTTTGAAATGACTATGTGACTGCCCTCTGTGGCTCTATCCATGCATGTACAAGTTCCACTTACTGTCAGTTACCATGTGGGGGGGCACCTATTCAGCTAGCCTCACAATAGGGGCAATTGCTATCTAAGTTGTATCTTGTTGACATTTCCACTACCTACTGACAGCAGCTTGTATGCAGGTTCTTGCAATCTGTGTTCCAGACTGCAACATACTCGATCCAATAAATATGAAACACTACATTAGCACTGCAATTTTTATCCACAAGACATGCTGTAAACACCCTCCAAATTTCAAGTTAGGCAACCCAACCGTTTCCAAGATATTCAATAGTAAACACTGGTAACATTTCCCTGTGTATTCCATTATGAAAATCTGGCCAACTTGTCCCTCCCTTGCGATCAAAGATGGCGATCAAAGAATCTCACAATCAAAGAATTTGCAGGGTCATGATCACAGAATTTGCAGGGTCACAACCAAAGACTAAAAACTGTTGTCATTTTAAAAATTCAAAGAATTGTGGTAAACCACCACCATGGTTCATGAGAAAGAAGCCCCATGAGTACAACCCACCCTCATTTGTCTTCCTAAGACACCCCTGAGCTGAGAAAATTGATTTTTTTCTGGCCATCTCATCCCTCACCCGCCATGCATGATTGCAATCAAAGAATCTTGCGATCAAGCAATTTACAGGGTCGCGATCGAAGAATTTGCAGGGTCATTACCAAAGAATAAAAACTGTTGTAATTTAAAAAATTCAAACAATTGCAGTAAACCACCACCATGGTCCATGAGAACGAAGCCCCCTGAGTACAACCCACCCTCATTTGTCTTCCTAGTACACCCCTCGGCTGAAAAATAATTATTTTTAATACGGCCATCTCATTCCTCACTCGTTATGCATGATGGCGGTCAAAGAATCTGGTGGCCCAAGAATTTGCAGCCTCGCAATCAAAGAAATTGCACACTCATGGCCAAAGAATGGAAGAGTTTGATACATATTTTTTCTCACCGATTTCAACCAAACCAATGGCATGCCTCAATAGAACAAAGCCCCCTGATCAAAAAACACCTTCATATGTCCCTCCTCGTCCTCATGATTTTCTGTTTGTATTGGATCTCTCCCCTTTATTGAGGTCACCAGGTACTATTTCCAAAATATATCGTGTCCTATATCAATGGAGATATGGGAGACCAGAAGGCCCTACTAGGCTCTGGGTCTCTTTTTTTTCCTCAGTATACTCCTAATTGGCCATCTTTATGGAAGTTCTGTCATAAATATGTCTCTCAGGATAGACTCAGCCTTATGCAATTTCATATATTGCATAACATGTATTATACCCCTGTGAAGCTAAAGAAATGGGGTCTTATAAGTTCGGGGGCCTGCATCAGAGGATGTCAAGAAGAAGGTATGCTTCTTCACATCTTTTGGTCATGTCCTAAGATAAAGTCATTATGGATAGCCATACAGAATAACCTAGACCCCATACTGGGTTTGCAGGAATACTTCACTCCAGATGTATGTTTGTTGGGGGATTTATCGTCTATTAAGGTTAGAATCAGAAGGTTTCATATTTCCGTGATTGCACTATCAGTTAAGAAAATTGTGCTTCAGCACTGGAGGGATGCATTAAGCCCAACATATCAGGAATGGGTTAATGAAGTTTTGGCTAACTTATGTACTGAGAAAGCGATAGCGAGCCTCCACAATAAGTTGCAGTGGTACAAGAATACTTCGGATCCGCTTCACATGTTAATCATGGTCAGAGCTGCTAAATGAGTCTGTATATCCAGTGCTTTTTATTTTGTGGTACTATATTGTATCCTTCCATTTGTGTAAGTACCTTGCTGCTGTATGGGTTGGGGGAGGAAGGGGGGATGGGGACAGCTCATGTATTATTCTGTGTATAAGCACTCTATGTGGTAATTTTCTGTCCCCGTATTAGTAAAAAATTTACTAATAAAATATGAATTATAAAAAAAAAAGTCATTTCTGCCCCTAGATCACCTCTGAGCCAAAATATTTGTGAAAATAGATTGCGATGCATGATGGCGATCAATCAATCTCACGATTAAAGATTTGCAGGCTCGCGATCAAAGACCGTTAGCGAGCCACGAACAAAGAATTTAAAAGCTAATAACTCTATTTTTTGATCAATTTCAACAGAACCAAAGCCATGGCTCAATAGATCGGGTTCCCCTGAGTAAAACCTATCAAAGTTTTACTTCAGAAATGACCCCTGAGCCGAGATATTTGTGTTTGTGCGATCAGAAAACTGAAAACAAGATGGCGGATCTTGCGGTCAAAGAATTTTTAAGAAATTCCTCGGGAACAAAGATTTTTGAACCTCGAGGATGCAAATTCATTGACTGCCAGGTGGGACGAGATGGCCAGAACCTCCATTCTTTGATCGCAAAATATACATATACATGTTCCCATTGACTTATAATGGGAACTTAAAATTGCCATAATTTTTGAATGCCTCAATATTTTTTCACCAAACAAAAAGCGGCATGTTCGGCCACCAAAGCTCTTTCAAATGAGCCATCTCACACAACGGCCATGCAGGACCACATTTAGAATGCCAAAAGGTGCCTCCAAAAATGGATAATTTGGCATTTTTTACTGCTTTCGTACACAAAGACCGGCACTCCGCCCAAAATGCAATTTGGCAAATCAAGAGATCTACCATGCCCCAACATGTGTACCACATTTTAGGCAAATCCATTGAATGGGACCAAAGTTATTAATGCCCAAACCTTTGGTTTTAGAATGTAACTGACCGCTGAATCCTAACTATAGTGGCGCAACCGCGCTTTACTATAATATATATATATATATATATATATATATATATGCATATGTGTGTATATATAAGTATATACAGTATGTATACCTCACACACACACACACACACACACACACACACACACACACAACCATGTTATGGATAAAGATACACTCTTTCCTGACATAGAGCAGTTGCAGCTAGGCTCAGGGTTCACAGAGTCATAAGCAAGACCATTGGTTTCTGGCTTGTACTGGAAAACCTGGTAAAATTGTGGAATTTGAACTGCCTGCACACAGGTGAAAATAAAGAATTTCATGGAATTTGGCATTTTTTAACACATAAGTAAGTCTACAGGATTTACTATTTTTTCTTTACTTGCTTCCTGTACTATTTTCAGTTTGCTTCATTTAATGATCTGTATCATGCCTTCTTTTATTCTGATTATTTCTACACATATTAAATGAATAACAGTAAAATCCTGGTAAAATCCATAAATTAGTGTAACAATCACCAGTGCAATTTCTGGAACTTCAAGTCTTAAAAACAGAATTTCATTAGTTTAGTCACCATAAATTAGTAGCCTTGGTCATAAATTGGTCAAATGTACAAGTTGCCAGTATGTGGTCACTAATTTCCTTTTTTGCCATCTAGAGATTCTCTCCAATTCCCTGGTATTGCTTTCCTTTATCAAAATTATATTTTCCTCCCCTGTATGCGCACTGACATTTACTGCTAGGTAGCGACCAGAGCTGCAACTTGTATTCAAATGAGCACTGTGTGCTCACGTATGCCTAGTCAGTGTTGTGCTGCTGTGTCCTTTGATAGCACTGCCGAATGCACTGGATGAGCATCATCGTCGGTTAGTGTGCTATGTTATGGAAGTGGTGAGGCACACAGTGACATTTTGTAGATGATACAACAATCTGTAACAGGGTTGACACTCAGGATAGGGTGAAGAGAATGCAAAGGGATCTGAGGAAACCAGAGGAATGGACTAGGGGGTGGCAGCTGGGTTTCAGTGCCAAAAAGTGCAAGATTATGCACTTTGTGCTATGGCAGGGGTGTCAGCATGCATACGCACTGTACTCAGCAGAGTACAGTGAAAAGAAAATCAGGCAGGGGCAACAAATCAGGTAGGGGCAACAAAAAAAGGGAAGCAAGGATATTGTGAACTTCTGCCTTTGTTTGCTATAGGGCACTGATGCCACCAGCCAAATACAAAAACAAGAACAACTTACCAACAAGGCAGAAAAACAAAGGAAGGAGGATTACAGGAAGAATCTGATTACTTGAACTCAGACAATGCAAATGGGGGGGGCTATTGTTGGTGTGGCGTGGCAGTGCATATTTTGGTTTAGGTTTACATAAGGGGGGCAACAGTGCATCAGTCTTGAGTACAAGTTTAAAATTCCTGGCTACACCCCTGTGCTATGGTACACAGGGGCTGTGTATAAATTGGGGAGAGTGGAGCTTACAGTCACCAAGCAAGAAAGATACTTAGGGGTTGTCATATCTGATGACCTCAAGGTATCTGGGCAGTTTGATAAAGCAGCGGGAAAGGCTATCATGATGCTGGGGTGTATTGGGAGAGGGATTTCTAGCAGGAGGTGGGAGGTGTGCTGCTCTTGTATCACTCACTGGTAAGGCCCCACCTGGATTACTGTGTCCAGTTCTGGAGGGTGCACCTCGTCACACATATTGAAAGGACAGAGGTGGTACAGAGGAGGCAACCAAAATGGTGAGGGGGTTGCATGAGAAGCCATATGAAAAGAGGCTGCAGGAACTCTACATGTATTCTCTGGAAAAGAGGAGAGTGAGAGGGAACATGATTGACACCTGTAAGTATCTCACAGGAGTGAACAAGGTGCAAGTGGAGGGTTTATTTCAGAGAAAGGAAGTAGAGAGTATGCAATGAAGCTAAAAGAGGGAATGTTTATGAGAGATGTGCAGAAATACTTCTTCATGGAAAGGGTGGTGGATTACTGGAACAGCCTGCCAGAGGAGGTAGTGGGGGCAAAGACTGTGGGGAGCTTCAAGCACGCATGGGATAGGCAAAGGGGCATATTAGGTAGAGGAATGGGGGAGGAAGTGACACATATGACCAACTAGAGTCAGTGGTGACAGAACAAGAAGGGACAAGGGGCAGACTGAATGAGCCTAATGGGCCTTCCTTTTCTGCCCACTAAATCTGTTTCTATGTTTCTGTTTAATTCAATATAAAAGGGGCTTTAAATTGAAGGCACACAGAGCTAAACCTTTGACATGTAATTGTAAATGGTGGCCAGCTCACAGTTTGTCATTGTTTTTACTTTAATTAACTAGTGGTGGTGCTGCAGGTGTAATTGCCGTAATGGGATATGAGGTACACCAATGTGTTACGAAATATAGCCTGAATTTTAGAGTTCTTTATTTGTTTGTGCCTAATTGACACAGAGACCACAATTTATGCAGGCCACATGTTCATATCAGTACATTGTGCTCCAGATAAGGGGAGTATTAGCCTATTTTAGTAATGAATGTTTTACAGATATTTAGAAAAAAATGTTTTGAGCACTGATACTCATCCTAACACATGAAATGCACCATCAGTACTTCAAAATGAGCAGTTTTCCTAAGTTTAAAATACTTTTATTCATCAAAATGATATTTTACTCACTCTGTATCAAAAATGGTAAGTACATTACTTTTGAATGCCAGTGCTATCTGGAATACAGACTGTACACATAGAACACCACTCTGTCCCTTAGTGTCCATGTTGTAAAATACCATTCACAGACATCTAGCTGTCCCTCCCCCTGATCACTGCTATTATACACATTTTCACATATCCCTGGTAGTCTAGTGCTACCCCCTACACAGGGTGCCAGGGCCCCCCACCCCCTCTTGATTTGCAGTCCCCACTCTCCCACCCATCAAGGCCTGGCCCTCCCCACAACCACCCACTCAACTTGATCATCACTCACTTCTAACTCGATTGGCAGATCATTGGGTGGCACAGATCTCTGCTCATCTCCTTGGCCAACCACCATCTGACAGTCATGGAGCATGGTCACATACTTACTTGCACTCATGTTCCCATGACTGTCAGATGATAGCCATCCAGAGTGATATGCCACCCTCCAGTTGGTCAGCTGGGTAGAGGTGGGTGGGGACCAGGGTGAGGGACAGGTGTGGGGAGGGCAGGATTAGCCTCAGTGGGTTGGCAGTAGGGCCAGTCAATTGAGATGGGGTGGGGGGATCTGGGACATCCAGTTGGAGGGCACTAGACTACCAGGGATACATGAAAATACATATGACAAGGGCAATTGGGGGGCAACTAGACTACCAGAGATAAGTGAATATACTGTACATATGACAGTGATGATATGAAGGGCCCTCTTCACACAGGGGGAAGCAACTGAAGTACTGCCACCCTGCCTTTAAGGGGGGATGCCTCAGTGCTGTGTTAAGAATTTTGTTTGGTGGCAGTAAACAACACCACTTTGGGGGCTGTATAGAACAGCTGAAACTGTTTGTATATACCGCTGCACTATTATGTATGATGGACTCCCTCATTTGCATTGGAGCAGTGGTATGGCTAGCAAAATCACACAGTCAGGTGTGGGTAGTATTCTGGGGGTCTATGTAAATGGTCTCACCATGGAGCACCACAGCTGATCCAGGTTAGCACAGCCACTAGCTCAGTTAGACTCATGCTAACCTTTTGAATATGGTGCCCCTATGTTTCAAAATGAGTACAGTCTTCAGGGCATCAGCCAGCCACTGGGGGCATGGGGGACCTGCCTTGTATCACTGTTTACATCCAGATATGGGTATGTTCATGAAAATGGTGTACCAAAGTGTGACATGAAGGTAACATTTTTAAATTCAGAATATATCACGTTTTAAATGTATTTTGAGATACCATGATCAAACCAGTAAAAACTGGCCATGTGGTAAGATAACTGCCTTGATGGTTCCTGTGAACAAGACAGCTCACTGTGGAGTATGTACAGCAGACACCATAGTATATGTACGTGGATACCATGGTTTATGTACGTGGACACAAAATGGTTGTGATGTGTGTACATGGACACCAATCAGCTTCTGTAATTGAAAACAAATGTTACTAGTAAGAAGCACATTGATACATTTCAATGTGGTTTGAGATACCATGATAAAACTGGTTAAAAGTGGGCATGTGGTAAGATAACTGACTTAAAGATGCCTGGTAACAGGACTGTTCACTGTGGTGTATGTACAGCAGACACCGTGGTGTATGTACTTGTGTTAATTGGATCCAATTATACAGTTTATACAGGTTCCTGGTTGGTAATTCTCAGTAATTCAATAAAGCCAACATGATATTTCCTTGCCAAATTAGTGGTACTTTCATTATGATAGTATTAATAAGATTAGCCAGAAAATTTTGTTGTAACAATAAAAACACACCCTGACAGGATGATCCTGTCATGATTAATAATCCTAGTTTACAAAAGGGAATACATGCTAACATTATTTTTAAACATCATGTAGCCTGCCACTACCTAAGTGTTTCTGTTGCAATTTAGTTGTAAAACAGCCAAAGGGCAATCCCAATGGGGTGTTTCTAGCATGCAATCTAGACAGTTAGTAATATTTGCATTACAGGGCTACAGCATTTCAGAGACACATGTAACCATATCTCTCTAGATCCCCAGAACAATCTATGGATAGTCTCAGACTGCATCTTGTCTGAGACTGCGTCTTCTTGAAGGGACTCTGGACACAACCATAGGTCCCATATTTATGTGTAGCAAGCTTAGAAAAAAATACAAGGCTGGAATTTCCCAAAAACTACCTCAGCAGTTTCAAACACAAACAATATGTCATTCAACAAGTCATAAGACTCTGGTTCGAAAATACGCTGGCCATAAGATACCTCAGTCATAAGATACTTTTGACACTTTGCCAGAGACATACGGTCATTCTTAAATGGAAAAGCAAGCAATCAGGGGTTTTTTATCTATCAAAAATACCTACTTCAGGATACAGAAAACATGCAAGGGGATGTGACTGTTTTAAAAATACTCGGTTTACAGATAAAAACCAGACAGTGGCCAAATTGAGGAACTGTATATCTAAGCTGCAGCTATGACCTTGGGTTGAAGGAAGGTTTTGTACAAAATATCTCTGCTGAGCAAAGCAAAGCTAATTTTCTTTAAAACATTCATTTTTAAACACGGTTTATGCTCTTCACTTATTTTAAAGTTATTTAAAGGGCCCCAACACCTTTTGAACCTGGGCATCTACACAAACATCAATTTGCACAGTGGTATCATTATTTGCATGGTTTTAACAATTACTCTCCAAACACCTCTGCACTTACAAGGCATATCAATCTACATGTTGGTATCATGTAGTCATCTACTAGTCATCTTTCACCTTTTACTAGCCCTTTAGCAATCTACACTAGCCATTTTACACCTTCCTATCTACCTCAACCTTTTGGTTAGCCAATTATATACTGCTGATAAAAGTTTTGTCACTGGTTGCTAAAACCTTGGCCACTGGTCACTAAACTTTGGCCACTGGCCACTTTCGACAGTCCCCATCTCAAAGATAAAGAGGCCCCAAGGGACTCGAAACTTCACAAAAATTTAACATAAACGTAAAGATATTAGCTATTAACTGAAGGTTAACAAAAAACTGTATAAACTTTTTTTACTCTTAAACTGTTAGTCTAGGTGAATAGGTATATGATTTAAAACTGGTTGCCAGCATACAGCTAGTCAAAGCATTTATAAAAAGCATCCTGCTCTGGAGTTGGTACAGGGGTGGTTACAGATGGAACACAAATGATGAGTTTGTAAAACATAGTGCAGAACTCAGGGATGTCAACACCATAACTGAAATATGTGAGAAGATGCTAACATGTGATATCACATATAACACAATATGACATAACAATATTTGTTGATGAAGAATAGTTCATTGAATCTACTTTGAGAGTGGATAAGGTAGATGCCACCTTGTGTTGAGATGTGACACACCCTTGGAGCTTGATTAAAGAATATGTTGATAATGTCTCTTGACAGATAAGTCCTTATAAAACATAACAGTCCATGAAATTAACAGTTCATAAAGTTCATATAAGTAACCACAGGTTGGTGTAATTACAGTACAGGTGAAATGTCATTTGCAGAATGGTGGTAACCCCACAAGGCACATGGGGCAATGCAGACAGTAATTTAAAAACAAAACACCAGCATAGTAGAAAAGTCAGTGTTCATGTTACTGGCTGCTGGATGGCTGACTGGCAGACACACTAGCCAGGGGTGCATTAGATTGTGCATTGTGTCCTTTTAATGGAGTAGCCACACACACACTGGCATGGTATGTGTGTTGTGGTAGTTGATTACACCCCGGCACAAAGATTAAGAGTCCATAAAAAGGTAACAGTTTACAATAAACCATTAAAAACACAGTCCATAATAGAGCAATAGGTTTGGATAAAGTACCAGTCATGTTTGGAACAAGCAGCAGTGAAGAAAATGGATGTCTTGCTTAAAGGTCAATTGAAGAAGAATCTTCTTGCTGAAGTTAGGGGATTGCCCCTACCCCAGACTTAACTTCATAGTAAGCAGAAACAATAAGCTTGATTGCAGAGTCTAAACCGACTGGACCTTTTCCAGTTGATTTAAAGTTCTACAAATATGTGTAATTTTGCTGAAAACATTACACTTGCAGAGGTAATAATAACTTGATTCATGCAATAGTTCTTAAATAGAACCAGTCAGGCACAAAGATGGTGATAACATCAAAACTGTGGCAGTTGTTTCCTTTTGAGGAAAAAGATGAAGGTCTTGGCAACTTAGATGAAAGTATTACTGCTGTTGAACGTGGGAATCTTATGTGTGCCACACCGTGGAAACCTGCAAACTTGCAAAGTGTGTTAGAAACTGAGTTAAAAATACATAAATAATCTTTTAAATCAATGCCTTTTTGTTTTGTAAAGAGTGGTGTGACAGAGCCTAAATTCTGGCAATTGGGAAGAGAAAAATAAAAATGGGACATCAACCACACACCTGGGGGTGTAGGCTGAGGTCCAATTATACCATTTGACCATCTGTAAATGCATGAGAATGTTATGGTTACACCCTGCATTTAAATTGACAGTGATGAATATGATTTTCTGTTTGTTGCTAGCAGGCCTAACTGAGACCCGAGTCATACAATCCTGTAATGTTACAATAGCATGCTTCAAACATGTAGTTCATAGCAATATGCCTGTTACACTATGCAACAGTGGAACAAATATATATATATATATATATATATAAATATATATATATATTGTTGGCCTATGCCAACTTAATAATAGTGCCTATTGCACCTGTGACAAGTGAAAGGGTCTACCTTCTTTACCCTGTATAGAGAAATACCCCAAAGTACTGAGTGAGGTAAGGCTTGAAGCATAGGTGTGGTGCACAATCTAAATTCTGCATATTATAATTGTTAAAATTTAAAATGACAAAACCTGTATAGAGTGCACTTATTTTTCAGGGGTACCTGTGAGTAATGAGACAAACAGAGCATTAATTTGTCTGGGGTTTTGCTTTGGAACATATTGAAGGGGTGGGTCAGCAATGCTGGCCCAAGTATTTAGGTTTGGTTATGAGCATTAAAAACATTTATACATGTGGAGCACTTTTCTGAATACACACATGCTACAGTGTAGCAAGATGTATATCAAAACATTATAACATAAACGTGAGAAGTTGTTTTACATTTGTTTTGACAGGATAAGAAAGCTGAAAAGACAATCAAAAGAATGAATATGTGGAAATACATACACAACTCCCCCCTCCAGCTTAACTGATTACTTGCTGAGGGCAGAAGCCCTTGTACCAATGATAGCTATGAGGTTTAACTGTTTGCACTAGAAAAAGCAGAAGGACTTGGGCTGGGTTATACTGTTAAAATACCTTGGGTCTTTTTAAAACCTGTAAATAAGAAACAATTATTAGCAGATACACATTTTCTGGTATTTACCCCTATGGGGAGACTGTAATGTACCTTGCAACCTTTATGGATATTACACTGGAAGGAAGGGTAGTATGCCCCTCCTTCCAGCTCCTACTGGTGGAAGAGACCGCTCAAATACTGTAGCAATAAAAAGGTTAGCTGTGGATGGTGACATGGATATTAACCCAGAAATGGTGTGGCAATATTAGTAGCCAGTTGTGCAGTATCTTAAAAATAAAATATAAAATGTGCACTAGATAAAAGGTAATGGGGTGGCCCAATTACAGTCCCCACCTACCACACTTTAAATTATAACAAGATAATATTACAATTAGTTTAGTAAGTTTCATACCTTGCTATAAAGATGGGGAACTTCTATTTCTCTAGAAGAAAGAGAAGAAACACACAGACAAGCAACAAAAACAAAAATAAACATACACAAGTCTAAAAATAAAACAAGATTATTTTTCTAGGATAAAAGAAGCCAAGCGTCCCTGGGTTCCCTTATCCTAAGCATGAGAAAATGTCAGCTAAGTTTATAAAAGATCCGGATTGATGGTAATACCGTACGTACGTATTTCTTAGAATGCATTTTAAAAAGAAAAAAAAATGATTACACCATGGTCACGCATAAAAACAAAAGCCATTTTTTTTCTAACTGTAGATTATAAACTCTCAAAAACAGCTATAATAGTCCCTTTTCAAAAGTGTACTGTGTATATATAAAAAAAGTAAAAAAAAATATGGGGAGGTGATAATTCTCCCCTTCCAGCTGGAGTGCCTTGCTTAGTATGGGAATCGTGTGATATTATTCAGGAACAAAGAAATTGTGCTTACAACCAAATGTTCATTGCCTGTGTTGGCTGCAAGCCCAGAAGAAAGGAGAAGAGAAAAAAAAGGTTTGTTCCTTTTTACTTAGAATGCTAGTTATGTAATAAAAAGTTAAATTGCATGGTTTACTCTTGATGTGCTTTCATAAAAACATACATTTTGTGTAAAAAGTTGTGCTTTAAGTAGGGAATACACATCAAGTTTGAACTGGTAACATAAAATGTTGAAACACGCAAGGGTCGCTCAAACTCAATTATTTTTGTAGTGTCCTTGAACACTACTGATATTAAAATACCTTTAAATAATAATAGAGCACACAATAAAACTGCTGGCCAAGACAATGCACATACACAAAAAGAAATACTTCACAGAAAATAAGACTGATATTATTTGACACCAATTTGCTGAGGTAATGCCCATATTTTCATTAGAAAACTGTACATGTTTTAGATATATGTGCTGCCTCCTGCCTGTCTAGTAACACTGGCAACTTTTTTAAACCAACAAATTTATACATATCTCCATGCCAAATCTTTTCAGAACAAAACACTTTTTTTAAACACCTTCCAACTCCTTTAAAATGCAGCACAACATACCATCTGTAAGTGAACACATCTAGTATAACATGGTTACACCTTTTGGCGCATAGCCAGAATATGGCACTCTGCCATTTTGCAAAAAGTTTCTGGTTTTAACTAGAAGTATGATAAAGCCATTCATAACTTATTTATTTATTTATTTATTTATTTAGACAGCAGTTTGGAAAACCTTTGAGCCATAGGCTCATTTACAAAGGTACCTTGTCACAGTAAGACAAATGAAAATACACAGTATAACAGTATAACACAGTATAACAGTAACTTAAGACATAGATACAAACAAGCTGGTACAGGTAGGATTGATGCAAACAATACCAGAGTTATGTTGTCCTTAGCAGCTTAGTAGTACGCTTTGTCATTAGTATTGAGTATGGCTTTGACTAGTGGCAATTACAGCTTCGGGTGTTAACAAGGTGGTTCCGTGGGGCGCTTTGAAGCACCTATATAATTGGAGCTCGGAGATGGAGGGGGCAGTGTGTTGAACCAGGAGGGGGCCCAAAGCTGAATGCTCTTTGGTCGTGGAGAGGTCCTAGCTCTAGGGATAACAAGAGGTTTTCCCAGAGGTCCAGTATGAACTAGTGGGACAGAGCGGCGGATGGTGGTGGTCAATCCAGGCGGGGATAGCCCAGGAGGGTCTTTTGTAAGGGTACAGGTCAGATATTTGAGGCACCTGCCAAGATCAAGTACCAGCACTTAGCGTACAGTAGACAGGTGTGTGTCAGCCTAGGTGCCCCAGTAATTAACCTGCAGGCCTTATTCAGGGTAGTGCAAATTTTATGGAGTGCGTCTGATCAGCAGCACCACACCGGGCAGTCCATAGTCCACTAGGGACAGGATAGAGGAGGTGATCATGTAGTCAAGAGCCTCTGGGGGAGGCAGTGTTTATACTGATGTAAGATGCCCAATTGATATTAGTGGCAGTGGCTAGGGCAGCGATGTGTCCATGGAAGGAGAGGAGGGGTCAAAATGGATCCCTAGGTATTTATAGGAGCAAACTTGTTCAGTGGGAAAGAGGAGCCAGAGTGAATGAGGAGTTTGAAGTTGCAGGACTTGTTTTGAGGATGAGTGAAGAACATGGTTTTGTTTTTAGATTTATCACTAATCTATGTTTCTTGAACCAGCCCCTCGGCTTCAGCGAAGGACTTCTGCAGCGAGTCCTGGAGGGCAACAGGTTACGACTTGAGGCAAAGATGACTGCATCATCAGCGTACAATAGAATGTTCCCCGAGCAAGAGCGTGAAAGGGTGTTAAGGTAAAGGAGAATAGTAAGGGGCCCAGAATGGAGCCCTGGGGAACCCCAGAAAAGATGGGACAGATGTCTGAGTAGGTCCCATTAATTTTTACACACTGTGAGCGGTCAGACAGATAACTGGTGCACCAGGAGATAGGCCCAGCAGCAAAACCAGATAGACTAAGGACATCAAGAAGGAGGGGATGGGAGACAGTGTCAAAAGCTTTAGAGAGGTCAGTGAAGACTGCACCAGCCAGAGAACCAGTGTCTAAGGAGGAGTGGAGAAAGTTGGAGAACTCTAGGAGGGCTTTGTTGGTACTGTGGCCCGCTCAGAAGCCATGCTGCTCAGGACATAGGACATCGTAGGTGGAGAGGTAGTCAGAGATTTGAGAGGCTACCACTTTTTCCAAGGCCTTGGAGAGAGGAGAGAGAATGGAGATTGGCCGATAGTTTCCAGCCACAGTCCTATCACCACCTTTAAAGATAGGGGTGACAGTGGCGACTATCCAGGCAGTTGGAACCTTCCCCAGGCAAAGAGAGTGGTTGATGAGGCACATGATCGGGGTAAGGACTGTGTTTAAGACCAGCCATAGGATAGCTGTTGGCACATTACATTTTCACCTAGCAGTGGCTTGGCACGTTGCTTACAAACTACAAATCTTTCTACACATTGCAATCTATGATGTCATATCTCTTCACCATCAACACTACCTGCTCCAACCAACAACTACACACAAAAGTTCTTCACTGACCCTATCTAGGCAGCACAAATGTTTCATTAAAAATAAAACCAATTTTGGGATCAAATGTTTCAGCCTCTATAGGATGCAAGGGAACTTGAAATTGATACAAAAAAAACTTTTAAACTACACAGATAGGGAACATGGGGGGGAAGGATTTTCAAATCATTTTTTTTTTTTTAGCTTTTGTTGACCGGGTAAGTGCACTAGACAAATCCTGCCTATTTTCAGGCATGACCCGGGGAAGGGGGATACAGATGAATGCCAACTGACCTTGAACCAGATTAAGCTGTTGGTGGTATTCTTAATGAATGAGGGAAATTTGGCCAGGACACCGGGGAAATTCCCCTACTCTTTTTCGATAAGTGCCATGGGATTTTTAACATCCACCTGAACTACCACCAATCCAGGCAGATGGGACCTCGGTTTAATGTCTCATCCAAAAGACGGCACCTCAGAAGTGCAGCACCCCTCTCATGCTGCACTACAGTGTCAGTACTGGGATATTAACCCAAGTGCCAGATGTGGGAACTGAACCCACAGCCCTGTGATCTCCTGGCCTCAGAGGAGAGTGTGCTACCTACTGAGCCACTGACACGCATCCCATCTGTAGTCACACCTACAGTGCATACATCCACAGTAGTTTATTTTCGTTCTCTAAATGTTGCTTATCTAATGTTACTTAATCAGCCACTGCTTTTCTACTAAAGGCAGCCTGAACTGTGAAAGCCATCATCGGCTCTAACAGTATGTACTTGTAGCATGCACAGATTACAAGGGCATTTGCCCTTGCTTGTTTGAGAGACTTTTCCTTAATACATCTCTCCACACATTCTTAAACCTGGGGTCCTCAAACCCCCACATAAATATCCTTAAACCTGGGCTCCTCAGACACCCACATCAATATTCATTACCCTTACCCAGCTTATAGCTATCCATAGAGCTTTTTGCTGTAGGTTCAAGTACACTCAAACACTCAAGAGTCCCTTAGACTCTTTTTTCCAGCCTCACAGTTAGGTTATGACCCTTGCCTGTGCAGACTCTGTCTAGAATGCAAAAAAAACTTTACCAAATTACTAGAATTACAACCAAACCAGCTCCAAGGCTAAGGCTCGCCATTTTGTTAATTGGATCCAATTATACAGTTTAGACAGGTTCCTGGTTGGTAATTCTCAGTAATTCAATAAAGCCAAAATGCTATTTCCTTGCCAAATTAGTGGTACTTTTATTATGATAGTATTAATACGATTAGCCAGAAAATTTTATTGTAACAATAAAAACACACCCTGACAGGATGATCCTGTCATGATTGATAATCCTAGTTTAAAAAAGGGAATACATGCTAACATTATTTTTAAACATCAGGTAGCCAGAAAACATGCAAGGGGATGTGACTGTTTTAAAAATACTCGGTTTACAGATAAAAACCAGACAGTGGCCAAATTGAGGAACTGTGTATCTAAGCTGCAGCTATGACCTTGGTTTGAAGGAAGGTTTTGTACAAAATATCTCTGCTGAGCAAAGCAAAGCTAATTTTCTTTAAAACATTTATTTTTAAACATGGTTTATGCTCTTCACTTATTTTACAGTTATTTAAAGGGCCTCAACACCTTTTGAACCTGGGCATCTACACAAATATCAATCTGCACAGTGGTATCATTATTTGCATGGTTTTAACAATTACTCTCCAAACACCTCTGCACTTACAAGGCACATCAATCTACATGTTGGTATCATGTAGTCATCTGCTAGTCATCTTTCACCTTTTACTAGCCCTTTAGCAATCTACACTAGCCATTTTACACCTTTCTATCTCCTCAACCTTTTGGTTAGCCAGTTATATACTGTTGATAAAAGTTTTGTCATTGGTCACTAAAACCTTGGCCACTGGTCACTAAACTTTGGCCATTGGCCACTTTCTACACTTGGACACAGTGGTGTATGTACATGGACACCGCAGTGTATGTACGTGGACACCAAACATTTCAAAATAAACATTTCTGAAAAGAAAAACAAGAGACAAACAGTACAATCCAGCCCTTGGCACTCCTGGTTCTCCAGTCCAGCAGTATGATTGAGAAACTCCATGAAAAATGTGGTGTTTGTATTCTAAAGGCAAGACCGTGGTGTTTGTATGGTGGATGCTGGCAGTGGACACCAAGCTCTTTCAGTGCGATAGTCCAGTGACAAGAAGGGCTATGAACTGTAGAGCGGAACCTTTTAAGCAGTGTTCTGAGCACTCCCTACCACATCACTGTGAGGCTTCCATAGGTTACTAAGGTCGATTCTCAACTCCTGACCATGGTGTACATACATCTTCAGAGCGGGACACCATGGTTGGGGTGTGTCAAAAGTCATTTGGGAGGAGATGGGGATTAGGATATTAAAACAACAGGGAGGGTGTTTACACAGTATGTGGTGGCCTGGAAGGAGGGAGAGAATTGAAAAAACTGCAATTTTAGAGCAAACAGCTGCAAACTAAATCAGAACTATGCCTGGCCTTGTGGACACCGTCAGCACATTCACCACGGGGAGTTTGGCTGCAGAACATTGATATCCCTGTGACCACTGTCAGGCTGTAAACTAAAATAAATAAATAAAACACAAGTCACCTTGGATTTCAGCACTGATTTATTTCCAAATAATGATTATTTACAAGAGTAGGTACAGTACAAATGTCATAGGTTTTAATGTCACATTTCAGCCTAGAAATACATGACACCTTTTGGATATTATGTATAAAAACCAAAAAAAGCTGTTGTGCTAGGATTTTCATTTTCTCTTTTTTATCTCTGCTCAGTATCATCAACAACCCAATATACTAATTTTTGCTACTAACCACTTGTTGTGCCAGTTATAGGCTGGAGAAGTTAATCTCTAAGTTGGTACTTTGTTTCTATGAACATACCCGTATCGATGGCAATGAAAAGCACAGCACATACTACTGTTTAGTGGTACATAAATGTTTGGAAAATACAACCACAGTACTATTGACAGTATAAGTAATATACCATGGCTGTGTAATTTTGTTGTAAAATATTTAAAAACAACAAGGCTAACATGATTGTGTCAATTTCAGGTGAGCACGAGGCAGTTATGTTAGAGCAAGTGTGCTACACCTATAGATGAACAATCTATATTTGCACCAGTTGGTTCATGGAGCCATACAACTATATTATACATATAAAATCATACCTCTCAACTGTCCCTGATTTTCAGGGATGTCCTTGATTTTGCCTCAAACATTTCCTCTGTCACTCATAACATTTTTGTTTTTGTGACTGAACAGTGGGGATTAAAAGCACACAATAATGTTAAACATTAAAGGAAAACTACACCCTCATATCATTTAAATTTTGTTTCCATGCCAACAGACAACTCCTTTCCTGTAGTTGTTAGGGCAATATGTGTTACTTTTAGTTTATTTTCACTGCTTATGGTAGCCCCTGTGACTGCCCTGGGGGTCTCCATTTCATGGTTGTTGAAATCCCATTGTCCATGAGAAGTACATTAGCATATGCAGGGCTCCAGATAAGATTTTTTGGGATGAGTACTTTAATCCTCAGTTTGAAAATAAGGCGAGTAAAACCACATTCAAATGCAAATAAATGTCTGGACTGAGTGGAGTGAGGAGTACCTGTTTTTAACATTCTAGATAAGAATTGATCTGGTGCCAAAAATGCTCCAGCTGATGTTGGCAGGTAGGAGTAATTCTCACACCAGTTTAAAATATAGTGGGTAAACCAGAATTAGGGTGTGCACGAGTGTGGTAAATCTGAAAACAACTGCTCCTTTTGAATCACCAGTTATGTTATGAAGCACTATTCTATGAAGTGTGCAGCATTTACAAATGTTAGGTGAGTATCAGTACTCATCAAAAAAAATTTCTAAAGAGTATTTCCTAAAATGAGGTGAGTAAAATAAGTTGGTGCCCTGAGCATATGAAAACATGATGTCAGATCAACCATTTGTATCATGTATCTCTATGCTGAAAGAACAAATACACTGCAAAAACTCTCTGGAAACACATAAACTGAATGAAGTTTAAAGGCAAAAACACTGCATTACAACTCAGATACTTTGCAAAGCTCACTGAAGGTAAAAGTGATATTTCATACCTTTTTTCAGCTTGTTTCTTTGAAGACTAACTAAGCATACAGGCATACTGGGGAGTTTAAAGGTTGATTATGCATCATGTTCTCATATGCTAATGCAGCTCTCAGGGACAGTGAGATTTCAACAACCACCAAATGGAGCCTAACAGGACAGTTACAGGGCCTAGTATGAAGTGTGAAAACAGACTAAGGCAATTGCATGCATCTGACATGGAAACAAAATTTTGAAGATATGAGGGTGTGGTTTTCCTTTAAATTTGCAGACTTGTTCTTCTTCAGAACGTGTTTCTTACACTATTTCCTTTATTCTTTCTTTTTAATTGAATATTATTTATTCACTATTTCCCTTATTCTATCAGCTTTTGGAATGAATATTACCAATTTTTAAGATGTGTCCCTGATTTGGGGCCTTTGTCACTGATTTTTTTAAGCCTTGTCCCTGATTTATGAGGTAAGAGGCTGAGAGGTATGCATATTATTTATTTATGGTTTTTTTTAATTATTGATAATATTACAGCTTTCAAGTGATGTGATCAGCTTGCCTTCATGTTTGATTAAATCCTCTTCAGACTGGGTATTTGCAACAGCATTTAAATATGTAATATGAATAACTCATAAAAATCACACTGTAATATTTTAATAAATATATGTGTGATATGTAAGCTCCCAGGCTGAACCGGGAAGTGCTGAAAGGCTCCTATTGGCTGCTGCCTGTTGCTTCCATCTCCTGTTGGACTGTTGTGCTCTGCATGGCCACTGATTGGCCCTGCAATCTTGACTGATTCAAACTGTTCTGCTGGGCTCTGTGCCCATAGACTTCAGTGGGTTTCGGAAGAAAAATTTCGCCAACCCCCCTCCCCCACACCCACCTCCTATCTTAATTAAATAGGCCTTAGCTCTGCCCACTTCTGCCTAGGGAACTGCCCTTTTGTTTCCTATTGGACGCTCTTTCTCCTCTACCTCCTCTCTTTACTGCCCACTCTCCCTCCTCTCTGCTCCTCCTCCCCCTCTACTAATCAACTCAGTCCCCTCACTGCCCCTGCCTCCTTTCTGTGCCTGACACCCTCCTTATATCTCCTACTGCCAGTCACTCCATCACTCTGTGACTGGCCAACCCCCACTTTGGCATTCCGTAGCTCCCACGGACCCTTTCAATCCTGAACTCTATTCTAGAGCTGCTACCTCCTGTCTTCCTGTCTTGTTACACTCTTTAATGCCCCCCACTATCTCTCTGCTACATCCTCCTCTTTTGCTACTGGTCTTGTCTCCTCACTGCCCCACTCTCTGCCCATTCTCCCTCAGCCACCTGCTTACCTAGTTCCCCCTGCTCCCAAGCCTCCACCTCATTGTCTACCTCCTGCCACTTCATTAGCTGCCTCCCACCTACCCAGTACCCTGTGCCCACTCCTCCATTCACATTGAATCATGTATGACACCAGTATTCTGTACCCCTGTCTCCTCACCTTAGTTGCTCTCTTCCCACTCCTTCATCCCCTATGCTTCCCCACTGTCCCAAACATCTACCAAGTCATGATCTCTCACCCCCTCCATGGTACCCTCCCTCTCGATCTCATGTACCCACCTTGGGCATCTCCAATTGCTACAAAATTGCCCTCTCCCCCAAATGGCCATTGGGTACTCCTCCTGTCCACTGCTACTACTGCCACGCTTTACCCATGGCTCCACCCGTTTACTTGCCCTGGTAAATCTTGGAGTGCTCTGCCCCCCCAAAAAATAGGTGCCAGTCATGGGTATCTCACACCAGTATTCTAAAATGTATACTTCTTCTCCTGCTATTGTCAGGAAACATTCATCCCAATCCCAGACCATCCCCTACAATAAGAACAACTCAGATCAATCAACCAGGATCCCTCTCAATAATCTCTCTTAACATATACAGTCTTCTTCACAAAATTGATGCCCTTCAGACTTTTGCCTGCCAGCTTAACCCAGACATACTAGCAGTCATAGAAACCTGGCTGTCACCTTCGGTTCCCAACCATGCTATCACCTTCCCTGGGTATAATGTCTATCGGCTTGCTCGAACATCAAAAAGAGGTGGTGGCTGTGCCCTTTACCTTAAGGACATGATCTGGGGGCACCTCATCAACTTAACCTCCCAAACCACCACTGCACAGATTCTTCCTGTCAAGATCCATCTTGGTGCACAAAATAAAGCCATCACAGCTGTCACAGTCTACATTTCACTGAGACAGCAAGATAATGAGCTTAACGCGGTCCTGGAGTTTACCAAATCTCTCTCACCTGACTCAGAAACCATCCTGCTTGGTGACTTTAATATTAACTGGCCTGCTGCAGAGGCAGGGGCATACAGGGACTTGATAGTGGCAGCAAACCTTTCTCAGATGGTTAGCTCCCCTACCAGGACAAACTATAAAACGGGTACCAGCACCCTTCTGGATTGGATCATAACAAGCCATCCTGCCAGGATCATAAACACCACTGTCCTCCCTGACACACTTAGTGATCACTCCCTCGTCATCTGCTACTGGTCCAATAAATTCATCAAGCCCCCCCCCAAACCATTACTAGCTGAGTTCTACCTAGAGGCAAGCTACCTCATCTCAAACCCTTCCTTCGTCAACAGGATTGGTCCTCAATTCTCACTGCAACCAGTGTGAATACCACACTGGAACACTTCATCAGGATCTTCAACCAAGCAAGCAACATATCTGTACCCCTCAAGGAGCACAAGGCCAAAGCCCTATGTAACCCCTGGCTCACCAGAGACCTACTTAGATGACTAAAAGCTCAAGATCAGCTTTGGGAGATTGCCAGAAACACTGGGAGACAAGTTGATATTGCTTACTGTAAACGTGCACGAAATGACTGCACCAAATATAGCTGGGATACGAAGACCACCTATTTCCATAATGCTCTCACTAACTCATGGGGCAACGGTAGGAACTTCTGAAATTACATTAAAGAAGTCACTGGGAAGCAATCTTAATCATCCCCGTCAGTACTCAGCATAAATGGTGAAACTACACTTGACCAGAAACTTATTGCTGATACATTCAATGACACCTTCACAGACCTCAGTGCTGTATTCCCACAGGTTTTTTTTGATGCAGTGGTTCCCCTTGCCCCCCCCCCCAGCCACCTCCAGCCACCCTCCCTTCTACTTTAAAGCAGTAAAAGTGCATCAAGTCCACAGCTATGTTACCAAAGCCATTTGCAACTCCAGAGCCAGTAGTGACTCCCATGACCTCAAACTGCTATCACTCACACTTGAAGAAGCACTCCAACCACTGACCAGGATTTTCAACCTCTCCCTCAGCCTCAGCTAGTTCCCTGACTTATGGAAATCTGCCATGGTAACCTCAATTCATAAAAGTGTTGACAAAACAGCTAATGAGAATTACCGTCCAATTTCCATCCTACCTCCATTCTCCAAGGCCCTAGAACGGATTGTGTCAGACCAGCTCACCAACTTCCTAGACAATCACAACATCCTGTGCAAGGAGCAACATGGCTTTAGAAAAGGTCATAGCACCTCCACGGCGCTACTTGAATTCACTGGTGCAATCCACCACTCACTCGATAACAGTCATCTTACTGGGTCCACCTTCATTGACTTAACTAAAGCCTTTGATACCATCAACCACAATCTCCTTCTTGCCCAACTTCAACTAGCAGGGCTCTCACCTAACTCGGTGAACTGGTTCAAAAGCTACTTAGACATCTGCTCCCAAAGAGTGAGAACTGCTGGCATACTCTCAGACCAAAGACCAGACCAGTCTGGTGTCCCACAGGGCTCAATCCTGAGCCCCATCCTTTTCAGCCTTTTTCTGAACTTACTGCCAGAATCCTGCCCTGAACAGATCCTACTCTATGTGGATGATGCTAACATCCTGGCATCCCATCATGATCCAGTACATCAATAAGATAACCTCCAACAGGCCTTCTCTGCAGTCAAAAACTGGTTCACAAAACACAGACTTATCCTTAATCAGAAAAAAACAAAGAGCATAATCTTCTGCAGCTCCCAAAACAAATACAAACAATATCAACTCTCCATTAAAACCATGCAAGGAATCACCCTCAAACAAGTTCATACCTTCAAATACCTTGGCCTCACCCTCGACTGTAATCTCTCCTATGTCCCACACATCAATAACGTGGCAAAAGTAGCCAATACCAGGATGGGCCTACTATTCCGACATAGGAAACCTCTAACCCCAGAAGCTCTGTCCATAGCTGTCCAGAGCTCCATCATCAGCATCATTGACTATGGTCTCATTATCAATGGATCTGCCACAACCTCATCTCTCAGGTGTGTTTCAACTTCCCTCAATCAAGCCTGCCGACTCGTTACTGGTTCCCACCGTCTCACCCACACCTGCGACCTCTACTCCAAAACAGGCTGGCTGCAACTGAACAACTGAATCAAATACCAAACCTGCATCACTGCTAAGAAAATCATGATGGGAAAGGCACCACCAGGAGTCAGCACACTCCTCAAACCCAAAATCACCAACCGCAACACCAGGAGCTCTAAGCCCCAAATCCTTGAAATCCACCGCTGCCGCACGTCCCAAGGCCAAAGGTTGTTTGCATACAGTGCTCTGAGTTGGCTGAATGAGCTTCTCTAGTGACACCTCATCCACAGCAATGCTTGGAGTGTTCAAATAAAAGCTTTGCCACTCCATAACTGGCACCTCCACCTGTGCTTGCACCCCATAACATCTTCATTCCCTATGCTGCTTCTGACCTTATAGATGTCAGTTTCTGCCCTCTCTTCTTGCACTTACCTGTCCAATGCAACTTCTAATGCACTTGCCCTGTGTCTGTCCTGACAAGGCCCCTCGGCTGCCTCACTCTGACCCTCTACGCCTATGCCTTCCCCTACCCTCAGCCCTCTTCCCCCTTCTTGTCCTCTTCCTCCTATTGTTTCTTGAGTTACTCATCGCTCAATCTGATTTTGTCAAGCAAAGTTACTGTCTAAAACCATGTACCTGTAACTGTTTTATGTTTTAGTGTCTGTTACCCTGTAACCAGCATGACGTGGAACCTTTGTAAAAGAGCCTTGGCTCAAAGGTACTTTGTAATCCTAGACACAAATAAATAAAAAAAAAATAAAAAAATAAATAACATCATTATAGTCATAATGTTAAAACAGTAATTGATAATGATTAACATGGTTGCATGACATGTACAACACACCCTGTTTGGGGTATAGGTGGCTATTCATGAATGGGTGGGAAGTACACTCCGGAGGTGCATACCCCATCTGTGTAGCTCCACAGCCCCAGAAAGGTGCAGGGTGTGTGGTATGCACAACTGCAAGCAGCCGCGGGGCACCCTGTCTGCAGTCCTGCTCCCATGGCATGCAGGACTACTCAGGGTGATTAGGGCAGAGTAGCAGACCCAGGCAGGTAACCAATCAGATGCTTGTCCTGGGTCCCACAGTGGATCATCTATGTGGGAAGGTGCAGGTCTGGGTACATGAATAGCTCCCACTGGCACCCAGACCTGCACTAATTTGATCCTATGTCCCACGGTCCCCCCATCCGATAACATCCCCCATGTCCATGCCTGCCCGGCACACAGATGTCCCCCCGCAGCACCACCACCCCATGGCAGAATGCAACCCCCACCCATCAGCCCCATCCCTGTTTGTCCATTTCATAGCCGCCTCATAAAACATGGCAGCCCCATCCCCTATTTGTTCATTGCAGCTCCCCCTAAACAAACATGCTAGTTCCATCCCCTGTCTGTTCATTGCAGCCCCAAACAAACATGCTAGCCCCATCCCTATGTGTTCATTGCAGACCCCCTATACAAATATGCTAGCCCCGTCCCCATGTGTTCATTGCAGACCCCCTCTCAAACATGCTAGCCCTGTCCCCATGTGTTCATTGCAGACCCCCTTCTCAAACATGCTAGCCCCATCCCCATGTGTTCATTGCAGACCCCCCTCTCAAATATGCTAGCCCCGTTGCCATGTGTTCATTGCAGATCCCCCTCTCAAACATGCTAGCCCCATCCCCATGTGTTCATTGCAGGTGCCTCCACAAAACAAACATGCCTGCCCTGTCCCTGGTGTAGATCAGGTCATCCCCCCACAGACATAGAGGTGCCCCCATCATCACTAACCCAACCCCCAACCAAGTACCCCTGCCACAACATTGGTGGCCAGTGGCCCCCCACCCCCGTGGCACTGACAACACCACCCCCAGACCCCATACCTGCAAGTTGGTGCCGTGACTGAGGATGGCCAGTGGCACGGCCCTCTGCACACCTCCTCAGCCACCAGCTGTCTGACTGATGCTGTGAAGGTGCTTACATATATAGGAGTTGTGCTCCCTGCATCACTTGGATGGCTGGTGGCTGAGGAGGTGTGCAGAGGGCTGTGCTGCTGGCCATCCTGAGCCATGGCACCGACATGCAGGTACAGGATTCAAGGGTGGTGTTGGTGCCATGTGGGTTGGGGGGGTCCACTGGCCACCAATGTTGCAGCAGGGGTAATGTGTTAGGGATTGGGATAGTGCTGACAAGGACATCTTTGTGTGTGGGGGGGTGTATTGATCTACACTGGGGATCAGGCTGGCATGTTTGTGTTGGGGCTGCAATGGACAAGTGGAAGATGGGGCTAGCATGTTTGTGTTGGAGGTCTGCAATGCATGAATTGGACATGGGGATGCTATGTTGTGGGGGGGTGATGACATGCACAAACAGGGGCCCAGGCTACCATGTTGTTGGGGGCTGAAATAAACAAATGGGGGATGGGGATGCCATGTTATGGGGGGCTGACTTACACAAATGGGGATGGGTTCGACATGTTCTGGGGGCATGTTCGAAGCACACAGGGACTGGGCACCCATCAGGGGCACGGATCCACTATGGGATATCTCTTCACTTCTGTATGGGTACTCACTCAATCAGCTGCCCCAGTCCTCCCCATCAGCCTAGTGGGCTGGGGCAGCACAGAGGGTCATTTCCCAGTCTGGCTGAGACCAGTGGGTGCAGTCCATGGGGGCATGCAGTGGGTTATGGCAGGATCCAGGCTGCCGTAACCTGTGTCCCCCCACACCTGGCACTACGCATCTTAGTGAATGGCGCATAGTGTAGAAATGCCCCTGACACATACCCTGCCCACCTCGGCTCATTTCTGACCATGTGACCAGGGGATCAGGTGTGCAACTGCCTTGTGCATGGTTTGTGAATGCTGCTGGGGGTCCACAGGACCCCTGCTGTGTGACATTCTGATTTAAAGTTGCCTATGTGCCTCAGATATGCAGCGCGTAGGCAATTTTTTTTTTACTGCATAGGCCCCATAGTTTGTAGTGGGTAGCATGTATGTGATCTGAGTGGACAGTATCCAGCTATTATATTCAAAAGAGGCATAGTACCAAGATGGCATTGGCTCAGGTACTTAATGATCTACTAATAGCGAGAGATTGAAAGAGCCATTCCATCTTGGTTCTTCTTGATTTCTCTGCAGCGTTTGACACCGTGAACCATGGAGTGTTACTGGAGCACCTGCGACTGATCTGTGGACCTTCTGGGATAGTCCTCAGGTGGGTATAATTCTTCCTCATGGGCAGGATTCAGAGAGTGGTGTCAGGGATTTATTCCTTGGCTTCACTCCCCCATCCTGTGGGCTGCCCCAGGGCTCTGTTTTGTCACCCATGCTA
Source organism: Neoceratodus forsteri (assembly GCA_016271365.2). Taxonomy (NCBI): domain Eukaryota; kingdom Metazoa; phylum Chordata; order Ceratodontiformes; family Ceratodontidae; genus Neoceratodus; species Neoceratodus forsteri. The sequence goes on from CM057453.1 coordinate 1,194,709,394, forward strand.
TTCATGGTGTATATGCTGCCTTTGGGGGGCCTTATAAGGTGGTATGGAGCTTCTACTGTTATGCAGACTATACTCAGCTATACAGGTCCTTTGTACCTGAACAGGGTGGAGCTATCTCAGTATTTAATAACTGCCTGTCTGAGATCCAGGACTGAATGAGTGCCAGCTGGCTGAAGTTGAACCCTGACAAAACTGAAGTGTTAGTTGTGGACCCTGGTCATTGGACAGTGGGGCCATTGTCTGGCCAGCCTCTGGGCTCTGGCTCAGGGGCAGCCAGCTGTTGTCCTCTGACAGGGTGCAGAATCTGGACATTATGCTGGATGATGGGCTTACACTTAAGTCTCAGGTGTCGTCCATCATCAAAACCTCATTCTGCCATCTGAGGAATATTGCCCAGATCAAACACCTTGTCCTGCCTGAGGAGCTTCCTACATTGATTCATGCCTTTGTGACCTACTGCAAAGTCCTGCATGTAGGGCTTCTGGGGGTTGACATCTGATGCTTGCAGTTGGTGCAGTAAGTGGTGGCCAGGCTGTTGGATGGCTTATCTAGATCATGCCATGTCACGCTTGTTTGCACTGGCTGCCTATTCAGTGGTGGATCACCTTTAAAATCAGTTTATTGACCTATAAGGCCCTACACAGACTGGGTCCTCAATATTTGCATGATCTCATTTGCCCTTATTGCCCATCCATCCACTCCGCTCCTCCAACGAGGGCTTGCTAGAGGTTCCCATGGTTCATTTGAAGTCCTCTGGTACCCAGGCATTTGCAGCCCCAACCCTGTGGAACTCTCTACCTCATTGGGTAGGAGAGTGCCTGACCATGGACAGTTTTAAATCAGCGCTGAAGACATATTTATTTAGTATGACATTCCCTGATTATTGATCATTTTGGCTGTTGTTTAATGTGGAGATACAGGGATTCAGCTGTTGCTACTGGGAAGGAAGCACTGCACTCTGTGAATTGAGGAGCAGTTACAGAAGCAGGCCTGCTAGGTACAATTTTGCTTTAGAACAGGTAAACCACCGTTGCTTGAAAGGCAGTCTTACCAGAATCTCTTAAGCCATTTCTCAATTGGCATGGTCCGCTCCTGCTGTTTTTTCTTTTTGTTCCAACAGGGAGGAAAGCTGACTGTGGTGGGGTGCAACTGGATCTTTGGAGCAAAGAAAGGCCTGTGGAAAGCCAGGAGGTGACACCAAACAGCCGGAATGGAAACTGCACCTTTGTTTTTCCTCTTGGTCCCCCGCTGATCCTTCTGGTCCCTATAGCTGCCTGTTGACAAGAGACTAGAATAAGACGTTGAAATTTGAAAGTGGTACAGCAGGCTAGAAAGCCATTGAATGTAAGGAGAGCGGGCAATAGACCTTACTGCCTGACTACCGTGTCTGCTGTGAATAAAGGAGCCCAATGACATGGGTACAGGCACTGGCAAAGAAGATGGAAGCCAGAGGTTCAGAGAGAAGGTGTGGATCTTTGCAGTGAGAATGCTCTGGAGAAAATTATTTATAATTCAGAACAACACAGGAGAGCAGGAACTTTTTTGATAATAGAACTGATAGCAGTGGGATTTAATACAGGATTCGGTAGGATTGTAGGAACAGAGAAAGAGTACATTTAAAAGGAAACAGTAACAGATTGAGTGTTTTTAATTTTTTTTAACATACACACATATACTTCTTTTTTAGATTTTATTGTTTTTAAATGTCACACCCAGACTTACACTGTGTCATGTGATATAATAGTATAAATACACATGTGCAGTGTCTATGACCCACATTATCAATTTTGAGCTGAGTACAATGTAGAGGTTCATGTTCAAGAGTTGAACCCAGAGTTTGGAATGAACCGAGCTGTTAGGAATAGGTTGGCAGCTACCTTTAACTGCAAGCACACTAAGATTTAGAAGAACAAGTAAGTGAGTTTTTACTTACAAGATTGGCATATTGAAAGTTTAGCTCTGAACCTGGAATAAGTTTAAATATTAAGAACCTGTCCTTCCTTCTTTCTCTTTCTCCCCTATGATTTTTCCAGAGCCAGCTAAATTCATTTTTATTAAATTGGGTCTGTATATTAAGCTACTATAGCAAGAAGAGATGACATTTTGGAGGAGTAAGATTGTACCATATTTTGAAAGGCTGAGTGTGCAGCACACCTGGATAAAAGTAAGTTGTGCACCCCCCCCTTAAAGATAAAACAAATTAACAAACCATTTTTAACTTTTTTAGCTGGACTATTAAGTTAGTCTCTGATGTATTTTTTTATAGTGACAACCTGGAAGCTGGAAAAGTGGGTTCTGGATCTTGGTACAAACAAAATTCAGAGTAAAAAGGAGAAAGACAGAGTACTGTCATTACACTATCATATTAGGAGAGTGGATAGTGATGTGCACTAAACAGAGAGCTTTCTAAAACTTTTAAGGACTTTTACTGAACAGATTAATGAACTTTTGACTTAATATTATATATTGCATTTTACTTTAGACTTGTAAGTAAAGAGGGAGAATTTTTTTTATTTTTGCAACCTTTCAGCTTAGAAGTGTGACAGCCTGTGGATATAAATGTATGGATTAATGTTGTAAAATTGTATACATTGTATTTATTGTTGCCTGATTCGCACATAACAGTTAGTAATTGAGTACCTGAGAATTCCAAATCTGGAGTTGTTTTATTGGTAGTGTTTTGATAAGTGCTTGTATTTTGCTGAGGGGAAACATTACAACATTCCAAAGATATCACCTTATGTGTTGTTCTAAAATGAAGGATAAATCAATAATGGTCTTAAGAAATAGAAAAAATTATGGAGAAAGGTAGAGAGAGAACCTATAAGAAAAAACAAAATAAAAGGTAATATTACAACTCCCAAGAACAATAACAACATTTCAGAATATACTAGTTGCTCCAACAGGGAAAATAAGGTATCCAATTAACTTCCTCACCCATATTGAAAGGCAAGGGAGTGGGACTAAGAGAATATAATTTCCTGCTTAAGAAAAATTAAAGCATTGGAATCACCTCTAAACAAAGTACTGAGTCAGTCAGCCCCTCCCAAATTAGATCTCAGTGTGAGTGCTATCTCACAAAATGGAGACCACACTGACTCTATGAGTGAGGAAGGAGAGAATCATCCCTACCTTAAAGAGTACAATGAATTTCTAATGCCGTATTTACTTAGGCATAAAAAAAATGGACCCACCCACTAGAAGCCAGGAGGGAGCTTGTTTATGGTCAAAACAAGAGATTGAAACATGTTCAGCTGGGGAGCCAATAGAAAGGGTCTGTACTCACTTTATGAAGCTGAAAAGTACTTTTGAGAAAGAGCTTAATGATGTAAAAATAGCTTTTATTCAGAACAATTTCCTCCTGAATGAAATTTTGTCAGTCTTAAGAGAAGGGATCAAAAAAGAACTTATACCAGATAAAACTGAAAGGGCTAGGGATTCACATCCCCAAACAGGAAAAGTTATATATAAAGGCATACATAAAAGTATGCAAACAGATTATGAATTAGAATGTAATAGGGAAACAAAAAATAAAGATAGTGAACACAGGAAAAAAATAATCAAGAACTAAATGGACATTAAAGCAACAATGATTGCAATACAGGAGAAGGAAATAACAGAAATCAACCAGGTAGTGGAAGGATTAAAAAAAAAGAAAGGGGTGGTAGAACCACCAAACCCAAGAAGAACCAAGACAGGGCACAGAATAAACACTCAATTGCTAGTCAAACTGAAAGAAGGAAGGAGAGTAGTAAGATGGGAAAAGAAAATATACACAAGAATGAAAAGGGCCAGCAGCATAATTCTAAGAAACAAGGTAGGGATAAAAATAAGGAGGCAAGGACACCTATAAGAAAAGAGGATGAGAAAAAATTGACACCATATTCATAAAATGAATACTGGTGGCTAGTAGAGAAACTCATTTTCTTCTTAAAATTACAGTTTATAATATATTAAAACCTATACTAAAGGAAAATTTAAGATGGGACAACATATCCTCGGTCTACAGGTATAAAGTAAAGCCTGCAAAAGGGAAAATCTGCCTGGTGGTAAACTCTAGTAAGATCAGAGAAACAGTCCTGGAAAGTTGCATATAATTGATGGATAATGGCATTCATATGAATGATACACTGTCAGACAGTGATGTATGCCCAGATATAATACATGAAAACAGGCAGGGTAACCAAAAGCAAGATGGAAATAAAATAAAAAAAACTTGTCAAGTTTGCATCACAGAATATACACAAAGGGGTGAGACCGAGGAATATTCACTAAAAGGTATACCTGAGAAGGAGACATATGTAAGAGGAAGAAATGTACCAGGGGGAAAAAATGAATAATAGCTGTGTCTTGGATTCATGTTCAAGGAGTTTAATAGACATAGAAGAAGATAATTCGGTAGTCTCAGAGAATTATGAGGAACTGGAAACATTAGAGGGGTACTCCTTGGACTGACAAATAGAAGAAAAACAAAAGAATGGTTTGAAAACAAAAAATAACCCTTATACTGACCACAATTTAGGAAGTACTAATGCTAATAGATTGTTTACAGTTACATCCTGGAATATTGCAGGGATCATAAATAAGATTGATGATAAATCATGGATGGAGTAAATTAAGAAATATGACATAATACTCTTGCAGGGGACCTGGATGGGAAATGAGCAAGAGATAGTTATGGAAGATATTCTAAATTTAAGATAAAGGGGAAAAAAAAATAATAATTGTCGTCAGAATAAGGGTGGGATCATGACTTTAATATCTACCAATGTAAAAATGTATAAAGATCCCCTCATTACCTCAAAAAAATTGTCTTTTAACTGCCTTATGTATGGAACATGGTCATTACTTGTGTGTATTGAATATGTACCTGGAACCCAGAATGTCCATTCAGATGATATTACAAGAACTGCAGGATATTGAGATGGAAATGTCTTATTTAAGTAATAGGTTTAGTGACTTAATAATATTGGGGATGGGAGACTTAAATGCTCAGATTGGATGTCATTTATATCTGGAAGAAAATCAGCAGATCGATGAGGAAACTGATCAAGCATTGGGAATAAGAGAATGAAGCTCTAGGGACACTGTTGTAAATGGTAGGGGCAGGATTATATTAAACTAGTTAAGTAACAATACTCTACACTTAATTAATGGTTGTGTTAAAGATTATTTAAATGGTGCTTTTACTTTTTTCTATGGTATCAGGAAGATGCTCAGTTGTGGACTATGCATTTATTGACAACTTTCATTTGCATTTAATTGAGTCTTTTAAAGTGGGCAGTAATTGAAGTAGTGATCTCTTACATATTGTTTTATGACTAAAATGGGAGAATAATAGAAATAGATTACATCAAGAGCAGAAAAACAGCTTCTTTATTCATAATGATAAAAAAATCAAGTGGAATCCACTACTGGAGGAGAAAATCTTAGATCTGCAAAATAGTGAGGAAGCTAGGCAGCTGCTAATTGACATAGAAGATGGCCATGAAGTTTTGGAAAATTTTAATGTAATCCTTAAACTAATTATTGCCAATTCTCAAAACCAGAAATCCAATATAGGAAAAATCTATGGTAGGAGTAAATCACCCTGGTTTGATAATCAATGCAAAATGATGAAATCAGGTATCAATAGAGCTGGAAGACTAGCAATACAATATCCAGAAATGCTATTATTTAAGGAGTTATTAGCATTAAAAAAGGAATACAGAGATAATATAAGAGCCCCCCCAAAAAACCAACATCAATCCTATTTATGTGATAAATTACAAGATGCGATAACACAGAAGGACAGTGGTCAATCTTGGGCCTTAATTGCATAAGGTGAAAGTAAAATAGTTAGTTATATTGAGCTATAATTCCAGAAATAGATAGGTAAGATTCTACAGTCAACTTTATGAAGGACAGACAGATCATTCTAATATAGATTTAATACCAGTTGCCGCAGAAACTAGTGTTATACAACAAAATAGAAAATGGGATAACCTGACTATAGAAGAAATAAAGAAACATATAATAAATAAAAAGAAAAATAAAGCAGCAGGAATAAACGGCCTTCTGGCAGAAACCTTAAAGGTAAACATAGACTGCTGGGCCAAAATTTTGCTTATAGTTTTTCTACATGTGATAATAAATAACAAGATTCCCCCTGAGTGGCTAGTAACAGAAATTGTCCCCATATTTAAACAAATTCTGGACAGAGCCAATAGGGTTGCAGGTGAAGAATTTGGGGTAAAACTATTGAAAATGATCAAAGTTAGGAGCTCATGTTCACAAAATGTAATGTAGGCTCATAAATGTGTTGTTTTGTAATATTTTTACACCAAATTTTCAACATAGCTTGTTATAACCCTGCCTTAGAAAGAAAGACAGAGAAAATGTTAAACACCTGGCCTAAAGGTGATTTTGTGCAGTGACTGCAAAATCAACTTTCAGGATGCAAAAACACATTTTGGGCAGGAGTTGAAAAATGACAGCTGTCACAAGCATGAGGTGCTGTAAAGAAATGGCTATGTTGAACATTTGGGGTACAAATATTGAATATTACCAAAGTTATGAGCCTGCATTTCCAAAATTCAGCATACTGTAAGCTCATAACTTTGTAGCTTTTTTTAATATGTTTACACCAAATGTTCAACATAGCCTTCTTATGACCCTATCTCATGATCAAGTGTAGAGAAAAGATTCAACTTCTGCCTGAAGGTGATTTCCTGCAGGGACTGCAAAATCACATTTGGGGATATAAACAAACATTTTGACCAGGATTTGAAAAATGATAGCTGTCACACTCATGAGGTGCTGTAAAGACATTGCTATGTTTTGAATTTGGGGTAAAAAATATTGACCATTACCAAAGTTACGAGCCTGCATTCACAAAATTCAATGTAGGCTCTTAACTTCGTTGTTTAATATTTTTACACCACATTTTCAACATGTAAAGTGTATTTTTAAATGTTTTCATAATTTAGAATGAGATTTTAAATAAAACAGTTCTGCTACCAACACCTTAAGAATGTTGGTTAATAATCAAAATCCATCATTACAGTTATTCAGAAGTGACAAGGGATGGAATGCTGTCAGAAATAATTCATGTGACATGGTAATCAGGCTGTACAAGACAGTGTCCCTGAGATTAATGTAAGGCTGTCAGACTACTAGTAACCAATCAGATTGCAGCATTTATGAGTCCCCATTTATAAAAAAAATTAAACAGTTTGAAAAACAAAGTGTAAACTCACAAAATAAATATAAAAGCATCATGTGTCAGAGAAAGTCAGAGGTAGACAGTCATCATCTCAGCATAGCATACAGCATGGCACAGAATTCCATCTCTCTCAAAATGCTGTTGTATCTCATTTCAAAGGGCATGACATGTGATTGGACATTTATTTGGGACAACTGCATTCTGAAACCTCTTGATACTGCAAAAGTAAATTTTCATTCTGAAAGCCAAGTATCTGCTATGTGCACAGTTCACAACACACTACACACTAAATATAAATGTAGGATGAGTAGCTTTATGGAGAGCCAGTGTGTTTTGTCACGTCATGGATCAGATTCCAATGGGCATGTTCAGCTGCACTCTCAATGTCAAATGGAATCAGAACCCCTCTGTGGCAGAACTCAATGGTTGTGCATAGTTGCTCATCCAGTATTCACTATACAGTGTCAGAAGCAAGCACCCTCCATGTGGCAGTCTGTGGCAGTCTGTGGGCTGTGGGCTGTACTATGCTGTAGTCAACTAAATGGATCATAACATGAAGCTTTGCCGATAATGAGTGATATGCGATAACTAAAGAAGGACCACAGAGGCTGTAAGTGACCCAAAAGTGAAGGAAGGATGGAGACCGACAGCGATCCACCAACATATTGAGCAGCTGCAGACAGAACACATCTGCTTTTATTAAATAGGTTGTGCTATACAAAACTGCATGAAATGGGCAATGAAATCCATGTGTCTTGATTGACTAAGACTTGATTCTAGCCATGGCAGTAAAATAGTATCACCAATGGTTAAAAACAAGTCACTGCCTTCCACGGCAACTCACAGAATTCATACCACTTAATTCCTAATTTACATCACAAACATGGAAGGTAAGCAGATACCTCAGTACTACCAACACACGGCCATGTCTTGTTTCACACTACCATAATCACTTAGACAGGTTGGAGGCAGGTCAAAGAAGGGCAACAATGATGATGCAGCACAGACTGCACCAATAATCATATGAGGGGAGACTGGGAGACCTCAAAATGTAGGAGATAAGAGACAGGGGAGAGTTGATGGAAGCAACAAATATCTAACAGATGATGAAAAAAGACATCAGTTAGGTGTTTTTCACAAGCAGATCACCACTTTCTTTTAGGTAGAATGCATTTAGATGGTATCCCATAAAATGTCCTATTCGCATTCACAGAACTGTTTCAAGTTGTGAAGGGTGAAAACACATGGGTCCCAGATGCAGCAAATTTAGAAACACCAGTTAATGGTATCACAACTTCAGTGTACCACCTGCTAGTAGGATTGGATAAGTACATGCAGACAGTGCCCATGAATGTAAATATGTGTATGCATACTAAGGGTTCAATTCAACCGATGTGTGTAAATGAGGTTTTAATTGTCTAACTTAAAAATGTGCTTTGGCATGTTTACTTATATCAATCTGAAGAGGTTCTAAATCCCATCATAGTTTTGTCCAACTACCACCACCACCAGAATTCTGTATCGAGCATATCAGCCCCTATTTCACAGCCTTGCACATTTGTACATCTACACTGTCCCTTATCTCCACCCTTCAGAACCTAGATTTATTTATTTTGCTCCCTCCCCTGCATCTGCCTTAGCCATTGTAATAAGCTCAGGACCATCTGCCCATACCATCTACTCCCCATACACACTGACCTAGTCAACATTAGGGTTTGGGGACCACAAGCAGGATTCAGGAAGTCATGGGTCAACCCCCACCCCTCCCCCACTTGACCAACCTCCATATGTTTAATAGTAGCCCATATGTTCAACATTTTTTTTATATTTTTAATACAACCAGTGGCAGGTTTATATTTTTAGGGGGGAGACAGCAGTGGTAGTTGGTGAGGATGTTCTTACCATCACATCCATTTCTGCCCATATGCCTCTTATTGACTGTGTCATAGCTTGGTGATTCATTTTATGACGCATGTTGCCGCATCTAACAGAGCTAGAAAGACATATATTGCTGTATTAAGGTAACAAAAAAAGTTGCATTTAATAAGGTAAACTGTTACAGTGTGTGTGGGGGGGGCACGCATGAGCAGGAGCCCCCTAGCCTCAGCAGGGTTTTCTTGCACCTTAAACTGGCTGTGCACACTATCAGTTTATCAGACTCATAGGTGTTATGCAGCTTACACCGTCTTGCTCAGTTATTATTTTATTTCCTAAAGTTCTGAAATTCACAAGCATTGAACATGCATGTGGGAATCATTGTGCATTGCATCACATGCAGCTGTTGTAAAAAAATGTCTGTTTACCAAAAGTAGATAATCACCTTCTTGTCCACAGAACATATTTAGGTGGCAACCAATAAAAGTTATCTTTAGTTCATCAGATTTGATAAAGCCAACTCATCGATAGAGTTTGATGATAGCCAATACCAATACCCACACTCTGCTCTGTCACCCAGTATTTATACATCCATAGTGCACATTTATGCACATTGTATTGTACATTTAAAAATATTTACCATTAAATAGGACAGCACTACAGCTATGCCCATTCTGTTTAAAAAAAATATTTTAAAAAAAGGATACAAAAAGAAATGGTCATATCATATAAAAGCACTATGAGAAATGTAGCAGAGACATGATGAAGTTGTTCATTTAGTGGTATAGCCAACATAGAAAAAAACATGAATCAACACATGCTGTGTGCAAGTAAGAGTACAAGTACAGTAAGTACACCAGGTCCCTATTGACAGGTAACCAGCACAAAAAAAAATCAGAAAAAAGCAAAAGGTAGAGCAAATATAGAAATTTATTTTACAGAGATTAGCAGATGAATTTCACCAGTTGTGGACCTTACTAATTACCATCAAGACATATGCTAGATAGTAGATGTGCAATCTTGATCTGCATGTCGGATGCTACCAGTGAAACTTATCAAATTCTGTCTTACTGCTTTACTTATGACTTAATTTTCTGGTTTCAACTGTAAAGTCTATACTCTTATTTTTATAGATATAAATACATTTTTTCATGTTGGAGCAGGACTTTCCCATTATACAGTGGTGAAATTAATGCAGAAAAACAACAAGAATTAATAGTTTTGCAATGCAAAATGAGCGGTCTACAGAGGGTTAGCGGTTGATTCTGAAATCATTATTTTATTGCAAAAAAAAAAACACAGGAATAAATATTCATACAGACAAATTGATTTCGGACAACAGGGCATGGGATTTGGGGAATAATAAATAAGGGTGAGAATTGTTGTTTTGTACACTCGGTCGAGGGCTGGGGGGGGTAGTAGGATGCCAGCACAAATAGACTCTTGCTCGCCCCTCACCACATCTTGTTCACAGTCAACACAGAGAGTTGCTGAAGTGCCATTCAACAAACTACAGGATTTGAACAGTTATAACTGTAACAGGAAAAAATTCCAACCACCATTGACACTGAGGGCAGCCTTAAAAAAATCAGACACCATAGAATGCAGAACCTGCAGCCTGCAAAAATATAGTTCCGAATCTGTTTAATTTATGGATAGAATTAAACATTGACAGAAGCCTGCACAGGTATGCATGTAATTAAATGAACTCATTCATACCATGTTGTTTTTCAAACTAGTCTCTGATACATCATTACAGCTCTAGTGACTATTAAAAAATACTTTCTATTCAACTATTCTTTCTAAAAGTAGCTAGCTGAGCCACTGAGCAAGGATGAATACCTTACCTCAGGCTCAAGCAAAGACATCATGTAAAATGCATATTCTCTCCAGCCTGTCTCACGGCTAAAAAGAACACTGATCTATGAGTATCAGTCTTCTCAGTTATAAACAACAAAACACAACAAAAACAAGGACAGGAAACACATTTATTCATAAAAAAAAATAGTTAAATACACATAGGGTGGGTAGCATTTCTGCAAGTGAAATCATCAATCTTGTTTCATGTCCCCTTTAAATCATCTGCATTCCAGATTAGAGATAGAATGTGGAAAAGCACCTACAAAAGCAATTACAAAATTGTTAGCAATGCAGTAATGTTCCAAGCTTCTCAACCGTATGTCACAACAGTAGTGTCAATATTTCTGCACCAGTCAAGACCAGATCTGGAGCCTTCAAATTTTTTTCTAATTTTTTTGTAATTTGTGGATGCTATTCTACATGTTATTCATCACCCATAATGAACAGCTTTAAAGTTTGTATGTTTGTTTAGTCAGACCATCAGTTGAAAAAATATATATACATCTGTATGCCCATAGTGGCATTGGTGGTGGTGATGGGGGAGATTAAACTGACGTTTTGATGCTGTAGCCTGCACACTGAAATATAATCTCTGCAGTCTGTAATGGTGAATTCCCACAACTCAGACTATTGTAAGAGTACAGTGTGTGTGGGGGGGGAGGGGTGAGGTGGTGGTGGTGGTAGTGGTAAATTCTGAGGTGCTCATCATAGCAATTGTGGAGTTGAGAAAATGTGAAGGGCATATTGAAGCAAAGCCAGAGCTGGTACATGAATACAACTCAAGCTAGGAGCGGCAGCTCAGTAGTTGACACTCCTCATAATATATAACAGCAGCCTGAATTAGAATTTACTTATTTAAAAAGTAATGGTGTTGAACAAATGGAGTTTAGATATTTAGTCCTAACGAGTTTGAATGCACACAACTGAATTACATAGGTATTTTTTAAATTATTGTGTTTTTGTGATGCATTTGCTACGCTATTTTATAACTACAAACTATTGTTATACAGTCCCCACCGCTTATAACGGGCAACTTTGTGTATTAACGTTTTGCCCATTATAATCGGTGGACGATTTATCAAAAGGAAAAAATTTCTGACGAACTTCTTGTTTCATGGCTAAAGAGCAAGACTTTACTGAATATAATTAAAATAAATTATTTTAAAGTTTAACTAAATACTGTAACAGCAACAACACCAAAAGGTGGATCAGTTACTCCCCTATTCTCCCTCAAATAGTTAAAGAAGTGTAGTGAATTACAGCCTTTCTATGTCAAAGTCAGTTTTTTCCTGTTTGAGTGTCAAAAAGCTCCATAATCTGCTTCTGCACCTTACGTGTCTCGCAGTAAGGTTTCCACACTCTCTGCACCCTCGTCAGTGTATCCCAGTCTGGTTCGAGTGCATCATTTTGCTCCATCGCTCTCCTCAGTGTCAAGATAGCCGACCGCACATCAACATAAGTCACAACAGTTTCTTCCTGAGTTTGCTCGTCCTCGCCTGCATCATCATCTGCATCGATATTCGGGCCAATTGAGTTCACTATCTCAGCTATGTCATCATCTGCGCCTGGTTTCTCCTCATTGTTCCCAAGGAGGCACAGTTCATCGAACTCGTCAAGAGACATGCCTTCTGGCACAGGGATTATACTTTCCTCCTCCTGTTCTTGGATGTCGCCTATATCAAGTTATGTGTCAGTAACTACAAACCCACTTTTTTGGAAACAACGCTGGATGGTAAGTTGTGTCACTGAGTCCCAAGACTGCTTTAGCATGCAAACAGCATCTAGCAAATGTAATTTTTTTGCACACTGTAGGGCATTTAAATCTGGGTTTGAGTCAAGGTCTGAGAGCACTCGTTCTCTCATCGCCCGAACATAATGTTGCTTCATATAGTAGATTATGCCCTGGTCAAGGGGCTGGATGAGGCAGGTGGTGTTGGGGGGTGGAGGAAAATGAGCTTGATGTTCCGAAGACATGTCATGTGCAGGTGCCCTGAGAAATTGTCCAGCAGAAGGGCAATCTTACGACCCCGTAGTTTGTGGTCCCAGTTGCAGACCCATTTGGAAAAAATATCAGCGGTCATCCAGGATGATCTGTTAGCCCTGTACAGAACTGGAAAGTGGTTTATGCCTCTGAAACATCTTGGGGTCTGCAATTTACCAATGACAAGCAGGTCGCATTTCTCCATACCATCCATATTACGACATGCTAGCACTGAAATTCTTTCCTTTGCCCGCTTATTCCCCTGGACTGTCTCAGTTTTGAAAGCTAATGTTCCAAAGCTGACACAGTGAAAAAAACAAGCCGGTCTCATCAGCATTGAATATGTTGTGTGACTCATGCCCTTGTAGTAGACCAGGTAGGACCTCAGTAAGCCAGCAGTCAGCACTTGCAGCATCAGCATTTAATTTTTTGCCATACCCACGTTTAAAACCGATGTTGTTCTGTACTTTCCAGCGTTGTAACCATCCCTCTGATGGTGTTAATTCAGGCTTCCCACGAGCATTGGCAAGTTGCTTTGCCTTGTGCAGTAAAATTGGCCTACTGATAAGTGCCTCTCTCCCCCGAGCATTTTGGAACCACCGCAACAGTGCATCCTCAATCTCCACATATTTTCCCTCTCTTTTTCTCTTCCTATCTGGGTTTGAGTTTGTGCTCCACTCTGCCATTAACTGATCTCACTGCTTTTGCAGATCAGCAACTGTGGATTTTGTAAGTCCCAACTGAGCTGCGATGTCCCTCTGGCTCATTTTGGGCAACTGAGCCATTTTTTTTCAGCAGCTCGACTTTATCAGACAGACTTAATGCTTTACGCTTGGCAGGCATAGTGGTGTGCTCACAGTGCTCGCAGCGGTAGCAAAAAGACAATGGGAAACATTGAAGTCTGTTTAGTGAATATTTGGTCTTAGCACTCATCAATTACCGATAAGGTACTGTAGCTGTGAAAATGACACACCCATGATTAATTACAGACAGCACTGACAGCTTAAATATCAATTCCTGATTCCTTTATTCATCCAGAAAAATGCCCACTATGTATGGCAGGCAATGACCGCTATAACCATGGATTTTAATGAAGGGTTAAATGACGAATGGCAAATGGAAACACCGAAATGCCCACAATATAACGATTGCCCGCGTTATCAGTGGGCAGTATAAGTGGTGGGCACTGTATATGATGCAACACGGGACTGACATACTTGTGCATGAATTGATGTGTATGTCTGTGTGTGGTGGTTATCAATTTTTGTTCTTTTTTTTAAAAATGCTGCATGATATAAAAAAGTAGTGTGTACAGAATACTTGCAGTTAACATAAATTCACAAATACTGCCCCTCAGTTGCCATGGTGACAAACATGAAACAGTAGGCATGGAAATCCAAAAGCATTATTTTATGCCACTACCTTTGCTATGGTAAGAATTACTACTGCAGCTGTAATCTACATGCCCATTCAGCCGAGAAAAAAATAACTGCAGTAAGTGATAGCTGTTTCATTTTGAAACATTGCCAATTTTGAAAGAATAGTCACAGAAACCTCATCAATCAGCAGTGTGAAAAACTTAGCAGAGATGATAAGATTAATGCAATCCCTATCTAATGAGGCATGCAGTAAATGTCAGATGTGCATTTGTATTTTATTAATATGTCAGCAGCAGCCATAAACAATTACTGCAGTCTACGTGTGTTTGGGTATATTGTATAAGCTTCCCCCTGCTAAAGAACTCCTCACTAAAAAGCAGGGTCATTCTCATAAACAAGCATTTGTCAATAAAGGAATAATGCCTGAGAAGGTGGGTGTTATGCTGGGATAACATCCCACCTGGGGTGGTTGGGCCCAAGGCCACTGGCCGAGGGCGCCTAACACCCAAGAAGGGATGTTATCTCAGCATAACACCCACCCTGGAGGGCATTATTCCTATTATGCAATGGCTTATTGTTTTATACAGAAAAAAATAATTTTAAAGAATTTTATTTAGTGTTTTAAAATATTTTTTTAAGAAAAGATGCAAACAATATGGTGCTGGTCATCAGCAGAGATGTTATGCCAGGATAACATCCATGCTGTGATGGCCAACTGACCAATCAGGAGCCAGGATTCTTTCTTGCCATTGTATAATGCCAGTTATAAAATGGATCCTGAAAACGCTGCTCTCTGATTGGCTGGTTGACACTTCGAACCCGTTATAAATCCTGAATAGTACCAATTGGAAGAAGTGCCAGCCAGCCTCATGTAGTGCCCAGTGAGTATCACTCCAACCCCTCCCACATCAAAAGTACTCACCACTGTTTTCAATCAGACCCCCTAAAATTAACTCCAGAAACTTGCCTTGTTGGATCCCTAATAAAGCGACAAGCACCACAGCAACAGTATCGATAATAATGTAAAAGAACTTCACACTGGTAAAAAAACATATTGAGTCAAAAAAAATGCCTCTTGAGTCATTTTCTCATACCCACTTCCTCTCCACTCATCTCCCAAGTGTTTTCTATAGTTGACTCCACTCAATTACTACGTTTGCCAAAGAATCAAAACTGTGACCTCCACACACCATGGCCATTCACCATGAACTACCCCCATTACAAAAAAACTCCATTTCTATTCAAAATCACAAAAGGAACCTACCTCCTCAACATGAACTCCCTTGGAAACAGATTGTTTTTCAGTGCAGCCTGTCAGTGCTTACAACGTGATTTGTCAGCAAACCGCATTCGCTCCTATGTTACTCGCTTCTGCCTCCATTGCACTGCTTCTGCTTTCCAATCTCAGTATGCGACTGGCATGCTCTTTGTAAACATTAATATACCATTACCCAAACTAAAAAGAAACACAAAAAGAAATAAAAAACGCAGGTCCCAGTGGAGCTACATGAACACTGCAGCTTGCTGGTTCCTCTTCCATACAGGGTAACTCTCCCATATGTATGTATGTGTGTCTCTGTATTTCTACCTACTAACAAGGTACTATTTTATATACAAAGGAAGGATATCTAATAGAAAAGTATAAAAAAATACATTTCTTCTGGTGGAAAAAATACATTAATAAGAAAAAAAAAATCTGCAACTTCTAGCCATTGTATAATAGCAATTTACCACGATCAGAGGCATGAGGCATGCTAGATTTACACACCTGGAGGCATTGTCACTCGGCCTAACAGCCTCGTGACCAAACAACACACCAGGCATTGTAAATCCTAGCGTAACCCACACCCTGGTTGTGGTAAATTGCTTAAATGTTTGTTTGCTGGTATTAGCATTGGAAATGTAGGAGTTTGACAGATGCAGAATAGGAATGACAGTGAAGTATTGAACTTCACGCCAACCCCACCTCCACCCTGCAGAGATGGACAGGCATTGGGGTATGCATTTGGGTCATCGCCCATAAAGTATATGCCATTTCATCTCACCCTATCCTGCAGACACCGACAAGTGTTGAGGTGTGCCTTGGGGTGTTCAGCTTTACAGTCACCCCATTCCATAAGGACATACACTGAAATAGGTGCAGTATAGGAGAATGGGGTGAACTCTGAGGCTGAAGAGTCCAAGACACACCTCGATGACTGTCACTGGCTGCAGGGTGGGGGGGTAGAATGGTATGAGCATTACAGCTGGCAATCCAAAGGCACACCCCTGATGCCTGTCAGTCTGTACAGGGTGGGATGTTGTGGTTAGAAACCCTAATGCCCCGGGCGTTTGTTGATATTTGCACTACAAATTTTAAACATAGTCTTTTTGTGACCCCCACCACATGAAAGCATTTGGGACCTCTTCTCATGAACAGTGGCACTGTGATTTTGTTAATGTGTCCTGAACTTTGAGTTTCCGCAGCGACCGTGTCATTGTGCGCCAGATGTAAGAAAACACAGATTGGGCAGGATGTGAAGAATGACAGCTGTACCATTCATAAAGAAGTGTGAAGAGATGGCAATGCTGAAAATCTGTAGTGAAAATATTAAAAATGCTTGAACTTCCAAGCGTATGTGGAAACTGTGCAACGCATGCACGTAACACAATCATTTAGTGGAATTATTTCACCAAATCTTCAACATAGGCATTTTGTGACCTCTGCTCATGAACACTGTCACTATGATTTTCTTAATCTGTCCTGAACATTGATTTCCCACAGCAACCGCTCTATTCTGTGCCAGATTTGTAAACGCATATTTCGGGCAGGGTATAAAAAATGACAGCTGTACTGTTCATAAGGAGGCATGAAAAAATGTCAATGTTGAAAATCTGGAGTGAAAATATTACAAATGTGCGAAATTATGAGGATGCATTGAAACTGTGCAACATACGCTCGTTACATAGTCATTTTATGGACTTTTGTCATTAAATTTTCAACACAGGCATTTTAGCACATCTGCTCATGAACAGTGTTGCTGTGATTTTCTTAATCTGTCCCAAACACTGACTTCCCACAGCAACTGCATTATTGTGTGCCAGAAGTGTGAAAACACATTTTGGCCAGGATGTGAAAAATAACAGCTGTACTATTCATAAGGAGGTCTGAAAAAATGGCAATGTGGAAAATCTAGAGTGAAAATACTACAAATTTGCAAAGTTATGAGGGAGCAAGGAAACTGCTCAACGCACACTCGTAACAGTCATTTTATGAATGTTTGTCACCAAATTTTCAACATAGGCATTTTAAGACCTCTGCTCATGAATAGAGTCACTGTGATTTTCTTAGTCTGTCCCTAACACTGATTTCCCACAGTGACTGCGCTATTCTGCTCCGGAAGTGCAAAAACACATTTCAGCTGGGATGTGAAAAATGACAACTGTACTGTTCATAAGGAGGTGTGAAAAAATGCCAATGTTGAAAATCTGGAGTTAAAATATTACAAATTTGTGAGTTACGAGTGTGCATGGAAACTGTACAACACAAGCTCGTAAAACAGTCTTTCTTTTTTTCACCAGATTTGCAACATAGGCTTTTTTAAAAGCTCACCTCATGAACAGAGGCACTGTCATTTTGTTAATCAGTCCTGAAAGATGATTCTACACAATGACCATGAAATCACCTTTTGGGATGAAATAATGCCATGACAGTGACTGAAATCCTCAGGAGGGGTCCCAATAACCCCATGTTGAAAATGTGGTGCCAAAAGTAAAAAAAATGGCTGAGATATCCACATAAGTTGAAAAAGAACTATTTATGCCATTATACAGTTTACCGGCATTTCTTCAGTTCACAGTCAGCTTTGAAGAGTGCAGACATGTTCCCAGTCCACCAACGATCATTTCTCTGGACTCTGGAGGTAAGTATGGGGTGGGGGGGAGGCAAGGTGCACAGAGGGTGGGTGTGAGTTGGGGGAGGAGGCACGAGACACCACGAGGGACCATTTTCTTGGTTTCAGAGAGAACAAAAAGAAAAGAAGGTGAGGGAAGGTTTTTGTTTTTCAGGCTTGCTTTGGTCACACTGGGGTGGGCCCCCAGTGTGCCACCTGCGTTTTGGGGAAGGGGGGACTGAAGCCAATGGGGTTTGGACTCCCATCAGCAAAGAAAGACAGTTTGGGGGGCATGATGCTGAGGGGGATTGGGTACCCCCTGCACATGACAAATGGGGGGAGAGTGAATTATGGCTATGGGGAGTGGGCTCCCCCATCAGCAAATTAACTGGGTTGGGGGCATGCCAACAGGGGGATTGGGCACCCCCCATCAGCTTTCATGGGGCTCTGAGGTGGACAGCAATAGCTGCCGCCATGTTCATGAAACTGTTACACCAGGCAAGGTCCAACCTGCAATGACGGGTCACTCCTTCATTGCAGCGGAATGGTTGAAGCTGCAGAGACAAGGTGGCCCCTGATTGTGGGTGGCCAAATCGTTTCAAGTTGGTGGCACTTCTCCAGAACTAGTGTCATCAGGACAGTGGGTCTGCATTGGTTGAACACTGCCAAGCCCACAAATGCAGTGCCAGCACTGGCCGCCACAGTGCCACACCTCCACAACCCGCTTCTTTCCTAAGCTACTACATAATGTTTCTTGCATATGTGCACAAGCAAACAAAAAAATGGCTTTTTCTAACTCACTGTACTGATGAAATGCCATCTGTGAGTGAGCCATCCCACTGTAGATTTTCATGTGACAGATAACATCACAGCCCCAGTTCGCTCTGATCAGCCCTTGCTCTGAACTACAAGGTGGTGGGAATTCTGACAGCTCATTTCCACTGTCTGTCTACCAGAGTCTTCTCTCCTCTGCCACAGTTGTCAGATAAGAAAAGGAAAAAAAAGCAATTTCTTACGGACTTTTGTATAGTTAATATAGCAGGATAGTTTAATTTAGTCTTTGAAATCTGTATTCTGATCTCACGGTGACATC
Source organism: Neoceratodus forsteri (assembly GCA_016271365.2). Taxonomy (NCBI): domain Eukaryota; kingdom Metazoa; phylum Chordata; order Ceratodontiformes; family Ceratodontidae; genus Neoceratodus; species Neoceratodus forsteri. Next base: position 1,194,728,658 of record CM057453.1, read on the forward strand.
GGTGATCAGCTGAAGTGATCTCCTGTCACAGTTTGTGGGGTGGTATTCCATTTACTTTTCTATTTATTTAGAAAGTGTATGGTCTAAACTGCAGTTTCATGTTTGATGTAATTGTATATGTAAAACTAGCACAGAGCACTGTCAGAGTCAGCCTGACTCACAAGATCATTTTTATAAATTGTTTTATTGCAAGCCAAAATCAAAACGAAAATCCAGATTGGAACCTTTCTTTTGTTCCATCTTCTTTAAAGGTGCATTTTATTTTGACTTTTAGTCATTTTGTCTTAAATGCCCAGTTTCTTTTGGCAACTCATTTGGCTAGTTGGGATATCTTGTATCATTCATGTGTGTTATCCAAGTCAGCTCTCTCTTCTTAAAGTAACCCATCCCCAAATGGCAGAAGTTAATGACATCTATGTGTAATAAATAAAACACGTTATATATTTGCTTCAAATGCATTTAAAATAAAAAAAAAACAATTAGGAAAACATTTAATAAAAAAAAAAACTATTAACATTTCTCTTTTAAGACAATAACCACAGTTCTTTGGCACAACAATGAGAGTTACATTCTAACGAAAAACATTATCCCCTTCTATCCCTATATTTTTCCTTAGAGATATAGGGTCAAATCTAACCTGGAATTCAAGACAGGCTAGTGTAGGGCTCTGAGGCTACATGTCCAGAATGTTTCCCATTTAAGGGTCAAATCTTTGATATTACCACCTCAGGGACCCAATCTAACAGTTTCAATTCCCTGAAACATTAATTTGTGTACCTCTATACCACCCATGTATATATTGTGGGAGGCTAGGGCATTCTTCGCTATTCCATTTTTTATGTCCCTCAAATGTTCCCTAAATTATTCCTGTCAGATCCTATTCATTTTTCCCAGATAAAAACATCCGTATTGCATGTCTCAAGGTATATTGCTTTGGGGGTGTCACTCATTATTAAATCTCGTACTTCAAACACTCTACCCATTGTATTATTTTTGAAAGTTTTTGTTTTCAATACATTTCTATTGAAAGTATAGCCACCATATGGAAAACAGCCCCTAGGGGCTGAACCTGCAAAGTAATGTTGTGCCTGTTGATTTAAGGTTGCAACAAATGGACCAATATGTAATTTTCATTTGTAGTCCTCATATACAAACTGTAGGGTCTATTTATAGTTTTTGCAAGGATCTAATCTGATTCCACTACATGCCAATGTTTATTAACGTGTGACTCCCTAATGTGATATATCTTGAGACATGCACATGTGGCTGTTTTCATGTGGAAAAGATGAATATTTATTTATTTTTATTTATTTATTACGTCTAAAAATAACACCTTTGAACTGAAAGCTCGTTTACAAAGGTTCCACATCATGAAGTTAACAAATGCAGGATAATCTCAAGGAACAGTACAAACTGATTACAATAGTAGAATTATGAACATGAAGTTATTTAGACATAATGAACATATCCTGACCAATACCGACTATGGCCATTCCAAATTCAGTACAATTTAGCTTAGGAAATATCAAACAAACTTTTAAGTAGAGCTAAATTTCAGTGCAAAGTGTACAGGTTATGTTGAACAACCAATAATCAATTTATATTCAATGGAACTTCTAACAATCCTGCTTACACAGCATAAAAACAGCATAAATAAATAATACAATAATAATGCTAAATATAAATATGACAATTTACAATAGATTAAAAAAGAAGACAGAAAAGCCATATTATATTTTATGTTGGGTAAATTCCTAAAAAAAAAAACAGAGTTCAGTTAAAATTAAATTAATCACACTTTGGTGTCACATAAAAAATCTAGCAGGTTTAATCTTTATATTCTATAGATATTTTACTATTTTGTTGGTAAAAATAGGACACAAAGAGTATCTGGTGCTACAGCTGTTGCACAGAGTGTGACTAGTGAGTTTGAAGAGATAGCAGTCTGTGTTAAAATACTGGCTGCAGAGCATGTTCTGATAACTGTTCAATAAACCTAAAGGGCAATGTCTGGGTAAGTAGGGCTGTTAAAAGTTCCACTGGACATAAAATGATTACTGGTTGTTTATCATAACCTGGACTATTTGCCCTAACATTTAGCAGTACTTGAAGATTTCTGAATGCACAGTTCTTATAATGGGGTTACATCACACTGTTCTGCATTGCTCTCCACTTTTATTAAATTAATAGTGAACCTCAAAAAATATGGAAATAGGTAAACATGGAAAAAACTTATTTGGCTTTTTTTCTCCAAGTAATTGGAGCCATCATATTAAGGAGCCTATTTCATACTTAGTGTGGCAATTTACAATCGAATTATTAGTCCTCCCTCCAGCTTTAGCTGTCTTTAAGATAAACAACTACTTGCGTGTATGTCTCAAGGTCTATCCTGCCTGATACTGAATATGGGTATTCCAAATTAAGTGCAATTTAGCTTGGGAAATATCAAAGAAACTTTTAAGCAGAGCTAAATTTCAGAGCAAAGTGTACAGGTTATGTTGAACTATCAAATAACAATGTTATATTCAACGGAACGTCTAACAACTGCCTACACAGGCATTGCCCTTTGCACTTATTGAAGAAACATATGAAAATGCAATACAGAAATAAACCAGTACTCATACTTACTTACATAAGTACAGAGACTGTAGTTTTATCTGAGTTTTATATTGAATTATATTGTTTGATCTGTATAATGTGTCTCGTACAGCGCCTTGAAAATCTGAAAGGTGCTTTAGAAATAACATTTATTATTATTATTATAAATAGGATGATTTGCCTCATACTTCCTGATGTACTTTACAGTATGTGCTCACAAACTGCTTGTCTAAAAACATACAATAAATTCACCATTCCAAACCACTGGGATACGAAAGTGTGTCATGCAGACAGTATTTAAACACCGACCCCTATCTCTCCAAAATCACTAATCCTACTCTTACGTACCAGCTATTGCATAGGATATTCCTTGTGTCCCATTTTAACCAACAAAATCATGTTCTGTTACCAATAACAGTTCTTTCATAATAATACAGAAAACCCATATTATATTTTATGTTGGATCAATTCCTAAAAAAAAAACAGTCCAGTTAAAATTAAATTAATCAAACATTGGTGTCACATTAATAGTCTAGCAAGGTTAAGCCTTATATGCTGTAGCCCTGCCCATCTTACTATATCCTCCAATTATGGTCCCAAGGCTTACCATCCTAGGAGGAGCTCCCTGGTGACGTCTGCAGTCTGGTTTCGCCCCTAAAGCTACGACCTGCAGAACTAAGATCCTGCCATAGGGGTACCTGCCTCTCACTTCATCTGCAGCTCCCGGTCTCACCACAGAGCGCCCCTCTCTTCCCAGGGGCCGATTCTTCAAACCTAACACACTAGCCAGAAATTGAGGCTGCCTGCCACGCTGGGCAACTGCCCTAAGACTCTGACACTTTTTGACTCTTGCCTCTACCCAGCTAATCTCTGTCACTCCTGCCAACCACAGCCTCATAGCAACTGATTCTTAGCACTGTTAGCCTACTGTAATGCTGTGAAAAATCTGCATTGCTAAGCTTAATGCATATAGCCAACTGGTTTGCTGCCTATTCTTAATTAATAATAGGAAATGTGTTTTGCATAGTTTTAATCCCATCTACCTAGAGTCTGACAGGGATCCTTGGTACTAATATTTGTCCCACTGTGATACTCCAACTGCACCTCTGCTGTTGACCTGTCTTTGGTGTCTCCCCTCTAGAGTTAATTGTTCTAAATAACAGTAGGTTTGACAGGGAACCGTTATCCCTAAGGTTGGTGCCGGGCTTGCTTAACACATCTAGATTGGAGGCTGAACCTGCTCTGGTATCCTCAGCTGACGTTGCCGCATGTGCCTGCAACCGCAGGGATTGACGCCAGTTCCTGGTTTCCTCAACCCATTAGGTCAGGGACCTGAGATTCATGCAGGTGGCCCTGGAAAGCTTCATAATGAACCCTGGGTACTGGAACAAGGGCATCCTCTTGGCTTTGATTTATATTCTGGCCCAACTATGGATGGATTAGCTCATTAGTAATGCCAACTGCCCCCTTATGCCCGTGGGGGGGCGGGAATGCATACAGCAAGTCACTACAGCTGCCCTCCTCCAGGTGCAACATCCCTCTCTTAGTGGCGTGTAATTCTCTAGGAAAGGGATCCTCTATCGATCCCTTCTGCTCATTAGGAGCCTAACCCCATGCCCATCCATACTGGTTTTATCACCTCTGACCATCACTGCTGCTAGCAGCGCTACTACTGGCGTGGAGACATCCAGCCTAACCCAGGCCCAGAGACACAAACGATCTATTTCTTCCCATCAAATAAGGCCTGGGATGGAGCCAAGGGTCTGAGGTTGGTGCATATGAACATCCGCAGCCTGAGACCTAAGATTCACGAAGTCCAAGCATGGCTAGCTGTCTACAAACCAGACATACTAGCAGTCTCGGAGACTTGGCTAAAGCCCCACATTCTGGATCATGAGGTAGCGGCCTCTGGATCGCCTTCTACAGAAAGGACAGACCCTCGAGAAGAGGGGTGGGGTTCTAGTATATGTAAGGGACACAATTACATCCTCCTCATTAGCATGCCCCAAGGCATGACCCTGGACATAGAAGCAATCCTTATACGGCTCACTCTAAGTGGCAATAAGCACTCACATAGGCTGCGACACAGCCCCCCACCAATGCGCCTAGTTCTGAGTGCGCTCCTGAAGAACCTAGCAGTAGTATCTGCTTCTGAGCTTATCCTACTGGGGAGACTTCAACCTAAACTGGGCCCTTGAGGAGAAGTCTGCCATCAATGGTATATTAAATGACTCCCCCCACCCAAGTCATCTCCCTACCGACCAGAATGAACCACGATCAGGAAAGCACACCATAATTGACTGGGTCCTGGCTTCTACCCCCAGCAATGTAAAAATGGCAGGGACCTTAGCTGATGCCTTGAGCGACCACTCGTTGGTATTTGCCATCTGGAAGAACTGTGTGAATAAAGTCCCGCCTAGGATTATTACCACTAGGGACTTCTCTAACTTCCTCCCTGACCAATTCATTGGGTACTTAAATGGGATCGACTGGAGCAATATAAGACACCTTCCTAACCTGGAGGATGCCATTAAATTTTTCCAGACATCCCTCACTAGAATAATTGACCTCTTAGCTCCTATGAAAACCCACAGAGTAAAGGGAAGCTGCTATAAGTGGATCTTGCCTCCTCTAAAAGCTCTGATGTCCACCCGGGACAAGGCCTGGAAAAAGTACAGGAAATCAATGCTACTGGGGGACTTAGCCAGTTACAGGGCTCTTAGAAACCAATGCAAAAAGGCCATAAAGTTAGCTAAAAAGACCATATCACCAACCTTCAAAAACTAGCCTAGGCAATCCCAGGCTCTTCTGGTCTACATTAATGAACTCCTCAAAGGGAGGAAAAACTACACCCAGCCCAATCCTGGCTAATGGGCAATTCATCGATGGGGATCTCTCATTGCTGAGTCCCTTAACAGTTACTTCACGAACCTGGATGCTTACAAGACGGGACCCCCTGACAGGAGGAGTGAGCCGAACGCTCAACAGCCCCCTGACCTTGACCACCCTTTGTTTCACCTGAGGCTGGTCAGGGAAAAGGAGGTTTTGACCATCCTTAAATCCCTACACTTGAGAGGATCTGGGGGCCCCGATGGGATCCAAACCAGAATCCTCAAGGAGGGGGCCCCAGCTTTAGCTAAGCCCCTAACCTGGCTGATAAACCGGTCTATCATGGAGGGGTCTGTACCCAAGCTTTGGAAACAGGCCCTAGTGACTCCTATACACAAGGGAGGGCCAACTGAGCCCATTGAGAACTACAGGCCCATCTCTTTGCTGTGTGTCATTGCAAAAGTACAGGAGAAGCTAGTCTACTCCCAACTCCGAGAATACCTAGAAATCCACCTGGTAATCTCACCATCACAGCATGGCTTCAGAGCCAAGCATGGGACGGATACTGCGCTAACTAAACTCTCAGCCGATGTCCTGAGCAATAATGATGCAGGGGTCAGCACAGGGGGCGGTCTTTATTGACCTATCTAAGGCATTCGACTTGGTAAACCACAACCTCCTACTACAAAAAATGCGCTCACTTGGCCTTGACTCTCATTCACTGGGATGGTTCAAGAGTTATCTCTCTGGACGCACTCAGAGGGTCAAGTGGGAGGATAAAGTCTCCAAGCTAGCTCCACTCAAAGAAGGGGTACCTCAAGGGTCAATCCTCGGCCCCCTTCTCTTTACACTGTTCATAAATGATCTGCACACACACTGCGGGAGCAGTAGCGTTATCCAGTACGCGGATGATGCGGTCATTTACAGAGCTTCCCCTACTTTACCCGAGTTGGAGACAGCCCTCCAAGAAGACATCCTTCAGCTGGAGGACTGGCTCATGCTGAACAAAATGGTTCTAAACACCAACAAAACAAAGGTAATGCTCTTTGGTCCTAGATCCCTGGGATCTGAGAGGGCACATCTTCTACAACTCCAGTCCAGGGGGGGTACAAAACTTGAGGTGGTCTCCTCAACCAAATACCTTGGACTTACCCTGGACCAAGGCTTCACACTAAAAAATCACGAGACCAAATCACCAAAGCCATCCATGGAAACTTAGAATCCTTTATAGACTGAAGGACCAGATTATCCCGAAGCTAGGGTAGCCATTGCAGAAGCTGCACTCCTCCCAAAGCTCACCCACGCTGCCCCGATTCTCCAGGGCATGGCCGTGACGGGAGTTAGGGAGGCTACAGACCTTGTACAACAAAATAGTCCGCTGGCCACTATGTCACACCCGAGACTCACCACTCGAGGCCCAATCTAGGCTCAGGTGACCGCCCTGGAAGCTCGCCTCCTACTCAACCCTCTGCCTTACATTCAAGCTACTGGGTCCCACACCTCCCCCTAGTCTGAATGGTCTCGTCAGGGTGAAACCCAACCCACGGTGCCTGCGCTCATCAGGCCAAACTCTCCTCGTGGTTCCCAAGACCAGGACAAAAGCCGGGTCCAGGTCCTTTGCATACACCGCGCCTTCCACCTGGAACAACCTCCCCTTGGAGGTACGGGAGGCTGGGTCCATCACCAGCTTCCGGACAAAGCTCAAGGATCACTTGCTCATCAGGGCACATGTCTTTGTTACAGGACTTGACCACGTACAGCCATCCGGGTAGCTCATCAGACCTGACCTTGCATAGCCTACTGGAAGCACAACAGACCTCCCCCTAAGACGGGGTGCACTTTGTCCCTCTCATCCCCCTTCCAATATGCCCACAACGAAGCTAACCCCAGGTCCTTAGCTTCTGCTTGTCTACCAGAGCACTTCAACCTAATTCACTAACCTGGGATGAATAACGGTCTCATTATGTGTAACCTCTATGTCCGTACTGCCTGCATGTTGTACACTACCTGCCGCCTGTATACCTATGTATTTCTTACTGTTATACTTTACAATCACATGACTGTATCGATCCGTTACCTGTAATGTTGTTGATTCACCCGGGTCGCCCTTGAAAAAGGGACCTCCGGGGCCCAGTGGGCCTACCCGGTCATCAAAATTCAATAAAGCAATAAATAAAATAAATAAATAAATAAATGCTACAGATATGTTACTATTTTGTTGATTAAAATGGGACACAAAGAGTCTCTGGTCCTATATCTGTCACACAGTGTGACTAGTGATTTTGGAGTGATAGCAATCCATGTTAAAATACTGGCTGCAGAGAATTTTCTGATGCTCTTCAATAAGCCTAAAAGGCAATGTCTGGGTAAGTAGGGCTGTTAGAAGTTCCACTGGATAGAAAACGATTACTGGTTGTTCATCATAACCTGTACAATTTGCCCTGTAATTTAGCACTACTGAAATCTTTCTCTTGGTATTTCCAAAGCTGAACTGTACTTGCTGTGACTGGCTAAGGCTGATAGTAAGTGACCTAAGATGACTAGACCCAGAGTTATATAACACATAGTATGGTCAGATGGGGGATATATTCTTTAGAAACACAAAATTCCTCATCCACAGCCTTTGCTAACAATGTTAACAAATCTAAACAAAGGGTAATTCATATGTGATGTAAGGCTGATACACAGATCCTTCAGAACATCCTCAGATACATACTTTACACCATTCAGAATGCACAGTTCCTATAACGGCATTAGATCACACTGTTCTGCAATGCTCTCTACTTTTATTAAATAAGTAGTGAACCTCAAAAAATGTGGAAGTAGGTAAAAATGGAAAAAAAAACCTATTTGGATTTTTTTCTCTATGTAATTGGAGCCATCATATTGAGTAGCCTATTCCATACTTAGTGTAACAGTTTACAATTTGATGATTAGCCCATCCTACAGCTTTAACTGTCTTTAAGAAAAATAAAGTCTGCTCCCTGCATCATTTTCTTTATTATTTTATTTTGCTATTTGGAGAAGTGCTGGACCAAAAGTCCCTCTGCAATGCCTGCTTGTCCCGAGAGTCCTGTTGCTCCATAGGTTATGCAGTAGTGATCAGATTGAGTGGGGGTTATAAAAAAAACAAAGTGTGAAGCATTGCAATATCAGAGAGGAAAATACTTGCCCCTATAATAGGTGACCCAGTAATGATAAAGAAAAAAAATATAAGAAGTCCTTTATAACCTGATCCATAGAAAGAATAGAAAAAAAAGTAACTGATTCAGCTGAGCTGAATTGAGATTTGAATTTCTGATTTAGATAATGTCCTGTTCATCCAGCACTAATAAGCTGATAAAATGCAGGACCGCATTAGTTAAAAGTTAAAGCATTATGGCTGGGAAAGCTAGAACTGCCAAAGAAATCAGGGAATTTTTTCTCAAAGCTTTAAAACACAAAAATGAACTTGAAAACTTGCCTGAATTCCCTGTACCGATTAACAAATGCAAAGTGACTCACTGTAGCAGAAATAAGCAGGAGGGCACCTGGAAAAGCTCCTGAGTCCTCATACATGAAAATGATTGTTTCAAACACAATAAACTGAAGATAAAGTGAATGAATATCCTGAGGGCCAGAGAAATGCATCAGATAATTCAAAACGAGAATTGCCTAAATCCAGTGCCACTGAAAATCCATCTGTTACCTTTTCAGTGAAGCAACTAGAGAACTCAATTTGCAACCAGATGACAACTGAAACCTTTTCATGTGAGCACCAAGTGGAAGATTGAGATGACAATAAACAAGCAAAAGATCTTATCTTAGCTGAATGGTTAAATAATTTACTGCTACAGCCACATAATTTGCTAAATAGTAATGTAATTAAAGAGCCAGCACTGAACTGTGAACCAAACTCTAGTGAAATTTTTTATGCTTAAACTGATATAAGCATAAGCACAGCAGCAGCCTTGCATATGGAAATATTGCAGATGTCTTATTTATGCATTGATCTAATGGTGATGAGCAGACTATATTCCTGGCCCGCTGCATCTCTCCATTTTGCTCACTCTGACACCACTATAGCAAACTCCTCTCGCTCTCTAGCTCAAAAGGGGAGACACAAACAGACCAAGGGCAATGTAGGAATGCACCCGGTCCGTGATGGTATTGGGGGGGTCACTCCTGCTCGACTGTGCTTCAGATCCAGTCCTCAAGACAGAGAGAGACTCGTAGGAATGTTAAGCTCTGTCTGTTGCCATTACTGTGTCTCTTGCTGTGCCTCTGCCAGTGTCACAGGAGGAGTCAGAATGCAAGGTCCATGATGGTATGGGGGGGGGTGCATGTCACTCCGACTCCACTGTGTAGTTTTGTAGTTTCAGTCAAAGAACAACCTGGATTGCCATCTTTTTAGTTATATTAAGAATTTGGTCCTTCATTTTCACCTATGGGGACTCTGGAGCTAGGAGCACCGGGTCCATGATGGCATGGGTGGAGGGGGCACATGTCAGTCCAGCTCTGCTGGTGCTGTGTAGTTTTGTATTTTCAGTCAAAGAGCAACTCAGATTACCATCTTTTAAGTTATACTGAGAATTTGGTCCTTCATTTTCACCTATGGGGACTCTGGAGGTTTTCCTGGTGCCATGCTGTTTTTTTTTTTTGTTTGTTTATTTTTTTTTGCGCGTTAGTGAGTCACAGTGCATTTGCCTTTTGGAGCAGAGAATTCAGGTAGATTTTCAAACTCACTTTTGTGTTTTAAAGCTTTGAGGAAAAAAATTCCCTGGTTTCTTTAGCAGTTCTACCTTTCCCTGCTGTAATGCTTTAACTTTGAAATAAGCTTCCCCATGTATTACCAGCTTATTAGTGCTTTAAATCAATGCTTTTTGGGTGTACCACTCACTCGCTTTGTGCCCAGTCATAGATAAGATAGAAGAATGGGTAAGCCATTCACAGTGGCACTGCTCAATTCAATCAAATAAGGATACATATTAGAAGGGACTCTAGCAAGGAGTAATACATCAGGGATAATACAGAAAAAAAACAGCAAAATTAAAATAAATGTACAACTGTATTTGCAATAATTTCTCTTGAGAACAGTTGGCACCACATCAACAGAACAAAATTAGGGAAAGATATAGGTACCAGAGTGCAGCAAATGATGATGTAGCATGCAGATCAGGAAACTCAACTTTCAAGGCAGTGCATTAATTGTAATCTTATAAATGAATGTATGGATTCAGCGGAGTCACCTTGGCTGAGCTGGGGCCACTGCAGACTGAGTACTAAAACCTCAGATTTAACAATTGCCAGCCAGTCCACCACTAAAGAAAGGCAGCACATGGACTGCAATAGTCTGTCTGCATTTCAAATCTAATATATAAAAACGAGAGAAATCAAACGTATTTTGTAAAACAAAATCATGCATTTTAAATATTGACATAAAAAATTATAAAAAACAATAAATGTCTTTAACTTTATTGGTCAGTACAGAACCCTATGATGGGGCCTCTAACAGACAGTGTTACTGCCAGGGGTGTTTGGGATCATTGGAGGGGGGAGACGGACTTTCTGCAGTTGTTATGTAGCTGATCAGAAAATTCTTGCAGGAATGCAAAATTCTAAATAAAGAATTTGCACTGTGTGTGTTGCTGTAATTTAGGAAATAAGCCATCATGAATGAACTGACTGTATAAACTGTGTGAGCAGTGGCTGGGCATCTTGCTATTTTCTGCCATTCTCACAGTTACTCAGGTCAGGCAAAATAGCATGTTTGGTAAAAATCGCTAAAAGAAGCTCTGAGCTGATATTATTTTTCTGTGCTATCTTTTAAAATAACCACATAATCGGCCAAAGAGCAGCAGTTACTGTCACGCATCTGTAAACGGTTGCGTGAGAGTAACACTAGCTGCTCCACTTTAACTGATTGTGTGCTTCTCGTTTTTTATCTGTTTTTGGATGCTAAGTTTTTTTTCCCCTAATTGTATCTACCCCATGCCCAGAACTGAATAAGACATGTAGATCCCCAAAGAAAATAAGGACAGTAAAGAGATAGGGTGCTCATGCGTCATGTACTCCTGAAGGCATGTGGTATTCATCTTTCTCTTTTTTCTTAAATATGTATCAGATATTGGGGGATTTAATTGAATCTTCTGCAGATTTATGAAATTATGTATATACTAATCTTGATGGCTCTTTCAAAAGCAACTGTAATTTCATAAGTTTGTGTGTGGTATTGTAGCACTTTCAAAATATTTTTGAACTGAGAACTTTAGAAAGGTTTAACTAATTATTTAATGATTATAGAGTGACATGATGAATTCGGGACTACTTAAAGATCAACAGCAAATGTATAGAAACATAGAAACATAGAATTTGACAGCAGATAAGGACCGCTTGGCCCACCTAGTGTGCCCATTTTCCTACCTAACAGATAAGCTGCAGATCCTAGTTAACTAACAGCTTACTTCCTCCTACCCCCCACTAGGACTGGCTGATGTCTGTCCCATGCATTCTTGAATTCCCCCACTGTTCTTGACTCCACGACCTCCTCAGGGAGGCTGTGCCATGCATCCACAACCCTCTCTGTGAAAAAATACTTCCTCACATTACCTCTGAGCCGTCCCCCCTCTATCTTCAAATTGTGCCCCCTTGTTCTTGCACATCTCTTTTTCTGAAAGATGCTACCCTCTTGGACTTTGTTGATTCCCTTGAGGTACTTGAAAGTTTCTATCATGTCCCCTTTCTCCCTTCTTTCCTCAAGGGTATACATATTAAGCTCCTTTAGTCTTTCTTCGTATGTCTTCTGGTGCAGACCCTGCACTATTTTGGTTGCCCTCCTCTGGGCAGCCTCCATTCTGTCTATGTCTTTGCGGAGATGGGGTCTCCAGAACTGCACACAGTACTCCAGGTGGGGTCTCACCAACTGTCTGTACAGAGGGATAACAACTTAATGTTTTCTACTGGTGATACCTCTTCCTATGCATCCCAGTATCCCCCCAGCCTTCCTTACTGCCTTCTCACATTGCTTGCCCACCTTTAGGTCATCTGATATAATTACCCCCAGGTCTCTTTCCATTTTTACTGTTGTCAATATCTCACCCCCCATTGTGTATGCTTCCTCTGGGTATTTGTTTCCCATGTGCATTACCTTGCACTTCTTTGCATTGAATCTGAGCTGCCATACATTTGACCATTCCTCCAACCTTGCCAAGTCCCTTCTCATCCTTTCCACTCCATCTTGTGTATCAACCCTGTTGCAGATCTTTGTGTCGTCTGCAAAGAGACATACTTTCCTTCCAGTTCCTCTGTAATGTCACTTATAAAGACATTAAAAAGGACCGGTCCCAGTACTGAACCCTGTGGTACCCCGCTAGTAACCCTCCTTTCTTCACTGTGTGCTCCATTTACTACTACCCTTTGCTTCCTGTTGTCTAGCCAATTTTTTACCCAGGCTACCACCTTGGGACCAACTTCAAGGCTGGCTAACTTGTGTATTAATCTTTTGTGTGGGACTGTATCAAATGCCTTGCTAAAATCTACGTAGGCCATGTCCACAGCCCCTCCCTGGTCTACTACTTTGGTCACCCAGTCAAAGAAATCTATTAGACTCGTCTGACATGACCTTCTCATCGTGAATCCATGCTGCCTTGGGTCCTGTGCGCCACTGGCCTCTAGGTACTCAACAATTCTTTCCTTCAGAAGTGATTCCATCATTTTCCCTACCACTGAGGTCAAACTAACTGGTCTGTAGTTTCCTGCCTCTGTCCTGCTCCCACTTTTGTGAAGAGGAATCACATCTGCCCTCCTCCAGTCCTCGAATACCACCCCATCCTCCCATGATTTGTTGAAGAAAGTAGTCAGCGGTGTCACTAGTTCTACCCTTAGTTCTTTTAGAATTCTTGGGTGAATCCCATCAGGCCCCATTGCTTTGTCCACATTCAATTTTATTAGTTCTTTCAGAACCCTTTCTTCTGTAAATGGACTGGTACTGACCCCCGTCTTCAGAGTGTTTCTCTTGTTTGGTTTAGGTACCTCCCCTTCCTCTTCCTTTGTGAATACTGAGCAGAAATATTCATTCAGTATCCCTGCTTTTTCACTGTCACCCTCTACCCACATTCCTTCCCCTTTATTAAGCCTCAGTATCCCTCCTTTGGTCTTTCTTCGCTCCCTAATGTACCTATAAAAGATCTTATCCTCCTTCTTAACAGAACTGGCTATCCTTTCCTCAGTTTGGGCCTTTGCTATTCTGACTGCCTTCCCAGCCTCTTTCTGCTTTAACTGATAAAGTTCTCTGTCCTTCTCCTTCTGTGTTTCCTTATATTTCCTGAATGCTATCCTTTTCTCCTTAACCTTCCCTGCCACCTCTTTTGAGAACCATAGCGTTTTTTTCCTTTGTTGTGTTTTATTGATTTGCTTTACACAAAGGCTTGTTGCCTCTGTGATGGCTGTTTTGATTACTCTCCATTGTTCCTCCATCCCTCCTTCTTGCCTGTTTGCTAGTGATTGTCTGAGGCACTCTCTCATTTTCCCAAAGTCAGCCCTCTTAAAGTCCAGTACTCTTGCTTTTGTATGGCTTGATTGTATGGCTGTGTTTATCGTGAACCACATTGTTTAGTGGTCGCTTGTTCCCAGATGGCTACCCACTTCTAAATCTGAGATTCTTTCTCCGTCCCCATTTGAGAGTACCAGGTCTAAGATTGCTCCCTCCCGAGTGGGTTCCAATACTAGCTGTCTGAGGCATGCCCCCTGTAGGACATCAAGAATGACCCTACTCTTGGATGTGCCCGCAGCAAAGGTGCTCCAGTTAACATCTGGCATATTCAGGTCCCCCATCAACAATATCTCCCCTTTTTCTGCCATTCTAAGGAAGCTTTCTATCATTTCCTTGTCCATTCCCTCCCCCTGAGATGGGGGTCTTTATACAACCCCCATGCGGATTGTGGTGCCATTTCCTGTCTCCAGGGTGACCCAGAGTGCCTCATCTGCTCCCTGTTTACTCTTTAATTCTGTTGCTTTGATCCCTTCCTTTACATAGAGAACTACTCCTCCTCCTCCTCTTTTACCCTCCCTGCCCCTCCTGTAGATTGTGTATCCTGGTATGTTGACATCCCAGTCATGGTTCTCTGTGTACCATGTTTCTGTGACTGCCACAATATCCAGGCAACCCTCTTCCATCAAGGCCACTAGTTCAGGGAGCTTATTACACAGACTACGGGCATTGGTACTCATCACCCTCCACTTTTTGATAGCCTTACTCCTTTTAGCTCCATTCCTGTCCTTACTGCCTTTGCCTTTTTTATTTTACCTCTGTTCTGCTCCCTAATAACTTCTCTACCTTGGTGTTTACCTCACTAATTGCCATGTTTTGTGGGGGGAGGCTGGGATTTCCCTGCTCCTTTTCAGTGCCTCCCCACTTGGCTAGTTTAAATGCTTGCCAATGAAGCATTTAAATCTCTCACCTAGGATCCTGGTTCCCCCTGGACAGATGCAGACCATCGCACCAGTATAGGTCTACATCCCTCCAGGTGGCTCCCCAGTCCCCAATGAAGCCAAAACCCTGAGCTCCACACCAGTTTTTCAACCACTCATTGAATTCCCTGGTGAGGAGTGAACTAGCATCACCCTTGCCATAGACAGGCAGCACCTCCGAGAAGGTTACCATATGCGCTACTTGTCTAAGGCCTCTCCCCAACTCTACAAACTCCTCTTGCACTGCTCTGATCCCATTCCTAGCCAGGTCATTTGTTCCTAGGTGGACAATGACATCCAGCTCCCTCCCTCGTGCAGTTGCTCCCATGATCATGAGGATTTATTTCCTGTCCCTCCAAGCCGTGGTGCCAGGAAGGCACCTTACTTCTGTCTCCCCTTCCTTGCCCATTTCTACCCCCCTAATGATTGAGTCCCCCACCAGGAGTTGTTTCCTTCCCCTGTGGGGTCCCATGCCACCCTTCTGTGGGTCTCCTTTGTGAAGGTTACCAGCATCCTCCTTGGTCTCCACTGCAGGTGCCTCCATAGAGGAACCACTATCCACCAGAAGAGCGAATGAATTGTGGAGAGGTACAGCTGGAGGGATGAAACTCTGTTCCACCACCCTCTCCCTCCCTGAGCCCACCCTGGTCCAGCCTCTCCTCTTTCTTGGCAACCTCTGAGGTACTGGCATTGGCCCTGGTGGTCCCTGGGTGGGGGAGGAGGTTTCAAAATCCTAGCCAGGTCAACCTGGAGATGGGCAACCTCCTCTCTCAGACCAGAGAGGTGTCTGCAAATAGGGCAGCATCGCAGCCTCCAGAATGTCTCCCGGAATACTGCTGCCCCACAGCTATTGCACTGCACCACTCCTATCATGTCTTATTTTGTGTCCCCTCTACTGTTTCTCTGTATGCTTACTCTCTCCTCCTTACAACTCTCACCCTTCCTGTTCTGGGACAGCAACTTTGTATATTCTTCAGTAGCCTCTTTCTTCCTTGCTCAATGTCAGACCACCAGCAGCTGGGGGGAGAGTGAGCTACTTTTTTCCTGTAGGGTTGACAAAACCAATGTTTCTATATGATCCTTCCCTTCCTACTGCCAAACAGGGAGTTCCTGTTGACAGTCAAATCCAGTGGCTATAAAAGTAGAACTGGCTTAGGGTGGGTGGGATGAAGGGCAATTAGTAAGAAAAAATACTAGCAACAGGACGTTGTAATTTGAGCCACCTGCTTTTAGTGTCTAAGCCACACCCCCAATTAAGATCTCTTTCCTCCTACTGGTTTAGCAAAGTCAGCTGATACAGTACCCTTCCCAGCACAGAACACACACTGACTTTCTTTCTTTCTTTTTTTAACCCTAAATAAGACCCCTTCTACTTCTAATAAAGTATCTATTTAATCTCAACAGACACTGACTCCTACTGAGATATAAGTTTTACATTAATAAGAAAATGTAGCTTCTTTTAGTTAGCTGCTTTCTGCTCTACAAGCAAGGCTAGCAACAGGTATTAACAATTTTCTCTCCATTTTTTTAATTTCCTAGCTGCCTTTGAAATAAAAACTGTAACCTTGTAGCACCGCACAATAACATAGTGTGTGTGTCTGTTTTAACTCAGCATTCATCATAATACATGAAAAGCCAGCCCTATCCTAGAGCGTGACATTTACTTTTTCACAGTCAGCTCATTCTTAAATCAGTTTATGAAATCAAAGAAGGAGTGACCTTTAATCTGAACCATACTGCACGAGATAGAGCATTTAATTTAATTTCCTGGTTAGATGCAGATGACAATGTTGCTGAGTAGTCAGACACAGATCACAGGTAGAATTAGACAGAAACAAAATCAGAATTAAACAGTAAAAAACTCTTCTGCTATGAGTTATGAAGTCAATCGTTTACTCCCTGAGCAGCCTGATAACAGCACAGATATTGTAATAACATTCCAGGATATATTGCAGAGTTCATTTACAGTAACAAGTCCAGAGAATTTTATCAGGCTGAAACTTGAGCTGCATGCTGGGTGGGGACTAGGACATTGTAAAATCCTTGTCTGTTTACTCAGAGAAGGGCATCCATCTTGGCAATACAACATGTTATGCATTTAAAGAACCCATGATTTCCCCTTTGACTGATTGCGTGGTCCTTTTAAAAGATGTTTTGTTTTCAGTTCTCCAGAGGATGTCACCATTGTAAGCTCACCTGTTGATTTGGAATCTACATCTGCCCCTACATCCTGGGGGGGGGGGGTGAAGCCACAAAATACACAGCCTGAATCTGCTGCAGAAGGTATTCTACTCTTGGGACTGCCCACTTCTTACAATTCAAACCTTAATTTGCCAGACTCTGTCCCTTCTTCCAATTATCAAGAGGAACTGGATCCCCTACAAAGTGATCTCGGTGACTCCTCCTGCTGTAACACAAGGAACTCCCTTTCTAAGCTCTACTTCTGTGCAATCGGTAGTTTCAAAAAATGAGATACTACAAGCTGGCACAATATCACACTGCTCTCCATATATATTTTAAAACCTGAATTGCGATGAGTACAGCCTGTCAAGCAAAACTGGACTGAATCTTTTACAAATTCTTCAAGCGGGCACAATATCACAGAGAACCACCATCTCTATGCATATCTTTTTTTTTCTTTGTAGCTTACAGTTTTTTTAAGTATAATGCATGGGTTAGAGGATGATATTTACTGTGAGAAACTTTGTTTTTAAAAAAACAAACAAAGCCCTTTGTACTACTACCACACACAACCAATGATACCCTTGCCCTCACTGTTTGGGCATTTACTTGTAAGCTTCCTTTACCCCAACAGTTAACTGAATGTCATTTACAAACAAAACTGTCAATACTATGAAGTACAGAAAGCAGAAGTGTTTTCCAGACAAGATAGTACAAGTATCAAACTAAAGCTAAATATAGTTTTTCTCAGGGAAGCATTCACACCAAGAATAATTTGGCACTGTATCTTTGATGTGTGAGGCTAGTTTCTGTGTGACAAGCAGTACATGGCAGACTGAGAGGGAGCAAGAGACACAGAAAGGCAATACAGAATCGGAGACAGATTCCTGCACTCTCTACCCCCTCACTCTTCAGTTGCCATCTCTCCATTGCTTTGTGCCAGTCCCCTCAAGTGGCGTGTGATGAATGGAACACTAGGAGAAGTCAGCACTGCATCGTGGGAGAGTTGGGAGTGAGGGGTGGAAGGCAGGCACTGTGAAAGAGTGCAGCCCTGCAGCTGGTAGGTAGGTAGGGACAACATGGGTGGACTGTTTCATGGCAGCAGAGGCCACTGTTGTAAGGTGGGAAGAAATGTCCCCATTCTAAGTGATCATTAAAGTGCTGCAGGGCTACACCCACTGCTGCCCGAAAAAGGAGATAAATCAATGCCTGAGAATTACAGACACATTTCCTTGATTGGCATACCAGCTAACATTTTTTCAAGGGTACTATTGGAAAGATTACTTGATTGGATGGAAGTTAGAGATGTCATATCCGAAAATCAATCTTGATTTAGGAAAAAAAGGGGCATGATAGATAATATATTTATTTTGGATTATTTAGCATGTAAGCAGATTAAGGTAAGGAAAGGAGGTCTATATGGATGCTTTCTTGATTTAAAGAAAGCATTCAATAATGTTAATCATGAGACACTATGGAAAATATTAGTAGCTTCAGGAGTGGACCCAAATCTTTTGGAATTAATCATCACTTTACATACCAACACATCTTCAAGTATCAGATATACAAGAGATGGAACGCTTACTCAAAAGATACAGGTAAATGGAGAAGTAAAACAAGGTGTTTACTGGCCCCAGTGCTCCTTAATATTGATATAGACCAAATTATAAAAGAATTAAATAAACATGATACAGATGCTCCTAATGTAGATGGCTTTAAGGTGAGTATTTTGGCCTGTGCAGAGGATGCCATACTTATTTCTAAATCAGCATCTGGCTTACAAAGGGCATTCGACATCATAGCAGATGTACTAACAAAATTGTCCCTTGAAATAAATTGCAAGAAGTCTAAAAAAATTAGGATTGGGAAAGTCTGCAAAAAAAGTTGCACATGTAAACTTAATAAAGTTTCAGCAAGTAAAAGAGTATAATTGTTTAGGTGGACTAATTAATGATAAATTAAGATGGCAAGAGCATGGGGAGCATAATATAAGTAAAGGGAAACAAATTGTACTGGGGCTGAATAAATTTGGAAAATCTTTTGCCGATAACTCTTTTAAAGCAATGAAAGAAGCTTATGTCACGAAAGGAAAATCTGTGATGCTATATACAGCATACATATGGTGGTTAGAGGAGAATGTTTCAACTTTAGAGCCAATCCAAAATTTATCAGAAGTAACCTCAGACTACCAGTGGCAGTTTCTGGTGCCCACTTGAGAATAGATACTGGCATTATGTCCCTGGCCTTGACAGCTAAAATTAGGTCTCTGAATTTTGGCAAAGAATACTGAAAATCCCCAGCATAGTCCTGAGATATGCTTGTTGGACAGAAGCAAAAGGATTCCATAGTGAAGGAATAAGCTATTCTTCTTGGTTAAGATGGTGTGTGCAATAGGTTCATAGGTAATTTACAAGCTCAGTAGGCAGTATTGCCTTTTTTGAACTCGCCACCATATTTATTGGTGGAAATGACATTTTTTATCACTCATATATATATCCAATCTGTTTTCAAACACACTAACTGAATTACTGTTTACAATATCTTCTGGTAGAGCATTCCAAGTGGATATAACCCTTTGAGTGTATCACTGATTTCTTCTGTTAGTTTTGTTTTGAGTGCAATTAATTTCTTCTTATGTGATCTTGTATTAGTTTTGAAGGGATTTAAGCTCAGTCCTATGATTTTGAATATTGTTTTATCAACAAAAGCTTTATAAACTAAAATTGGATCCCCCCCCCTTAATCTCCTATATTGCATGGAATAAAGTCCCATTTTTTTAATCATCTGTAGTAATCCAGACTCCTCACAGCTTTAATTTTCTTAGTAGCTTTGCGTTGAACTTTTTCTATGAGTTTATCACCTCTAACTGAGGTTGGGGCACATACTGTACTGATGAGCAGTACTCCAAATGTGTTCTTATGAGGCTAGAAAAAAGAGGGATTATAACCTTTTCACTTCTGCTGTTGATGTTTCTTAATATGCAGCCCAGGATCTGATTCCCTTTTTTTCATATTTGTTGTATGAGTTTCAAAGGACATGTTTTTGGAAAAAGTGACTCCTAAGTCGTCTTCATTTTCTGATTCTTGTAAAATTGTGTTATTTAGTTTATAGTTGTACCCTGGGTTATGTTTACCAAGATGCATCACCTTACACTTTTGTGTATTAAATAGTAGTTTATTTTTAATAGACCCGGGGCCAGATATTTAAAACTTTGACCTGGGGCTTAATTATCACTACCCGACTGGCAAACTTAGCACAAAGCAAGCCATATTCAAAAGGAATAAACCAGGGCAAACAGCTTCTGAATATAGCATGGGAATGAGGCTGGCAAACTGGGCTGGGAGTGCAGAGCAAACTTAGCCCTGGAATAAGACAGCTCTGAATATGGCAACCAGGAAGTACAAACCACAACAGTAAAATAGTGCACAGTGATGTGAAGGTAGGTAGAGGTGAACTATGTGGCCAATGTGTGTGCCAGCAAATGCATGGACCCAGTACAGCTGCAGGCAGCAGCGTATGTGAAAGTACAGTGTTCAAAACTGTAAAATATTCTCCAAACTGTTTGCACAGTGCTGACATGTTTGCACGGGTTTAGCACAGGGCTAAACCGTTAGCCCAATGCAAACATGTTTGCCCGGTGCTAAAGCCATATTCAATAGTGACATGCAAATGAGCCTACTTACGTAGTCTCTGGGCAAACATCCAGATTAGCATCTCATTATGCCCTGATTTACATGCTGTTTGTGCTGGGCTAACGGTTTAGCCTTGCGCTAAACCCACGCAAATGTGTTAGCACTGCACAAACAGCTTGGGGAATATTATACAGTTTTGAACACTACTTCCACATGTGCTGCTGCCTGCAGCTATACTGGGACAACATAACATAGGCACAGATGGTGGTGGTGCTGCATGCAATTGTCACACTGTAGGTCATGCTACAGTGCACAATAGACACTACAGTAGCAAGGGGGCCAGTAGTGTGTGGACACAGCAATGCCTATGGTGTGTAGGGCAGTGATGATGACTGCACTATACACAGTGAGAGGCCTCACCTGCAGGTGTTTACTGACAGTGGACATTACTGTTACACGGTTGTGTGACCCACAGATGCTGCACCTCTGGCATGGGATGCTCACAGTGACATATACATTTCTGGCTTTGTGTGCTGTGGCAGTTGTACAGCTGTGCAGCATGTGGCAAGGGAGCATATATTATCAGAAATGCACACAGGTGTTGGGGTATGCCCAATACTGGCCCATGTGCACTGCATGGTGTGTCCCAGCCTTGTGGCCACACCTGGTCTGTGGCACAGCCTAGCCACCCATACACTCTCCTCTCAACATCCTTCATGCCTACAGTGCTGCATGTTTGTGCTGGCATCTGTTGGTGTCCACAGAAGAGTGGTCCGCAGGTGTGTGGTGTATGGCCACACTGCCAAGCTGTCCACTGGCAGCAGGGTCACCACTTACTGCCTGGCATGGCTGGGACTGGTGGCAGATGATGGCATCATTGTGATGCCATCAGTTAGCAGCATGTTTCCTCTATGTTTGACTTTGTCTATGTGTCATATTTATTTGTTAGGGTCACGCAAAACCCACACAAAACCCATGCAAACACCGCGCAAAGCCATAGTGTCACACAAAACTGATTGCCCAGGGTTAAGACAAGCTTTTCCTGGGCGGTAACGTGCACCGAGCTAAGTGTCGCGCTAAGTCGAGCAAAAACACTTTGTGCAGTGCTAATCACTGAATATAGCATTGTGCCTGTATTCATGTCAGTTTTCCCCTTGCATACATTATGATTTTGCCCAGCGCTAATGCAGTTTGCCCGTGCTATTTGGCCTTTTGAATATAGCAGACCCACGCTAATCGCGTGCTAAATCTGCACAAACGGTTTTTGCCCAGCACAAAGTTTTGAGTATCTGGCTCCAGGTTACTAAATGTGTAAGATTATTTTGCATTTCTTGAGCTGAAGTTTGATCTGTTATAATACCACCAAGTTTACAATCATCAGCGAACTTAACCATCCAACAGCGATTGTTTAGAGGGAGCACTGATGATATCAGTATATTAAAAAGTGCTGGCCCCAAAACAGGTCCTTGAGGAACGCCACTAGTAACATTCTCCCAAGTAGATAAATGACCCTTTAATGACACCCTTTGTTTCCTGTCAGTCAGCCAGTACTCAATCCAATTTATTATTGATTGTTGCACTTTGGTTTTTGTTAGCTGTTTCATAAATATATTATGAGATACCATATCGAAGACTTTAGAATAGTCCAGAAATATTATATCTACAGATAAACCTTTGTCCAAAGCCTCACTCAGAGATTCAAAAAATTCAAAAGATTAGTTAGACATGATCTACCCCTTACAAATCCATGTTGAGTGTGATCTGTCTGCCCTTTATCAAATAGGTGTTCCATTATTCTATTTTTTAATAGTCTCTCTAATAGTTTACAAAAAATTGCAGTAAGGCTTTTTGGATGATAATTTTGAGCCAGATTTCTATTACCATTTTTATTTAGTGGGATTACTGTAGTCTGATTCCAAATTGGTATAGTAGTACATGTTTTGAGGGAAATATTAAACATACTAGTTAATGGTGCCACAACCTGATTTGCAGTATTTTTAATAAAAATAGAAGGAATACCATCAGGTCCAGCAGAACTATTGGGTTTAATGATCTTTATGACATCCATCACTTCTTTTTGAGTGAAAGATATGGTTACATCAGGTACTATTGAATGCTGTGAAACTGAATTGATTTTAGGATTAAATACACTGATAAAGTATTTATTTAGGTCATTTGCTATTTCTACTTCATTTGTGATCAATCTATGTGTTGTTTCTAATGGTCCAACTATAGGACTACTATTTTTCAAGGAACTTATATAGTTAAAGAACATTGTTTTATTATCCTTAATAGATGTAGCTAATTTTTCTTCATACTGTTTTTTTTATTTTCTTATAATGCTTTTGCTGTAATTTTTTGCTTTTTTGTATGTTTTCCAATGTTTGTTGTAGTAAGTTTTTTTTATATCTTCTATATAATTTCTTTTTTCTACTTAGGCTCCTTTTGATGTGTTTATTCCACCATATAGGGGGTCTTTTGTTATTGTTAATTTTGTATTTGTGTCTGTATGGAACCCATTGGTTTATACAATATTGTACTTTGTCTTAAAACTCCAGCCAAATTCCATTCAAATCACAATCTGTAAAATCTGAGATCCAATCCCAAGCCTTTAAATATTTGTTTATTTGTAAATAGTCAGCTTTGTAGATTTTTTAGTTTTAATGCAACCTTTACTCACATTTTTATGCTCTAAATTTACAGTGATTTGTACCATATTATGATCACTATTTGACAGTGGATGAATCACCTTAACTTTGATTATATCCTCAGATATATTAGTTAGAAACAAATCTAGAATATTTTTTTCTCTGTCGTAGGTTCCCTTACTAGTTGTGCCATGTTATTTGTGACCATATAGTCCATACATCTAGCTTCTAATTCAGATTTACATATGCTTGCGCCCAGTCTATATTTGGGAAATTAAAATTGCCCATTAAAATAGAATTTTTGTCCAGAACCATATTTTCAGTATTCCTAAAGAACTGATTATTTTCATCACTGTTAAGGTTGGGGGCTCTATAACCTAATCCCATAGTAATACTGTAGTTATTTGTAATCAATATTTTAGTCCAAGCCAGTTCAACATTGTTTTTTTCTTTGCCATTATAGCTTACTGGACAGCATTTGTAATTATCGGATATGTATAGGGTGATGCCTCCATCTCATTTATTTGTCCAGTTTTTATCTAACCTAGTGTATCCTGTTATGTCCATACACCAATCATTGTTATTAAACCATGTTTCAGAGACCCCATGTATATCAATGTTATTTGTTGTCAAGAAGGCCTTTAGTACTTCCATTTTATTGTTTAGGCTTCAGGCATTAACAAGTAGTATATGTATCTGTTTGTTACTTTTATTATTAGTTTGGTAATTATTGTTAGGTTTACTTTTACTCTTGTGGCTTTGGAGCCTTTATTAGTTTGAGCTTTAGTAAAACCAATGTCATTACCTCCATTATTTTTACTTTGGTTGAGCAATTCCAGTTTTTTTGGACTCTCCCCCCTTATTTCTAGTTTAAATTTTGGTTAATATATGAGGTTATATGTTTCCTTAGAATCCCGTTTCCTTTCCTGCTCAGATGTAATCCATCCCATGAAAAACAGTTCATGCCTGTCTTCAAACTTCTCCCAATGCATAATGCAACCTATTTGTTGTTTTAAGCACCAGTTCCAAAGCCAGTTGTTTAAAGTTTTGATTTTGGCATGATTTGATCTTGATGCCCTGGGAACTGGAAGTATCTCTGAAAAAGCTATTTTACAGTTGAAAAGTGCAAGTTTGTTTGTCATTGCTACAGTATCTTATTTTATTTTAGAAAGAGGTTCTTTTAATATATTATTTGCACCAGTGTGTATTATTACAAAGGAATCACATGTTTTTGCTAAGATATCATCAAGCATCAAGGTCAGAACATTTATTCTCGCTCCCCAAAGGAAGACAGTGTCCTAAATTCCTTGTTGCTGTTGCATACAATTCGATCTAAATGCGTTATTATAGAATCACCAAGTACGTAAATTGATTTGTGTTCAGATTGAAAATCCATGAGACTTGTGTCATCAAATTGAGGTACGGTCGTACCTTGTACTTGCAATTGCTTATTATTAGAAATTTCAGTACTAGAGGAGCTAGAGGTTAGAATCTGGTCATTTGTGTTAGCATGGTTCTGTATTTCCACATCAGTACTTGGTAATATTACAGGAATTAGTGGAATTTCTTGGTCATCGCTGTTTATTATATGTTCATTTGAAAGATCACCAAGACAAATGAATATATCATAGTGATTAACAAAGGTAACTCAAAGGTTCCAGCTTTGCGACCTTTATTATGGAACTTTGGCACTCTAAACACTGAACCATTCATCCTCTGTGCAAGTGTCAGATTCCCTAGATCTTTTCCTCTTATACTTTTCTTGACTATTCATTTCTATAGTTTTGTTTGATTCTTGTTGGTCTAATGAGAAGTTTACACACACCTGAGGTGTTAGATGCTACATAAACCCCAAGAGCGAAGCTCAAGAGATTTGTGAAAGAATATAACATCAAGAGTATGAGTAAACTTGGAGTTAAAACACCACCCCATATTTTATTTTATATAATTGCTGGATTTTCCTTTTTTGCCACAGCAGTTATATAAAATACAAAGATGGCCCTGTGCTGCCATAGTCTGGTCAGGTTTGAGCATATGGTCCATGATCATGTTTATTTATTTAAACTTTTTTTATTAATTTCCTTTGGTAGGCTGCCAAAATTAAATTTTTTATTTGTTGGTACTTCATTTTGTTTTTTTGAAGTCACTTACTGTCGAGTCCGAGTGATGGTTCAGTCTCTGGTGGAAGACAAGGTGGCTAGCAGTGAGAAAGAAGGAAATGTGGCACAGAGCAAGGGATAGCAGGCGCATGTTTGCTGTTACAAATACGCCTTTATAACAGGAAATTATGCCATGGTTTCCCTGTGGAAAAAAGGAAGACCCAATTATAATATGTGTGTTATATTTCCCGTGGGGATATGGCAGCAAGGGAGGCAAGAGCAAGGAATAAGATGCAGATCTTCATAGATATTTGACTGAATACCTATGATAATGAACAGCTCCACCACCTGCCACTGCCACCTCCCCTAACATGGGGATATACAGCAATGAACATCAGGTGGCAGTGCTGTGGATGCCGACTGGATCTCCATCACCAGTAGCCAATAGGCAGTGCACCCTAGATCACTGCAACTCACACATATGTGGTGTGCCTATGTGGACTGTCAATAAACTGGGTTAGGAGAAGGGGCAATGTGACACATTGTATAAATTGTTATCAAATCAGCAAATATATCATGAATGAACCTACTAAGGATCATACTAAAGATGTTTAGGAGCAAGGAGGCTGGTTTAGCCCATATCTACACCTTTTATGCATTATTACACATTTGAGTAGTATTGAAGCTTATGTCCAGATAACAGCAGGGTATCAAGTCATTTTTATATTGGCTCACGCTTGCGTGCCAGCCAACATATTGCAGTAGTAGCAGATTTGGAGGTGCAGTCCTGTGAATGAAAGCAGGGCACCCATCAGTAGGTGCGTCCCTCATTCCCCAATAAGGCAGCATGCAGGCGCCACACCAGCAACATGTAATGTGGCAAGCACATCTAAGAAAAGGTCCACTGCAATGAGAAGCCAATTTCCTCATGCAGTGGCACCTCCCGACATGCCTTTCTTGGTGAGGCATTCTAGTAAGCATGGCAGCAGTGACTACCACCACCACCTGCCACAATGCCGACTTCAGGGGTGCCCAATCCCCCTGTCGGCATGCATTGACCCAGTTCATGTGCTAACAGGGAAGCCCACTCCCTGTCGGCATAATGCCCCCCTCATTTGTTGTGTGATGAGGGGAGTGCCCAATCCCCTTTGGCTCTAGCCCCCCTTCAGTATGTGCCGATGGGGGTGCCAAATCTCCCATCGGCTAGTCCTCCAAACACTCAGTGGCACTCTGGGAGCCCACCCCAGTGTGCCAAATGCCCCTGTAAAAAAAAAAAAGTCCCACAATGTTTTTTTTTAACCTGTGAAAGAAGAAAACGGTCCCTCGCGGTCTGTCCTACTCCATCTCCCAACCTGCACCCACCCTCTGCGTACCCTGCCTCCCCACACCCCCTCACCCCATACTTACCTCTGGAGTCTGGCATGATGATCTTCAGTGGACCGGGAACACGTCTGTACTCTTTAAAGCCAACCGCGAACTGAAGAAATGCCGGCAAGCTGTATAATGGCATAAATAGGGGGTTTTCAACTTTGGTGCATATCTCAGGCATTTTTTGGAATTTCTGCACCACATTTTCAACATGGGGTTATTGGGGCCCCTCCTCACGAATTCTGTCACTGTCATGGCATCATTCGGTCCCGAAAGGTGATTTCCCCGGTCACTGCATGGAATCACCTTCCGGGACTGTTTAACAAAATGACAGTGTCACTGTTCATGAGGTGGGCTCTCAAAAAGCCTATGTTGCAAATTTGGTGAAAAAAAATCCAAAACATGACTGTCTTACTAGCTTACGTAGCGCAGTTTCCACCCATGCTCATAACTTTATGAATTTGTAATATTTTCATTCCAGATTTTCAACATTGTCATTTTTCCATGCCTCCTTATGAACAGTATGGCTTTTGTTTTACATATCCTGACTAAAATGTGTTTTCGCACTTCTGGCACAGAATAGTATGGTTGCTGTGCGAAATAAGTTTTTGGGACAGTTTGAGAAAATGACAGTGACACTGTTCATGAGCAAAGGTCCTAAAATGCTTATGTTGAAAATTTGTTGATGGAAGTCCATAAAATGACTGTGTTACAAACATGCATTGTGCAGTATCTTTCAGAAGAAGAGATGTGCAAGAACAAGGTGGCACAATTTGAAGATAGAAGGGGGGTGGCTCAGGGGTAATATCAGAAAGTATTTTTTCACAGAGAGTGTTGTGGGTGCAGGGAACATCCTTTCTGAGGAGGTTATGGAGTCAGGAACAGTGGGAGAGTTGCACAGTTTCCATGTATGCTTGGAAGTTCAAGCATTTTTAATATTTTCACTACAGATTTTCAGCATTGCCATCTCTTCACACCTCCCTATGAATGGTACAGCTGTCATTTTTCACATCCTGCCCAAAATGTGTTTTCACACCTGTGGCACAGAATGGCATGGTTGGTGTGGGAAATCAACTTTTGGGACAGATTAACAAAATCACAGTGCCACTGTTCATGAGGGGAGGTACGAAAATGCCTCTGTTGAAAATGTGTCTCTTCAGGGTGGGGATGAGGTTGGCCTCAAGTTTAATACTTCACTGCCATTCCAATTATGCGTCTCTAACTCCTGCACTACCAAAGCCAATGCCAGTGAGACAACATTCAGCATTGACAAATGCTTGTTTAAATAGACTTGGTCTCACTAATGACAACATCCAATGGTAAACTATTCTATGGGCTGATAACCCTTAGTGTGAAGATAAACTTCCTATCAATATAATTAAATCTTTTTCCTGTAAGTTGTAGTGGGTGACCTCAAATGTTGTAAGTGCTATCTTTAAAGACCACTGCTGATCCATTCCATACAGAATGGAGTCAATTTGTATGAGGATAGATGTAGCTGTGGAGTGAGATTTTTTGATGAAAGTTGGTAATTTAATGAAGAAGGAGGATTAGGCAAGCATGGTGGAGGGTTGAGAGATAACAAGGTCTTAAAAAGTTTGGCTAGAATGGGAAGACAAGATATAGGTTGATAGTTACCAGAAGAAGATCAATCCCCTAAACTTTGAGGAGTGGGTTGACAGCAGCATGTTTACAGGTGTACATGACAGAGGGAGAAAAGGAGAATGGGAGCATGGGAGCATGGTGGCTGTTGAACAGAAAAAGAGGATAGAGAAAATAGGATGGAAATGAGAATATGCCTAGAGAGCAGCAAGATTGACAGATATAGTCATGAAGTAGCAAACACTCTGTGGATGGGGCTTAGTAGAGATACTCAGAAAGAGAGACTATGTGGATTATGAGCCTGATCAAGATAAACTTGATATAGTGTGCCTATGCTTGACCCAGATAGTGAGTATAAAGGTAGCAAATGCATGCCACATACAAGGAGGGTATGGTGAGCATATGCTTGACCCAGACAGGAAGGTAGGTTGAGCATATACTTGACAAAGTTAGTGAGGATATCAGGATGAATGAAAATGGGAACAGATTGAGGTGCAATGCAATAAGTAGCCTAGTGAAGGGTGGACAGTAATGCAACACAAAGACTATGTCTGCAGTTCAAAGTGTGGGAGCTACCAGTCACATCCCCCTTTCTGAGCAGCGTAAGCCAGCTTTCTCCAGTCTCATTCAGAAGCACTGTTTCTTTGCTGCAGTCTGAGGCTCTTCTAAGGCTCTGCCCCCACCCCTTTTTCCTGTTTGTCTGCCACTTTTTCTTTGTGCTTTTGTACTTTCTGTTCAGTTTGTGCCTTCAGCAACTTTCTATGTCAGTATTTTGTTTTTCTACCTTTCCTGGCTGCAGCCTGTGGTTCCTTCTTTCTTTCTGTCAGCTACTTCTGCTGCATTCCTTTTCTCATGTAATTCCTGTGTTTCTTTCTGTTTTGATTCTTAGTGTGCTTACTAGTTTCAACAGTATGTCCTACCAATGTCATTCTGCTGTTTTAGCTTGTGCTGTTTCAGGCTTTTATATTCTGCTATTCATACCAGACCACTTGCAAACCTCTCAGTTCCAGTGCATTTGTCCTCAATTATTTTTTTTTTCAATTGTTTAACCAGGTGACACACACTAAGCTGAAAGCTTGTTTACAGGTGCAACCTGGGAGCACAGGGAAGTTAAGTGACTTACTCAGTGTCACACAGTATGCATGTGGGGGCTCTGGGATCCAAACCCAGGTCTCCAGATTTGCAGTTCAGAGCCTTAAACCACTGCGCTATACTGCCTCCCTTTCATGTGGTTTTCTAGCAAGGCAGCCATTCCCATTGTTGCTTTGTCACTTTAGTTAGTTTACTGAGTCTCTCTGCTTCAGCAATTACCACCCTAGTCTTACCATGTTATGTATACCTCTCCCAACCTTTCCTGCTGAGGCTGGGTTTTACCTTTCATTTTGACCTTTAATGTACATTCAAATTGCAGTACATTTACAGTCACTGTATTTTCCATCAATATCAGTCAATCCATTCAGCAGTCATATATTTAGTTAGAATCTTACCTGCAGGGTTTGCCCTGTGGGTAAACAGCTCTTGCTCCCCTTGAAATTTGCATCTTGAGGATGAGTCCCTCATCTCAGGCAGGGGTCCTTCAGATCTATGTCATAACAGTGAAAGCCTAAAGGCGATCGCCGTTATGCAGAAGTCAAGTGTGCCAAAAATTTATTTTGGCACTCTGACCCTTCGGCGCACAGCAATAGGGTACCTGGGAACTTGTTTTTAATGTTTTCTTTAGGGGACTGTGCCCCCCACACCCAGTACTAAAGGATTCTCAACTCTGGAGGGGGTGCATGTCAGGGGGGATGAAAACATTAAAAAAAGGGTTTGGGCTCTGCTCAACAAAAATGCACCCACTTCCAGATCTGAACCCAGTACCCTGCCAACCGACACCGGCAACCCGCCCACTGCATCACTGGGTCAGTATGGCAACCGATTGTGCCACCAAGCCCCACATCCCTAGCTGTACATGCCTGCTTCCACTTCCGTACATACGTTTAGTGACAGGATGTTGCTATAGTTGCCCACCCCCCAAATCTGGCCACTGTATCCCCTCGGAGCCATTCCTGTAATGCACTGGGGAGTGGGTTGCCATTGTCATCATGGGATACCAGTCCTTCTGTTTAGGCTGTTTGTCTCCTGTGGTGCCTCCTGGCAATCCCACCAGGTGGCAAGGTCCAATGCACCAGGGAAAGGGAAAGCTTTAGCCATGCAGACCTTCAGTCAGCGACATATTAAGGTTTAGCATTTAAGACTTCAGCAGCCAGACAGTGGGGTCCCAAGCCCACAGGACAAATTTTCGCTGTGCAGACCATGTCGGCACCACTTCTGAAAGCTATTCTCATTGTATTGCATCTGCCTAAGGTTTACAGTACCTAGTCTCATTCTATATACTGTTTCTTTAGTTTCATTTATGGACAGGCCTCTTCACTGCCATAAGGCTGGGTGACATCTTTTCGGCAATTACTACTATCCTCATTTGACATTTGACAGGTGGGTCTCCTATGCGAGGAACTTCCTTTAGCTGCAGAGATCAACTCAGGAAGCCCCACAGTGGGATCCGTACTACTTCCCAAGCATTTTGGTTTACTCACTGTTTACTGGGGTATTATAGATTGTATCAGACTAATTTTGCTTATTTCTAGGCTGACATCCTCTGTTACTACAAATCCCAAAATCCCATTCAGCTGACATCAGAGCAGTAGACAGCAGTGTGAGATTCATTAGCCTGCAGTGCATTTTAGAGTTTATATAAACTTTCATCTTTTGTTTGCTGGCCCCACTGTCCTCCCTGGGCTAAGTACAGTCACAGAGGACATTACTATGGCCGTGGAGAAAAGCAAATCCAGAAGACATCTAATGGGAGCTTATAAAAGCTCTAACATGCACTTCAAGCTATTGAATCTCCTACTGCTGCCTACTGCTCTGATGTCAGCTGCAGGAGATTTTGGAACATGTAGTAGCAGAAAATTTCAGTCTAGAACTAAGCAAAATTAGTCTGATTCAATCTACTATAATACAGTAAACAGTGCGTAAACCAAAATGTTTTTGCACACAGAGTGCATGTTGGGATCAGCCCCATATTGAGTGTGGAGCCCTTTGTGCTGACTATTCCCCTTCAATGCAGTTTGAGGGCAGGAACCGCAGATGAAGTAATCATGCTGACATCACCCCACCAACGTGATAAAACAAAATCAGCTAACGTGTTTACATGCTGCAGTTTGTCAGCACAGAAAGAGTTATCAGAATACTCTAACCCGTTAAGAATTAGTAAGCCACATCAAGTTACCCAGCCAGTTGCCATGTTTACATGTTAATTTTCTTTCCAGGAAACAAAACAAGTTTGCCAGAAAGCAGCCCCTTTCCCAGAAAGAAAATGATCATGTAAACATGGTCATTGAGAGCATTAAATCTTCGGTCAAAGGTATCAACTTAGGATGTAATCAACTGAATCACCAAGAGAATCAATGGTGTGTTTTTTACCAATATTTTGTTCGGTCATGATGAAGGTAATAAAATGGGTTTCAAAAATTGTGAAACCTGATTGGCTGAGGACCATCTTTACCTGCTGTGTTATCTCAGCACAATAGCACTGGATAAAGATCCAGCAGCCTCTTTACAATAAAATCAATACTAACCATAAATCCCTGACTGCAGTCATGAACATGACTGCCCTTTACTCACTTAAAACCTTCAACTAGGCCATAAAAATAAAACTGCCTTAAACTTTATAAAAAATATATATATATATATTATTTAACTTAATAATCCTCTTCTTACACATACAAACATTAATTAAAAAATGATGTACGACAGTACTTACAGTTTTACTTTCTCGCATTTCTTATCTGATTCTTCCCCTCCTGTTCTCATCTGTTAACCAGGGAAATGCCTGCTGTCTAAACTGATACAATAAAACAGAAGCCCTAGTTGTATTTGAGGCCTTCTGTTGTGTG
Organism: Neoceratodus forsteri; assembly: GCA_016271365.2. Lineage (NCBI taxonomy): Eukaryota > Metazoa > Chordata > Ceratodontiformes > Ceratodontidae > Neoceratodus > Neoceratodus forsteri. The sequence goes on from CM057453.1 coordinate 1,194,761,000, forward strand.
AGTGAGGGGGTAAACATTTTGCCAGTAAAACTGAGCAGAGATTTGAATTCTTGTATTTTATCTATAATAAACATTCCATCTATAATGCAGGAAAGGGGGGAAGGGTGGAAATAATATAAAGAAAGACGAAAGGTGAAGAAACAGGTAAATGGGGTTGGGTCAGAGAAAATAGAAGATTTAAGGGCTAATTAAAAAAACAGTCTATAGTGTCCCTGAATTGGGAGCCCTGCGAGAACAAGCCGGAAGGAAAGGTAATATGTGCCAGGGACCCCGGGTAAGGAGTGTGGGGGCCATAGGGCAAGCAAGTGTTTGTTTTGTGCACTTTATCCAATTAACCAACAGTACATCAGTAACCAGTGTGTCCCCAGTAAAGCCCAGCCCTCAGCACCAGGACAAACCCCACCAGTTTAGCCAGCATGTTTCCCAGCAGCCTTCCAGTCTCATCAGTACTCCAATATGTCCTCTGCAGCAGTTCCTTCCTGCAGCCAAAACCCTTTCTCTAACAGCCCAAGCCAGGGCTGTTTATACTTTTTGTTTCTCTTTTCTCGCTGTGCTTGTTGCCTGCTCTCACAGAACCACCCTCCCAACCTGAGCAGGCAACATGAGGGAAGGCAGACCATGTGTTGGGACTGCAGTCCCTGCACAGTGTATTCGTATTTTCCAAACTGAGAGACAGATGTTTGTGGCTTACACTTGGGGTTTGAGTGTGGAACCTTAAACCCTTAAAAGGAATGGTCGGTGTGACCAATGGAGTGTTCAGCAGTGACTGGTGATGGGAAAGGCACAGAGTGTGACAGAGACCAAGAAAAGTGTTTACCTCTATGTTGAAGTGGGTCCCATTGGCTCTGCCTGCTGCTTCCACTCCAGTCCAGTTCAGCTGAGCAGCAGTTTCCTCAGGTGTCGACAAGTGTTGGTAGTCCAACTGTCTGAAGCAGCAACAGTTGGCAGTCAGATCGGCAAGTCCTTGAAGCAGCAGGTTGGCGGCCACAGTGTAGGCTCTATTTAGCATCATTTTTTATTTTATTATTTAAACATAAAACAGTCACTTGTCAGCAGCTTCAGCAAGCCGCAGTAGTGAGAAGTGCCAAATGTGAGAAGGAGCAGCAATAGAACGAGGCCATGGCAGTGACCCAGTGTAGCATAGGGCAGAGCAGCAGATCCCACCTCCCAGGCCACCCACCAAGCAACTGCAGTCCTCCTGCAGCCAGTACTGATGCCAGCATCCAGCATTTACCTTCTCCACAGCTTCACCCCAACTTGTGGTGGTGTCAACTGCAGCACATCTGGGCAGGTGCTGATCGCCAGAACTGAAGCTACTGTATTTAAAGTAATTATTTATTGCACGTAGGGGAAAGCAGCTGAGGCAATGAAGTGGTGGGCAGGATCCAGACAGAGAACTGCCCAGAGAGTGGGGCACTGAGCCCAAGGCCCCTATTTTTTTTTAATATGCTTTATTAAAGTTTACCAAAGTATACAAGGAAAACAATCCAAAGATACAATCTGAGACCAACAAAGCAGCCTTAATGCAACCCCCCCCACTAACTAGTAGAGCAAAGAACCAAAGCAAGACACTAGGCATAAAAGCTCAATAATGCTGCACCCCCCACAATATCCCCACACCACCACCACCCCTCTCCCACCCCCACTCTCCCCAAGACCAAGAAAACCTTTCCCAAGACCCATCATATAGGCAATCATGATTTTCCTCTTCAGAAATTATACAAAAAATTACTAAATAAAACAAATTTCAGTCTCGTAACTAACGAGGGAGGAGAATTATAAATTCTGTTGGAGGAACTAACTCACCTACAGGCAATATAACAAAGCATAGGATCCCAGAGCTCTCCAAACTGCATCAATCTGTGATTCTGAATCGCAATGGCTCTTTCTGCATTTATGGCAGTAGTTAATTCCTGAGTCCTTTCTCATAAGGATGGAAGTGTTTTGCTTAACCAATGCCACAATAAAATTAATTTAGTAACCGACGTAATTACAGCCATGTAGGCTTTGTTCCTAAGGGACTGTATCGATTGGTAGTTGCCTATAAAACACACTTCTAATGAAAAAATATTAAAACTCTCAAAAAATTGTGAAAATGTATGCTCGATATCCTGCCAACATACTTCCACCTTAGGGTTTGTCCAAATCATACGCAGTAAAGAGCCCTCTTTTTGAGAACATCTGGAACAACGGATCTCTGCCAGTTTGCCCATCTTAAAGAGTTTGAGCAGCGTATAGTAAAGATTATGAAGAATATTGTGTTGAACCAGTCTTAATCTATCCTGTTTAACAAAAATGTAGCAATCTGCCCAGATCCACTTCCAAATATTTGAGTCATATATTAAATGTGCAGCTTGCTGCCAATAAAATGTTATTGGAGACATTTGTCCCAAGTTAAAACTCAACTTACTTTGTATAGCCTTGAAATTAGTCTACTCTGTAGAACTATATCTGTCAGTTTTGAAAAAAGGTTGCTAGCTTCAGTTGACCAGGGATGTTTCCCCCAAAAAAGTCTGAATACAGTGTTCGATCTGAGTATATTTAAAAAAGGCTGATGCCGGGAGACAAGATAATTCTTTAAATGTGGTGACACGGTGATAAATCTACCCTGTTTAATGAGATCAGATAGAAAATAATCTTTCTGAGTTTGCCAAAATCCCTGCATAATAACTCTATTACCTATCAGTAAATTAAAATTTTGGAAGCTCGGCTGTCCGAGATCTGTTTTATGAGGTATCTGAAAATAATGACACAACTGCTGGTGTGCCTGCACTGACCACCCAATTGGAGAACCCTTTAGATGGAGGGGAAATTTGCATAATGAATGAAAAAAAGGGAAAATGGTGAAGTATTGCAAGCTTTCATTCTGGTCCATTCTATCGACAACCAATCAGGCTCCTTCTGGGCAATCTTGGAGTTCCCTTGCCAGCGAAAATATTTCACCCCTTGGAAAGCAAAGTAATATATATAAAGATGAAGATGTTGCAACCCCTCTACCTGCCGAGGTCAACATAACTTATCCAATGCCCTTCTGGGACACTTCCCCCTAACCATAACAATTTTGTCCAGGTTGCTGCGATCTTTTGAAACCACTGTGTAGAAAGGGGAATATTTAACATGGACAAAGGATACATTAATTTTGGTAAAGCAACCATTTTTAAAATGTTCACTCTGCCCCATAAAGTTAGTGGTGTGTGTTGCAGTCTTTGCAGGTCCTGCTCCAGTTGCTTAACTAGAGGGTCCAGATTAAGTTTTTTAAGGGCATGTAGATCTTCAGTAAGTTCTATTCCATAGGGAGTAATAGATTTCTGAGCCCATTTAAGACCTAATTCCTTACTATCTGCCTGGGAGCATGAAGGAGTTAAAGCTAAAACTGTGGTTGTGACAGAATTTAATTTGTAGCCAGATAATGCACTATATTCTGAAATTATTTGGAGCACAGCGGGGATAGAGCATTTCCAATCTGTAATATGTAACAGCATGTCATCAGCAAACATTGATATTTTAAATTCTTGGCATCCTGTTTTTATTTGTTTAACTTATGGAGATGCTTTGATTTTTCTTGCCAAGGGTTCTATGTAGAGATTAAAGAGCAGAGGAGAAAGTGGACATCCCTGGCTAGTGTCTCTGGTTAAAGGAAACTGTGACGAAAGAGCTCCATTACTGGTAAGTCTAGCTGAGGAACAACTATAAAAGACCTTAACCCACCTAACGAAATCATTAGGGATACCATACAGAGGCAAAAGACTGAATAAGAAGTCCTACTCCACTCTATCGAAAGCTTTCTCTGCATCCAGAGAGACAAGCACCTCATCAGCACTCATCTCCCTGGATGCGGAGAGAAGGTGGAGGATTTTTCGGAAGTGGTCATTGGAGTGTCTCCTAGCAACAAAGACCACCTGTTCTGAACCTCTTAAATTGACCCAAACTTTTTTTAATCTGTTGCCCAAGACACTGGCCAAGATTTTTATATCGATGTTTGAAAGAGATATCGACCTATAGTTTTCTGGTAGGGTGACGTCCCTCCCGGGTTTTGGGAGAACTATAATCCGGGCTTCAAAAAGGGCTGACTCCTTTATCTTATGGTGTAAAAGGTATTTATAAAGGTCCCTCAATTTGGGAGCCATCTCCAACCTAAACCACTTATAAAACAACGGGGAAACCATCTGGGCTGGGAGCCTTATCCGGTGGAAGATTCCCAATTACATTGAGTATCTCCTGAAGCTTCGGCAGATCAACCCCATTCAAAAACTGACGTACTTGGGACAAAGAATAAGTAACTTTCAAGGGTGCTGTGTATAAAGAATGATAAAACTGTTTGAAAGTCTCCACGATTGTTTACGCTTCTGTAATATAGGAACCCATGTCATGGGATCTTAAGGCTGTAACTCAGCTGGAAGCTCGTTATTGTTTTAGCCTGCTAGCTAACAACCTATCCACCTTTTCTCCTTGACTTAGGTAAGTGGCCTTAATTCTAGTAGCTTTGGTAACTTTATCGAGAAGATAAGCAGAATACTTTGCTCACAAGGATGTTCATTCTGACCACAGCCTTTCCTCTGATGATTTTGACAAGTGGGACTCCAAGAAAGTTATCCTGGACAGCCATTCCTCTACTTGCATATTTAGCTTCTTTTTTCTCACTGAAGCGAGGCAGATCAACTCCTCACACCACAGTGCTTTTAAAGAGCCCCACAGTGTATCCTTGGCTTCTATTGAGGTTCTATTTTCCTCCCAAGACTGACTGATAAAAGCCTTCATGCAAGTAAGAATATACTTGTCCTCCAGTAGGAGAGGGTTTAGGGACCAAGTGCCAGTCATAGGGCAATGACCTTCTACAGATAACTTAACCCATACTGGGGAGTAATCCAATATAACTCTGGGACAAATACCAACCCCTTCAACCCCCATTAAAAGTGAGGCACTAATAAGGAAGTAGTCAATTCTGGAGTACACTCTGTGGTGGTGGGGGGGGGGTAGGCGCATTCCTTTGCATCATTATTCAAAAATCTCCACAGGTCAACCAAACTCATGTCAGTAACAAATTCCCTTAGGGCTCTTTGTGCTGGCGATAACCCCACCCTCCTACGAAATGATCTGTCCAAGTCATTATAGAAGACTAGGTTCCAGTCCCCTCTCAAAATATAAGGAATATTGTGTAAGGAAGAAAGTATTGTTGCAATGGGAGGAAAAAAGAAGGGAGAGTCTACACTGGGACCATAAATAGAACCTAGTACCACTTCCATACTGGCTAGACGCCTGTGTACTATGATGTAACGCCCATCAGGGTCCGCTCATTCTTGAATTACAGTAAAGAGAACGGAGTTGTGATGTAAAATAGCTACCCCTCTCTGTCTGGCACTCTGTCCCACCACAAACATCTGTCCCACCCATAATTTCTTTAAATGATTTGACAGATCAACAGGGATAAGAGTCTCCTGTAGCATGGCAATATGAAGATGATACCTATTTAAATGTTTGAGAATACAATATTTTTTATTCTTCTCCTTCCCCCCTTTTACATTCCAAGATATGATTTTCCAACTAGTTAGGACAGCCATATTGTGTACCTACATACCTCATGATTGTATCTACTTGGATAATATGACCCTTCTCCCCACCCACCCCCAATATCTCTAACCTCCCTACTCCGTACAAATCAGCCTACAACTACCAACCCCCCCTTCAGTACCCCCCCCACTCTACTTACCACACCGGCAAAAAGTTGCCTCCTAAATGTGTGGCCCATGAAGGTGAGAGGAGGAGCAGCCCCACCCATTCCCATAACAATCCGATCAATTGACTATCCACCTCCCTGGTGAATACTCCAGATATTATAATGACCAACTTTGTATGCCCACCAAAAAACCTTCAGAAAATCCCAGGGACACATCTCCCAGCTATTAAAACAGAAAAAAAAAGAATAGGACAAAAGGAAAAAAAAACTAGCAACTATGTCTCGATAAGGGTTGACAGCCCAATAAGGGAGCCACCCCCCTGTTGTACAAACACATTAATGAGTGCCAGTCCTATGATACCATCCTCTTAGCCCATGAAGGCCAAAAGTAAAACAAAAACACACGCTGATTTCCGTAAAGTCCCCCTTGTACCCAATCCCTCATAATAAAATGCAGTGCCACTCCCAAGCCCACCCCAATATATCACGAATCACCACCATTGAAATCCCCCAGTGGCCTTCCAAGGTGCACTCCTGACCAGCTCCAGGCTGGAGTGTGTGTAGTATGGCAGAACTCCTGAAGTACCCACCCCCCCCGAAATATAAAAAGATTCACAACAAAATCCCCAATTACCCACCAAATAACTGCCTAGCTCAAATACCTCAGCTTCCAAACTTTGTGTTATGAAACCCCCACATCTCTCCATATGCAAATGCCCCTGTTTAGTTTCACCAACATAAATGGGTATTAAGAGCCTTAACCCAGATAATTAATTACACCCGTGTAAGAAAATGGTGATAAACTGTAAAACAGCCCAATTGCCATCTACATGGTAAACTGAACTCCATTATCACAAAATCTTACATTTTATATAAGAAAATAAAATACAGAACTTCAAAGATTCTTTAATCAAGCCAAAGGCCAATTTCTAAAAGTATTAGAAACCATCCTTATAAAGGCTGAACATGGTACTGGAATTCACCTAAACAGAAATAAAAACAATTAGTCTTTATTTAATGTCTTTGCAGCTCCCTGCAATTGCAGCTGCTGAGTCTCAGAGCCCCTCAAAATGTCCAAACGTAAAAGTTCTCCATCTGGGAAATCTATGGCAAAACAAAATTGGAAGGAGCTGAAATAACAGTACTGAAAAAATAGAAAGCTTATTGTCCACCCAACTTATTAGCACTCCATAAGTTGCAGGTGCCATACAGAGATGAAAACAAGAAGCTCTGGGTATGATTAATGTTAAGAAACAGTTCACATTTAAAACAACAGCTGCTTTTGCACATAACAACTCATACTCTAAGGACCCAATAAAATACAGACAAATCAAACCTTGCCACAGAGAGAGTAAATCAAGTGCTTTGTTGATCTCAAGAAGATCCTAATGTCACTGCAGCAAATAACAGGCCGCTCTGAGCTGAGTCCAAATTCAAATACCATGACTCGTCTGCGAATCTCTGTGTTCGAGCAGAAACTGACCAAAAGAGTTTCTTGAGGTCCCAGAGGGTACAGCAGACAAAAACAATGGAGACCCCTCAAGGCTTTGCAGGCTAAAGATTACAAACGTTAAATAGACTCTCCGAGGACTAAAGTCACCAAGCTGTGGGATCCACTCCTACTCAAAACCTCTCCCCAAAAACCAGGTAATCCACCATTGGACATCAAAAGTCAGGTTAACAGAGTAGCTCCAAATGTCAAAACTGTGACAGGTGCCAAATATATAATTATTATAGCCAGCAACTGTTAATTCATCACCCCCATATCCCTCTGGCTCTCAGCAAGGTCACCCACCTTTAGCAATTAGATCAGGCAGCAGGGTTTTCAGCATGGACAATGCTTGAGTAGCTGAGTCATATCAAAATGTTCCTTTATCTGTAATCACCTCCATCTGGGCTGGATACAACATTTTATGTCGTATTTTTGCGGCACAAAGCTTGGCTTGTAATGGGCAGAAGGCTATTCTGTCTTGCCACACTTTCAATGTGAGGTCTGGGATCAAACGGATTTTCTTCCCCTCCCACTCCAGCTTGTCCAATTTCCAAACGGACCTCCAAAGGTGGTCCCGATGCAGATAATTTTAAACATTTTGAATATTACAGGTCAGGGAGGTTCTCCAGCTGCTGGTTTCGGTCTGATCGACTTATGCGCCTGTTCTGTGATGTGGGTTGGGGCATTTGAAAGGGGCTGTCCAGACGAATGCATAACTTCTGCAAAAAGTCAATCGGAGCTGACCCTTCCTCTCCTGCAGGCAACCCTAGGAGAAGAAGATTGTTCCTCCTAGAGTGGCCCTCCAAGTCCTTGACTTTATCTTCAAGTTTCTTAAGAGAACGCTTGACCGCCACCAACTCGGGTTCCATTTTTGCAACTTTGTCTTCCGTTGTCGAGATCGTAGCCTCTGAGTTGGAGACCCATTGCGTTAGCTCTCTCACCAGAGGCTTCCATTCCTTGAACTGATTGATGAGGGTGAAAAGGGTTGTTTTAATTATTTTAAGTTCTGCATACATCTGCTCGGATGTTACAGGTTCAGACTTGTCCGGAGGGGGAGATTGCAGAGAAGTACTTCTTCTAGGCTGCTTGGCTTCCAGGCCTACCACTGCCTCAGACTGGCTGTCAGAGTCCTCCAGCTGAAGAAAAGTGGAATTATGTTATTGATCCAAAGATTCTTCATCCATTTTGTTCATCCAAGGTTTGGCCAGTAAAATCTTACTGGCTGAAGGTAAGAAACCAAATAGAGATGGTATAAAAATAGAAAATAAGTTGGGGTTAGATGGAGCTGCTCCGAGAAGTTGCTCACTCTCTCCCAGTCATCACGTGACTCCAGCCCAAGGCCCTTAAGGAAATTAAGAGGAATTCTCAGAGGGCAGAGCAAGAAGTGGGTTAGCCCCCAGTAAAGTAAAACAGAGCCACAGTTTTATTTAAAGGGAAGGTCCCCTCAGTCTGTTATTCTGTTCACCTGTGTAGTTTGTAGGCATGAACAATGATTGCCTCTATTGCACACTCCTAATTTCATTAGGATTTAAATGTAAATAAAGGTACTTAAGACTGGTATGAAAACCTGCTTGATTCCACTGCAGAGGTCATGACCCGACTCATGAAAGGCATCCTGGAATTTCATGATGTTTCAGTGTTAAAGCCTGCAGTAATTATAATGTTATTATCTTCTAGGGCACATATTGTTTGTTCCACCTGAACAGACTGAGACAGACAACAAGCTTTGGAGAAAAATTGCTGGAGCCATGTATTCAGTAACCATGATTCAGCAGATACAGCCAAAACCAGCATGTGTGCAGCTAGGTGTTCTTGGTTAATAATCATCATTCATCTCATTCAGAGTTATTGACAGTTATCCACCACTGTAATGGAGAGCCACCTAAACAGTCAGAAACCCTGTGAGGTAAGCTTCCACCAGGGTATGAGGGATAGCTCTTAACTGGGTGCAGAAGTGCCCTCCTCCATCAGAAGACTCTGCAATGCCGTAGGCGAGTGCCCAAAGAAGCTGCCCATCTGACTGCTCCGCTTAAAGAGGGGAACTCCAGCCATCCAGCCCAGACCTCCTCTCAGCCCCAGGGTGATCTCACTGCACAAGCCTCATGGTCCCATGTTACCTCTTCTGTACAGAATTCTAAAACTATCATGCTGCCAGTTATACATAACCATGACAAGCCTAATTTAAGCCCTATCTTTATTATCTAACCCTACTTGCTGGAGAAGGTGAAAAATGAGAAAAACCCTGTGGGGAACAAAATAGGAAGATTCCTTCTTGACCCCTAAGGTGATCCACCTAGTGGGACAGTGAGTTCCCTACTCTACCCCCAGTTCCTCCTTGCTTTTAGAAGGGTGTAGTTCAGATGGGTTCTAACCTGAGGGAGAGGAGCAAAAGATGGATACCTCTCAGGTACTGTTACTTTTATGGGCTATACTCCTCCCCCTGACTCTAATCTACCCTCTCCCTGGAACTGCTACTCTATGCCTCCACCCCTAGTGGGCGGCTGCCTCACAACCTGTCAGCCTGCCCAGGTGTCATTCAGGGCCGTGCCCACAGACAAGTCATGCCCACTGCGATGCCTTGTAGGCTACCTCATTGTCTTATAGGGCACATACCCTTTGTTCTTCCTGAACAGACTGAGACAGACAGTGGGCTCTGGAAAAAAAATGGCCTCAGGTATTTAGTAACCATGATTCAGCAGGTACAGCCAAAATCAGCATGACATGTGTAGCAAGGTGTTCTTGGTTGGTAATCATCATTCATCTCATTCAGAGTTATTGACGGCTAACCACCACTCCAATTGGGAGCGACATAACCAATCAGAAACCCAAGAGGTAACCTGCCTCAGGGGCATGAGGGATGGCTCTTGACCAGATGCAGAAGTGTCCTCCCCAGTCAAAATACTCAGTGAGAAGACTGCCCATACGACTGCCCCCTTGAAGGGGAAAACTCCAGCCATCTGACTCAGACCTCCTGAAAGCCTCAGGGTGATCTGGCTGCATAAACCTCATGATCCCCTGTTACATCCTCTGTACAGAATTCAGAGACTACTACTGGGCTACTACAGGGGACCATTGATGCCATGCTCACCCCTCCCCACAAGCACCTCATGCTATTATTTTCTCCACTTCCCACTGTATGTCTTTTAAGAACCTATCTAGCCCTATCTTTGACAAAAGAACCCTATCTTTGGCATAAAACAGGAGTCTCTTGATCAGAATCTCATCATGCCTTAGGATGAACACCCCAGTGCTGTCTATAAATGGTCGCAGGGCTATGCTGCGTAGTCTGCACACGTTATAAATTGCTCTGGGGTTGTGGATGTTCTGCCACTGCTGCCATTGAATAATGTCTGATAAAATAATGTGCACTTGTGACCACATTTGCCACAGCAAGGCAATGCCCTTCTTTACACTGTGTAGCAGGTCCAATGACTTAAGAGCTCCAAGGTCATTTCCCCCTCAAGTGGATCACCAGCATGCTGGGAACTTACAATCACGGTAGCAATTCACACCATCTCATCCCTCAACATGCCATCCAATGCACTTCACCCTGTCAAGAATCCAGAAATAGGTTCTTGCCATCATGGTACTGCCTCGCCTGGATGGCAGCCCAACAGATGAAGGAGTGGCCGCATACCCAGATCTGCACAACCCAGGAACTGGCACCTGCCAAGACAAAAAACAAGGAGTTACAGAATATGCAGTCTCACCTAACTTTCAAATGCCCCTAACCTCCAATGGCCCAGGACCTGAATCTGTCCATCCATTAACCCTTCTGCCCTGGCGTGTCATGTGGCCCCCACTGATCCTAAAGGAGTGAATGTTAAACTCCTGTGAATCAGACCCCAACATTTGCAAAGTCTTTTGTATGACATGCCTGAACTGGTAAACTATTAACAGTGCCCCGTCATCATGTCTAAAACATGTTTCACCTCCTCCTGTACACCTGGCTACATAGTCATGGACCCATGCATGGATATTCCATTGCACCCATGGGGGCACTCTCAAGCTGCACCAGCACCACTTTGCTCTCCTGTCTGTCTTGTTCCTAGGCAATTGGACAAATACAGTCACCATGGTTAATACCATGTCCTCATCCCCAGTGCCACTGGAAATTCCACTTCCTTGCTCCACTGTACTATGATACCTGAAACTCCCCACAGAAAGCCATCAAATAAGCTGTTCTGAACAAGCGCATTTTTGATGGTGATGAGCATACTTTTGGAAGCTCATCACATAATTGTTTTGATAGCACTAGGCTGATGGGACACCAGCCATCCAGTCTCTTGGACATTGATCTTGCTCAACATTGCAACATCTTGTGAAGGAGGAAAGCCCTCATGTAATCATGTTGCCCATGGCTTTATGGAACCATGCTGTGTCCATCAGATATTGCCCCACCATTGCTGAAGTGGCCCCCTCTCATTTCCTGGAGGACATATGAGTAGAGCTGGTCTACCAGACTGGGCCAAACCTTTTCCCACCCTTGTGCCTGATGCACACCCAGAAAGCTCTCAACCCATCCACCCCCCCAGTATGATACCTGTGTATAAGGCACTAGTGAATTCCTGATTAAATTCCTGCCTTCCATGTTAACAATTCCCACAAGTAAGCTGGAACTTCCCTGGGATGCCTCTCCTCTCCTGGAGCCAGCTCTCGAAATCTCCACCACAGTGAATGAGAAAGAACATCAACAATACCATTACCAACTCATGGGACATGCACTGCTCTGAAATGGATGTTAAGCAACAGACATTTTAACACAAAGACCCTCATGAGGTTGCCCATTAGGCCCTTACCCCCCAGCTGACCATTTATGGCGTGAACTACCCCAGTGTTATCCATCCTAAAGATATCTAGACTTGTACTTTAAGTATTCATCCCACACCACCAGAGCTGCCATGATTGGAAAAATTTCCAATAAAGTAATCTGCATCAGCAAGCCCAAAGGCCCCCAGGAGGACGGCCACTGGACGATGCACCATTTTCTTTGAAAAATGCACCAAAGCCCAAACCTCCAGTTGCGTCTGTTAAGAGTTTCAACTCCTGACTGGTTGCCAGAGGCAGCCAAAGTGCTACCCCACTGAAACACTGTAGGAATGCCAGCCAGATACCCAGATCTTCCCTCATGGCTTCTGTCACTTGTACCCTGTGGTGTGGCTTGGAACAACCTGAGACTACACTGGCCAGATGCTGCATGAATGTCCTGCTCATGGGCATGACCTTGCAGGCAAAATTCAGATATCCCACCAGCTGCAGTAATTCGCGCAGGGTGATCTTCTGAGCCAAAAAGCCAGCAACTTTTCTTGTGGTAATTGAAATTCTTGGGTCACTGTGTCTATCTCAATGCCCAGGAACAACAGTCTCATGCATGTACACTCCTTCTTGTCCTACACCAAAGGGATGCCCTGGTCAGCACATACTTCCTGGAAAGCTCCCATAAGTTGGACACAATGATGAGCATTGGCCTGGACCACTAACACAAAATTGTCCAGGTAGTGAACCACTTCTGATTGACCCACCTTTTGTGATGTGGCCCAATGCAGGAACACGCTGATGTGCTCAAAGACAGTGCACGGCACCGTACAACCAATGGGTATGCAGTTGTCAACATAAACTTGTCCTTAAAGTTTCATACCTAACAAATCCCTATCTTCTAGATGTACAGGTAGTAATCTAAATGTGGACTCTGTCTGCCTTTCCTATGAGGGCCCCCCGCTCCATCCCATGGACCACCTCTACTGCCCTGTCAGACAATGTGTACGGCATGGCCGTATGCATCAGGTCGATATGGTGATTAAGTGAGTCTCCCTCTGAATAAGACAAATGGTTTATCATCTGGAATTTCCCTGGCACTTTCTTGGACACCAGTCCAATGGGGAATACTCTGATCTGGGGACATAGTGGTGACTTGAAGAGCCCACTGACCCTGCCTGCTGCAACTTCCTTAGCTAATTTTTTGCTCATGACCTCCAGCCACCCCATAGCTCATCTCAGGTTCTCTGCCTCATAGTCTTTGTGGGGACTTTTTTACTGATTAAGAAACCCTTCCCTGAAGCCATCAGCCGGGGTGTGAGTGGCTGCACTGTCCGGGTTGCTGGCCAGTCACTTCTCAATGTGCTCCACCCTTAAGGGCATTGGGAGCCTTATTGTGTCCCTTTCAAAAGGGGTGGAAGGTACCTGTTCCTCTCTGGCAATGCTGGAAAGGACGTGGCTTGCTGCTCACCATGCATTCATGTTTTTATTTGCATGACTCCACTCTACACGTCCCTTGATTGTAGTTAAAACAATGCTCCCCTTTCCACTGCTGCTATCCTAATTCCGCTTCTTAGATGATGGAGGTCACCAGACAGGAAAGCTGCTGTCTGTGTACCAGAGCCCCCATCCCATGTCTATTGTCCAGAGGAGGGGCATGGGAACATAGTCAATGACCTCAGTGCTTCATTCTATTTTCTTTTCCTAAACTTCTCATCATACTCCAGTCACGCCCCTTCCAACCAGTTTATTAGCATGTATCGTCATGATGTGGTTGAAATAAACCCACAGTCCCTCTGCTTTATTTGGGCTGCCTTGCAACAATATTCCAGCCTATGTTGCAAAGCCTGCCTTCCAATTTTCCCATGTGTGCTGAATATGCATCTTTTTTCTCTACCCCATCATCATACTCTTTTTTTTCTTTTTTTTTCTTTTAACTCCTCCTGCTCCTTAGGCCAGTTAATCAATGTGAATACATCCACATATTCCCCATTCATGATCTGTTGTCTTACTTTGGCTGATAGATGTGAACTCACCAGTTTGCCCAAGCTTACAATACCAACAGTCACCTGTTGTGCCAACTCTTGTTGTGCTGCAGTGGCTGCTGCCACGTTTCCCCCAGCTTGTGACCACCTGGGCACTGAGGCTACTTGTGTAGCTGTCTGACCGTGTCTGCTCCTGTGTTGCAATAAAAGCCAATACCTGTTGAACTTCTGCTCCAACAGAAACTGACCTATCGAGATGGGTAACATCTGTGGCAATGACATCGCCTCCGGACATGGTCGACCTGGCATTGCTGGAGGCAGAGGTAGTGGTATGGGTGCAGCTGGAAGCTTTTTCCCTGGAACCACACTAATCTGGTGCTGAGTTAGTAATAACTCATGGGAAGGAGGTAGTAGAACCACCTGGACCAGAGCCGGCCACAATGGCATCAGTGCATCCAGTACACCCAGGTGTCATTGAAGCACAGGTCAGGAAGCATAGGAAAACCAGGAGCAGTTGTAGAATTCACCAAAATTTTTTATTTGTACTAGCAGAAACATAAAAAATAAAATTGTTCTGTATAACATTTTACAAAGGCAAAATAAAATAGAGGAGATCCATCAGAGTTTTCCTTCAGTCTCTGTGTCCATCTCTGTAAGCAATTGCAGCTCTGTCTTATAAGTCCTTCCAACCCCCCATTCTTAACAAGCATCTTCCAAAGTGTTCTTGTATGTTTCAGGAGGGTGCTGGCAGGAACACAGTGTGCCTGAGCTGAGGCCCCTTTTCCAAAGCTCTTCTGCAAGAAGCTTAAAAATTGCACTCAGGTAACCCCTTGAGTTTCCAATAGTTTTTTGCAATCATCTCAAACTATGGTTATATACATTTCAACAGTGACACTATATAATTTCTAAACAAAGGGATCCCAATATCAGTTACATTTCCACATAATGATTTGCATATATTTTTATATCAGCAGATATGTAAGGGAGAAAAAGACAGACAGCAAGGGAAGAATGAGGGATAGCGAAAGGCAAATAATTGTGACACGATCGGGGCAATCAAATCCTAGGTCTCACAGGAAAATTTGGTTGTGCAACCAAACAGAGAAGAGACAGGAAAGGAAAGGACAGAACATATCCCTGTATTCAAACTCTTTCCATAACAACTGGGACAGGGTCCTATTCAACCCTGTCACACCAGGTTCCAGGGTGCTGGGCTTGAACTCTCTGGCTTTAGAACCCATGGATGAGCCAGGCCAGGAGTTGCCAGTCCCCCTGCCCAGTGGGCATGTAACCCATTAGCTCTACAGGCTCTGGGGGTCCCCCATGCCTATGAGACTGCTTCAGCTTAGCTGGTAGGGGGATATTCACCAACTGCCTTATCAATGCCCCTAATTCATCTGCAGACAAAATCTTTAAATCTGGCATACCTAGTTGAAGGTCCATTGGTGCAGGATTCTCCTGCTTAGACTTCCTGTTCCTTACCTTCTTAGGTGTTGGTGGGTGTGCTGGGTCCTCAGCAAGTGGAGGTACCAGTTTTACTGGTGGCAGTTTTGGACCCCTCAGCTCCTCTTACAGAGATGTCAAGTCAACGGGCTATGGCTGAGTATCCAAGCCCAATGGCTCCGCTCTAGGTGCATCCAGATCCCATGGGTGCTGTTGAGGTGCAGGCTCTGCTGGGCTGCTAGGGTTTGGCTGAGGTAGTGTCTCTGAAAGCCCTGGTACCTCATCCTCTCCTTGCTCCTGGAACAGCGCATTCCACCAAGCCTTCCCCTGCCTCACATGAGAGCGGCCAGCTGCTTCTCAAATTCCATGTTGCCAAAACCACCTTCAACTTCTGAGGGGCCTGCTGCTGGAAATACAAGCACACAGCACCACCACACAACCCTTTCTGCCATGTAAGCCTCCACTGCTACTGCTACAAAGGGGCTACTATTCAGAACTGCCCATTAGTACCATTGTCTATCCCATTACTTAAATTTATGTTTATGTTTCCTTGCACATGCGCAAGAAACATTTTGTTTCTCAGAATGGCATCAGAGGTGTGTCACGGACTAGCCCAATGCAGAGCAATCTGCATTGAGCTCATCCCTGACAGACCAATGACCACGTAAGCACAATGTGATGGTGGTCACAGTTTCATGGGCATAAACTTTGTGTACTTGAAAGGACTGAAGCACTCCGATGAGAGAGCGCTTCAGTGCTTTCATTTGCATAAAGCCATCCTGCAAGCAGCTGAGTGGCTTTATGCACATCACTAATGGGTGCAGGAACTGTAGAGCAAAGAGAGACACAGGCCCCATCATTATTTTTGGCTCAACTCAATTGCCCTTTCTGTGGATCTTTCTGGCTGCTGCACCTCACAGGCTGTCACAGCTAAAACCCTCCTGCTCCCTCCCTCTGTGTGCTGTCCCAACCCCAATCCTACGTTCCCTGTCCCATTTGGTTTTTGTTTTTCTTTATTACTGTTCCCCCACCTGACCCTCCCTCTCAGCATCCCCTCCCCATAAATGTAAAAGTGTCACTGGGATCTGTGGCTCTGTCTGGCTGCCACGCCCCACAGGCTGTGACAGCTAAAACCCTTCTGCTCCCTCCCTCTGTGTGCTGTCCCACCCCCAATCCTCTGTTCCCTGTCCCATTTTTTTATTACTGTTCCACCCCCCACCTCGATCTTCCCTCACATCACCCACCACCAACCCCCCCCATAAACATAACAATGACAATGGGGGTGCTCAATCCCCCAGTGTTATCACCTGCAACATAGAAAACCATCCCTCATTGTTTTGTTGTTGTTGTTTTTTAATCCTGTAAAACAGAAAACCATCCATTGTTGCCTGTTGCTCCATTAGTCCCCCACCCAACCCTCCCAGTCAGCACCCACCACCCCACACACCCCTAAGCCCTTACCTACCTAGCGGGGGTCCAATGCTGTGATCTTCTCCACACTGCAGAGACATCTTAACTCTTCAACGCCGGACCGTGAACGGAGGAAATCAGGTATGTGGCTCGATGTGTTTCAATGGGCTTTTTGAACTTAGTAGCATAATTTGGGCATGGTTCAATATTTTTGTCCCAAATTTTCAACATACCGTTTTTGGGACACCACGTCATGAACAATACAAGTGACGTTAGGTAAATCTGTTCCGAATTATGATTTTGCATTTGCTGCTCGAAATCACCTTTCGAGTAGGAGATGAAGATTTTCTCCACCATTGTTCATGAGGTGTGGTCATAAGAAGGCTATGTTGAAAATTTGGCATAAAAATATAAAAAAAAACAAAGTTATGAGGCTATGTTGAAGTTTTAGAACGCAGGCTTGTAACTTTGGTAATTTTCAATATTTTGACCACAAATTTTCAACAAATTAATTTCTTCACAGCACCTAATGAATATGACAGCTGTCATTTTTCAAATCCAGGCCAAAATGTGTTCTCACATCATGAAATGTGATTTTGCAGTCCCTGCACGAAATCACCTTTCGGAAAGGAATTGAACATTTTCTTCACCATTGTTTATAAGTCGGCGTCATAAAAAGGCTATGTTGACAATTTGTTGTAAAAATATTAAAAAACAACAAAGTTATGAGGCTACGTTGAAGTTTGCAAATGCAGGCTCGTAACTTTAATAGACCCCTGCCACATACTGTACACTATGCAAGGAAACATTCATCACTGACAAATGCTTGTTTGTTTTGTCCCCACCCCCAACGCTGTAGCCCTACCTCACCCCATTTGTAATTAATTTATTTGTCCAGGTCATATGATGTTTTGCCCCACGAAATGCTTGCTCTACGTAAAGCTAACACTTGTCTTGTGTTCTTCAGTGCGTTCCCCACTGATCCTTTCATGCTCAGCAACACCCATTCAGTGCAACCACTGAGCAGCAAGGCCTGTGTTACAACCTTCTGCCACTAGGTGTTGCCCTTGCCCCATGAACGATCCTTCTGTACCCATTGCACAGCCCATTAACATCCCCTTATTTCCACTGGTATATCTTTCTTTCTTTCTTTCTTTCTTTCTTTCTTTCACCTGTGCGTGCCCAGTTCAGGATTTGAACTGCTGATTCTGTACCTGCTAAGCAATGCCCCTTCAGTGTCTCACTGAGCTGTGTATTCTGGTTCCATAACCACACTGTAAAATCCAGATTTTTTTAATTTATTTATTTATTTATTTATTTATGTATGTATGTTTGCATGTATGTACGTATGTTTTTTGTAACTCCTACCCCAGGCGAATCAGAGGTCCCTACTCACAATGGTGTGACTCGCATTAGCTGTTTCATCTAGCTGCCATAGATGACCTTCCCCTTTAAGAACATATTTGTGGGCTAAAGGGCACCAAGGAGACCATGTGCTGCTGGTGTCCTAATGCCATTCCTAGCATGCAATCGGCCCCCGCCGGGACTCAAGCCTGGTTACTACCAGGCTTTTATTATTTATTTATTTTTTCCTTTGTTTGTTTCTGTACCAAGCCGCAGACCACACACCCAAACGGAGCTCCTGATGCAGCCCCTTGTGAAGATACAACACCCGCTTCTGTGGGGACTAGGTTAGAATTACCATGCCTATAGCATTCAGAAAAAGTAAGGCATATTCTTTTTTTATAAACTAAGGTGGCGAATATGGAAACCGGGTGCTTTGAGCACTGGACATTGGAAAGAATTGGAGACAATGCTGATGTTGCTAGTGGTGGTGGTGCTGATGAGGGGCAGGGAGTGGAAGTCTCATTAGAACTGTCGGGGAGATCACATATAAGCCCAGGATGTCCCACTCCAGGTAACTTTAGGTTTATTTTAAAAAAAGAAAAAACAGTACTGTTCATCCATGATCTATTGGCCATGCCAGCTGCCAAACACTTTCCTTAATGCAAGCAGTTGCTCCCTGCACCACATGGTGGTCAGCGTCCTATCACCAGCTGAGCCAACTCAGCTTCATTCCCACTTGCTGTTCAAAAACCCGTGAGAAGGGCTCAATCCCAGCTATCTGGAGAGGGACCCTTTTGCTCTACTGTGGGTCAATTTATACAGCACTCCATGTAATTTGCCAACATGAGGGAGGATGCTACTGGTCTTCCTGCTCCTGTTGGTCTCCTAATAACAATAACAGAATTAAAGCTGGGAGAAGCAGTAGGAAATATAAGCCTGCCGTGGGTCACATTGCATCTTCCAATTAAAGGCAACCTCAGGCTCGGCTACCCTAGGCTCATCTTCCCTACACTCTAGCTGCCACCAGGTTTTAAGCAAAGGCCTTGCCTATTGCCTTTGTAGCCTGGAGCCTGAAATCCTGATGATCCTTCTAACCTGAGGGAGAGGAGCAAGAGAGGGATACCTTAGAGGTGCAGTTACTTTTATGGGTATGCTCCTTCCCTCTGGCTCTAATCCACCCTCCCCCTGGGAACTCCCACCTGTCTGCTCCTACACCCCTAGTGGGAGGCTACCTCATCACAACCTGACTGCCCTCCCAAGTGTCACTCACAGATATGTCCACAGACAAAAGCCTGGTTGCTCACTGTAGTGCCTTGCAGGCTACCTCATAATCAGTGCTGTTGCTGTACTCTGCAGTCCTTATGTTCTTGTTTTATGCTGGCCATGAAACTTTTCAAGGCATAGTAAGTGTCCTACTATTTTCTATAGTTTAAAATGTACCTGAGTTAGAGAACAATGCTTATAGAGAATAAAGACACTTCACAAGACATGTAACAGAACTGAATGAGAGTATGACTTCTGCTGGCTTGTGCAGGTATGCATCATCAACTCCCATGATGCCTTATATGAGTAGGGTCATGACCTTTGCAGTGGATACAAACAGGTTTTGACACAGGACAAAACAGAGTGAAGCAACCTCATTTATATTTAAATTAAGATAAAATTAGGAGGCTTCAAGACAGGGAATCATTGCTCATGCCTAAAAACTACACAGGTATACAGAAAATAGGCTGAGGGGACTTTCCCTTTAAAGTATTTGTGATGAGTGATGCCTAGGAAAGCAGTCAAGGCTGTGCGGATGGGTAGGTGTTGTCCCATCTCAGGACTTCCCACAGAGGCAAGTGAGAGCCAGGCCCATAGGAGATAAATTGAGCTCTGCAATGCCCTAGAAAAGAAACTGTCCATAGGGCGAACTGGGTAAGACTCCATAGGAGTCAGGGGTAGGAGTTTAGGCACCAAAAGATACCCACAGGGCACATTAATAAAGACTCCATAGGAGTAGATCAGTGGAAAGGGGCCAAAGTAAGTGCCATAGGAGTTAATGCTGAAGGGCAATTACCTGCATTATCTAAATGTGTGCAGCCTGCCCCATTAAACTGTGTGTAAATTCCTGCTGTTAACAGCTCCCACTGTTGCTTGGTTGTTTTCCTACCTAATGGGCCAATAACAGTCAGTACAGTTTGGAGGCACCCTGTAACCTCCTTTTCCTATCCAGGCTGGGGTCCCACAGTGCTCCATCCTGGGTCCCATGATTTCCTCCATCTTCCTGAATGACCTCTCTTCTGCTTGTGCCAACTAGCATATACAGTACATGTGTATGCAGATGACACTTTCATCTTCACCTCTGGTTTCAAACAACATGAAGTCTTCCTGTATTCTGACTATTGCAGTTATCCCCAGCACTCAAACTGCCCCAGAGAGTAGAGGGTTAATTTCTATGCAGAGCATAGAACGTTGAGCTTGAGCTCGGTTCAAACCTCTGTCTGCTGCACTTTGAAGTGCAGCAGTCAGATTCTTTACTCCGCCTAACTGAACGGTCGCTTCAGAGATTTCTCCTTTGCTTGCAGTTAGAAAGTTGGTTAAAGTCCTTGGTTTTACCAATTATTTTTAGCAAGTATCAGTTCAGATCTCTGTCTGTGGTACAGTAAGTACTAGGTAGTAAACTAGACATAGTAAACTTGTGGAAATTGTAAAAATTGATTTTTCGACCAGTTCAGCTGAACCGGCCATTTAGTGAATTATATATTCTGTCTTTGTTTCTAAACTTAGAATGTGGTTACTAGTCCTTATCGGTTTTAAAAAAAAAACACATTTTCTTGTGTTTTTTTCCAATACCCGCTACATGGTTAGAAACCAATAAGGGTGTCTTGCCTGGTTGTTTGCCATAAAAAGGGTAAGTTTGTGGTTAGGATGGCTACGTCTGAGAAACCCAAAAGAAAAACCGGGCCCACTGGGCTTCAACACTGCCGTGTGTGTGGGGAGGTCTTTGCTAAGGCTGATCCCCACACCACCTGTGTTTACTGTCTGGGGTTTGACCACCTCGATTCAGACTGCCAAATCTGTAAACATTTCTAAATCTACCCTGGAAAAAAGATTAGGTAGGCTTAGAGATAAGGAGGCCAAGAAGTCCGCTGACCCGGATGGCCAGCCCAGTTTGGTTCCGACCAAACCTGAGGGAGTGCCCTCTGACCAGGGCGATACTTCTTTGGGCAAGAGGAGAGACAATCCTAAGGGATTGGCTCCTACAAAAAGAAAAAGAAAAGAAAAAAAAATCGTCTGGTTGGAATCCAGAGACCCATTTTCCGATTGCTGAAGAGACTGCCAAAGTGATAAGGATTGTAGAATCGCTTCGCCCGGTTCCGTTTGATCCAGCGCCTTCTGGCAGGCGCTTGGTTCGGTCGGTTCCTCCAGTTCAAGATTATGCCTCTAAAGATTTCTATGAACCAGATTTGGAGGGGGATGAAGATTATGATTATGCTAACGATGATGATGGTGTGTAAGGTCTGGATGAGCCCATTGAACTGGACATCTCCCCAGACAGGCCTTCTGGTGTTTCCCCTCCTAGGCTTTCTGAGTCCCCTTCCCACTACCTGTTTTACAGGAAAGTGGCAGAAACCCTCCATCTCCCTGTGGAAGAAGCTGTCGAGGAACAAGAGGGACCTGATTATGTGGAGATGATGGACATCCCAGAGTCCAAGACACTGTCTATTTCCCTTCATAAGTCTTTTGGGAAACAGACATAAAAGACTTTAAAAACTCCAAATTCTGTACCTCCTATGGACAAAAGGTACATCTTATCAGGTTCAGATACAGAGTGCTTGTATCAACAATGCAGCCATGTTGGGGCTGTGCAGGCTGCAGTCTGTGGTAAGGCTAATATACCCTTGGCTTCACACACCCCAGATAAAGACTCTAGGAAGCTGGATGCCATGGCAGAGAAACAGTACACGGCATCCGTCTTGGGACTCAGGCAGGCTAATTATATGGCCTATGCAGTCAGGTACCAGAAGTCCAGGTGAGACACTGTACTGGCACAGGCTAAGCAGGCCTCCCCCCAGCTAGCCTCGGAGCTGGAGGGGGTGGCTGCTGATGGGATTGAGGCATCTAAGGTACAGTTCCATGCTGCTGTGGACTCCAATGATGTGTCATCTAGAGTCATGGCTACATCTGTGGCTCTTCAGAGAATGGCTTGGCTCAGATGTACTAGCCTCTCACAGGACACCCAGCCTAATGCTCTGGATTTCCCTGTGGTGGGTAATTATCTGTTTGGGGAGCAGAAAAAGAATTACATGAAAAAGATGAATGAGTATAGGACCTCCTATAGGAGTGCACAGGCCAAGGAAAGGCAGGCAACTCCTCAAAGGCAGCAAGCTAGGGGCAGGGGCAGGCCTTTTCATAGGCCTTTCTACCAAGCACAGGCCTCTTCTCCCTTTCCTCAGAGGGGTTTCTTCAGAGGGAGAGGCAGAAGGGGGATGAGCAGGGCTGCATCCACCCCTCAACCTAAGGCTCCTGCCAAGCAGACATCCTGATGTGTCAGCCCGGATAGACTCCTCCATTCCTGTAGGAGGCAGGCTGGCTTCGTCCAGGACTGGATGTCTGTTACCTCAGACAAGTGGGTCCTGGAGGTGGTAAGCCAGGGGCTGGTTCTCAGCTTCAAGAAATTTCCAAAGCTGAGGGCCAGATCTTTTCCACCTGCAAGCATCATTGAAACCTTTGCCCTAGAGGCAAAGGTTTCATCTCTACTGGCTCTAAAGGCTGTAGAGAGAGTTCCTACATTGCACAGGGGCAAAGGTCTGTACTCCAGTTACTTCTTTACCTCAAAAAAGACAGGGGAGTGGCGACCCATCCTAGACTTAAGATACCTGAACAAACATCTTTTAAAACCAAAATTCAAAATGGTGACTCAGGGAACAATCCTTCCCTCTCTAAGGCCAGGGGACTGACTAGCCTCCCTAGACTTAAAAGATGCCTACTTTCACATTCCCATCAGGTGCTCCCACAGAAAGTATCTCAGGTTCAAATTGCCTTCAGGCCATTATCAGTTCAAAGCTATGCCCTTCGGCCTGATATCAGCTCCAAGGGTATTCACAAAATGCCTAGCAGTAGTAGTGACCTTTTTAAGAAGGAAAAATATTTCCATATTTCCAAACATGGACGACTGGCTCATTGTGGGTCAGTCCCCAGACCAAATCAAGTCAGACCTGCAAGTGACTCAGCAAGTGCTCACTTCCCTAGGATTCCTTCTCAATCTTCCCAAGTCAGTTCTCGAACCTGTACAGCTCCTCACCTTCATCGGGGCAGAGTTGGATATAGTCAAAACAAGAGCTTTTCTTCCCCTGGAAAGGGTGAGCGCTATTGTAGAGCTGGTTTCTTCATTCCACCTTCTGGTCTCTCGGCCAGCAAGGCACTTCCTTCAGCTTCTGGGCCACATGGCAGCTTCTACAGCAGTGGTTCAAGGGTCCAGATTTCAGATGAGGGACATTCAGTTTCACCTGAGGGCCTTTTGGTCACAGAAAAAAGATTCTCTAACCAAACTAGTTCCAGTGACTCAGACTCTGATCCAGGCTCTCCAATGGTGGCAGGACCAGGGCAACCTCAGGCAAGGAGTCCCATTCATCACTCAGTCTCACTTTGTGGTCCTAACCACAGATGCTTCTCTATTGGGGTGGGGAGCCCATCTGGGGGCTCTCACAGCCCAGGGACTGTGGTCCCCTCAGGAAGACCTTATTCATATCAATTTCTTGGAACTCAGGGCAGTCTTTCTGGCCCTGCAAGCTTTCTCTCAGTCAGTGCAGAACAAGGTGGTTCAGGTCAGGACAGACAACACCACCACCATGTGGTACATCAACAAGCAGGGAGGCACACGGTCCATGGCCTTGTGCACACAAGCCTTGAAATTGCGATCCCTAGCTTATTCTCTGCAGACCTCTCTGACAGCAGTCCACCTTCCAGGGAAGGACAATGTGCTAGCAGATGCATTGAGCAGGATCTCCCAGGGACATCACGAATGATCCCTGGACCCTCTGGTGTTGAAAGTGATTTTTTCAAGGTGGGGCACTCCAGAAATAGATCTCGTTGCAGCCCCAGATAATCACCAACTTCCTCTGTTTTGTTGCAGACCCCCAGTCTTGGGCTCAGTCCCTCTGGATGCTCTGATTTTGAACTGGGAAGGGAAATTTCTATATGGCTTCCCTCCCTTTCCTCTACTGTTCAAGGTTCTGGTCAAGATAAGATCACAGCCCTGCAAAGTGATTCTGATTGCTCCAGACTGGGCCAGGCAGCCTTTGTACCCCCCTGTTGCTGTCCCTAGCAGTCCATCTTCCCCTGTCTCTTCCCAAGAATTACAACCTGTTAATGTCCTCTCAGGGGAGGATTTGGTACCCCAATCGCCGATCTCTCAATCTCAAGGCATGGCTCTTGAAGAGTTAGAGTATGCAGATTTGCATCTGTTCCAAGGGGTTCTAGATACTCTCAAAGCCTCTCAAAAGCCTGCCACTAGAAAAACTTATAACTCCAAATGGAAAAGATTCAGCATTTGGTGTTCCAAGAAGCATATAGCCCCAGACACTGCTGAATTGTCTACAGTTCTGCACTAATGACCTAGGCCTCAGACCAGCTACTCTTAAAGTACATTTGTCAGCTGTTTCTGCTTTTCTGTCAGTGGGAAAGCCTTCCTCACTGTCATCTCACCCTGTGTTCTGTAAAATTTTCAAGGGATTGCTTCATAAAAATCCCCCCTTAGGTATCCTACCCCTGCTTGGGATCTTAATGTTTGCATTGCTCAGCTTATGCAACCCCCTTTTGAGCCTTTGTCTTCAGCAGAGCTTAAGTACTTGACTTGGAAAACTGTGTTCCTGGTAGCTATTACCTCTGCCAGGTGTATCAGTGAATTGCAAGCTCTGTCAGTGGAGCCTGATTTTTATCTCATTCCATAGAGATAAGGTGGTCCTTAGAACTAATAGGAGGTTTTTACCTGAAGTGGTTTCAGATTTTCATCTGAACCAATCTATGTCTCTCCCTGTGTTCTTCACTGACCTTTTTTCTTCAGGAGAAAGACATTTACACAGTTTGGATGTTAAAAGAGCCCTTAGTTACTACATTGAGTATACTAAGGCTAAGGCTCACAGGTTTGACTCCTTCCAGTTGTTTCTCACTTATGGGGAAGCGGGGAAGGGCAAACCTGCCACTAGGAGAACTTTTGCCAGGTGGATTGTCTCTTGTATTCAGTTCTGCTATGAGAAGCTAAAATACCTCCCTCAGGCCTGAGGGCTCATTTGACTAGAGGTACAGCTGCTTCCTTGGCTGCAGCCTGGGATATTCCTTTGCTAGAGATATGCAAAGCAGCCACCTGGAAAACAGTCCATACATTTACCAAGCATTACTCCCTGGACATCCAGGCTAGGAGTGATGCTCAGTTTGGTGCAGCAGTACTGCGAGCCTATTCCTAAGGTAGGTTCGATTTCCTCCTCCATGGAGTACTGGCAGTAGTCTGCAATAGTCAGAATACAGCAAGGCTTCATGTTGTTTGAAGAAAAAAATTACTCACCTTAGTAATTATGTTTCTTCTAATGGAGTCTTGCTGTATTCTTACCACCTTCCCTGCCTCCCCTCTCAGAACCTGTTTTTTGGGAAGTGGGCTGGCAGATGCAATGTTGCACCCAAGGGGTGCATTTGGGCACTCCCTCTTTTTAGAGAGGCGGAGTGAGTTATAGTATTAATTTAACAGTCTTAAGTTGTTCACTACCTGTTTTTTTTATTTTGGATTTCTTGACTTGAATCTTTTCAGGATCCAAAACCATGAGCTCACAATTAACAACCACGAAGGCATTGCTCTTGAGCAGGTGGATATGTTTAAATATCTGGGCCTGACCCGTGACTGCTCCCTCTCATATACCAAACACATTGACAATATCTCTAAAACAGTGAACTCCCGTATAGGGCTACTATACAAGCATAAACATTGCCTAAGGCTGAAGCCTTAAACCTCCCTATCCAGAGCTCTGTTCTCAACTATTGACTACGGGCTCATTATCTATGGATCCGCTACTGATACTGCACTCCGGCGCATAGCTGTAGCCCTTAATAAGGCATGTAGACTCCTTATTTCAGCTGCCTGCCTTTCTCACATGTATGACATTTACGAGCAGGCAAACTGGCTCCAACAATCTGGCAGGCTAAAGTACCAGACCTGCATCCTAGCTAAGAAGACATCACTGGGCCTTATGCCCCCTGGAGTCCAATCAATATTGACCCTGCAGCGTGTCCACTGCCTAACTAGAAGATCAGACAGTCTAACCTTTACAATACCTTCCTGTTGGACCTCTCAAGCTCAGCATTCTTACCTTGTCAGAGCCTCCACCTGGTTCAATTTGCTACCTATAGAAATCTCCAATATTGCCATGATTGGTGCTTTTAAGTGTAAACTGCGTCAACACCTCGTGGCTAGTGCCGTCTGTGGTTGCTTCTTATAATCCCCTCCAGGCATACTACCCTCAAGCATCCCTCCTCACTGGCTCAGCTCCTCCTCCTCTCCTACCCCCCATTACTGGGTATAGGATGAATCTGTCTCCTTTTCTTTTTCATCCACCCCTTTCCTCCTCCCTTGCTGTTTCCCATCTACCACATACCCAATGCAATGCCATCCCAATTTCTCCCCTCCTCCCTCTCTCTCTCTCTCTCTCTCCCATACCACCCCTCACTACCACACTTCTTTCTCTTTTCCCATTATCCCACTTCTAACAAAGCTTCACTGAGTCGCCTATGACTTGTACCGTATAATTAACTCGCAAAACAATTCCTTGACAATGACTTTGGCTGCTATTATTGTAACCTTACTTGTCTTTTTTTTTTTTTTGTAAGTTCCATTGTAATGATCATGTTATGTTTTGTTCCTTATTGTCCTTATTGTCTTGATGTGGAACCTTTGTAAAAGAGCCCTATGCTCAAAGGTGTCATCCGAAATACAACTAAATAAATAAAATATTTGGTTGCCATTTGGCTAGTAAAAATTTACAATTTCCAGATAGTAGTTAGTTAGTATTAGCTCGTAAGAATCTGACAATTGCACTCAAAGTGCAGCAGACAGAGGTCTGAACCGAGCTCGAGCTCAACGTTCTATGCTGTGCATAGAAATTAACCCTCTACTCTCTGGGGCAGTTTGAGTGCTGGGGCTAACTGCAATAGTCAGAATACAGCAAGACTCCATTAGAAGAAACATAATTACTAACGTGAGTAATTTTTTCTTCTCTACCACAGCTGTGGAAGACCTGCTCCAGTAGGATTTCAACAGTGTTCTGCACTGGTTCCAATCCAGCAAACACACAGTCCGCACACAAAAAACAAACAAAAAACAAACGGTGTCCATGACCTTTGGTACCAGTCAGAAACAGGCCAGACTCACAGTCCCTCCTGCTTTCATCACACTGGATGGCACTCCTCTTGATACAGTTTGGGGATTTTAAGTACCTTAGTGTGTTGCTAGACAGCAAGCTTGACTTCTCAGCTCACATCAGTACCATCCATGCAAAACTCCATCCCAAGCCTGGTGCACTGTACTGCAACAAGGACTGCTTATCTCGTATATCTGAAAAGAGCCTGTTGCCAAAATGGTGCTCCCTGTCTTCGACTCTGCATATGTTGTCTATGGCATCACTGCTTCCACTTCCCTCACGTGACTGAACACCCACTGCAACTCCTTCTGCTGCTTTGCGGCAAACACAGCCTCGCATACACCATCGTTCACTGTATTGTTCCCTATCCACACTCACTCTACCCTTACGTCACCAGGCTCACTGTGCCTCCTTCATATCTAAACGCTGGTTTGGTTCCATTCCTCCTAACCTCCCCTCTCCCAACTATGCCCTGCTTCATGTTTTCTTTGTTCAAGGAACCATTGCACTTCCGCCACTTCTCACCCCGCTCCTCTGCTCAGCAATCTGCCTTCTCCTATTGATTTCTCTCACTCTGGAATCAACTGCTCTCCACCCTCTGACTCTTCCCCATCCCCTGGCTCTCTCAGGCACCAGTTGAAACTCCAACCCCTACCCACCTGTTCCAGTTACCCTTCCTCCTGATGCCACCCAGGCCAATCTTTAGCCATCCTCGTAAGCAGCTGGTTGGGTCCCGGTCCCCACTCCTGCCTTGTTTCACTACCATACCACTTCAATTTCCTCCCTCCAGTACAATGTCAGACATCAACCCACCTTTCAGGTCAGTTGCCTGTTGGCAACAGTGTAGTGTTCACCAAGTACTGCTGCCACTTCTAAATGTGTACTTATTAGGTGCTCTTTTTGTGCTGTACCACACTTTATTCTCTGCTTATATAACTTTTGTATTTATTCAAACTTTGTGCAAATTTTTTATCTAGTGTTGTTCCACAGTTTTTACATATGTACTGTGCTGCTATTTTCCTCTGTTTCCTTCCCTTGGGTTACATCTGTAAATGAGCTTCAGCTCAGTGTGTCTCTCCTGGTTACCAATTTTCAAATAACTAAATAAATACATACGACAAAATAAAATAAATTTAAAGAGACATTGTACCTTATATGAAAGACTGCCTAATGAACTGCATTTAAAGGTACAGAGCTTCATTACTGAGACTGCCTTTTGAACTAAAGCTAAAATATTGTGCCCCCAGCTGGCCTGTCGATGCAGTGGTTGGATTTCTGCTTGCGACACCGGCAACCTGGGTTCAGGAGTGGACTCAGGTCACTAGAGGGCCGGCTGGGGGAGAAGGCTGGAGCATCCCATGATTGCTCGCCTTCTCCAGGGTGAGGGAGAAGACCATAGCCTGCAACTTGCCAGATGCTCAGGGTGCGACAAGTCCTACAGTTGCAGGAGGGGCAAGGTCACAATGTGTGGTGGACGTCAGCGTCTCGGTGTCATGATGCCAAGGGTTCACACCACACATTGGGGAGTAAAGAGGAGGAAAATAGTCTGCCATCACCAGGAAGATGGAGTTCCAGGGACGTACCCTTGATGTGCCCCGGTCTGACGAAATTTAAGTTACGGGGTGTTATGGGCCCCCACCTCATCCCCTCTCGGGGAGGGTAAGCCGTGGCTCCATGGGGATCTGGAGGTCGTCTGGTAGGGTAAGAGACAGCATGATGTCTGCCTTCGATCTCCAGATGGGTCGGGGATGGCAGGTTGGGGAGGGGGAAAAACAAAAATACTGTGCCCTCCTTATGAACTGCCCTTCTGAACTTTTGTGGTGCCCCTTTGCCTAGCGAACTGTGCTCTGTTTCCCTAACAAACTACCTAAAGCTTGTAAATTGCCCTGTTTACCTAACAAATTGCATTTTGAATTTTTGTATCGCCCCATATTTATGATTTATTCCACATAAAACCCCTTTAGGTAGGCCCTATTTTCAAAGGGCTTAGAGTCAGCATCGACAGGAAAAGAACAGAGGACATACAGTACAAATTCAATGCAACACTGAGGCAGGGAAAAACTTACAGCACTTCAGACAATGACATTCAATACATTTGGATCACCATATTGTTACATTCAACATTTTGGTGCTGCCACACTCAAGCTGCGGGTGTCATTAAGACAAATTAATAATAACAGTTCACAATTAATGCTAACAGTTCTCACAGGTTTATCGGGCAATTAGCAGGACCAGATAAGGAGCAGGAGAAGAAGAGAGCAGATTTAAATTGGTAAAGGGTGCAGTCAGCTTGTATGGAGAGAGGCAGCTCATTCCAAAGTTTGGCAAATCTGTAGGGAAAGCTGGCTTGTCCTAGTACAGTTTTCCTTCACTGAAGGAGTAAGACATGTTGTACCACTCTCCTGGCGGTGTGTGTTTTGTCCACAAAGTTAAACATGGCTTGAAGGCCTGGGGACAGAGAGTCACAAAATGCTTTTCTTCCAGTGACTGGGGTATTTAGGCACAGCTGGGATTCAAGATTAAGCCATTTTAGGCTACTGTATAGTAGATATGTGTGAGTGTCACACTTTAGGCCCAGGGCAAAACAGCAGGCTCTGTTGAGGACAACCTGAACTCTAGATAGCTCACCATCATTTGCAGAATCGTACACAGTAATCCTGTAGTCTGTAAGACTGATGATTTGGGATCTAACCAGTAGTTTATTGATTTCCAGGAGGAAGTTGTTTCTGTGGCAGAAGAGAAGACTGAGCCTTGAGTAGATGGTTTTGACAAGGGTGTCAATGCGGGCACTGAAGAAGAGGGTTGGGTCTAAGGTGACACTAAGATACCTGAAAGTGGCCACTTGCTCCAGGGTAGTGTCAGCTGCAATTGTTATCAAAAGTTTGAGGGAGGGAGGGGATTTGTTGTGGGTCATGAATACCATGCATTTCATTTTCTTAGCATTCAAAGCAAGGAGGTTGGAGGAGAACCTGTCCTGAATTGCACTGAAGTCAGATTGGAGTTTCTGCTGCAGAATCCCTAGGTTCGTACCGCTGGTAAAGATGACCCCATCATCTGCATAAAGCAGAACATTAGAGGACTTGCGGGAAGAAGCAGAATAAAAGAAGACCAAAGATGGACTCTTATGGGACACCAATGGTTACTGGTTGAGTGTTTGAAAGTGCTGTACGGCATTTCTTTGCTTGAGTTCTGCCTTCCAGGTAGTTTAAGAATCAGGACACTACATTGGGGGACAGGGCCAGGGACATAAGTTTCTGGCAGAGGAGGGCATGGTTGACAAGGTCAAATGCCTTGGTGAGGTCAATGTACATGGACCCGGCAATTTCACCTTTGTCTAAGGCACAACACAGAGAATTTACCCTCAGATGAACTGCCTTAACTGGTGTGGTACCCTTTTTGCCCTAAGCTATTATATTTGTAGTACCTTTGAAATAACTGCTGTAAATCTGTGGTACCCCTTTCAAGATACTGCCTGTCCTTTTCTAATAATCTGCAATTAAATATTGCCCCAGGTACCCTCCTAAATGACTGCCTTGAGTCTCTTTGTACCCTACACTGAACCACCACATTGCCTGACAACCCTGTCTCAGCTGTAAAGTTACTATATTTGATACTTGCTGCAACCACCTACAGACTGCCTACTGTAGGTGTCACATCCTACTAAAGACTGTCTCCTCACATTTGTCTGTAAGACCTACCTCCTTGGACAACAACTTGGGGTGGCTGAACCAGCTAGCATTTGGGTGACAGTCAAGACAGGCCCCATTCTCTACTCTACAAGCTACCTTCCTACCCTGTTAAGAAGTAAATGAAGCTTAGGAGCCAAGCCGACTCACTAGAGATGGCCTCTGCCATTCAGTGGGGTTTTCTCTTTCAGGACCAGCATCCAGCATCATCATCCAAAGATCTGTATCCAGAATCATCATCCAAAGATCAGCAGCCTGGACCATTGTCCCAGGACCAGATTCCCCTCTTCTACAAGTTCCATATCCACTTCTTCTTGTCCCGGCAACCTGCAGGGTGGTTTGCGCCAAAGATTCTGCATCAAGTACCATGTCTTCTGCCCTTCTTGTCCTAATAGCTCAAGGGAAGGTTTGTGCCAGAGAATTTGCTTCAAGTTCCATGTCTTGTATTCTTCTTGTCCCAGCAACCCAAGGGAGGGTTTGTCTGAAGAATCTTCTACCAGTTGCAGTTTTGTTTCTCTTGTCCTGGTAGCCCAAGATAGGGGCGGCTTTTGCTGATGAACCTATGCCCTGTTTAGAAAACCCTTCCTAAGTCTTGGTGACCTAATTGAGGTTCCTCAGTGAAGTACCAGTCCCATTGTTGCAACCAAAGCCCCTTTTCGGTCCAGGTGCCCCGTTCAGGTTTCAGTCCTCTGCTCGGTCCCTCTTCATGTCTCGACATAGACTTCAAAGTGACTTGAATATTTGTCCTGACCTGAACTGATGCATTGAAAGCAATACATGTTTTCATGTAAAAGCACAGGCCAGCACTACTCGATCAGGTAGTAATGGTACTGGGTACTGGTACCGTAGGTATTGTAGCTGCAGTAAAGTAACAGTACCTAACTGAGTAAAGGTGCATCTTTTAGTTCTATTTATTGGTTAGTTATTCATTCATCTACTGATTGCATAGATACTTACTGCCTCGCATTTCCATATTATTGTTATTGAATACCTGCCTTTGTGAAAATTGCCATCCTTCCTGC
Organism: Neoceratodus forsteri; assembly: GCA_016271365.2. Taxonomy (NCBI): domain Eukaryota; kingdom Metazoa; phylum Chordata; order Ceratodontiformes; family Ceratodontidae; genus Neoceratodus; species Neoceratodus forsteri. The sequence continues at coordinate 1,194,793,203 of CM057453.1, forward strand.
TGAATAAAGTTCTTGCTTCATTGGACCTACGAGTATGACTCCTGCCTCTTCTTGCTGGGTGCATCCATCTACCCACCTCTGAAGCTACAGTGTCCCCTTGCAGCAACACCTGGTTGATGGGGCACTCACACTCATGAGGAAGACTTAGTTCCTGTTTCATGACCTGACTCACCTGGACGTAATACAATGTATTTGGCTGTGCCTAATATTTGAAATAGACATGGCATGCCAATGCTGGGATATGCTGGGAATATTTTGTTGCGGTGGATAAACTTTAAAAAAAAAAAGCAATTAAAATGTTTAACAGTATTTTATTTTTGTACATTTTTCACCCCCAGCTCCACCAAATAAATATTAGACCCATTTTATAATTGCAATAAGCAGTCTAAGGTGTGCTTTGCAGTGGGATAATGGCACTTCTCGGGTAGTTAAAGGTATGAGGCATAACACACCTGAGGTGTGCCGTTAATTCCCCCATAATGCACACCCTGGTATATCTTACTGCTAAAGCCAGTTCCCCAGTTTTCACTGATTCAAGAGATTCAGTGGACTGTCTTTGTCAAGCTGCAGCTGCTTCAGCTACAGGCAAGGCTGAAATTGTTGGTGATGCTGATCCCAAATCCCCATGTACTTTTCTTTTATGTTGTTTGTATCCAGATACACTGGTCAAGTTCTGTTAACTCACTGTGGGAAATTTCTGAGGTCTTGCCAATACAGAAACAATGAGGATAACAACAGGAGATATCGCATATGTGGCTGCCATGGAAGCAGATAAGCCATATAGACAAGGCAAGGCAGCGATAGGCACAGATAGATCAGGTGACCTACTGGCTGTCCCCACACTTGTCATGCCAGGTGAAAGTCTGAAAAGTTTTTCTAGTGGTTTTATCCATGGTGAGCAGTACTCTTCTGACAATGATGACAGGGCTGATCTTTTTTCAGGCGTGGAGACTATAACTGAAAAATTGTAAAACTGATAAGAACTGCAGGAAACAGATTGTATTGTAACTCAGTTAGGAGAGCAACTCTTAAAGGCTGCTGCCCTGTCGACCATCTTTGTTCTCCTTCCTAAGCTGTGTGTTTTTAGCTCGGTGAAATCCCTCAGAGTCTTTTGTGTTGCTTTGTACACCTGTTATACTCCATTTAGTTTAGGAATAGCCAGGACCATTGGTAAGCAAAGCAAAAAATGCCTCCATTTTCCAAAAGCATTGCTGGATTTACTGTCTTCCCAATACCAGTCGCAGCTGCTTTCAAAACACAGCCATTCACCACTACACGCTAAGATCTCAAGCATTTAAACACTAACCACTACTCAAACTCCTGTAGCACGAAAGGTGGATAACCCTGGGGAATGTGCTACACACAAGTCTAACTGTGGTGGCGCAGTAAGTACATTTGTTTAGCAAATTAGCTTGAGTTCAGTCTTCAAATCAGGAACTTCACAGCCTCTTAACCTATTAAAATTCACATTCTCACTTGCAGTTTCCAGTTACAAAAGCTCCTTTTCACATGACAACTCAAGCTGCAGCCTAAAGTGCTACTTCCATTTTAGACTTTCCTCTTTTCATTTTACTTAATGAGCTGTGGGAATACAGTTTCACCTGAAACCTAAAGGTTAGTTTACTCAGGGCTGTAATGAGCTTATCTGATGTATATATTTTGTTTACATTTTGTTTACTTTGAACTACCTATTCCTCTGGCAACAGTTCAGAAACATGCAGCGTGATACAGTCCGGCATAGAAGTACCCAAGAGGGTTACAGAAAAGAAAAAGAACAACTGCATCTAAGCAGGGCACATAGCCAACCACAGCGTGAAGAAGGACTCACCACTGACAGAACAGGAGACTACTAATTTGAAAGGGTTACTAATCAGAGGAAACCAAAGGGAAAACAATTAAAATGTATCAAAACAACCAGAGAAGGTAATGGCGGGGAAGGGGGGATTCTTCGGGATTATCACAGTCTATATATCTGTTTTCTAATAAGAGATGTGCCAACACTAATGTGAGCTGTTTTCTTAACCCTTTAGAGGTGTACTGCCTCTTGAAGGTATGGGAGGGGTCTAGGGTATGTTGGATTATGGACACTAATCATATCAAGATCATTGGGTGACTGAGAAACGGCCAGACTGAAAAAGAAATGGAGTTACAGTAGGGGAAACTGCAACAGCAGTCTGTCTGTGCTCTTTAAATGTGTGCCAGAAGTGAGATTTACAGTGATTCTGTGACACTTTACTTTTTTTTTTAATTAGTAATTTTTGCGTTTTTCCCCCATTTTCTCCCAGAAGATTCCAGGACCCCAGCAAACACGGCAGTGCATGCACATGGAGGTTCACACGCACTATGGGTACCAGCTTGGCCCTTTTCACCCCACCTCTGGCTATTGCAGAGCTATCCGTTACCCAAACTGCCATCTGTCCTCTATCAGGTAGCAGCCAAGGCCGGGTAAACCCCTCATCCCTCCCTGGGGGAGGAGAGCTGCCTTACAGCAGCTCAATCCTGCTCCTCACCCTCTCCCCTCTGCCGATCCCCAACAACCCGGTAGGTGTGGTGCGAGGCATGGTGTCCAGTGCCTCAACCCTCAGTGCCTCTGGGCTGTCCCTTTATGACCTTTTAAAGTCCATTCCTGACAAGTTTTCCTATAAATAGGCAAAATATGATGGATGGTATCTCTGAAAATACCCATCAAGCAGTCATTTTCCCTAAGGATTCCATGACTTTCCCTAGCCTTAGACCATATGGCTCCAGGCCATTGAGAATGACCTTTAGCCTCTGCATATCCTGTTTACAACTTTTTTTCAAACAGCAAGTCAAGGGGTAGGGGAGTGGCACTGTATGTGGTAGGGAAGTCTGTGGACATTGGCAGCAGAAAAGCTCTGGCAGGATGACAGCAAAAACGGATCAGTCTCGGTTATGGCTGACTCCAGGAGAAAGGAAATGTTTTGATAATAGGAGGCATGTTATAGACCACCAGGACAGGCAATCCAGTGCAATTAGAAGCTTTAAAATGAGACAAGTAGGGAAGTGGAGAAGGTAAATCTTATTGTAGGTCTTGGGGAAAATGAGAGGCAAAAAGCAGCATAGGTATAGAATTTGTTAAAACAGGAAATGGTTGTTACTTAACTCTCAACATATCAGGGAGGGTACAAGAAACATGATGACACTAGATATGGCCCACTTCATAGTACATAGGGATTTGATAAGTGAAAGGGGCTAAACAAGTTTCTGTAGTATCAAGGAAGCAGATTTTAACATATTAAGAGCCGAGATGGAGAGATGACATTGGAAAACTGAATACAAGGGGAGAGATATGGGTAAGAAATGGAACTTGCCAAAAAGAAAAACAGTAATGGCAGAATAAATATGATGTTTTCTTCCATCAGAAATCATCCAGTTTCTAAAAAAGACAAATCCTTCTTGCTTGCACCAACACATAAAACTGCATACCTTGTCCAAAAGTGCTAATACACTTCACTGGTGACTTCAGTAGCTTCCTACAGCTCCCAGCTATACCCCTGATCATGTACTTTACATCGTGTGATACACCACACCAATGACCCTCTTTGAGCACTTTTGGTCAAAGTATTTGAGTTTGTGACTGTCACATTATTCCCCATTATAAGGCATAGCTTAGGGTTTCAGAACAGTGCCTTAAAACTTTCAAATTCATTTTTTGCCATATTGGTCCTTGTAAGAACAGATCCAGAAATAAATGGTTTGATACCTTTTATTGGACCAACTTAGATGTTACAAAGAACAAAGCACCTTTTTTTTTGTAACATCTACGTTGGTCCAATAAAAGGTATCAAAACCATTTGCTTCTGGATCTGTTAAAATTTTCAAGGAAGTTTTAACTTCAGCACCTGTAAGCACCCCTAGGAGCTGACTAGTTAAACACTTATAGCAAAGTGAAGTTAGGCAGAGGAGGTTTTGGTGTTGCTAAGTCTGGGATATTGGGACTGCCTGAGGGCAGCAGGGGGCCCAAGCCTCAGGGGTATAAGAAAGGAGGCTTTGGTGCCATAGAGAGAGTCCAGGGAGGGAAAGACCAGAAGGAGAGAGTCAAGGGTGCAGCCCGAAAATTCAGCCAGATGGCCACAGCAGGACTGGGGTGGTCAGCTTGCCAACCTCCCTTGAAGAACTGTGTTGCTTGTGCTGAGGTTCGGGCCACAGATAGCAGGGCAGCAGTGGAGCACTAGTGTTTGGGACCCATCAGTGCTGAGTGTGGGAGCTGGAGCCTGAAGGAGAAGAAACTGTGGCCCGCCAAGTTATCTCTGGCATCTTGGTTGGGGTAAGCACTGATAGGGTTCTTTTTCTAGAACATTTCTTGCTCATGGGCAAGTGCGGTCTAGGTGCCAGATAGATTCCTGTGACTGTGCCTGCTATGGAAGAGAGGACTTGAGGCACAGTACAGAGATGGCAGCCTGGATCGTTGCAGGTGTAATGTGGCAGACTCCCTTTTCCCCAGAGCATGGGGCCACTGCAGTGTTGGGGCTTCCTAGTTTGTGCAGCCTATGGAGACATGAGGAGTGGCTGGTTGGGACCTCAGGTGGAGTGACAGTCTGCCTGGGTGCTCCAAGTGGCACGTCAGCTGGGCCCCCTGGATGAAAGCAGTCCTGAAATTGGAATTGCTGCATGAGTGTAAAGTGCCTGAAGTTTCTGGGAAGTCCAGTGGTTTGCATAATGGCCTAGGGGGCCCAGAGCAGTAATGTGGCATCAGCAATTGGGTGGCAGGAGGGTTTTTGGTAGTACCTTTCATGCTAAAAGTGAACATCGGTAACAGAAGACAAGAACAACTTCAGTTTTAAAGTGTTTCCCCCTGTATTGAAGAAACCTAAGGTTTAGAAGGCAAATAAAGAATGGGATTGGGACAGTAGAAACGACTCATGCTGTCTCGGTGGTGGTGCTACCTCAGTTTGAGTAGGATCGAGACCAAGACAGAGATTAAGCGTAAGTCTGGTATTGGGAAGAAATGAAGGAAGGAATATGAAATGCAAGTGCTGCTAATAGTCCAAGCATCTGTGTGTGAGGCCTTTTCTGACAACAGTTTAGTTGTTACTGTCAGCAATTGTAGCCTGTCCAGCTCAAGAGGATTACTGCATAGATTCAAGCCAATCTGTTGGAAAAAGAGATTGCCTGCAGATTTATGGACAGGTTTTGTGCGTGCAAGAATGCTCCCACCATTGTCATGTAACTTCCATGCTCCATCGAGTGGTTTATCAAATGAATCTTTACATTAAATCAGTTTTGCACTTTTGATTCCAGAGTGGATATTGGTTTTACTTAATAAGAACTGTTTCATGGTATGTACCTTTAACCATCACTGCCCTTGAAGTATTTCCCTCTGTAATGAAGCAAGGTGCCTGCTCCCCAGCAATGCGAAGCCAACTCGAAACAATTAAGAACCAGGTCATGAGCATTTTTCTTCTCTGGACTATGTGTTTCTAGCTATCCAGTACCACCTCCCCGGACATTTACCATCTTTATGCCCCAAGACATGGGGAGAGGGGGCTTGTAACATGGGGGCTCATCTGGGATGCTGTTATGGTCACTTATGATAAAAAAGCTGAATGTCTTTTTCTACTATTGTTTACTGCAAATGTGTTATGAGTAGACCAATTATCTACTATACATGGAATGTGAAAGGGATGCAGTCCAAGGAAAAATGATACAGGCTCTTGAAACACTTAAAGCACCTACAAGCTGAGACTGTTTTCTTCCAGGAAACACACCTTAAAAAAGGTCAGGTTTCCCTTCTTTGCAGGGAGTGGGTGGGTCAGTGTTATGGGGCGGGAGATGACACCAGATGAAAAGGGTGGCAATTTTAATTGCCTGCAGTGTCCAGATTCAACTTACACAAGAAGTGGTAGACCCCAAAGGCTGATTCTATCTCTTAGGAGGGATAGCACAACATGGTACTGGGGTCCATCTCTGGGTTCAATGTGAATGACCCGCAGTTTTTTGTAGGGCTTCTGAATACCCTTGCTTCCTGGTCCAGAGTTCCAAGTATTCTAGCCGAAGACTAGAACATAGTGCAAAACACAGACCTTGATCGGTCTGGGCTATAAGAAGAGGTCAGACCTCAGGTCAAAGAGCCTTCCAATAGCTTGTGGACACCATGGGCCTGGTGTACCCATGGCAGATTCTCCATCCCATTCAGCAGGATTATATGTTTCACTCCATACAGCACCAATCCTTCCCAACTGGATTTTTTCCTGGGTGGGGATGGGATTCATTCATGGTACATACCACTGTGAACATGAAGCAAAATTCTGGTCTGACCACCACCCTACAGTATTCATATTTAACACAGCTTCACTCGGGTCACTGAGGCAGACAAGATACGACGGCTTAATAATCAATTCCTCAGATCTAAAAAAAAAATAGCGGGACAGATTCAAACTTACATTAAAGAGTTCATAGCTAACCATCTGGACTCTGTGCCACAAACAGATGCACTATGGGCAACCCTGAAATGTGGGCTACGAGGGGAGTTTATACAAACAGCCACCAGATGCAAGCAACAGAACCAGCAATCCACCAAACTGCTTAGGGATATCTAGGGCACAGAAGAAAATGCTGTCACCACACACAAAGAAGGCAAAATGTTTCTCTCTGAATAGTATCCAAGCCAAGTGTGGAAAAATACTCAGAGAAAAGGCCGAACATGCCATTTACAGATCCATGCTAAATACTTTGATCAGGGAGAGAAGCTTATTGCTTTAACCCTGCATCAGCTTTCTGTACGCAACACACACCCTGTCATGCTTTATTGCTGAATTATCAAAATGAATCTGAACACTGTCATTTTCATCCCAAAACAGTGCATTCTGGGAACTGTGATTCCAGAGATACATATGGCTCAGAGTACAAGATATTAGCCATAAAACTAGTGACCGGAGCAGAGGAGAAATCACAACCTGGCTTGAAAAGGAACAAGTCAGAACTGATACAAACATGCCCTGTTAAACTACTGTAGAAGTTTTTGTTTCCAAGATGTTTCCAAGATGATTTTTTTGTGAAATTAGATTACAGGATTTCAGATAGGTACAGTACCCAGAATTAAACAAAATCTCATAGGAGTGTAGTTAGCACCAATTTTGTACACCATGACCTTGTTTGTTGGCCCTACCCTTTTTGTTGTCCCCAGCTAGGCCCCTGTTTGTTGTCCCTAGCTGCTTGTTGCTTTACAGTTGCATACCCCAATGCTGTATTAGATGGGGAACAGTCCATCACAAAGAGCTTCACGCTCAAGTGTGGGGCTGGTCCCAATGTGCACTTTGCGTTCAAAAACATTCTGATTTACTTTCTGTCTACTGTAACGTAGTAGATTGTATCAGACTAATTGTGTTTACTTGTAGGCTGACATCTTCTGTTGCTACAAATCCCAGAATCCCCTGCAGCTGACATCAGAGTAGACAGCAGTGGGAGATTCTCTTCTTCGCATATCAGCAGACAGCACATGTGTCTCCCTTACAGGCACAGACAGTGATCTGCAGCAGCAGCTAGATGTCTGTTCCCAGTTTAGTGTCTCAGTGTAGGCCAAATGTGGGCTCACATAGAGAGCAGGTCTGCACCCTGGCTGGCTGTGGCACAGACTTGCTGCCTGAAAGCTGGGAAAGCCCCTGATTTCCCCTTAAGTTTCTCCATCTCCACAGGGATGTCTTTTCTATCTGTTTTCTATTGGCCAGTGACCGTTTCTTTGACCTGGGGTTCATTTAAACAGTTAAAATATAATTAGGTTTTTCTGGTCACCTACAAAATCTCTGCTGACTTGACAGAATGGTGATATATACAGTTTTGTAATGGAAAGCAATCTTTGGTATTAACGTGAACTGGTGTTTATTATGTTCACTAGTTATGTTTACCTTTTTATTATTTACCAATCATGTTATGATTTAATCAGTGACTGATGTCATGAGTAATACTGTTGCTCAGATAGCGCCACTGTGGATCTGTCAGTGATCTGGCGGATGGCAGCACTATTTGAGTAGGATCTGGCCCACGATCTGACCGAATACGGAGGTCAGATCCCAGGTCAGATCCCGCATTATCTGGTGCTGGATCCAGGGATCCAGCCATCGGATAAAGCGGGAACTTACCAGGGATCCGACGGCTGGATCCACGGGCAGATGGAGTGGGATCCAGCAGATCCATTATCCTGCCTCAAAGCGCAGGTATTTGGTGGATCCGGACTGGTGCAGATCCATCTGAGCACCACTAATGAGTAAGTGACTATATAATACCTGCTAGTCACTAGTCTCCACCATCCTGATGAAGCTTTGCGACCCTGGTGTGGCAAAGCAATGAGATAGTCTGACCTCCACAGTGTGACAGCATGCCAACTGTGCACACTTGGATTAAGGTTGGTGTGTGCCACTGGGGCAATAAAATGAAAAACCTGCACTGAAAAGTATGGTGTGCAGACCTCATTATCTATGACTCTTGTGTGCAGCTCAGTTGTTGTTTTGCTTAAATTGTAGTCACTCATCCTGGGAGGGGTTATTAGGCTGATCCATGACACATCCCTGACTGCTGTATTCCCAGGTGAATTACTGAGCTTCCTGCTTCCCATGAGCTATGTTGGCTCTGCTATAGCCTGTTGGAATCGTACTGACTGGCTGGGCTGTTTTCTGACCCTTTGCAACGGTGAGTGCTGGGGTCAGAGAGGATGAAAATGATTGCACTCTGCAGTTCTCTGTGGACACTGGCACTAGAGTATTTAATTTCAAAGGACTCCTGCACACAGGTCACCCATTTGCACCTTGCATATATTATGGCCTCATTTGCATGCCCTCAGCTGAATATCGCGGGTGATGCACCCAGTGCAACTTTGTTTGCTCTGGTTCATCCCCATGCTCCTTAGCTGTGGCTTGCACCAGCACAGCAGTGCTGTGTGCGGTTTGTGCCATATTCAACGGTGCTGTGCCATGGCACATCACCATTGAATATCACCTGGTCCTGGCCCTGATGCATCCCAGTTGCTCTGTGCCCATGCTTGCGCCACTGCCAGGCGCAGTCTGAATATCTGGGCCCAGATGAGCAAAAATGTCCATTTTCACAGGTGACAAGTTTAATATACATATAATTAAGTGACATTAGGAAAAAAACAGTACAGAAACCTACAACATCATTCAATGCATTGTAGAAGTACATTCATTTCTAGTAATTGTTTAAGACGGGTTTTAAAACACCAGAAAGAGTTACATTCTATGATTTAGGGGAATGGAGTTAAAAAAATTTGACTGCCTTAAACAACAAAGATCTTTGCCCAAAGGTTTTTGGGAAAATGGAAGTTTAAAAGTAAATCTAGACTGAGACCTGTTATAACTGAATTGAAAAACCTGGGAAACAATTCAACTGTGGAGCCATGTTGTTCTGAATATCTAAAGGTCAAACAGAGGAAAGTTATAGTTGAAATTGAGAAAAAAGTTAGGTAAAGTAATAAGATGATTAGGAAGTGAGAGAGTACATTTGTCTTTATTCCAAGAATAGCAAAGAGACAGTGTAAAAGGGGAAAATTAAAGTTTCTAGAATGAAAAAAGTGAGAAGGTCATGCACTTCCCTGATCTGTTTTTGTGTTGCATTAGTCCCCTGGGTTTTGTCTGTTTTGTACAGTGAGAAGCTTCTGTAAGATACATCACTTCATTTCAAATCTGTTAGCCTTAGAGTAGAAATGATGGTGCCTATTCACTAAAGCGGGTGGGGTTATGCACAGAAGACAAGTAACCCCTCTGTGCGGCTCCACACCCTCAGGAGTTCTGGGTGTTGGCCATAGTCTCAAACACCAGCCAACACGCAGCTCCTGTCCATAAACCCAGCCCCAGCACCCAGATACATGGGTGGAGGTCCAGTACTGAGCTGCAGAGTTGCGGACCCTGGCAGGCAGCCAGTCAGCTACCCATCCCTGGTGCCTTGCTGTATACCCTGCACTCATGGGTCACCATTTTCTCAGCAGGCGTGAACGTGCCTACAGCACAGTGGGGTGGGATCCCCCAGATGATTGTCCCCCAGCCCTCCTAATGTTTCCCAACATCAAAGGTGGCCTCAGTGTGGGGTCTGTTGACCCCTGCAGTTCCTAACATAACCAGTGACAGCATCCGGGGTGTGTGTAACACTTATGGCTGCCTTTAGAAGACATAGCCATTGCCTCCCCATGCACAGTACCACCACCACTGTGAATGGCATGGAGTGCAAACATGCCTCCCCATGCCAGCACCTGGCCTGCCCCACACTGAGCTGCATGTTTGGTCTGGGTTTTGGCCGCATGTGAGGGGTATAGTGGGGTCATGCATAGTGCATGGTGGGCGCAGTGTGCACAGCCAGGGTGACTATTCCCTGATACGGGTGGGCTATGTACTGAGGTTATGCGATATGTAGCCCATGCACACCTTTCATGAATACAACCCATTCAATACAATTTTCTAACTTAAGGGCATTCATGAGGTCTCTCTCCACTCTGGGAAAGGTGAGTGGGTATCATTGATCCAGTATTTAAGTATGAGATGTTTTGTTATCATGGCTATCAAGCTAAAAGAGTTGTATTCTCCAACTGATACATTATTGCCAGCAGGAAAATGACCTAAAACACAGATCTCAGTAGTTAATATCTGTGGTCCCCTATTCACAAAGGAACGCACATGAGGCGTGTATTGGGGTGCGCAGCTCCACACCCCAGGAATTTCTGCACAGGAGCCATATTCACAAACACCCACCCCTGCCCAGCTCCCTTACACAGCCCCCCCTGGGTTGCAGGTCTGTGGGGGGCAGGTAGGTGAGGAATGGCGGATCCTGGTGGGCAGCCAATAGGCTACACCAGCAGGGACCTACAGTTGATCCCTTGCGCTGAACGGTTGCTATGTTTCCAGCCGGCATGCAGAGCGCCAACCATGCCAAAGCGGGGGGGTGCCCCATCTGCCTCATTCCAACCTCCTCATGTGCCCAGATGGATGGCATGAGGGGGGTCTTGCCCCTTCACGGTGTCCACCGCATCCGGAAGCAGCCTTCCCAGGGGGTACATAACCGGCCCCAGTGGTTTACAGCTCCCTCCTAGGTGTGGACCCAGAACCCCCCACACCCAGCACTCTGCAGTGCTGTGAATGCACGGAGTGCTAGCTTGCCCCCCCGTACTGCCCTCAGGCCCGCCCCCATGCGGAGCTCCGTGATTGGCCAGGGGGTCAGGTGCATGGGGGGGCACAACGGCTTCCAGCATGGGGTGGAGGGGGCACAGTGAGCTCAGGTGGCTATGCAGTGGCTATGCACCCTACTTATGGGGCGCATAGCCATAGTGAATAGAGCCCTATATTAGGTAGTGAATAGACTGGATCTTCTATCCCAAAGTTTTGTAATGAGTTTGCATTTCCAGAACATGGGAACTAAATCTGCATGTGGTTCACCACATTTAATGCATTTGTCAGATTCCAACTGACCCATTCTGTACAATGATCTGGTGTATAATGCAGACTATTTAAGGTTTAAGTCTACAAACTGAGATTAGTGATGTGGTTATTTCATTAGTCTTCAAAGAGCCTTCATGCCAGCCCACCAGCACAGCAGTAGTGCTACCACTTGTGGCACCAATGACTCTAAGTCAGGAGCAACCTCAGGAGCTGGAGGGTCAGCCGGAGGGGGAGGAGGAGGAGGAGGATCAAGTGCCACAAGGACTCCTCTTCTCTTCTCCTTCAGGGAGGAAGGGGTTCCATGGTCGGTGTTAGCCTGGCCCCAAGCAGTGTCTGGGGTTTGGCACACTGACACTTCACTGGGGGGGGCAGACACAGGGCAGACACCTGGTGTGCTGTACATAGGAGCCTGTGCGGCATCACCATTGGTGCCATTGCATGTCTCTTCCTCTGTGCCTGAGGGGACATAATGGAAAAAGCATTACAAAAAAAAATTCATTACTGTTAAGAGTCTGGAAACACTTGTCTTCACATCAGATTGCACTACCAGCTGTGCCACCAAGGCAACTGGAAGCTGGGCTGTCCCTGAGCACATTATTCTTTCTCCAAAATACAACCTGGCACTGCACAGATAATTAAATTTTCAATCGCAAGAGTGCGTGGTGGATATTTATGGAATATATACAAACAGAAGAGAGAAAGAAGTAAGTGCCTTAGCTAGTACTTGAACCCAGACTGCCCAGAATACCGTCCTGGTTGTGCTACCAGCTGCGCCACCAAGGCAACTGGAAACTGGGCACATTAGTCTTTTTCCAGTGCACAGTCTGGTGCTACACAGTTAATTACATTTTCAATCTCAAGTGTGCAGTGTGCATATTTTATGGAACACATACAAACAGAAGAGAAAGAGATACATGCCTCAGCTGGGACTTGAACCCAGGCTGCCCGGAATACCACTTCAGTTGTGCTATCAGCTGCGCCACTAAGGCAACTGGAAACTGGCCTGTCCCAGAGCACATTACTCTGCCTCCAATGCACAGCCTGGTGCTGCACAGATCGTTACATTTTCCAATCACAAGAGGGTTGTTCAAATCCCAGCTGGGGCACTTCTTTCTCTCTTCTGTTTGTATGAGTTCCATAAAATATGCACACTACACTCTTGTGATTGAAAATATAATTGTCTGTGCAGCACCAGCTTGTGCATTGGAGGAAAAGTAGGGTTCAAGTCCCAGCTGAGGCACTTACTTATTTCTCTCCTGTTTGCATGTGTTCCATAAATATCCACACCACACTTTGTGATTGAAAATGTGCATTGGAGGAAGAGTAATGTGCTCCGGGACAGGCCAGTTTCCAGTCACCCTGGTGGCGCAGCTAGTAGCACAATTGAAACAGTTTTCCAGGTGGCCTGGGTTCAAGTCAAAGCTGAGGCACTTACTTCTTTCTCTCTTCTGTTTGAATGTGTTCCATAAAATATGCACACTTCACTCTTGTGATTAAAAACTTCTCTTAATATTCCCAGAGAATCCTTCACCCTTGTCAGGTAGATTAAAATCTGCTTTTAGAGTATGGAAATCTTTAAAGGTATTGCCTGCTTTGACGTTATGAATGCCTCTCTACTCCTAAATTGCATTAGATACTGGCTTTCCTAAGATTTCTATGTTTGGGTTCCTCCATAGTAGTTGGAAAGAGGATTTATTTAGTTCGAGTTTGATAGTGGTGGCTAATTTATTTAGCATACGGAATTAGAGAATAGTGTATTCTTAATCTTGTTTTAAGTTTTGAAAATATTAGAGCATTAGGGCTAATATTCCTGATCTTCACTAAATCTTTTTCTATCCACAACCATTCTGGAGTAATGTTTTTGTTATCTGTGGAAATTGACCTCTTCCAATTCTGATTAAGACTTATAGCAGAGTGTACAAAAACAAATCAGGGGCCTTGAGGTTGCAGAGTTCCTCGGGTTTAGATAATCTGAAATAGTTCTGTTTTGGACATATGTTGTTCCAAATGAATTTATTTAAAGCAGCAGTGCAATGCAAAATGTTTTTCTAAAAAGCTAATTTCATCTGCAATTAAGAAACATATTAGCATTCCTGTCAAATGTTCTTGTCAAGGTACCTCCTGTGCTGTGTACCACAAGTCATTTTTTTCCTTTTTGTTTGTTTGTTTAAGCAGGACTGCAGACTTTGGGACCAAGATTTTTGTATAAAGCAGGGGATCATGCTGAAAGTATGTAAGGTTCTTGATAAAAAATGATAAGATGTTCATTTTTATTACATCTATTCCAATAGTTTAGAGGTAATTCAGTCCACTTATTTAGGTCATTTTCAGTTTCGTCTTTTACATTAGAGTGTTTTTAAAAATCTTTGGTAAGTTTTTATATACCAACATACGAAGATGCCAGCAGATTAGGCCTAATGGTCTATCATGTCTGCTCGAGATGCAGCTGACAGTACAGTTGCTGCCTCCCTCCCCTTCCCCCTTTCCTTCTCTCCTTCCAAAGTGTCCCCTCCCCCCAATTTCCCCTACTGGTCTCTTCTCCCCCAACCTGTACTTTGTCCATGTACCAGTCGCATTCCTTCTTTAAATTTCCCACTGATTCCATTGAAATCAGTTCCTCTGGTAGCGTGTTCCAAGGCACCACCACCTTCGCAGTGAAGTAGTGTTTCCTAAGTTCTCTTCTGTACTTTCCCCCTACCAGCTTCAGGCTATGACCCCTTGTGGTCACTTCCCCCTTTAATCTGAGCATACCCTCAGTGTTCACTCTATTGATCCCTTTCAAGTATTTAAAGGTCTCAGCCATATCACCTTTGTCCCTTCTGTTCTCCAGAGAGTACAAGTTCAGTTCCCTAAGTCTCTCCTCATAGGACTTTTCCCCCATTCCGTGGATCCTCTTAGACATCCTCCTCTGGACTATCTCAAAGAGCATGACGTCCCTCTTTAAATAAGGATGCCAGAACTGCACACAGTACTCCAGGTGCGGTCTAACCAGGGACTTGAACAGTAGCAGGATAATCTCCTTTCTCCTTGAAGTGCTCCCGTAGCAATGCAACCCAATATTCTGTTTGCCTTTGCCACCGATCTCCTGTACTGTTCTGAGTGATTCATTTTGGTATCCATCACCACTCCCAGATCTTTTTACTCCTTCAAGACCGTTAGCTATTCCCCTCCAAATGGGAGCTATACCCTGAATGCAGTATACTACATTTTCGAGCATTAAACCCCAGCTACCATGTGTGTGACCACTGTTCCAGTCTTTCTAGGTTTTCCTGGCATGTCTTCTTCCCCTCCTTACTGTCCTCCACTGCTCCTACTTTGGAGTCATCAGTGAACAAGCTCATTTTGCTCCTGACTCCCTCCACAATGTCCACTATGAATGCATTAAATAAGGGTGGACTTAAGACAGATCCTTGTGGGACACCACTTATGATCCTCCTGGGTGTCGAAAGCCCCACCAACACCACCACCAGAACCCATTGCTGTCTGTTACTCAGCCAGTTCCCAATCCACTTTACCATCTTAACCCCCATCCCCAAGATCCTCAGCTTGCCTAGTAATCTCCCATGCAGCACCAAGTCAAACGCCTTACTGAAGTCCAGATACAGGACATTAACTGTCCACCCACCATCCAGAGATTTTGTCACCCAATCAAAAAATTCAACCAGTTTAGTCTGACAAGATCTCCTCCAGACGAATTCATGTTGCTGAACATCATATATTCTGATTTTCTGATTCTTAAACATTTAGTTGAATTCTCAGTCCAATCCATGCCCAGGGCAGTGATATCACTTTTTAAACACGGTCAGTTTAGTGACAGGAACTGTGTTTTCCCCAAATCTAACTTGTATCCTGAGAGTTCTCCAAAATTTCTGATGACGAGAGGGATTTGGAACAGAGGTTAACGGATTCTGAATTGACATTATAAGATTATTTGCATATAGAGTAGAAATGTATTCTTTCTCTTTGAATCGAATGCTTTCCACACCAGGATCTTTGTCAAGTCTCATCAAGGGATCTAGAGAGAGAATAAAAAATAAGAGTGAGAAGGGGCCACATTGTTTTGTACCCTTTTGGTGATTAACATTAGGGGAAAGGATTCCATTCATGAGTATGGCAGCTGTTGGACTTTTATACAGAAGACTAATTCACCTGATGAAGTAAATCCATATAATGTTAAAGTCTTAGTAATGTGCTGCCAAGATATTTCTATCAAATGCCTTCTCTGCAACGACTGAAAGTAAGGCCATTGGAATTTTAGACTCCTCAGCTAGGCTTGTCAAGTGGAGTACTTCTTAAAGAGTCTAATGAGAATCTATCTTTTAGGAAACCTGTTTGAGTTGGACCCACTAGATCTTGAATACACACTTCTAATCTGTCTGTTAATATTTTTGCCAATATCTTATCAGAATTTATTAGTGTGATAGACCTGTAATTTTTACAGTCACTCAAATCTTTACCTACTTAAGATATTAGGGTAATTGTCCCTGCTGTATGGAGGGAGGTAAGTTTCCTTTTGCCCAAGATTCATTGAAGACATTAGCTAGAATGGGGGAGGGAACTTCTTTAAAAGCATGGTAACAATTCACTGAGAATCCATCAGGACCAAATGACTTGTTTTTCTTAAGAGAAATTGATTGCATTGATTACCTTTTCAAAATGGATTTCCGATTTCATTTGTGTACTGCTGGGATAATAGAGGAGTCTCAGTTTCAAAGCAGAATTCTAAAACACCATCACCACTTAGGGTGTTAGTTTCTGTTTATAAATTGTTATAATATTTTGCAAAGACTGAATTTATTTCATTATGATCTGTAGTGACTTAATCAGTATTTGAGTTAAGAATATCTGTAATCTGGCATCTCTTCTGATTTTGTTATAGTCGTAGGGTGAGGAGCTTTTTGGGTTTAGAGCAAATATCACTATATCTGAGTTTCACTTTCCTGATATCAAATTCAGCTTCACTTCTTAATAATTTTTTTTTACTTTACTTTATTTGTCACTACTTGCCTGGAGAACTCCTTCCAGCATCCTTGGGGGCTCCCAGTGGCTACCTCCCTCCATGACTACTACTTCCCTCCTCTCATGTGACCCAGCACCACCTCGGGTCTAAACCCTCCAGAGGTAGGGTCGCCCTATCCGCCTAGGGCACTGTATTCAAGTGCAAAGTGTTGGGCACAAGAGTAGCCCGGTTCAAGAGGAGGCAGTTGGGAGTGTGGGCTTAGGAAGCTGAGGAATCTTCATCTATCCCCAGGAGTGGGGTTTTTCTCTTTAATGTGTAAGTCATTTTTCCCCTCGGAGTGCATCTAACAAGGCAATGCTATGCTGCAACTCTGCCCTATGCGTCCTCTGCGTCACCACGCTGGGCACCTCTGATCACCACCAGAGGCTGCTCGAGGAGCAATCGCATCCCCCACAACCCTCGCCGGGAAGAGAGAGCAGTCCTACGGATGCTCAATCTCCTCCCCTCTGCCAACCCCCAGTGGCCCGGGCTCATTCCCGAACCTGGGTCGCTGGCATGGTGTGAGGTGTGATGTCCAGCGCCTCGACCCTCAGCACCACTGGGCTGGCTCACTTCTTAATAATTAATCAAATTATTTTTTTATTAAATCAAATTAGCCAAATTTCCTCTCTACAGTTCTCTGCTAATTGTTCTATAGTTCCTGGATTTCAGCTAATTGTTCTGTTAATACTCTATCTTTTTTAATTCTAGAGGAGATTCCAATCAAAACGTCATTTATTTTTTTGTCATTGTTAACTGGGTAAGGCCCATAGGCACAAGTGCCTGCTTTCTAGGGCAAACAAGGAGCTTTGTGGTGGTTAATTGACTTGTTCAGAGTCATACAGTATGCAGAAGGAGGTGGTAGGAATCTAACTCAGGTTTGCTGCATGTACCAAGCTCACTCACAGCTGGTTACTCTAACTTCTAGGGTAAACTGCCAGCTAAGCAAGGTTAACTTATGGTTGCTCTAGGCAGAGACTAACTTCTTATAATTCTCTTCATTACAGCTGGGAGTGAACTTGTGAGGGTCCCAGTGACCTCCCCTGATAGGTGGACTACCACTCTCCCACAAGTACCTTTTGAAGCTGATGGTCTCCATTCCTCGCAAGGAGAATTCCTTGGGACCTCTATCCCTCCAGCTTGACCATCTTCTCTAGAAACAAGGCTCTAGCGCCAGCAGATCTCAGAGACCCTGCCACCACCCTTTGACCTCAGTCCCCCTCAGCCCAGTCACAGTCAAAGAGGCTGGACTGCTCCCGTCTCTTTTCCTAGGTTCTAGCCCCCATGCCCCCTGCCAAGCAGGCCCCTCACCTCTTATAAAGGCTTTCATGGAAAGGGCAGAACTATACCACAGTGTAAATTAAACTTACTGTGCAACCTGTTAATGGCCAGTTAACATTTGAGCTGGTAAGGCTCTGCATAGGAAATCTCTCAGTCACTGATCAGTGGTTTCTGTAGACCTCTGAATGAGTTGACCGAATATTTTCAGTTGAAAGCCACATTCTACGGCGGAAGTGAGAAAACAAATCAACTAGCTGGCAACTAACTGCAGTCACATAAAAAGAAGGGGTTGCAAACTGGCTGCACAATAAGTTTGTGAGCTTTGCTGTGTGCATATTCATCCTCCAGTTTCCTGCTCTTAGCTAAGTCAGGCTATTCACAGCATGAACATCCAGACATCCTCTGTCTGGGTATTTCCCTCCCACAGAGAACAGCTCTTAGGGTTTGGCTTAACCCTTCAAGTGCTGCCTGGCAGTCCATCTCGAGTCAGCTGAGGAGAGACGCTGAGTACAAAAACGTATGCATACACATATACACATAACAACATATAAATCACTTTTGCCTGTGTAGTTCAGATCACCTACCACCTGGGTATATATTTGACCCTACTGGGTCACTATCTCTCCCCTGCAAGTCCGGGTCCACACTCTACATAGAAGGAATGGCACCCATAGTGCTGTACCTTTTTGGATAATCTAGATGTGACGTGACTGCCCCACAGCTGACTAGACATTATGAAATATGTATTATGTCATATGCATATTACCCTACAACAATTGATCCAAACCATCAATACAGCAGCACCACCCTCTTTCTAACATTCCCTGTCTAAGTCGCTTGTTCTTTTTTTCGCTGAGATGCCCCATTTCATTGCTCTAAATAATGACAGTATCAGACATGTGTTGACCTAGATGTCACCCATATGGGCATCTTAGCATCCGGTGGCAACCAGTTAAATACCTGCTGCCATAAGTTCCTGAATTTTCACCTGGATTCCAATATGTCAGTGTCAGCCTATCCAATAGTAATTGTCTCTCTCAGGATTTTACTCCACTGCTCTTTTTTTTTATTTAGTGTATTTTTTCTGTCTTACTGTTGACTGTCCCCCCCTCAGTCCTTCTGCCCTGCCCAGCCCCATCACTCACCATCTCTGGGACCTACCTCGCTCCTTGTTCCCCTGTGGATGACCCCCCCCCCATGGGAAGGGCTGCCCAGGGTCATCCCAGACCCCCCCCCAGACAGAGTTGAAGTTTCGGTGGGGGAGAGAGAGCCTCGGTTGGTGGTGCAGGAACAGCAGCAGAATGGTGATGGCACCCAACTCGGTCAGGGATTTTTGACTTTTTCTGCCCCACACCAGATGTCATGAGGGTGTTGTGTCTGATGCCAAGGCATCACAGCAACATTGTTCCTTTCCCTATTTCTGGCTCCAGTCTGCACTGCCACCTGGGATCACCCAGAGTGGCAGTACTGTGGTGGAGACCAGGAGCCCTACCTCCCCCCCCCCGAGGAGGCAAATGTCCATGGGACATTCAACCATCCTCCCCCTAGCCGATCCTCCAGTGACCTGGGCTCATTCCTAGATGCAGATCACTGGCAGCACAAGTGGTAGTGCTGCCACTGTGCCAGTGAGCCAGCCATTCAGTTGCCCTCTATTTGGGGTTATGTGACTGACTCACATGTAAGAATGCAACTTTGGCTGTTGGTGAGCCTAGGCATCAGGGAGTGCTATCTCTAAAGCATCCTTGTGGGATGTAAGGCCGTTTTCTCCTGATAATATCCTGAATCAACTGTGAATGTCCCTCTAAAAGAGAATCAGACTGGAACAGGACCAGAAGCAATTTATATATGGTGCCCTCAGCTGTGTGGCACCATGCACATATTGTAGGGATTTCACTATGGACTTTATGTACAATGGCTGGGGGACAGAAGAGCTAGTTAAAAATGTATATTGAGTTTCTTTGAATCTATTACAGATAGAGAAGAGCATATGACCATCTCATATCTCCTGTCATGTGTCTTCGGCTAATGCCTCTCCTATGTCTCTAGCCCAGTTCTTTCTGTATTTTTGAGAGGCATCTGAATTCCCGGCTTCTTAAATGTGATATTCTTGAGTAATAATAACCATCATATTCAGTCATTCCCTGAAAATATATCCTTTGATGTTACTTGTAGGGGTGATTGGAGTTGGATGATTCTGTTCCGTTGGCAACTGTTGTGTTATCAGAAATTTTGATTCCAAGTCTGATTCCATTCTGATGCCAGTTAAAGCATCAGAAATGGAATTTCTAATTCCAAACACACATTAAAACTTCTCCCAACTTGGTACACAGTAAAAATTGACCCCTGTAGGACCTGTAACTGTCTGAAAGACCTCCCCCTCTCCTTTCCTTCACCCTTGTGTCTCCCTGTCCCAGATGCTACCTTGGGCTGCTGCTGAAAGCTGCAGGACCTGGGCTGGCACAGATGCCGCCACCGGGCTACATACAAAATGTGCTGCCTTGTAGAGCTCAGAAGAACTTGAAGAACTTGGTCTAGCATCCAGAAGTAAGTCTTCTGTCCAGGTCATCTACCATGGTCCAACTCCAGTATGAGTCCCCTTCCCCAGCAACCCACAGCCAACCATATGCCAGCTGCAACTGCCCCCAGCTAGCCACCATCCACTGCCCCACCTGGACTAATCAAACCGGACCACCTGTCTGACTGAGGAACTTCTGTCTGGGATTCTAACTTCAAGTTCAGGAGTCCAGGAGACACAGTTATTCATTGGACCCAGGCCTGGCCATTACCATAAAGCAAAGTTCATCATCCCTTCCCTGAGTTACTTGGGTAAAATAACTGAGGCACTAAGGAGATGGCCATCCTGAGCAAAGCCTGGGACTACCACCAGATGCCCTAATTGGTACAGCATCTGGCATAGTGGCTGGCAACCAAGGGTTTTGTTCAGGTCAGAATATGGACAAAACTGGCACAACACAGAGGCTAGAGGGGCAAAATGGAGCAGTAAACCTTACATATATGAGAGAAGTGTGCACACTGAACAGCTTTAGTTATAGGCCAGTACTTGCAGGCTAGAGCACCTGGTAAAAAAGATCCTGTCAGCCTCCTTCTACATCTAACCTGCTGTGTTTCCCTCACACTGGATGGGGGTTGGGGGCATTAAGGGAAGCAGGAAGATGAAGAGCAGGAAGTCAGCCATGACCCCTGAATAAGCCTCTGATTGGAGCTTGGAGGAAAGCTTGGTAGCTCCATATTCCTTAACTTGTTGGGGAGTCTGGTATTCATGGTGGGTGTTGGGGGGGAGTCGACTGGTATGCTGGCAACCCCAAATGTGCATCCGTGGTGGCTTAGGCCACGTGGGTAAGCTGGCGTGGTCTGGGACATACTGTCACACAATGGAGGTGTCCAGCAGCTATATGCCAGGCAAGAAGTCCTGTCTCAACCCCAAGCTCAACTCCTGATTGGAATTTTGGGGGAAGATTGCCAACTACGTCTGTATCACCTTGTCCAGAGGTCTGGTGGCCATGGTGGGTGTCAGTGGATCTAGCTGGATAACATGCAACCCCAAATGTGTAGCTGTGGGTGTCTGGGACATATGAGACATCTGGTATGGTCCTGATGCATGAAGACATACTGAGGAGGTGCCCATGCACTGTATGTTGGGCAGCAAGTCCTGCCTCAGCTCCTATTTTAAGTTTGGAGGAGAGACTGGTACCTCTGTATGTCTCAGTTTCTTGTGGGGGTCCTGTGGCTATTGTAGGGGTCTGGGGAAGCTGTCTGATTGGCACACAACTGCAAATATGCAACTGTGTGGCTCAGGCCACAAGGTCTAGTTGGCATGGTCCCAGAGCATGAAGGACCATAGAAGAGGCCCTCAGCAGCTACTGTACGTACTAGGGAGAAAATCCTGCCAAAGTTGCTAACTCAGCTTCTGGTTGGTGTTTGGAAGGAAGATTGCATCAATTTTTGGAGGACGCAGGGCTCGTGGTGGGATTCTTGAGAGGTTTGCTGATTGAATCATGATCCTAGATGAGCAACAGTTGTGGCTCAGGCTAAATGGTTTGGCTGGTGTGGTCCTCATGCATGCCCTGCAAAACAAGCAGAGCTACACTACAAAACAGTGAAGGCCAAAGCAGAAGCTCCAGAGCATCTCAGCTTCTTCGTGCCCAAATAAACTTTTCCTTGCAGCAGAATAATTTGTCCATCTTCACTGGTCAAACATAAAAAGACATTTTGTAAATAAGAAATTTAATTTTAAAAGAGGAGGAAGTATTTACAAAACTGAATGTTTTTCTGTTTGCAACCACACACCTTTTTATTGGTGTGCCAATCGACCTGACTATGCCCATGATGGGGTGGGCATGGCTTAGGGTACTCCTGTGTCTAGGGAAAATGTTAAAGTTGCATTTCACTGGCAACCTCTTCGCAACAGTTGCATATCCTAGTTCACCTTTCTCCATTCCCCAGGAACTGCTGGAACAGGGCCACCTTTGATATGATGAAAAGTAACCACTCTGATACAGGACACCAAGTCACTTGCTCTTCTTTACAAGGCAGATGGTACTGATGGCACATACCTGTAGTTAGTTCATTCTGAGCACAGATATATAAATTATTTTGACTTCTATTGAATTAATTACTGTACAACTTTGAGTATTGCCATAGTCTTAGCTCCAGAGCCACAGCATGACCTATATCCATGTCCTGGAGTCTGTGGGTCACTGTTCTGATGGGCTTCTCCTAACCAGGAAATGCTTGTGATCATACTTTTGTCCTGGAAATCCCTGTTCCTTGATTTGATACCTTCGGACTGTCTTTCCAACTCTCTTTCTCTACCTAAGAGTTTCTTTCCTCACCTGCGATTACCTTTCTTCCCTTAGTGAGCCTTTTTGGCAGTTTAGATTGTTGTGCTGACAAGGTACCCAACCCTGTACAGGGTATCTTGAGTACAATACATTGGACTCACTGGACCAGCATCACAATCTATGCCCTGGCACCCGTAAACTCCCGATGGCCCCACACACACATGGCATGGACCACATCAGCCAGAGCTCAGTTTTGCTGCAACACATTGTAGCCTACCTCCCACCAGGGCAATCCAGGTTGTGTGGCCACAAGTGCCCAGCATACCTTCCTGTGGACCCTCCCCACATACTTCAAAACAGTCTCCTATCTTGACCCAGCATGCATCTTTGGTCCCACTTTTGTGCCATCCTGCAATTCCTTGAATGATCTATTGCAAATTACTGAAGTCGCCTTCTTTATTCCAAAGCACTCCAGTCCCTCGTCTGGGAAATACTCTCCAGGCCTGAGGCAATTCAAGGTGTCCCAGGGATTTTCTCACCCTCCCTGGGATCCCTCTAGCTGTCCTGTTACTAAGGCTACCTGGTTTGACTCCCATCTCTGATCCTGCACTTGAGGAACATCTCAAGTGTCTGATATCTGTCTTGGCCATGCCAGGCCTGCAAATGTACTGCCAGACTCCATCACAAAGTGAGGGGTCTGAACCTCATGCCACCCCTGATGGTGAGGGAGGCAAGGCACTCCTGTACCAAAGAAGAAGCCCACAACAGGAACTGTGTATCCTTGGCCCCTGTCCTGATCCAGCCACCAGGCAAACAAACTACTCACCAACTGGCCAGTAGGCACTGGTACCCCCTACCCCTTGAACATCCGGACACCGGACAGGACCTCCTTGGAAGAAGTAAATGATCCCACCCTGACCTTCTCAAATCACATCTGGCTCATAATTAAATGTGTGAATGAGCAACTGGGAGTCTGTTTCAGACTAAAGAACATTATGATCCCTGAAATGCAGTTGGCCATAGCGTAGGGTATGCTATTCCCCCTCCTGGATGCTGCTCACTTGTCTGCACTTAGACTTCCAATCACAGTCTGTCTAGACTCAAAATAACCTGCAACAGCATCTGTAGGTTTGCTTTGTTGGCCCCTTACACCACTCATAATTGCTCCCTCTACTAGATTTTTGGCTGGCTCTCCTTGGAAGTCCAATGTGAATACCTTCTGGGCAGTGTTCTCTTTGGGAAAAAGAGAACTCCTCACTGTTAGTCCTTCTCAAGGCCATGTTGGGCTCCTGTAACCTCAGGTCCTCCTCACACCTTCTCCTTGGACATCCCTAGGCTGCCACCTGTATGAGTAAAAAAGCCTTCCCCATTGCCACCTCTAAGCTCTGGAAAAGTTTGCCAATTTCCATCTGCTCTCTAGTCACAAATTCCCTTATCAAATTGTGCTTTAAAAGTGCCCTTATATAGCTACTTCTGCCTGCAAGTGCAGCCCGTGACAGTGGAATAAGGGAGTGTCTTAGGTCCATCCTTTAATGATCAGCTGGACACATCACAGCATTTTCTGCTTACTGTGGACATTGTTTTTATTTATTGTTGGGAGTCACTTTCCTAATCTGCCATGTTAATGGTGTCTTTGAACTAGTAATCCTGTAATTTAATTATTGTTTGGTATGCACACCTGACCACATAATCAACTGTATTATTGCTTCATGTTGTTTTGCTCCATACTGTTCAACTCTTCAAGTATGTGTTTTACTGTTTAATATTATGTGTCACCTTGATGGCCTGGGTCATGCCTAAAACCAGTCCCTGGGACCAGTGTCCCCAATCAGCTTACAAATAAATAAAGAATTAAATCAATCAAAATATAAAATGTGGATTGCACCTCCAAGAGAATACCAGTTCCCCCCCTCTCCTATTTGTGGAGCTGGCATGCCTGTGAAGCTTCCACTGGTCAGCACCTTGGCACTGGGCACTGCACCTGTCCCTGGTCTGTGCCTGCAGTGCACACTTATAGAAAGGGCACCTGGGATGCAAAGCTCCCTCCCCACTCACTCCTCAGCTGGTTAACCTGTCTCTTTACTCCAGACTTGGTTTGCATCCACAAACCTTTGACCAAATCCTCCCACTTGGGCAGCAAGTGCCCCATTTTAATTGCTTATGCTTCTCCTATACCCATTATTCCTCAGAGAGCAATCCACAGACATCCTATCCATCTGATGGGCATAGCTAGTGACAACTCTGCCCCCTTCCGGGGGTTGTTACGTGTCTGTTGGTCACACAGGAATAGTTAAAATGCTTGTCTTCTGGGAACCCGGTGGACCTGAGTTTCATTTGGAAGTTAGATGTGACATAAGGTGTGTTTAGTACTGTAGCTGTACAGTATTTACATTATGTTATGTCTCTCATGTGTTGTGCCCAGCACTGTAGTTGATTCAGGTCTGACCACACACACAGAAGAAGGGCAACACTGCGGCTCAGCTCACTCCGTCCCATTACTCAATCCCAATGCCTCTGTTTTTTAAGATTTCTCTCTCTGCTCTTGTGCTGGATCCACCGTAAACACAGTCCTGGCAAAGCTGCAGGTGAGGAGGAGTGTCCACACATGGAGAGAAAGTGCCTGTGGTATTTTGGATCCCAACCACCAGAGTGACTCATAGTGCCCACAACTGACTGTCTCCAAGCTGCTGCTTGACCTGTCCACACAACGGAAGCAGCAGCTGTGCATTGTATTTAGTGATGTAGACATAGAAGTGTCAACACACCTTTAGTCTAGAATCATAAAATGCCTTTGCTATGGGGTTTGCAGAAGCACATAAAAAAATATTATGATAAGAGGATACAGTGTCATCCCAACAACTAGAGTACGTGATCAGGAGTAGAGTTCAATAAGGAAGTTACAGAAAAATAAAGCAAAATCAGTTCTTCTTGAAAGACTTATTCTCATGTTTAAGGAAGAGGTGGGACCGCATTTATTACTGATTTGTGATCTAACTGTAAACAACATATGAGAAAGTATCACTGTTTTACAGTGGTTCTTCATACTCCTGCATTACAAGATCAGGTTCAACAAACCAGAGGTCACCAATTTAAATGGTGCCCATTAAGGGGTTCAGCCGTCTTATCAGAGGTTACATTTGCCTACATATGGATGACAGATTCCTCATATGCAATTCATTTTCAGTATAGATGCAAATATTTACTATTTATTTGAAATTACTCCATCTGGGAGAACACCATGAGATGCACCTTCTTGTTTTCATGGGGGGCCCAGGTAGGATAGCAGCAGCCAATAGGTTAACATAGTGTAGCAGAAATACTAACATACACTCTAACATACAAACATAGACTTTGACAGCAGATAAGAACCGCTTGGCCCACCTAGTCTGCCCAGTTCCCTACTTAATGGATAAGCTGCAGATTCTAGTTAACTACCAACCTACCTCCTCCTACTCCCCACTATAACTGCCTTATGTCTGTCCCATGCATGTTTGAATTCCCTCACTGTTTTAGACCCCACAGCATCCCCAGAAAGCTGGTTCCATGTGTCCACCACTCCCTCCGTGAAAAACAATTTCCTCACATTGTCCCTGAGCCGTCCCCCCTCTATCTTTAAATTGTGCCCCCTTGTACTTGCACATCTCTTTTTCTGAAAGATGCCACCCTCCTGCATTTTGTTGATTCCCTTGAGGTTCTTGAACGTTTCTATCATGTCCCCCCATCCCTCCTTTCATCACGGGTATGCATATTAAGCTCTCTCTCAGTCTGTATTCATATGGTTTCTGATGCAGACCCTACACCATTTTAGTTGCCCTCCTCTGGACTGCCTCCATACTGTCTATGTCCTTGTGGAGATGGGGTCTCCAGAACTGCTTGCAGTACTCCAGATAGGGTCTCACCAACTGTCTGTACAGAGGGGTAATCACTTCCCTTTTTCTATTTGTGATGCCTCTGTCTATGCATCCCAGTATTCCTCCGGCTCTCCTTACTGCCCTCTCACATCGCTTGCCCACCTTTAGGTCATCTGATATGAATACCCCCTGGTCCCTTGCCATTATTGTTGTTGCTAGTACCTCCTCTGCCATTGTGTACTCTTCTCTTGGGTTTTCGTTTCCCAGGTGCATTACTTTGCACTTCTTTACATTGAATCCAAGTTGCCATTTATCTGACCATTCCTCCAACCTTGCCAAGTCCCTTCTCATCCTTTCCACCCCCCCATGTATCAACTCTGTTACAGATCTTTGTGTCACCTGCAAAGAGGCATAGCTTTCCTTTCAGACCCCCCTGCAATGTCATCTATAAACACATTAGAGAGGACTGGACCCAGTACTGAACCCTGAGGTGCTCCACTAGTAAACCCACTTTCTTCAAAGTGAGTTCCATTTACTATCACCTTCTGTGTCCTGTTATGCAGCCAGTTTGCTACCTAGACTACCACCCTGGGACCCACTCCCAGGCTGGCTAACTTGATTATTAATCTTTTGTGCAGGACTGTGTCAAATGCCTTGCTAATGTCTAGGTAGGCCATATCCACAACCCCTCCCATGTCTATTATTTTGGTCACCCAGTCAAAGAAACAGATTAGATTCGTCTGACATGACTTTCCTGCTGTGAATCCATGCTGCCTTGGGTCCTGTGCCCCACTCACCTCTAGGTACTCAACAATTCTTTCTTTCAGAAATGATTCAATCATTTTCCCTACCACTGAGGTCAAACTAACAGGTCTGTAGTTTCCTGCTTCTGCCTTGCTCCCACTTTTGTGAAGCGGAATCACATCAGCCCTCCTCCAGTCCTCAGGTACTGCCGCATCCTCCCATAATTTGTTAGAAAGGGTGGTCAGTGGTGTCACTAGGTCCCCCCTTAGTTCTTTTAGGATTCTGGGGTGAATCCCATCAGGCCACATTGATTTGTCTATCTTGAGTTTGAGGAGTTCTTTCAGGACTCTTTCTTCTGCAATTGGACTGGTGTCAACCCCCTACCCAGAGTGCTTCTATTGTTTAGTTTAGGTAACTCCTCTTCTTCTTCTTTTGTGAATACTGAGCAAAAGTATTCATTCAGTATCTCTGTCTTTTCACCGTCTCCCTCTGCCCACCTCCCCTCTTCTTTATTAATCTTCACTATCCCTCCCTTAACCTTTCTATGCTCCCTAATTACCTATAAAAGGTTTTATCTCCTTTCTTAACTGAGTTGGCTATCTTTTCCTCGGTTTGGGCCTTTGCTATTCTGACTGCCTTCCCCACTTCTTCCTGCTTTAACTGATACAGTTCCCTGTTATGCTCCTTCTGTGATTCCTTATACTTTTTGAATGCTACCTTTTTCTCCCTAATCTTCCCTGCCACCTCTTTTGAGAACCATAGTGTTTTTTTTCACTCCACTTTGTTTTCTTTATTTGTTTCACACAAAGGCTTGTTGCCTTCATGATAGCAGTTTTGATTGTTCTCCATTGTTCTTCCACCCCTTCTTTCTGGCCATTTGCTAGTGCATTCCTTAGGTATTCACCCATTTTGCCAAAGTCAGCCCTTCTAAAGTCCAATATCCTTATTTTTGTATGGCTTGTCTCCATGGTTGCGCTTATTGTGAACCACACTGTGTGGTGGTTGCTTGTTCCCAGATGGCGATTCACTTCAAAATCTGTGATCCTCTCTCCATTTGAGAGTACCAGGTCTAATATTTCTCCTTCTCAGGTGGGTTCCAACACTAGCTATCTAAGGCATGCCCCCTGTAGGGCATCGAGAATGACCCTGCTCTTGGATGTGGCTGCAGTACATGCCTGCCAGTTAACATCTGGCATATTCAGGTCTCCATCAACAATATCTCCTCTTTTTCAGCCATTCTGAGAATGTCTTGTATCATTTTCTTGTCCATTTCCTCCTCTTGAAATGGGGGTCTGTATACAACCCCAGTGCAGATTGCGATGCCACTCCTTGTCTCCAAGGTGACCCATGGTGCTTCTTGCCCTCCCCCTTTTCCTTTCAGTTCTGTAGTTTTGATCCCTTCCCTTAAGTAGAGAGCTACTCCAACTCCTCTTTTACCCTCCCTGTCCCTTCTGTAGATTGCGACATCCCAGTCATGGTTCTCCGTGTACCATGTTTCCATGACTGCAACAATATCCAAGTGTTCCTCTTTTATCAGGGCTACTAGCTCAGGAGGGGAACAGATAAGGTGCCTTAGAGCACAGAGAGAGAGAGAGAAAGAGTATATCAGCACACTGCAGTGGACTGTGGAGGAGTCCCACAGCAGGTCTCGCTTACTGCCTATTTCTATCTTTTAAAAGGTATGCCACCAGTTTTCTAAACGAGACTTGCCGGTCTTTCTTGTGACATTCTGTCTTTTGGACCTTGATTCCTGGTGTTTTCTGTCTCCACAGAGGTGGTGGCGTGATTGTGTGGAGGCCGAACGGTCCCTTGGAAAGGCCAAAAGCAGGGTTCCGAATTAGCCTGCTGCTGGAGTTTTAAAATTGAAGAAGAAATCTGATACCACTATTTCTTCACTTATCTGCTGTGATTGCATGCTGTGCAAAGCAGGGTGGAGAAGCCAGGAAGAGCTACAGGGTACAGCTGGACTATGGACTGTGGGCTGTGTAACTTTATGTGACAAGGCTGTATGTGAATATAGTTAAAATATCTAAAAGAGATAAAAGGAACTTTAAAGAACTTAAAGGAACAAAAACTGGCTAAATAGAGATCTATATTAGAGTAGAGTACATTGTTTCCCAACTGTTTCTGATTGTTTTTGAGCACTTTTGTTGCTATATCTCTTTGCTTCCCTGTCTCCTTATCTTTGTACAGGAGAAACATAAGCCCATGCGATTCTAGCTCTATAGTTACCAGCACACTCTATGCTTTTTAATTTTTTGAGTTTTTGTGAATATGTTTTTAGTATTTGCAGTGTTTTTTGTGTTAGTTTTTGTGCTTTTTGTTAGTTGCTTGCTGTTTGTGTGGAATCATTAAGGTTTTCCTATTTCTGTTTGTGTTTATTAAGTTCTGGGCTTCCTGTGGTTCATGGTCGATATTTGTGAGAATTCCACGTGAATTTTGATTTCTAAAAGTTAAAATTAGTTCTTAATTTATAGTCCGCACCACTTGCTAGCCCAGTTTTCTGATTGGCTATTCTGAGACCACGTGATTTGGCATTTTGGGTGCATTTAAACTCATGTGCGGTGTTATAGCAATCAGTACGATCTGATGCTGCCTGTATGACTGGTTGAACCATTGCTGTGCTGCTGCACTGCTGTTATGTGCTGCTATACATCTTTGCTGCTGCAGTTTGCTGTGTTCTAAAGCAATTTAGCACATTTCTTTCTTAGCTAGTTCTTTGCTCTTATACCAGCAAGAAGCGTGGAGAGCTGTGCACTATTGAGTGAACCGAGTACCGCTCTGGAGTGTTATTAATGTTATCAACTGCTATCAATGCATTGAAGATGCTGTTTGGCCAGTAAGCATTCTTGTTTTGTTTTAAGCTTGTGTTATAGCTATATCTTGGTAAACTTTTGCAGTATTATTAGCTTTCCTGCTCTAGGGTTTTAAGAGTTTAGTGATTTTTTGTGTTACATTTTCTATGCTTTACCCAGTGAATATATTCACTTTGGAATAGCAGAGTTTTAATGTTGTTGCACCTCTTTTTTATTGTGGAGCTTGTTGTGGAAATTTTTAAAGTGAAGATCTATTCGTCTAAGACTATTCCATAAATTGTGGACTGCCATCTAATCTGTTTATTCCATCCACTTTGAATAAAAGGAAAATATATTTGTTTGCCATACAGAGAATAATCTTCAGATTTTGATTATATTTGTCTTGCTTCAGACCATCTGTGGTACTACTAAGCCTGATTGTGTGCTCTGGGAAGAACTTTATGCTTCCTTGGTGCATGCCATCTATGCCTGACACAAAGAGGAACTCTGTGTTTTTGTCTGGAGGTTTTTACTAAAGGAGTATGTTAAAAGAGCATTAGGTGCCTGTTGCTAATAGTACCTATACTTTGACTCTACTGTCAAAGACTTTGAACATTTTAGCTTGCAAAAGGCCTGTAGGATCTAAGAAGTGATTTGCTCAAGCACCTCATTCATCTCCCTGATATTGTGTATTAAAAAAAACATTTTTTTTTTGCAGTTTAAATTAAGAGCACTTATACTTTTTCCTGTCTGCTCTTGTTGCACTTGCTCTTGGTCTCTATTTTGAGACAAGATGCCATCAAGGTTAGGGAAAGGTGGGATTAAAACATATAGTAAACAGAATGCAAAAAGTGATAAACGTAAAGAAATATCCTGTGTGGGCAGGGCAATGGTGAAAACTAATGAGGGCAATCAGAAAATAACTCAGTTTTTCTCTGCCCTTCGATGACCTTAGGGAACTTAGAGGTAATAAAAAAATTGCTAGAAATTTTCATCCAAAACTGACATCTTCCCCATTGGGGAGGTCGTGTGATTGTAATTATTCTCTATCTCACCCCTTATTGCAAAGCATTCATAGCCTTGAAGAGTCCTGGGCTATGTCTCGGCATGTTATGAGTAAGAGCTTAAATAAACAAGAAAAGCTGGATACAATTAATACTATGAATTTGACTGATCCTGGTCTTCATTTGTCTGACTTGACCAATTTACTAGTGAGGGAGTTGTTATCCAAGCAGGATGGAGTGGGAACTTCTATGGAAATGTTGATAAAGTAGGTGTGATGGATTTGGAAGGTAATGTAATTAATCCTGTAAATGAAAAATACCATGAGAAAACTGTGTTAAGAGCTGCTGATGTCCCTCATGGTATAGATCTAAATATGCACTAAGTTTCCCAATCCATAAGTAAAGACTCTTTTCTTAATAATGTTGAGTCCTTGTTAATGCCATATGTGTCTAGTCAAAATGTAAAAGAACAACCTAAAAGGAAAGAATCTTCTAGGCCTGATGTAAGCCATCGGGCAAAAGATGGCAGTATATTAACACATGCTGCTGCTCAAGATAATAATGGTTATGTGAGTCTAGTTTCTAATGGTGAGAATCTGGAAACAACATTATATGATGTAAACAAGTAAATTCTGTTTGGGA
Organism: Neoceratodus forsteri; assembly: GCA_016271365.2. Classification (NCBI taxonomy): domain Eukaryota; kingdom Metazoa; phylum Chordata; order Ceratodontiformes; family Ceratodontidae; genus Neoceratodus; species Neoceratodus forsteri. The sequence continues at coordinate 1,194,824,717 of CM057453.1, forward strand.
ATGAACAGCTCATGGAATTGATTACCTTATTCAAGTCCTTTGTTAAATTGTTTGTAAAGGATGGAGAACATTGTTCTGATAATTTGCAGTGCAATGAGTTTTAAAATAAAAACAAATTGCCTGCTAGATGTAGAAACCAAGAACAGGAAAATGAAACTGTTGAACTTCAGATTTTAGAGTCTGAGGGAGAGAATGATCTTCCCCCATATGATAGTCCTCTAATAGCCCAAAAAAGTAATATGAGCATTAGATCTATTACAGATGAAATATCCAATAAGGAGCTGGTGGAAATAGATAAATTGATCAAGGAACTGGAGGAAAGAAAGACCTATATTAATAAAGTAGAAAAAGGGAAGGATAAAATAATCAGAACAAAGAAGGGCAATGGTAATTGTAAAAGTAAAAGTAAGCAAATTTCCAGAAATCCCTTAGTGGTTGAAGTAAAGATTGACTCTATAAAAATACAAAAAGAGAGCATAGCTAACCAAAAGGAAATTATAAATAAGAAAGTGAAGTTTAGGAAAACAATTGAAGTAACTGCATCACTAACTAAAGGGGGACATCTGAGAAAAGAGAAGATAAAAAGAAGTGCCTAATCATGGCTGGAGATATGCTTCTCTTTTTATTAAGGGATTCCCTAAGGGAAAATCAGAAAATGACTATCTATTAAAATTAGCAACATATAATTTAATTAAAGGTTTGGCAGGCTCCAAAATTAGTTGGCAGGATCTTAAATCAACTTATAGATATAAAGACAGGGCTCATAGTGGATAGGTATGTGTGGTATTTAGGAATGTATCTGTCCAGAATTTTGGCAATAAAGGAGAAATTTATGGATATTGGGATTACTCTAGATGTGACAATAAAGTAACAATTGAAGGAATTAATAAAACGCCCAATTAAGAAAAAGAGTGATAGTCTAAAAGAGACAGTAAAAGGGAGAAATCCTGCATTGAAGCAGCCTTGGATAACTCCTTTTACTAAGCCAAGTGAGCAAAGTCATAATCTTACTGGAGATGGGGAGAAGACTGTATTCAGAAGAGGTAGGAAACAACTTGGTGCAAGAGTTAATAGTAGTATTGTACTGGAAGAAGGAAGCAGCTTATTGTCATCTGTAGATTCTACTAGAGAAAGTCTGCTCTGTAGTGAGAGTACAAATAGTACCATTAACATAACAGATGATTCTGTTTGACAATTAAGCAGCGAGCAAATGTTCTGAAAATAAAAAATAAATTAAATTATTAAGTTGGAACATTGCAGGTTTAAAGGGGAAATTTATGGATAAAGAATATTTACAATGGATGAAAACGTTTACAGCACTACTCATCCAGGAAACCTGGGTAATGGATGCCTGTGACCAAGTTCTAGAGGGGTATTCTGCTTGGGTCTCACCAGCTTATAAGGACAAATGCTATGGCAGACATAAAGGGGGTTTGGTAATCCTTGTGAGTACTAAATTGGATTTATACACAGTTGAAGTAAGCACCTATAATGAATATTACATGTATATAGTGATTGCAAATGATTTCACTAAATGGGTGCTTTTTAATATTTATATTTCTCCTAATTTAAATTCCTTAGGTTATTAGAGGGTTATAGATATGATCGAGAATAGTATTGACTTTGTGAAATCAAGATTCCCTGGGGCCAAACTATTTCTGGTAGGGGACTTTAATGCCCATGTAGGATCCTAAATTGAAGATTATACAAGAGCTTGGTCTATAAATGATATAGTGAATATACCCCTTAGACACTCTAAAGACAACTGTATTTCCAGGAAGGGGAAAATTGTCCTTAAGTTCTTGGGAAAATGTAATTGCAATGTCCTTAATGGTAGAACAAATGGTGATTGGGAAGGTGAGAATACTTTCCCAACTGGCAATTGGAGAGGAGTATTGGACCTAAGTATAGTGGAGGCCACAGATTACCCATTAGTAAAATCTTTCAGAATATTTAGATCTTGGGATAGTGATCGTTACCCAGTTATATGCTCCCTTTTTTCTGACTTTGTAAAATCCCAGTCTGATTACCAAGCAGAAGTCAATGTTAATACCCATATGTGTATTAAGCATGGAAAAAAAAATAAAGTGGAACTCTTTTTCAAAAGAGGTGCTTGATAATCTTATCTGTGGAGACCAGGTTATGGTTAAAAGGCATGTGATTTTAAACAGCACTTGTGCTGGAGTAAATCTATTGTTGAAAGAATTTGAAGAACTAATTGTCTTGATGGCATCTGAGCTAATCAAAAAGGAAAGACCTAGGGTGCAAAGTAATATTGGTTTGAATAAGCCGTAGTATGATTTTGTGTGCTATTATATGAGGAAAGAAATTTAAAAAACTGGGGCAACCAGGATTAAAATTCCTTCCTACCAACTTCTGGGTGCCTTAAAATACCTTAAATTGGAATATAAATGAATGTTAAAAAGGAAAAAAAAAATATTAGATGGCCAATCTATGGGGGAAATTACAGGAATGTATAATGTTAAAGGATTCTAAAACTCTTTGGACTATGGTTCTTTTGGTTGCAGTGAAAATAATGTCTCTTATAATGTAACGGGGATGATTAGTGAACAAATGTGGGTCCATCATTTTACTGAGATTTATAAAATTGTATAGGGTTCAAATTTGGCATTGGGGGATGGTTGTCACACACCACCTAGTAATTTTGAGGGTGGTGTGTTTCAGTTCTCCCCAATGAAGTTGAGGAGGCCATTTTGGCACAAAAGAGGAATAAAGCTGCAGGGAAAGATGGCTTACCTGCAGAGGTTCTTACATAATCCAGGTTTCTGGGCATCAATTTGTGTCCCCATTTTTATATTAATAAGTAAATATTTAATTCTTCCACAAAATTGGAATAGTGGTATTGTTGTTTCCTTGTTTAAGAGAGGAAACAGCTGTGATCCTAGCTGTCATAGACCTATCATCCTTCTTCCTGTTATGCAGAAGATACATTCAAGAGTAATATTGGACAGACTATTGGTTTGGGTGAAGGAAAATGTTCTGCTTTCTAAATTTCAGGGAGGATTTAAGAAGGGCCTCAATACACTCAATCTGATTTTTACTTTAAACTTCTTAGTGGATACATATGTTGTGTATAAAAAGGGTAATCTTTATGTTGGCTTTTTGGATACTAAAAATGCTTTTGACTCTGTCAACAGAGCAAAGCTATGAGAAATATTGACTGATTTAAATATTGACCCCCAAATGTTGGAAATTATTACACCAACATACAACAATAGAGATTCGTTATGGCAGAGATGGGGCATTATCAAGGGAGTTGACCATTGGCTCTGGTGTGAAATAGGGGTGTTTATTGGCCCTGCGTTTGTTTAATCTTTATATAGAGAAATTAGTTAGTAATATTGCCCAAGTTGATACCTTCTCCCCCTCTATCAATAATGAAGAAGTGAAACTGATGCTCTATGCAGATGATGCCCTGATTATTTCAAAAACTCTGTTAGGCCTTAAACGAGCCATGTCTAATGTTATGAATACATTGAGAGATTTGGACCTTAAATTAAGTATTAATAAATCTAAAATTCTTGTGGTTGGGAAGTCTAAGCAATTTAAAAAACCATGGGTAATTGATGGATGTGAGTTTGAGGTGGTTAAAGAATTAAAATATTTAGGTGTAATCATTGACAAGAATGTGTCACGGTCCAGCCATTTGACAGATGTAAAACAGAAGTCCACTAAAACTGTGGAGGCAATACATAATTTTGCTGCTAAATCTGCTAATAATTCCTTTGTTTCTTTAAAAAAAAAGTATTTGAAGCTAAGTTGATGAGTCAATTACTATATGGCAGTGAAGTGTGGGGTCTCTGTCTGGATAAAGTTAATGTTGAATGCATCCAGAATCAATTTTTAAGAAATACTTTAAATCTCCCTTGTGACTGTCCCTCATGTTTTTTAAGATTGGAAACAGGACTATTACAGCTGAAAACAGATACTGTTAAGAGTAATTAAGTATTGGGGAAGGCTGATGAAACTAAATAATAATAGTCTCCCTTGGATGTGCTGGGTTGAAGTATTGGGACAATTGGAGTTGGAAGGGCAATTTCAGTCCTGGTTTCATAAACTAAATACCTTCTTAAAACAATTTGGATGTGTTGATCTGTGGAGCTGCCATGCATTGACTAATCCAGAAGATTATGTGAATGAAGCAGCCCAGAGGCTAAAGGTTGTAGCTGTACAGCAAGATTTTGCAAAAATGCATGATTTAGACTTTTATGGTCTCTATTCAATTGTTAAGAGCAATTGGGGTTTAGAACCATATTTGACTCTGTGTGAAAATGGGTTACATAGGAATATTTTATCCAGACTAAGGTTGGCATGTTTGGGCAACTCTTATCATAATATGAATAATTGGTACTACCCAAAGTTTAGAAGTCATTGCAATTGTGTCAACAAATTGGAGACTGATATTCTGCATACATTGTTTGAATGTAAACTCTGGGCACATCAACATGAAAATTATACTTTAACTCTGATACTAACGCATTTTCTATTACATGGCTTAGAAAGTAAAAAATATGCTTTTAAATTAGATTCAGTAAAAATTATTTTTGCAGTTGTGAAATTTTGCCTATATTAGGTCTAAGCTGGTAGAATGCCATTATTGAATGATAGTATGAAATGTCTTACACTAGGGCTGTGTCTATAAGAGGTGCATGTAAAACTTTTTATGTCTTTATATTGAATCATTGATTCAGTTATGATGTTACATATTTAGGACCTTATTGTATTTAAATGTAACAAACTATGGTTTTATACATTTGTAATAAAGTAACTTTGAACTTGAATTGGAGGAAGCTTGTTTCCCAGACTATGGGCAATGGCACTCATTGCCCTCCATTTAATGGTGGCATTATCCATTTTTCCCCCATCCCTGCCCTTATTGCCTTTGTCTGTTTTTCCATTTACCCCTGCCCTGTCATCTGTCAAGCTCTGTACCTCTGTGTTTACCTTACTACTTGCCATATTTTGTGGGAGGAAACTTGAAATTTCCTGCTTCCTATCAGCACCTCCCCCTTGGCTAGTTTAAAAGCTTGCCAAGGAAGCATTTCAAACCTATCACCTAGGAGCTTGGTTCCTTTCCTGGACAGATGCAGACTATCGTGTCAGTATAGACCTACATCTCTCCAGGTGGACCCCCCAGTCCCCAATGAAGCCAAAGCGCTATTCTCTGCATCAGTTTTGCAACCATTCATTGAACTGCACAGTGTGCTAAAATATACACAGGGAAAAATGAACTATAAAGATAAATACATCCAAACACAGTTGAAAGCACGCTAACGAAGTAGAGTTGTAGCAAACAATGAGCATAAGCGTTGTTATGCAACATGTTCATTGCCTGGGCAGGGAGATTCTGGTCCAGAACAAATACATCAAACAAATAACACTGGATGGGTAAACAACATCATACCTTACAGAGGGAAAATTCATAGTCAGATGCTTGTTAAATATGACAGAATCACCCATAAGCTACTGATGGGCAGTCTATGAGAAAGAAATTGGAAATATTCAATCAACAACTAGTAAAATAATAAAGAAATGTGTGTTCATAGTGCAGGGACCCAGCGCACATATGGGATACCCAATCCCAAATAGCATCAACAAAAGTGAAAAATAGGTGTGCTCAAGGAGACGTTTGGGAAATATCTACATCTAATCAGGCTCTCTTCCTTCCCCGACTGTTTGAGCCCAGTTACAAAGAGGTTAATGTGTAAAAGACGGCCTGAATCCTATAATATGCCAGTCTCCTTTTCTTTAGCAGTGCTGATCTGCTGAGTCATTGAATATATCCTGTAGGTGTGCTGAGTAGCTGGATTGTTTTTGGCTGCTGCCTGTACATCACACCCCTAATAAAAGGGGAAGGCATGTGCACATCTCAGTTCCTGAGTCCCTGAGCTAAGTGACACAGCTCAGGAGACTGCCCAGATCCTAGCTGAGAAACCCAGATCCTAGCTGAGAAATGCAGAAGTTGTCAATGGAAAAGGGCCCTGTGGTTCATTGAGTCTTCCCAGTCCTACCTATCTGTGTTGATAATAAGGGCCCTAATCACCCTTCTCTCCTCCTTTACCCCTTCCCCTTTAGCCATTGTCCTAATTCACCCTAAGTGTCTGTCCCATGCATCTTTGAATACTCTCACTCATTCTGCACAGACTACCTCCCTTGACAGTCCATTCTATCCCATCTCCACATTCTCCGTGCTTCCTGACGTCCCCTCTAAATCCCCCCCACCAGCTCCACTGAGTTCCCTCTAGTGCCTGTGCTCCCAAGCAGCATGAGTAGCTCTCTACTATTGATTTTACTGAGGCGTTTGCACATCTCAGTTTGTCCTCCCACTCTCCTTCCCTTCAGTGTGTAACATGTTGGGATACTCTCACTTCTCAATGCAGGTACAGAGAAACAGAGAGAACAGCAGAGTGTCCAGGAGCTTCCTCACTCTTTCAGATGGGGGAAGGGGCTTCCTGGATGGGGGCGGGTTCCCAGCCAGATGTAACAAGGAAGTTAGAAAGCTCCAGAGGGACCAAAGAAGGAAGAGAGTGAGAGAGAAAACTGGAGTGGGAGACCTGACAATAGAAAATCTGAGTACTGAGAATTGAGAGTCTTGGAACCCTATGATCTCAAAGAAAGAAAATTACAAATTGAGAGGTGATGGACTTCCCTCAATGGAGTCAGCTGGGTTTACACTGCCCCATTCCAAATTTTGTGGTGGAGGAGGCAAACAGCCTATGTCATGCATACAAAGTCACACAGAAGTCAAGGAGAAATCCTCAACCAGCACTCATCACGACTAGCTGGGTGTGTGGAACTCCCACATGTACCATACTCAGTACACCCATGAGTACTGAGCATGGTCTGTTGAGGTATATGTCTGTGCCCCAGTTGTTTGCCTCACAGTAAGCTGGAGCTGAGGGTAGGTTATGAGGAAGCCTTCGGATCATTAACTCATTAATTTAGGCTTCCTAGGGGAAGGCAACAGTGACCTCCATGTAGCAACAAAGGGCGGGTGGCTAAAAGAGTTTTGCACTAAGCCCTCATCTGGGTGCAAGCCTTATTGAGCATTGAAAGCAGAGATGTACAGAGGGATCCTAAAGCTGGAGACTCTAGCATTTATGTGTCCCCTGTGTATTTATCTGGTGATGACATTAGTTTTACCCATTTTGTGTATATGTGATGTAAATAAATTAATCCCATGCTTGACTTTACTCCCACAAATGGACACTGACCTTTGTACAGGAATATATAGTTGTAGCACTTATTTAGGACCCCTGAGGGACTCACTGCTAGCCCCCATGTCTTGACACAATTTTTAATCCTAACTGGCTCTCTGCCTCATGAAATAGGACCTGTAAGTAACCAGCATTTGTAGAACTGGCTCAGTATGCAAATATGTACTTGGTTAAGATTATATGGACATGGTAGCACCCCTATAGTTAGTGTTAAGTAGGCTGTTTAATGTTAAACACCTAACTTTACACCTTAATAGCTTCCCACCTATTCAACAGAATTATACAAAAGTTTTCACACATGGTCTGGGGTGCATGGCCCCTTGATGTGGCAAGTTTCATTCCGGTCAGATGTGCAGATTCCAAAATCTGGATAGTGTGTTTTTAGGAAAAATTTGAGGTTTTGTTACTGTATTTTTTGTCATCACCTACAACCCAGAGGGTTTGGAATTTAGTTTTGAAATTTTCAAGGTACAAAGGGTGTGCCCTCTCAATGGTGCCTTGTTTTGGTTTGATGGAAAAACAACCTTTTCCAGAGTTATAAGGATTTTAAATTTCGGTTCTGAGCATGTTTAATAGGGTCTTCTGGATATATGTTTAATATGAAAGAAGAATTTGGCCATATCAAACAGGATTTCTAATTCTTATTTATGAGAGAAAATTCTTTTGTATGGCAGCTGTCTTGTTCCTATTTTTTTCAAAATTATTTTTTTAAACCCATAAAAATGATGCCCTACAGAGACACTAAGACATGAATCTAGCTAAACAGGACCTGTTTAACCAGATTATGCACTTAGTTTAAAAAAAAAACATGCCTAAATGTGTTTTTGGAGCATTTAAAAATCTTCTATTGTGAGACAATTTTCTTCTTTTGAATGGCTCATGAAAGAAGAATAGGGCCATACAAAAGAAGAATTTGAACTTCATTTTTTTTTCACATTCTTCGTTCATGAGAACCAATCTTTTTTCATGAGCTTACAAAAATCTCACAAAAGAAGATACATTTTCATAAAATAAGAATTTGGACTTAGGCCCCCACATTCAGAGCCGGCCGGATGGGTGCACAGAGTGGTGCGTCACACAAATAGTGTGTGCTGGCTGGCTCATTTTGGACATTCAAACTGAATGCGTGATCCGACCAGACAACACATGCTGTTAGAATACAGGACCCTAGATGCATGGCGCAATGCAAGGGACAGCCATGTATGGTGCAGTGCATCCAGGATGCGGGGCTGAAGACTGCCCATAGAAGAATGCGTGGCACATACCTGGATGTGACATGTCCCCCATGGGTGATATTCAGCCCATACATGCAAATGAGCTCATTGGACATGCATGGCACAAAGGGGCCTCATGAATGCCCATTATGGGCTCTTTGCATGGCTGCACCAGGCTGGATGTGCCAGTGCAGCCCCCTAGTCCCCAAGGCCACAAGTAGCATGAGAAAACACCTGGCAAAAAGCCCCAATGTCCATAGTGCAGTGGCCTACCTCCCCAAACCCTGATCACCCATGTTAGATCAGCAGGCAGCCAGAATTCCAGTGGCTCCCATGTGTCCCTATTCTCAGTTCCCCGATCATCCCTGTAACATGAACATACCCACTTCCACCCTAGTAGTCCAGTGGTACCTCTGCCCCAGAGCACTGATCACCTGATACCATATACCTCTGTATCCATGCATGCACAGAAGTTGTTGCTGACACAAACAATGATGCCAATAGTAATACCTCCAATACCATATGAAGTGAGGAATATGTACCATTCCCCATAGTTCTGTTGCCTGCTATCACCGTACCTATGCACCCTGTAGTATAGTTCCCTTGTTACTAGTATGTGTACTGTACCACATTGCCATATTAGTCTGTAGTCTGGTGTGCATGTACAGTAATCTGCTATTTGTTCATAGCCCCTGTCTACAGCATGTATGACAGTTACATAGCAATACTGTACTCTCCTTCACTGTTACCAAGTATTATGTCCAGCACTATCTACCTATATGCCCATATATTTATATCAAAAACACAGTTTAACACTGACAAACCCCCTGGTAGTCTAGTCCCCCCCACCCCGGTGGCAGAGCCCCACGACCCCTCACCCCCCACCCCAAGCCCAGCCAGTGACTGGCACAGCTCTCCACACCATTCTGCCACCAGCCACTGACTGAACCAGATGGGGCTACGTACTATCTATACTGTACTTGCACCTGTCCAGTTCAGTTGGTGGCTGGCTACAGAAGGGTGTGGATGGCTGTACCAGTCACCAGCTGGGTTTGGGATGGGCAGTGTGGGTGGTGGGGCTCTGCCTACCAGGGTGGAGGGAACATTAGACTACCGGGTTGTTTGTCAGCCACACCCTGATGAGCTACATAAGTCCTGGAATGTGACTCGCATCTATGGATGTGCCACACATCTTGGCTGAATATGTTCCCCTTAGTTATTTCTTCTGCATTGGAACTTTAAAAAGCCATAACTCCATCAGTCTTTAAAGTTAAAGATCAATGGCAAATGTAAAACTATTATTCTCATGTTTCGTACTTTTATTGTTGCTTGTTTATTACAATTTCATCTCTGAACATGGATATAAAATCTCGTCTTTCTTTTGTATTAAAATATCAATTTCAAGCCTGAGCATGTTTACCTCAGTAAAAAAAACACCGTACTTCTCTTTTCAGCCACATTGCTCCATTTCTTTTGGCATATCACGTCATTGAAGGCATGACATGGCATGCTAGAGGCTGATGTAAGAAGGGAAAACTGGATTACATCATTATTTGTTCCATAAATATGCACACCACCGCCATGTGATTGAAAAATGAAGTAATTATTTGTGCAGCACCAGAGTGTGCATTTGAGAAAGAATAATGTGTGCTCCAGGACAGCCCAGATTACAGTTGCCTTGGTGGCACAGCTGGTTAGCATGACTGGAACAGCATTCTGGGTGGCCTGGGTTCAAGCCCCAACTGAGGCACTTACTTCTTTCTCTCCTCTGTTTGTATGTGTTCCATAAATATGCACACTGCACCCATGTGACTGATAAAATTAAGTAATTATGTGTGCAGCACCAAGTTGTGCATTTAGAGAAAGAGTAATGTGTGCTCCGGGACAGCTCAGGTTCCAGTTGTCTTAGTGGTGTGGCTGGTTAGCATGACCAGAATGGTATTCCGGGTTGCCTGGGTTCAATTCTCACCTAAGAAACTTACTTCTTTCTCTCCTCCATTTGTATGGGGTTAGTGTGTTAGTTTTGAAATACTCCTATGTTTTACTTAGCTGGGGTCCCCTTTTAAAGCAGTATTTTCCTGCCCAGTATTTATTTTTAGGTGCCAGCAAGCTTTAGCTTAAAAGCACCTGCTGTCATCATGCATGCTCTTTTCTGCATTTGGTAAAGTTTAAGGTTACATTCGTGCTGAGTGATTTGGCTGCACAGTATAACTGATGATACCAGTGATAAGGCTTTCTGGGATTGGTGTAGGGTTTCAGATACATACAAGCCTAGGTCTGGTTCCTGAATGGGCACATTTTTCTTTTTTACTACAATTTACAGTATGTTGTATGAGAGAAATTGTTAGATGTCGTTGCTAATGTCAGCGATCAGTTTTCAGCAGGGCTTGCAGTCAGCTTAACTAGTTCTGGCTGAGGCTTACTCCACAACAGATGTGTATGGGAAGATCGGCACTCAGTGCAGTATATGTTTTCCCATAGAATATCTCTTTGTCTAGAAACCTTGTGTTCACCACTTATTTATTTAGTTTTTGTTTACCGGGTCGGTGTGCTAGCCATAGAAATGACTATTTTCAGTCATGACATGACCTGGGAGGTTACAAACACAAATAGTACAGTACAAAGTAAATAGTAGGGTGCAGCATTTGACAGTAACAGCATGATATAGTTAAACAGACATACAAAGGCAATGAAAGAACAGCCTTGATTAAAACAGTAGGATACATCAGTGACATAGAAATAGCTAGTGGATAAGGCAGACACACCATAATTACCTGGCTGATAAGAATTTTAGTACAGACCTAGGGTAAGTGGCATACGCTTATTAAACAACTCTAGAGCATAGAAGCAAGCTAAAAAATAGCTAAAATACAATTAACAAAAACCAAAAATAGTGGCTACTGAAAGTAGGAGTAGACAAGTTACAGTAGGAAGGGGTAGGGAGAGGAATTTAGAACTATAGTACAGTGGTAGAGCACCAGGACAGTAGCTGGGAGGCCTGGACTCAATTCTCAATGAGGCACTTTTTCCTTTCTTACTACAAATTATGTTATGTGAAAGAAATTGTTAGATATCATTGCTGACATCAGTGATAGGGTTTTCAGATCCTGAACAAGGGTTTCAGATCATGGAACTGTCTCACTCCATCCAGATTAATTAATCACAAGAGGGAGTAGTGGAGGTTCATCATTCACCTCTTTTTTTTTGTTTACAACAGATCATGTTGACTCCACAAGCTTTAGTGCAGGAACTGATCTTGCTAAATGTTCTGAGTTTGTGTATTGTGTAGGGTAGTGTGAGGTGTGGGTTTGAAAGGAGGTCCAAATGACTCAGTTGACCATAATTCCAAAATAAATTTATTAGTGATAAATAAAATTATAAGCCGGACTTTTCAAAGAAACAAAAAAAAATTACATCCATACAGAAAGTAGACTGACTTTCAGTAGCACTAGAATAAGCTAGAGCATTACTCTTATTGAGGTCAGCACAAGACTGAACCTCCAGGACTATCTGACCATTTAGTTTAGGCACTTTGAATTTATACAGATCAATGGTCAGGTGGTAAACTAGCTCCACCTCTACATGATTCTACAAATCATATCTTTTTATTCACTTATTATTTTTAAAACAAATTATAACAATATGCCTTTAAACCCTTGTACAAATCTCTATGTATTGGCATTTTGTAATTATTTTGAGAATTCAAGCTTTAAATTTCATACTTGGTGATAGAAAGCACCACCCCCTCTATTAATATTATAAAAGGAGTCAGAATAGGGCCGGCCAGCTCTTAGAAGGGGATGGGGAATGAAGAGGACCGATTCCAAATGCAAAACAAGGTACAATTTCCTTCGTTTCACTTTTGACTTAATTTCATACTGAAAAGGCTCCCGTTTGGCTCCGGAGGTCCGCTAGACCAAAACTAGGCTGAAGAGCAGAAAAAATTGAATCCTCTAGCACCAGATACGCTTAGAAATCCTACGCGATCAAAGCATATCTCGCAAAGGAAAATACACAGCTAACGCCGAATGTGTGCACAGACGGAGCGGACGATTCACTCAGAAAACACAAATAAAAGGGAAAAGGAGACAGGTTTTGAACTGTGCTGCGTTTCCTTTATACAAAAATTACGAGGCTATCCAAGGCTGAACGCTATTACCAGAGAAGGATTCTCTAGAGGAGCCATATCGGGAAACTGTTTCCTTTAAACATTATTGTGGTTATTTTAAACTGACTGGAAATTAATTTTATGAATTCCTAATGCATATTCTAACTTGAGGAAGTCCAAAATCTTTCACTAAGGATTCGATTTTATTGTAGAATATATATTTGTACATTCTGCGGGGGGGGGGGGGGTCATACCCTGTATACCAAGACCTGCTTTGAACAAATACAGAAGGAGATAATATGATTATATAGGTGGCAAGCCTATATAAAGACAGATAGAAAGAGGAGAAGATTAAAGTAGAGGGCTGTTGCAACAGACTTGTAAAATAAAAAAGAAAAGAAAAAACTTTTTTTTTTTTTTTTGAGGTCAGTTATATCAGGTTTGACTTCACAGGTAGGCTTGCTTGTTCTGTGAGATGTATGCATGTGCTTCTGTGCACATATGTGTCTGTATTGTGTAACATCTGGGTACATATTGTTTAGCATATATACATGTCTTTTACAATACAAAAATGAGACAACCGTACTCTGGCACCACTCAGTATCATTGGTACTTTGATTTAATTAGTTAGCAGTTCCAGAGTCAAGTATATCAGTTAAGTAGCAGCCTTGCATGGAAAAGTACATTGTGAACTTTAGCTCAACTGATGTCACTGGGTTCCAGAACTGAGAACTAAAGAAATTAATATTGGGATGGGGAAAAGGCAACATTAACAAGGAACCCTACATAAAGAAGAAATAGGACTAAAACCATACTCTGTGGTTAGTAAATATATTGCACACATGTCTGATTTAAACAGTCATGTACACAACAGGGTTTAGGCTCCCTTTAATATAGGTACTGTAAAGTTATGGATGCCACAGTCCTGGTACTGAATTCCTCTGGACATAGACCTAAGTAAAATATTTGGAAGTGTTGCTCTCATAAATCAATTTTTTGCAAGACAAGTTATTACACCCAAGCTATCAAAATACACAGATGTGCAAATACATGCATTATTTTATGATACCATGTGTTACATGGTGAAAAAGAATAAATGCTTGACTTATGATTCAGCAGGTATTATTAGCAACACTGGGTTCCAAACAGCTTTACGTGTATATCGTATCAAAAATGCAACCAATCATTTTGCTTCTCCTGGCTTCTAATCACCATTATTTGTTTTGTTGTACAGGTAGTAAAAAAGAACTTTGAACCTTGCTGGATTGCGCAGCAGTGTGTTTGCCAGAGACTGAAGGAGCTTTTTGTTTCTCGTACAGTACTTCAATGTTCCAGAATTTATAGGTTCTAAAAAGAAAAAGCGTGGGGCAACTATTAACCTAACTACTTGTGTATGAAAAGGGCAGTAAGAAAGATTGGAATTGGCAATTCTTTCCTTTTTTAAACATCATGGCGGAACGTTTTCCCAGTTACACATCTGATCCCATTTGTGGCCTTTGCCAGAGTGTAAGCACTGTGCCTGTGATGCTTATCTGCTGGCACCCTTTTTGCTTGGGATGTATTGAGAATTTCTGGCACCAGAACCCAGCGTTACACCATGGCTGCCCAGTATGCTTGAAGCTAACTGCAAGAGCTCCCCAGCACACTGCATCCCCTGGAAAACCTGATTCAACTGCAGAGCAGCCTGCAGCTGTCCTTTGTGATTTCTGCCTAGGGAGTAAACTGGCAGCTGAGAAGACATGTCTGACTTGTCTGGCGTCATTCTGTGCCACGCATATTCAGCCCCATCTCAGCACTGAGACATTCCGCAATCACAAGCTAACAGAGCCCCTGGGAAACCTGAGCCAGAGCTGCTGCACTGAGCACCAGAAGCTACTGGAGATTTACTGCAGGGACTGCAAAGTTTGCATCTGCGGTGTCTGCCCAGTCTTTGGGAGGCACAAGAACCACAGAATCAATATAATAGAGCAAGAGGTGGAAGAGAAGAAGGTAATTAGAATGAACTGAAGTTTCTGTCATTGGAGTTTTCTTTTTTCAGGGGTTTGGACTCTAGCAGAACTATGAAAACAACTGTAAGAAGCCAGCCCGGTAAAACAGCAGTAGTGATACCATGCACTATGCTGGTGACCTGGGTTTGGGAAGGAGCTCAAGTTGTTGCTGGCCTACCTGGGGGAGGGAAAAATGAAGCATCCTGCAGAGTACTCTCTTCCCTCAGTTGGAGAGGGACATACCTCCCACAATACACCTGCCACCTAGTGGAGGCTAGGTGTTGCGGCAATTGAGAGGCTCCTGCAAAGGATGGATGCTGGGAAACTTGGTTGCGTCTTTGCATGCTGGTCCTCCTTGGAGTTCGAAATGGAGGAAAACACCCTCAACAGATGCAATATGAGGGAGACCCCCTCACAGGTTTGATACCACCGATCATGCACCTTGCCATGTAACGTGGATCCTGTTCTAGAGGGGCCCAGCAAGCTCTTCTGGCCCCACCATCAGAGTAAGTCATGGGAGAAGCTGAAGAAGATAAGTCCTGGGGAAGGTGTGTGATAGTGCTGGAGGATGATCTGGACAGAGGAGAGAGTCAAGTGAGAAAGGTGAATAAACACAGGTTAAAAAAATAAAAAAAATATAACTGCTTACCTAAAGAAGTAGTAAAAGGGAAACTTTCTATTTATATTTCTTTTCATAGAGATGTTTCACCCCCTTGCCATCTCCTACTCATTCCTACAGTCCTTTCCACTGACGGCCTTCCATCCCCATCTGCTGCACAATCACCATCATACCTGCTGTCTTACCAAACAGGGATCCACACAGAGTGGGGCCTGAGAGTGACAGCGACTGTCACTGAGATGGCTTGTGCTGCATAGTTTTTCTTCCCTAGTTTTTTCTTCTGCCTCTTCCGCCTCCCCATGGCATGAGCATTGGCCTGCCCACACATATAGCATCCTGTGAGTGGAGTGAACTCCCTGACTGTTCCTGTGGGTGTCGCTGTGGAGCTTGGTCCTACTGCTAATGCTCTCTATCTAAGACACACTAACTTACGTGGGTCTGCAAGACTGTTCCTGAACTCAGGCCAGCCATCAATCAACCCACTCATATAGCTTTTATTCCATCTTAGGCACTGATTTTTTATTCTGGTTTGAAAGATGCTGTTTTTGCACAATTTGATTCTGCTTTAGCATTTGTTAGCTTTGAACCCGCTAATGATATGCATAATTAAATATGGCTGCTGCAATGTTTTCATTAACATCCGCAGCTGACCCTAACCCCCATAGTTTACCATTCCTTTTTTGTGACTAAAATAGCATGCACAAGACATTGCTCTCTGACCTTAAAGAACATTTGGGAAATCATAGTCATTTATTATTTATTTATTTATTTATTTGTTTGTTTTTGATAACCAGGAAAGTGCACTAGACTTGGAAATACCTATTTTCAGACATGACCTGAGAGAGTACAAATGAGAACAATAGAAATTACAAATACAACTGTGATACAGGACAAAACAGTACAACTCATAACAATTACTGTTATATACCTACTCTAGTACCAGAAATGTTCTCGTTGTTGTCTGTTGTTGGAAATTGTATGCTTGGTTCTTTGTGCTCCCTTACCCTCTCCCCTGAGGATGTGCCGGGAGACAAGTAATGTGATTGTTCAATGTGCCTTCCTGGTGAAACTTTTCAATAAATAAAATAAAATAAATAAATATACAAATTTAAAAACAAGGATGTATACAGAAACTGAGTTCAACAATATCACAAAAAAATTAGGTGGAGCAGTACACATAATGGGTGACTCTACCTAATTTCTTAGTACAACAAAAGGAGGCTGTCAGAAATTATAGGGCTTAGTTAGTATAGAGCAGTCTACAGTGAAGAAGAAAAATAGATACAGACAGGGCTAGTGACAGGAAGTAGTGCAAAGTGTTAAGAAGGATTTGAACGAAGCAGGCAGAGTTTTAAGTGTAGGGAGAGAGCTTAGGCACTAGCCCAGACTGTGACAGAGAGGGGATCAGAGTGTAGGGGCAGAGGGTGTCGGTGGAGAGAAATCAAGGAGGAAGATCAGGGAGGATGGAAACAATTGCAAGAGTCAAATGTTATGAGATAAGTACAAAGCATCTTTTTGAAGTAGTCATGAATTGGAGAGAGCTGAAGACCTGCTGATAGGGAGTTTCAGAAGTGGTGTGCAGTGTGGGAAAAGGTCCGGGTCCGCATTTGTGTTTTGCACCTGGGTATACTTAGGAGAGTTTGATCCCCAGATCTACGGTTATAACATGGGTTAGCTGGCATCAGCATGCTAGCGAGAGAGGAGGAATGCCAGTACGAATAATACCATCTATAAAGCAGCCAAAGGCTAGAGATCGATGGGCAGAAGGGGAGGGCCGCTTTAGGTCACTGTAAAGCTTATAGTGTTGAATGAGGCAGGGAGATGCTAACGCATAACCAAAAATGCTGTTGTAGATAGCATCCTTCTTCAAAAGGTTAGATTTTGCAGCTCCAGTGAAGGTTACCGAGCCATAGGCAAGGGCAGGGAGTAGACCACCCTGCGCAATTGCAGTTCTGGCAGAGGGGTTAGTGCAAAGCTTTTTCTGTAGGCAACACCAATTTTGAAATTTACAGCTCTACAAATGAGGGAAATGTGTAGGTCAAAGTCTAATGAGGGTCAAGTGTGATCCCAAGATATATGAATGAGTTAATATTTTCCAATGGAGATCCATCAGCACTATTAATAGACAGCTTCCCATCACATTTCTTTAGTTTGGAGGCAGAGCCAAATTACATGAACTGTGTTTTACTGGCATTTGGAGCTAGATTATAGTGTATGGTTAGGGCTTATTGTGTATGGAAAACAAAGGTTTTCCAAATCTTGTTGTAGGACAGTTCAAAGGTCAAAAAAGTTGTTGTACTATTGTTCTAACGTCACATTGATAGTACAACAACTTTTCCCTCTTGAGCTCCTACCTGATTGGTGGAAACAGGCAGAGATTCAAAAAATACATGCTAAAATGGCGGACTCATTTAGCCAGTAGTCGAGTGAGCAGACAGTTTGGACACACACTGCCATAACTGGCCCCGTATGTCAAAAATATCAGTTTACAGTTTTTTTTTTTATTTTTACAAAATGTCTGGCACAGTTTCGTTAAAAACAGAGTGGGACCAGGGTGAGGAGCGGGTACATGACCAGAACATGAAAGTGTAACTGCAGTGAGGAGGAACGGTATCTTGGGAGAATGGGACTTGAGCGAGGACAAGTGCAGGAGTGTGAAAAAGGTATGAACCTTGTGTCCATTTTGGGGAAACCATATACTATAAAAAACAGTAGATAGTCGTCCATCCACAACAAAGTCTGTGTTTCCATCTCAGGAGTTGATGATGCCAGAGACCTCTCGAGCTTCGCTCTTGAGGTCTCTATGACATCATCAACTCCCTCGATGGAAACACAGCCTTGTTGTGGATGGTTGCCCATCCACTATTCCATATGTTTTCTAAGAACCAGTTCTGAATAAAGAGAAAGTAAGATGTGAGAGTGGAATTTAGGTCAGAGCTCGATTAAGTGCTATGATAGAGAACCAGATTATCTGCATAATGCAAGGATGAACAGGTGGAGGGAATTTTAGGAATATCACTAATAAAGAGAGTGAAAAGTAGAGGACCAAGGGTGGAGATCTGAGGGATACCAATGTTTATAGTGGAGAGACTCGAAACAGCAGAGTTAAATTTGACCCCTTGTTTTCTACCTGAAAAGTAGCTATTAAACCAGGAGACAACCTCAGGGATGAAACCTAGGGATACCATTTTATTTAGCAGCAGTGAGTGACTGACAAGGTTAAACACTTTTGTTAATCAATGAAGACCATCCCTGTTAAAACGCCATTATTAATAGCTACTTTAATGTTATTTGTACATTTTATTAGAGAAGTAGTGGTACTGTGTCCTTTTCTGAACACATGTTGGCAGTCAGATAGAAGTTTGTGGTTATGTAAATAGTCAATGGTCTGCAGAGAGACTAGATTCTCAAGGATCTTACTTAGAACTGATACTATAGCAATGGGACATTAATTTGTAATGAGTTTGGGGTCAGCTTTCTTGAAAACTGGTATTCAATGGCCTATGCAGCCAGTATAGTGTTATGCTTGTGAAACTGTGTTAGTTTGGTTTTGGCCATTCGCCCTCTCTAGTCCAGAGAATTACCATCCTGTAGGGGTACCAAAGTCAAAGAACCCTCAAAGAGGGTTCCACCCCTAGAGCTACCACAGGACAATTCCCATAGCTAAAGGTACCTTAGGAAGGATCCCAAGGAGAGAGGTGCTGCCGCTGGAAGAGGAGGGGAGGATGGTGGGGCAAAGAAAAAAAAGTGCTTCAGAAGGAGGCTGACAGAAACTGCTTATATAGCTCAGGAAGTGGGAGTGGCTGGCTGCTTGTCCATTGAACTACAGGCAAAGTCTTCCAATTCAATGGCCTATGCAGCCAGTATAGAGTTATGCTTCTGCAACTTTGTTAGTTTGGTTTTGGCTATTCACACTCTCTATTCCAGAGGAATTACCATCCTGTAGGGGTACCAATGGCAAGGAACCCTCGAAGAGGGTTCCACCCCTAGAGGTGCCATGGGATGATTCCTGTTGCTAAAGATACCTTAGGAAGGAGTCACAAAAAGAAATGTAGTACGAAACATATAAGCAAGCAGGAGCTGTGACGTAGTAGTAGTAGAATAAAGCATCAGGCAGCTTGATAACGTAATGAGATGTTCAGGTTTGCATGACATGATTCGATGATGCGTTGAGAATGAGGTGACCTTCTAAGGAGAGAAGAAATGGCAGGGACACCCACCCAACTCCATCCAACAGCAGAACCTACCTAAAGAAACTAGGCAACACTACTATGCTAACTAACAGTTATGACCTGAGACATGGATGAGAGAAAAAAAACCTGAGGAGGAAATCTCTGGGGATCCAAGGCCTAGGTTGCCTTTCCTCCAGGCTTGGAATATTTTATTTAGTGACAGCTCTGCTGTTGCAATGTGGAAACCCAATTAAAGGGAGGTAGAAAACATTCCAATTTGGAGGAAAGCTCTCACTCAATATCTCTAGCGAGAACACTGTGGAAGGTTGCAAGAATGCTTTGCAACATCAGGTGCAACCAAGATGGGAAGAGGACAGCAACAACTGCTGAGGCACTCACCTGCCTACTCACCCTAAATTCAAATCAGGTGAACCAGAGGCAGTTGTAAGGAGAATGTGGTGAAGGTGCCTTGCTAAGGAAACCATTAAAGCCAATAGATAATTGTTATAGTGGAACCACTAGAGCCAAAGGAGATTGGAGTAACCACCCTTCACAGCTAATCTTAAATTCTACACCAGGAACTGCTGTCATGTCAGTGAACAGCTAAAGCCAAGCCCGGAGTTAGGACATTCCCAGCTATGGGCCAGGTGAGAAGGACCCCGCCCCAAGTCAGGCATGCTCAAGATGTGGACTTAGAATACAGAGTGAGACCATCAGCTGCAGGGAGCTCTGCACCAGAATGGTATGGCTGGCATGCCCCAGAAACTGATAAGGAGATGAAAAACTGGTGAGCAGCTGAATGAGCACTGGCGTGCTGAGACCTTAATGAGCATTGAATGCTGAGACCTTACAAAAGTTGGATGCAGTAGTGAGTGCAGCAGACTTCCCAGAAGCTGAAGCTGAGGGGATGGCGGTAGACACGAAGCAATGATTGTGTAAGCAAGAGTGGACCTGCACGTAGGTCTGCAAAATGTAGTAGCAAAGGAGCAGCACTGGAAATTGTGGAGCAAGCCAGCCAGGCATGGAAAGTCAATAAAGGTGACAAATACTCTGAGGATTTTCTGGTGGTGGAGACAGGATGTAGAACATAGTAATTAGCCACACTGGGCCATGAATCCCCAAACACCTCCGAGTCCTCACTGTAGGAAAAACAAGAAAGTGATGGAAGGGCCAAGACCCACATGTAGGTACTGAAACTAATTTACAGCATCAGCAGTAGCTTAGTTGACCTCAGAGTATGGCAGGGTGTACAAACATAGAAGCAGCATCTGTATTGAGTACACTGAGTTGTAAACTGCAAGAAACATAAAATAAAGGAGGCACAATGCTCTGAAAGCAGCTGTCACCAGGCAGTGCAATGAAACTGCAGCAATGAGATAAGTAGAATGAGCTGAGAAAGCATGCTTGAGCTGCATAGCTAGGGTTCAGAGTAAGCCTAAATCAGGTGAAAACAATTAAGTATGCAACACGAAGAGCAGCTATGGTTGAGCTGAAACACACAGATGATGTTTGCAGTTGCATTGCAAGTGATTAAATAGTTCTGAGTAACTGAAAGCAAGTAGTATGAGCTCTGGAGTAGTAATATGCTAGGAGCTTAGAAACAAAGCCCAAAAAGACAAAACCAAAACACATAAACATGGAAAACAGGGAACAAAGGCCCAAAATAAAAAACAAGGAAACACAAAAAAACACAGAAAGCAAGGACAGAAAGAAAGAAGCAAACAGCTGGAGGCAAAATACAAACCAGAAGCAGGAAAACAAACATCAAAGTCCAGCAGAGACAAACAGAAACAGCAAGGTGTGGGGGGCGGCATAGGCCCCAGCCGGCTCGGAGGACAGACCAACAGAGCCTCCAGCTGGCAAGGAAAACAGTGCTTCAGAAGGAGGCTGAGAGGAACTGCTTATATAGCTCAGGAAGTGGGAGTGGCTGGCTGCTTGTCCATTGAACTACAGGCCCAGCCTTCCAATTATTCTGGCTATCTTTCCAGATATTCGGAACAGTACCACTGCACAGTGAGAGATTATAGATTCTAGCAGGAGGAGGAGTAAGGAAGGGAGCTCACAACTTTAGAAGTCTGGACTCAAGATCATCAGCTCCTACACTGGTACTAACAGAGATGGTCCTAAGCAGTTTTAGGATTTTACTTCTGGTAACGAGGTGGAAGCTAAATGGTTGGTGGGAGTTGGACACATCAACAATAGGGTTTAAGATGGAGGGCTGCAATGAAGTAAAAGGAACAGTGTAGGTGGATAGATCTGAGAATTGTTTATTAAAGGAATTAGCTTTTGTGGTGGGGTTATTGCAGTGTACACCATTTATGATTGTGCCATTTACAGAAAAGTTTTGATATGAGTCCAGAACTTTTTTGAATCCCAAGTGGCAACGGTTAATACATTTTTGCAATAAGAAATTTTAGCCAAGCGTATATTATGTTTACATGCATTCCTCTTAGCTCTATAATCATGGAGGTCAGTGAGGAAGCCCGAGGCTTTGAAGTGAATCCAGCTTTTGTCCCTAGCTTTTAGATGAGTAAGAAGGTTTTTATTAAGCCACCTATTTGGGGTGCCCTGAATCCGGCAGGAGATTTTGGGAACATGTAGGTTTTGGAGAACACAGAATTCACTTATGAAATAGTCCAGTGCCACTTGAACATCATTTGTGGAATAGAGGCAGGACAAATCTATACAACAGAGGTCAGACAGGAATGCTGCCTGATTGAAGTTAGCAAAGTTATGAAAAGAGATCATTTTCAGTGGAGGGGAGGGACAGGGTATTGCACTCCAAATGCAGTAGATGGGGGAGCGGGCCGAGATGGCATCAGAGACTGTGCCAGCACTAGATATCCTATCAATTCTTCTAGTCAGGATCCAGTCTATGAGAGTACATGTACTAGAATTAGATGAGACTCTAGTGGGATCAGTAATGAGTTGATGAAAGTTGAACCCTTTAATAGTGGGGTTGAAGTTTTTTTGAGATTTCCCTAACCAATCAAGGTTTATATCACTTAGAATAATAACTTCATTCTGACTGACAGATGTAGTCATACTAGAGAGATGCTCAGAGAGGCCAGAGATACAGTACCACCATTAGAGGGGTTGTAAACATAGACAATGTAAAGTTTCTTAGTATCCCCTAGGCAGAGAACAGTATGGAATGCTTCACAGTGAGAGAGGGAGGGAGGGGGAGTCGACAGCAGAGAGATTTAAATGAGATTTAAAACTCCACATCATAAAACCTTAAGCTCTAACTTGGTAAAAAAATTAAATATGGAACCATATTCAGCAAAAAGATTTGGAAGCAAAACTTATCAGCAGGGCCATCATCAGGGGGTTGCAAAAGAGTGCAATGTGAAGTAAAGTAATTATTTTTATATATTCTCTTTGATCTGTTTGTCGCAAGCCATGCCTCCTTTGTGCTGACCTACCAAGCCCTGTCACTCAACTTCTCTTGGCCTTACCTCAACTCCATGTCCTCCATGGTTTCCCTCCATTTCAGGGGTGGCAGGGCTCCCCAACGCCTGCCTCACAAATGGATCCAGATTTGTAGGAGGGTCAAGACATTGTGGAGGGGGGGGGCTGCAGGAGGTCAGAAAGTCATCATGTGCTGGCTGGGGCTTTCCAGTTGTTTTCAGTCTCATGCCCTCAGGATACCAGTAACTAGAATGTGTATGTGCACAGACGCAAGCATGTGAAGCATGGTATGAAGTTGCTCTGACTGCACTGTCTGCTGTTGTCACTCAGGTGCAGTACAGTATCATGGCACAGCCAGTTGCCTTCCCTCCCCAATGGAGGACAGTGACATCGTGGATGCTTGCCACCTTCCCCCCCACAGCTGGCACCCAATGTTCCAGACATGTTCCTGAATCCAGGTCATCAGCATTACAAACAATAGTCCTACCACTGTGCCAACTGGCCAACTATAGATTCCTTTTTATGTTTGCTTGCATGCATGCGCAAGAAACATTTCGACACAGCTTAGGAGAGAAGTGGGGTTTTGGAGGTGGGACACTGTGGGTCCAATGCCCCCAGTGCCTTTTGAGGCTTGGCCCGCTTTCAGCAATCCAATGGCATGCTGCTGCTGACACCAGTTCAGCCAGCATGCCACCAGCCTGAAGGGAATCCACCGCTGCAATGAGGGAGCCACCCATCATTGCAGGGCGATCCCTTGCCTGGTGTAAAATTTCATATAATATGGTGGCGGGTGGTGGGTGGTACTCTCGCTGCCTGCCTCAGAGTCCCCATGAAAGCCAACTTGGGGGTTCCCAATCCCCCTGTTGTCATGTCTCCATCCCCAGTTTATATGACGACGCAGTAGCCCAATCCCTGTCGGCAAGATGCGCCCCACCCACCATTTGTTATGTGCCGAGGGGGTGCCCAATCCCTCTCGGCTCATGCACTCCCACTCCCATCCACCACACTGTATGCCCAACAGGGGTGCCAATCCCACTGGCTCCAGTACCAACCTGCCCAACAAACACCTGGCTAGGTGGCATGCTGGGAGCCCACCCCAGTGTGCCAAAAGTGTCCAGCGATGTCTTTTTTAATTTTAAATCCTGTAAAATAAGAAAACAGTCCCTCATTGAGCCCCATGCCCCCTCCTCCAACCCGCACGCACCCATTGTGTACTGTACCTCCCCACACACCTCCTTCAACCCATACTTACCTCCGAAGCCTGGCACAAAGATCTTTGGTGGACCTGGAACAGGTCTGCACTCTTCAAAGTCGACCGCGAACTGAAGAAATGCTGGTAAGTTGTATAATGGCATAAATGTTTTTTTTCAACTTTGGTGCATATCTCGGCCATTTCTTTGAATTTTGGCACCACATTTTCAACATGGGGTTCTTGGGACCCCACCTAATGAATTCAGTCACTGTCATCTCATTATTCGGTCCCGAAAGGTGATTCTGTGGTCACTGCATGGAATCACCTTTCTGGACAGATTAATAAAATGACAGTGTCACTGTTCATGAGGTGGGCTCTCAAAATGCCTATGTTACAAATTTGGTGAAAAAATTAAAAAAAAATGATTGCGTTATGAGCGTGCATTGTGCAGTTTCTACTCATGCTCATAACTTCACGAATTTGTAATATTTTCACTCTAGGTTTTCAACATTGGCATTGTTCCACACCTCCTTATGAACAGTACAGCTGTCATTTTTCACATCCTAGCTGAAATGTGTTTTTGCACTCCTGGCACAAAATAGCTCGATCACTTGTGGGAAAACAGTGTTCGGGACAGATTAAGAAAATCACAGTGACACTATTCATGAGCAGAGGTCCTTAAATGCCTGTGTTAAAAATCTGGTGGCAAAGTCCGTAAAATGACTGTGTTACGAGCATGCATTGAGCAGCCTCCACGCACTCTCATAACTTCGCAAATTTGTTATATTTTCACTACAGATTTTCAACATTGACATTTTGCCACCCCTTCTTACTCTATGAACAGTACAGCTGTAATTTTTCATATCCTGCCCAAAATATGCATTTGCACATCTGGCGTACAATGGTGCGGTCGCTGTAGGAAATTAATGTTTTGGACAGATTAAGAAAATCATGCTGACAGTGTTCATGAGCAGAGGTCACAAAATGCCTATGTTGAAAATTTGGTGAAATAATTCCACTAAATGACTGCGGTAGAAGCATGTGTTGCACAGTTTCCACATACGCTCGGAACTTTGAGCATTTTTAATATTTTCACTACAGATTTTCATCATTGCCATCTCTTCACACCTCCCTATGAATAGTACAGCTGTCATTCTTCACATCCTGCCTGATTTGTGTTCTGCACATCTGGCACAGAATGTCACGGTTGCTGCAGGAACTCAAAGTTTGGGACACATTAACAAAACCACAGTGCCACTGTTCATGAGGAGAGGTCCCAAATGCTTTCATGAGGTGGGGGTCATAAAAAAGCCATGCTGAAAATTTGTACTGCCGAACTGTGAAGCCGAACACCCCAAGGCACACCTTAAAAGTTGTTGGTGTCTACAGGATAGGGTGAGGTGAAATCCATGATCATTATGGGCAACGACCCACAGGAACATCCCAATGCCTGTTCATCTCTGCAGGGTGGAGGTAGGATTGGCGTGAGTTCAATACTTCACTGCCACTCCTATTGTGCATCTGTCTAACTCCAGCATGTGCAATGCTAAAATCAGCAAGCAAACATTCAACACTGACAAATGCTTGTTATAAATATGAACTGTTGTTTTAAGTAAGCAGTAAGACCCGACTGAGTCTATAATTATGGGCTAATAATTGCCTGCCTTGGTGTGCTATTGGGCACGTGATACAGTCGAGTGCCTTTAAATGCACTTGTGAAATGCATTTACAGTACATGCCATGATAACACATATTAGAAATGTGTTATTACATTAATAAAATTGCTTGTAAAAATTTAATAAGAGAAATTTTTTGGGGGGGAGTGTGGTTAAAATAATAATGTTTTTGACTATATAGAAAGTTCCATCCTCTATATAATTATGGTGAGATAATTACTTGGATTAGAATGTTTATTAGCAAATCAAATTATTCTTTTTGCCCTTTTGATAAGAAGAAACCCAAGTAATCTTATGAGTTCTCAGTTTCTATGGTGTCAATGGGATTATTGCTGGGAGCTGCATCCGACTGTTGAAGCAGAAATGTACACCTTGCGTTTGAGGAATTGTGGGTAATGATGTATGTGTAGTTGTTCTAAAAGAACTTGTTCCAAAAACTGCAGATACAGCTCCTGCAAGTAATTCATGAATGCTTTCTCTGATCCTCGTAAAACAGAGACAACAACTGGCTACTTCTTTCATCAATAAAATTTAATTCAAAATTTTCAAGACATAACAACTGGCTACTTATTCACTAATACAGTTTCATGTATGCATGTTTATTGCAAAAAAAAACATGTAAGCATCAGTTAGGATTGCAGCACAAAGCGTCATAAGTAGGGAAATGTGACGTTAGGGTAAAAATATCCCTTAAGTCTTGGTGAATGTATGGTTTGGCATCCCTCAGGGTTTGAACGACTGCTCAAGCAGTGTTGGCACTGTCTTTCAAAGAATATCAATTTGGGACTTCCAGTGACGCCATCTGCCAAATGGCTGTGTAAACCATGAGGCTCCATTCAGCCAACCCCAATCCATTGACTCGCCATCCTCACACCAGATAGCTGCATCCTGAATTGAAAATGTACCCTGGATGAGTTAAGCATGTTTTCCAGACAGCAGCTGAAAGATTTTTCTGCTACTGCTACATCTAAGTATGCTCTGAGCAAAGCAGAAAGATAGTGAAGGCAATAAACCTCTGCACAAAGGCAAAGAGCAAAATCCTGAGGACAATGATATTGCTATAGTTCTTGAAGGAAGTGGCTGAAAAGGTAAAGGTTAAAAGTATATCTCTCAGGAGGTATGAAGAGATGTAGAGGGAAGAGGACAGTGAGATGTATCAGGAGAAGCAGATGGGGGCAGGGAAAGTGGTGAGAAGTGCAAAGACACAAACTGAGGAAAATATAGCCCAAGGAGTAATCAAAGGGGACAAGATATTTTTAGGTACATAATGTGAAAGAAGAAGACCAGGAAAAGGACTGTGAGGTTAAGAAGGGCAGGTGGGAACTGTGCAGAGGAGTATCAGGAAAAAGAAGATACCTGGAACAAATACTTTTGTTCCATCCTCACAGAATAAGAGGAAGAGGATGAGCCACATAAAAGCAGCAGGGGCACTGGAAAGGCAGAGGTATACACAAGTCCTCTCAAATGACAGCCCTGAAGTGACTCACAAATCTGAAAATAGACAAAGCTATGGGGCCAGATGGGGTACACCCAAGGGTATTGAGGGAGCTCAGGGAGGTGCTGGCTGCACCTCTGACAGTCCTTTTTTTTTGTAGACTCTATTTATGCTCCTCTCAAGTGGCAGGGCTTAGTAATCCCAGTCAGCCCTGTACATGGGTGCTCAGCACTCCCTTAATGGCCAGATAAACCTCAGCTGCAGAGTCAGGGAGGACCGTGGCTTGCCCCCCCAAGGAGGCCCCCCAGTGAGGGGCTGACTGGGGGGAGAGACCAGATCACCCTTGAGCCCCTGCCCTGGCTTACACTGGCATCATCCTGGCTGTGGGTGGGTCACCCATCGGTGGCTTCATCCTGCTGCACTTAGAGGGGATTGCATAGTCTTACTTCACAAACATGATAGTAGGAAGGAAGCTGGCAACTAAAGGCCAATCAGCCTGACATCGGTGGTGAACCTAATGGTGCCACTGCTAAAGGAAAGGATTATGGGGTATCTTGAGTTCAGTGGGTTACAAGACTTGAGGCAACACAGATTCATGTCAGGAGGAGGTCATGTCAGACAAATCTTGATAGATTTCTTTGACTGGGTGACCACAGAAATAAATCATGTTGGGGTGACAGACGTGGCCTACTTTAATTTCAGTAAGGCTTTCAACACTATTCCACATAGGAGACTCATAAGGAAACTGAGCAGCCTATGGGTGAGTTCAAATGTAGTAAACTGGGTAACAAATTGGTTAAGGGATAGTCAACAGGATGTGGTGGTAAATAGAGTTCACTCTGGGGAAGGGTGAGTAATTAGAGAGGTGTCACAGGGCTCAGTCCTCTTTAATGTTTTTATAAGTGACATTACAGGTGAACTGGAAGGGGAGGTCTACCTATTTGCGGATGACACAAACATCTGCAGTAGAGTGGGCATTCCAGAGGGGATGGAAAAAAAAGGTCAGAGACCTGAGAAAACTTGAGGAGTGGTCAAAGGCATGGCAGCTGGGTTCATGCATTAAAGGAGAACTGCACTGAACCTGTAAATCATTTTCCCTGTAGAAGATTGTTTTTAAGTACTAGTTCAAATTTGTTTAATGTTACTTCTCTACAGGCTTTTAGTTATCCTACTAGATGTGTCTGATTTACACACAAACAGTATGTGCCATTTTAGAACTGCATGATGTAGTTTATGTCCCATGCTAAGCTCTTCCATTATTGAAACAATGAATCCACGTTCTGCTATAGAACTCTGTGGTTGGAGGGGACATAAAGTACATCACACAGTTCTAAAATGGCACTCAGCACCAGACTGGTGATCAGAAACAACCACAAAGGTCAACAATAGGCAATTATAGATGGAACAAATAATAGAATTTGAACCAGTTTTTGTGCTGATTGCATGCATGCACAAGAAACATGTTGCGGCAGCTTGCTCCAGAAGCAGGTTGTGGAGGTGTGGCACTATTGTGGTCAATGCCTGCACTGCCTTTTAAGGCTTGCCCTTATTCCTCTATGCCATGGCACACTGCTATTGACACTAGTTCAGCCAGCATGCCACAAACTTGAAAAGTTTCAGCTGCTGCAATCAGGGGCAGCATCGTCATTGCAGCATCATCAGCTGCAATGAGGGAGCAACCCATCATTGCAGGGCAGTACCTTGCATTCCCCCAATACAGTTAGCTGCTGGGGAGCCCAGTCCCTGTCATTTTCTGTTACTGTTGTGTGCCAAGGGAGTGCCCAATCCCCTCTGCATCATGTCCCCCCTTCTTTTTGCCAACAGGGTGCCCAATCCCGTCGGCATGACCCCATTCGTGTGTGCCGGGGGTGCCCAATCCCCAACAGCTCATGAGACCCCCAAGTATGTGCTGACAGGGATTGCCCAATCCCCATTGGCTCCAGTGCCCCACCCCAAAACATGCAGGTGGCATGCTGGTAGCCCACCCCAGCGCGCCAGAAGTACCTGCTAAAAAAACAAAACCATCCCACAATGTCTATTTTGTTATTTTTGTAAACCCTGAAAAGAAGAAAACGGTCCCTCATTGTCTGCCTCCCTCCCTCCCCCAACCTGTGCCCACCCACTGCATATCCCACTTCCCCACACACACACACCCTCACCCCATATTTACCTCTGGAGCCCGGTGTGGTGATCTTCGGTGGACCAGGAACACCTTTGCCCTCTTCAAAGCCAACCGCGAACTGAGGAAATGCCGGTAAGCTGTATAATGGCACAAATAGGGTTTTTTCAACTTTGGTGCATATCCCAGGCATTTTTTGGAATTTTGGCACCGAATTTTCAACATGGAGTTTTTGGGACCCCTCCTCATGAATTCAGCCACTGTCATGGTGTTATTCAGCCCAGAAAGGTGATTTTGTGGTCACTGCATGGAATTACCTTTCGGGACCGAGTAACGAAATAACAGTGCCGGTGTTCATGAGGTGGGCTCTCAAAAAGCCTATGTTGCAAATTTGGTGGAAAAAATCGAGAAAGTGACTGTTTTACAAGTGTGCATTGCGCAGTTGCTATGCACGCTCGTAACTTTGCAAACTTGCAATATTTTCATACCAGATTTTCAACATTGGCATTTTTTCACACCTCCTTATGAACAGTACAGTTATAATTTTTCCTAGCCTGGCTTAAAATGTGTTTTCACACTTCCAGCGCAGAATAGTGTGGCCGCTGTGGGAAATCAGTGTTTGGAACAGAGTAAGAAAGTGACAGTGACACTGTTCATGAGCAGAGGTCCTAAAATGCCTATGTTGAAAATTTAGTGTTGATAGTCCATCAAATGATTGTGCTATAAGTGTGCGTTGTGCAGTTCCCACGCACCCTTGTAACTTTGCAGAATTGTAATACTGTCACTCCAGATTTTCAACACTGGCATTTTTTCACACCTCCTTATGAACAGTACAGCTGTCATTTTTCACATCCTGACCAAAATGTGTTTTCGCACTTCTGGCACAGAATAGCCTGTCGCTGTGGGAAATCAGTGTTTGGGACAGATTAAGAAAATGACAGTGACACTTCATGAACAGAGGTCCTAAAATGCCTATGTTGAAAATTTAATGATGACACTCCATAAAATGACTGTATTACAAGCGTGTGTTGAGCTGTTTCCACCACCCTTGTAACTTCACAAATTTGGAATATTTTTACACCACATTTTCAACACTGGCATTTTTTCATACCTCCATATGAACAGTACAGCTGTCATTTTTCACATCCTGGCCGAAATATGTTTTTGCACTTCCGGTGCAGAATAGCATGGTCATTTGGGAAATCAGTGTTTGAGACAGATTAGGATTGAGTGAGTGAGAGAGGAGAAGTGTCTGAGCTTAATTGAGCTCTGTATGGACTTCTTCGGATTTCTCTGTGGGCAGAAAAAGGCACCAATGCTGGCAAGATGCCAGTACAAAAGGTCAGCCTGCAGCGCTGGGAGAAGTAGATCGAGCGAGTGAGGGAGGTGGAGTGAGCGAGCTCAACGGAGCTCTGTTGGTACTGCTGTGGATTTCTTTGTGGGCAGAAAAAGGCATCAATGCTGGAAGGGGCCCAGTACAAAAGGGCAGCCTGCAGCGCCAGAAGAAACAGAATGAGTGAGTGACAGAAGGGGAGAGAGCGACCTCAACGGAACTCTGCCGGGACAGCTGTGAACTTCTTTGTGGGCAGAAAAAGGCGCCAATGCAGTCAGGAGCCCAGTACAAAAGGACAGCCTGCAGCACCCAGAGAAACAGAATGAGTAAGTGAGAGAGGGGGAGTGAGCGAGCTCAATGAAGCTGTGTCAGGACTGCTGCGGATTTCTTTGTGGGTAGAAAAAGGTGCCAGCACAGGCAGGAGCCCAGTACAAAAGGGCAGCCTGCAGTGTCGAGAGAAACAGAATAAGCGAGTGAGAGAGGAAGAGTGAGCGAGCTCAGTGGAGCTCTGCTGGGACTTTAGAGTTGCCCACCCTTGTGCCCAGAGTCCTCGTTGTCCTATATTACAGCAGGATCTCTGGAGTGGAGACAAAGCAATGGTTGGATACTTTTAGGATTGCTGTAATAATACTAAATAAGTTGTTCTGTTTATTTCTCTAACTGAGCTATGTGTTACGATTGCTGTAGTAATCCATATTTATTTGTTCTGTTTATTTCTCTAACTGAGCTGAGTAGTAAATTTGGTAGACAAAATCAAAAAAATGACTGTTTTGCGAGCATGAATTGTGCAGTTGCTATGCGCGCTCATAACTGCGTGAATTTGCAATATTTTCACTACAGATTTTCAACATTGGCATTTTCCAACACCTCCTTATGAACAGTACAGCTGTCATTTTCCACATCCTGGCCGAAATGCATTTTCGCACTTCAGGCACAGAATAGTGAGATCGCTGTGGGATATCAGTGTTCGGAACACATTAAGAAAACCAGTGACACTGTTCATGAGCAGAGATCCTAAAATGCCTATGATGAAAATTTTGCAATGAAAGTCCATAAAATGACTGTGTTAAGAGTGTGCATTGTGCATTTTCCATGCACCCTTCGCAAATAAGTAATATTTTCACGCCAGATTTTCAGCACTGGCATTTTTTCACACCTCCTAATGAACAGTACAGCTGTCATTTTTCACATCCTGGCCAAAATGTGTTTTCATGCTTCAGGTGCAGAATAGCACAGTCACTTTGGGAAATCAGTGTTTGGGACAGATTAGGATTGAGTGAGTGAGAGAGGGGGAGTGACTGAGCTCAATTGAACTCTGTTGGGACTGCTGTGGATTTCTTTGTGGGCGGAAAAAGACACCAACACAGGCAGGAGCCGAGTACTAAAGGGCAGCCTGTAGTGCTAGGAGAAGCAGAATGAGTGAGTGAGAGAGGGGGAGTGAGCGAGCTCAACGGAGCTCTATCAGAACTGCTGCAGATTTCTTTGTGGGCAGAAAAAGGCACCAATGCAGGCAGGAGCCCAGTACAAAAAGGCAGCCTGCAGCACCAGGAGAAATAGAATGAGTGAGTGAGAGAGGGGGAGTGAGCAACCTCAACAGAGCTCTGTTGGGACAGTTGTGAACTTCTTTGTGGCCAAAAAAAGGCGCCAGTGCAGGCAGAAACCCAGTACAAAAGCGCAGCCTGCTGCGCCGGGAGAAACAGAATGAGCGAGTGAAAGAGGGGGAGAGAGCGAGCTCAAAGGAGCTGGGTCAGGAGTGCTGCAGATTTCTTTGGTGGCAGAAAAAGGTGCCAATGCAAGCAGGAGCCCAGTACAAAAGGGCAGCCTGCAGCATTGGGAGAAATAGAATGAGCGAGTGAGAGAGAGAGACAGTGAGTGAGCTCAATGAAGCTCTGCTGGGACTGTACGGTTGCCCACCCTCCACCCAGGTCCTCTGTGGTCCTATATTACAGCAGGGTCTCTGGAGTTGAGACAAAGCAATGATTGGATACTTTAGGATTGCTATATTAATACATATTTATTTGTTCTGTTTATTTCTTTAACTGAGGTGAGTAATGCTTGCAGTAAAATAGGATTTCTAACTGGGCTAAGTGAAACTATATGAGAGCTGAGAACAAAAAGTATGGTAGCCGAGGGGTGAAAAACGGACAAGGAGGCTTTAGGATTGCTACACTAATGCAGTATCTAACAGATGAGATTTGAGACTGAATTACCCTGGTCGGCAAGGGGACAGTAGGGGACTAGTTTTGGGGGGGACAGGAATTTGACTAAATAGGAGCCTAACAGTTGCAGTAGGGTACAGAACCTGGGATTAAGAGCCTGTAACATAAGGTAGGGGCCAAAATGGGGCAGGTGCTACATGTCAATGGAGGGTATCTTTAGAAGGGTGGAGAGGTGTACGGGGTGTGGGTGTGCCATGGTCCTGGACTGGGCTTGCAGGATGGGGGGTATGGTCTGTAGATGACTGGCTAGTTTAAGGTAGAAACTGTGGAGGTTAGGGAGAAGTGTAAGTGGCAGGGCAGATGAGTATGGTAGGCATCCTGAGGGGGAATAGGGGATGGCAAAGGGGGATAGAGGAAGAATAACTAGGGACTGAAACTGACCCCAGTATCAGAGGCACTAGCAGAAAAGAGAGAAGGGAGGGGGTGCATGAGGTGAGGGTGGGGGGGCCTCCTGATGGGGGAGGAAGAGACGGCGAAGAGTACCAGGGAAGAGAGCAGATGGCTGAGGGTAGGGAGGGACCAGGGGTGGCACGGACGGAAACACGTAGAAATGGGGAACTGATAGGGGGAAGAGATGTAAGACTGGTATTGACTACAAATAGATTCAAACCTCTGCTATGGGACAGAGATGGGGAGCAGGAACATACTGAAGGGGGGAGGACAAGCAGGGCATGAGAGGGATGGCAACAGGTAGGGGAAGAGATAGCAAGGACAAAAGGGTAGAAGGGGGCTAGTAAGGAAGGAGGGTGTAGTGACTGAAGGAGAGAAGGCTACGGGAAGGGGGAAGGTTGGGAGGGGCATCACTATCGGGGTAGAAGGGAATGTGGGCTATAAATTGACAACAACGGGGATAGGAGGGGGGTTGGAAATCAGCAGGGGAGAGGGGAGGTCAACATGGGAAGCCCAGTACGAAGTAGTCAGGCTGGGAAGGGGTTCAAGGGGGATGGGAGGAATAAGGCAGAGAAAAGGGGTGAGGCAGAAGTAGGGGTACAGATACAGAAGTCACAGGGGTGCAGTTGGTGGGGAAGGGACAGGAAGAATATATACTGGGGTGGTGGAAGTGGCCTTAAAAGGGAAAGGGGGGGTACTCGTCCTGGGGGATTCTATACTGAAATGGGTGAGATGGGACAGAAAGGGGGAAAGGTACAGCCATATTTGGGTTGAAGCTGTCCCCATGTTTACTGCAGGAGGGGCAGGACAGGCACTGCTCAAGCGTGCACCAAGGGGGAGGAAGAAACCTCATTTACTGTTGTATGTGAGTACAAATGACTTGGTGGGGAACACTGTGGAAGTAGTGATGGGGAGGTTTGAGTACTTGGGCAGGCAGTGTGAGGGGTTGGGGAAATCGGTGACATTCTTGGAGGTACTACCGGTACCATGTGCAAGCATGGAGAGGAAGGGTAGGCTTGAGGTGTGGCTGAGGGATTGGTGCCACATGAAACATTATGGGTTAGTGACTGACTAGGGTAGGGTTGGGGAGGAATAGTGACTTGTACACGGGGGAAATGGTACACTGGAGCAGGAAGAGGAGGGCATATTAAAGGCAGCAATGCTGCCGGGTCACTGGCACTGAGGGTTGAGATGCTGGACGCCACACCTTGCGCCATGCTGGCGACCCGGGTTCAGAGGCAACCCTGGCCAGCCAGGGGTTGGCAAGGGAGGGATAGGATTGAACATCTGGAGGACTGCTCTCCTATCCTGGGGCAGGATCCAGGGACCCACCGCTCTGTTGCGGCCCCTGGTGACGACCATGGACACTACTACAGTGGTGTAGTAAAGGGTGGCAGATTGTGGTGGATGTTGGCACACTGTGCCTAAGCGTCATTGCACAGCCACACTCTGCAAAAGGGAGAAAAGTGGAAAATGTCCTGCGGTCAGGCAGCATAAGCTTCCAACCCCCCTCCCCCGTCTGCCCTGAATGGTGCCTCCTCAACCGGATCCTGCTCCGGTGGGTCGACCAGGGAAGCTCCTCACCACACCACCACGGGGGTAATCCATGGAGGTCAGCAGGTTGGCCTGATGTCGGAGGCAGGGCTAGGGGGGTTGGTCGGAATGACCAAGCTGACCGTAGCCCATGAGAAAATATGTAAAAAAAAGGCACAATTAGAAGGGTGTATCTCATCTAAGATGGATTTAAACAAATGGCGGGGGGTGAGGTGGCCAAAAGACTGAAATTGGTAGAAAGGTCCAGACAGGGGATGCTGATGAGCTCACCACCTTAGATATAGGTAAAGGCAGAAGCATAGTAACCCTGGAAGGGGGCGGGCAGAGTGGTGTGAGTGTAGTACAGAAGGCACCACCACCCGGTAAGAATAAAAAGGAGAAAGGGTGCAAACTACTGGGAGCATGGACACAGGCCAAGGAGGAGAAAAGTGAGGAGAAGGAGCGGTATAGGTGGAAGGTGGTCTGAATACATGGATAGAGAACTGGTTACAGAGGAGGGTGCAGAGGGTGATCGTGGTGGGGTAGCTCTCAGCACCCACAGCAGTGACAAGCGGTGTGCCACAGGGCTCAGTGCTTGGCCAGTGCTGTTTGGGTTCTTTAGTTCCAATACAGCATAAGGAGTGGAGAGCAGGGTTAGTCTGTTCGCACATTATACCAAATCAGAAGCAAATAGTTATAATAGCAGAGCCCCCACACACACACACACACACACACACACATATACACTCCCTGAAAAGCTGCTTAAAAGCCTGTAATTCATTCAAATCAGTTCCATTTTCTTATTTACTTTGGGTTCAATGCCAACAAGTGTAAAATCATGTACCTAGGGCATAGGAACCCCGATGCTGGGTATAGGATGGGGGGACATACTGATACTCATTAGACATGAAAAGGTCCTTGAGGTTATTATATCAGAGGACCTTAAGATGGCAGTACAGTGTGACAAGGCTAAGGGCAGCCCAGTTGGATTCTGGGGTGCATAAGGAGTGGCATCTCCAGTAGGAAGAGGAGGAGAGATGTTGTGCTGCCATTGTATCATTTCCTGGTATACCCCTAGCTGGAGTACTGTGTCCAGTTTTAGAGTTCACACTTCAGAAAGGACATAAGGTGGAGGTTTTCCAGAGGAGGGCAACTAAAATGGTTCAGAATTTTCACAGGAATCCCTACAAGGAAAGGCTGAAGAATCTCATCATGTACACTCTGGAAAAGAGGAGGGTGAGAGGTGACATGATCAAGACCTACAAAGTACCTCACAGGGGTAAACAAGGCACAGTTGGGGAGTTCCTTCAAATGAAGATGAGAACCCAAACCAAGGGACATACAATGAAGCTGAGGGGGGCATTCAGGAGAGTTGTAAAGAAATACTTCTTTATTGTAAGGGTGGTAGATGCCTTGAACAGACCGCCAGGAGAAGTGGTGGAAGCTAAAATGGTAGGGGACATAAAGCATGCATGGGAAAAACGTAGGGGTATATTAGAAAAAGTGGAAGGAGGGGGTCAACGGAGATCAATAGGGCTATGGAAGTGGAGTAGGTTCAAGTTCATTGCAGGAAAAATCCATTAAACAAGCTCATTCACAAGGAGGTCCTGATGGACACGGGCAGAATAAGAAATGCAGCAACATATACAGGCAGGAGTTACAAGTAGGCAGAGAACACTTGGGCAGACTGGGTGGGCTGAGCGGTCCTTTTCTGCTGACAAATTCTATGTTTCTATGGCATCGTGAGTTAATTCAGGTGCAGTGTTTATTCAAAGTTGGGCCTTACATACATCCAGATGTAAGGTGCAGTAAATTACCAAATTAGATGCAGACCACTTACAGTACAATAAACAGAACCCCAGTGCTTTGAGAAGCCTTTACTCATCATAAGGCTGCTTAAAGAGCTTGGGTTCTATTTGCAGTTTTCACACTAGTATGCTGATCTTTTAAAATTGACACCGCATCTGAATGAGTACCCGATTCTTCCTCACTCCATTTCTTCCCCACTTTGAAAACTGCTTGTCCTGAGTTAGTTTTGGACTGGTAGCACCCCGCCTGTGTTGGAAGATGACCAATAAGCGGCACTGAAAGACGTCAGACTTCACAGACTGTGAAGGCAGTTGCTCACGGACAGACATAAGGCAATTCTACTGGGGGGTAGGAGGAAGTAAGCTGTTGATTAACTACAATCTGCAGCTTATCCATTAGGTAGGGAAATGGGAAGACTAGGTGGGCCAAGCGGTCCTTATCTGCCTTCAGATTCTATGTTACTATGTTTCTCACCCACCATCATGGCAAGAAGAAGGTTGTAGCTGTGGCCACTGATGACTGTTCGGGTGTGGGGATGGGGGGACCAAAGGGGAAAGACATAAGGAAATAAAATCATAAAAAAATTGTGAGACCTTCACCAACTTTCCAAAACACTTACCAGTAAAAGAACACTCTATAAAGTTTTTCAAATGGCAACAAAGCTGGTGAGTCCTGGATCTGCCATCTGACACCAGGCATCAGCCAGCATAACATTGCCTAAAGAAGGCAGTGTGGTCATGTGGTTACTGAAATACAGCAGATTACAGATGTATAAGAACAAAAGAATATCACACAGAAGTTGACACATTTGCATATAGCAGCTGTCTCCTGCTTCTCAGTACTTATATTCATACCCTTGAGGTACTTGAATGTTTCTATCATATCCCCTGTTTCTCCTCTTCTCTTCCACCTAGTACATAGTGAGGTCCCTTAATTTCTCCTCACAAGGCTTGTGTTGCAAGCTCTGTATCATCTCATTCATAGAAATATAGAAACAGAATTTTACGGCTGATAAGGACCGCTTGGCCCACCCAATCTGCCCATTTCCCTACCTAATGGATAAGCTGCAGATCCTAGTTAACCAACAGCCTACTTCTTCCTACCCCCCACAGAATTGCCTTATGACTGTCCCATGCATTCTTGAATTCCACCACTGTTTTTGGCTCCACAACCTCCTCCGGAAGGCCTTTACATTCATCCACAACCCTCTCTGTGAAAAAATACTTCCTTATATTACCTCTGAGTCACCCCCCCCATCTTCAAATTGTGCCCACTTGTTCTTGCACACCTCTTTTTCTGAAAGATGCTACCCTCTTGGACTTTGTTGACTCCCTTGAGGTACTTGAAAGTTTCTATCATGTCCCCCCGTCCCTCCTTTCATCATAGGTATACATATTAAGCTCTCTCTCTCTCAGTCTCTCTTCATATGGTTTCTGATGCAGACCCTACACCATTTTAGTTGCCCTCCTCTGGACTGCCTCCATCCTGTCTATGTGCTTGTGGAGATGGGGTCTCCAAAACTGCATGCAGTACTCCAGATGGGGTCTCACCAGCTGTCTGTACAGAGGGATAACAACTTCCGGTTTTCTACTGGTGATGCCTCTCCCTATCCATCCCAGTATCCCCCAGGCCTCCTTACTGCCCTCTCACATTGCTTGCCCACCTTTAGGTCACCTGATATGACTATCCATTTTTGTTGTTGTTAGTATCTCACTCCCCATTGTGTACTCTTCCCCTGGGTTTTGGTTTCCTAGGTGCATTACCTTGCACTTCTTAGCATTGAATCTAAGCTGCTGTACATTTGACCATTCCTCCAACCTTGCCAACTCCCTTCTCACCTTTCTAGCCCACCTTGTGTATCAACTCTGTTGCAGATTTTTGTGTCGTCTGCAAAGAGACATACTTTTCCTTCCATTCCCTCTGCAACGTCACTTATAAAGACATTGAAGAGGTCCGGTCCTAGTACTGAACCTTGTAGTACCCCATTAGCACCCTTCTCTGGACCATCTTCAGCCTGTTAATATCCTTACGAAGGTGTGCCCTCCAGAACTGTACACAGTACTCCATGTGAAGCCTGACCAAGGTTTTATATAATGGTATCACTACCTCCCTCCTTATGCCGGTGATACCCCTGCCTATGCACCCCAGCATGTCACTGGCCCTCCCAGCTGCCTTACCACTTTGACATTTTTAGGGCATCTGAAATAAGAACCCCCAGGTCCCTTTCCTTCCTTGTGACTGTCGGCAACTCCCTCCCTCCCCTCCCATCCTGTACCTTTCCTCAGGGTTTCTGTGTCACGGGTGCATAATTTTGCACTTTTTTGAATTAAACTTCAGTTGTCAGTCCTCAGACCATTTTTCAAGCTTCCCTAAGTCCCTCCTTATTTTCTCCACCCCCTCGGGGGTATCCACTTGGTTACATATCTTGGTGTCATCTGCAGACAGGCAGACCTTTTACTTTAGCCTTTCTACAATGTTGCTAATGAAGGCATTGAACAGGACTGGCCCCACAACCAATCCCTGCTGCACCCCACTGGTCACCCCCTCTCCCCAGACTGCACCACATTTACCACCATTTTCTGCCTCCTGTCTCTTACCCAGTTTCTAACCCTCTTTACCACCCTTTCCCCCATGCCCAGCTTACTCAGCTACTTTATCAGCCTCCTATGTGGGACGCTGTCAAAGGCTTTGCTTACATCAAGGTAAGGATTGTCCACTGCCCCACCCTGATTTACTTCCTTTGTCACCCAGTCACAGAGATCAACCAGATTTGTCTAACGTGACCTCCCCAATGTGAATTCATGTTGCCTATGGTTCTGGCATCCGATGGCTTCTAGATGCCTCACTATCCTTTCTTTAATCAATGTCTCCATGATCTTCCCCACTACTGAAGTGAGGCTGACCGGCCTATAGTTCCCCACCTCCTCCTTACTGCTGGATTTCTATAGCGGGACCACATGTGCCCTCCTCCAATTCTCTGGTACCACCCCTGTGTTGAATGACTCACTGAACATGGCTGCCAGAGGTACTGCTATTTCCCTTTACAGTTCTTTTAATATCCTTGGATGTATGCCATCTGGTCCCCTCACTTTGTCCACCGTTAATTTACTCACCTTCTTCAGGATTCTTCTGCCTGTGAATGGACTGTTGTCCACCTCTTCACACCTTTGCAACTGCTGTGGTCCTTGCCCCCCCCCTTTGTCAATACTGAACAGAAAAACATAGTGGATGTCTTGGGGGGGGGGACACATGACAGTTCTTAGCCATGGTACTTTCACTTCCAAATACCTAAACAGCACATATAAGCAATCAACATTCGGCATTGACAAATGCTTGTTAAATAACTGCTTCTACTAGGAAAAATTACCTTCAGTTTCAGCGCAATTCTCCTTTAAGGCACAGAAACTCAGAGATGAAGTATAATGTGGGAGAAAAGGTATTGACAGTCACCAAATGGGAAAGGGTCCTGAGATTAATCATATCTCAATGTGGCAAGGCAATGCGACAGGGCTGTTGGAAGGGGCAGTGAGATGTTGGAGTGCATAGGGAGGGGTGTAATCAGCAGAATGAAGGAGGTGGTATTACCACTGTATACATCACTGGTGAGACCCCACCTACAGTACTGTGTCCACATCTGGAGACCACATCTCAGGAAGAACATAGATAAAGTGCAGGCAGTACAGAGAGGGGCAACTAAAATGGTGCAGGGTCTACATCAGAAGCTCTACCAGGAGAAACCGAGGAACTTCAGTATTTAAACCTTGGGGGAGAGAAGGGAGAGGGGGGTACACTAGAGACCAATAAATACCTCATGGGGGTAAGTATTACAATCCAAGAATTAATTAAATAAATAAATAAGGTACAGGAGGGGAGTATTTTTCAGAGGAAAAGATGCATGAGAGCATGGGGACATGCAATGAAGCTGGAAAGGAGTAAATTCAAGAGAGATGTAAGGAAATACTTCCTCACTGAAAGAGTGGTGGATGCCTGGGACAGTCTTCCAGCAGAAGCAGTTGAGGTGAAAACATTGGTGGGCTTCAAGCATGCATGGGATAGGCTCAAGGGAATCATAGCGGGAAGCAAGAGGGTGGGCTGGGGATCAAGTAGGGTCTGCAGTGACAGCATAGGCTGGGAAAAAAGGGGCAGGCTGGGTGGACGAGGCAGTCCTTATCTGACATCAGATTCCATGTTTCTATACTATGTTTCTTTAGAGGCTGCAGTCAAAGCCATTCCTCCTCTAGGCCTTCACAAACATCCAAATAAGTATCTTTAAAACATGGTTATTCACCCCAGTTTGTATTATCATTTTGAGAAAACTCATGGTTACTATGTGCCTCCAGCTGTTGCCCTATAAATCAATTAATCAATGGTAGTTTACTCACCTGCTAAAGGTGATTGCATGAGCATTACCTTACAGCATCCCACATCCATTACCATCTGGGTTGACGTCCATCTCATAGGCTAATGATGCACATGTGACCAGATGTTAGAAATTCAATATGCCTAGTTCCTACTGTGTCCCCCTGTTCTCCAGTTCATGTCTTCCAATGCTGTAAGGAGTCTGGAAAAAAACACTGGAAAAGGTGTAGGTTAAACATGGCCCATAGACCACATTCAAGACCCCAAAAGATGCATTCTCTGAGGCCAGCTGTATTTGTGTGTGTTTAATTCCTATTATTTACATGCTATCATATGCCAGCCCATATGGCATGCTGGGTTAACAAGCAGATTTTGCTGCGTTATGTCAGATTGTAGTTGTGCACTGTGTTCATGACCCTATCTGGGGATGCTATAAGGTGATGTTCATGCAATCACCTTTACCAGGTGAGTAAACTACCATTGCGTATTGTGTCACCTTACAGCATCCCCCATCCATTTCCATCCTGGTGCTAATAAGCAGCGATAGTGAGAAGTGGGTGGGGTAGGCGTCCCGGTTAGGTGCTCGAAGGTGCTAATAGTACTTTCCTTGCAAAGTTTGACTTTTTGATATTTGTTATGTCTCGTCTGTAATGTCTGGTGAAGGTGTGAATAGAAGACCATGTAGCAGCTGCACAAATGTCCTAGACTGAGGCTCTGTTTCGCTCGACCCATGAAGTTAATATTGCTCGGGTTGAATGGACAGTAAAGTGTGGGGGCTGTTGTAGACCCTGAAGTCTGTATGTCTCTGTGATGGTCTGTTTAATCCAGTGTGCAGTCATGGATTGTGTAGCTGCCTGGCCATTTCTGTGACCTGAGGTTACCACAAAGAGTGTGCCACTTGATCTGAAGTCCTTTGTTCTTTCCCAAGTATATAGAAATGATTCTCTTCATGTCCCACTGTGGAATGGGAGCGGTCTGGTTGTCAATGTCTTGGTGGCTACACACTGGGAGCTCGATTGTTTGTGCCATGTGAAATGGGTTTATCACCTTTGGTGTGAAGGATGGAGTCAGTCTCAAGGTGACTCCATTGTTGTGGACTATGAGAAAGGTGGGCTTGCAAGATAGGGCCCTGATTTTGCTTAGTCTTCCTTGCCGAGCACACTGCCACGAAGAACGCTGTCTTGAGTGACAGCCACTTCAGGTCTGTTGAGTCTAGTGGTTCAAATGGTGGCTTCACTAGTGTATCCAGTACTGTGTTGAGATCCCATGGAGCCACCAGTTGCTTAAGTACAGGGCAAAGATCAGTGGTGGCCTTCAGGAGTCTGAGCACGTCTGGGTGTGACCCGGGTGTAAAGTTGTCTATGGGTCCCAGTGCTGTGCCAATTGCTGCCACTTGTACTCTCAGTGAGGATACTGATAGTCCTTTGTCCAGTCCTTGCTGTAGGAATGATAGGATGTGTTACAAGCGTATCGGTTGTTCTGTTATGTGGTGGTCTACCAGCCACCTCTGGAAAATTTCCCATTGGCGGGTGTAGGTGTTGGTTGTTGCTGTGCGTCTAGACTGGAGCATGGTGCTGACTAGCAGCCAGGCCTTGAGGTGCAGGGAGTGCAAGTCAGGGTGCTTTATTGGCCCTTGGGTCAGTAGTTCTGAGTGGAGCGGCACTGTCCAGGGAGAGTCTATAGCCATGGATACCAAGGTTGTGAACCAGTGTCACCAGGGCCAGAAGGGTGCTATTAGCACAACTGTGGCTTGGGAGAGGTGGGTTTTGTTCAGGGTTTGTTGAAGGAGTGGGATTGGTAGGAAAACATATGCCCTGTTGAAGGACCAGTCCCGCGAGAGGGCATCTGTCCCCAAGGCTTGAGGTTCATTGAACCTTGAGAAGAAGTTTGGGAGCTGGGTGTTTCTCGCTGTTGCCATTAGGTCCATTTGCAGTGGTCCCCAGTGGTTGTTGAGTTGTTGGAATGCTTTGGGGTGTAGAGACCATTCCCCCGGGGCTATGTTTTGTCTGCTCAGCCAGTTGGCTTGGACATTCAGTTTTCCTGCCAAGTGTATGGCGGTGATGGACTGTAGGTTGGTCTGAGCCCAGTTTTGGACTTTCCCTGTTTTCTTTAAGAGTTGAATGCTCTTTGTCCCTCCCTGGTTTTTGATGTACACCACTGTTGACCTGTTGTCCCACCTTATGAGTACCCTTGTGCCTTGTATTTGTTTCTGGAAGTGATGCAGAGCATGGTATACTGCTCTCATCTCTAGGACGTTTATTGATCTCTTTGATTCCAACCGTGACCATTTGCCTTGTGCTGGAATGTGGTTCATGGTGACTCCCAACCCCATGAGACTTGCATCCGTATCGATCACGATGTCATGGTTGGTGGTCAGTGTTTCCCCTTTGTTGACGTTGTGTCAGTCTGTCCACCAGAGTAGGAATTTCTGGGCTGCTGTTGTCAGTGTGACCATCCCATATAGATTGTGGTTTAGCCGGTGACCCTCCCAGATTGCTAAGACTTGTAGTGTGCACATGTTCCTTAGTGCCCAGGACACCAGAGCAATGCAGGAGACCATGGAGCCAAGAATCTGGAGAAGGGAGGCCAGGGTGGTGCTCTGGTCTAGAGCCAGGACCTGGGCCTGCGAAATGACTTTGTCTGCTGTCTTGTGAGACAGCTTGGCAATGTTGGCTTTGGAGTCTATAATGGCTCCCTGGTGTTCTGTGGTCTGGTGCGGGGTTAAGGAACTCTTCTCCCAATTGACCACCCAACTGTGGTCTTCTAGGGTTGTCAGAACTAGACGTGTGTTGATGCACCAGCTGGGGTGTTCTGGTCCTGATTAGACAGTCGTCTAGGTAGGGAATTATGTGGATGCCCTTCTGTCTGAGTGAGGCAACTACCTTGACAGAGATCTTGATGAATACTCTGGGGGCTGATGCCAGGCCGAAGGGGAAGAGTCTGGTGCTGATAGTGTTGACCCATTACTTTGAATTGTAGTTACCTGAAGTGAGCCGGTATGATTGGTATGTGCAGATAAGCGTACCTCATGTCTATTGAAGTCAGGTAGTCTCCCTGTCTTATGGAGTGGAGGGTGGTCTTTAGGGTCTCCATTTTGAATTTCCTGTATCTTACAAATTGATTTAGGAACTTCAGGTTGAGAATGGGATGCATGTCTCTGGATTTTTTGGGCACCAAAAAGAAGATATAATATATACCTTGGTCCCTTTCTCCTCGGGGCACCGGGGATATTGCTCTGCTTGCTAGGAGGATCTGGAGAGTTAATTTTATTGCTTGCCTCTTTAATGGTTGCTGTGACACCAGAGATACCATTGTTCTGTTTTGGAATGGCTTCTGTTCAAATTCTATTGTGTAGCCCTGCGAAATAGCTTTCATGACCTATCTGTCAGTTGTGGTTTTGCTCCAGATGTGTGTGAACTGGAGGAGCCTTGCTCCGTTTGGAGGATGGTTGTAGGGGGTTGTTGGAAGGAGGGGTAGGCGTTTGTCTGAGTCAGTTAGAATAAGACCTGCCTTGGGAGTTGCGGAAGTTGAATCTTCCCCTTTGGGTCCTTCTTC
This sequence comes from Neoceratodus forsteri, assembly GCA_016271365.2. Classification (NCBI taxonomy): domain Eukaryota; kingdom Metazoa; phylum Chordata; order Ceratodontiformes; family Ceratodontidae; genus Neoceratodus; species Neoceratodus forsteri. The sequence continues at coordinate 1,194,869,087 of CM057453.1, forward strand.
TAGACCTCCCTCTACTGGAGCTTGCAAAGTAGGAGGGCTTGAAGGAGTCTGATTTGTTTTGGGAGCATTGGTTTATCTGGTGCCTGTCTTGTTTTCCCCTGTAGGGGTGAAAGCATCCCTGAAAGGCAAGGAGGTATGTCTGTTTGGAATTCCTATCCTTGTCCAGTCCCTTACTATCCCCTTTTTGCTTCACATACTTCTCTAGGCCTTATCCAAAGACAAGGCCGCCTTTGAAGGATAGTTTATTTAGCATTGCTTTTGGTTCTGTGTCCATGTTACAGATCTTCAGCCAGATTAGCCTTCTGGTTCTGTTTGATAGTGTGGCCAGTCGAGCAGTCATCTTGAGTGGGTCGATTGATGCATCTGCCAAGTATCTGGCTGCTTGTATGGCATACTCGATGATGTGAGCCTGTTTGGATTTTGGGTCCAGGGTTGGTGCCAGTTCCTCCAACCATGTCACTAGGGCTCAGGATGTGTAGGTCACTGCCATGTTGGCTCAGCTGGTGAGGCCCATCATCTTGAAGCACTTCTTCATGTATTCCTTGATTTTGTTATCTGTTGGGTCCCTTAGGGGTGTGTTTGTTTCAGATGGTAGGGCCGTTTTCTTACAGAGTCCGGTGACCTGGTGGTCGACCATGGGTGAAGTACACCAGGTTTTGTTGGTGTCCTCCTGTATAGGGTAGAACCTGTCAAATTTCTTCCTCCCCGAAATTCTGGAGGGGGTCTGGTGACTCTCATTCCTGGTTGATGACCTCCAACAGGGACTCGCAGATTGGGAAATGTTCATCCCATTTTTGCTTGCCTCTAATGAGGGAGTTTAGTTTCAACTGCTGTTGTGGTTCCTGTAGGTCGAAGCCCAGGGTCTCTTTCACAGCCCGTAGGAGTTCTGGCAGAGATGCGGTCGCCATGAGCTTCTTGGTGAGGGTGAGCTCCTCCTTCTCCATTGGGACATCCTCTCCATCTAAGCCGGGAGGGTCAGCTCCATCTGGGGTGGTATCGGCCTGGCTTGGGTTGTCATCGTCATTGGATGACGAGACTGACAGTCCTGTTTTGCCCCAGTGTTTCTCACTCGAGTGATTTGTCCCTGCCGGCTTTGAGAGTGCTTCTACTCTCTCCAGAATTTTAAGCATGACGTCTTGCTGAGATTTGAAGAAGTCTTCGGCCATGGAAGGAATTTTGTCCGGCCCCATGTCTGCCCCATCCATGCCCTGGTATGCTGCTGGATCCTGTTCGTCTTGTGGTTCGGGACCTCCCTGCTGGTTGGTGCACATGGGGCAACTGGGACCCAGTTGGCTGGGAAGGAGGGCAATTTGGCAGGACTTGCACTTCTTGGTCTTTGCCATGGGGGGATCTGTAATTAGAAGGGAGACGGGGGCATGAGGGCTCAGCAGTTTGCCGATGAGTTTGCCGATGAATATTTCTGTATATGTATATATATATATATATACACATACACACACACACACACACACACACACACAGACACATACATATCATATCTGTAATAACATATATATATATATATATATACACATATATATATATATATATATATATATATATATATGGTAGCACGGTAGTGCTACCATAGTTAGGGTTGAGGAGCCATTTCTATGTTAAACCTGTATTTTGCACCTTAATAACTTTGCAAATCCATTTAACGGATTTGTCTGAAATTTGGAATATACGATCAAGAATCATAGGCCTTGGGATCTGCCAAGTTTTGTACTGCTCGGATATCACGGCTGCGGAGTTATTAAGCGTGATCTAGTCTGTGTTTACGCTTTTCTGGAATTCACGTCGCGCCTCACAGGTCATCTGGTTTTGCACGACCGTCCAAAATCTTCAGGAGTATGCGGCCGGGTCTCCGATGTGCCTTTCAAAGATTTCGTGAAAAATATTAAACGGTTCAAAAGTTATTCAAAAACAGTTTCCATTATAAGTCAATGGGAAAAGTTAACAAAAAGTTCGACAGTGTCGTAAATGCACTTTTTAGTGTCGCAAATGGCCCTGTTAGTGTCGCAAATCCGCCATCTTGTTTTCAGTTGGTGAACAGAAAAATGGTTGGCATTTAAAATTGAGACCCTCTAGCAACCTAATTCTTTTTGTATTCACCTAGTCGGGCCCTGAGGATGCTAACCATGTCTTTATTTTGGGGTAAAACACCCCAGAAATATGTTTTTCAAGTTTCTGGAAAAAGTAGTGTCACTAAGTAGTGTCGCACTTGCGAAAGTGTCGCAAATTTTTGGTGAAAGCTTTCACAAATCGCGACACTACTTTGCGACACTATGACCAAAATAACAGTAATTCTTTGGCACTCCGCTGCAAAAGACCGTTTGGGAGTTTTAGGCTGAAATTTGGAGGGAACTCAGAAGACATCTCACAGATGTGCCTTTCAGTGTTGTTTTGAAAAAATATTACATGGCGGAAAAGTTGCGGCACTCCAAAGTTGACGGTTTTTCCCATAGGATAACATTACGGAGCCCAACGCATTGCAGAAATCCTTTGGCACCCTGCTGCAAAATAACGGTTTGGTCTTTTTTCCTGAAATTTGGACGGAAGACAGCCAACAGCCCACAGATGTGCGTTTCAGTGGTTTGGTGAAAAAACATTACAGGGAGGAGGCAAAGTTATGGCGCTCCAAACTTTTCTTTTTTTCCCATAGGATAACATTACGGCATTCGCCGCGCCTTTCAGGGCCCGTATCTCGGAAACGGTGTGAGATACGGACTTTTCGTCAGGAAACTTGGGGCTAAGATCCAAATTAGCTAGGACAGTTGTAAATAATATGACTTTTAAATTTTTTTTCTATGTCATACGGTTCCTGAGATATAATGTATTTAGTATTCCAAGATCTCATTTTCTGCGCCGATACTCATTATTATGCATACATTATTTGTACTCACTGTGTTTCTCTATGCAGGTTTTGGGGAAAACCAGCCTGTGCGCCTACATTACTGTCACTGTTGCCCTTTCCACTTGTGGTTCTGTACCCATTTCACTTACCATTGACGTCTACGCCACCATGTGCTGCTATCCTCATGCTTTCATTTGCGCTTGCGTTCCTGTTATTTTTTGCCATTTCTGTCTACAGTACTGTTTCTCTTTCTGTTTCACTTTGCGTCACCATGCCCATTGACATTTCCGTTTGCAGGCACCATGTTACTATGTGACAACACATCACGTGGCAGACCATTCCTGTCTACGCCACCATGTGCGTTACTCTTTCTGTTCTCATTCGCGCTTGTGTTACCATGTGCGCCACTGTTAGCATTTCTGTTTGCATTGCTGTCCCTGTTAGTATGCCACAACACGTCATGTGGGGGGCCCCGCGCTCCTACCGCTGCATTACATTCACTATTTCTCGTTATCATTCTCAAAAATAAGGGAAATTAGAGGCAAAAAACTCCATTTAATGCATTAGTTAGGGTTGTTCCACAGTGACAAAAGTGAGAAAATTCGCTGTTAGGGTTGAAAACCCCTTGCACCCCCACCCACCTCCCCAACTGGCATTGTGGTGTGCATTTGGATCGTGGGTCCTAACTCTCACCCATTTTCCTATACTTCTGCTGCTTTACACATGTCATGGGGTGAGACTTAGGGCTGATGATCCCAATGCACACCAATGCCACCGTCTTGCGTCATCCTTTCGTTTCATTTAGACTGCGTTTCTGTTACTTTTTTGCCATTTGTGTGTACCGTACTGTTTCACTTTCTGTTTCACTTTGCGTCACCATGCCCATTGACATTTCCATTTACAAGCACCATGTTACTATGTGACAAGACATCACGTGGCACACCGTTCCCGTCTACGCCACCATGTGCATTACCCTTTCTGTTCTGATTCACGCTTGTGTTACCATGTGTGCCACTGTTAGCATTTCTGTTTGCGTTGCTGCTCCTGTTAGTATGCCACAAGACATCATGTGGGCGGGAGCACGAGGCCTTCACGCCTCCGCCCACCGCATTATATCTACTATTTCTCATTATCATTCTCAAAAGAAGGGAAATTAGAGGCAAAAACTCAGTTTAATGCATTAGTTAGGGTTATTCCACAGCGACAAAAGTGAGAAATTCGCTGTTAGGGTTGAAAACCTAACTCCGAATTCACCCCAGCACCACACACACCAGACACAGACACATTCAAGTATGGGGGAGGACCAAGTCAATACAACCAATGACAGACATCCAGCAGCAGGTGACAGAAATAACAAACAATTGTCTAAATGTACTATGAGACATCCCCACCCACCTGACCAGGTACTGCATGCTCAGTGGAGATCAACAGCAAAACTGAGGCCATGTACACCAAATGTACACATCCCTGATTGCAGCTGCACACAACGTACCACACTTAGTAGTTGCATGGCCTTACCTACCGATGCTCCACACCAGAACACACCACTTGTGGTGGCCACCTGAGCAATAGAGTTCAGCAAAACCAAGGAGTTGTACAGGTATAATATCTCTAATTATAACAAAGGTTTGAAAATGCAGCTTTCTAATTGACTGTAAACATTGTAACAGCCTTATGTTTAGTTTTGTTAACATACATGTGAGAGCCTAACCATATGATGAACATGGTTTAATGTTGTTTAAAAACAGTTTATTATGATAGCAATAAGCCACTCCCAGGTATTATGTCAATGGTCAGTTTATCACTGTCTAGCGACATGTGGCTTTCGGCTATGCCTCATTCAACATTAAACCCTACAAGGTGATTAACAGACCATTTAACATAACTGTTGGTCATGCCTTATTGCTTAATTATCTTTATGAGTAGATACTCTCCTCTGCTAGGCACTGCAGCAGCTTTGCAACACAGTGTTCCACCCAGTTACACCATACACTGTCTAGTTACTGGAGAATGGCTGTGAATATGAACTCATGAAGATGAACAGTGTAACTGATCATTACAGTCATCAAAACCCTAGTGTGATTATAACTGACAGAGTCAGTGATAGAGGATAACCCTGCTGTCCTAGTACACTTACCCCATTGTGAGTTAAATCAATACTAAAAGACATTCTGTTTATATCTACACCATACCTACTTGATTCCTGTTGTACCACAATTAACATAGTTATCACTTTGATAGCATCAGTGACAGAAGTGTGCAAACCCAAACAGTAGGCATACAGCCTGAGTATGAAACAACTGTTAAAAAAATCACACTGTGTCCATAAGTGGCATAGATCACTCATTGCAACAATTGTAAATGTATTACTATTTGAATAAGTTAGTCATCACAGATGCAATGAGATTGTCTTTATCAGGTACAACATACTCAGTAAGTGCCTACAGGAAAATCTATCCTATATACATCTCCGATTCAGGTACATCATTGTTGGCTCAGTAGTGCTATGATATTTAGAAGTTGTTGGCCTGATCCATGCAATTACAATGTTTCTTACAAAGAATACTTACTGCATCTTTAGTATTGAAACACACTGAAGGTCTATGTATGTACATCAGCAGTACACCTTCATCAGTAAGAATGCATGTGATACTGGCAGTGCAATTTCACAGCGTTGAACAGGCAATGTTTTTCCATACGTTTACATCAGCCTCTCTATGTTGAGTAAACCATTGCAGTAAATATACTACTATGTAAATCACCTACTAAATGTATCACTACTTTTATCTTGAGCATGCTAGTGTCTTGCAGTTAATTTATGTGCTTCTCTTAATTAATGTATACTCACTAGTGTTAAAACCTTTCTGCAACTGTCATCATGCACCTTCAGCATTTATATTGAATAATGGCACAATACCAGTTGTGGTGTGGTGGGGCATCGGTAGGTAAGGCCATGCAACTACTAAGTGTGGTGCGCTTGTGCAGCTGCAATCAGGGATGTGTACGTTTGGTGTACATGGCCTCAGTTTTGCTGTTGATCTCCACTGAGCATGCAGTACCTGGTCAGGTGGGTGGGGATGTCTCAGTAGTACATTTAGACAATTGTTTGTTATTTCTGTCACCTGCTGCTGGATGTCTGTCATTGGTTGTATTGACTTGGTCCTCCCCATACTTGAATGTGTGTGTGTCTGTGTGTGTGTGGTGCTGGGGGGTGAATTGAGGTTAGGGTTTTCAACCCTAACAGTGAATTTCCTCACTTTTGTCGCTGTGGAACAACCCTAACTAATGCATTAAACAGAGTTTTTTGCCTCTAATATATATATATATATATATATATATATATATATATATATATATATATAGCCTGAACTCATTTGGCTAGGCTGTGGTATCCAACGCCACACCCTGTGAGACATAGCCAGCTAATAGTGGGTGTGGAGGTGGCTGGTGTCCCTGGGTTGTATCTACTCTTTACATATCACCCACAGAGTCCTAACGTGGTCCATTTTATCTGTGACTTACATTGAGGAAATAGTGTATGCTTTAGGATGTCTTCCCCTATGCAGTATTGCATGGCTTCTGCCACTTAACTGCTTGCCCCTCATTTAAAATTGTGCCTCATTTTATGAGAGGGTCTGGTGTTGCAGCTTTAAGACAGCTTGCCTCATTTGATTATTGTGTGGAGTGTGCCACTTTCCCTGCTTGTCCTCCTTTAAAAACTGTGTCTGTTTTAAAGAGATGGTCTGGCGTTGCCGCTGTAAGACTGCTTGCCCTGATGGAATATGGCGGGGTCCGTACTAGTGCAAATGCGCGTGCATGCATAAGATGACAGCTGGCAGAGTGATCGTGAAGAATTTTCCTGTTGCGGCATGGTTCTGTCTCTGTGATACAGTTCGGGGATGTAATCGAGAAGTGCTTGTAGTGCTGCAGTCCTAAGAGAGGGGCCATTAATCTCGGGGAGTGCCCCGGAAGCTCTGAGCGGCCACCCACCATGATGGAATGCTGAGGGAGATGTGGCCTGATATTCTGGAGCCATTGGAGGCCACAGTGTCTCCCTTCAGGTAGAGTTTTTCTTTATGCCTCCTATGTTTTTGGGCTAGCCCAGCGCATTAGTTGGGTCCGCTTGCGAGGGAACCCTACCCGTGTTAGAATCATGGGACCCACTCACAAGGGGTCCCAAGTTTACTGACTTGAGGGAGGGAGGGAGAGGAGGAGGAGGAGAAGAGGGGGGGCACTTTTGGTGCACGGCACCATTTTTAAACTACCTGACCGCCCTGCTGCTTACAGGTGCAAGGTAGAATATTTCCCACAATAATTCAGATTTAATTATTTAAGCAGTACCATGTCTATGTATGCTGTAGACTGTGCAATAAGCCATGCTAGTGTTTGAGAGGGCAAATTATCTGTCTGGGAGCCACACTTCACAGATCTAAAGCAGTCTGTCTACAGTGATAATTAACACTGATGCTGATTAAAATGGGAAACTTGCATAGCTTGTAAGTTGTTAACCGAGTTAGAGGATCAGTCAAAACTTGCAGTTCAGTTACCAAACAACCTGCCAACTATTGAGCTAAAATAAAACTTGGTATTCAGCTACCGAAGAGACCTGCTGGTTACTGAGCTAAATACACCACTTGAATATTCCCTTTTCAGACAGTGATAGATCTCGTTAAGAAGGAATCAAATCTCCTAATCTAGCAGACCCACAAACGCTAGTATGCAGCAGCTGTTTTGAACAAACAAATATATCAAATATTTTTTTTCTTGCATTGCAGAGCAGCTACCCAACTCAGCAACCGCCTGCTTAGTCATAGATAATTGCAATATCCGTAAAATCAGCTAGATTGTCTTACCTCTGTAAGTTGTTGATGAGGAGCTAGGCAAAGTGCATGCAGCCTCTGTGATGCACATTAAAGAACTGGAGAGCAGGGGGGCACAGCAGGAACTAGGCAGATCGGATTTCTAACATCTGGTCACATGTGTATCATTATTCTATGAGATGGACATCAACCCAGATGGTAATGGATGGGGGATGCTGTAAGCTGATGCAATATACAATAGTTTATTACTAAAAAGCGCAATTCAGTAATCATCAAAACGCTTGTATGTACACATTTGTAACTAAAATAGCACATTAAAAATTAATAACCAGCAGCAGAAATATCATAATTCAGGAAATGCTACATTAAATAGATGGGTTTTTAGGGCAAATGTAAAGGTCTCAGTAGTCAGGTACTCTCTAATCCAATGAAGTAGAGAGTTCCAAAGGGTTGGGGCTGCAAAAGCAAAAGATCTAGCTCCCGAGGTTTTCAAACGAACCCTGGGAACCTCTTGCAGTCCCTCATCAGTGTAGCAGAGTGGGCGGAAAGGGCGATAGGGGCAGAGGATATCTTGCAGATATTGCAGTCCCTGTCTGTGTAGGGCCTTATAGGTCAGTAACTTAACCTTGAAGGTGATCCTCCACTGAACCAGCAGCCAATGCAAGATGTGGAGCACAGGTGTGACATGGCAAGATCGAGGTAAGCCAGTCAACAACCTGGCAGATGCATTCTGCACCAGCTGGGGGCTACAGAGGTCCATCCCCAATAACCCTAGGTATAGGTTGTAGTAATCAAGGCGGGAAGTCACAAAGGCATGGACCAGCATTGGAAGATCATCAGGCAGGACCAGGTGTTTTATCTGAGTGATATTCTTCAGATGGTAAAATGAAGTCTTTATGGTGGCCGACACCCCAAAAGGAGGCATGTTGGACCCCGTTCCAAACTTCAGTAAGTCGGTCGCAAGCCCTGGACAATATTCATGACGTCTGTGATCGCCAATCGGTCAAAGTCGGACCAGGCAAACTGGGTGCCTGTAATCTCCCAACAGTCACTGCATCACCTATTTGAGTGGGCTGCACAGATTTCCGACCTGATGGTGCCAACCTTATCTGCGAAAAATCGAGCAAACTCATCACACTTCTTCCATGAAAAAGTTCCCTGATTCTGAAGACAGGCTGAATTGCACAGCCTACCCACAGTATGGAAGAGCTGAGCTGGTCAATTTCATGCAGCGGCAATCTCCCTAGGCAAGAACTCTGTCTTCTTATGGGAGATAGCTAATTAATAGTCCTTATAATGAGACATCATTCTAAGCTTTTCATCAGCCAGGCCAGTTTTCTGCTAGCAATGCTCCAAACTTCATTCCACTCGCCTCAACTCCTTTAATGTGTCATCAAACCAAGGGAACTGAGGGAGAAGGGGAAGGGGGCAAACTCGGACAGGAGCTATGGAATCCAGAGCATCCATCACCATCTTATTATAGGTTAGTAGGAGATTCCCTGGATCCAAACTTACACTAGGTCTGCCTGATAGATCCAGCAGTGTCATAAGACCATCAGTGGTGAAAGCAAAGTACCGAACCATCTCCGTAGGGGCAGGTCTATTGGGGGGAGACACACAACTGTACCCTATAATGTGGTGATCAGACCACCCAATGGGTTCCACCACTATATGATATAACATAAGTATTTGAATAGTCAGCTAGGATACTTATTTGAATGTAAAAGCATAAATGTTGGTTTTAAAAGGCACAGAGGTTATAATTGAATTAAAGTGGGGTCTCTTATGATTTTTTGAATTGAAATGAAATATTGTATATAAATATCATATAAAAATGTATAAGATTATTTGTTTATTTTACAGCAGTAACAAACAGGTCTGAAATAAGACTACATGTTTCACTGCAGAGCTATGCCTTGAAGTTATGGTTTGTCTATATTATCTGACTTGTTTACAAGTATATTCATGTAAAGTATATATACAATTTTGATTTAAAATTTATTTCTTTAAAAATACAGCACTGCAATTCAGCCTAGTGGTGTGGAGGGCTGAGACGCTGGGTACCTCATCTCCTGCCACACCAGGGACCTGTCTTCAGATGAGATGGGAGTAGCTCAGGGGTCAGCCGGGGGAGGGAGAATTGAGTATCCCCAGGACAGCTCTCTTCCCTTGGGGGAAGGGGTGGTTAGAGCATCCTACTTATACTCTGCTGCCTGCAGGAATTTGTGTGGCAGCGTAGTGGGGTCACACAGGGTGAGGGACCACATGCAGGATGCAGGGGTGCCTCTACAGAGGTGTAGTATACACATTGCATCCGTGACATGAAAGGTAGCCCCCCAGTGTGAAAAAAGTGAACCCCCCCAGCCACAGGAGGACATCTGACCCCCCTCCCCCTGCAGGCTCTGTGCTGGTAGCTGGCATCTCTGTGGAGATCCTCTAGCAGAGGGTGAGAAGGACAAAGTAAGCCAGACATCAGTTGATGGGGATGGGTGGGGGTCGGTTGGATGAGGGCAGCTGAGCAGCCTGGGGCAGACAAACAAATGAGTGAAGAAAAAAATAAAGGACCTCATCTCAAAATTAATAAAGAGGACAGGAAAGCATTTCTAATTGGCATCTGTTTATAAAGTCCTTATTTTCAGGAGTTATATTCATTCCCCTAAATTATCCATATGTAACTGTAACTGGATAAAAAATGATACAAAAGATTGTATATTGCATTGTTTTGGTTTTATGGACAGCATTCTGTTGCAGTCCTTTTTTTGCATTTAAAGTCTTTATTGATGCAACAGGGTGTACAGAGACATAACAGCCAGTACTGTACATAACTAATGGGAAGAATGAATAGCACAATGTCTTTGAGAAATAACCAAATATCCAACATAATGGAGCAATCAGGCAGCAAACAGGCAGTAAGAAATCTACAATCAGTAGCGGAGTAGGTCAAAAGATTGACCATCCATGATTTAGTCTGTGATCCCCAGAATACTGACAGGCCAGTAATTGTGAAATAAAGCAAAGTTCATGTTACAAAACAGGAGTCAGTATTGAATAGGTACAGTGTCCAACCCTGCCATCTCATGTGAAACAGTTCCATTTGGCTGTGGATAGAGCCCATCAAACATTCCGTCTGGTACATTTCTGAGACTATAATCCACCAAATGGCAACTGCTGGTGCAGATGTCAGCATCCACAACCGAGTAACTGCTTTTTTGACTGCCAGGAGATTATATATATATATATATATATACATATATATATATATATATATATATATATAAAACTATATATATATATCTATATCTATATCTATATCTATATATATATATTATGGTAGCACAGTAGTGCTACCATAGTTAGGGTTGAGGAGCCATTTCTATGTTAAACCCCAAATGTTTGCACCTTAATAACTTTGCAATCGTTTGATGGATTTGCCTGAAATTTGGAATACATGATCAAGAATCATAGACCTTGGGATCTGCCAAGTTTTGTACTGGTTGGATATATGGCTGCGGAGTTATTAAGCATGATCTGTGTGCTCGTTTACGCTTTTTCTGGAATTCTACGGTCGCGCCTACAGGTCTTATGGTTTATGCGACCGCCCAAAATTTAGGAACATGCGGCCAGGGTCCCTGATGTGCCTTCAAAAGATTTCTGTGAAAATATTAAATGGTTCAAAAGTTATTCAAAAAACAATTTCCCATTATAAGTCAATGGGAAAAGTTAACAAAAAGTTCGACAGTGTCGCAAATGCACTTTTTACTGTCGCAAATGGCCCTGTTACTGTTGCAAATCCACCATCTTGTTGTCAGTTAGTGATCAGAAAAATGGTTGGCATTTAAAATTGAGACCCTCTAGCAAACTAATTATTTTTGTATTCACCTAGTCGGGCCCTGAGGATGCTAACCATGTCTTTATTTTGGGGTAAAACACCCCAGAAATATGTTTTTCAAATTTCTGGAAAAAGTAGTGTCGCACTCACGAAAGTGTCGCAAATTTTTGCGAAAGCTTTCGCAAATTGCGACACTACTTTGCGACACTATGCCCAAAATAACAGTAATTTTTGGCACTCCGCTGCAAAAGAACGGTTGGGAGTTTTGGGCTGGAATTTGAAGGGAACACAGACGACATCTCACAGATGTGCCTTTCAGTGTTGTATTAAAAAATATTACATGGCAGCAAAGTTACAGCACTCCAAAGCTGATGTTTTTTCCCATAGGATAACATTACGGCTCCCAACGCATTACAGGAATCCTTTGGCACCCTGCTGTAAAATAACGGTTTAGTCTTTTTTCCTGAAATTTGGAGGGAACACAGCCAACAGCCCACAGATGTGTCTTTCAGTGGTTTGGTGAAAAAATATTACAAGGAGACAAAGTTATGGCACTCCGAACTTCTCTTTTTCCCCATAGGATAACATTATGGCGTTCGCCGCGCCTTTCTGGGCCCGTATCTCGGAAATGGTGTGAGATACGGACTTTTCGTCGGAAAGACACTTAGCCCCTTCATAGGGGCTAAGTATGAAATTAGCCAGGACAGTTGTAAATCATACGACTTTTAAATTTTTTTTCTATGTCGTACGGTTCCTGAGATATAACGTATTTAGTATTCCAAGTTCTCATTTTCTGCTCCGATACTCATTATTATGCATACATTATTTGTACTCACTGTCTTTCTCTATGCAGGTTTTTGGGAAAACCAGCCTGTGCCCTTACATTACTGTTACTTTTGCCCTTTCCACTTGCGGTTCCATAACCGTTTCACTTACTGTTGACGTCTGCACCACCATGTGCGTTATCCTTTGCGTTTTCTTTTGCGCTTGCCTTTCTGTTATTTTTTGCCATTTGTGTCTACAGTACTGTTTCTCTTTCTGTTTCACTTTGCGTCACCATGCCCATTGACATTTCTGTTTGCAGGCACCATGTTACTATGTGACAACACATCACGTGGCAGACCATTCCCGTCTACGCCACCATGTGCGTTACTCTTTCTGTTCTCATTCACGCTTGTGTTACCATGTGTGCCACTGTTAGCACTTCTGTTTGCGTTGCTGTTCCTGTTACTATGCCACAAGACATCATGTGGAGGGCCCAGCGCTCCCGACGCTGCATTACATTCACTATTTCTCGTTATCGTTCTCAAAAAGAAGGGAAATTAGAGGCAAAAAACTCTGTTTAATGCATTAGTTAGGGTTGTTCCACAGCGAGAAAAGTGAGGAAATTCGGTGTTAGGGATGAAAACTCCTTGGACCCCCCGCCCACCCCAACCGGCATTGGGTGCGATTGGGATCTGTGGGTCCTAACTCTCATCCCATTCTCCTATACTTCTGCTGCTTTATGCAAATCATGGGGTGAGAGTTAGGGCTGATGATCCCAATGCGCACCCCAATGCCAGTTGGGGGTGGTCGGGGTCAAGGGGGGTTTTCAACCTAATAATCAATTTCTCACTTTTGTCACTGTGGAACAACCCTAACTAATGCATTAAATGGAGTTTTGCCTCTAATATATATATATATATATATATATATATATATATATATATATATGACTTGTGCTCAGTCACTTAAATGAGTGCCAACAGTTGGGATAGAAAGAAGTATCACTACAGGGGAAATTGGGTCTGGAGAAAGAGATCATTCATTAACTGCATAGCCAAGCCTTTCCAAAATGGTTATAGTATTGGGCACATCCAAAACAGTAATGACCAACAGGGATCGAATCGCCGATGTCCATGTAGAAGGGCAACTGGGATCCAGCGATCACAACATGGTGTGGTTCAGCATAGGGACAGAGACTCACTCAAGTCATTCTAGGACAAAGGTTTTGGATTTCAAAAATGCGGACTTCACTGAAATGGGGAGGGGTATCAAAAGAGCCCTGGAGAGAACGAGGGCAGGAGGGGAAGTGGAAGAACAATGGTAGCATCTAAACGAAGCCTTACTGGAAGTAACAAACCAATGCATCAGATTGGTATCCAAAGGCAAGAGAAGGAGAAAGCCACTGTGGTTCTTGACAGAGGTGGTGGAAAAGGTCTGGGCAAAAAGGAAAGTGTTCAGGAAATATAACGAGACCCAAAGGGAGGAGGACAGGGAGGAGTACCTAGAGTGTCTAAGAGTAGCAGGAAAGGCAGTAAGGAGAGCAAAGGCATGGACTGAGGAAGATTTAGCACAGTCAGTTAAGAAAGGGGACAAGATATTCTTCAGATACATCGGTGAAAGGAGGAAAAACAAGGGGGGATTGAGGGCGACATGGAAAAAGCAGAAATATTGAATTTATATTTCTGTTCCATTTTCACAGAAGAGAGGGAGGGACAGGGGCCACAGCAGTACAGCAGTTGCCAAGGGGGTGAAGAGGTGGACAATAGTCCATTCACAGAGGAAAGTGTCCTGCAGGAGCTCACTAAATTGAAGGTGGACAAAGCGATGGGACCAGATGGCTTACACCCAAAGATATTAAGAGAAATGCGAAGAGAGATAGCAGAACCTCTTGCTGCCATGTTCATCATGTCATTCAACACAGTGGTGGTATCAGAGGATTGGAGGAGAGCAAATGTAGTACCTCTACAGAAATCCAGCAGCAGGGAGGAGGCGGGGAACTATAGGCTGACCAGCCTTAATCAATAGTGAGGAAGATCATGGAGACATTGCTTAAAGAAAGGATTGTAGGGTATCTAGAAACCATTGGAGTCCAGGACCACAGGCAACACGGATTCATAGCGGGGAGGTCATGTCAGACAAATTTCGTTGATTACTTCAACTGGGTGACAAAGGAAGTAAATCAGGGTGGGGCAGTGGACGTTGCCTAACCTTGATTTAAGTAAAGCCTTTGACACCATCCCACACAGGAGGCTGATAAACAAGCTGGGTAGGCTGGGCATGAGGGACAGGGTGGTAAACTGGGTTTAGAAACTGGCTAACAGAGAGGAGACAGAGGGTGATGGTAAATGGGGTGCAGTCTGGGGAGAGGGGGTGACCAGTGGGGTGCCTCAGGGATCAGTCCTGGGACCAGTCCTGTTCAGTGTCTTCATTAGCAACATTGCAGAGGAGCTGGAGGGAAAGGTCTGCCTGTTTGCAGATGACACCAAGATCTGTAACAGAGTGGATACCCCAAAGGAGGTGGAGAAAATGAGGGACTTGGGGAAGCTTAAAAAATGGTCTGAGGTCTAGCAACTGAAGTTTAATTCAAAGAGATGCAAAATTATGCACCTGGGACACAGAAACCCTGGGGAAAGCTACAGGATGGGGGGGGGGGTTCTGACAGTCACAAAGGAGGAAAGGGACCTGGGTGTTATTTTGAGACAACCTAAAACTGGCAAAGCAGAGTTCTAAAGCACCTGGGAGGGCCAGTGGCATGCTGGAGTGCACAGGCAGGGGTATGTCCAGCAGAAGGAGGGAGGTAGTGATGCCATTATATAAAACCATGGCCAGGCCTCACATGGAGTGCTGTGTGCAGTTCAGAAAGCCGCACCTTCACAAGGACATTAACAGGCTGAAGACAGTCCAGAGAAAAGCATCTATGATGGTACAGGGCTTGCAACACAAGACTTATGAGGAGAGATTAAGGGACCTCAATATGTATTCACTGGAAGAGAGGAGGGAAAGAGGGGACATGATAGAAACATTCAAGTACCTAAAGGGTATAAACAAGGTGCAGGGTGGAGACATTTTCCTTTACAAGAGGAGCACAGGAACGAGGGGGCATAACATGAAATTGGAAGGTGGGAGGTTAAGAGGGAATGTAAGGAAGTTCTTCTTCAAAGAGAGGGTGGTGGACGCATGGACTGGTCTGCCTCAGGAGGTGGTGGGAGTGAGCACTGTGGATGGATTCAAGCATGCTTGGGACAGGCATAGGGGAACCATAGAGGTACAGCGCTGGTGGGTCGGAAGCATTAATCCAGTACAAGGGCTTATGGGCAGACTAGATGAGCTAGGCGGTCCTTATCTGCTGACAATTTCTATGTTTCTAAATACATGAGAATGGTTGGCCAGAGTCTGACCACACTGATTCCAATGCTTTCCATACTTTGGGGGCGAAGACTGAGCCAGGACTGCAGCAGTCTGAAAAAAGCTATAGCTGCATTTCCATGTGAACTCCCACCATCAGGTGAAGAAGTTACCTTTAATGCTGGAAGGGCAAGGTGAAGCCAAGCATCAAGATACACATTATGCCTATCCCATTTATGTTTGATTGAACTGAGAGGGCAGAAAGTCCTCATCAGAGGCCAATATCCTGCAGTAGTAAAAAATAAAGAAAGGTGTGTTAAGTTCTGAAATTTAAACCACACTGCTAGCAGTAAAAGTAGTTAGGTCAGGTAGATGTAGCCTCCAATGATGGGAGAAGCAGAGAACAGCCCATGTCATGAAGATCATTAAGCACAAATTCTAATTGTTTCCATAGACGAATAAGTTGTGGATGGAACCAGGTATAAATAATGTGAAGATAGCTGGCTCTAGCATAATTAAGGAGATTAACCAGCTTTGTCGGGTTGAGTGCTGTATAAGGGAAAAATGGAATCCGGGACAGTGCCCACCCCATATGAATTGAGAAATTAACCTATTCCAGGAATTAAAGTAACACAAAGAAAGAAAGGGAGGGTTCACAAGAAGTAAAGAATACAAGATATAGGAGACAACACTCATGCATAATGATTCTAACTTGGAAGAGAATGACTGAGGGAGAAAACTCCAATGGGAAATGTCTTCCGTTATGGCCAGAGTCAGCAGCTCATGAGTATGTAGTTCCAAATTTCCCAGCTCTTTCGGGAACTGGATACCCAATTATTTAAATGTAGTACCCCTCCATTTCAAGAGATATATATGCCTAAGGGTTGATGGGGGATGAAAGTGGAGCAGGTGAACTTTCATTATATGAATGTTCAAATAAAGCCTAGCTAAGGAGTTAAACTGGTCTAGTAGGGACCAGACAGCTGATCCAGACACTTCAGAATCAAGTGAAGAAAGAAGGATATCATCAGCATACTGTATAATGCAAGGTTATATTCCCTACCTCTAAATGTGATGCCTTCGACCTGAGGATGATACTAGAAAGTTGCTGCCAGTGGCTCAAAATAGAGGGCAAGCAAACAGGGGAGACAGAGTGCCCCTCTATCAGGTTCCACAGTGAAACTGAATGGGAAGATCATATGAGCTATTGACCCAAGCATAAGCCCAAGGGTCATGATAAATATTTTGAAGCCAGGAGAGTAAAGGATAACCTGTGACATGGGAGACCACAATTGGGCGCATACAAAAATGGTGACTCAATCGCAGAGCATCTCATTGGGCCTACCTACTAGGGAGGGTGATCAGATGGGGTTGGGTTCACACATATAGTGACAGGATGTCTCTACATGTACACGTGCACGGGGGGGTGAGCATGCTCAGCGATTGACGGGAGGGGAGGTAGGGTTTCTGAGGGGTTGTGCCATGGTGAGCTGCCGAGCTGGCCCCGTGGTGTGGTGGGTGTGTTCAGGGCTGGGGTTGCAGGTGCTGGAGTTCAGGTCGGGTGCAGGTACATTTTGTTGCGCCTGCGATTTTTTAGAGATTTACCCCGACTGCACCCCTGGAGCTGAGAATCAAATAGTAAGAGGCTCGGGGTGAAACACCCATGGGGGGTTCAGTAGGTTCAGCCCCCACTAACATTGAAAACTGTAAGTCCCCTTGCACTGTTTTGCTGTGTGCTGGGGCACACATCACTGAAACTGATTTTCGGCAATGTGCTGTCGCCCTAATGGTGATCACCTTTCAGGGGTCGCCATTATGACATGGAACTGAAAAAAGCATCCAGAAAGACAAAGGCTGACAGGGTGTTCCAGAGAGATCCCCAAGACACCCTGTCAAAAGCCTTCTTGGCATTAAGATGAAGAAAAGCTGCAGAGATGGATCTTTGGTTCACAGAGTCTAACAAAGTGAGAGTTTCTGAATTTTGTTCACTGTATGCTGCTGTTGGATAAAGACAGCTTGATCAGGATGTATCAGAGAGGAGAGTATTTGATCCAATCTATGTGCCAAAATACCCATGAACAGTTTGTAATACATATTCAGTATGGCTATAGGGTGCTAGGAGAATGGACAGTGCAAATCCTTTCCCAGGTTTGGAATGGTAGATAAAGTGGCAAAGCTCCAAGACAGAGGAGGTTGTTGTAAAAAACGCCCAAACTAGATGTGGGGAAAGTTGTTCTTGGAAAGATGTGAACCATTTGAATGGATAGTTGTTTGACCCTGGGCATTAATGAGTTTTTGTTTCTGCCAACACAACTTGCAATTCTTCTAACCGAAAGGGGGCATCAAGCAATACTTTCTGGGACATTGAAAGATTAGGCAAGAAAAACTGAGACAAAAGAGTAGAGACAGCATCCAGGTCAGGGGAGCAACTCAATACAGATGTCTTGATAGTAGGCCCCCTAAACTTGTATGATTTCTATACCAAACCCTTATCATGGATTTGTTCTTAGTGGTTAACGAAGTCTTACAGAAACAGTTACAGTGTAAGCATTTTATTATCTGCTATGCCATATTCCAGGAAAAGTATACATACCATCCTGGGAATGAGAGGGCAGCATTACCCGATCTGCAGCATTGGGCTCTACTCAGCTGAGACCCCCAAATGATCCTGTATTTATATAGAGAATAATGTATGGTTGGCCATCCATAACAAGTGTGGGTAGCCATCGAGAGGTTGTCAGTGGTGACTGTTTAAACTTCGAGAGCAAAGCTCAAGAGGTTTTGGTCGCCATGACAACCTTGAGATGACTGACCATGTTTGTGATGGATAGCCAACCATACATTGTCTATTAAAGTGTATGGTTCGCTATCACACTAAAATTGACTCGCATCATAGCCTTACTAACAAAATGCCACCTTATTTTTTCATTTGTTTTCTGTCAGTCACTCTCCTCTTGTATTGCTTCTCACTGCCGCGGTCGCTCCTGAGTTCGGGGAAGTTCATGTGTCTCACATGCGTGACCCCATTCTAAGTTGTTTTGCTGCACTAGCTATGTAGCTAGTGCAGCATAAAAAACTAGCTGACATAGCTAGTGCAGCATAACAACATTTTTGAAGGGATGGATTTCCATCCCTAACAATATTTCATGATACACTATACAGTATTTCATGACTAGCGCTATTTTTTCCATTCCCCTTCTCTACACACAATATAAACACTTTCCCAGTATGGAATAGCAGCAGTTGTTACCTAACCTTGAGCCTGTGCTCTCTCTTACAGAAAGCAGCTGTCTCAGCAATTTGTATTGCAAGCAAAACTAACAGTCCTAAAAGATAGTAAATTTTCAAGAAGCTTTCCTAATAACTAATTATATAGCAGCATGTACATAAATGGTCACTCAGGAATTCTAAAAGGCACTTAGCACAAGTAAACGAATAACACAAATCATGGATTTCACTAAAACCCAACCTATGGCAACAAATGCTTCCCTATTGGTTCGTAATATACCTATAGGGAATGCATGGATGACAGATCAGAAGTGTATGCCACCAGTCCAAAGGACAGAGTGAATGGCCCAAGATTCAAATGTTGTGTGACTGGTAGCTGGGTCCTGAATGCCCAGTATTCAAACTTTGTGTTTGCAGGATTGTTTAAGGAAATGAGAGCTTGTTGGACCTGTTCATCCAAAAGGGCTTGAAGTTCTGGTTTAACTTCTCTGATCTGGGGCACTGTCACCCTGACTTCTTGGGATGTAAGAAATGCAGCTTTTCTTGAAGAAAATCATACCATTCTATCCTTTTACATTGTTTAGTGAAAGTAAAATAAATAATGTCACCCCTCAAAACAATTTTTATTGCATCCCAAAGAATAGGAGTCGACACTGGAGCTGTGCTATTGATTGAAAGAATCTGTGAGATATGGTCTTGAACCACAGTGCAGAAAGAAGCATCCTTAATGAAGGAGGTGGTCAACCTTTAGAAAAAGGTCTTCAGCTCCTCGGTCAGGTCTATTTTTAGCTGTAGTGAGAAATGATTGGATAGTATCTATGGGGCATAGGTCAGATCATGAATGTCTCTTAAATATTCACATGTAGTAAAAAAATAATTAAGACATGCATAACTGTTATGTCAGGGAGAAAAATAAGAGTAAGTCCTCCTAGTGGGAAAAATGTGTGCCAAACATCTACGATACCCAGCTGAGCCAACTTGGTCCAGAGGTATCTTTGGTCCACTGAGAACCTAAATTAAGCCAGATTAGAAGTATTGGCATCTATAGACATCATTAGGTTGAAATCACCACTTAGAATAAGCTGGCCTGCAATAATGTAAATGAGCTTATCCAAACATTCTTGGCCACTACTGTGGAGGAATTAGGAGAGAAGTAAACACTGGCCTATGTGACTTCTGTAATAAATAATTTACCCTTTAAAAGAACATACCTACCATGAGAATCAATGATTTTCTTCCAGACAAGGAAACGGGTAGTATTAGGTACAGTATATGATGGCAAAGTCACGCAGTTTGCCTTAACCATATGAAGAGGAATAAACTCTGCAACAACCCCCCGGGAAAGAGTTTAATGTTCTAGAGAGGTTAAATATGACTCCTGTAAGTACACCACATCTACCAGATGTTTGTGCAAGGCTTGGAAGGACTTGATGTGCTTTACTGGGTTATTAAGCTGTTAATGTTCTGGGACAAAACAGTTTCAATGGGCTTATGTAACTTAGTGTAGTGTTATGCTTATGCAACTAGTTGATAAATCTTTGTGGACATTTGCCTCTCTGTTCCATGAGGAATACCACCCTGTAGGGATACTGAAGGCAAGCAACCCTCAGGGAGGGTTACCCCCAAGACGTGCCACAGGAAGAATTCCCTTAGGCTAACAGTACCTTAGGAAGGCTCCACCAAGGAGTGAGGCAAGCTGCTTGAGGAGGAGAAGGGGAGGATGCTGGGGAAAGAAAAAATGCTTCTGGGTGAAGCCAGAAGGGCTGCCTTATACAGATCAGGCAGGAGGCATGGTTGGTTGCTCTAGCCCATTGAACCCCAGGCAAAGCCTTTCAATTCAATGGGCTTACACAACTTAGCATAGTATTATGCTTGTGCAACTTGTTAATAAACCTTTGCGGCCATTTGCCTTTCTATTCCATGGGGAAGACCATCCTATAGGGGTACCAAAGGCATGGAACCCTCAATGAGGGTTCTACCCCTACAGGTGCAATGGGAAGAATTCCTTTAGGCTAAAGGTACCTTAGGAAGGCCCAAAAAGAGTGTAAACAGCAAATACTGCTTATGAAGGCTGAGGAGCACAGGTTGACAGTAACCAGTGTGTTAACAGGCACTGGTAAAAAGAGGAAATGAACACAGCTGAGAGCTAGTAGGTATAGAAACTGAGCCTTTGTCATTTAGCTGACTGGGCTAGAAACTGAGCAGAAAGGCGTGACTTCCTAAAGAGAGAGGGAACGGCAAAGAAAAGCCACCATTCAACTCCGTTCAACAGCGGAACCTACCTGGATAACCTAAGACTCTATTACAAAATGAGCTAACTAGCTATTATGACCTTCAACATGGAGGAGAGGAAAAAAACCCTATGAGGGGTAAATCTCTGGGGATCCAAGACCTAGGCTGCCTTCTCACCAGGCTCAAGAAATATTTAGTGATGGTTCTGCCACTGCAATTTAGAAATCCAGTTCAAGGGGGTTGGCAATTGGTGGGTTAACAGCCACCTGTGAACACAACAGTAGACATGACTTGATTGACAACAACTGGTTGAATAATAGCCACTGGCTAAACCAAACAGAAATCTAGGACAACCAGTGGGTCAATGGCCACCAGAGAATGATGCAGTAAACAGTACACAGGATATGATTGAGGACAATTGGAGAGTTAACAGCCACCGGCTAAACCAAACAGAAATCTAGGACATGTACAAAACAAGACATGGGATGTGAGTGATGACAATTGGTGGGTTAATACCACCAGCTAAACCAAACAGAAATCTAGGAGAAACAGTGGGTCAACAGCCACAGGTGAACGGTGTAGCACACAGGATGTGATTGACAACAATTGGTGAGTTAATAGACACCTTTAACAGCTAAAGGCCCAAAAAGAGTGTACACAAGCATACGCTGTCACATGCACACACACACCATATCCCGGTATCACTACAAAGACACACTGTATCATGGTACAGCTACACACACACACACACAAGCACGGAAACAAGAGCCGTATTTCTTTTCTATTTTTTTTTTTTACTTTTCCTACCTATGCATCTGCCTAATCATTTCAGTGGGACCATGCGCACATTTCAGCAGAGCCAAGATCGATACCAGTGGTAAGCAACTTACTGATCAGCAGAACTGCTGCCTAGCAGTGCCCATGATCCCTGTCTACAGCATCCGTCTACCATTTCAGCAGGGCACTCGCACTTCTGCCTACGTTTCAGTGGCGCCACATAGCCTACCTGTGGCATCTGCCTAATCGTTTCAGCATGACCGTGCCTACATATCAGTGGAGCCAAGATTGATACCGATGGTAAACAACTTACTAATCAGCAGAACCCCTGCCTAGCAATGGCCAAGATCCCTGACTACAGCATCCACTTACTGTTTCAGCAGGGCACTCACACTTCTGCCTATGTTTCAGCAGTGCCACAAAGCCTACCTTTGACATCCACCTAATCATTTCAGCATGGTTGTGTCTACATTTCTGCAGAGCCAAGATCAATACCAATGGTAAGCAACTAACAGATCAGCAAAACAGCTGCCTAGCAGCACCCAAGATCCTTACCTATGGCAACTGCCTACCATATCAACAGGGCACGCACACTTCTGCCTATGTTTCAGCGGTCCCACAAAGTTTATCTACAGCAACCCTGTAACAGCTGAAGAGATAATAAATGGAGTTAGAGAGACATTCATGAAGGTCTGCATCTAACAGAGTGAAAGGGTTGTAATTTGTAACCTCCCAAAGGTCTACAGTAGAAATGACGAGCGTAAATGTTGATACCTGCACATAGGTATGTGTGCTGAATGAGGAATGCATGCCAACCAGTTCCATAATGGAGGTTAATGGTGGTTGCTGATACATTGCAGGGCAGATAGGCTGAGCAGCACAAACAATTTAAACAACTATGGAGCAGAGTAAAAGACTGAGTGGAACCGGGCACTGGCAGTATAACAATAATACAACTGCTAGACAGCAAGCACAGGGGACTGAGAAGTTGGGAGTTGTAACTGCTGAGTGGAGCCAGGTGAAAACAATTAAGGATGAATGTTCAGGGAGACTGCTGCAGCCAGGGGAAAACAGCAAGTAGGAGCTGAAAAGCACACAAATAACAATTGTAGGTAAACAGAGGGAGTGCTAACATATGATAAAAGTAAATAATATCCTGCTAAAAGTATGATAAAAGTAAATGGTATTCTGCTAAAAGTATGATAAAAGTAAATGGTATTCTGCTAAAAGTATGATAAAAGTAAATGGGAGCCTTAATAGCACAATGCTTGCATTGCACAATGCAAGCAAAGGGGAGCAACAGGATACTAGTAAAACTTGAAACCCCCAAAAAAGTAAAATGGAAGAAACACAAGCACAGAACAGGAGAGCAGACACAGACAACAGAGAGAAGCACAAGTGGCAGCAACAGGCAAAAGCAAAATACTGACCCAGAAAGGCAGGAGAAATGCAAACCAGCAGAAAGTCAGCACAAGCCAAGCAGAAAGTCCAAAAACACTAGAGGACAGAGACAAATGCTGATGGAGGTGAAGCCTCTGGCTGGAGAAGGCAGATTCTAACAGAGCTTCAGGCTACAAAGAAAAAATGCTTCTGAGTGAAGCTGGAACGGCTGCCTTATATAGCTGAAGCATGGGTGTAGCTGGTTGCTCCAGCCCATTGAAACACAGGTGATGCCTTTCAATACTTGTGATGCAATCATAATTGAAAGACTAAAAGTACATTTTGCAAGCACAAACACTGCCAGAATACCATTAAGGGGTATCCAGGATGCTTTCTCCAGAGCCTGTCCCACAGGACCAAACACAACAGGGGCATTCTCTGACTCCCAAATGGACATATCAATGATAGTTCTCATACTCCCCATACTAATGGGCAGCTTCATAAATCCAAGTCTCTGATTTCATCCCAGGTTTTTATTATTAGGAAAAAAATGAATGGCGGACAATACCTGCCCATAAACAAACAAAAAGAGAAACCCAGTCCAACTGGGTCAGGTTTCTCAACAGGTTACACACCCGTGTCCCTCAGAAGTAGCCCCCCCCCAAAAAAAAAACAAGGAGGGAGAAAAAACTATATTCTAAACGGTTTCCAAGGGAGGAGTGAGGAACATGTGCCATCCTAAATTTTGATGGTGCATCAAACAGATGTAGAGTGAGGCAAAAGCAGCAGAGGATAGGCTGGGAAACAAAATGACTTGGGCCTCTGATGACACTTAATGGCTTTCAGAAAGAGGGGGAACAAGGGTTAAAAACAACAAGCCAGACAATGGCTAGCCATAGAAAACAGAGGGAATGGGGAAGTGTGCTAGATGTCACAGCCAGAGAGCCCATTCAATCAACAGGTCTCCTCTGAATCTGCACTGAGCTGTAACATTTCACCTGAACTAGTAGTCTGGAAAAAATAAGATGGTGGGGGGTCTCACCTAGATTCCAACAGAAGGTGGAAGGCTGAAAAGAATTATCAGAGATGGCAAGCCACGCATGACACATGTAGGAAAGGATATGGAACTTTCTCCCTGAGGACAAGGGAGCGACCTCCTATGGAGGAAGAAGGGTAAGGGAAGGCTGCTGGCAAAGCTAGTGCCTTCAAATCTCAAAAGTTCTGCCAAGGCTGAACAACTAAAAAGAGAATGGTATGGCAACGTGAACTGTCCATCATAAGAGTCTATTCCATCAAACCAAAAGGCAATCCCCTCAGCCCATGAGGAGAGGCTGAAAAAATAGAAAGAAACTACACAAGAGTCCTCTCAGAGTCCCAGACTGCAGCACAAATGAGCAAAGTCCAAACAAGCAACCAGCCAGGGGGAAAAAATCCAGCTGTGGCAAGATGACGTCCATCCCCACCAAGCCCCAAGATGCTAACCAAGGCACTCTGCTACTGAACTAACCATGTGGCACCATTTGAGGAGTTGGGGGATGGCTCCCCTATGGCCCTGCCCTGGGGGGCAATCTAGGGTGAATGCTGGTAAGTAGAAGGTAAGTCCTGGGGAATGGGGTGAAATGGCAGCAGACCAATTGGAAGCTGTCCGTGGAGGGGGAAAAAAGGATAATGTAATAAAAATGAATCATTATATGTGCGTAGTCTGCTTCACGTTGAGAATCTCAAAAAGAAAACTTCAGAACAGAGGTAGAATGTGGGAGACATAGTGAGACTAAATGGGAAGAGCAGTGGACCCCAGTCAAATGACTAGGGAATTACTCAAATAATTACCCAGTAGCTAAAAAAATGTCAAACAGTTGTGTGCAGAGGGGGAGTTGGCCCAAGCCTGGTGTGTCCCAATGATCAGCGGAGAATATACAGTAACCTTTACTTAGATACACCAGGTAACACTATCTGGTCTTATATGGGGACAAGAAAGAGCTGCTGGAGACCAAGGCCTGTCCGAACAGGGCATATGTAGCTCAAGCAGAAACCCTCTAAGTTGTTAGCAATCCTCAACTTTGCTAGGCCATGAAATATGGGAGTCTTGCAGAAGATCTGAGCCACCTCACATAAAAAGCTGGCAGTAGGCATCCAGCCACAGCTCCTTCATTCCACTTCCTCTCACACAGCCCCTGTGCCCCCAACCTCGTACCCCATTAATGAGTATACACACAAAGGAGATAAATCAACATCACATAAGATAGAAGTGTTCTTTTGCAGAACCTGAAGATGGTGTACTATTTCTGCCATCATTGAAGCAGTCTGTTGCTTGTGTTGCTTAGCCACCTGTGTAGTCTGCCAGTTGGGAGGAGGGGACAATTTCTTCAGTGCCTCCAAATCCACTTCCGCAGTCAAGTATCCATCATTCTGAGTTATCATTCTGGGTCATGGATGGGAGAAGGCATTCATGCCCATTAATTCTGTCCACCTGCATCAGCAGGTCCAACTAAGCTCTTCATCTAATAGAAAAGTATCGAGTCTCCTCTTAAATGTATCCATGCTTTGACTTTCCACTATGATCTTAGGTAGACGATTCCACAACCTACCATTTTTTGTAAAAAGAAACTATATCTCCCATTTTTAACCACAGTATCCAACTTTATTTGGCGTGTCCAGTATGTGCTCTCAATTCCTTAGGCTTCTTCTGCATTACAACCTCCAACTCATCCATTGGTTCTGCCTCCTGCATGATTTAGTACATCACTAACAAATATCCTCCGATTCTTCTCCATTCCAGGCTATATAATCCTAATCACTGTAGCCTAACATCATATTGGTGTCCATTTAATCCTCTAATCATTTTAGTTATTCTATGCTGGGCTTTTTCAACTCGCTCTACCTCCCTTCTCAAATATGGGCTCCACAAAGGAGATCCATAGTCCAGATGCAGCCTGATAAATGTCTTATATAGAGGCATAATACAGGCTGCAGATGGATTTAGAAAGGCTTTCTACGTTTTTTTATCACAAAGTTAGTTTTCTGTAATATTTTTGTACCGTACACTCCAAAGTTTCGATGTTGGTCCACAAATATACCAAAATCAATTTCCATTTCAACCTTTTTTATCAAAGTCGCATACAGGTAATAATCTTGTTTTTTTATTCAGTTTCCCAGCATGCATAGTTTAACATTTTTCTGCACTAAATTGCATATCATTCTCGACTGCCCATCTTTCCACTCTACTCAGATCACTCATCAGTTTCATGATATTCTCTAGTGTGTCAACTGATCCTCCTAACGTAACATCATTGGTGAATTTAACCACCCAGCTGTTTATATACTGGTGTGAATTGCTAATGAAAAGGGTAAATAACACTGGTCCCAGGATCAACCCCTGGGGAACCCTACTGGTCACTTCACCCTCATCTGAATAACATCACCTCACCCTGACTCTTTATTTATTTATTTATTTATTTGAATTTCAGATTACACCTTTGAGCCAATGGCTCTTTTACAAAGGTTCCACATTACAGATAGAGCACAGGTTACAAAACGGAAACAGGCAAGTTTAACAACAGGTAGGCAAGTGCAACAAACAACGGTACAGGAAATTAGGTAGTTTACAGTTATTACATCAGGAGAAACAGTACATGAGCTGCCAGAGGCTTTGTCGGGAACCCAAAACATACTGAATAAGTGCAGGGTACATCAGCAAGACCTTACATTGTATAAAAAAGAGGATTGGTGTGTGAAAAGGCATTTGAGCTGAAATAGCAGGTAAGAGAGAGAAACAAACATAGTAAAAGGTGATGGCAGCTGGTGGTAGAGGGAGAGGTGATTTCTGAGAATGTGACGAAAGAAAAAATGGAGGGGGTGAAACAAGGGGGGAGGGGTAAGATGGGGAAGGGGGAATAGGAGAAAGGGGATGTGGAAGTAAGTGGAAAAAGATGGAATGGAGCAAGGATGGGTGTGGGGACTGGCGAGGGAGTGAGAAAAAAGGAAAAACATAGTGAGTGAGCAGGAAAGTGACTGAGAAGAATTTAGGGAGACCGGGGCAGGTAGAGTTTTTTTATGAGGGACAGATACAGCTGGCACTGGTAACTCGGGTGTTTATCAAGTTTGCACTGGAATGGGCTGAGATTTGTGGTTCTGGAAATATCTAAGGGGAGTGTGTTGTACCATTTTGGTACTCTAACAAAGTAAGCGCGCTGCCCCTATGAGGTCCAGCCGGGAGGGACTGCAAACGTTTTTTACCCTCATTCAACTAGCCTTTAATACACCTGAGTAGTCTTGTATCTATACCAATCTTTACTCATCTTTTTTTTATTAAAAAGTCACGGGACACTTTATAAAAAGCCTTCTGGAAATCTAGATGGAGTATGTCAACAGGTACATTATTATTTATGCCTCTGTTAACTGTTCTGGTGGAAGCCATGCTGCTTCTTATCCCTATAATTTATAAGATTAGAATTCTCCCGTAATTTAGATTTCAAGAAACTTTTTGCAATTTTACAAAGGACTGGTGACAGACTGATTGGTCTATAATTAGATTGTATTGCTCTGCCCCGCCCCCCTTTTTAAACAGTGGCATCACCATAGCTGTAGTCCAATCACTGAGTACTATTTCTGTGGAAAAGGAAGCATTAAACAAAAATGTCAGGGGTTGCGGCATGTGATTTCTAACTTCTTTTAACAGTTTAGGGTGCAACAGATCAGGCCCCAAGGGCTTAATTTCCTTATGTTTATCTCGTAGATTTTGTACTTCTACAGGGGTGAATTCAGCAGACAGACCAGAATGTTCTTTACTAACAATATCAATGTCTCCAACTTTATTTTGATTGAATACTGATCAAAATAGGTATTAAAGGAGTTTGCTATGCCTAATTATGTCAACATTTCCTGACCCTCGTGTCTTATTGGCTCTACTTGATTATTATTGTTGTTATTTTCATGATTATTTACATAAGCACAGATGCTTTCCCCATTATCCCTTGAATGCAGGATATTAAATTGTAACTTATTTCTTTCTAATTTAATCATCTTTTTTTAAGTGCCTCAGTTCACTCCTATACACTGAAATGGACTCCTCAGTTTGCTTCCTTTTTATAAAATCAAATGTCCTTTTCTTTTTGTCACACTGTTTTAAAATGTTGTCTGTACACCACATTTGGTAACTTTCCTCTGCTGTTATGCATTCTTTTATTTGGCACAAACTTATCCTCTACCCGCAGTAATTTATTTTTGAATATGCTCCACATTTCCTCTACATTTTTGTGCTTGAACAAGGTTTCCCACTTCCAGTTCATAAGTTCCTTTTTAATTTTTTTAAATTAGCCTTATTGTAGTTTTTAATTATTGTTGATCCCCGAGTTTTAACAACTTCTGTCTTTAGGGTGAACTCCACAAAGCTATGGTTATAATTACTCAAGTTCTCCCTGATGTTTATATTACTAACTAATTCTCCTGTATTTGTTATTAACAAATTAAGCACATTATCACCTCTAGTGGGTTTGTACAGCATTTGCTGTAAACATGCCATCGGTAGTATATCCACAAATTTCCTTTCAATGCCAGTTTTTTATGTCCGTGTGCACCAATTAATGTCCGGATAATTAAAATCCTCTGTATTCACCACATCCTGTATAACTGCCTTATGTGCTATCTGTTGATGTATATAATTATCTAATCCAATATTTGTATTTAGTGTTCTGCAATAAATGCCAATATAAAGTTTCTTAGCATGCATCATATCCACTGCAACCCAAAGTGACTTAATGTCGGAGTTAGCATTACATAAATTGTAACTAAAGCTAGTGATGGTATTTTTTAATATAAATTGCAACACCCCAAACCTTCCTTGTCCAAACTATCCCTGGCATACAAAGCATATCCCTCAATATTCCTATTCCAAGTAACCCGTTATCCCACCAAGGTTCAGTTCTTGTACATACAGCATGTCTACATCTTCTTTATTTAATAACACCTCTAACTCCAACTTTTTGCTGATATTAAGCTTCTTGCATTAAGGGACCAAACCTTAAGTTACGTATTCCTATCCCTGGTGCATTTCTTATCATAACAAGCTATTTCCTCTGGCTTGCCAACATATACTGCTACTCCTTTCCCCTTATTTTTTAGTTTAAACATTTGTCCACTACTTGTTTCAACTTTCTGCTACCCATTTTGTTTAGATGTAATCCATCTCTGCTAAAGTAGCACATGTTATCAACAAAATCTTCCCAGTGGGCTATGAGCTTACAATTTAAAATGGTGTGCTTCCTGCTTTATGTTCCAGAATTCTTCCATAATTTCTGTTTTACTCTGCTACTGTATGTTATTAGGCTCTAAATAAGTTAGAAAATCTTCCCAAGCTATAGTGGCTGAGTTGTAGGTCAGCTGCCCTCTGAGGAAGAATCAGGGTGATTTGAAGCACCTGGGAGTTTTGTTGTTTCTGCAACACCCTTGGCTCTCAGTATTTGCACAAACAAACCTGCACTCAGCATTTCACATTACAGCTTGGAATATGACTGTGTTTTGAGTCTTTGCGCAGTGGCTCCCTTGGATTTCTCTACTGTGGTTTTTTGTACTCACTGCTGCACGATTCGGTTTTACAGCCTGAAGTGCCGGCCTGTCCTGCTTTCTTCCATAATACAATAGCTTGCATGCAGACCCAACAACACCTGGCAGATCTTTTCAGAGTCAGATGGTTGAAAGTCATACCAAACAAAAAGAATTTCCACCATCTCGAACACCTGGCCACTACAATTGCTACCACTTGCCATGTAGATTATTTCAACCCTGATGTCCACAACCCTAGCTGAGAAGAAATGAGAAAAACCCTGACATCTCTCTTGTGAAATATTTCCTTATCTTTGTAAGGGACACTCAGGGTGGAGGCTACCATTAACCACACTAAAGGGAGCAGAGGGTCTATTTCTCTCAGCTGTGATGAAGACCAAGGGCAAACTCCCTCTTGCACCAGTCATCACCCCTGATAGTCATAGTAGTGATCCATCAGGGTACATCTGTCAGTATCTAGGCTGGATTTCTTCCTGTGTGCTCTAACCTCTGACCCTGCACTCTTAGAGAACAGAGGTACCCACTATACCAGGCAGCACTCTTTCTCATGAGCACATGGCGACTACGGACTGGCATTAAAGCATCAGCTGCAGACAGGATGTTCCTATTATAAAACTCCACTGCTTCACTGACACTTGTAGTGGAGGCAGTCACTATGATGGAGACAACCATTGAATCCCAGAGTGCATCCATATTAGGCATACCCCAGGTTCTATAGTGAAAAGCTTCATAGGGGTGTAAAAAGGAACAGGGTATCATCAAACCCAATATTTTGACAGCATGGTCTGACCAGACCACAGAATCCATCTGAGGACTGTTGGCCACTATCCCAGCAGTGGATTCCAAGTCAAGTGCATGCCCAACCACATGGATGATAAGCTGAACATGCTGGGAAAAGCCCAGGGACTCCATTAATTGGAGGAACTAAACAGCAGTTTTATCTTCCTTCCCAGGTCATGCCTGAAAATAAGTAATTCTTGTCTAGTGTACCCAGTAAACAAAAACTTAATAAAAAACCTTAGCAGCTGAAATCTACAAACAGAAAAAGTCTTGAGGATTCCAACAGGTCAGCCAACACCAAGTCTGTGAGTTCCTCCAAAATCTCCTAGCCCCAACCTCCATGTGGGGGGATACACAGGGAGGATTTTATATTTTAGGCTACCACCACATGCTACAGCCACACACTCAAGAACAAATCTGTGATGGAGATGTGTGGGGTTACAGATGCACACTAGCATCTTTTGGGGGAGCATATCCCAGGCTTCATGGATTTTTCCAAGAAGTGCATGGAGCCATGCAAACAATTCAGAGTTGACCCATCTATTTAGTTTTTCCCTTTTACAATCTTTCCCTCAGGTTCCTGGTTCCAGTCTCTTTCCCAAATATTGCCCTGAGTTAGTTCACATATTTTTATTTGCTGCACCTAAATGTTCATAGGTTCATAGGTAAGATACAAAGTCGAGGGAATTAGCCCATCATGACTTTGCCACCCATTAACTAGGATGGAAGTAGTATTTATTTTCACCCATATATTTGTCCAAATGTATTTTTAAATACATTGAAGCTAGGACTATTTATCACCTCTTGTGGCAGATAATTCCAAACTGGAATTACTCTTTGAGTTATCAAATTTTTTCTTTTATTTGTTTTTACATTGAATGTCTTGATTTTAATGTTATGAGATCTAGTAGAGCTTAAACTATTTCCCCATTCTAGACATAGGGTTTCAAATAAAGACTCATTTTTTAAGGCACGAAAAATTAGACATAAATCGCCTCTCACAGACCTGTATTCTAATGAGTAAAAGTTAAGTTTTTTTAGTCTTTCTTGGTAGGGGCTATGTTTGAGACCTTTGATTCTTTTAGTGAATCTGCATTGTACACGTTCTCTATTTATCTTATCCTTTGTAAATGTGGGTGTGGAGAACAATAGTCAAACTTAGACCTTATCAAACTGCTATATAAGGGAATTAATACCTCTGGGTCTCTATTTTTAATGTGTCACCCTAAAGTGGCAGTCTGCCAACCCCCCCCCCCCCAAATGCGATTTACAATGTTTGCAGCTGGGCACTTGGAGCAAGACTGGTATGATTTTTAATGTCTAGATTTTAAATTGTCTGTCTTGTTTGTCTGTATTAAACGCAGTTGCAAATGAGAGATTTCTCTCAATTTGCCTTCAATAAATGACAATGATGATGATAAAATTGTGGGGAAGACTTTGATAGTGTTAATGTTTTGTTTTTCCTTAGTCATGCCCAGTGTTGGTCATTTCTATCTGTGTCTTCTGTGACAACTAACAAAAATGGAAGTTATAGACAAAGCAATATGAATTTAGCTATGCCTCAGTGGTTTGAGATAGGAGTGCCAAACTTAGAGCAAATGCTACATCAAGCAATCGTTGAAACCCTAAGGAACTGGTGCTTTAGTTTACTCATTTCTTGTTTTAAGTGGCAGAAACAAGGTCAATCAGGCACAGAGTTACATTAATCTTCCCCATCTTGACTGTTTTGTATGACAAAAGTTGTACATCATTCTCACAAACACAATTATTCTATTCTTATAATCAAGAGAAACATTGCTACTTCTTACCCCCCCATACTTACAGACTGAAATGGGGACCTGGACACATCTGGAATCGGGGCAGCACTGTGCCATACATCCTGCGTGGTTTAACAGTAGATATCACAACTGAGAGACAAGGATTTAGGGTAACTGTGAACAGTAAGCTGAAGCCAGATGAGCAGTATGCTACTGCAGCAAAGAAGGCCTGCATGATATTGGGGTGGATTAAGAGGAGATAAGGAGCAGGTCAAGAGAGGTGATCATCCCCCTGTACAAGACCTTGGTGAGACCGCACCTGTTGTACTGTGTTCAGTTCTGGTCACCACGGTACAGAAGGGACATGATTCCTGATGAAGCTGTAACTGAATGAAGCATCAGGGCAATTGGCACTGGTTGAGAGTGTAGCTCTGGCCCCTTGCATTTTTTAGCTAGTATAACGTTTTTGGATAGGCTTTCTGTAATTTATTCTGCACTATTGGCACAATACAAATATTGTGAAGCAAATCTGGCTTAGGTTTGGATCCCTGTTGAGGCCAGTACTCTGCTATAGTGGAGTGCAGCAGATTTTAGTTCAGAAAGGACACAAGATGGAAAGGGTCAAGCACACCAAGATGATTAGCAGTTAATGGGGCAAGAACTCGGCTATGAAGAACTATGGGGCATACCCTCAAATTATTTAATTTTGAGAAGACTAAGAGGTATGGCCATGGCAATATGAATACTAAAACTGATAGACAGGGAGTATCATACACAGCTGAATGAAACGGTGAGTGCAAGCCGAACTAGAAGGAATGCACACCAACTGGGGTGAGCAGGATTAGGGGAACATCAAAAAGCATTACTTTAAATAGATAGTGATCAGCATATGGTATTGCCTACCTGGTGATGTAGTAGAAAATAGTACTGTTCAGGCTTTCAAAGCAGGACAAAGATGAAGTCCCAAGGGACATGAATATGGAGTTAAGCTTGATGACGTGTCAGTACTTGCATTCAGGCATAGACATTTAACAGACAGGATAGTCAGAAAAGGCATACTCTAAGTCCTTTTAGTCACCACAGTACACTGTTGCTATGTCAAAAGAAACACAGTCAACCCACAAAAGGCAGATTTCATCTGTTTTAAACTAATGAGGTCAGGTCAGGTGAGAGTTGATAGTGACTTAAACATGGAATTTATTCTGTGTTAAAGACGTATCAACAAGCTCCAAAACGTTTTTAAATAGCTTTGTTCTACCTTGAGCCCATAACCTGCAAGCTTCCAGACATGATAACCTCTAACGGGCCTTCATCCCCGCCCACCCCCACAGGCTTACACCCCCATGGTGGGGCTTTGAAGGAATACCCCCTCTGGAGAAACACAACCTGATGCATCAGTCTTTGCAGCCCCAAACCCAAGAGTATTAGAATTGTCATCTGATGGTCATGTGATTTCCTTGCTCCTCCCACCCACCCTTCAACCACAAATGCTGAAGCCTGTCTTGACTCTACAGAAGCCTGGTGGATTAGGCAGAGATTCAGGTATCTGAAGTCATCCATGGCCAACCACAGGTGAGCTGTGGGGGCATAAAGGTGGTTCACCCTACTTGGGCCAGATAGAATACAGCCCAGATCCAGTTTTTAAAATATTTGAAGAGTAGGGTTTGCCATCTTACTGTGACAACAACAAAACATTGTCACCTCTTTCACGAGTGCTGAGCATGTCCCTGGTGTATAACCCATTCCAGCAGCACACAAGTGCAGTAAAGAAAAAGTTTCAAATAATAAACCTAGTTAAAACTGCGAGTTCTTGATCACAGAATTTAAAGTGCTTGTGACATCTCTGGGAGAACTTTGAAAAACAAGGTTCTAGCCTGGTAATGCAACAGTAGCACCTCCACTCGCTATGTTGTTGACTGGAGTCCCGGAGTGAACTCAAATTGTCTGGGTTGGCTAGGGGAAACTAAATAGGCTGTTGGCTAACTAGGATCTGCAGCTTATGCTGTAGGTAGGGAAATGGGCAGACTAGGTGGGCCAAATGGTCCTTATCTGCCGTCAAAGTCTGTGTTTCTGTTTCTATGATTGAGCATCCTAAGCACAGCTCTCTTCCTTTGAGGAAGGAGTTCAGTATTCACTGCCTTGCTGCTGCCTGGCTGAAGTCAGTTGGCAGTGTAGCAAGATACATTCATATCGTGGGGAGAATCGACGTCAGACACCATGTGCATCATTGCACGTTGTCAGCTCTGGAGAGAAAACGGAGTGGAAAACAGTGCTAGTTGAGCAGGCTAATGTCCGATGTCCCACAGACCCTGCACTGCCGATTTTGGTGTTCCATCTCTGCATCCATGGATCTGGACCCTGAAGGGTTTTGCCTGAATACAAGTCCCTGCTGGGGGGGGGCACAATACTTTAAGAATGATGGAGGTAAGGCTGGAGAGATATACAGGTGACAGGGCTGTAGATGACTGGCAGATGTTGAATCCCATGGAAACATCTAGGCTGTGATCATTTCCCAACCCTGTGGGTTGAGCTTTTCAGTGCCAGACATATTGCAGCACAAGAAAATAGATAGCCACTCCTTGTAACATAATAAGTTTACCATTTTAATGTTCCATGGCCAATGCATCTGAAAAAACAAATGGTCTCATCACAGTTAAAAACATCATTGGGAGCATACTGTGACAGGATACTGGGCAGGACAGCAGAAACCCAGGACACACCACTTGCAGTGTCAGCATTTTGTTTTTACCATGACCTCTATTATATTTGATGTTGTGCCCTACTTTCCATTGGCGAGGCCTGCCCTCCAATGGCTGTAAGTCACTTTTCCCAGAGTGCAGTGGTTAGTTGTGCTGCCTTCTGCATTAGCATGCCACTTATTAAGGTGCCTCTGCCTTGCACATTGGCAAACCACCTTAATAGTGCTTAGTCAGTTTTGCT
Source organism: Neoceratodus forsteri (assembly GCA_016271365.2). Taxonomy (NCBI): domain Eukaryota; kingdom Metazoa; phylum Chordata; order Ceratodontiformes; family Ceratodontidae; genus Neoceratodus; species Neoceratodus forsteri. Next base: position 1,194,904,358 of record CM057453.1, read on the forward strand.
GTCCTTGCCTTCTCTCTTTCTCTTTCTGAGTAGATTTTGATTTTTTTGCCACTCTTTCAAGAGATTCGCATGGTTCTTTAACAGGTTAGACAGGGTAGCACAAAGCATACTGAAATGAACAGAAAGGTCCCTCATATACATCTTGGGCATTTCAACAATTTCTGTCAGGATGTCAGTTTTTTTTACAAGTGTCACTGCTGTTAATTTAGCCATTTTGGAAAAGGAGGAAGCAGAGTAAAGTAAAAAACAGTGGGGTGGCAATAACTGAACAGCAAGAACGTATGGCAGAGAGGCACTACAGCTGACAAGATGGTAAACAACAGCACTCATCACTCTTTACGCAACTGAAATTGTGAAATCTGAGGTCTGAACAGGCAGCAGTGTTAGGTAGATGCTAATCGCTACCAATTTGCACCTCATGATAGCCTCATGACAGCATGTTTTCAATAATAAATGAGAAGGTAAAGATAAAAACAGAAAATATAGAAAAGTGCAACTAAAATTCCATCTTTCAGATGAGGTATTAACCTAAGGTCCTGTCTGCCTGATCTTCCAAGAATCAGTCTTCTCCATATATTCCCACTAAAGGGGTCTGAGACAGAGGAGCTAGGACCCTGCAGGAGACAGAACTTTTCTAGAGGGCTGGCAGTGCAAGCAGGTCCTGCCACCGCATGGCCCTGCTGAGTTACAGTGGTGCCAGCCCCCATCTGCCTCAGCTTCTTTTTTTCCCCGACCATCAACTCTGTAGCAGTAGAATTGCTGCACTCTATGTCGGGGCCAGAACTTCACTGTCTGTATGATGAAAGCACTCAGTTACTTGGTTTTAAAGGAAAGCTGCCCTAATCTGAATCCTCCTCCACCCCCCCAAAAAAAAGAAAAGCCTTATTTCCCGATTAGGCTTTTCATTAGCCATAACTTTTTTTTAAGTGTTTTAACTTACTTTACTTTCTTGCTGTAAAGTCTGGGATTTGACAACATGGCAGGTGCAGCGCAGTTCCATTTCATGTGAATGTGTGGCACTGCACTGCTTGCTTCAATACACCTGCTACTATGCCTCAGGAGGATGTCTGCATTCAGGCTTTGTTCAGAAATATGCAAACTGCCCAAAATTTCAACCCAGCAGCCAAAGACCGGAATAAGCACTTCCAACTGGAGCTCCTAAATGTGCTTAATAACCTGGTCTTTCTAGTTCCTTTGATCCAGCAAGCCCTAAAACCCTCTCTAAGTTGGCTTGGGGGAGACCTACTACTGTGGTAACTTTTCCCAAACCAGCAGACATAGAGTACAGAGCACCAAAATCTAAGCCCATGTATTTTACTCAACCAGTAGCATATTTCATTGTTAGTCTGACAAAGCCATAGTGTCCAAGGATGTCACTGTGCACCCCACTAACAGGAGTCATGCCAGGTAGACACCATAGACAAGCAGGTCTATGCCTTAGCTTCCCTCGGCATGAAGATAGCTAGCCACCAGGGTTCCTTCTCTAAGTATGAGTATGCCCTCTGGAGCAAGCTTAAGTTACTGGAAGTAGTCCTATCAAACACAGAGGCAAAACAGGAAATGCTGCATGCTGTTAAACAGGGTATTGAATCTAACAGTCAGCAGCATAAAGTCTCTATGGATGTCTTAGATGGAGCACCTCGCTCTGTGACCACAGGTAGTTGAAACATAGAAACATAGAAGTTGAAGGCAGATAAGTACTGCAAGGTCCATCCAGTCTGCCCATTTCTTTTTTTGCCTTATGAATGTGCCATCGACCTTTGCTCTGTCAATGGCTTATCTATTCATACTCATTTGTATTGCTCCCTTATGCCTGTCCCATTCCTGTTTGAAACCCTGCACTGTATTCATATCCGCCACTTCCTGAGGTAGGCCATTCCATGCATCCACCACCCCTTCTGTGAAAAAGAACTTCCTCGCATTACCCCTTAATCGGCCTTCCTCTAATCTCATACTGTGTTCTCTTGTCCTGCTATTTTTCTTATATTGAAACATGTTAGACTCTTTCACCTTGTTAATGCCCTTAAGGTGTTTAAATGTTTTGATTATATCACCTCTCGCCCTCCTTTGCTCTAGGGTATACATATTGAGCTCCATTAATCTGTCCTCATATGTTTTCTGATGCAGTCCCTGCACCATTTTGGTTGCCCTTCTCTGGACTGCCTCAATTTGGTTAATGTCCTTGTGAAGGTGTGGCCTCCAGTACTGCACGCAGTACTCCAGATGGGGCCTAACTAGTGTCTTGTAAAGAGGGATTATTACCTCCCTCTTCTGACTTACACCCCAACATCCCTCTAGCCTTACCTACTGCTTTAGAGGTCTGCTTGGATGATTTCAGGTCATCGGTGATGATGACGCCCAAGTATCTTTCTTCCCTTGTGACTGCCAGCAACTCCCCTCCCAGCCTATAGGTGGCTTTAGGGTTTCTCTTTCCTATGTGCATGATCTTGCACTTCTTTGCATTAAACTCCAGTTGCCACTCTTCTGACCATTTCGCTAGTTTATCCAGATCTCTTCTCATTCTGACCACCCCATCGGGATCATCTACTCTGTTGCAGATCTTGGTGTCATCTGCAAACAGACAAACCTTACCCTCCAGTCCATCTGCAATGTCACTTATGAAGATATTGAAGAGGACTGACCCCAGAACTGATCCCTGAGGTGCCCCACTTGTGACTTGCATCTCTTCTGACTGTATACCATTTACCACCACTCTTTGTTGTCTGTCTGTCAACCAGTTTGCCACCCAGTTGACCAACTTCTGATCCACCCCGAGCCTACCAAGCTTATTATTCAATCTCCCATGTGGAACAGTATCGAAAGCTTTACTGAAGTCAAGGTAGGCGACATCAACTGCTCCCCCTTGTTCCACCACTCTGGTTACCCAGTCAAAAAAAAATCTATAAGATTAGTTTGACAGGATCTTCCTTTTGTAAACACATGCTGTCTTGGATCCTGTGTTTCAATGGATTCCAGGTGTTGCACTATCCTTTCATTAAGGAGTGCCTCCATAATCTTGCCCACTACTGAGGTAAGACTGACTGGTCTGTAGTTCTCTGCCTCCTCCCTGCTACTACTCTTGTGGAGTCGGATCACATGATCCCTTCACCAGTCTTCTGGGACCTCTCCTGTGCTCAGAGACTCACTAAACAGTTCTGATAATGGCTCTGCTAGTTCTACCCTTAGCTCCTTTAGTACCCTGGGATGTATGCCATCAGGTCCCATTGCCTTGTCCACCATGAGCTTATCAGGCTCTTGCAGGATCCTTTCTTTTGTGAAGGGACTAGTGCACACCTCCCTCCCCCACTGTGTCCATGGTGCTGAGCTGTGGACCCTGCCCTACATTCTCTTCAGTAAATACTGAGCAGAAGTATCTATTTAGGATAGATGCTTTTACATGGTCCTCCTCCTCACATGCCCCCTTATCCCCTTTGAGCTTAGCAATACTCCCTCTGGACTTTCTCCTTTCACTAATGAATCTATAGAAAGTCTTGTCACCTTTTTTTACTGTTCGTGCTAGTGTTTCCTCTGTTTGGGCCTTTACCTGCCTTACTGCCTTCCCTGTTTTCCTTAGGGAAGTTTGGTATGCCTCCCTATTGTCATCATGCTACCTTCCCTTATATTTCCTGAAGGCCAGCCTTTTGGCTGTGACTTTTTCTGCTACTGTATTTGAGAACCAAAGTGGTTTCCTTCTTCTTTTGCACTTCCTTTTCTTTCTAGCACAATGGGATGTTGCTGCAAATATTGCATCTTTAATGCTTGCCCATTTTGCCTGTACCCCGTCACCTGTATTTCTTCTTGCCAGGGCTAGCTTAATTCTATTGGCCATCTTATCAATGTCAGCTCCACTGAAGTCCCATATTTTTGCCTTTGAATTGGATGATTTAGTTCTAGTGGCCCAACTGAACCATACCACGTGATGGTCACTGGCCCACAGGTGACCTTCTACCTGGAGATCTGTGATCCTTTTCCTGTTAGTCAGCACTAGATCTAGGATAGGCTCGTTTCTTGTGGTGGGTTGTACCAGTTGTTTGAGTCCCTCACCCTACAGGGAATCCACCATGTGTCTAGTTCTGGCAGATGTTCCTGCTGGTATTGATCAATCTGTATCTGGCATGTTGAAGTCTCCCATTATCAGAACCTCCCCTTTAGCTGTCATGCTTTATATATCTTCTAACAGTAATGTGTCTATGTCCTCCCCCAGTCTGGAGGCCTGTACACAAGCCCAGTTCGTATGGCTGTCCCATTTCCTGTTTCCAGGGTGACCCACAGTTCTTCTGGCTCCTTATGTGTATTCTGAATTTCTGTAACTTTGATCTTTTCATTGACATACAGGGCCACTCCACCCCACCTTTTTGCACCTCGGTCTCTTCTGAACAGTACATAGCCAGGTACTGAAGTCTCCCAAGTGTGGCTACTGGTAAATCATGTCTCACTAATGGCTACTATGTCCAGTTTAGCCTCTGTCATTATTGCTTGCAAGTCTGGGATCTTGTTTCCCAGACTGCAAGCATTTGTGTACATGATTTTCCATTGGCCAGATTTTAGTGTGCTAGTTGTTAGGGGAGGTCTGGTGTTTCCCCTGTGCATCATATGGGGAGCTGGATCTTTTTCCTTACTTGGTGATGCAAATGAACTACAAACATGCTGAACTCTTGTTTGACCAATAGCTGAGGGGGGAGGAGTGTTCTTCCCATTTGACATATGGGGTGCTGCACCCCTCTCCACATTTGCTAGTTTAAATATTCTGCAAAGATGTCAAATGTCTGCCTCAACGCACTGACTTCCTCCTTAGTCAGATGTAGTACATCGAATTTAAAGAACTTTGCATCAGATGGTAGTCCTAGCAGTGGACTGCTGACTTCATCCCCGATATCCAACAGCAGATCATGAATTTGCCCTGCACTGACACCTAACTATTTGGACAGAAGGTGGAGCAGTCTCATCTAACAAAACAAGAATGACATTTAAGACTTCTAGGCCAGCTCCCCACAGCCCACAAAGAAGTAGAGGACATAACTCTTTTCACAGCATGTAGTCCTTTCATGGAAGGGGCAGGGGAGCCTAACACAAAATGTCCATGCCTTCCCAGGCCCAGAAGAAAGTGTAGTCAAAGACACAGGTGCCAAAAGCCCTCACTGCCACAATCTGAAACTCCAGCCACAGATCTGCTAAAGCTGCAAGAGGTGGACCACTCCTGTCCAGTAGGGGGATGCCTCACCCAGTTTTACTATCAGTGGGAATCCATCTCAGTGGAGGCGTGGGTTCTAGGGATCATCCTACAGGGGTACTCCCTGGAATTGTTGTACCCACCCAGCCGCACAGTCCTCCCAGAAGACAACTTGCCTTGTCAGCTGACATGTCAGAGCCTCTGACATAGATGACTGCAGTCCTTCTGAGAAACAGCCAGTGGTAATAGTGCCAAAGTCAGAATGGAACAAAGGGCTCTACTCCCACTACTTCCTAGTACCAAAGAAATCAGGGGCCATGCTCCCCATTCTTGACCTCAGAAATCAACAAATACACAGATTGAGAAACTTTCAAAATGATTTCTCTGGCCAGCCCGGTGGCATAGAGGGCTGAGGCGCTGGCGCCTTACCTCAAAACCACACCGGTGATCCGGGTTCGGGAGCAGACTCGGGTCACCAGAATCGGCAGGGCAGGAGAGGATTGAGCCTCCAGAGGACTGCTCTCCTCTCCTGGGGTGGGATAGGGTGATGCCTCACTCTGTAGTGGCCCCCGGTGGAGACTGAGAGTACTACAAGATGTGGCGCTATCTCATGGGAGCCAGGAAAAACACAGAAAAATGCATCCAAGCAACCGGATGACGGTCCCTTGGATCCCCACCTCCACAGAACCCCCGGAGAGCCAGAAAACTGATCTCAGCAGCAGCAGGGCCGAGAACAGGAATGCCAGAAGATAATTTCCTCCCGGAAGGAGAGAACCCACTCAATGATGGGTTATGTCGGGCTACCCTGGCCGACTGCAATATGGGATTGGGAAAAGCTGGCACCGGGGTGGGTTCAGAGTGGAGAACAAGGGGAGTTCCTTGGCAGAAGGCCTGAAGGAGAGGCTGGTCGGATGAGGGGGTAAATAAATAATGCAAAAAAAAAAAAAATGTCTCTAGGATATTTGCTACCTAATTACCTGAAGCATCAGGACTGGCTTGCATCACTGGATGTACAGGATGCATACCAGTACGTATTGGTGCACCCCATCCAGCACTAGTACAGTATTGCTAATTCTGCCTTGAGGGACAAAAATACCAGTTCAGAGTTCTACCCTTTGGGCTTTTATCAGTGCCATGAGTCTTTACAAAATGCTTTGCAGTACTCTAAGCACACCTCAGAAAGCTAGAACTCCAAGTCTTCCTGCATCTGGATGGCTGGCTAATTTAAAGCCCATCCAAAGAGAAGACAGAGCAGGCAGTGGCCACTGCCTTCCAATTCATAGCACCCATGGGAGTCCTGCTGAACCCAGCAAAGTCTCAGTTGGAGCCCCCTCAGGAACTGTTTACAGGAGTTGGTCTGGACATGACATGGGCTCAGGCATTCCTTCCAGACAGCAGACTATGGGCAATCATGTAAATGGCATGCTACATCATAGAATACAAAACTGTGCCAGCACAGTCCATGCAGTGCATGCTGCACCTCTTAACCTCCTCGGTGTTCGCAGTGCCTCTACCAAGGCTGCACGAGAACAAGTCAGTGGATGCTCAGTATTCAGTGGTCACAGGCATCGTACACTGGAAACTACCCCATTCAGGTGACCAAACTGCTGATGAGGTCCATGATGTGGTGGTCAGTGGAGGAAAACCTCCTCCAGGGCTTCCCCTTCTCCCCAGTTGACTCAGAGGTGGCTCTTATCATGGATGCCTCCCTGTTGGGGTGGGGAGCCCACTGCTAAGGTTTGTAGATGCAGGGTGTCTGGGACTCATCAGAAACCCATATCCACATAAATGTGCTAGAGAGTTGTGCTGTTCTGTATGGCCTGAAAGCCATAATGGACTTGGTCAGCTGAAAAACAGCCCTCCTACAGATGGACAAGTTTGTCATGCACCACATCAACAAGCAAGGAGAAGCACACTTTTATTCTCTCTGCAGGGAGGCAAGGAGAGTGTGGAAATGGTATCTGGAACAGAGGACCTTGCTCCAGGCAATCTATCTGCCAGGAGTCCAGAACACTCTGGTAGATGAGTTAAGTCGAACAGCGATAGAACCTCATGAGTGGTCACTCACACCAGACATCTTGAAACTGATATTCAATGAGTAGGGCACCACAGATGTGGCCTTTTTGCTTCCCCACTTAATGCTAAGCTGCCTCAGTTGTGCTCTAGAAATGCAGGACCTGGCACTTTCTGTCAGGATGCATTCAGATTGCCATGTCAAAATCTGTTCTGCATGCATTCCTTACAGTTTCTTGCATCCAGACAGTGCTGTTCAAGTTGGAGGCACACAGGGGCAAGATGTTTCTAGTGCCTCCCTGCTGGCCTGTGCAGATATGATTTCCTTTGTTGATATGACTATCACTTAGCAAACTGAGAATTCTGCCACTCCAGATGGTCTTATTGGCCCAAGGTCAGCTAGTACTCCCCAACCTGCGTACCCTTCACAGTCAGGCTGGGTTCCTGAAGACATAGAAGTGAACTGGTTTAAAGGTCTCAAAGGGGCTATGAAACACTTTAGCTATGTGTAAACCTTCCATCAGGAAGACATACACAGCCTAGTGGAAAACCTCAGTGAACCACTTCAGGTAAAAAGGTTTTGGGGTGCTTGGACCTTTCTTATGCTGGCCTATAGTATTCCACAGTTAAGGTCCATCTACAGAATGTGCTATGTCAGCATACAACAAACCTGTAGGGACCCAATCTTTGGCACAGATGCCACTGTTCAATAGGCTCCTCAGGGGTATCCTACACAAAAGGCCTCCCATTAGGAAGCCAGTGGCTCCCTGAAATCTCAACCTTTTGCTGGACATACTCACTTGCAAGCCCTTTGAACCTACTGTGAGTTGTGATATGAAGTTTCGGACATGGAAAGCAGCATTTCTGATAGCTGTCACCCCTGTACACAGAGTATCTGAAATCTATGCTATCATCACAGATCCTCCTTATACTGTTTTCCATAAAAATAAGTTAGTGCTCCGTATACACACCAAGTTTCTACCTAAAGTGGTGTTGGAGTTTCATCCGAGTCAGGCTATAATCAAGCCTACCTACTTTGCCAACTTCTAAAATGAGGGAGAGAGGACTCATCACTCACTGTCTGCTAAGAGGGTCCAGACAGCACTAAGGACTAGAGACAGTCAAAATAGCTCTTTGTCTATTTCAGCCGTTATCGAAAGGAACAGCCTGTCGCAATCATGCACATTTTAGCCTGGACTGTAGATTGCCTTTTCTACTACTATACCATGGCTTAGGTTAAATTGGAGGCTAAGGTATATGCCCACTCCACCAGAGTGTTTGTCACTTCCCTGGCAGAAACACACTCTGTACCAGTCAGAGATTTACAGAGCTGCAACTTGGGGAACAGTGCATACTTTTACCAAGGACTATGCCCTGGATGCCTGTGCCAGGCAGCATTTCACCTTTGGTAGGATAATTCTGAATGGATTACTATCCTGTGTGAGTCCCAACCTCCATCCTTCCTAGTCCAGGGGACATTCTCTGTACTTGGTACTCTGACCTGTTAGATGCAGTCAAAGGAGAAGATTGTTTTTTGATGATATGAAAGTTATGTACTTCCCATAACTGTTGGTTTTCCTGAATATCTTCTCCATAGATTACCACACCTACCAGCTGTCCCACCAGAGCAGTGGTAGGTAGTGCTACTGCCTGTGACACCAGTGTGCCAGGTTTGGGAATGAGCCTGGGTCTCTGGAGGGATGGCTGGGGGAGAATGGCTGACCATCCCATGGAAGTTTGCCTCCTGAGGGGGAGGGAGTTCTCTGGTCTCTACTATTATATTGGCACCTGGGTGATCCCAGGTGGCAGTATAGCTTTAGCCAGTATAAGGGAGGGGAGTGTTGCTATGCTGACATTGATACACCAGACCGCATCATTCAACTGATGCTTAAAGGCAGGGCAGCAACAAGTAGAAGAACCCTCACCTGTGCAGGATGCCATCTGCCATCCTGTCACAGGTCCCACACTGTTTATTGGGCTCTCGACCCTTACCACAGTTAAACTCTTCCTGGGGGTTGAAGTTGGTGGCCCCAGGGGCCCTTACCATAGGGGGTATTCATCAGAGGGGATACAGAGTGAGGTAAGTCCTGGGGGTGGTGGGTGATGGGACTGGGCAGGGTGGAGGGCTGAAGGGGGCTGGGTGTGGGAGCTAAGTAGGGAAAAAGAATAGAAATATTAAGAAAAATATGACCACTCCCACCCACCATGCCCCTGACTCACTCCAGTATTGCCTTATTTATCTTCACCTCTTTGTAACTGGTTGGGCCATGAAGACCATGTGTTACTGGGTGTGGTAGTCCATCTTACACAAGCCACTAGGGCTATCTTACTCACTTTGATTAAGTTTGTGAGTTACTTATTAGGTTCATGCTTCTCACCTCCTTGGTAAAACAGGTGCTGAGGCAGTTAAGGGTTAGCGTTCCTGTATACCAGTGTGTGATTGAGTGTGTGTGTGTGTGTGTGTGTGTGTGTGTGTGTGTGTGTGTGTATGTGTGTGTGTGTGGTGATGCATGCATGGGGCCTACTCATGCTGCCAGCCATCCAGAAAAGTGCTGGCTCCCACAGGGTCCTAGAGTCTCTTGCTCAGACCACTTTAGTGGTAATCTATGCAGAAAAGACTCAGGAAGATCAACAGTTACAGTAAGTATGTGACTTTCATTTCTAGTGGTTGTTCAGGTGGACATTTCAGATCCCATAGCACATCTCAAAAAGTAGGGGGAATATCCCTGGTGCAGTGCCTTGGCCAAACTTCCCCCATTCATCCAAACCCCCCAACAGCTGAACTTAGTTCAATATTAGTTAGCATCTCTATCTCCCCCCACCCCAAGGAGGAAGCTGAAAACTGGATATATTTCATAGTCCTCCTTTCCTGATCAGGAAATATTGAATGAATGAATACATAAATAAATAAAACAAACAGCTGTAAAAGGGCAAGGGGCAGGGAACGGGGAGAGTGAGGGTAGGGATGGCAGTGGGATGAAAAACAGGAGGGGTGGGGCAGCTGCAAACTAGGGGTGCTAGCTGCACACTTGATCGGACTTAGATAGACCAGGTGGTCTGTTTCTGCTGGCACATTCATACGTTCATATGTTCATAAACAAAATTATGTATAATTTCAAACATTTTCGCAGAAGCATCACAGGCTCTCTAATTCTGTGTTTAAGACACTATTACACTCACACACACACACATACACACCATCATCTGTGAGAGTGTGTGTGTGTGTGCGTGTGGGTACTATAAATGGTGCAAAGTTTTACTTCACGAGCAAAGTTCCAGCAAACTTGTGAAATTTGCTTTCATGAATAATTTCATGAATTGGCCACTTTGCAACTTCACATTGAGTTTTCCTTGGCATTTTATGAGGCGGAGTCAAGGTGAAGTTAAGGCCAGGTTGCAACTTCCCCTTAACTTCACCTGGAAAAGTGTCACTTCTCCTGCCCAAAACATGGGAAAGTCTACACTTCATGAATTTAGCAAACTGCAAACTTCGCACATCTCTAGTGTGTACTTGGACGGGGGTGTCAGTGTTCCTTTAATTTCTTTATTATTCAGCTACACAGGCCCTCAATAACTAATATGTACCTTTATGCAACTCATCTGGAATGCACTAGCAGTTCTGTCACACTGCTTATCAAAGCTGAGTTACAACTCTTAGGGAACAGTTTTTCCAAGGCTTAGTGCTTGATCCAGAAACTCATTGGTGGGACAAGTTAATATGAATTGTACAGTAACACCTGTGAAGTCATAAATTGTCTGCAGTCTTATTCTGATAGTGTACAGTAGTGAGAAAAAGCTACTATAATTGGCTGAACTTCAGTATACTGTATATTACCATTAAAATCTCTGTCTACGTGACCTTTCTTAAATGTCTGCCACACTCCCAACTGCCCCAAAGACCATTCTTCTAATGAGATGCTATTTCAAATAAACAAATAATCCTCACCCATGTTAAAAAAGGGAACATTTCTTTATTTTCCATCACAGAAAGTGATCACAAACATTCTCAAGCTACTGAATTTTAAGAAGAGTCTGGAACTCAACAGCATCAATCAGATGCAAGAGGGAATAAAAGACCTCAAGGTAAGTGGAACTAATGCAGTTAGTAAAACAGGACCTTTTGTGGACATGAGGAGACCAAGCAGTCCATCAGTGTAGTATACACTAATATAACTGTAACTGGTTAATTAGTAAATCAGATTGATCTAGCAGCAATGAACCAAGCAGTTGTTTATTCAGGCAACAATCATTTTAGTCTCTGAACTTTCATCCTTCAGCAACAAGGTAAATCAACAAAAGATACCACATGGTAGCATATAAATAGAACAGCTATCATTACATATCTTTCCTTCTCTCTCTCTGTCTCTCTCTCTCTGAAATGGACAAAACTTAGGGCTGGCCAGCGGGCACAGAGCTAGTGCATCCATCCGACAACCCAGGTTCGGAAATGGACTTAGTAAGTTGGCGGGCCAGCTGGGGGGAGAAGGATTGAGCATCCTTGGGACTGCTCTCCTTCTCTGGGGGAGGGGGTAGTGTGCCTGGTATGTCACGGACCCCTGGCAGAGGCTGGGGGGATCCATTGTGCCAGATCTGTTATCTACAGGGAAGGGTGACAGACAAGGGCCATCATTACATGTCCCTGCCCCCAGCGACAGCCGCACACAAAAATCCCATCCCCAAGTATGAAGCCCCACTCCACTGCTGCCCCTGCTGCCCCTGCTACCAATAGTGTCTGCCAGGTAGGGTCCTGCTCCCATGGCCCCACCCTGGGGGTAAGTCAGAGCATGTTACCACAGACCATGAGGAGGGTATGCCTGCCTGTCGGCCCTGCCCAGGAGGTAAGTCTGGGCATGGGGGGGGGTGGTGAGCAGGCAGGGTCTGAGCTTCCTACGGGGAGTGGGGGAGCCAGGAAAAAAAAGGCATCATAAGTTAAACAAACTGTATAGAACCAATCTAGTGCATTAAAGACAAGGCTCCATAGACATCACATATTACATTTGGAGGTGTCTTGCTATTATGACATCATCGTGCTTCAAGTCTGTAGCTGTGTTATGATTTGATCGGAGTGCATGTTTGAAAACACTTCCTCTTCACAGATAAAATTCAAGCTCTACAAAAACAGCTTTAATCAGGGCAATTGAAGTTAAAATTACTGTTGGTGCATAGTACTCTCATTTGACTAGAAATGTACAGGATTTGTGAAAGGATTACAGGGTAAAATGGGGGTTCAATATTATTAATGCCTTGGCCTTTGGCCTCTGATGTTTAAACACCCGCATCAGTCAGTTATTGCTTCATATACTCCAGCACACTGAATGTGATCACTTAAATGTCTCCCAGTCTGCACCGCTCAAAGAAGGGGTACCACAGGGGTCAATACTTGGCCCCCTTCTCTTCACTCTGTTTATAAACGATCTGCACTTACACTGCGGGAGGAGCAGCAGCTTCATCCAATACGCAGACGATGCTGTCATTTAACGAGTCTCCCCCAACTTAGGAGAACTGCAGAATGCCCTTCAAGAGGACATCCTTCAGATGGAGGACTGGCTCACTCTGAACAAAATGGTATTAAATACCAGCAAAACTAAGGTGATGCTGTTTGGGCCCAGATCCCTGGGAGCTGAGCGGTCACTGCTCCTTCAGCTGCAGTCCAGAGGGGGAGATAAACTTGAGGTGGTTACCTCCACTAAATACCTTGGTCTACCCTGGACCAAGGCTTCACTCTAAAAAATCACGTTGACCAACTCACCAAAGCCATTCATGGGAAACTCGATATCCTCTACAGAATAAAGGACCAGATTATCCCCGAAGCCAGGGTAGCCATTGCAACTAGCGTCCTTCTCCCTAAGCTCACCTACATGGCCCCTGTTCTCCAAGGCATGGCCTCTACAGAACTTGGCAGGCTCCAGACCTTATACAACAAGATTGTCTGATTTGCCACATTATCACACCCTAGGACCCACCACTGCGAGGCCCAATCTAAGCTCAGGTGGCCGTCATTGGAAGCTCATCTCATCTACCTGACACTCTGCCTTACATTTAAGCTTCTGGGTCCATCACCTCCCCCTATTCTCAAAGGGCTAGTCAGGGTTAAATCCAAACAGAGGAGTCTCCGTACCTCAGGCCAAACTCTCCTTGTGGTCCCCAAAACAAAGACTAAAGCTGGGTCCAGGTTCTTTGCATTCACAGCCCCTTACAACTGGAACAACCTCCCACTGGAGGTACGGGAGGCAGGGTCTGGCCCCTGCTTCCGGTCTAAGCTCAAAGCACACCTGCTCGACAGGAGCATTTGCCAATGCCTAAGGACCTGACCTTTACATCACTGCCCCTCCCTCATGGGAAGGTGAGCATTATTGGAACAACATTCCCCCCCCCACTAAGCCCTAAGGAAAGTATCTTGTTTCTTTGGCAACTACTAGCCTATATCTCATGCACTCCCTAGTTTTACTTGATATGTGTATGAAAAATGTTTTATATATGTCTAACTCTTTATGTCCCACTGCACGTATGTTCCCCCACCACCTATCTGATTGTAACTCTATAAAGTCTTTCACTGTCAAACATTATGGAATTTACCCAATTTGTACTGTTCTGCTTACATGTATGTTATTTTTACCCCCCGGGTCGCCCCTGAAAAAGGGACCTCCGGGGGCCAGTGGGCCTACCAGGTCAACAAAATTCAATAAATAAATAAATAAATAAGTATAATAAATATCTTTTTGCCCAAGCATGCCATTATACAAACAATTTGCAACATGTCAGATAATTGATATGTGTCCAACCCTAAGCTAGAATCACTTTTTTAAAGTGAACCCACAACAGCGCATGCCTTTATTTCCTATGATCTAAGAATAAGCTGACTTCTTGAGAGGGGCTGCCAAGTTTCAGTAAAGAGCTGGATGGTGATTTCTGGATGAGAAGACTTTCTGGGTAAGACGACAGTGGATATTTTTAGAGTGGCAGATTATTAAAAGAGAAGGCTTGTCTATGCAACCCAACACCTAATGAATAGGGCTGGTCCTGTTATGAACTTTCACTGAAATTAGGGAAGTGTCACTTACTATTATAAAAAATTTCCTCTCATGTCTGGTGATCACACAATCCCCCCCCCACCAAAATTGAAATAACAGCCACTCAAGTAGCAACCCACAACCCTCCCCCCCCCCATTTAAGTGCTGGACTGGCATCTAGGAACATTTTAATGGTCTGACATGCCACTCACTGGTCCATGCTCCTCCCAAGGCTAAGTACAGTACATAATTGCATGCTACACCTCTTGGGGAACCACAGGGAGAAACAAAAATGTCACCAGTGGCAGGACACCCATGGGCCCCACACTCAACAAGCTGGGCTTGGTGGCCAGGAACTAGATCCTTCTACAGCAGGGTTTAAAATCCCTGGAAGAAGAATAGCTGACAGATAAGTCCGGGTGCACTTCGGGGTGATGGGGTAGGGGTGTCTGGCGGATGAGGGCCATCCGGTGACAGGGAAGAAAAAGATTAACAAAAAATGCATAGCACTGGCCTTCAAAATTCAGAGCAAATGATCAGAATGTGTAGTACTTTCTTATTTTAAAGAATACTACGTTTAAGAGTAGTGGGTCCTATATGTTCAGCATTAAGGAATGTTTCTATTAAGTTAGTTCAATGTTTTAATAGATTATGTGCCCAGAAATAGCTCTAACATTCTAAGGAACATCTGTAAACCATTGCAGAGCAAGGGTACATTTAAGTGTAAAATTCATAGCTCTATGAGAAATTCATAGCAGTTGAGAGGTATGGTTCTGCCTAATTGGCTCCTTGTGCTTTCTTCTCTGTCCCAGTACATGTTATTCCTATTACCCCTTCCCATCTTCTATTTTTGCCTCTTCCTGCTAGTCATTCTACTGTACACCCAGCACTACCCCACTTCTCTGTATAGTTATTTTATTGATTGATATTTTGCTTACTTATGTAAATTCCTATTTGACTCATTAATTCCCTTTGATATAGTCTGTTTACTATAGCTCAATAACCATGGTATTTTACATGTGCCTGCTTTATTAGGGCTGCAGTGGGCATAGCCCTGGAGACCTCTTGCTATGAGAAAAGGACTCCTGCATTCCTTCTGACTGAACAACATGTTGGACATGGAGCGCAGTTGTCTCCACATCTGTGGTGTCCCTGGAGCACTCCACTCCTCGTGTGAACTGGCACTGCACTATTTTTTGCATGATCACGACACTGGGGGATTGGGCACCCCAGTGTCATTTATATGTTTTGGGAAGGGGTGCAGGGTGGTGGGTGCTGAGAGGGTGCATTGGGTGGGGGAGATATCTATAATTTAAAAGAAAAAAATTGATGGTCATGACAAATGTGCCATGTCCAAGATGGCCACCACCCACCATTGTGCATACACTACCACTAGCAGTTGCTGCGCAAAATCACCTTTCAGGCAGGAGCTGGACATTTTCTCCACCATTGTTCATGAGGTGGGGCCATAAGATGGCTATGTTGAAAATTCAGGATCAAACAGTTCAGGAATCTACACCAAAAGTGCACACACACCATACCAGACTAGACCAGACAGCCTTTTTTAGACAGGAGGGAGGAGCAGACCAGTCAAGAGACACCAGGGGCAGCATCAGAGACATAAGACTCAGGCCCAGGACCATTGCACAGATATGATCTAAGGAACAGGGAAGAAACAGGAGGAGAAATAGAAGGTGGCAGTGGAGGAAGAAGAGGGTGAGGTCAAAACAGAAAATACAGACGGGGCTAGAGCAGACCATAATTTTCAATCTAAGTAACAGACCTCTGACTCAGGATGAACATGAAGTCCTGTCTTCAGGGCTCTCATAATTCTATTACAAAGAATACGGACAGATTTCAAATAGAAGCAGACTTGCAACTTTTTTTTTAGAAATTTGCATTTACAAGCACAATTTGCAAACTTTGAACCGCAAAACATGAAGAAAATGGAATTAAGATCCATATTAGGTATCAAATCCTGTTATATGCCACTGACAGGGATTAATAATGCAGTTGAAACTTAGATTGGAACTGGGGAACAAAAACTAAAAGAGGCACTAGAAGCAGACTCAAGAACTGCTAGACATGATCTTTCTAAGACTCAAAAAACTGCTCTGCAAAATTTAGAAAATGATGCCACAATCATCATTAAACCAGCCAATAAAGGAGGGGCAATTAGTCATACAGGAGATGAAAGAATACCATACCATATGTCAGAACCTATTAGAGTTAGAAACAAACTATCAAAAACTATTGACAGAACCTTTACCTTGTATCGGGAACAAAATCAAGGATTTCCTAGAAGAAATGGTAGTCATCAATCAGCTGAAAATGGGAGGCAGAAATGCTAACGCTCAAGCTCCCTGGAACCCCTGTTTTTCACACATTTCCCAAAATCCACAAAGATGTACAAAAACCACTGGGTAGACCGATAGTGTCAGGATTAGAATCTATTCTAGAAGCTCTGGTAAAATACATAGATCATTACCTACAACCTCTCATAGAGAAGATACCCACATATATCAAAGACACTACCCATGTTTTACAACAGTTGAAAGAGCTGAATGAGACATTAGATGTAAATAACACTACTCTAGTGACAATAGATGTAAAAGAATTGTACAGCACCATCCGTCAGGAAGAAGGACTAGTTTGTGTTGGTAGAATACTGGAGACAAGGCCCCAAGGGTCCAGATCTGAAACACAAATGTTAAAGGGCATGGCTGAGATTATACTTTACAACAACTACTTCAGATTTGATGGCGATTACTACGCCCAAACTAAGGGGAGTGCCACGGGCAGTAGTATGGCACCAGGATATGCTAATGCATACATTCATGATTTTGAAAATAAATACATCTTAACTAAAGGAGAAGAAGATAACAGATTTCAGACAAACATAATGTGGAAGTGATTTATAGATGATTTACTGCTTATCTGGAGGGAAGATAGAATGCCTCTAGAAGAGTTTCAACAGTACTGTATATCAATACTAGATATTCAAAGTTGAAATTCACCTTTAACACAGATAAAAGAGAGTTTGATTTCCTTGACATCAACGTGAAAAAAAGGACAGAAGCTACAGACAAAGCTATACAGGAAAATCACTACTAGAAACACCATGCTACTTGCCCACAGTTTCCGTCCTAAAAAGCTGACAAAGAGAATTCCTTGCTTGCAGCTTCTTAGGGCAAAGAGAAACTGCAGTCAGGAAATTGACTATCAAAGGGAACGGGTGCCCATACTAGGAGGATTTAAACAAAGAAAATATAAAAACTCTACTTTAATATCAGCAACTGAAAAAGTAAAACAAGTAAACAGGGAATAGACACTGTCACAAAAAAAACAAATCTGACACTGCTGTCAGGAAGGTGAACTTCAGCACACAACATACAATACAAATGCCACTGATAAGGAAGGTTCTGCTATACAACTGGAAAATACTGCAAGACAATCCTGTATCCAGCCAGATATTAACACAGAACCCTTTATAATATCAAAGTGAGCACCCACATTACGCAACAAAGTAGAACAAGCAAAATACACAACAAGGAAACTACAAGCAGGTGGAAGTTATTCCTTAGACCCCCTCAAAAATGGAATGTTTCCCTGTGGTAGATGCATGGCCTGTGGCCACACATCAAAGAAAGAAAGAAATCTGTAATGCCCCAAAGGTGGTCATTCCAGAAATATAAAATTAAATTAAATGAACGCAGAATACACAGGTGCTTAGAGTACCTGCTGCAGGGGTAGGCAGCAGGGTACTGTACAAAGGGGCCCCTAGACATAAAAAGTCAACCTTCCTACTCACACAAAACACTGCAAATAATAGAAAAAGTACACCTGTGCACTTACAGCTGGTCAAATGATAGATTTTGTAAGCATTCCATGGCATAATGGTCTGGATGGAATGCTGTGCTGAGTGGCTCATGCACAGCATTCCAATCCAGCCATTCTAGAGCCCAGGCAGGTTTAACTTTCAAATACAATTCCACAGTTAGTCAGTTGATACTGGGCAGTGGTTGAGGAGACAGGACACAGAAGTCAAGGGACAGTTTAGGGCTTACCTTGTGTTGAAGCCATCCCTCTGGGCTTGCTGTGGTCCTGTGCTGCCTCCCCTGCCTGAAGACTCCATGTCCAGCGTTAGTCCTGCGGTCCACGGTGCCATCGGGCACCAGAAGAAAAGAAACCATCCATTTGCCGCATTTTTGGGCTTAAAAGCCCTTGGTTTTATTATTTTGGCCCCCGAGTGTTTTAAACAGTTTATTTTGGTCCCCCGTCGGCAGCCCTGCCAGCCGCATCGCGATCTCGCCCTTGTCGGCCCGCCAAGGCCCCCTGCTGTCCCCAGCTACCTGTCCGCTTTACCTCCCACTGCCAGCATCCATCCCACCTCCCAGCGACAGCAAACTCTCGAGACCGAGAGAGTTGTGGAGTCAAGCATAGCACAAGAAGAGTGGCGACCGCCTGTTTAAAAAAAGAGGCTGCTCTTGAGCTTTGAAAGCGCAGTAGGCGCTTAGAGAAGGCGGCTGAGTGTCGTAGGGAGCATCAGGTCATTAGGACCCGCAGATCATTCAAGGAGGCAGATTAGCAAGCCCAAGGAGGGGCCAGAAAGCAAGGCCTTTATCGCGGCCTATAAATATTCATAGGGGGAGCAGGATTAAAGGCGGCAACCAGTATAAAGATTGACAGCAGGCATTGGCAGCCTGCAGAATTTAAAGGGGCAACACCATTTAAAAGGGCAATTCCGGCCAAAATGTAAAGTAGGGCATTAGGCCCATTATAAAGTGGGGCATCAGGCCCAAAGTGTTGAGGGGCATCAAGCCCATTATAAAGTGGGGCACCAGGCCTAGTATTTGGTGGGGCACCAGGCCCAAAGCAACGTGGGGCACCAGGCCCATTACAAAGTGGGGCACCAGGCCCAGTATTTTGAGGGGCATCAGGCCCATTGTAAATTGGGGCACCAGGCCCAATCTAAGGTGGGGCACCAGGCTTAAGCTAACGTAGGGCTTCAGGCCCGAGGTAAAGGTAGAGCATTAGGTCCAAGGTAAAGCCTGGACTATAGGGAGGCCCTGGCCTAGCGGAATAGGGCAAGCCAGCTTAGTGGTACTAAAGGGAGGCTCCGGCCTAGCAGAATAGGGCAAGCCAGCCTAGTCGTACTATAGGGAGGCCCCGCCCTAGCGGAATAGGGCAAGCCAGCCTAGTGGTACTAAAGGGGGGCTCTGGCCTACCGGAATAGGGCAAGCCAGCCTAGTGGTACTAAAGGGAGGCCCCAGCCTAGTGAAATAGGGCAAGCCAGCCTAGTGGTACTAAAAGGAGGCCCCAGCCTAGCGGAATAGGGCAAGCCAGCCTAGTGGTACTAAAGGGAGGCCCTGGCCTAGTGGAATAGGGCAAGTCAGCCTAGTGGTACTAAAGGATTCCCTAACCACAACATACAGTAAGGGATCCTATTCCAGAATACCCTACCTATAGAAACAGGGGTTCATTTGAGACTGTTCTTTTTGCCTATACTGTGAAATTACTGTGATTACTGTACTGCTTATGCTGAACTATTGCCCTAAGTACCTGAACTATTGTCCGAAGTACCTGAACTATTGCCCTAAGTACCTGAACTATTGCCCTAAGTACCTGAACTATTGGTCCAAGTACCTGAACTATTGCTCTAAGCACCTGGACATTGGCCCTTATCAGTAACAATTACCCTGAAGTTATAATTTGCCCTCCTGGCAAATTATTGTACTATTCCACAGTTCTTGGGCATTCTTCGGTTATATAATTTACTACTGTATTAAGACAGTCTCAGTCTTCTACAACACTGCAGTCTCCTAGTGTGGTCTGTTACACCACATGCTCCGAATCAGTCTCTACTCAGAAGAAGACATCCTTCCAGCATTCTTCACTCCAGGAAGATCATCCATCAACTCATCCCATCCGTTTGTGTCGTCCGCCGAAGTCGAGTCCGTCGTCAGTCATACCCACCGTTTTCTTGTTTTCACAGCTTGAACGTACGTCCGCCGAAATGCATCACGACAGCCATGCCAGTGTTGTTCCGTATGGTTCTTGTTCCAGATGTCCCGAAGTTGAAAGAGAGACAGCTCATCTTGGAGAACCGGTTCTGCACCCCCACCTGGTCGTTCGCCGAAAGTCGAGTCCGTCGAAGCCCAGTCCGGGATGCGTCCGCAGTTTCTTTGTTTTGTGTTAGTTCCTGATTTGAGGATTGCAGAGTCAACCATCATCTCTTCAGATTCTTATGGTTCCTGGTCCTGTCAGAGTTCCTTCCGAGTCCAGCTGGCCCTTGGAGTGCTGCAGCATCAGTCAGATCATGGTAGTCCTCCATTGGATTCATCGCCACACAGATCTTGATCTTTCTTCATCCTTGGCAACCCTAGAAGTGGGTTTTGGCCGAGGAACCTCTTGCTTCAGTGTGTGTGTTATTTCAGGAACCAGTTGCTTTGGTTCTACATTCCGGCAGCCTCGGAGAGAGTGGGCTTTTGCCAAAGATATATGGTCTGTTTACCAAACCTCTCACCACCCCAGTGGCCTTATCTAGGTCCTTGCTGGGAATTGAGATTAGGGTTCCACAGTTCTGTTTTATTTTCCTTGTAGCTACCAACGAAGAATGACGGTGTACACGAAGACACCGGATCTCTGGACTTTTGCAAAATTCTGAACTCTTTTGTAGATGTGTGATGCTGATCACCCTACTGTAGTGCTGGGTAGCCTATGTAACTGGATTCTTGTTTAGAGTATAGAAATACAGTATAAACTAGTATCAGAAGAAGACTGGATTCTAGTATTAGAGTATAGAAGTACAGTATAAACTAGTATTAGAGTATAGAAGTACAATACAAACTAGTATTAGAATAAGAGTGGCAGTAGGCCTAAAGTTTATGCTTGTAGTGGTAACCATAAAAGTGGTAGATCGAAAGTAATTCAGTATATCCCTGTTCCATTGCCCTATTGTTAATTGGGCATCCCCTACTCCTCCTTGTAACTGTATCTCTATACCCCTTGGTACTAAATAAATGCCCGCCCTGTGGGCATCGAATTACTAAGTTGACTCCTGCCTCTCCTTGTCCGGATAGCAGTTATCCTATCCAAAACTTTTCATTCTGACCCTGGGTTGCTCATCTTCATCTCGAGTGGCCCATCACACACCCACACACAGGGACTGAACATAAAATCAAATCCCACATCAGCTGCAACACCAGAGGAGTTGTATATGTCATACAATGCCCCTGTGATTGCTTATAAATAGGTAACACACTAAGAGAACTAAAAACCCATATTTCAGAACACAAAAGCAAGATTAGGCTCGAAAATTAAAAATCCTCACTAGCCAGACACAACCAAGAGAGAGGACATACCATAGAACAAATTTGTTTTTGGGGCTAGAATAGGTACACAAACCCACAAGAGGAGGGGACTACAATAAAATACTTCAGCATGAGATAAGGTGGATATATGAACTGGAGACTTACTCAGAGGATTGGGGTCTTAATGAAGAAACAAAGTGGCAAGCTTGTTGGTAGACAATCTGCCCATAAAACATTTGGTCAGGTGTCTCAACCACCAAAAAACAGAACAACAGACACACTTCTTTAAAGTATGAAGTAAAACTCCCCTGGAAAGTCAGAAAGATTGACCTCCAATGTAAGCACATGCGAGAATTTAGTTCACAATTTAGTCACCCCTTAGTATGAACATAAACTTCTAAACTATACTCAGTGTATCTAACAGATTAGGATAGGTGTCTATATCACAAACAACATATCAGATCATTTTGCTACACACTAGGACGTGTTCGATGGGGAGATCAATGTGTTTGACTACCAGTGTGAGTGTGGCCTAAACATAAAATCTAAAGTGTAAAATATCTACTTAGTTTTGTTTATTGACTTTAAGATCATATTTAGCAGATTAACTCCACAAAAGGTCAAAAACTTAACCTCCTAGGTCAGGGAAGTATGACTGGTCTGGATTAAGAACTAAAAGGTTACTGACAATACAAACAAGCAAGATCACTTTCAAGATAAGTCCTTTCATGAATAGGTTTACGATTTTAGAAGATCAGATGCATATTTTTAAGATAAATAAAAGCACCATATCGCAGTCAGTTAACAACAGAACAGCCTATGTACCTGTATTGAAGCCACCATTGCTTTAGCTACAATGTTACCATGGTAATTGATGATGTCACGTGGCTGTCATGTAGCTCAATACAGGTGCAAGAGGCAGGCAGAGTGAGCTGCCTGTGCTGTCTCTTCTGTATTTCTCACAGTGTACTCCTTGAGAGCAGTCTCTACTTTCAAGTAAGCAATACCAAAAATCTTTCAGAATGTTTATATATATATATATATATATATATATATATATGTAGTTTTACCCCGGTTTTTGCCTGTCCCAGTGCCCTGGGCATGCGCGTGTGGAGGCACAAGCACACCACGCCTCAAGGCACCCTCCCACTACTTGCCGCCCCCTCCCACCTATGCTACCCATCAGGCCTCCACCAAATGGAAGCGGAACTATAGGGGGACAAGCTCCCTGAAAGAGGAGAGCTGCCTTTCAGCTACTCAGTCCTGCTCCCCCCCCCCCCGGCGGTGTTCTGCTTTCATAATGTTTTGAATGATAAATAAGCAACTTGAAACCAGGAGCTAGATAATTCTCTAGAATACCTGTACATTTCACTAAAGGGATGACTCCTGGCATTTGTTTGAAATGTTATGCTAAAGAACTAGATGAAACTGAAAGCAACCATTTTGATGAGCACCTTGCAAGAACCGATAAGCACTTCAAAGGTTAAGAAATATGAATACCTACTATTGTAAACAATAAAAGCAGGTTCATTCAAATAACAGAATGTAAAAAAAGCTAAGCCACTTTAGAAACAGAGGTACTGAGTGAGTCATGATCATAAAATATTTCTGCACACTTCATTAAAGGGATAAACCTCTGTGAAAGTTAAATAAGACAAGATATAACTATCAGTAACCATTTCTAACCAATACATAGCTAGAAGCCAGCACTCTAGAGGTTGAATAAATGAACGGAACACACACACACAAAAATTATCATCTTGAAGGCACAGGTATAAACTAAGAAAATATTTATGCTCATTTCATTCTTTACAGACAAAAAGACAAGAGCCGTATGTAACTTCAAAAACAGGTATAAAAACTTTTTTAGGTAATATTCTAATGATCTGTATAAAAATACTACATATAACAATTGATGTTTACTTTATTTAAGACTTTGCAGAACTTAATATCAAAAGGCCAGTGACACACATCTAATATGTTAAATTTGGCAAAGAAAGAATGCACAATGTGCACTGGTTTTATATATTGCTTTAACTATACGTTGTTAAAACTTCCATATGTAAAGAAAAGATCTGTGTATTTGTAGTTAGAAAGGCTGTCTTTACTAATAAAAGACACATGCAGATGAAGTGGGCCAGGGAAAGCCCAAGCAAGAAAAAGTGACAGGTAGTATTTCGTGTACTATTTGAAGAACAGGTGTCTGAAAAAAGTATGTTGAAAATATATAAATACTAAACAAACATTTCTATTTATGTTTGTAGATTAAAAGACTTGATTTATACCATGAAAATAACATATTATCTTTAACTCTGAGAATTGCCTTGTACGTATGTAATGATTTAATGACAATTTAATTAGTAATTTCTAAAAAGATGAGTTAGGATAAGATATATGAATATCAGTTCTAAATAAAATTCTATGTTTATTTTCAATTATAACCTTCTGAAGAAGCCTAACCAGCGAAAAGCTGGGGTTGGCAATATCCTTATAAAAAAAATAATGAAAGACTTACTACTTAAGAACTTTGGTGTTTTGAATGATCCATTTGAATCATAGTGACCACATCCTACATTTTGTTGACTTACGAAGTTTTTGAAAATTAGTAAGCTCCACCGCTAAATAAGAATTATCACATGTGATTACCCTTGGAACTCCACTTTTTTGGCCTTAAAAATATTACAAAACAAAGTTACGAGCCTACATTGAATTTTGTGAATACAGACTTGTAACTTTGGTAATTTTCAATATATTTACCCGAAATTTACAATATAGCTATATCTTTATAGCACCTCATGAATGTGAAAGCTATCATTTTTCAAATCCTGGCCAAAATGTTTTTTTTGTTGTTGTTGTGTTTTTTTACATCACAAAAAGTGATTTTGCGATCTCTGCATGAAATCACCTTTTGGGCAGGAGTTGAAAACTTTCTCTGCCACTGTTCATGAGGTGGGGTTATAAGAAGGCTATCTTCTAAATTTGGTGTAAACATATTAAAAAACAAGAAAGTTATGAGCCTATGTTGAATTTTGCGAATGTAGACCCAGATATTCAAACTGTGCCAGGCTGTGGTGCAAGCCTGGGCACAGCTCAACTAGGTTGCGTATGGGTGTGGACTGTGCGATATTCATCGGAGCTGCGCCATGGCTCAGCAGCATTGAATATCACACCCTGGCCACCCACAGTATGCATGGTGCAGTGGCACTGCGCCAGTGCCAGTGGACAGAGTGAAGCATGGGGATGCACTAGCGCAAGTTCCATTGAGCAAGGTGCAGCAACCGTGAAATTCAAAAGTTGGCATGCAAATGAGGCCATAATGTATGCAAGATGCACATGGGGCCATTTGCATGTCATTATGGCCCAATTTGCATGCAGGTGTGCTGATTCCTGAAGACTTGTGCCTGGCGCCCTGCCAGGCAGCAGCCATCAGAGACCAACGCCCCCTGCAGCACGGCAATGTGCCTCACAGCCCGATTGAAGGTGCAGTAAAAAAAGAATAATCATAAATCCCTGGTGGTCCAGTGGACCGCTGCCCGCTCAATCATGGGCTAAGTAAAAATAAGAATAATCCAAAACCCTGGTGGTCCAGTGGACTGCTGCCTGCCCGATCATGAGCTATGTAAAAAAAGAATAAACTAACCCTGGTGGTCCAGTGGATTCCCCCCTCCGCACCCGCCCACTGATCTCCACTGCCTGCTCCCATGCAGCCCATACTGTACTACACATTCCAGATATGTGAATGGATATTCCACTACTGAGTCCAGTAACCAAAGTTTCAGGACTTCCATCAACTTTTCCGGTCAGTGGCAATGGAGGCATGAACTGCACCAGTTCCTGACAGGACAGGATCAGGTCGTTAAAAGCAACCCAGGAGTTCTAAGCACTGTCAAGTCCACACCATTTCATTTGGTAAGTCTAGGATCCATTGCTGAACCTTTTATGTAATATCTGCTCAATCTGGTGTACCGGTGTATGTACGAGAGAGTCCTGAGAAGATAAAGAAGAAGGCTGAGAAGAAGAAGAAGTCCCAGGGAGTTCATCTGGTTGATCAGGCAAAATGGGATCCAGTTGGAGAGTCTCAGGAGCAGGAAGATCTGTAGAAACTGATTGCAGGTTGTCTGAAGGGATCTCACCTTCAGAGAGGATGGCAGGCTCAAGTGCAGCTTTGTTGTCAGGTGGACAGGGATCATTAGGCAAGGTATCATTCAGATACCCATGTTTCAATCAATTGATGTGGATTTTGTTGTGTACCAGCTTTCCATCAGACTTGCGGTGTAAATGAACGTGCACAGGAGGAAGCTTTTCTACAATGTAGAAGGGACCAGTCTAGGGGCAAAGCAGTTTCTTGGTGACGCCTGGAACTAGGACAGGTTGGTAAAGTACACAATGTCCCCAATGGAGAATAAAGGCTCATGCTACTTGGCTGCAGACATTTTCTGCAGATTTTCTCTGGCCCAATGTGGTGATTGCAACACATCTGGCAAGTTCAAGCTATTCCAGCACTGGAATGATGAAAGATGAGGCTGACTTTGGAACCTCTAGTTGTGAGAGAGCCCTGTCCAGTTCTTGGGCGATGTCCATGGACTAGACAAAAATGGTGTGTATTCTGTACTGTCAACACAAGGGCTTGTGTTGTAAGTAAATTGCACAAATTTAACAAAACAATCCCAAATGTTGTGAGTTTCATCCAGGTACTTGGATAGTGTGTTGAGAATGGTAGACATCATTCTTTCACTTTGTCCATTGCACTGTGGATAATAACTGGTTGTGTGTATCTTCTTTATGTCGAGAAGTTTGCATGTTTCTCAGACAATGGTTGAAAGGTAGCTGGTGCCTCTGTCTGAATGCAAGTACGAAGGTGTACCATGATAACAAATGACTGTGTTGAGGAAGGCACTTGCAACAGTGGCAGCTTTGATGTCTTTTAGGGGGATTAGTTCCAAATATTTTGTTAGGTAGTCCACAAAAACAAGAATGTATTTGTTGCCAAAGTCAGAGCATGTAGGTAAAGGCCCAAGAATATCAGTACTGACTCTTTGAAATGGTTCAGTGGCTACAGGCATTGGAATGATGTGTGCTTTTATCAGTTTGGCAGGAGGCTTTCTTTGGGAACAGGACTGGCAGGATTTGACAAATCAGACAATGTCCTTGTTCATGTGAGGCCAGAAGAAGTGAAGCCTTGTCTTGTCAAGAGTTCTGTGGATTCCCATATGACCTCCAGAAAGTGGAGAGGCATGGGTGGATAGAAGTACTCTATTGATTAGTGAGGCTGACACAACTAGCTGTACACGAGTTCTATCCGTGCGATGACCCTTGCCTTCCTTGGTCCAAATGTGGAAAAGCGCACCGTCATTGAGGAAGTACTGCGAAGCAAGGAAAATTACATCCTGGCGATGCTTCTTTTATTGTGGTAAGATTCAGGAATCTAAGTGTGTGATTATGTCTCTGAATTGAGGGTCAGTTCTTTGTTGCATTTTGACTGTTGCCAGGGAGAGGTCAGAAGTAGAGGACTGAGAAGCTCTTCGGCTGCTTGCAGTAAGTGAGGATCTGTGTGTTTTTTGTAGAAGCAGCTTGAGGTGCTGTAGGAGTGTCCACAGGAAACACATTTGTGGCGTCGAAGGGAAGAGCTTGTAAGCAGGATTCTTCATCTGTAGAGGATGATGCAGAAGGATATCATCTCTGGCTTACACCATCAGCATTTGAGTGAACTCAGCCTGGTCTGTACTGAATTTCAAAGTTGTAGGATTGCAGCGTGGCAATTCATCAGGCAAACTTGCCTACTGTCTCCTTCATTTCGAATAACCATCTAAGGGCAGAGTGATCAACGATAGCTGTAAAGGAGGAGTAGCGAAGGCAATGGTCAAATTTCTTTATGGCAAATACCATGGCTAGACATTCTTTTTCTGTGATATCATAGTTCTGCTCAGCTGAGGAAAGAGAGCATCTGGCATAGGAAACAACTCATTCTGTTCCATCTTGAATTTGACATAGTACAGCACCCACTGCAAAGGAACTAGCATCTGAGTAGAGCTTGAAGGATTGGTCAAACCTTGGGTAGGCCAGTACTGGAGAAGATATTAGGCTTTTTTTCAAGGTTTCAAAGGCCTTTTTGCATTCAGAAGTCCATGTATAGTCACATCACTTTTTGGTGAGTGCGTATAGTAGAGCTGCAATCTTGGCATAGTTGCAAATTAACTTTTGGTAGTAGCCAGACAAGCCCAGGAAAGCTCAAAGGTCTTTGAGATTGATGGTTCTGGATAGTCTTTGACTGCTGAGAGCTTGTCTGCATCTGGAGAGATGCCTTGAGAACTAACAAAATGTCCAAGGTAATGAATTTGATGCTGTGTAAAACAGCACTTCTCTGGGTGAAGCTTAAGTTTGACTTGTCTGAGACATTCCAATACTTCCTTCAGATGTTGGAGGTGCTCTGATAAAGTTCTGGTGAAGACAATAACATCATCCAGGTAGACTAGGCAAGATTTCCAAGACAACCCACACAATACAGCAACCATAACTCATTGGAATGTGGCTGGACTATTCTGAAGTCCCATAGGCAGACATCTGAAATCAAAAAAGTCTCAAGTGGCAGCACCATGCTGTGTATGGATGAGAAGGGGGATCAATAGAAACTTGGGAGCACCCACTCTGATGGTCTAGAGTGGTGAAGTAAGCAGCGATGGCCACATCAAGACTCTGTAAGGCATCTTCAGTTGTAGGTAGAGGATGAGCATCCTGCAACATGTAGGCACTGAATTTTCTGTAGTCTACCATGAAGCAATACCCTTTGTCCTTTTTTACCACCAGCAGACAAGGTGCACCCCAGGGACTCATAGACTCTTCAACAATGTCTTGCTCTAGCATATCTTTGATTATGTCCCCTAGGAGTTGTTTCTGTTTGTGTCCCACTTTGTAGGCTTGCTGACAGATTGATTTCTGATTGGGCTGCACTTCAGTGGTGCATTGCAGGATATCACAGCATCCAAGCTTGTTATCTGGACCCACAAAGACATCCAAGTAGTTCTCCAGGAATTTCAAAAGTTGCTGTTTCTCTGTTGGGGCTGCTGGAAGTTTTATAAGAGGATAGTCACTGACTGAGGGGTAACTCTGTTGAAGCTGGAGTGGTCATGAATATCCTGACATGACTAGAGTTGGTGGAACCAGGTTGAGGCTCTTGCATGAGGTGGAACTGGTCCCCTGTAGACAAGCAGACAAACTTTCTGATGTTGGCCCCCTTTGAGATGACCACTGCCTCATCTGTGAAGCTGCAGCATTTTTGGAAGACTGTGCAACTATGCACTGCAAACAAGGTGTTTCCTGGGAGAAGACCTGATGAATGCAGAGCGGGGGATCCTGTGACAATGCCAACAACATCTTGTGGAAGTGGTTCAGCTCAAACCTTGACAATCAAAACTATCTCTGTTTGAGGAGACACAGTGACTGAGTCTGTAGCTGCAAGTTGCCTCCAAGTTGCAAGTTGTGAAAGTCTAGTGACAGTTTGTTAGATGCAAAGTCTAGGATGGCTTAGTGAGCTTTGAGGAAGTCCAGACCAAGAATCACTGCAGGTTGTAGATCAGGCACTAGGTAAAACTTGACAGTAGCTTGTTGTGAGCTAAAGTGTAACTTGAGAGTGTAAGCCGCGGTAAAGTTGCATCTTGCCTTCGCACTACAGCTCTTTAACACCATCTGAAAAAAACATTCAATATTTCTTGATCATCCAAAACCCATGTCCTCTGTCTTCCAGACCACGTGTGAGAAGAGTCGGGAATCTGAAATAGATACTGAATTGTCTGATCTTGATATGGCCAGAACCACTGCCAGCCCTAGGATCACAATTAAAACCAATGCCAGCAGCATTAGCACCAGCTACACATCCAGTGATGGCTCCGAATGTATAAGTCCAAGTCCACCATCCCAACATACATTTGGCCATCAAAGCACAGTGTCTAATAAACCGACAGGGACATGTTGTAAGCAGCTCACTCTGTTTCAGGCATTTGAGAGGAAGAATACTTTTACCAAAAATCATCCAAAGACCCTTCATCTTAATCACAGAATTGGTGAACTGTTAACTGGATCCCTTCTCCCATACTCTTTGGTAGATCATGAGGATTTTAGGGAGCTCATGAAACTTGCAGAGCCTCATTACAATGTTCCTTATCGAAGGTACTTTTCCTGTGTTGAAATATCTAACATTTACTGTATCAGGTTTTAAAAGCGATAGTGATGCTTGCACTTAAAACTGCAGGGGGCAGGGTTATTCATGTCACAACAGATATGTGGACCAGCAGTTAAAATATAGATTATGATATCCAGTAAACACTGCGACTGCGATTGGGCGCTTTCAAAAAGGGTGACTCAGTCACGGTGCCTGTGTTCTGGGCTACATGGCAGGGTAACAATCGGATACTTGGGTAGGCGAGTACAGCGACAGGATGTCACTATACATACACACACACACATGCACGGGGGGTGAGGGAGAACCACATCACATGATGGACAGAAGGGGAGGGAGGGTATGTGTGGCACAGTGCGGTGGTCAGCTGCCAAGCTGGCCATGTGGCATGGTGGGTAGGTAGCATGCTGGGGTTGGGAGGGTGCCATGTTTGGTTCTGGGCACAATTGTTTTTTTTCCATTGGGTCGGGGTTTTCATTTTTTAACTTTTACACCCCCCTGACATGCACCCCCTTGGAGTTGAGAATCCTTAAGTAGGGGGGGTGTGGAGGGCACAGCCCTCTGCATAACATGGAAAACCAGTTGTCAGTTTTCTAGTCGCTGCAAGTGTACATCGTCATAATTCATTTTCGGCAATATACACTCACCCAAATGGCAATTGTTATTCCTCGATCGCCATTATGACATAGAACCATAGATTATATGTCTCTTACCACTCAATGGATCACTTTTTCTTGTGTTTCTTCAAAAACAAAGACGCCTCAAAAGATGGTACTGCTGCATATAAAGAAGTTTGGGCAAAGTCATACAACTGCAAACATCTTGCAGGAACTAAATGAGCTCCTTCATGAATGGATTTATTCTCATGGTCTAAAATGTGGCTTTATTGTAAGTGAAAATGGAGTCAACATCTTGAAAGCAGTACAGAATGGAGGGTTTATGCATGCTTCTTACTTTGCACATTGCTCACGTTTAGTTGTCATGGGGCTCCTGAGTAATGAAACACAAGTGGACTGTATGGTTTCTGTTTGCAAAAAAATTGTGACTCACTTTTCACATTCAGCTAAGGCTGTACAGATATTGTCCGAACTGCAAAAGAAACACAAGCTGCCCCAGCAAAAGCTGATTCAAAATGTTTCCACTCAGTGGAACTCAACTCTTCATATGCTGCAGTACCTCTTGGAACAAAAGCAAGCTGTACATGTGTAACCCCCACCCAGGTATGCCGTTTCTATCTGACAGCTCTACCAGGTGGGCTGGGTTCGGGGAGGAATATGTCACTTGGCACATAGGCTAGGTTTGGCTGCTCTGCACAGGGGCACCCAAGTAACTCTGGACAAAGGAAGCAATAACTGTAATGTCCAATACCAGAAGTGGGATTCTAAAGTGTGGCTTTTATTCACATCCAACAGAATAAACAAAGGATAGATGGACCCCCACGGGGCTACACTCCTGGTAATGCAGATTAAAGGAGACCAGAACACATCCTCATCACTTTAGCCCTCAGGCTCTGAAACACACTGGGCACACAGCCCGAACTTGTACACTGCTCTGGGTTTTCCCTGGCTCGGCTTCCTTGCCAGCCACTTGGACACTTTCCATATAGCATGGAAACATTTACTGGCGGCTCCCTAAACCATCTAAGAGCATTTCTGCTCCATAATGGAATCTTCCTCATCAATCCTACGTCTGGGTACTTTCTTCAGGCACTGGCCAAGTACCTGAGAGAAAGCAACAGGTGTCCCAGAGCAAATCGGTAGAGGTGAATTTGGATACTACTGATGGGGAAGGGGGTCTCCCACATCTCGCTCCCACAATTCTTACCCGGCCATTTCTCTGGACTGTAACACCTCATCCTTTAAAACACTTTGCTGTGTAGATTCTTTTTAAATGTATTTCACATTCAATCTACTATCTTTTCTTCCCATTTGTGCTGGACTTGAACATACTTAATAAGTGGCTCTGTCCCTTACTCTAGACCCCCCACAGAGTCAAGCAGTCCAATCCTCACATTTTCCAAACTGTACTTGGCTGTCTTTTCCTGACTCCACAGTAACAGTCCTTTTAGTTTCATCACGATGCAGGTGAAAACACATGGCCCTTTAGCAGAGCGAACTCACCCTTTGGTTGCATGTGCCCCACAGGTGTTTCCTCCTCAAGGAACTCTCTTCCAGAGCTTCTGGTGCCTCAGCACAAACTTAAACAAGCAGCTTCTTTTCTCCCTAGCCGGACCAAGGGGGTTGCCCATGGAAGCAGGCTGATACCTTCCCCTCATCCCCGCAGAGATGGGGCCCTGAACTATTGAAAGCGGTCTCCACCACTTCAATATGCATTTCTTGTGTTCCTCTTCAGGTGGAAACACACACCTAAAAACAAAAGTAGCTCTTTAACAGAGTTTAGAGCTCTGGGGGCCTGCACACACTCTGTTGAGCTCTACAGACTCTCTTTCAGACTGACTTCAAATTCCCCAGCATTCTACTCTAACCTCCAGCTGCAACATTCCAGTGTGGCTTATGCGGCTGCGACAGTTCTAAATGATGTCATCCCTCAGTCTCAGCTGAGACCGAGAACAGAGTGAGACAGTGTAAAATCCATTTAACTGGAGTTTCACAAGCTGCCTTCCCTGCCTACCACTAGGTCTTACTGGGATTCTAGTAACCCCAGGTAACAGGGGGGGTTACACATGAATATTGCTCCAATTACATTATTGTAGATGGCATCATGCTGTCTGTGCTGCAGTGGAAATTAATGGAGACAGTGTGCTGCATCCTAGCTCCTTTTGAGACAGCTACAAGGGTCACGTCTTCTGAAGGTGCATCTCTGAGTCAGATTATCCCACTCAATGCTGATTTCACATCATCTGAATGTTCTGACTCTACAGATAAAAAAAGACAGATGTGAAGCTCAGACAACATGTTGGCTGTATCATGGAAATCTTGTAAAGAGAATGAGCAAGCGCTTTCAAACAATGACAGATTAGTTGCAATGACAAAATCAAAACACTACATCCTTGCAACTCTCTTACATCCCAAGTTCAAGGCTACACGTCTTCCAAAAACAGCTGATGTAAAGCATTACAAATTACAGTTGCTAGATGAGTTGCAGCACTCACAGGAGTCATACACAGACATGCACAGTAGCTTGAGGTTGTCATAGCCACAACATGCAGGTTCATCTTCACAAAGAGATAAAGACCTGGAAAAGTCACCAAACATTAGCAGTACTTGTCCCACAACTGCCACTTCCACCCTTAGTAGTAAGCTAAATCTGCAGCAAAACCTTTCTCAAATTGCTGCCATATCAGCTCACACTGAATCCTCTTCTGAGCATTCTCTGTCCATCATGGTAGACAGCTACCTGCAAGAACTGCTTATTCCTATTGATGCATGCTCTTTTAATTACTAGAGATCAAAAAAGTTAATATGGACCAAGTTGTATGATGAAGCCTGTAAATATCTTGGTTGTCCTGCAACAAGTGTCTCTTCAGAATGCATGTTTAGTACAGCTGGCAATATTGCAACAGACACCAGAAATAGGCTGCTTCCAGAAAATGTACACATGTTAACTTTTGTTAAAGTTAACAAGGCAAGATTTTTATATCCCTACAAGAGTATACAAGCTGATCCTGAAGTGACTTGATGTTGTGGATGCTGATGGTGATGACAGCTCAGATGGTGGTGATTGGTAAATACTATGTGGGACAAAAAAGGAAACTTTACAGACTGTGATGAATTAGGTTGCCTCTCTCCTCTCTCTATCTACTACCATGGACTTTATATCCAAAAAACTTTCACCATTTCCATGGCAAATTGCTTTGTAGCAAAGGACTAAAGCCAGCAAGGTTTTGATTTTTTTGGTTACAGGACATTTTTAACATCAGTGGGAACAGACCCAAATTTGGCATGAAAGGGACACTGTCAACCATTTCTGTGTCATGTTATTTCTGGTTAAAATGAAAACACATATTTTTGGATTTACCTTCTGTAAAACTGATTGATTTTGCAGGTTGTATTTTATTTGCTTCCTTTTAGTAGTAAGTACCACCTACTTACAGCAGCAGTACAATGAAAAATATTAACACGCCTGGCAAATCTTATTTTGATCAACTCTAATTCCAATTCCAAGCTTCTGAATAATGCAGACGCCCCCAAAGCCACTCATTACATTGTGCCTTCTCTCTCTTCTCCCACTGCATCATGATTGGTTAGACTGTGTGGTAGTATTATTTCCAAGCCAGGAAAGATGCAGTTGAAGTTGATCAAGGAGTGC
The DNA here is from genome assembly GCA_016271365.2 of Neoceratodus forsteri. NCBI lineage: Eukaryota > Metazoa > Chordata > Ceratodontiformes > Ceratodontidae > Neoceratodus > Neoceratodus forsteri. Next base: position 1,194,938,306 of record CM057453.1, read on the forward strand.
AACAGTACACTGCTGTAACCAAACCTAGTCTGTGACTTTGTGGTGCATTGCCATGGGCCGAGACCGTGGATGTCCATTTTTCAGTTTTAAAGAGGACAGAAAATGATTTCTAAGTGGTAGCAGTTTATTATTTTCCCAATTACAGAAAAGTTAGCCATAAACCAAAATGATCCATATGTAACTTTACTGAATAAAAAGTGATGGTAAAAACCATATTTTGCATTGTTATGATTTTGTGGGCAGCATTCTGTTACAAGTCTCTTCAGGGAAACGGTGATCTGGAGTTTTACCCATGTCATGGTTTGAGCACACAGTTGTAAGCATAGGTCTCATAACACAATAGCTCATGTTTAGCATTCTGTTGTACATAAACCATGACATTACAGTAAAAACTCTTCAGTTACTGGTTCCATGAAGAGAACTGTACAGAATGTTGTCCATAAGAAGAAGACAATTGAAAAGACATTTTTTCACATACGTGTTTATTAAGTAACAGTTAACTATGACTCATTTAGAGGCAAGACTTTCATTTCTCTTACTAAGGTTTACTAACTGCTGCCACCTAGCACATGTTTCCTGTCCCCTTTAAAAAAGAAGAAGTGAATCAGAAATAAAAAAACCCAGCTACATCAGCAGTTTTGACAGAATGTGACCAATCATAAAGTGTATTTGTTTTACAAATCATGATAATTTGACGTATAAGGGGATTGACATACACTGCCCCTTAAACACCACAAGCCAACAGCTGCAGCTACATTAAATGTTCCTTAAGATAGTATGTGGTGAGGAAATCACCTTTTTTTTATATGACTGAAATACACATTTTATTTACGTATCAGCTGGAAAGTTGATGCATTATCTTAGAAAATTATATGTATTACTTCAATTTGCCAACAAGAATGTTGGTATATGTACGCATTATCTTAGAAAACTGCATGTATTATTTGCCAACAAGAATGATTAGTATATAAGGGATATGCAATGGAAGCAAGTGTAATAAATGATTTACCTGCACAAGAGTAGTTTGACCTCGGGTAACCTCACGAGTGGCGTAAGCCCGAGTGAGGTGTCCAAGGTCAAACTGTTCGAGTGCAGATAAATAATTTATTACACAAGTTTTCCATTGCATATTCCATTTATGCAATTCTTTTGTTTTTGCTTTTGTAGGGGTCATTTGTTAGTCAAAAAAGTGAATAACAATTGAATATTCTGCCATTTTTTGCTGATTATAGAAAATCTAAAAGGAATCTAGAAATGAAACACCTCTCATTTTGAAGATATTTTTATGCTGAACAACCTTTGTGCTCAAAGTACCATGCTATCATTTTTGGTTTTTAAGTTATTTGCATTTGTTTGATGATAAAGTGCACTCAAATGGAATTTCTGCTGTTTTTCGCTAATTCTGAAAAAACTAAAAAGTATCTATAAATGAAACACCACTCATTTTGTAGATATTTCTGTGCTGAATAAACTTTGTGCTCGCAGTACCATGCTATCATTTTTCGTTTTAAAGTTATTCTCATTTGAATATGGTTAATACTGCTACTGAGGCCGAACATTCTAAATGACATAAGCACTGTATAGATAAATGACTGATGACATAAGTACTGTGCAGATAAACGACTGATGACATAAGTACTGTATACATAAATTAAATTTATGTACACAGTTACTCAGATAAACAGATTTATCTTACTCTGTTTATCTCCACCCCAGTGAATACATTTTTTTATTCAAATGTCTTGACTGACTACATTATGACATAATGGGGCCCGATTCCAAGTCGCATTATGCCTGGCACAAGGCGAGTTATGTCAGATCCTATGGCACAAATCGCACCTTGCACCATGCATTACGCAAGTTGCAATTACAAGATACGGCTTGCACCATGTCGTATGCGGATTGCACCAAAGGTGGGATACACCACCCACTATGCCAGCAACCCATTGTGGCATGGCGTAAGGGTGGGTTATGGCAGCACCTGTGCCCTATTCCAAAAGTGCGGCTGCCATAACCCACATATGCCATTCCAGGTCTGCATATGGCTGTGTGGGATTAGACCAGCACTTAGCTGGTCTAAGGGGCATCCATCCTAGCAAAACAAAGGATGCCCCCCCTGCAGCACTGCCTATGGTACATTGCCCTGTCCCATGTACCCCCCCAGCACAGTGATGCCACCTACCCCCGATATTTGGGGAGCCCCGGGTCCATTTTGTGTTGTGCCCCCCCATGCACATGTGCCACCTGGCCATTCCCCCCAGGGCTACCAGGGGATTGCAGGAGTGTTACAGGGCAGAGGGGCTCCAGGAGGGCAGTTAAATGCAGGCTGTGACTTGCGGCACCCAGGTCCATTGTGCCATTCCCATGGCGCAAGCCTGCGGCTGCCGCAATTCATGGGTCATAGGTACCAGGAACTGTGCCAGTCTTGGAATAGGGTGCAGGGTCCCCAGCTTAGCACTGCATGGTGCAACTCATATACGCCCGTGAGTTGCACCATGTGACTAGGGATCAGGCCCAATATGTCTTGCACCAATTCCACATGCTGCAGCTGCAGTTCCTTGACTTTGTTATACAAACTTTCTTTCAAACATAGCAACTTTCAATTTACTTATTTAAAAGAGAAAGCAGCAAAGAGCTGAGATTAGGTAATATCAGTCATTTTTTCATAATTCATTATGATGAGAATATAAAATTGACTACATAAATGGCTAACATGCCACTTTTTTTCACTAAGGAACTATAATGCAGCTGCAACAGGAAACCTTTTAACATATGGGTGGGTGGGCTTGTTAGATAAATTGATGGCTTTAGCAAATAGAAGAAACCATAGATAAACCTAGCTGTAGTCATATCAAAGTCACACATGATCATTTGTCTCCCCCCCTCATATTGAACCAGTTTGTAGTTCTTTCTGTCCGCATGTTCACATGTATTTCATTATTATCTTCATTATTGGCAGAATGTCTTCAATTTCACATGTATTTCATTATTATCTTCATTATTGGCAGAATGTCTTCAATTTCACATGTATTTTATTATTATCTTCATTACTGGTAGCACAATTAAAAAAATAGGGTTCGAGTTCTAAAAAGTTCTAAAAAAAATTAGAACCCTAGAACTTTTTTAAAAGTTCTAGACTAGAACCAGAACCCAGAACTTCGGAGGGTTCTGACAACCCTAATAGTCATGAAATGTTGCACAGATAACATGAGTCACTGGCACACTGCCTAAATATACGTACATCTATAAGTATAGTTCATGTTGGTAAAAACATATTTATATACATGAAACTGTGATAATGAACAGTGTAAGGTACAATAACAAAAATAAGTTGAAATGAGAGAATTATACATTCACATAGCATGCAGATGCACCTGAACAAAAAAAGTGCAGCTGTTAGTTGAAACTGTTAATGGGTCATGAATCCAAAGTCCATACTGAGTCCGTCATTAGCACCCAGAAAATTAATAAATTCAAGCACAGAAGCATGCCTTTCTTGTGTATTTTGTCGATGTCCTTTGAAAACTAAGGGAGACACATCAGAGATGGAGTGAAAACATTGAGAGAAAGGCTATTTCACTGGTGTGCAAGTATTTTTTTATAATGTGCCTGTCTGAGTTCATTCAGGTTCAAAGAGCAGGTTGATTTTGGCGGCCCGCTCTATCGCTACACCCTGATAGTGAAACCTGAAAACAGACCATTACAGCGACAGTTGTAAGACTCCACCTGAAGTACTGTGTCTAACTCTGGAGGCTGCACCTCTGCAAGGGCTGCCTCTGTACTGCTCACTAAGTTGTAAGACTCCACCTGAAGTACTGTGTCTAACTCTGGAGGCTGCACCTCTGCAAGGGCATCAAAATGCACCTCTGCAAGGACATCAACAGGGTGGGAGCAGTTCAGAGGAGGGTTACTAAATGATGCAGGGAATGCATGAGAATCCATATAAGAACAGGTTGCAGGAACTCAATGTGTGCTCCCTGGAGGAGAGGTGAGCAAAAGGAGACATGACTGAGACCTATAAGTACCTCACAGGGATGGAAAAGGTGCAGGAGGGGAGTTTCTTTCTCAGGAGGAAGAACACCAAAACATGGGGCATGGTGTGAAGCTCAAGGTGGTGAAAATTAAAAGGGATGTGAGAAAATACTTCTTCACAGAAAGGGTGGTGGACACTTGGAACAGCCTGCCAGAAGAGGTGATGGGCGTGAAGACAGTGGAGTGCTTCAAACATGCATGGCATAGGCACATGGGTATACTAACTGGAGGTAAGGGAGGAGGAAGTGACATCTGTGACCAAACAAAGTTGAGGGTGTAGAGTTAGGCAGGGAAAATAGGGCAGAATAGATGGGCCTACTGGTCCTTTTCTGCCAACAAATTCTATGTTTCTGTTTCCATAAATAAAATTATGTAGTTTAAAAAAAAAACATTGTGCATACTGAGGCATCCTCCCCCTCCACTAGAAAAGGTCCCAATTATGCTATTTTATGTTTTTATGCTAAAAAAATTTTTATGCACCTTTCAAGAGTTTAAACCATCATGTAAATACTGACTCTGCCATAGCATCCTATTAAGTGTACAAGCTGCCTACTGCAAGGTGAAGCCCTGAAAAGTACCATTGTGTGACTCTGAAGAAGCAAGGTTTTTCCTGCGCTGCTTGATCTGAAGCCTGTTAGTAAACCAAATTTTTGTTAAAAAAAACTTCCAACTTTTACTTTTTTCCTTTGTTGTCCTTTTCACGCTCTGCTTTTGTTCCAATCTGTTGCTTTAGTTGAGATAGACAGACAGGTAGGTAGGTAGGTAGATAGGTATGCAGGCAGATAGATAGATAGATAGATAGATAGATAGATAGATAGATAATTTATTTAAAAACACATTTCTAAAAGTCAAGGAGCTTTACATCAGCATAGCATAACTGATCAAATATTAAATAAATAAATAAATAACATATCATGCAACAACATTACAGTGTAGGTCAGTAACAATAAAATAGCACATTCACTCTCCTACAAAGGCTTGACTGAACAACCAGGTCTTATGTTTACTCTGGAAAATGGTGACAGAGGGGCAACATGAATGTCAGCTTGTAAACCATTCTACTATAGCAAAAGAGGCCACTACTGTGATTTTACCCTGGATTTTGGAATGATCCATAATCCAGTGGCAGTAGAATTTAACCCATGGACATCAGGGTGAGTTGCAAGAAACCTACTAATGTACTGAGGTCCCAGTGTTTTTAGGGCCTTAAAAGTAAATAACAGAATCTTAACGTCGATCCGCCATTACAGGGAGCCAGTGCAGAGAGTGCAGTGCTGGGGTGATATGTTCACTCCTCATTCAGATGTAACAAGTCTAGTAGAAGCATTCTGCACTAGCTGAAGTTGGGGGATCTGACTTACAGGAAGGCCCTGCACATTGCAATAGTTGAAGCGAGGTGAGATGATAAAGGTATGCACTAGTGCAAGCAGATCGTCCTGGTCAAGGTAGGGTTGCAATAAGCCACTCGTGACCACAGCTGACACCTGAGGCACAAGAGCCAGCTCCTGGTCAAGAGTGACCCCTAGATTGTGAACAATGTGCATAGCCTATAATTTATCTCCTCCATAAACTAGAAAGATCCAGGCTCTCCAAAATAGAAGACCTGAGATGATCTGATCCTACTAGTAGCAAGTCGGTCTTTCTGGGATTGAGCTTCTACCCACTATGAGCCATCCAATCACTGATTTCCATTAAAGCATTCTGAAGCAAAAACACTGAGAAGCCCTCCCTGGATTTAAATGAAAGATATAGCTGGGTATCATCAGCGTAACCATGAAAACCCAAGCTATACTTCCGGATCACATCTCCAAGCGGAAGCATGAACACTGCAAATAAAAGAATAGACAGGATAGAACCCTGAAGGATGCCACAGTCAATGACAGAAGAACAAGACTGAAATTTTCCCAGAATCGCCAACTGATGGTGATAGCTGAGAAATTATCAGAACCAGTCCAAGACTGTTTCTACCTTCCCAATGAATCTCCTCACATGCTCCACCAGCTCCCCTTGCTCAGCAGTGTCAGAAGCAGATGGCATATCCAAAAGAACCAGGAAAGATACCTCTCCATGATCCCTTGCAAGGAACAGATCATTTAAAACCCTTCCCATGGCTATCTTAGTACTATGCCAAGAGCAGAAACCAGATTGGAATGGCTCATAGATGGAGAATTTCTCAAGGTACTCAGTAAGCTGCACCACCACCACTTTCTCAGTAACTTTACCCAAAAAGGGTAAGTTAGAAATAGGTGTAAAACTGAGGGAGGTGTGGTCTGCCTAGGCAGAAGATGGCGTCATAGATCTCCTTCTCTCCTGGGAACATAGGAAATCAAACCTCATCCTTCTTGCTACAGACCTTATGGACATGTTAACTTTGCTGATCTGATTCTACATAACTCATTACAGCTTTCCTGTAAGTCATTTTGCTCTTTGGTCTATTTGCAAACCCATATTTTAATCCTTTGAAAATTTGGGCCTGCACAGCTGCAGTATTGCTGACCCTCACCTACAACAAATCTCTATGGCAAGAGTAGAGGCTATGTTTTCAAAACTTGTAGAAGATATAAATGACTTGGAAGTCTCTACACAACATGCTTCTTTGACTCTAGACTCATTTGACAAGAGAATAAGCTCCTCTGAAACCCAGACAAGCTCTAATACAAAATCTATTCAGGAGTCACAGGCCACTGTCAGAAACCAAGATCACACTATTAAATTACTGCAAAATAAACTTGATGACCTTGAAAACCGTAACCGCAGGAATAATCTGCGATTTTTGGGTTTCCCAGAGGGATCTGAGCTTGGAGATACTACAGCATTTTTACATCATGTTCTGTCAGCTATGTTGAAACTACCCCCCGACCAGCAACTGATTATTGAATGTTCCCACCGTACTCTTAGACCCAGGCCAAGTAAAGACCAAAGGCCCAGACCGATTGTGGGCAGGTTTTTGAACTATGCCCATACGGAGCTCATCTTAAAAAGGTCCATAGACATTGGTATATTAATGTGGCAAGATTTTAAAATTTCAATATTTCATGACTTTTCTAAAGAAGTTACAGATAAAAGAAAAGCATATAACCCTTTGAAACCACTGCTGCATCAAAAAGGGATAAAGTTTGCATTATGTTATCCTGCCACCATGCATTTATTTCTCAGTTCCTCCTTCAAAGATTTCAATACTCCAGATGCCCTGTCTGTGTTCCTGGGTTCTATTTCGGGTGATCCCCCCTGCTTACCCCCTTGGAACAAGTACTCTCAACCTCCGATGACACTCCACCTCAGAGTAACATTTCACTAGCACAAAACAGTAGAGGAAGTCTGGGCACATCAACAACTCCTGTGGATGGAGTACTCGCGGTTCCCACGACAAGACATTCAAACAGACTTCTGGAGAAATCTACATCGAGCAGCCTAAAATGTACTTGATCCTGTTGCCTGACTCCAGACTGCGTAAAACATCCCTCCTATGTGTCTGTACATACCAACATTAATCCGGACATTCCAATCAGCAGCAAATTCACTCTTCTTGCTGGTGATCTTCATTCGTCTCAGGAGGACCTTTAACCCCACATTGATGCTGATAAACCACCGGGACCTGATATAGCCCTGCAAGATGTCGCATCCGTGGACTCTTCATGGTCTGAAGCTGTCTCAAGTTCTCCCTTTAAACACTTGGAGCCACTCAAGAAGAAAAGAAAAGGAAAGCTAAAGTAAAAAATAAGAAGTTAACTGCCAATATTAAAGCCTCTAGGTCAATGATAACCTGAAGTTAGCGTAATACAATGTTGCTATTGTTTTTCTTTCCTGGCTTTCTGTACAGCCATGACCTGGTGCTGTTTTGGACCATTGTTCTTTTCTTTTTCCTTTCCAATTGCCATTCACCTTGCTGTGCAGTCTTCTCATTTGGTCATTCCCTTCCAGCTGGTCATGATCCAGGAAGGCTGTACATCGTGACAATTTGTACTTATTAAACAGATATTTTTTCACTTTTTTAATGTGGTACCACTGGTGTTCGGTCTTATACTGTGTGGTTAATGCTCAACTTGTTGATGGGTCTGAATTGTATTAATTCATCCAACCACTACTGCACATTTAAGTTACCCACAAATATCTCATAAGGCAAACTGCACTATTTTACTCACTCCTACATAATACTTGTTAATGGAGCTACTGCCTTTTCTCTTGTGCTACCCCTATTCTCATAGATACATGAATCATTCTCCCCCATATTTGACTCCCTTATTTATTCTATTAATCTCTAACGTACCCTACTTTCTATATAACGGATTGCTAGTAACTACTATTAGTTCATTGAACTGGTGGAGATACTACCTATTTCATACCTGTTGGCTCTATTCACTGGAAGCCTAATAAATGTGATAATTTTATTTCTAATATTTCTCTGGTTCTGGGGCTTGTTAGGACTATGACTTGGACCCGACTACTCCTCAACCTAATCACTGTAGGCTATTTTCGAGTGTGGGATGCCTTTATCAGTTGCAGGATTCTCCACTATTACCATTTCTTTCTCTTTTATTAAAACCAGTTTATTTGGCTCCATTTAAGATAGGACACTTAACTTGACAACTAAACTACACAATGATTTCACATAACTGTATAAAGCCTGTTTGTGCCACTGTTTCACATTACTCATCTATACTTACTGATGCAGGGTGTCTTTGTCTAATGTACCGTCCCAATATTTTGATTCCAATATTTTGATTCCTATATTTTTTTTTTTTTTTGCCTTAGCCTGATACCTGACTCCCTGGTACCATCTCTAAACAACTATAATCCTATTTATCACAGCACCAATGTGTATTATATAAGGTTAACATGTCTTTTAATACTTACATATATGTTCATGTTAATAAGGTCTGGTATAACCACATTTGTTCTTTATATGTTTCTCACCAATTGGGGTATGGTTATTATCCTATGTTCCCTACCTTACTCAGAGAATTTGCTCACTGTTATAGGTAGTTGTTTATAACTGTGATAACTGTTCTTTAAAAGTTATAAGTCCTAGTTTCCTGACCTTTCTTGGTCTGCATAGGTCTTTTTCTAGATATAACACCCTGCGTTGTGGTGGAGAGTCTGATGTACTGGTTACAGATAATAATATTATTTCACTCTTACTATTCTTCTACTGTGTACTATTTTAGAGAGATATCCATGTCTTTGATAATTGATATACTATTCCTTATGTTTGTGTTAGATCCTGCCCTTCTCTATGTTAAGACAGTATTATATTCATCAGCTCGGAACTACCTCTGCTTGGAATATAGGTCCCTCGCTATTCCTTTAGTTATTATTCTCCCCTTAAGCTTTTACTATGAATCATCTATTGCTATACTCACAGCATATGAAGGAACTTAATTCCCCTTGTAAAAGGAAGCAAATTATAACTTCTCAAAAAACACAAAGCAGACATTGCCTTCCTCCAAGAAACAAAATTATTAGCAAAGGATGTTAATAGGCTTAAAAAGGACTGGGTCGGTCAAATGCATAGCTCCTCTTTTTTTTCTAAAAAAAGAGGGGAAGCTATTTTGATCCATAAAAAACTCAAATGGACCTTGATTAAGTTTATATCAGATCCAGAAGGTAGATGGGTTATAGTCACTTTGAATAACTTCTCTGGTCCTATTATGTTAATCATCGTTTATACCCCTAATGTGGACCCTCCTGAATTTTTTCATAATTTATCCCAACATATTTTGTCTAACCACTCAAATAACATTCCCGTTATATTTGGAGGTGATTTTAACCTAGCACTAACACACAAATGGATAGAAGTAACTCACTGTATTGGACTTGCACCCCAGAGGTACCGAGGCTCTCTCTTTATTACTGAAAGAGTTTGGCCTGGCAGATATCTGGCAGCTACTTCATCCCCGTGACCGTGACTTCACCTTCTACTCAAAACTCCATAAATCAAATAGTCAGATTGACTACTGGTTTGCGTCCTCTTCCATAATTGAGAAAGTTATCGATTTCTCTATCCTTCCCATAATAATATCAGACCATGCACTGATTAAACTACACCTCTTATGGGAAGCCCCTACAACAAAGTCTACCTCCTGGCATCTGGACCCCCTTCTCCTTAGAGATCCGGATTTCCTACCCTGTATCAGATCTCAAATTCAAGACTTCCTATCATACAATAACCCTGTAGACACATCAATGTCTACTGTTTGGAAAGCTCTAAAAGTTACATTATGTGGGAAAATAATTAGCTTCACTGCCTATAGAAAAAAGAGTAGGGAATAACTACTTGCAGACCTAGAAAAAACACTTAAGACTAAAGAACATCCATACTTTGGAAATAATGAACCGAATCCCAATTCTCAGCTCCATCTAGAAATATTACAACTCAGAACCAAAATAAATGACCTTGTTTCTCGTAAAACAGAATTGGCTCTATTTAGACTTAAACACAAATATTGGGAGCAAGGGGACAAAAGTGGACTACTTCTTTCCTAGAAACTTAAAGTGCAACAAATCAAGCGCCGTATTACCAGTCTTAAGGACCCACAGGGTAAGGTACATACCGATAACCTCTCCATAAATCATATTATGAGATCTTTTTATCAGAATCTATATTCTGTTATCAGTCCCACACCCACCCCACATATACAACATTTTTTGAACTGCCTGCATTTACCTCACCTCTCTCCTGATGAAAAAATATCTTAGATGAACCCTTTACTCTGCAAGAAATCAAAAAGGCACTATCCTCACTAAAATCAAGCAAATCACCAGGTGGAGACGGATTCCCCATAGACTTCTACAAATCACTTTCTGATTCCCTTGGCCCCCTACTTTTTGAAGTTTTTAAAGAAGCTTCAGACAAAGGCAATCTTCCTCCTACTTTTACTGAAGCAATTATTACATTAATTCCTAAAAAAGATAAAGATCCTTCCCTTCCTGCTAGCTATAGACCAATTTCACTACTTAACACTGATGGGAAAATACTAGCTAAACTTCTATCCATACATTTTGAACCCCTTCTTTCTAAACTAATCCATCACTCTCAAACAGGCTTTGTCAAGAACAGATCTGGCTGAGACCACTTGTGCTCCTTGTTTAATTTAATTCTCAATGTCAAATTCCTTAAATCTCCTGCTGCAGCAATAGCTATTGATTTCGAGAGGGCTTTTGATTCTCTTAGCTGGAATTATCTATACCAGGTCCTCTCCTGCTTCAGCCTCCCTTCAAACTTCTGCACATGGATTAAGTTACTTTGCACATCACCTGCAGCCAAAATCCTCACTAACTCTACTCTTTCTTCCTCTTTCCCTCTATCAAGAGGAACTAAACAGGGCTGTCTTCTATCTCCCTCACTGTTCATCCTGGCTATCAAATCCTTAACAGCTAGCTTACGCCAAGCTAATGACATTAAAGGTATTCCTACAGGTAACTCTAGATACACTTCCTTGTTGTATGTGGATGATCTTTTAATCCTTCTAGAAAATGTAAGCATAGCTGGACCTCCTTTAACTATGTTGCTTAACAAATTCACTGAAATCTCAGGCCTAGCACTGAACTATGGCAAATCCAAAACTCTCCATCTCAATGACTTATGCAAACCCCTTATGAACCTACCACTTGGTTTTCATTGGTCACCACAGGGTATTACTTATTTAGGAATAACAATTTCCCGTGATTTAGGGAAGACTTGAGATCTAAATTTCAATCCCCTTCTTGTCAATATTAAAACATCTCTAGATAGATGGAAACTTTTAAATCTCTCTTTCATGGGGAAGATTTCTGCGATAAAAATGACCATTTCTCCAAAGATACTATATTTGTTTTCTAACATTTCACTTGTCTTGCCTTCCACCTATTTCTCTAAACTTGATAAGTTAATTGGTAATTTTATTTGGGAGGGCAAGACACCAAGATTTAGCCATACCAAACTTCGATCACTCCGGAGCAAAGGGGGATTTAGTCTTCCTTGGCTATAAGGCTATTTTTGGGCCTTTCGTGCCTCTCAAACCATTAAATGGTTTAGCACATTGTCATCCCATACACCCTTCTGGGTGGAGATGGAGTCTGCATTAAGTCTTGGTTGTGTTTCCACCTCATTCATCTATTGTGCCTTCCCTCCTAAACTAAAAGCCCATCCAACTGTCTCTGTATTTGTTCTTTATTGGAAGTTGATACACAAGCACTTAAAATCCAATCCCACTCCATTATCCTATACTCCTCTGTGGGGTAATCCTTTGCTTTCCCTAGAAGGACAACCCATTTTCTGTCACACATGGAAGAACAAAGGCCTATTCTTTTTAGGAGATATTCTTGATAAAAAACTCTTCTAATCTTGACTGTTTCTCAAACTCACAGCTAAAATGGGATCTCCCCAAACAGGACTTCTGGAAGTATGTTCAAATTCAAGCTGCCTATAAATCCCTTGCATCTTATATTCACAACCTCTCTCCACATAATCATCACATCTCACATTGGATTCACTTATCAGCAAAATGGAATAGTGTCATCTATAAAGATATCATGGAAAAACTTCTCGATCAGTCTCTTAATGCAAAAAATAAATGGTGCACTCTTCTTAACTATAATATATCTGAAACCCAATGGCGAAACTGTTGGCTCTCTTCTCATAGCTTTTTTAAGGATGCTCGCAGCTCTTTAATACAAACCAAAATATTACACTTGTGGTATAGAACTCCCTCTGTACCAAATTGCATGGGTCTCCTAAACAACACTAACTGCTGGCATTGCAAATCCCCTAATGCAGATCTTTTTCATATATTATGGTCCTGCACTCCAATTTACAAACTGTGGCATAGGATTCACTCCTTTGCCAAAAAGGTGATCAGACATCACATCGCCCTTGACCCTAAACTCTTTTTGCTTGGTATCCTCTCACCTAATAACACTACTCTATCTCACGCTCATTTTAGATGGCTAAATACATTATTCCTTCAAGTCAAATGCCTTATTCTTATGAATTGGAAATCCCATAATATCCCTTCTCTTGCTGATGTCCTTCAAAACCTCACCCATTATGCATCTCTGGACCGGATATCCCATCTCTCCTTTGATCGACTCAATATTTATGATAGATGCTGGCAGAATTATTTCTCCTACTTGAATATCTCTGGTAGCCCTAACTAGTACACTGCACTATACTATACAGCTCAAGCTATATATGGATTACCTCTCACTATTTCCTCAACTTTATTTTTTAATTTTTTTTCCTTCTTTTTCTCTTTCTCTTTTCTTTCTCTTTTCTCATTCCTTTCTGTCTATAGAATCGTACTTAATACTTCACACAACTTTTGCAACTTTCTACAGTTCCTATTTTATACATTTAGTCTATGTTATAATTGCCTGCTATTATGTATAACATCATGATAATGGCTCTATTATATTTATAACATGTCCCTTATTACTATAATTATACCTTCTGCTAATCTCCTACTTATATAGATATGGTAATTAATAGATATACTTTCTCCCGTCTAGTTACTTACAACTAAACTCAGATATTAGCTTAAGTTCATCTTTATAACATCATTTCTTATATAGACGGTAATCATATTTATATGAAAGTTGTTGTTTATTACATTTGTAATCATTTTGTTCTTTGTTGAAAAGCAATAAAAAGATAAAGTGAAAAAAAAAAGAAATAGGTGTAAAACTAGCAGTCATCAGGATTTAAAGTAATCTTCTTTAGGAGAGGGTGAATCACCACCTCTTTCTATACAGTAGGAAACATTCTCCCTCAGAGAGGTATTGACAACATCAGTGACGGCTGGACCAGTCACTGCCTCTCCACTCTTCATTAGAGAAGCATGATTAGGATCTAGCACACAGTGGCTAGGCACACTTCAGAGAGCACCTGGCAAATCTCTGACAAATCAGTCAGGCTAAAATCATCCCAGATGACCCAAATTTTTGTTGACTCCCATTCTCGACCATTGCAATTGTGAGAAAACATTATAGAGGAAATATTGGCCCATATGTCAGCAACCTTAGCCAAGAAGAAATTTGCCAACTTATCACACCTGTCCTGAGAAATCTCCACAAATCTTGGGAGAGGCATTCAGGATAGTGTAGTCCATCCTCTACTCTAAAGGGGGCAGTGTGTCTGTTTCTCTCAGCTACAAGGATGCCCAAGAAGGAAACTTTTCTTGTGGCAGTCCTGTCCTTCTGATATTCTCAATAATAAGCAACCAGGACAATACTATAGGATCCCAGGCTAAATTTCCTCCACTTATGCTCTAACCCCTGAACGCTCACTCTAAAAGACTGGAACATATTGTTAATCAATCAAGCAATCAATTTTATTTGTTAACCAGGTAAGTACACTAGACCAGAGTCATTGGTCACCACTGTACAAACAATACATTTGCGTAAAACTGTAAGACAATCAATATCATTTACATTAAAACTACATACATTTGCATAGGGATGTGAGTGACAAATGACCTAACAGTTTTTGTCTTTAACCTTTGGAGAATGGAGCTATTCTGATCTCCTTAGGCAACTCATTCCATTTTTTCACTGCATAATAAGAAAAGGTTTTTTGACCCATGACTGTTTTGCATAGTGGCAGTTCCAGCCAGGCCTGTTCAGCTGATCTCAGGCCTCTGTTTACTCTTCTGGCAATTAACAAGTCTGACAAGCAGTTTCTGTCAGAGTTTTATATTTTTGTATATATTATATTAACTGTACAACATTGAAATTTCTCCAGAATCACCGACTGATGGTGATAACTGAGAAATGATCAGAACCAGTCCAAGACTGTTTCTACTTCCCCTTATGAATGTCCTCATATGCCCAATCTTGTTAAACCATGGGGCACTCCTTCTCCTAGGTGAAGGGTGGCAATGGACTGGCACCAGGGCATCAATAGTAAACAGGATGTTTTTATAAAAAATCTCCACTGTCTAAGTGATGCTTCTAGTGGAAGTAGCCAAAACACTAGAGACATCAACAGTTTCCCAAAATCCTTCGGGATTTAGCCTTTCCCAGGTTCACTGTAAACCATCCAAATGAGTGGACAAAGACTGGTGGTCCATCAACTTGAAAGATATGGGGGAATGGTCTGACCGAACCACAGAAGTAATTGTGGGGTCGTTAACCATTATACCGTGGTGAACACAAGGTCCAGTGTGTGGCCACCCACATGTATGGCAGCCTGAATTTGCTGAGTAAAACCCAGTAATTCCATATAAGTTGGAGGAACTCAACAGCAAACTTAGTAAGTGCCTACACAGCAATTGAAGTCTCCCAACACAACAGCTTAGCAGATACCAGAGGCATGCATGGGAGGCTGACCCTGGCATTACACTCCCAGTTAAGTCAACCTCTGTAGGGAGAGACTAACCATTAAGTACTTCTGTGTTTTTTTGTTTCATCCCTTTAACTCTGGAACAACATTAATATGAGCACTACATCCTCAGGGCAGGGCTTCAAGCAGCCTGTGCTATTCAAAGTACTGAAGTGCTGGGTGAGGCTGACCTTTTGCTGAGCACAATGGGCTGAATGCCATCAAGAGTATTTTTTTTTTATTATTTAGTTGTTTAACCAGGTATAGCACACTAAGCTGAAAGCTTTTTTACAGGAGCGACCTGGGAGCACAAGGAGGTTAAGTGACTTGCTCAGGGTCACACAGTATGCAAGTGGAAGCTGTGGGATTCAAACCCTGGTCTGGTCTGCTGGATATCACCAAATTTGCAGCTCAGAGACTTAGACCACTGCGCTATACTGCCTCCTAGCAGCAGTGGTCGAGATGGTTAGGGTATGAGCCACTGTCTGTATCCTCTTATCCCTCCTAACAATTGCCTCTTCAGCCAGCCAGCCTGGGGGAAATAAAGAAGCCTCCCCCCCCATTGATCCCTTCAAATTGAGAACAAGACTGGACTTATGGGTGGGGCGTCAAGAAGCCCACACTATTCAAACCACTGAAGCACTGAACTTTTGCTGAGCATAATGAATTTAATGCCATCAGGAGCAGCAGGGGTTGAGCAGATAAGAGCCATTGCTTGTATCCTCTTACCCTCCCCCCTTTCAATCCCATCTTCAGCTAGACAGCCAACCCCTGAAATCTATGGTGGTGCCAATCTTTTGACCTGCTGCTTGCACGACTACAGTCCACGCCCCTTGATGGAGCAAATTGCACCTTTCTGGTCAACGGAACATTAGGGACAGACAAGTAAAGCTGCAGCAAATTATGACTGTATGGAAACCATGTCTGGGTGTATTGGAGGACAGCTGCATATGGTCTGCTTCTGAGGTTTGTCTTACTGGTTGGGGGTTGTACTGGGAGTGTACTGACCTGGAGAGAGCAATCTGATTGCTAGTTTTTTGGGAGAAGTAAACTGCACTCATAAGGGAAGGCAGCCCAATTAAGCCTTTTCTTTTTGGTGGGGAGAATGAAGAGGTATGCTTTGTGGATGAGCCTGTCTGCCTTGAGGAATGGATGAGTTAGTAGACAGTTTATGTGTGTGTTGAGGGAAGACAGTGAGAAAAGCAGTTTTGCCCTGACAACTGACATGGTGTGTTTGGGGGGGGGGGCAATTAGTGAGGTGCCTGAGCCAGATACTTTGGGTAAACATATAGGATAGTGTATGGTAGCCCATACACAACAGTGCTGTTCCTACACCAAATAGTTACTATGACATTAAAGACCTCGACAGCAAAGCTCGAGATGTCCCTTTAATGTCATTGTACCTACAAGGTGTGAGAAGAGCGAAGTTGTGTATTTGGGCTATCATACACTATTCAGTATAGTGTATGGTCCCCAAAAAACACAAAAGCTTTCTTTTTCTTGTTTACGTAGCCAGTCTCTCCCATCCAGTACCCGCACTTCTCAGCCATCTGCCCACCTGACAGCTCATGCACGCGATGCTTCAACCATTGCTAGCCCTATCAACAGCACTGATGGGGTCACTTGCATTATGACATTCATACTAATGCAGAATGAAAAGTTGTTATCCATTAATATGAATGTCACTACTACAGCAGAACAACTTTTTGCAGTGTATGGATCTCAATACACAATCACGTTCAACCATACTGTATACTATATATATGTTTCAGGGATGTGCAGGAAACTGTACCATTTACCCTAATTAAAAAATTCTGAGGGAGCATACCTGCCCCCCTCAGCTTTCTCAACATTGTGCCCCCTGTTAGTCAACTCTGCTCATGCCACTGGCAGACAGTAAATCTGAGAACTCCTCCAAAAATTCCCTACTCCCACCCACTGGGTGCAAGACACAAGCAGAATCTTACAATTAAGGTCACCTGCACGTGACATGGCCACACACTCAAAATAACCTTGCTCCATCACCAGGAGTGCCACACCTCTCAAATTAACTCTATATAAATTATGGTCACCCCACCCCCATGTTCCAAATGAGGACAGTGTATGACCAAGTATCTGGTGGGACTAGCTAGGAAATATAAATACTAGCATTGTCCCCCAGCCAGGTCTCACTCACATCAACCAGATTGGAGGTGTAGAATAAAATCAAATCCCTCAAAATGGCAGTCTCATATACTTTCAGTCTGGCATTTATTAACAACATCCTTGGAGTGGTGCTGCTGCTTTGAGTCCCAGCACTAAGCAGCTTGTGAAGGGAGACAGAAACCAGGACCGAAGTTCTCTTTACAGGTCTCCTGGTTCTATTCCCTCTCCAAGCCACCCCATCTTTTTCCCTTTCCTCTGTTTACCATTTCTGTAGACTCTACGTTTCCTGATTACATTCTCAGACAGTCAAGGAAGAAAGTCCCGAAAGGTACGTAGTCTCCTAAGCTCATTGGAAGAGTAAGACTTGTTAAAGGAGCCTCTACACATTAGAAAATAACTACTCATACCCCAACCCAAATTAAAAACACACCCATGCCCATCTTTCACATCTCCTTTCTCTCAAATTCAATCCACACTCTTAACTCACTCATACAACACTCCAATACACACAAAATAAACATAAAAATACAGAAAAAAATATTGTGAGTGTCCCAGACCCTATGTTCTTATTCCCAACAATGCTAAACATTATCATATAGTACAACTCATGCAGAGTTTGTCAACAGATCACAAGAAACCATGCTGTCACTGTACAGATTCCTAGCAAGACATCATTTGGAATAATGTGGACAGTTCTGTGTGCCTAGTTTAAGTGGAATACTGCACCGAGAGGTGCAAAGGAAGGCAACTGCGATGGTGTGTGTGTGTGAGGGGGGGTGCAGATATAAGCTAGCAGGACAGATGAACTGAATTCAGTCACTTTATCCATGGAAAAAAGAAGAATCAGGAGAGAGCTGATCACTGTACACCAGGCTATAAATAACTCGGTGCTAATAAAATACCTAAATTGAAATGTTAATCATTACAAGAACAAGAGATGGCACTCAAGGCAACCGGTGACTGAGCAATTCAGGGGAGAACTGAGGAAGCACTAATTTACACAGAGAGTGATTGATATCTGGCACAGGGTACCTGATTCAGTGGCAAACTATATCATGGTCAAGACTTTCAAAGCAAATCTGTATATGTATGCAAGTAATAGTACTGTAGCAGAAATACATATATTCTCAAACAAGAAGAGAGCAACCATTGAGCAAAAGCTCATTTTCAAGGGACTCCAGCACAACGTTTCCAAGATAATATGGCACATTTCACTACTACATAACTAATACTGCCATAATTAAATGGGTATACTATTTTTAATTATATTATAATCTTATTGTACATCAAAGTCAAAAAGGTGCCTCATACAACTCCTAAAAGGAAAAACACAGTATAAGAAAAATAGTTATTTTATCTGTTGTCCAAAGACTATTATGCAGTATGCTTCTGGAAACAACTGATTCTTAATGATCAAAAACAAAACTGTGGTATTTTAGCCCTTACATTACCATTGCTGTATTGATTGACTGTAAATGTTAAATATGGGCTTACAAGTGGCCTTGAGATAACAAGTTTATTCCAGATACGAGGTATTGTATATGAAAAGCTTGTTTGACCTACTCTGGTTTTCAATCTAACAGGCAAACATTCATAACCCATAGCTGACCTGAGGCCTCCCTTTACAGTTTTAGTTCCAAACGGTAGCAAGGCACCTTTCTCCAACAGCATTTATGCATGAAAAGTGCCACATGCCACTGTCTGCCCCCTGACAGACTCAGCCATTTAAGGCTACTTCATAGTAAGAAAAAAGCAACATAATGCCTGCACACTTTCAGGGAGTAAAACAAGCAAAGAGCAAAAATGATAATAAATGTAACTCGTTGTTTATTGATACAATGACAGCATGAGAGAGTGCAACACAAAAACCCTGGTGTTTTGGGACCATAGTGGGTACCTTTGTCAGAGGTCATAGTAAGCAATGGTGTCTTCCCCATGGGGCATCCAGGCCATGGAAAGCAAGGTGTTAATATAAATTGTACCTAGCAAGGTGTTAATGTACATTGCACCTAGCTGTGCAAATTTTACACCCGAGGTTCTACCATAAATAAAATCAGTGTAGTCAATCGGGGAATAAGCATGGAATCAGCAAGGTTCAGTAGCATGAGTATTGAGATACAGGCTGTCTAGCAAAGGAGGTAAAGCCAAGCATTAGTGCTGTCTGCTAAGAGGCAGAGAATGGGCTTGGTGAGATAACAGACTTGAATCCATCTGCAGTTTCGATATTTTTAAAAATCATTGTGGGTTGACTTCCAGGTCCTTTTTTTGGTAAACATAGCCTTGAATGGGCTGGGTCTCCAATATCTCTCTACCATCCCTACTAGCAATCTCCTTGCCTCCCATGCTACACATCTGGGCTAGACAGCTGCTGCTTAAATCTCACCCTGTCAATCTCCAGTACTCCTATTCTCCTCCAAACTCTTTTCTCTCCTAACTCTTTCCCTCAACTTACCACACCACAGCACTTGTGAAAAGCTATGCTTTATAAATGTTTCTTTAGTTTCTTTAGTTGTCTCTTAGACAAGCTCTGTTACTGTTCATGTACTAAGTTTACCTTCTGTTTAACTGCCTAGCTATATGTATTACCTCTAGTACTATTTGACTTGATCTGTATTGAACTTATCTGTGTTAATGCAATATATGTGCTTCCCAATTTATGTATGTACTCTCCCAGGTTGTGCCTGAAAATAGTCAATCTTGGCTAGCACACCTACCCGGTTAACAAAAACTAAAATAAATAAATATATCTCAGTGAGTTCCTGACTTTCTACTTGCTTTCCAGGATCTGATGTCTGGGGGGGAGGGGGTTGGGTTGGAGTGGAGGATTGCAATGGGTAACAGCGTCAAAGCTGGAGACTGTGATTTTTCAGTGGCAAACCCTGTCCTCTGGAACGTGCCTCCTGAGGGGATGCATGCAGTTAGTACCCTCTCCTCCTTATGTTCTAAATAAAAAAAAAATACCTGTTGCAGTTTGGTAGCTTTTCAGGAAACTGAACAGTTGTGTATTTATGTGATATACATTTTATGTATATTGCTTTTGTAAATATGTTATTTATGGTCAATTTAATAGCTATTTGTTTTATTTATTTATTTGCACATCGGTTTACAACCTTTGAGCCAGGGGCTCATTTTCAAAGGTACCTCGTCACAATGAGGACAAATACAGTACAGACATTCATGTTACAGGATGTAGGTTACATGGAATTAACACACACATTTGTGAAGAACATGATAGGTACAGCAGTAAATACAAAATACAAAAACTCACTTATGGTTACAGGATATGGGTACATCAATCAATCGGTGATTGGACCGATATTACAGAGAGGCCAGATTGGTTATTGTGGCACCATAGGGACTGAAAATGGAGCAGTCAGTAGAGCAGTGGTAATTTAACAGGTTACAGCAGTATATAATGGTAAGAGCAGTCAGGAGCAGTGGCAAATTAACCAGGTTACAGCAGCACATAGTAACACACTTCAGAGCCAAGTCAACAGAGCAATTTAAGCCAGGTTACAGTAACATATAGCAATACTGCAGTTTGAGCAGGTCGGCAGAGCAGTGGTAATTTTGCCAGAGGAGATACGTACTACGCATGGGGAAAGGCCAAGCATCAGGAATAACTACTGTACAGTCCATCGTGGTATGAGTATAGAGGTGCGTGTTGGATGCTGCCCAGTGGGCATTGTCAGGCACAGTGGGTAGTGCCTCAGATTATACAGGTGCAATTTCGTGTGTTGAACAGTTCACTTCTGAGTGCAGTTTTGAATTTGGAGATCGTAGGGGCATCTGTGATGTGGAGAGGGAGTGAGTTGAACCAGGAAGGAGCTCTATGGGGGAAGGATCTCTGACCATGGGAGGTCCTGGCTCTTGGTGTCTGGAAGGTGGTCTTGCGGGAAGTCCGTGTACAGACCAGGGGTTTGGCTATGGGGAGGGAGGCTGTCAGCCCTGGGGGGGACAGTCCTAGGAGAGGTTTTTTTGCTATTAGGGATGTTTGGTAACGCAGTCGTTCATCTAGGTTCAGCAATGTTGCCAGCCCATAGAGCTAGCATGAATGTGTAAACCTAGGGGCCCCAGTGATTAGTCTGCATGCCTTGTTAAGTAACAGGTGGATTTTGTTGAGCGCCGTTGTGTCGGCAGCTTCATAGACCGGGAGTCCATAGTCTACCAGGGATAATACAGAGGATGTTACCACAAGCCGGAGGGCAGCAGGGGGAAAGAGCGCTTTTGTAGCAGTATAAGATACCTAGCTGCATATTGGCTGCTGAGGCAAGGGTGTCAATGTGGGTATGGCAGTTGAGGGCTGAGTCAAAGGTGATCCCAAGGTACTTGAACGAGTGTACTCGCTCTAGCGGTTTTTTGGATCCAGGGAGGATGTGGAGTGGAAAATTGCTGGCTTTGTTTTGGAGGTGGGCAAAGAGCATTGTTTTCATTTTTTTGAGATTTACGATCAGTCTATGCTTTGTGAACCAGGTTTCTGCATCAGTATACGAGAGCTGCAGGGATTCCTGAAGGGAGGTAGGGTTGCGGTGGGAGGCAAAGATGACAGCGTCGTCTGCATACAGCAGCATATTTCCGGTGCATTCACTTGGTAGAGTGTTAAGGTAGAGTGAGAAGAGTAGAGGTCCCAGGATGGAGCCCTAAGGAACCTCTGATTGGATGGGACATGATTTTGATAGTGTTCCATTAATTCTGACACATTGGGAGCGGGCCGATAGATAGCTGGTGCACCAGGCGAGTGGCCCAGTAGTGAAGCCAGCCTGGTGGAGTGCACCCAGTAGGAGGGGGTGGGCAACAGTGTTGAACGCCTTGGAAAGGTCGATGAACACTACCCCAGCTAGGGAGCCAGAGTCTAGGGATGTGTGTAGGAATGTTGAGAATTCCACTAGTGCTGTGCCTGTGCTGTGTCCTCTCCGGAAACCATGCTGTTCAGGGCAAAGGATGTTGTATTTAGTCACATACTCAGTAATCTGTATAGCGACCAGTTTTTCAAGGGCTTTGGAGAGGGGAGGGAGTATAGAGATAGGCCGGTAGTTCCCAGCTGAGGACCTATCACCCCCTTTGTGGATGGGAGCGACAATGGCCATTTTCCATGCTGTGGGGAACCGCCCCAGGCAGAGGGATTTATTGAGAAGGCTGGTAAGTGGGACAAGGACCTGGTCCAGTACCTGCCGGAGAATGGTGGTGTCCACGGTGGTGTTGCCGGGACTATTGCTCTTTAGCGCACAGATCAGGTGGGGTCTAGCTTCGAGGGTAGTTACTCTACGTAGGTAGAAGCTAGGGTGCCAGAGATCTGGGGTCAGTAGGGAGGGTGGTGGGTCGAAGAAGTTACTGGGAAGGATAGGGCTGAGGTCCGTGAAGGAGGAGTTGAGGTGATTTGCGATGCCTATCGGGTCAGTAATGTTGGTGCCGCCAATATTAAGATGTGATGGGGGAGGGGAGCGTGTGCTTCCGTTCAATTGTTTGATATTGTCCCAAAAGGTTCGGGCACACCCCCTAGAGGAGGTGAAGGTGGCTTGATAGTAGTCGGCCTTGGCTTTTTGGACTGCCCAGGTGCACTTATTCCAAGTGGCGTTGTAGGCCTGTCTGTCAGCCATCCAGCCTGTTTCTGTTGCGAGGTGCCACAGGTTATCCCTATGTCTAAGTAACTGTAATAAGGCAAGGGAAATCCGGGGCACTTTATGTTTTTTGGTTTTGGTAGCTGTGAGGGATGCGAACAGGTCACAGGCTGTATTAAATGTATGGGAAAAGAAGGCGAGGGCAGTGTCTATATCTGGAGCATGGTGAATGAGCGACCAGTTTGTTTGGGTCAGAAATTGCCTGAGGTTCTTCAGCCCACCAGGTTTGAGATGCCGGCGAGGCGTGTGCTGGGTGGTGAGTTTTGGCAGGGTGGTCACCCAATGGAATATGGTTGGGGAATGATCACTGAGTGAGTCAGAGAGGATTTGGATGTCCAGGATTTTTTTGGGGTGGTTGGTGATGATGACATCAAGGAGGGAGCTGGTACCTCTCTTAGGGTTTACTCTTGTGGGTTTGGAGACTAGCTGTGTCATATCAATGGCAGCAAAGGAGTCCCGGGTGATGGTGGAGGTGGGGCTGAGCCAGTTAACATTGAGGTCACCCACAAGGACTTGATCAGCCCTATGTGGGATGGTGGTAAGATAGTCAATTAAGGATGATGTAACTGGGTTTTGGTTCTTAGGTGGAAAGTAGGCAGAGGTGAGATACAGGGGGCCCCTAGAGGGGTCTGGAGTGAGTTTAAGGGTGAGGGCCTGTGCCCCACCTGCCAGGGCCAGGGCAGAGAGTGCTTGACCAGTGAGAGAATCTCTTATATAGATCGCACAGCCACCTCTGCATTTGCCTACCTGATCCTCCCAGTATAGGGTGTAGCCAGGGAGGGCGACAAAGGAGTCAG
The DNA here is from genome assembly GCA_016271365.2 of Neoceratodus forsteri. Taxonomy (NCBI): domain Eukaryota; kingdom Metazoa; phylum Chordata; order Ceratodontiformes; family Ceratodontidae; genus Neoceratodus; species Neoceratodus forsteri. Next base: position 1,194,962,194 of record CM057453.1, read on the forward strand.
GAGTGGACTTTGATCGCCAGGTTTCCACCAGTGCAGTGATGTCAGGTTTGTGCAGCATGACCCAGCATTGGAGGGTGTCAAGTTTTTTCAAGATGCTGCATATATTCATGGAGGCAATCCTCAGACCAGGGGGCCCACCTGATGGGCAGGTCAGGGAGGGGCCTGGGTTAGGATGTATGTTGTCTGTTAGGAGTAGAAGGAGGATCACAGCACTGGGCAGGACGTGGTGATGTATGTGTTTCCTACATGTATGGGGGGTTAAGGGGGACCTTGGGGGAGCAGGGAATGGGTAGGGATTGGCAGGATGGTAGGGCAAGAGCGATAAGCTGCCAGGGGTGGCCTGGAAAGGCGGTGTGGTGGAGCATGGAGAATGGGTGTTTTTGGCCAGTAGGCCTGGTAATTGTGGGGTTTGTGAGAGCAATGTCTAGGGGAATTGCCAGTGCTGGAACCAGAGATCCAGGGAGGATGGCTGGCTGGAGGCACGAGGGTACTAGAAGGTAAATGAGGGGGAGGCATTTTAGGAGGAGGTGGTCTAACATGGCAAATTTGGTGTTAGCTGGGAATTAAGTAGAAGTTTCTAAATGGACTTCTAAGAAACGTAGTTACCACTTTGGATTAGTGGTAGCGACACGGACTCCGGTGGGTGGGGTGCAAGGTTGACGTCTCAGCAAGGGCAGCTGGTGAGGTGCCTGGGTGAGGGCAGTAAATCCACATTCTGGGGCCTAGAAAAGGTTAGGGTTGAGTTGAAAATTGGGTGAGAAATAGTGACTCCTAGTGGTCACTGGGGGTCAGTTCAGCCAAGCAGTCCCGAGTCAGAGAAGGGGCTAGTTTGTGGGGCTGGGTGGGGGTGTGGATTGCAGAAGGTGTGAGTTGGAGCGGATTGGAGTGGCTCAGGAGGTTTGGAGGATCTAGGAAGTAATGGATGGGGATAGATAGTGTGTGCAGGGTGGGTAGTAAGGGTCCCTCTAGTGGTTGTGAGGTATAACCTGCTAATGGCAAAAGTGGGGACTTAGGTTAATGAGAACGGGAAGTGATGTCATAAGGAGTACCCAGCAAAGGAAAATGAGCCAGGGTGGGTGGGTGGGGCAGTCGATGCACATAGCACGCCGACAGGCTAACCCCCCTCACAAGGGTGCTGTTCTTTTGAGGTAGTTTAATTACCTCGGCAGCCGCACCCACGTTGAGATCGGAGCTCTGGGAGGGAGCTCAGTGCCGGTGAGTCCTTCTGGCTGGTGTGTAGGTCAGGAGGGCAAGCAGTCCTATATTGAGGTGGAGACAAAGGCCTTCAATTAGTATGTAGCGGGGAGACCAGGGCTATATCCCGATAGGATAGGAACAGAGTTTTATCATATGCACATTTATATGACGCTGTATGGGCACGCCAAGCTTTGGAGGGGCACATTTATGCAAATAATAACACCTGGCCTAACCTAGACTGTCAACATTTGTTAAGGACTAACAAAAACAAATTTATAAATGTGCTTATTACTAATATAGACAATGTACGATTACTTTGCCATCCCCTTTTCAATCCAGTGTGTGAGAACTTGTAAAGAACAACATTCTAGGTTGATCCTTTAATTAAAATATGTTTCCATGCACCTTGTCTTATAATATCATCATCATTCCAGGCCAATGCTGCAGACAGTAAAACATGGCTGGCAGAGAAGTTCACAGACCTCCGGCTTCTATTCGACGAGGAAGAAAAATCAGCCAAGACAGTCATTGATGAACAGAGCCAATGTGCACTGGAAGCCTTTGAGGACCAGACAGTACGCTGCCAGAATCGAGTGGAAGCCATCGATTGTTTCTCAGATAGACTATGGCAGATACAACAGCATTCTGATCACATAAAGCTCCTACAGGTAAATAGACCATCACTAACACACTGACTGCATTGCAACTAGCAGGCAACCCCCCCGTGCAGCATACACCATTGTTTCCTTGGGGGTAGGCAACATGTGGTAAGAAGCCACCTGCTCAAGAACTCAGACAGGATTTACATTTTTTGAGAAAGGATTCCTTAGTTATTTAATTTACTTTATCTTTGATCAGACTGTGTAATATACTCATAGCTGCTAAGAACCTGCTGCAGCTCTGTCCAAAAACTCCTTTTTGATGACACGAAGTAGGGAATGGGCTGCAGTGTTATAGATAGATATACACTGCAATTGGGGCAGTGGTGGTCTTTAGATATTACTTTTTGTTACTTTGCAGGCAACGGTATGTGTTAAAGGTGTAGTATTACATGTGAGATCCTCAGGCAGGCAGCTCCTTGTCACGAGTTGCCTGCCCAAGGCTGTTAGCTGCTCTTTAATATCTTTACAGTCTCTTTTTAAAGAGAGAGTGCTGATTGGATACAGTATATTAGATTGGTTGCCAGCCTGTAGATAAATGCATATTGTAAAGGAGAGACACTCCCACCTTAAGCGCAAAATGTATTTGTCCAAAGGCCATATCCGTTTATTTTGCCAAATACCTATAACAACTAATTTCCAATTTCATTACAACTATATATTATTAATGAAAATAATGTTAATCAAAGTAGTGTAACTGACAGAGCATAACTTGCTGCACTAGATTAACTACAGGGCAACTGATCTTAACGGAGACCGTTACCTGTGCAGAATTGAATTAGATATGATTTCTTTTTCAATGTTTTACAATGTCTTTTGCAGACAAAATATAAGTAGATAATCATGAGATAGCCAATATTCACAAGTGACAGTGTCCAGAAAGGACTGGCATTCCTAAAGACAGATAAAGCCGTGGGACTAGATGGGTTGCATCCAAGAATTCTTAGGGAACTGGAAGTGGAAACTACTGAAACCTTGGTAGGACTATTAAACCATTTACTGCAGATGGGGGCAGTTCCAAAGGACTGCAGGATGGTGGATGCCGTTCTGCTCTGGGGGAAGGGGGCAAAGAACAAACGGGGAATTACATACCTTTCAGTCTGACCTCCATTGTAGGGAAACTGATGAAGTCACTGATTAAAGAACATTTTGTGAACTACCTAGAGAGCAGTAGTCTCTATGATACTAAACAGCATGGTGTGCGGCCGGGAAGTCCTGCCAGATGAACCCGATAGTTTCTGTTTGAATGGGTGGTGAGGGTACTGGAGAGGGGCTACACCATGAATTTGCTCTGTTTTAACTTCAGCAAGGCTTTAGACTCAGTGCCTCACAGGAACTTGCTGAAGAAGATAGAGGAGCTGGGTGCAACTAAAGACATGGAGAACTGGGAAGGAAACTAGCCAAAGGGGAGGCAGCAGAGGTTTGTGGTCATTAGGGTCAGGTCAGAAGAGATGGAGGTCACAAGTGGGGTGACACAGAGATCTGTCCTAGACCCAGTCCTTCTCAATATGTTCATCAGCAACATTGGAGAAGGAATCCAGGGAAGGCTGCATATCTTCACAGATCAGGCTAAGCTCTGTGGGAATGTAGATAGTGACGAGGGTATTAGGGAAATGCAGAGTGACTTACAAAAGCTAGAGGTATGGTCTAAGGTTTGGCAGATGAAATTCAATGCCAACAAAGAGCAAAGTGATGCACCCATGAAATAAGAATCCTGGGACAGAGTACAGGATTGGTGGGGTGAGACTTAGTTCTATGACTGAGGAACATGATGTGGGAGTTATTGTCAGTGACACCCTCAAACAATTGAGCCAGTGCAACAAGGCCTATGGTAAGGCAAGTAGAATGCTGGGGTGTATGGAAAGAGGTACTGATAGCAGGAAGAAAGTGGTGATAATACTCTGTTATGAATCTTTTTTTTTTCAAAATATTTTATTGATAGGGTGTTGCAGGGGTGAAACAATCACATTACAACTATAGTTAAATTATACATCCAGCATTTACTGAAAAAAAAAAGACAGTATACAGTAAATGGCATCATTCGTTAGTTATAATACAATGACAATGAGTGTCAGCCAGTTACTATTCAATCACACATTGGATTTAACACTGCATTATCATAAATACCAAGCATAGACCATGTATTGTGATAATTAATTACTTTAGAGGACAAACTAACAGATCAGGACCATCTATAAGGAATGAGTGAGGTGACTGGAGCTACCCAGATAAAGAGGGGTTATCTGTGCTCCAGTGTCTCTAATGGCCTTATAAAAAATAGGCAGGAAATACTCCTCTCTCTGTCGCTGCCATGAGTGGGGGCCATGTGACCATAAAGTCCTATTTTTTCCTGGAGGCAAAAAGTTGTGCTCTTTCCAGGGACATACACAATTTTAAATTATTGGCCCACTGTTGAATGGTAGGTGGGGAAGGGGACATCCACGTCTAAGATACAGTTTTGTGTGCATTAACCAATGCTAAGTACCATAGAGGATTATGTGTTTTACCCCCAGGATGGTGAGGGCTGGTACCCAGCAGAAGTTCTAGTGGGGACTTAGAGGAATTGTATCTCAGGACTCTGCTCATAATTTGATATATCCATGCCAGAAGAGAATCAGTTTTGGACAGGTCAGGGCCATGTGTAAAAAGTCACCCTCATCGCAATTGCATTTAGGGCAGTCACCAGATTTCTGCGGATCCATTGAACATAATTTTATGGGGGTAATATATGCCCTATACATAAAGTATAGTTGAACTTGCCTAAGCTTATTACTCTGGAAACAGTTCTGTAGGTGCCAACTCGCCAATCCCCAAGTCTTGCGGTCAACCGAGGTGAGTAAGTCGGCACTCCATGCCACTTGAATCCTCAAACCTGCTTGATCATCACTTCCCTGAAGTGTCTGATAGTATGTGATAAGTGGTTTCCTACGTGGTTGGGATTTATATAGCTCTTCCTCAAACAGGGAGGGAGGGGCCCAACTATTCAGCAGTGATACAGAGGTCCTAAACCAATGTTTGAGCATTAGGTAATCAAAATAATCCCCCACAAAAATACCCCATCTGTTTCAAATAGATGTGAATATATTTCCACCCTCATATAGCTGGCTTACAGTAGTTAGACCTTTATGTTTCCATGCCAAAAGCCTTTGGGTTAAAGTGACCGTACAGTCCTCCCTGGCATGGGCAGTGGTTATTATTCCAGTAAAGGGGGAAGCTCGTTTAACATGTTTGATTTGCCGATGGACATCCACCCACACCCTCAGGGTATTAGCAGTAAAGGGGCTGGAGACTACCGGAGTAGTACCGGGCCACAGGGCCACAGCCAAATGATCTGCATGTAAAGTCCCGCATAATGAGTCTTCTTCAAGGTTGATCCAACTGCTTCCTACTGCTGAGTCCCCAACCAGGAGGACAGCCAGCTGGGCAGCCCAATAGTATCACATAAAGTCAGGAAGACCGACCCCGCCTTGTTTCATGGGTAGTTGCAATATTGTTCGCTTAATCCTGGCAGCTTTACCTCACCATAGGAATCTATGCAGCATTGTGTATAGGAGCTTGAAGTGGGCTTTAGGGACCCTACTGGGCAGGGCCTGGTATAAATATAGGCACCTAGGTAGGATTGTCATCTTGATCACTGCAACCCACCCCAGTGTAGACAGCGGTAGAGCCCTCCACCTCTCACATTCTTATGAGAGTTTCGATAGTAGGGAGCCTGCAATTTTTTGCATATAAGGAACTGGTTTGGGCTGAGATCAAGATACCAAGGTATTTCAACTCAATGACTGACTGTAAGCCTCCCAGGTTCGCTAATAAGTTAGCGCTCTCCAGTTTCCCAATTGGAAGTAGTTCGCTCTTTGTCCATTTTATTTTGTGGCCTGACAGCCTCCCGTAATCCCTTATTAACAAGTGCACTTCGGGTAGGTCTTGGGTGGGATGTTGTAGACACAAAAGGAAATCATCAGCATATAATGATACTTTGTGCTCAGACTCTCCCCCCCAGGCCTCTAATCCCCTTGTGTTCCCTGAGAGCAGCCACCAATGGCTTTAATGAAAGTACGTGTAGTAATGGGGATAGGGGACATCCTTGTCTGGTTCCCCACCCCAAAATAAAAGGGGAGATCACTGAACCACTGACTGCTAATTGGGCTTGAGGGTTGGTATACAAGGTTTTCACCCAGGAAACAAAGTCGGGGCCCATTCCCACCCTCTTCAATGTTTCAAAAAGTTACCCCCACTCCACACTGTCAAAGGCCTTCTCAGCATCTAGTGCTAAGACAGCTGCTCCATATTTATGAGCTGTCTCTCCCCACCGATGCACCACATTAAGGGTTTGACGAATACTATGTTTCCCCTGGAGCCTCTTCACAAAGCCGGCCTGATCTGGGTGGATTAAATCCAGAAGCACTGGATCCAGTCATGAAGCAAGAACTTTCGACAATATTTTGTAATCAACTGTAAGCAAAAATATTGATCTGTAGGATGCACACCAAGTGGGTTCTTTACCCAGTTTTGGTAACACAGTGATGATAGCTGACTGTGTAGAAGGGGGTAGCTCTCCCTTGTCCAAACTATCCTGAAGCATATCAAACAAGGGTCAAGTAAAAGGCTACTAAAGGCCTTAAAAAATCTATCAGCAGGCCATCTGGCCCTTCCCTCCCTTCAAAGTCTTAACTGCGGTTCTCACTTCATCCTTGGTTATGGGAGAGTCTAAGTGCATAGAGGTCTCTCCATCTAAGGTGGGCATAGGGGCCCTGGAGAAAAAAGATCTATCTCTTGTGGGATTGGGGTAACCTTGGATGGGTAATGGGAGCTGTAAAAGGCATTGAAGAATTCTCTGATTGCCCCAGGGTTCTGTACTAACTAACCTGTTGCATCATGGATCTGTCCTACATTTCTCTCAGCCTCCCTGTGGCACAATTGCCAGGCCAAGAGCTTGCTACCACAATTCCCATTGTAGTATGCTCCCACCTCCGCTAGTAAAATAGCACATTCCACTCTTGTGCTGCTGAGCATATTGTACCGCCTTTTAAATTTTTTAATAACCCTATACAGTGGCTTTGTAGGGTGCTTTTTATGTGCCTCCTCACAAGCTTTAATCTTAACAAACATTTTTTGGCATAGGCAGAGAAGCCGAACATTTGCCCCCTTATGTAGGCTTTTAAAACTTCCCATCTACTTTGGTGTGATGTGTCCCCCCTTCTGTTAAACTGGAGAAATTCCTGAATATTTTTGGCCATTGCACCCAAATATTTCTGATCTTTAAAAAGCAGTGGGTCCAACCTCCATTGCCTGGCCATAGGGCATGCGTTGGGGTTAGCCAAACCTAATGTGAGGGAGGCATTGTTGGAAAGGATTATGGGAGAGTAGTGTGCTATTTCTACCCCAGGAAGTAATGAAGCACTGAGCAGCAACCTATCCAGATGCATGTACGATTGGTGTGTATGGGATTAACGTGTCTCCACACATCTATTAGGCTGAGTTCTGTTTCCAGCTCACCCAATGCTCATGCATTTCTAGAGAGATGAGACTGAGGCCGATTAGACCTGTCTAAGACTGTGTCGCTGACACAATTAAAGTCACACCCCAGGACTCAAGGCCACACCCATCCCGCCATGTCTAAGGCTAGCTTTGGGAAAAAGCTTGGGTCTTCTACATTAGGGGCATAGATGGATCCAAATGACAATGTGCCCACCCCTGTCAATTCTGCCTTTACCAGCACGTATCTACCCACAGGATCTATGATCTTCCCCCAAACTTTGACCTGGGTTCCATGAGGGAACTACACTGAGGCTCCTCTCACCTTTGTGGAAAAGGCTGAGGATATCCAAGAACCCCCCAATGATGCCTCGGTTTTTACTGCTCCACTTGATGACATGTGGGTCTTTTGTACTAGTACCACCTGCCATCCAGACTTCTTGGCCATATTCAAGAATCATTTCCTTTTAACTACCATTTTTAATTCATTTATATTCCAGGTTGCCACCTTAATAGTGTTAGCCATTATCTACTAGTTGTAGCATACCTTTTGTGGCCCTAATCTTCTGAGGCATCCTTGTCAATCCTCCCTTTATGTTACATCCTCTCTTATGAAATTGTTGATTTTTGTTAATTAACAGCTGAATAAATTCTTTTGTTTCACACCACAATATCCTAATTTTTCCCCAAATTAACCAGATCCCTACAGTTACCCTTGTTCCCATATATACCACCCCCGGCTCATGTGGCCCTGCCCGCATACAGAGTTTTTCAGCATAGGGTTTCTCCTACGATGGCATGGCCCCCTGGCTCTCCTCCCACACAAAGCCAAACATCGCTACCCCCCCCAAAGCCCCTGCAAGCTTTTCCCAGTAGTCCCCTATCCCCTCATCTCCCCCTCACATGCCCCACCTCCCCCCCCAGGCACTGCAGTGCCTAGGAACCCTTCCCCTGCAAACAACTGGTGACCATTAAGATAATTAAGCAATTAAACAGCCTAATCAAATAGTTAGACACAAATTGAACTCTTCTGTTCCTATGAGGCCCCCATGACCCTACACGGTTACCATTGAGTTTACTATAAGAACATATTAATGAGTCACTCAGTGGGCATTAACAAAATTAATCAGATCACTATGTGGAATTAAGGTCAGACAGATGCAATAACAGTACAAAATGGTGAGGAGTAAACCATAGAAACGCACGAGAAATACTATCCATGATTGGTCTTCAATACTTCACAGGCAGTTTCAAAATATTAACCAGAGATAAGTCTTAATACAAGAACAACCAGTTTGCTCAGCTATTTAATGGATGTAGCAGGCATATAAATCCCTGTCTTTAAAACCTTCTATCCAGTCAGTTGTAAGCAATTGAGCCCCTCCCCATTGGTACCCATATCCCCAGAAATGGTTGGGGGGGGTGTTGATAAATAATCATCTCATTTTGCCAGGATGGATCGCAATTGCTGAAACTATGGTTACCTCACCTTCAGTGGTGCCCAAATTACAGTACAAAGAAAAAAAAAAAAAGAAGTGCAGTGTCAGTGGCTCAGCAGGTTGCACACTCACCTCTGAGGCCAGAAGATCAGAAGACTGTGGGTTCTATCCCCACACCAGGCACTTGGGTCACTCCTAATACTGACACTTTAGTGCAGCATGAGGGAGGTGCTGTCTTTTGGATGAGTCGTTAAACCGAGGTCCTGTCTGCTTGTTCTGATGGTTGTTCAAGTGGACATTAAAGATCCCATGGCACTTCTTGAAAACAGTAGAGGAATTTTTTATTCATAACTTAAAAGAACATACAAACAAATCAGTAATTCTTCATACTAAGTCATGGAAAGGAAAAATCATAAACACAAAAACTGTTACTTCAGACTTGAAACCCCAAAAACATAAAAGAAAATTACTGTATGCATACCCCCTCCCTATCCCTACTAAATGAGTTGGGGAAGTTGCTATCTACAACTCAAAAGAACATACAAGCAAATCAATATGTCATCATACAAAATCAGAAAAAGGAGCAAACATAAGTAGACAGGAGTATTCCTTCATACTGTAAACCCCTAAACATAAATAAAACTACTGTAAGCATACGACCTCCCCCTCCCCTCGAAAAAAGCAGGAGAAGTTTTCGTCCAAAACCAAAAAGGACTTACAGATAAATACAGTATTGCATTATACAAAAAGCGTAAGAAAAAGAAACCATAAGCAGAAACAGTATTAATGCATACTGTAAAGAAAAATCTGCAACAAAAGCAAAAAATAAAAAGCCCCCACCACCACCACCACCACCGTACTATACAGCCTAGGGGAAATATTGGTACATACCATAAATTCCATTTAAACAAAACAGGAGGTGCATCATACAGAGTCCAAAAAAAAAAAGAAAAAGGAATAAGGTAAATCCTAAAGAAAGTGGATTAATCTTACAAAACTCAAAACTCAAAAAAAAAAAACATCAATATTTAGTAAAAACCCAGCAAACCGGGTTGGTCCCAGGCTTCACAGCCACGATATCGATTGCCACCATTTCCAGAAGACTTGGACTGGCATAGTACAATGTTCTTGGGCCTTTAATATAGATAAATTAGAAGAGATTAACTCAAATAACTGGACTTCTGATGTAAGTTGTTGCTGCAGGGACAAGTGACAACATGTGATCCAAATATAATATTTAAAAAGGGTCAGAAAAGCCATAATGTTGTCTTGTCATGCTTGGTCCACTGGTGAGGGAGAATACCCAATAACAAAATATCAGAGGTCATGGGTAAAAAGGGAGAAATGGGCCAATTCACGTGGAGTAGCCAACAAAACCTCTGTATATAATGACAATCGAAACATAAATGTGGAACAGTCTAAATCTGGACAACACAGCCAGAACGAAGACAAAACCTCTCATCCACAGGCTTGTGTTTAAGATTGCATTTCACACTGAGTTTGCAATGAAGGGATAACCAGTTCACATCCCACATGTGGATCAGAGTGCGGGATGACAGTGGCATAGCAAATATTTGTCGAGTCACAAGGGGTGAACGCGACACATAATGAGCAGAGTTGGGGTCAATTTCACTAATTCAATTCAATTCAATTCACTTACTTCTTCAAATCCATCATTTCCAATTCCAATACAATTTTGTGTTCCCAATTCAAATTCTTTCCTCTCAAATTCCAATTATATTAAATTTATTTATTTTTTTATTTAGTTGTTTAACCAGGTATAGCACACTAAGCTGAAAGCTTTTTTACAGGAGCGACCTGGGAGCACAAGGAGGTTAAGTGACTTGCTCAGGTTCACACAGTATGCAAGTGGAAGCTGTGAGATTCAAACCCAGGTCTGGTCTGCTGGATGTCACCAGATTTGCAGCTCAGAGCCTTAGACCACTGCGCTATACTGTCCCCCAATCAATCAATCAATCAATCAATCAATCAATGTGGTCATTTCCAAATAGTGGGCTGTATTCACCAAGCGATTCTAGGACAGGACTGGTTAAGGACAGGTTTTGAAACTATTCACAAAAGTCACAGAAGCTTTAAGATGACAAAATAGAAAGACATGCAAAGGAAGATGTTGTTTTGCATTTTAAAGCTTCAATGAGTGTTGTGTGTAGTTTGAAAAACTGTCTTTAACCAGTCACCAAAACACTTGGTGAATATGGCCCACTCTCTCACAATCCATTAAATTTCATAAGCTTGTATCAATAACATCCAACACAAGTTATGCATTTTGTCATATTTACTGTCACTTATTACATCAGGAAGGAAGGACAAGGATAGCCATCACTTACCAAATTTGTTGCATCTGATCATCATTAGCTGTTCAAATTTTGCGTCACTTAAGTTGCATCGTTCAGGCCTGAAAATGTTGCCAGCAACACTAAACACTAAAAAGTCTCTCTACAGGTGCAGATGAGGCAGGTATGGCAAGATGCTTGCAGGCTAGCTGGGATAAATATGGGAAATCTGTTCATTTTTCTTTCCAATATGCCAGAGGATCAGAGTCTTCTGGCAGACAGGATTGACTCAGGTAGCTCGAGATTTCAACATGTGCAAATGTGTTGGTGTTACTGCTGCCCATTTCAGCAGAACGGGAGGTCATGTATGAGAAGAGTTTGATGCGTTCTCTTAATGGAGGTGATGTAGCCATGTCAGCAGCTCTTGGCAGCAGGGAGGTCACCTCTTCAATCAGCAGGTCCTTCAGTAAGCTTGAAGCGGCGAGCCAGGCTTGCAGCCATCTTGAAATTCTCCATCTCCTCCTACTTTGCAAGTCGTATCACCAAGGATGACTGCATGGTTGATACCATCTTGTTACTGTACTTCTCACTAATATGTGCCATTGCATGACGTAAACCTCTGACACATGCAATGACATAGCTGGCAGTGATTATCCGGTCCCCCTGAATCTTCTCAGTGACATCTTCAAAACGTTCACCAATGATTTTCAGTTCATATGGTGTCAGCTTGCATGGGGTATTAAGCTCAGATAGGACCTCTGTAGGGATTTTCAGAATGGACCTCAGCATTTTAAGCTGGCTATTCCACCTTGTGACTTTTGAAATCTGTAGTTTGCAGTGTATCTCTAGTATCTCTGTGGCCTTGTTGGATTTATGGCAGTAAGCAACTATTCTCGACACCTTTGCCATCACTGGTCTTAAAGGACCAGCCTGCTCAAGGTCATCATGAACAACCAGCTGAAGAGTGTGAGCAAAACAATGGCTATGCACAGGTGGCAAATAATCCAGCATGTCACTCACATTCACCACTTCCATGACAACATCCTCATCCTGGTCATCATCACTGTCTTGGACACGTACTGGTGGGAATATAGTGAATGCCTTCACCATGTTGGCAGCATTGTCAGTCACTATGCCTGACACTTTAGCTGCAATGTTATAAAATGTCACAGTTTCCTCATACTGTCTGTAAATGTTCTCTGCAGTATGTGCACCCCTAAATCAGCGACAAGCCAACGTGGTCTCTAGTGAGTGGTCAACAATGAAGTGGCTTGTGAATCCAATAAATGACCTCATAGCTCTGTTAGACCACAGATCTATGGTAAGGTAAATGTTTTGCGCTTGCTGCATTTGATTCCTCAGTTTATCTTGGACACTGGAAGCGTGCTGGGCATGGTGAAACATGGTTCGGCTGTGCTGAGGATGGAGTGAAATGCTGTGTTATCTACGACAGACAAAGGCATGAGGTCTTTAGCAATGAAGCTAACGATTTTGCTGGTAAGCTTCTCCTGGCGAGGGTCTGTGGCTTCCCACTTCTTGGGGCCTGAGGTCTGGCAAGATTGATGAGACGACTCCCCAAAAACTTCAGGGTGTTTATTCTAAAACATTAGCATACAACTTACATTACTTTATCCATATTATAACCACACAGACAACATTTGCACACAATATACTCTGCTAGCATTAGAGGATTCTCTAGTTAAACAACATACTCATTGAATTGATCGATACAATTATCGATCCATGTAGACATGCAAGACAAAGAACTTCAATATTAACTGTACTTACTTTGAGGTGCCTTATGAAGTTAGAAGTAGCTTCTATTGAGCCAGAGACAGAAGTTCCACAGTATTTGCATATAGCATGATAGTTCCCATTTGCATTATATTCACTCGGCTCCCCAAAATGTTCAAAGACTGAATACTTTTTTGGCATAATGACACTTGAGATCAATGGCAACGTCTAATTTGTTAGGCAAAGTTTGTGGTCAAACAGCGAGCAAAATAGGGTTTATTCCATTTCTCGGTTCCTCTTCCAGTCCAGGGTCATTCAGTCATCAGGGTTCTCTGTTCCATTTCAGGTCCAAATCCAAATCCAAGTAATCATTCAAAACTCTCCAACTCACCAAACTGTTCTCCAAATCCCAACACTCTAAGTCAATCTCCTTGTCTTTCCAAAAATGTACTCAACAAACAATGAGTGTAAGGCTGGCTCTTACATAGAGCTACAAGACAGGTGAGATCGTTCTAATTAATTAAAGAACAGGTGTGAGCATTCACATCACAAGTGGATACTCATAGACTCACCTACATAGTTCCTCTGGATGAGGCAGTAGGTGTGCTAAGCTGCAATCAGCTCATCATTCATGACACCCATTACTGTGATTGTGTGATTTACATACAGATGTGTTGACCATTGCACCAGGTTCAATTAATCATTAGGTTTAGCTACCATGTGCTACCAATGATTGACAGAACCAGTGAATTGAACTAGTCAAAGTAATTTGCTCTCCACCATAAAGCACTTTGATTGGTTCAAATCAGTCAGTCATTGGCAACATGGTAGCTCACTTTTTGGTTCATGGTGCCTCACTTGCCAAACACTAAGCCAGACTACACTATGAATGCTACTCCACAATTTAAAGCAAAGGTTTTGTGCAAAATAAATGTTATTTAAGGATTGGATTTCAAATTGAATTGATAATTAATATGTCAAATTCAATTCATTTCCAATTCTATAGCTTTTGTTTTGTTTCAAATCCAATTCAGTTCTAATTACCCACTTGATCACAGTTTTACTTGAATTGATTTATGAATTTCAATTAAATTCTGAATTGACCCCAACTCTGATAATGAGGTTTATCAAGAAAAAAAATTGTCCAGAAGCAGGACATACAGCATCCTCCTTGGAACTGTCGAATACCAGAGCATAGGAAGACAATTCCTGTGTAGCTATCACAAAAGAATCAGTATTAGCCAAAAATAGAACCAAATCATCGACATAAGCTAATGTACATAGTTCAAAAGACATACTAGAAAAGGAAAAACCAAGGAAAGACTGGGAGTTATTAAGCCGATGTAAAAGGGGATCAATGGACACAATATACAAGGCTGGACTAAGGGGGCATCCTTGTCGGACCCCCCGAGCTACCAAATACCTTACCCCCCATCCAGCTATTCACCAAAGGGATGGTCTCTGCCTGAGCATTATAGGCTTTTTGAACCTGAATAAATGCACTCAGAAACCCATATGCAGCTAAACAAAGCCAAAGGTAATCATGTGAGACCATATCAAAGGGCTTGGCCTGGTCCAGGGACACTAAAAATCTTGAAACTTCCCCCTCCTGACCACGTTCCATAACCTCCCGAATCATTATTAAATTATTCGTAATAGATCTCCCTGGGACAATACACGTCTGTGAGGGATGGATAATATGGGTAAGAATCGGAGCCTCCCTGGGACAGTACACGTCTGTGAAGGGTGTATAATATAGGTAAGAATCGGGGCCAATCTCAAGCTCAAAAGTTTAGTAAAAAGTTTATAGTTATCATTTAACAAGTGATAGATCTTCAATTGAAGGGGAGATCCCTATAACCAGATTTATATAACAAAACCAAAAGACCAGTGGACAAGGGGGAGATATAAAAGGGGACATGAGGAGATGATTTAAAACTGCCACCAACTCTAATAAGGGAGTTGGGGTAAGAAATTTATATATTTTGTAGGGTAATCCATCAATACCTAGAGAGGATCCAAACTTCAGTTGTGCAATAACAGCGAGAAACTCACACTGAGAAATAGGGGCAACAAGAGACAGGCCATCCATATCCGACAGCTGTGGAAGGGCACCTTGTGTTAACCAAGATACCACTTGTGAGACTGGGGTCCAAGAAGAAGATGGGCAGAAGGAAGCAGCCACATATTCATCAATTACAGCCAGAACATCCTGTTTACTAGTATCCAGAGAACCAACCTGCAACCGAACACTACTGATCTGTTTCAGAAAGGATTGCTTTTGGCAAAATTCGAATGGGCTCACAAAGGCAGATTTACCTTAAGTATTGAAGCGTTGTTCAGCCTCCAGGGATTTCAATCTATTATATTGTAGGGAGGCAAGTTGAGCTGTCAACATCCATATGTCTTACGAATAGTCCCCCGAAGAGGCTGTATGCAGGGAAGAAAGTTCAAGAAGACAGGATCTATAGTAGACATATTGATCTGATTTCAATGTCCCTGTAAGCCGCCCCATTTTTTTGGGAAAAAGGCCTGTATATCAGATTTGGTTGTGAGCCACCATTCTTTCTTGTACAGGAAGAAAACCAATTTCCCGGCATATAAAACTACCTGGAAACCCTGAAAAATGGCTGCATTCAGTACCAGGGTCATATTCACCCTCTAATACCCTGGTCCTCTACCCATATGAACAATATTGGAGACCTATAAACTGAGTAAGGCATGGTCAGAAGATATAACCTGGGTAGTGAGAGGTCTTTGAACAAAGCAACTGAGATAAATATATAATCTATCCGGGTACTCAGGGACCATCAAAAATATGTTCGCTGTGGCTCCATACCCCCAACAGTAAAAGCAGCAACTAGGGAGGCCCAATTCATCATGGAGTCCAAACAAGAAGCATCACTAAACATTTTTATGGAGCAGACCCCCTTATCCATAAGATGTCGACTACAATTGACATCCCCATCAAATATAATATGCTTGGTGGTGAAAAGGTAAGGCCAGAGCTTTTGGAACAAGAAAACCCCTAGAAGCTTTCATTTGGGGGGCATATATATATTAATCAAACAGAAGGACAAAACCACAATACCAAGGTCCAATAAGAGAGCCCTTCTGGGGTCCACATCAACCTGAGGGATCAGTTTAGCTGCTGAGTTAGAAACTGCAATACCCACTCCAGAGCAAACATAATGCCCTGGAGACCAGTACACCTTCCCCCACAACCATGCCATACTGGCCCCGTCCATCTCTGCCAGAGTGTGTAACCTCATGTCCTGAAAAAAAAATAATGTCAAACAAATGGGCAGAAAAGTAAGCAAATGTCATAGTTCTTTTCCACTCAGATTTTAAACTATTGACATTTAGGGAAGCAAAGGAAAAATCATACAGTGACAGAGCCAGGGAAAAAAGGATCAGTCAGAGGACATCGCAATTGGGTGGGACTTGAGCCAAGCCCTTGTCCCCATGCAGTTGTTCTTTACTTTAACAACCAGAGTATCCTGTACCATCTCACCCTCTGAAGTCCTGTCATTCACCTAGGAAGAAGGTAATGAGACAGAATCAGACTCTGACCCAGGATCAGCCTCATCAGTATGTAGAGCAGAAAATGTATTACTTAAAGGAACAATATCCTTAATCACAGGGGGAGGAGGCTTAACTGGCTGTTTGTGGTATAAACTCACCCTCCATTTTTGAGGAAGTAAAAAGCCATCTCTGGGAATCAAAGGGGGAGGCATCACACCCGGCACACTGGTGGGTAAAACCTGTATCCGATCTTGCACCTGAATAACTTCAACAGTGGTAGGACCAGGAGGAAACAAATCAGTGGTTTCAGAGACACCCACAGGGGACATCAAGTCAGGCAGAACCTAAACAGGAGCAACAGACTGTCCCAAGGGATTCTTACTGGGGGAGCTGAGACCAGAATGGTCTACTAGCAGTATTAAGGCAAAAATCCTAAACTGTGAAATCGAAGTGGGAAGTATTATGGGCAGCCCATGGACAAACCAAAAAGAAATGGTCCCCCTCACACAAGGAGCAAGTGGGGAGACTATAACAATGCATAGCTGAATAACCTGTCTCTCCACACTGAGAACATTTTTACCACATCACAGGTACAGCTAATGTGTCTAGTCAAGCCACACTTGTAACAATGGCACGGCTAACCCAGATAGAAGACAAACCCCTTATCCTGACATAAGAAAAAACAGTTGGGTAAACGTGTTTGTCCAGCATCTGTTTGGGGTAAGTTAATATTGAAACGCCATCCCCCTGTTCCAAAAACCCTCTTCATCCATAATAGGTTCCTGGTTGCCCTGTATTTTGCATCTCATCTCTAACTAGTAGATAATGTTTGTGACATTAACCCCATTTCGAAATAGTACAGTGATAACTTTGAACATCTGTTTTGTCAGAATTGCCAGAAAATTCTGACAGAGGGGTTAGTTTTTAGCAGGGCATATCTTATCCAAAAGGTATCCAGGAAAGCTTGGGGTCAAAGGAATTACCCCTACGGGATAAACCTGGTCCAGAAAAAAAAACATGGATTGTTTTAGTAACACCTTCCCGATATAAAAGTGATCAGGGACAGCCTAGAAAATGAAGGTGAACTGCATTCCATCTTTTCGCCAGTTCGAGTGGTTTTTAAAACAAGCTGTCAAAGGTTGGGGTTTCAGAAGGTGCAACATTAGGAACAGAAATAGGCCCAAAAGCCCCAGAGTCTGTAGGAACAGCAGTCGTAGGCAAAACCTCCATGGGAGACTGTGGAGGAAGACCTCTTCATCCTTCTCGGGCACTCCAGCAGAGTTTGGAAAACCTTGTAGAGGAGGAGCAAGATCCAACAACAGAGCAGAGCTCTATGCAATGCCCAAACTCTGGACAGTCAGGTCAGAAGCTCAAGACCTGTCATGCAGCTGTCACCAGCTGGCCTTTTCTAAGTCCCTTTCAGAGGACCGGTTCACCCCATGTACTAGATCATCCACAGGATCCTGAGGGACCGAGCCCTGGGTAGGTGTCTGGGGGCTAGGATCATTGGTCAAATTATAGACATAAGTTTAGTCGGGCAAAGAATCAAACCTTCAGGAGATGTACTCACCCTCCTTTATGTTTCTTTTCTTCTTCCGCTGCAAGTGTGGACAATGGCGAGCTAGAAGATGGCAATCCATCATGGGAAGGTAAGCTATCTCCAGAAATATGCATCACATTTTCTGAAGTAGCAGTTAGGGTCTGGGAGTGCTCACCAGAAAGGCCCACATCCATCAAGTGGTCCGATATCAATTCAGAGGTCTGTCCGGGGAGGGAGTACAGAGCCAAGATCCACCTGGTCCTAAGATGGAACCTGAAAATCAGTAGCAGTATTTCTCATTGCTGCAGAGCTTTTAGACAATAAAAGTGACTCTTGTGCTGCAATGATGTCCATCAATTGCCTCTTGTTTGATCCCAATTCCAGAAATAAATCGTCCGTGGCATCCAGTGCCATTTTTGGGATATCTGGAAAAAAAACACCATCAATTTCTAAATGAACTATGTCCTGAGACTCCATTGTAGTAGCTCCTGGAGATACAGAGACAGGGAGGGGAGCTAACCCCCAGCTCCTTCTACAGCTGGCTTCAGCTCGGGACTGCTGACTTCCACCTCCATCCAAACGTCCAACAGCGCCCTCTACCGCAGAGTAGGAGAAATTCCCTGGTGTCCTGGCCAAATTTCCTCAATTCACTAAAAATGCCACCAACAGCTTAATCAGGTTCAATTTCAGTTGGTTACCATCTGAACCCCCCCAATCCCGGTCACCCCTGAACAAGGGACTTCTAGTCTCAGTGGGCCTACCGGGTAAACAAAAACAAATAAATAATAAGTGCATGCAGAAGATTCCCTTAGTGGGAGCGACCCGCAAAAGGTGAGTCTTAGCAAAGCTGGATCACAGCGAGGTATGGGCCAATGTCTAGGCCCACTCCAGCTCCCTCTCCCGCATTGATTCAGGTTGTTCTCTCCTTGCCAACCCACATTATAAGCAGGTAAAACATTTATCCATTAGCGGCATCACATTTGTCCCCTTTCCATTTAGACTCTTCTTCTACCCATATTACAGCTGCTTTAGGGCATGAAAAATGTATTGGTGAGCTCCCCGGCCTGTCTATTGCAGCATTGCTAGATACATGAATGCAAAGGACAACCCCATTTTAATCAGCTTTGACTTAATTGAGTTGAATGTTTGCCACTGGAGCTGTAATTCTCTGATGTAGTCTTGGAAAATATACACTTTCGTGTTGTTAACAGAGATAGGGCCCTTAGATTTTGAACTCTTGAGAACCACCTCTTTGTCCACATACCTGAGGTATTTGATAAGACAGTGGCACAGTCTTTCCCCAGGTCTCAGAGCTGGGCCCATCCTATGAGTGCACTCTTCTTCAAATACTGAGGCTTCTTGTGGCAGCTCTAGATGGTCTAGCAGCCATTTGTGTAGGCTTATGTTGGGGTTCCGTCCTTCCACCCCCTCCGGCAGGCCTACTATGTGCAAGTTAGAGTGCTGGGATCAGTTTTCTTGATCATCGACCCTGGTTGCAAGCTCCCCTAATGCTTTCTTTAAGTCATTCCTTTCACTGGTAACAACAGAGAGGGAGTCCTCCAGGCTTCTCACCCAATGCTTCAGCTCCGAGATCTGTTTAGAGTGGGCCGAAATAGTTTCGGAGAGACCAGTAGCCACGCTTTGTAGGTGGGTTATTTGTGCCATATTAGTAGAGCCTGTCTTCATTTCATGCTGCATCTGAGCCAAGGTAGCTGGGACCCCTGCACTCCAGTTCAGACATACTTTGCTCCGCTGTTTTGGCTTCTTGGACCTGATGTCTTGTGCAGGCCTCTGATTCCTGGCGCATATCTTTCGGTGTCTCTTCTGATACAAAGTTAAGTTTCAATTGTTTATTTTTACCTTTGTCTGGGTCCATTTACCCCTTGTCACAAAACTACAATACCACTTCCTAGCTGAGCTGTGAGGTGCCTCTAAGATTATTTTACTGCTATGCCTTGAGGAGCTTGGCTAAAGTGCATGCACCATGGTAGAAAGCTAGCCACCCCCCCTTTTTAGCTGTTTAGTGAGGCCACACCTGGAGTACTGTGCCCTGTTCTGGAGCCCTCACCTCTGGAAGGATAGGAACAGATTGAAGATGGTGTAGCACAGGGTGACAAAAATGAGTCCTTGCCAACAGGGCAGATCTTATGAGGAATGCCTCAAGTCACTAAACATGCACTCACTGGAGGCCAGAAGTGAGAGGGGAGCTATGATAGAGATCTTTAAGTTTCTAAAAGGGATAAAAAGGGTGAACTGCGAGGAATGTTTAGCTTGAATACTAGTTCTCATAGCTTGATAACTAGTTCAAGGTCACAGGGCTATGAATGGAAACAGACAGAAGGAAGGTTCAGGAGGGACATGAGGACATATTATTTTACAGAAAGGATGGTGGATCTGTAGAACAGTCTACCAGCCAAGGTGGTTGGTGTTAAAACAGTTGCTGGTTTCAGTCATGGTTAGGACAGAGTGAAGGGTATAATGGTCATTCAGGGTGACAGAATTGGGAAGGGGAATGGGGGGAGGAGAGGGAGGGCTAGGACTCTGGATGGACAGTAGGTCCCATGTTTAGATAGGGAGCTCGGGCAGACTGAACGGACCTTTGGTCTTTTTCTGCCATCACTGTCTAAGTTTCCATAATTAAATACATAATAAGAATGTTGCAAAACAACACCTTTTGGTCAGCACGCATACCCTAACCTGTGTACAGCTGAGAATATTCCAAATAACAGAATAAACTATTTTAGCATACTACCAAGGAAATGAGATTGAGTGAGAGACAGACAGATAAACCACCCCTCCTTGAAAAGAGAAAGGGAGTCCTAGTGTGGAGGCTGTTTTTAGGTGCAGAGTCTGCTGCCACATGCCATGGCCTGGATGTTTGTGTTTCATAGTATACTGAGTACTCACCAAGCATGATGTGCCTGAGTGGTGATGTGATGGCACATACAGTAAGTTTACTGCCTTTCCATCTATAAGTGGAGCATTTTTCCACACAGTAGTTCTGGCTGCAGCTGGCCCCCATGGAAGGGTCTCCCATCCCTCCAATATGAAGATGTGTGTGAGGGAGTGGAATGTTTAGGCCACTGTGCACCTGCACTTGGATGAAAGAGCAGGTTATGGAAACTAAAGAGCCATCTCAGCAACAGGCTGAGTTACATGTTTTGGGTGCTGTTAGCAAGGCAGAGAGGAGCTAGCAGCTGTAGTAATATCTCTGGAGGCCTGTAGGCTACAGTAAGAGCTCAATACTTGTAAAAGCTCAGACACAGCAGCTGCCCTATAGTACAGCAGCTGGGGAACTCATATCCATGTGGGCAACCTGGGGTTACCCTCCTAAAAATGGGTCATGGTTGCAGGTCAGCAGAAAGCTGGTAAGGCATCCTTGAAGAATCTCCCAGCATCTAGGGAGAAAAGGTTGTGTAGCTCGATCTGTCATTGCCCCTTGTTGTACCTGGAGGGGTCTAAAGCAGTGTGCACCACACCGTGGGGTGGATGACTGTCCACTGCATCAGCATGTTTTGGAGTGCATGCATGCTTTGGGGCTCTGGTTGATGCCATCTGTGGGGAGAAAACCTGAGATGGAAAATGGGTAGGCACTAGGGGTGTGCGAGTACTGAACAGTATTTCCCCAAATACCATGAATAATATGCTGTTCATTACTTATGAAGAAAAATGAATAATCAGGGGTTATTTGAGTCTATTCATTGTTTTGCAATTCAGTGGGAGTTCAAGATCTCCCAGGATTTCCTCTCCAATCAAAGGCCACTTTGGATGCTCACTGAAGGCAGGTCAAGTGACCGAGCACTTGCAGAGGCTTAACCCAGGAAATACAGATGACTTGAGCTGCTGAAGAGAAACAGTCTAACATACTAACATACGAATTGCCAGCAGAACAGGCCTTTCAGTCTGACATGTCTACTTGTGCCTCAGGACCCCATTTGGGTGCCGAGGTCTCTTCCCCCCCGCATCGCTTTTCTTTATCCGCTAATTAAAACTAGACAAAAATTAGAAATCTTGACAATTTTTGTTCCCTCTCTAAATCCTAAGCTAGAGAGAGTTGATTTTTTACACTGTAAGGTGAAAATTAGGCTGTTAAAAAACAAAAACTAAATGGCTGTTTAGTGTTTGCTGTGAGAGAAAGACCGGCAGAGCCCAAACAGTGTGCATGTGCATGCCACACACACACACACACACACACACATACTGCTTGAACCAAACAAGATTTAAAGGGAAGGAGTCCTCAGTCTTTTATTCAGTTTACCTGTGTAGTTTGTAAGAATGCACAAGATTGCCTATGTTGTACCCTCCTAATTTCATCAGGATTTAAATGGAAATGAAGGCATGAAAGTCTGGTGAGAAAACCTGCCTGACTCCATTGCAAAGGTACCTGTCTCATGTAAGGTATCCTGGAATTTTATGACGTTTTGGTGCTAAAACCTGCAGTAGTTATACTATATTGGTCAGTGGTGTTACTGTCCTCTTTAGTTCATAAGTTCTAGTCTTATGCTGGCCAAGACTCTGCGCCCGAGCGGTGCCTAAGAAAAAACAGCGGCCCCTCCTACGGCCACCCGCGGCCACTGCCCATCAGGACGCACTCTTTCCACCCCACCCTCCTGGTTCCCTAAGCCAGATCCCAGCACAAGGACTCTGTACCCGAGCGGTGCCTAAGAAAAAATGGCAGCCCCTCCTATGGCCACCCACATCCGCCGCCCGCCAGGATGCACTCTTTCCACCAGCCTTCCTGGTTCCCTAAGCCGGATCCCAGCACAAGGTATGGTCGCTGATGCTAGCTTGAGACGCTGAGTGATGGCCGTCCCCTGATTGGTGTGGTGCTGTGCCACTGCAGCTTGATTGGTCCGGCCTGCACCTCGCACTTTTCCTGATTGGAGCACCTTCTTACCTTTCAGCACCATTGATTTCTTTTGCACTCCCACTCTCTACTACTGCTAATTGTACAGTGTCAAGGTTTTTGAAATTTAACTGCCAAGTCCTGATGCATGTTTTAGATATGTAACAATATTCTAGTTTGTGCCTGCACTGATTTGAAAGCATGATTTGATTCAAACCCATGTAATCCTATTAGTAATTATAGCTTACTACTCACTTAAAATTGATAAGTCTAACAAGCTATGTTATGCATTGCAGCCTTGTTATTTTTCTCTGGCTAAACAATAAATCCTCTGTCCTGTTCTAAACTGATCCACCACTATCACCATTTCTCATAAGTTTCTTCTTAGCTGGCATCATGTGACCCCCCCCCCACTCAGTCTCTCTAAGCTGCTCTGACCTCACTTTTTGTCTCTCAGTAATCCCCATGCAAACTCTATTCTCACCTTGGCTACCTATTGTGTAAATGCTTGATTGCCCCAACCCCCTGCTGCCGGTCTGCTGCCTGCCTTTCCCCCCTTCCTGTCGATACTATTTAAACTTTCATTTTTTGCTCCCACAGCACTCTGCGCATGAGCAGCGCCTAAGAAAAAATGACAGCCCCTCCTACGGCCACCCGTGGCTGCCGCCCGCCAGGACGCACTCTTTCCACCCACCCTCCTGGTTCCCTAAGCCAGATCCCAGCACAAGGTATGGTCACTGTTGCTAGCTTGAACCACTGAGTGACGGCCATCTCCTGACTGATGTGGCGCTGTGCCACCGGAGCCTGATTGGTCCGGCCTGCACCTCGGACTTCTCCTGATTGGAGCGCCTTCTTACCCTTCAGCACCATTGATTTATTTTGTTCTCTTACTCTCTAGTACTGCTAATTGTACAGTGTCAAGGTTTTTCTCCCTTTCCCCAACCCCCTCCCAGGCCTCCTTTAAATAGTCTCCCAGCCCCACCCTCCTCTTATAGCTCTCTTTTATTGGTTCACTGGCTCTGCTTCTCCTCCCTACTCCTCCTCAAATGTGCTGGTAAGCTGATTTACTACTGGTCTAAGGTGCTTGATTGACTTATTTTTATGAGCCACTTTCCACTCTTCCTAATCCTGCCCCACCCTGCCTTTGCACTCACATCTCACCTCCCTCACAGATTTCCTTTGACGGATAGAAATTAGCTGTGAGTCACTGAACTAGTAGCTCTGCCAGTTTTCCCCTGGTCATCTGTTTTTTCATAGAATTTCATGTCTATATAACTGGGGTACTGACAAATAGTATCTATTAATCTCATCCCCATCTCTATTCCCACACTCCGCCTCTTTTCCCAGAAGCATAACATACATTTTTCAAGCATACTACCTCATCATTTTCTGCCGACTAAAATGACTCAGTGCCTGATGCTGGTTTTCTTTGTCTCCTCTATCCATTACTCCGCCTGTTACTATTAAATATACCTCCAGCTACTCCAGTAATCCCTCCCCTCCCTTCCCATGATTTCTATTTCTCTAACCTCTTAGTGGTGCCAAATGTGCACTGTGACTGTACTCCTTTTCTACTACGTAAGGCATGGTTCAACATTATCTTTCACGGCCTCACAAATCACCACCTTCGCCTACAGACCCTATGCCCTTTCCTGCGCCTCAGACTGTGGTATCTGTTCTTTATGGCAATTCTGCTCTCTGGTGATGTACAGCTAAACACAGGGCCAGTTAACCTTGCAACTAACCCAATAAGCAATACAAAAGGCCTAAAAATTGCTCACCATAACATCAGGAGGCTAGAGCACAGTTTTTCTGAATTAGAAACCTGGACCTTCTTCCACAAGCCAGACATCACCTGCCTAACTGAAACTTGGCTCAAACCCTCCACCCCTGACACTGCTTACTCACTCCCATCCTACAATCTTCTAAGACAGGACCGACCTGCAGCAGAGAGGGGTGGTGGCACAGATATTTACTTTAAAAATCACTTTCAGCTCTCTGTTATAAACTCGTCTCCCCTACTGCACTGTGAAACGCTTCATGCCCGTCTCACTCTCAGGACCAAACTGCTTCATATCATCTGCGTTTACAACCCCCTTAAAGGTGGATAAAGAGGTCTGGATGAACTACTGGCTCAAATCTCACTCCTCTCCGGAAGTAATGAAGTTCTTATACTCGGAGCCCTAAACATAAACTGGCTGGGAAGCTCCCAAGCCCTATCTCTATCCAAATTACAAAGTTCAACCCTGCACCAACTGATCTCTGCACCTGCAAGGACCGTCCCCTACTCTAACACCAGTACATTACTGGACTGGATAATGACTAATCACCCAGAACACATAGTCTACTCAGGCATACTAGCTGATGCCATAACTGACCACTTCCCCACTTTCTGTATCTGGGGTAAAGGGAGGTTAGAACCTACTCAGCCCAGGTACATCTCCTTTCACAACTATGCCCATTTTGACTCTTAGGCATTCTTACGGGACATTGCTAGCATTGACTGGTCCTCTCGCTATGAGTCTAGTGATACCCAATCTGCTCTTGGTCTCTTTCTGACCCAATTCCTAGTGCTACAGGATTGTCCTAATATAATATAATAACATAGTAATGCGTCAGGTGAAAAACAGCAAACCCGATGGCTAAAATCTGATCTACTCGGGAAACTTCACTGAAGAGATAAATGCTGGCTCTGTTACAGACACACTGGCCTAGCTAATGACCTTATCACATACAGGACCATGCGTAATGCCTGCAAAAAGGAGATCAAACAGACCAAAAGCTCCTACTGCAAAGTTCTCTTACTAAACTCCTGTGGTGACTCCAGAAAATTCTGGTCCCACATTAAGTTCTTCCTCGGCTCAAATTTATCCGCCACCCCTAATGAAATGGTACTAAATGGAGTCCACTGTAACAATCTATGCACTATTGCCAACTTTTTCAATGACAAATTCTCTGATCTAACTAACTATACCTCCACCTTCCCTTCCAACCTGACCTTAGCATATCCAACAAATACCAATGGCACAAACTTTTTCTTTAAATCTGTCTCCAGACTTGATGTTTTGAAATTGCTTAACAATATCTCTGAGCACACGGCTGCCAGTTCTGACGATCTTGAACCCAAACTTCTTAAACTAGCTGTGTCAATCATAGCTGCTCCCTTGGCCAAAATCTTTACTCTCTCCTTATGCCAAGGTTACATCCCAGATATCTGAAAGATGGCAAGGATTACCCCTGTTTTCAAAAAAGGCGACCCAAAGGACCCCTCAAATTACAGACCAATTGCTATCCTGTCTGTTCTTGGGAAAATCCTTGAAAAGCTTGTAGCTAACCAAACTATTGAATACCTCCAGAAAAATGACCTTTTAAACTCTGCCCAGCATGGTTTCCGCAAGGGCCATAGTACTACCACTGCTCTACTCAAATTCACATCCAATGCCCTGATGGCCATGGACTCTGCTTCTCTCACAGGGGCCATTTTCATTGATATGACCAAGGCATTTGACCTAGTAGACCACCCCATCTTCATTGCCACATTACAATCACTAGGTTTCTCACCCAATGTTATGAACTGGTTCAAAAGCTACCTGACTGACAGAACACAATTTGTGAAGTACAACTCCACCCTCTCTGACAAGGCCACGACTAACATTGGAGTACGCCAGGGGTCCATACTCGGGCCTTTGCTTTTCTCTATCTTTATAAACAGCATCACCTCAAACGTTATGAAAACCAGCTCCCTGTTATATGCAGATGACATTTTGCTGTCCTCTAGCACCAAATGTATTGAGGATATAAATCTGAAGCTCTCCCATGACTTCCAACTACTCCAGCAGTGGCTGGTTAGTCACAAAAACCTGTCCTAAATGAAATAAAGACCCAAGCTATGCTCTTCAGCTCCAATTTTAAACTCAAACACTCACACAACAAGTTTAAATTCTCCACGGTTAGTGGCACTTCAGTAGAAGTTGTTACCTCTTTTAAGTACCTGGGGATCACACTGGATCCACTACTAAACTATGATCTCCATATTCAGAGGACCTGCAAATCTGTAAACTCTAAACTTGGAGCTGCCTATCGAACCAGCTATGCCCTCACACCATCTGCCAGGCTTGCTATAGCCCGTGGGATACTACTGCCATCACTAAACTATGGGGCAGCTACCTATATTTCTGCAGGAAAATCAAGTCTTCACAAATGGGATGTTACCTACAATAATATATGCCACTATGCATCCTCCTCCCATCGGCTAAAACACCACTGCCTCCTCTACTCTAAGCTTGATTGGCTTCCTCCTCGGCCATCAAGGCTCTTTTCTTTCGACTCCATCATTGTCAATATAATTAGGACTCAGATACCTAACCCCCTAGCGGCACTGTTCCAAAGTCAAGCCTCCTGCTATGGCCTTCGCTCTGCTGACAATGCCCCTGTCTGTATCCCTAAATATGCTACCACTAAGGGCTCTAGTGCTTTTGCCTGTCAGGTCCACCAATACTGGAACTCCTTCCCTCTAACCACTCATCAAGCATCTTCCCACACCTCCTTTAAGAAAGCACTGTGCCACCATCTCTTGTCTTGCTGTATTTGCTCCTGTTTCGAGCCTCCATATACGTTAGGTTTTATACTGACTCCCCTCGCCTCCTCTTTTAATTTTTTACCACATTCCTGTCTCAGCATTTTCTCTCAATCTGACAGGGTTACTCCTATAACCCTTCTGTTTTGCACTTCCTAACCCTATTTCCCTCCACATCCCCCTCTATCTTTTCTCTCCACTGCAACTTCTACTATTTACTTCTCTTACTTTAATCTTCTCCCAGACCTGCTCTGGTCATCAAAAAATTACTTTTGCATTCCTATCTCTCTAATCTACCCAGTTATTGTCTGCTTAAAGTGATACTGCATTTTATGTAATTTATTTCCTCCTCATGTTAGCATAAGCCCTAATCTTTCCTGCAACTGTCTGTGTTGTTTACACTTACCTGTGATACTGTATTACCAATGTTGCTACCTGCTTGTATGTACCCATTACTTTGACTGTTTCTCAGAATGTACTGTTACTGTTATCTCCAGAAGTTTGTTTTGTATTCTCCTGGGTCGTGCCTGAAAATAGTCATTGCTATGGCTAGCGCACCTACCCCGTAAACAAAAACTAAATAAATAAACAAAAATGAAACTTTTCAAGGCATAGTAAGTGCCCTGCTGTTTTCTGTAGTTTAAAGTGTATCTGAGCTAGAAAAAAATATTTTTAGAGAATACAGGGACTTAACAAGACGTAACAGAAAATAAGAGTATAACTTCTGTTGGCTTGTGCATGTATGCATCATCAACTCACATGATGCCTTGCATGAGCTGGGACTTGACTTTTGGAATGGAGACAAACAGGTTTTCACACCAGGGCAAAGCAGAGCGAAGCAACCTCATATACGTATATATTTACATTTGGAGAAACTTAGTGAGATATCAGAGGGACTTATTGTTTATGCCTACTAACTATGCAGCTATATACAAAATAGGTTGGGGGACTATCCCTTTACGTCATCTGTTTTAAAGTCCAACAGCTTAAGGGAGAATAGATAGTTTTGTAGGAGTTTATTTTGATTAGAAGTTTAAGATTTTCAAAACTTAGTTGTTGTCTGGAACAAAGAACAAGGCAAGCAGTCAAAATGTATTTATGTATTTATTTTACTTAAAATTTGATAACCAGGAAAGGCGCACTGAGCTGAAGCTCGTTTCCAGGTGTGACCCAGGGGAATGAACAAGGAGGAGAATAGCAAAATTTCAGGCGTGCAACAGTGGGAAGTAAAAAATAACATATGATTACAGTAAACATAATTTGGAATAAAACAAAATTTAAAAAACAAGAAATTACAAACATGTCAAATCAGACAGTGAATGAGTGAGCAAAAATAAAATAACGTCATTGGTATAGGAGACTATGGCTAACAACATAGGAGATGGTCGGTGCTTTTAGAGGACAAAGTAGGGGAGAGTAGTCAAGGAGGTGAGAGCTAGGGGTTGCAGTGAGTTAGGAGGAGAGAGGTAGGGTAGAGGAGAAGTACGGGAAGTCAGAGTGAGGTAGAAGACATAGAAAGGACTTTAGAGAAGTAAGCCTGGGGGTGTGACAATCTTCCCAGGGAAGCTGATTCCAAAGAGAAGGGAGGCGATAGGAAAAAACAGATGTCCCAGGCCCCAAATGAGGGTGGGAAGGGAGAAAGAATGAGTGTCCCTGGAGTGAAGGGAGTAGGTAGAATGGTTAGCAGGCAATAAGTTGGAGGAGAGATAGGAGGGGGAGGATCCAAAACCAGTATTTGGCAGTTAGGGAGACACTGTGGACCAAACACCTGTGGGATAGAAGTGCAATGGAAAGAGAGGTGTAGAGGAGACAGTGGTGAGTGGGGCAGAGGAGGTAGCAAAATGACAGACAGTAAGAATTTAGGAAAGTGTTAAGTTTAGAGAGGGAAGTCGGAGGAGGAGATGCATAAACAATAATTACAGATCAGTTAGTCTGACCCCCATTGTGGGCAAGCTCATGGAGGCCACACAAAAGGAAAAATTGATGGAATATCTAGAGGAGCATGGTCTCCAAGAAATGAGACAGCATGGATTGATGGGGGGAGATTGTGTCAAATGAATCTGATTGACTTCTTTGGCTGTCATTAAGACAGCAGACATCTTTATCTTGATTTCAGCAAGGCTTTTGACTCTCTGCCCCACAAAAGGTTGATCAGGAAGTTGGTGGAACTTGGGGTTTGGGAAAAGATGGCCAGATGGGTGGACAACTGGCTGAGGAACAGAACTCAGAGGGTGGTTGTGGGGGGAGTTATCTGGTATCAGAGATGTAACAAGTGGGGTTCCACAGGGCTCTGTGATGGGGCCGGTGTTGTTCAATGTCTTCATCAGTGACACTGGGGATGGCATTAAGGGCAAAATGTACCTATTCATGGATGACACCAAGCTCTGTGGGAGAGTGGACACAGCTGAAGGGATACAGGACCTACAGGAAGATTTGGAAAAGCTGGGGAGGTGGTCTAGGATCTGGCAACTTGGCTTCAATACCAAGAAATGCAAAGTTATGCATATTGGAGCCAAGAATCCCAGGACAGAGTACTACCTGG
This sequence comes from Neoceratodus forsteri, assembly GCA_016271365.2. Lineage (NCBI taxonomy): Eukaryota > Metazoa > Chordata > Ceratodontiformes > Ceratodontidae > Neoceratodus > Neoceratodus forsteri. Next base: position 1,194,992,021 of record CM057453.1, read on the forward strand.
GTGGAGTCCGAGTATGTGCACTAGAGGAGGAGAAGAACCTGGGGGTGATGAACCGTAGTGACCTGAAGCTTTCCACAAGAAAGCAGCAGCAAAGGCAAACAAGATGCTGGAATGCATATCTAGGGGGATCAGTAGTAGGAGAGAGGAGGTTATACTGCCTTTGTACAGGTCACTGGTAAGACCGCATCTAGAATATGGAGTTCAGTACTGGTACCCACATCTCAAAAAGGACATTAACCTGCTGGAGAAGGTCCAGAGGAGGACTACAAAGATGATAGTGGGTCAGCAGGGTAAGGCATATGAGGAGAGGTTGAGGGCACTGAACATGAACTCCATGGAAGACAGAAGAGAGAGAGAGGAGACATGATTGGGACCTTCAAGTACTTGAAAGGGATAAATAAGGTTAATAAGGATAGTCTCTTTAAGCTGAGTGGCAACCATAACACTAGGGGGCACATTCTTAAGCTGGAGGGTGGTAGGTTAAGGAGGGAGGTCAGGAAGCACTTCTTCACTGAGAGGGTGGTGGATACTTGGAATGCACTGCCAGAAGAGGTCATCTCATTGAAGACAGTGGGCAGCTTTAAGAGAGGCTGGGATAGACATAGGGGGGAAGTAAGAATCATGGGTAGGGAGGATGAGAGAAGTGGGTAGGGAGGGCAGGGACATTAGCTCAAGCTGTGGACCATGCAATACGAGCAGACTTGATGGACCAAATGGCCTTCTACAGCTGGCTTCTTTGTATGTTCATCAGCATAATTAAAGACGGGTAGGATTGTTTTGGTGACAGGGTCACGGCGAGTAGATAAAGGGAGGCAAGCTTTGTGATGGTAGAGGATGCCAAGTTTTGGGCAGAGTTTGGTGCAGATGGCATTGATATGGGAGGAGAAGTTTAGGTGACTGTCCAGCCAGATTCCTAAATATTTGAAGATATGGACCAACTCCAAGGGAGAACCATCCAGCGTAATGAACATGTGGGTGGGATGAAATCTAGATAGCATCTGTCTGAAACCAAAAAAACATAGAAAGTTTGCTTGGAGTTTAGTTTTAGCTGGTTAGCCTGGAACCAGCATTGCACTTTGTCAAAGTCATGCTGTAGGGGGTAACAACACCACAAGGGGATGAAGACAGAGGAGTAAATCACATTGTCATGTGCATACATATGTATGTTGGACACAGAGCAGACAGAAGGTAGGTCATTTACAAAGACTAAAAAAGAAATGGGACTGTGTACAGAGCCTTGGGGTATGCCTGCAAGGGTAGGAAGGGGGAGGATAGGGCATTGCTGAATAGGACCAATTGTTGTCTCTTATGCAGGTAGGAGCTGAACCAGTTGACTGTAGTTTGAGATGTCTTGAGAGAGTGGAGTCTGTAGAGCAGTAGGCAGTAGGAAACAGAATTAAAAGCCTTTGCCAAGTCTATAAAAATGGCAACAGTAAATTGGCCTTGCTCCATCATGGATTGGATAGAGTTGGTGACCTGAAGCAGGGAGGTGACAGTGGGATGCTGTTTTCTGAAACCTGACTGGAAAGGGAAGAGAGTGCCAGATGCTGAGAGGTGGTCCAAGAGCCTGGAGTAAACCAGAGATTCTTGCAGTTTGACAAGAGAGGGCAGGAGAAATATGGTCCTTTAGTTAGTGGGAGAAAGACAGGCCCCACCTTCATGGATTGGGGTCACCTTAGCCAGTTTCCAAACCTAGGAGACAGTACCAGTTGAGAGGGAGAGATTTAGCAGGTGGGCTAAGGGGTAGGCAATGGCTGGGGCAGAGATGTGGGGGATCTTAGGTGTAGGCCATCTGGGCTAAACTTCTCATAGTTTAGGGACATAAGCACTTTGCAGACCTCTGATGACAAGATGGGGGGAGCAGAGATGATAGCCAATACCGGGGGGGGGGGGGAGACCCAAGGGGGTGGCTGTAGGGTTGTCAGTCAGGGCACAGGTGGTGAAAAATTTGTTGATGGTCTCAGCAATGTCAGCATAATCAGAGATGGATGAGCCATCAAGTTTAAGGACAAGAGGGGTGAGAGAGGCCGGGGAGGGTTCACGGAGGGTGTGGATAATGTTCCAGAAACTTGTAGGGGAGTCAGAGTTAGCCTGGAGTTGTGAATTAAAATACAATTTTTCAACCTGGTGGATAGCCTTGGTGCAAGTATTTCTGTGAGCTTTGTACAGACGCGAAAGTGCAGGAGACATGGATGATTTAAATTGGGCCCAGTATTTGTCCTGAATATTGTAGAGGGATAAAAGGTCTGGAGTGTTCCACGGGTGGTGTATACATTTAAACCTGGCCCTCTTCAGTGGGACATGGGAATTCCAGATCAGTATTAGAGTGTCAGTGAAGATCTGAAAGGCTGCGTCAACATCAGGGGCAGAGAGCACTGGGGACCAGTCGATGCAAGATAGGTCTTGGAGTAGGATGGCAGTTTCAAGGGCATGGAGAGGACAGTACCAGATATATTTGGGGGTTGAAAGGGGGACAGAAACTTTTCTTACACAGTAGGTGATGCAGTGATCACTGAGGGCATCAGGGAGGACACCAGCAGCAGTGATCCTGTGGGAGTGTTACAAGAGCATCCAGTCAAGGAGAAAGTGATTCGGGGAATTTGGATTTAGGCATGTAGCTCTGAGATCTATTGCTTGAAGTTTAGTGACTCAGTGTTGAGAATGGTGGGTTTTGCAGATGGGGAGAGCTAGTCTAGATTAAAATCTCCAAGTAGGATGAGCTTACCTTTGATTGAGTGAGAGGAGATGGAGGTAATACAGGCAACAAGGTAGTCGTGAGCCACTTTTGGGGGGGGGATAAAGTACACAAATGAAGATAGGGCTGGTGGAGGGATGGGAAAGGAGTACAACATGGAGTTCATGTGAGGTGGAAATAGATTAATTTCATGTGACAGAGCAGTACAGGGATTGTCTCACAAACATGGCTACACCACCACCTCATTTGCCACGGTCCTGGTGGTAGAAGTTGTAGCAAGGATGAGTAGGGATGAGTTTGGAATCCTGGCAGACAGCCAATATTCGGTGACACACAGGATGTCATGGGTATGCTGAGTGCCCCACACTTTAAGAGCATCCAGTTTGGGTAGGAGACTCCTAGTTTTCAGGTGGAAAAGGCAGAGACCCTTTGGTGGGTTTGGGGGGAACCCAGGGTTGGGCTCAATATCTCCACCTACGAGTAGGATAGAGACTGCATGAAAGGTGAGAACCAACCACTTTGGGTAGGGCCTTGAAAAGACATGACCTCTGTAATGTATGCATAGGTAGCGAGTTATGGAATACCATTTTTTAAGAATTAGAGGCAGCGAATTGATGTGACAGAGAGGGGAGGCTCCAAGAGTGTTGGAAAGGTAGAAGTCTTTTAAAGATGGTAGTTTGTTACCAGGGCATTGGTCAGAGGGCATTGAGTCAGAGAGAGTAAGTAGCACTGTCAGGACAGCGAGGAGAATGACTGTCTGTGGCAGCCAAGTCATAGTGTGTGTGTGTGTGTGTGGGGAGGGGAAGAAAGTGACCCAAGGTAGGTTGTGAGAGTGAACTCATGTCAAGAAATAAATTATTCTATGGGACTTGCTTACTAATATTTTATTGACCCAAGGGGAAATGACATGGAGAAGTAGGAATGATGGGTTTGGCAGGGTATGGTGGTTAGAAAAGGTTGTAAAGAGACAAATAGGTTGTAATGGATCTGTAGGAAAAACAGTAGTGAGCACATGATGAATTAGAGAGGCTGGAACAGGGACAGCTAAGAAATTGAGGATTTCAAGTGATTTCAAAACTGGGAGAGGGGTGGAACCTTGCAGCAGTTGTGTGAAATTTGGCTGATTGTTTTTTTCACTCACATACCACACTGCACTATAAACGGCAGTACACCCCTGGGTGGGAGGGTGGTTTGGGAAGGAGGGTGGGAAGAATATAGCAGTGCCACGGGAAGCGTGGTGCCACCCGCAGGATTCTTTTTTTAGTAAGGCTGAGTAAATGAGTGCAGTTAGCTGTTAGGGACCATTTTCTATTATTGTTCGTGGTTTGGCTTTGTGCCCAGAAAAAAATAGAAAAAATAATTTTTTTTCTGAGAATTTTGTCAGGCTTGACTTTAACGGGTGAAACCTGTCAGCGCAAATCTTCCTGTGATGAACCCAGGCTTGGGTCACTCTACGGCCACTTAAGCAGGTGTGACTGCACCATAGCTGGTACAATGGGACTAGTTGACTGGCTCCCACCATTTCAGTTAGCTGCTTTTCTGTTTCATGTGTATGGATGGCTGCACACGAAAGACATTTTTCTAAATTTGTGGCTGTGTGCCCAAGAAGAAATTACAAATAAAAATGTCCCTGAGAATTTAGTCAGGATTGACTACTGTCAGTGAGATTTGCCAGCTCAGCATTGCTGCAGCGATTTGAATGACTTGTCTTCATAATAAATATAATTTAAATATAATAACTGAGTGCTGTTTTGTCCCATTGGGAAACCTGGTTATAATTTGTCATTTTAACCCATTGGTTATAACAGCAAACACGCAGTGGGTTTCCCTGACTGTAGGCATGTGCACAATGCTTACTTTCGCTCTGTCAACCACTCATGTCAAAGTTGTACCATCACTCTAGTCACCATCAGAAGAAGGATGACCCTTGAAGCATGGCCCCAATCCAAACTGCTACAAAAGACTCTAACAGTGTTTCCTTTATGTGGTCCCCAATTCTGAATTGCAAAAGTAAAAAAAAACAACAAAAAAACAAGATGACTGAACGAGAAATCACTTTTGTGACTCTGAAAAGCCACACCACAGCCTAACCACACGGCTCCACCCTCTGCTGCTTCTACCACTTCCACTCCTGGGACCCCATTATATTAATTAAAAAAAGTAAAAAGACATAAAATCAAAAACCCACAGAAATCTAACAAAAAGAATGTTTTCTTTACGAGTAATGACAGTGTGCTGTACACAGCAGCACCATCTAGTGGCCACAGATTTTCAACACAAAAAGTTTAATCCTCAGGGTGAAAAAAACAGCACACAGCAGTTATATAAAACAAGCATTTGTCAATGCCGAATGTTGCTTGCTTCTATGTGCTGTTTAGGTATTTGGAAGTCATTGGAGTGCAAATATTGAAAATTTGCGAACTTACGAGCGTGTGTAGGAACTTTTTTTTTTTTTTTTAATTTAGTTGTTTAACCAGGTATAGCACACTGAGCAACGACACTCGTAAAACAGTCATTTTTAGGAATTTTTTTCACCAAATTTTCAACATAGCCATTTTAAGACCTCTGCTCATGAACAGTGTCACTGTGATTTTGTTAATGTGTCCATACATTGAATTTGCACACCGACTGCGCCATTTATTATGCTACATGGTAAACACATTTGGGCAGGATGTGAAAAATGACAGCTGTACTGCTCATGGGGTGTGGTAAAATGGCAATATTGAAAATCTGGAGTGGAAAAATTGAAAATTCGCAAACCCTACGGCGATGTCGTAGGGAACTGCTGCAGCGCACACTCACCTAAAACAGTCATTGTTAGGAATTCTTTCACCAAATTTTCAACATTGCCATTTTAAGATCTCTGCTCATGAACAGTGACACTGTGATTTTCTTAATGTGTCCCAAACACTGAGTTCGCACACCTACTGCGCCATTGTGCGCTACATGGGCGGAAGCATGTTTTGGGCAGGATGTGAAAAATGACAGCTGTACTGCTTATGAGGAGGAGGTGTGGTAAAATGGCAATGTTGAAAATCTGGAGTGAAAATATAGAAAATTGCAAAACTTACGAAAGTGGGCGTAGGAACTGTGCAATGCACACTCGTAAACAGTCATTTTAGGAATTTTTCACAAATTTTCAACACAGACATTTAAGACCTCTGCTCATGATCAGTGTCACTGTGATTTTCTTAATATGTCCCACACATTGAGTTCAGACACCGCACTGCGCCATTGTGCGCACATGGTAGGAAACACATTTTGGGTGAGATGTGAAAATGACAGCTGTACTACTCATAGGAAGGTGTGGTAAAATGGCAATGTTGAAAATCTGGAGTGGAAATATTGAAAATTTGCAAACCTACAAGCATGCGTAGGAACTGCGCAACGCATGCTCGTAAAACAGTCATTTTTAGGAATTTTTTCACCAAATTTTCAACATAGCCATTTTAAGATCTCTGCTAATGAACAGTGTCATGGTGATTTTCTTAATGTATCCCATACATTGATTTCGCACACCGACTGCACCATTGTGTGTTACATGGGCGGAAACACGTTTTGGGCAGGATGTGAAAAATGACGGCTGTACTGTTCATAAGGAGGTGTGGTAAAATGGCAATGTTGAAAATCTGGAGTGAAAATATTGAAAATTTGCGAACTTACGAGCCTGCGTAGGAACTGCTGCAACGCTCGTAAAATAGTCATTTTTAGGATTTTTTTTCACCAAATTTTCAACATAGCCATTTTAAGACCTCTGCTCATGAACAGTGTCACTGTGATTTTCTTAATGTGTCCCATACATTGATTTCACACACCAACTGCGCCATTGTGCGCTACATGGGTGGAAACACGTTTTGGGCAGGATGTGAAAAATGACAGCTGTACTGCTCATAAGGAGGTGTGGTAAAATGGCAATGTTGAAAATCTGGAGTGAAAATATTGAAAATTTGCGAACTTAACGAGCCTGCGTAGGAACTGCTAACAACGACGTCAGAAACAGTCATTTTTAGGAATTTTTCACCAAATTTTCAACATAGCCATTTTAAGACCTCTGCTCATGAACAGTGTCACTGTGATTTTCCTAATGTGTCCCATACATTGATTTCACACACCGACTATGCGCCATTGTGCACTACATGGGCGGAACATGTTTGGGCAGGATGTGAAAATGACAGCTGTACCGCTCATAAGGAGGTGTGGTAAAATGGCAATGTTGAAAATCTGGAGTGAAAATATTGAAAATTTGTAACTTCACAGCTCATGAGGAACTGCACAACGACGTCAGTAGTCAGTCATTTTAGAATTTTACTAAATTTTCAACATAACCATTTTAAGACCTCTGCTCATGAACAGTATCACTGTGATTTTCCTAATGTGTCCCATACATTGATTTCACACACCAACTGCGCCATTGTGCGCTACATGGATGGAAACATGTTTTGGGCAGGATGTGAAAAATGACAGCTGTACTGCTCATAAGGAGGTGTGGTAAAATGGCAATGTTGAAAATCTGGAGTGAAAATATTGAAAATTCTCGAACTTACGAGCGCAAGGAACTGCACAACGCACGCTCGTAAAACAGTCATTTTTAGGAATTTTTTCACCAAATTTTCAACATAGCCATTTTAAGACCTCTGCTCATGAACAGTGTCACTGTGATTTTCTTAATGTGTCCCATACATTGATTTCACACCGACTGCGCCATTGTGCGCTACATGGACGGAAACATGTTTTGGGCAGGATGTGAAAAATGACAGCTGTACTGCTCATAAGGAGGTGGTAAAATGGCAATGTTGAAAATTTGGAGTGAAAATATTGAAATTTGCGAACTTCATGTAGTAAAATAGGAACTGCTCAACGCTACCAGAAACAGTCATTTTAAGGAATTTTTTCACCAAATTTTCAAAATAGGCTTTTTGAGAACCCACCTTATGAACACTGGCGGTGTCGTTTCATTAATCGGTGTTGAAAGGTGATTATATGCAGTGATGGCGAAATCACCCTTCAGGCTTGATTAGCGACATGACAGTGCAAGAATTCATGAGGAGGGGTCCCAAAAACCCCATGTTAAAAATTTGGGCCCAAAATTCCCAAAAATGCCTGAGATATGCAACAAAGTTGAAACTCCCCTATATAGCCCATTATACAGCTTACCGGCATTTCCTCAGTTCGCGGTCGGCTTTGAAGAGTGCAAACGTGTTCCCAGTCCACTGAAGATCGTTGTGCCAGAGTCCAGAGGTAAGTATGGGGTGAGGGGTGTGGGGAGGCTGGGTGCACAGTGGGTGGAGTGCGGGTTGTGGGAGGGTTGGGAGGCAGCGCGCAGGACCTTTTCTATTTACAGGTTTAAAAAAAAAAAGAGCGTTGTGGAGCGTTTGCCACGCTGGGGTGGGATCCCAGTGTGGCACAAGGATATTGGGGCATTCAGCCAACAGGGATTGGGCACCCCGTTGGCCATGATATTTGTTGCCACGCTGGGGTGGGCTCCCAGCGTGGCAAAACGGCGTTCAGCCGGCAGGGGATTGGGCACCCCGTCAGCAAAGATTGCCTGCCATGCTGGGGTGGGCTCCCAGCATGGCACCTACTGAGGGGCGCAGCTCAGCCGACAGGGATTGGGCATCCTGTCGGCCTCCACAGTCTTGATCTTGAGGCGCGCTGCGCCTGCGGGGGAGAGGCTGCAAGTGAGCAGCGATATCTTTATCGGTGCTCACTGAAGCTATAAGCTTCCTCTTCAACTGGATATGCTCACTGCATTTGGAGCGTATTATAGACAGCTCCAAATGCATTATTTAGGGCCGTGCCTGCCAGCACACTGACTGAATTGGAGGAGGAGGTGACACACCTCCGAAATCTCCGATGATGGCACTATGTTTCTTGCACATGCGTGCAAGCAACATAAAAATACATGTGTGGTCAGTAAAACTCATTTTATACACACCCTCATTGTGGGATGCTTTTATAAACTTCTCAAGCTTCACTCTCGGGGGTTTATGTAGCATCTCACATCTCAGGTGTGTATAAAATTCTTGTTATACACACCACCCCATGTATTATTCTATATTTAATATCAGAAATCTTCCTGTCAGCAGTTATCACATAGAGTCCTCCTGCCACTGTAAACAACTTCTGCCACTGTGACCCAGACCACTCCTGCCACTATGACCCAGACTACTCCTGCTACTGTGGACCAGTCCTGCCACTTGACCCAGCATACTCCTGCAACTATAAACCACTTCTGCCACTGTGACCCAGACCACTCTTGCCACTGTGACTGAGACCACACCTGCCACTGTAACCGTTGTGACCACTAGTACTGCTACAGTGACATTGGCTACAATTGGCACTGTAGTCACAGCCAGTTGCACAACTATTTCCAGTCCTGTATCCACCACTACTGTGACCCTTCTTCTCAGCATGTCTCCAGTACTGTAGAACTTGTCAGTGCAGATGAGAAGATGCACTCATTTGCATCTGAGTACTTTCCACCAGGAGACTTGGCCAGTGATACATCATCTGAGAAGGCTAACCTAAGCAGTTCTGATGATGTGGCAGACTATGGGTAGTACCTTGGCGGCCATAAAGCAAGAAAGTCAGGTGGCCAACAAATCTCAATCTCTTGAGGTTGCAGTGGCAGAGGAAAGAAGAATATGGCTCCTTCACCTCTAAATAAAATCTCATCTTCAAGCTACCCTTCAGCACTTTGTTCAGCAGGTTCCATCCAAGCCTGACTAGCCCAGTAGAGCAGGCGCAGGGGCACCAGTGGTACCAGGAGAAAACCTGCAGACACAGGTCCAAATAAGAAAGGCTAGTGGGGGGGCCAAATAGAGTAGTGGTGGTACTGGTGACACTAGCTGCATGAGTGGTCTCAGGAGCAGTATATGGTTGCATTTCATATTACTAAAAGAAGATAACAGAACGGCAGTCTTCACACTATGCAGTACAACTATCAGTAGGTATAATCTCTGGCAAATAAAGAAAAAACTCCTAAATTAACCACCTAAAGGTAAAACATTCCCAGGTTTTTAAAGCATCAAGGTCTGTGCCTATAATTCTATCACACCCATCTCATGATGATGATGCAGGCAGTGGTGCTGGTAGCATTGGCAATGCCACATAATTTTCTACCTCTGACAAAAATGCTGCAACTGCTGCTGCTACTACCAGTCCATCTCCCACAACACCAGAGTCCTTCATATAGTCCCAGCACTCCCCCAAGGCCCCAGTTCCCAGCTATTTGCACACCTTATGGCAAGTGAGGAATATCCCCCCCAGCCACAGTCAATGTCAGTGGTGGGAGTGCTCTCGGCCTGAACTAAGTACCAGTCACCCCATCCAACAGCTCAGCACATCACATCACATAGCTAACAGATGAAATGATGGCATTGGATCTGCATTCTTACACTTGTGGAAGACAATGGCTTTTGCAGACTTCTGCAACACTTGCATACACAGTACCAACTCCCACCATGTTCCACATTTTCAAGCACTGTGGTTCTAAAGATATATGAGAGTGTGAGAATGGCAGTTACTACACTGCTCTCAGAGACTGCATGGAATTTTCTGCTGCACCTCAGACATCTGGAGCAGTACAAACTCCATGCATGCATGCATGTCTCTCCTTGACCACACGCTGGTTTGTGCAAAAACCTTTGTCTCATGTTGTCTCATGTTGCAGATTCCTCCTTCTCTCCCTGTGTCACTAGATCTCCCTTTATCTGACCACAATCTGGCAGTCACTCCAAGTCTACTCTTCTAAATGTTAGACTAATGGAGAAAGACCACACATCATCAAACATCCTGGCATTCATTCAAGACATGCTGCAGTCATGGACAGTTGGTACCAATCTGCAAGTTTTTGTTCATCCTGGATAATGGAGCACGTATTGTGAAAAACGTGCTGGTGGGAATTTCACCAGCATTCATTGCTTTGCCTGCGCCTTGAAGCTTGTGGTCACATCTGTGCTATACAACAGTACTGAGGCTAGCAAGACAGTCTCCACAGTATGCTCCATCTGGGCTCATTGTCATCTCTTTCTAAAGGCAACTAGCCAACTAAAAGAAGTGCAACAGTGCCTTGGTCTGTCTCAACAGCGCTTGACACAGGATGTCAGTACAAGATGGAACTCATCATACTTGATGCTGTCTAGACTGCTAGAATAGAAGCACTTCATGACATGGTGATGGAGTGTGACACTGGAGGAGTCCTAGGCTACCACAAGTGGTCAGTGGTTCACTCCACAGTGAGAGTATTTGAGCCATTGAAAAGGAGCACCTGTGATCTACTGTAAGTGTGTTCACTACCACTCTGAGTCGGGTGATCCCATCAGTGCATATACTGAAAGCATCCATGGAGAGATGTGTAGAGGAAAACAGGGAGATTCCAGATGGTGCAGGTGTGCTCATTGAGTACTTGCAAGCTGAACTGGATGCAAGGTTTATGAAGGTGCTGGACAGTCACATTCACATTTTTGAAACTATACTGGATCTCTGGTTCAAATGTGAGACCCTTCTGATTGCCATAGCTAGCCACAGAGGCATTCATTTTCAAGAAGAGCTGCGTGATGAGCTGACTGGTTGCATGCGGGGACTGGTGACACTGTCAGCTGGTGTAGAATGTCATGATAGAGAAGGAATTCCATCTGGCAGGTCAGGTTCCACTGGTGGAAATGGGGAAGAAATACCTGTTACTGACCGTAGCACTGATGGAAGTGAGCGGGCACTACTTAGCATGTTCTTAAATCAAGAACAACAGAAAAGGACACACTCACAACCTTTTTCTGTGGAAAATATCTTGAACTGCTATTTTGCACAGTATCTTGAACCATTAGTCTACTGGATGCAGAAGATGCTTTCATCCCCTCACTTGGTGCCATTGGTGCCAGAACGGTCTGAAAAGTGGTAGGGCCAAGAATGTAAGGGGTACATTCTCCCCTAGTAATACATTAACATGATTGCAAAAACTGACAGAGCAACTTATAAAAGTGGTAGGGGCATGGCCATAGTGCCCCCCCCCCTTCCATTCTGGCACCTATGATTGGTGCACCTGGCTGTGAGATACATCAGTTTTCCTCTTACATGTATGCTGTCTGAGAGGATGTTTAGCACAGCTGGTGATATTATTGAGACATCATTCAACACTAGACCCTGAACACATCCAACAGCTCATTTACATCAAGGTTAACTTGCCATTACTTGAGTACAAGTATGAGTTACCCCCATGAAAACAGAAATACAATCTCTCATGTCTGTTTTTGCTGACTGTTTTTCTTTATAAAGTTAACCTATGTTATTTTTCCCTATGCTTCCTTCCTGAAGTGTTAAAGCAGCAGTATTTGTTAGTCAGTGAAAAAAATTCATCATATAGTTTTTTTTAGCATAAATGTATTTCTGACAACCTAAGATTCATGTTCAGTATATTTTTTTGTTTTCTTAGAAGTGTTACAACTTTTTTATTGCTGATCTTGTAATTAGTGATTCACACAATTAAAGATGGCTGCCATTTGCCATTTTTTAAAAGTCTTTTCCCCTGGTGTTAGTTGTTGAATGTGCATGCTAGATTCATGCTGTAGTTGCATTAGGATGATTCATCTGCATGTTTGTGATATAAATAGCACAAAACATTATATATATATATTTTTATTTAATATATTTTATTGACTCTACAGCGAAAGTATGGCCTAATCAGACCAGTACATACATAACAACAACATTATTTTGGACATAGCTTGGTATAAATGACAGTGAAATTAACAGTTTCAGGAAAGTCTTTTTAACATTCAAATAACAAAACCCATTTATCTACCCCTAGAATTTAATATCTCTCCCCAGCATCTACTAATTCAGGAAGCCACTTGAATCCTTAGGATAGGGGCTCAAAAGATATCGTAACCATTAAGGTTAACACTACATCGCCTGATAGAACCTAAAATTTCCAGACAGCCAGGATCGCATCCAACAGTCCCCATTTAGTATTATAGGATTGTAATTTATTATTAATTTTTGCTATACGTCACTCTATCTGTAATGCCATCATAATCTCTCTATGCCACTCGATCACAGATGGCATGTTTACCTCTTTCCAATGCCTAAGAATAATCGCTTTCACAGTTGCAGATATGATGGCCATGAATGCTTTCCTCTGTTTGCCCATCTCTCCAGGGAAGACATTAAGTAGACAAATTTCCGTTGTAAAAAAAGTCTCTAGTCCTAATACTGCTTGCAGTGAAGTACGGATTGAATTCCAGAAGGGGAGAATCTTGAGACATGCCCATAAAACATGATACATGTCACCTTCTCCAGCCTCGCATCTACTACATTTGGGCGATATAGATTTTTCCATTTTATGTAATTTAGCAAGGGTGTAATACAAGTTATGTATAATATTGAATTGCTGCAGTTTGTATCTATCTTGCTTAATGTACTTATTGTTATTCTCCCATATTTGTTCCCAAACTCTTTCCTCTCTGACCCCTAATATCTGTCTCCAGTACATGCCAATCTTGAAGGAGATCTCTTTGTCTCTGATCTGGAGCTCATGATATAGTTTGGACACCGGATGTTTCTGTTCAGCTATCTTTAATAGTGAAGTCAATCCATACTCCTCTTCACTGGGTATATCCATGTTTCTCAGGTGGGTTTTAATTGAATCTCTAATCTGGAAATATTTAAAAATTTTAATTCTGGAATCTAAGCACAAGCTTGTTCATACGTCAATACTTTCCTTTGAGGAGCTAAATCTCCCAGTTTCAAACCAGTTAATGAATCCAAGAAGTTGGAGGGGATTGGGACACCCTGTATTTGAAAATTCTTATTGTGTAGGATGGGTTGGTCAGGTGAATTATGCCATTTTACTTTTAATAACTTCTGTACCTGGTGTAAGACTTTTATTGACCAAACAATAGGCATGTTTTCAAGTGATGTAGGTAAAAGTCTAAAGGACATAAAAGGAATTGAATTTAGTGCAAGTGCACGGTTGTTGACCAAATCTCTCTCAATATGAGTCCATGGAGGGACGTACTGGCTGGAGTCTACCTTGAAGGTCGGCAAAGTCCAATGGACTAGTTTGCTAATATGTCACGCCATATAATACTTTAGAAAGGAGGGGGTGCCAGGCCCCCTAACTTCTTTAATGTAGTGAGTTTCCTATATGATCGCCTTACTGCTTTCCCCTTCCATATGAATTCATTAAGTATCGTCTGTAGCGAACCAAACCATGCTTTTGGCAAATAGGAACACAGCATATTCAGGGGTTAAAAGATCCTTGGTAGTATGTTCATTTTTACTACTTCAATTCTGGCCCAAAGTGAAAGCTGTAATGAATTCCATCTAGCTAAATCTTGCTTAATTATTTTGACTTGATTATTAAGGTTTTCATTTAACATTGTGGCTATATCTCATGTAATCTTAATACCAAAATACAGTAACACCTTGGGCTCCCAGCTAAACCCCGAATCCTTAGCCACACTTGGAAGACATCTAGAATTAAGTGGAAAGAGCTTTGATTTTGAAATGTTGAGTTTATAATTTGAAACCTTTGAAAACTGTGCTATTTCTTGTAAAATTATTGGGATGCTTGTATCTGGATCTTCCATATGAAGAAGCAGATCATCTACATATGCAGATATCAGATACCTCTTATTTCCTATTTGTATTCCCTTAATCCCCTGTACCGTAAGTAATCTTTAAATCAATGGCTCCAAGTATAAATTAAATAGGAGTGGGGAAAGAGGGCAGCCCTGTCTTGTGCCACATAACAGAGAAAAGGGATCCGACAATATTCCATTGCACCATACACGTGCTTTGGAAGATCTATATAACAAACTAATCCAATTTATAAAGCTATCTGGTAATCCAAATTTTGGCAGGACAGCAAATAAGAAATCCCAATAAACTCTGTTGAATGCCTTTTCTGCATCTAAAGCCAACAGGGCCAACGGGGTCTGCATTTCTCGGGCGTGTACAATTAAGTAGTGGAATTTACGTACATGATCACTTGACGCTCTATTGCTCATGAAACCAACCTGCACATCACTAACCATTCTAGACATAAATGGACAGATTCAACAAGCTAAGACTTTTGCCAATATTTTAAGATCTACATTTTGCAAGGATATCGGTCTATAGTTCCCCGGGAAAATAGGGTCTGGACCTGGTTTTAGAATAAGAGTTATGAAGGCCTCCAGGAAACTATCTTCAGAATACCCCTCGTGGTACCAATAATTATATACCTTGGTCAAAATTGGGGAGATTTCTTCTATAAAGACCATATACACATTATTAGTGAGGCCATCCGGTCCCAGTGATTTATCCGAGGCGAGCTGTGCTATTGCTTGCTTCACTTCCCATACTTGAATGGGTGATTCTAACACAACCATGTCATTGGGATCCAATCTCGTTAAAGCTACAGAATTTAGGAAGTTATTAATTTCATCTGTTCTCACCCTGCCTTCCATAGGGATAGAATAAATTCTACAGACATAATCTTTAAACACAGACGCAATTCTCTTTGGGTCTTTAACGGTAGTGTCTCCTTCATTAGATTGCAAAGCTGCCACATGCCTATTTGAATCTAGTTGTTTGATCCTTAAAGTGAGGAGTTTCCCAGCCCTATCCCCGGATTCAAGATATTTAATCTTAGTTCTTCGAAGGGCTAACTCTGCTTTCTGCAACATAATGGAGGAGTATTGGGCATGTAATTGATGCAACTTAACCCAATCCGCTTCTGTTGAGTGCTTAGTAATGGCACGTTCCGTCCTTCTAATGGCATTAGTAATCTCTTCTAGCCGTAACCTATCATTTTTAGCTTTTGTAGATGCAATTCTAATGTATTCCCCTCTTATAGCACACTTCAGTGTTACCCATACAATGTCAATCTTTGAAACTGAACCAATATTTTGCTCTAAAAACAGACTATGAATTTCTTGAGGTGTCCGTGTATATAGGAATCCTGTAGAAGTTGGTTATTGAATCTCCACATAAGGTCTCTCTTAAACCTCGGATTTGGTTCATATTTAATTGATACTGGAGAGTGATCTGAAATGATCCTAGTGTGAATCTTTGCTTCAATGATTGAAGGGAGAAATTTACTACTTACTAACCAGTAATCAATTCTAGAGCAGGTTTTGTGCGACATTGAAAAAAAAGTGTATTGTGTTACACCAGGGTTGTTAAGTCTCCAGATATCTACGAGATCTAACCCTTCCATCATTTTGCTCAGAGCTCTTTGTGCCAGGGATAGCCCTGTTCTTTTGTTATCTAACCTATCCCCCTGAGTTATTCCAATCACCCCCAAGTAATATAGTCCCAGAAAGTTGAGAATTTAGTTTGTCTAATAGGTGTGTAAAAAATTGTGGGGAGTCTATGTTAGGACCGTAAACTGACCCAATAATAATCTGCTGTGTCATTAGAACTCCAATCAATAAGATAAATTGCCCCTACGAGTCCCATATTTCTTTTTCCACCTGGAAGTAAAGTCTTTTGTGAAACAGAATAATGACTCCACCTTCATTAGATGATACCCCTGCACCAAATACCTGACCAACCCAATATTTCTTGAATAAATGAATGTGTTCCCTTTTGAGATGGGTTTCTTGCAAACATACCATGTCACAATTAAGAGCTGAGAGATGTCTTAATATAACTTGCCTTTTGCATCTATCTCGAGCTCTCGAGCCCCTTTAACATTCCAGCTTACCATGTTATTAAGACCTGGCATCATAATTTATCCCTAGTAAAAAGGTTTCATACTGCATTGTGAGTAAATCTGAACCAGTCATACCTCTACAAGTGGCTCTCACCTTTCTCATACAAAATAAGTAGATGCTACCCTCTCCACTCTTTGCTCCCCAAAGACTCAAGTAATCCCACAAAACCCAATGACCCCCCCAGTTCTAATAACCGCTCTTCTACGCCAAACTGTCATGTGACTCTTATCAACCCAGCAGAAAGTCTATCCGCCACCCTGATCCCAAACCCACTACTTACTGTACATTAACACTTCATGTTCTTGCCCCTCACGTAATTTGACATGGAACTTGCCATGTAAAGAAAAAAAAAATCCTTTTGATTTCAGACAGCATTAATTGCCCTATTCATTGAGTCCTTTTCCTTTAAGCGGAATTTGCAAATTAGCTCTTAACTAACGAGATACTACAGTATTTGTTTCACCTAGACTCTGATAACAATGATTATACTACAATTGTAGGCTAAGAAACTAATTTGTTAGCCTTTATCCCCCTCTAGTGGAAATTGTCAAGCACTATACTCCTATTCATAAAACAAAACCAGTGCTTGTAAATTGCAAGGCTAAGATGCTCTAACTGGTTAATAAATTGTGATGGCCCCTTAGGGTCTACATATTCTCCATCTTTTATATTAGTCCAGGTTGCAGTCGTTCTATATCTTCTCGACAAGGTTGGTCTCTTAAATACTGTTCCCATTATAAAGGTAAACTAGTGCATGCCTGTCCCCACTGTTAATCATAGAAAAACCAGGGTATATCGTGTGTAGTATTTAAGCAATCACATCTGTTAGGTTTTCCCTTGCTGCAATACACAACACTACATCCGTTCTGCATTTTTAGGAGACCATTCAGTATAGTCAAGTCACATTATTGAACAATATCTTCCACGCCTGGCTTATCCTGAACAGATTGGACTCCAACAAATAGATTACAGTCGCAATCACAGATTTTCATTTTTGACATCTATTAGTTGACTATATGTCTACAGATCTCTCTCTCTAGGAAGTCGGAAATTAGCCAGGCTCAACACCGCTCTATTATTGGAATTGCAAATACCGGGCTGCTATTAATGTGCTTTAGAAGAGATCAGTAATTAAGGGCACACAGTACAGTATTATTCCCCTGAGTAACACATTTTTTGGGTTATTGCTCTTATTCTTATGCCCGGAGTGTTAATAATTCGCATGACCAATTAATCCTATTTTATGGATCCACTTTTTATGAAGTGCTGCGATGTGATCATTGCCTTTTCTAGAGTTGTTATGTATTTATCAGAACCATCATCTTGGTCTTAATGACCATTATAGAATTCTATAGCACTGTCAGTGAAGATCAAGGTTTGCCACATAGCCAAGGGGGTTTTGAATATTTAATTGAGGATGGTCCTTCTCTGCGGGTACCATTATTGCTACCGAGCTTAGCAGTGTGATGACTTTGATTCATAACTCAAAGGCTTTACTATCTTTCAGGTCTGTGGCAAACTCTTTGTTGCGCACTGTTTCACCTCACTCAGTTATCCCAGACTCTACTGTACATAGGCTGAAATTCAAACTCAATGAAGTTGCTCTGGAAAACCCATAATCTTGTTTAAGTAGATTCTCTGTACATCGTTATAAGTTCGAAGCCCACCACTTGTTAAAATTGCCTTTTCCTGGGTCACAGTTGAAGTGGGTATTTTCTATGCCATTATGGCAGCATGCATTTTCTTTCATCTATTGTCTGATCAAGTGAGACTGGAACTGCATCATATAATGAAGATTAGCATTGCACACTGGCTAAGCTGTCCCATCTTGCCTTGTTACTATGCAATTTAGACTATCGGGCAAGTTATTGCCGGACTGGCTATTCAATGTGCTTTGGGGATTTAAATTTAAATTTAAATCAGAAGTACCTGGGTGTGTTATACTTCCTTTTGTCCCGAGAGGGAACCTAGCAAGATTACCTATTCAAGCAACCCTATTTTTTCCTATTAGGGAGAGACTCTTGACGAGGTAGAAGGCTGCTAAAGGTTATCAACATGACAGAAGTTTAACCAACGAGCATCTGATTTTTCCAAATCAAAGTATTTGTTATGCCCGTCTATGCCTATGTGATGGCATTGTGGAAATCCAGCACTCTTATTTAAATAGGTCTGGCAAGAACTCTTTAAGCTGCTGACGTGCTATTTCAACAGTTCCATAAGACTGCCAATGATCTCTTATTTTAACTTGTAACACAGCTGGGTATTTTACCTGTGACTGGATTTCTGCTGCGATTAATTTTGAGACTATAGGATGTAACACTTGAAGCTTTAGTCGCATGGAGTGTGGTAGATCGTATGCTATCCTAATCGGCTTGCCTTCCTAGGAGACTTCTTGTAAAGATTTCACTTTACTTAAAATATGTTGCTTATCCAAGCAGTTCAGTAGTTTACAAATAAATGGTCTAGGTTGAGCGCCGGCAGGAGGGGGAGGGCGAAGAGACCTGTGTGCCCGTTCCACTATGTAGCATGAACCTTTTGGGGATGGGCCCGCTATTCTTTCAAGAAGCTTTTGAGCGAATAGGATTGGCGACGTCCCCTCTTCCTTCTCAGGAATACCAAAAATAATTAAATTACTTCTTCTGCTTCTCCCTTCTAAGTCTTTGATTTTGTCCTCTATCTTTTTGATTCTTTTATTCGTGGAAACTCGCTCTGATTCATGTTTGTCCAGCCTGGCCTCAGTTGACTTAATTCTAACTTTGTTGTCTCCAACTTAGGTAGATAAGAAATCTAGCGCCGATCTAAAACTCCGGATTTCAATAGAAATCTCTTCAATTGAGTTTTGTAATGGAGCAATTATTTCCAGAAAACGTTCTTCCATGAGGGCAGAAGACTCTGCTGTTAACTTAAAAGCTCCCTGCTGAGGGTGCTTTTCGGCCTGCTCTTTTTCCGGCGAAGGAGGCGGAGTGTGTTTGGCAGGTTGTTTCTTAACAAATGCCTCCATTTCGGTAGTTTAGAAACAAAAAAAACTTTCTTGATGTCCTGAACCAGCAGATTTATGACAAAATATTTGAAATAACTTGAATCGAGGGTTGTAGTCTGGGTTGGGAGCGGAGCTGGACGAGAAGCTGCTTTCCCCTAGGCTGCCATCACGTGACTCCCAAAAATATTATATTTTTATTGGTGGGTGTGGCATGGGTGAGGCATGGGTGTGGCAACTTTTAAAAACTTTAAGATACCATATCTTGGTTGAGGAATGAAAGAAAATGAAAAGAAAAATGTGTATCTTGATATTTATGCCAGACAAACCTTATGACTGAAAAATGTGTATGTATATTAACAAACACTGCTGCTTTAAATGCATGCACCTTTATTATAGGGGCGCAGTCGCTCCCCTATAGTTAGGGTTGTACGGGCATTTAAATATTAAACCCCAATTTTTGAATTTTAATGTCTTTGTAGCCATTAAATTGATTTGCACAAAAGTTTGCATGCACAGTCTCAGATGGTAGATCTCTGGATGTACCAAGTTTCATTCCGGTCAGATATGCAGACTCCAAGATATAGATAGTGCATTAGTTTGAATAGGTTTTCTATCCGCTTGGCTAGCACCCAGACAGTTTAGAATTTTGGTCTGAAATGTTCTGGGTAGAAAGGGGCTGGCCCACAGATGTGCCTTTTGCTTGCTTAGTGAAAAAATATTAATCCGTTCTAAAGATATTTAATTTTGAATAACTGGTTCTGAGCATACTCAGTAAGCACCAAAAAATAGCTGTATGAAATAAAAAAATAATTCTTTTTTCGTATTGACATAATTCATTTTCATGAGAAGAAAAAATATTTTTCATCTGGCCACCATCTTGTTTTCTGGTTTTCCCCTAGGGAAAATAAAAATTTCAAATGCCACAAAAGTGACATTCTGGACAGCGACCAACATGTGCATCTTGCTTACTGGGATCACCTTAGCTGGATTGTGCACTTAGCTGTTAGAGAAATGCCATTAAAGTGCTATTTTTTTAACATTAGAACTCTTTTTTTCCTGACCCATGATATGAGGAAAATCCTTTATCATATAAAGTTTCAATGTATTTCAAAGGGATTGTTAATTTTGTGGCATAACTTTGCCATCTTTGCATACTTTAAGCTCCAATTTTCAACATGGCCTTTTTGAGACCCCACCTCAGAAACCATGTCAGGGATTATGCAAATCTGTCCAGAAAGGTGATGTTGCAGTCCCTTGGCAAAATCATCTTTTAGGCAGGATTTGAAAATTTTCACTGCCCTTGTTCATCAGGTGGGATCATTTGAAGGCTATGTTGAAATTTTGGGGTCAAAATATGTAAACATGTAAAAGTTCTGCACATACTTTGAAAGTTTGCTATGCTCCCTCGTAACTTTGGCAATTTTAGATATTTTGCCTCAAAATTTTCAAAATAAACATCTTTTTACACCACCTTATAAATGTGACAGCTGTGATTTTTTAAATCCTGGCCAAACTTTGTTTTCACACATGTGGAGTGCAATGGGGTTGCAATCATGCAGAATCATATTTTGGTGGGGATTTCAAAATTTTCATTACTGGGTTCATGAGGTGGGGTAACAAGAAGGCTAGGCTGACAATTTCATTCCTTTTTTACTACAAATGTGAACACAGGGCCCTGCTTTCACAGCAACATACTGTATATGCATACATCCAAGGTGGAATGAGAGTGCAGGGCCCAGAGGGCCTCACACACCCACAGACAAATAAGGATACAATTATACTGTCTCAAAAAGTAAGGAAATTCTTTGCAAAAATGGTGTTAATGCACTAGTTAGGGTTGAAGTGACAAAAGTAGGGAAATGTTGCATTAAGGTTTCCTACCCTAACACCCCACCCCACCCTGCAGACAGCAACAGGTGAGAAGTGTGCCTTGGGGCTGTCAACCCTAATGCTCACTCCATTCCATCAGTAAATAAGTTTGAGATGGGTGCAGTATATGAGAATGGGATGAGCATTAGGGTTGACAACCCTAAGGCACACCCCATGTCTGTTGCTGCCTGCAGAGTGTGGGTGGGGTGTTAGGGTTGGAAACCCTAATGCCACATTTCTCTACTTTTGTTGCTTCAATCCTAACTAGTGCATTAATTAAGTTTTTGCAAAGAATTATAATATAATTAAAAACATACATTTTTTTCTGAACCAGATATAGCTTGTCTTCTCGTTGTTCTAATGCACATTATTATCATGTATCTTAGAAACAGCAAGGATGCTGAACAAAAGCACAGCTACAATAATCCCAAGGTAAATCAAAACAAAGTTGGCACTAATAACTTGCTTCTCATGTTCTGATTTTATAACAACGAGGCTGTGAAACTGGGTGCACTGCACAATGTACCACTCACCACTCCAATTTTGCATAAAACCTACAAAAACAACATTCCCCAAATCTTCTTGCTTCTCAGTTTGCACATTGCCTCAGTGTTTCACAGATAGGGAACTGTTTTTGCTGCTTTCATCATTTTGCTATCCCTTCTTTGCTTGCAGTTATTTATCTCACAAATAAACAAGGCTGCCTGCCTTCATTGCCATTTTAAAATCCTTTCCTTTCATTTTCTTTTTTCACATATCCTCTTTGCTCAGCTGCCACCTAGTTACCCAGCTTATGCTAGGGTGCCCTGACAGTCCCATAGGGGGACATGATCTGTGCCCTTATTTACAAGAGAAGAGCCACCCATGGGATGTTCAATCATCTCTCCGTTGGCTGGCCACAGGGTGATCAAGATCCATTTGGAAACTTGGTTCATCAGAGTAGTTAGCAGTACTAGCTATACTATTGTGTTATGGGACTTGTTTTTTCTTTCCATTTTAAAAACAAAATCATTATTTTTTGTTGTTGTTTTTTTACTTATTTTCCCCATCTTATATCCACCAGGAATATACCCTATAATCGGATAGGAATATACCCTCAAAACAGACAGGGCTATACCACGCCCTATAATCAGACAGGGAATGGGATATTCCCTGTTCAGGCTTTATGAATTGTCATTGAGACAGCAGGGAGTTTTATTTTCAGTCAGGGGCCCATTACACAATACAGCACCCACCCAGCTCTGCTTCTTCTGAACTTGGCCCATCGGGGGGGGCACACAACCAAAACATTTTAACTGTGCCATGTTGGTCTCCTAGTGGGATGGGGATCCCTGCGAGGAGACCAATATGTCGCTTTATAAAAAATGTTCTGTGAGGCCTTACCCTTGGTGCTTCCTTAAAAGTGAAAAGAAAGGATATAAAAATAGAGCCATAACAGCAGGCAGCCTTCTTATTTGTGTGATAAATTATTACAAGTCAGGAAGGAATAGCAAAATGATGACAATAAAACACTCCCCTAAACAAGCCCTATCAGCAAAATGCTGGGGTTAATGTGTGTGGTTTTAATGGAAAAAAATTTAACAACTTGATATTGGAAATTGTAAAAACTTGTCATATAATTTTCTACTAGTTTTTTATTTATTTTATTCTAGCTGTAAGTTTGAATGGAATGGAACAGCTCGAAAGCCAAAACAGCCTTTTCATGCTTCAAGGCCAAAACAGCTCTTTTATGTTACAGGAAGAGCTCTTGCTAATGTCTGGAGCAGTCACTTCTGCTGTGCGAGACAGTAGCTAGGACAAAGGAGGTGTCCTTTGGAATACACACACTCCTGAAATCCAGATCAGACCAGTTTCCCTTAGAACTTGTCCCTGGAGACACAAATAACTGGCCTGTAAGTGATGTCATAGGACATGTGTGCTGAGGGTGTGTGGAGACTGATTTTAGGAACCAAGTTAAGCTAAAGTGTGTGAGAGACTGGGTAGTCAGGTTGGGACTCCAAGCAGTTAAGGTTTGAATCTGCCTTGATTCACCAAGATGTCCTGTGTGGTAAGCCATTCTGCTTGCTTAATACAGAGAGAGGGGTGAGATAATTTTCTTTGTGCATTTTCTACTGTTCAAAACATTTTTTTATCTCTGCAGAATTACTGTTCCCCATAGTTTTAGTGTAGTATCCTATATTATATGTGTAAATATCTTGAAATATTAAATATTATTTTTATATACAGTGCATCCCACTTAAAAGCATACCTGATAAATGCATAGTCCACATAAACGCATAACATTTCCAAGTCCTGATTTTTTCCTTATACTTCCTATGTAAGAAAGATCTGTTAAACACATAGAAGGATCCCTTTTAAATGCATATTTTTTTCCCTTAGTTTTGTTGTTCAAGTGTGGACTGACTGGCCTAGTTTTACTGACACTGCCTGTAGCTGCCTTACTAATTAGCAATTTATTGTCTTTTAATGTGCTGCTCTATTAAAATGAGGTGTTAATCATCTACTTCAACCTTTTAACCATCAAACCCAAGTCACAAAAGCACCCCTCCCTCACACTGAAATCAAAGCAAAGAACCCAAACGAATGTCACGGAAGCACTTTATATGAATCCTAGAAGCACTCTCCCTCACACAGGAATCATACCAAAGAATTTCACAGCATGCCACAAATCACTTTATCCAAACCAAAGAAGCACTGAAGTGCTGCTGGCATTTGTTTCCCCTACTCAGCCCCCGGCACATACTGCAAGTTGCACTCGCTATTAAAAGAATACAAGATCTAGATGGCCCAATGGCGCTGAGGGTTGAGGTGCTGGACACCACACCTCGCGCTGCACCGGCAACCCGGGTTCGGGAACGGACTTGGGCCGCCGGGGGCTGGCAGTGGAGAGGAAGGATTGAGCATCCCATGACTGCTCTCCTTCCTCTGGGGTGGGATAGAGTTCTGCACCACACTGCAGTGGCACCTGGTGGAAGCGGGGTTCACTACAGTTGTGGGCACAATAAGGGGGTGGAGCACAGCGGGCATCTGCATGTAGGTGCACTGATGCCATTGCACATCAGGCTCATCAGGGTAAAAACCTGGGAGAAAATGGCAGGGTGACTGCATCAGCTGATAGCTGAGCCCTGCACCCCCGGACTCGAGAGGGGGTAGCCACCGGGTGTCTGTGCCACATGTTCCTGGAGGAAGAAGTTCCTGTCAATGGCCAGCCTGTATGGATGGGTGTATAAATTTGCATGCCAGACCTGGTCTGGGGGTGCTGGTTCTGGTGGCTGGGGGTCATTGGGGGGCTGCTCTGCCAGGAGGAGGAAAAACTGTTCGATGTTTAAAAAAAAAAAAAGAATACAAGATGTAATAAATGCACAGCCCTCTTAAACTCGTACTTTTTGCTGGTCCCAAGGGTATGCTTTTATGAGAGCTGCATTATATTTCATGATTTTGAGACTGAGTCCTTGAAGGTACAAATAACTAGGTGGTATAGACAGAAACTGTATCCCATCTCCGAAGAGAAGGCTACATTTACCATGTTTTGTTTCTAAAGTGGGGTGTTCTCAGCAGTGACAGAGAGGGGAGGGACATTTGCCCTTTTGTTGTGGAGTGTGGTACTGTGCAGTGGTTCTGGTGGGATTCAGATGTAGAGACACCCTAGGGGACTGTCTATGCTGAGTGGTGGCAGCTACTGAGGTACCCTAGTAGGCGTCTGTAGGTTTTTAAAAAGTTGGTAACAGTCGCAAGCTGAGTCTTGGAGAGAACAGTTTTCCACAAAATGGTGGTAGTGGCAGGATCTGAAACAGTCTGTCAGTATAAAGGTTATTTGTCCAGTCACAGAACAGGATATTCAAAAGGGGACTGTATTTTCTGCCAGTTTTATTTTGTTATAACTAAGAGAAGATAGAGAGAAGACATTACATCTGGGCCATATGAGAAAAAGTGTCAGTGTGACGTGAAATGTCAACATATGAGTGCCAGGGGTGCTACTCTTTTTATTGTTTTTACTTGACTAAAGTTTTATCGATTCAAAGGTTTGGGAGTTTTTGTCTGGATGAGCAGCCGAGCTGCTTGTGATTTGGAGACGTCTCTGGAATTGTGTTTCGGCTCTGTCCCACAGTGTCCTGAGCCACGTCTTGTGTTTGTATGTCCTGAATTTCAGGTCACAGCTCAAGGAGCTCATGGAGTTTTCCCAGGAGCACCTAGCCACTGTACAACAGAGGCAGAAGATGTGCTACTACTGTGGGGCCAGAGCCCAGGAGTATGAAGTCAGGCAACATGTAATGGGACTCTTCACCATCTGACAGACTAAATTACAAGTGGTTTGAGAGGGTCTTTACTTGGTGGTCAAGAGGGTGAATTATGTTATTTATGTGGTGGAGCTATCAGACTGGAGGTGCAAACAGCAAGTCTGCCATGTAAACATGATGAAGCCCTACCCTGACCAGGATGAGATGGTCCTGGCTGTGTGCAGCTATCCAGAGGAGGAGACCCTAACAGACCCACTGGTGACTTTCCTGGGAAAGGTAAGGGGGACACCTCAGTGGATGCTGTCACTTTCTCAGAGCAGCTGACACTGGCAGAAGATGTTGAAATTCATGAGGGGCTGCCTACATGTGGGAAGCCAGGGTATACTGCACTGGCACAGCACCACATGGGTGCAGGGTCCCAAAGCCTAGCTGAAACAGTCACCCTACAGAGTCCAAGAAGGTATAAGACATGCCACAGAGAGGGAAATAAAGGAGATGCTTGCTCTCCAGGTGATCTAGGTGTCCAGCAGTCCCTGGGCCTTCCCAATATGACTGATCCCCAAAAAGGATGGGACCACATGGTTCTGTGTCATCTACTGCAGCCTCACTTTTCTGTGACTGAGTCCATGAAGGTACAGAAAACTGAGTTATATTGACAGAAACTGTGTTCTGTCTCCCAAGAGAAAGTTACAGTTACCATATTTTGTTTCTAAAGTGACATGCTCTTAGCTGTGACAGAGACAGGTGGGTTGTTTGCCCTTTGGTGAGGAGTGCTGTACTGTGTGGGCAGTGGCTCTGATGGGATTCAGGCCTAAAGACACCCTGAAGAGTGTCTGTGTGTAGTGGTGGCAGCTGCTGAGGGGTTCCACATCATAACAGCGAACACATAACAGCACTGCACCTATGGGTGAGTGCACAATGCTGAAAACACAAACAGCAACCATGCACTACGCCAAATACAACATCAGCGCCCATACCAATATACGTTATACTACGTTCTATCAGGGGGGCTGTGCCTGCCGCCCCCTATCTAAATATAAACATCTCCGAGGGGGGGGCCTGACAGTAGGGTACTGAGCCAACTCCGACAAATAAAAAAAAAAACAATACCCAAACCATTCCCCACCCAAAAACAATAGTGCATGAACCCAGGATCAAACCCAGGTCCTTTCACGCCAGAGGCATACGCTGCTTCCACAAGCCCATGCAGCCAACTCAGCACTACCTCCTGTATCCTCCTTCCTGTTATCTCTCTCCTACCAGCTCTATATCCTGTAGTCACCATTCTAACCCTTCTACCCTTGCCGTTTCCATAGTCGCTCTCCTTCCATAATCGCCGTACATACAGTCACTCAAAGTTAACCGCTCAATTTGAGAGTTCTAGTATCACTGATACCCTACTGGTGTACCCGTGCAGGTATCTGAAAGGTTTAGAAAAATGGCAACAGTCACAGGATGAGCCTGGGAGAGACCAGATTGCCTCCGAAATGTTCTGTATTTTTTGGCTTTCTGCAAAATGCAACTGCTGACTGAGTAGCCTCTCTACGGTACTACACCTAATGAGATCTTCTTTATCATTATGACAAAATGAGGAAGATGTGCACCAGGGCTGTGACTGATTCTTGTTTGCAGAGCAGAAACAGGCCTGGCCTAGTAGTAGGACTATTTGCTTTTTCACTTTTAGTGAAAGAAAAAAACACTTTCCTAGCATTTCTCCTGAGAAACATTGAAAATATAGGTTATCACACAGAAGTGGGAAACATTTTCCCTCTCCTCTAGCCTGGGATATAGAAAAAGAACAAAGCTGTGAAGATTTCTGCTGTTTGGATAATTTTAACAAGTGGGTGGAAGTAGACTGCTTTTTCACAATAAATATTACAAGAAAGAGAGGGATAGCAAAATGATGACAACAGTTAACACTCCCCTAAACAATCCCTATCAGCTAGGCTGTAACTGACTGCTTTTGCTTGCAGAGCACAAACAGGCCTAGTATTCGGGCGGGGGAGATCTCCTAGCAGTTCTCCTAAGAAACACTGAAAATTATTACACAAAAGTGTGACAAAAATTATCCTCTCCAGCTTGGAATTTAGACAGGGAACAAAAACTGTCAAGATTTCTGATTTTTGCTAGTTTTAACAAATGGATGGATGTAGATTATTTCTCTGCAGTAGTTCAAGTCATCTGTCTCTCATGCTTGAAGCCTCTGCAAGTGCTGGGTCACATGATCTGCATTCAGTGAGCTTCTAGAGTGGCCTCTGATTGGACAAGAAGTCTCAGGAGCCCTTGTAGCCTCATAGCCAGTTCCAGCAACTCAATAATGAATAATGAAGCACAAATAAATAAGTAGGATTTTTGAATATAAATGCTCAACGAGTATTCAAAATAAGGTATATGCAAACCTCTAATAGGCACCAGCATGCTGCTCCAAGACATGGTTGGGCCCTGTACTTACCGTACCACTCCCAAGCCAGACTATGGCCAAGGGAGGAGGAGAGTTGCTCTGGATGATCCCCAGAGAGGTGGCAGCACGAAATGATGCTGAGTGGTTGCCAGAAATAGCTCTAGAAAGAACCATCTGTCTTACAAGGATAAATATGGGATACAGAAAAATGTTCAAATACAGTGGTCTGACCAAATGTGCAACTTTTTTGGGGAAAATTGCTCAGTGGTTGGGAAGACAGATTATGCTCCTGGAACCATGCCCCACCTGGTAGCTGAGTTGTGGGTGAGTTCCCTTGAGCTTCAGAGATGCAGAATTTGATTTCTGAATCTTCAGGAGACGCTTTCCACTTTGTACTCCTACTTTATATACCCAGACCCTGCTGGGAGTCCAAGATAAAATATGTGTTACAAACCTTTGTAATTGGTGTGTAAATTTATTGTGGTGTCCGTAGAGTAAAGCCCAAAGTTTCCTGAAAGCAGCCCTTCAAAGATTTTGTTATTTGAAAACTGGTGACCGAATAAGGTACGCTGTGTCGAGGCTCATTTCCCAACATGACCCGAGCAGAAGGTAACAGAAGAAAATCAGTATTATACAATGGCAAGAAAGAATCTTGGACTGTGATTGGTCAGTTTGGGGCTGGACCCATGGCGTTATCCCAGCACAATGCCACAGGTCTAGTCTCAACACTGTGAATCAATTGAGGATTTATTGTTGCATGCTTGATTGTTGATCTTTTTTTGCATCTCCTCTTAAGAAACAAAAGTATTTTTCCATACTAATAAAAACATTCTTTAAAATTATTTTTTTTATTTTATATATGACAACAAGCCATTGTATAATAGGAATAATGCACTCCAGGGTGTGTGTCGTTTGGGATAACGCCACGCCTGGGGCATTGCACGCACTCGGCCTGCGGCTTCATGCCCAACCCCCCCCAGGCATGGCGTTATCCCAGCACGATGCACACCCTGTCATGCATTATTCCTTTATTACAGCACATTCACATGAATGTTCCCTGATACTATAAACAGCCAAATCTAATAGCAATAAAGCATCAATGACCTGAACAGCACAATAGGTCACAACAAACATGACCCCTCAAAAGAGTGGACAGGAACTTAAAAACCAAAAAAATGTGGCTGTAATATGTGGAGTCAACCAAAAAAGTGACAAATGCTTAGTACGTAGCACATTTTTTAAATCTTATTCTATCTCTTTTTTGAGAGTGTAGTAGCATCTGTAGAACTGTACAGTGCTTTTTTTTTCTTTAGCTGCTAGGACTCTGTATGTGGAAGGGATTCCTGCACACAGAAGAAAAAGTACAGGTCCATGTGACTGATCACCAACAGACATTCCGAGCCTGAGAACGAATTGTTGTATCTAAAAATGGGTAGATTTAGAATGAATATAAAAAGTATCACATTACCAAAACTTGAGTTACAAGAAAGATTTTCATTTAACACATTCAAACAAAATGGTGGGGGGATGGAGCCAGCAGCCCTGCAGGTGTGTTGGGCGATAAGGGTGAATGCAAAAGGGTGACATCAAAAAGGGCAAAGTCAAAAGGGCGACAGCAATTTGAGCAACTGTTGACAATACAGCACCAGGTCAGATTAATGCCACTGCCCTCAGAATGCCACTTGTGTGGTGTTGGCTGCGGCTCCAAGGATGCTTATCTATAGTGAGGGGGGGTGCAGGGGTTGAACCCCCCCCACAAAACACTGTGTGCATCCCTCACGGTGCTTCCTTTTTTCCGTTGGCCCGTTGCCCAACTTACAGTCGCCCTTTTTTGCTGTTGCCCATTGTGCAGTCACCCTTTTGCATTCACCCTTATGACATGGTACCCCCAGCAGGGAGTACAATTTCTCTGACAGATCCAGCATATAGAGGAAATTAACACTAAATAACTAAATAAATACAACACTGCCAGTTTGACAGAAGTAAGTAGACTATTGTAACAGAATACGATTTTCCTTGTTTGACTGGCCTTGTTAGTCATTGAGGGACTGCAGCAAGGTTGAAATAGTCCCAAAGAGGGTCAGGGCCCATATGAGCTCTGGGAGTTTCATTGCCATCCATGTGCTCTTCAGAGGACGCACCTGCAACCTTGTATTCACTGCAGTGAGTAGGAACAGTGCTTAATCAATCCACACAACACATGGATGAAAAGAAAGATGGCTTTAATGAGAGGTGTGCGGTGGTAGAACATAAGATGGGTAGGTTGGCGATTGCAGTTGATGAGTCCACGATGATAGTGAAGTGAGCCTTGGTGGCATCTCCCGCCTCGGTGTAGGAGCAGGGTCTGGTGAAAGCCAGGACTGAGCATCTTGAATACACTGTCAGGGCCCCAAATATTGGTTTTCATGGATCCCAGAGAGTACAACCCAGGAACTTTTCTTGAGCACTGGTTACTGGAGGAATTGGGTCTGTGGTATTCTGTGCCCCCTTTTTAAAGCTTACTGTATTAATCCATGTAGGGCCTGTGCCTACAGTGAGCATGTGCCTCCAGTGAGTGGCCAGAATGATGCTGATGGTGACCGCCATGTCAGGGATGCAGAAGCAAATTATTTTTTTTACTTACAGTTTTATGCGCTTCATACTGTGCCCCAGCAGCCTTTCAGCTGTTAACCCTCAGCTCTGTCACCCACATCCCTGGGATTTCCCACTACCTTCCTACCTCAATAGATGAGTGGACCCCAGTAGGTGGTGTGGAGCCTGTGGGGTCAGTGGGTTCATCCTGCTGTCAGAGGGTATTTTCCCTGTGCTCTTTCTCCTTCCCAATCAGGTGCGTCCCACTTGCAATGATGTGCATGTACAGCACTAAGACGATATATACCTCAACATCTGCATCTAGCCATTGAACTTGGTCAACCATCTGCAGTGCTACCCAGCCTCTTCTGAATGGCAGCTAAGCAGCAGTATGAGCTTTCCTGCTCCCCAAAGGTGGAGAGCAGTCTTTGAATGCTCAATCCTCTTTCCCCCTGACTGGCCCTGGAGTAACTCTGATCCATTTCCGAACCCAGGTCACTGGAGTGGTGGGAGGTCTGGCACGCAGCACCTCAATCCTCCCCACCACCAGGCCAGCATGGGAACAAACTGTCAGCACTGCACAGGAACAAGGACAGATGCACTCTAAGGGCAGCATAATTTTGTTTTTCCCAGATTACTACTATGGTGCAAGGATAAAGAGGAAGAGTTTGAGGAGGTAACAACATAGCTGAGAGAACCAGACATTGCATTTATATTGGGATTGTCTGGATGCCTGCAATTTTTGGTGGGAAATAAAATGCAGTTATATTGACCCTATGGGGGAATCGTAAGTCAACGCATAATGTTATAGACCGCATTTTTTTTATTTTTTTCTGAGATGTAGCGGGACAGTGTTTAGCTATGTTTAGATCCCTATATACATAGAAACATAGACTTTGACGGCAGATAAGGACCACTTGGCCCACCCAGTCTGCCCATTTCCCTACCTACTGGATAAGCTGCAGATTCTAGTTAACCAACAGCCTACTTCCTGCAACCCCCCACTATAATTGCCTTGTGTCTGTCCCATGCATGTTTGAATTCCCCCACTGTTTTAGACCCAAAGACCTCCTCAGGAAGGCTGTTCCATGTATCCACCACTCTCTCTCTGTGAAAAAAAATGTCCTCACATTACCCCTGAGCCGTCCCCCCTCTATCGTTAAATTGAGCCCCCTTGTTCTTACACATCTCTTTTTCTGAAAGATGCTACCCTCCTGGACTTTGTTGATTCCCTTGAAGTACTTGAACGTTTCTATCATGTCCCTCCAGTACCTCCTTTCATCAAGAGTATACTATTAAGCTCTCTCAGTCTCTCTTCATATGGTTTCTGCTGCAGACTCTGCACCATTTTAGTTGCCCTCCTCTGGACTGCTTCCATCCTGTCTATGTCCTTGCGTAGATGAGGTCTCCAAAACTGCACACAGTAGTCCAGATGGGGTCTCACCAACTGTCTGTACAGAGGGATAACCACTTCCCTTTTTCTACTTGTGATACCCCTTCCTATGCATCCCAGTATCCCCCTGGCTCTCCTTACCAACATTTCACATTGCTTACCCACCTTTAGGTCATCTGATATGACTACCCCCAGGTCCCTTTCCATTTGTGTTGTTGTTAGTACTTCCCCTGCTATTGTGTACTCTTCTCCTGGGTTTTTGTTTCCCAGGTGCATTACTTTGCACTTCTTTGCATTGAATCTAAGTTGCCATATGTCTGACCATTCCTCCAACCTTGCCAAGTCCCTTCTCATCTTTTCTACCCCTTGTGTCTCAACTCTGTTACAGATCTTTGTGTCATCTGCAAAGAGGCATACCTTTCCCTCCAGACCCTCTGCAATGTCACCTATAAAGATGTTAAAGAGGACTGGACCCAGTACTGAGCCCTGAGGTACTCCACTAGTAACCCTCTTTCTTTGGAATGTGTTCCATTCACTATTACCTTCTGTGTCCTGTTGTGCAGCCAGTTTGTTACCTAGGCTACCACCCTGGGACCTACTCCCAGGCTGGCTAACTTGATTATCTTGTGCGGACTGTGTCAAATGCCTTGCTAAAGTCTAGGTAGGCCATATCCACAGCCCCTCCTGGTCTATTACTTTGGTCACCCAGTCAAAGAAATCAATTAGATTCATCTGACATGACCTTCCTGCTGTAAATCCATGCTGCTTTGGGTCCTGTGCCCCGCTGACCTCTAGGTACTCAACAATTCTTTCTTTCAAAAGTGATTCCATCATTTTCCCTACCACTGAGGTCAAACTTACAGGTCTGTAATTTCCTGCTTCTGCCTTGCTCCCACTTTTGTGAAGAGGAATCACATCTGCCCTCCTCCAGTCCTCAGGTACCGTCCCATCCTGCCATGATTTGTTAAAAAGCGTGGTCAGCGGTGTCACTAGGTCCTCCCTTAGTTCTTTTAGGATTCTGGGGTGAATCCCGTCAGGCCCCATTGCTTTGTCCACCTTGAGTTTTACGAGTTCTTTCAGGATGCTTTCTTCTGTGAATGGACTGGTGTCAACCCCCCTACCCAGAGTGCTTCTATACTGTACATATACGCTGAACACTGGTGATTGTAGAACTGGGAGAGACATTAGGCAGTAATATTGGTGACATCTGGGAATAAATGTTCTATATGCTTTTTGTTATCCAACTGAGTTTAGTAGTTTTTGGCTTGTGTAAGTTATCTCAGTTTGGTTGCATTGTAATACTGGTGCCTTACTGTGATACTGACGGACACATTGTACCTGCTTAAACATTTTTTACACAGGAATCACAGAGTGGTAAATCTGGTGCTTCATGGGTGGGGTTTATATTTTAAGCCTCTAAAAGGGGCAGAGTGCATCATGGGTAATTTCAGGTCCTTTTCCTCAGGACCAATGGTAACTTGAGCAGCTGAGGGGCTGTACGATGTTCAGGACTATAGTAGATGTGGGTGATAAAAAGTGAGTATATCCCCCATTTTCACTCCACAAATGCCCCATCCAGTTTCCCTGTTTGCAGGACCATAAGGTTATATGGCAGGACAAGTACGTGGTCTTTGACTTCTTATGAAGAGCTAGCAGAGTTGCATATTGGTTTTGGCCCTATTGGAGCACAGCCGAGAAGGCTGGTTTCTTCACTTCAAGAAGAGGAATCAGTTTTCTGTTCAAATAAAAGTGTTGGGTGTGTAACCCCACTACAAATGGGGGTTTCCAAAAAGTATTCCTTGAGCTTGCCTAAATGCTCACTGCCAGGCTGGTGTCCTGCGTTTTAGCAGTTTAAATGTGATTACCAGAGCCTGTATAGCCTCTGTGTACTGTCTCTTTAAGAGCTGCCTGATTGCAGCCTAAGTAATCTGAGAGGGAACTCTGTTGAAAGATGTAACTATTTGCTGAAAATCATTTAGAGTGATAATGATAATGTAATTTATCTAACCTGCTTTCTTTGTAGCAAGGACTGTTTTGTTTGTCTCTACTATCTTGGTCCAAGACTGCAAATTGCACCAATCAGTTCTGGTGGGACCTAAAATGTAGCCGGACTACAGGAGCTGTCTGAATTCAAAATCTGTAGGAACTTTAGTTTCGGGTTTTTTGTGCCTTTTTTGCAACTGAAGGGGGAGCTCTTGCGTTGACTGACAGCCAAAGCAGCCAACAAAACCTTTTGGATCTTGGGAAAGTCCCGGGCTGCTTGCAGATTTCAGTTAGTTCTGAGCTGGGAAGTGAAATGAGAAGAGCTCAGGTGTATTTTGGGCAGCAATCCTGAGTGGATTCGCATGGGAAAACTGTGAAAGGGCTGAGTTTTTGGCTTGCATGTCTGCTAGCTGCTCCTGAGAGAGAGTGAAGAGAATTATTTTGGACTAAATCCAAGTTTGTGTGACTAAAGTAAGCTACTGAAGTGGGCCAGGCTCAACCTGAAGAAGACCAAAGATTTTGCTGAATGCGATTGGCCTGTCAGGAGTTCCAGCTACCCCTAAGCTCCCGGTGTGTGCAGAGACTTTGCAATTGTGACAGGGGAGCGCTTTGCCTGGTACAGTAGCATTCCCGTACATGCAAATGTGCTATGAGCTGCTAGTGGGTTGTGAGTTAGTTCCCCACTGTGTGAACTATGTTTTGCTTGCTGGAAGCTGTGTCCAGCCCAAAACGGACTGCATCCGAATTTGTCTCCATGCGGTCTGGGCCTTGCCAGACTGGTCCAGCCAGACTACCCACTGCACAGAGAAGCCATCGACAAGAGACCTGCCTGGGGATCAGCCCCCTGCTCCACGCTTGAACAGGAATGACGCCTCTGCAACTTGTGTGGGCCCTCCTTCTCCTGGCATTCCAGATCAACCACCTGTAGTCTTGATTTTTGTCCAGCCTGTGTCCAGTTTTGGGTATCATGAGTAAATACCAGGGTAGCTCCCTGAAACAACAGCTTAATCTGAGTGTATCATCTGATTGTCTTGTTGTTTTGTTTCCTTTACGAACTGAGCCCTCTGGCTCTGGATTACAAATATTGTGTACTGTGCATGTTGTTTTTTCCATCACAGGGCCCAAACCAGCTGCAACTCCAGGCAACTGTCCTGGCTAGCCCATCTCTTCTCCACCTGGGTACCCAGAGGTGTGACTGTGTGGGGAGACTCAAAGCGCATGCATAACTGCTTGATTGATATAACCTTTAAGCTAATTAACCTGATTTTACCCCTTCCTTGTTCAAGTCCCCTGAATAAATCAGATCTAACTTTTTCTGCATGTAATCTGACTGTGGTTCCAGTTTCTGCTCAAAGTACTGTACAGTTGCTATTTGCTGTGCATAACCTAGTTTTACAGGGGGTCCCCAGGGTCGAGCCAGAGGAACCAGCCCTGGTGGTAAGTGCAAACAGTGTGGGTACTTGTGTGGTGTACAAGGGGTATTGTGAAAGTGATTATTGTACAGTGTTCAGGCCATTAGAGGGGAAAGAGTGGGGTTACAGTTTCCTGGAGGGCTGTGCCCAGGTTAGCTTGACTACTACCAACCCTAACCTCCGGGTGGAGGCACCCATTTCATAACTCAGGCCCCTTAACCTGCTACTAGCCAAGCAGGCAGGGGTAGTAGCCCTTGGGCTAGCGCCACCTAGGGGTTACATCTTGGAGGCTTACCACTGGGATTAGCATCCCCAGTGGCCAAATTTATGAATTGCTGTTAAAAATAAATGGTTACCCCAACAGAAGTGAATGTACACCAGTTGGTGGGGTGGTGTACTGGGCAGGAGAGCGACCCCCAAAATGCTATACTTATCCTGGATATTCCCCTGGGTACCAATAAGAACACTGTAGAGGGAGTACTTTCCAAAGTTGAATGTTTACAAAACCTTGTGGTGGTGGCTCAACAGGTTAATCTGCTTGCCCAAAGTTTCATGGCGTTAGTAGAGTGTAAGGACCCAGTAGACAGTCCCAAAGTGCCATGGACTATCACCCCAGAAGGAGCCCTCACTGCCTGGAGAGTGATAACTAAAGACAGTAAAGACCCCAGGGAGAATGAACCCCCCCCCCACTATCTGAGACTTTTGAGGAGAAATTTGCTAAGTTGTTGCTGGAGGAAGGGAAAACTGTGGAGGACTTAAAGAAACTATTCCTGCCACCTGGGGGTGTTCCATCTCACTCCAGCACCCATTATTGTGCCTCCTTCTGTGCTCGTGCCAATGTTAGCTCCTATGTCTGTACCTGCCATTAGTCACGACTCTTACGGAAGGTTGAGAATCTTCTCCAGCACCCCACCCCCAGAGGAGGATGATTGGGAGACCTGAATAGATTGTGTTGCTCCTTTGGTACTTGAATGGCAGTGTGCGGAGGCTGAGAAATGGAAAAGGATCATAGAAAGTTTGAGGGGTCCGCACTAGAGGCCATTAAATTTCTGAGGTCCACAAACCCGATGCATCTGCCCAGAAGTACCTATCTGCACTCAAAGGCAATTTTGCGAGCATTGAGTCAGGGGAGAACTTGATGTGGAAATTTCAAGGTACAAAACAATGGCCAGGGGAAAGTTTGTCTGCGTATATTACTCGTCTGGAAAGAGCGCTGCAGAAGACTTACCGAAAAGGTGGGGTAGCCGCCAGTGACTTAAACCTTGTGAGGTTGGGGCACATACTGCAACATGCAAAGCATTCTAAATTGCAGCTCCTTCAATTAAGGCTCCCAGATAGAAGGGGTAACCCACATGACTATTGTGACTTGATAAAAGAACTCTGGGAGGTTGAAGATGAAGAGGGGGATTGTAATTCTAGGGGGAGCGCAGCCCAAGTGATCACGGCATCAGAAGGCCCTTCCAAAGTGGGGACCAATGAGGGTGTGCCGCCATGGGATGAACTGCTGAGGGAGTTCAGGGAAACAAAAAACAGTCTCTTTATGAAGGCTGCTCCTGCAAGTACAGGCACCGACCATTATCCAACTGCATCTGCTATGGGGGTGGGGGTGTCCACCCAGGCATCTCCTGCTGACAGCAGCTCAAAACTCGATGTCTTAACTATGAAGGTAAGAGAATTGATGAGATGTCTCCAAATGCTCACCACACAGCAGACAGAGATGGCACAAAGATTTTCAGTTGATAGTACCACCGCCCCAGCTCCCAGTGTGGTGCCTCGGCCACTCCAAATCCCAGAAAACATATTTTGCCATACTTGTGGGAAGGATGGGCACATGAAGAGAGAATGCTGGCACACAAAAGACCAAGATAAAGTTGTATACAGGCTTCAAGGAGAGCTTTGGAGAATGAATCAGTGGTCGAGGAGTGCCCAAAATGACCACAGTGAGGGTTCAAGAAGTAGTAACTCAAATCCCTATGTGGCTAAATCATCTGTCCAGGCCCCTGCTGCTGTCCCTCCAGGCTGGTCCAAAATAGTGGGCCCTTCAATGGAGACTACCATGGTTGTGAATGGTATTCCTACTCGAGCTGTGCTGGACAATGGGTTGCAAGAGACCATTGTATTTAAGGACTGGTATGACAAATACTTATCTGCTGTGCCCTTACAATCCCTGGAAGGCTGACATGTGTGGGGGCTGAGCGACAAGTCTTATCCCTACATAGGATATGTCCACCTCTGGTTGTCATTTCCTGCAGCTGTAACTGGTGTAGAGGAGCAAGTTGAGACACTGGCTTTAGTGTGTCCCCCTACTGGTCTGTATGATGGGGTTCCCCTGTTAATTGGGACCAACGCCCATATGTTTGGGAGACTGGCACAACTCTGTCATGAGAAACAAGTTTGACAGACTGGGAGAGCCCTAAGAATTCCCGCTCTGATCAAGAGGGCCTATGATTTGCAGAAGAACCCCGAGGAAGTGGACCAGGATGAACCTGTAGGGGTCGTGTGGAAGAAGGATCCCGATTCAATGGTACTGGCCCCTAACACCCAGTGTACTATTCAAGGGGAGGTCCACCTCTGCAAAGATGTCAAGAACAAAATACTGATGTTGAACGCGCCAGGCAATGGAAAATTGCCAGAAGGATTATTGGTTAAGCCCAGCATCTTGCCAGATCGTGCTCATGCCTTTGCACGACAAGTGATGATCCAGATTCATAATGTGTCAGATCGGGAGATCCGGGTGAACAGAGGATACACCCCAGCTACGTTACACTGCACAGACACTGCAGTGTTGCCCAGCAACAAGCACCCTGGCAAGACAGATAGAGTGACTCCCGATTTGTTTGATTTTGGTGACTACCCATTGCCAGCTGATTGGAAGACTAGAATTAGCCAGAAACTTTCCCAGAGAGATCAAGTGTTTTTGTTGAAGTAATGGGACATGGGATATGTCTAGGGTGTGGTGCATCACATACATCTGCATGATGAACGGCCATTTCGAGAGAGGTCTCGACGCCTAGCCCCTGCAGACATAGACGATGTGAGAAGACACTTGCTGGAAATGCTCGCGGCTGGTGCGATACAAGAATCCAGGAGCCCATATGCTTCTCCCACTGTGGTTGTGCATCAGAAGAACAGATCTGTGAGAATATGTGTTGATTATCGAACTCTGAATCGGCGGACCATCCGCGATCAATACACCATGCCCCGTATACAAGATGCTCTGGATTGTCTGAATGGGAGCAAATGGTTCTCAGTGTTGGATCTTCGCAGTGGATATTACCAGATTCCGATGGCTCCAGAGGACCATGAGAAGACAGCCTTCATCTGTCTTTTGTGGTTCTATGAATTCCTGAGAATGCCACAGGGGATATCGGGCGCCCCAGCCATCTTCCAGCGACTGATGGAACGAGCAGTGGGAGACATGAATTTGCTAGAATGCCTGGCGTACTTGGATGATGTCATTGTGTTCGGGAGCTCCCTAGAGGAACATGAGAGTCGACTGCTCAAAGTACTAGACCTACTGGAAGATTTTGGCCTCAAGCTGTCCATCGACAAGTGCCAGTTTTTCCAAACCTCTGTGAAGTATGTGTGGCACAAAGTGTCTACAGAGGGGATAGAGACTGATCCTAGTAAAGTTGAAGCCTTGACTACTTGGCCCCAGCCCCACAATTTGAAAGAACTACAACGTTTCCTGGGATTCTGTGGCTACTACCACCGGTTCATAAATACAATTCCAAAGTGATTCGGCCACTCTTGAATCTTACCCAGGGTTACCCTCCTACCAATCAGAAATACAAAAAAGGGTCCTTCAAAGAACCAGACAAAGCATATTTCTGCACAGGTGAACTTTCCAGGTCCTGTTGGATGCCTGACTGTGAAGCAGCTTTCCACTAATTCATATACCAGCTCACCCACGCCCCCATCCTCACCTAGGCTGATCCCACCAAACCCTATGTGCTGCATACTGATGCCAGTCTGCAGGGTCTAGGAGCTGTACTGTATCAAGACCATGAGGATGGTTTGAGACTAGTGGCATTCACCAGTAGGAGCTTGACTCCATCAGAGCGAAACTATCCTGTGCACAAGTTGGAGTTCCTTGCGTTAAAATGGGCCATTGTTGACCAGTTTCATGATTACCTCTATGGGGCAAAAATATTGGTGAGGACTGACAATAACCCATTGACCTATGTACAGACTTCAGCTAAGTTAGACGCCATGGGGTTATGCTGTCAAATACAGACCGGGCCTGAATCATATTGATGCTGATGCCCTATCCCGGAGGCCCTTTTCCAAGAGCGACTGGGTCAGGCTGTCTGAATCTGACATCTGAGCATTGTGCCAAAAGATTGATAGAAATGAACAGATGTCTACGGACACAGCGGACTGCTTAACAGATTGCTTGGGCCCCTCTAACACCTGCATACCGGCTGCGTATTGTCACTTTTCTGCTCTAGATATTAGTGCACTACCTCCATTTGACAATGACAGCATGCAATGGGCTCAATCCTAAGGTCCTATAATTCAGCCAGCACTTGACGCCCTTCATGCAGGAAAAGATGTGTCCAAGTTGAGTTCCTCTGATCTGCGAACCACTTTATTGTTTAAAGAAGGCCCCAGGTTGAAACTGCTTAATCAGTTGTTGTATAGAGAGAGACTGTAGATTGGGGTAGCCAAATAGACAAGCAACAATTGGTCCTGCCCACATCCTTCAAAGATTTGGTACAGTGGTTCCTCCACCATGATGTGGGCCACCTCGGTATCGACCGGACCCTTGACCTAGTACGATCTCCATTCTACTGGCCCAAGATGAGGGCCAATGTTGAGCACCATGTAAGGACTTGTAGTCACTGCCTGCAGAGAAAAGCCCTACCTCAGAGGGCTGCCCCCCTTGTCAACATCACTACCAGCACCCCAGTGGAACTAATCTGCATAGACTTTTTGAGTTTAGAGCCTGATCAGCAAAACATTGGCAATGTGTTAGTGGTTACAGACCATTTCACACAGTATGCACAAGCTTTTCCCACCAAAGATCAAAAAGCATCTACCGTGGCCAAGGTGCTAGTGGAAAATTTCTTCATCCACTATGATGCCCCCCAGCGAATTCGCTCTGATCAGGGCCCGGACTTTAAGAGTCGGCTAATCAAAGAAATTCTCTCTCTATGGGGGGTGCGAAAGTCAAGAACCACCTCTTATCACCCGCAAGGGGATCTTCAACCAGAACGCTTTAACCGCACCCTACTAGACATGTTAGGCACCCTCCACCCAAAAGATAAGCATAAATGGAGCCAGCAGATTAGCACCTCGGTACACGCATACAATTGCATAAAGAATGATGCTACCGGGTTCTCTCCCTACCGCCTCATGTTCGGGAGAGAGCTGCCTGTTGATGTCTGTTTTGGGGTTTCTCCAGATGAGGTCCGAGCCAAAGATTACCTGCAATATGTACAAAAACTTAAAACTCAATTGAACCATGCCTATCAACTGGCCCAGGCAATGGCCACCAAAAGAAATCTAGCCAACAAAGAGAGACATGATAGAAAAGTAAAGGCTCAAGAGCTTAGGCCTGGAGACCGTGTGTTGTTGTGAAATTTAGGATTACATGGTAAACACAAAATTGCTGATCGATGGCACCATCTTCCCCATGTCATAGTTGGAAAATTGGATGATTTGCCAGTGTACAAAGTGCGCCCAGAGAATAACTCCAAAGCTGTCAAGACCATGCACCGTAACCACTTGCTACCTATTGGTCAAGTTATAATTGAGGCTGAACTCACCGAGATTGATCCCCCAGACCACTGACTCATGCTGCTGCTAGAAAGAAACTGAGTCAGCCTGCCCCCGTGATTGCCAATTTAAGACTTCCCCCACAGCAGGCCCAGAATGATAGTGACTGCCAGTCTAACTCGGATGACAGTGAGTGTGATAATGCCTATTACCCCTCATATGAACTGAGTCAGTTGTTTTGTGGAAATCCTATGTTGAATTGTGGGGATGAAGCTGGACCTTCTGGACTGCCATAACGAGCCGGCATCATCCTTGAAGCCAATGCTCCCTGAAGATGAAGTGCAAAGTATCACGTCTGAGGATGCTGAGTCTTTGTGTATTGTGGAACTGTATGATTTGCCTGAAGGAGAGGCTGATGGTATGAGTCTTTCTGGTGACATGCCAGAACTTGAGGAACACTGAGAGTGCTGACAATCCCCCTTCAGTGCCAGAGTGTCTTCAAAATGAGCCAAGTGTTGTAGAAACAGAGACTACAGAGCAAGGGGCTGACAGTGCTCCCAGCTTGGACATTCCCCTTCATGGAGACACACCCCTCACAAGTGATGAGAGCTCCAAGACCATTGCTGAAAGTACAGAGATTGTGGTTGTTCACCCCAGAAAGACTGGCCGAGCTGTCAAGCCAGTGGTGTGCTTCAGTTACTATTCCACTGGGAGGCCAGTGGATTTGTCTCTCAATGTAGGCCAAAAAGGTGTTTATGTCTCTCAGAGCTCACTGCCCAAATTGAGCTTGAAGGCCCATTCCAGGTTACTTATTTTGCCCTCTCACCATGGTGCCCCTGTCCCATCCAGCCCCAAGTTAGCTGATAGGGAAGGGCCCCCTCTTGTGTTGTTTAGAGTGCAAGAAGTTATTACATAATTCTGTATAGTAATGTTCAATTTACATGTGTGAAATATGCATAATGTATTGTCAGAATGGAAATGACATAGTGGAGTACATTGAAATGTATAGTAAAGTGACAAGTTATGCCAATTGATGAATCAGATAGTACTTGTATAGCATACTAATG
Source organism: Neoceratodus forsteri (assembly GCA_016271365.2). Classification (NCBI taxonomy): domain Eukaryota; kingdom Metazoa; phylum Chordata; order Ceratodontiformes; family Ceratodontidae; genus Neoceratodus; species Neoceratodus forsteri. The sequence goes on from CM057453.1 coordinate 1,195,034,051, forward strand.
GTATAAATGTCTTGTATATGTTGCATTTTCAAAGTTATGATGGTACAGATTTGACAAAGATGCCAAGTTTTCCCAGGCAGGGAAGGGTGTAACCCCCCCTACAAATGGGGGTTCCCAAAAAGTATTCCTTGAGCTTGCCTAAATGCTCACTGCCAGGCTGGTGTCCTGTGTTTTAGCAGTTTAAATGTGATTATCAGAACATGTATAGCCTCTGTGTACTGTCTCTTTAAGAGCTGCCTAATTGCAGCCTAAGTATTCTGAGAGAGAACTCTGCTGAAAGATGTAACTATTTGCTGAAAATGATTTAGAGTGATAATGATAATGTAGTTTGTCTAACCTGCTTTCTTTGTAGCAAGGATTGTTTTGTTTGTCTCTACTATCTTGGTCCTGGACTGCAAATTGGACCAATCAGTTCTGTGGGACCTAAAATGTAGCCGGACTACAGAAGCTGTCTGAATTCAAAATCTGTAGGAACTTTAGTTTTGGGTTTGTTGTGCCTTTTTTGCAACTGAAGGGGGAGCTCTTGCTTTGACTGACAGCCAAAGCAGCCAACCAAACCTTTTGGATCTTGGGGAAGTCCCAGGCTGCTTGCAGTTTTCAGTTAGTTCTGAGCTGGGAAGTGAAATGAGAAGAGTTCAGGTGTATTTTGGACAGCAATCTTGAGTGGATTCGCATGGGAAAACTGTGAAAGGGCTGAGTTTTTGGCTTGCATGTCTGCTAGCTGCTTCTGAGAGGTAGAGAAGAGAATTATTTTGGACTAAATCCAAGTTTGTGTGACTAAAGTAAGCTACTGAAGTGGGCCAGGCTCAACCTGAAGAAGGCCGAAGATTTTGCTGAATGCGATCGGCCTGTCAGGAGTTCCAGCTACCCCTAAGCTCCCGGTGTGTGCAGAGACTTTGCGATTGTGACCGGGGAGTGCTTTGCCTGGTACAGTAGAATTCCCATACATGTAAATGTGCTATGAGCTGCTAGTGGGTTGTGAGTTAGTTCCCCACTGTGTGAACTATGTTCTGCTTGCTGGAAGCTATATCCAGCCCAAAATGGACTGCATCCGAATTTGTCTCCATGTGGTCTGGACCTTGCCAGACGGGTCCAGCCAGACTACCCACTGCACAGAGAAGCCATCAACAAGAGACCTGCCTGGGGATCAGCCCCCTGCTCCATGCTTGAAAAAGAATGACGCCTCTGCGACTCATGTGGGCCCTGCTTCTCCTGGCATTCCAGATCAACCACCTGCAGTCTCTATTTTCATTCAGCCTGTGTCCAGTCTTGGGTATCATGAGTAAATACCAGGGTAACTCCCTGCAACAACAGCTTAATCTGAGTGTGTCATCTGATTGTCTTGTTGTTTTGTTTCCTTTATGAACTGAGCCCTCTAGCTCCGGATTACAAATATTGTGTACTGTGCATGTTGTGTTTTCCATCACAGGGCCCCAACCAGCTGCAACCCTGGGCACCAGTCCTGGCTAGCCTATCTCTTCTACACCTGGGTAGCCAGAGGTGTTACTGTGTGGGGGGACTCAAAGTGCATGCATAACTGCTTGATTGATATAACCTTTAAGCTAATTAACCCGATTTTACCCCTTCCTTGTTCAAGTCCCCTGAATAAATCAGATCTAACTTTTTCTGCATGTAATCTGACTGTGGTTCCAGTTTGTGCTCAAAGTACTGTACTGTTGCTATTTGCTGTGCATAGCCTAGTTTTACAGGGGGGTCCCCAGGGTCGAGCCAGAGGAACCAGCCCTGGTGGTAAGTGCAAACAGTGTGGGTACTTGTGTGGTGTACCAGGGGTATTGTGAAAGTGATTATTGCACAGTGTTCAGGCCACTAGAGGGGAAAGAGGGGGGTTACAGTGTCCCGGAGGGCTGTGCCCAAGTTAGCTTGACCACTACCAACTCTGACCTCTGGGTGGAGGCACCCATTTCAGAACTCAGGCCCCTTAACCTGCTGCTAGCCAAGCAGGTAGGGGTAGTAGCCCTTGGGATAGCACCACCTAGGGGTTACACATGCAAAAAAGCTTCTAACTGTGAAACAGTTTTGTATGCAAATTGTGGTGTCTTAACTGTGCCTGTCTACTTTTGCTGTATATGCCTTGGGGTCTCAGGCAACATCTGCTGACTAATATAATAAAATATCTCTGGTTGCTACCTGACATGGTACTCGTATACCTATATTATGACTATTGTGATTTATCTGTTACTAAGCTTGTACCACCAGTGAATTCCTGTAACACTGGTTGCTTTTTTAATCTAAACGTTATGTATTGTACTGTTTTGTTTGCTGTGATGTATTGCTTTCTTGACGAGGTGCCTTTGTAAATGAGTCTTTGACTCAAAGATCTGTAAACCGATGATCTAATAAATAAATACATTTGTGGTACCAAAGAGAAGAATGATACATTATGGACTGTGCAGTGTTTGAGTGCATAATGCAATGTTGATAACCTCTTCCTGAGGTTCACTGTCTCAATGCATGATTCAAGCAGCCCACACTGGAAAAGGCATACGCTTCATTTAGTTTAACACCTTTTTTTGCATACTAGTGTCAAAAAAGCCTTGCCTGAGTACTGCCAGCTACTTATCTCTTGATGAGAGAGAGATAGAGGGAGAGAGCTCTCCAGTTTGTAGCCAGATGTACCACGCATTTGTAAAAAGAAAACATCAAAAGTTTATTAGACCTATTTTAACACAGAATTTAGTATTTTCACTTGCTGTATTGTTAATTTTCTTTATTATTAAAATGGGATTTGCTAGTCTTTGGAGGGTAAATAATTTACTGACATAATGTTCAACAGACAACCAGCAAGCTTTAAAATGCATAGCACTATGCTACAATATTTAGAGGAAATAACTCCAGAGGAGGTTCAAATTACACTTCTCTTTCTCTCTCTGTCTCTGTATGTCTCTTGTATGTGTGTGGGGGTGGGGAGGGCAATGATTTACTTCTGTCCGGAGAGTTGGTTTATGTTAACCCTTTCAAGGACTATCTAATTCTTAGTGGCATTTGAACTCTCATGACTTTATAGTTGTAGGAGGAGTAAATACAAGGGAACTAATGTTTTATGGGTTTCCAGTGGTTGCACGGGGCATCATAGGGTAGTGATGGGCGGACTCAAAAAGGTCCTGACCCTTATCATCAGGATAAGTGTCCCGGCCAAAGTTCTGATAGGTTCTGATTGGTTCTGATTCAAATCAGAACCTTTTGGCAATGAATGCTAATACGGAAAAACAATCACAGGATGAACTGAACATATAGAAACATGTGCTATTTACTGCATGCAACTTTATCCCATAAACCACTGTTACATTGTGTTCTTTTTGTTATCTGTATTGCACCTGTATGTTACCACTGTTGTATCTCGCACTGTAACCATGTCTACCCTCCCTGCGATGAGGTACCTTTGTAAATGAGTCCCTGACTCAAAGGTTGTAAATCTGACTTTCAAAATAAATAAATAAACATAGATTGTATCAGTGGAAAAAGAACCAGTGGTCCATCCTGTAAACTGAAAATAAAGTGAAAATAAAGTGCTATGATAAACTAAATTAAAATTATTTTTCTAATCTGAGTAGAAACATAGAATTTGTTGGTGGAAAAGGGCTGCATGGCCCAGCCAGTCTGACCAGATGTTTCCTGCCTTGTCTATCTCTGCAGTCCCTAACAGGTCACCAGTGACCCTCCCCCTCCTTGTCTATTTACTAATAATTCTTCTATGTCTGCCCCACGCATGCTTGAAGCCCCCGCTGTTTTTGCCTGTACCACCTCTACTGGAAGTCTGCTCCAGGTGTCAACAACACTTTCAGTGAAGCAGTACTTCCTCACATTTCTCTTACCCCCCCCCAACTTCGAGTTTTGGTTCTCTTTCTCATTTGAAAGAGACTCCTCTGCTGCACCCTGTTCACCCCTGTGAGGTACTTGTAGGTTTCTATCATGTCCCCTCTTGCTCTCCTCTCTTCCAGGGTGTACATGCTGAGATCACCTCAGTCTTTCCTCATAGGAGCTACCCAAGTATCATTTCAGTTACCTTCCTCTGGACTGACTCCACCCTGCCTATGTCCTTGATGTGTGGCCTCCAAGACTGGACACAGTACTCCATGTGGGGTCTCACCAGTGAGCAATACAGCAGCAACACCACCTTTTTCCTCCTGTTGTAGATCGCCCTCCCTATGCACCCTACTAGATCTACCCACTGCTTTGTCACACTGCCCTGTTATTTTGAGGTCATCAGTTTTGATAATCCTAAGGTCCTTTTCCTGCTTAGTGACTGTTAGTACCTGAGTGTGTTGGTCTGGCTTTCTGATGTTTCCTCTTTTTCTCACAGAGAATAAGTGTTATGCTCCATTATGATCTGTTCGGGGGCATGGTATCACTGATGAACACATCTGCATCCTCCCTGCCCCCGAATACATCACAAACTCCTCCTATCTGCTGACAGACTCCCCACATTAGTATGCAGATCATTGATCCCCATACCGTCTGTGGATACCCACTTTACTCCAGTAGTGTTCACATTTCTGCCTCTCTGACACCCACGCTGCAATAGTCTAGATTACATAACCACACACACACACCACCACCACCCCTCTAATCTGTTGACACCTGGTCTGTCCCAAGATGCTCACCCTTGCCCCCTCACCTCAGCTTACACCCACCCTTCCCCCATACGTATACCCCTACCATCCCTATCTTACGATAACCATCATCTTTTCAAAAAAAACAGCCCTACCACAGTATGCACACCCTTACTCTCACCCATTTGTTAGCCCCCGTCCTGCTCCATGTGAGCACCCTTGCTCCAATATTTAACCCCCACTCCAACTCATTTGCTGGTAACAACCTTGCACCAGTCTGAACACACTACCCCAATCCAACTGCTGTCACCCATCCTCCCCAGTGCAAACACCTCTGCCCATCCCCATCTGCTGTATTCACCCTCCCCAGTAGGAACCCCTTGTCCCAGTATATACAATGAAGAATAAACACTGCACATATAGTAGTGCACAGTACACCTGATCATACCTTAAACCAAGAGAGTTGCAACGTATTTTGATTAGACTGTAAAAATCTCTCTTGGTTCCTCTCATTACTCTCTCTCTCTCTCTCTCTCTCTCTCTCAAATAGTGTGTTCACCTTTGGCTTAACCCCTCTAAGCTCAGTTGCCCTCCCAGATGACGGTATGTGACAGAGTTCTTCCTACCTCCTACTGAGTCCTCCATGTGGTCTGTGACCATGCTAGGAAAATTATTCTTAAACTGCTGCTCCCACCACAAATGATCTGATTCCTCAGTCATCCATTCTCACTCCAACTCAAATAATGGTCCCTGGTGCAGCAGCCTCCTGTGGCAGTCAGTCCATTCACATGCCTCCCTAACTCCTTGCTGGGTGTGCACTGCTGTAGGACAGTTGGGAAATCCTAGCCATCCTGGCCAATACAACCTTGACTCATGACCGTCACATTGCACTGAAAACCTGACACCATCTCACGGGCTATTGCTGCATCAAATAATGAAGAAAGGACACCAACGTTAAGTGCAACTACGAGGCTGCAGACTCACTCAGTTGTGTTTTAAAAATATGCATCATCCCTACAGCTGGCCAATCGGTGCTCTTCTTCTGTGGCCTGTGGGTCTCCATTCACACTGTGGGAGGGAGGGATGGAGCAGTGGCAGTGCTGAATAATTTTTTTTCTGCAGTTTTCATGGGGTCGGCTACATTTTCAAATAAGAGGGGAGGTTTTGAGCCATTTGTAAAAAATAAATAAATAAATAAATAGTAAGGTGGACTGGTACTCTCAGCAGCAGGGTCCTGATCTATCTGGTTCTGTTGGCTCCTGTAAGGTCCGGGGCCTTCTGATTTCAAATGGACTGACCCTCCCATGCCTATCATAGAGGATTGCAAAGAAATCATAGGGGGTGTCAACTGCAACACCTGGCTACCAAGGAATGCATACCTCTCACCCTGCCAGGACCACAGTGAGGGATACTGTTCATTAAAGTCAGGGACAAATGCTCAAAATCAGGGACACCATTTTTACTTGACATATAGTGCAGCATCGCAATTGTTACATCTGTTCAAATGTACTCCACAACCTGTCCTAAAGGTAACATTGTGCCACTGCAATTAATACATAAAGTACTCTTGTAAAAGTCATACAGAGGTAAACCAAAAGTTAATTGGCTTAACAGAATTGCAGCCACGTTGCAAGTGATCTCCCATAGATAAATAAATGGTAAAAAAAAAAAATTAAGGTTGCAAATTGTAAGGAGCATGCTTGGCTATGTGTCATTACTGTGCAGATAATGTCTGATTATTAAAAATAAAACACAAATAAATAAAATCCCATATTGTAGCTAACTCAACATTGGTATGCAGTTGTGTACCATCATAATATAGTAACTTCTTACAGTATGTACCCATCATGGTGTCACCACTTCTAGGAGTTCTATATCACTTCACACGTGTTCCCTTTGATTTCCCCCTTGCTCAATGCATATATTATTACCCATCTGATTATCGTGTCTGTGTAGCATATTACAACATGAATTACGTGTGTCACACAGTTTACAGTATTGACATTGTGCATATTAATAATTTTCTGCTATATCCATTTGAATCACATAACCTGTCATACATAGAAACATAGAAACTGACAGCAGATAATGACCACTGGGCTCATCTAGTATGCCCATTTTTAATTATAATCACTTTTGCTGGAGACCCAGCTTGATCTACAGCACTGTCTCTTCCATCCCCTTCCTTCCTCCTAGGATTCCTTTGTGCATATCCAAGGCATTTTTGTAACCCACGACTGGTTTCACAGCTACTGCCTCCCATGGAAGGCTGTTCCAGGAATCCACCATCCTTTCTGTGAAGAAGTACATCCTCATATCTCTCCTGAATCAATCTCCATCCAGCTTCATATCATGACCCCACGTACTACAGCACCTTTTTCTCTGAAACATATATCTCTCTCCTGTACCTTATTAACCCCCATGAGGTGTTTAGAGGGCTCCATCATATCCCAGCTCTCCCTCTTCTCCTCCAGGGTGTACTTATTGAACTCTTTCAGTTTCCACTCATAGGGCTTCTGATGCAGGCCTTGCACCATTTTGACATCCCTTAACTCTTTTCTTGTCACTTTCTCCTTTTTCCAGTTGTTCCTCCTTCGTCACCTTTCTCCTTTGACTGCTCCTTTTCCCCCTTCATCCTTTGCTAATGCCTGCTTCCTTAAATAACTTGCATCCTGGTGGGACACTCTCTTCCCTTGGGATCTCCCTACTTTCTATTTCAGCCTGTGGTGGGCCACTTTCTGCCTCCATTTTTTGTCACCCCCCTTGGCTATTTTAAATATCTATTGAAGTAACATTTAAACCATCCACTGAGGACTATGGTTCCCTCTTCCATGGAAGGAGGCCATTGTCATGAGCCCCTGGCCCCCAAACCACGGGCAGCCCAGTAGGACCTCCTGTTTGCAGAGAAGACCCCCCCCCCCTTTTTAAGAACTCATGAGCAGAAGTAAGGGTTTTCGGAAGACTTATCAGTCTTTCTTTTCCCAGTGGGAGGGTGAATTCTGTAGTTTTGAGTTACCTTGACTGTGCACTACTTTCTGTATTTGAATCCCACCATGGCCACTGGTTAATGTCTTGCCTAAGTAGTTTTATACAATAACCAAGTGGTTCTATTTTTCAGGCACACAGTCTTTTTCAAAACCCCTCTGTTTAAAATGTTAAATCACAGAGGATCATGTGATGCGGCAGCCGGAGTAGCAGGACCTGGTCTGATTTCCCGCTGTCCCATGCTCTCCTTTAGGTATAATACCATCTAGGAAGAAAATTGGCTATACCGGGAAGAAGTTCATATCACCGGAGTGGTAGTAGAATGAATCGGTGTCGAGATATGGAAGCAGAAATGAAGCCCGCAATGCCCCGGCACACCCCGCCTGTCTCCCCCGAGAAGTCTGGAAAGCGATGCAAGGCCCAGTCATCAGGAGGTGGCAAATCATCTACTGATACCTCCCTGAAAATGCTGGCACCAGTAGCAACACCTCTCACACTGGAGCTGCTAAGAACGGAATTGCAGCCCCTAAGGGATGATGTGATAACAGCTGTCTCTAAGCTTAAATAACTAGCTGGGGCTCTGGAAGAGCTTAATGTCAAAGTCTCGGATGCAGAGGCCTGAATAACTTCCACAGAGAAGATGGCGGGTCGCATCGAGGAAGCCACGATCAGTAACCATCAGCGTATTAAAAAACTTGAGCAGAAAGTAGAGGATCTGGAGGGAAGAACCCGAAGAAACAATATAGTTATTTTGGGAATACCTGAAAGAGAGTAGGGCCAAAATGTGATTTTGTTTTTGCAGAAGTTATTTGAAAAGCTAGCTGGCCCCTCTCCCTATGGAGCCTCATATACCCTCGAGAGAGCTCACCGGGCGTTGCGCCCCATCCCAGCTCCTGGTCAACAGCCCAGACCTCTGATAGCCAAACTATTAAACTACCAAGAAAGGCAACATTTGCTCCTCAAATGAAGGAATTGGATCAGGTCCTCTGGGAAGGCAAGAGGATATGCATTACCCAAGACTTACCGGCCTCTGTACTTCAGCAAAGGGCCCTTTTCCACCCGGTCGTGACAAAACTTATCCCGGCAGGCATACAATTTCATATGGGGTACCCAGCCCACTTCCAAGTAATGGTGTCAGGGGCCTGGGTATCCTTTGAGGATGCAGATTCAGCCACGAAGGCTCTACAGAAGGAGTTCCCCAACCTCTTCAAGCCCAAGTGAGGTGGGCTCCAAATGGAAATTGCTGGAGAGTGATTCGCCATGGTCAGAGAACTGCCAAAATGGTGGACTCCAAGGCTATAAATAAGTCTTATTTTCAGCAGTATGGACTTCTGTTGTGTTTTCTTGATAAAGATCCGAGGGACTCAGAAGGTCTTTTTATGGCCAGTTTTGGTTGAACCTTTCGGGGAGGGGGGGGCTAGTTCTGGGAAATTGCATGCTGCGAGAGATCAGTTCTCAGTTGGATGAAGGTGTATTATTAAGCCCCATACAGAAATTTGTGGCTACTGTAAGCTTATCCTAAATGGGGCATGGATTAATAGTGATAATGTGGACATGGCTCCCCCCCCCAGGTGCACCGAGTATGGACGCGGAGGCCCCCAGGCGATACCACAGCGAGGGTCTCTGCTGGCAGTCTCCTGGGGACTTGGTATCCATGTTCATGATGTACCTCGGATGCGATTACCTGCCAAAAGTAATGCTCCCCAGGAAGGCAGGTGTTTAGGGAGTCTAGGGATTGCGGGAGGGTAATGGCTGAGGACCGCAGCTGGACTTGCTGCGTCATGTAACTGTGCCAGGAGGGATGGGGTACAGTCAGCGTAGAGGGTTAGTCAACTATTTTGGTGTTACATTTATTAGTGGATTCAAGGGGAGGGTAGGGCCTTCACTTTCAGCGAGTGGGGGGTCATCGGTGTTTGTACAGGGCTTCATGGGGTACAAGACGAAGGGGGGGATAGGGGAGGGCTATGGAGGGCGGGGGACCTCAGCACAGCTCCTTAGGGGTTGCAGAGTGGCTATGCTACCGGTGTTTACATTTATAGTATGGTCTTGCTATATAATTAGTGAACATGGCTAATACCATAAAAGTTGCTACTTGGAATGTCAAAGGTCTGAGGCAGCGTGTTAAGCAATATAAAATTCTAAAACATCTGGACTTGTTATCTATAGATATAGGGGTTAAACAGAAGTCTCACTTGTTAGATTCGGAGGCCAATTGTATGAGACGCCTACAGGTCGGGCAGGTTTTTTCTGCTGAGGGGACCACCAATAGTGCCGGGGTTCTAATAATGATTAACAGGAAAGTTCCCTTTGTAACGAAACAAGTAGTTAAGGATCCACAGGGCCACTTCCTGTTTATCCATGGCTATCTGTATGCTACTGAACTCGTTCTGGGAACCTTATACAGGCCCAATCTAGATTCCCCTGACTTTTTTATGAAGTTAGTCGATGTATTGCAGCTGTACTCAGCACTGCCAATGGTTATTGGGGGAGATATGAACGTTGTTGTAGACTCGCTAATGGATCGCTCCTCTTCCACGGGCGGAGTTCGTTCACCTGCTCAAAGGGCTCTGTCTGAGCTCTTGGAGCTATATGCCCTTTGTGATGTCTGGAGAGTGCTCCACCCCTCGGAAAAGGAATATACCTTCATATCCCCTGTGCACAACATGGCATCTCGTATTGATTACATATTTCTCTTACATAGCCTCCTTCCTAGTGTGGCTGAGACTCTCATTCAGCCAGGTCCCCCTTCTGACCATGCACTTGTTGTATGTCAGCTAGCGCCCCCCTCCTTTCCCAATAAATCTTTCAGGTGGAGGATTAACAACCACATGATAAAAGAGGATAAAATGGTCCAAGCAATTAGTGAGTATATCCGTCACTTTATAGGAATTAATTCCGGTTCTGTGGAGAGGCCTGATATGCTCTGGGGAGCCTTCAAAGCATTCATGAGAGGGGTCCTAATCAGCTTAGCTACCTTCCAGAGGAAAGAGAAAGATAGAAAGTTGAAAGGGTTACTAAAGGAAATCCAATGCAAAGAAGCATAATTAGGTTCTCCTTTATCTGAGCTAGAAATACAGGAGTTGGTCAAGCCCAGAGAGAATTATCTAGAATTGCTGAGGGACAAAGCAGAATTTGCTATCCTCAAGGCCAAAGTGGCACACTCAGATTTGGGAGAAAAGGCTAGAAAGATGTTGGCATTGAGGATTAAGCAAATGGAGGTGAATAGGCACATCTTGGCGATTCGCTCCTCTACAAGTAATAGGCTCCTAACAACAGCAAAGGAGATAGTCATGGAGTTTCAGAGGTACTATGCCCTGCTGTATAGTGCTAAGGAATCGGCATCCGATACTAGCATGGATAGCTATCTGGGGGCTTTCTGGAGTATCTTCTCTATTTGACTTTCAACAGGACCGACTGATTTCCCCAATAACTGCGGAGGAAATCACTAGAGTTGTCATGGCGTTACCCTCAGACAGATCACCAGGCCCAGACGGGTTTTCGGCCAATTTCTATGAAAGATTTTTAAATTTACTGCTCCCTATGTTAATGTCCCTATTTCAGTATATTTTATCCGGCGCCCAAATGGACCCGGCCCTGTGGGAGGCTTTAATTGTTTTAATTTTGAAACCGGGGAAGAACCCAGAATCACCGGGCTAGCTACCACCCCATATCCTTAATGAATCAAGATATCAAAATCTTAGCTAGAATCTTGACGGACCGCCTGGCTCAGGTGATCCCTGACTTGATTGGGCCAGAACAGGTTGGCTTCGTGTGGGGCATTCCTCACTGAATCATCTTAGAACCCTGTCACATATCCTCTCCGTAACCAGGGATGCCCCTTACCCGGCAGCCTTAGTTTCACTTGATGCGGAGAAGGCATTCGACAATGTGGATTGGGGGTTCTTATTTAGAACCTTGAATGCTTGCAAGATCCCGCAGCTCTTCCAGAGCTGGGTCAGAACTCTTTATAGCGCACCATCAGCCAGAGTCATGGTTAATGGAGCGATCTCTGAAAAATTCCTACTTCATTCAGGCACCAGGCAGGGTTGCCCCCTTTCGCCGCTGCTCTTTATTTTATACTTAGAGCCCCTGATCCACCGGATAAAACAACCTTCCCGGATTTTGGGGGTGGTCATCCATGGGCACGAGGTCAAAGTATCAGCATAGGCTAATGACCTCTTGTTACAGCTGACAGATCCAAGCAGCTCAATGCCGTCGGTGCTGGAGGTGGTCCAGGAGTTCGCTATGTTTTCTAACTATAAGCTAAATGTTGACAAATCCTCAGTGTTTCCACTTAATTACAGAGTAGATAAGTTGGTTGTCAAACAATGTGGCATGTCCTGGGCCCCGAACTCCTTAAAATATTTGGATATCCAGGTGGTAAGGGAACCAGCCCAGCTCTTAAAGCGGAATCTGGACGAGCTCATTAAAACCTTAGAGGTAGATTTGAAAAGATGGTCCAAGTTATCCATTTCACTCTGGGGACGAGTAAACCTTATTAAGATGAACCTTTTCCCCAGAGTTTTTTACCCATTGCATCTGCTCAATGTGTGGATTCCCAGTCCCTGGTTTCGCAAAATCAACGAAATAATAAGTTTCATCTGGGCCGAAAGACAGCCCAGTATTGCATATTACAAACTGACTGCCCCCAAGAACAGAGGAGGTCTTCGCCTCCCATCTCTGATATTTTACTACTGGGCAAGCCATATGGTGAAGTACCTGAGATGGGTGGAGAACGAGGGGGAGAATGCCCCAGAAGAGAGTCTCCCGATGTGGCTACGAATAGAACTAACCGCTACTAAGCAGTGTGGTTTGATGCCATTATCGTTGTTTTATATCAGGCCGAGAGACCTCCCCCCACAGTTGAAGTCTACCCCACTAGTGATTTCAGTTAAGGTGCATGCACAGATATGTTCTAGCATGGAATATAGGCAGGTGATTGATTTGGCTCAGCCTGTCTGGGGCAATCCTAACATCAAATTAGATAACAAGCCAATCAGTCGCAATTGGCTCCCACAATTGGACAATGCCAGGCTTACGCAACTGGTAGTGCAGGACGACTCATGGCTTGCAGTTACTACCATTTTGAGCAGGTTTGGCATACCCACTAAATCTATTTTCAAAGTTTATCAGCTAAAACACCTGTTAACAAAAGAATTTGGTCCGCTCCCACCTTCCCCAGAAAGGAGCAGGTTCCAGGACATGCTGCTGTCATTAATGGGACATCGACTTTCGGTATCAGACATTTACAAAAACTTAAATAACTGTAAATACCCTGAAGTATTTATACCAATTACATATTGGGCAGTGTATTTCCCCAGTCTAGGAATAGACAGAGCTGCCCTTTGGAAAAATGTTCATAGATATATTACGCAGGATAGATTGTGCTTGATGCAATTTCATATTTTGCATAATATACACTACACACCCCAGAAGCTCCACAGGTTCAGCCTAATAGATTCTGCCTCATGCTCCAGATGCGGGCAGGAGGGGATGTTGTATCACATATTTTGGTCATGTCCGAAAATCGCTGCCCTCTGGGATGATATCCGTCGGAGGATGGATCCCCTCCTGGGCCTCTCCGATCACTTCAAGCCTGAAGTGTGCCTGTTGGGAGACTACACTTCCATAGCAGTCGTTGCTAGAAGATACCACGTGGCCTTAATTTCATTATCTGTTAAAAAGGTTGTTCTTAGGCATTGGAAGGACAGGGAGGATATTTCCTTTTTGGAATGTCTTAAGGAGATCCTAGCCAACCTTAGAATGGAGAAAATGGGGTAGTCTAATAGGGCTACAACATGTTTAATTTGGGATCCTTACATACGCTGCTTTGTAGTTAGATTACTCTTCCAAGCAACTATTCAGATTGTCCTGATGGATATTTAGATATATGGAGCTGTGCTGAGGGAGGGAGGGTAGGGAGGTGGGGGTTGGGGGAGCAGTGTCTTTAACGGGTGTATGAACATTTCATGTGTATGTATACATAAGAGGTGTATGGACCTGCTCTCATGTATAACTGTGAAACTTAATAAACTTTGAATTATAAAAAAAAAGAAAATGTTAAATCACAAAATCAGATCCCAGGAAGAGTTGATAAGAAAAGCATAAAAGTTTACCTAATATAAAAGCAATACAGAAAAGTCTACAGTTTGAAAGAACTTTGAAATGCAGACAATATCAAAAGTAAAACTGGATGGTTTACAGAAAACATTAGATACTGATATTCTAAAGTATACCTTGTTTTGATGTTGGAGTACAGACAAGATTTTAAATATGCTTGTGGAGATGAGGCATTCGTTCCTCTGAAATGTACTTTTAAAAAGGCTTCAGGTGCTGCATTGGTGCAAAGTCTTGGTTTCCAAAATTCTGACTTAAAATCAGAATTTCTGTTCAGTATGTGACAAGACAAACTTTCCACGCACTCAGGTCTGGTTTTGCAATTTTCCTTGCCTATACATATACTTCTGGTCTTCAAGTATATGTCAGCTGGACAGGCAATCTGACTTCCAGTTAAACTGTTTTTCAACTGCTCCAAGTTCAAAATATGTCTTATAAATACATGCTGGTCATTTCAAGCCACACCCTGTGCGATGGGGTATAACAGATACCTTTCCTGTAGGTGTCACTGTGGTTCCACGTTAGGGTTTCATGTCAATCCCAGTGATGTCTGGTCCATGCATTTGGCTTGATCCTGACCTCTAGGTCACTACTTTACCATTTCCTGTCATGGAAAGCCACAGTGGGATATTTTATGCCTTCCTGGGCTATATACCTGTCTCCCTTATTTTGAAATGTACCAGATTCACCCTAGCCATTAGAACAATTTAAGATTATTTTTGTAAGTTCATTCCTAAAGCCTTTTAAAGAGACAGTGTATTCATTCTAAAGTACATTACAGCATATGCAATATGAACCCACATAAATGGATATAGGTCTATCATGCAACATTCCTACCTCCTAAAACAGAACCTGGGAGGAATACGCCCCTATTGGAGGCAGTTCTTCTCAGTTCTGTTATAGATCCAATATGCAGGATAGGCCATCTGTGTTCCAATTTTTGGATCCATGTCTATGAAAAATCTCCATGTCATAAGCCTTCAAGGCAGTACTCCATCTCAGAAGTTTCCCATTTGTTTGTCCCATTTGGCCCAACCATATTAATGGGATGTGGTCCATTTGGCCCTTAAAATGCCTCCCACACAGGTATGGGTCAAGTTTTGTTAATGCCCAAACTAAGGCGAGACATTCCTTTTCCACTTTTGAATAGGCTTGTTCCCATGGAAGAAGCTTCTTGTTTACGTATACAATGGGGTACTCTCTCCCCTGATTGGATACTTGTCTGAGGACTTCCCCTATTCCCACATTTGAGGCATCCATCTGCACCATAAATGGCCTGTTGTAGTCTGGGCTAGCCAGCACTGGGGCCCTACACAGCAAGGTTTTCAACTGTGTGAAGGCCTGCTCACAGTCTGAGTCCAATTTTACCTTCCTAGGTTTATTCTTTGTCAGCAACCCAGATAAAGGTGTGGCCAGGGAGCTGTAGTTGGGAACAAATTTTCTATAATACCCTGCTGTCCCAAGAATGATCTTGACTTGTCTCTGGGTTTCAGGGGTAGGGCATGATGCAATAACCTCTATTTCTGCTTGGTTTGGGTGAAGTGAACCTTGCCCCACCACATGTCCCAAATAAGTGACCCCTGCAATGGCCACCTGACATTTTTCTGCCTTAACAGTCAGACTTGTAGCCTGTATTTGGCCCAACACCTCCCTCAGGTGTATTAGGTGTTTCTCCCAGGTATTACTGAAGATAGCAATATTGTCCAGGTAGGCAACTGCAAAGTCTTCTATATTCTGTAACACCTGATTTACTAACCACTGGAATGTAGCAGGGGCATTCTTCATCCCAAAGGGCATGACCATGAATTCGAACAGGCTGATTGGGGTGATGAATGCTGAACTTTCCCCTAGCCCTGTCAGTCAGTTTCACCTGCCAGTACCCCTTTGTCAGGTCTACTGTAGTCAAGTATGTAGCCCCTCCCAGTTTGTCAAGCAGTTCATCTGTGTGTGGCATTGGGTGGGTGTCAGATTTCATGATGTCGTTAAGCCCATGAGAATATATGCAGAACTATGTCATCCCATCTGTTTTTGGTACAAGGACTACAGGTGAGGCCCAGAGACTGCAGGATTTCTGGATCACCTCTAGATCCAGCATATCCCCCACCTCCTTCCTAATGTGCTAGAGGACTGTCTCTGACACCTGGCAAGCTGTTCTACATATGGGTGCTTGGGTCCCCATGTTTACATCTTGCATCACTAGCAGTGTCCTTCCTGGCTTTGCATATAAATAAAGGACAAAGTCCACAAAGGGTCCTCAATTCTTGGGTCTGTCAGGTGTCAACTGGGGTGACAGCATTAATGTCTCCACAGATGATGCCTGCTTATTCTTGACTAACCTAGCTCCTCCAGGGCTGCAAACTACAAATGCCATGTCAGCCCTATTAACATATGACTTCATCATGTTCACATGATACATCCTGGGAGTGTGTTTTCAGTCAGGTAACTCTACAATATAATTAACATTGTTTATCTGCTGAATTACCTTATATGGCCCAGCCCACTCAGCTTGCAGCTTGTCCTTTCGGACCGGGATCAGAACCATTACCTCCTGCCTACTCCACCCCATATGGCCGAGCTCTGGCTCCATGATCATACCAGGTCTTTTGTTTTTGCTGGCAGCTGCCAGGGTTGCTCTGGGCCATGCCCATAAGCTCCTTCAGTGTCTTCTTGTATTTTAACACATAGTCCATTATAGGAGTCCCTGGGTGGCATGTTTACCTTCCTAGTCCTCTCACATTAAATCTAGGTGCTCCCTCACCTGTGTCCATACAAGAGTTTGAAGGGTGAAACCCAGTTGACTCTTGTTGCACTTCCTGTGAGGAAAACAGCAGTGGGGCAGGTATTTCTCTCAGTCCTGCCCATGCTGTTCTGCAAATATCATAAGCATAGCTTTTAGAGTCCCCTAAATCTTTCCACAAGACCATTGGCTTATGGGTGGTAAGGCATGGTGCGCCCCTGTACAACACCACATTTGTCCCACCCAGGGTGGACATAAAGTTACCCCTCGATCAGAGATAACCTCCTTTGGAAACTCAACACAGGAGAAAATCCCCAGCAAAGCATCTGCCACCTTGTCCTCCTTAGTGGAGGACAGCTTGATGCTTCAGGATAGCGAGTAGCATAATCAACAACTGTCAATATATACCTTTTTGAGAGGAACTTGGGGTATTTAAAGGACTCACAATATCCATTTCAGCCTTCTGGAATGGCTCCTCCACAAGTAGTATAGGAATCAGGGCCTTGGCACAGCTACAGCCTTCCCTATTTCCTGACACTGGTGACAAGATTTGCAGTATTCCTTCACCTCCTTGGTAATATTGGGTGAGTAGAAATTATGGGCTAAAGCTGCATAGTGCAAGCAATGCCCAAATGTCTGGACATGGGAATGCCATGGTAACCGTGAGCAACAACCCACGATACTCCTGGGGAACAACAAGCTACCTGCCTATCACCCCTCCCACTGTCCTGATGTCCTGTGTGCATAACAGTCCATTGTCCCAATACACCCTATGCTTTCTGTCACCTCCCTGTGTCCCAGCAGACTCTGTACAGGCCCTCAGCTTCTGTAATCTAGGGTCTGCCCATTGTGCTGCTGCTAAGTCTTCCAACTTACCCAGAGCATGGGGCATGCCCCCATCAGTTCCCAGGCTGAGGGTCATAGCTGTGGAGGTAGGGGACTCAGTATCACAACCTCCCATGTCCCCCAGGTTATGTGACACCTCTCCCTCCTGAGAACATCCTTTAGTAGCAGTTGGGTTAACTGCTACTAGGAAGATTCCATCCTCTGTTATTACCCTCTTTTAAAATAGCTACAGGTTGATTGGCCTGTCTCCCAACCTCTCTGTCCTCAGATTTCTGTGGGGTCTCAAGGACCACAGGGCCTTTATCCTTCTGGCTCCTGGTTACAGCACAAACCACTCCCTGAGAACATCATTACCTCACATTACATCCATAATGAGGTTTTTAGCTACGGCCACCTTTCTTACCCCTTCACCTGCATCTCCCCAATCCAGGGTAACACTGACTAATGGGTAAGTTTTCCTTTCCCTGTAATCCCTCACAGAGACAAACTGATTCAGCAGTATTTGTTTAGCCCCCACGAAATCCCCATTCACCAGGTAAGAGATGCTCCAGTATCCCTTAGCCCCCCTAGTTTGTTCACCATGACTGGGTGAATGTGCCCCCTCATATTGTCAGGGAAAGCCTCAGCTATACGGAGGGCTATGGTCTCCAATTGCACAGGCCCTTTCGCCTTCTGGGCTTTCTTAGGACACTGCCTAGACAGATGGCCTATCAGCATTCATCATATTTCTTGTCCCCAACCTTCATTTTGAGCACCTAGGGATTTCCTTCTTTTTGCAGAGGTGCCATGGTTTTTGGTTGCCCAAAATGCTAACTTTACCCTTTTGGCACTGTATTTCTCTTGGAAGCAGGCCTGCTTTGAGCATAGTGATCCACCAGCTCTGCAGCCTCTTTGGCAGACTATGGATCTTGGTCTTCTAGCCAAAGCTTTAAGTCAGGTAAGCAAATCCAATAAAACTGTTCTAGCAATACCACCCTTCAATAGCTTCACTAGAATCGGCTTCTTCCCTCCCACCAACGTTTTAAATATTGATGCTGTTTTGTGACTACCTCCTCAAAGCTAATTTCCAGCCCTTTCAGAGCTGGAACTTTGCTCTGTAGCCATCAGGGTTCAGATCATATTGTTTTAATAAAGCATTTTTTAACTTGTCAAACTCTTTGCTTTCAACATTGTCCATATGCCCCATTGCTTCCCGCCCCTTGCCAATAAGCAGTGGAGACAGGTGAAAGCCCCAGCTCTCTTTGGGCAGATTGGCCTGGATACAGACCTTTTCAGATGAATTTAAAAACATGTCCATATCCTCCCCCTCTTTAAACTCAGTATTTAATTTTGAATTTAACTTGTACCCCTGGTCTGGAGATTCTGAACCAACCCCACCACTTATCTGCTCAGGGGTTGTTGTCAGTTGGAGTGTCAGGTTTTTCAGCTCATGTTCCTCTGGTGCTGCCATTCATCAGCCTTTGCCTCCACCTGGTGCTGCCTTTCTCCACTCCACCTGGCGCTGCCTTCTTGGGTCACTCTCTGTTGTCGTTGGTCTTCCATTTCCATCTCGAATCTCTTTTGCTCCATCTCAAACCTTTTTTTGCTCATTCTCAAGCTACTTCTCCTGCATCTGCAGCTTCCTCAGCACTATCTCTTGGTCTGTAGATGGCTCCTTCTCCTCTGGGCTCTGGACCTCCGACGTCACCACCTCTAGCACTAAGTGGGGTAGTACGTCCTCCATCTCAGCTGCCAGAAGGGCCTCCATGAGTTGCCTTTTATTTTGGTTTCTACTAGGAAATGCCCTTCTCCCTGCTACAGATTTTCCCTCAGTTGTTCCAGGTTCATCTACTGTACTGGGCAGACATTCTTCTAGCTTCACTACTCTGCTAAAAAAAAATCAAACAGGGATATGGTTTGTTATCTGCAACCAAATTTCTATTTTCTCTCCATATTCTGCCCTTGATTGTGGGTTGGTTTTGCAATACTGTTCAAAATTCCAGTAGCTGGCAACAAATCAGTCACGAGCCCCTGGCCTGCTTTGTAGTTAGATTACTCTTCCAAGCAACTATTCAGATTGTCCTGATGGATATTTAGATATATGGAGCTGTGCTGAGGAGGGAGGGTAGGGAGGTGGGGTTGGGGGGGCAGTGTCTTTAATGGGTGTATGAACATTTCATGTGTATGTATACATAAGAGGTGTATGGACCTGCTCTCATGTATAACTGTGAAACTTAATAAACTTTGAATTATAAAAAAAAGAAAATGTTAAATCACAAAATCAGATCCCAGGAAGAGTTGATAAGAAAGCATAAAAGTTTACCTAATATAAAAGCAATACAGAAAAGTCTCACAGTTTGAAAGAACTTGAAATGCAGACAATATCAAAAGTAAAACTGATGGTTTACAGAAAACATTAGATACTGATATTCTAAAGTATACCTTGTTTTGATGTTGGAGTACAGACAAGATTTTAAATATGCTTGTGGAGATGAGGCATTCGTTCCTCTGAAATGTACTTTTAAAAGGCTTCAGGTGCTGCATTGGTGCAAAGTCTTGGTTTCCAAAATTCTGACTTAAAATCAGAATTTCTGTTCAGTATGTGACAAGACAAACTTTCCACGCCTCAGGTCTGGTTTTGCAATTTTTCCTTGCCTTACATATACTTCTGGTCTTCAAGTATATGTCAGCTGGAATGGCAATCTGACTTCCAGTTAAACTGTTTTCAACTGCTCCAAGTTCAAAATATGTCTTATAAATACATGCTGGTCATTTTCAAGCCACACCCCTGAGCGATGGGGTATAACAGATACCTTTCCTGTAGGTGTCACTTGGTTCCACGTTAGGTTTCATGTCAATCCCAGTGATGTCTGGTCCATGCATTTGGCTTGATCCCTGACCTCTAGGTCACTACTTTACCATTTCCTGTCATGGAAAGCCACAGTGGGATATTTTATGCCTTCCTGGGCTATATACCTGTCCCCTTATTTGAAATGTACCAGATTACCCTAGCCATTAGAACAATTTAAGATTATTTTGTAAGTTCATTCCTAAAGCCTTTTAAAAGAGACAGTGTATTCATTCTAAAGTACATTACAGCATATGCAATATGAACCCATAAATGGATATAGGTCTATCATGCAACATTCCTAATTTCAAAAACAGAACCTGGGAGTGGTCACGCCTTGTATTGGAGGCAGTTCTTCTCAGTTCTGTTATAGATCCAATATGCAGGATAGGCCATCTGTGTTCCCATTTTTGATCCATGTCTATGAAAAATCTCCATGTCATAGCCTTCAAGGCAGTACTCCATCTCAGAAGTTTCCTATTTGTTTGTCCCATTTGGCCCAACCTATATTAATGGGATGTGGTCCATTTGCCCTTAAATGCCTCCCACACAGGTATGGGTCAAGTTTTGTTAATGCCCAAACTCACATGCAGACATTCCTTTCCACTTTGAATAGGCTTTGTTCCCATGGAAGAAGCTTCTTGTTTACGTACAATGGGGTACTCTCTCCCTGATTGGATACTTGTCTGAGGACTTCCTTAATTCCTACATTTGATGCATCCATCTGCACCATAAATGGCCTGTTGTAGTCTGGGCTAGCCACACTGGGGCCCTACAGCAAGGTTTTCAACTGTGTGAAGGGCTGCTCACAGTCTGAGTCCCATTTACCTTCCTAGGTTTATTCTTGTCAGCAACCCAGATAAAGGTGTGTGGCCAGGGAGCTGTAGTTGGGAACAAATTTTCTATAATACCTCTGCTGCCCAAGAATGATCTTGACTTGTCTCTTGCTCTCAGGGGTAGGGCATGATGCAATAACCTCTATTTCTGCTTGGTTTGGGTGAAGTGAACCTTGCCCCACCACATGTCCCAAATAAGTGACCCTGCAATGGCCACCTGACATTTTCTGCCTTAACAGTCAGACTTGTAGCCTGTATTTGGCCCAACACCTCCCCAGGTGTATTAGGTGTTTCTCCCAGGTATTACTGAAGATAGCAATATTGTCCAGGTAGGCAACTGCAAAGTCTTCTATATTCTGTAACACCTGATTTACTAACCACTGGAATGTAGCAGGGCATTCTTCATCCCAAAGGGCATGACCATGGATCGAACAGGCTGATTGGGGTGATGAATGCTGAACTTTCCCTAGCCCTGTCAGTCAGTTTCACCTGCCAGTACCCTTTTGTCAGGTCTACTGTAGTCAAGTATGTGCCTTCCAGTTTGTCAAGCGGTTCATCTGTGTGTGGCATTGGGTGGGTGTCAAGATTTCATGATGTCGTTAAGCCCATGAGAATAATATATGCAGAACTATGTCATCCCATCTGTTTTTGGTACAAGGACTACAGGTGAGGCCTAGAGACTGCAGGATTTCTGGATCACCTCTAGATCCAGCATATCCCCACCTCCTCCCTAATGTGCTAGAGGACTGTCTCTGACACCTGGCAAGCTGTTCTACATATGGGTGCTTGGGTCCCCATGTTTACATCTTGCATCACTAGGGTGTCCTTCCTGGCTTTGCCATAAATAAAGGGCAAAGTCTCACAAAGGGTCCTCAATTCTTGGGTCTGTCCAGGTGTCAACTGGGGTGACGCATTATTGTCTCCACAGATGATGCCTGCTTGTTCTTGACTAACCTGGCTCCTCCAGGGCTGCAAACTACAAATGCTATGTCAGCCCTATTAACATATGACTTCATCATGTTCACATGATACATCCTGGAGTGTGTTTTCAGTCAGGTAACTCTACAATATAATTAACATTTGTTTATCTGCCGAATACCTTATATGTCTAGCCCACTCAGCTTGCAGCTTGTCCTTTCGGACGGGATCAGGAACATTACACCTCCTGTTCTACCCTATATGAGCGAGCTCTGGCTGCCATGATCATACCAGGTCTTTTGTTTTTGCTGGGCAGCTGCCAGGTTGCTCTGGGCCATGCCTATAGCTCCTTCAGTGTCTTCTTGTATTTTAACACATAGTCCATTATGGGAGTCCCCTGGGTGGCATGTTTGCCTTCCTAGTCCTCTCACATTAAATCTAGGTGCTCCCTCACCTGTGTCCATACAAGAGTTTGAAGGGTGAAACCCAGTTGACTCTTGTTGCACTTCCTGTAGGAAACAGCAGGTGGGGCAGGTATTTCTCTCAGTCCTGCCCATGCTGTTCTGCAAATATCATAAGCATAGCTTTTAGAGTCCCGCTAAATCTTTCCACAAGACCATTGGCTTATGGGTGTGGTAAGGCATGGTGCGCCTCTGTAGCAACACCACATTTGTCCCACCCAAGGGTGGACATAAAGTTACCCCTCGATCAGAGATAACCTCCTTTGGAAACTCAACACAGGAGAAAATCCCCAGCAAAGCATCTGCCACCTTGTCCTCCTTAGTGGAGGACAGCTTGATGGCTTCAGGATAGCGAGTAGCATAATCAACAACTGTCAATATATACCTTTTTGAGAGGAACTTGGGGTATTTAAAGGACTCACAATATCCATTTCAGCCTTCTGGAATGGCTCCTCCTAAAGTAGTATGGAATCAGGGCAGCCTTGGCTTTGCTTCTGACCTTCCTATTTCCTGACACTGGTGACAAGATTTGCAGTATTCCTTCACCTCCTTGGTAATATTGGGTGAGTAGAAATTATGGGCTAAGCGCTGCATAGTGCAAGCAATGCCCAAATGTCTGGACATGGGAATGCCATGAGTAACCGTGAGCAATAACCCACGATACTCCTGAGGACAAGCTACCTGCCTATCACCCCTCCCACTGTCCTGATGTCCTGTGTGCATAACAGTCCATTGTCCCAATACACCCTATGCTTTCTGTCACCTCCCTGTGTCCCAGCAGACTCTGTACAGGCCCTCAGCTTCTGTAATCTAGGGTCTGCCCATTGCATCTGCTGCTAAGTCTTCCAACTTACCCAGGCATGGGGCATGCCCCATCAGTTCCCAGGCTGAGGGTCATAGCTGTGGAGGTAGGGGACTCAGTATCACAACCTCCCATGTCCCCCAGGTTATGTGACACCTCTCCTCCTGAGAACATCCTTTAGTAGCAGTTGGGTTAACTGCTACTAGGAGAATTCCATCCTCTGTTATTACCCTCTTTTAAAATAGCTACAGGTTGATTGGCCTGTCTCCCAACCTCTCCTGTCTGAATTTCTGTGGGGTCTCAAGGACCACAGGCCTTTATCCTTCTGGCTCCTGGTTACAGCACAAACCACTCCCTGTGGAACATCATTCCCCACAATTACATCCATAATGAGTTTTTTAGCTCGACCACCTTTCTTACCCCTTCACCTGCATCTCCCAATCCAGGGTAACACTGACTAATGGGTAAGTTTTCCTTTCCTGTAATCCCTCACAGAGACAAACTGATTCAGCAGTATTTGTTTAGCCCCCACAATCCCCATTCACCAGGTAAGAGATGCTCCAGTATCCCTTAGCCCCTAGTTTGTTCACCATGACTGGGTGAATGTGCCCCTCATATTGTCAGGGAAAGCCTCAGCCATACGGAGGGCTATGGTCTCCAATTGCACAGGCCTCTTTCGCCTTCTGGGCTTTCAGGACACTGCCTAGACAGATGGCCTATCAGCATTCATCATATTTCTTGTCCCCAACCTTCATTTTGAGCACCTAGGATTTCCTTCTTTTTGCAGAGGTGCCATGGTTTTGGTTGCCCAAAATGCTAACTTTACCCTTTTGGCACTGTATTTCTCTTGGAAGCAGGCCTGCTTTGAGCATAGTGATCCACCAGCTCTGCAGCCTCTTTGGCGACTATGGATCTTGGTCTTCTAGCCAAAGCTTTAAGTCAGGTAAGCAAATCCAATAAAACTGTTCTAGCAATACCACCCTTCAATAGCTTCAATAGAATCGGCTTTCACCCCTCCACCAACGTTTTAAATATTGATGCTGTTTTGTGACTACCTCCTCAAAGCTAATTTCCAGCCCTTTCAGAGCTTCTGGAACTTTGCTCTGTATGCATCAGGGTTCAGATCATATTGTTTTAATAAAGCATTTTTAACTTGTCAAACTCTTTGCTTTCAACATTGTCCATATGCCCCATTGCTTCCCGCCCTTGCCAATAAGCAGTGGAGACAGGTGAAAGCCCAGCTCTCTTTGGCAGATT
The DNA here is from genome assembly GCA_016271365.2 of Neoceratodus forsteri. Classification (NCBI taxonomy): domain Eukaryota; kingdom Metazoa; phylum Chordata; order Ceratodontiformes; family Ceratodontidae; genus Neoceratodus; species Neoceratodus forsteri. The sequence goes on from CM057453.1 coordinate 1,195,058,408, forward strand.
GGCCTGGATACAGACCTTTTCAGATGAATTTAAAAACATGTCCATATCCTCCCCTCTTTAAACTCAGTATTTAATTTTGAATTTAACTTGTACCCTGGTCTGGAGATTCTGAACCAACCCCACCACTTATCTGCTCAGGGGTTGTTGTCAGTTGGAGTGTCAGGTTTTTCAGCTCATGTTCCTCTGGTGCTGCCATTCATCAGCCTTTGCCTCCACCTGGTGCTGCCTTTCTTCCACTTCCACCTGGCGCTGCCTTCTTGGGTCACTCTCTGTTGTCGGTTGGTCTTCCATTTCCATCTCGAATCTCTTTGCTCCATCTCAAACCTTTTTTGCTCATTCTCAAGCTACTTCTCCTGCATCTGCAGCTTCCTCAGCACTATCTCTTGGTCTGTAGATGGCTCCTTCTCCTCTGGGCTCTGGACCTCCGGCATCCACCTCTAGCACTAGGTGGGGTAGTCGTCCTCCATCTCAGCTGCCAGAAGGGCCTCCATGAGTTGCCTTTTATTTTGGTTTTCACTAGGAATGCCCTTCTCCCTCACAGATTTTCCCTAGTTGTTCCAGGTTCATCTTACTGTACTGGGCAGACATTCTTCTAGCTACACTACTCTGCAAAAAAAAAATCAAACAGGATATGGTTTGTTATCTGCAACCAAATTTCTATTTTCTCCTTCCATATTCTGCCCTTGATTGTGGGTTGGTTTTGCAATACTGTTCAAAATTCCAGTAGCTGGCAGCAAATCTGTCACGAGCCCTGGCCCCAAACCTCAGGCAGCCCAATAGGACCTCCTGTTTGCAGAGAGGATCCCTTTTGAAGAACTCATGAGCAGGAGTAAGGGTTTTAGGAAGACTTACCAGCCTTCCTTTTCCCGTGAGGGTGGATTCTGTAGTTTTGAGTTCTCTTGACTCTGCACTATTTTCAATATTTCAATCCCACCACGGCTACTGGCTAACATCTTGCCTAAGTAGTTTTATATGATAGCTGAGCTGTTCTAACTTTCAGCACACAGTCTCTTCAAAACTCTTCTGTTTAAAATGTTAAATCACACAAACAGAACTCAGGCAGAGTTGATAAGACTATCATAAAAGTTTACAATATAAAAGCAATACAAAAAGGCTACAGTTTGGAAGAACTTTGAAATGCAGACAATACCAAAAGTAAAACTGGACGGTTTGCAGAAAACACTAGATACTGATATTCTAAACTATATCTTGTTTTGATGTTGGAGTTCAGACAAAATGTAATGTTCTTGTGGAGATGAGTCCTTAAGCAGCAGTTTTGTAGCAAGGTTGTACCAAGTGAGTTCCTCTGAAATGTATTTTTTAAAAGGTGTTGCATTGGTGCAAGTCTTGGTTTCAAAATCAAAATGTTCTGTTCAGTATGTGACAAGACAAACTTTCCACACATCAGGTCTGATTTTGCAGATTTTTCAGGCCTACACATATACTTCTGGTCTTCAAGTATATGTCAGCTGGACAGGCAATCTGACTTTCAGCTAAACTGTTTTCAGCTGCTCCTAATTCAGAATGTGTGTCTCATAAATACTTGGCTGGTAATTTTCAAGCCACACCCCTGTGTGATGGGGTATAACAGTTTACCTTTCCCTGTTGGTGTCACTGTGGCTCCATGTCAGGTTTCATGTCAACCCCAGTGGCATCTGTTTCATGCATTTGGCTTGACCCCTGACCCTAGGTCACTACATTACCATTACCTGTCATGGAAAGCCACAGTGGGATATTTTATGCCTTCCTGGGCTATATAACTGTCTCCTTATCTTGAAATATGCCAGATCCACCCTAGCCATTAGAACAATTTAAGGCTATTCTTGTAAGTTCATTCCTAAAGACTTTTAAAGAGACAGTGTCTTCATTCTAAAGTACATTACAGCATATACAGTATGAACCCACATAAATGGATATAGCTATCATGTGACAGCCATCACCTCAATATAGGCTCTTATCCTTCCAGGTTGTCCATCATTTCCCACTGTAGCCATACCTCTTCTCTCTCTCTGCTCCATTCCTTCTACCATTACTTAAAGGCCTTCATGCAGAGCTCCCTCTACTTCTCCATATAGTACCAGACACACTCACTGCTCAGATTTTAAACACATCAGAAACATGGAATCAACCCAACAAATGATCTAACTTTACCAAAAATGAAATTTACACACAGAGCTGACTACGGCAATTCTTGAGGTGGGGATCGCCTAATTTTAACGCTTATATTTAATTTGAAGATGCCAGTAATCTTCTAAAGTACTGTAAAAGGGTAACTATATTTATCCTCATTGCATTATACTACTACTTTAATGAACCCACAGTGATATAACACTGCAGTCTTTTTGTGATAACACCTTATGGTTCAGAAGCAAAGCAAATGTCAAGTAACTCAGGAACATCCAGAACTTTCACAGCTGCAAACTTTAGGGTAGAATCTTGGTTTGTTCAAATTATTTATGAAATCATAGAAAATATAAACAGCATATGTTCCATGTAAACACACACCAGATATAATGTTTGTTATTTTGATTTACTGACAAAATCAAGCCCACTGATTTCTCCATAACAAGTAGCATTTCTTTCCTTTTCACAGGATTTTACAGCAGCAGAAATGGAAATTCTGCTACATCAAAACCAACAGAAGAATTACATCCAGTTCTCTTACATTTGAATCGATAAAGAACTATTTTGGACGCTTATAGGAACCATTCAGTTAGCTGCACGAAACCACTGAACAAACGGATTGAGGAAGGCAAGTTAAAATTCAGTCCTGAGTACTATTATAACAGATTTAGCATATACATGTACAGAGCATTACAGCAGTCTCTTTCTTTTAATTATTATTTATGTCCCATTTTCCACTAGCATGCCCCATTTCTCTGGTACCCCAACTCTGCCACCTATGCTTATCCCTCTATAGTGATGCAGCCTAGGGTGCCTAAGCTCCTGCAAAGGACATCTGATTACAGAGTGTCTTGGTCAGCAGTGCTGGCCAGTGGAGTGTCAGGATCATCTTTCTCTGTTAAGGCGTGCTCAATATTTCTTCCTTCCCACTCCTTCAAAGCACCAGTAACAAGGGTGCACATGTGAAAGCATATGCAGAGCTGATGCTGCCATGTGGAAGCAGTCAGTGTCACCCTCTCCCTGAGGCACATCTGCCTTCAGCTACACCCGTGGTTACCCAGTTAAAGTTACTGTGGCAGAGTCTCTCACCCTTGTTCCCTGAGGAGAGCATTGCAGAGACACTCACTCCTCCTTCCCAGCTCACTCTGGATAACCCAGACTTACTCCCAAACTCAGGTCACTAGCATTGTGAGTGGTAGCACTACCACTTACTGACTGGCACATCTTGTTGGCTTCAACCTGATAATATTCTTCAAGTAGGAAAAAGCTACACACTGAAATACAGCTGCCACATGAGACTCAAAGATCAGCTTGCAGTTGAATGCAACTGCCAGGATTTTGGTCACATCTGCAGCTCAGGAGATATGCCACTAGGACAGCAAACAACTATTGCTTATTGCATCATCGTACAGCATCCCTGTCCATTACCATCTGGGCTGCGTCCATCTCGTAGGCTAATGATGCACAAGTGACCAGATGTTCAGATACAATCTGCCTAGGTCCTGCTGTGTGACTCTGTTCTCCAGTTCCTTAATGCACGTTGCAGAGGCTACATGCACTTGCCAGCTCCTCATCAACTACTTTCAGGTAAGACAATTTAGCTGTTCTTTCCTGGAGATCTAGCTTAAAATGGCAATCATATAACTGAGCAGGCAGTTACTGAATTGGTAGCTGCTCTTCGCGATGCAAAAATAGCGTTATGGTTGCTTGCTCATACAGTTAGTGCTTGTGTACTACTGCTCTGGTTCTACTAGATTAGGAGATCTATCTTACAGTTTACTGTTTGTATACTACAGCTCTGGTTCTATTAGAGTAGGAGATATGTCATGCAATTTCTGTTTGCATGCTAGATAGGTGATTCTTGTGTACTTAATTCCTCAACAAGGGAGAGAGAGTGGCATCAGCTGAATGCAAGTTTGGGCTTACCCCAAGGGACAGAAGGGCTTCATTTAGTAGCTGAACTACAACATCCCCATTTAAAAAAATAAAAAGCCATATAATCTCCCTTGCTCATTTTAAATAGCAAGCTATACAAGCCCTGCTCAGGTCAACACCTCTAGGTGACTATATGTGATCAGGCTGAGTTAACTCGTATTCAGCAGCTCAAACAGAAACAATAACCCTCTGACTAATCATTATGTGGTTTGCAGTTCAACAAACCCAGATTACTGGGACAAATATTTCACCATGCACCACTGAAGCAAGGATGGTCAGGTATTTTAAAAATGGCATCGCACACACCAACACGACCCCCCTCCCTTCCACCACCTCCTCCCCTTTCCCAGAAGGATTGAACTTGGAACCCCTTGCAGCGGTTCCTCGCTTCCCAAGCTGAGTAAAGTCCCCTCACAAGCGGACCCTACTAATAGCGCTGGGACGTCCCAAACAAATATAAGCTTTCCATTACAGTAATCTCTCTTACCTATGAGGAGATCCTGATGTCCACGATGGCCCACTTCACCAGCTTAAATCAGCCTCAGCATTCCTTCACTACGGTTATCGCTTGAGTCCACGGACTTTCCAGGAACTAACGGCCCTCATCCATACCGACCGACTCCACCAATCGCATCGCATATTTTCAACTGTGCCATACAAGAAGTTAAGCTGGGAACCACCATAATGCAGAGCTCCACATTTCTCTCCAGCTGCCATCTTGCGCCACGCATGTGCATTACTACTTTTGACCACCATTTTACTTTGGGGCAACCTTCTTAAAGCGGCTACACCTCGTACAAACACACTTGTTTTATTTAAAAGGGACAAGCAGAGAACGGGTCAGACTGCCTCAAAGCCACAACACCTGACCCTCTCATTGAAGGAGACACAATATTAAAAACCCTACGCAATCCAGTGGTAACACTCATGTCATACTGCACAGAGGAAGACTATTAAAGCACACACTATCTCCCTTCCTGTAATCCACAGACAACTATTTATTTGAGGACTCTGTGGGTGATGTTAAAGGGTAGCATATTCTGACATTATTACAGGGACAAAACAGAGAGCACCAGTGGTGCAATTGGTTAGTGTGTGGTACTTATACAGCAGTACAAAGTGGAGAAATGCTGGGATTGTAAGTTTATGCCTTACCTAGAGCAATCTGTTTTCAGATATATCCCATTATATATATATATATATATATATATATATATATATATATATACTGTGTATATATATATATATATATATATATATATATATATATACACAAATTCCTCAGCAAAATTTTGAGCCCTCATGCCCCTCTGTCTCCTTCTAATTCCAGATACCGCCATGGCAAAACAAAGAAGTGCAGGTCATGCCAAATTACCCTCCTTCCCAATAAGACAGGTCCTAGTTGCCCCACATGCAACAACCATCAGGGGATCTCAACTTCAAGATGAACAGGGACCCAGAGACACAACAGGACATGGAAGGGGCAGACCTGGGACCAGATGATCTTCCTTCCTCAGCTGAAAATTTCTTCAAAACCCAGCAAGCCGTCATGCTTAAGATTCTTGAGAGAGTAGACACACTCTCAAAGCCGACAGTCACAATCCACCCAAGTGAGAAACACAAGGACAAAACAGGTCAGCCAACCTCATCGTCCAATGACGATGACAACCACAGCCAACCCAATACAGCTCCCAATGGAGTGGACCTCTCCAACTCGGAAGGAGAGGGGCTCCAATGGAAGAGGAAGAGCTCACCCTCACCAAGAAGCTCATGGCAACTGAATCTCTGCTACAACTCCCACGGGCCGTAAAAGTGACCCTGGGTTTTGACCTAGAAGACACACAAATAATAGTTTTAAACTAAACCCCTTCATTAGGGGAAAGCAAAAGCTAGACGAACACTTCCCTAATCTGCGAGTCCCTGTCAGAGGTCATTGCCAAGCGGTGGGAGTCATCAGACCCTCCAGAATTTCAGAGAGAAAGACATTTGATAGGTTTTACCCCATACAGGAGGACACCAACAAAACCTGGTGTACTCCACCCACGGTCCATCACTAAGTCACTGGACTTTAAGAAAATGGTTCTACCATCCAAGTCAAACACACCCTAAGGGACCCTACAGACAATAAACTCGAGGAGTTCATGAAAAGAGCTTTGAGATGACGGGCCTCACCAGCCGAGCCAACACAGCAGCAACCTACACATCCCGAGCCCTAGTGGCCTGGTTGGAGGAACTTGCACCAACCCTGGACACAAAAATCTAAACAGGCCGACATGACTGAGTATGCCATACAAGCAGCCAGATACACAGCAGATGCATCTATCGGCGCACTCAAGATGACCGCCTAACTGGCCACATTATCAAACAGGGCCAGAAGGCTAATCTGGCTAAAGATCTGGAACACATACACAGAATCAAAACAATGCTAACTAAACTACCATTCAAGAGTGGCCTTGAATTTGGAGAAGGCCTAGAGAAATATGTGAAGCAAAAAGGTGACGGTAAGGACTGGACAAAGATAAGAACTTCAAGCACACATACCTCCCTGCCTTTTGGTCATTTTGCCCATTCAGGGGATGAAAAGACAGGCTGATGAACCAATACTCACAAAACAAGTCATACTCCTTCAAAGCCTCCTACTTTGCAAGCTCCAGCAGAGGGAGGCCTAGAGGAAGAACCCACAGAGGAAGATTCAACTTCGCAACTCCAAAGGCAGAACTCATTCCAACTGACTCGGATGAACTCCAGCCACCCCACAGGCAACTCCCAACAACCACCTTCCAATCAGAGCAAGGCTCCTCCAGTTTGTACACATCTGTAGCACAACTACAACTGACAGATGGATCAGGAAAGCAATCGAATTTGAGCAGAAGCCACTCCAAAACAGAACAGTGGTATCCCCAGTGTCTCAGCAACCACTAAAGAAGGAAGCCATAAATCAACCCTCCAGAGCCTCTTAACCAACAGAGCAATATCCTGGTACCCCAGGGAGAAAGGGACCAAGGTATATATTCCATAAATTCCATCTTCTTTTGGTACCCAAAAGGTCCAGAGACATGCACCCTGTCCTCAACCTAAAGTTCCTAAATCAATTTGTAAAATACAAAAATTAAAATGGAGACTCTAAAGACCACCCTCCGCTCCATAAGATAGGGAGACTTCCTGACTTCCATGAACATGTGGGATGCCTATCTGCACATACCAATCAGACGGCCTCACTTCAGATACCTATGATTCAAGACAATGGGTCAGCACTACCAGTACCAGACTCTCCTTTGGCCTGGCATCAGCATTCAGAGTTTTCACCAAGATCTCAGACGCAGTAGTTGTGTCGCTGTGACAGAAGGGTATCCATATAATCCTATACCTCGATGACTGGCTAATCAGAGCCAGGACACCACAACTGACTCATCAACACACTCATTTAGTGCTCACAGTCCTTTAAGACCACAGATGGGTGGTAAATTGGGAGGAGAGTTCCTAATCCCGCACCAGGGTATAGAACACCTGGGAGCTATTTTAGACTCCAAAGCCAACATTGCCAAACCATCCTACAAGAGAGCAAGCAAGGTCATTTCACAGGCCCAGGCCCTGGCTCTCAACCAGAACATGACACTGGCCTCCCTTCTCCAAACCCTCAGCTCCATGGCCTCCTGCATTGCTCTTAGTGCCCTGGGCACTATGGAATATGCACACACTACAAATCCTAGCAATCCGGAGGGTCACAGATTGAACCACAATCTATCCAGGACAGTTACACTCACAACAGCAGCCAGAAAATCCTTACTCTGGTGGACAGACAGACGAACCTCGACAAAGGTTCTGACCCTGGCCACCGACCATGACATTGCGATCGATACAGATGCAAGTCTCATGGGGTGGGGAGCCACAATGAATCATACCCAGCACAGGGCAAATGGTCACAGTTGGAATCAAAGTGATCAACAAATGTTCTGGAGATGAGACTAGTATATCACACTCTGCATCACTTCAAGAAACAAATATGAGGCAAAGGGTACTCATAAGGTCAGACAACAGGTCGACAGTGGCGTACATCAAGAACCAGGGAGGCACAAGGAGCATTCAGCTCCTACAGGAAACAAGGAAAGTCCTAAACTGGACTCAGAACAACCTACAGTCCATCACTGCCATACACTTATCGGGAAAACTAAATATCCAAGCTGACTGGCTGAGCAGACAAACATAGCTCTGGTGGAATGGTCTCTACACCCCAAAACATTCCAACAGCTCAACATCTGCTGGGGACCTCTACAAATTGACCTAATGGCAACTGCAAGGAACACCCAACTCTCAAACTTCTTCTCACTGTTCAACAAACCTCAGGCCACAGGACGGACGCCTCTCGAAATTTGGTCCTTCAAAAGGGCATAAGTTTTCCTACCAATTCCGCTCCTACAACAAACCTTGAACAAAATCCGCCTCTCCCAGGCCACAGTCATACTCATAGCACCCCTACTGGCCCAGGCGACATCGGTTCTCAACCTTGATATCCATGGCAATAGACTCTCCTGGACCCTGCTGCTCCACCCAGATCTTCTGACACAAGGGCCAATAAAGCACCTGAACTCACAACCCTCCACCCACAGCCTGGCTGCTGAGAGGCAGAGACTGCTGAGGAGAGGTTATGACATGAAAGTGGTACACCATGCTGCAATCCAGATGCACACCAACAACTAACTCCTACACCCAACAATGGAAATCTTCCAGAGGTGGCTGGCAGACCACAACATAACAGAACAACCGACACGTGTAGCAACACATCCTTTCATTCCTACAACAAGGACTGGATAAAGGACTATTTGTATCCTCACTGAGGGTACAAGCAGCAGCGATAGGCATGGCACTGGGTCCCATAGACAAATTCACACCTGGGTCCACCCGGACATGCTCAGATTCTTGAAGGCTGCCGCCAATCTCGCTCCATACTGAAGTAACCGGTGGCTCCCAGGGACCTCAACACAGTACTGGATGCTCTAGTGTAGACACCATTCAAGCCACTAGACTCTACAGACCTGAAGTGGCTCTCATTCAAAACAGTGTTCTTGGTGGCAGTGTGCTCAACAAGAAGACTAAGCGAAATCAGGCCCTATCTTGCAAGCCCCTTTCCTCGTATTCCATAATGACAGAGTCACCTTGAGACTGACTCCCTCTTTCATACCTAAGTGGCAAAGCCATTTCACATGGCGCAAACAATCGAGCTCCTGGCCTGGAGCCCCAAGACATTGACAATCAGACTGCTCCCATTCCGCAGTGGGACATGAAGAGAATCATTTCCATATACTTGAACAGAACAAAGGATTTCAGATCAACCAACACACTCTTTGTGGTAACCTCAGGCCACAGGAAAGGTCAGGCAGTGGCACAGTCCACACTGGCACAGTAGATCAAACAGACCATCACAGAGGCACACCAAATCCAGCGGCTACAACAGCCCCTACACTTCACCATCCATTCAACCCAAGCAGTATCAACGTCATGGGCTGAGCGAAACACAGCCTCGATCCAGGACATTTCGCAGCTGCCACATGGTCTTCTGTTCACACCTTCACTAGATGTTGCAGACTAGATATAACGAATATAGAAAGATCAAATTTTGCAAGGAAAGTACTGTTACCGCATCGGGTACCCTAACCGGACGCCTACCCACCACACTTTCACTATCACTGCTTCTAGCACCAGATGGTAATGGATGGGGATGCTGTAGGGTGATGCAATATGCAATGGTAGTTTACTCACCTGGTAAAGGTGATTGCATGATCATCACCTTACAGCATCCCTAGCCCAGCTCGGGTAATTGGTAAGGTGTCCCGGATAGGATCACGAACAAGCACGCAATCAGTCAGTCATAGCACAGCTAATTCTGCTTGTTAACCCAGCATGCCATATAGGGTTGGCATACTTTAGAATGTAAATATTAGAATTAAACACACTCAATACACCTGGCCTCAGTGGAAGCATCTTTCAGGGTATACAATGTGGCCTATGGGCCATGTTTGACCTACATTTTTTCAGTGTTTTATCCTAGAATCCTTACAGCTTTGAAAGACACGAACTGGAGAACAGAGTCACACAGCAAGACCTAGGCAGACGGATTTCTAACATCTGGTCACATGTGCATCATTAGCGTATGAGATGGACGTTAACCCAGATGGTAATGGATGGGGATGCTGTAAGGTGATGCTCATGCCATCACCTTTACCAGGTAAGTAAACTACCATTCTACATTTAGTCATTATTATTGGATCAGGGTCAGTTGAATCAGTAGCACCTTAATTTTCCTGGGGTTTAGACTAAGCCAGCTTGTGTACATTCAGTAACTTATTTCAGACCAAAAGTTTATTACAGCTCATATCAGGGGCAAATGACAAATACAACTGAGTATCATATGCACAGCAATGAAACTCTAATTTGTTTAATCTAATGGTCTTACACAGCTCGGTGGACAGAATAGAGTCCTGGGGCATCCACAGCTAGGAGAAGCCGACTTTAATGAGAACTCGTGCAACATTACCTGCTGCTCTCCACAGGACAGGAATGATTCAAACAAACTCAGCAATATTCTTGGGTGTCCTCTGCAGTATTCAAAGTGATTGATCAAAATTTTGATAGTCCAATGTCAAACGAGGGGATGGGATTAATGAAAACAGCAACCAATTGCTTACCCTTGTCCATGACCAACAGGAGATCATTCGGCACTTTAGCATTAGTAGCCTTGCTGCTGTGCCAAGGTTGAGTTCGACTGAAACATCTCATAGATGTAAAGTGTAGCACATGAGCTTCAAGCTGTAATACCACCACCTTCTTAATTATGTTCCCTTAAAAGGGCAGGTTTGAAAATGCTCTGTGACTTGCCAGAACCTTCAAGGCAGCAAGAAGAATACCCTCCCATGTTAGCACTGAATAACTCCAGCAAACACTGGCTTCAGGATGTCTTGGAAGTCAACAACTGGCACGGGTCATAATGTTGCAAAGGCAGGGAATGCCACTGTAATATACTGTGCTGTCAATACAGCACAATATGTTGCCAGAGGCATTCTCAAAGTGCAAAAAAAAGAAAAATTCCGTGCATCTGGGACTGAATTGATTCTGGTCTGCAGATGCACTGCCTCCATTGTTGCTTGTGGCTCATCCTGTTGAGCCATGGCAGCTGCTCAGCAGACCTCCCACCAGCACGGGACTTATCCTCTACCAGAGAACAGTGACAGGGTGCACCACTGTGCATAGACCATTTAGTGGTTTTGCACCCTGTCGCTATTCCTACCCGTACGATGCATGTTGCATAGATTTGACATATGTCATCTCATATGGTGGAGTGACCTGGTAGGTCAACTACCCACCAGACTGGCCCCAGCTCCAGGCTACAGTAAGTGAGTTGTAGCCTGGCTACAATCTAAAACACTTTTCACAAGAGACTGGCTGAAACTCAGCCCACAACATAAGGTTGTTTATGGCACAATTGAGCGACTACTACCAGGCACAATCTGTCCACCTGTAGAGATCCCCATTCAAAAGCCAACAGAAAGGAGGATGAAATTGACAAGCTTCTCACAACATTCTGTGCTAAAGAACTGAGCTTGTCTGTTCCTCCTGTAGTAACCACCCTTACAAGAACTTAGTCTTTTCAAGGTGTTTACCCTCCATTGTAGTGAGACCTCAGAGCCAGTCTCAGCTGTCAAGCAGGTTCTTCTCTAGGTATGCTCCAGGCATACACTAACTTTCAACAATGCCTTTAACTGCCTTAGCGCATCATTACACAAAGGGTGCACACAAACATATACAAAGACATCCATTGCAGATGAGCAGGTCACACTGTAACTCTCCAAACACTCGCTTAACACTGTCTGAAGAAACTTCCACCATAAGCAAATGTGCAGCATCACCTTAGCTTATCTGAGTCAAATGCTTGACTATTTCTAAATGTGGAGAAATACAAGGGAGCCCACAAGAGAAGTACTCCACCTGATGATCTAATCAAGGTATCTGATCAACCCTGACTTCAGAGATGTCAAACCTTGATGTGAAAAGCAGGCCCAAGGTGTTGCTCAATTCATAAGTCACAGAGGTAGCACCCTGCATGAGGTCCAGTGATGCCACCAACTAGATGAGCTAGTGGGAAAATGGCAAAAATTATTAATGGTCCAGGCATTTACATTGCTGAGAACTAAAAGTCTTAATGACTTTAAAATTACAGTGTTGGTAAAATCTGGACAATTCTCCAGGAAACCCTCACACACCTCGGTGGATACTAAATGAGAGGATCCCGCCCTTTGCCCTATAAGGCCCTGGTGGCCATCACTCATTCAACAACCTGGTTTCCATCACCATGTCTGATCTAAAACAGATTGCCACCCCATTCCAGCTGTGCTCCCATATCAGACAGTGCACTACCAAGAAACCAGGTGGGATCACAGTCTCCAGCATGGGACACGAGTTGTCCCCTAGCCATGTCTCTGTGATGTACCCCCAGATCAGCTGAGTGATCTCAGTACATTCTGCAATCACATTTCAGGTTTGCTTGCAGAATATTCTCTGTTGCAGTTCTTTCAGGATTTTGTATAGTTACCAAAGTATTTTACTCAAATTACAGTATTGTATGTTATAGCTAATTTTAAATCACCAGATTTCATTTGGCATTATGCGATAATAAGAAAATGATTCCCTTTTCAGCAGGTTAGCACATCACTAAACATGTTAGTGATGCTTTGACTGGAGTGTTGCTTGAATTGATGGCATGGTGGCCATATTTGGTAGCCCCAGGTGTGCAATGCTAGCAGACAGTGCTTAAGCACAGAACATACCATTGTAGTGCCTATAAATAAGGGGTCTGACTACCTAGATTCTATTTATTATCCACACTTAAACAGATCCACTGGGTAGCTCAGTCACCAGATGTCTTTAAGTTAGGGTCCTCCCACAACCAACTGTGTCATCCTCCAACTCCACTTGATTAAGGTCAGATCTTTCTTTTTAACTGCAAGCGACAGATTTACAGTCACAGCCAATGCCTTGTTCAGATATTTGAAATTTCAGTGATATTCCCTAAGAAATCTCCTGCTTTATGCAGTTACACAGTAGGGCTGCAAAAGAATCTCTTCAGAAATGTTAAATATCTGGAAATATCTGATCATGTTTTGGGCTACAACAGTACTCTTCACAGCACCTGCACTAAATAGAAGGTTCAAAGTTTTCTAGTGGGATTTTCACAATTTCTTCAAATGAAAAGTTTGTTTTAAGCTATATCCTGTTTTTCATCTTCCAGTTACCACTTCATTGAAAAACTGATGATAGTGCCAGCAGAAAATGTTGGTCACAGATGATTATGAGTTTGGTAGCTGTACCTGGACTCAGGCCATTCACCCGTCTTCATCAGTGAGTGGAGGGTGGAGGGTGTGCTTCAGGCAGACATTAGGAATGGAAGACCTTGGTGACCATGGGCTCTGTAGCACAGTTATAGGCCATGGAGAGGCCGGGCAGGCAATATCTGGCCTTGCCTTGCATCTGGTGTGAAAGTCAACTGTGGAGTCAATCACTATCCAACACCACCCAGAGTTTGAGGAATTTATCATCTCCTTACACTAGTTTTGGCAGAATGGTAGTCTACTCTGTCATCAAAAACACAAGAAATGAGGCTGCCACCAACCGTGGGGAGGCGTTCCTGCTCCTTTCAATTCTTTGGTTCCTAGGAGCTTCAACCATGGTCAAGGTCATTCCATTTGAGGAACAAGTTGATACTCCAGTGGTACCCTCAACAGGATTACCAGCCAAGCTGTTGAATGTTAATGATTCCAAGATGGTACTCATCAGTCCCACTGACAATTCTTCAGAGGAAGACAAGCAGTTGTCCTTCTATGGATGCTAGGTCTGCTCGAGGTTCTGCCCCAGAATGAGTCAGACAAGACTAAGCCCTTGCTGTGCAGTCACAACTGGTCATCCCAACTCCTGCAGCCTGTGGTAGTTCTGGTACCCAAACCAGTAGTGTACACAACTCCACCTACATTAGGTCATTGACACCCTTCAGGTCAACACCTGAGATCAAAATCCAACTCCAAGTCTTGATCTCTGTGACATTCTTGTCATTACCAACTACAGTTGCCATCAAGCTCATTGTCATTGGTGACTGCCATTTGATAAAGCTGAGAATACTGTGGTAAATTAAATAAAAGGTAAAATATAGTTATACAGAATTCAATAATGTGATATACTGATTCTGTTATCTGTAACACGATAAGATAAACAACATTTTTATTTATTTAATTATTCATTCTCAGATTACAAGTACCTTGGAGCACAGGACAGCTCATTTACAAAGGTTCCACGTCAAAGAGTTGGACAGGTAGACACAGACAGACAGAGGATAACAACAACTATACTATATATTAGCATTCTCTGTTGCAAGTTTTAAAATACAATTCAGGTGGTATAAACTAAGTGGAAGAAGAGGGTGGACAGAAATTGGGAGGGTCAGAGAATGTGAGAGGAAAGTAGCAGCCAGGAGGTAATGTCAAGAGAGGAGAGGTAAATGGAGATAGGAATGAGTTAAGAAAGATGGGGTACAATAAGGGTAGGGTTAGAAACAGGGCATAAGGAGACAGAGGGAGAAAAGAAGGGAGTCAGAAGCTACAAGGAAAGACAGAGTGCCAGGGGTCGAGGGCCTAGATCCAGACAAGTACTTTTAGGTGGTGTGGGCTAATGGAGGCAATAAACTGGCGATGGAGCGAAGGACTTAATGAATTGTAGGCCACAGTGAGGAGGGCTAGCTTCCCGGGGCAGAGCTATAATTAGTAAGGCAATCACAGGTGCTCCCATTCAAAATGTGCTGTGCAGGAGGCATTTGAATGAGGTCAAATATGATAGGCTAGTGAGTGCAGAGCCTAGGTCATTAAGCCAATCAGGGGCTCTGTAGAGGAAGGACCACTAGCACTGTGAGGTACAGAACCTGGGTATGTGTAGGAGCTCATTATCTGATGCCCGGGTATGGTGGACCTTGAGGGATCTGGGCAGAAGGCAGGAGATTCCAGTTGGTAGAGCTCCATCGAGTGCTGTTTTGGCTAGTAAACATGATTGATACTTGATCCTTCCTTGAGATTTAGCAAGCCAGTTTGTGCTTATAATCACATGGAGTGATTGATGCGATCTGAGTCCTGGTGAGCCTACAGGCTTTATTCAGAGTTAAGTTTAGCCTTTTTAATGATGTAGTAGAGGCAGCTCCATAGATTACCAGGCCATAGTCAATTGTGGATAGTAAATGTAACTGAGAACGCAAGTTTAAGTGCCTCCGCTGTCAGGTACCTTCTATGCCTAAATAGCAAGCCTAATTTAGCATTTGCAGACTTGGCAATGTTCTCAATGTGAGGTACATAGGTGAGATAGCTGTCCAGGGTTTCACCGAGGTATCTGAATTGTTGAACTTGTTCAAGGAGGGCTCCAAGGTTGTTTTTTACTGTCATGGCATGAGACCTAGACTTGTGGTGGGGGGAGAGAACAGCAGGAGCTTAGTTTTTTGTAGTTCAGGACATGTTTGTGCATTTGAAACCACTTTTCACTTCAAGGAAACCAAGCTGGGATTGCCTTTGAGCCAAGGATCAGAGTTGTTTGTATAGATGACAGCATCATCCATATATAGGAGCATTCTTAGTTGACAGGACTGAGGAAGGTTGTTTAGAAAGATAATAAACAGGAGGGGACCAAGGATGGACCCTTGGGACACCAGATCAGACAATTTGATGTTCAGAGACAATGCTAGATATCTTCACCTGCTGTGATCTGTGAGCAAGGTAGCTTCTAAACCATTTCAGTGTATTTGTGGGATACCGACTGAGGTAAGTTGATTTGAGGAGAAGATTGTGATTCACAGTGTCAAACGCTTTTGTAAGGTCGATAAATGCAGCACCAACAAGTTTGTTATTGTCGAGGGACTGGTGGATGAAGCTGGTAAGTTCCAGCAAGGCAGCAGTTGTGCTGTGCTTTTTCCTGAAGCCATGTTGCTGAGGACATTGTAAGGCATGTTTTTCAAGGTAGTCTACCAACTGGCTGGAAACTATCCATTCGAGGACTTTCAATAAGGGGAGTATTGATATCGGTCTGTAGTTAGAGGGCTGTGTATGATCACCTGATTTATGCATTAGGTGACTCATCACAGATTCCATATTTCAGGAATTGTGAAAGAGAGAGAGAGAGACAGATTTAGAATCTTGGTGATTGGTAGGAGAACTTCATCAAGTGTAAGTGCAAGGAGTTTGAGGTCAAGTGAGTCTCCACTGTGTCTAGATTTGCCCAGGACTTTTGTTAGAAGCTGGACTTGAGTTGGGGAAACCCATTTGAAATACAAAGGTGGGTGTTCGAACTATTCATATCCATGTTCAGTAGTTGATAAGGCTGGAGCATCATCAAAGAAGCCTTTTGAAAGACACCAGACAGATTGGTGAAGGCCGTGTTAAAGGTGTTTCCAATTTGGAGAGGGTCAGTGATGGGTTTGCCATCCTCCATTAGTACTGTTGGCTAAGTCTTGTGTTCTTTTCCTGTGATGTCTTTTATATTCAACCAAAATTTCCTACTGTCACCCTGGGTGTTAGAAAGTAGTCTCTGTGTAGCCTACTTTTGGCTCCTCGAATTTCTAGTACAGGCATTTCTGGCAGCTCTATAAGCCTGCAAATCCTGTTGCTTCAGAGAAGATTTAGCCAGTTGCCAAAGATGGTCCCTCAGTTTCATTCTGTTTACTATATCTGGTGTAATCCAGTAGTTTACTGTTCCTGAACCTTCAGTTTCCTAGATGGTGCATGGATAGCAGAGGCTGCATTGAAGACATTGACAAAGTGTTCAAATGCCTTGTTAATATCATCAGCCATGTCCAGGAAGGACCAGTCCTGTAAGCGGAGTTGCATTTTAGGAGTTCCAGATGTCCTTGCCTTAGTACACAGTTGTAGATGGTATGAGGAGAGAGGGTATCAAATTTATTAGACCAGCTGCAAGTGGCAGGAGTGGTCGCTGATAGTGTCTGGGTAAACTGTTGCATTTGAAATACAATCTGTGATTTGAGACTATCCAGTCAATTGTGGTACTGGTCCCAGTTTTATAATTTATTCTAGTTGGTGAGTTCACAAGTTGGGTGAGGTGCAGAGATGCTAACATGTCCTTTATGACTCCCACTTGCACCCAACGGCCAGTTAGTATTGAAATCTCCCATTAAAATCGACTCAGGAAGATTTTTTGTGAGCGAGGTAGTCCAGTAAGTGTAGTAGGCCAGTGGACGGGTCCTTAGGTGGTATGTAGATTGAGAGTATTGGAAGGTTTTGCTATGCGCCTTAAGAGTACTTTTACCCCTAAAGCCTGGGCATAAAATCTTAGGTCAATCAAGTGCTTGACCAGCCTCTAATGGAGTTTTTAGGTAAATTGCGCTACCTCCACCCCTTCTTGGTAGTTCGATCAAGCTTATAGATGGTGTAACCAGGTAAGGCAACTGCATTCTCTGGGATTTTGGGGGATAACCAGGTTTCCATGATAGACAGTATGTCTGGATTGTGAGTAGCCACCCAGACCTTAAGGAGGTCTAATTTATTTAAGAGGCTACAGATATTTATTGAGGCTAGAGTTATGGACCCCTGCTTAGGCAGTGAATTTTTTTGGTAGTTGCAATTGGACCTGGGTTAGGTGGATATTGCCAGACAGCATTGAAATATGGTGTTGTGTTTTCTGGGGAAAACACTGAGGACATCAGAATGGGACTCAGAAATATTAAACAAAAATTTGTCAATGGCAAATGTTTTGCATGTATGGCAGGCTGGTGATTGGAGTGGTGATTGGAGTGGGGCACTAGACTACCAGGGAATTGGGTTATAGTTATCTCTATTGGAAAATCAGTATAGTGATGGAGGGGACTACAAGACTACCAGGGCATGAAATTGGCAGTAATTCCACAAGGGCTGGGGTAGGAAAATCACTAGTCTAGCAAGGCAAAAATTGGCAGCAATCTCCACATTGGGGTTGTGATCCTGAGAACAGGTGGAGAACCTATGGTAATCTCTACATAATGATGGTGAATGAGGAAAGGGTATCCCATGTTCTGCACAATGCCGCTTTACATTTGTGCATCCCCACATTGTGCACAGATGCTAATAGGCACATACTGGCCAGCAAATGGCCTCTTATCACCTCATTAACTTACTGACTGCTGAATAGGAGCAAAAGCATTATCCCATTTGGATGCAATATCTCCTCTGCTCCAGTGTCAGTTTCCTGTGGGGGCTGTTACTGACGCATATAGTTGCTGTGCCCAGTGCCTACACAGCCCCATATTCAACCATATTCAACCAGGTGGTGTGCACCACATGCCGTGTACTGCCTGTATAAATATAACCCTCAGACCAGCTGTGTGCTATCTCATTTTTACTGTTTGCTGACATGGTCTCCAAGGTCACATTTACTAGTGTATGAGGGTTTCACACACATTCTTAGGATAGGAGGAGGTTTCTGTTACCCAAAGAGTGTATGGAGACCACTCTTACAACTGTAAGAGTGGCCTTGTCAGCTGTAGTAATATATTATTAATCAAGGGTGATCAAAATACATTAAACATACTTTTAAAGGTCTCCCAAACACAGCTGTTTCCAGGGCATCTGCTCATGAGACACTCTTTACAGAATAAGAGTATCTTCCACATAGGGAAAGGAGCATTTCAATTTATCAGGAGTGCTCACTCAACCTTTAATGCAAATTACTGCAGCAGCACTATATCAATACATTGAGCATCAATTTGATTAGTGTATAATAAAACTAGACTTTGTGGCTTATCTTGTTTTCAGTGTGTTCATCTATTGCTGGTAATTCATGGTGAAAAGCATAGTGGATCACTCAACAGTAGTTAATCCAAGATACAAAAGATCACCCTTGCACACAGTATAATTAAATTCAAGTTGACCTAATTCTTTTTAGCAAGATGTAAAAAATGATTGCTTCACTTAACTGCCTTCTTTAGCAAAGCAACAGAAAATGCAGTCCAAACCCTTTTATGTACTAAATAAGGTTCACCCAAATGTACAGTGGGGCTGGCATTGATCAGACCAGCAGGAAACACATTTTTCTTGAAGTGCCTGCATATTTGGTGCTAACTTTGTCTTTTATATAATTTGCTATGGACTGACTCTGTTTGAATTTTATATTTGAGATCAACCTTCCTGCTTTGCATAACAATTGGAGGGAGCTGTAAGGTACATTCCTCCCAACTGGGGAGATGTCAGAATTGAGACATGGATTTGCCTTTCACTTCACAACAGCTGTGGAATTGCCTGCCACTCTAGATTCCTTGAAAAGGGCTGTCATGGCACTCATTCAGTTGATATAGGGCCTGGGCAAGTTTCAAGTTTAGGTTTATTGTTGTTTAAATACAAACCATTACAACACTATCTAAAAGAAAACCATACAATGCTATACAACTTACTTATAGAAGTAATTACTTCACAAGCATTTATCTTCCATAGTTTCAATAAATAGATAAATAAAATGCTTCCTTAGTGGTCTTTAGGTTAATAATTTCATTGCAGGGATACATTCCAAACTACAATTTTATTTCTAAATATTTTAGGTATGCCTGGAGTAAACATATTTATTATTATTGGAAGTTACATGACAAATAGACTTAAAATCGCTGACAAATGCCCTTGTCTTCAGATTGTTCAGACAAGAATTGGAACCCCAATATATCACTTGGTGCATTAGGCCACAAATTCTCACTCAGTGGATCAGCAGGCCATCAGTGGGGGCAGAAGCAGATCCTAGATAACAGGCCATGTTGCAGAGAAGCAGGATTACTACATCAGCTACTTGACTAGTCGGAATGATAGCCCATTACCATTGGCTCCAAGATGAGCCAACCTGTGCTACCATTCCTAGATCGCCCATATCAGGGTGACTGGATTAATGGCCCCTCATTTTTCCACTTGGGACACATCCATCCACCCACCTGAACAATTATTCAAAACTGAATGTTTATTGGGATCTTTATATAAGATCTTGGTACTAAGTCTACACTCTCTCATTAGGTCATTTCATTCCATGGTTCACCCTAAACTCAGCAATAGGCCCCACCCATGGTTCAGGTTCTGCATCCCCTACAGGACTACAAAATCACTTTCTTGAGAAACTCTGGGTCTATAACACCATTAGCATCTTATGAGCATTCACAAAACAACTGTAGCCACAGCCAAGGGCTCAGATATAAAGGTTTTAGTCCAGGCACACATAATGCATATTTTAACTCATAATACTTCAATTGTCCATATAACTAATCTTTAAGGGTTCCAATATAAAACAGCCATAGTCAGTTTCTACATATAAAATTATAGTATGGAATTTATCCTTGCAATTAAATTATTAACCTAAAGAACACTAAGGAAGCATTTTATTTATCTATTTATTGAAACTATGGAAGATAAATGCTGGTGAAGTAATTACTTCTATATGTAATTTGTAACGCATTTTATGATTTTCCTTTAGATAGTGTTGTAACGGTTTGTAATTGAACAACAATAAATGTAAAATAGAAGCTGGAGAAAAGCTGGATTTGTATGCCAGGTGACTCTTGCAGAAAGAATAATAGGAGGAAGAGTTAGTGACTATTGCTGAGGATTTGATTGTGTCAGCAGGGAAAGCAGTGGTGGTGGTCTCTTCTGCCATTAAGGAGCAGGGAGTGATGCAAACCCACATCAAGCAGCTTGAGAGCACTATTTGTGTCCCAAATGATGTATACATATATAAAAAAAGTCTTTATTTTTAACAGGAGGTAACTTTTATGAATCAGAAAGCCCTATTTCACAAAGTTGTCAAGTGAAAGATTGTAGTTACAAAAGATAAAGAATGACATATGTTCTTAAAATAAACAATCAGAAAAAACAGCTAGAAACAATAGACAAAAATCAATATACGTAAAACACATTCTTAGCTATACGTACATGAAGAAAACTATTAAACATACAGTAACTAAACATCTATTGACAAAGATGAAGATAGATATACACACTGATATGGTATTGTCCTACAAAATCATAACAGACAAAGTCTGAAAGTGAGGTCAGCACTCAGGCTTCTTGTAAAACAAAGGACAGTCTCTCAGAAGTATTCAAATACCTTTATTAAATATTAAAAAATAAACATGATATGCAACAATGAAAATGCTAGTGGAGATAAAAACTCTCATCCATGTGGAGACAATAGGCTGTCCCAAAATGACTCCAAAGTAAAGTGGTTGCTGCTTTAGATGAAAGTGCCTTTCTATTGTAATGCGTGCAAAGTCACAAATCAAATATGCCAAACCAAACGGTCATAAAGTACATAGATGCCGAACACAAAACAATAAAGTAAACACTCATACAGTGAAGTGTGGGGCATGGGCAGGCCGGTCGTAGGTAGTGCACTTACATATCGACCGTGTTAGGTCATCATCACAGCGTGCTACTCACCAGAACCACTGTGCTTTATGCGCTTAATTAAAGAGACAGTACTGTGGTTTTAAGAGCCGTGTGCAAAATAAAGTGCTTACAGAGTCAATCAACAGTGACCAGTGTAAAATGTGTATTTAGTACCACCAGTAAAGGACTTAAAACAGAAATAAAACAGCTTTTAGGAGGCAGAGCCGGAAGGTCTAGCCTCTGTGTGGGCAGAACACAGACAAGTCATGCCCACGCATTAACAGTAGTCAGTAAAGCTGACAGAGCCAGAAAGTCATGTCTGCAGCAATAGGAAAAGCATGTAAAGTCATACCTATGCTGAATTTAATCATTAAACAGGATGCTGATGTTGAACCGGAGGGATGGGGTGCTTTCCATGTTACTTGTGCAGGTAGCTGTGCAATGGAGTATCTTCACTGGGTCCTAGAGGGACTAAACTATTCATCGTAAAATCCAAAAAGTCTTCTTTGCAGTAGCCTCAATCCCAGGTCTCCCCTCTTGGGCCTGTGTCAACCTTCTTCAAACCCACAGATCTCAAAGAGCTGGGATCCATGTTTACCTTCACCATAATGGCTTGCCATTGCATAATCTAGATTTGAGTTTCTGATCACTCCTTTATGTTCACTAATTCTAGACTTTAATGCCCTTTTGGTTTTGCTAGGTATGTTATGCCACAAGGGCATGTCAATATGTAAAGCAATAGTTGGAGCAATAGTTCATGAATGAACCTATCTTATAAGACTTCCCAGATGGTGGGTGACTGAAAGACTTAGTGTTATCTGCGTGACTGAAGTGAACACAGTGTCCACATCTATAGTTCCCTTTGGGGGTCTGGGAGCCAAGTCTGTTGTGTTTCTTTACAGGGCTGATGTATGCATGTACCAAAGAACTTTCAGGTTTCATCCTCTTTCTAGGTCATTCTGGGCTGTTGGTTTGCAAAGTGATTCAGTCTAGCATCTGACTGTAGAACACCCCAGTGTTTCTTTATTGTCCTTCCTATATTCTGGACCACAGGGTTAAATTCAGTCACAAATGTTAGAATGTCCTAATTTTCTCTCATCTTTGACATAGTTCTTCCCTGTTCAAAGTTTTACTTCATTCAGAGTATCCAACAGTAACTCTGGTTCATACCCCTGTTGAGAAATTGTTGCATCAGATTCTTACTGGCATCCTTAAAGTTGTCGGTAGGAGCAAATTCTCCATGCTCTTATATATTGTCCTTTAGGTATATTTTTAATAATACTCTGTGGGTGGCAGCTATCCTCTGAAGCAAAGTATTTCTGGACAAGGGCTTTCTATAAAGACTTGACTTTAATCTGTTATCCCTTTTACTCATTAAGAAGTCCAAGAATGGGAAAGACTCCTGACTGGCTTTGAATGTAAGTGTAGGTGCTCACTGCATTATTTATGTACGCCATAAAATCTGAATGTTCCTCTGTCGCCTGTCCAGATGACTAAGCAGTTATCTATATTGCTTCCACAGTTTCAACTGACCAAGAAATAGGTTCTGACATCAGTCAGATACGAATCGTTCCTCCCATGATCCCATATAGGTGTTCACAAGGTTGGGTGCAAATGTTGTACCCATAGCGGTCCCTCTTTGCACGTAATTGTGTCCATCAAACCAAAAATAGTTAGCTTCTAAAACAAATCTGGCTAGCTCTATAATGTACTCTGTCAGTGGTAGAGTTTGTCTCTATCTGCATACTGTTTGTTATAGCTGCAAACCCCTTCATGCAGAATATTTGAGTACAGACTTTACATACTCACAAGTCAGTGTCCTTCTTCTGCTATCACATCTTTCAAGATTTTGAGGGTCTCATTGGTGTCCTTGATATAAGATTTTAAAAGAGGCACAGGTTTTTAATTAAAAATTGACATATTGCAATATCTTTTCTGTGCTCGATCCTATTGCAGAGATAATCGGCCTTCCTGGTATAGGACAAGTCAATCTGTGTACTTTTGGCAATGAGTATAAAACAAGTTTTGAGGGTGTGTTACTCTATGAAATCTGCTTCCTTTTGGTAATCCACTCCATATTCTTACCATCCAGGCTATTTAGATCTGCTTTTCTTTTATTTCTTCTGTTGAGCCATTAGAAAGTTTAGAATAGAGCGTGATATTTTCTAATTGTCTGTAGGCTTCAGGGTTGTATTTCTTCAGACCCCACACAACCATGACTCCACCTTTATCCGCTTGTTTGATGACAACATTTGGCATTTTTTCTAATTCTTCTAATGCCTTCCTGTCTTGTTTTGTCATATTCTTGCCCTTTTTGGATTTTTCTTGTTTAATTAAAGACCAAACATCCTTGGATGCAAGGTTGCAAAATGTGTTAACTGGGTGATTTGTTTCAGGGGCAGAAAGTGGATGGAGCTTTAAAGTCTGTTCTTTCCTCTCAGTGACAGTAATCTCAGGGGTACTTTCCTGTGTGTTAGCAAAAATCCTACAAATGCAGTTTCTATAAAAACAAAATAAGTCCACTTCCACTTTAAATTAATTCACTTGATTTGTAGTTATAAAATTCAGACCTTTGCACAGAACATGTGTTTATTTATTTGTGAGGGTTATATCTGTGAGGCTGATGACCTCCAGTTAGTGTTCATTTGTCTGGGGAGCATCTCACCCCTAGTTATGTCACCATCTTGAGTTCCACCTTCCTCTGCCTCCTCTCATGCCTCTCCCTCTTCCTCTTCCCCCTGTCTCTTCTCGTTCTGGATCCCTGAGGTCTGGGGAGTAGTTGTCCATTCCACATCCTAAAACAACTGTTTTCATTCTGACCCCTATTTTGTTCTTCAGAATCACTGTCTGAGCTAGACAACAGATCCATGTTGTCCCTGAAAACCTATATTTCTCTTGATGTTAGTATCTGTTCTTATCATTGCCCCTTGCCACATGTATACAGTCACTACATTATAGCTTTTCATCCAGAGTATACTTTTTGTTTATAAGCAATCAATTCTGACTGGAATTTTGAAATAGTTCTTTCTCTTCTTGTAAGCAGAGCATCATATTCTGCTACAGGAATTTGTGCTTAGCTTCGCTTCAATGTAGCTATTTGCCTGCTACTTTGTCAGCTTCTTTTTGCCTTTTTATTGTAAGAAGCATCAAATTATAGCTGTGTTTACTCAAAAATGTTCCCAGTCCTGAGGTAATTCTTATCAACCATCCCAAAGGATGGACATTTCCAAATCTCATTCCTGGGAGATCCTTTTAAACCTCAAACACTGAGATAAGGAGGCTGCATGTTGATTGAAACTCAGATGCTTTTTCTTTGCATATTCTAACCTTCTAAAATCTACAAGGTCTCTTGTTGGCTGGAGGCTGTGCCAGATAATAAGGCCTGTATCTGTTCTACTGGCAGTACTATATCTTGGCCGCTTCTTCTGTGAAAGACAGGCTTTCAACTGTGGAAACATTCATTGCCATGATAGCCTGAAAAACTCTGAGCTCACCCCTTACAGATAAGGATCCAACATCTGTAAACACAAATATAAAAATGAAGACTTCTCTGGGAAACAGGGGGCTACTCTAAAACAGACAGTGCACAAAATACCTCAGAGCCAAACAATGTAGAGCAAAATCATAATAAAGTCTGTAAGTGAGGTCAGCACTCTGGCTTCTTGAAAACAAAGGGACAGTTTCAGAACTGTTCAAATACCTTTATTAAATATTACAAAAAATATACATGATATGCAACAATGAAAACGCTGGTGGAGATAAAACTATCTCCCATGTGGAGGCGATAAGCATCCCAAAACAATTCCAAAGCAAAGATGCTGCTGCTTTAGATGAAAGTGCATTATATTGTAATGAATGCAAAGTTGCAAATCAAGTATGCCAAACTGAATGGTTAAAAAGCACATAGATGCTGAAAGCAAAACAATAAATGGAAAGTAAACACGCATACACAGTGGAGTGAGGGTGCGGGCAGGCCGGTGCGTGAAGGTGGTGCACTTACATATCGACCGTGTTAGGTCATCATCAGAACGTGCTACCTCACCAGAACCACTGTGCTTTATGCGGCTTTAATTAAAGAGACAGTACTGTGATTTTAAGTGCCGTGTGCAAAATAATGTGCTTACAGATTCAACCAAAAGTGACCAGAGTGTTTTACAATTGTATTGTCCTAATTAGCTACAATTGCAGCCTTCAGCCATTTCTAGGTTCAAAACATTTATAAGGATTATTCATTTGTCAATATTCTGTGTTACTGGTAACAGTTCATTCCAAATTTAGGGATATAATAATCAGATGTTATATTACTGTATGAATGTGAAACTGTTGGTACAATTCACCCTATTTTTATAGTACTTAGCTTGTGCCAATGATCTATTGTATCACCTGCGGTTGAGGGAGCTCAGCAGTGGGCCAATAGTGAAACAGGTGTGCCTCAGGGAAGGGCTGATGCACTTTAAAATCTCTGGGCTGCATTTCAGCACAATAACTGGGCATGGACATGTAGTGGTGCAAGCACCACTCGGTGTGATTTCAGCATCAGTTAAGTGGAGTGATTAGGTAAGGAACATTTTGACTGATGAGTTCTTTGTAAATTAAACTATATGTGGGAAGGTAGAGAGTACTGGAAAGTAAAATTGTATAAAGGAAGATTTCTTCTTTTTTTTCTTGTGACAATTTCTTTTAACATATTAAAACCCTGCATCTACTGAGGGAGATTTTAAATCAAAGGTGTCTATTAGTATATGTTCATGGTCTCAGAATGAATCTACTACTTGTGATTGTTTGATGTATAATTTTAAGTTTATGTGTAATTGAAGAAAGATCCCTTGATAGCCTAAATACCCTAGCCATGCAGGGTGGACCCATGACTAAGGCCTGTAACAAAGGGAATGGAACAGAAACAGTTTTGGCTCAAGAAGAAATAAATTCTGAGGTAAGAAATCAGGCTTTAAATTTAATTAAATGGAGAAAGGCCCCATTTGTGAATGAAAGCTCTAGAGGGGTAGATCTACTCATGTTTTGGTAGTAGCTGGAGATGTAGAAGTAAATCCAGGGCCAATATCAAAGTTAAATATGGGTTTTAAGGTGCTCTATGATAATGCAAGAAGCCTTGAAAATAAAATTGATCTTCTAAAACATGGGTATCAGTTGAAAACCAGAGGTGATAGTTTTAACTGAGAACTGGCTAAACAAAATATTACTGATCGGGAGATAGCTATTATGAGGGAACGGGGGTACTGAGTTTTATAAAATGGGAATTGGGTAAGCCTCGATCATTTACTTGATAATTCAGATAAAATAGAATGTCTATTGGTAGAAGTCCAGGGTTTAAATTTGCTACTGAGTGTTATATCGTCTCCATCCAGGACTAACACAAACGTTTTGAATCTCTATCTGAACGGCTGTTAAATAAAATGCTGGGGAGAAATTTGCTCCTCATGAGAGACTTCAATGCTGCCTGGGGACAACCCAGAGGTAAAGCTTACATAAAAGCCTTCAGTCCCAGGGAATGGAATACATAATAGTAAATCGATTGCACAGAAGTAATCTTCCTAGTAAAGGTAATATATTAGATGCAATCTTTGTCTCCCCAAATTAGGCCCACTAAAATTTGAGTTAGGCAATTGCTATTGGGGACCACAACTCTATTATTGCAAGTTTTGAGTTGGAAGGGAGAGATGTAAAGAGGAGGTTCCTAAAGTAAATGTACAAATGAAGAGATCCTTAAAAATTATACTAAGGAGAGATTGGTGTCCCAACTATCAAGGCAAACTGGAACAGGATTTTTTAATTCCCTGTTTAGATTAAGCTATACATGAATTTACAGACACTTTTATGCAAATCTGTACACTACACTAGCCCCATATACCAAAAAGATTCAAAGGAAACAGGCAGCTTGGATCACTGAAAAACTAAAAAATGATACTTGGGTAGAAGAGAGGCTATGGAAGCTAAAATAAGTCCCTAGACCCAGAAGACTGGAACAGATTTTAAAAAGCAAGGAATAAATTAAGATGAAGTCTAAGGACACAAAATGGAAATTTGATGCCAATGAAATAAAAGAAACATCTGATCCCAGTCAGTACTGGGCAATGATAAGATCATTTGAGGCACCTTCAAATAATAAAAATGAGATTCAGATGGTTAAGGATGGTGTCTGCAGTCCCCAAGGGCTTCGTTGACCAATTGAATAAGTATTTTGTTTACTTACCAGATGTGGATACCCCCTCAAAACTTCTAAGGATCAGGACTTGGAGGAACAGAACCCCAAGGATATAGATATAAGTTTAGATTTAAAATAATTGCCTGTGGCCAGGTTAAGAGATATATACCAAAGTTAAACGTTACTAAAGCATGTGGATATGTTGGGGTGGAATGCAGAATTTAAAAAGATGCAAGGGATATAATTTCTCCAATTCTGACCAGACTATTCAATTGGAATTTATGTGAAAACAAGTTTCCAATATTTGGAAAAATGCTAAAATAATTCCAGTGCACAAAGGAGGAGAAAGATCAGACCCTGCAAATGATCACCCTATTTCTCTCCTGCCCATGATCTCAAAGGAGTTTGAGGGGTTGGTCCTGGAATAGTTGGTAGATTATTTGGAACAGAATGCTATTCTGTCTTAGTATCAGTCTGGCTTCAGACATGGATTTTCCATAGACACCACACTCCCTACCTGGTAGATTTAATCTCAGTGTCATTGAACGAGGGTAGAGAGCTGGGTGTGGTGTTCATGGATCTATCAAAGGCATTCGATACTGTGGACCATGAGATCATGGCAGGAGACTACTGGGCACTGGGGTTGATACTGAAACTCAGTTAATGGTTTCTGTCTTATTTACAAAACAGAACCCAACAGGTACAATTAGACAATGTTATGTCTAACAAGTATGTAAATGGAAGGTGTGGCCCAGGGGTCATTATTAGGGCTGACGTTATTCCTAATTTATTTAAATACAGTTACCAATTGTCTGGGAATACTCAAATGTGTCTTTATGTGAATGATACAGTTCTTATTGTATTAGGACAGATAAATTCAAGATGGAAAGAAGTTTGCAGGAAGATTTTTCTACCCTTGCCACTGGTTTTACAACTCCTGTCTGGTGTTGAATGAAAAAAGTCCAAAACCATGATTTATGGGACTAAACGAGCCCATTAAAAGGATAAGGAGGTTTGTATAGAACAGCTTAGGTGAAATCCTTGAGCAGATTTCTGAATACAAATACCTGGGTATTTGATGGACCAAAGTTTAGATTTTGATTTTCATATCATGGAAAATAGTTGATAGAACTGAATCATGAAAGGGTACCTTTAAATGCTCAAAGAATTGCCTAAATTATAAAATGAGAGAATCAGTGGTTAACCAACTGTTGATGCCAATAGTTGATTATGGAGCCCATGTGTATGGACTTAGAACAAGTCACATTTAAGAAAATAAACAGATTATAAAATGGCATGTTTTATATAAAATGTGACTTTTACCCACCACTGTGAAATATATGATAGATTGGGGTGGAAAGATTTTAAGACTAAACAAGACAGGAAATGGATTTGTCTCTGTATAAAGTATTATAGTTAGGTATACCTGAATATTTAGTTGAAAAATCACAAGAAAAGGTTCATAAGCACTGGCTCAGAACTGGGGGATAAAACATTTTATATGTCCCAAAGTGAAAAATAAATATGGGGAACTGACCTTCCTAAATCAGCTCTATAAAGCCTGGATTTACATTGATTGTTAGGGAAGGAACTAACTAAGGCACCTAGGATTTTATGAAGCAAATGAACAAAAAACAATGGGATGGCTGTAAATGTTTATCAAAGACTGGGAGGGATAAATGCTTACAATTAGGGTTGGATAATACCCTATGGTAATTTGTAAATGTATGTTTTTAGATTGTATGTGTGTGTCTGTATATACATACTGTTCCACTGGACGTAGTTAAACTGTTTGTATTATGATGCAATTAATTTTGATGCATTTTAATAATTGTATACAGCATCATTGAGAACATGTCCTTTGAACCTAATGATGGTGTATGTCAACTTCCTGTATAAAAAACCTTTACTACTCTTACTACTACTAATGCAGCAAGATTTTAGCTGACTGAGACACTTATTTGCACTTTCAATTCTCTTGATGTCACCAGTGCGCATAACTTTTCCTTCTTAGACCAAAATAGTCCCAAGTTGATCTTTGATACAGTGTAGCAGTGGCAGTAAAAGAGCACCCCAGCACAAAATGAGTAAGATTTTGCAGGATAAATCCAATTTAATTTAATAATGTAGTGTTGACATTTTGGTAGACAGTGCTACCATATTTTCCAAAACCCAGCAACAGAAGTTGCTGTGTGAGTGCTCCTTCTTGTATCTTTAAGTCATAGCGATGCCTTACTTCATAATGCCCCTAATCTAAACACCCCTAATTTATCGCTTACTACCATTCTACTAATATGGGTGCCAAATGTAAGGGAGCTATCAGTTTTATCCCTAATAATTTGTAGAGTCTGTACTTACCAGTTTAGTTCTGTTTTGTAGCTTAATTTCTAATTCCAGTGTTGATTTTTGTTTATGATTTTTATTTTAAAATGCATCACCTGCAGCATTTTTGTGCTTAATGCCATTTTTGTTTCTTTAAACCATTGTTGTAGAATGCTAAAATATGTCTGTAGTTTGTATTCAATTCACTAGTGTCATATGCTCTAACGATGAGAACCGTGTTGTCTGCATAGAGTCTAATATCACAGCTTGTAATAAGTTGTGGCAGGGGATTAACACATCCAAAACAAAACAGGACCTAAAATGGATCCTTGGGGTACCCCTAAATAGGGACCTTTATTTGAAGAGGTGAAACCAATAGTCACTTGTTGAATATGAACAAAACCAGTCGATTACCTGAGTTGACATACCAACAAATCTGAGTCTTGTAAATAAAATGTAGTCTACTAAATCAAATGCTTTGGAGACATCTATGTACACCACACCAACGGACTGCCCTTTTCCAGATCCTTAGCTACATTATCAATACAATCCATTAGTGTTGCCCATCAACCTCCGCACTAAATCCTGACTGAAAAGGTAAGAGTAAATGATACTTTAGAGATACTAGTAAAGTTGTTGGCTAATCCATTTTACAAACAGTGTGAATACCATTGCTAGTTGAGCAATTGGTAAATAGTGAGGTTATTGCTCTGACCTCCTTTAAAATGAGAACTTCTTTAGAACTTTCAATAGTCTGGAAAAATAGATTGCTGTAGACTTTGATTAAAAAGCTTAGTAAGTACAGGGTTAATTAAAGAAACGTCAGCACCAAGAGTTCCATACTCAAGTGTGGGGCTGGTTTCAATGTGCACTTTGTATGCAAAACATTTATTTTTTTTTACTTTCTGTTTTGTGCTACTTCCAGGCTGACATTTTCTGTAACTACAAATCCCAGAATCCTCTACAGCTGGCATCTGAGTAGGGCTGCAGCAGTGGGAAATTCAACAGGCTGTTGTGCATGTTAGAGTTTATATAAGCATGGATCTTTGTTTGCTAGTATCACTGTCCTTCCAGGGCTAGATACAGTCACAGAGGACTGTACTTAGCCCCAAGAGAACAGCAGGACTGGCAAATATCTGAACAAAATATAAAAGCTTTAACATGCACTGTGAGCTAGCAAATCTCTCAGTACTGAGCCCTGCTCTGACATCAGCTGTAGGGGATTCTTGGTAATCTGTAGTTAGAGAAAATGTCAGCCTGACCTAAGCAAATATTACCTGATACAGTCTACAATTATTCAGTAAACATGAAGTAAAAAAGTTGCTGCACACAAAGTGTAAATTGTCATCAGCCCCATACTTGGGTGTGGTGCCTTGTTGCTAACTGTTCCTTTAAGTCAACTGAATATTTAAAAATGAATTTTGATTTGGTCAGTGTCTATTGCTTTTTAGCATTTAACTTGTTGATTTCTCAAAAACATCTGCAGAATTTGAATCTTTAGAATAGAATACAGGGACATTATCTGACAATGGAACCACTTGGAAATTTAGATTTATCCTGTTTGTCATTTAAAAGTTATCTTTTCCATATGCCAATGCTACAGCAACCTTTTAAAATTGAAGTACATTACAGCGGCAATTTGCTGATGCCGCTTTAGTAGTACCCACAGGACCCCAGCACTGCTTTCTCTGAGTTTGCCTTCCCAGAATCAATTCTGATTCAGAGTTGATAATCCTAATTTGCAGGGTTGTGGGGGGGGCAGAGCCCACTACATGGGTTCAGCGCAGAAGCCTCCCGCCTCAAAAAGCAGAGAGTTTACCTAATGGATTTATGCTGACAGCAATTTGCGGTTGATATAAATCCCTCACTGTAACATTGGGTCAAGAAATGGTTGTCACTGCAGCTTCACAGATCCATCTTTCTCAAGTCTTAATGTCTGGTAGATTGCAAAAGTAGGAGTTTATCACATTTGCTGTTTGTGAATCTGGTAGCTCTTATCCTACTTGTCCATAAAACTAATTATTGATTCTATCTTGGTTATGCCTTCCAGTTGCTTTATTAAACTTTCAGTGCATGGCTGGACTCATTGATTGGTTTATTTTGTTGTTATACTTAGACTTTTAAAAATTTTAGCATGCTGTTACATTTGTTTCTGAGTTGTTTGCAAGTAACTCAAGATTGTAACTTCAGTGTGCTGTTTTTCTTTCAAACTCTGTCCTTTAATCTTACTTGCTTCTTAATTTTTTAGTGACCCAGAGTTGATGGTTCTTTCTCTGCTTATTAAGTTTGAAAAGGGATTTGATATTACATAATTTAAGAATGGGATCTGAACATTCCTTCACTGCCCAATCTCTGTCTGGAAATACCTCAACCCTGTCCAATTTGTTTGTGCTGTCTAATCTCTGAAACTTGGTAAATTAAAGTTTCTAACACATCTTCTGTATGACAAAATCATAGTTTATACCCTCTCAGCATGGAGCCCTACTGTACATCCAGTATAACAGTAATTTCTTAGATCGGGTGTCCCTATAAGACTGTCCCTTATTTCATTATTCAGTGCTTTTAATGCATGAGGTCTAAGATGTTGCCTTAATTCTGGTGGGGCCCTTCATTTTGAGAGCATCTATTATTGGGTTCAGGCCCAGGCAGCAAGTTTTGAGCAAGATTTCCTGGGCCTGCTTCAGGCTACATTAAACCTCCCATTAGGTATGGTTTCTCTGCCACTTATTACTGGGGATAATCTCAAAGACAGTTCTTCAAATGCCATTGTTTTAGTTTCTGGTAGTTCATACAATACTCAATATGAACTTTTGAAGAGGGAGAAAAGCTAACACCACCTAGATTCCCTCTACTTTACCTAAGAATAATAAATCAATGTGTCTCAGATTGTTTTTAATATAATGAATAGCTCCTCTCCTTTGGGCCTATCAAATCTATATTGCCCAGAGTCTTTAATGGATATCTCCAAATCAGGGTTATTTTTTTGAGAGCCATAACTCTGAGATCCCTGCGACATCATACCTCCTCCCCATTTTCAAGTCAGACTTTCAGCAAATCCATTTTGTTTGCCAGACTCCTGGCACTATCAAGCACAATTCTTGACTGATTTGTGACCTTTCCCAGTCCAGGATTCAACTGAATGTCTCCACCAATTAGAATTAATGAGAAATGAAAATTAAATTAAATATTCATAGCTTAGGATTTGGCGGTTATGAGGAGACGACCCAGCCATCTTTCTATTGAGGTGGCTTCTGAGGCATTGAACCTGAGGCTTTGAGTTTTGGTCATGCTATTCTGTGGTCAAGGCAAACCGAATCAACCTTCAGAGGGCACATGCATCATGTGATGATGACACCCCACATCTTGCTGACGTTGATGACATAAGCTGGGCTTTCCAACAAGGCTACAGTTTATGGTGAAAAATGTACTGTTTTACTAAACCAAAGGCTTCAGGGTAATGTTGCCAAGCTGGAACAAAGGGACAGCCAACGGAAGAGAAAATGGATATTGCAAGATGGGAGGAATGAGAATTAACTGAGTTTTGTTCTGTTTTAGGGAACAGAAAACAGAAATATAGAAACATAGAAGTTGATGGCAGATAAGGACTGCAAGGCCCATCCAGTCTGCCCATTTTTTCTATGTTATAAATGTGCCATCGGCCTTTGCTCTGTCAATGGTCTATCTATTCATACTCATCCATATTCACTTTATCAGTGAAGTTAGATTATGGACATAGTGCAAATGCTTATGTTTTAAATGTCTGTAACTTAGTTTGGTAATTTGATAGACAGTTCGACTGGCATGATATGGGAGGAAATACAAGGCATAAAGTTTAAAAAGGGAATAGCATTTATATGTTCAGCTGTTAAATTAGCAGGTTAAGTCCACCTGCACCTGTTATTAAGTTAGAGAGGTAGTTCCTTTGCAGTTCATGTTGCAGACCATAATTTACAGTGCTTAGTTACGTTGGTTCAGTCTGTAGGTGGTCATTTAAAAATGGCATTTCATGGGGGGTTCCATCTAGCATTTGGTAGTCTTCATGTGCCTTAGCTGGGGCAGTGGAAGCGGTTCCTTCTGTCAGAGCCAGAGGAGCCCTGATGGCTAAGACAGCACCATAAAGTTGGTCCCTGGCTCTATGATCTCTGATGTTCCTGGCTAATATACTGCCAGGCTTGTATATTGATTCTGCCAAACCTACTTTTTGTTTTTGTTTTTTATTAAGAGACTATGTTATTTCATGGTATCGTTTGCTGAACTAGTTAACAGTTAAGTTTGATAGTCATATTTGAAAATAGTGACTATCTCTACATAGCTGAGAAGGCTAGTTTCAATACATACAAACAGAGGTGAGAAAGAAGTAAGTGCCTCAGCCGGACTTGAACCCAGGCCACCAGAATACCATTCCAGATGCACTCAACCAGCTGTGCTACTGAGACCGCTGGAACCTGGGCTGTCCCCAGCACATTACTCTTTCTCAAATGCACAACCCAATGGTAACACAAATATTTACTTGTAACAATCACAGGAGTGCAGAGTGTATATTTACAGAACACATACAAACAGAGGTGAGAATAAAGTAAGTGCCACTGCTGGGACTTGAACCCAGGCCACCTGGAATACCATTCTGAATGCACTAATAAAATGTGCCACTGAGACAACTGAACCTGAGCTGTCCCCAACACATAAGTTTCAATACATGTAATAATTTTGGTATTATAATAGGGAGTTGTGGCTGCATTAATGGCTCCACTTTATCAATGAGGTTTGGTGGTGATGTACAATATGTTATGGGTTTTAATGCTCAATGTGGAATAAGAACTGTGACTTGCAAATCATATATTAATTCTGGTGCTTTTATAGTAATTGTATGCTTTTTTCTTGGAGGACACTGTTATATATTTTTCAAAAATGCAATAAAGTTTTTAAAGGAGATCTTATCATAATCAACATTGTATGAGATAGTGCTGTTTTAAAGGAAAACTATATACATCTTATTTTATTTCCTAGGTGCTGCAAATGGTCCCAACTCCTCATCTAATCAAGAACCTGTCTTAGTGCTGAAGGCTAAGCCTCCACTTGAAAGGCAGTTTTCTTAAGATGTAAGTCCAAAGTAGACTATGGAAAGATCTTCATTAAATATAGAAATAAATACAGCATCATATGGGAAATGTTGTAGATTAAAAGATTACCCATGCACGACTTAAAATCACAATGGACTAGTGTCCCCTACAGTAAGTGTAACAGGTTTAGTGGTCAAAATGCAGCAGACAGAAATGCTACAATTTGATACAGTATGGTATGGACACATATCAAAGGAGTATGTGATGGGGGTATACTGTGTGTGTGTGTGTGTGTGTGTGTGTGTGTGTGTGGTGTGAAGATAAAGCAACAAAAGTAGGGACATGTTATTGTAGGGCTTCCAACCATACCCCCATCACACACACATATCTGCAAGCAAATCAGGGTGGAGTAATTCTTGGGTTCTCAATCCTAAAGGTCACCCCATTGTTAAACACTCCTGAAACATATACTTGTGTCCATCACATCTGAGCTTTTTGCTACTGCAGTGGGGTGAGCTTTAGGGTTGACAACACCAAGGAAGACTCACAACTGATTTGCTTCAGTGTGGGGGTTTAGAGTTGAAAACCCTAAAACCACATTTCCTACTTTTGTCACTTTAATTTTAACCCAGATTGGGCACACAGGTTTTTTGCACAGAATGCCATTACCTTTTGAGACAGTATAAGCATATCCTCATTTGTCTATTTGAGCTCAGAGCCTCCCATCCCTCCAGAGATGTGTCCATGTATGTTACTGTGGAAGAGGGCACAGAGCCCTGCGCTTGAATTTGTAGCAAAACAGCAACCAGCCTATCAGTATAGCCTTCTTATTCCCTACCTCATGAGCCCAGTATTGAAAATTTTCAAATCCCCACTGAAACATTATTCCACACCACTGCAATGTCATTTCATGTCACATGTATGAAAACACAGTTTGCCAGGATTTGAAAAATTACAGATGGCATGTTCATGGTGGTATAAAAATAGCTATGTTGAACATCTGGGGTAAACATATTTAAAGTTACCAGAGTTACCAAGTGAACATGTCAAAATGTGATGCATGTACATAACTTTGTTATTTTTGCTTAGTTTGACCCCAGATGTTCATCATCTTTTTATGACCCCACCGCAAGAATATGGAAGAGAAAATGTTCAAATCCTGCCTGAAAGTTGATTTCAACAAGCAACCATGAAATCACCTTTCTGTCTGGATTTCATTCCACTACCATTGTTCATGAGGTGGAGTCCTAAAAAGCCATACTGAAAATCTGGTGTCAAAATATGCAAAATGGCAAAGTCAGAACAAAGTTGAAAACTCCATTGAAATACATTGAACTGCACTTACCTTAGTTTTCATATTGCAGTCAGCGGTTCCAGCAGCAAGATGTGTCTTCAATCGGAGAGTGGATCTTCACCCAGGGATCTGTTCAAGTGAGTGAGGGGTTGTGGCGGTGTGGATGGGTGGTGAGGGTGGTGGGTGCTCAGTGGGAAGTCAGGATAGGGAGTCAGATCAGCAAGTAGCCTTTTTGTTTTACAGGTTAAAAAATACATTGACAGATGGTTTTTTTATTATAGGTTAGTGGTGATGGGGTGCCACTAGACATCAGGGAAATGTAAAACAACATGGGTATGGTGATTGGAGATGGGGTGCCATTAGACACCAGGGCAACTTAAAACAATACGGGATGGTGATGGGGTGCCAGTAGACACCAGGAAATGTACAACAATACAAGGGCAGAAGTTGGAGGAGAGGTGCTACTAGACACCAGGAAACTTAAAACAATATGGGATGACAATCGTGGGTTGCCACTAGACACTAGGGAAACTTAAAAGCATAGAGGATGGTGATCGGAGGTGGGGGTGACACTAGACACCAGGAAACTTAAAACAATATGGGCATGGTGATCAGAAGGGTGGCCACTAGACACCAGGAAACTTAAAAGAATATGGGGATGTTGATTGGAGGGGAGTCCACTAGACACCAGGAAACTTAAAATAATATGGTGATGGTGATCAGAGGAGGGTGCCACAGACATCAGGGAAACTTAAAACAGTACAGAAATGATGATCAGGGTTGACACTAGACACCTGGGAAACTCATAACAACATGGGGATGGCAATCAGGGATGCCACTAGACACCAGGAAAGTTAAGAAAATACAGGAATGGCAATTGGAGGAGGGTGCCACTAGACACCAGGAAACTTAAAACAATACAGGGATGGCGCTCAGGGGTGCCACTAGACACCAGGAAACCTTTAAAATATGGGGACAGTGAGTGGGGGAGGGCCACCAGACACCAGGAACACATAAAATTCAAGGAACAGCAATTTGAAAAGGTATGCCCTGACAGTGACACCAACACAGCAACCTACCAACCAGTCAACAAAATTGACAGGTTGACGACAGGTTGCTATGTTGATGTACCCAACACAGGGACACACTGTCTCCCAGTCCTGCACCCCTTCCCGAATTAACTCTGACTGGAGTTAGTGGTCCTCACATGGGGGGTCAGGGTGAAGCCCCTATGAGAAAATAGGACTGGGAGACACAGGGTTTATGTCAACCACAACTTGTGGTCAACTTATATCCTGCTGATCAGATGTCGATCGACAAAGTTTTGTCAAACTGGCATTGTAGAGCCATTGGAAAACTAAGTTCAAACCCTGTTTTCATTTGCAGGAATCCTTTTCCATATGAAACAAAAAAGGAAATGAAAAGGATCTCTTCAAACAAAAAGAACAACAAAAAACGTGACCAAATTAGTAGAAACTCCCAGTAAACTTGAAGAAGGATGGAGTGGCACCAGATATTGTCAATTTCAAGCTAATCAAATCAAATGAAATAATGGAGGCACTAGTAAAATTAAATATTTATAAATCTGGAGGTTGATGGATTCCAAATATGTTGCTAAAATATGCAGCTCTAGTTATTGCTTATCGTCAGGCAAAATTATTTAATATGTCACTGACTTATTCCAAATTTCCATTAGTTTGAAAACTCATAATGTGGTGCCCATATATAAATCAGGCCCAAAAATATATTGGGAAACTATAGACCGATCTCCCTCCTGCTGGTAGTTGCTAAGGTTTTGAAGGTCTGGCTGCTAGCAACCCAAAATCTCTTGGAAACTAGGAAAATTAAGAATAAATATCAATCAGTTTTTCACCCCATGCATGGCACTACTTTGCCTTGCTACAAGTAACTAGATCACTGAACGAGAGCCTGGACAGGGATTGTCCATGGGAGCTATATATATATAGATCCATCAAAAGACTTTAATATGCTGAACCACAGCATCATCCTGTCCAGGCTCCAGGAAGTAGGCTTGGCAGGTGGTATAGTGGAATGGTTTGAATCCTACCTTGCAAACAAATGTCAGTTAGAGGCCATTAAATACTGTAAATCAAATCTGGGTTTATTAAGTCTTGTGTCCCACAAGTTCAATATTGGGTCCTATGCTGTATAATCTTTATATGAATCCCTCATATAATGCCTCATCCATTGTTGCACCATACGCACTTTGTAATTGTGTTTTGTATCTACTGTACCATTGTAAACTCCCTACCCAGGGCGATCTGGAATCGAGCGTACTTGCCCAGTATGCTTTCCTGGTAAATCTCTTACATAATAAATAAATTCACTGATTTGCCAAACCCTGAAATAAATTTTCATCTATATGCTGATGATACTATAATTTATTTTAAGGGTACTTAGATAATCAAATACAGAACACATTACAAGAGGCTTTTGATGAAATACAGGATTTTTGACACTTTCAAAACTTGTTCTGCATTCGAAAAAATCACAGGTAATGTTCTTCCACTGAGATAAACGGAAATGTTTGAAGAAAGAGTGCTCCAAATTAAAACTACTGATAATCAGGTCTTAGAACAAGTATCTAGTTATCATTATTTAGGTGTGTATTTAGACAGTTCATTAAAGT
The DNA here is from genome assembly GCA_016271365.2 of Neoceratodus forsteri. Taxonomy (NCBI): domain Eukaryota; kingdom Metazoa; phylum Chordata; order Ceratodontiformes; family Ceratodontidae; genus Neoceratodus; species Neoceratodus forsteri. The sequence continues at coordinate 1,195,097,376 of CM057453.1, forward strand.
GGAATATTCATATACAGCAAACAGTTAAGAAGATCAATAGGTGTATGGGTGCCTTGTATTGAATTAAATACTGTACAACAAAGGCCATTAGAAGACATGTGATTAATAAGTCAGTTATCCCATTACTAGATTATGGAGATTTAATATACATGGCAGCAAATGCTACCATGTTGGGAAAATTAGATATAATATATAATAAAATGGCACGTTATATTACCATGGGCCCAAAAGAACACATAGAAAGGAACTCTGTCAGACCTTAGGATGGTATACATTGAGGATCAGATATCTTTGCATACACTCCTGAATATGGAGAAATGCTTTGGTAATAAAATACCTGAATATATTATGGATTGTTTACAAGTAAGAGTGATTAAACCAGGTCTAGGGTCTGCTTTAGGGACAGAGTATATTTTACCAAAGTGCAATACTGAATTGGGCAGAGCTCATTTTTATATAAGGGCCCTTTCTGTGGAATACATCACCTATTGAAATGAGGATCCAGGATGGAAGAAAACATGCAGGCAGAAAAAAATTGATCTAGAAGAGGAAGGATTAAATGATTTAAGGAAAAGGATAAAATGGAATATTTGACCAGATGATATTACAAGATTGTGCAATATATGTTATTAAAGAGTGCAATTATGATATATATTTATAATTATGGATTGTTAAGTGTTTGTTATCTGATTGTAATGTTTTGACTGTCTCTATATGTTATGCAACTGATGTAATCTTTATACCTTTATGAATCTCTCCGAAATTAGTTTTAAACTCAGTTGAGCTGCCGATTCATTGAATGAATAAAACATTTTACTACTACTACTTTGCCATATGAAGGATCCTTTTCCTTTAAATGAAAATATCATACAAAAAGGATCCTTCAAACAAAAAAAGAATCTGGGTAAAACTATGTTCAAAATCCTTTTCCAAATGAAGGGATCCTTTTCTTTTGAACAAAAATATCATATAAAAAGGATCCTTCAGGGCTGGCCTGGTGGTGCTGAGGGTTGAGGTGCTGGACGCCACACCTCACACCACGCCGGTGACCCAAGTTCAGGAATGAGCCCGTGTTGCTGGGGGTCAGCAGGGAAAGGAGAGGAATGAGCATCCGGATGACAGCTGTCCTCTCCTGGGAGGGACAAGGGTCCCTGTTCGGTGCTCAGCTGACCCCTGGTGGAAGCCAGAGATACAGCAAGCACCAGAGAAGTGTAGCTGGAAGTGGAGTGGCAGACATTGGTGAGGCCTTGATGTCGGGGCACTGACCACTCCCGGAAAAAGGGAAAAACCTTCAGCCCAGGCGGAGACTTGCCCATGAATTACAGCCGCCCTCCTGGCATCCTCCTGACCGACACCGCCAGAGAATTCTTGGTGTTGAGCCCACCCCGTCCTCACCCGGGGACCAAAGCTACATGGGCAATGGAGGATCGACCAGGTAGGTGTGAACCATAGTGGATGACTTTGTGGTACTCCCAAGGAGACTGGAGCTGAGGGAGAGAGGAGGAAAAATAGAAAATACAAAGAAAAGAAAGGATCCCTCCAAATGGAAAAAGAATCTGAAAAAAATCTAAGTCCAAAATCCTTTTCCATATGAAGGGATCCTTTTCATTTGAATGAAATAAACGATACAGAAAACCTGAAAAAAACTACGCTCAAAATCTTGAACCGAAGGTGACAAGACTTTCTATAGATACATTAGTGAAAGGAGAAAGTCTAGAGGGGGGCTGCTGTTTAATGGAGAAAAGGGAGCATGCGAGGAGGAGGACCCTGTGAAGTGCATCTATCCTAAATAGATACTTTTGCTCAGTATTTACTGAAGAGAAGGTAGGGCAGGCCCACAGCTCAGCATCATGGACACAGGGGAGGTGGGCACTACTCCCTTCACAAAGAAAGGGTCCTACAAGGCTTGCTAAGCTCAGGGTGGATAAGGCAATGGGACCTGATGGCATACATCCCAGGGTACTTAGGAGCTAAAGGAGGAACTAGCAGAGCCATTAGCAGAATTGTTTAGTGAGTCTCTGAGCACAGGAGAGGTCCCAGAAGACTGGAGCAGGGTTCATGTGATCCCACTCCACAAGAGTGGTAGCAGGGAGGAGGCGGGAACTACAGACCGGTCAGTCTTACCTCAGTAGTGGGCAAGATTATGGAGGCACTCCTTAAGGAAAGGATAGTGCAACACCTGGAACCATAGGCACAGGATCCAAGACAGCATGGGTTTACAAAGGAAGGTCCTGTCAAACTAATCTCATAGATTTCTTTGACTGGGTAACCAGAGTGGTGGACCAAGGGGAGCAGTTGATGTCGCCACCTGACTTCAGCAAAGCTTTTGACACTGTTCCACATAGAAGATTGATAAATAAGCTAGGTAGGCTCGGGTGGGCGTAGTTGGTCAACTGGGTGGCAAACTGTTGACTGGCAGAAAACAGAGAGTGGTAGTAAATGGTATACAGTCAGAAGAGATGCAAGTCACAAGTGGGTACCTCAGGATCAGTCCTGGGGCCAGTCCTATTCAACATCTTCATTAGTGACCTCGCAGATGGACTAGAGGGTAAGGCTTGTCTTTGCAGATGACACCAAGATCTGCAACAGAGTAGATGATCCAGATGGGGTGGGCAGAATGAGAAGAGATCTGGATAAACTAGCAGAATGGTCAGAAGAGTGGCAACTGGGATTTAATGCAAAGAAGTGCAAAATCATGCACATAGGGAAGAAAACCCAAGCACTTATAGGCTGGGAGGAGTTGCTAGCAGTCACAAAGGAAGAAAGAGACTTGGGCATCATCATCACTGATGACCTAAAATCATCAAGCAGACCTCTCTAAAGCAGTAGGTAAGGCTAGGGGGTGTTAGGGTGTATTAGTATGAGGTATCACAAGTCGTAAGAGGAGGTAATAATCCCTCTGTACAAGACATTGGTTAGGCCCCATCTGGAGTACTGCTGCAGTATTGGAGGCCACACCTTCACAAGGACATTAACCAAATTGAGGCAGTCCAGAGAAGGGCAACCAAAATGGTGCAGGGACTGCACAGAAGACATATGAGGACAGATTAACGGAGCTCAATATGTATACCCTTGAGCAAAGGAGGGAGAGGTGATATGATCGAGACATTTAAACACCTTAGGCATAAACAAGGTGAAAGAGTCTAAATGTTTAAATATAAGAAAATAGCAGGACAAGAGGACACAGCATGAGATTAGAGGGAGGCCGATTAAGGGGAATGTGAGGAAATTCTTTTCACAGAAAGGGTGGTAGATGCATGGAATGGCTTACCACAAGAAGTGGTGGCTATGAATACAGTGCAGGGCTTCAAACAGGCATGGATAGGCATAAGGGAGCAATACAAATGACTATGAATAGATAGGTCACTGATAGAGCAAAGGCCGATGGCACATTTATAAGGTAGAAAAGAAATGGGCAGACTGGATGGGCCTTTGGTCCTTATCTGTCAACTTCTATGTTTCTATGTTTCTATGTTTTTCGGTATGAAGGATCCTTTTCATATAAACCAAAGGCTATATGAAAAAGTAGAAGAAGTCATGAGAAGGGATTTAAAATGAAAACATATTTGGGGTAATTCTTCAATAGTTAAGCAAAATCCAACTAACGGGGTCCCAGTCAGCCAGACGGATGTGTTGGTCAGTCTGCAGGATTTCATTTTGTGTTTTGAAATTTTCTTTTGAAAAAGAAAACAAGATGGCAGCAAACAAAAATATATTTTCCTCATGAAAGGATTGGCCCCATTGAAAAGGGTCCTTTTCATATGGCCAAATTATTTTTAATTCCAAACATATATCCTAACATGCATACTGAGCATGCCCAGAACCCAACATTTTAAAAATTAATAACTTGGAACTGATTTATATTTTACCAAACCAACAAAAGGCAGTACTGTAGGCCAGGCCCTTTCTGCAGTGAAACTTTCAGACTGAAATTCCAAACTGTCTGGGCACTAGGGGATGACACAAAACAGCAACCCTCCCCTGAAAAATTCACTTTTGCTATCCAGATCTCAGAATCCACACATCCGACTGGAACAAAATTTGGAACGCCAAGAGATCTCCCTACAAGACCGCACATACAAACATTCATGTAAATCTGTTGAATAGTTATGAGGTTATTAAAGTGCAAAATTGGGGTTAACAATAAACTGCCTACTCAACCCTAAATATAGGGCGTGACCAGACCTCTTTAATATAAATATATATTCTTTGCAAAAACTGTGTTAATGCATCCGTTAGGGTTCAGATTAAACCAACAAAATTAGGGAAATGTGGTGTTAGGTTTTCCAACTCTAACTCCCCACCCCACCCGCCAAGCAGGAAAAGGAAGAAACAGTGTGGTTTTTGATTTCCTGACTCTTGGTGAATCAGGGTGAGTCTTCCTGTTCTCAACCTTAACACTCATCCCATTGTGATATAGCCTTCAAACATACAGATCTCTGTTGCCCCACATGTTGCCAACAACTTGTAGGCCCTGCCTGAAGAAATCTATCATATCACTTTATTTGGTCATAGAATGAGGTGAGCATTCCTTTTCCTACTTTAGTCAGTTTAATCTGAGCCCTAACTGATACAATAACACAGTTTATTTGAAAAGAATGTCCTTACTTTTTGAGACAGTAGAAGTATATCCTCAGTCACTTTGGGACTATGTGAGGACATCAGTCAGGATAGGGCTCTGTGCTTCCATCTTGCCATAAATGCACTCATCCATCTGGCCATCGAGGTGCAGGGCCTGGAGAGCGTTGCACATCCATGCCTCCAGAAAAGCAATGTTATGTGCTTGGCTGTAATTGTTTTTGTGGGGCCTACTAAAGGAAAAATATATCAAGTGTCACCTTAAATGCCTGTGGTTTATTGCATTTCGCAAAACTGTGGTTTTTGTTTTCTTATCCATAAGTCAGAAAATGTTTGCTGGTTTTCTGTGAAATTTGCTATAACTGTAGTGGAAGATGAGATACCCTATGGTGCATTTTTGATGATGATTGCACTTTCATTGTGGATTTGGCACCATGGTGAAGACTGGAGGTTATCTTTGGGATACAGTGTGTACCCCATGAATGTTTGGGAGGATTATGAGTTAGTGTTGTGATAGTCACTGACACATTATTGTCCCTTTACTCCAGTTATTGACAGACACATGGTTTGTTAAAGTTGCAATGCTATCCTATGGGAATTTAATTCTTTAATTTAATGGTTTTATGGTTGTGGGTGTAGCCCAGCAGATGTTTGCATTCAGAAAAGGGCTGATGTCATTTTTGCTACCAAACAACATGACAGAGTGTTAAAATAGATTCCTCCACTGAAGCCTCATTACTACACTGCCTGTGTGTGTGTATAGGAATTTGTAGAGCACTATTTTTCCTTCTGCTTGAGGAGTTAATTGAGCCCACAGAAAGTTAACTTATTATCTGCAGCCATTCTGTGTCAGATTACCAATGGATAGTACAGACATCATAGAAAGCTATTGAAAATAGAATGGGTTAATCACTTCCTGGAGCTTTCTGCAAAATAAATAAGCTCTGCTGTGCCTCGGCCTGTATGAACACCTCATTAAGCCATTTGACACCACCATCATAAGAGCAGTCATTCTGCTACTTTGTAGGACATTCCACAGCAAAGAGTCCCAGTGATGCCTGTTTCCAAATAATACACCAACTTCTTTTCCCAGGCAGGCAGTTCTGGGCTACTGTTTATATTCTACTGAATATTCTTAACCTGTAATTTGTGACCATAGGTGTTTACAACTGAATGATAGTAACCACATTTGCTTCACTTGCAAATAGGTAGGCATGTGTGTGTGTGTCTGATTTTTGTTTGATTTAGGGTTACATAGAATCTGTGATTAAATGAACTGATAAATGGGGCTTTGATTCCTTTACAGATTCATTTTTCCTGACCATGGGTATACTAAATAAAAAATTCTCAATAAAATGTTTAAAAATAAGTAGTTTAGCAGTAATTTAGTTGATGTGGTGTAAAGAGCTGCTCCTGAAAATTACCTGGTTGGGGGGCTGCCACAAGCAGAATGGGACTTCATGGATGGGGAGCTCATGGCAGCAGAAGAGGCATGGTGGCATTAAAGGTGCAATGGTGTGGATGTAGAGGCACCAATATTTGAGCATGACTTTGGCAGAGGACTAAGTGATTTGGGGGTGGGGGATCATCAGGAATTGAATAAGTCTTGGTATTTTTAGCATAATGATTTTCTGAAACTTCAACCTTCAATGGGTTAGACTCTGCATCCATCTGTACAGTATGTCACTAAGCCACAAGCAGTGTGGTATGGACAAAAGCAGATCACCAGACCTGGACCACAGCTGTAAAATCTGGACTGGGCACAGCTTGTGCAAATACTGCTGATCCACTCACTCCAGATGATCTGGTCTGGCTTTTACCTAGCTGGTCTGGTCCTGATGGTTCCATTCCAAAGAAGGGTTGAAAAACAAACATCCAGGAGGGACCAGATACCTAAAAGTCAGACTGAACAGTGCAGCCAGAGTGATTGATCAGCAGTATTTGTGCAAGTTGCACCCAGTGTAGCCAGTCTGGATTTTTACAGCACTGCTGTGATTCAGGTCTGTCAGTACAGTTTTAATCAATCAAGCAATCTTTATTTTATAGTTTTAATCAATCACAATCTTTATTTTATACTAAAAGGTATGTGAGCAAAATTCTATTTGCACAAATGCCCAGTTACATAAAAAGAGAACAGAACACCAGGTCAAACAATTACTTAGTAAAATACAGTATAAGAAGGTCTAACATAAACAGGTCTAATACATAGATCTTGAGGGATATACAGAAGAAAGGGAAGCAAATAAATGACAGTGACAAATTTACAGCATGGTATATAGTTGGAGGTACAATTCAGGAACATGAACAGTTGGGTGATGTGCGAAAAAAGTGTAAGTCCTGCAGCACCCAGATCCTGCATGTGGATGAGCATTCCTGCTGCATGAACTGCCTAGGCTCCAAACACTGGGTCAGGGACTGTGCACCCTGCCAATCCTTGAATCAGGCCACACAGATTAGGCACCAGAAAAATCTTGAAGCCCAATTGCTGGAGAAGTACCTAGCTTTTATGGAAAAAGAGCTGCAGAATCTGTGGGAAAAATCTTCTTCTCAATGCCAGAACCTAAAAGAAGAAAAAGGACACTTGGCAGCAACCATTGGGCACTACTGACACCAGATGGGCCTCCACTTCCGGTAGGCACCCCTGCTGCCAGTTCTTCCCTACCAGCGGATCAGACCATGGCCTCCATGCCTGCTTTACTCATGCTGCAGTCAGGGCTTTTCTTGAATGACGGAACACCTATTGTGCTCCTTAGGCCCATATCTTCTTCAGGGTTTATCACCAGCAGCCAGATCATTAAGTCAGCCCCACTGAGGAACGCGTGATCACAGCTGGTTAGCTGGACTCCAGCTCCACTGTTGTCTGCATGGCCTAGGCTGATAGGTCTGATGTTAGCTCTTCGGACATCTGCATGGCCATGGATGATAAGTCACTCCCTGGTTCCTGGGGACCGCAACAACTGAGGCTTTCCCATCAGAGTCACAGGATACCCCGGCATTGAGTTGAGCCAGCTGCCATTCACACAGTCTTTAGAGGGTTCCTCACTCCCACTGACCCAACCAGACCTCCAGGCTTGCCTGAAGATCAAGAGCCAGAGGTGGGCACTAATCTGGAGGTTCCTCCTACGCTGGTTCAGTATCTTCCTGGTTTACCCACTGGGCCTATTGTTAATCCGTCTGGGGACCTTCCATCAGGACCTCTTCAACCCAAGCCCCTTGGACAACCAGGTTCTGCTATCTTGGACTCTGGCTTCCCAGATGATAGTGGGTCTTCCATCGGGTTCTACTCACACCCCAATGTGAAGTAAACCTTCACCAGGTGACCTTTGTGGGTCAGGGTATGTCTAGCACTCAGACCATTCCTCAAATGCTGGATAGCCTTCTGTCAGACCCCCAGGCACCACATTTTCCAGTGCCAGACATTCCTGTGCCTGATCCAGTGCCAGCCTCTTCATCTGGTCCTTCTGGAACTCCTGCCAGGCCTTCTGCTTCACCTTCTGCCAGGTCTTCAGCTCTGTCGCTGGCTGGACCTATGGGCAATGTTCCAGGCTATCCTCCCCCACAATACCCAATGTACCCTTCACCAGGGTATCCAACACCTGCTCATCTACCCCATTATGTACTGGGGTACCAGACACCGGTCTATGTCTAATCAAGGGTATGCTCCTTCTGGCTTTCCCTACTCCTGTCAAGCTCATGAATACCCTCAATATCAAATGCCGTGCTATCCATTATACTAGCCTCCTCCTCCACCACCTCCTCCTCCTCTTTAGCTTCAGCCTCTGCCTCCACAGCAGCCTCAGCTTGATATCCAGACAGTGTTTCAGACCCTGATTCAGGAGGCCAGGACTCAACTAGCCTCAGTGCTTGACTGTCGGCAACCAGTGGCAGCCTCTGCTCCTGCCTCCTTTCCGACCCCTAGATCAGTCTCTCCTATGGATTCCCACCTTCCAGAGAAGGCTCCTTTAGACAACAGATCAGGGATAAAACCTGACACTTCTCTAGAAAGGGTCAGACCCCAGCAGGCACTCTTCAGACTCTGATTCTGTCTCTTCCTCCAGCTCTGGTATGCATTCACCTATAGAGCTTTAGCCAAAGGAGTCCCCAGCCCCTCTGGAGGACCCTTCCTTGCAAAACTCCTCATAACTATACAAAATGCTTGTGGCTGGGCTATCCAGGAACAGGATCCAAAGCAGAAAAGGCTAGCAGAGCATCTAGACATGACTGACACAGCTACTACACCCATACTGCCTTGGACTGGGCCCCATGAAGACCTGACATCCACTATCTGGCAACAGCCCTCCATTCCTGCTGTTTTTTTTTTACATTGAACAAACTTTATTAGTTTAAGAATATAACAACCAACAACAGTGTACAAGCCATCATAAACATGAAAGACAGGATAAAGCAAATCCCCTTCCCTCCCCAATATCCAGGAACCCCCAGTGGAGTGCACAGCAAACATGAGATTAATACTTCAGAAAGTAATACATAAATTCAAGTTATTTATAATCTATCCATCACAATGAGGTGTCTGGAAAATCCAAAAGGAGCTAATTTAAATAAAGACCATATAATTTGCCCCATTATTTTGTTAAATAGAGGTTTACAGTGTCATATACTAATAATTAACTGCTCTGCTCTGTTCTTAAAGAGAAGAGAGTTTGTGTAACCATTCATTATAGATAATGGGTACTTGGTCCAACCAGTGTCTGAGAACTATCTTTTAACCACTAAGGAAATAAGGTCATGTGGTATCTCATTTCCTTAACCTGAATCTGTGAATAGTCACCAATAATACATATAGTTGGGAGAAGAGATCCTGCAAGCCAACAGTGGGTAAAATCGCTCTTCAGTTTGTGCCTTAGGAGAGACCTTCTCAGGCCCAAAATGTGCAGTAGGGTACCTTCCTTCTTAATGCATCTGGAGCAAATAGAGGAGGGGAGGCAACCCATTTTAGCTAATTTGACTGTAGTATAATACATTTTATTTAGGATATGATATTGTAAGTCTAAGCTGGTCCTGAGATAAATAAGTATATAGATCTTTCCAAAGGCATTTCAAGTTGATTTCAAGTTCTGGTAAGAGATATCCCACCTTAGAGTCCACCTGGGAGAAAGTTCAGGAGCTAGTGAGCAAATAAATATATAAAGGAGACCCCATGGAGTTTGGGGCAATCTCATGGATCTGCTGCAAAAAGTCCTCAAAAGAGATTGTTGTAATGAGGAACCAAATTGTTTGGCTAAAGATGTCATAATAGATAGATCTTGAAAACGGGGTTGGTGCTAGCCAGAATTTAGCTAATAGCTCAGAGAGGTGATATAGACATCTATGAATAGAAATCTGATACCTTAAGTTCTGAGGGTACCAAATCCCAGTGGTGGGTAGTGGATGGCCCCTAAACTTGATATTCGAGTTGAGAAAAATAGGCTGAGAAACGTCTGTAGAAGGAGACATCCTAAGATAAGCACAAAGCTGTAGGAGGACCTTAAGTGAAATACCAATTGGGAGGGACCTAACATTTTCAGGAGAGATTTCAAAGGAGAAAAGAAAATAGTTACAGGGCCCAGGCTGTAGTTAGTAATTAGTTCCAATTCTATCTGCAACCAAATGGGGACGAGTCATCTTCAGGTGTCATTTGAGGTACAGAAAGCCATTTTCCACACTTATAAAGGTGGCTGGCCCAGTAGTATAGCATGACGTTGGATAGTCGAGACCCCCAGATTCTTTGGGCAATCCCACTTTAAGATAAGAGCATTGTGGAGCTTTGTCCAGCCAAATAAATGAAGTGATACCAGAGTGAATATGTTTAAAGAAAGATAAATGAAGCCAAACATTGAGCATGTTTAAGGGTAAAAGAGCCTGGGAGAACATTCATCTTAATAATATTGATCCTGCCCATAGTGAGAGAGAGAGTTCTTCCAACACATTAGGTCTTGTTGAATGGTACCCCAAAGGTCATATAACTTCAGTTTCTGCATTAAGAAAGGGTCAGTGGTTAAATATATAGCAATATATTTAATACAATGAGGACCACTTCATACCAAATGGGGTGAAATCCTGTCTGTGTGTTAAGTGCTAAGAGGGTATATCTCCATCTTATTGAGATTTAGTTTGTAATTAGAGTACTTACCAAAGTTATCTATGATCTTAAGGACTTCAGTGAGGAAGGAGATAGGATTGGAGATGTGGAGAAGGATGTTATCAGCATACACTAAAATCGTTGGCATAAGACTACCAACAGGGATGCCAGTTTTTAGGGGAAGATTTCAGGCACCTAATGAGTGGTTCCAAGTACAAATTAAAGAAAAAGGGAGAGGAGCATCCTTGACGTGTACTGGTATGTAAAGAGAAGGGAAGAAAACATGCCATTACAGTAAATTCTGGCCATTGGGGAGGAATATATAACTTGAAGCCACTGTAGAAATGAGGGAGGAAAACCCATCCTTTGAAGGTTACCACAGGAATGACCATTCCACCCTATTGAAGGCCTTTTCGGTGTCAAGAGAAATTAGAGCCACAAGGAAGGAAGAGGAGCCCACCGTGTGGAAGATATGGGAGATTTTAGAGATGATCAGTAGAAGACCTCTCAGAGATGAAGTCAACCTGATCAGGACTGAGAAGGCAAGACCAGACTTTCTATTCTGGAGGCTAGGATTTTAGTGAGAATTTTGATGTCACAATTTAATAAAGAGATGGGACAATAGCTGGCTGGACAAGCAGGTGGCTTGTCTGGTTTGAGAAGGAGGACAATAGTGGCTTCAATAATGAAAGGTCAAGGGAGTCTGAATAGAAAATAAAGCAGTATAGGCAAGGCATAATGGGGCAAGATCCTTAAAAAGTCTGTAAAATTAAGGGAAACCATCAGGGGCCCAGAGCTTTTCCAGGTGCTAAATCGATATTAGCATCCTCTACTTTCTAGGAGACAGGGGTTGAGAGGCTAGTTTGGTGATGTTCTAGAAGGTGTAGTAACATAGAGGAGTCCAAGTATGTATACACTTCCTCTGTGATTGGAAAAATGTGTGTTGGCTATATAAGGTGGAATACAATTGTTCAAATATTAACGCTTATATCTCTAGGATGTGTTTTAACAGAATTGTCTGGGGCTGTAATGGAAGATATGATTATTGAGGCTTCCAATTTTTAGCCAGAGAACGAGAAGGGGGCCCACTTTTCACTCTGTTCTATGCATGTAGCCTGGGTTGGCTGTTTTGAAAAGGCAAACAGGATGTGCCACCACCAGATGGGATCACGCACCTTACTAGCCATCTTAATGCAGACTCAGTTGTTATCATGGCTGCCCATGACTGGTCCTCTAAACCTAAACATTTGAGCATGTCTCCTCCTGATAAGTAGTCTAAGCAGCTGGACAATTTCCAGTCACAAAATCCATTCCTCCTCCACTTACGCCCTCAGGTCTCTTAATTATGAGGTTCATATGGTTTCCTACCAGAAATCTTCCCTGGCCTCACTTGAGTCCAAGCTGGAAGCTATCCAGGACCAGGACCAGGAGCTTAAGGCCGAGATTGCCAAGACAGTGAGAATAGCTAAAATCTTCTGTTGCCATGCCCTTTGGGCCACTTATGACACAGTAGACTCAGTTGCTCACACCACAGCCACTGCTGTCAACATTTGGCAACATTCATGGCTCTGGATCGTGGCTGGCACAAGACATCCAGACCTCCATCCTGGATGCTCCTTTCAGGGATCCACATTATTCAGAGGTGACACCAAGGATATTATCACTGAACAGCAGGATCGTGGTAAATCCATACATAATGTCCGCTTCATGTATCGAGGGGTTACAAAGTTAAACAGCCTTTTCTTCAGCAACAGAGATGCTAGACCAAAGAGGCCCCTGCCAAACACCAGGCCAAATGCTGGTATCTAGCATCAGGAATCCCTGCTCCCCTTCCACATCCCAGAAGCCCCCAGAGGAGCTACCAGCTCCTCCCTTGGCCTCCTGACTTGTGGGGACACCTGCCTCCTGCAGATCCTCTAGGGGAACTAGTGGGTGAAGATTTGCCTCCATCTTCCGAGGTCACAGGACATAACCACGGACTCTTGGTCCTTCAGTTAATAGCAAGAGGTCACACCATAGAGTTCCTAGACAAACCTCTGGACAACCCCCAGGCCTCTCCCATTATCCTTCAAGGCACTGTGGCTCTGGCACAGACAGGAAGAGGGCACTAGTTCCATTTCTTCCCAGTGCCCATAAAGATGAGTGACCTAAGACCCATCTTGGACATCAGCATGCTCAAGCTGTACATCAGGTACAAGAGGTTCTGCATTCTCATCATCTTGGGACTTCTACCCTGCTCCACAAGGGCCATTGGCTTTGTGCCCTGGACATGCATGATGCTTACCTCCACATCCCTGTCTTCTAGGCCCACACGCTTTCTTCAATTTGCCTTCCAGTGGGAACATTACCAGTTCAAGGCTCTCCTTTTGGCCTATCCATGGCACCTTGGTTTTACCAAGTGCCTAGCAGTGGTGGCTGTGGCCCCTATGCTGCAGAGAGATCTTTAATTGTGCTTGTATCTGTAACTGGTTTCTGTCAGCCCCATCACAGAGCAGTCTGGGAGTCCTCCATCACCCTGGACCCTCTTTCCAGACTTGGAATAGCAGTTAACTATCAGAAATACCACCTCTCCCTCCCAGTGCCTAAAAATTAATTTGGGGTGGTGCTGGATACAGTCCAGGGCAGGCCTTCCTTCCATTGGACAGAGCGGAGACCCTGCAGTCAATAGGCCAGATTAGTGACCATCTCACTCTGGACCACAGCCCAGTAGATCCTCTGTCTTCTTGAGCTGATGGCAGCTGTGATCCCTACAGTTCCTCTAGCCAGACTGCAAATGAGGGTGATTCAATGGACTCTTCATGTCCAGTGGATTAGTGGTTGGAAAACCTGAACCACAGGGTCCCAGTGTCCAGGTGCATGAAGAAGGATCTCTTTGGTGGCAGGAGTTATCCATCTCTCCTCAGGGGTTCCCCTTCAACCCTCTTCTTCTACCATAACCCTTACAATGGATGCTTTGTATCAAGGCTGGGGAGCCCACCTAGGAGACCATCAGACCCAGGAACATGGTCTCAGCTGGAAGGGTCTCTGCATGTCAATGTGTTAGAAATGAGGGCGGCGCTGCATGCCCTCCAGGCCTTCCAGATTCTTCTATGTCCGGGGACACCCTGGTTCAGACTGACAATATGTCTATGGTCTGGTACCTGAACAAACAGGAAGGCACTCACTGCACTCTCTATGCCGGGAGGCGATGCAAGTGTGGTACTGGGCAGTCCAGCATGACCTCTGCCTGACTGCTGTCCAAGTGCCGGGTGTCAGCAACATCCTGGCAGACAGTCTCAGCCACACCACTGTCAGGGCTTACAAGGGAGCTAAATTAAGAGGTGTCGAAAGCTTATTCAACCTGTGGGATTGGCTGAGATGGACCTCTTTGTCTCCCCATCCAACACAAAACTACCTAATTCTTGCTCACCTGCTCCTGGGCATGGTGCTTTCTGGTGAGATGTGCTGTCTTTAGCTGGACAGGAGGTTCTTGTATGCCTTTCCTTCTGTTGGGGCCTCCTGAAGCTACAGGTGGAAGGGCACATGATTCTAATAGCCCTCTGGCCTCATCAGATTTTGTTCCCTCTGCTTCAACAGCTATCAATGGAACCCCAGTACCTCTACCTCTCCGCCATGATCTTCTGACTCAGGAGCAGGGCAGACTGGTGCATCCAGGCCTCAGATCCCTTTACCTACATTCATGGCACCTGTGGACATATGTGGAATAACTCCCATTGTTATTATTTGTTAATAAAATTGTCAACTGTGCAGATGCATTTGTAAAAATTAATTATAATAGTGAGACTTTTGAAATTTTATTTGACTTTTATTTATTGAAATCTCAGAATTACTACCTTTGAGCTGGGCTCATTTACAAAAGCTCCACATCAAAAAATGAAGGAAAAATGAAGACAGAAAACAATGGTACAAGAGAATGGCATAAGTGGGGGCAAAGTCCAGTAAGTGAAAACAAAATAAAAGCAAAGTAAGTGCTACTTGGTTACAGTAATTAAACATGGCATTAGTACATAATGCTCAGGTTGCAAAAGAATTGTGAGTTACAGGATATCAGTATTCACATACAAAGAGGGTAGCCAATAGGGATGACCTTATTGAGGGACCAATAAGTTGAATTAACAGGAGGAGGAGGGCAGCAATAGGAATATATAGGAAACAGATGGGAAGGAAAACAGCAGCCTGAGACAGGCATTGTATTGAGAGGTACAAAGTCCTAGTCAAAAAAACGAGGCATAGTTGGAGAGGGGGATAGAGGGTAGCAAGCAGAGCAGAAGGAGGAGTTAGCCAAGAGGTAGGAGACAGTGATGGGTAAAAGGAGGAAATCAGCTATAGGCATTGGTATGGGGAGGTGTGAGAGGGTGTAGGAGTGAAAGGGGGGGGAAGGGGAAGACCCAAAGAGTAAGTAGGTGTGGTCTGGGGTGGCACAAGAGTGGTTTAGGGAAGACAGGTGGAAGTACAAATCTAAGGTGATTAACAGGGTCAAGGGGAATACATTTGCTGGGAAGTCAGAATATGGGTGAGAGGAAGAGTGGGGGAGGAAGACAAGGAGGTGTGAGTAATGGAAGGTGAGAACAGGAAATAGGTGTAGGGTGGCTGGTAGGTCTGAATAAGGGAGAGAGGAAGAGTGAGGGAGAGGAGGAGAGGAAGAGGTGAGAGTAAAGGAGACTGGGTCCAATCAGTGCCGACAAGAATAGCATCAGCATGGTGCATGAGGTAAAAATAGTACTATTTTTCAGGG
The DNA here is from genome assembly GCA_016271365.2 of Neoceratodus forsteri. NCBI lineage: Eukaryota > Metazoa > Chordata > Ceratodontiformes > Ceratodontidae > Neoceratodus > Neoceratodus forsteri. The sequence goes on from CM057453.1 coordinate 1,195,112,768, forward strand.
GACTCTGACCGCCTCCCCTCCATATTTAGAATTCTCATCCAAGGGAGCAGATCCTGGGAAAAGTAAAATTCTATGGGCTGTTAGCAGCCTCTTGTAAAAAAAATAACTAAGTCCTGAGGTATGTTAAAAGATCGGGACCAGGATTAGAACCCTAATCTCCACTGCTGCTGGCCAAGCTACTCAATGCCCCTGCCCTCCACACCACAGGGGCCAGCCTCTGGCTCCTGGTCCTCTTAGCATGCTTCCAGCACCCCAGACAGTGACCAGGAGTGCTTAGGCAGTGCTAAATTCCTCTGTTGTCCATGTGAGTGCATACCAGACTAGCACACAATAGTGTGGCACTATTCTGGTAGCACTCACTTGATGGGGTACCAAGTAAAGGAAGGTGGAGAGAGGGAAATAGGGGTAGGGTAGAAGGGGAGAGTCAGTAACTAGGAAGGGCAATCACAACTGTTCCGTGTCAAGGAGTGGAGGTTAAGTTTGTTTTTGAAGGGCTCAGCCTAGAGTCAGCCTTTGAGGTCAGGTGGGGGTTATTTAACTATTGGGGCCCTATACTATAATGTGACTGGATTTTGCAGAATGGCAAAAGGGACTGAGAAAGTGGGTTGGAGATGCTTCTAGTGAGATGTATGTTGCTGGTCTTCATGAGAAGAGGAAGAAGTGAGAGGGAGCAATTCCAAGACAACCTTATTAGCAAACAGACAGATATGGTAAAAGACTCTGCCCTGGATGTTCAACCAGTTTGGTGCAGTATAAAGGTCACAAGTGCGCATGTAGTGGTGTTCTCCAGTGAGCAGGTGGCATGCCTTGTTTAGAGCAACACTTAATCTCCTGAGTAAGGAGTTGGTGGCAGCACCATAGATAATAAGCCCAAAGTCTATGATAGACAGGATTGAGCTAGTCACGTCTAAGTGGAGCATATCTTGGATCATGCTATGTCTGTGTCTGTAAAGAAGCCCAAGCCTGATGCAGCAATTCTGGAAATTAAATTAATGTACTCTGATAGGAGAGGGTATCAAGGGTAATACAAAGATACTTAAAGCTGTAGGCTTGTTCAAGAGGTGAGCTAAGATTGTTTGTGATATGGAACTGGGCATATTTATACTTGTTGTGAGGGCTAGTGAAGAGCATCACTTTGTTTTCTTGTAGTTAAGACTTTATTTATGATTGGAGAACCAGGTCTTAATTGTGGAAAACTCTGCTGAAGACTGTTGGTGAGGGTAGGGGATTGACTGGGCAGTGAAGAGCACAGCAACATCCACATACAGGAGCAGGTTGGTCAAACAAACTTGTGGCAAGAAGTTCAGAAAGAGGATGAATAGTAGAGGACCCATGATCAAGCCCCGGGGACTCTTGAGATAACAGGGTGACTGAGAGAGAATGTATTGAATTTTACCCTTTGGGTTCTATCTGTGAGGTAATCTGGAAACCACCCAGTGACTTCTTAAGAGAGTCCAAGGGTGGGTAGGGTCTTGAGCAATAGGGAGTGATTGATGGTATTGAACGCCTTTGTGAGGTCAGTGTAGATGGACCCCACTAGGTGACCCTGATCTAATGCCTTATGAATGAAATTGGTATATTCTAAAAGTACAGTTGTGGTACTGTGCCACTTCCTAAAACCATGCTGTTGGGCACATTGGATATGGTAGGTGTCCAGGTTCTCAGTCAATTGGTCTGCAACTATATGCTCCAATGCTTTGGAGAGAGGAAGCAAGATGGAAATGGGTCGGCATTTGGTGTGTGGGCCCTGTCACTACTTTTGTGAATAAGCCAGCATTACCGCTGTTTTCAAAACCGAGGGAATTGACTTAGATGGAGGGGAGAAGTTAAGAATTCAGGTGAGGGGTGTCAGGCTGTGTCCAAGGACAGACGGGCAATTTAAGATCTAGTGTGTCACTACTAAATCTTGAGTTGGTGAGTACCATACCGGTATTTTATGCGGCGTGGAAGTAATGGCCTTGAAGTAGAAAGGGAGTAACAGTGGATGGGTCAGAGTTTGGGCAACGTCACAGGGCATGTCAGTGAGAAAGTTGAGAGGAAATATCCCACTAAGGTCAGTGAACTAGTGTTAAATATTTCTAGTTTCTTTAGGCTCTAGAGTGGCAGTTCCATTGAGACTGAGCACTGGGGTGGGGATTTGCCGAGTTTGCCAGTAAGGCTTTTTGTATTCTCCCAGAAGTGTTTGGTATTTCCAAGAGTTTGAAAACTGGTCTTTGAAATGGTTGATTTTTGCAATGTGTACTGCTCTAGTGCAAGTGCAAGCATTCCTAGCTTCCTTGTAGCACTGCCAATCCCTGGTCTTATTTGTGACATGCATAATATGCCAGAGTGGTCATGAACAGCCATTTGTTTAATGAGTGGGGTGATCCATGGTTGCTGACCCTTTGATTTTGAGTTTTTGAAGGAAAAATAAATCACATAAACTATTAAAAAGAGAGATGAAGTGGCCCAAAGCTAAGTCAACACTAGTGGCAGTGCTGCTGGTGACCAGTCACAATGGCAGAGGTGATCTTGAAGCGTGTAAGCTGCCCCCATCTAATGGCACGCAGGTAGGTCATCCTGTTAGGGGATTTGGGGAGCTAATGTGTCAACGGCAGGTAATCAGGGAGTGGTCACTAAGGAGTCAGACAATACTGTTGTGTCTGAAATCCTGTCCATGCCATTGGTGAGAATGAGGTTTAGTAGAGTCCGAGTCCTGGTTCTATAGTTAACCTAGTTAGGGAAGGAACCATTTGAGTGAAGTCAATCACAGCAGTAGCATCCTTAAAAGGACCAGCCTTTGGCCAAGCCAGTTTACATTGAAATCCCCCAGTGCAATAACTCAGGCATGGACAGTTTAGCAACAAAGTCGAGACTGAGTCAAATCCAGCAGCTATGTTCCTGGGTAGGATGTAGACTGATAGTACAATGAGTGACTTCCCTGGCTGCCCAGAGCTATTTTGACCACGAGAGCCTAAGCATGATTCCCTGCAGACAGTGGTGAAAGGGTATGACCCTGAAATACATCAGAGAGGTAAACTGTGCAACGACCTCCTTTCTTTCCAAGCCTGTCTGCTCTGAAGAGGGTCCACCCAGCTTGGGCTGTGGCAGAGTCTGGGATTTTAGGGAAGAGCCAGGTTTGGTGATGGCAAGGACATCAGGCTCGTGCTGTAGAACCCATACTTGCAACTGGTCAAGTTTAGGCAGTAGACTTGAATGTTAAGGAAGGCAAACCTGAGACCTCTGGGTTAGTAATTTTAATGGGTGGCTGCTGAAGTGGGTCAGGGTTAGAGTGAACATTCCCAGAGAGCAGAAGGAGTAATAGGGCATAGCGGGCAGCAATAGTTTGAGGGGTTTGTGTTTCGGATAACTTGTTGCAAGGAGGCAAGTACAGGAGACACAGGCAGGGGCAACAAAGTGATGTGCAGTAGTAAGAGTAGGGTTAGTGCTAGCCTTTGCGCCCATTTCCCACAACGGTATAGAAGGTGGGGGAGGTTGGGTACGTGAGCACACACAGAGTGCTAGATGGCAGAGCTAAATCCACAGTTAGGCGAGTGGGAGGGGATGTGGTTGTAGGACATATTGGGACACAGGAGTGCATAAATGACAGGAGTAAGATAGGTGGAAGCAGGTATGATATGGTCCACATTGCTGGCATGGGACAGATTCAGTAATAAAATAGCGGGGGTAAGGTGCAAGTCACTTATACTCATGCTTGTCTACCCACTTACCAGTCTCCTACTTGTTTCTATCTTTGTACTGATTCCTGTTGCTTCATATCAAGGGGTTGTTGATTTTCATATGTGTGTGCCTGGGGTGGAGCAGCAATAAAAGATCAACTATGCAATACTCTCAATAACACACCACCCCAGTTTACTTTTACCTAACACCCATTTTATGCTTTGTACAGTAAGATCTTCTTCAAGAGAACTTGTAATGAAATGTGTAAGATTTACACTGACATTTGGGTATATGCATTTTTATATTATACTAATTATGTGTGTGTATTGTATAGCAATCTCTAAAAAATCAAGCACATCAAATGTCCTAAAACATTTCTCAACATTGTGTTTAATTCCACCTTGTCACAACATATAGTTGTCTCAGTAATGTTTGCAATTAAGGTATAGTACCTTCATGTATATGATGGCCTCAGTTATGTTGAGTTGATTGCTATAACAGTGCATAGAATAAAATGTGAAACATATACTGTAGGTAACTGTAATACAGACGGTAGCATTATTTTATATCTGCCCTTTCTCAATGTACCGTACTTATTCAGTTAGTGTATGCAACAACAATTCATCATGTTTATGTTTAAGCCCATGAAACACCCTTATCTGGTTAATGCATTTACAGTCGTATTCTGCCAGATCTTTTTTATATGGCCCCAACATTTGGGGGTAGTATGTGTTAGTGTTGTAATACTATTGAGACCTTTTTGATACACAGATCCTCCCTTAACTCCAAAGAGTGACAGAGTTATAGTTTGTTAAAGTTGCAATGTTATCCAATGGTAATTTTCATTTTTTTAATTGTCATGGTTTTTTTCATATGCCCATTAATTTTTTATTTTTTGGGCTGGGGGTAGTATTATGTATTAGTGTTGTAGTACTCACTGAGAACTTTCTTGCTATAGATTGCCTTATAATTCCACAAAGTAACAGACTCATGGTTTGTAAAGTTGCAATGTTATCCAATGGGAATTTTCATTTTTAATCTGTATGTCTATGGTCTGAATATTCAGAAATGCGCCAAAGCCCAGCACAAGTCCAGCGCGCACATCCAGTGCACCATGATGTAACTGGAGCCATATTCAGAGGTTGTGCAGGCTGAACAGCACCAGCACAATGCGGCTGAATATGGCAGAGTTGCACCATGGTGCAAACAGAGATGCACAATAGCACAAACAGAGGTGCACAATGGCGCATACACAGATGCACAATGGCACAAACAGAGGCACCATGGTGTACACACAGATGTTCCAGCACAACTGTGGTAGTGCAGAGCAGCACAGCAACAAAGGGAGGCAGGGCATAGAGAACAGACCAAGGACAGAACCATGGAAGCAAAGTGACAGTGGCCACAGGAGGCCTCCACCAGCAGGGCACAGCAGGGCACAACAGGCACCCAGACAATGGACCTCAGAACACAACAGTGGCATGGATAGTAGGTGACAGGAGGTGCCAATAGCCAATGGAGGGCCACCAAGGGAGCTCCCTGGCAGGTTGCTGGCCGCACTTCATGAGACCATAGCAGGCCACACCCAGGACCATACAGCCAAGCACACACGCCACACAGGCATGCAGGGAGCCTACACAGTGGGCACTGAATGGGCCAGGTTGCAAGGCAGCATGGCAGACCACATGAGACAGGCCACACAATATCAAGCAGAGGACCCCAACACAGTGTGCGGACAGTACCTGACCAATGACCATGGCCGGTACCACCACCATGCACACACCCACCACACCCATGACTGCCACCCCATGGGCACCCCAATGCACAGCCACCAACCCAGGGATGGACACCACCACAGTGGGACACACCACAGCACATAGCAGGAAAACATGGAAGCACAACACATGCCCCTCTCATGCACTCAACACGGACAGACACTGGGCCACTGCAGCATGGCTCCTCACTCCACCTGCAAAGCAGACACAGACACAGGTAGGTATGTCAGAAAATATTTATATACAACAACTATTTACAAAAATAACAGGGCTGGAAAGGGTAGGTACAGCAAGGGAAGGGGACATAAAACAGGAACTGTACAGTAGGAGGGGTGACTGCAGGGGAAGATGCAACAGGGGAAACAGCTGCAAAACTAGCAACAGCCCCATCCGTCCTACCATGGCAAGCTTTCACTCCTCCTCTCTACCACCATTATCTGACACATGGCAATCACGACCTCCAGAATGCTTGATACAACCAGCAAGGTCTGCCGCATGAGCTGGCTGAGCATCCATCTTTGTGGTCTCCATGTTGAATGCCGGACACCTATAGCAAGGGACAGGACAGATGATCAGCGCAATGGCCCAAGGAACCAAGCCCACCCACAGTGCTTAATGGGTAGTGGGACCATACATCTCTGAAGGACCCAGAATGGACACCCACAAGGGTGGGCCAATGCCAGCCAGCAACACGGCACACCACGACATTACACAGAGGTTGTCCCCACAACACAATGGCCACACAACTGCGCAGTGACAGTCACATGGCACACTGCACTGGCAGCCCACAGCAACCATGGTGGCAGCAGGGTTGCACGCCCACCCCACCAACAGCTGGCACATATGTCCAGTGGTGAACCACAGTGGCATGCACCACACACAGTGTGCTACACATAGCTGCCACAGCACATGGCACAGACAGCCATGCCCACACCCACTCCCCACCGCCACCCCCATGTATAGTGCGAAGGACCATGACAGTGCTTAGCTGCTCCCTGTGGTGCTGCTGGTGCAGGTCCTTCACCATCAGGCACACCACCCAGTCATGTGCCACTGCAGCTCTGGCCTACCCATGGTCCTCCAACTTTGGAATAGGCAGAAGACAGTTGCACATCAGTAACTGACCACAGCAGTTCCTCCCCCCACAGCCCCTCTGTGCACAGGGTGTGCCCCTGCCTGACATGTCCTGCACACCAGCACAGCTGCATTGCAACACAAGTGGCAGCTGGAAATGCCACTGCATGATGCACATGACAGCAGTGTACCCCACTGCAGGGCATGCCAGGCAGCAAAGCCAACATCACAGTACAGCACCAGGGTCTGCATACAACATGGGATGACTTACCTGGCTGTGGCACTGCACCATGTCTGTTGTGTGCCTAAAGCCTCCATAGACAGTCAGAATCCCTACACATGAGGTCACCATACCGGTGCCTACACTGTTCCGTGGTCCTGGGCACTCCAGTCTGCTCCAGACTGGCAGAGATATCCTGCAACACAGCCCCCGCCTGCTGCAAGGGCACCTGACCAAACAGCTGTGGGCTGCGGGCTCCACACACAGGCCACCAGGTTGACCAGCCCCACATCTGTCCAGTTATGGGCATGACATCCCCTACCCTGCACCATTGCAATGGATTTGGTTCGGTGGCAAAATGGTGGAGCAGGCACATGTGTCCGCACAGGTGCTGGATGCACGATATGTGGGATACTGTGCAGTGCCCACCCATCACACAGTGCTGTAAATGCACAGTGGGTGTGGCTATGCAGGGTCATGGAGGTATGACCCATGGGTCAGAGGTCACCCTCCAGTGTGCAGTGCACACATGCGCATAAGGGCAAGTTACCCCATCGTGACCATGCACGGCTAACTGGCCATGTGCAACATGTGCAATGCCACTGCATTACACTGTCCGTGTGGTGCATGATGGACACCATGATAGCATGACACGCATGAAATTCAGACCTGCACCACGCTGCGTGAGCTGGCATTGTGCCGTGGCTTGCTTCGCTAATCCCATGGTGCATGGTGCAATTTCTGATATTCAGACTCCACATGCAAATGAGCTCAGCAGCCAATGTGTGGCACAGTGGGGTGCATTAGCATGTCATTACTGTTGCGCATAACCTCATTTGCATGTATAGCACCTCATAGTGCCATGGAACAGCACAGGCCATGTACCGTATTGCAGCCTTGATAGGTAGGTGGTAGATGCCGCAGCAGTACACTGGGATCAGACAGCACTGCAGGGTGGGACAGACCAGGAGATGCTGCCACTGACACACTGTGCTCTCCATGTCTGCAGGAGGCAACATGCTGGCACAAGAGGGAGGCGAGGAGGGAGGCCTGCAAGGAAGCGCAGGCCCAACTTCAGGAAGGGTGAGACAGATGCCCTGTTTGAGGCCTACCTGGTGCATGGGAGGAGGTGGTGTCCTATGTGAACCAGCATGGCAGCCACCAGCAGTTGGCACAGGAGTGCTGCAAGAAGGTCGGGACTGACAGGCAGCGCATAAAGGAGAGAGTTGGCAACCATTAGAGTGTCCTGTAATGTCACCGAGGAGGGCCAGCAAATGCACCCACAATGATGCCAACAGAGGAGTTGGTGGCAGCCACCATCCACCACACCACAGTGGAGGTTGTGCATGGAGAAGGCTTCCAGATGGGTGGCAGCCCATCACTGCATGGTATTTATGTCAGAAATGAACAGCTGGTTGCCTGAAGGGTGTGTACATGGGCATGTTGGCATGCATGCGGCCTTCCTGCATGTCATGTGCCTGTGTGTGCACCGGCATGCCATGCAGCAGAACACATGCAGCAGCAGTGTACAGGGGCACATGTGGGCATTGCATCACTGACACACCATCCTTCTCTTGCAGAACCAGCATGCCTCCGTTTAGAGGATGAGGCGCCGGCAGCAGCAGCGGCACCTGTGGAGGCCAGTACAGCCACAGAGGATAAAACCATCTACATCCACCAGCAACCAGGGGCCTGACAGATTGCAGCTCAGCACTATGGTGCCTGTGGATGTCTTAGACCTAGGGTTGGAAAAGGCCCTGATGTGATCCCGCAGGATGCCAGCCTTAGTGTCCTGTGTGCAGACACAGATCAGGGCGGGTCTGACTCCGATGATGATTACACACACCTCCTGGACAGCATGGGTGACAGTGTGGGCATGTTGCCCTGCTGGTCATCACAGTCAGGTACCGCACCCAGCACTATGCCAGCGGCAGCACAGCTGCCTGCCACCACTGTGGGCAGCGGTGTGCATTGCCATGGATGTGCCTTGCGGTGGTGGTGGTGCAGCCGCAAGCGCGAGGGCAGCGTACAGCAGCTGGGCAGGCAATGGCAGCAGGCTGTGGGTGCCACCGGCAGCCGGCCACTGGGTCCACCGCCAGTGTGCCTGCTGGGCCCATTTCCCTGCAAATCATACTGTGCAGCATCCACTGGATAAGGGCTGTGCAGCATGACAGGTCACCTCCAGAGGAATGGTGTCCTACCCGAACCCCAGGATGCCGACCATCTGGCTGAGCACACCCGCTGCTGCCGGCGCCCATTCAGCAACAGGTGCTGCTCACCACTAGGTTGCATGCACTGCGGTGGAGGTGTGCCAGTTAGCTGGGCAGCAGGAAGGGGCAGTGTGCAGATCCTGGAGGATGCAACAATGCAGGAGGCCACGACTGTGTCCTGGATCACATTGCCAGTGCGATTGCGGATGGCTTTGCATTGCTGGTTGCCACAGGGTGTAGCCATGCACAGGAGATCCCCGCAGTGTGCTGTCCACCCATGGACCCGGCATTGGGTGACCCCAACACAGTCAATACCAGGCTCTGATGTAGGCATCCCAGGCACACCCTGGGCTGGTCTTTTGGTGCTTGCACCCCCATGGTGACACACAGTTGCGGTACTGCGCTTCCACCACTGGAGGGCTGTTCTACACCCTCCATGGCTGATGCATAGCCTGTGGCTGCCAATCAAAGCCCTGGCGCAGCTTCCCTGTGACCATGGTGGCCATGGTATCATAAAGCAGCCCTGATCTGTGGGCTGCCCTGACTGCAGTCTGCAGCTGCTGCCCTGTGTGTACATGGGTGGTGTGTGTGTGATTTACCACTGGTGGCATGCCTGTGTGCGTGCCACATGCTGCCTGTGTGTGTGCATACCCACCCACTGGACCGGTGGTGTGGACATGATGAGGCAGTCTAGCACCAGTTGTGCCTGTGCACCAGTGCAATGAATCTGATCCATGCCATATTCCAATTCCTGGGTGGCGGGTGCATATGTGTGTGTGTGTGTGTGTGTGGTGCTGTGTGTGGTTGTGTGCCACTGACCCCCACCCCTGCATCTCACCTCTGTGTGTGCATGCCCCTAGCCATGCACATCCCTGCATGTGTGCTGTACCTGTCTGTGTGGCCCATGCATGCGACTGCACCACCTACCGTGTTCACTCAAAGTGTTCCTGTGCGACAGTGTTGGCGGTGGTGTCATGCTTGCTGTAGCAGTCAGGGGTCCCTCAGCCCAGGGGTGGCTGTTCACCACCCTCTGGCCCATTGTCTCCATTGTTCCCACTACTGTTGCCCTCATCAGCCTCGACAGCTATCCCATGGTCAAGGGCCATGTTGTGCAGTATAAGCAGGCCAGGAATAGGCCACAGGCTTTTGGGGGCTGCTGTAGGACACTGCTGACCTGTCTGAGCAACTGAAATGTGCCTTCAGCATGCCAAAGATGCACTCAATGATGTTTCACATGCTGGTGCATGCCTGCTGTATCCGTTCCTCTGCTGGGGAATGATGGGCGCTGATAGGGGTGAGCAGCCAGGGCCTCCAGCGGTATGCACTGGCACCTGTGTGCAGAATGACATGATAAGCCCTCTGCTATGCTGTGCTGCACCCTTGCCTATCCTAGCACCCACTCCATCATGCACACCTGCCCATCCCATCCCCAGGTCTGCTCTGCCCATCGCACCTTGCCTGTGCCATACTCACCACTAGGTGGCCTGTGGGGATGTCACATGTTCAAATCTGTGGCACAGAGCAGAGCTGTGCCAGATGAATGTGTCGTGTGAACTCCCAGGGTGTGTGGCACAGACATTGGTGATGTGCCCTGTGGCACTGCACAGCACCTGGCAGTTGATGCTCAGGCTCCCCTTCCTGTTGATATACGCCATTCCCTCAGGGCCAGGTGGCATGTGGATGCCCACATGGGTGCAGTCAATGGCTCTAATCACATCAGGCATGTGTGCCACCCTGTGGAAGTCCTGCATAATTGCTGTATGTCTCAGTCTATGTGCTGGGAAATGGATGAATTTTGAAACACATGGCAGCACAGCATTGAGGAACTGTGTGAGGAGGTGGGATGCGGCTGACTGGATGATGCCCATGGTGTCCCTTATTGATCATTGGAAGGTGCCCGTGGTGAGAAGGCATGACAGCGGTCACCTTAGTCTCCACGGACATGGCGTGGCTCCATATGGTGGATGCCTGCATCTCCTCACTGCACAGCTCAGAGAGCTGCCTCAGAATGGCCCTATTCAGGCAGTACCAGCCCATGATCTCAGTGTCACTATAGTTCTCAAAGGTGATGCTGGCACGGTACCACCAGTGTCAGGCATACTGCTGACGGGAACTTTGTTGGCCATGTAGCTGTTCCTCCTGCCTCCTCACATTCCTCATTACCACCTCCATCAGAAGAGCACTCTCCATCTCTCCTGCTGTCCACTGTCCCCTGGGTGGTTGGCTGCTGGCTGTGTGGTACACTGGTGTGTGTGTGTGTGTGTGTGTGTGTGTGTGTGTTTGTGTATGTGTGTGTGTCTGTCTGTCCCTCTCTCTCACTCTCTGTGCCCTCTCTCCTCTCCCATGCCACCTCTCTGTACCTCTTCCTCTGTGTCTGGTCTTGTGTTTGTCTGTCTCTCTCTATCTCTCCTGTCACTCTCCCTCTTGGTGCAACTGCTGTCTGTGTGTTTGCACCCTGTTTTATAGGAACAAGTCTGGTCAGTGCATCTTGATTTGCTCCACACTTGCACCATGGTTTCACTGTTGAATATTCCATTGCGCTGGAGATTCATGGGAACACCCTGTACTTGCACCAGACACATTATAGTTGAGCATTGGTTCAATGGATTTTGTGCTGTGCAATGGCTCCTGCTAAATATTGCTCCTCGGCATATCAAGCTGGATCAACTCAATTGCACCATGCACAACTGCTCTGAATATCCAGGCCACAGTATATGGCTCTCAACATTTTCTGGGGGATATTATGTGTTACTATTCTAGTACTCATTGAGACCCTTTTTCATGTATAGGTTATCCCTTAATTTTTGGGAGGAGTATTATGTGTTACCTTTGTAGTAGTCACTGAGAACTTTTTGCTGCATAGATTGTCCCTTAACTCTACAGAGTGACAAACTTATGGCTTGTTAAAGTTGCAGTGTTATCTAAAGGAATTTTCATTTTTAATCTGTATTTTTTTTATGGCCCCAACATTTTCTGGGGGATATTATGTGTTACTGTTCTAGTACTCATTGAGACCCTTTTTTCATATTTAGGTTATCCCTTAGCAACAAAGATCTTTTTTTTCTTTTATATGGATCATATTAAGGAAGATGAGGAGCTAGGAAGCAAATTGACCATAATTGCCTCTGTAGGAAATTCACTGTGGGTAATAGCATAGAGTGCCTCTACTGACAGTCTTACAGGTTGTTAAATTTGCAATGTTATCCTATGGGAGTTGTAATTGCTAAACATTTTATGTCTTTATAGGGCCCTGAATAGTTTGTAGTATATTGTGTGTTACTGTTGTAGCACTCTATTAAGACCTTTCATGGTATATAGATAGTCCATTAACTGCAAATACTGATGAAATTATGGCTTATTAAAGTAGAAATAAATGTGGAAATAACCTAAGTCCACATTCTTTTTTGTATGAAGGAATCCTTTTTCATGAGATTGTGTAATTTTCATGAAAAAATTCCTTCATATCAAAAATAGAACACGAAAAAAAATTAAGCCCAAATTCTTTGTTAAATTTAGAACCTTTTCTGTGAGATTGTGTCATTCTCATGAAAAAAAATCCTTAATATAAAAAGAATGTTAAAAAACTAAATCCAATTTTTTTTATGTGAAGGAATCTTTATCGTGAGTTTGTGTTATTCTCACAACAATAGATTCCTTGATACGAAAAAGAATGTGAAAAAATAAAGTTCAAATTCCTTTCTCATATGAAGATATTCTGTTTAATATGGCCCTATTTGTTTAATATGGCCATACAAAAAAGAAAATTGTTGCACTTAAAAAGATTTTTAAAATGTGTTAAAAACATATTTGTTGGTCATTTTCTAAAAGCTAACTGCAGAACCCAGCTACTGATGCCACATTAGCAAAATACATGTATTAGTGAGTTTCAATGCATGATTTTTATAGCTTTTCAAAAAGTTTTTTTTTAAAACAGAGGCAAGATGGCAGTCATACAAAAAAAATATTTTTTTCTCATTAAGCAAGAATACCGTCCTTAGGAACAGATTTTTGTTTTGTATTGCCAAGTTCTTTTTTGTATGAACCAGCTATCCAAAAGGCATACTGAGCATGCTCAAAACCAAAATTTAAAATCCTTATAATTCTGGAACAGATTAATATTTTTTCACCAAACTAGTGAAAGGCACCACCCTGAGACAAACCCTTTGTACCCTGAAAATTTTAGATCAAAATTCTAAACTCTCTAGGTGCTAGGTGATGACAACAGACAAATAATTAACTTTTTTCACTATCCTGGTTTTAGAATCTACACATCTGACTGGAATGATATTTAGCATGTTAAGAGACCTTGCAGAATGTCATGCAAATCCATTGAAAGAGGTGAAGCTATTAAAGTGCAAAGTTAGGGGTTGACATTAAACAGCCTATTCAACTCTAACGACAGTGGCACTACCGCACCACTGTAATATCTATATCTGTGTCTGTATTTTTAGCTAGATCTAGATCTGTCTATCTAGATTCACAACACACACACACACGCACACACACATAAATATACTGTATGTGAAATGCAGTGTGATAATCATTCATGAGATCTGGCATATCCTACTTCTTCAGAGGTCGCAGCATGGTCACATGGAGATATGATAATGTAGTACAACATATCGCTTCTAGACAGAAAGTCTAATCTATGAAGCTAACACCATTATATAAATGAAATAATATGCTTCAGATTATGTGGGCTATGTAAGCAATAACATATGACAGAGTGTGGTTGTGCTAGACTATCACATACTCCAGGTGAGCTGTGAGACACTAGCTGTACAAATAAGTCAGCCACCAAGGGAAAGTGTCAAAACCAGCTTGAGTCTCAAATCCTGGAACATCATTCTGCATACAAAATGGCTAATAAGACAAGATCTTGTCAGAGCCAATACTGCTGTGACGAGCTGCCAAATGATCAAAGTTACATACGTGCGTAGAAAATGTTTTTTTTAATTATGCTTTCTCATGCCACCTGCAGCCATTACCTCAGCCTCGGTCATGGCCCCTCTGCTCCACTCCCACATTTAGCTGTAACTCCAATACCCCTGGCTTACCCCCAGGTGCGGTTGTGGCGCCGGGCTCCTAAGTGCTGCAAAGTATGGAATAGGTCAGGGGCCAGCCTGGGAGCTCATTGGAGCAGAGGGGCAGGCTTCATCCACGTGGCAGGCAGCTGTATCTTTCTCCCCTGTATGTGGGGGCATGGACATACAATGATGGACAGCATCTGCCCCATCCCTCGAACTACATTCTGGTGCCTGTTGCTGTGGTGCCCCCAGCCTCCGCCAGGGGTCCGTCAAGCACCAGTCACACTCCTTTCCTCCCCTGGAGAAAGAGAGCAGTCCTTGGGATACTCCATCCTTCTCCCCCAGGCTGGCCTTCTGACATCCTGGGTCTGTTCCAAAACCAGGGTTGCCGGCGCCACAAGCGGAAATCCAACTGCTGCATCAACGGGCTGGCTGTGTCTAGAAAATTTTGAACAACCTGATGTAACCCTGCCATTTTTGGAGTTATGTCACCAAATGTTCAACATGGCCTTTTTGGAATTCAACCTCATGAAGACAGAGGTGGGCAATCCAGGATTTTTTCACTCAGAGCAAGTCAGAGCTGATCCAGGGGTCTGCCTTGACTCTATGAGCTAGAACACGAGCCGAGTCCTGGCTACTGCAGTTTGTTTTCTGCATTGGAGTTGAACATTTCAGACACTATCTGAGCTGCTCAGGCTAACAAAAATGCTTACTTTGACCATAACTGGCTCATTTTGACCTTTGCTGTCAATTTCTGACAGAGGTTGAGCCAGCTGAGTCAGGCAGTAATCTCAAGCCAGGCTCGAGCCTGCTCTGGCTTGCCCAGCTATAATGAAGAGTGCCACTGTCATTATGTTCACTTGTCCTGAAAGGTGATTTTGCAGAGCAACCGCGCCATTCTGTGCCACAGTTGTGAAAATGTATTTCAGGCAGGATGTGAAAATGACAGCTGCACTGTTAATAAGGAGGTGTGCAAAAATGACAATGTTGAAAATCTGGGTGAAAATATAAAAATTGGCGAGTTAGGGCGTATGAAGAAACTGCACAATGCATGCTCATAAGTCATTTTTGAATTTTCACCAAATTTGCAACATGGGCTTTTTAGGACCCCACCTTACTAACAGTAGCACTGTTGTTTCATTAATCAGTCCCGAAGAAGATTCCATGCTGCGACAAAATCACCATTTGGGACTGAGTAACAAAATGACAGTGACAGTGCTCATGGAGGTAGGGTCCAAAGAACCCCATGTTGAAAATCTGAGGCCAAAATTCTAAAATGGCTGATATATCAACATAGGTTAAAGGCCCATTGACTGCCAATATACCATGCTTACCTTTGGTTCTTCAGTTTGTGGTTTGACTTTGAAGAGTGCAGACATGTCCAGGTCCAGAGAAGATGACAAGCTGACCTCCAGAGGAATCGTATGGGGTAAGGGGTGCAGGGAGGTGGGTGCCCAATGGGATGGGGGATGAGGTGGGGGACTGGGAAGATGATTAGGGACTCTTTTCTTTGCACAGGTTAAAAAAAAAAAGACACCAAGGATGGTTTTCTTTATTTACAGGAAAAAAAACCATAAATTTGGGCACACTGGGTGGGCTCATAGGTGTACCATGAGCTGGTGGGTACATGATGCCAACACAGGGACTGGGCACCTGATATTGGTGCAGGGATGGAGAATGGAGGTGTATGGAGAACAGCAGCAGTGGGAAGGAGTGAAAAAAGCCACTATAAATTTGGGCACACTGGGTGGGATTCCAGCGTGCCGCTTGAGTTGGGGCAGTACATGATGCCGATACGGGACTGGGTATCCTGATGTTGGTGCGGAGACAGGGAATGGAGGGAGTGGGGAGGACAGCAGCAGTGGGAGAGAGTGGGAGGGTTTATTTGCTGCTGGGGCTGAGATGGAATTTATTTATTTATTTTATTTATTTAGTTTTTGTTAACCGGTAGGTGCACTAGCCATAAAATGACTATTTTCAGGCATGACCCAGGAGAGTACAACAAAAGGAGAACAGTTGAACAACAGCAACATGGGTACAATAATACAAATAGAGGAACAGTACAGCAGTGCTACAAAAATACAATGGGTAGAAACAACAACAAATAATGGCAAGCATTATACAGATAATGGCAGTAAGATATATAATAAGTGCAGAAACCATGGACCCGACCTGTGGAGTAAAAGGATCAATAAGATAGTAAGGTTATATTGAGAGAAATGTGAGAATGTTCAAACATAACAAGAAAGACTGACAGAAGGAAGGTCAGGTGGTAATTGGCAAAACAACAGTGGATGGTCAGCAACAAGGTTCAAGAAGGAAGAGAGCTAGTAGTCAGAAGTTATTTACAAAGAGAAGGAAAAATATGGGTAGGGGAAGAGGAGACAGTCTTGGAGCTGGATTAGAGCAGGGTGACATTACTGGTAAGTCTCAGGAGCTTCAGGTTGGGTCAAAGCATGTACAAGCATCAGCTAAGGATAGATAATGATGATATTCACTTTTAATCCAAAGTGAGACTGAGACAGCCAGAGGTTGAGTGGAAGAGCATTCCACAGCCTGGGAGCAGAGAATTGGAAGGCCCTGTGCCTTTAGTTATCTGACATCTTGGAACATAGAGCAAGGATTTGTCAGCTGATCACAGGCCATGGGAGGATGGTTGAGAAACCAGCAACCGTCAGGGATGGGTTTTTCCTGGATGATCAAGTCCATTAGTGATCCAAGGTAGTATTGTCTACTGGCAGAGGTGGAGATCCAATTCAGATCCTTATAAAGAAGGCAGTGATGTTTGAGTCGAGGTGACGAAGAGGCAAATCAGCATATATTGTTATAAGTTACGTCCCATTTTAGTAGGGAGGTTTTATGGGCAGAGGTAAGAATAGAGGCACCATAAGTAAGGGTTGGGAGCAGAATACCTCGGGCAATTGCTAATTTGGCCGAGGTGTAAGTATGTAGCTCATTTTGTAAGCTACCCTAGTTTCATGTTTACAGCTTTGCACGAAGACTGAATGTGAAGATTTAAAATCCAGGGACTGGTCCAGGAGGATCCCAAGGTACTTGAAGGAAGTAACATTTTCAAGTGGAAATCCTCCTGGGTGAAGAACCTCCAGCAAACTAGAACAGGTCTTAATCTTCGGTGCAGAACCTAGGAGCATGGCTTTAGTTTTTTCATTTAGTACAAGCTTGTGGTCTAGAAGCCAGTCTAAGACCTTATTGAAGTCTGAAGTAAGTGATGTGTTTATGCAGGCAATACTAGAAGAACTAGTATAGATGATCAGGTCATCAGCGTAGAGAATAGCTGAGCAGGATTCCAGGACCTCAGCTGCATTGATGATAAAATTGAGAACAGAAGGGCCCAAGGATAGAGCCCTCGGGGACCCCAAGGTTGATAGTAGGCGTGTTGACAGGGAGGAGTTAAATTTGACAGCTTGTGACCTGTTTGACAGGTAGCTACAGAACCAGTCCACAACAGGGCTAGAGAAATGGAATTTATGGAGAGGAGAGAAGCGGGGATGGTCAACAAGGTCGAAAGCCTTAGTGAGGTCAATGAAGATGGCACCTGTGAGTTTTCCAGAGTCCATGTTGGACAGAATATCAGTAGTTAGTTGAAGAAGAGCCGTGGTGGTGCTATGACCTTTTCTGAAACCATGCTGAGTGTCTGAGAGGAGATTGTAGTGTAAGGTAGTCAATGGTCTGTGATGCAACTATTTTCTCTAGGATCTTGTTAAGGACAGACAGAATTGCTATAGGTCTGTAATTGGCCATATCCTTTGGGTCACCTTTTTAAAGACAGACGTTACTCTTGCAGATTTCCATAGGTCTGGCACAGTGCTATGGATATGGATAAAGTGTAGATTCTGGCAACTGAAAGGCAATGAGTGGAGCAGCCAGCTTAAGAAGACGAGGTTCCAGTGAGTCAGAACCAGAGCTGGTATTGGCAGATATGGATCTCAGTAATTTCAGAACTTCGCTCTTGATATAGCCTTGAAATAGAATGGTGGCGCTGGAGGAGCATCATACGATAGGGCAGTATGGTTGTCTGATGGTAGTGTGGTAGGTAGATTGGAGTGCGCCCACTAGGTTGTAAAGCCAAGGTATAGTATGAAAGATCAGAGAAAAGATTGTTAAAACTCTTTGAGATGGTCCTAGGGTCATTACATTGTGCCCCATTTATGATCATTTCATCAGGATTGACTGACTGCAAGGTACTGAGAAATGTTTTGACATGGGCCCAAAATTTCCTCGGGTCACAGGCTGAGCTTTGTAGAAGGTCCTTGCAGTATTTCCTTTTAGCAACTCTAACTTGTCTCTTACACCTGTTCCTTAGTTCACGATAGACAATAAGATCTGACTGTAGGCCAGTTTGTTTGTAGCGAATCCAAAGCTTGTCCCTCTGGCACAGATTAGCAAGGAGGTCTTTATGCAGCCACCTCGTCTGTTTTCCTCTAACCCTCCTAGTAGTCTTGGGGCATGTTTATATTGAATCGTAGAAATTCATTTATGAATATCTGTAGAGCAACCTCCACATCCTTTGTTTGATAGATACCTGTCCAGTCGATATGGAGACATCATAGAAAATGCATCCTGGTCAATATGAGCTAGATTTGTAAATGTGATTAGTCTTGATGGAGGAAATGAAGGCGCAACCATAGATAGGATACAAAAAGTGGGTTGGAGGAGTGGGGAGGACAACAGCAGTGGGAGGGAATGGAGGAGCGCCATCTGTAAGATGATGGCAACAATGCAACTTCACATTTGCTGATTCACGCATGCATAGTTGTGGTGAATGGCATTCTGTCATTCCCAAGATGGCGGCACCATCAAAACTGCACATGCGCATGAGAGCACATGCATAGTCTCATACCAGAATGAGAAGTAGCGAAACAGTGTGGCTGTTACTCCATAGTGGCCAACAAGGCAGAGTGCTCCCAGGTCTGTTAGACTTTCAGAAGGATACTTCAAAAGTCCAACAGAAGCATGCCACAATCAGTCATTTGCAGGCTACAGATCACAAAACAGCTGTAGGCTCCACCCACAGCCGTGAAAACAATGAGCATTTTTCTTTTAAATAACAGCTTTTTTTGTAAATACTTTTTATTGAACTTATGTGCATACATTCAAAATACAATAAAAGCTGTGTAATACAATCACAGTGCTGGGTTTTCAGTTATCTGAAGACAATCACATTGCAACTTAGTGAGTAACTGGCATTTATAGCATGGAACTTTCTCACAACTCAGAATGTGGGAGATGTTTCTGGCCATTGGACATCTACAACTGGTCATCTGGATTGTACTAGATAATATACATCTGTAATGAATCATTAAAGGTTGTGTGGAGGGGTCCCATCACCAGAATGGGGAGGGAAGAGCCCAACCAGAACCTTCTGAGTGTTCTTAACCACTGTCTGATAGGAAAATTAAACATTATTTCAAATTTTGACCAGCATGAACTTGTACTCCCAATATGCTCAACAACCTAAAAAATATAAACTGCATGCTCACCAAAGGCCACACCCTGACTAATATCAGGGTACAAAGTTTGAGACTTTAATTATGATATATAGTATCCAACCATTCCAGTGGAGTTGAACAGTTCCTCCTTATCATTAAGGTAGTGCGTAATTTTCTTCATATAATAAGTAACTTTTAGTTATGATTTGAATTATTCATTTGTAAGAAACAATATTAGACACCCCAATAATGTAGATGAAATATTCCAGCAAGTTCTCTTTCAATGCATGTTAAATCCATATAATAAGTAATGTTTAGTTATGATTTAATTATTTATTTTAAGAAACAATATAGACACCCTAATAATGTAAATTAAAGAGCTAGTGTACTGCCTGGAAACTGCCTGCAGTTAATTGTAACTTTCAGATGTCAGCTGTCACTTCTTATATCTCAAATATTTATTCTTTTCTGTTTGCTAATTAGAAGATTTTCCACCTGGCAGTACTGGGGTGATATGTGGAGCAGCATTCTGGAGGAAAAAAGTCAGTTCTGTTCCTCCACTACATCAACACTGAAACCACACTGACTATGACATCACTAGTAACCAATGAGAATAATTTCTCCTGCCCAATTTCACTTTCACATGAAGCAGCAGGGACTGGCTCTCCCTGGATACAAGTGATACCATAATGTCCTGCATTTTCATTGGTAGCTTGTGAAAGTCACTGCTCAAGCTGCAAGGATTGTGGTGCTTCAATGTGTTTGGTCTCATTTCTGACGATGTAGTGGAGGAACAGAACTGAGTTTTTTTTCCTCCAGACAGAGTGCTGCTTTATACATCACACCAGTACTGTCAGGTGGAAAATCTTCTAATTAGCAAACATAAAAGAAAAATATTTCAGATATTGGAAGTGATAGCTGACTGCATCTGAAAATTACTATTAATTGCAAGCGGTACACTAGCTCATTAAATATTCCAACACGTTCCTCTTTCAATGCATGTTAAATCTTGTTTAATTAGACATAATTATCATTGATAGTCTTAACAATTTCAATAGTTCATAATACTCTTATTCTTAACTATTTTTGTGAATTACAGACTTAATATTATTTTACAGTGAAAATATGGAATAGCTTACCTCAGGAAGTTGTGGTTTCAGAAACTCCTGTACTTTTCAAAACAAGATTAGACAACTATTTAGGGTATAAGACATATTAGGCCCACTTGTATGCGAGACACTAAATAGGCTGAAGCCTTCAGTGTCTGACAATACCAAGATACCAAGATAAGATGTATTTAACAGTTATTCTGTACTGCATGATCTATAATCCTTTCTTTAGCTTTAATTATGTATGTATGGTAGCAATGACTGAAAGAGGAATGATTGAAGGTTTCTACCACTGAGAAGTGGGAGTTGGACACAATGGGCAAAATGGCTAATTCCATTTCAACACTGAGTATAGTACTGAGTATAGTAATGTCTTTATTGTTTATACTTTGCATTTATTTGAGTATTATGACAGGCTGTCACATGCATAGAGGTAGATGCAGGATTTTTGTCCATGTAGACAAACAGTATAGTGTTTAACTCATTTTATGTTTGCTTGCACACACAGTGCACAAGAAACATACTGAGGTAGTAGAGCATTACAGAGGTGTGGCAGTGTTGTGGTCAATCCAGCGAATGCTTTAATGGACATGTTCGCTGGCCACCAATTAATGCTGAAGCTGCCAATGACAGCAAATTCAGAGTGGGCACTGCACTTGAAAGAAATCTGCCACTACAATCAGGGGTAGTTTCATCATTGCAGCGGCAGTCTCCTCCTCCCAACCAGTCACACAGCAGGACAACAAATTAGCTCCCTCCCACCGCTGCTGCCCACCCTGCACCCTCCATCTCTGTCCCCTGCCAAAATTGGGGTGCCTAATTCCCATGTTAGCATGTATCTCCCTCCCCATTAAAGGGGCACTTTGAAGTCCACCCCAGTGTGTCATAACATACTTCTTTGATGTTTCCAACACCCGGTATGCCCACTCCTGGTGTTGGATGCATGCTATACCCATATGTTCTCAGCTGACCTTGGGGTGCCCAATTCCCAGGTCAGCATTGATCCCCCCCCCCTCCAGCACAGTGGCACACTGGGAGACCACCCAGTGTGCCAAAACCCATTTTGTAATATTGCATCTGTAAAAGGAAATAGTCCCACAACGATTAAACCTGAAAAATGAAAATGGTCCCTCGTTGTTCCTGCCAGCCCCATCCCACAACCTGCACCCTCCCTCTGTGCACCCCACCTCCTGAATCCCCTTACCCATATTTACCTCCAGAGGTCAGGAGCAGCGATCTTTTGTGGACCGGAACTTGTCTGCACTCTTCAAAGACCAACCGGAACTGAAGAAATGGCTGTAAGCAATTTAATGGCAGTCAATAGGGAGGTCAATGGGGGTTTCAATTTAGGTTGAGATCTAAGCCATTTTTCAGTTGTGGTCCCAAACTTTCAACATTTGGTTCTTGGAACGCCCTCATGAACACTGTCACTGTCTTTTAATTTCTTGGTCCTGAAAGGTAATTTCATGAGTCGCTACTTAGAATCACCTTTCAGTATCAATTAATGAAATGACAGTGCCACTGTTCATGGAGGTCCAAAAGCCCTTGTTTCAAATTTGGTGAAAAACTCAAACAATGACTATGTTACAAGTGTCTGCTGCACAGTTTCTATGCAGGCTCATTACTTCATCAATCTTTAATATTTTCACTCCAGATTTCCAGCATTGCTATTTTTCATACCCCTTATGAACAGTACAGCTGTCATTTTTGCATCCTTCCCAAAATGTGTTTTTGCACCTGTGGCACAGAAATGGCAGTTGCTGTGCGAAGTCAACTTTTGGGATAGAGTAATAAAATCCCAGTGCCACTGTTCATGAGGGAGGTCCCAAAAGGACATGTTGAAAATGTGGTGAAAACATTCAAAAATGACTGTGTTACGACGTGTGTTGCTCAGTTTCTCGCACCTCATAACTTCACCACTTTTCATATTTTCACTCCAGATTTCCAAGATTGCCATTTCTTCATACTCCTCATGAACAGTATAGCTGTCATATTTACATCCTGCCCAAAATGTGTTTTCTACTTGGCACCGAATAGCACACTCCTGTGCAAAATCACCTTTTGGGATTGAGTAACGAAATGATACTGCCACTGTTCATTAGATAGGGTCCCAAAAAGCCCATGCTGAAAATTTGGAGCAAAAATACCAACAAACTAATGCCTGCCCTGTACAGACTGACAGGTGTGTCGGGGTGTGACTTGGGTCATCGGCCATAATACTCACCTCATTCCACCCCTACCCCCACCCTGCAGCCACTGATAAGCATCAAGGTGTGCCTTGCTGTCTTCAGCCCTAACATTCACCCCATTCTAGTATACTGCACCCATCTCAGCTTATTTTCTTAAGGAATGGGGTGAGGCGTAAGGCTGAAGACCTCAAGGCACTGCGACACTATCGGTGTCTGCAAGGTGGGGTGAGGTGGAACGTATGAGTGTTATGGCTGATGACTCCAAAGGCACACCTCCAATGCCTGTAAGTCTCTTGTAGGGTGGGGTGGAGGTTAGCGCTACTTCAGTACTTCACTGCCATTTCTATTATGCATCTCTCTAACTCCTGTACTACCAGTGCTAATACCAGCAAACAAACATTCGGATTGTCAAATGCTTTGTTTTTCTTCCTTTTGTTCTGAACAGAAGGCGCTTCAGGAAGAGAAGCTACAGTATTCACCTTTTGTTTTGGCTCCCAGTCAAGATGCGTGATTAGCAACATCCAAGGGATAAGCAAGGAAGACAGATCAGCTGGAGGAGCCCATCATATCATTTCTGGGAGATGGTGTTTAGATCAGCATCCACCTAAAACTAAAGTTCTTACACCTGCTGGCACAAAGGACTCAAAAAGTCGAAGTGGGGTGAGAGAAGATTAGACACACTCAAGCTATTTTTTACAGCTGCTCCATGGTGATTCTTTTGGCAGCTCCCGCGCCGCCCAACCACCAACCTCAATCTGTATTACGCTTACATGACCACTCTCAGCACCAATGCAAGCCACACTGAAGAGGGGCCTTAGTGCAAGAACTGGGCAGAAGTATGCAGGGACCATAGACTGTGTCAGAGAGATGGTGCAGCCTGTGCTCATGGCCACTTACACTGATCATTCCGGAATATGTCCCCCATCTCAGCCACAGTTCAGGGGAGGAGCAGGGAATAGCTTACCACAATTGGTAAGCATTCACATGGCCACATTGCACTGCAGCAACCCAAGCAGTCAGATTCTCTGGTGCAATTGCGCCATATAAACATGTCTTCAGAGACACTCAGACTGATACAGAGAAACAGTTAACACATAGGACCCTGTATTGTTAACTCCTTTAAATACAGACATTTCTTTTGTAGTCATCTTGCTAGAACTGACCTCTGTAAATAATCAATGAAGATATAGTATTTTCCTGTAATATTCTGTGTGTAAACTTAATTCTATAATACACACAATGATACAGCTTATCAAAGCCATGACTATAAAAGGCAGACTGGCAAATCCAGAAGATAGAAGTGGTAGGGCAGCATCAGACAACCTTAATTTAGGTCAGCTATTCCCCAAGGGTCCGCTTATAACACAAGGTGGCATACAGGCAACAGGCCAAAGAGAAAAACGTGTTAATCTATACTCTGCAAGGCCCCATGAGGGTGGCAGTTGTGGAATATTATCAGGGCTCAAAATATAGCCTTTCCTTTTTCATGGAAATGTAGAAAGACTGCTGGAAATGTAATTTTGGCATCAGCATTTCCATCTGAAATGTTGTTCAGTGTGACGGTAGGCCACGAGTGGCAGCAGAGAATGAGAACATTCTTTTAACCTAAATCAGCAGCAAGACTCTTGCTTTCTGGACTGGGAGGGGACATGACTGTCCTCTGCTGCACTCCGCCATCAGGTCTGGTGGCAGGGTGTGCAAGCTCCATCTTGTCAGTCTTTGCTTTTATTTTAAAATTAGGCACTTTGGACAGCTTCAGGGTCCTTGTCACAAGCGTGGCCCATCTGATGTTCTTTTGGCTCAGTGATTGGCTGAACCTGATCTTTTCTCACTGTGTTGACTGCAATCTGACACAGCAGTCAACTGGCAGCAAGAGAGAAAGGATCTCTGTTAGGACTCTTTCAATGTTGTATTGCAGATGCAGTACATGGTTGGAAAGGACTAGGATCTGTTTAATCGGCACTGGGTCACAGTACTGTTGGTCAGGACAGCATGGTCAACAACCAGTCAGCAAAAACAGTGCCACTTTTTTCTTTATGGGGCACCACCTGCATTAAAAGATCCTAACTCCAGGAGGAGCAGATCATGGGGCAAGAGAAATGTGGGTCCATGGAATACTGTTTCCATGGACCCATGTAAAAACACAAGTCCCAAGAGACAAAATATGGCACCAGGATTAGAACCCTGGTCTTTAGTACCACCCAACTAAGCTGTTCTTTGCCTTAACCTCCATACCACAGAAACAGCTTACCCAAATACTGGCATTCTTCCCTCCTTGTCCTCTGTTGGGACCATGGACAGCAACTAGGAGAGCACTTACTGCATAGCTCTATGAATCCCCATCGCTGTCTGTGGTAGCACTGTACAGACCAGTGTTGTGTTTTACCATGCTGTTATCACAGCACTGTTCTAGCAGGTTACCATTTAGTCTGTGGGACAAATGAAGCAGCAAAGGATTCTCTGCCTGCACAGTCAGGCTTACCATTTTTCTATTAAAAGAAAAAAGCTCTCAGAAACCTATGGGGAAAACAATCTGTGAGTGTAGTGTGGTGGAAAATTGACTTGCACACACATTAACAGAGAAAATTAAGTGCTGCAGCCCACAGTAATTGTAAAAGATCGGAGATGGGGAAAAGTTCTCCAGTCTTCAGGAGAAAAACTATGTGAGTGCAGTGTGATGGAAAAGAAAAGACTTACTGTACACATACACAGAGAAAACACATTACAGTGATGCAGCCTTCACAGAGACAAGAAGGGCAGATACTGAATGGGGAAAAGTGCATGCATATACTGTGGGAAAACAATCTAACTGCAGTCAGAGGTAGACCTTTCACACAGGTCAAAAAGTGCAGCAGCCTGCAGTTTCATTACAAAAAGGAGAAGAAAGCAATTATACAAATAAGAGGGAGACTAATTAGTGACTGCAGTCTGGTGGGAAAATCATCTACCTGCAGTCTGTGGTAGACCTTTCATACAGGAAAACAATCAATCAAATCCTGTGTCCTGCAGCACTCATTCACTGTTTAAAACTGCAAATAAACAATTGACAGCTGTGTGTGCCTGAAAGGTAGTTTTTGTTCACCAAAAAACATTCTGAGGTGAACTACATAAATTCCTACCCTTGGGTTCCATGTTAAAGGATTGCATTAGTGAAATATTTACTAGCACCTAACGTAACGTCTGCTGTTAAGTCACTTGAAAAGCTTCATCTGCTGCTAAGTCACTTGAAAGCTTCATAGACCTAGTCAGTCAAGATCATGCATCAACAGCTGTGCAGCAATAATCACACAGAAATAACCATGAAAGCATTAAAGTGTGGCACACAATATAGCCGTGATCTGGAATAGCACACCTCTTCTGTGTTAGATGCAACTTGGAGTTAGAATAATCAAGTCCTGGGGGTGCAGGAGGCAAAGCCCCTGCATGTAGGGTGTGAGGGTGAATTCTCCTACATAATAGCAGAGGACACTATGTGTTGATTGTGACAGTAATTTCACTTGAAGTGCAAAATTTGCAGCGTAAATTTTGCATTCTGCCACGTAAATTTCACACTCCGCCATGAAATTTTGCACCCAATGGTGACATTTCACCTCTGCAGCAAAATGTGTTTAGCTGTTGTGGTTTTTGTGTTTTTTCAGGATGCTGTTAATGCTCCCACTGTTATTGCCGCTCAGTTATTATTTGTGCTATTGTTTTTAGCACTTTTCGACCAGAACCTCCAAGGATCTTCCTCCCCTTTTAAAATCTGATAAGTGCCCATTTAGGTGAAACCACCTGACCTAATCCCTGACTTTTGCTTCCAGAGTGGCTCAGTAACTACTGTCCTACAATGTACTGTCTGTGAAGCAGTACCTGTTTTCTGGGGGAAAATCTTGCTCAGTTGTGTGTTATTTCCCATACATTTTTCAGAAAAATATGTTGAAATGCAAAACAGCAGTGTAAGAATTTAGTGAAATTGACCTATACTTTTGTATTCTATTTTAGATTACCCTTGTCTACTGACTTGTATGACACCCCTTCTTTCCACAATTTGAGTCCACTTTAGTACTTTTTCACATTGAAATAAAAAGGAGTACTCCTTTTAATATGACTTGGAGCAGGTTTTCATCAGTATTCTCAGCTGTTTTTGTACATCAGTTGTTTAAAATGACTTCTGCTGTGACCAAAATGAACTAGCATGAAGCAGGCACTACTCCATGACCTTATGAAGTAGATGTTTGAAAACAGCTGCAAATACTGATGAAAACCTGGTCTGAGCCATATTAAAAGGAGCATTCCTTTTATTATTTCAAATGTAAAAATAGTATTAAAGCAGACTCAAAACAGAGAAAGAATGGTATCATATGAGTCAGAGATAAGGGAAATTTAAAATAGCATACAGAAGTATAGGTCAAAATTTTCACTGGATTCCTGCACTGCTACTTGAGTAGTGTAGTAAAAGATCTGACTCATTACAGAGAAGAAACTGATGACATTTTTCAGTTAATGAAAGAGCAGTTCAGGAACATGGTAAGTCCTTCATCAGAGGAAGACTGTGATGAACAGCACAATGTTGTACACGCATGTCAGATTTTCAATCCAAGAAACTGGCCAACATTTGTATCAGATACTAATTATAATAGTGATGCCTACAGCAGAAAAGAAGTGAGATTCCTAGCTGATCACTTTGTAAGGCACTAGAAGGCCAAGACTTTAGCCTAACATCATGTTTTGGGGATTCTGTCGCTTGATGAAATATGCACTATGCCTGCTTACTTTCAAACCAGTACTGGATAACAATCTTCACACACTACTTAAAACACTGTTTAAAACAGCAACTGGGCTCTGCTAAGCATTGTGTTAGTATTAAGTTCAGGTTTAAGCATTATTAAGTCTGGGTTTTATGCTATGCAGTTTGCAACTATGTGTATTACACTCCGTCTCAGGCCTAGGATATTGCACGCCTCGGAGCCAGACTCAGGAACTTTAATAAGGTGTGGAGTGGCAGGCAGATCCCCAGCATTTGCATAGTCCTTGTCATCGAGGCACAGGTCAGGAAGCATAGGAAAACCAGGAGCAGTTTCAAAATTCACAAATAGCATTTTATTTTTCTCAATAACTGCAAAATAAAAATAAAATTACTCAGCGTAACTATGGCAGTACAAAAGAGAAAACTAAGTCCTTCTTCTTGAGAGTATCTCTTAATTCCAAGTTTCAGTCTCTCACTCTCCTTGTCTCTCAGTAAAAGCATTGCCGCTCTTTTAAAAGTCTTTGGGAACTCATTAATAGAACCTGCTTCTGACAGAATGTTCTTGTGAGTTTGATGCAGGTGCAACAAAAAGAACACAGTGACCCAGAACTGACCTCTTGTTTACAGCTCTTCAACAGGTTTAAAACTGCATCCCAGGTTAACCCTTGAGTTCCAAATAGCTTTGCAATCATTTCAACGTATAACTATATACAGTTTTAAACAAAGCGATCCCGTATCAGATGCAGTTTACAAATAGATTCTCTTATATTTTTATAACTGCAGATATGCAATGGGAAAAAAGACAGAAACAGCAAGGAAAGGCAGAGGCAGAGTGATCAGTTTCTAGGTCTCAACAAGAAAATTAGGTTGCGCAACCAGACAAGAGACAGAAAAGGAGCAGAAAGAACAGATCCTTGCGTTTAAAACTCTTTCTGCATAACAAATGGAGCTGGGCCTTATTCAGCTCTGTTACATATCCCCCTCCTAAGAGGGAACCTGTATCACAAAAACAAGTTTCCAAAATGTTCTAGATCCAGAAACAAATGATTTGATACCTTTATTGGACCAACATGGATGTTACAGAAAAACAAAGTGCTTTAGTAGTCGAACCAACCAGGTCCTTCTTCAGAAGCTTTGTGGCAGTTTTTCAAATATCCCATACTATTAACACCAGATTATATAGAAAAAGCAGAAATAATTCTCATTGGTTTAACATATACATTTAAAACATAATAGAAGATTACGCCAGAGAAGCTAATTAACACCAGTATGCCTTTAACTGAGGAGCCTCAGAAGGGCAAAGGTTATCAAGAATTCTCTACAGCCAGAGAGTTCTTGTCACATAAATTTTAAATGTCTCAGTATGCCAAGAAAGCATTCTAGTGATAAAAAACAACCTTGGAGTAGCATTCTTCTAATACATGTAAGATGAGCTCACAACTTACATTCCAGTTGTCCTGGTATATTAAAGGACAGATAATGAAAGACAAAATCCTGAAATTAGGTATAACTGCAAGTTGAAAGCAAGCCTCAAATTAACCTACACATATAAACATGATGCATGAAAGTATCATTTGTAAGTGTAAGTGCAAAATAAATAAATAAATAAATAATACTTGTCAAGGACCCCCAAGAAAACGAGACCATGAGCCTGATAAATGCAGATTTCAACACAGAGTCTGTGTATAACAAAAATGCACAGAATCAGTCTAAGCAATCTAAATGAAAACCCAAAGGAATTACACCTTTAATGAACCCCAAGTAAATGAGATATGCATCTTAATATGAGCAGTAAAAATGTGACAGTGTGAAATCCACCCACTGACAACTAATAGAAGGAAATAAATGCACACTATATGTGAAAACTAAGTGTTCTAGCCACATAACAACTGCCCCATGCTTGCGCTCCACCCACACATGTGTGTGCATACACACACCACACTCCCACACACACACACACACACCTGCACACCCCACACAACCACAACACACAACAAATATAGCAAACACATTCCACACACACCACACCACACCACGTACAACAAACAAAACACACATACACACCATACCCACAACACACAAAACACAACACACAAAACACATACATACATACATACATCAGTATACACACACACACACACACACTCAAATGCACTCACCACAGTGTTAAGGTGAAAAGTCAACAATGTAGATAACCATAAACTTACAAAATCAAAGGCCCGCTGAAGAACTAAACTGTTTATGTCCATCTTTTAAAGTAAAGGTTCTGTAGTTTAAGTGGAATAATGTGTCATGTACCCAACATCAATATTCAATCCATCCGCCACCATATTGAGAAGTAAAATAAGTCTAATTTCAGAAGCCTGCCTCTGTTGTGTACTATTGAAATGTCCTTTTAAGACCATCACAGACATATCTGAGGTTGAGTGGTCATCCTGGGAGAAGTGCTTGGCTACTGGTTTCTCAATCATCTTGTGATTAATAGAATGTCTGTGTGAATTCATTCTAGTGCGGAGTTGTTGGCTTGTCTCCCACATAACCTGTGCGAGGACATTTCTTGCATTGGATAAAATAGACCACATTACTTGATGTACATGTATAATTCCCTGTATCCTGAATAGTCTGTTTTGTGATGTAACCACACAGTCTGAAGTGGAAATGAGGTTACATGTCTTACATGTGCGTTGATGACAGGGTCGTGTACCATATGATGTCATGGTATTCTGTTCCGTTCAGTTGACTCCTAATAATCAGGTTAGCTAAATTAGGTGGTTGTTTAAAAGATAGTAGTGGTAGTTCTTGAAAAATACCGTTAAGGGTTTCATCCTCACTAATTATTGGATGGAGATCCTTAGTAATCTTACATAGGAGTTCAAGGTCAGGATGGTATGTGACTACTAAGGGTATTCTGTTGGTAGTCATCCGTTCCTTATATTGCAGCAGCTGTTCTCTTGGGACCTGTGTTGCACGCTCCACTGCTCTGTCAATTTCCTGGATGAGTGTCCCTGCTCAATAAAGGTGTTTTCAACATCGCCAGATGTGTGTCTCTGTCTTCCTATTTGAACAGAGGGGATACCAAGTGCTTGACTATATATAACAGATTTCTTTGTGTGGCTCGGTGATTACTTTTCTTGTGTAAGTATCTCTGTCTGTCTGTTGGTTTCCTGTAAAGACAGGTATGTAGGGTACCATCCTTAATAGTGACAGTGGTATCCAGAAAATGTACACTTGTGGCAGAATATTCTAGGAAAGCTTTATAGTTGGGTGGAGGTTATTAAGTTCTTGGTGAAAATCTTTATGTGTCAGTGCCCTCTGTCCAAATTATAAACAAATCATCAATGTAACGGAAATAAGCGAGTGGTTTATGTGTACAGTGCCTTAGAAAATCCTCCTCCAAATTCGCCATATTATTTTTACTGCTCATATTAAGATGCATATCTCATTTACTTGGGGGTTCATTAAAGGTGTAATTCCTTTGGGTTTTCATTTAGATTGCTTAGACTGATTCTGTGATTTTTGTTATACACAGACTCTGTGTTGAAATCTGCATTTATCAGGCTCATGGTCTCGCTTTCTTGGGGTCCTCGCAAGTATTTTTTATTTATTTATTTATTTTGCACTTACACTTACAAATGATACTTTCATGCATCATGTTTATATATGTAGGTTAATTTGAGGTTTGCTTTCAACTTGCAGTTATACCTAATTTCAGGATTTTGTCTTTCATTATCTGTCCTTTAATATAACAGGACAATTGGAATGTAAGTTGTGAGCTCATCTTACATGTATTAGAGAGAATGCTACTCCAAGGTTGTTTTTTTTATCACTAGAATGCTTTCTTGGCATACTGAGACATTTAAAAATTTATGTGACAAGAACTCTCTGGCTGTAGAGAATTCTTGATAACCTTTGCCCTTCTGAGGCTCCTCAGTTAAAGGCATACTGGTGTTAATTAGCTTCTCTGACGTAATCTTCTATTATGTTTTAAATGTATATGTTAAACCAATGAGAATTATTTCTGCTTTTCTATATAATCTGGTGTTAATAGTATGGGATATTTGAAAAACTGCCACAAAGCTTCTGAAGAAGGACCTGGTTGGTTCTGAAAGCTAAAGCACTTTGTTTTTTCTGTAACATCCATGTTGGTCCAATAAAAGGTATCAAATCATTTGTTTCTGGATCTGTTTTATAAGGACCAATCGGCACCTACAACATTTTTTGCAAAATGTTCTAGTAAATTTCCATCTAACATTAGCTTATAACCTTTACAGTTCAGTGCATATGCAGCATAGCAAACAGAGATGTGTAAACTCACATTTTTTCAGCCTTGAATTCTCAATTCCTGATCCATATCTCGACAGAAAATCAGCATTGACACTCTTTTTCTCAGATTTGTGCATCACTTTAAATTTAAATGGCTGTAGTGCCAAGTACCACCATGTGATTCTAGAATTTTTATCCTTCATTTGGTTAAGCCAGCAGAGAGGATTGTGATCTGTCGCAAGTACAAAGTAAGCTCTTAGTAAGTAAAACTTAAGGACTCCATGACCTACTTTGCCACAAAGCATTCCTTTTCAGTGGTGGAGTACCTTTTCTCTCTGTCATGCAGCTTCCTGTTGATATATAGAATGGGATGTTCTTTCCCATCTATATGCTGGCTCAAGACTGCACCTAGACCTACCTCTAATGCATCAGTCTACAACAGAAATGATTTATCAAAGTCTGGGCTTCTTAAAACAGGGGCTGAACATAATGCAGCCTTAATGGCTAGAAAAGCTTCATCACACTCTGTGGACCATTTTACATTATTCAGGTACCATTTTTTATGAGTTCAGTGAGGGAGTAGCTAAGTCAGCAAAGTTGGGAACAAATCTCCAATAATAACCAGCCAGCCCTAATAAGGACCTGACATGTTTCTTGGTTTTGGGAACAGGGCTGTTAGCTACAGTTTCTATCTTGGAAACCTCTGGCTTGACTTCTCTATTTCTGAAAACATAGCCAAAATATCTGGTTTTCTGTGTACCCAATGCACACTTGGTAGGCTTAATTGTCAGGCCTGCCCTTTGATAGATTGGACAATTGTGCATAGGTGTTCTAGGTGGCTTTTCCAGTCTGGACTGTACATCATCCAGGTACGCAGCACAATAACCAGTGTGAGGGGATAAATTACATCCACGTGCTGCTGAATGTAGCAGGTGCACCATGAAAACCAAACAGCATGGTGGTGAACTGATAGAATCTTACAGGAGTGGCAAATGCAGTTTTGTCTCTGGATTCTTTAGGGGATTTGCCAGTAACCCTTGGTGAGATTGAGGGTACTGATATGCTTGGCACTCCTAGTCTGTCCACCAAATCATCTATTCTGGGCATAGGATAACTGTCTAACTCTGACACATGATTAAGTTTCCTAAAATCAAGGCAGATTCTTACACCCCTTCTTTTTGTTTACAATCAGAATTGGTGATGACCAAGCAATTCTTGCCTCTTCTATGATACCCAATTCTTTCATTTTTTGTATTTCCTAAACCACATCAGCTCTTAACCACTCTGGTAATCTGTATGTCTTTTTGTCTAATAGGGCGAGCATTTCTTGTCACTATACGTGCTTGACACCTTTTGCTCGGCCTGCTACTGTGGTAAAGTACTGTTAAATGTCTTTGTAAGTTACAGATTTCTGTGGTTTGTTCAGAGGTTAGGCAAACATTTTACAGCATCAGCAGTTACAGTTTGTTCCAGTCTGTCATAAGCCACATCAATATCTTCTTTATCAGTTTCTGGTGAAACCAGCAAAACAGCTTTGGTGTTTTCAATCTATTTCTTTAGGAGGTTACCATGGTATATTTTAGTAGGATTTTTCCTATTAGGGGTCTCAACCTCATAGTTAACTGTGCCAGTACATTAAGCACTTTATAAGGCCCTTGCCACTTCATTAACAGTTTATTTTCTGTAGTGGGTAACAATAGCAAGACCTTTTCACCTGGCTCAAAATTTTTTTCTTTTACCCCATGGTCATAATACACCTTCTGCTGGTTTTGGGCCTCTTTCTGACTACTGTGGGTGATTTCAACATATTTTGCCAGCTTCTTTCTCAGGGCACACATATAAGATGTAATAGATTATTTCTGATGGGGGCTATCTTCCCATGTTTCCTTTATTACATCTAGTGGCCCTCTGGGTTGTCTACCACACAGCATTTCAAATGGTGAATAACCTGTTGATGCCTGTGGTACTTTTCTATAAGCAAAAGCAGGTAAGGTAAGTATTGGTACCAGTCTTTCCTTTCCACTTTTACAAACCTTTCTAACATGCATTTTAGGGTTTGATTAAAATGTTCAACAAGACCATCTGTCTGAGGGTGATAAGAGGAGGTTCTTATGGCAGTGATACCTAGTAGTTGGTACAGCTCCTTCAGTAATGCAGCACCAAAATTACAATTAATTCAATTCACTTTATTTACTGGGTCAGAACACTGGGCAGAGGCACATTTTCAGGATGACCCAGAGCTTCAAACAAAAATGGAAGCTAAGATGATATACACAAAATATAAATACACATAGATGATAAGACAATGCAAATATAAATACACACATTTAAAAACATTTACACAAAGCAAGAGATTGAAAATGACAGTACAGGATTCTCTTGAATATTTCATATACATGGACATTTACACAGTTAGTAGGCAAGGAATTCCAAAAATTTGAACATTGTACAGAAAAAGCCCTCTCTCTCATACAAGCAGAAAACCTAGGCAAAAAACAAATGCGGTGCAATGGAGGAGTGAAGCAGTCTGGCTGATCCTTAATTTTAGTAGGCCAAACAAAGGAGATTTACAACCTTAAACAAGTGCACTATTAATCATGCAACCCAGATTGTAATGGTAAGTCAACCTGGGAGGCAACCAACCAGGGGATCATATAAAATACAATGATGTGTTTAAATGGTTTAGCCAAGACAAATCTACAAATAGAATTAAAGGTTCTGTTGACTACATCCAGGTCCTTTTACTAATTTTGTGGAAAAAGAGTTGTAATACAGTTTGGACAAAAACACACTTTTAGATATAGTTCCCTTGCTTCTCCAGTTAAACAACCTTTAATTCGGCACAAGGCACCAAGTTTTTGATTCACATACTTTACTGTCTTCCTAATGTGTGATGAAAAGTAAGGTGAAGGTCAAGAAATACCCCAAGATATTTAGTCTCAGAAACTTGTTGTATCAAAGATCCCACTAAATCATAAACTAATAATGGTTTAATGTTACACAATTTAGGCACAGAACAAAATAAAATACATTGGCCCAGATATTCAAACTGCGCTCAAAGTAGCGCAACAGCAGGAGACAAGCACAAACCAGTTGCGAAATGGCAACAGGTGCGATATTCAAACATGGAGCAGAGCAAATTGCGCAAGCAACCAATGTCTCAATATCGCACATACTGCGCCCATCATGCAACCAGGTAGGAGAGGCTGAGCTAAATGCTGCGCTATGGCGCAACCATGGAAGCTCAGCTGAGCAGTGCAGAGCTGCCATAGCGCAAGCACAGCCCCCAGAGCAATGGAACTGCACATCCAGGGAGGCAGGCTGGGGCCCACCGCCAGCCATGCCACATGGGCACAGGAACTCACTGCAGAACCCACACCACACTGGCACACCCCAAGCACAGCATCACTGGGGGTGGGACGGATGATCCACGTGCCCATGGGGACAAGCCAACTAAAGCATAGCAGAGCCATGACACCCCAGCACAACCACTGGCAAGCAGAGGTGCCACACCCAGGGGTTGACAACCACAGTGCACATCAGTCCCCCCATACGCACAGCACAGCGTGCACCGTGCCCCCAAGACACCGGCCATGTGCAGTGACAGGCACTGCAGGAAACACCATGCACCCCCGTACACGCCAACCCCATGCTGCAGAGAAGCAGACCAGCCAGACCCACCCTGTGCACCCAGCAGTGGTGGCAGCAGATGGCAAGAACAACAGAAAGGCAATGCTATGCTGGTGATACCTCCCCATGGACACACACACACACACACACACACACATATACCCAGGACCATAGTAGCCCAGATGGCATGTACACCCCCTGCAACGGAGCACCCAGAGCCAGTTGCAAAGCAGACACCAACACAGCAGTTGTACCAAAATAGAAATGTATATTTAAATAAAACAGTGAACAACAAAGGTCGAACTATGTACAAGTTGTGGGGACGGGTAAAAGGCAGGGGTGTTCAAGGGGAGGAATAAAAACTTGGAGAGGAAGGCAGGGTGAAAGGGATGGGTGAAGGTGAAATGAAAGGTGGGCTATGGCCCAGCTGGCTCCTGCTCCTCCTCCTGCTGGCGTCCCTCCTGTGCCTGCGGCGCCATTCCCCTGGCGCTGTAGGGCTTGCAGGACCTCCTGGTTGTCCAACACCACCTGGGTCAGGCGCGTCAGAGATCATGCGCCATGCGCCCGCAGCACACCGAGGCCTAGGAAAATGGGAACACAGTCAATGGCTGAGACTGACCACAACCCTGAACACCACCCAACTTGCAACCCATCTAACCCAATGTCCTGCACATGTGATGGCATGCACCACCCACAGTGAACATGCACATAGCCATCACAAACAGGTGGCACCAGCCATGCGCACCACCGCCACACACTGCCCACGTCAAGCCCCGTACAAACCACGCTGTCATGTGATGTGGCAACGCAGCGATGTCGTTACACAGCTATGTGCCCAGTGCATGCCTGACCACCTGTGATGCATACACAGACTTGTCGTGATGCTGCACTGTGATGCAGGTCACCTGTGTCATGCCTACATACATGGAGACATAGACAGTGTCGGCAGATAAGGGCCTATGGGATACCAGTCTGGCCATTTGGCCTTGTACGATCACTCTCTTGTCCTATAAGTCCATTCCCCTCACCCTGACCTCCAGAAGTCCCTCATGGCGAACCCACGATACATATCCCATGACCAAGTCAGCCCCACCACATCCTCTGGCAGGGTGTTCCACCTCGTCCACCACCCATCATGTGAGGAAACACTTTCTCATGGTCCTCTTAAACAAGCCCCCAACTGCATCCCATGCCCTTAGTCCTGGAACATCCCTTACGCTTACAAATATTGTTTCCTGCACTCTGTTCCCCTGTACAATACTTGTATGTCCCATCATATCCCCACACCCTGCTCCTCCAGGAGTACATGTTCAGTTCCGTCAACCTGTCTGCATAGGACTTGTGATGCAATCCATGCACCATCCATGTCGCCCTCCTGTGAACGCTCTCCACCCAGTCCCTGTCCATACGCAGGTATGTTCTCCGAACTGTACACTGTACTCCAGTGTGGGGACTCACTACTGTTTCGTAGTAGTGGAACTATGACCTCCCCTTTGGTTGTGTCCAGCATGGTTGGTGGTCCTGCCCCCAGCATGCAATAGCATCCATGACGTAATGATACTCACACCCTCCAGCAGCTCGGTCTGCCGCTGCTGCTGCTGCTGCTGCCGCTGCTGCTGCTGATGCTGCTGCTGTGGCCCGACAGCCTGTGGCACTGGGGCCCTGGCATGGCCCACATCACCATTGTCCGCGCCCTCACCATCCGGCCTGTGGGAGACATACGGTGAGACAAACATCAGTGTGACTCAAAGCAGAGTGCCCCTGCCCCAGTGAGACTGCCTGCCCACACATCCATAACCATCCATCGCACAGCTGCACACACTGACACACTGATGCACAGCCACCCAGGCACACACACACCCCTACAGAGAATATAGGTGAATAGATGGTACACTCACGTGGCTCAGGCACCAGGCCCCGCCTTGGCATGGGAACGCAGCCGAGTCAATAGTTCTGGGTCCTCCAGCGGAGATCACTGTACCGTGCCGCACTGCTCAGCAGACCGCCCCGCCAGTGACCCCACCAGGTCAGTGGCCACTTGCTGCCACAAATGGGTCTAGGTCCGTGAGGGGGCCTCACCATATAGTCCCTCAGTGGGTTCCACTAGGGCCACCAGGTTGGCCACTTCAACTGGGCTCCAGGACACGCCTCTTCCCAGCCATGGCCCCAACTTTACAGCAGGCAATATGGTGCCCGCTGCGCCTGTGACCCCACGTGGAGTTGGTGCGCAATAGACCAGCACAGGCTCCAATCGCGCTCTCGCACAGTGCCATCACTTTACATGGTGCTGTAACCAGACAGCTAATAGGGACGTACATACGGCATGCCCACAGCACCAGGGTCAGAGGGCATACCAAGGTCACGCAATGACGCAAGGCTCGCTGACGCCATGGGATGTATAGGCATCCTGCTTGCGACTGCTAAGCATAGCACCAGTGCCACAGTGGACTATCGCACAGAAGTGCCACAGCGCCATATAGTGCCCAGTGCTGTAGCGCCACTGGCACAATGGTGGCTATGGCCAGAATCGCCATCGCTCAGCAGGTCTGCAGCGCGATCGACGCATGCGAACTTGTCAGGGCATGCGCAATGCAGTGTAGCACACAGCCACAAACATGCGCCATCGGCTCAGCCGTATTTTCCCTATTGCGCTTAAGCGCAAATACGCGATATTCAGCAGACATATGCAAATCAGTCAATCAGCCATGCAAAGGCGCAGTGGCGCGATTAGCATGTCATTAGGTTGCGCCACACCCCATTTGCATGTGTTGCGCTATAAAAATGCGACACTGGGTTGTGGCGGCCAGATTTGGTTATTGCAGGTGAGAGTGAGTTACATGCTGTGTGATGCTCAGGACAATGCTCATGGGCAGGGGTGCTGGAGGATGTCATAGGCTGAGGGGCTGAGCATGATGAGGGCACTTAGGAAGGGGTAGAGGGCACCTTTCCATCAGTATCTTCCATGCGGAGAGGAAAGGGGCTTCTGCCCCCCGCCCCCAGCCTGCAGCCATGCTCATGGGAAATGCTGTGGACTGCACAGTGACAGGTGTCCACTTCCACCCATACAGATCACCATGACTGACGAGAACCAGGCTGAGGCTGTGGACCGGGCGTAGGAGGAGGCCGAACTTCACCACAGCAGAGACTGAGGCCCTTCTCCAGGCCGACCTGGAGGATGAGCCGCTATTGAGTGGGCGGAGGGGCACCCTCAGCAGTGTGCAGCTGCATGGGAGGGTAGCTCTGGCCGTCAACCTGTATGGAAGCCACCAGTGCTCCGTGCAGGAATGCCGCAAAGATGGGGACTGACCGCAGGAGGCTGAAGGAGAAGGTGGCAGCCTTCAGGGTGGCATGCTGCCACTGGTGGGGACCACCGGTGGTGTTGCAGCTGACCCCACTGAGGAGACACTGGTCGCGCCATGCAGCCGAGTGCCATTGCGGGTGTTCCAGGCAGAGGATTCCAGACGGGTGGAAGCCCATCACTGCACGGTATGACATGGTGATGTTGTGGGGGCTGTTGTTCACATGCACTCACATGTACTCTCTTTCTGTTTCAGATCCTGTTCGTCTGCAGGAGACAGTGGTGGTGGGTGCTGACAGTGAGGCAGACCTGCTGGACCAGGAGGAGGGACCATCCACCCGCCAGCAGCCTGCAGGCACTGCAGCAGCAGGCCGGCTGGCCCAACAACTCCGCCGGCAGTGATACGGTGCAGGGGTGCACAGCCTGTGTCACAGCAGTCTGGCATGCAGGTGTGCCAGCATGCTGTGCCTATGGCAGTGGCACGCACTGGCTCTATTGATGATAGCAGGCCTGCAATGGCCAGTGATAGGTGTGTGTCCCACGAGGGATGCATGGCAGGCCATCACGTGTCCCCTGGCCGCCCTGCTCCACACCTGTGTACCAGCATGCTGGCACAGTCACAGGCTGGGTCTGTCAG
Source organism: Neoceratodus forsteri (assembly GCA_016271365.2). NCBI lineage: Eukaryota > Metazoa > Chordata > Ceratodontiformes > Ceratodontidae > Neoceratodus > Neoceratodus forsteri. Next base: position 1,195,152,039 of record CM057453.1, read on the forward strand.
CACCGTGGGGCGCATCGGTGGCTGAGCAGGTGTCTGGCACTGCTGACAGCACAGGGGTGGAACAGGTGGACCTGGGGGCTCAGCAGTTGGAGGGTGGCAGCAGCAGTTGCACACCAGGCCTGGGGGACAGCATCAAGCAGTGGCACTTGTCCACCGCCCCTTAGATCCACTTCATACCTGGTCCTGGTGAACAGCGGCCACCCTCAAGGGGTGCTGTGCACCAGGACCATCCACACCCTGGGGTCACGATGCCATTGGGGTACAGTACCCTTTGACGCGCACACCCGCCTGCTGCAGGAGTCAGTACAGCTGCAGGGCGGGTTGCAAGGTCCGTGGAGGCACTGACTGTGTCCGTGGAGCTGCATAGCAGGGAGTGCGCTTGGGACCAGGCCGAGATGGTCCATATGCGGACGGATGTGACCAATGCCATCGACAGGCTGACCCAGGCAGTGGTCTCTGTGGCGACCGCATTGACCACACTGTCTGGTGACCCTGCCACGCACCCACACAGTGCGCACTCCACTCCCTGTTCCCGCGTCATGCGACACCAGGCCTGTCGATGCCGGTTTCTGCTGTGGCATCCCGAGCACCCCTGGTGCAAGTTTGTTTGGCGGGATGCAGACCCCTGTGCGGGCAAGGTCGCGGTCACAAGATTGGGACCCCTGGTGGTGCACCAGCGCACCCGATGTGACCCCGCGCAGCCTGCCAGTGCTGCTAGGCCACGGCAGGGCCGCCCACGCATCCGTAGGCCGTGGGACAGTGCCCCTGACTGAGCTGTCTCCCAATGCAGGCCCTGTCTGGTGCTGCCCTGTGTGCAATGTGTGTCATGGTGGGCAGTGCACTGCTGGGTGCTCTGCTCACCAGCTGACACACGGACCACCTGCACACTCTCCCAACTGCTGTCCACAGGTGCATGTGGATGATGATGCCTGCATTGCACTGTACACCAAGGTGCAAGGTTGCCCAGGTCCTGACACACGACGTGGACATTCCAGGTGGTGAGGGTGGTTGGTGGTGCTGTGTGTTGGCGTGTCATTTCCGCAGTGCTGTGCTGCTGCCCTGTATGCTGCCTGGGTGTGTGTGTGTGTGTGTGTGTCCATGTGAGTGCTCACCTCTCTGATGGTGTGTTGGTATGCCTGACCCTTCAACTCCCTGACCTTCATGCACGGTGTGTTCCCCTATGTGCCTGTGGTTTGCGCATGGACAGTGTTGCCTGCACATGTCCCCTTGACTTACCTGTGTTGTGCGTAGTGCTCTTCTGCAATGGTGTCCCGGTGCAGCTGGGCCTGCCATGTCAGTCGGGGTCCCTCCGTCCTAGGGGCGGCTCATCACCCACATCACTGGCGCCACTGGCGCCCCATCGCTGTCCCCTCTTGGACCTGTACGGCTATCCCATGGTCTTTGGCCATGTTGTGCAGGATGCAACAGGCCAGGAATATCCCACAGGCCTTCTGAGGGCTGTACTGTAGGCTCCGCCGAGGTGTCCAGGCATCGGAAGCGTGCCTTGAGTATCCCAAACACCCGCTCTATGATGTTCCGTGTTGTATGTAGCCTCTATTGAAACCGGTATGGCGCTGGGGTCGTGGGCGCCGGTATGGTGTGAGCAGCCAGGGACGGAGTGGGTATCCACAGTCACCTGTGTGGAGATAGTGGAGATCAGTGTCAGGTCAGGTCCATATTGCCCATATCCTTGTGTGCCACTACCATGGCACCTGTGTCATTCCCACCTTGCACAGGGTTTGCATTCCATACATGTGTACTCACCCACTAGATGACCCGTGGGGATGTTCCCACTCGAATCAATGGCACAGTGCAGATTGGTGCCATATGAAGGCATCATGTGCTCCGCCAGGTGTGTGGCACAGACATTGATGATGCGCCGGTGGCATCACACACCACCTGGCAGTTGACACTCGAGAAGCCCTTTCGTTGCGGATACGCTGGCGTCGGGGCCAGGTGGCATGCGAATGGCCACATGGGTGCAGTCTATGGCCCCAGCACACCAGGCATATGTGCTACCCTGTGGAACTCCTGCATGTTTGCTGTGACGCTCTGCCGCGGTGCTGGGGAAATGGATGTACTCGCAGCATGAGGCAGCAGTGCGCTGAGGAATTGGGTGAGGATGCGTGACGTGGCCGACCGTGAATGCCTGTGGTGTCACCTGTCGACCTCTGGAAGGTGCCCGTGGCAAGCAGGCACATGCAGGCTGTCACCTTGGTCTCCACGGACAGAGCATGACTCCGCCGTGAGGGTGCCTGCATCACATCACTGCACAGCTCACTGAGCCGCCTCAGTATTGCCCTGTTCAGGCGGTACCGGCCACAATCTCGACATCTGTGTACAGCTCGTGAGCTGATGCGGGCACGATACCGCCTGTCGGCGCGTATCGTCACGGGCCCCTCGCTGCCACGCCCCCTGCAGCATGCTGTCTCACCCTCTCATTACAGCTTCCATGTGGAAGCTGACACTGTCCATCTCCTGGCTCCTGCCCCCAGCTGCTGTTCCTTGTTACCCCACTGCCCCCACTGCTGCTTCCCACTGCACTGGGCACCCCCACTGGCCTCTCTGTCCTCCAGGACCCACTGTCCTCTCTGCCCTTCCTGCTCCTGTCTCTGTCTCTCTCTCTCTCTCTGTCTCTCTCTGTCTCTCTCCCGGTTTGCGGCCTGCAGGAGTTCTTGGCCCGCTCCCTTGAGCCTTTTATTTTTGGCTCACTTCGGTACAAGCGCATCCTCGGCTGAGCCACTCTTGCGTATTAGCAAGTGTTTGAAATATCGCATTGCGCACTTTATGCATGGACCCGCCCCCTCCGGTTGCGCATGCCTTCATTTCCATTGGCGCTGTGGCTCAGCGGTTTTCGTATGAACTGACACTTCTGAATATCGCAGAATGGCGTGATTTTTGGAGTTGCACATCACAAGAACCCTGTTGCGCATGGCGCAACCCCTTTGAATATCTGGGCCATTGTGTTTTTTTGGTATTTAGTATTAAATAATGTTTCAACAACCACTTACTTAACACAGTAAAATCTTGATTTAGGAGACATTGATTTCGTCCACTTTGCAGAACTGGTAAACAAACCAATGTCATCTGCATGAAGCAGTACTTTAGAAGTATTAGAAACCCTAGAGATTGGATCACTAAATAGGGAGAACAACAGGGGTCTCAGTATGGCCCTTGTGGAACTTCCTGATGAATCAAACATGTCAATGAGTCAATCGCTCCCAGATTTACTTTTACAGGATGACTGGTTAAATAACTTTGAAACCGTTCACAAGACTATCTGTCAGGCCAATGTCTCAGTCTCCAGAGCAGCATGGCATGATTTACCAAATTGAAAGCTATTGATAAATACTACACCTGTTAACATTCCATATCCATTGATCTTAAAGTTTGGTCTGTAAAATGTGCCAGTGCAGTACCAGTACTACAAAGCTTTCAGAAGCCATGCTGTTCTGGAGAGTGAAGTCCTTTGGCCTCTAAGTATTTGACCAAGTGACCATTAACAATTTTTCAAAATGTTACTTAAAGGTGGACGAATAAAAATTGGACGATAATTATCCAAATCATGGGGCAAGCCAGATTTAGGTATAGGCTTAACAATTATTTGTTTCCAAACTTCAGGAAATTCCCCAGTAATCTACCTTACTACCCTGATTAGCAATAATCTCTTTAGGTATGCCCATCCTGTTGAAAATTTTGGCAAGCTCTGCTGCCACTTTTGGGGCTGTGACAGTACACATTGAACTGCTCTTGGTATTGGGTAGCATAGTCACATACTACCAAAATGAATCAATTACCCTTTTACTTTTGTCTAAGAGGCCAACTGCATCCATTGCAATTCTCTTGAAAGGCTCATCTGTTAGTGTAGGGGCACAAGGAGCACCTTGTCTTTTTAATCATTGGGCTACTTTCTGACCCTCGGCACAGGAACTGCAATAGGTAGCAACATCTTCATGAATTCCAGTCCAGTAAAATCTGTACAGCAATCTGGTAAGGGTGCAATCCTCCCAAATGACCAGCCATAGGGCTATCATGTGCTATCTGTAACAACTCAGATCTATACTCTTTGTAGTATAACCAATTGTTCTGTCTGGTCCTGTGCCTGAGGTTTAGCTCAAATTCTGTACAGAAGCCCATTACAGTTTTGAGTTTGTAATGGCCCAGGCACAGATTAACTCATTGCTATAAGGTGCTCTACAAGGGTGTGCCCAATGGAGAGCACCATTTGTAGGGGCAGGTCAGCAGCAGGTGAATCAGTTGGCAGGTTGGCGATGACTCATGTTCAGATGTTCAGGCTGAGCAGGACAACTTTTAAAGGACTGGAGCCACACCAATAGTAGTGCAGCTCGGTCCTTTGAAGTTGCATTCCTGGTTGCACATTCCCACTGCTGTAAGCTACAGCAGTGTGAAGGCACTGAGCCCAGGCCTCACCTGCACAGTAAAAAAGATGGGTGCCCCTGTTGGCATGCCCCTTCTAGTTCATTTTGCTGATGAGGGAGCCACTACCCATCAGCATAATGTCCCTCCCAAATTTGTTAGGTGCCGAGGGTGCCGAATCCCCTTGGCTCTTGCCCCCCGCACTTATTTGTGCCAACAGGGGTGCCCAATCCTCCTGTTGGCATGCTCCTTCCAGTTCATTTTGCCAATGGGAGCCCAGTCCCCATCTGCCAAATGCCCTCCAATTTCTTGGATGCAGAGGGGTGCCTAATACACCTTGGTTCTTGCCTCTCCAGCATTTGGTATGTGCCAACGGGGTACCCAATCCCCTCAATTACAGCCCCACCAAACACTCAGGTGGCAAGCTGGGAGCCCACCCCAGCATGTCAAATGTCCCTGTAAAAAGAAAACCTTCCCGCAAGGTTTTTAAAAAATGTAAACCTGTAAACTAGAAAATGGTCCCTTATTGATTCCGTGGTCCCTCCCAACCAGCGCCACCCTCTGCGCACTCCACCTCCCACACCCTTCTCACCCCATACTTACCTCCAGAGCATGGCGCAATGATCTTCGTGGCCCAGGAACATGTCTGCACTCTGCGAACTGAAGAAATGCTGGTAAGCTGTATAATGGCATGAATAGGGTTTTTCAACTTTGGTGCATATCTCAGCCATTTTCGGGAATTTTGGCACCAAATTTTCAACATGGGGTTCTAGGGACCCCACCTCATGAATTCAGTCACTGTCATCTGGTTAATCAGTCCTGAAAGCTGATTTCGCAGTCACTGCACAGAATCAGCTTTAGGACCCGATTAATGAAATGATAGTGTCACTGTTCATGAGATGGGTCTAAAGCCTATGTTGAAAACTGGGTGATAAAATTCCAAAAAGGACTATTTTATGAGTGCGTGTTGCACAGTTTCCACGCATGCTCATAACTTTGTGAATTTGTAATATTTTCACTCCAGATTTTCAACATTGGTATTTTTTATACCTCCTCATGAATAGTACAGCTTTCATTTTCACATCCTGGCCAAAATGTGATTTGCACTCCGACACAGAATAGCGTGGTTGCTGTGGGCAATCAGTGTTCGGGACAAAGTACAAAATTCACAGTGACACTATTCATGAGCAGAGATCGCAAAATACCTATGCTGAGAATTTGGTGACAAAAGTCTATATAATGACTGTAGCTACGAGCGCTGCATTGCTCAGTTTCCATGCACACACATAACTTCGTGAATTTGTAATATTTTCTCCAGATTTTCAACATTGACTTTTTTTACAACTCCTTATGAACAGTACAGCTGTTTTTTTACATCCTGGCTGAAATGTGTTTTTGCACTTCTGGCACAGAATAGCGTGGTCACTGTGGGGAATCAGTTTTCATGACAGATTAAGAAAATCACAGTGACACTGTTCATGAGCGGAGGTCCCAAAATGCCTATGTTGAAAATTTGGTGACAAAAGTTCATAAATGGCTATTTTATGACGTGCATTGCACAGTTTCCATGCACACTCATAACATCAAGGATTTATAATATTTCCACTCCAGAGTTTCAACATTGTCAGTTTTGCACACCTCCTTATGAACAGTACAGCTGTCATTGTTCACATCCTGCCTGAAATGTGTTTTCACACAATGGTGTGGTCGCTGTGGGAAATCAACATTCAGGACAGAGTAAGAAAATTATAGTGACAGTGCTCATGAGTAGATGTCACAAAATGCCTATGTTGAAATTTTGGTGAAATTATTCCACCAAATGACTGTTATGAGCATGTGTTATGCAGTTTCCACATATGTTTGTACGCTCGAGCATTTTAATATTCTCACTCCAGATGTCCAGCACTGCCTTCTATTCACACCTCCCTATGAATGGTACAGCTGTAATTTTCACATCCTGCCTGAACTGTGTTTTCACACATCTGCTGCAGAATGGTGCGGTACTGTGAGAAATCAATGTTCAGGACAGATTAACAAAATCACAGTGCCACTATTCATGAGCAAAGGTCCCAAGTGCTTTCATGAGGTGGGGGTCACAAAAGACCATATTGAAAATTTGTAGTGCAATACTAACAAATGCCCAGGCATCAGGGTTTCTAACCATAACACCTCCACACCCAACCCATGGTGGGGCTCCAGTGCCCTCATCTTCTCTGAATCACAGGCAAATTTCATTCTTCAAAGCCAAATCATGAATTGAGGAAACAGGTATGCACTTCACTGTATTGCAACGGAATGTGAACTTGGTGGCATAACTTGTTCTTTCTGCTGGGAACTGTAGTCCTACCAATCTGTGCATACCAACATCAATTCCAAATGACAAACTCTGGCATTGACAAATGCTTGTTTAAACATAGGTCCAGCCTGTTTTGGTTTCACCCCAGCTGCTTAAAATAACCCTGAAAGAAACATTGTTAGCTTGTTCTGAAAGAAAATCACAATCAGTGATCAGTTTAGTGTCAGTATTTTCATATGTTAACACCTTATGTCCATCGGTCTTTTGTTGCCATTTTTCTTCAGGCATCATCTTTCTTTCCTGGACTTCTGAATCTTGGAGTTGTACTCAAACAAGTCCAACTCAAAATCAATGAACGGAAAAGAGTCGCCACCATCTGAAATTTTCTTTGCCCGAGTTCTTGTCACCACAGCTGCTGAAACATCAGGGTTTACTCCTCTTGATTAACTCAGTAAATCTTGGAAAGTCATTCCAATAATCACAGGTACAGATAACTTAGATGCTACCCCACTTTCATTTGGTGTCACACACACTCTTAATATTCAGAGTCACTTGGTGGTGGGATAGTATCGAAGTGTCCCTCATGGATGCAGATGATACCAGTTCCTGGTCCTTTTGGACATTGTTTTCCCAGCACTTCAATATGCACTAGGGTCTGTCTGCTTCCTGAATCTATAATTCCCTTCACAGTCTTACCTTCCAACTTCACATCTGTTATGTACTTGCCCCAATTTGCTAAGGACAAATCTGCTCCAGTGTCACTCTTCTTACTACAGCAATTTCTTGCAATATGACCTGGCTTATTACAGTTTTAGCAAATAAAGTCTTGCAGATTTGTTATCCCCACCAGAGTTCTTATCAGACTTGGAGTTTAAATGGGAAAGAGTGTCTTACCAGTGTGTGGCTGTTCTCACTGTTGTGGCATTTGTCTGGCCATTTGGTAGCCTTCAGCCAAAGAAACAGCCTTTTCCCTTTCTGGTTGATGTTATTTTGCCCAAAGCTGTACCTCTGTGGGTAGGATGTTGATGGACTACTCCATTACAAATGTTTCGATGATCTGTGGAAGTGTTTTGCCCTCTGGTTGGAGCCATTTAATAAGGAGTTCTCTGAGATGGGTGAAGGTTTCTCAAGGATTGTAAACTGAGTTGAACTTCAGAGACCAAAATCTCTGCCTGTAGGTCTCTCCTGAGATGTCATATCTTTTAAGGACTTCTCTTTCACCAGAACATAGTTTTCTGACTGTGCAGTGTCCATATTGCTGTAGGCAAGTTGGGCTTACCTGTCAGGTAAGGTACCAGTCTGATTGCCCATTGCTGCCTTCAATCAATCAATCAATCAAGTTTTATTTATCAAAAGTGCAATTCCATAAAATGGCCAAAGCACTTGTACAATAAAATTTTGAATTAAAATAAATAAAGACATAGTAAAAGAACAGAATAAAACTAAAAACACAACTTAAAAATTAATTAAAGTCTGGAAAGGCAAGGTTAAAATGATGGGTCTTAAGAGCTGATTTAAAACTCTCAAAAGTCAGGCAGTCCCTTACCTGATAAGGTACACAGTTTCATAGGGTAGTGGCTGCAAAAGCAAAGGAGCAAGCACCAGAGGTCTTAAGTCAAACCCGGGAACTCTAGCAATCCCTCATCGGAGGAGCAGGGGCAGGAGGTGGTGGAAGGGATGAGGAGATCTTGCAGGTAGCACGGTCCCTGCATGTGTAGGGCTTTATAGGTCAGTAATCCGACCTTGAAGGTGATTCATGAAAAAACTGACAGCCAGTGCAGGCTGCGGAGCACAGGTGTAATATGGTAGAATCTGGGTAGACCTGTCAACAACCTGGCAGCTACATGCTGGACTAGCTGCAAGTGGCAGATATCCATCCCCGTAGCCTTAGGTAGAGGGCATTGCAGTAGTCAAGGCAGGAGGTCACAAAGGCATGGACCAGTACCAGGAGGTCATCAGGAGGGACAAGATGCTTAACCCTAGCAATGTTCCTCAGGTGGTAGAAAGAGTCTTCACAACAGCAGACACCTGAGATTTTACAATCAGGCCACTCTCAAACACAACACCAAGGTTCCACACCTGATCTGAGGCCAGAAGTGCAAGTCCATCAAAGCAGAGCCCAGACAGCTGACCAGCAACCAAGTCAAAGCCCCATGACCCAGGTCCACCACCAACACCTCTGTTTTGTCTAGATTCAGCTTTATCCAGCTAGCTCTAAGTCAATCTTGGATCTTGGAGAGGCAACTGCTGAATACCGAGATCGCTCCAACCAGTTCAGGCACAAAGACTGCTTTGGCCTCAACCTGTTTTGGCCACTGGCAGGCTGCAGCAACCCTTTCAAAAGTTGTCTGGTATGCTTCAATATCATCTGAGGGACACAACTTTGTAAATTTAAGGTTGTTTTAAGTTGTTGGTGTTTTGTTGCTCTGCTGGACCTGTGCCAAACCCTCCAACTTTGATAACTTGCATGGCATCAAGCCATTGTTGCTGCAGTTGCTGCATCTCTTCTCTTCTCTTCTCTGCTGCTCCAGTTGCTGCATCTCTTCTTTTCTTTGCTGCTCCTCTTATTTTTGTTGTATAGCCCACCACCGGAAAAAGGCAGTCAGGCTTTCAGGTTCTGTCACTGCTTGTTCTTTTTTTCCATCTCTGGTTCTGGCTGAACAGTCTCAGTTTGGACTTTTGTTTCTGCTTCTAGTTTGGCTGCTATTCTCCTGGTAACCACTCCTGGGCTTGCTGCTGCAGAATCCATACCTTTCTGCTATGCTTCCTGGTACTAGGTCTAGTACCAGCACAAAACTCCTGGCTTAGAGTATGCATGGTGTAAATCCCACATAGGCTGACACCATCTGTCATCAAGCACAGGTCAGGAAGCATAGGAAAATCTGGAGCAGTTTCAAAATTAGCAAATAGCATTTTATTTTCTCAATAACTGCAAAATAAAAAAAAAAATTACTCAGTGTAACTATTTACAATGGCAGTACAAACACAGAAAACTAAGTCCTTATTCTGAGGGTATCTCTAATTCCAAGTTCCAGTCTCTCACTCTCCTTGTCTCTCTAGCAAAAGCATTACCACTCTTTTAATAAATCTTTGAAACTCGTTAATAGAGCCTGCATCTCACAGAATGTTCTTGTAAGTTTCGATGCAGGTGCAGCAACAAGAACTTAGTGGCCCAGAACTGACCTCTTGTTTACAGCTCTGCAAAGGCTTAAAACTGCATCTCATCTCAGGTTAATCCTTGAGTTCCAAACAGCTTTGCAATCATTTCAACAGTATAACTATTTTAAACAAAGGGATCCCAGTATGAGATACAGCTTTACACAGATATTCACATATATTTTATAACTGCAGATATGAAAAGGGAAGAAAAGACAGAAATAGCAAGGGAAGGCAGAGAGATGGAGCGAGGCAGAGAATTGTGAAACTGTCAGAGTGATCAATTCCTAGCTCTCACAAAAATTAGGTTGCACAACCAGACAAGAGACAGAAAAGGAGCAGAAAGAACAGATCCTTGTCTTTAAACTCTTTCTGCATAATAAATAGGGCAGGGCCTTATTCAGCCATGTCACAGTCCCCATGTGTACAGCCATGCCAGTGCAATAGGTGGAGTCTAGAATCCTCCAGAACTCAGGGCTCTTGATTCACTCTTTCTAATCTTTTAGTAACCAGGTTTGTCTATCAAGGAGTAGGGACTGGTCACACTTGCAAAAGCTTTAAAAACCACACCCAGTGAGTAGTGGCACAAATAAATTTGCATCAGATCCTGTAGTCACTAAATTTAAAAATAAGCTTGTAGCAGTGCTTAAAATGAAGATAGCATAGATATATTTCTGTGGTCATTTGAAAACTGTGTTAGCAATATAAACTTGGTAATGACACCCAGGTTGCTCACCTTGCACCCTCGCTCACAAGTAAAGCATTAGAATCTTATTCCAGGTTAACTGAGGAGGGTACTTATTCACATCAAATGTTAAAAATGCTATTTTAAAAGGTATGAGTTAACACCAAAGAATTACATGCCAAAGGTGAGAAATGCAGGATGTTAGCTTTGCTGAAGTTGAAATGTACATATAGTGTGCTGGGTAGAAGGATCTGGGGCAAATTCTTTTGAAAAGTTCTCTGAACTTATAATACTGTGCATTTTCAAAATTACTGCTGAGGAGCTCAGGTACTGGCTGCATGACAGCTTACCACAACCCTAATCAGGCTGCAGAGTGGGCTGATCAGTATGTGGCAGGGAGACCTCAGAGTGATAGAATGGGAGGGTGGAATCCTAGTCAGCAGCTCTACTGGTGCAAAACTGGTAATCCTAAAGGCACCAGCAACACAGCTATACCACTACTTCAACTGGTTCTGAATCAAGGAAAACTAGGAGAAGAAATACAATGAGGCTTCAGCTGTGAGAGACCAGGGCATTTGACAAGGCAGTGCAAAAATAAATTTGGGCAAGAGCCCTAACCAGGAGCATAACCATATAGCAAACTACTCTGTCAGATGCTTCCCTCCAGTTCTGTGCTATATATGCCTAAGAAGGTGCTGGTAAATGGCACCACAACTACAGCTCTTCATGACACTGGAGCAAGCTTGTCACTGGCTAAACAATCACTGGTGCTTGTGACATGGTAAATAGGACCCTGTCCCATTTGTTTTGGACAAATTGTTTAAATGTGAGGATCTATATTCTTTCCTTTTCTGTCTCTTCTGTCTGGTTGAGCAACCAAATTTTCCTGTGAGACCACGGACTTGATCAACCCAACCAGTCTCACAATCCTTTGCTCTCACTTTCTCTCAGTTTCTCTTGCTGACTTTCTTCCTTGCATATCTACATCTGGTAATATAAGAATATGAAAATCAATGTATGGAAATGTAGCTGATATTGGGATCACTTTTGTTTGGAAAATTGTGTTACTGTTGAAATGTATATATTTATAATTTGAGAAAACTGTAAAAGCTAGAGGTTACTTTGGTGCAAATACCTGAGCATTTTGCAGTTGCTGTGGGGACACCAGGAATTTCTTAATGTTCTAGCAGCTCCTGAAATTTACAAAGGACAGGATGCTTGCAAAGGATGGGTGTTGAAAAGAGTTATAAAACAGTTAAGCTGAACTGCAAGAGAGATTTTCCCCAAGAGAAATTTGTTTTTACAAGAGATTTTATTTTGGTACTGTGCATAGTTATTCTGAACAGATTTATTTTATGTTATGTTATTGTAACTACAAATAAACAGTTTTGTGGAATTTTACAATTGTTCCTGGTTTTCTCTATGCTTCCTGACCTGTGCCTCGATGACAAATGATGTCAGCCTAAGTGGGATTTAAGCCGTGCATATCCTAACACAGGAGATTTGTGTGTGGTACTGGACCTAGTACCAGGGAAACACAGAGGAAGATATGGATTCTGCAGCTGACGTCCAGCCTGAGAGTATACAACCAGCACAAGTCATGGCAAAAGAACAGCAATGACAGAACCTAAAAGCCTGATGGACTTTTGAAATGGTGGGCTATACAACAAAAGAGACTGAGATGCAGAGAGAAATACAGATTATTAATTTAGAAGTGCAAAGGAGAGAAGAAATGCGGCAACAGAAGCAACAGATGAGAGAAGAGATGTAACGACAGAAGCAGCGATGGCTGGATGCCTTATAAGCTATCTAGGCAGAGGATTCAAACACAGATCCAGAGAAGCAACAAAATGCAAGCAACTTAAATGCCATTACACTTACAAAGTTGGATCCCCAGATGATATCGAGGCATACCTGCAACCTTGAAAGAGTTGCCACAGCCTCGCCAGTGGCCAAAGCAGCAATGGACAGTCAGACTGGTACCCTACCTGACAGTTAAAGCCCAGCTTACCTACAGTAGTATGAATACTGCACAGTCAGAAAACTATGACCTGGTGAAAAGTGAAATCCTGAAAAGGTACATCTCTAGAGAGACCCACAGGCAGAGATTTCGATCTCTGAGTTACAACTCAGTTGACAATCCTTGAGAAGCCTTCACCCAACTCTGAGAACTCCTGATGAAGTGGATCCAACCAGAGAGCAAAATAGTCCCATAGATCATCGACACATTTGCCATGGAGCGTATCATCAACATCTTGCCTAGGGATGTGCAGCTGTGGTTAAAGGAACACAACCAGAGAATGGGAAAAAGCTGTTTCTTTGGCTGAGGACTACCAAATGGCCAGACAGCAGTGAGGTAACAGCCAAGCACCAGTAAGAAACTCTTTTTCCTTTTAAATTCCAAGCCTGCTAAGAACTCTGGTGGGGTAAAAGATCTGTGCCAAAAGACGCTTTATCTGCTATAACTGTAATAAGTCAGGCCATTTTGCAAGAAACTGCTGTAATAAAGAGAGTGGCACTGGAGCAGATTTGTCCTTGGCAAACTGGGGCAAGTACCTAACAAACGTGAAGGTGGAGAATAGGACAGTAAAGGGACTCATTAATTTGGGAAGCAGACAGACCCTGGTGCATGTTAAAGTGCTGGAAAACACTGTGCAAAGGACCAGGTACTGGTGTCATCGGCATCCATGAGGACACTCAGTACTATCCCACCACCCAAGTGACTTGACTGTTAAGGGTGTGTTGCACCAAATAAAAGTGGGGTAGTACCAAAGTTACCTGTACCTGTGATTATTGGAAATGACTTTCCAGGATTTACTGAATTGATCAAAGAGGCAATAAGTCATGATGTTTCAGTAGCTGTGGTGACAAGAGCTCAGGCAAAGAAAGTTTCAGATGGTGGGGATGCTTTTCCTTTCAGTGATTTTGACTTGGACTTGTTTGAGCACAGCTCCAAGATCCAGAAATTCAGGAAAGAAAGACAAAACCTGAAAAACTGTGGTAACAAATGACTGATGGGCATGAAGGGTTAACATATGAAAATGTTGAAACTAAATTGATAACTGATTGTGATTTTCTTTCAGAGCAAGCTAAGGATGTTTCTCTCCAGGGTTATTTTAAGCAGCTGGGGTGAAACCAAAACAGGGTGGACCAATGTTTAAAAAATGTAAGTGATTACTGTACAAAGTTTGGTTAAACCTCAAACACCAGAACAGACAGAACAATTAGTTATACCAATGAAGTATAGAACAGAATTGTTACAGATAGCTCATGATAATCCTATGGCTGGTCACTCAGGAGGGATCACACCCTTGCTAGATTGCTGAATAGATTTTACTGGCCAGAATTATGAAGATGTTGCTGCCTATTGTAATTCCTGTGATGAGTGTCAGGAAGTAGCCCCAGTCACTAGAAAAGACAAGGTGCACCTGGTTCCCCACCCTTAATAGATGTGCCTTTTGAGAGAATTGCAATAGATGTGATTGGTCCTTTAGACAAAAGTAAAAGGGCAATAAATTTATCCTGGTAGTAAATGACTATGCTACTCAATACCCAGAAGCAGTTCCAATGCATACTGTTACAGCCCCAAAAATTGCAGCAAAGCTAGCCAAAATTTTCAGCAGAGTGGGCATACCTAAAGAAATTATTACTGATCAGGGTAGTAATTTTGGTGCTGCACTGCTTAAGGAGCTGTACAGACTGCTAGGTATCACTGCCATAAGAACCTCCCGATCACCCTCAGACAGACAGTCTTGTTGAATGTTTTAACCAAACCTTAAAATGCATGTTGAGAAGGTTTGTAAAAGGAAAGGGAAAGATTGGGACAATTGCTAGCCTTACCTATTTTTTGCTTACAGAGAAGTGCCACAGGCAACAACAGAGTTTTCACCATTTGAAATAATGTATGGTAGGCAGCCAAGAGGGCCACTGGATGTGATAAAAGAAATGTGGGTAGATAATCCTGCTCAGAAACAATCTATATCTTCTTATATGTGTGCGCTAAGAAAGAAACTGGTAAAATATGTTGAAATTGCCCATAGTAACTGGGAAGAGGCTCAAACCAGCAGAAGATATATTATGACCATGGGGTAAAGAAAAATTTTGAGCCAGGTGAAAGGTTTTGCTACTGTTACCCACAGCAGAAAATAAGTTGTTAATGAAGTGGCAAGGGCCATATAAGGTTCTTAGATGTACTGGCTCTGTTAACTATGAGAGCAAGACCCCGATAAGAAAAATCCTACTAAGATATACTGTAGCTAACCTCCTCAAGAAATGGGTTGAAAAATGCCAAAAGCTGCCTTGCTAGTTTTACCAGAAACTGATAAGGAAGATATTGATGTAGTTTATGATAGACTGAACAAACTGTAAATGCTGATGCTGTAAAGATGAATGTTTCCTTAACCTCAGAACAAACTGTAGACATTCATTATGTGCTGAAGACATTTAACAGTACTTTTCTACAGTGTCAGGCTGAGCAAAGGGGTTGCACATAATAGTGACAAAGAATGCTCGTCCTATTAGGCAGAAGTCATGCAGGTTGCCAGAGAGGTTAAAAGCTGATGTGGTTAAGGAAATACAAAAATGAAAGAATTGGGTATCATTGAGGAGTCAAGGAGTGCTTGGTCATCTCCCATGGTAACTGTAAACAAAAAGAAGGGGTGTTAGAATCTGCCTTGATTTCAGGAAACTTAATCAAGTGTCAGAATTTGACTGTTATCCTATGCCCAGAATAGATGATTTGTGGACAGACTGGGGAGCTTAAGTATATCAGTATCCTTGATCTCACCAAGGGTTACTGGCAAATACCTTTAGCTAAAGAATCCAGAGATAAAACTGCATTTGCCACCCCTATAGGATTTTATCAGTTCACCACCATGCCATTTGGTTTACATGGTACACCAACTACATTTCAGTGGTACATGGATGTAAGTGTATCCCTGACACTGGTTATTGTGCTGTATACCTGGATGATGTCGTGGTGTACAGTCCCAACTGGAAAAGTCACCTGGAACACCTATGAGCAGTTATCCAAGCTATCAAAATTGCAGGTCTGACTATTAATCCTACTAAATGCTCATTGAGCATGGGAAACTGAATATTTGGCTATGTGTTGGGAAATGGAAAGTTAAACCAGAGATTTCTAAAACAGAAGCTGTAGCTAACAGCATTGTACCTTAAACAAAGACACATGTCAGGTAATTTTAGGGCTGATTGGTTATTATTAGAGATTTGTTCCTAACTTTGCTGAGTTAGCTACTCCTCACTGAACTCACAAAGAAAAGGTACCTAAATAATGTGAAATGGACTCCAGAGTGTGATGAAGCTTTTCATGCCATAAAGGCTGCATTATGTTCAGCCCATACTCTGAGAAACCATTTCTGTTACAGACAGATGCATCTGAGATAGGCCTAGGTGCTCTTCTAAGTCAAAGTATAGATGGGAAAGAAAATCCTATTCTGTACATAAGTAGGAAATTGCATGACAGAGAAAAAGGTACTCCACTATCGAAAAGGAGTGTTTAGCAGCAAAGTGGTCCATGGAACCCCTCAAATTTTATTTGCTATGGAACTGATTTTGTTCTTGTAACTGATCACAATCATCTCTGTTGGCTTAACCAGAAGAAAGATAACAATCCCAGAATCACACGGTGGTACATGGCACTGCAGCCATTTAAATTCTCTGTCATTCACAAATCTGGTAAAGAGAATAGCAATGCTGATTTTCTGTCATGATATGGATCAGCAATTGAGGGTTCTGATGGTTGAGAAAACAAACTAATGTATGGGTTTGAACTGTACTTTTGCTGTACTGTTAAGAAAATGGATGCAAATGTGCTTAATGTCTGAATTCAACAAGTTTTATTAGAAAATAAGAGTTTTGGAAACCTGTTAAATAAAACAGGTTCCCTATTAAAGAGTGGGGTATATGTGACAGGGTAGAATAGGACCCTGTCCCATTTGTTTTGGAGAAAGTGTTTAAATGCAAGGATCTGTATTCTTTCCTTTTCTGTCTTTTCTGTCTGGTTGTGCAACCAAATGTTCCTGTGAGACCTCAGACTTGATCAACCCGACCAGTTTTGCAGTCCTTTCCACTCACTGTCTTTCAGTTTTCTCTTGTTGTCTTTCTTCCTTGCATATCTATATCTGCAAATATAAAATATATGAGAATCAATGTATGGAAATGTAATTGATGTTGGGACACTTTTGTTTAGAAAATTGTGTTACTGTTGAAATGTACATATTTATAATTTGAGATAACTGTAAAAAGCTAAAGGTTACTTGGGTGCAAATGCCTGGAGCCTTTGCAGTTGCAGTGAGGGACTTCTGGAAGTTCTCACTGTTCTAGCAGCTCCTGAAATTTACAAAGGACAGGATGCTTGCAAAGGATGGGGGTTGAAAAGAGTTATAAAACAGTAGTCTCAGACATTGGCACCTGAATTAAGGTGCCATTTGAAATGGTGACGTGATGTGGGGCTAACTCCCTAATGGTGATGGGGGGAGGGTGACTGGATGTGGTGGGTGGGCAACTGCAGCAACAGGATGTCACTATATGTACATGTGTGGGGGCATGCATGGTGAGTATGGCCACAGAGGGGTGGAGGAGATGTGGGGTGGTGCTGCATTCAGCTGCTGAGCTGCACTGTGGCATCGGGGTTGGCCTCCACTTGCAGTGCGTGGGGTACTGAGTTCAGGTCTGGGTCCAGATGTTACTGCATTTTTGTTCCGCCTGGCCCGAAGCGTGTTTTTTTGCTTTTGCCCCTCTGACCGCACCCCCATGGAGTTGTGAATCCTTTAGTAGTGGGTGCATGGGGCAAAGCCCTCATGGGGTGGGTGTGAGGGGTATAGCCCCCCACAGAAAACAATAGAAACAAGTCCTGGGTGCCATTCCTCCATGCACTGAGGATGTCAGGGTGGTGAAATTGTTTTCATCACTCTCATCGCTGATATATAACGCTGGGTCACCATTTGGCGCCCATCATTATCACATAGTACCATAAAAACAGTTAAGCTGAGCTGCAAGAGAGATTTTTTTCCCAAGAGAGATTTTTTTTACAAGATATTTTATTTTGCTACTGTACATAGTTATTCTGAGCAGGTTTATTTTATTTTATGTTATTGTAACTACAAATAAACAGTTTTGAATTTTACAACTGCTTCTGGGTTTTCACTATGCTTCCTGACCTGTAGCCTTGACAACAGTGCTAAGAGTTCAAATTCTGATGGGGGATTGCTAGAATTAGGTCTGTTACAGGGGCCATCATAGTGGTAACCAAAGCTACGCTCTCTAATATGGGAAGGGTAACGGAATCAACAGAAATGTAGTGCTTGCAGACCTGCCTTTAATCTCATTCTGGGCAATGAGCTTGGCCTTTGTGGAAATACTGCCTGCCTTGTCATACAAAGTCAAACTCAGAGAATGACAGATAGGGTGACTTCAGACCCCGATGTGCATTTTATTGTGCTCTGCACCAAACAGAAGTGCAAGAAAGAAGGGCAAACACATCTGTGCAAGGCTCCATCTCAGCTGTAGAGCAAGCTACAAGATGTGAAAGGGAGGTGGTGTGGTTAGAATAGCACAAGACTCCCCAAAGCTGCAGAATGAGTCTGCAGGCTTTGAGAATAAACTGCAGTCAAGGCTGCATAAGAGTACCCCAGAGCTGCAGAAGAAGCCTGCACTCTGTGAGGCAGGGGCATGGTCAGAGTTCAGGAGGATCCTCTTAAGCCACAGAGAGAGAGAGAGAGAGACAGAAGCTGTGAGCTGTGAGGAGGTTCCTGAGAGCAGCAAAAGAGGCTGCTTACTGTGACAAAAAAGAACAAGTGTTTGTCAGTGCTGAATGTTTGATTGCGTGTTGTATCAGGTAGGTTTTAGTTGCACTGTACAGAATGATGAAGGCAGAGTAGTATTGTAGTAAAAGAGTCTGCAATGGAGTCAGTGAATAGTAATGTTTGCCTTATGTATTTTCATGCTGAAGCAGGGTACAGGATTTTGAAGATTTTTAAAGTTCCCAGTCTCGTGCCATGGGTGCCCTGTAAAATGAAATATATTGGTAGAGTGATGTGGTATTTACCATTACAAATATGTGATAACATCATCCTACTACATACAGAGCAGAAATCTAGCATGTGCACTGAACAGGTAAGATTAAGGGAAGAGATTTTTAGAAACTGTGAGAGGTGATCAATTAATTAACAAAGTATGTATAGAAGCTGTCGGAGCCAGATGTTTAAACTTGTAGCCTCTGCAATGCACATAAAGAACTGGGTTCCGTAGCCAGGATGTGGACTTGGTGGATCTGGTTTTATTACTGCTCCATCCCACATATTCTCTTTGTCATCTGATATTGTGTCTATGTGTGTGTGTGTGTGTGTGTGTGTGTGTGTGTGTGTGTGTACAGTAGCACTATACTGCAAATAGTACTCCCAGTGGTGCTGAGGGTGGCGCTGGATGCGCACTTATACCCTGTAACCAGGAGTTGGGAAAAGACTTGGGTCACCATGAGTTGGCAGAGGAGGACAGGATTGAATGTTCAGAAGATTGCTCTCCTGGGTGGTAGCCCCTGATGGAGATCGGGGCACAGCAAAGAGATGCCTTCAACGGTGAGCGGCAGCAGATGTCTGCACATTGGTGCACTGATGTCATTGCACATCCGCACTCCAGCGGAAACATCAAGGCAAAATACCCTGATCCCTGATAGGCAATGGCAACCTCCAGCACCCAACCGCCACACAACCAACACCGCATGACTCACTGTTTTTTCAATCCCCCACCTACCCGGGCCCAGCAAGTAGGGGAAGGCTTGTCTGGCTAGGTGGGTGGGGGTGTCTGCCCCTGATTTTCCAGGGGTCAGCTTCAGGCAGGGGTGGCAGGCAGCTGGTGGTGTGAAGGGTCTGTTTGAGAGAGTTCCAGGGGCAGTGGCAGAAAGAAAGTTGACAAAAAAAAATTTACTTTGCATTTATGTTGCAAGAAAGTGCTGATTGATTGTTTGATTGATTGATTGATTGTAGTCCGTTATGTATGTGGTTACCTCCCTGTTAAACTCTTTATTTTAATTTCAGATGCCAGGTCTCCAACACTAGAACTTGACTCACTCCACCCCAGACTGAGGTCATCTGAAGACCGTCAGACAGTGAGTTGTGCCTGGATTCGAAAGTTCTTTTCAGATGCTCCTCAGCGCTTTGATACATTATGGCAAGTGCTAAGTAAGGACTCCTTTTCTCTGGGTGCCACTACTGGGAGCTGGACCTACTCCAACGCAGGCAAAGGCTGGTGGATAGGAGCTGCCTACCCTTCCATTAAGAGGAAAGGAGATTCTGAAGCTTCCCGCTGGGCTGGAACACAGCATCCTGGTGTATCAAGCGGTTTGATATGGAGTGCTGGGCCTTTCACAAAGGAGAGAGGATTCCAATACTAAAGAAAAGATCCAGAAAGAGTTGGTATCTTCCTGGACTATGAAGCTGGAATTTTGAGTTTCTATGATGTGACTTGTGAAATGAGACATTTGCACACATTTCATGCTAAGTTCACTGAACCCCTATTGCCCTGCTTGCAGGCTATAGGAGGGATCCATTACATTCCATAAACTGACCTAAGAGGAATGGCCATCATATACTGAAAGCATGAACAGTGTATAAAGCATCAAGCACTTCTTAATTTTAAAAGCCATTAACTTTTCCTTAATCTGCTTAGGATACATTTGAAGGAATGTATTTGAATCATTAAACATTAAAGCAGCAGCAGAGGTTGATTTTCATCAATATAACACCCCATAGGGTTGTAGCAGAGGCAGTGAAGTTGTTTTAAAAATCAGATTTTAATTCATCTGCAGAAAGCAGATGAACTGAGTAACAAATTGTGATCTGCCTAATGACAGTGTAATTGTTCATGAGGTGGGGTCCAAAAGAAAGCATGCTGAAAATCTGAGGCAAAAGTTTGGAAAAATGGCCATGTAATGCCACTAAGTTCAAAACCATTGAAATACATTGAAGGGCATGCCTGTTTCCTCAGTTCCCAGTCCAGCTTTGAAGAGTGAAGACGAGTCTGCAGTCCAGAGAAGATGACAGCGCTGGCCCCCAACCATGGGTAAGTAAGAGCTTGAAGGGAAGGGGACATAAATGTGCAAAAGACATCGGTGGACAGTTTTCTTTACAGGTACAAAATAAATTGCAAACGACATCGATGGACATTTTCTTTTTATAGCAAAGAGAAAAATCAGACCGAGGATTTCTTCCAGACATTGGGGATTGGTGGCACCCCAGTGTCACTGTAATGTTTTGGGAGTTTGAGGGAGCGTAAAGGGACTGAGAATTTGTTCCCACTCTGGGGATTGGGAACCCCACTGTCACAGTGATTTTTGGGAAGGTAAACAGATGGAGGATTGTTTCGACACTGGGGATTGGGAAAATTGTGTCACTTGTGATGTTTTGGGGCAGGGCATAAAGGGACCAAAGGTTTGTTCCTGATACTGGGGATTGGGCACCCTCAGTGTCACTGTGATGTTTCGGGGTGTAAAATGGACTGAGGATTTTTCTGACACTGAGGGATTGGGCACCCTAGTGTCACATTAATGTTTTTGGGGGCTGTGGGGTGGTGGGTGCTGATCGAGAGGGAGGATCGGGTAGGGGAAATATAATTAGGAGAGAACATGAGCATGACATTGGGGATTGGGCACCCCAGTGGCATTTCTATGTTTGGGGAGGTACTGAGAAGGAGGGTTAGGAGGAGGAAATTCTACTATTAAAAAATTTATATAAATGTTGGCAGTCATGGCATAAAGCAGGCCACTCTGCCATGACCAAGACAGCCACCGCATGCTACTGTGTATGCATGACTGGTAACATGAGCAGTACAGAGCAGCAGACATCTTGGACATGACAGGGTGTGAAGTTCCACGTGACCACCGCACTGTGAAGGCAATGCAGTGCTGCAGCTGGTAGGGACGACATGGACAGACTGCTTCACAGATGCAGAGGCAACTGTAACACAATCCAACATATTGTTCATTCAGAAGGAATGCAGAGTCCTTTTCTCATCAATCATAAAAGGTCTGCAAGGCTCCTCCCACTGCAGTCCTAAAAGGGCATTTCTATTGGGACACAGGTAAAGTGTACGGTGACATTTCGACAGGGCAACTAAGTTTTCACAGATTTTAGGCCTAAAACATACAAAAGATGTTTCAATGTTTACATTAGATGGCAAGTGGTTGAGTTAATAAGGTCCACTATGTATGAAAAGGAATGATTTTTGGTTTTACAGCACCTTTAGTCAGTCTCACTGTTATGGACTGTCTAGTACAGTGTTGTGTCTGGTTGTCAGTTAATTTTTTAAATATTGAGACAGGTGAGCTAAGTTTAAAGAATTGGAGGCCAGCTTGAATTAATTAACCAAGGCCTTGTTTTGGGGTGGAAAGATCCCCAAATTCTCATAGGGATTACAATGGTGGGTTCCATAGGTAGTCATAGGGCTAAATGACATATTATTAGCACCATATTTGCCTACCAGAAAAGTTGACAGCTTATAGAATAAGCAAATATAATCCACAACTGAGAGAAGAACCTGTCTGCCAATGGTACTGCATGCAACAGGGTTTAAAGAGTTAATGTTATGACACAGTGGACCCAATTTTGATTCTTTTTTAACAGTGTCAATATGACTATTGAAAGTTAGGCTTCATCAAGTATATTCAAGGTATTTGAATGTTTAACTGACTCAGGCAATTGACCTGAACACCAGTTATAGATTGGACATCTTTGGTTCAGGCTAGTTTTTTTTGCCATACCAAAAGTACTACTTTAGTTTTGTCTCATTCAGAATTACTGTAATTTGTGATCTGCAAGTCATTCACACAGTACCTTAGTTGAGTACATTATACCACTAGAGGTTGAATAAGCAATGGTAAACCAACCTATAGAGTGCCTTGATGCTATTACTGAAATTAGTATTTCCAAAATGTTTTGTTTTGTTTTTTCCATTTAATGTGAGGAGTTTACAGCAGAGTGTTCACTTGTTGTAAATATAATGCCATTATAATCTCTGTAAGCAACTGGATTGTTCTATTCCTGCAGCTCTTTTGTAATTGTTTTAAAATACTTGCAGAAAATGGTGAAAAGGTTTCAAGAAAAGTTCTGTTTCAGTGAACACCATCCAACTTATTTCAATGATCAGATAAGCTATGATGTAGCACTGTGATAAAATTATTTCTCAGTATTGCGAGATCATTAACCTTTCCAAGTGATACTAGCACTTTCTGTGCCTTAGTCATTGCCTCCTCAGGACTGACAAAACTATCCCTGCTTTTGGAGGCTTACTTGTTGTGTGGATATTATTTAAAATAGGATGATGGACTGTACAAATGTCGGTTCCCTTTGGATGTAAATCTAGAAGAAAAGCTTCCATGTCAGAGGAGTTACCATCACCAAATACATCTGTGACAGATCCAGAGAGTGGAGAGTCAGGGTTAGAACTCCCTCCCTTTTAATCATCCCCATTGCCAGATTACACTAAATTAGACTTTACTCTCTAAACTGCATTGACCCACCCCCATGGCATGTCTCAATCTGCCTTTGACCTACATGTGTACTATTTTACATGTAACTGCACTATAATTACCATGTTGCATGTAGTTAAGAAGTAGTTAAATTGAAATAGACACTTTAAGTGTAACCAATATATTTTTAAGAAACTAATTGCATTCAGGGCATTGCTATAAAAACTAATTTACACATAATTGCACAGTTTGAAGTTTTGTCTCACAGAAGCTTCCTCAAGGACTAGGTTTAGCTTGTTTCTTCAGGAAGCCATAATGGAGCAAAATGATGGTGTTTTGGATACTGTAAAGGCATCTACGCTTGTATACTAAAACTTACTTGTTGACCCAATAAAAGTATCAAATCACATACTTTGTCAGTCTTTTAAAGTGGGCAAGTTATGGGACTGAAGAAAACTTTCTTTTATAAAATTAACAATAGCCTTAGTTGAGCTGAACAGCTGCACACAAGGAAACAGAACTGGAGCTCCACGAAAGCATGAATGAAAGGACCTTTAATATCATCTGAAAGTGACAGCTTGGTACCATTTATGCTGAATGACCTCCCATGAGTTTGTGTCGTAGTACGCAAGGATTTTACTTTACATTTTAATCCATGATACCAGCTGTTGTATCTGCTCCTTGCTTCCTGCTGAAAGCCAGCGCTGATGCCAACTGTCACACCTGGCCTCCATCAGCCTACTATCTCTGTAGCATTGGACTACTGTTCTTCACTACAGGATCTGAAGGAGAAGTCAGGTGGCAGACCATTAGTGCACATATGTCAATGCTGTTTCTTGTTCCATCAGAGGAGGTGCTTGTGTGGTGGAATAACCAGAACCCTCCCACCCCAGAGTCTACAATGCTCCTTCAGCTCCATCAACCAAAAGCAAGAGTCAGATTCAGAAAACAAAGTTGGTTACCTTGATGCACTACTCCAGGACCAGGCATACCAGATTTGATTCATTTCAAAATGAAATTTATTTTTGTGCATGGGTTTGTGAAGCTCCATTCCAGGTTCTTTGAGTGCTGAGCCCCATTTCCAGTCAAATGGGTGGTACTAACAGGTCACTTAAACTCTATAGTGCCAGTGGTAGCCTTTGTAACTGCATCGAACATCAGTATGCTCAATGGCATAGCAACCTCTCCTTGAGTCATCAAAGCATCATTGCAACAGTTTGAGAAATGCTCTAGGCCGCCATGCAAATGGACCACATTGCCATTTGCAACAGCATGGCAAACCTCACAAGCCAGATAGCAACGTCCTGTGCCTTGCTTGTGTACATAGACAGGGTGTGCAGTGTTGCTAAAAGGTACAGATTACAGAATGGCAAAATAAAGTATTGTGGCAATCTAGGTGTGGGATGTTCCATTACATATCAAGTGGATTGTGCTGGCTGCTGGAGTGGGCAGGGGATGGTGGAGCACTCGACCATCAGAACAATGACCATTTACACATGTGGTAAGGAACAGAAGAGGACCCTTCAGGCCAGCATGCCCATGCACTGGCCAGAGCAACTGGCTCACATGACACTTTACCATGCGACTGGCTCAATACCATGCCTCACATGGCACTGCACCATGTGACTATCTCAGTGCCATGCCTCACATGACATTGCACCATGTGACTGGCTCAGTGTCATGCCCCACATGACATTGCACCATGCAACTTACTCAGTGCCTTGCCTCCGTGACATCGCACCATACAAATGGCTCAGTGCCATGCTTCACATGACACTGCACCATGCAACTGGCAAAATACAATGCCCATGTGACATTGCACTCCTGCAACTGGCTCAGTGCCATGCTTCACATGACACTAAACCCTGCAACTGACTCAGTATCATGCTTCTCATGACACTGCACCATGTGACTGACTCAGTGCTATGCCTCATGACATTGCACCACACTAATGGCTCAGTGGCATGCCTCACATGACACTGCACCATGAAAATGGTTCAGTGCAATGATCCACATGACCTACACCATGTGACTGGCTCAATACCATGCCCCACATGACTTTGTGTCACGTGAAATGCCATGCCTCAGATGTCATTGCACAATGCAACTGGCTCAATGTCATGCTTCACATGTCATTGCACCATGTACTGGCTTAATGCAATGCCACATGACATTGCACTATATGACTAGCCCAGTGCCATGCCTAACATGATATTGCACTATGCAACTCACTCAGTGTCATGCCCATATAACACTGCACCATAAGACTGTCTCAGTGCTATGCCTCACTGACACTGTACCATACAACTGGATCAATGCCATGCCTCTGTACCAAGCAACTGGCTCAGTGCTATGCCTCACATGACACCGCGCCATGCAACAGGTTCAGTGTCATGTCTCCATGACATTGCATCATGCGAGTGGATTTCTGCCATGCATCGTATGACACTGCATCATAGGTTTGGCTCAATATCATGCCTCACAGAACACAACATTTTATTTATTTAGCTTTTGTTTACTTGGTAAGCACACTAGACAGTCAGGTGCCTATTTTCAGGTGCGACCGGAAGAATTACAAAGGCACAGGCAATAACATTACAGAGGCATGGTACAAGCAATAACATTATACAGACAGGTAACAGTAATTTACAGGGTACATACAGGTACAGACAGTAGACCTCAAGCAATAACAGATTCAGAGACAAGGTAAACAGCTATCACACAAGGTCTTGCCAGGACGGGCAGAGAGCCAGGTACAATCAGACAGTTAACTAAAGGCAATGCAGTGTTAGGCATGTCGGCTGAGGGAGGCAGTCAAGAAAGCTGGGTGGTAACAACAGGACATTGTCGAGAGGTGCTCTACAGAGCTCTGTGCGCTGGCAAACCAGAAGGGCTATGGCATGCCAAGGAGCGCGGGTCAGCTAAGAGCAGAGACAGGCAGAGGCTTGTTTTAGGTAGTCCCAGAGGGAGGATCTGAAGCACCTGTGGGAGGGGGCAGCCCTAACATAGACCGAGAGTAGGTTCCAGGCTCTGGGGTGAGGGCAAAGGCGTGGTCCCCAGTGAGTGAGCGAGTTTTAGGGACCATGAGAGCCTGGCGGTCGCTAGACCTCAGCTGATAGCCAGAAGGGCAGGCTTGAGCAGATTGGTAAGTGCTGGGGATGGAAGATCATATGATGTTGTCAGTGAAGTTGCCCATGACAAAGGATCAGTGGTTACTAGGGAGAGCCACCCCAGCCCGGCGTAGAGTTAACAGTGATGGGTGAGATGGGGGCAGATAAGGTGAAGAGACATCGGTTGTTGTAAGTAGAGTCCCATTATGTGAGCCATGTTTTGGGGTATTCACAAAGGAGGTGAGCCCACAACAGAGCGTGGGAGTAAACCCTTTGCAAGGGCAAGTCGGGCAGGTGGGGTGAGGCAGCTTTTGCCCTGTACGCCAGCCCCAGCTTACAGTTAGCGGCCTTACAGGAGTTCCATATGTGTAAGAAGATGTCCAGCAGAGGGTCGAGGTTACCCACAAGTACTTGAACAGGTCGACTAACGCCACGGGGGCGCCATCAGCAACAACTACTTTGAGGTGTGCCAGGCACGTTCTAATCTTGGCAGAAGAGCCGAATAACATGGCCTGCATCTTGACAAGTTTGTTTGCTTTGAGCTAGGATTGAATATGACTAAAATCAGTTAAGTCTGGCGTTAACATCTCTGATATGCTGGGAGCTAGCAAGAAGCACAAGGTCATCTGCATATAAGGTGACATGCCCAGAGGCAGGGCTCAAGGGCAGCTGGTTGATAGAGAGGAGAACAGCAAGGCCAAGAATGGACCCTGGGGCACCCCACAGGTTACCGTGTGAGCCCAGATCAGACTTTTGAACCTCATGTACCATTGCCTTCCTGAAAGATAATTGTAAATCAAGCTAGTACGGGGAGGCTGAAGGACCAGAGGGTTGCACCCAGAAGGGTGTGATCAACCAGCTCAAAGGCCTTTGAGAGGTCAATGAAAAGGGCCTCTGTAAGTTTGCCTTGATCAGTCGCCATTCAGATTGCGGAGGTGACCTGTGCAATGGCAGTGGAGGTGTTGTGCCTTTTTCAGAACCCATGCAACTCGGGGAGAGGAGGCCATGGGTTTGGAGGAAGAGAGCAAGCTAGGAGGCTACCACTTTTTCAAGGAGTTTGTTCACTGCAGATAGAATCGCTATGGGTGGTGGTTTTCCAGTTTTGGGGGTCACCACGCTTGAGTACTGGGTCAAGCGAGCCACCTCCCATGTAGCTGGGTTAGTCCCAGACATGAGCGAGGAGCTAAGAATGTGGGAGATAAGCTGTGCCAAGTAGAGGGCCCCCAGGCAGAGTAATCTGGGTTCAAGATTATCATGCCCTGCCCAAGTGTGAGGGGAGAGTCCGCTAGGAGCATCTGTGTTTTTGTAGGAGACAGACTTAAAGTATAAGGAAAGGGAGGATGGGGCACAGTGCCATCAGTGCAGTCTGGCTCACTGGATGCTGAAGACATAGGGGTATAGTCAGACAGGTCGGTGAACAGGGCGTTAAAAGCATTGGCTACGGTCAGGACATTGTTGCAGCTTCTTCACCAATTTGCATGTCGGAGACCTGGGGCAGGAGGGACCACTGACTGTATGTTTAATGATGTGCCAGAAGCTCCTCGGGTTCTTAGCAGAAGCTTCTAGGGAGGATTTTCAGAACTCACTCTTGGCCGAGTGGATAGCCCACTTCATGAGTTCCTGAGCTGCCTGTACTCTCAAAATCAGATCTATTCCCAGAGGCCTTAAATTTGTGGTAGCTTTTATCCCTTTGCTTCATCAGAATGAACAGGCCTCCTTGCAGCCACTTTGTGACCATGCGCTCACACTTCTTTTTATGAGTGTGGCATGTCTGTCTTGTAGAGGGCCAAACAAGGATAGGAAGCAGTCAAGGGCAGCAGAGGGGTTGCTAGTCACCAGGACAGGGACCAGTCCATCTGACCGAGGTTGGTTCAGTAGGTGATGCAATTAAATTTAGAACAGTCCCTCATTTGAATGACTTTAGGGGGACCCTGGGGGTCAGGATGCTCCAGACGCAGTAGGTGGGGGGTGGTCAGAGATGGAATCTGCAAAGAGGCCAGCAGCAATGATTCTGTTGGGCCTGTTGCTCAGCATCCAGTCAAGGAGAGTGCCTTTAGCCCCATGGGAGAGGGTCTGGTGGGCTCGGAGATGATTTGACCTAGGCAAGACCAGCCAGGAGGGGTTCGGAAGTTTTGCATTTGGACTTAGCCAGTTTAGGTTGAAATCCCCAAACACCATGAGTTTGTTTGTACCCACCTTGGGTCTGAGGAAGTCAAGGAGATGGGAGAGGCCAAGGACACCACCTTTCAGTGGATTGTACACACAGGCCATGTGCAGCTTCCTGGCATTGCCCAGTAGAAGCAGGACATGTAAGAATTCACAAGAGGGGAGGGGTATGGCATGACTGTCACCTTAAGGTGGGATTTAAAGTAGAGCAGCAGTTCACCCTCTGTTTGCAAGGTAACCAGGAGGGCACAGACTGAGTCTGGGGTGGCAGGATTGAGCCAGGTTCCGGAGATCCCCAGGATGTCTGGATTGTAGTGGCAACCCAGGCCATTAGGTCTGTGAAATTAGCAAGAAGGCTGCGACATTGAGGTGGGTAATCTTTAAGCCCTTGGCATGCTGCCACTGAGGAAACATATGTGGGAAGGATCAATAGTAGACACAAGAACTACACCTTTAAAGGAAGTGGATTCAGCAAATAGATTCTAAACAGGGTGCCCTGACCAGATTCCTTGGCTAGTATAGCTGAGCTAGTATAAATTCAGCAAATAAGTTCACCTAGGTGCACTGAACAGATTCCTTTAGTTAGTATAACTACAGAATACACAACTAAAAGAAGAGACTTTGGTAATTAAAATCTGAACTAGAGGTGCAATGGAGAGTTTCAATGGAAATACTCATCTAAGGAAGGAGTTCAGCAAATAGGTTCTAGGACTAGGGTGCAATGTACAGTTACCTTAGTTAGCATACATGAGGAATACACCTCTAGAGACAAAGAAATCAGCAAATAACTTCTGATAGGGTGCTATAAACAGTTTCACTGAGCAGTTTGAGTGATCCACCTCGAGGGGAAACAGCAGGGACAGGCTGGAGCAGTAACCCAGCTGAAGTGAGTATGATAGGCCCACCGCATAAGTGGGAGGAGCTAGAGAGCAATTAAGGGAGGAGGAATGGGGGGGTGAGCGGGGAACAAGTTTTAAGTATAATTTCCCGTCCCAGAAAGTCCACAAGTGAGCCCAAGGAGCTCCGGTTTCTGCAGTCAGAAGCAGGAGAATTTTTCCAACATGTCATCCTGTAGCTCCGATGAGCTCTGACTCTGAAACTATTGCAATGTCATGCCACACATGAACCAAATATTGCAAAGAAACACAGCCCACTTCCAGTTGAAGTAAGCATGTGCAAAATATTTCTTAGCCACAATGTACCAACAAACTGCCTCCAAGAGTGACTAAGATTTATTTTATTTTTATTTTAAATTTGTTAACCAGGTAAGGACACTAGGCCAGAAAGCCCTTTTCAGGACCGACCCAGACATGAAAAACACAAATACAGTATACATACAAAAACAATAATAATACATACATTACAAATCACATATTGCAATTACATACATTCAAAGAATGCAAATACATCTTAAAATGCACTTTAAAACTTGATAATGTAGTAGCAGAATGCAAAGATTGGCAACTCATTCCACAACCTAGAAGCGGCAGTAGAAAAGAATGCAAGCCAAATTTATTTTTATGTGTAGAAACTACGTTTAACACCCTGATGGACCGGAGGTTAGTAGAAGAGCATCTAAGAGTAAGTAAATCAAACAGAGGAAAAGAAGGTGAAGAATAACTAGATTTACAAGCCAAACACCCCAGAGAATATGTACATTTCAGACTAGGAGACAGCCAACCAACTGAAGAATACAACATGCAATGATGCATCTTTAAGGAGCTAAAAGAATGAAGCGACAGACATTATTATACGTAATAGTAGGAGTATGAATTTCCCTAGAACCAAATTATGATACAAAGAAAAACATAATCAGTGTGAGGCAATAAAGTACTACACAGTAAGTTTATAGCATTTATCATAAGGCAACTAATGTTAAAATTTATACAGCAACCCAATCTTCTGATTTATAGTCTTGCTTGCTATCTTGACTTGGGACCTGAGGGTCATACTAGAATCTAATAAAACCCCATGATATTTAAATTCATTCACCTGATTGACAAGATTGCCTAGATCATCATTAACTAATATATACAAATTACCCTAAGCATATACTTAAAAGCATTGCCTTAGTTTTTTTAACTTTCATAATCATATGGTTATTAGATGACCAATAACATAAACATAAAAGCTCAAATTGCAAGGCAGAAGGAAGTTGTGTAACTGAAGAGGCCTGATAATGTAAAATAAGATCATCAGCATATAGAAGACACTGACAATTATTAAAAACTAAGGCAGCTGATTAATAAACAATGAAAATAATAGAGGTCCATGAATGGACCTCTGCAGATACAAGTTATTGGCCTACTACTAGAATTCACAGAGCCACCATGCAACTGGATTTTGCCATGCCTCACATGACATTTCACCATGCAACTTTCTCAGTGCTATGCCTCACGTGACCTTGCATCATGTGACTGGCTCAGTGCCATGCCTTACATGACACTGCGCCACTGACTGGCTCAATACCATGCCTCACATTAAACTGTGCCATGGGACTTGCTCAATACTATGCCTCACATGACACTGCACCACTGGACTGGCTCAATACCATGCCTCACATGACACCATGCCATGGGACTGGCTCAGTACTCTGCCTCACATGACAATGCACCACTGGACTGGCTCAATACCTTGCCTCACATGATACTGTGCCATGGGACTGGCTCAATAACAAGCCTCACATGACACTGCAACACTGTACTGGCTCAGTACCATGCCTCACATGACACTGCACCACTGGACTGGCTCAATACCATGTCTCACATGACACTGTGCCATGGGACTGGCTGAATAACAAGCCTCACATGACACTGCACCACTGGACTGGCTCAATACCATGCCTCACATGACACTGCACCACTGGACTGGCTCAATACCATGCCTCACATGACACTGTGCCATGGGACTGGCTAAATAACAAGCCTCACCTGACACTGCACCACTGGACTGGCTCAATACCATGCCTCACATGACACTGCACCACTGGACTGGCTCAATACCATGCCTCACATGACACTGTGCCATGGGACTGGCTAATGCCATGCCTCACTGACACTGCACCATTGCACTGGCTCAGTACCATGCCTCATGACACTGCACTACTGCACTGGCTCAATACCATGCCTCACATGACACCATGCCATGGGATTGGCTCAATACTATGCCTCACATGACAAAGCATCACTAGACTAGCTCAATACCTTGCCTCACATGACACTGTGCCATAGGACTGGCTCAATAACAAGCCTCACATGACACTGCATCACTGGACTGACTCAGTACCATGCCTCATGACACTGCACCACTGGACTGGCTCAATACCATGCCTCACATGACACTGTGCCATGGGACGGGCTCAATAACAAAGCCTCACATGACACTGTGCCATGGGACTGGCTCAATAACAAGCTTCACATGACACTGCACCACTGGACTGGCTCAGTACCATGCCTCACATGACACTGTACCACTGAACTGGCTCAATACCATGCCTCACATGACACTGTGCCATGGGACTGGCTTAATGCAATGCCTCACATGACACTGCACCTGCACTGGCTCAGTACCATGCCTCACATGACACTGCACTACTGGACTGGCTCAATACCATGCCTCACATGACACTGTGCCATGGGACTGGCTCAATAACAAGCCCACATGACACTGCAATACTGGGCGGGCTTCACCATGGCCTCACATGACACTGCACTGGCTCAATACCATGCCTCTCTTGACACTGTGCCATGGGACTGGCTTAATACCATGCCTCACATGACACTGCACTACTGCACTGGCTCAATACCATGCCTCACATGACACTGCACCACTGCACTGGCTCAATACCATGCCTCACATCACACTGTGCCATGGAACTGGCTCAAGCTACACTGCTACCCAGCCACAGCTGCAATTCAGTCTGTTAGAGGGTACAAACCTGACTTGTACCATCTTACAGTTGGGTTTGCAATTTCCATTGCACCTCTTCGTAGAGGCTACTCCATCCTCATGTCATGTGCCCAGCATTATGTACTGAGCGGTACTATCCAGTGGTGGTGTAATGGTGTGTACAGTTTCTACCCATTGTTCACCATCACTTGTTGTTACTGTGAATGGAACACCAAGTCATTTTTCTAGTGCCTATTATTCCATGAGTTGACACTGTGATGTCAAAGCTTCCATGCTCTTCTAATCTAAAAAATTTTACACTAGTACCCAGAGTACAGTCAGTTTAATACTTTCTTCTGACTATTCATATGAGGCTATTTTGTGACTGCTTGTTTTGGCTTTTGTAAGTACATAGTTTTCTAACCAGTGAAATCTGCATTTTTCAGTATTTTCTAAGAATGGTCTTGCTCTATATACTGTACATAGATCTTGTTGTTGGCAGGAAAAGGATGGCTAGGCAATTCTACTTATTTTCAGCCTTGTCCTGAGAGGGTTGAATGATACAGAGCAAACTGGCATAATGAACCAGATTAAGCTGTTGGTCAACTGAAGATGTGAACATGGATCACAGGCATTGCATGGTACTTGCTGCTGCTGTGCTGTTGGGCACTTGCAAATTTTTTTAATAGGGCCAGCCCATGGCACAGTGGTTGGATTTCCACTTGCAACACTGATGACCCAGGTTCAGGAACAGACTCAGGAGTCAGACAGCTGGTGGGAGGAGAAGGATCAAGCATCCTGGGACTGCTCTCCTTCTCCGGGAGGGAAAGGAAGAGTGTCCCATGCATCACAGACCCCTAGTGGAGGCTGGGGGTACTGTTGTGACCGGTGCTAGCATGTTCCAGGGCTGGGCGATACTGGATGTCATTGCAGGTCCCTGCCCCCAAGGGATCCAGCACTGCAAAAGCCAGTCCCCAGCATAAAAACCCTGCTCTGCAGCTCTCTGATGTCTGCCGGGGCCCACTCCCATGAACCTGACTGGGGGAGGCTGGGGCTTCACCCATGTGTTCATTGGGAGGGGCCCGCATCATCCACCCGCGGGGAAGCCTGAGCATGGGGAGGCAGGCAGAGGGTCTGTGCTCAACAGGGAGCCGGAACCAAAAGTAATAATAAAAAAAATTGTTTTAATACATTTCAAAATAAAATTCAAGACAAGCAAGCCAAATTATGTTAACTTTTTTTTTGGGGGCACATCTGGCTTTTGAGGGCATTAAAAATTATAGTTATTCACCATAACAGTAGAGCTGCAGATTCTCCTCCATTGGGCTACACCTTTGGAACTGTAAGCTGTTGGCATCAGGGCCACTCATCAGCATCTGTAACTATTGCTGCTGGGGCCACCCACAATGACACACAGAGTTGGTTCCTATAAGCATGGAGGGAATCTTACTGTGAGGCAGTGGGCAAACCTATCAGTTTACACCTCAGAAGGGAAGAAGGGTCACTACAGTGTGGCCCAATGGAGGAGATTCTCTTGAAGATCTACTGTTATGGTGAATAACTGTTATATGGTCATCGAGGAAATCTCCTCCAGCAGACACCCTTGTAACAATTTCCAACAGTACAAAGTTCAGTTGTGCCCATCAGTATCTTGTTTTCTGCTGCATGATTACACAGTGGCACAGCAATTTGGTGCCGCATTCCTGCAGTCTTGGTGTGCGTCACCTCCGACACTATGTTTATTTATTTTCTGCCAGTATATTTCAGTGTAATTGCTAATCACTACCACAGTGTGTTGCTTTCAACTGTCAGATATGCATATGCACTGACTCTGCAGTGATCCATCTGCTCTCCCTACTGTGTTTTATCAAGTATTATTAAGCACTGTACAGATACCATACACCACACCAATTAACCCCATTAAACCCTCTTACACCATAAGGAAAGGAAAGTTATGCCTGTTTGTCTACAGTGTTTGTGAACTGAAAGCAGTGCTGCTTTCTGAAAGTGGAACTGCACTCTGCTTCACCTACACCATGAGATGCACCCTCAGAAACCACTTTTCCTTTGTTTTCAAAGTGGGATTTAACAGCTCTGTTGGGGAGACCTTGTGGAATATGCACACAAATTTCATGTTTAAAATACAATAAAGTAAAAAGTTATGCCTGCTTTTGTATGGTCTTTGTAGAGTGCAATCAGTCCCTGCTTTCATATACTGTAGTTCAGATGGTATAATGTATACCATACAGATACAGCACTCAAAAACCACTCTTACCTTTGTTTTCAAACCTAGGATTTACAAACACTGGGGAGACACCTTGGTAATGTGCACTGAATTTCATGTTTGTATCACAAGAAATTCAAATGTTGTGCCTTCTTCTGTGTGGTGTCTGTGAACTGAAAGCAGTCCCAGCTTTAGACAATGGAGTTTCACCTACACCATACAGACGCATCCTCGAAAACAAATTTTCCCTTTGTTTTGAACACTGAGATTTAAATGCACTGTAAGGAACACCTTGGAAATATACACACTAAAGATCATGTTTATAACACATGGACTCCAACAGTTATGATTGCTTCTTAACAGTCTTTAGGTAAAAGCACATCTGCCATCAGACATTCGGTGGCAATCAAACTGTTGAGCTGCATTCTGCTTCACATACACCTTACAGGTGCACTTTTTAAAAACAATTTCCCTTGTTTTGAAACCTAGGATTTAAGTGCACTGGCGCACACCATGGGAAATACTCACAAATTTGATATTTATACCACAAGAAATTACAAAGTTATGCCTGCTTCTGTATGGTGCATGTGAATCGAAAGCAGGCCCTACCATCAGATATCAGACATAACAATCAAACTATCGAGTTGCACTGTGCTTCATGTATACTATACATAAAGCACTCCTAAAAACACTTTTCCTTTGTTTTGAAACCTGAATTTAACTGCACTGTAGAGGACACCTTGGGAATATGCACACTGAATTTTATGTTTATACCACAAGAAATTCAAAAAGTATGTCTACTTTTTACGGTGCTGTGATTTGAAAGCACTCACTGCTTTCAGATAGTGGAGCTACACTCTGTTTCACCTACACCATTCAGATGCACACCTCAAAAGAACTTTTCCCTTTGTTTTGAAACCTGGAATTTAACTGCACTGTAGAGGACAACCTTAGGAATATGTACACTGAATTTTATGTTTATACCATAAGAAATTCAAACATTATGTCTGTTTCTATGGTGCTTGTGATTTAAATGCAGTCACTGCTTTCAGTTCGTGGAGCTGCACTCTGCTTCACTTGCACCATTCAGATGCACCTCTTGAAAGAAATGTTCCTTTGTTTTGAAACCTGATACTTAAGTACACTGTAGGGACACCATGGGGAATTAGCACACTGAATTTTATGTTTACACCACAAGAAATTCAAATATTGCTGGCCCAGTGGTGCAGAGGGCTGAGGCACTAGACGCCTCACCTCATAGCACGCTGGCTGACCGGGTTTGGGAGTGAGCCTGGGTCATCGGAGGTCAGCACAGGAGGGAGGGCAGAGCTGGATGGAGCAGCCGGCAGAAGCTCTCCTCCGGGGGAGGGTGAGTGGCATCCCTCGCTCAATGGTTGCCTCCGGTGGAGGCCAGGAGGCTGTGCAGGCTGGGGAGCCAGCATTAGGCCAATGGGGTGGGTGGAAGGCGGCACACTGTGGCCAAAAAGCGCCGCCTCCATCGCAGCATGCATCCTCTCCTGGGCCCCGGGAGAAAACGGTGTATGAAAAACTGATGGCAGGATGACTACCAACTCCTCACAGGCACTGCTCCTGGACCAGGCATAAGGTAAGCCCCAGTATTTCTGGGTGACAGGAGCTGGGGAGTCGGTTAGATGGGGCCATCCGAGGGAGCAAAAATAGAAATATGATAAAAAATAAATTTAAATATTAAGCCTGCTTCTGTACAGTCTTTGAACCTAGGTTTCAGTAAGGCTTTCAACACCATTCCACATAGGAGGGCAGTTTAGGAATGAGTAGAAAGTGGTAAACTTGTTAAGAAATTGGTTAGGGATAGGTGACAGAGGGTGATAGTAAATGGAGTTCACTTCAAGGAAGGGAGGGAGGAGGGTGACCACTAGCCATGTCGCGAGGGATCAGTGCTGGGATCAGTCCTCTTTAATGTCTTTATAAGTCATACTCCAGAGGAGCTGGATGGGAGGATCTGCCTCTTTGCCAGTGACACCAAAATATGCAGTAATTGGACACTCCAGGTGGGAGTTAAGCAGTGACCTGAGAAAGCTTGAGGGGTGGTCAAGGGTATGGCAGCTAGGTTTTAATGTAAAAAGTACAAAATAATGTACTTGGGAAGCATAAACCCAGGATGGAGTCAAAATGGGTTGGGTGGTACTAATGACCACCAAGCAAGAAAGAGGCCTAAGGGGTAATCATATCAGATGGCAGAAAGGTGACCAGGCAGTATGAGAAGACAATTGGAAGGGCTAGTGGGATGCTCGAGTTCATGGGAGGAGTATCACCAGCAGAAAGATGGAGGTGGTGTTGCCACTGTATAGATCACTGTTAAGACACCACCTAGAGTAATGATTCCAGTTCTATAGACTACATCTCCAGAAGGACACAGATACAGTGGAGGTGGTCCAGATGAGGGGCAACTAAAATGATGTAGGGTCTGCATCAGAAGCCCTAAAAGAGAGACTAAAGGACCTAAATATGTACATCCTGAAAGAGAGGAGGAAAGGGGATATGATAGAGACCTTTAAATATCTCACAGGGGTAAATAAAGTACAGGAGGAAGTATTTTTCAGAAGAAAAGGTGCTCAAGAACAAGGAACAAGGTATGAAGCTGCAGGGTTAGATTCAGAAGAGATGTAAGGAAGTACTTCTTCAAAGAAAATGGTGGATTCCTGGAACAGCCTTCCAGCAGAGGTGGTGGGGATGAAAATGGTGGGGTAAAAGAATACATGGAATATGCATAAGGGGCTCTTGGAGGAAAGGAAAGGAAAGGAAAGGAAAGGAAAGGAAAGGAAAGGACCAGAGTTCAAATAGGATCTGCAATAATACGTTATTGTATTAATTTTGTAGAACAAATGTTCAGTCCTTTAAAAGAGAACTGAAGCAATACCGTTGAACTCAAATGCCTGGGACTGCCTTACCTGAATCCATATCTTCAACCTGTATACCCTCCCTTGTCTGCCAGAGCTTTCCTCCTGTTTACCTACCCTGGACCCCACCTGTCATCCCTTGCCACCATCCCTTTAGCTCTCCAATTCCTCCCTCCCTCCATACTCCCCAACACCTCCCCTTTCCACCCACTCTCCCCCTAAATATTCTCCTTCTCCCAATCCCTTTCTCTCTCTCTCTCCATCTGTCTCCCTCTCTCCTCCTCTCTTTCTTTCTGATCTACCCTCATCCGCACTCTCCTCCTTTCTTTCTTTCTCCTACCTTTCCAATACTCTGCCTTGACAGGCCACTCTGGGCAGCTATGCCACATTGCTAATTGGAAACCTCATTCGCACTCTTCCCTTTTCTCCTACCCTTTCCAATACCTACCTTGACAAGCCTGGGCAGCTATGCTGTACGCTGCTAATTGGGAATCTCCTCCTGCTGTTTAATTTCAGTTGTCTAGGTTACTCAAATGTTTTCTGCATTACATAGCAATCTTGTGTTTTGTGTTAACTGTCATGTTTTATGACTCTGCTGTTTTGCATTCTGATGTGGAACCTTTGTAAAAGAGTATATACTCAAAGGTTGTTTCTGAAAATACAAATAAAAATACTGGAGGAAGTAAAATGAGCAAACTAGATGGGCCAAGCAGTCATTTCTGGTGGTAAATTCACGTTTCTATGCTAGTAAAGCTAGCATCCAGAGACAACCCACACAGTTACTATATTAGCTTTGCCAACCGTCATAGATTAACAAAAAAGCTGAGTATTTTGGCACATGACTTCTTTTGTCTAGTTGAGGTATATACTCAGAACTAATTTCATGTCAAGGTTGTGCAATGTTTGTTCACTTGAACTGGAGTGTTCTGGACAGAGTGCAGTAAATGTCTCTGACTGGTTCAGATGGAATTCAGATGCCACCTATGGCAGGCGTTCCTCTTACTTCTAAGGACTAACTTATCCTTGTGGAAGATTATGTAATTTGGAACTGTGTAGAGGGCTTACAGTTCACTTACCCTCCTAGCACAGGTCATAGTAATCAGGATTATGATTGTCCATGTAACATACTTTAAGCTGGCAATAACCACAAACTTGAATGGAGCCTCCACAAACTGGGCAAGGCAGACATTGAAATCCCATGATGGGACTGGTTTAAAAAACTTTTGAAAATGAGTTGTGAGGCCAGTGACTTTCCCTTGCCTGCTGATATGTAGGCTGACACTACTGCTAACTGCACCTTTAGTGTTGAAAGCCTTAAGCCTAGAGACTGTAGGTGTACCAGGTATTCTAGGACTATAGGCAACCCTGCCTCCTTTAGGATAATTCTTCTGAGGTACACCAGTAAGAAAATATTTTTCATTTAGAGGAATATATTTTCCAGGTGACTGTTTCCTTGAAACCCTAAGCAGTTTCAGGACTTCTCTGAGAGGTTCATTCCAGTGTACTCTAACTCTTCAAAACCATGCCTCAGGCACAATGTCCTTGAGTCTCAGAATGTTTTCCTGCTCTGGGATAGAGTCAGTAGATTGTGCCCTTAATGGCAGACTGATTGGACTCTTGCTGGACAGCACCAGGAGCATTGAGTACCAGATCTGTCTGGCACAGTCTGGAGTCATTATGATAATTGTTGCCGGTTCTCTTTGGAGCTTCAGGAGGATTTTCTTTATGAGTGGGAATGATGGGAAGACATACTGGAACCTCCTGTCCAATCCAAGACCAGAGCATCCTCTTGGACTGTCCCTCTGGCTGGTGGTCTGCAAAAATAACTGTCTTGAGATTATCGTTCTCTCCCAAGAGGTAAACACATCTATTTTGGGAGTACCCCACCTTACAAAACTGTGTCTAGAATCTATCAGTTCAAGGCCCATTACTGATTTTCCAGGTTGATTCTGCTCTGCCAGGACATTGTTTTTGCCTGGTAGGTACACTGCAGAAATATTTGCTTCTGTACAGTTTTGAGGATCTTGACTCACTCTGCTGCTTTAGTATTGTTGTGGTGTTGTCTGTTCTGATTTAGATAGACTGACCTTATAGCTGGAAGAATGACTGCATTGCTGGCAGCACTGACCTCAGCTCCAGGAGGCTGATGTGCTCCAGGGTTCCCTATGGGCTTCATGTACCACCTACTGTAGGTCCTGCCGGTGGGTGCCCCAAAGTGAAGCATCCATAGTAAAGATACTTGCTGGTGATTGCTGAAGGAAGGAAATGTCCTCTCTAAGGTTGCTTTCCTCCCTCCACTGCTCTAGTGACTGTACCAGTCTTTTGTCACTGGCACTAGTTTTCAGAGTGGGTTCCATCTTTGTGACCAGTTGTCTCTAAAAGGAGTAGTACAGTCAGAATTTGCGAAAACATGTGCAGAGTATTTTGATTTGCATGTGTAGCCCTAGTGTGTCCTTCCCTTTGTCTGCTATAAGGGTTTTTTCTAAAATAGCCAGCTAGTTGTACAGTAGTTTAGGGTGCCTGGGGATCTCCATCTTAGCATAGTGTATTGCTGTCTTTGTTCCTACAATGTCCCATGTGACAGTGCTGTATCCGGGACCATGGATTCAACAAGCAGTGGTTTAGAGTCAATTTACAACAACAGAGCTGTGATATCAAGTAACTTTCCTTATCCAGTGAGCACTAATGGCTACATTTACAGTTTATCAAATACTTGAGGGCTAATTGATTAGGTTATTCTGTAATAAATCAGCTAGAGTTTTTACTAATTATAGCATTGATGATCCAGGGTAATTTGTGTGCTTTTATAGCTGTATATAGTTTGATGGAATGAAAAATTTTAAAAGCAAAACATTTACTCCTGCTGGCTAGACCTAATACATTTAGAAAACTAAAATATTGAATTAAAGCTACCGTTATTTAGTGGAGGCCAGAACATCAGGCTCTTATCTCTAGTACTTGCTGAATCATTGGTCCTGGATGCTTCACTGTCACATGGGACAGGATGTACTGTAGGAAAAGAAGAGTAATAAATCTTGCTAAGATGGAAATCTCAGGGCCATAAAACTACCATATAACTAGCAGGATAATTTACAAAAAAACTCTTGCTAGCAAACAAAGGAGGGACACGCTTGACTACCACACAAATCAAAACACTTACACATGTGTTTTTGCGAATTTAGACTAAACTATTCCTTTAAGTGATGCTGGATGTCCCACATTTAGAACCTGATCCATGAAGCCATCACTGTGGATGTGGCCATGTGTCCCTGTAATTGCAGGAGTCTCTTGCAGGTCTTAGGTGACCTGTTGTGAAGGACCCTGCTGTTGCTGTCAAAGCTGCAACTCTGGCATGTGGAAGTAAGGCTTTCCCCTACAGGGTACATATAGATACATAGACACTGTCAGCAGATAAAGGCCTATGTCCCACCCAGTCTGCCTATTTGAGCTTGTAAGTTCCTTTATGTTTTTCTAGAAGTCTATTTCCTTACCCCTAACCTCCAGAATTCCTTATGTCTATTTGATGTATTCTTAAATCCCATGATTGTTTCAGCCCCCACCACTTCCTCTGGCAGGGTGTTCCACTTGTCCACCACCCTTTCTGTGAAGAAAGTCTTCCTCACTTTTCCTCTGAATCATCCTCCTTCCAGCTTCAACCCATGCCCTCTAGTCCTGGAGCATCTTTTTCACTGGAAAATAGTGTATTCCTGCATGATGTTTCTCCTGTTAGGTACTTGTATGTCTCTATCATATCCTCTATCTCCTCCTCTTCTCCAGGAATTCATATTCAAGTCCTTCAGCCTGTCCTCATAGGACTTGTGATGCAATCCTATACCATCTTTGTTGCCCTCCTCTGAACCTTCTACCCTGCCTATGTCTTTACATAGGTAAGGTCTCAGAACTGTACACTGTACTCCAAGCGGGGCCTCATTAGTGTCATGTATAGTGGAATTATGACCTCCCTTTTCCAGCTGGTGATGCCCTGCCTATGCATCCCATCATCCTATTTGCTTTACCTGCTGCCTTGTCACACTATTTCCCTACCTTGAAGTAATCAGAGATGATAACCCCTAGGTCCCTTTCCTGCTTGGTACACACTATATCCTCATCCCAACTGATATGTTGTTCCAGGGTTTTCATGCCCCATGTGCATTATCTTGCACTTTTGCATTGAATTTCAACTGCCAAGCCTTGACCATTCTTCAGGCTTCTGCAGGTCTCTCCTCATTGTGTCTACACCCTCTGGCTTTTCCACTCTGTTACATGGCTTCATGTCATCAGCAAACAGAGAAATTCTGCCTACTAGGTCCTGTGCAATGTCGCTAATGAAGATGATTAGGACCGCCCCAGCACTGATCCATGTGGTACCCACTGATCACTCTTCCTCTGTGGAGTGACAGCCATTTACCACCACCACCATCTGTGTCCTGCTACCCAGCCAATTACCCACCCACCGCACTACTGTCCTGCCCACTCTCATGTTTCCAAGTTTGTTTAATAGCCCTTCATGTGTACAGTGTCAAAGGCATTGATGAAGTCCATATAGGCCACATCCACTGCCCTCCTCTGATCCATCTCCCTTGTCACCCAGTTCAAAATTCAGCAATGTTGGTCTAGCATAATCTCCCACAGTGAAACCATGCTGCCTTGGGTTCTGTAGTCTGATGGCAACCAGATGTTCCACCAATCTCCTTCAGTAGTGCTTCCATGATCTTCCCCACTACTGAAGTCAGGCTGACTGGTCTGTAGTTCCCACTTCCTCTTTGTTCCCGCTTTTGTATAGGGGACTAGATCTGCTGTCACCAATCTTTTGGTACCACCCCTGTTTCCAGTGATCAGCTAATGATTGGCAGATGTTCAGCCTACCTCTCTTAGTTCGTTTAGGACCCTGGGGTACCCCATCTGGCTCAATTGCTTTATAT
Organism: Neoceratodus forsteri; assembly: GCA_016271365.2. Classification (NCBI taxonomy): domain Eukaryota; kingdom Metazoa; phylum Chordata; order Ceratodontiformes; family Ceratodontidae; genus Neoceratodus; species Neoceratodus forsteri. The sequence continues at coordinate 1,195,194,226 of CM057453.1, forward strand.
ACTCATTCCTTTCAGTTCCTTTAGGACCCTTTCCATGATAAAGGACTTTAGCTCAGCTCCTATGAAGTACAGTACTTGTACGTTCTACTTGGGACTTCTTCAGATTTATTAAGTATCCTGATTCTCAAAGGTGCTTTTACAGTATGACGTGAGCACCTTGGCTCTTGTTCTGGTTTTCCTGAGACTAGCTGGTCATCTAGGTAGGGAAAACCACCATACTTTACTTTCTCAGGTGTGCTGCCACCACAGCCAAGTACTGTGTGAATTAGGGCTGGGAGAACTTGGTGAAGCTCCCACCCTTATTAAGTAAGTACCAGAATACAGTGAAGTTCTGATTTGTTCTGAATAGTTCTAATTTATTGACAAATATTTGAAAACATGTGAAAATGCATAAAAGTGATCAAAGTCTGTCACATTTGACTGAGGCCCAAAGGAAATAATTTAATGGATTCTTTGTATAAAAATGAATATGAACTGCTAAATAAGCAGTCCTCACTACTGGTCCCATCATGGCCAGCCTGTAATGGCAGCATATCCTGCATGGGTCTGTGGCGTGAGTGTGCTGGAAGACAGAGAGAGAGAGAGAGAGAGAGAGGCAGACAGATAGACAGATGCAAATACCCATATCATAGCACCACCAAGCATTGCAGGCACTGCCAGGCAGCTAAGATTTTTTACTAATGGTGCTATGTGAGTATTATTTTCATGGATGTTCCAGTCAGAGCTGAACATGCCAAAGAAATGGATATGAATGATCAAATGATCAAATGAACATCACTACCCACCCTACCCATGTGAATGATGCAACTGCTTGCATGCCTCGCATTTGACTCTATTCTCCAAGTCATCTCCCACCTACCCAACACTAGCGAAGTCATCATTATGGGGATTTCAGTGTAAACTGGTTATCCCTGGCCCCTTCCAGCTACAAAGATGCCGCCTGGCCTTGATCTCACCCAACTAGTCACCTCCCACCAGAAGGGACCTCAGATCCGACCTCCTCCCTCCTGGACCTCATCTTCACCAACCGCCAGGAAACCTCTCCGATGCTACAGTACTCCCTGATGCTATCAGTGACCACTCACCAGTAACTTGCTGGTGGTCGGGCAAGTGCCCCCAGCACTCCCTAAAATCTCCTGGCAACGTAGACTCAAAAGGGTGGTTTAAAGAACCTAAGCCCACCTAACCAACAGCAACTGGCTACCCATTTACACTGCCCAGTCAGTTGACTTCGCCTGGCTCACTTCATAACCACCTTCAACAAAGCCTGTGACCTATCGCCCCCTTTTCTAAGCTAGTTGAAATCCAGATCCACCCTTGGATCACACCCCTCTACTAAGCCTGCTTCAGCAAAGAGATAACCTCTGGCACAAAGCCATAGACTCCCAAAGCACCCTGGATAGACAACTCTACAGGAGGCTCGCAATAAATGTACATGGGCTTCGGCAGAAAGCCCTCTACTACCAACACACCCTAACCTCTACCTAGGGTGATGGGAAAAAATTTTGGGACAACATAAAGGAGCTCAGTGGCAAATCTGCCCCCCACCCCACGAACTCACTATTAATGGTGAGGTCACCAAGATCATCCCACTATCGCTGCAGCCCTTAACTCAGCCTTCTCTGATCTCTCCCACATCCTCCCTCCTCGCTCCCCCAACTAGGTTCTCCAATACCACCCCCTTCCGGCTCGAGTCATCACCTACCACGAGGCAAAATGCTATATTACCAGGGCTATCTCTAATAACCGCTACAGCAATGACTCTTGATCTTAAACTCCTGAGGCTCTCCTTGATGCCACGCCACCTCACCTCACTAAAATTTAACCTCTCGCTCTGCCTTGGCCAGTCCTCTACCTGGAGAGAGAGCCATAATCACTCCCATCCTGAAGGGCGGTGGCCCACTAACACCAGCAACTACAGACCCATCTCCATACTTCCACCTCTCTCCAAAGCCCTAGAAAGAATAGTCTCTGACCAGTTAACCGAACACCTAACTAAGCATATGCTCTCAGCCAGGAGCAGCATGGTTTCAGCTCAGGTCATAGTACCATCACCGCTCTCACAGAGCTCACCTCGTTCTACAAGCCCTTGACCATGGCTCAATTGCCGGGGCCATATCGTGGACCTAACCAAGGCCTTGACACGGTCAGTCCGAGCTTCTGCTTCAGGTCTTCCTAAGCTAAATGTGGTCCCGAGACATTGACCTGGTTCAAGGATTACCTCTCAGGCCATTCGCAACAAGTCAGGATATGCTCCACCCTCTCACCCCTAAAACAGTTTCCTCTGGGGTCCCTCAGGGTCTATCCTTGGCCCACTGCTGTTCACCCTCTTCCTAAACTCCTCCCTAAGGCTTGCAGTGGTCAGTTGCTCCTCTATGCCGATGATCTGGTTCTGTTCTGGAAACCGCCCACCCTACGCCCTCCAGCAGACCCTTCAAAGGCAATTCCGGAACTAGAGACCTGGTTCTCTGAACACCGCCTAATTATCAACTACAATAAAACTAAGTCCATGATTTTGCCCACCTAAAGTCCTTATAGTCAGTCTGCTCTCCTCATCAAGAGCAGCTAGGTGCCCCTCTGGAACAAGTTTCCAATTTCAAATACCTAGGTGTCACTTTAGACACCTCCCTCTCTTACCAGAGGGCATACCCAAATTCTCTCCTCCTCTATCAGCTCTGGGTGGGCATCCTATACCCGGCTCAAGCACTGCTTACCCCCCAGGCTATGCAGCTCTGCAGTCACCTCCTCCATCCTCTCCCTGGTGGACTCGGGATCACTATATACGGCTCTGCTGAACCCACCTCCCTGAATAGGATAAACATTGTCCTGAACAAAGCCTGCCGCCTAGTCACTGGTTGTGATAGGCTAACCCACCTGTGATCTCTGCTCGTTATCTGGTTGGTTAAACTCAACATCGATTACAGTTCACACCTGCATCCTCGTAAAAAAATACACCTTCACTAGCCCCGTCGGACTTTCCCTTAATCAATTCTGCACCTCACAGATGCAATACAAGACTCTCCATAGCTCCCTTTCCTTGTACCTCAATGTAGAACCTCACTAGGGCAAGATCCTTCTGATACGAGCCCCTCTCTGGCTCAATCGTTACCACACTCACTTTCACAGACCCACAGCATCTCTCAATTTAAAACAGGCCTCAAAGCTCACCTCCTTGAGAGAGCCATATGTGACTCGGCTAACTCTGCTCGCCCAGATGACCACCCTCCTCTCCCTACTCTTGACTCAGGGTCTCACAAGGCCCCACGTATCTCACCAAAATCCCCGCCTGGGTATCCCAAGATTGCGCCTAACTTCCTTACCAGTCATTAAGTTTGCCTGGACTGCTCCTTTGATTTTGTTATGTATATTCTGTCTGTTTCAAGTATGTTCTCTACTGTATCTGTCTACCCTCCACCCTTTGTAACCGGCGTGGAGCCTTTTGCAAAAGTCTGTGACTCAAAGGTTTGTAATTCCGATTGTTTCCAATAAATAAATAAATAAATAAATAAATAAATGCCCCAGTGTACATGATATATGGTACAATACCTGGTCCAAGAGGTAGTAATGTTTTCTAGCACTATGACTACTTCTACTGAATCTGATCAACACGCTGAATCCTTAAAGAAGAAAAATAAAAGACATAGTGATCACCACCCATGCAAGCAGCCAGTCACACATCGCATTGGTCAAGTGCAGTGTAGTCCTAAAAATGTTGCCACTGCCACCTGAAGATCTGATGACAAACAACACAATTACATCCTTACTAGTTTCACAATTGCTGCCAGACATTGCCGAGTAATTTAAGTATCAAAAATAAATATAGTAATATAATAATCTCATACCACACACACACAAGCAATAAAGAAATTATATGAATTTAGTAGCAGTTACTTGCTGTATTTGGACTCTGAACCCACAGATGTTATATTTTTTCTATTCTGTGCTACTTGTGGGATCATTCAAGTAATAGTGGACTGACCTAGTCTGTCCTGACCTGACTTGTTGCAATTAATTGCTACCTCATGTAGTAGACGCTGTTCACAAAGATTTTCACCACAAGCACACATTCTTGAAAGTGTTTAGTGGATAGTGCATGTTCAGAGCAGTCAGTGAACATTTTGTTCAGGTATCATATTTGAAATTAAGATTTTCAGAAATGTCAGGCACTCAGCATTTTCTGATGTCAAACAGGATCGTGTGTCAGTAATGATGTTACCAGCTGAACTGAACAATCGTTCTGAACAGACACTGGTCAGAGGGCAATTCATGTACTTCATTGCAATGTTTACTAAAGCAGGCCACATATTTGTTTGGATTTCCAGTATTTCAAAGGATCAGCATTCCAGCTGATATTGGGCTCTGCCAGGTACATTTCAACAATGGAGTGTGCTGAGGCTGTGTTACAAGAGGCAGATGAAGAAGATGTTACAGTTACATCTTGTGACTCCAGAGACATGAAGCTGAACCATGTGACTTTTGGACAGTGCTGTGTTTGGCTGGTGGTGAAGAAGAAGATTTTGCTTCAGTGGCTGAGGAGGAAGAGGAGAAAATGCCACAACACTACAGGATGGGCCACCTGATGCTGTGCTGTGTCATGTCGGGAGAAGATTCTGAATGTGGTGCTGCTGTTTTACTCTGTTCCATGACAGCATGCACCTCATCAATTATTTATTGTTTGTTTATCTCAAAACAAGTGTATTCATCACTCAGTAGTTGTTTTAGCTTGGATCATGGGTCCAAGATTGTTGCTTAATGTAGTATTCAGAAAGAAGCATTTTAAATAGTGTATCTTCTTCAATTTTTATTGTATTTGACAAGTTCAGCTCTTTTGAACTGTGGACAGACCATGCAATCCAGCCTGTCTGCAAGTTTGTAGAGCATTTTCTCACGATAAGTGTGAGGAGTTTGGTCACTTCTTTGTTGATAAGGTTGCCAACATCAGGTCTAAGATCTGCTTAGCTCATTCTTCTGGGGGGATGGTGATTGGCGGGGTGTTGTTACTCCTCGGTTTTGTTGGATGGAGTTTGAGCGGCCAGAGATCGTGGATGTCATTGCAGATTCTCAGAGTGTAGCCCAACTTGCTGTAGTTTGGACCCAGGCCCTAATTGCCTTTTATTAGGCTGTATTGATGTCATTGGCACAGTCCTTGTGGAGATAGTCTGGTGTTCATTGGAGCTGGCTGAGTTTCCTTGCTCCCTGAAGAAGTGGTGGTAACTCCCTTCTCAAGAAATCTTAAGCTTGACCCAGACTGCCCTGCTAATTACAGACCGGTCTCTAATCTTGCTTGGTAGGAAGGTTATTGAGAAAGTTGTGGCACTACAGTTGGAAAACCATCTTACCATCCATGACATTTACGATCCTTTCCAGTCCAGTTTTCATAAAAGGCATAGTACGGAAACTGCTCTGGTTCAGGTACTCAATGATCTCCTGATTGCGAGAGATCAGAAATGCCACACCATCTTGATATTTCTAGATCTTTCCTCAGCCTTTGACACCGTGGACCGTGGGGTACTGCTGGAATGCCTGCATGTCATCTGTGGCCTGTCTGGTACAGTCCTCAGATGGTTCCATTCCTTCCTCACTGGCAGATCACAGAGAGTAGTCTCAGGGATTTATTCCTCTGAGTCATTCTCTCTGTCTTGTGAGTGCCACAGGATTCCAAGCTGTTCTCCATGTTGTTCGCAGTGTATATGCTGCCATTAGGAGACATTGTGAGGCTGAATGGGCTAGGGTTTCACTGTTATGCAGATGATACACAGCTCTACCTGTCCTTTGTGCTTGACCAGGATAATGCACTCTCAGTGTTCAACAACTGCTTTGCAGAAATCCAGGACTGGATGAATACCAGCTGGCTAAAACTGAATTCTGATAAGACTGAGGTGTTGGTGGTGGATCCTGGTCACCAGATAGAGGGGCCAGTGGTGGGATGTCCCTCAGGACTTTGGCTTGGGGGTGCCCAGTTGCTGACCTCTGAATGGGTCGAAATCTAGGATAATACTTGATGATGGTTTGACACTTCTTTCTCAGGTGTTGGCTGTGGTTAAACCCTCCTTTACCATCTGAGGAATATCGCCGGATTATGCACCTAGTTCCATCTGACGACTTTACAACTTTGATGCACCTTTGTGATCTCACACCTGGACTACTGTAACTCCCTTTACCTAGGGCTTCTGGGGGTGATATCTGCCAGCTGCAGCTGGTGCAAAATGCTGCGGCCAGGTTGTTGTCTTGATCATCTCGATTCAGTCATGTGCGCCTGTGCTGCATGAACTGCACTGGCTACAAGTTCAGTGGTAGATCCTGTAAAGGTCAGTTTACTGACCTATAAAACCTACATGGAAAGGACCAAGCTACCGGCAAGATCTCCTGCATCCTTACTGCCCCCTCCAAACACTCCATCGACCAACGAGTTTGTTGGAGATTCACAAGGGTATGATTAAAAATTTCTGGATTGCAAGCACTTTCATTTCTAGCCCCAACCCTGTGGAATTCTCTGCCTCATCAGATCGAGAGTGCCTGACAGTGGAAGCTTTAAAACTGCTTTAAAATGTATTTATTTTAATTCACCTTTGGAGATGTTTTTTTATTTATGTCTGACTATTGCAGCTGTCTTTTATACAGTATATATTGATGGATGTATTTTAGAATGTTATGGTTTCATTGTCATTTATGGAGGTACAGCTTTCTGATACTTTGTTAAGAGCACTTAATAAATAAAGTACTATTATTCTGGAGGGCAACCTACATATGTGCAGTACCACTGTCAGCCTGCGTGATCATGGAACTGTCTTGCTTTTCTATCTTTTCCCAAATTAGATTCAATCTGAATTGTAACATTTTATTAGGGTTATCACCTGGCTGAGTTATTGTGTTTGCACTAACCTCCCTGGTGAGTTCCTCAAATGGCAGGAGCATTACTAAGAGAAACTCCAGCATGACCCACTGTGGTGGAGTAATATAGACGTCTGCATCACTAATTTTATTTTCCAAGGTGTATTGCCTGAAAGCTTTATTTTGTTCCAGCAGCCTTTGGAACATATAAAAGGTCGAATTCCATAGAGTAGAAATGTCTTGGATCACTCTGTGCAAAGGTAAACTGTGCTCCTGCTGCATTTTACAAACAAGTGGCGCTTTGCTTGAGTGACTGAAATGACCCAGGCGAAATGGTAAATCACCAGTCATGATTTTAAGGTCAGTCAAGAGTGATTATTGTTAATCATCAAATTTTACCGTAAGATCATCAAAGGAGCTCATGATCTTAGATCATCATCTAAATCACGATTTAATAATCAAACATGAACTTTCAAATCACCAACTGATGATTATTCATTATTTTTGTAAGCTTAAATCAGCATGATGGTTGTTGATGATCTGTGGATGATCAAGTGATGATCATTGATGGTTGTATTAGTTCAGTATTATAAGATTGCAAGTCACAGAAGTAATACTTAAAGTTTTATTTGTTAAATATGAAAATATGAATGTCATATATCAGCAAAGACAAATTAATTATAAATTATAATGTAAATCATGTGAGGTAAAGTTTTAATCCTATTAGAAAGAATACATGCAATACCTGGTATAGGATATATATTTGCATACTTAATTTGTGGCATGGTGTCATAATGTGCAAGACATTATGCCGTAGCAATATACCATGCTGCCAATACAGTGCAATATATTGCCAGTGGCATAAGTCTTTGTTTTGCAGGGGTTCTGCCCCATTCCCCTTTACAGGGGACTGCATCCCTGACCCTCCCCAACTAAAATAACTAACTCGGGGATTAACATAAATTTGCACAAAGTGCAAAAATATAAAATTCCATGCATCTGGGACTGGGAATTGAAGCGTGGTCCACAGATGCACTGCCTCCTTGCTGCCTGTGGCTCATCCCATCAAGCCACGGCAGCTGCTCATAGTTCCTTGTCCCAACAGGATTCTTATCCTGTACTGGGTAGAATGAGAGAGTGCACTACTGCGCATACATCCTTTTGCGGTTTTGCATCCGCTCACTCTTCCCTACCGAGTTGTTCCTGTTACGCAGTTATATCATGCACTGTAAAGTATACGACATAATGACCCAGTAGGCCTAATCTGCATATTATAAAAGGGTCTCAGAAATGCTGCAATCTGATTGGCTGCTAGGATTCCAACAGCCTTACATTAATCCATGTTATACTGTCATGTACAGCCTGATTACCATAGAATATGAATTCTTTTGTCAGCATTCCATCCACTAGCACTGCTGAATGACTGGAATGCTGCACTATGATGTTGAATCAGCATTCTTAAACTGTTGGAAAAACTATTTTATTAAAAATCTCCCTCTAAATGGAAAACATTCAACAAGTATACTTTCAACACTTTTCTTTTGGAATCAATTTTGTAATAGCAATAAGGCACTCCCAGAGTTAGATTAACAGTCAGTTAATCATCCCTAGAGCACTATGGCACTCAGCTGTACCTTGTGCCACATTACACCCCTAGGGGTAATTAACAGACTGTTAATCTAACCCTGTTCATATCTTATTGCTTAATTTCTGCAGCACAGTTTGGGAACAAAACAATGTTAATTTATATTTTTAAATTAATTTAGCATTGACAGTATTAGTTTGCAGACTATTAGGAAAGGTTTTGAGCACAAACCAAGTACTTTTAGGAACTCACCACAATTATAAAAGGAACCACTTAATGGGGCTCTAAAACCAATATGAGCCTTTATAACTCCAGTAAGATGTGAAGTATCAGAGTAAACATAATTGAATGCAGTGAGCTTCTAGAGAAATGGTATCATAACTGATCATTCCAGTAAAGATGTCTAAATACAAGATAATTTCCAAAAGTATAGAGAAAAGATAAGCTGAATTTTTAATTTACTTCTGTAATCTTGACCATGGGCAATTATGAAAAATCATGATGATATGAGATCATCTTTAATCATAATCATCATCTCCATAACTTCATGTTTTTGTTTGGCAGTCATTTAAGGTTGATGGTTTATTGTTGATGATGGCAATGATGTTTTGAAGCTTAAAGATGAACTCTGAACATATTTAGAATAGTGGATGGTTGACTATCCACAACAAGGCTGTGTTTCCATTGAGGGAGTTGATGATGTCATAGAGACCTCGAGAATGAAGCTCGAGAGATCTCCATGGCATCATCAGCTCGGATGAAACACGACTAAGTGTGAATAGACAACTACCCACTATTTTATATATATGGTTTCCCCAAAATGGAGACAAGGTTCATACCTTGTGTTGACCTCCTGCACTGGTCCTCGCTCGAGGTCCCCAAGATACTAGTCCTCCTCACTGCAGTTATGCTGTTCCGATCATGTCCCGAATAAAGCGGTAGGGTACTAATCGCTGCGGTCCTGCTCTACTTTCACCATAACTGTGCCAGAGGATAAAAAAATGAACAAAAAAACCTGCAAATTGAGAGTTTGGATACACGGGTTGATTATGGCAGTTCGTGTCCACACTGTCTGCTCTCCGACCACTCACTAAGTGAATCGCCATTTTAGAATGTATTTTTAAACACTGCCTGTTTCCACCAATCAGGTAGGAGCTCAAGGGGCAAAAGTTGTACTATGGATGTGATGTCAGAACGATAGTACAACAACTTTTGACATTTGAACTGTCCTACAACAGGATTTGGAAAACCACTGTTTTCCATCCACAATAAACCCTAACTATGTACTATAACTGGATAATGATCATTCATGATAATTCATTAAAAATCATCATCTTTTTGGATGAGGAGTGCATATTCTTTTAGCAGTGCTAATGAGAGCCTTACTCTCCCTGCTGTCATCGAGAAAATCATGAACTATTAAATGTAAGCAATGAGTAAAGCAGCAAATGTGAACAAAGCCCCTCCTCCAAGGCCTTCCTTTGTTGGACCCACTATCTGCAACTATAAAGCCAACTGACAGTCCCTGTGAGGTGAGCCATTGCCGTATTGGTTTGGAGCTCTTCACTGATGTTGTATGAGGTATGTTCAGATGGAAAATAAAACATTCTTAGAACAGCAACTGTGGTGCTTGACTGTCCCCAGTCCTATGTGAATTATCAAACATGCCCAATGTATCATGACAGACATGAAGGGTTCAGGCTGACGACTTGTCCGGATACCTGTTGTGAGATACACCACCACCCAACAGCACTGCACAAGACATGTCTTAATTTTATATATGACATCGTAAAGATCTGGAATCCCTGTTGTTGAGAAGTATTTCCATGACAGTATACTATATCGAGGTTTGAGATACTCAAGCAGCTGCCTCAATCCTATATGTTCAACCAAGTCATATGGTAGCAAATCAACAGCTATCATTTCTGAATTGTTTTGGTTATTGAAACAGCAACAGGGAGAGTCAATGAATATTTGGCTTTACGCTCATATGTTTCTGAGATGGTAAGCTGTCTCCTTGAAGGAGGAGGCCTTTTGAACACATGGTCACTTTCAGTAACAGTAGGAGGAGTCATTTGAATGGGAGGAAGTGGTGTTGGAGGTGTTTCAGTAGTCCGGGGGCTGCTACTGCTTTCATCTATGGGAGTTATCCCAGAGTGTAGTGAGCTATCACTGTCACTTTGTCTTCAAGACTCACAACTGGAGTTCTCAGTAATATTATGACATCTGTCTAGGTGACTTTTCAGTGCCACAGTTCCCAGTGCTCCCTTCTTTTTTACCCCTGCTAATTGGCCGTTTATAAATAGTACATGTTGCCAACAACTCATTAGAAGCACTAAGAGAAGTATGACCAAACAAAAGATAATGGCACAGATATTCAAACTCGCCCAAAATAATGCAACAATGGAGCAAGCACAAGTCCACTGTGCCCATGCGCCAAGAGAGCAATATTCAAAAACTGCGCGAGCCAAGATGTGCCTACGCTAGATGACTGAATATTGTACCACCTGCACCATAGCGCAACTAGGAATGTGAAGCTGAGTATATCTGATGCACCATAGCGCAACAAGGGATGCTCAGCGGAGCAGTTCAGATGCACCATAGTGCAACCAGGGATGCCCCTGCAGCAGGGCAGCAATGCAACAGCACAACCAGGGATGCAGGAGCCCACCACCCATGACGCAGATGGGCAGAGGAGCACACAGCAGAACAGATATCGTCCCACACCCCATGCACTGCACAACCAGGGAGAACTGGAATAACCACTGGCCCATGGATACCAGCAACCAACCCACTGCCGGGCTAAGGTGCCCCAGCAAACCCCTGGCAAGCTCTGACCAGCACACAAGGAGGGCTGACCACCCCATGGCACATCATCCCACCAATGCAGAGCACACCTGCACCACAATCACCATACACCCTTCCCAGGAGTAGCACCCAACAGTGCAGGACACACTATGCATGCCACCACCCCCACTGTGACAATGCAACCCTGTGCACCACGGAGCCATGCAAAGCATCCCACCATGTGCACCCTGCTGTGGGCGGCAGCAGACAGCAGTGCAACAACAGCATACACAGTGCCACCTGCACGTCCCCTGAGGTACAACTGAGAGACCGACCATGCGTTGCCACATGAGGTACCCACATGTGACAGGACATGCCCTGGACACCACCTACAATGGTACAGCACCCTGCACACCCTCCCAAGGATGCATCCCATCCCAGCACTGGCCACAACAGCCAGCACAGACACGCACAGTGTAGCATGGAAGCATGCACCACACAGGCTGCAACACAGTGCATGGACAAACATCCACCCATACCCAAGGCACACCAACACAGAGACACAGTGGCGGGTCAACCAAGCCATTGGTGTGTAGCCATGGCTGACATGTACACACAGCCAGCACCCCTACATTGCACATTTTGGGCATTGCCTGTAGTTGAGAGACCAAGTTTACTGGTAGGGAAGAAGCAATTGTCCTCATTGAGCTCCAGTGCACTGAAAGTATTGGAGACCAGACATGAGGGAAAATGGATATCAGATAAGTCTGAAATGGATGCTGCCTGGGTGGCCTGACCATTTGTTCTCCTCAGAAAAAAAGTTCACCTTCCTCCAATGGCTCAACAAACCTAGCTGTGTCAGAACCTTCTCGCCATCTATCTCTTGCTTCTTGGATTTATTTTCAGACCCATTAGGGTCTTTGTCAGCCTGATCTTGATTTCAAGGATGTTTCTTATGCTGAGATAAATCTGGCTGTGCCTGGGGAGAGCTCAGTTTTGTGGGGTCTACCTCAAGAGTCTTTAGGAGGAGTCTGTGGATACTCTGCCTGGAAAATTTTAAGAATCTTTAAAGGACCTACAGTATGTAATTCAAGCTTGCCACTGCCTTTTTTCTCACCAGACATGCCCTCTCCATACCTCCAAATGTTAGGGCTTGGGAATCATGAAAACCACATTTGCTTGAGTTAGACAAAATGAGCCAGATGGGGACTATGTTATCCTTTGCAGGTCTTGCATCTCCTATAAAATTTGCCTTTGAATGCCATAGTGCTCTCTGTTGATGCCAGAAAACTGTCCTGTGTTTATTCCTTTTATTTGTAATCTTATTTTTTAAATCTCCTGGTAATACAAGTCATCAGACCCTAGAAGGCAGCATAATACACTCAAGTCCTACTGGAACCACTTCCAGTGTAGCACAGAATGGAATAACCCTGAGCACCCTCAAAGGTGAATTCTACAACTCCCCTACAAACAAGAATGGCTAAAATGCTGCTATAAGGCAAAGAGTATGTGTGATTTATTTTCTTTGTGGCTTAGCATTAGAACCTCTTCCCCTGCAAGTGTATGTCCTCGAGTTGACTCCTTCCAAGATGCCTTCAACACACCGTGAACATCCTTGGAAAGCCCAAGAGCCTGGAACTCTAGCCATTCAGGAACCATGTAGTCATGTGGAGGGACTGCAGATCTGGGTGCCAGACCATCCCTACCGACTACAATAGCATATCCCATGTATTAGGTTGGATCTCTTTGCCTAATAGATGGGAATTACACCAAGTGTTTTAACCTATAAAAGAATCGTTGGGCCTAGTCTCAGACTATTTAATTAAAAGGTTGTCTTATAGGAAATTGACCCATCATTGAGGAATTCATGTTTACACGAAATGGTGGTATATTCCTAGGTCTCGATGACAGGCAGAATAGCATGGCTTGAAGTGATAGAAGGTTCTGTCTGCTTGAAAATGGAAGAATCATCAGTGAAATGGATGGATAGATATTTGGAAGCATAAATCATAAAGGCCTAAGGAGCAAAACAGTGCTCCTGGCTAGAATGATCTGATTCAGCGTTATCTCGCTTACACGCCATCTGCTCAGGTACCAGTACTGTGATATGAGCCCATGCTGAGCTCCACTTTCTGGGACAGGCTCCATTGTGTCCTGCTCCATGAGCTGCTGAACCTTTCTCCATAACCTGGGAACAGACTTCAGGTGTCAGCATGTCCTCCAGCAGTGCATGAGACAGACAAGGGAGTAAGGTCTTGAATGTCAAAGACAACCCCTACCCTGCCACTTCCAGAACCCACTTATCCAAAGTAATCGCAGGCCACTATAGCAGAAAGTGGGAGAGTTGGCCTCTATTCAGGGATAGGGCCCCTCATCCTGTCACTTTTTGCACTGGATGACAACTCTCAGGACTGACCTCCAGAATGATTGCTTCCTCCACCCTTGCACTGACCTTGTCTTCCATTCTAATTAAAGGGCTTATACAGGCGGTGCTGCTGAAACTGCTGCCTCTGGGGACCCTATGCACCCCAGTAGGAGCCATGAAAGGAACCGGCACCATGAAGCTCAGGCTTCAATTACTGCTTTGAGTGAGTGACCCAAGTCGCTGAATCCAGTTTGACATTGGACTTAGAAACATAGAATCTGATGACAGAGGGAGACTGAGGTTCCAAGTCAGTCCATACTATACTACTTCAATACGTATAAGATTTTGCTTCATTGTGGGCCAAAGAGATCTGTCTTGGTAAAGGGAAAGTCTGCTGAATCTCCTGTGTGAAATATAAAAAATATAGTCAGGCACAGCAGCACAAAGAGACCATCACAGCCACTGCTTGAGCTGGCCCATCAACTGAACCTTGTGTGCCCTGAAACTAGTGTTTGGTCACCATCAGCTCCAGGTCCCGATATCCTTGAGATTCTGCTGGCCTTTCTCAGTTAGTGGAGGAATCAGGTCAGAGTAGCTCAAACAGCTCATGGCTATAGATAGTCATCAGAGGTGCATAGCTGGCCTTGCGGATGCCCAGGGCTGCATCTGTATACACATTGCAGCCCATGTGGTCCTTTTGAACTCCTTGTCTGCTGGCTTGTCTGACTTGTCCTACACTTCTACACCTTGGTGTTGTGGAACACCACATCTGCCACTTGCCCCTCTGGAGATGGGTGTTCCAAAATCCAGGTCACCGTCCCCCATGAGAACCACATGCATAGGTCCATACAACATAGCATGGCCTGCCAAGAGACTGGGTGCTATCAGATGCTAAATGCAGGACCAAACACTGTTGGGGTGATGAGGAAGGTCAGGCCTGGTGGCAAATACCTGATTACAAGATATCTAAAAGTTGTTAGGTATCCTTCTTCTGAACCTCGTCCAGTGGAGTGTCCAGAGACAAAAGAGTGAATGGACTGGTACCCCAAAGAGGACAGTCAGTCAGTTGACTGTTGTTCTATCAATGCAGGGTTGTTGTAATGGAAAATGCATCTGAATCTGAGTCTGGATATAGCACAGTGTTCTGCAGACATGAGGAGATGGCACTTAAATTTTGGCTTTAGTCAGGGTGCCCAATAGTGGTTGTGGTGATGGGTGCTCCACCAGCAGAGGTTACTGTGGTGGTGCTGCTGGCAAAGCCAGAGGATGAACCGCTGGGTGCTTGACTAGAGAGTGAGCTGGGAATAGCCTCTACCCTGGGTCAAGCCTCCATATGCCCATTGCAGCTAGGCCACCGTCTCCCATCTGTGAGGGTCTTAATTGCAGGAGACATTGAAGAAGAGCTTGATCATGGCTTTCAACAATGATGTTGACTGTGGGATTGAGAACGTGATCTTGAATGACGATAGCTACTGTTAGGTCTTGATGCCATTGTAGAGTGCTTCTAGGCACTGGATAGACTGATGTCTGTGTCTGGGTTTAGATAACCAGCAGTGGCTGAACGGTGAAGGATCAACTGGAAATTCAGTTGACACCAACAGTTTTTGTTGGGTCACACTCAGCAGCAGGGTTTGAGAGAAGAGGACTAGTCTCCTTGACAGACTTGTCTCCATGGTGAGCAGGCCAAACAGCATTGAGGGCTCCACCTGCCTGGTTGGAAGCTTTCTGGGCAGACCGACAGGCTACATGAGCGATTCAGCCTCCTTAGCAGCTTAACAGATGACCAACCTCGATAGTCCACTGTAAGGGAGAGTGCAAATGGTTAAAAGAGGTCAGGCTTGAAGACTATTCCTGAGACAGAACATGCTCCATGGAAGATTGTCTTAGTGTGGATAGTAAACTGAATCCAGGGAGTTAGAAGCAACAGTTATGTTTTAGTGTTTTCTAGGCTTTGCCTGTTACTGGTCACCTAAATATTTTAGATAATGCAGTACCTAGTTCACGATGCTTTTAAAATACTCTGTTCCCAACTGACCACACAATTGCTGTTAAAGACATCACAGCCTGTTGTCATGGCAAACACAGCTGTCGTAAACAAAGGCACAGTGGGGTCAGATGGGGATAGTCAAATGCTTTTATACACACTTCTTAGACAAGAAAGATTTGTAGTAATTGCTTCAAAGGAAAATTTTAAATTAAACAAATTATTGTCTTGCAAACTATAATACAGAAATGTATTTATGAAAGTACATGCTGAAGTACAGAGCTGCTTAGAACAAGCACTTTTTAGTATCAAATGTTTGCTTGCTTGTATTTGCTGTGTAGTTATTGGAGCACGGATAGTATAGACGTAAAATGGGCAAATTAATAAGAAGAGTCATAACAGTGAAACTGTCATGTTTGGGAAATGAAGAGGGTGTTTCCTCATCAGCATTCAACAGATAAATGGCTCAACCCTATTCTCCTCCTAGGGGCAAATCAAGGCTCCGTGGGGAAGTAAGGGATCGAGGTTAGGTGTATGATGGTCAGACAACCCCACAGCAAGTCTCTCTCTCTCTCTCTCTCAGATGTTTGCCAGTGAGATCATCTGGACCAGTGTCACCACTGTATGGGTCTCCTCTTCAGCAAGAGCTCAGACCCGGTGCTCTGATGGCCCTCTTCCTCCACTTTCTATCCTTTAGACTCCCCACAGTTAGGATCTCTGCTCTGGGTAGGACACACTCTACTATCTTAGAGACCTTTTACTATGTGCCCCTTTTATGCTGGTACTCTTACCTCAGACATGCATCAGAAACAACCAGTTGCTCCAGTCTTTAGGAAAATAATTTATTAATAACAACTGGTTGTGTAACTACAACAGTAATAATCAGGCAAAGCACTATTTTCATACAGTAAAACAACAGTACACATACAGGATAATAAAAGAAATCTTGCACTTGTGTCAGGTAAATGCTTCTATCTTTCCTACAAGTTACAGAATCTGCTTACCTTACTACCTACTAGCCTTGTCAACCTCTCTATGCAGACACACAGTCTGAATCCTTCTCGGATACAAAGAAACCCCAGAGAAGAGAGAAACAATCTGGCTTGAAGCATTTATGCCCTCTCCTCTCTTTGTCTTGGTCAAGTGAGGCTGATGTCACCTCCCTGTACCAAGGTGTGTCCAATTGCTAAAACCGCTTCAGGTCTGGAATTTGGGTGACACCTATGTTATGATATTATCTGCTCATGGTTTCTCTAGGACCCAGCTTCCTCTCAAAAATTGTTTAGCATCTGAATGTACTGTATGTGTTCAGATGCTACTGAGACAGAATGTCTGATTCCTTTGTGTATTATAATAACTTTGTGTAATATAATCCCTTCCAGGAAGCCAATTAATAAAAGCCCACACTTACCTAAGAGACCCTGCTATGCTATTGAGAATTTCCCAAATAGTCCAGTTTTCTCACTTTTAACTTTGCCTCCATCATGGCCCTCCACTGCTACAAAAGGTACTAGCATTTGACAAAACATTTTAAACCACCAGCAAAAGTTGTCTGGTTGTAACATACCTCCCCTTTATTTTTATGAAGTTGCATATTTGTGAGGTCCACAAATAGTTACTTCATGCATGCTATCTGGCCAATGTTTATTCATACTGGTGAGACAGTCCATCTGCATTAGCATTTTGCACTCCACTGTGATGCTGTATGGTGAAATCATAGTCAAATCTATTGTAGTCAGGTACTTCCCACCTAACCTGTCCAGTACCTCATCTTCCTAGTCAGGTGTCATACTCAAAACTGTGCCCTCATTTAACCATCTGTAATTGACACAGAACCCAATCGTTCCATCTTTCTTTGGAATCAGAATCACTGAGCTGCCCAGAGGCTACTGAATGGCTGGATCACTCCTAGGCCCAGCATTTCTTATAGCTGTTCCCTCATTGTTCTTTTTATTGCCTCCAGCACCTGACATTGCCTCAGTCTTATAGACTTCTCTGCAATGATTTTCACCTCATGCATAGTGAGATCAGTTCACCCTGGGATATTAGTAAAAGTGTAGGAAAGTCTTTAAGCACGTCCCTCATCTGGTTGACTTGTCTGGGTATGAAACCCTCAGACATCATCACAGCACTCAAGGATGCTTTTCTTTATACTCCTCTAGCGTGTCTGGAGTAGGTTCCTCCTGATCTCCATCTGCTACACTGAAAACCATAACGGCAACATCAACATGGTCATAACAGGGCTTTGTCATATTTACATGGAAAACCCACTGAGTGCACCTCCTATTGGGCAACTCTATGACATAATCCACATCATTCACCTGGTGTATGACCTCATAGGACCCTTCGATGCTACCTACAGCTCCTTAAGCCTCACTGGAGTGAGTACCATTACCTTCTGGCCTATGGTGCTTGATAGAGCTCTGCCCTTTATTATACTATACTTGGTAAATAGGACAGGCAGAAGGTGCTAGGCCCATAGTGTCTGTCTCCCACCTTAGTGAGGCAACTGGAACCTGTTTGTGGTCAATAGGTGTTTGTCCAACCTTTCTTTTAAGGACAGAGGGTACTTGCCTCTACCACCTTTGCAGGGAGATGGTTCCATAAGGGTATAATTCTTTGTGTAACGAGATATCTCCTAAGTTCTTTTAGGGAAGGTTAGTTTAAGTTGGTGGCGTGCCTCCACAGACTTACATTCCTACTGGCAGGTATTAGGCCCAAACTTTCCATTAAACTGTTATCCCTACTTATTCTATAAATTTGTAAAGAACCCCTTTGCATCTTAGCTCCAGGGGTAAATGTTAAGCTTCTGTAGTCTTGATTCACATGATGATTCATTTCAAAGTCATCTTTAATTTTGGCATTCTTCTGGACCCTCTCCAAGTTATTAATGTCCTTTTTAGGTGGGGGTTCCACAGGAGGCTATAGTAATCGAGGTGTGGCATAAAAAGCTCTGTAAAGTGGTACAATGCATGCCCTCTTTCTTGAGATGAAAGCTTTCCTTATGCAGCCTATGATTCTGCTGGCTTTGTGGTTTCTTCATTACAGTGTCCGCTAAAGGACAGATCGTTAGTAACCAGGACTCAAGGTCTCTCTCTACTATCCGCTACCCTTAATTGGGTACATTTAGGTGTACTTATTATGTCTATTATTATTACCCTGGTGCATCACCACACATTTTTCGATATTAAACTACATCCCATTTTTGGCTGCACACTCTTGCAGTATTGTGAAGTCCACTGCATTGAATGTACCTGTTTATCATCTCCTATGTTCAGACCAAGTTTTAAGCGTCGTCAGCAAATTTAATACACAAATTACTGGTTCCCCTATTCATGTCTGAGATGAAGAGAGAAAAAGTGCCAGTCCCAGCACTGACCCCAGGGGACCACACTGTCACCCTTCCATTCTCAGACAAGTGTCCTCTTATTTGTACCCTCTGAGACCTTTCAGACAGCCAACTTTCAACCCATCCTATGATTATTTTGTTAATGCCTAAATTGAACATCTTTTGTAATATTGTTGTATGTGGTACCTTGTCAAAAGCCTTTTTATAGTCCAGATATATCACATCTACAGGTCAATTGTTGTCCAATAACTCACTAACTTTTTCATAGAAGACTGGGATATTGGTAAGCACGATCTCTGCCACCTAAAGACATGCTGAGTTCATCTAGAAGATGTTTACATACCAAGTCCCCTCCAGTCTCTCTTTAATTAGTGATTCTAGCATCTTTAAAACAATAGACGTCAAGCTTATGGTCCGTAATTACCCACCTCTGCTTTGTCCTCCTTTTGAAATATTGGGACCACTGTTGCTATTATCCAATCACTAGGTACCGCTCCTGTAGACAACGACTGGTTGAAAAGTCTTAGTAGAGGGTCTGCCACCCACGGACTGACCTCCTTAATACCCTCAGATGTAAGTTGTCTGGCCCTGCTGATTTAGATGAAATGATTTATTGGAATTAACTTATGATTTCAGCTCTTGTTATAATACCCATATTTACACCTGGTTGCCTACCTCTAATACTGTCCATACCTCTATCTTTATCCATTGCCTTCTTTGTATATTGAGCAATAGTACTGATTAAAGATTTTAGCTTGGGTTTCAGGGTTCAAACATTCTGTGTCCCCCTAACCTGATGGGGCCCACTGATCTATCTACAGATGTATTAACATATGCAACAAATTACTTTTGTTTGTCTCTAGTATGTACCAGTCTAAATTCTTTCTCTTTTCTAGTCTGATTAATTTCTTACTTATCCTAAGATGTTGCTTATACTTGTTTATGTTGTAACTGCTGTTATCCCTCTTCATCATCCTATAAGCCTGCTTTTTTTATTTAACTGTTTCTTTTGTTGTTTTTATTATTTACTTTATTCGTGTACCAGACTGGTACCTTTACCCTTTATTATAGATGGCCTTATTAGATACACACATGTCTTCTAACTCCAGTAGCTTGTGCTTTATTTTTAACCATAACTCTTCAGTTGTATGATTGCCTTCTCCCAATTCCATTCCGATAACTTTTGTCTAATAGTGACAAAGTCTGCTCTGTTATAGTTTTATAGTATATTATTATATTATTATTATATTATTTATATTATTCAGTATATTATTTATAGTAATGATGGAATCACTTCTGAAGGAAAGAATTGATGAGTACCTAGAGGCCAGTGGGACACAGGACCCAACGCAGCATGGATTCAGAGTGGAAGGTCATGTCAAACAAATCTAATTGATTTCTTTGACTGGGTGATCAAAGTAGTAGACAAGGGAGGGGTTGTGCACATGACCTACCTAGACTTTAGCAAGGCATTTGACACAGTCCCACACAAAGATTAATATACAAGATAGCCAGCCTGGAAGTGGGTCCCAGGGTTGTAGCCTGGGTAAAGAATTGGCTGGACAACAGGATCAGAGGGTTATAGTAAATGGAGTCCACTCCAAAGAAGGGGTTACTAGTGGAGTACCACAGGGTTCAGTACTGGGTCCAGTCCTCTTTAATATCTTTATAGATGACATTGCAGAGGGACTGGAAGGGAAAGTATGCCTCTTTGCAGATGACACAAAGATCTAAAACAGGGCTGAAACACAAGGTGGAGTGGAAAGGATGAGAAGGGACTTGGCAAGGTTGGAGGAATGGTCAAAATATGGCAGCTTAGATTCAATACAAAGAAGTGCAAGGTAATGCACATGGGAAACAAAACCCTGGGGAAGAGTACACAATGTGGGAGAGGTACTAACAACAACAAAATGGAAAGGGGCCTGAGGTAGTCATATCAAATGACCTAAAGGTAAGCAAGCAATGTGAGAAGGCAGTAAGGAGGGCTGGAGAGATACTAGGATGCATAGAAAGAGGCATCACCAGTAGAAAACAGAAAGTTGTTATCCCTCTGTACAGACAGTTGATGAGACCCCATCTGGAGTACTGTGTGCAGTTCTGGAGTCCCCATCTCCACAAGGACATAGACAGGATGGAGGCAGTCCAGAGGAGGGCAACTAAAATGGTGCAGGGTCTGCAACAGGAGCCATATGAGAGAGAGACTAAAGGAGCTAATATGTATATCCTTGAGGAAATGAGGGAGAGGGGCATGATAGAAACATTTAAGTACTTCAAGGGAATCAACAAAGTCCAAGAGGGTAGCATCTTTCAGAAAAGAGAAGTGCAAAACAGGGCACAATTTGAAGAAAGAGGGGACGGCTCAGGGCAATGTAAGAAAGTATTTTTTCACAGAGGGTGGTGGATGCATGGAACAGCCTTCTTGAGGAGGTTGTGGGGTCATAAACAGTGGGAAAATTCAAGAATGCATGGGACAGACATAAAACAGTTCTTGTGGTAAGAGGAGTAGGCTGTTGGTTAACTAGGATCTGCAGCTTATCCAATAGATGGGGAATGGACAGACTGGGTGGGCCAAGCTGACCTTATCTGCCATCAAAGTCAATGTTTCTATGTTTCTGTGTTTTTGATTACAGTATTTACTAGGATTAGTTTTGGTTTTGTATCATACTTGAATATGACAACATTATGATCACTATTTATGAGGGGTTCCTGAATTAATTGTTTTATACTATCAGTCCTGTTAGTTAAGACAAGATCTAATATACTGTTATTCCTAGTGGGTTTATCCACCATTTAGTACAGCCCATTTTTGGTGCATATGTTCATACCATATCCAAAATGTATGCAGAGCTGTCAGTGGCAAACTGGGTCTGGCCTACAGAGTGAAAGAAAAATCTTACATCTGCTGCTCGCTTGATTTGGCCAGAGAAGTATTGCTTCCCTCTCTTGCTATGGACTTTTCCTGTTTGCACACACTCCAGAGTTCACCTCACTAGATGGAACACAACCTACAATAACATTTTCCGCTTTGCACTTGCTGCCCTCGCCTCACCCACCACTGTGACCTACATGACAAACTCAGGTGACTCGCTCCACCCAACCACATGAACTTTGTCCTGGGCTGCTTCATGGGCAAGGTGCTCAGTACTGGCACTCCCCAGGGCTGGCTGAGCTTCTCAAACTGCTGTCTCTTCTATCTAGTTCTTCAGGTCTCTGGGCCTGGCGTTCTTAAAGTCCCTATCACCCACACGCAAATGGGACGGGATTTTGCCTCATGTGCCCTAGGCTATGGAACTTCTTTCTCGCTCAAGTACACTCCTTCCCTCCCACTCATGCCTCCAGAGCTCCTGTGGTATCACTTGAAGCTCTCCTCTGATGGGTGTCTCAGAACCTCCATAGCTAGTTCCGGTCCCTGTGCCGGACTCACATGTCCTTCCTAGCACCTCTCTTGAGCTCCTGCTGACCAGCCTGTCTAACTGGACTCTGAGGTGCATGTAATGTATTTTTCCTCTGTTTCAGGAGATACTCAGACTGTGGCTCTGTTTGTGGGTCAGAGCTGTGTATACCTAGTAAAATTGTACTTTTCTTAGCCTTGGTGTCTCTATGTATATATATTCCTTTGTAAATCTTAACTGTGTTTACTGTCTACTGGTTATGTTCACATGGTTCTATTTTGACTCTGTATACTGCCTAACTTGTGTCATGTTGTCCTCTGTATGAATCTGTATCTCACTGTATCTGTATCTCATTGTAGTCTCCCGGTTGTACCTGAAAAAGGCATATAACTTGTCTAGTGTACTTACCTGGTCAACAAAAGCTAAATAAATAAATACCTGTTCCTGGTTATTGGACACTTCCCAGTGTTCCAGTTAATTCTGGGTACTTTAAAGTCACCCATGAGTATTACCTTTATTTTGAATAATCTCACTAATGCAGTCAACTAGTTTTGTATGATCTGCTACATTAATATTCACTAAAAAATACCACCAACATCTTAATCTGGTTCAAGGTCAGTTGGCATTCATCTGTATCCCCTCCCAGGCGTACTCTGAAAATAGGCAGGATTTGTCTAGTGCACTTACCGCTCAACAAAAACTAAATAAATAAAACAAATAAATAAATAAAATATCCAGTGACCTATAGCATACTCCTACTAGGAGGTTTTGGTGCTTTCCTTATTGAGTTCAACCCATAGTATATCATTCCTTGGTGTTATGTTCTTGTAGATGTTAATCTGTCTACACTGTATGTCATCCTCTAGTAAAGTGCTACACCCCACCTCTTTTCCCTCTCTGCCTTTATGGAATAGTCAATAGCCCAGTACATTCCTGCCCCAAGTGGCACTGTCCGACCACCAGGTTTCTGTTATCACTGCAAGATCTATTTCTCTTTCCATCATATCAATTCTAGGTCAGATTTTTTGACAACGTTTAAACTCCTTGCAATTGTTAAGAGCATAGTGATTTCATGCTTAACCTTACATGATTTCTTTCCATTTATCTGTTTTGTTGCCCTTGATCTACATTGGTGTCCCTACACTCCATTGTTTTAGTTTTTAGAGTCTGAATCATTCCATTTATTTCATTATAGCTTCACTTTTATAGCTTCACTATCACTTCACTATCGCTGAAGAGGGTGTTCAGGAGGAGAGTAGGGATCATCACCTACATCAGGCAGAGGTGTGGTTCCATCCAGTTGGACTGGAATGAAGGAGATCTGTGACTCACAAAGGACACCAGGTGTAAGCTACTGATTTCTGTGGGGATTCCTGAACTGTGTTTTTCTGCTAGATGTGTGGGAAACAGTGGGTGCTTATTAGTTAACAGTTACTCTGCTGGAGGTTAAACTCCAAGGAAGGCTGCTCAAGGGACTACAGTCAAATGGGAGTTGTAAGGGCAGACTGGAGAACAGGGTGTACCATATTTGCACTGTTCTGGGTGTTGCGGTCTGATTGTTTTTGCAGTGGCAGAGGTTTTTTCCCAGAATCCCTCCCCATCCCACCCACCCCAGGGTTCTCTCCATATAGAGGGTGCCCTCTGGGAACGTGAGGCTTCCTGACAGGGACAGGAAGAGATGGAGCAAACCCTGCTCATGCTGTATGTATCTTGAGTAGGGGTACCAGTCATAACCTCACACAGGAGTATCAAGGGGAGGCAGTTGGGGTAAAAGAAGACACATAGGAAGGTACTAGGACAGTGGCATGACACACCAAGGTATACTGGGGAGGAAGGGTCCACATCAGTACAGGAGATGGGGTACTTAAACCAACATGTGGCTACCTATAGGACAGGTGGGATAGAAATGGGAGGTGGGAGGTGGTCCAGTGAAAATACTTTGGGGATGCAAGCAGGAAGAGGAAGGATGGTCAGATGTAATGGCTGCAGTGTGGCCATATTCTTGGGAACAATGTGGAATACAGGGGGTGTCTAGTCTGTAGACAGCTTTGGCAACTGAAGGAGGAAATGGAATGGCTACGGTGGGTACTGAGTATGAGGAAGGGGAAGTGGTTGGGCTGAGGAGCAAGGAAGGTTTGTGGCAGGCCAAGATGTCTTGGCAGGAAGGAGACCAAGGCAGGACGCTAGGCCAGGAGGAAGGAATCGATGACTTGGAGGGTGGTGGGAGAAGTGTTGAAGGGAGTTTGTGGCGGGTCAGAAAGGAAGAAAGGAAGGACAGCAGAAGGATCCAGAGGCTCTACAGGTAGGAGAATAATAGCCTCTAACAGGTTCTCTGTACTGCAGGATCTGGAAGGCCAAGAGGAGGCTGGGTGCCAAAGAAGCAGAGGGACACTCAGACAGAACCAGGTATAGGGAATCAGGGGAGAAAGTGGGGAGTCAGGGCAAGAGGGACATTGGGGCAGGAGACAGGAAAGATAGGCAAAAGAAAAGACCATAAGGTAGGTGAGGAGCTCAAGAAACGGAGACACAGACAGAACCAAGGAATGGGGGCAGGGGAGAATAAGTGGGACACAGAGCAGAAAAGGAAAATAGGCTAGGGAAACAAGAAACACATGTGGCATGAAGGACACAATAAGCATGCAGGGAGGGCACAGAAGAAGGAGGCATGGACAGGGAAAGGGCATCTCCAGGGAGGAATCCACCAAGGAGATATGTCCAGTCCAGTAGGGAGGGCAATGAGGGTGTAGGCAAGATGAAGAATATGAAAAGAGCTCTCTCAAGGGGTGACCATAACCGGGACAAATTCAAGGAGATAGACCATCAGAATCGCACTCAAACAACAAGAGGCAGGGACAGGAGGAGCAAGTTGTAATAATAGGGGACTCCATCCTGAAGGATGTTAGAAAAGAAATGGTCATTCTGGGGAAGGCAACAAGAGGTGGTGTGCATGCCAAGCATGACGGCAGGAGAGTGGGTGCAATAGTACCAAAGCATGGGCTGCACATTGCGTGCATTTAGGCAAAAGTGACCTGACAGGCTGTGAAGTAAATGAGGTGCAGGAAAGGTTCATTGAGTTAGGACAGATCTGTGGTGAGGTGGGACAAACAGTAGCGTTCTCTGAGGTACACTCAGTACCTAGAGCATGCACAGTTAGAAAGTTGAGGATTGAAGATTATACCAATGGCTGAGGGTTGGTGCAAAGAAATAGAAACATAGAAACATAGAAGTTGACGCAGAAGGAGACCACCAAGTCCATCTAGTCTGCCCATTGTCTTTTAGCCTAACCTTCTAACTGCCCTTGAGTTTGAGGGCTCCTTGTATCTGTCCCAAGCATTCTTGAACCTACCACTGTGCTTGCCCCCACCACCTCTGCAGGCAGGTTGTTCTAGTATCCACCACCATCTCTGTGAAGAAAACTTTGATGCTGGTGGAAAATCTACCCCTTGCAGCCTACAGCACGTACCTGGTTCTATGTCTCTTCAAATTGGAAGAGATCATCTATCTGCACCTGGTTTATGTCTTTTATGTACTTGAATGTTTTGATCATGTCACCTCTCTCTTCTCTGTTCCAGGAATACATGTTCAGTTCTTTCAGTCTATCCCCTAAGACATCTCATGCAGTCCCTGAATAATTTTTTTTGCCCTTCTCTGCACACGTCTCCACTTGGTCAATGTCCGTTTTGAAGTGGGGCCTCCAGAACTGGATGCTGTACTCCAGGTGAGGCCTGATCAGTGATCTGTACAGCAGCAGGATCACTTCCTTCTTCCTGTTTGTGATTCCTCCCAAAGCATCCCAGCATACCGCTGACCTTTGATGCTGCCTTCTCACTGTTTACCTACCTTCAAGCTGTCTGAGATAATGATTCCAAATCGCGCTTGGGTGGAGGCAGCTAGTCTTTCCTCCAAGGTAATATCCCTTATTTGGATTTCTTTTTCCTATGTACATGACTTTGTACTTTTGGTGTTGAATCTCAGCCTCCATGTTCTAGACCATGGGTATGAACTGGTGGTTGATTGGGGTAGGATGTGGGAGGATAAGGAACTATATTCACTGGACAGGTTACAACAAAGCAAGGAGGGCAAAAAGGTCCTGAAAGGCAAATTGGAGAGCAACTTGGAGGTCACGCTACATTTAAACTGAGGAAGGGGGTAACAGAAGGAATGGTACTCGGCTTCTGGTACAGAGGCCCCAGGCCTCCCCTTAGGAAAAAGATC
This sequence comes from Neoceratodus forsteri, assembly GCA_016271365.2. NCBI lineage: Eukaryota > Metazoa > Chordata > Ceratodontiformes > Ceratodontidae > Neoceratodus > Neoceratodus forsteri. The sequence goes on from CM057453.1 coordinate 1,195,220,734, forward strand.
TGAGGAGGAAGGACAGCAAGGAAGGGGATGATAAGGGTGGGGGAGGGATGGGACACAATAATTTCAGGGCAATGGGGAATGCTCTGGAAGGTGGCGAAGTTTAAATGCTAGCAGCTGGTTAATAAGACAGCAGACATTCAGGTGATGATGGCAGAAGAGACGTGGACATAGCTGCCATCGCAGAAACATGGGTAACTCATTTCCATGAATGGAACCTTGAGATCCCAGGATATCAGCTGTATAGGAAGGACAGAGCAAAGGGGAGGAGTAGTGGTGTGGCATTGTATGTTAGGGAAGGGTTTATGTACAGCAGGGAGGAGGAGGGAGAAGAGGCAGCTGAAGCACTATGGGTGGAACTCCAGAACACTGCTGGGAGAAGGGTTCATGTTGGTGGTACAGACCACCCTCACAGGGACTGGAGTTGGACAGAGAGCTGGAAACAGATCAGGAGTGTAGGGAGAGAGGAAACACTATAATTCTAGGAGATTTTAATCCACCTGAAATAGACTGGAACAACCTAGTTACCACCTGTAGCAGGAACAGGTCCTCCTGGATGCTTTCCAGGATTGTTTCCTAACACAGGAGTCATGGAGGCAACAAGGGAAGGGCCGTGCTGGACCCTGTGCTATATAATGGGAGCAGGTACAGGAGGTTGAAGTGAGGGAGTCCCTTGCAGGCAGTGACCACCACACCGTCTGATTTTTGAACTGCATGATGAAGGAAGTAGTTATGACTAAAACAAGGGTGGTGAACTTCAGGAAGGCAAGACTTAGTAAGATGGGGAGCATAGTTCAGGAGCACCCTGGCTGAGCTCAAGCCAGAGATGGGTGCGGACCAGAAATGGGCCATCATTAAGACGGGATAATAGAGGTTATCAACACTTACACAAGAAATTAAAAAGCATTCCATAACCAAGAGGCCTAGCTGGTTTTGTAGAAAAGTGGCTGAAAAGGTAAAAGAGAAGAGGGCAGCCTTCCTAAAGTACAAGCTGTACCTCAGAGAGGAAGACAGGGAGGCTTACACTGTGAAATCTAGGGAGGCAAGGAAAGAGTTCCGGGCAGCCAAGGCAGAAAAAGAACTTAGGCTGGCTCAGGGGATTAAAGAAGGAGAAAATGACTTCTGATACATCAAGGAGAGAAGAATGAGAAGGAATGGGATTGTTAAGATCAAGAGGGAGGAGAACTGGTAGAAATGAATGAGTAACAAGCAGAGGTACTATATGAGTACTTCTGCTCTGTCTTCACCAGGGAAGCCAGTGGACCAATGCCACAGGGAGGATTGGTGTGCCCTTAAGGGAGAATGAGTATGAGGGGAGACTGATGATAGAGTATTAAGGGACCAAGGGAAATACAAGTGACAAGGCACACGTCCCAGATGGGATACACCCAAGGGTCCTTGGCAAACTGGCAGAGATATTACGGCTCCACTAACAGACCTATTCAACACCTCACTGGAGATGGGGTGTGTACCTCAGGACTGGAGGACAGCTCCATACGGTACCTCTCCACAAGAGTGGACCCAGGGACAAACTGCAATTATAGGCTAGTCAGCTTAACCTCCATAGTGGGCAAGTAATGGAGGCTGTTCTAAAGGAAAGATTGGTGTCTTCCTCGAAGAAAATGGTTTCAGGATGATAGACAGCATGGGTTTGTCAGTGGAACGCCGTGGTTGAACAAACATGGTGGATTTCTTTGACATGCTACGAGGACCTTAGACAAGGTGCATGTGGTGGACATACTATACCTGGACTTCAGCAAAGCATTTGATTGGTTCAGTGTCATAACAGTGATCGCAAAACAGCGATCGCTATTATGGCGAGTGTATATCAGCCAAAAGCTAATTGGCAATATACCATGTTGGCGAACAGATATCTGGCAACCAATGCAAGTGTTTATGAGGGGGGCTACCCCCAGCTTAAAGATTACTAACCCAGGGGTGCGATGGAGAGGGTGACACTCCAGATCTCCAAAAAAAAACGCAGCGCAGCCAGTGGCAACATTTTCCTCCGGTCCCCAGCCCCAAACCCAATACCTGCTTTACCAGAGCCAGCCACCCTCACCACCACACCACATGGCTAGCTCAGCTACAGCAGGCACACCACCCCTTTACAAACCCTCTCCACTATCCCTCCCTTCCCTTCACTATTCTCCTTCCAGTCACCCTCCCTACAGTCACCTTCACATAGGGTCACAAGCGTTAATCCCTGGCAGGGTAGCCTGCGAGAGTTAGCGCTGTATATGCGAGCCGTTTGACAGTCGCTCATATTCAGTTGCTGTCCTCACTGGATACCCATTTTGATTCAGTGCACATGGCAGGCTGATATGCAAGCTGAGAGACCTGGGACTGGGAAGAAACTGCTGGGGTGGGACAGGAGATGGTTACAGGATAGGAACCAGAGGGTGGTGGTGGTGGAGGGAACTATACAGACCAAGATCTGTAACCAGTGGTGTCCCACAGGGCTCAGTGCTGGGACCAGTGCTGTTTAAAGTGTTTATAAGCGACATAGCAGAAAGGTCAGGTAAATCTGCCTGGTAGCAGATGATAATAAGCTCTGTGGGAGGGTGGACAGGATGAGGAGACAGGATCTAAGGAGGACCTAGCTAAGCTGGAGAAATGGTCTGGCATATGGCAGTTGGGTTTCAAAGCCAAGAAGTGCAAGGTGATGCACATGGGAAACAGAACCAAGACAGGCTACTGGCTGGGGAATTCAGGTGACAGTATCAGAGAAGAAAAGGACCTGGGGTAATGGATCGGGGACATAAAACACATTGTACAGTGCAGAAAGGCAGCAGCCAAAGCAAATAAAATGCTGGGCTGCATCACCAGGGAATCACCTCCAGAAAGGAAGAAGTTATTCTCCCACTGTACATGTCACTAATGAGGCTGCACCTGGAGTAATGTGTTCAGTTCTGGTGCACTTACCTCAAGAAAGATATCAAACTGCTGGAGGAGGGCCAATGGAGGGCAACTAAAATGATCCACAGCATGGGTGACAGAACTTACGAGGAAAGGCTGGTGGTGCTGAACATGTACTCCTGGAGGACAGGAGGGAGAGGGGTGATATCATCGACACTTTCAAGGAGCTAAAGAGCATAAACAGGGTGAACACAGAGGGCGTCTTTTAACTTAAATATGGAAGGTTCAACAATGGGTCATAGCCTGAAGCTGGTGGGGGGCAGATTCAGGAAGGAAATGAGGAGGCACTTTTCTCAGAAAGAGCGGTGAAGGGGTGGAACGAGTTGCCAGAAGAGGTGGTGTCAGCAAGAACAGTGACCAGCTTCAAGAGGGAGGGACAGAGTAAAGAAAAGGGTTAGGATGGAAGGGGCACTGGTGGTTGGAGGTTGCAGGGTGGGAGTGGTGGGAGTACAACTCCAGGAGGAAGGAGGTGGTGGAGGCAGCTCATTGGTATTCAACGGCTGCACACTCGAGCTGACTAGATAGACCATTATGGCCTGGTTCCACTGGCAATTTCGTAAATGGAATTATTCAGACCTTAAAAACTAGAACCAATGGGGGTAGGGACACCGACGTAGGTCAAGGGCAACTATGTCTTTTGCTTCTGTTGCATTGCAGTTATATAATTCTGAGTAAGACCCATGAACTCCTTAAGCTCGCCCCAAAAATGTAGGACATAATTCATAACAGTATCCTCTGGGTGGCAGTAGAGCCTTCCACACCTCTCTAATAAATCTAGCTGACCTCTGACCTGTCTAGCATACAGGAGCTCAAAAGGTGAAAAGCCTAATGACACTCTGGGACTTCCGGCATAGCAAGTAGGATAGGAATTTGTACCAGTCCATTTTGTGCTGTCCCGTGAACACGTGAAGCATGTATTTTTTTAAACTTGCTATTTATTTGCCCAACAACCTGTAGGCTTCCACTGACCGACCTCAACCCACGATTCCCAGACAGGTACCCCACGAAGCCTTGGATATGCCCCGGTGGATTGGGGTGGAGGGTACCCCTTCCTTATTGTTTTCGCCAAGCCCCTGTTGTGGCCTCACAAGTCAGGTGGTGAGGGTGCCTTCTCTGCCATTGGTGCTTCACCAGGACCCCGATTTTTCCCCGTGACCCCAGACATGGTTGCGCCGATGGCATTTAGGCGCATACTCTGATGTCCTGCCACTTCTCCCTTCTGTGCGCATCAGGCTGCTGTACCACTGGCCTCCACCAGAGGTCAGGCCAGTACCAATCCTGCATCCCCCCACCCCGGGAAGTGAGCTGTCCACAGACCCTCAAGATTCCTCCTCGACCGGCCCTCCAGCTCCCCAGGCTTGTTCCCGAACCTGAGTTGCTGGCATCACAAGCAGTAGCACTACCACTGCGTCAGCGGGCAGCCATGAAGCATGTTTTAAACTTGCATTAAATCTCTCAACTAAGCCATTTATTTGTGGGTGGTATGGTGTTGTATGCAGTGGCTCTGCCCCACACTGTTTCATAACTCAGTCATCAGATCAAAGTTTGCTCCTGATCTGACAAAATCTCCTGGAAATTCAGCTCTGCTGAAAACCCCTAGCAGCTCATCTGCTACCTTCTCTGCCTCAATGGAGGCACGGCTGTTGCTTCTGGATATCCAGTGACATAATCCACCCTTGTCTCGGTGCTTATGCACTAAGGTTCTTTGTCTTTAGCTTGTTTTTTATATTTATTGAGCTCACCACAACCCAAACCCAAACCCCGATAGACCAACTCAGGGTAGCTGGTTTATTCCATCAGTGTCATATAGACAAGGCACACTGATGAGTCCTGCTAGGACAAAATAAGTGTGTGTGTCTTTGGTTGGCATCCTTTGCAGACTGTGTGAGAGGCCTTTCGGCACCATGCATTTCTGCTTAAAGTTGAACAGCATAACATTTTGTGGTGATTTGCATATACAGTCCATGATGCTTTGCATTATGGAGCCGTGTGATTTTGTATTTCTTCATAGTCCACTATGATCAGAAGGTACTTCTTTCCTCCTCAAGCTCGGCATAGCCAGTGGCCCACAAGGTCCACTGTGACCACACACAATGGTTCAATAATAGGAGGAAATCAGGGAGCCTTTGCTTGATCCCCTTTCTTCCCCACATGCTGTCATTCTGGGCAGGAGCAACAATACTCAGCCACATCAATGTATAATGTCGGCCAGTACAAGTTCTGGAACAAATGCCTCTTGTTCATTTAACCCCGTGGTGTCCCGAGGAATTCAATGCGTTAAATCCTAGAGGGCTGCTTGGTAATCAAAGGAACAACAATCTGCTTGCACACATTCCACTCCTCAGATGCATTCTTAGGAACCCAGTCTCTGTAAAAATGTCTTTCTGAAAATATTTCCTGCTGCTCCTCCCTTGCAGAATCACTGCTGCTGCTGACTGCAAACACTTTAAGTGCAGCTAGAAATGGATCTGCTAGCTGAGCCTTATGCAACTCCTCTGGTAAAACCCTCCAGCTTTGCTTCTTGCAGCTGGCTGCAGCTGCTGCTTATCACTGAGGTCTCCCTCTACTGACTCCTGTGTCAGTGAATTGCTGCCTCTGCAGAGCTCTCTGGCACAGCCTCTCCTGTGCCTCAGCAGTGGGAGCTGTTTTCTCTGGCTGCTGTGACCCCTGGGCTTAGCTAACCACCTGGTCTGGTACAGACCTGAGGTTATGAACAGGGTCAGATTTTGTCTCTGTCCCAGTTTTCTCATTTACCTCTACCTGTCCCCATTGTCGAGCTTGACTCACGAGTCACAGCACAGACCGCTTCTTGTACCCTTCCTCGCCCCAGTCATTTCCTAGCAAAACATCAGCAGATAATCCTGCAGCAACCACGGTTTCCTCTCACTTTCACCCGCTCCCACTTCAGGAGTACTATGGCCTTGGAACTGTGACCCTGGGGTAAGAACCAGTTTAAAAGAGGTAACCTTCCCAGGCAGTATCTGAGCCAGCCACAGCAGCTCCTGCTGGATGACTGCAACACTGGCCCCAGTGTTCCTCAATCCTTGTGTTAAAGTTGTTTACTCCGACCGGCCTCAGGAGCTTCTGAGTATTCATGGGAATAGCACTTGAGACTAGTGCTGGGTGCAGTTCCAGTACTCTTTCGAAATTGTGCAAAATTGCCAAGTTTGAAAATTGTGTCAAAATTTAGTGTAATTCGCTTTTAAATGTTTTCGAAACTGTACCATTCTGGTGGAGACTGTAGATTATCAAAGCTCTAAATTGCATATTATATAAGGTAAAACTGCACAATTTCAAAAATAATGTGTTTTTTGGCAAGTGTCGGTTTAAAATATGCAATTTTAATGCTTTTTCGAAATTACAAATGTTTTGGGCAGAATGCGTGACACACTTCCTGCCAGGGTGGAGGAAATGGGTTTTAATAGTAGCATGCTGTACAGACTGCTGTAGAAAGAGTGGAGATTGTTTATGATAGATAGATAGATTGATAGACAGACAGACAGACAGATAGCTTCATTTTGTTTATTTTTATATAGTGCTTCAGATATATTATATGTATTTTTCTTGTAGAGTCATACTATTTCCTTGTTTTTTTCTTTTGTATAAAAATGTCTGGTAGCCACAGAACCTTCATTGCCATGGAAGTTGCTGTTTTTCTGGATCTTATGTCCAAGTATCATAGCATGCTATTTGGTGTATCTACCTTGTAGCAGCATGAGCAGAAGGACCGTGGGTTAAAATTAAGAGGTCAGTGACCAAGGCAACATGTGTGGCAAGATCCATCACGCAATTAAAAAATGGATGGGTGAACATAGGGCGGGGACCCAGAGTCATACTAGGCTGTTGCTGGAGAGTGTGTGTGTGTGTGTGTGTGTGTGTGGGGGGGTCCAGAAACAATAACAAAAGAAGAAGAGTCAGAGAAGCTGCTCCCCAACCACTTGGTAAGTTTCTTTACTGATAAATGTTAACATTATTTATTAACCATCTACAGTATTTTGTATCATATTCAACTTTTTGTTAAAAAGTCCTACCTAACTGTCCTAGCACCAGCTGAAATGTAGCCCCAATCTCTATGCGTCATCCATGACATACTGTATCATAAAACACTCATTTGCCAGTTCCAGTAATTCCTGCCCTTCATTTCTCTTACTCTTTTCATTCTCCCACACTACTTCTGCCTACTGTAGTTGACGGAGACTGGCATACATATCTAATTGTCAGCACACTTGGCATAAAGATTTTGCACTAAAAACTCTGTAGGATTTCAGCACATTAGCCATGGTTACCCAAGTCTGCCCTTTTATGTTGGTGTGCTTGCAGCCAACAATGTGGGACAGTGCAGCTTTGAGGCACGCGCGCTGGGCGACCCAGGGCATGCACTAGTAGGTGCGTCCCACATTTCAATCAGCTCAGAAGCCAGTGCCACACCATGCATACATAATGTGGCGAGGTACATCTAAGAAAAGGTCGCTGCAATCCAAGCAAAGTTAAGTCATATGCAGCAGACCCTTCCTATGTGCTCGCTGACAGTATGAGCATGATCAGCCACCCACATCATGCTCTAATTCGGGGTGCCCAATCCCCTGTCTGTTAACCCCCGCTTTCTGTGTGCCAATGAGGAAGTCAACTCCTGTTGGCATAAACCCCCAATTGTTGAATGCCAAGGGGTGCCCAATCTCCCTCGGCTGCTTCCCCGCTTTCTTTGTGTGCTGACAGGGGTGCCCAATCCCCTCGGCATTACTTCTTCATCCCCATGTTGTGTGCCGATGAGGGTGCCCAATCCCCTGTTGGCTACAGAATATCCCCCAACAGTTAGCTGGCATGCTGGGAGCCCACCCCAGCATGCCAAATCCCAAAAAAAAACCTGTCCTGATGTTTGTTTTCTTTCTCCTGTAAAATGAAAACGGTCCCTCATAGTCTCGATGTCCCTCCCCCACCTGCACTGACCCTCTGCACACCTTGCCTCCCTCACCCCTCACCCCATACTTACCTGCGGAGTCTGGCACGCCGATCTTCGGTGGACTGGGAACACGCCTGCACTCTTTAAAGCCAACCGCGAACTGAAGAAATGCCGTAAGCTGTATAATGGAATGAATAGGAGTTTTTCAACTTTAATGCATATCTCGAGCATTTTTGCGAATTTAGGCCCCAAATTTTCAACATAGGGCTTTGGGACCCCATCTTTGGTCTTGCACTGTCATGGCGTTATTTGGTCGATGGGTGATTTAGCAGTGACTGTGCGGAATCACCTTTCGACCAAGTAACGAATGACAGTGCCACTGTTCATGAGAAGGGCCTCAAAAAGCCTATGTTGGTAAGTTTGGTGGAAACATCCCCAAAATTACTGTTTTACGAGCGGTATAGCAACTGCGCAATGCATGCTTGTAGTTAGCGATTCGCACTATTTTCATGCCAGATTCTCAATACTGGCATTTTACCACACCTTGTGAACCATACAGCTATCATTTTTCACATCCTGGCTGAAATGTGTTTCGCACTTCCAGCACAGAATAGCGCAGTCGCTGTGTGAAATCAGTGTTTGGGACACATTATGAAAATGACAGTGACACTGTTCATGAGCAGAGGTCCTAAAATGCCTGTGTTGAAAATTTGGTGACAATACTCTATAAACGACTGTTTTAACAGTGTGTTGTGACAACTGCGTAACGCACACTCATAAGTTAGTGCATTTGTAATATTTTCATGCCACATTCTCAACATTTTCATATTACCACACCTTCTTGTGAACCATATAGCTGTCATTTTCACATCCTTGCTGAAATACGTTACGCTCTTCTGGCAGAATAGCACAGTCACTGTGTGAAATCAGTGTTCGGGACACATTGCAAAATGACAGTGACACTGTTCATGAGCAGAGGTCCTAAAATCCCTTTGTTGAAAATTTGGTGACAGTACTCCATAAAATGACTGTGTTAAGAGTGTGCATTGTGCATTTTGCACGCGCTGCCGTAAGTTCGCAAACTTATAATATTTTCCTCCACATTTTCAACAGTGCCATTGTTCTACACCTCCTAATCAACAGTACAGCTGTCATTTTCACATCCTGACCAAAATCTGTTTTCGTGAGTTCTGGCGCACAATAGTGCAGTCGCTGTGGAAAGCCCATGTTTGAGACACATTATGAAAATGGCACTGACACTGTTCATTAGCAGATGTCCTAAAATGCCTATGTTGAAAATTTAGGGACAAAAGTCAATAAATTGAGTGTTTTATGGCGTGTTACTGAGTTTGCATGCTCGGCCGTGACTGTGAATTTGTAATACTTTCACTACAGCTGTTCATCATAAGCATTTCTCCATACCTCCTTATGAGCAGTACAGCTGCCTGAAATGTGTTTTGCATGTCCGGTGCAGAATTTCACAGTCACTGTGCAAAATCCTTCCGGGACACTTTGAGGAAATGACGGTGACACTATTCATCAGCAGAGGCCCTAAAATGCCTATGTTGAAAATTTGGTGGCGAAGTCCAGACAATGACTGTGTTGCAAGCGTGCATTGCGCAGTTTCCACGCACCCTTGTAACTTCGCCAATCTGCAATATTTTCATGTCACATTTTCACCACTGGCATTTGTGCACACCTCATTATCAACAGTCCAGCTGCTATTTTCCACAGCCTGCCCAAAACGTGTTTCCGCAGCTCTGCCGCACAGTGCCATACTGCTGTGCAAAATCACCTTTCGAGACACATTAACAAATTCACAGAGCTATGCTCTCCACCTCTGCCACTGCCAATGCCAGCGTGACAACATTTGGCATTGACAAATGCTTGTTTGGTAACAGTCCTGTAAAATGGTATTACTGTTTTTTGCTGAAAAGAAGATGTCATTTTTTCTGTGGAGGGATCAACCAGTAGAAATACAATCACACTTTATGTATTTTATTTAACAGATTCCATACACACAGCAGCTGTGCCTGAAAAGGACAGAGCAGGTCAGTTACATCAAGATGCCAGTGGTGCAAATGTGATCCCTAAGTGGTAAGTTTAATTCCTTGATATTTCTAACAAAGGTTGAAAACATTGCTTTTCTGTGAGTGTGAGCATAATCAGCCAGAGTCAGCCCTGGTTTCTCTTTCACTTGTTGAATCACATAGTGGATCTGGGGTGCCAGTGGTAATCGAAGATGACTGCAACCTGAAGTCACATGTGATAAATTGTGACGTTTTCTGTACTTGATCAGCCAGTCAGAATACAATCCCCATACTGCTAAAAGGTTGCCCTGCATCCTGTGCAGCTCGCGCAGACACCTGCCGTGCTGTGAATAGCGTGTCAGTACTGAAATGTACCTGGTAACAAGCTGTAATTTGACAGCTTGAAATGGAAATAGCCAGCAAATCCTACTGCAATGAGTCTTCAAGGTAAATGTATTTATAATCAGACAAAAAGAAAGAGACAGACAGACAGAGACAGAGAGAGAGAGAGAGAGAGAGATATGTTTTGGAAGTACTCATTACTTTGGTATTTTCTGTCTCTCTCTACATACTGTAGGTAATGTGCAGCAACTGGTACCATCTGGTCTGCCCAGAAGCACCTCTAAAAATATTTGAGGAAGGCAATGACTCGTGGTGGGAGCAAAAAGTGTTATAGGCACTCCGTAAACATTGAAAGACAGAAGCTGAGTGCAGGAAACACCACTTGCTAAAGAAGAGAGAGAGAGAGAGCGAGGGACCTATAAAAAAAAAAAGCATTTCATAGAGGCCAGGATAATATCATTCAGTGCAGAGAGTGACTCCGAGCCACAGCAGCACACTGCAATGAGGGAACATTGTGCAGGAAGGACACATTTGGCCAGGGAAGCAGTTGGAGGGCAGACCGATCTGGCCCCAGCATGGGAGTCCCTGCTGGTACAACAGGAGCTTGTTGGCGGCCCTCGACCCTGTTGTTGCTGCACTACACAGGGATGTAGCTGATCTGTGTCAGGGTGTGGTGAGAATAGGGAAGCACTGGAAACTATACTCAGAAAGGTGCAGGGCCAGGGCAGTAATATAAATGCTGGGTCACTGAGGCATTTGTGGTGGGTGTTATGGCTCCAGAAGAAGCCAGGCTGTGAATAGCTTGATATTTCCAAAACACCCTGTTCCCAAACCCTCTATAAAAATGCAATAAATAACAAAAAGTCAGAGTCCATGTTCCTTTTTTTTTGGGGGGCTAGATTTTCTTATTTTTAATAAATTATTTTGGGGGGCAGTTATATTTATGACATTGTAAAATAAAAATATTTTTGAGTATTTAAAAATTCTTTTTTTCTTTATCCCCAGTTTGTTTACTAATTAATACATTTGTTAGAGAAGTTATTTATAATGCAATCTGTCACTTTGCCACTGACAGTCCATATAGACAGCATCAATGTAAACTGTATAAAAGCTGCCTCCTCTATAGTGAACCCTCCACAAGGAATTTCTGTTATAGTGAATACCTGTGATGACTTCCATTGTTACCTAATTAGGCATATTAAGTCCTCGCTATAGCGGACAATAGCTATAGAGAACAAATTGGCTGGCTCCAGAGGTGTTCCTTATAAAGAGGGACCACTGTAAATGGTTACCATTAACACAGAAAATATTTTTCAGGTAATGTAACTTATATATTAAAATATAAAATTGGGTGATAGAAACGCCTATTAGACTTGTTAATTGCCAAAAGAACAAACAAAGGCCTGAGATTAGTTGAACATGCCTGTCTGGAACTGCCTTTATGCAAAACAGTCAAGGGTCAAAAGCCTTTTCATGTTTGCTTGCATGCATCTGAAACATTTCGTGACAGCTTTGGAAAGTGGTGTTTGGAGGAGCGGCTCTGTGGGGCCAATGCCCCAGTGCCTTTGAGGCTTGGCCTGCTTTCCCAATGCGGTGGCACGCTACTGCTGACATTAGTTCAACCAGGGTGCCACCAACCTGAAATGAATCCACCGCTGTAATGAGGAGTGACTCACTCATTGCGGTGCCTGCCTGGTGTTATATTTCTTATAACATGGCGGTGTGCGGTGGCTCTGTACCCACCTCAGAGTCCCCATGAAAGCCGACTTGGGGTTCCCAATCCTCCTTCGGCATGTCCCCATCCCAGTTCATTTACCGCTGGGGTAGCCCAGTCCCCATCAGCATGTTGCACCCCCATTTATGTGCCGAGGTGCCCAATCCTCGGCTCATGTGCTCCCATTCCCCCACCACACTGTATGGCCGACGGGGTGCCCAATCCGCTGGCTCCAGTACCTACCTCCCAACAAACACCTGGCCAGGTGGCACATTGGGAGCCCACCCAGTGTGCCAAAAGTGTCCCAGAATGTCTTTTTTATTTTAAATCCTACAAAAAGAAAATGGTCCCTCACTGAGCTTCTTGCCCCTCCCCAACCCGCGCCCACCCACCGTGACTCTACCTCCCCACCGCCCCTTACCTCATATTTACCTCCAGAGCCTGATCACGATGATCTTGGTGGACCGGAAAACGTCTGCACTCTTCAAAGCCGATCGCGAACTGAAGAAATGCCAGTAAGCTGTATTATGGCATAAATGTGTTTTTTTCAACTCTGGTGTATATCTCTGCCATTTTTCTAATTTTGACACCAGATTTTCAACATGTGGTTCTTGGGAGGGTTCTCAAAAAGCCTATGTTGCAAATTTGGTGAAAAAATTCCAAAAATGATTGCGTTATGGCAGGCATTTCGTAGTGCTTCACGCATGCTCGTAACTATGTGAATTTGTAATATTTACTCCAGGTTTTCAACACTGGCATTTTCCACACCTCCTTATGAACAGTACAGCTGTCATTTTCACATCCTGGCTGAAATGTGTTATCGCACTCCGGCGCAGAATAGCCGATCACTGTGGAAATCAGTGTTTGGGATAGAGTAAGAAAATCACAGTGACACTGTTCATGAGCAGAGGTCATAAAATGCCTATGTTGAAAATCTAGTGACAAAGTCCATAAAATGACTGTGTTACAAGCGTGTGTTGCGCAGTTTCCGCACTCTGTAACTTCACAAATTTGTGATATTTTCACTCCAGATTTTCAACACTGGCATTTTGCCACACCTCCTTATGAACAGTACAGCTGTCATTTTCATATCCTGCTCAAAATATGTGTTTGCACATCTGGCACACAGTGGCCGTTGTGTGGGAAATTAATGTTTCGGACAGAAAGAAAATCATAGTGATAGTGTTCATGAGCAGGAGTCATAAAATGCCTGTGTTGAAAATTTGGTGAAATAATTCCACTAAATGACCGTGTACAAGCATGTGTTGCGAGTTTCCATGTAAGCTCAGAACTTTGAGCATTTTAATATTTTCACTACAGATTTTCAACATTGCCATCTCTTCACCTCCCTATGAATGGTACAACTGTCATTCTTCACATCCTGCCTGATCTGTGTTTTGCACATCTGGCTAAGAATCGCACAGTTGCTGTGGGAACTCGAAATCGGGACACATTAACAAAATCACAGTGCCACTGTTCATGAGAAGAGGTCCCAAATGCTTTCATGAGGTGGGGGTCACAAAGGCCATGCTGAAAATTTGTAGTGCAAATACCAACACACATGCGGGTGTTAGGGGTTTCTAACCATAACGTCCCACCCTGTACAGACTAACAGGCATCAGAGATGTAACTTTGGATCACCAGCTGTAATGCTCATGCCATCCCACCCCACCCTGAAGCCAGTGACAGGCATTGAGGAGTGCCTTGCACTCTTCAGCTCCAGATTTCACCCCATTCTCCTGTACTGCACTGCACCCATTTCAGGGTATGTCTCATGAAATGGGGTGACTGTAGTTTAACACCCCAAGGCACACCTCAACACTTGTCGGTGTCTACAGGATAGGGTGAGGTGAAATGCCGGGAGCATTATGGGCAATGACCCACAGGCACACCCCAATGCCTGTCCATCTCTGCAGGGTGGAGGTGGGTTTGGCGTGAGTTCAATACTTCACTGCCACCCTATTCTGCATCTGTCTAACTTCTGCAGGTCCAATGCTAATATCAGCAAACAAACATTCAGCATTGACAAATGCTTGTATTTGCACAGCTTCCCTTTCCCCAGCAGACTGCAATGTTTAGCTTTCTCTCTCTTCCTACCCCCCAACACACACACACACATCTCTCTCTCTCGTCTATCTCTTCCTATGGCTCAAACTATTTCTCTCTCTCTCTCTCTCTCTCTCTCTCGCATCTCCCCACTCCCTAAGTCTCTGTCTCTCTCTCTCTCTCTCTCTCTCTCTCTCGCCATCTCCCACTCCCTAAGTCTCTCTGTCTCTCTCTCTCTCTCTCTCTCTCTCCATCTCCCACTCCCTAAGTCTCTCTGTCTCTCTCTCTCTCTCTCTCTCTCTCTCTCGCCATCTCCCCTCCTAAGTCTCTCTGTCTCTCTCTCTCGCTCTCTCTCTCTCTCTCGCCATCTCCCCTCCCTAAGTCTCTCTCTCTCTCTGCTCTCTCTCTCTCTGCCATCTCCCCACTCCCTAATCTCTCTCTCTCTCTCTCTCTCTCTCTCTCTCTCGCCATCTCCCCTCCCTAAGTCTCTCTGTCTCTGTCTCTCTGTCTCTGTCTCTCTCTCTCTCTCTCTCTCTCTCGCCATCTCCCCACTCCCTAAGTCTCTCTGTCTCTGTCTCTCTCTCTCTTTCTCTCTCTCTCTCTCTCGCCATCTCCCACTCCCTAAGTCTCTCTCTCGCTCTCTCTCTCTCTCTCTCTCATCTCCCCACTCCTAAGTCTCTCTCTCTCTCTCTCTCTCTCTCTCTCGCCATCTCCCCTCCCTAAGTCTCTCTCTCTCTCTCTCGCTCTCTCTCTCTCTCGTCATCTCCCACTCCCTAAGTCTCTCTCTCTCTCTCTCTCGCCATCTCCCACTCCCAAGTCTCTCTCTCTCGCTCTCTCTCTCTCTCTCTATCTCCATCTCACTCCCTAAGTCTCTCTCTGCTCTCTCTCTCTCTCTCTGCCATCTCCCACTCCTAAGCTCTCTGTCTCTCTCTCTCTCTCTCTCTCTCGCCATCTCCCACTCCCTAAGTCTCTCTCTCTCTCTCTCGCCATCTCCCACTCCCTAAGTCTCTCTGTCTCTCTCTCTCTCTCTGTCTCTCTCTCTCGCCATCTCTCACTCCCTAAGTCTCTGTCTCTGTCTCTCTGCTCTCTCTCTCTCTCTCGCCATCTCCCACTCCCTAAGTCTCTCTCTCTCTCTCTCCATCTCCCCCCTGTCTCTCTGTCTCTCTCTCTCTCTCTCTCTCCCCCATCTCTCTGTCTCTCTCTCTCTCTCTCTCTCTCTCTCTCTCGCCATCTCCCCACTCCCAAGTCTCTCTGTCTCTGTCTCTCTCGCTCTCTCTCTCTCATCTCCTCCCTAAGTCTCTCTCTCTCTCTCTCTCTCATCTCCCACTCCCTGTCTCTCTGTCTCTCTCTCTCCTCTCTCTCTCTCGCATCTCCCCACTCCTAAGTCTCTCTGTCTCTCTCTCTCTCGCTCTCTCTCTCTCTCTCTGCTCATCTCCCTCCCTAAGTCTCTCTCTCTCTCTCTCTCTCTCTCCCCACTCCCTAAGTCTCTGTCTCTCTCTCTCTTCTCTCTCTCTCTCTCTCGCCATCTCCCCACTCCCTAAGTCTCTTGTCTCTCTCTCTCTCTCTCTCTCGCCATCTCCCCACCCTAAGTCTCTCTGTCTCTCTCTCGCTCTCTCTCTCTCTCTCTCTCTCTCTCGCCATCTCCCCACTCCCTAAGTCTCTCTGTCTCTGTCTCTCTCTCTCTCTCTCCATCTCCCCACTCCCTAAGTCTCTGTCTCTCTCTCTCTCTCTCGCCATCTCCCCACTCCCTAAGTCTCTGTCTCTCTCTCTCTCTCTCTCTCTCTCTCTCTCCATCTCCCACTCCTAAGTCTCTCTCTCTCTCTCTCTCTGCTCTCTCTCTCTCGCCCATCCCCACTCCTAAGTCTCTCTCTCTCTCTCTCGTCTCCCCACTCCCTAGTCTCTGTCTCTCTCTCTCGCTCTCTCTCTCTCTCCTATCTCCCACTCCCTAAGTCTCTGTCTCTCTCTCTCTCTCTCTCTCTCTCTCTCTCGCCATCTCCCCACTCCCTAAGCTCTCTCTGTCTCTGTCTCTCTCGCTCTCTGTTTCCCAATTTCACGCTCACCTCCCCCTTTTGTCTGGTTCTGAAACTTTTAATCAGTTTCAGTAATGGATGCCTTTGCCTTCCTATTGTTGCACGTGATGTCATGTGACATTTTGGAGCCTTTACAAAAGCCGAGCTGCCTTTCTGTCCCCAGAGGGGCTGGTGCCAAGGGTGGCCTTTGCTAAACTCAAGGAATTCCACAGCTGCTCAGCTGAATCAGTTATATTATCATTCACATGACAAACTGCCACCAGAGTTAACGGTCACTTGGTTGGGGGAGGGTGCAGGGATTTGAACTGAAATTGAACCACCCCAGCTTCTAGAGTATCAGGAATCCATTTAATTTCACACTTCAGATATGCTGGATATGCCCAGCTAGGTGCAACTTCTCACTTTCACTGAGGTACAACTTGTACACCAATTTTACAGCTAGGCAGCCAGAGGTTAGGGTAGTAAGTTATTTTTCCTTGTTGTCGTATGTATTGGTACCTTTGCTCTTCTGTTGCATTTTGTACAACTTGAATATTTCTAACCTGTGTACAAAGGTCTGCTTGTCAGTTTTAATTTGTACTGTGTTGTATGTAATTTCATGCCCATTGCTTATTGTTGTTCTTATTGTAATTAGTTCTGGGTTGCTCCTGAGAAGGGACTTTTAGCCTCAGTGGGTCTACCTGGTTAACAAAATTCAAGAAATAAATAAATGCCTTGCTCAGGGCCATACAGTGACCTAGTGGCTGTGGTGGGACTCAAGCATAGGACTTCCTGGTTCATAATTCATAGGGACGGGGGACATGATAGAGGTCTTTAGTTACATGAAGAGAGTAAATAGGTGAGGAACAGTCAGGGTGCTTCAAGGAAGGAGGAAGGGCCATTAGGGCATGGCTGGAAGCTGGAGGGGAAGATTCAGGGAGAAAGGAGGAGGTGCTATCTCACTGAGAGGTGGTGGAGCCATGGAATGCACTGCCTAGGGGCTGGTGGAGGCAGAGACAGTGGAGGGTTCAAGAGGGGTGGGACAGGTACAGGGAAGGGTTCTGGAAGCAAAATCCAATGCAGCAAGAATATCTGGAACTGGGAAGGAAAAGCCAGAGAAGGCGGGGGGACAGCAAGGTCAGCACCCAGGTTGGGGACTGACCAAACGACAGACACGAAGACCGTAGGCCTATTCTGCTGGCATTTTAGTATGTTAGTATAGTTACCCCCCACTGTCTGGATCCCATGCAGTTCTATGTCAGCAGCATCAGCAACATGTTTCACACATGCAAACTACGGTGGAGTTTGGTTAGGATTAGGTTAGGGTGAGAAAGTTGAGGGTTCAAACTTAGAATCAAATCAACCTGAACTCTGAAATTTGCTACACACCCTTCCCTCAATGCAGTCTTAGGGTATTTACTCACCCAGGGTAGGTAAAATGAAGTGTAACATCTTGCTTTCAGCAGCAGTCCTGCTCCTACCAACTGTTATGGTTTGGAGTGATTGAAGCACAAATGCCGTGGGATTCAAACCTAAGCTCTCCTAGTCAGGGCCGGCCTTAATCATTCTGGGCTCCTGTGCAGCCCCTGCCAGGGCCCCACTCCATTCCTGTGGCCACCCCACACATCCAACATTTACACTAACTAACCCTCCTGACCTGTATTAATAAAGCGCTGGACATTAGGATTCAGATGCTCTTAAGCAGCCTCCTTTACAGAGGTAGACAACTGTCAATGCATCTTACCTACTTCCAAAATCAAGGAGTAGTAGGACATTGAATACACCTTGTATTCTGGGTGAAGAGCGAACTTCACTCCTGATTGATCACACACAAATGTCCTTGTCGTGTGCCATCACCTTGTTACTGGGCAGAATCTTCATCACTTGCGCACATCTCCAAATACGTGCCCCACTCCAATGCTTTCTGCAACACACCTGACCTAAAGGCCAATTAGTCTTCCATGTCCTATCTACACTGTTCTATCATCACTGACTCTGCTGTGCAAATGGCATGCACACTTGAGTGCTGTGTCCTGTCTCAGAGTGCAAAGACTACCTCCTGCTTGAGTTTTTGTTATACTCTATAAAATCTGTTCAGCATCTTCAAATCCTGGACAGGACCCCACTTTAAAACTGCACCTCGGTCCACTGGCTGATTCCATAAATGTCAGGATGGAGAGAGCATGGCCCTGGGTGACTCCAGTGTCTAGGGGTATGAGAATCATAATCTCACTGGGAACCCTTCTGCAAACAGTTTTGACACTGGCTGCCATTTTATCTCTGAATTCACAGAGACAGGACACAGTATAGGCTGAATCAAATAATCATAATCACATAGCATCTAAAGTGGCAGTTCATCTCTGATCTGTCCTAGGGGTAAATGGAGGAAATGAGGTACACATCAGATGGAGTTTCACAGTGAGTTGCAGAGGCACAGTATGTCATTGTCAGACACACTATGGTAAATATGAAGTCTCACCTCATGGTCACCTCAATAATGGACTCTGTTGTCTCTATCACTATCTGGCACAATTGGCCAGGCAAGGTTTTGTGTTACCCTTTAAATGTGCTAAGATTAGAATGTGACAGCCTGGGCATGAGTTGGAGAACATTTGTTTCAACATTGGGGGTGGGTGACTGGTACACCAGGGAGGAAACCTACAATCCAGAATTATTATTACCTCACATGAACCACCAGACTGGCATTTCCTAGCCAGGTCCCCACACCAAGGGACCCAAAAGGCCTTCACATTTCTCTTGTGGGCACACAAGATATCCACTACAATGGGGCACTGAACCCCACATACCCCCAAGAGCTTTCTCCTGGAAGAACATCACAACCAGCCTGGGCCAGAGTTCCATGAATTGAACTCTTTACCTGAGCTTTAGTTATTGCAAAACTTTGTCATCTCCAGCTGTCTCCTTCTCCTCAGTGCAGTTTTGAATGACCATCTTTGTGGAGTCCTTCAAGACCTGAAAGCTATCAATGCACATCCCTTGTGAAGGCCCCCACCAGGGACTCTGGATTGCTCCCTCCCAATCTCTCCTTGTTCCCTGACCCATCCCTCAGAATCCTTGCAGGGTAGCTCAGAGTGAGATTCCCACACACTGGAGAACTGTCCATGGCCTGAGTCCAGCAGCCAGCCACTTGATAGAACACTGCATGCACCAACCCCTCTGGTGCATACAGCTCCTACACCCAATACTTATGCTGGTGATGACTGCATAGAGACCCCATGCTCCGTGCCCCACCAATAGGTGTCACAAGGCACAGAATCTGAGCTCTCCTTTAGGAAGACCAGCCAAAACACCTACAAAGAGGACACCAAGCGAATCCTCCTTCTTAGACCTTCCTTAGCAGTAAGGGGTGGACAATACCCTGCCACTGACCAAGGCCTGGCAGGCACCCTTCAGCTTCCATTTATGGGAACCTGACCTGGGCTTCAATTAGCTCCCAACTAGTCAAACAAGAGAAAAGATCATACTTCCCACCTAATATGCATGGGCTATAAACAACATAGTCTGAAACAGGCCCAATTTAGAATTAACAACAAGAATAGAGAAGAGCTATTACAACGTGAAGACTGATTCGTGGATGTACAACGTGGTGGTATTTTCCACCAAATTTAACCATAAAATGGCAGATATAAGGAGAATAGTGAATAAACATTGATATTTGGTCCAGACAGGTAATGAGCATATACTGCCACTACAAAGCGGGCCCATTATAGTGGCTAAAAAGTTAAGAACTTGCAGGATACTCTGGTGCACTCACAGTTTAAAACACCTGAAGTAGTTGGGACACAGTTACTTTTAGGTCCCTTGATGCCTGGCATGGTCCCTGTGGCAGATGCAGTATCTGCAACCATACAGCTAAAAACAGATATATACACCCACACAGGAAAGATTTAATATTAAACAGCACATCTCGTGTAATACTGAGGCCATAGTGTATCTGATACAGTGCCCCATGACAATTTATATATTGGACAAACAAGTCGTGAATTATGACGAGAATACAAGAACATAAAGGGATATTAGAAATCGTGATGAAAACTCACCAGTAGCTAAACATTTTAATGAAGTTGCCCATTCTGGGGCTTCTCTCAGATTTTGGGGTATGGAAAAGTCTCTATTCCCAAGGAGGGAACCTTTGGGAAGCATTACTTACTGCTGAAATGAGATGGATACTTTATATGTGTACATTGGATAGAAACAATGGGATGAATACTGAAACCAACTGGCAAGCTTGCACTTAGATCTAGAGAGCAATGGTTGTTGGTAGTAGATTGTTAAAAGACACCAGACTGCACACTGGCCTTTGTTATGTTCAATGTATTCTTGCTAGAATGTACTACTTTGTTAAATTGTGAAATGAATATGGTGAACATTATATGCAGGTTTACATATGCACCATAACAGTGTGTTATGTATATACAACCTTTATCATAATGAGTCAGAAACCCAATTTTTGGTAAAGTTCACCTTGTTGACCTCCCTATACTTAGAGTAAGTCTTTATGTTTGTATAGGTTCAAACACTATAGACAAGCCTATAAGTGCACCACAATGATATATATGCACATATAATAAAACATTTTTTACAATTATTATTATTACCAATTTTCCTTTTTTGTAAGTTGACCTTCTGACCTCCCTATATGGGAGTTTATCTTTTCTCTTACCAACTATTCTTATGAACATGGGAATTCCTATTTATAAATAGTACCTATAAAATGGGATCACATAAACTGCAGTCATGTCTATTTTACCTATAGGATTTTGACCTCTTTGCCTTCCATTCGTTTTAGTTCAAGTATATGTGACACCAGGACATTATCATTAATATTGAATGAATATTCTACAGCCAAAACCAATTTCTAGAATCTACTGAATCATGTTTAAAAGAATAGGTTTGTACCATAACAGGACTTAATACTTGAAATGTTGTCCTGTTGAGACACATGACCTTTGACCTCCTAATGTTGTGCCTAACATGCATACCAAATCCTTTATATACAAACTGAATGAACATTTTACGGCCAAAACCAACTCCTAGAATTTATTGAAACATGTTTAAAAGAATAGGTCTATACCATAACAGGATTTAATAGTCAAAATACTGTCCTGTTGAGACATGTGACCTTTTGACCTTCTCATGTTGTGCTTAATTTGCACTAAATCCTATGTACATGTTCACACCATCACCATTCTTCATATGAATATGTACCATATGGAAGTCTGCATATGTATTGTTAAATTTATGAAGAGGAACCACCCATCTGCCCTACTTCTCCTTATACCTCCCTGCTTTTTAGTTGGTAATGTGAAGTTTCTTTCATTAACTCGTGTTATCATTATTGTACATATATTCTTTACTTTGTGCTATTTTAGTGATTATACACTAGAATACATGTATTATACATTTGATATGTTACGGGACCCTGTGGCAATCTATTAGTGCCCGTTTTGCTACAGTATATAATCCTGGTCCCTTTCTGGAGCCAGCATTAGACTGCATCTTCAGTCAGTTCACTCATGTGCGATAGTGCGAGCATGGCGTCATCATGTTCTGATGTTCTCTCATAGGATTACAGCAAAGCGGGCACAAAGAGGAGCATTGGAGTACTCTTCGCACTGCAGCAAGTTGTTTCAGAAAAAGTAGCCATCTGGTATGGCGCAGTGACGCTTTCTTGCAAGCCCGGCTGTTGTATTGGACTTAGTAAGTACCTTTAGGACATTTAAAACATTTTATGTATAACTGAGCAACAGCTTTAAGCTCACTTTGGAACTTTATCTAAATGAAGCGTTTCTGTTATGTGTTTACAGCAATACATTTACCAAAGACACAGTCACATTGAAGCAAGGTTGGAGGTCTCCAGTTAAAAAGGTGCACAAGTATCTTTACAGTGTTAACATTCATGATTGCCACATTGTTCTCCAATTATTTTATGTATGTTCTGTTTTCAGATATTTTAAATTAAGAGATTCTCATAGCAAAGAACTAGATTACAAGTTTAGCTGTTTAAAACAGCCAGTATAGCCACTCAGGTATGGGAGCAGTGATCAACATGAAATTACCTCTTAAGCTTCATTTACTAGCAACTGGACACATGTTTATTATTTTCTAGATTGTGTAAAGAAACAAGAATTTGAGAATTAATGAACCCCATGAACATGCCCATTTTATGGCTGAAATGTAGGGATGAAATAAATTAAGTTTAAAGTGACTGGAAGTCATCCTGGAATCTTTCAAGGGCCCCCCACCCCATTTTTCACATTGTCATTCAAGTTCCCTCCTTTGGCTCCCAGTGTGAATTTCTCTATACCACAAAATTTAAATACATGCTTTATATAGTAAATTGAGGAAATGACAGTATAAAGTTTATACTGTCATTTCCCTCATTATTGTTCTTGCACATGCACAAGAAAACATGTTGCAGCAGCTTGCTGCAGAAGCAGGTTGTGGAGGTGCGGCACTGTTGTGGCAAATGCTACCACTGCATTTTGGGGCTTGTGTGTTGGGCACTAATAAAGGAGGACACTGCCCGTGACACTAGTTTTAAAGCGTGCCATCACCTTGAAAGAAAATATCTGCACCAGTCTGGGAGCACCTTGTCATAGCAGCAGCAGCAGCCTGTCATTTCAGCCTGAACAGTGTGCATGGAGATAGAAGTGGACATCTTTCCATATGCAGTTTACCGACAGAAGCTGAGGCTGCGATGCGTGAGCAGCCCTTCCTCAGTCCTGGTGTCTAACAGAGATAGCTAATTCATTTGCCGATGAGGGAGCCCAATACCCATCAGCATAATGCCCCCATTTGTTGTGTGCTGAGAGTACCCAATCCCTCTCAGCATAATGTCCCCCTCCAATTTGTTATGTGCCAGCAGGCGCCCAATCCCCCTCGCTCTCCCTCCCACTCTGTATGTGCAGACAGGGTGCCCCAGTCCCCGTTAGCTAACAGTCCCCAAAACACTCAAGTGGCATGCTAGGAGCCCACCCTAGCATGCCAGGTGTCCCTGAAAAAAACAACTTCCACGATGCTTTTAATTTTTTCTTTTTTAAACCTGTAAAACAGAAAATGGTCCCTCGCTGAGTCCATGGCCCCTCCCAACCCGCACCCATGTCTCTGTGCACCCTGCCTCCTCACACCCCCTCACCCCATACTCTTACCTCCAGAGCCTACGCGATGATCTTTGGTGGACGGAAACATGTCTGCACTCTTCAAAGCCAACCGTGAACTGAAGAAATGCGGTAAGCTGTATAATGGCATAAATAGTTTTTTCAACTTTGGTGCATATCTCAGGCATTGTTTTGACTTTTGGCCCCAAATTTTCAACATGGGGTACTGGGACCCCATCTCGTGAATTCAGTCAGTGTGATGGCATTATTCAGTCCTGAAAGGTGATGTCATGATCACTGCGTGGAATCACCTTTCAGGACCGATCATAAAACGACAGTGCCACTGTTCATGAGGTGGGCTCTCAAAAAGCCTATGCTGCAAATTTGGAGGGAAACCTATAGGGGAAGAGATGTAGGAGGGTATCGACTAGGAATAGATTTGAGCCTCTGCTATGGGAGAGGGAGCAGGAACATACTTAGGGGGATGACAAGCGGGGCATGAGAGGGATGGCAATAGAGTAGGGAAGAGATAGCAAGGACAAAAGGGTAGAAGGGGGCTAGTAAGGAAGGAGGGGTGGTAGCTGGAGGAGAGAAGGTTACGGAAGGGGAAGGATGGTAGGGGCATCACTATCGGAGTAGAAGGAATGGGGGCTCTAAATAGCAACAAGCAGAGATAGGAGAGGGTTGGAAATCAGCAGGGGAGGAAGGGAGGTTGACAAGCGGGGATAGGAGAGGGTTGAAATCAGCAGGGGAGGAGGGTGGTTAACATGGAAGCCCAGTAAACAGTAAGGCTGGGAAGGGGTTGAGGCCACGGAGAATAAGGCAGAGAAAAAGGGTGAGGTGGATGTAGGGGTACAGATACAGAAGTTAAAGAGGGTGCAGCTGGTGGGGTAAGGGGCAGGGAAGAATGAATACTGGGGTGGTGGCAGGGGCATTCAAAGGAAAGGGGGTAGGGAGGAGGGTGCCTCATCCTGGGAGTTCTATACTGAAAGGGGTGAGAAGGGGCAGAAGGGGAAGGCACAGCCGTATTTGGGTTGAAGCTATCCCAAGGTTGACTGCAGAAGGGGCAGGGCAGGCACCACTCAAGTGTGCAGTGAGGGAGGAAGAAACCTTATTTTGTGTTACATGTGGTACAAACGACTTGGCAGGGTAGACTGTGGAAGTAGTGAGGGGTAGGTTCAGTAGCTGGGCAGGCAGGCAGTGTGGGGGGTGGGAGTCGGTGGCATTCTCGGAGGTACTCCGGTACCATGTGCAAGCATGGGGAGAAGGAGTGAGATTGAAGAGCTCAACAAGTGGCTGAGGAATGGTGCCACACCAAAATTATGGGTTAGTGACTAACTGGGGTAGGGTCTGGGGAATAGCGACTTGTATGCGGGGAACAGGGTACACTTGAGCAAGAAGGGGAGGAGTATTAAAGGCAGGATTAGAGAGTATATCTCTACTAAGGTAGATTTAAACTAGTGGGGGGTCAAAGACTGAGGCTGGTAGAAGGTCCGGACAGGGGAGCCTAATGAGTTGACCACCCTAGAGGTGGCAGTATAGTGCAGTGGTTTAAGGCTCTGAGCTGCAATTCTGAGAACTGAGTTTAAATCCACAGCCCCACTTGCATACCGCTTGACCCTGAACAAGTCACTTAACTTCCCTGTGCTCCTAGGTTGCACCTGTAAACAAGCTGTCTCACCTGGTTAAACAATTGGAAAAAACATATATATATATATATATATAAGTGGAGGCGGAGTAACCCTGGGAGGGGATGGGTAGAGTGGTCTGGAGGTAATACAGAAGGCACCACCCATCCCGGTAAGAATAAGGAGGAGAAAGGTGGGCTGTCGGAAGGAGGGACACAGGCCAAGCAGGAGAAGAGTGAGGAGAAGGAGGAGTATGGGTGGAAGGTGGTCTCCTCAACGCAAGAAGCCTGGGAAACAAAATTGCAGAGCTTCAGGTGCTCCTTTCAGAGGAAGGTGGACATTGCTGCAGTGACAGAGACTTGGGCCACAGAATACCATGACTGGGGCTTGGAATACAGGATATACAGAAGGGTCTGGGGGTTGGGGGTTGCACTCTATGTGAGGGAAGGGATTAAATGCATAAGGGATGAAGGAGAAGAGGAGAGGACAGAGGCACTTGTGCAGCTCCTGAACTCCAAGGGCAGAAAGCTGAGGCTGGGAGTGGTGTACAGACCACCAGCCCAATCCGTGGAACTGTATGGGGAGTTGGCAGAGCAGATAAGGAGGGTGTGTGAAGGGGGTGTGGTGATCTGGGGGATTTTAACCTACCACGGTTGACTAGAGCACTCCCCAGCCACTAGCAGTACCAGGAGTAGGTGCTCGCTTGATGCATTCCAGAACGGCCTTCAGACACAATTGCAAGTGGGCCTACAAGGTTAGGTAGCACTCTGGACCTAGTACTGGCAAATGGGAGGTGGTGAGAGAGGTAAGGGTGTGGAGGACCCACTAGCAGGTAGTGACCACCAAACAATGTGGCTGCTCTCGCTGGGCAGGAGAAGGGAGGCATGGGCACCAAGGTGGTGGACTTTATTAGGGTGGATTTTGGGGGATGGGAGCAATGCTGCAAGGGAGACTCCAGGATATAAGGCCGGGATGGATGCAGAACAAAAGTGTGGAGTCATAAAGACTGGGCCAACAGAGGCCACAGTAGCCTGCACCAGGGCCAGGAGTTAGAAGAGCAGAGGCAAGAAATCATGCTGGCTGAACAAGGAAGTGCTGCAAGGGGTGAGGGCAAAGATGGCTGCACACCGAAGTACAGGAGAACAGGGAAGAGAGAGATAAGGAGGCTTTCGGGAGTTGGTCAAGGAGGTTGCCAGGAGGGTGAAAAAGCTAAGGCCTCCAGGCACTTAACCTCCGCACAGGGCATAAATGGAGGAAAAGGACTTTTAGGTATGTCAGGGAAAGAGGAAGTGCAAGGAACATATTGTGAGGATAAAGAGGGAGGTTGGCTGGAAAATGGGGAAGAGCTGTGGAAATTCTAAATGAGTACTTCTGCTCCTTTTTCACTAAGGAGAGATGGCCTACTACCAGAATGGGCTGGGAGGTGTGGAAAGGGGGAGGTGATGGACAAAGTGGTCACAGGAAGCAGGGTGCTGGAGGGGCTGAGGGCAGTAAGGGTGGACAAGGCACGAGTCCTGATGGCATCCATCCCAGGGTGCTGAGGAGATGGCGGAGCTGTTGGCTGAGCCGCTGGCAGATCTGTTCGACACCTCCTGGAAGCGGGGTGTGCCCCAGGACTGGAGGTGGCCCATGGTGCCCATATCACACAGAGTGGGCCTAGGGAGGAGCCAGGAAATTGCTCCGGCGGTAAGTCTCACGTCCATAGTGGGTAAGCTTATGGAGGTGATACTGAAGGACAGACTGGTGGCATTCCTAGACAGTAATGGCCTCCTAGATGGGCAGCAACATGGGTTTGTCTCAGGGAGGTCTTGTCAAACCAACCTAATAGAGTATTGTGACTGGGTGACAAGGAGTTGGACAGGGGCCATGCGGTGCATGTCCTGTACTTGGACTTCAGTAAGGCCTTTGATACAGTGCCTCATGGGAGACCGGGGAAGCTGACAGCAGTGGGGTGGGAAAAAGTTGACTAAATGGATAGAGAACTGGTTACAGGGAGGATGCAGAGGGTGGTGGTGAGGGCTCTCAGCACCCAGGCAATAACAAGCGGGGTGCCGCAGGGGTCAGTGCTGGGCCGGTGCGATTTGAGGCTCTTTACCTCCAATATAGCACATGGAGTGGGGAGTGGGTTTGTCTATTCGCACATTATACCAAATTGGGGGCAGTGGTGGACAGAGGACAGTTGGGAAAAACTGCAGGGGGCCTAACCAAACTAGAGACATGGTTGGTGGAGTGGCAGCTAGGATTCAATGCAAAGAAGTGTAAGGTGATGCAACTTCAGGGCTAAGAACCAGAAGAGGGACTATTGGTTGGGGATCACAGAGGAGGAGAAGGACCTAGGGGTTTGGTAACTGAGAGCATGAACAACTCGGCCCAGTGCAGGAGAGCAGCAGCAAAGGCAAACAGGATGCTGGGGTGCATCGCAAGGGGTTCTCATCCAGACACAGGGATGTGATCCTATCTCTCTACAGATCATTGGTCAGACCACACTTAGAGTACTGTGTGTAATACTGGAGGCCATACCTGAGGAGAGGTATAAAGTTACTGGACGGGATGCAAAGGAGGGCAACAAAAATGTTAAAGGGGATGGAAGGAAAGGAATATGAAGTTAGGCTGAAGGAGCTGAACATGTATACACTGGAGGAGAGGAGGGATAGGGGGATACGATTGAAGTATTTAAATACCTTAGGGATAAATAAACCTAGCACCAAGGGGGTATTGAAACTGAGGAGTGGAAGAGAGATGAGGGGCACAGACTAAAGTTGCAAGGGGACTTTTCAAGAGGGAAATGAGGAGGCACTACTTCTCTGAGAGGGTGGTGTCTAGTTGGAATGCACTGCCAGAGAGGGTGGTAACATGTAGGATAGTCAATAGCTTTAAGAAGGAGTGGAATAAAGCAAGAGGAAGAGTCAGGGGCAGGGGCAGGGACAGCGGGGAGGAACTGAGGGGAGGAGGCTGAGGCAGCTGCAATCTAGGGTGCTAGCTTCACACTTGGGCAGACTTACATAGACCGATTGGTGTTTTCTGCTGGCAGATTCATATGTTCATATGTAAAATCACAGTGACTCTGTTCATGAGCAGAGGTCCTAAAATGCCTATGTTGAAACTTTGGTGACAAATGTCCATAAAATGACTGTGTTACAAGCGTGCATTGTGCAGTTTACATGCACCCTCGTAACTTCACAAATTTGTAGTATTTTCACTCCAGATTTTCAACATTGGCATTTTTCACACCTCCTTATGAACAGTACAGCTGTCATTTTGACATCCTGCCCGAAATATGCGTTTACACATCTGGCGCATAATACCCATGTTGCTGGGGAAATCAGTGTTCAGGACATATTAGAAAGCATAGTGACAGTGTTCATGACTCATGAGCAGAGGTCACAAAATGCTTATGTTGAAAATTTGGTGAAATAATTCCACTAAATGACTGTGTTATGCACATCGTTCGCAGTTTCCACGTAAGCTCTCGGAAGTTTGAGCATTTTAATATTTTCACTAGATATTCAACATTGCGATCTCTTCATTCCTCCCTATGAATGGTACAGCTGTCATTCTTAACATCCTGCCCGATCTGTGTTTCATACATCTGGCGCACAATGGCAAGGTCTCTGTGGAAACTCAAATTTCGGATACATTGACCAAATCACAGTGCCACTGTTCATGAGAAGAGGTCCCAAATGCTTCATGAGGGGCCACAAAATGGCCATGTTGAAAATTTGTGCTGCAAATACCAATAAATGCTCAGGACATTACGGTTTCTAACCATAACGTCTCCCACCCTGTACCAGACTGACAGGCATCTGGGGTGTGCCTTTGGATTTATAACTATAATGCTCATGCCATTCCAACTCCACCCCACCCCACCCTTCAGCCACTGACAGGCATCGCAGTGTGCCTTGGACCCTTTGGCCCCAGAGTTCACCCCATTCTATATTGCACCCATTTCAGCGTATGTCCTTATAGGTGGGTGACTAAGTCGAACACCCCAAGGCACACCTCAACACTTGTCAGTGCCTGCAGGATAGGTGAGGTGAAATGGCATGAACGTTGTGGGCAACAACCCAAACATATACCCCAATGCCTATCCATCTCTGCAGGGTGGAGGTGGGGTTGGCATGAAGTTCAATACTTCACTGCTCTTCCTACTCTGCATTTCCAATGCTAATACCAGCAAGCAAACATTCGGCATTGACAAATGCTTGTTGTATAGTGATTTGACAGGGCACTTCTCTCATCCTGATCTTCAGTGGACCTAGTGTCCCCCACCCCCAGCTTCAACATCCTGGTGGTCTTACCAATATAAAAAGCACCACATTGGCAGGTGGCAAGATACACAACATATTCTGTTGAACAACTGATAAAGTCCCTAATCATGTATTCCTCATTGCTGTTACAAGTAGAGAAAGTCTTGCATTTAATCATGTGTTACAAAATGTACAATTCCCAAACTGAAACATGCCCGAGGGTAATGAGGAACATTGCTCCCCTGTTGACCCCTCTGATCTGGCATATAGTTGTGTACAACTCTATCTCTGAGGTTCCTACCTCTTTGTACACCATTCTTGGTTTCTGCTTGGTAACCTCACTAAGGAGAGGGTCTGACTCCAGGATATTCCAATTTTGTTCTAAGATACTCTGTATCTTACCAGAGTGTCTCGAATAGGTGGTAATAAATTCATCCTGTTCCTGTCCTCATTCACATTAGGCTCCCTTGGTCTGAGAAAACTAGACCTATCTACTTGGTTAGCATCTTGGAAAGCTTTCTCACAGTGCTCCTGCCATAGCCCCTTTGTATTAATCTTTACACATTTCAATGCCATATTGCTCAAAATCATTTGCCTCACTGCAATTCCTGTGGACGTGCAATAATTGGGCCTTTGGGATATTGACCACCATATGGTGTGGGTAGCAACTGGATGCTAATAGCAATGAATTCCTGTCGGTGTCCTTTCTGTATAAGCTAGTTTGTAATGTTCCATCTTCTTTCTGATTATTTTGAGGTCCAGGAATGACACCGACAGAGAATCACATTACTCTGAAAATTTCAAATTCTCGTTGCTAGTCCCAAGGTACTTAACAAATTCATCAAGGTCATCCCATGTGCACACCACGCCTACAAATATGTCAACTATAAATGATGCTACCAATCAATCCTATCAGAATAAGGATTGCTCTGGCTGTCATAGACAGTTATATTTTCCCAATAGGTCCAAACAGAAGTTGGCATAATTGGGTGCAAAGTTACCCCAAAAGCGTCCCTTGCACTGCAAGTACCAGCAGTCCTGAAATTTAAAAACATTTTTTGTAGTACATGCTCTGCACACTCTAGCAGGAAGCATTTCTGGCACGATCAATGTCAGGGTCCAGGTCAGCAATATCCCAAAGATTCCAACCCCCCCCCCGCAAGATGGGGCATATTTGTGTACAGGATGACACATCCATTGATTCCAAAACCATGACTGTTCAAGTTGCATATTATCCAGAACCTCCAGAATCTGCATAGTATCCACACATAAAATGACAGTGTAGTCGAGTAGGGGCAGATTGCCTTGAGCAATGGCGAGTCGTGCTTTGGGAGTCAGGCAGTGCTTGAGATGGAAGCCAGACCCTAGTTACTGGTTGATGCACTGGACAGTAAAATTAATGTGTGTTCCGAAAGTTAAGGAGGGGTCCAGAGTGACACCCAGGTATTTAAAGCATGGTATATCCTGCAAAGGAGGTTTATCAGGTGAGAGGACGTTTAGGGTGGAGTTTGCTCTGGAAAGTTCTAATAGATTGGGTTTGGATCCCAGGAGCATGGCTTTGGTTTTGTTCACATTTACTAGGAGTGTATTGGTAAGGAACCAATTGTGCACAGCCCTGTAGTTCTGGGTGAGGATGGAAGACAGTCTGGATGAGGTTTTGTCACTGTGAAACAGAACTAGATCATCAACGTAAAGTAAGATCTCACAGGAGAGGTTGTCCTTAGGAAGGGAGTTAATGAATAGGAAAATAACAAGGGATCAAGTATGGGAGCCCTGGGGGACCCGTAGACACTGTCATGGCCGCTGAGGTAGCGGATTCAATATTGACAGTTTGGGATCGCTTGAGAGGTAACTTTGGAACCATGCTGATGTACCTGCTGAGCAGCCAAGGTGCAATAGTTTGGTGTGGAGTAAACCATGGTCAACAATCGAAGGCCTTGATAAGGTCTATGAATAGTTTCTGTAGACATGGTTAGTGAAGATGGCCTGGGCAGATGCAGTGCTTGATGTTTCCTGAAAGTGTGTTGCTGTGGGCAGAGCAGGTTGAATTTGCTTACGTAATCAGAAAGCTGATAGTGGACAACCTTCTCAAAAGTTTGCTTAAGTGTGGTAGCATTGAGATGGGTCTGTGTTGTCGAGGATAAGGGGCCTCCAGACTTAAAGATGGGGATGACTTTGGCATCTTTCCAAATGGTGGACATGGTGGAAGGGGCTAAGGTGAGACTAAATATGATGGTAAGGGGTCTAGCAATGCAGGGGACAATACGTTTGAGAAAAGTGGGGTGGAGTCCATCACTACCTGGACTACCCCTATTTGGGAGGCTCATTGGGAGCATAAAGGTCTCATTCAGGAGATCATTCTAAATTGAAAGGAGGGTTGGAGCACCTCCAAGAGATGATGATTGGTCTGGTTGTCTGGGCATGACAGGTTGGAGGATTTCAGCTTGCTTAGATCAGCTTAAAGGTCCGTGAATTTTGTGTTGAGGGCATGCGTGACTTTAGTAGGGTCAGTGATAATGCCCATGTGGGAGTTGAGGTGTATTGTGGGGTGGTGAGTCTGTGGATTTATCATAGAGCTGATGGTGGACAAGAAATGGTGAGGATTTTTCAGATTTTCCTCTGTAGATTATGAAGTAACGTATTTTGAGGGATTTGGTCATATGTTTGCACTTATTGCACAGTTTTCTGTAGTTATCCCAATGGGCGGGGAGGAAGAGACTGACTTTTGTTCTGCATTAGTATGAATGTTACAATGCAAGCGACTCCATCAGTGCTTTTAATAGGGCTAGCAGTGGTTGAACAGTCACATATGCGAACTGGCCAAAGGGGAGATGGCTGAGAAGGCAGGTCGGGATAACAGACTGACTGCTGGAACTAGACAAAGTAAGTAACTGTAGTTTTTGGGGCCCATACACTATATAGAATAATCATGGTAGCCCAAATACACAAGATCACTCTTCTCACACCTCGTGGTTGCTATGACATCAAAGGGACCTCATGAGCTTCACTCAGGGCTTCACTCTTACATACAAGCATCACGAAGGTGCCAGCAAAACAGACCTACTGGTCTATCAAAGTCTGCTCGATTGTGCAGCTAGCTCCCTAGCAGGCAGCTGCCCTCCCCAACCCCATAACCTCCCACTGTTGTCCTTCTCACCCACCCTTACCTACCCCTGTACCCTGTCCCAAGTGTTCCTAAAGCAAGAGACATTTTACTTGATATCACCCATTCTAGTACTGCATTTTACCTCATAACTACTCTCTCTGTGAAGTAATGTCTCCTCATCTCCCTCCTGAATCTCCCCATTCTTAGCCCATACCCCTAGTCTCCCACCTGCTCCTTAGTTTCAACACCTGCTCCGTCACCCCTTTGTTGACACCCTTCAGATACTTGAATGTCTCGATCATGTCACCCCTCTCCCACCTCTGATCCAGTGCATACATATTTAGTTCCTTTAGCTTCATCTCATAATCCATCCATTCCCTCCATCCCCTGAATCATCCTCTCTCCCTTTGCTGCACTCCTGTAGCAACTTGCGTCCTGGCTCACGTATGGCCTCTGGAACTGCACACAGTACTCCAAGTGAGGCCTAACTAGTGCCCTGTAGAGGGGCAAAATCACCTCCCTGTGCCTGGACGTGAATCCCATGCTATGCACCCTAGCATCTTGTTTACTTTTCTGCCGCCCTCCTGCATTGGGCAGTATTGTTCATGCTCGCTGTTATCAATACCCCCAGGTCCTTTTCCTCCCGGTGCTCCCCAGCTTGATGCCCCTAGCCAGTATTCTCTCCTTGGGTTGTCATAAGACAAATGCCCCAAATTCTGGCACATATAACATTTCCAACTTCCTACTCTGTTTCTTTCAGGCTCTGTAGGGTATTCCTTTTAGGTCCAAAGAGCTGTTGGGTTTTAAGGCCTCCTTGCCCAAACCAAGTAGGAAAATGGGCAGACTAGGTGGGCTGAATGGTCCTTATCTGCGAAAGGTTCTCTGTTTCTTATGTTTCTACCTTGCATTTTTTGCATTGAACTCCAGCTGCCAGTTTCCTGACCATTCCTCCAACTTTGTCAAGTCCTTGAGATCCTTGATGTCATAGTAACCACTCAGTGTAAGAATAGCATTGTTGTGTATAGGATACCATACACTATACTATACACTCCACCGTCTGAACTCTCGTAGTCTGATTTATCAGTATTTATTACAAGACAGGTGAATTTGACACCGTCATCCACTTTGGTGTCTCTTCACTGTCTTGACAGCATGATGTGCAGTGCCAATAATTGTTTTGTATCATTTTCTTAACAAGGGTTACTCTTTTGGTAATAATCGAAATGTAATCTGCCCACCTTATCCACTGTCGGATTAACATGGGCATGATCACAACCTTGACCACATTGTTTTGCAAGCATTATAGCACTGCTTCCGGCAGACATGTTATCTTGCATCGCAATATGTAGTATGAGTATGGGGACTGTATTTCTACTGACTAAATGAAAACAGTGACACAGTTTTACTGGGCTGTTAATGACAACAACACTGATACATGGTAATTGCAGTGCTGACAAACTGTATTTACAGCACTGCAGGTGTACTGCACAGCTGCACAGAACACAGAACCTCCCTTTAGAAGTATGGGCATTGTATTGCTACTGGCTGATCAAGCACAAAAAGTTGTCACACTTATTTTAAAATAAGAACAGTGACATAAATATACTGGACTGTTAAAACCAATACACGGTAATTGCAGTGCTGACAAACTGTATTCACAGCACCGCGGGCATACTGTGCAGCCACACAAGGACACAGGCTCTCCTCTGTCAGTATGGGGATGTATTTCTACCAGCTGATGAACAAAAAACTGTCACAATTTTATTTTAAATTGAAAACAGTGACACGATTTTACTGGGCTGTCAAGGATGACAAAACAGATGTACAGTAATGGCAGTGCTAACAAACTTATTCACTGTGCTGTAGGCATACTATGCAGTTGCACAGAACACAGGACTTCGCTTTAGCAATATGGGGATGGTATTGCTACTGGCTGATCACACATTAAAAAATTGTTACACTTTTATTTTAAAATAAGAACAGTGACACAAATTTACCGGACTGTTAAGGATGGCAAAACCAATACACGGTAATTGCAGTGCTGACAAACTGTATTCACAGCTCTGCAGGCATACTGTGCAGCCACACAAGACACAGGACTTCCCTTTAGCAGTATGGGGTTGTATTGTTACTGGCAGATCAAGCACATTCTGCATTCTTAAATAAAAACTATAAATTTCAGTGACATAAAAAATACAATACAAAAAACAATTGCCACACTTTCCTTGAAGATTTTAATTGGCAAGAAAATATATTTTAGACTTTCTGTGTTATGGATTAAGCAAGATTACAGCTCTATAGGTTTGATTGCTCTGACAGCTCTCTTTCAAATGCATGATGAACTGACCAACACTGGAGCACGCTCAGTGTAAAGTACCAAGGAATCGGGGAAACACCTCCCTCCCTTCCCCTCTAGAAAAGCACTAGTCGGTGAGATTGTATGAGTTTTATATAGGAACATTGTGCATTTTCAAAATTGCGATACGTTTAGAAATATTCTGAAAAACTGCACAGTTTTATTCAATTTACAAACAAGCACATGTGAACACAAAATGGATCTCATATCAAAAGTAAACATCTGTGTGTCATGTGACCTTTAACATCACTCAATTTGCACTAATAGAACAAGAATGTGAATTACTTGATGAAAGAAATGTTATGCTATTTAAAATTGCTTTTAAATAGAATATACACAGTACATTTTGCAAAAAAAAAAAAGTAAACATAATGTATTTGCATAATTTCGCCCCACTACTTGAGACATAGTTTACCATGTGCTGCTCTCAGTGAGGGTGAAAGCTAGACCACATTAAAAGTTCCATGGTGGGATGATGGCCTCCCCTTGCCGTAGCTTAGTCTCTCTGTTGCCTAAGGGCAATCATAAGACAAATGCCCCAAATTCTGGCACACATAACACTTCCAACTTCCTACTCTATTTCTTTTAGGCTCTGTAGGGGTATTCCTTTTAAGTTCAAAGGGCTTCTGGGTTTAGGGCCTCCTTGTGTCCCAACCATCCCTCTGCTAACAAAACCCTTCCCCATGTATCTCCTTGTATGTATCAGGATGGCTGGCTGCATACTGATTGGCCCATTTTCCAGCTTCTGTCACAGTACTTGCATTCTTATCCATTAAAGAGCAGCTGATGCCTTCAGGAAAACTTTAATAAAACACAATATTTAGGCACAGTTCAGCTTGTATTTCACAATAGTTCTGTATTTCTCTGTCCCATTATTCATTACTGAGGTTATGCATGAAAACAGGATCTTTGCTCCTGAAAAGTTCATCTATTCTTGTTGCTTTCTCCCTACCTAAGGTCATAATGCACAATTTGTGACATCACAATTACTCCCATGGCAACAGATTGTGATGTCACAACAGAGGATTATGACTTGAAATAGGAAGTAAGCTACAGAGACAGATGAAAGTTAAGAGATAAAGCGCATGAATTCATGCAAATGTCCTAAGTAATAAATACTGAGGAAGAGAATCTATAGAATATATATGGAATGGAGGCGGAATGGTTCTAAATATTATGTTTTCAATGTTTTCTGTGTGGCATCAACAGCTCTTTAAATGAGATCTACTGGCACCCAGTAAGCAGTGAGTGCTGAACAGATTGGGGCTTCAGTACCCCAAACCCCTACAGGCACAATATTCGTGAAAATGTATTAATAACTGAATACTCATAAAAACTGTAAGAGGTTCTGCACCAGCTGGCATTTTCTAATATCGGTCACCCCGAGATCACACTGCTAACAGCGATGTGATGACATGCCTTTTGCCCTTCCTTATAGTGCCCTTATGTATGGATATTTGTAATCTCCATATCTCCAATGCCTAGCTCTATTTTACAGACTTTGCTCAGTACATGTGCATACATAGCATACATGGCATATAGGCAAAGTCTGTAAAAAATAAGAGCAAGATATGGGAGATATGGAGATTATTAAATCCCTGTACATAAGGGAACCATTCAGGAAGGAATAAACGTGTGTCAACATTGGTTCCACCCATCCACACTGCTCCTCACCCCACCCACACCAAGCACATCAGTTCCTTTATACCAGAGGTTCTGACATCACTTCCCAAAAAGACAAAGGACATACACCTGTCATAACCTTAACAGCCCAGCACACTGCATAGGGGTAGATGCATGCACATGCTCACAAACACTACCAAAAAAAAAAAAAATAAACAGGAAGGGAGAGAGACATGTGGGGAGGGTGCAATGCACTAGCTGTGGTGTGGCAGTTTTTCAGGAGATGATGCTGCCTATCTGCAGACACCTCTCTGGTCTGAAGGAAGGGGTTGCCTGTCTCCAGGATGACCTGACAAGGATTCTGAAATCTCCTCCTTCACCCAGGGACCACCAGGGCCACTGCCTCAAGGATGACAAGAAGAGGAGCAGTTGGACTACAGTGAGCTCAGGGAGGGTGAAGGTGGTGGATCAGAGGAGCATCTGTCCAGTTGTACCTCTTCACAATTCATACACTGTTCTGGTGGACTGCGCTCTATGGAGGCACCACAGATGAGACCAGGAGGATGCTGGGAACTTCCACAAAAAAACCAGAGGAGGGTGACATGAGACCCAACAGGGAAGGAAACAACTCCTGGTGGGGACTCAATCATTAGGAGGGTAGAATTGGGGGTGAAGGCTTTGCCCAGTGCCATGGCTGTGAGGGACAGGATATGAATCCTCAGGATTGTAGAAGCAGTGGCAGGGGAGAGGGAGCTGGACATCACTGTTCACCTAGGGGAAAAATGACCAGGTTGGGAATGGGATCAGAGCAGTGCAGGAGGAGTTTGTAGAGTTGGGAGGGGCCTTAGACAAGTAGCATGCATGGTAACCTCCTTGGGTGCTGCCTGTCTATAGCAAGGGTGAGCTAGGTGCTCAGCACCATGAGATTCAATGAATGGTTGAACAACTAGTGCAGAGCGCAGGGTTTTGGCTTCATTGAGGACTGGGGTCCACCTGGAGGATGCAGGCCTATACTGGCACGATGATCTGCATCTGTCCAGGAGGGAACCAGGACCCTAGGTGATAGGTTTAAATGCTTCATTGGAGCATTTAAACTAGCCAAGGTGGAAGGCACTGAAAAAAGCATAAATCCAGCCCCACCCCCACAAAACAGGGTAGTTAGTGAGGTAAACACTAAGGTAGAGAAGTCAATAGGAGCAGGACAGGAGTCAATGGAGAAAAGACAGTAAGGACAGAAATGTGGCTAAAAGGGTAAGGCCATCAAAAATGGAGGCGATGAGTACCAATGCATGTAGTCTGGGTAACAAGCTCCCTGAACTAGTGGCCTTGATGGAAGAGGGATACCTGGATATCGTGGCAGTCACAGAACCATGGTATACAGAGAACCATGACTGGGATGTCAACATACCAGGATACACAATCTACAGGAGGGATGGGGGTAAAAGAGGAGGAGGAGTAGCTCTCTATGTAAGGGAAGGAATGAAAGCAACAAAACTAAAGGGTGAACAGTGAGGAGAGGAGGCACTGTGGATCACCTTGGAGACAGGAAATGGCACCACAATCCCGCATGGGGGTTGTATACAGAAAGATCTCAAGGGGAGGAAATGGACAAGGAAATGTTAGAAGACATCCTTAGAACAGCAGAAAAGGGAGATATTATTGATGGGGATCTAAATATGCCAGATGTTAAGTGGAACACCTTGCTGCAGCCACATCCAAGAGCAGGGTAATTCTTGATGCCCTACAGGGGCATGCCTCAGACAGTTAGTGTTGGAACCCATTTGGGAGGGAGCAATCTTAGACCTGGTACTGTCAAATGGGGACAGAGAGGATCTCGATTTAGAAGTGGGAACAAATGGCCACCAAACCATGTGGTTCACGATAAACACAGCCTTGAGTCAAGTCACACAAAGGTGAGGGTATTGGACTTTAGGAGGGCTGACTTTGGCAAAATGGGAGAGTGCCCTCAGAAAAGCACTAGCAAATGGGCAAGAAGGTGGGGTGGAGGAACAATGGGGAAAAAATCAAAGCTGCCATCACAGAGGCAACAAGCCTTTGTGTGAAGCAAATAAAACAAAAAGAAGGAAAAAACACTATGGTTCTCAAAAGAGGTGGTGAGAATGGTTAGAGAGAAAAGATAGCATTCAGGAAGTATAAGGAAACACAGAAGGAGCAGAACAGAGAACTGTTGCAGTTAATGCT
The DNA here is from genome assembly GCA_016271365.2 of Neoceratodus forsteri. Lineage (NCBI taxonomy): Eukaryota > Metazoa > Chordata > Ceratodontiformes > Ceratodontidae > Neoceratodus > Neoceratodus forsteri. The sequence goes on from CM057453.1 coordinate 1,195,258,974, forward strand.
GAAGGAAGGGGAAAGCAGTCAGAATAGCAAAGGCCCAAACTGAGGAAAAGATAGCCAACTCAGTTAAGAAGGGGATAAAACCTTTTATAGGTACATTAGGGAGTGAAGAAAGACCAGGGAGGGATAGTGAGGCTTAATAAAGGGGAGGGAGGTGGGCAGAGATGACAGTGACAAAGCACAGATACTGAATGAATACTTCTGCTCTAATATTCACAAAAGAAGAGGAGGAGGTACCTAAACCAAATAATAGAAACACACTGGATAAGGGTGTCGATACCAGTCCATTCACAGAAGAAAGGTCCTGAAAGAACTCCCAAAACTGAAGGTGGACAAACCAATGGGGCCGGTGAGGTTACCCCAGAATTCTAAAAAACTAAAGGAGAACTAGTGGCACCATTGACTACCCTTTTAACAAATCATGGGAGGATGGTGTGGTACCTGAGGACTGGAGGAGGTGGATGTGATTCCCCTTCACAAAACTGGGAGCAAGGCACAGGCAGGAAACTACAGACCTGTTAGTTTGACCTCAGTGGTAGGGAAATGATGGAATCACTTCTGAAAGAAAGAATTGTTGAGTAATTAGAGGCCAGCAGGGCACAAACCCAAGGCAGCATGGATTCACAGTGGGAAGGTCATAACAGACAAATGTAATAAGTTTCTTTGACTGGGTGACCAAAGTAATGAGCCATGGAGGAGCTATTGGGCGTGGCCTGCCCTGAGCGTCAGCAAGGCATTTGACACAGTCCCACACAAAAATTAACAAAACAAGTTAGCCAGCCTGAGAGTGGGTCCCAGGGTGGTAACCTGGGTTAAAAATTGGCTGGACAACAGGACTGAGAGGATAATAGTAAAGAAGTCCACTCTGAAGAAAGGGGGTTACTAGTGGGTACCGAGGGTTCAGTACTGGGACCAGTCCTCATTTAATGTTTTCATAGGTGACATTGCAGAGAGGCTGGAAGGAAATGTATGCCTCTTTGCAGATGACACAAAGATCTACAACTAGGTTGATACACAAGGGGTGGAAAGGATGAGATGGGACTTGGTAAAAGCTGGAGGAATGGTCAAAAGTATGGCAGCTTAGATTCAATGTAAAGGAAGTGCAAGTAATGCACCTGGGAAACAAAAACCCAAGAGAAGAGTACACAATGGGAAATTATTAACAACAACAAAAATGGAAAGGGACCTGGGGTTAGTCATATCAGATGACCTAAAGGTAGGCAAGCAATGTGAGAAGACAGTAAGGAGGGCTGGGGATACTAGGATGCATACAGAGAGGCATCACCAGTAGAAAACAGAAAGTTGTTATCCTCTGTACAGACAGTTGGTGAGACCCCATCTGGAGTATTGCATGCAGTTCTGGAGACCCCATCTCCACAAGAATATAGACAGGATGGAGGCAGTCAGAGGGCAACTAAAATGATGCAGGGTCTGCACCAGAAGTCATACAAAGAGAGCTAAAAGAGCTTAATATATATATCCTCAAGGAAAGAAGGGAGGGGGACATGGTAGAAACTTTTAAGTACTGTAAGGGAATCAACAAAGCCCAGAGGGTAGCATCTTTCAGAAAAGAGATGTGCAAAACAAGGGCACAATTTGAAGATTGAGGGAATGACTCAGTGGCAATGTGAGGAAGTATTTTTCACAGAGAGGGTAGTGGATGCATGGACGCCTTCCTGATAAGGTTGAGGTCAAAAACAGTGGGGAATTTAAGAATGCATGGGACAGACATAAGGCAATTGCAGTGGAGGTAGGAGAAAGTAGCTGTTGGTAAAACTAGGATCTGCAGCTTATCCAATAGGTAGGGTTGAAAAATTACTTACCATAGTATTCTTGTTTCTTCCAAGGAATAATACTGTACTCTGACATATGCAGTATGGTCTCACCATAAGACTGCCCTGGAGCCAAAATGCTTACTAGAATCAATGCTAATCATGGAATGCTAGGCTCGAGCTCGTTTTTCAAACCACTGTCCCTGGAATACATCCTGCAACCATCAGATTCTTATGAAGAATGCATAATAACAAGCTATCTAAACTATACTAATAATAATTAACTAATTAACCACACACAAAACATAACCCCTTTACTTAAAATGTCGGCAACACCAAGACTTAAGTCACTAAAGCCCAATAAGAAAAATTACTCACCTTAGTAATTGCTTTTCTTCTCATGGAGTCTTGCTATATTAGGACTTATTGCAGTCAGCCTCAGCCTCTGAACTGCCCCGGAGATGAAATAGTTAACTCCAGAGTAATCTGGAGTTCCACAGTAGCGGCTATTCAAAAGCTCTATCTGGGTTGTTTGAACCCAAACTGTCAGGTTCTTCTGACTAAACTAATATAGCAAGTCTGTGTGGAAAAGCCCTACACTAGCCATTGGCTACCTACTAGTAGTAGAACAACAGAACACAACAACAAACACATAATGAGAACAAAATTACCTATTATTGTTAGGATAACCCTTGACAATCACTACTAGGCCCCTCTCCCCAAAAGACTCAAGTCCAGAGAGGGCCCATCTACCACTTAACAAAAACAGAAATTATCTAGTTCCTAAACCCAAAAGAAGAAAAGGGAGGGGGGACTAGAAAGCTAAAAAGGCATGACACAGTGCTTGCACCAATTGTCAACCCCATACCCAAGTAGGGATTCTGAGAGGGGTAGGAGGGAGGTTGTCCTAATATAGCAAGACTCTAGAAGAAAAGCAATTACTAAGGTGAGTAATTTTTCTTCAAACACCATGAAGTCTTGCTTATATTAGGACTTATTGCAGATTATACAGCAGTACCTCCATGGAGGAGGGTCAGAACCTACTTAGGAATAGGCTCTGAAGCACAGCTGTGCCAAAACGAACATCTCTCCTGGACTGGACGTCCAGAGAATAATGCTTAGTGAAAGTGTGGACTGTTTTCAGGTAGCAGCTTGACAGATCTCCAAGATAGGAATATCTCTAGCAGCCGCTAGAGATGCAGCTGTACCCCTGGTGGAATGAGCCCTCAAGCCTGAGGGAGGTTCCTCACCCAGTTTTGTGCAACAGAACTGGACACAGAGACGCATCCACCTAGCAATTGTCCTCCTAGTAGCAGGTCTCCCCTTACCCACATCTCCATAGGTAAGGAAGAGCTGGAGGATTTGAACCTGTGACCCCTGGTACGTTCCAAATAGTAGCTAAGAGCTCTTTTAACGTCCAAACTGTGCAGCCTTCTCTCACCAGAGGAAGAGTGCTCAGTAAAAATACTGGAAGAGAGATGGATTGGTTAAGATGAAAATCTGAAACCACTTTAGGTAAAACTTTCTGTTAGTCCTGAGGACCACTTTGTCTATGTGGAAAGAAATAAAATCCTTTTCCACTGACAAAGCTTGTAATTCACTTTATACGCCTAGCAGAAGTGATGGCCACTAGAAAACAGTTTTCCAAGTTAAAACTTGAGGTCTGCTGAAGCCAGGGCTCATGGGGTTGCATTAGCTGGGCAATGCAAACATTCAGGTCCCATGCAGGAGTTGGTTCCCAAAAGGGAGGTTAGTATGAAGTAACCCTTTGAAAACTTGGAGAACACAGGGAGAAGAAAGGAAACTGGTTTCCTGTGGAAATAAAACAAAGAAACAGCTGCCAAATGAACCTTCAAGGTAGCTGGTTTGAGGCCTAAAGAATTTAAGTGGACCAAATAGTCCAACAAAATAGGCAGGTCAGCAGATTCTGGAATAATCTGCCTCTCAGAACACCAAAATGAGAATCTCTTCCATTTAGAATTATAAGTGGCTCTAGTGGAAGGCTCCTAGAAGCCTTCAAAATATCAGGACACCTTGAGAAAGGTGTAAATCAGAAATTCTAGCTCCTCAAGAACCAGGCCTTGAGGTGGAGGGAATTGAGGTCGGATACCACACTCCCCTGTGCACAGGTCAGCAGGTCGTGGGTCCTGGGCAAGGTCAGGAGGGTGAAATGAGAGGACAGGAGAAGAGGTACCAAGGCTTCCTGGCCCAGTCTGGAACAATCAGATTCACTCTGCAAGGCTGAGTTCTGATTTTCACCAATACCCTGAAGAGGAGGGGAATGGAGGAAAGCATAGAGAACTTTCCTCCCAATTCAGTTGAAAGGCATCCAGAGGAACTGATCCCAGAACTGGAGGCCTGCAGCAAAACAGAGGAAGTTGGTGGTTGTCTGGGGCTGCAAGAGATCTATCTGAGGGTGCCCCAACTGGAAAGACCGACCCCAGTACTTGAGGTTCAGAGCCCATTCGTGATGGCCCTGAGAAATCCTGGAGGGCGTCCGCTAGGACATTGTCCTTCCCTGGGAGGTGAACCGCTATCAGAGAGGTGTTCAGGTAGTAGGCCAGAGACCACAACTTCATTGCTTCGTGCACAGGGCTGAAAGAGCGAGTGCCCCTTTTGTTGATGTACCACATTGTTGTGGTATTGTCTGTCCTGACTTGAACTACCTTGTTCTGGACAGCTCTGAAAAACCTGGAGAGCTAGGAAGACAGCTCTGAGCTCCAGTAGATTGATGTGAAGCAGAGATTCCTGAGGGGACCAGACTCCTGAGTGGAAAGGTCGCCCAGGTGAGCCCCCAACCCAGCAGGAGCGTCCGTGGTGAGGGTGAGGAATGAAGAACAGGTAGGAATGGGACCCCTGTGGACAGGTTGCTTTGATCAGCCACCATTGTAGAGCTAGGATCAAGGTCTTGGTCACTGGGACCAGTTTAGTAAGGGGTCCCTCCTTTGAGACCAAAGGACCTCAAGTGGAACTGAATGTCCCTCATCTGAAATCTCGCTCCTGGCACGACAGCTGTAGAAGCAGCCATGTGCCCTAGGAGTTTAGGAAGTGCCTTGCTGGTGAGAGACCTGCAGGGTGAAGGAAGATGCCAGGGCAATGATTTTGTCCACTCTTTCGGAGGGAGGAATGCCCTGGCTAACTTTGTGTTCAGCTCTGCACCTATAAAAGTTAGTACCTGAACTGGTTCAGAACTGACTTTGGAATACTCAACAGGAACCCCAGAAGGTGAGAAGTTCCTGGGTGATTTGCAAGTGGGATTTACCTGCTCTGGTGACTGACCCGCAATGAGCCAGTCGTCCAAGTAGGGAAACACAGCTACCCCTGTCTTCTTAGGTGGGCCACTACTACAGCTAGACATTTGTGAACACTCTTGGTGCAGAAGTGAGTCCGAAGGGCATTGCCCTGAACTGGTAGTGGCCAGAGGGCAGTTCGAACCTGAGGTACTTTCGGTGAGAGGCCCTGATTAGGATATGAAAATAGGCGTCCTTGAGGTCCAGGAAGCTAACCAGTCCCCTGGTCTCAAGAATGGCAAAATCATTGCCAAAGTTAGCATTTTGAACTTTGGTTTTACAAGATGCTTGTTCAGAAATCTTAAATCCAAGATGGGCCAGTCTCCTGTCTTTTTGGGGTCAGGAAATACCTTGAGTACAGACCCTTGCCCTGGTGGCAAGGGGGACCCTTTCTACTGCTTTGCAGTCCAAAGAGAAGAAACCTCCGCTTCTAGTGCAAGGGTTTCTAAAAGACTTGAAGGGGAAAGTGTCTGGCTCTCATCTTGGGAAATTGTTTGAAGCTGAGAACCAGGTCTTGGCTTACCACCTCCAGAACCCATTTGTCCGAGGTTAGGGACAACCAGTTCTGGCAGAAATAAGCCAGTCTGCCCCACCGGTACAGGAGAGTCGGCCCAGACACCCCGTCAGGGTGCCTGTTGGCAGGAGCAGCTTTAGGCTGGGGAGAGGGAGAGGCCTGCCTGTGCCCGTCTGCCTCTGCCTCTGAAAAATCCCTCTGCGCAAAAGCAGAGGATGCCTGAAATTGATAAAAGGCCTATGGAAAAGCCTGCCCTACCTCTGGGGGTATGCCTTTGTGGAGTGGCATGCCTCTCCTTAGCTTAGGCACTTTGTAAGTAGTTCTGTATTCATCCATCTTTTCATGTAATTTTCTGTTTGTTCCCCAAACAGAGAATTTCCTATGACAGGAAAATCTATAGCCTTTGACTGGGTATCTTGGGACAGATTAGTGCATCTGAGCCATGCCAACCTACGGAGAGCTACAGAAGTGGCCATGACCCTAGAGGAAACATCATTAACATCACAGCAGCATGAAATTGAACTTTAGAGGCTTCAATGCCATCAGCAGCCACCTGTTCCAACTCACTAGCCAGCTGGCCCTGAGCCTGTTTGGCCAACTGCAATATAGTGTCCCATCTAGATTTCTGATATCTAGCCACATAAGCCATATAATTAGCTTGTCTGAGTCCCAAAGAAGCTGCCACATACTGTTTTTTGCCATGGCATCAATCTTCCTGGAATCTTTATCAGGATGTGAGGCCAGGGAATATTAGCTGTCACAGGCTGCAGCTTGAACAACACCTACGTGACTACACTGCTCAGTAAGGAAGTCTATATTAGGGCCTGACAAGTATACCTTCTGTCCATTTTTTATCTACAGGAGGGACAGAAAAAGTTTTTAAAATCTTAGTGGTTTGCCTCTAAATGACTTATGCAAAGGAATAGACAACCTTCTAGACTCTGGAATATCCATCATTTCCACATAGTCAGGCTCCTCTTGCTCATCCACAGCCTCTTCTAAGGGAGCTGAGAGTTTCTGCTACCTTCTTATAAAATCTGAAATGTGAGGAGACTCAGACAACAAAGGGGTAGACTCAAAGGGTCTGTCTGGAGAAATGTCCGGTTCTATGGGCACTTCAGACCTTCCCAATCACAATTACAATCATCAAAATCCTCCTCCCCTCCTGTGGTTCATAAAAATCCTCAACATCATAATCCTGAACCACTGGACCTGAGCAGAGACCCCTTTTCCAACCATAGAGGTTCAACAAGTCCCTGAGACAAAGACTGGACAATCTGTATGGCTTTAGCTATTTCTGCAGCAGAAGGAGAGACAAAACTGGACTCCACACTAGCTGATTTCTTTGTCTTTTTACTTTGACTGGTTCCTCAGGACCAGCCTTTCTTTGCCGAGAAAGTCTCGCCTGGTCAGAGGGTACTCCCTCTGGTCCAGCGAGCTGGACCGGGCTGGCCATCGGGTCAGCGGACTTTTTGGCCTCTCGTTCCTGAGCCGGCCCAATCTCTTTCCAGGGTGGCTGCAGGGAAATTCTTACACACCTGGCAGTCTGACAGGAGGTGGTCAACCCCAGACAATGAACACCACGTGGTGTGGTCAGCCAGCAAAGAGCTTCCCCACGAACATCACAGTGTTGAAACCAGTGGGCCGGATTTTCTTTTGGGTTTCTCAGACATAATGCCAGCCTATCCAAACTTGCCATTTTTTTCCGGCCTTGCCAGAGACAAGACACCCTTATCGGTCCCTAACCGTGTCATGGTACTGAAAAAACCAATAAAATAAAAGTTTTTAGGACCGATAAGAACGGGTACCTCACTCTAAATGCAAAGAAAATGAGTTTTAAAACAAACCCGATCGGTTCAGAGTGAACCGATAATGAGTTCCACACAGACTTAATTTCTTTTACTTACGGTTACCAGATAGAGCTTCAAACCGAAAACGCGGTAATTTTAAACACTTTGCCGGTTCAATGAACTGATAAAAATACAATAAACTGCAAAGCGAACCGAGCTGAAGGAGCTGGTCTCCGGGCGACTGTTCAGTAAAGCGGAGTAAAGAATCTGACAGTTTGGGTTCAAACAACCCAGATAGAGCTTTGAATAGCGCCCTCGTGCTGTGGAACTCCAGATTACTCTGGAGTTAACTATTTCATCTCCGGGGCAGTTCAGAGGCTGAGGCTGACTGCAATAAGTCCTAATATAAGCAAGATTTCATGGTGTTTGAATGAAACACTCCTGGTTTCAAACAGCATGGACAGCTGTATTGCAGTGCCCATAGGTTCTAGTAGGGGAGGCAGGGTGGGAGCTCAGAATACAGTTAAGATTCCTTGGAAGAAACAGGATTACCATGGTAAGTAATTTTCTCAAACCCAGGAAATCTTACTGTATTCTGACATTCTGAACTACCCAAGCAGTACCTTTGGAGGAGGTAGAGAACCTATTTAGGAAACAGGCTCTGCAGTACTGCTGTGCCAAACCTGGCATCACTCTGGCCTCAGTATCCAGGCTGTAGTGTTTGGTAAGGTGTGAACTGTTTTCCAAGTAGCTGCTTTGCAGATTTCCAATGAAGGATCTCTCTGCAGCTGCTATTGAAGCAGCTGTACCCCTTGTAGAGTGGGCCCGAGGGCCTACAGGAGGCCCTTACCCACTTTGCTGTAGCAAAATTGAATACAGGCCACAATCCAGTGGGCAATAGACCTTCTGAGGCAGGTTTGTCCTTCTCACTTCTCCATAGGTCAGGAAGATCTGGGTTCTATCCTGCCTGTGGCCCTTTGTGTGATCCAAGTAGTAGCTTGTAACTCTGACATCAAGGCTATGCAGTTTTCTTTCCCCTGAACTGGAGTGGTTAGTGACAAAGACTGGTAGGTAATGGACTGATTATGGCTGTGCAAATAATAAATATAACTTCCGAATACTACGAATAGGCTATTCGTTATTGGATTCAAATAATGAATAGTGCGCTATTAGTCCTGTATTGGGAAGCACATCAAAAAAGCTAAAAGCACACCCCACCCTTCTTCCTACCCAGATCCTGCAAGATGAAATAACCCCCTTCCCCACTGTCAGATAGCACCCAAACCCCTCCTACCCCAACCACTTCACACAAGTCATAAAAAAAAAAAAGAAAATGTAGGAAGAAAATTCAATGGGCGGCCGGCACAGTCCAACCTGCCTCCATGGATGCCACAGGTCTCAATACTGTCACACACACACACACACACACACACACCATCCCCACGGTAGCCAGTAGCAGCATGCCTACACCTGCCTAAAGATAAGTTTAAAAAGGCAGCCGGTGCAGCGCCCTCCTCCTCGACGGCTGCCTTCTCGTGAATGAAATCAGTGCTTGCTTGCACATATATAGTAGAATGAGCGATCATCATGTGATCAGCTGTTCTATTGTACAAAGTGCAAGCAATAATTATTTTATTCTAAAAAGCAACAGCTTGAGGAGGAGGGTGGGGTGCGCTGGCTGTCTTTTTTAACTTATCTTTAGGTATAGGGTGCAGGGTACATGCTGCGGGTACCAGGAGTAGGGATGGGTGTGTGTTGTGTGTAGGGACCACAGTATTGAAACTTGGTGGCGTACGGAGGCGGGTGGGGTGTGCCAGTTACCCACTGAATTTTTCTCATGTTTTCTTTTTTTTAATTATGACTTACTGAAGTAGTTGGGGAGGAGGGGGTTTAGGTGCTATCTGATGGGGGAAGGGGTTCTTTCCTTATCTTCCGGATCTGGGCTGAGAGCAGAGGTGGGGAGGGCTCAGCTTTTTTCAGTAAATTATGAAAGTGCCTGAATACCGAATATTCGGATGCATGGGCTCCAATCACCAAATATTCGACTGAATATTCAAAAAGGTATTGCACAACCCTACTGATTAAGGTGAAAGTCTGAGACCACCTTAGGGAGGAATTTCCTATTAGTCCTAAGGACCACCTTGTCCATATGGACTGCTATGTAATCTGGCTCTGTGGACAAGGCCTGGAGCTCACTGATCCTCCTGGCTGAGGTGATGGCTTCCAGAAACACTGTTTTCCATGTCACATACTTAAGCTCTGCTGAGGACATGAGTTTGAATGGTGGTTGCATTAGCTGGCCAATGCATATATTGAGGTCCCATGCAGAGTCAGTTCCTTGTGAGGGGGATGCAAGCACAATGAGGCCCTTGAAGAACTTCCTAAATACCTGGTTGGCAGCCAGGGATGTCCCTTTCCAGCTGAGAGGTATGCATAGACAGCTGCTAGGTGTACCTTAAGGTGGAAGGCCTAAGGCCAAGGGAATGCAAGTGTGCCAGATAGTCCAAAATGACTGATAAACCAGCCTGCCAATGGTCTGTCTCTGTTGGCACCAAATGGAAAACCTCTTCCATTTAGAAGTGTAAGTCTTTCTGGTAGAGGGTTTTCTAGAGACCTGAGAACCTCCAGCACCCCTTCTGAGAGGTGCAGGTCAGCATATTGTAAGTCCTCAAGAGTCCAGCTCTGAGTCTTAGGGACTGGAGACTGGGGCAAAGGACCCTGTTCTGAGAGAAGGTCAACAGAATGTGTCTCCTGGGTAGGGAAATTGGCTTGGATATTGACAGGGTCAGTAGCAGGGAATACCAGAGCTGCCTGATTCAATCTGGAGTAATGAGGATCATTGTCACTGGTTGAACCCTGAGCTTGTTCAATACTCTTGGCAGCAGGGAAATGGAGGAAAGGCACATAGAACCTCCCTGTCCAGTCCAACAGCATTGCATCCAAAGGGACTGTGCCCACTGCAGGGGATCAGCAACAGAATTGTGTCAGCTGATGTTTGTCTGGGGCTCTGAGGTCTGCCTCTGGGGTGCCACCTTCTGAACACCACCTGCAAGATCTGCCTGTTCAGTGACCACTTGTGGTGTTTCTGGTTGATCCTGCTTAGGGCATCTGTGAGGACATTGTCCTTCCCTGGGAGATGAACCACTGAGAGGGAGATCCCCAGGAGTAAGCCAAAGTCCACACTTTCATGGCCTCTGTGCACAGGGGGATGGCCTTATCCCCTTGTTTGTTTATGTAGTACATTGTGGTTGTGTTATTTGTTCTGGCCTGAACCACCTTGCACTGCAGCATTGAAGCAAAGGACTGAATGCCCAGATAAACTGCCCTGAGCTCCAGCAGGTTTATGTGAAGCAGGAACACCTGCTGAAGCCAGGTACCATGTGCAGTATGCTCCCTAGGTGGGTACCCCATCCTAGGAGGAAGGCATCCATTGTTAAGGCTGCTGCTGGTGGTAGCTGGAGGGAAGGCACACCTTCCCTGAGGTTGTCCTTTTCCTGCCACCATTGCAGAGCTTGGAGCAGTGTTCCTCTGACTGATACCATTTGTGACAGGAATCTCTTTTCTAAAACCAGTGAGACATGAGTGGAACTGAATGTCCCTCATCTGGAATCTTGACCCTGACACTGTTGTTGTTGATGCAGCCATGTGTCCTAACAGCTGAAGAAAATATCCTGCTGGTCTCGGGGTATGCAGTTGGAAAGAACTTGCCAGCGCACCAGGCTGTCTATCCTTCCCTGAGGAAGAAGTCTCTTCCTCTCGGAGTGTCTAGTTCCGCCCCAGAACTCCAGGAGTTGAACTGGTGTTAGCACTGACTTTTCTGGTTTACCAGGAAGCCCAGCATACACAGGGTATCCCGAGTGATGGTCAGTGCATCTCTTACTTGCTAAGAGGACTGGCTTACCACTAGCCAGTCATCCAGTTATAGAAGACTGCAACTCCTTGTCTCCTTAGGTGTACTACCACTACTGCTAGGCACTTGGTGAACACCCTTGGGGCAGAATCAGTTGAAAGGCATGGCACTGAACTGGTGGTGGCCTGATGGCAATCTGAACCTGAGGTACTTTCTGTGCAACTGCCTGATGGGAATATTGAAGCAGGCATCTTTTAAGTCCAGAGATGCTAGTCAGTCTCCTTTCTGAGTGTAGGAAGCATGTTAGCCAGAGTGACCATTTTGAATTTTGGCTTTGTCAATTGCCTGTTTAAATGTCTGAGACCCAGTATGGGTCACCACTCCTCTGTTTTCTTCAGAGTGAGAAAGTTCCTTGAGTAGCAGGGCTGGCGCCAGGTTTTGTGGACCCGGGCAATGCAACTCAGTGGGCCCCCAGACCCTTCCAACCATCCTTGAAAAAAAAAAAAAGCAAAACAATCAAACCAGGCCCAAAAGATGAAGGCAGCCAGCTCCCAACCCCGAGCTATTGACCCTGTCTCACACTTTGACCGCATGCACCCCAGTCCCCTGACCCTCAGAGCAATTCAGTAGCACAATGCCCGGTTTATAGCCTAATGTCCCACCAATTTACAGGTGTTAATCATCAGCTACTATGAACATCATGTATTACAGCCCTCCCCCAACAGGAATGGCTTGCCCTGCCCAGCCCAGATGGTTCCCCTGCCCTGCTGTCATGGATTTGGTTACACTCTGCACTGGTTAGGATTGGGACTTATTGTTACTGTGAACCATGACTAGTTGCCGCTTATCCATTAAGTGACAAGTCAGTATAAATGCTGAGTCTGACCTGCTGCACTGCAGACAACTACAGATACTCTGTCCAGTCCTCCATCCTCATCATACTGCTGCTGCTGCCTCTGGGCTGATGAAGTCCCACCATCAGGATTGTCATCACACACCCATTCATGATGGAGCTTCATCCTGAGTTCCAGATCCACTGTTGCACTCAGTGCCCACCTGACCTCGCAACCGTTGCCATCTAAGTTCTCCTTCCCCAACAAACAAAATGGATTTGGATTCAGTGATGACTCACCAGCCTCCTCACCCGACTTTCTCGCTCTACTTGACCCCAGATGCAGACCAGACCTCAGTGCACTCCACCATGCCGCTGCATGCAGACTCCGCCCAACGGCTAACGACCAGGCGGCTCAGACCCGCCCCTCTGCAACACTCTCCAGCCATTGGCTGCCTCAACTTCCACACCCGCCCTATGAAACACTCCGGCCTAGTGTCACAAATGGATCAGGGGCCCTGCCAGTCAAGTAGGGGCAGCCTTCATTTTGTATGGGTCCTGTGGGGGTCATGAATCAGATTTCAGATGTACTTTCCACTCGGCAGACTCGAGTCAGCACAGCCACACAAATTAAAAATTGTTGCTTGTTGTTATGTCACCAGGCACAGCAGATGGAGGTGGAGCAGGGGAGCAGAGACCCTGAGCAGAATAGCAACTCGTGAAATAAAATGAGCCACTGGCAGGCCTCGGCCCTGGTGTCAGGGCTTTAGGGTTGCCCGGTGGCCAGGGTGCTGGAGATTGGCCTTGTTGAGGAGAGACCCTTTCCTTTTTGGCCAAGGGAACAGGCACTACTGCCTTGTCTTTGAATGAGTTATGCTACTTCCTCCTCCAACAGAGTTGCTTCTGATAGGCTGGCAGGTCTGAAAAGTCTTGCTCCCAGTTTGGGCAGAATCTTGAAACTGAAGGCAAGCCCTGGCTCACTACCTCTAGGATCCACTAGGTCTGTGGTGATGGATTCCCAGGCCTGGAGAGAGTGAGCTGCCTCCTACTGGAATTGGGGAGGCGACCTGGCAGTTCCCTTAGGGGTCTGCTTTGTCTGTGCCTTGGCTGAATGCTGGGCCAGCATGGCTGCTGCCCTTCTGTCTCTGCCTCTGAAGTACCGTCTCTGAGGTTGGTAGGCTGGCAATGCCTGAGCCTGGAAGAAGGGCCTGTAATGGGTTCTACATCTGCCCCTTGCCTTGGTACTGCTGGAGTGTTGCTGCTTTCTCTTTTGTAGCAGCACTCTTATAAGCCACCTTGTACTCATCCATCTTCTTCATGTAAGCCTCTGTTTGCTCACCAAAGAAGATGTGGGCTCACAAGGAAAATCCAGTGCCTTTGTCTGGGTGTCCTGGGACAAGTTAGTGGTCCTCAGCCAAGCAAGTCTCCTCAGAGATATTGAGGTTGCCATTTGCCTGGCTGCAATATCATTGGCATCCACTTCCATCTGAAACTGGCATTTAGAAGCCTCTATGCCCCTTTCTGCAGCTTCAGACAAATCTGATGCCATGGGTCCAGAACGAAGCCTTGGCTATCTCTAGAACCATGTTCCACAGACTCTTTTGGTATCTGGATACATAAGCCACATAAGTTGCCTGTCTAATGGCCAAAAGAAGCCCCCAAGTAGGACTTCCTGGCCATAGAGTCCATCTTTCTGGAGTCCTTCTCAGGTGGGTGTGATGCCAGAATACCTGCTTTGTCACATGCAACAGTCTGCACCACCCTTCCATGGCTGAGGTGTCCAAAGAGGAACTCTGCTCTAGACTTGCCCACCCAGTACGTCTTGTCCATCCTCTTATCCACTGGAGGGATGGACATAGGAATCTGTAAGATCCTGGAGGCCTGTCTCTTTAGAGACTTGTGGATGGGCAACAACAGCCTTTTGTTGCTAGCACATCCATCATCTCCATGTCGTCTGGCTCCTCTTCCTCCTCTGTGGATTCCTGGATAGAAGGTCCAGAGTTTGTGCCACTTGCTTCATAAAGGCAAAGTGGGAAAAAAGTCCTCAGCTCCCTTATCAGGAGTCAGGGTGTTGAGGGTCAGGAGATACACCGGGTTCTAGAGGTTCCCCAAAATCCTGATCACCATCCTCATCTTCATAAACTTCAGCAAACTGTTCAAGTGAACCAGCAACTGAAGAGGAACCAGGTCCTGAACTGAGGCCTGTGAGCCGGGACACTGAACTGGGACACGCAGTACGGATTGCAATGCTTGAAACATTTTTATAGCGTTAGCTATTTCTTCTGTGCTGGAACCAACAGACTTGTTGGTTGTGGTTCATAACAAGTGTTTTCCTTCCTTTCTTCTTGCTTGAAGTCGCTGGTTCAGCGGCAGTGTCTCTGATTCTCCTCTTACCAAAGGACCATCACCCTGGTCAGAGGGCTGTTCAACCAGTTCCTTGGGTTTTCCTTTGCTTTAAAAGTGAACAGAAATAACATTTACTTCATAAAACCAGAAAAAAATCTTCAAGAAAGATGAAGGAGGGCTCTCCGGGCGTCTGTACTAGGCAAGTGGGTAAAGAATCTGACAGTTGCAGGATGTATTCCAGGGACAGTGGTTTGAAAAAACTGAGCTCAAGCCTAACATTCCATGATTAGCACAGGTTCTATTAACCATTTCAGCTCGAGGGCAGTCTTATGGTGAGACCATACTGCCTATGTCATAATACAGTAAGATTTCCTGGGGTTTGAAATGGGCAGACTGGGTGGACCAAATGGTCCTTATCTGCAGACAAAGTCTGTGTTTCTAACTTTCTATATTAGCGCAATCCGGGGTGATGGTCAGATATTATAAAGTGCCAGCTGGTACATAGCTTCTTACAGTTTTACAAATATTCAGATATTAATACATTTTCATGAATATTGTGCCTGCAGAGGGCTCGGGTACTGAAGTCCCAATTAGAGCAGTGGTCACTGCTTGCTGGATGCCAACAGATCTCCTTTAACTATATTTTAAGATCAGCATGCACACATTTAAAAACTGTTCAGTTAGCATCATTTCATATTTCTTCAGCAGTTACAGCTTTCTTCCATTTTAACCATCTCCCCAGCAAGTACACAACTGCACACAGTTCTTTAAAGATGCTTATCTACATACTGAACTGCACTAAAATTGTTCTCTGCCTGTTACCTGACTGTGAGTTGATTGCTTATACCTGTCTGTACCTTGCCTGACAGTTGGACCCAAACCTTTGTACTTTGTTTCGGCTGGTCCTTCTTGCTTCATTCTGACTGTACCTTTGTGTAACTTGATGCTAGCCTCTGTACTGTTATTGCTTGTATCTCTGTAACTTTCCTGGGTCGCACCTGAAAATAGGCACATGACTGTCTAGTGTGCTTACCTGGTAAACAAAAGCTAAATAAATATATAAAACATTTAAGTCTGCAAGCCTCAGGGGTTTACTCATAACATTTAAAATAGCAGCCTTGATTGTCACATAGTCCCCGCTATCATTAGGGTCAAAGCATGAAAGTACTTGTAATGCCTTATCCATAAGCAATGGAGTCAGACAGGTTGGCCAGTGCCCCTGTGCCAATTCATATTACATACATAATTTCTCAAAGGAATTAAGAAAATCATCAATTTCCGTATCTTCTGTTAATTTTGGAAACAATCTGGATCTCATTTTGAGCACTGACTGCCCCATCTACCTCATTACTCACTTGGTCTGGCATCTGCCTCGGCTGAAGTGTTGCCATCTGGAGTTCATTGTCTCTTATCACAAGTTGATGTCTGCATCCTTTCTCCCTTTTCTGTTGGGCTACCTGTGCCTCTCACTTGTTTCCTCTGCCTCTTGCTTACATAGAAAGATACGATTTGATGGCAGATAAGACTGCTTGGCTCACCTAGTCTGCCCATTTCCTACCTAACGGATAAGCTGCAGATCCTAGTTAACCAACAGCCTACGTCCTCCTACCCCCACTAGAATTGCCTTATGTCTGTCCCATGCATTCTTGAATTCCTCCACTGTTTTTGACTCTCGACCTCTTCAGGAAGGCCATTCCATGCATCTACAACCTCTCTGTGAAAATACTTCCTCACATTACCTCTGAGCCATCCCCCATCTTCAAATTCTGCCCTTGTTCTTGCACATCTCTTTTCTGAAAGAGGCTACCCTCTTGGACTTTGTCGATTCCTTGAGGTATTTGAAAGTTTCTATCATGCCCCCCTCTCCTTTCCCGAGGCTACACATCTTAAGCTCCTTTAGTCTTTCTTTCATATGTCTTCTGGTGCAGACCCTGCACCATTTTGGTTCTCTCCTCTGGACAGCCTCCACCCTGTCTGTGTCTTTGTGGAGATGGGGTCTCCAGAGCCGTACACAGTACTCCAGATGTGGTCTCACCAACTGTCTGTACATAGGACAACAACTTCCTGTTTTCTACTGGTAATGCCTCTCCCTATGCATCCCAGTATCCCCCAGCCCTCCTTACTGCCTTCTCATTGCTGGCCCACCTTCAGGTCATCTGATATGACTACCCCCAAGTCCCTTTCCATTTTTGTTGTCGTCAGTATCTCACCCCCATTGTGTACTCTTCCCTGGGTTTTGTTTCCCAGATGCATTACTTTGCACTTATTTGGCTGAATCTAAGCTACCATACATTTTACCATTCCTCCAACCTTGCCAAGTCCCTTTTCATCCTTTCCACCCCACCTCGTATCAACCCTGTTGCA
Organism: Neoceratodus forsteri; assembly: GCA_016271365.2. Classification (NCBI taxonomy): domain Eukaryota; kingdom Metazoa; phylum Chordata; order Ceratodontiformes; family Ceratodontidae; genus Neoceratodus; species Neoceratodus forsteri. The sequence goes on from CM057453.1 coordinate 1,195,275,729, forward strand.
GATCTTTGTCATTGGCAGAGACATACTTTCCTTCTAGTCACTCTGCAATGTCACTTATAAAGACATTAAAAGGACTGGCCCCAGTACTGAACCTCACGGTACCCCACTAGTAACCCCCTTTCTTCACTGTGGACTCCATTTACTATTATCGCTGTGTCCTGCTGTCCAGCCAGTGTTTTACTCAGGCTACCACCCTGGGACCCACTCCCAAGCTGGCTAATTTGTTTATTAATCTTTTGTATGGGACTGTGTCAAATGCCTTGCTAAAGTCTAGGTAGGCCATGTCCACAGCCCTCCGTGGTCTACTACTTTGGTCACCCAGTCAAAGAAATCAATTAGATTCGTCTGACATGACCTTCCTGCTGTGAATCCATGCTGGGGTTTTGTGCCCCACTGGCCTCTAGGTACTCAACAATTCTTTCCTTCAGAAGTGATTCCATTATTTTCCCTACCACTGAGGTCAAACTGACAGGTCTGTAGTTTCCTGCCTCTGTCTTGCTCCCACTTTTGTGAGGAGACCACATCAGCCCTCCTCCAGTCCTCAGGTACCACACCATCCTCCCATGATTTATTAAAAGGGTAGTCAGCGGTGTTACTAGTTCTTCCTAGAGTTCTTTTAGAATTCTGGGGTGAATCCCATCAGGCCCCATTGCTTTATCCACCTTCAGTTTTAAGAGTTTTCAGAACCCGTTGTTCTGTGAAAGGACTAATATCAACCCTCCTATCCAGAGTGCTTCTATTGACTGGATTAGGTATCTCTCCTGCTTTTCCATTGAGAATACTGAGCAGAAGTATTCGTTCAGTATCCCTCTTTTTACTGTCGCTCTCTGCTCAACCACCTTCTTTATTTAGCCTCAGTATCCCTGCCTTAGTCTTCCTTTGCTCCCCAATATACCTATAAAGATTTTATCCCCCTTCTTAACCGAGTTGGCTATCTTTTCCTGAGTTTGGGCCTTTGCTATTCTATCTTCCTGCTTCCTTCTGCTTTAACTGGTACAGTTCTCTGTCCTGCTCCTTCTGTGTTTCCTTATACTTCCTGAATGCTATATTTTCTCCCTTACCTTCCCGCCACTTCTTTGGAGAACCATAGTGTTTTTTCTTTCATTTTGATTTGCTTCACTCAAAGGCTTGTTGCATCTGTGATGGTGGTTTTGATGTTTCCCATTGTTGCTCCAGCCACCTTCTTGCCTGTTTACTAGTGCTTTTCTGAGGCACTCTCCCATTTTGACAAAACCAGCCCTCCTGAACTCCAGTACCTTCACTTTTGTATGGCTTGACTCTACAGCTAAGTTTATCATGAACCACTGTTTATTGGTCGCTTGTTTCCAGATGCCTACCCACTTCAAGATCTGAGATCCTCTCTCCGTCCCATTTGAGAGTACCAGGTCTAAGATTGCTCCCTCTGAGTGGGTTCCAAAACTAGCTGTCTGAGGCATGCCCCTGTAGGAGCATCGAGAATGGCCCTGTTCTTAGATGTGGCTGCAGCAAGGTGCTCCAGTTAACATCTGGCATATTCAGGTCCCCATCAGCAATATCTCCCTTTCTCTGCCATCCCAAGGATGCCTTCTATCATTCCTTGTCCATTTCCTCCCGAGATGGGGGTCTGTATACAACCCTGTGCTGATTGTGATTCCATTTCCAGTCTCCAGGGTGACTCACAGTGCCTCCTCTCCTCCCAGTCTACCTTTTAGTTCTGTCGCTGATCCTTCCCTCACATAGAGAGCTACTCCTCTTCTTCCCTCCCTGTCCCTCCTATAGATTGTGTACCCTGGTATGTTGACATCCCAGTCATGGTTCTCTGTGTACTATGTTTCTGTGACTGCCATGATATTCAGGCATCCCTCTTCCATCAAGGCCCGATTTCCTCTCGGGCTCCCTCTGCTTCTTTTGCTTCTCCTCTGCAGCTGCCTTGTGCTGTTTTTCACTCTTCTGCATGTCTTGCGCTGTTTTCTCTCTCCTCTGCACCTAGTTTAGCTGCTTCAATTTTTAACTTGGCAAGTTCTAGCTCCCTGTCCTTCTGTCTCTGCAATGTGAGTTAATTCCAACTCAGCTTGCAGGGCTGCCTCAGACTTTTCTTTGAAGCCACTAGTCACCCAAGGCTCTGTACGTCAGCTACTTCAAGAGCATGAATCAGCTTAACTTTTTCAAGCTTTCATGTGGTATGCAGCTCTAATCACACAGCTGCTGGAGCTCAGGCAACTTCACTGCATTGTACTTGCTGCATTTCTAACTTGTAAACCGTAAATAAAATAAAAGAAGAAGTGAGGCGATAGAGCTGTATCACTACTGTTGATACCTGTTATTACTGCTTAATTTTGTGACTCCCTTAGGTACCCAATAGCCAAACTGTGCTTTTGTGCTAGTAAGTCTCTTTCATCCTCACTGCTGCCACCATATGTGATGGTCAGAGCACCCTGTAGTCCCCAATGATCTCAATCCTTTGCCATGGAACCGTCTGGACCTGCATCACTGTTGCAAAAGTGCACTCTTTAGCAAGAACTCAGACCCTGGCGCTCTGATGGCCCATTTCCCAGTCTTTACCCTTTAGACTCACCGTAGTGAGGGTCTCTGCTTCAGGAAGGATGCACTCTATTCTCTCAGAGACCTCTTACTATGCACCCTCTCCTCACAGATGTAGTCACAGTTACTACAGCCTTCAGAGAAATAACAGTAATAATCAGGAGATGTGGTCTTCAGAAATGGACACAGTACTCTAGGTGGGTATTATCAGCTATCTATACAGAGGTAACACAACTTTCCTCTTTCTGATGGGGATACCTCTCCTATTCATCCCATCAGCCTGGCCATCTTTGGGTGATGAGACAAGATAACCCCAGGTCTTTTCCTGTTTGGTGGTTGTCAATACCACTCCAACCATTTTATACTCCACCCCTGGGTTTCTGTGCCCTAAGTGCATTATTCTGCACCTTTCACATTGAAACCCAGCTGCCATTTTTTGGCCGGATCCATGATGCCACATCAACAATTTCATGTCAACACAACATTACCCTGACACCACTACGTCAACCACAATTGCAGCTGGGATGGTGCCAGCATGCTAAAACTTACTGTTTTGTGTGGGGGCACCCTCCTCTTTAGGATAATTCTCAACTTTGTAGAGACGGTTGAGTTGGGAATGGGGTGCAGGACCTCGGGAAGGGTGCCAGGGTCACAGGTGGACTTTACAGTGACATGGCGATGTTGTCGGTATCAACCACATCACTGTGAATTTGGCGCTGTAGCAACGGTATACTCTCTTGACAACTCATGTTTTCTCAGTCTTTCCTCATCCTTTCCACACCACATGGAGTGTCCAACCTATTGCAGATTTTAGTGTCATCTGCAAAGGGCAGACCTTCCTTCCATGTCATCTGCAATGTCACTTATAGTAAAGACATTAAAGAGGACCAATCCCACCACTGATCACCCTCCTTCCTCTGGTGAACTTAGTTTACCACCACCGTCATCTATCCCTGACCAGTTTCTTACCCAGTTTACCACTTGGACCCACTCCTAAGCTACCCAGCTTGCATACTAGTCTTCTACATGGAACAATGTTGCATGCCTCACTGAAATCTAGGTAGGCCATACCCACCACTCCACCCTGATCCAATTCCTTTACTACCAAAACAAATCTCGGAGTTCGGTTTAGCATGACCACCACCCACTATGAATCCATGCTGCCTCGGGTCTTATAACCCACTGGATTTAAGATATTCCACAATCCTTTCTTCAGCAATGATTCTATTAACTTTCCCACCACTGATGTCAGCCAAACTGACATACTGTAGAATTGCCTGCTACTTTTGTGATGTGGGACTATATCTACTCTCCTCCAGTCCCTGGTGCCACTTGTTTCCAGTGAGCTATTAAACAGAACAGTCAGAGGTGCAGCCAGTAGCTCCCCAAGCTCACTAAATAACCCTGGGTGCACCTCATCTGGCTCCACTGCTTGTTTCTTTAGATTAGCGAGCCCCTTCAGGATTCTCTTCTCCAAAAAGAACTAGTGTCCACTTCCATCCCTGCAAAGCTCCTGTAACTTTTTTGTGGCCTCTCCCCTTCTCTGTGAACACTGAACAGCAGTATTTAAGGATGTCTGCCTTTTCCTGGTCCCCTTCCTTTTAACCTTACAATCCCTCCCATGGTCTTCCTCTTTTCACTTGCATACTTAAAAAAAATGTCTTGTCCCTTCCTTACTGTCTGGGCTGTTCTCTCTTCAGTTTGCACCTTACTGCTTTTCCTGATATACCTCCTGTCGTCTCTGTATACTTTCTAAATGTTACACCTTTAGCCTTTACCTTTTCAGCCACCTCTTTCTAGAACCATAGCAGTCTTTTTTTCCTCTTGCTTTTGCTCACTTGCTTGATGTAGAGGTTTGCTGCTTCACTATGCCCTTTAGCTTTGCAAAATGTTCCTCCACCCACCCAGGTCATCTCTGAGACATTCACCCATCTTCATAAGAACTGTCCTCCTGAAATCCAGGACTTTTGCCCTTGTGTGGTTTGATTCACAGCCATCCTTATATTGAACCACACTATATGGTGATCACTGGTTCCCAGGTAGCCTCCCACCTTGACCTCTGCAACCCTATCCCCAGTAGTGAGCACCAGGTCCAGTATTGCCCATCATGAGTGGGTCTGCTGACTAGCATGTGGAACACTCCTGCTGGGAGTCCAGGATGTCCTCTTTAGCTGAGCCGGTGACTCAAGCTACATCCAGCAGACTAAAGTCCCTCACCAGCAGCACTCCCCTTTTCTGCCATCTTGCCAATGGTTTCTACCAGTACTTTACCTAATTCTTCACCCTGTGCTCAAGGTCTGTAGATGACACCAGCGAGAACAGTGGCTCAGTTTCAGTCTCCAGGTGACCTACAGTACCCCCATATATCTGCAGCATTTATGCTTTCCCTCATAAAACACCACATATCCTCCTTTCCTTCCTGAACAGAGTGTAGCCTGGTATGGCCATGACCCAGTCTTGGTTTTCAGTGTACCATGACTCAGTAAAGGTCACAATATAAGGTTTGCCTCTGCCATGATGGCATCTAGGTCTAGAATCTTACTTCCTAGACTTCTAGAATTTGCACATGGCCTTCCAGATTCTGTTAGCACTCTGTTACAGTAACCCCCACTATAACTTGGGGAGGTTTGGGAGCCATAATCTGTGGTTGTTATAACTCCTATTCATTATAATGAGGGATGCTAAAAGAGAAAAAAGCAGATTGCGGTCTGTAACCTTCTGAACTATCGAATTAAGTTCTGCTTCTCTACTCTGCTCAAATGTACTACTGTTTTTTTTTTTTTGTAAAACACAGCATTACGCTGGTTAAATATAATTAAATACAGTGTTGAACAGATACAGTGCAGACTAAGCTATGCTGTGAGTTCGCCCTCCTCACTCAATTGCACTGACTTCCCGTGACTACAGTGCACGTAGTTACACTTTAAAAATGATCATAAAGTTAACTTTGAGCTGATCTGCAGCACTTTTATTTGTGTGTGAGATTGCAACAAAGTCTTATTGCTGTTACCTCTTCCAGGTCAGGTGATGGCACCCGACCGACCAAACTGACAGCATGTCATTTGTGAATACTGCCTGTTCTCCCACCACGTGAATTACAGTCCATCCAAATTTTACCTGTATTTAGGTGGTGTCCTGGTTAAGAGTACTTGCAGCTTGTGAACCAGAGGGACTTGAGGGCTGGTTTGCAGAGAGAAGTCAACGTAGGACACTTCAAAAAAAAAAAAGATGTAGGGAACTACAAAATCAGACTGCATTACCTTTGGGAGCCACATGGAGTGTTGCTATAGCAGGATTTGCTATAGTGAGAGGATATTGTATCCTCTTTTTCCTTCCCTCCTTCCGTTAATGCTCCATTTCCATCCCTTTCATTTCTACCACCCTGCTACCCTTATTAATTTGCAATCTGGGGATCCTCTCCCTTGGTTCTCCCTACTCTTTATTTCAGCCTGTGTGGTGTTGGGGGCAGGTTCTGCCTCCAGTTCCTTCAGCCACCCCCATCTAGGTCAAATGTTCATCAAAGTAACACCCGTCAGCAGATCCTTGCACGGGCAGAGGCACCAGAGGTTCCACTGCTAACAGCTGCAGTAATGGAAACCATATCTGCCATGGCCAGTAGGGTGTGACCAGGATCACACTAGCCCCCTCCATCAGAAGTTTGATTAGCACCCTCAGAATCAGAGGAAATGGAAGAAAGGTGTAAAGGAACCTCCCACTCCAGCAGATAGACAAAGTGTCTCACCAGAAAACCCAGGCCCTGGATCTAGTGAGCAGAAATTGGGCAGTTTGCATTGAGTGGGGACACAAAATGTTCTAACTCTGGATGGCCCCACCTGTTGAACAGATCTTCTGCAGATGACAGAAGTTCCCATTTGTGCATCCTGGACTGAATCCAGCTGAAGCTGCCCGCAGAGTCTTCAACACACACCGAGACGTGGATTGCTGAGAGTTCCAGGCTATGGTCCAGTGCCCAGTACCAGACTCTTATTGTCTCCTGCAAAGGGGTACAAATGCATCCCCTGCTTCTTGAATAGTAGACCACACTGAGATTGTCGGACTGAATCAACAACTGGCCTGCAGAAAGGTGGTTCTGAAAGGCCTGCATGGTGTACAGAACTACTCACATCCGAAGGACGTTTATATCGAGGGACATCTCGATCTGGGACTTGGCACCATGAGTCTGGAAGGGACCCAAGTGCCCCCCACCTCCAGCCAGAGCTGGAAGCATCCATAGTGAGAGAATCTGTTGGGGAGATGAGATCAGAATGGGACCTTAACAAATTTTGTGGATCCATCCACCACTGGAGGACCTTGCAGACAGGAGAGAAGACCAGCACTGGCTGTTCCAGATCATTTATGTGTCGGTCCCACTGCAGCCAAAGTGTCCAGTGTAGTACCAGCATGTGCAGTCTGGCCAAGGGGTAGTGGCAATGGCCACGCCATGAGCCTCAAGCAAATCTTCACGGAAACATTAACGACTCTGAGCTACTGCCAGAGCCTGTGAGATAACACACTCTGCTCTGTCCATGGGCAGGAAGACCTTGCCCTGTGCCGAGTCCGGAACCGCCCCTGTATACTGCAGCCTCTCAGACGGGATCAAGACAGACTTGGGTATGTTGACTGTGATGACCAAGGAGTAGAACAACTGGAGAGTCTCTACAGGGCGGGAGGAGCTGATACTAGGATGGGGCTTTGAACAGCCTGTCGTCCAGGTAGAGCAAGATGTACAGGCCTTCTCACCAAAGGGCAGCAGCTACCACTGCTAAGCATTCTGTACAAAAACAGCAGTGCAGAGGATAAGCCAAAGGCAAGACTCTGAATTGGTAACGTTCACCTGGAACAGAAACCTGAGAAACCGCCTGTGCAGGACACGAAAATATGCAGGCCAGTGTCCTGCATGTTGAGGAAGCACAGCTCAGTCGTTATGTTTGAACAGGGGTAACAAACACGGAAGAGTGACCATGCAAAACTTCTTGTATTGGATATAAAGGCTGAGGTTTTGAGATCTAGAATAGGCCTCAGGTCTTTGGTTCATCTGGGGCCAGGAAGAACCTGGAGTAAAACCCTCTGTTCTTCTGCTGACTGGGCACTGGTTCGATCGCCGTTTTCCACAGAAGGGAGTGGACCTCCTCCGAAGGACTGCTGCATGGTCTGTAGGGTAGGTGAAGGGTATCAGCAGAGTCTCAGGGTTGTTCCAAAGCTCCACAGTGTGATCCCATTCTATAATCTGAAGAATCCAAACAACTGAAGTTATGGTTCTCCATTGACTGGGATTGAGTGAGAACTGATATCTGACCACCACCTCTTGGTCGGGAACCAGAAGAGTGGGGTTTGGCAAGGAGTCAGACAGAGGAGGATCCTATCACTTGGACTGAGCTGATGCCTTTGGGCTGTTTTCAGCAGGGCCTGAGGAGGATGAGGGGAGGGAGGGCAGAGCTGGCCTTCCATATACCCTGGAGACAGGAGCCCACACTGGGCTTGTGAGACACCTTCTGAAAGGACAGGCCTGTCTGCTCCTAGCTGGCTACGGTAGAGCAAATGAACGGATTTAATGGCCCTAGCAGAGGCCTGCAAATCATTAATGATGTCCTGGACATCAGGCCCAAGAGGTTAGATCCATTGAAGGGGAATTAAGCACCTTTCCTAGACATCCGACACCTCAGCCAGGCATGCCTACGAAAAGCAATACTGTGGCAGCAGCCATGGCACCAGTATCAGACATGTTGTACAAGGCCCTTAGGAGGTGTTTGCTAATATCCTCAGTGGCCTGGAAAGATTTAAGGACATCCTGCTTCTGGGACCCACTGGAAGGGCCTGGGCAGCCATCCTGCCTTTCTTCCATATGGTATTCTGGTACTTGACCATGTGGGACAAGTAATTAACAATCCAGCATCCTAGAGTAGAGGAGGCATATACCCTTTTACCCCAAAGGTCTATCCTTCTGGATTCTCTCTCAGGAGGAGGAAGCTAAGGTGTTTAGGCACCTTGACCTGTCATGCGCCACTTTGATGACCACAGTCAGTCTCAGGTTTGGCAGAGTAGTAGGGTAGGGCAGGCCTTGGGGGCATTATAGAGCTATCTGCCCTCCTAGGTATGGCAGGAACCATGTCAGAGTGGTGCCATGCCGCAGTAGTGGCATTCCTCAGAGCTGGCAAAATGGGAGGTATGACCTTAGGCGGAGACTCTAGGATCTCCAGAAAGTCCACCACATCTTCCTGGTGGCATCCTCTTTTTCAGTGTGGAAGCCATAGCTGTAGACAGGTGCCTACAATATTAAAGAAGGTAGGGTGTTCAGAGGGACCTGGGAGTATGCTTAACAGAGTCCTTGTTCACTGAAGATGCTGTAGATCTGTCTGAGGAAAGAGATTCCTCCTCTTCCTCAGGGCGGATGAGGTCAGGGTGGTACACTTCTTCGATGTTGACCTGTTTCAACTCCAGGTCTAACAAGTAGACGGACTGATAGCACCCTATAGGGGAGCAGGCTGATAAGGCTGTACTGGTGTGGAAACTACGACAATAGCCGGTAGATGGCGTTGGGGACCACAGTCTGTGTAAACCTAATTGGTATACGAGGGCCATGGCTATTTGGGTCAAAACGGAATTACTGTTGATGGTGGAGGACTGCCAGTACAGGGCATGACGAACCATCCATTGTCTTGAAACCCCAGCCAGAGAGCCTGGGAAAGCATCAGCCTTGACGGAGGGGCTGAAGTCATGAGGGTCAACAACCGGGGCAGATGACCTGAGGGTTGGTGGCTGGCCTCCTGGGAAGTGTGAGGGATGTTGTCGGTATGGGCCTGGTGGGAGCAGAGGCCCAGACAGTAGAGTGCATTGGAGCAGCTGCAGCCGATGGGAGTACCCCTGGGGAAGAGGCCATAGGGGATCAGGAGTGCTGCCAGGGAGCAGTCTCGGTCACAGTCTTTCTTGTAACTTTTCCCAAGGATTTGTCTCAGGCCTTCAAGGCCTGGGATCTCGACGAACCCACCGGCGACTGGAAGGAGGGTCCCTGGAGGACCCCTGCCCAGAACTGGCTACCTGCTGTTCCATGAGGAATTTTTCAAAGCCTTTCTTTGTCGCCTAAGGGTTGTAAGGCTGAATTTTGGCAGAGCTCACAGTCAGTGACATCGTGGCCAGAACCAAGACAGCAGACACAGAAGTTGTGGCTGTCTGAGGAAGCACTCTTCTTTCTCCGCACTGGCAGTGATGGAGGACAGATGAAGGATTAACTCTCGACATATTGAGGTAATCTCTTGTTAAAAGAGAAAAGCATAGGCAAAAAGGTGCAAACTGTGACGGAGCTTCCGTGGAGAACCATGCAGCGGAGTCGATGGGGGAAAGAAATGGAAATATGTACCCATCGTAATTTTGATCTTCTTGGACAAGTCTCCACCACTCATTCACACTAATGGGGATAGAACCGGAGGCACTAGGACCCAGAGGGAGCAAACTTTTTGCTGGAGGGCTGGCACCAGAGATGGAGCTGCGAGGAGCTGCACCACGAGCCTCAGCTCGCTAGGGTATGACTGTCTCGGCATCGACCCTCCAACCGCCTCAGTACCTTTTTTTCCGAGGAGGTAGCGTATCCAACCTAGAAGCATATTTAACCAAAAGCTTTGGACATAAGATAGTCCGGACGACCCGTATAACAAGGGTCAACAAAGAAGTCTTCACAGCCTAAAGATTTGAGGGAGGAAGACCAACAACAGAGGTGAGCTCAGGGGATGGGGAGAGAATGAGTGGTGAGACTTGTCCAAGAAGATCAAGAATTACGGTAGGTAAGTAATTTCCATATCTTCCTGGACATAAGTCTCCACCACTCATTCACACTAATGGGAGAGTACCGAGCTAATGATCCCCCAAGAGGGCGGCAGGAGAGACCAAGAGCTCACAGTTTTAGGACAGAAGTCCATTAAGGATGGTCCTGCCAAAGGAAATGTGTCATCTAGCATGGACATCCAAGGCATAGTGTTTAATTAAAGTATGCACTGAGCTCCAGGTAGCCGGATTGCAAATATCTGCTATGGGTACATTGCAAGTTTCCGCCAGAGATGCTGCGATGCCTCTAGTAGAGTGAGGCATACACTCTGCCCTCCAGCTTAACCTGCGCCATGGAGTAACAGGGCGAAGGCATGCCACTAGCCATGCTGAGATACATCTGATAGCGACAGGCTGACCCAGCCGGTCTCGCTGAAGGAAACAAACAGTTGTTGAGCTTTACGAAGTCTTTTGTTCTATCTAGATAGAAACGGAAAGCTCTCTTGACGCCCAAGGAATGAAGAGAACATTCTCCTTCATTTTGGAAGTTCGCAAGTAAGAGGGAAGGACCAAAGGTTGGTTTAGATGGAATTCCAAAACAACTTTAGGAATAAATTTATGATGGGTTCTAAGGACTACTTTATCTTTGTGGAACACAGTATATGGAGGGTCTGTGACCAAGGCATGTATCTCAGAGACCCTCATGGCTGAGGTAATGGCCACCAGGAAGGCCGTTTTCCAGGTGAGAAATTTTAGCTTACAGGTAGCCAGAGGTTCAAAAGGTTTCTGAGTGAGCATATCTAGCACAAGATTAATGTCCCAGGCTGTGACTGGACATCTTATAGGAGGTCTGGTATGCAGAATTCCTTAAGAAACCTCTTAACCACAGGTAACTGAGCCAGTGACAAAGAACGCACTGCTCATGATAAGCTGAAATGGCACAAAGGTGAACCTTGACTGTAGAGTACTGCAGACCTGAATTTGAGAGGTCTAAGAGGTACTCTAAAACTTTATCTGGTAGGCAGGAAAAAGGATTCAAAGAGGATTTTGCACATCAGAGTGAAAAACACTTCCATTTGGCTGTGTAAGTTTTCCTAGTGGCTGGCTCAGCCAGAAGAATATCTGAAACCCTGCGAGAGACACTGAACCTGTTCACTTCTATCTCTTCAGGAGCCAAGCGTGAAGGTGAAGCGACCTCAGGTTGGGATGAACAACAGGCCCCTGAGTCAAGAGGTTTGTCTGAAGGGGAAGTGGTTTCTATGAGCTGCTGACATACTGTTGAGTAGTGGAAACCACATCTGTTGAGGCCAGAAGGAGCAATGAGGATCATTTTGTCCCCCGAGTTCAAACTTGAAGTACCTCTGAATTAGAGGAAGAGCGGAAAGGCTTATAGAAAACATTTTGTCCACTGCAGCCTGAACACATCCTGACAGAAAATGCCAGGCAAAGGATTTCTGGAGCAGAAGAGAGCAGTTTTGTGTTGAGTGGGGATGTAAAAGGTCCAGGTCTGGAGTTCCCACTCTGCGAATAGTGACTGAGCTATGGTTGAGTCAAGACACCATTCATGAGGATCTGTCTCTGTTCTGCTGAGATGGTCTGCCAGTTCGCTCTGCACTCCCGGCAGGTAGACCGCTTGAATTAGAGCCTTGTGCTCCAAGCACCATTCCACACTCTCATTGCTTCCCTGCATAAGGGGTAAGTGAGCAATGCCCTGCTTGTTGATGTAATACATCACTGCATTGTTGTCCGTTTGAAGGATAATGTTCTTGTGACAGAGAATGTCCTTCAACGCCGGACCGCATAAAGGACAGCTCTCATTTCTAAGACATTTATGTGAAGCTGGGACTGACTTGAGTCCATCGTACCTTGAGTGTGGAGAGCCTGACAGTGAGCTCCCCACCCCATCATGGACGCGCGCTGTGGTAATGGAAATCTGATAATCCAATGGAGCAAAGGGATATACTTCTAGAAGATTGATCTCTTTGACCACCAAGTGATGACCTCTTAGAGGTTCTCTCACCTTGATGAGAAAGGACTGCAGGTGAGTGGTTGGGGACCACTGAGTACTGAGCATCCACTGAGAAGTTCTCATGTGAAGGCACGCTAGAGGTACAGTGAACACAGAGGATGCCATGAGACCTAGTATCCATTGCATCAAGAGAGCTGGAACCAAGTTGCTCTCCCTGATGTGATGGGCCTTCTGAAGGATATCACTCCTCCTGTCCTCTGGAAGAAAGCCTCGCAAGGAGGTGTCCAGAAGAGTTCTATAAAAGGAGCTCTGGGAGGGCTGTGCTGCGATTTTTAGGTTTAGCAGGACTCCCATGGACGTGAGAAAGCTTGAAGCCGTGGTTACAGCGCCCAGAGTTCCCTGCCTGGAAGGACTTGCAGAAGCCAATTGTCCAGATAAGGGAACATCTGTATTCGATCTTTCTGAGGTGTGCTGTGAGAACTGCACAACACTTTGTAAAACTTGTGGCCGAGAGATAGCCCAAAGGGCAGGACTCTGAACTGATAATGTTGTCCCAGAGCCACAAACCTTAGGAGTTTGTGATGCTTTGGGTGAATCAAAATGTGCTGGTAAGCATCCTGCATGTCTAGGGAGGCTAGCCAGTCGTGTTGATGAAGCAAATGTAACAGGGTTCCTAGTGAAATCATTCTGAATTTCTCCTTGGGCAGAAATTTGTTTAGTTTTCTGAGGTCAAAATGGGCGCATGCCCGGGTTTCTTTGGAACCAGAAAGTAATGAAAGTAGAACCCTGTGTTCCGTTGATGCAACGGAACTACTTCTACTGCCCTGTTGTTCAGAAGGCCCTGTATCTCAGCAGCGAGAAGGTCTGACTGATGGGTTGACAGCTTGGGCTGTCATTTTGGAGGGCGATCCGAGGGGTTTCCACAAGATTAAGTGAATACCTCGCGGATTATCCAGAGGACCCATTTGTCTGAGGTTATCGATTTCCACTGATTGTAGAAGAGCGCCAGGTGACCTCCACCGCTGAGGAAGAGTCCACCTCAGGCAGTTGAGGTGGGACTTGGGCCAAGAACTCAGAAGGCGGCGCTAGGCGCTGGGTGCTGGCCTTCTGTTGCGCTTTCTTTGAGGCTGGGGACTTGGTTTTATGAAAACTTTCTCTGCCTTTGCCTCAAAGGACTGGACGGTTATGGAACTGGCGTTTATTAACACCCCATGAAGGGAACAGGAGGAGGTCTAGCCAACTTAATGGCTGACCTAGTCTTTTGTAGTTTCTAGATCCTGTTCTACTTGAGGGCCGAAGAGATACACACCATCAAAAACAACGCCATTACTTGCTGCTGTGCATCATTTGTGAAACCTGAAGTGTGCAGCCAGGAATGACGGGGTACAAATGCCGGACGCCACCGCCGAAGCAATATCGAAAGCATCCATAGCTGCTTTAACCTGCTGGTTGTTGGATTCCATACCCTTGTTAATGGTGTGGAGTAGTTCTGACTTTGTGTCCGAATCTGGTAGAACTTGAACCATTTGTTTGAGTGAGTGCCAAAGGATATACTCATATTGAGAGAAATAGCCTTGGTAGCTGGCATCACATACCCAGGAGGAAGCAGCAAAGACTCTCTTACCCAAAGCGTCTATCTTATGAGATTCTTTGTTAATAGGTCGAGCTGTAGTAGTCTGTGGAAGGACGACCTTATCATTCTCTGCCAAAACTACAATAGGATCCGAAAAGGCTTGGGACGCCAAAATAGGTCGATCCTTGGGGGCTGAGTATTTCCTATCTATGGATTTAGCCATGGAAGGAATGAGAGCAGGATTATGCCATACCATTTGAGACAGCGTCTCAAAGGAGAGCTATACGGAGGAGTCAAATCCATAGGGATCTCCGAACATGGAGTATTGGAGTCATAGCAATTTCCCAGGATCGATGTCTGTAGTTTGGAGAGAAAAGTGGAAATCACATTTTCAGCAGAGACTTAAAGACAGATCCTCGACCACAGGCTCTGCAGAAATGGATCCTTCCACTTCATCACCCAGTCGAAGGTCTGGGTCAGGCTCAATGCCATCTCCTGACAGTCCAGGAGGGACTGCATGGACAGGAAAGGAGTGAAAATCAGAAGGAAATGAGGGATAGAAAGCATTAAAGAGGAGGAGTCCTGAAAAGTGGATGGCGCCCCAAGAACTCGGTGCCGCAGAAATGCATGGCGCCGAGAGGCCAGACGCCGTGACTCACGGCACCGATGAAAGTGCTGCAGGCGCCGAGGATGGTGCAGGCGTACAGCACCAAGAAACTCAACGGCACCAAGGGCAGCGCCGACAGGACGCATCAGCGCCGCCAAGACAGCACCGAGCGTGCTATTGACACCGAGGGTGTAGAAAAACACCCCAAGACTCCAAAAACAGGATTTGAGGAGAAGGGGAAGAAGAGCAGGATACAGAGGCATCGGTGTGGCCCCTGCGCCCGCAGCCATATGGGGAGACACCTGGCGTGGTGTCGATGGCACGAAGGCGGCGCCGTGCAACCAGGGAGCTCAACCACCCTACCTTGTCTCCCAAGAAGCCGAAGGCCCCAGTGACGGGCTAGGGCAGTTGGACCAACCTCTGAGCCCACTGCTCCATAAGAGCGCCCACTGATGAAACTGCTCATCTGAAGACCTACCAGAGGGCGGGTCGGGCTATGATGTCGGGGGACGTTGGCTATCAGAAACAGAAGCTGGCGACTTCGAAGGAGGAGACCGACAACTAGCTTCAATAACTGACCATCTATGCGCGAGACATATCAGAGGTGACCTCGGTGATGCCTTCTCTTTTTGACCTGTGGGCTAAAGAAGAGCTTGAGGCTGAACGGTGCGAGAATGCGACAGTTTATTTTATGCTTTTGAGGGGACTGCCCGCCCCTCGAGCATCGGACTGACCGTTGTCAGACCCCCTCCGGAGAAGGCAGCGGACCGTCCCAGCCCAGCTGACTGAATAGCTTTCATACGAAGTCTCCTACCATCACCTGACCCACTCATGGTCGACTCCATCAACGTAGGCTGAGACTTCTTTGTAAATAAGAATAAACTTAAACGATACTTATTCGAGATATTACTACAAAACTGAAAACTATGCTGCTAGTTTGAAGTTTGACTCCCAACAGGTGAGTGATATTGACACTGATCGCACTGAGGGGATGGGAAAAAGAACTGAGGCGGTTTGAGGGTCGACGCCAAGATAGTCATTACCACACGAGCTGAGGCTCGCGTGCCACACCGCAGCTCCATCTCTGGCGCCGCCCTCCAGCAAAAGTTTGCTCCGTGCTGGGTCCTAGTGCCTCCGGCGCTATCCCCATTAGTGTGAATGAGTGGTGGAGACTTATGTCCAGGAAGATCTGAGGTGGGAGGCGGGCTGCCCATTTTTTTTTTTTTTCATTCTTCATCCTCCTCAGCGGGCCGCAGGTCGTCTGCCAGCCTACTGGACTCGGGGTTGTTCAGGGGCTTGTAGCACCATGCATGCCCCAGAGAACCTCCCAGAGCCGGCCTGGAGGCTTCATCCTTGGTGGCCCCTATTTTCTGTTTTCCTTCAGTCCCACTCCCGGAGACTCCCCGGAAGTGGTGATGCATGCACATGTGCACCACAGCTCCAGTACCAGCCTCTTCCACCCTCCCTCGGCCTAACACCGGCGCTCCTTGGAGTGACGCAGACCCTCCACCAGGGGTGGCCAAGCTTTAAGGAGCCCAAGTTCTCCCTCCCGAGTGGAGGGGCGCAGCTGCTCGCATCCTCCCTCCCCACCAGCTGACCTCCACGACGGACCAAGGCTTGTTCCCAAACCCGGCTCACGGGCATGGTGCTTAGGTGTGGCATTCAGCACCTCAACTGTCAGCCACCTGGCTGGCTCCCCAATTGAACTGCTGGAAAATCTTCCACGTGGATCCCGCTTCACCGATGGTGAGCTCCTATGCATGACCTCACCAAGAAAGCAAACTTTATTTATATAGCGCCTTTCATAATTAAGGCGCTGAACATAATATAAATTACAATAAAACAGATAATATAATACATTATTTAAAATCATTCAACTAATTAATCAGGAAGGCCAAAGAAAATAAATATGTTTTCAGCACAGATTTAAAACTGCTGATGGTCAGGCATTCTCTTAACTGGCCGAGGTAGAGAATTCCACAGGGTTGGTGCCACAAATGAAAAGCACGAGCACCAGACGCTTTAAGATGAACCCTGGGAATTCTAGCAATCCCTCGCCGGCAGATCGGAGAGGGCGATTGGGGAGTAGGGAGTCAGGAGATCTTTCAGGTACTCTGGTCCCTGTTTGTGTAGGGCTTTAAAGGTAAGCAAACCCACCTCATAAGTGATCTGCCACTGAACTGGCAGCCAGTGAAGTTGTGCAGCACAGCGAATGTGACTGGTCCTGGAGGTACCAGTCAACAGCCTGGCTGCAGCGTTCTGCACTGCAAGCAGTGGATATCAACCCAGACATCCTTAGGTAGAGGGCACTGAAGTAGACAAGGCGGGTGGTGATGAAGGCATGGACCAATGTTATAAGGTTGTCCGGTGGAATCAGGTGTTTCACCCGGGCGATATTCCTCAGATGGTAAAATGAGAATTTAACCACAGCTGACACGGATACTTCAGGGTCAAGCCACTGTCAAAATAACGCCTAGGTAATACATCCGATCTGAGGTAATGAGCTGGACACCATCAGCTCATAGGCCCATGCCCAGCCCCAAAACCTGTCCCCGGCAACCTGGGTCCACAACCAACACTTCAGTCTTATCTGGATTTAGACTCAACCAACTCGAGCTCATCCAGTCTTTGATCTCAGAGAGGCAACTATTTAGATAGAGATCACATCAACCTGTCCAGGCACAAAGGACATATACAGCTGAGTATCATCTGCATAGCAATGAAAACTCAAGCCATATCGCCTGATATCTCCCAAAAGCAGCATAAACACTACGAACAACATGGTACGCCTAATATGGGCCCTCTGGGACCTCAGAGGACAGTGGAGGGCATCAGAAGAATAAATTCCAGTGACCACCCTCTGAGACCTGCCTACTAAGAAAGATCAAAACCATTCGAGGACTGTACCTGACAGTCCACAAAGGAACCGCAGGGTTTCCAAAGGTACGACAAGGTCCACAATGTGAAAAGCCGCCAAGAGATCGAGAAGGACCAAGATGATATGAGCCTTTCAATCTCTCACCATTAGGAGGTCATTTAATACCTGAACAAGGGCAGTCTCCGTGCTATGCCTCTTCCTGAAACCAGACTGAGAGCTTCATAGACATTGTGAGTAACCAGGTGATCGTCCAGTTGCAGCGCAACCACCTTTACAATAATCTTCCCACAAAGAGCAGGTTAAAGACAGGCTGGTAGTTAGCTGGACGCCAGGATCCAGGGAGGGTTTTAAGGAGTGGTCGAATGACCACCTCCTTTAGGGGATCTGGAAAGATTCCCTCTCCAAGGATCTCCATACAATTTCAGCTGGATCGCAGATAACATCTACACAACCACTAAAAGGGAGGTAGGGGCCTGGATCCAAACTACAACAGGTTGGGTGCAAGGTCTGGACAATCTTCATAATGTCCATGAATTCAGGTTGGCTGAAATCCATCCGACAAACCGGTGCTCACCGCTCCCCATCAACCACCGCAACCCTCAGACAGACAGCCAGGCCGATTCTGGACCTGATGCTGGCAACCTTATCTGTGAAAAACCAAGCTAGCTCTTCACACTTAATTTGTGAAAAGCTCTTCTAGAATGGAGACAGATTGGATTGCACAATCTGTCCACAGTTCAAAAAGCTGAGCGGTCGCTTCTGGGCAGCAGAAATCTCCCTGGACAGGAACTCTGCCTTCTACAGGTGATTTCTGATTGATAGCCCTTATAATGTTCCATCAATCTAAGCCTGTCAGCATCCAGACCAAGATACCCCGAAGATCTTTGGTTAAATCCCAATACTGACGCTGTAGTGCAGCATTCCAGAGGTGCTGTCTTTTGGATGAGATGTTAAACAGAGGTCCCATGTGCCTGTTTTGGTGGTTGCTCAGGTGGACATTAAAGATCCATGGCACTTCTTGAAAGAGAGGAATTTCCCAGTGTCCTGGCCAAATTTCTTGCATTCATTAAAAATACCATCAACAGCTTAATCTGATTTATTGTCAGCTGGTTTCCATCTGTATCACATGCCGCCCCAGACAAAGGCTGAAATAGGCAGAATTGCCTAGTCCTCCTTTCCCAATGACAGTAAATAAATAAAATACATAAACAACTGAATAAGCTGGTAAATAACTTCATCACAGGGTCACTAGACGCACAACTAGTTTAGCTTTGCTCTAAATAACCCTTAATTAAATGGTTTCCCATAGAAGTCATGGATGCCCATGAATCATTCTGTGTGTAAAGTACTAACATTTATAGACTGAACCATTTTTGAAGACTCTGGCTTGCAATTCATTGTCTACTCATGCTCCTGTTAAAAAAAAAAAAATAGTAGTATAGTACTGCTAAGTGTGCACACACTAGTGGGAAATGCTAATATAATTGGGAAGGCATGGTCTTGAAGTAAGAAGAAAATGTCTCCTCTGTTTTGCTGTGTTGGTATGGACTAAGCAAGGGCCTCTTTGAAGGATACAAACCTAGGCGAGAGACTTTCAAATTAAACTTCACTGTTAAGGTGCCCCCCTTCAGATAATGCATTTAGCCAAGGTCCCGCCTTTCAGTCTCTGGTGGCTGTCCAGTTAGATGTTAAACCATCACGTGCTTTAATGGCATGTCCAAAAACATATGGTGAAAGACTGAAACACTTTGTCTATACTCAATCAAATACAGACATCTTAGAGAGATTTATGAATGATATACAAGCACTTAATGAACCAGGACTATAAAATATTAGGCATTGAAAGAAAATATGCATATCAAACACTAGTTCACACAACTGAAATTGAAAGAACTAAGTGTCAGACAAAAAAAGATTAAAATGGTTCACTCAGAGAACAGTTAACCTATGGCACACACTACCAGGTCCAATAGTAGAAAGTAAATCTATGAACATCTTTAAAATACACTTGACAAATGCATGGGTAATAAAAATTTGAATACATAGACAAAACCACCTTTGGATGGCAAGTTCAATAATAGGCTCTGCCTCCCAAACTTGTAAACAACTATAAAACTATGGCACTTACTGTAATAGTAGTACATTTCCCCAAGTGTCCTTGCCAGCATTCCCCATCAAGAAAAGGGACTATAACCCACCCCAGGACATACCTGGAAGCAGGCTGTGTCAGCTCAGTGTGCCTTTTCTGGCCAAAACATATAAAGACAGAAATATATATTGGATCTCTACTGGCTACCAGTACAACAGACCATTCAGGAGGGCATCCAGGTCACCTACAAATTACTACATGGCTTTGCACCTGTTTCCTAACTTTTCATGCCCCTTTGCTCTGTCCCCAGTGCCCTGCAGTCTGTTTTCTCCACCAATCTCACATCTGTCAGGGACAGAACTAAACTCTTCCTTTGCCGCACTCTGTGGAACAGCGTTCTATACAGAGTTCTACTCAAGGGACAACCACTAGAGAGGATGAGTGGAAAATGCACTTCACCCCATCCTCAACATTGCCCAAGGTATAAATTGACATAAAATTCCCTTTCAAATTCTATAGTTGTCTGTAATGCCTTTCTCAACCTTTTATACATGGTGGCACCTTGGTATCAATGAAACTGAAGTCTAATCCTACTCATATCCTAAAAAAATCATTTCTTTGGTTTTCAGATATTCCTCTTTTCTACTTTATTTTCCTGTCAAGATGCCGTGAATTTCTGTTTTAATCTTCAACTTGTAAAGCAGTTTGTGTGCATTATGTTGTAATGCAAAGAAATACACTACATAAAACAAAACAGTACAGTGACCACTGGCTACTTTAAGTGATCTGCACAGTCCCTGATGTTTTACATTTTGATGACATTATATATTACGGACAAGAAGCATTTTTGTACATTACCCAACAAACTGCTTAGTTTAATATTATGATTTTTTTTAATGTACAGCAAAATTATGCATACTGTAGTTTATGACCTAATCATTTTAAATGTTTACTATGCTGATGAAACAATAATTGTCTTTATCACCCACAGTCAATTATATTCTGAATTCTAAAACAATTTATCTTGCACATGTTTGGGTTCTTCTGGACCTAAAACTGAACAAGCACGCCTTATCCAGTTGTTTAGGCTGACGTCACTTTTCCCCAACAATATTTTATTGATTCTTGAAGCAATACAGTAAAACATTAAAACAACACTAACTTGATATGTTTCATTTTATACACATAAGTTCGAACTATTGACTTCTTTCAATGAAGTGATATAGTGTACTTAGAAAATGAAAGCAGCCACTTTACAAATATTCACACTTTCAAAGCTGAATACGCACAGGCTGTCAAGGGTTAGGATTTGCCAGATTAATATCTGCAGCACCATTCATTCTTTGTTCAGAACATTTATTTATGGCTCAGAAGTGCATTATTTTTCCTTTTTATCTTTTCGGAAACAATCAGAGGGGCAAGATGGTTGGGAGAATGTGTCTTTCAGCCAACACTAGAGGGGAAGCAATCAGAAGGGCAGAATGGTGGGGGATGTGTCTTTCGGATGAAATGAGAGGGCAATCGGAAGGGTTGGACAGGGATGACAGAGGAAATGTGTCTTTCAACCAACTCGGGGGGCAGGATGGTGAAGGATGTGTCTTTCAGCCGACATGGGGGAATCGGAGGGGTGGGATGGTGGTGGAGTGTGTCTTAAAACAAAATAACTGTTTTACTGCATACACATACGTTCTGAACCGCTGCTTTCTTTCAGTGCTGTGATATACTTTATTAGAAAATTAAAGCAACTTTATAAAATATCTACACTTTCAAAGCTGAATAAGCACTGGGTGTCATAGGTAAGGATTTGTCAGATTAACGGCTTCAACATCATTCATTCTTTGTTCTGAATGTTTATTTTGGATCTGAGTGCATTATTTTTCCTTTTCATCTTTTAGGAAACAATCGGAAGAGGCGGGATGGCAGGGGACTGTCTTTCAGTTGACACTAGATGGAAGCAACTGGAGGGTGGTATGATGGGGGATGCGCCTTTCAACTGACATGGGCAGGGAAGAAATTGGAGGGGCATGAGCAGTCGGAGGGGCAAGACAGTGGTGGGGAATGCTCCTTTAGACAACACCCATAGGAAGCAATCAGAGGGGTAGGATGTTGGGGAAAGGGTGTTCAGCAGACACCAGAGGAAGCAATCAGAGGGAGGAAAGGCGGGGGAGGGATGTGTCTTTCAGCTAAGAGGGGGTGAAGCAGATGATCAGCAGGATGATGCAGACGCTGCTCAGCTGACTGGCAGATGAAAGGACAATGCCGCTCTGGACTGCAGCGCTCTTTCCTTTCAACTATAAGAAGTTTCTGCCCAGTAAGCCAAGAATGGTGTCATGAACAGCCTTGTTGATAATTAGGTTGTTACTGTCAAGCTCACTGCAGCCTGAGCTGCAATGGACTCAACAGTGACACACCTCTGAAAAGCACTTATTGTAGCTAGATGTTCGCTTCATGCATGCGTGTGCAAGCAAACTTAAAAAACACAGTCTTTCTGTGTTTACCTGTGTAGTCTATTTGTGTGAACAGTGATTGCCTCTATTGCATTCTCCTAATTTCATCAACTTTGAAAAAGTAAGATTTATATTCAACTCCATCCCATTTTCTTTATTACTTTGTATATTTTCAGTAATTAATTCCCATTTTCTTTATTACTAAAACAGTTGCATGAAAACAAGATCCCTGTCCCTAGAATATATCTGCTCTGGCTGCTTCTCTACATAGGACATCACAACCCTTGTTTATGACATCATAATCATCTCACAACAACATATTTTGATGTCAAACAGAATTATTATGTCAGGTATAGGCAGTCAGCCACAGCTAAAAGGGCAGAGATACTGTATTCATGTAAATATCCTTAGTCATAAAGAAATGAGGGTGAGAATTAAGAATAAAATAGAAGCTACATTTATGCCTGAATATTACATTTTTTCAAAGTTGTCTCAGCTATATCAGGAGCTCTAAATGTAAATGAAGGTAATTACATCTTGTGTGAAAACCTGCTTGACTCCACTGCAGACTTGACTCACGTGAGGCATCCTGGAATTTTATGACGTTCTCGCATAAAGCCTGCAGCAGTTATACTGTGCTGTTGCTGCCTCTGCAGTCCCTATGTTCTTGTCTTGTGCTGGCCATGACACATTTCAATGTATAGTAAGTGCCCTGCTGTTTTCTGTAGTTTAAAGTGTATCTGAGTTAGAAAAAGTGCTTGTAGAGTATACAGGGACTTTACAAGACAAGTAACAGAACGGAACGAGAGTACAACTTCTGGTGGCTTGTGCAGGTATGCATCAACTCCCATGATGCCTTGCACGAGTGAAGTCATGACCTTCGCAGGGAGACAAACAGGTTTTTCACAGAGAGGCAAAACAGAGTGAAGCAACCTAATTTATATTAAAATTAGGATGAAATTAGAGGGTGTAAGAGAAAGAATCATTGTTCATGCCTACAAACTACACAGGTGTACACAAAATAGGTTGAGGGACTTTCCTTTAATCTTTGTGGTTATTTACCCACTAACACCTGCTCCCCCATACACATCCTAAATCAGAAAAGGAACTGCCGAAGCTACCAGTTATTTTTAACCTTGGCAAGCCTAGATTTAGTTTCAAACTGAACAAAAGACGGAAAAAAAAAAATTACTCACCACAGTAATATTGTTTCTTCAAAGGGATCACTCATTATGATTAAACTAAATGCAGTCAGCCTCCTGTGTTGAACTGCCCGGAGAGATGGAATTGTATGCAAATTATGGAACTCTCATGTGGCTCATGCCACTTTCAAACTGCTGCCTTAGCAACTGCTGAACTCTGAGTGCTTCAGATTCTTACGTAGCCTAACTGGGTACAAGAACCACTAATTGACAACATTCTAATAAAATAAAATACAGTAAAATAAAGTTTTTGCCCACTCAGGTCAAAATGCTCCATAAAACAAATCTAAGAAACCTGAGACCACAAGGAAACCAACTGGTTAAACACAAAAGCGAGTCTCTAACTTAAGCCCTATAGGCAAAAACTTCCTACAGCAGGGAAGCAGAATAAACTTTATAGGTTCCAGTAGGGAGGCAGGAGGAGCTTTAATCATAATGAGTGATCCCTTTGAAGAAACAATATTACTATGGTGAGTAATTTTCCTTCTAACCCCAGGAATCACTCATTGTGATTAAACTAAATGCAGACTACCAAGCAGTACCTTTGGAGGTTGGGCGAGAACCTATCTTAAAAGCAGGTTCTGCAGCACTGCAGTACCAAATCGAGCATCACTTCTGGGTTCAATGTACAGGCTGTAACGGTTTGTGAAGGTGTGTACTGTTTTCCATGTAGCTGCTTTGCAGATTTCCAGTAGTGGAATTTCTCTTAAAACTGCTATTAGCGTAGCTGTGACCCTGGTGAAATGTGCCCTCAAGCCCAGGGGTGCCTGTTTATCCACCTTAGTGTAGCAAAGTTGTATACATGCTACTCTCAGTGAGCAACTGTACATTTTGTGGCAGGCCTACCTCTACCTACTTCACCACAGCTAAGGAAGAGTTGTGACTGACTTGACCTGTAAGACTTGGTTCTGTCAATATAATGGCTAGTGCCCTTTGACCTCCAGTGAGTGAAGCTTTATTTCCGGAGAACTGAGTTCTCTGAAAAGAAAAAGGGGTAGGATGATAGACTGATTTTAAATGCAAAAATGACATACCACTTTAGGAAGGAATTTTCTACTGTTCCTGAGGACCATCTTATACCTGTGGAACAAGATGTAGTGTTCATCTGTGTACAGGGCCTGTAAGTCACTGATCCTTCTGGGTATAGTAATAGCCAGCAGAAACAGAGATTTCAAGTGACATATTTCAAATCTATAGTTTCCATAGGCTCGAATGGTATGTCCATGAGCTTGTAGTACAGATATTCAGATTCCAGGTCGGAATTGGTTCCTCAGTGGAGGGTGATGAAGGCTGAAGGCCTTTAAATGTTTCTGAAGACCAGATGAGAGGCCATGGCTCTCTCTTTACCAACAGAAAGTAAGTAGAGACTGCAAGTGTGTCAGGCAGTCTAGACAAAAAAAAAAAAAAAAAGCCAGCCTTGAAGGGGTCAATACCCTTACCTGTAACCCATATATATAAGAAACCCTTCCACTTAGAAGAATCGTTTACTGGTGAAAAGGTTTCCTGGAACCCATTATGCACTGGCAATACCGGCTCTGGCAGTCTAAGGTTAGCAACTTCTAATTCCTCAAGAGCCAGGCTTTTAAGCTCAGTGATTCGAGGTTGGAATACAGGATCCTGCCTTGAGAGGAGGTCAACAAATTGTGCCTCTAGGCAAGTGACTTGGAGGAACTACTGACAGAGTTAAGAGAAGCAAGTACCTGTGCTGTCTCTGGCAAATTCGTGTGAAACTAACACCACTGTTGCTGGTTGGTATCTCAATTCAGCAGGGTCCTGAATATCAATGGGAAAAGAAGGAAGGCATATAGAAAACTCCCCATCCAATCAAGGGCCCACACCTCCAGGAGGAGTCTGACCCTGAGAAGAGGCCTGCAACAGTACATTGATCACTGGTGGTTTTCCACCAAGGCAAAAGATCCACCTCTGGGGTGCGCCATCCCCTGAAGATTGTACTGAGCATCTGAGTGTTCAGGCACCACTAGTGGGGGTCCTGACCTATCCTGCTGAGGGAGCTGACAAAACATTGTGTCTTGCTGCAGGAGCATGGCTGATTGGGATACTGCCCTAGAGTATGTCATGGATCACAGCCCCATTGCTCCTGTGCACAGTGGGGCAACCTGGTTACTACCTGTTTGTTTATGTAGTACATAACTGTAGTGTTGCCCATTCCAGACTTTTCCAACCTGTTTTGAAGATGTGGGGCAAATGCCTGAAGAGCTAGACAGACTGTCCTGTGCTCTAAGAGATTTATGTGTAACAGGAACTCTTGGGGAGATCATGTGCCACTTGCTGCATGATCAAACTTGTGTGTTTCCCATCTAAAAGTGAACCATCTGATGTGAGAATTAAGGAAAAAATGTTCCCTTGTGAAAAAAACACACCTATTCTAAGGTTTTGTTTGTCCAGCCACCGCTGCAGTACCTGTACGAGGATGGGTGACTGGAGCCATCCTGGACAGAATCTGCTCTTTGTGACTAGCACTGTCCTAGGTAGACCTGGATGTTTCCCTATGAAATCTGGCAACCAGAGCCACTGTTGGGGGGGCAGCTACCTTGTGCCCAGTAGCCTGAGGAATTCTCTGGCTGATTTGGTTTTTCTGGTACAACAAATTTGCCATTTGCAGGATATTGTTTACCATGTCCTGTGGCCTAGGGTGTTATTCAGTTCTGCTCCAACAAACTCCAGTACTTGTACTGTTGTTTTGTCTCGGACCTCTGGTCATTTGTATGAAAAACAAGGATTTTGATAGAGCCAGGAAGTTGTTTTTTTTTTTTTGAAAGCCTTGAAGCAGAGATTAGGCGAATAAAAGTGTGCTAATTGATACTGACCTGAGGCCAGCCTGTGGGAATGATTAATGCCAGCGTGGCACTCTGAAGTTTTTGGCTGAAAATATGCCTTTTAACGTTCTGAGATCCAAAATAGGTTTTATGAAGAAATATGTGGATATAACCCTCTTCCCTTTGGTTTAGGGGCACTGTTCCACTGTTTTGATTGAACAAAGGTGTTTGACCTCTGTGTCCAGTAAAATCCTGTCTGCAGGGGTGACTGGTGGGAAAGCTCTTGTTCCTAACTTGGGAAATGAAATGAGATGAAGTTGAGTGAAGCCCATCTGTGGTGATAATATGCCACCCTTGGAGGTAGTGAGCCAATCTGCCACCCACTGGTAGTTCCACAAAGGGAGATGCGATCTGAAGCAGCCCATCAGGTGTTCTGTGAGGGTTGTATCTGAGGCTGAGGAGAGGAAGAAGCTCTTCTCATCGCTCTCCTGCCCTTCCTCTGAAATAGCCTCTCGCTTGCTGTTGTGGCTGAGAGGCCTGTGTCTGGAAAGAGGGTTGGGATAAAACCCTTACCTGCCTCCCTATTCTGGGATCTATAGAAAGTAGGTCTGCCTTTGAGCTGCTATTAAAAGTAGACTTGTATTCCTCTACTTTTTCAAGTATGCTTCAGTTTTATCACCAAACAATGATTTATCCTCCACAGGGAAATCCATTGCCTTGGCCTGTCCATCTGCGGTAAGTTTGGTGGCCCTGAGCCATGCAAATCTCCTAAGGGAGACAGCTAATGCCATTAGCCTGGCAGCTGTGTGATTGGCGCCCACTGCCATGTGGAATTGATATTTAGTGGCATCAAGTGCAGCCCTTGCTGTTTCTTGCAGATCCACTGCCACTCACCTGGAACCTTGTCGGCAAGGGCTAAAACTGTGTTCCAGAGTGCCTTTTGGTATCTGCACCATATGCCATGTAGTTGGCTTGCCTGATTAACAAGGAAGCAGCCATGCAGCCCTTTTTCCCATGGCATCCATTTTCGTGAGTCCTTATCCGAGGGTGGGTAGCCAGTGGTATTCTGGCTTTGTTACAGGCAGCAGCCTGAACCACCCTTTCTGGGTCGGGATGGTGAAACAAAAAATTAGCAGTCGATCTGTCTAGCTGATACTTTTGTCAGCATTTTATCTACCCAGGGATAGAAGTTGGGGTCTGCAGTATCGGCGATGCTGCCTTTTTAAGGACTTATGCACTGGCAAAAGAATCGTTTTGTTGAGTTAAACCCATCATATTAAGAACTCTGCTTCCTCCACATCCTCTTCAGTCTCCTGAATAGGGAGATTAAGGAGTCCACCATGCTTTTACAAAAGCATAATTGGAGAATACTCTTCTGGGCCCCTAGGAGGGGACTCGAACTCCTGCTCAGGTGAAGCTTCAGGGCATATGGTTCCCCTTCAAATCCTCCTCATCCTTCTCACCATAGTAACTTGAGGTTCCTGTGAAACAGGAACTGAAGGAGGAACCAATGCAGCCAGTGTAGGGACTGGGGCTGCAGCCTGCAGGGCTTGTAGGACCTGTACTGCTTTAGCAATGTCCTCAGCTGAGGGCATATTATGTTTGTCTTCTGGGAGCTCCTTAGCCTTCTCAGCCGGAGGTGCAGTGACATGCTTCTGTTTGCACTTTTTCTTAAGAGGGACAGCCTCAGCCACTGTCTCCACAGTCCTCTTTGGCTTACCTTGGTCAAGTTTCTCAGAACTTTTGTCTGTGTCCTTAGCCTTGCCTCCATCCCTTTTAGGGATTGAGGTAGATGCACTAGTATCGGCAGCAGAAGCAGAAGCCATTTCCTCTAGCTTTTGCCCTCTTTCTTAACGCTTTTTGACAGAAAGATTTGCAAATCTCACAATTAGCAAAAAATATGACTGGTGCCCAATTAGGAAATACAAAGAAATGTCTATCTGCCTTTGCTATAATCAGACCACAAGTCTCACTAATATTTAAACCCAGTGGGTCCTGTGCGTTTCTTAGGCTTATCTAAGTGGGTTTCTGACATTGAGTAAGCCAAACTATTACCAATCTCAGGACAATATTTTATATATATAGGAACAGGGTTTTTAAATATAAACAAACACTAACAGTTCCTGGAACCGCGCCTATTCGGTTCCCTAAGAAAAACAGAACCGAAAATACTTAAAAGTTAAATAAAATAAAGCAGTCAAAGGAACCGACTGTAAATAGGAAGTTAAAACAAAAAACTATAGAAAATCTAGACAGAGGGCGGAACCCTCGGTTCCAGGGAACCGCTAAGGCAGCAATCTGAAATAAAACTCAAAATGAGTACTTATACAGACAGATAATGAATTCTGAAGACAGTTCAAGGAGAGCTCCTCGGGACGCCTTACTAGGCAGGCGGAGTACAGAATCTGAAGCACTCAGAGTGCAGCAGTTGCTAAGGCAGCAGTTTGAAAGTGGCATGAGCCACATGAGAGTTCCATAATTTGCATATAATTCCATCTCTCTGGGCAGTTCAACAAAGGAGGCTGACTGCATTTAGTTTAATCATAACGAGTGATTCCTGGGGTTAGAAACACAAACAAGCTGTCTGGAGATGTGTTATAAATGAAACTTAGTGTACATACCAGTAAGAGAACGATACTTAGCCCATCATGTAAAGCAGGTTCAATCTTGACACCGTTTTCCTGGCTTGGGACAGAGTAAAGACTGTCTCCAGCTAGCATGACTGAACTCCATGTTGTCTGATTTAGCCAGTTTGTTTTTATTAATTAAGGACAAAAGTAGTAGGTTAAGGTACCAGGAGAAGCTGTATAGTGCTGCAGCTTCACTTAAAAGAGGGTCCTAGTTACAGCTACAGCAGTGCAGTCATCAAGCAGGACACTGCTTGCTGGTCCTATTTTCCTGCCGATTATCCTAAAAGTATAATGTAAAGTATGGTAAACTGTCAATCACATGCATCTTATGAAATGAAACTTTTACACACAACTCATCTTTGTTTGAATTTATTTTTTTAATCAGCAATGCCTACGACTAACAGCTGCCTCATGCTGAATGCCATACCATTTTCTTTGGCTGCAGAGGGGTGAGGGGCACCACTGTGCTTTACCCATTTTTCCACATATTGACTGGTGTGAAGAAACTGCACAATTGAAAATTTGCAGATCACATCTTTCTATAATCACTGACTTGTATGGAAACATTTTAAGACTTGGTGAATACATTAAGCACCATAAACATGTACTTGCCATGGTTCCAGTTTAACTTATCCTTAGCTAGTGCAATATCCCTGGATATAAACAAGAATAGCAGATGTAAATACTGTACGTTGTAGTGCAACATATAAAAATATATCGTCCTAAGGTTCATTTGCTTTTAATCATGGCTAATTTTATTAAACTTTTGATTTCTTCCCATAGCTTTCTACAGCTTCTTCAGTCACAGTGTCATCCTCGCCAATGCTGGTTATGACCTTTTTGCCCACCAGTTCAAAGATGTCTTCAGGGGTACTCCTTTGGGTTCCGCTACTTTCACTGTTCAGCATATCAGGGTCAGCACGGTGCCTGCAGGGCCACCTTCGCCACCACTGACTTGCCCAGCTGCAACAAACACAGACTGTTGGTGAGGCATACTATCAGCTTTGTTTCTGTATTCTGTAGTGCCATTCCATAGCACAAGAGTTATCCCTGGAAAAACTGTTTTCTGGCACCTAACTTTTGAGTTCTGACTGTAGCCTAACCTACATATCAAAGCACACATAAGTGCCTTCCTTGCAATCCATTTTAAGGTATAATGTCTACTGCCACCATCACTGCATGAACGTCCTCCTAAAATGAGGAGTAAGATAACAATCTCTAAAACAGTCTACCGCTGTCAGAAAGGGAGGGCATATTCCACGCTGGTGTCACAAAATCCATCTCTTTTCATGCATGCCACTGTAATTTACATTAAACTAAGCAGTGGGGGGGGGCAGGCAGGAGAACCTGGGAGAGAAAGGAGGGTGGTCTGTGGCCAGGGCAACTACTCATGCACACCTGGGATCACCTCGCTCATACCACCAGGGCTGTTTCCCTGTTTGGTCCCACTCCCTCATGATGTTGGTGTGCTCGGGGCTCTGAGCATGTGGCATGTAGTGTGCCACGCAGAACCTGGATGATGTCTGCCCGCCTCCTTCCTGCTGCACTACCACCTGTGGTCAATAAGGTGGCAGTATTGCAGTGAGGATCATGTCCCTCCCTCCTCAAAGGAGAACAGCATCCTCAGGGATGCTCAATCCTCCTTCTGGCCCCTGACTGGATCTTGTTCCAGAACTCAGGTTCGGGCACTTGCGACTGATAGTTACTACTGCTGTACAGGCTGGACAAGAACATGTCCTTCTGAATGACCTGAAGGGTCCTACCAGCTCGTAATCCACAGCCCTCACTATATGTCTATCTCCCCTACCACAGTTTTTCCAAAACAAACAGTACTGTACGGGCACTGGTTTGTAATTTTTTTAAGTCTGGTGCAAAGGCAGCTGCACTTCTCCACTGTGCCTCTCAATATGTAAAGACTCAGTTTCAAGCTTCACCTTGAGGCTTTTCAAGAGGTGCAAAACATTGGGGTTGCAGCACCACTACTAAAGCACCTTTTGTCTCTTGCTGTTTTGTGATGTTCCAAATAAAGTTTTTTATATATCGATCTGGGAGCATCTGGAGTCTTTGCATCTTGATAGTGGATTGTGACGGCTGCTGTCCTTATGCATGGATACGTGTGTATTTTCTAGCAACTGAGCATGACTACTTTACTTAATAGCAGCATGGTGACTCTTAAGTACCTACCCATCCTCCACATGGCTGCTTCTTTCTGTCATGGCATTTTGCAGGTATTAACTCCAGCCCTGATGTCCTTAATATCTCAGTGTCTGTTTCTGAAATTCTGCAACTTGTGCATTTGTTGCAGGTGATGTCTGAAGCACATGCACATATCAGCATACAGATAATCAGTGTTTATATGCAGACCCTGGCTTAAAATAGTAGAACACAGAAACACAGAGTCTGTCGGTGGAAAAGGACTGCTTGGCCTACCCAGTCTGCCCAGACAGTCCCAGCCTAGTCCGTCTCAGCAGACCCTAACTGGTCTCTGGCAGCCCTCTCTCTCTCTAACAAATTATTAATATTCCCGATATCTATTCCATGCATGCTTGAAGCTCCCTGTTTTTCCACCTCCACCACTTCTGCTGGTAGTCTGTTCCCAGACACCTACCACCCTTTAGTGAAGTAGTACTTCCTCAAATCCCTCTTAAACCCCCCACTCCAGCTTGGTAGTCTGCCCGCTGGTCCTGGTGTTCTTTCTTATTTGAAAGAAACACCCCTCCTAACCTGTTTACCCCTGTGAGCTACCTCTAGGTCTCTATCATGTCCCTCTCAATCTCCTGTCTTCCAGGGTGTACATGCTGAGATTCCGCAGTTTTTCCTCATAAGGCTTTTGATGCAACCCATGTACCATTTAGTTGCCCTCCTCTGGACTGGCTCCACCCTGTCTATGTCCTTTCTGAGGTGTGGCCTCAGAACTGGGCACAATACTATAGGTGGGGTCCAGCAGCGAGCAATATAGTGGCAACACCACCTCCCTCCTTCTGCTGGAGATGCCTTTCCTATGCATCCCACTTGACTCCAGCCACTGTTTTGTCACACTGCTCTTCCACTCTGGGGTTAATGGATAAGATATCCCCAATAACCCTTTCCAGCTTAGTGACTGTCAGTACCCCTCCATCTTCTACTATGCTCCTGGGTTCCTATGCCCTAGGTGCATGCTTTTACACTTTCTGGCACAAACCTCAACTGCCATGCTCTTAGTCACTCCCGAGTTCCCCAAGACACCTATGCATTTTCTCTAACCCCTTCTAAATGTCCACCCTATTAAAGATTTTGGTGCCATCTGCAAAATAGCATACTTTACCTTCCAGTACTTCTGCAATGCCGTTACGAAGACACTGAAAGGGCCGGTCCCTGTGCTGAGCCCTGTGGCACCCTGCTGGACACTCCAACCATGAGCACCCCTACCACCACCCTGTGTCTCCTCCTATTGACCAGTTTCTAACCCAATACACCACTTTGTGATCCTACACCTAGGCTGTTCAATACAGCTGTTGAATAAGGCCATCAGTGGGGCAGCTAGCACCTCCCAGAGTTTCTTTAGTACTTCTGGGTGTATCCTGTCTGATCCTATAGCCCTGTCTACTTTTAGAGCTGCAAGCCCCTTCAGGACTCTTTCCTTTCAAAATGGACTTGTGTGCATCTCTCCCCCTTATTCCTGCTGCTCCCTGGTGTTCCATCCTCCCTCCCTCCCTACACTATTAAGACTGAGCAGAAGTACCTGTTCAGGACGTCTTCTGTTCCTTGTTCATCTTCTGCCCAGTCCCCCCACTGATGGCCTCCTTATCCCACTATCTCTCCACTTGGGTTCCTCTTCTCACTTACACACCTGAAGAAAGTCTTATCCTCTTAAGCTACCCTCTTGACTACCCTTTCCTCTGTCTGTGCTTTTGCTCCCCACTGTCTTTCTTGCTTCCCTTTGTTTTACTGGGTACACCTCCCTGTATCTCCTGAATGCCACCCTCTTTGTCCTTCACCACCTTGGCCACTTCCTTAGAGATTGTTTTCCTTCTGCTTTTGTTCACTTCCCTCATGCAGAAGCTGGCTGTCTTAATTATGCCCTCCTTTATTTTTCCCCACTGTACCTCTGCCCTCCTGGCAACTCTCCCATGGGTGATAGTTTCTGAGTCAATCTCACATTCCTTTAAAATCAGCCCTCTAAAGTCCAGCACCCTCATCCTTGTGTTTTTGCCTCTGGTCCCGTCTCGATGTTAAACCCTGCTGTATGGCGGTCACTGGTTCCTAGGGACTGCCCATTGTGATCTCTGCAATGCTGTCTCTGTTTGTATGCACCAGGTCCAGCACTGCCCCATCCCTAGGGGTTCACTAACTAGCTGCCTGAGAAAAGCTCCTTGCAGGAATCCAGGACAGCCATGCTCCTTGCAAAGCTGCAGCTGGAAGGCTCTGATTGACTGAAGTCATCAACTACCAGCAATCCCTCATTTGCCAACCCGATGATAGCTTCCCCAAGTGTTTTCCAATTCCTCTCCCTGTGAGAGAGTCAGTATATAACCCTATATGGACAATGGCCAGCTGTCTCCAGGATGATACAACAGCACCTGCAGCCCTTCCTTTTCCTCCTGATGCCCCTGCACTTCTATGGCCTCGATTCACCCCTTACATATAGAAACCCCATCTCCCTTCTTTTTTCCGCTGCTCGAAAGAGTAGCTCGGTAGATCATGTCCTGGTTGTGCGCTGTCAGTGCACTACAACTCTATTATAGCCACCAGAAATGGGCAAGTTGGTAAATTTCCTCTACAATTAATTCACAAATTTCATGCAATTCATGAAATTCTCACAATTACAAAATGTGGATCTACCGGGAAGTGCAAAGTTTTGCGATTCAAGTGAAGTCCTAAGTTTCTCAGGTCTGAAAGCGGCTCGACGAGCTCTGAAGTGCAAATTTCACCACTTTGTGTGAACCACGCCACATTTCTAATGGTCATCAAATCAAGGCTAGCTTCAGCCATGATGGCTTCCAGGTCTGGAATTTTATTTCCTGTACTCCTTGCATTGCTTTCATGGCTCTCCATATCTTATTCCCTCCTTCCTGTTTTGTTTCCTTCACGCTTTTCGACAAACGTCTTCCCTTGTTGCCTTCTCTTTTACCTGTCTTACATACAAACATACAAAACTGCCAGCAGATACAGGCCAAACGGCCTATCGCTTCCGCTCAATCGTGCAGCACAGAGGATAGACTCCTGCTACCTCCCCCACCCCTTGCCCCTCATCTTCCCACTGACTAGTATCTTGCCCTTAACCCTATCCTACCCCTTTTAAACAGCTCCACTGTTTTAAGAGATACCACTTCTTCAGGGGTGCATTCCATCCCCTCACGCCCTCTCTGTGAAGTAATGCTTCCTCGCCTCCTTCCTGATTCTAGCCCCACCAACTTCAGGCTGTGCCCCTAGTAATTTTTCCCTTTAATCGAAACATGCCCTCTGTACTAACCTTGCTGATGTCCTTTAAGTACTTGAAGGTTTCGATCATATCACCCATTTCCTTCTCTCCTCCAATAGGGTACAGGTTGAGGTCCCTCAACTGATCCTCGTAAAGCTTCCCTCCATACCTCTGATCATTTAGTCTCACTCCGCTACCCCTCCACAAAACCTGATGTCCTTCTTTAAGCATGGGTTCCAGAACTGTACACAGTACTCAAAGCGGCCTCACCAGTGACCTGTACAGTGGCAGAATGACTTCCTCCCTCCTAGAGGTGATTCCTCCAACAATGCACCCCAGCATTCTATTGTTTTTGCCGCTGCTTTCCTACACTGAGACAGTGGTTCATATTCTTTGTGACCATTACCCCCAAATCCTTTTCCTCCTCAGAGACAGACAGCTGAACCCCCCAGATGGTAACTGTACCCAGGATTCCTCATTCCAAAGTGCATAACCTTGCACTTCTTAGCATTGAAACCCAGCTGCCAGAGTGTCTGACCACTGCTCAAACCTTCCCAAATCTTCCTGGAGGCCTTTTCCTCCCTCTACCCCATCCACAACTGCCCTCATCTTGGTGTCATCTGCAAATAGACTGATTCTGCTCTTAACTCCAACTGCTATATCAGTTATGAAGATGTTAAACAGAACAGCCCCAGCACTGAACCCTGTGGGACCCACTGGTGACTGCCCTATGAGTTGAGTTCCCCCACAACCACCTTCTGATGTCCGTCCCCAACCAATTACCAACCCACTTAATCAGTTTCTCCCCTGCTCCCCAGGTTCCTCAATTTACTAGTTAATCTGCCATGCGGTACCGGGTCAAAGGCCTTGCTTAAGTCCAGATACAGGAAAGCTATGGCCGACCACTGTCTAGTTCTTTTGTCACCCAGTCAAAAAAGTGAACCAGGTTTGTTTAAGTTCATCTCCAGAGATGAACCCATGCTGTTAATGATCCATAAGACTGTTCACCTCCAAGAAGGTCACCAACCTTTCCTTTAGGATCGTTTCCATGAGCTTACCCACATGGATGTCAGACTAACTGGTCTATAGTTACCAGGCTCGTCCTTGGGACTGCTCTTGTGCAGGGCTACCACATCGCCATCCTCCAGTCCTGAGGCACCACCCGTCTGCAGGGAGGTATTAAACAAGTCTGCCAGTGGTGCTGCCTGGACCTCAGCCAACTCCCTCAGGACTCTAGGGTGCAGCCATCCGGACCCTGAAGCCTTTTCTGTGTTTATTGACTTAGGCCCTCAAGCACGCTGCTTACAGAGGATCTCCCCATCCATTATTCATCGTATTCAGCAGTATTCACTGACCTTCTGAAAGCGGTTGATACTATGAACCAGCCACCCCTACTCAAGCAATTATCAAACATTAGGCTCTCCAATGAAGCGCTGCTCTGTTTTTCAAGCTACCTTGGGGAGAGGGTCCAGCAGGTTAGGATTGCGGTGTCACTGGAAGAAAAGCCAGTCCTCTCAGGGGTCCCACAGGGTCCAACCTGGGGCCACTACTCTTCAGCCTGTTCCTCAACGACCTTCCCAGTGTCTGCCACCAGAAATTACTGCTCTCCCAGACTATGCAGTCATGTTCGCCCAACCACCAAAACACAGAGCTCCTTGAGAAACAATTACAGCTTGAATTCATGCACATCGAACAATGGTTCAAGCCACACAAACTGGTCATGAACTACAGCAAAATAAAGGTTATGACCTTCTACAATGCCAGGAGTAAGTACACATCCGTGACCTCACCATCCTAAACCAAATAGGGACCTTACTTTAACACATTCCTGATTTTAAATACCTAGGTGTCACATTGGACAGCTCACTCTCTACCATCGGCACATAGATTCCGTCGCCAAAGCCACCTACATCCGTATAGGCCCTGCGCTACAGGCACAAACACTGCATGACTCCTGACACTCTCTGGTTGGCTATCAACAGCTCTGTCACCTCCATCGCATCGATTACGAGCTAGCAATCTATGGCTCTGCCTCTGCCCTCCATGGAGAATTACAGTCGAACTCAACAAAGCATGCAGGCTGCTAACTGGGCTGACCCCAGCTTACACACACACTTGTGACCTGAACACTCGGGCAGGATTGCTTCCTCATCAGCCAGATACAGTATCAAGCCTGCCTCTTAGCCAAAAAGTCCTCCTGGGGTCATGCCCGGGCACTGAAAAACTCCTCATTGACCACCACAGCACCCAGCGAACTACAAGTTCAAAACAGCCTAACCTTCTTTGTCCCCAGATCCCCGGACTACCATGGGCCAGAGGGCTTTGCCCACAGAGCACCACAGTGATGCAGTACTCTCAAAAGAAACTCTTACTGCTGCTGCTCTTGGCCCTTTAAAGACAACTCCGACTTCATCTAATTTCAACTAGTCATTGTGACTGCCTCACATCAGGGCCCACCACTCACTGCTCTCCACTTCAGTCTTGACAGCTACCTCTCCCGCCTTGCCCACTTCTATCTGCCCCACCTGCCCACTCACCCCTCTCCCCGGCATTTCCTGACTTTATCCCTCCCTCCTCCCTTTAGAACCTTACCCTCACCCCCTACCCTCCGACAATGGCCTTCCTGTCTGCATACCCCCCACCCCTCAACTGCAGTGCGTATTTCCAAGATTGCCCTTGGCTGGTATGTCATGCTACCTAACATTTGGCACATTTGAATTTCTGGAATTTCCTAAGCCTCAGTCTCTTGCTTCTTTTTGTTGTGTAACTATGCATTATTATGTCGACCTTTTGTATGTATGTATACTCCCATTCCTTCAACGTAGAACCTTTGTAAGCGAGCAGTTCCTGCACAAAGGTATTTATAATCTAAATTTCAATAAAATAAAAATAAATAAAATTATCCCATCTCCTCCCATGCCAGGTTGCCCTGCCCTGTAGTATTGGCCCATCTTTCTCTCCTGGTAAAACCTCCATCCTTCTTTATCCTGGTGATTTGCTCCATGCAGTTCCTCTTCTCCCTTATGTACCGAAGAGAGCCTTGTCCCCTCCTTAATTCCCTCTGCTAGCCTTAGCTCCTTTGAAGCCTTGGCAGTCCTAACAGCCCTGCTCACCTCCCTGGTTTTCCTTGTGTACTCCTCCCTATCCTCCTCACTGTTGGACCGTTCCATCTTCAGAAGGTGGTCTTTTCTCCCTCACCCTTATCAGTCGTCCTTTGACCAGCAACATGGCTTCTTGGTCCCTGACTCTTACTGCATTTCTTTGTGCAGGTGTTCGTGGCCGCTAACAGACCTTCCTTCAGGATGGCCTATTTCTGGATGGTACCCATGTCACAGGGTGATGCTAGCCAAATGCCCTCTGAGGATGTCAGCCATCCTGCAGAAGTCAGCCCTTTTGAAGTCCAATGCCTTGGTTTTTGTAAAGCGTCCCCTCCTACCCATATCCAGGAGAACCACATTGTCGGTGGTCGCACCTGCTGGGGGTCCCTCAGTCCATCGCCCTGCACGTAGTCTCCATCAGACAGCACAATAACCAAGATGTTCCTCCCTTGTCGGTTCCTCCACCTTTTGTGACAAGAATACATCCTGGAAGGCTTCCAGAATGACCTGCTTCCCAGCGCTTATACTACACATAATTTCCAATCCACCCTGGTAGACTGAAATCCCTGACCACCACAGTGCCACCCCTTCCACAGTGTTTCCATAACTGATCTGCCAGTTCTCTATTGATGCTCTCTGACTGTAAGGGTGGTCTGTACACAACCCTAGTATGACCCTTTACCTTTATTGTTCTGCAGTTGAATCCATAAGGCTTCCAGCTCTCTCCTCCATACTGCTCACAATCCCTACCCTCTAAATAAAGCCACCCTTCCCATTTGACCTATCCCTGCGATACAGTATGTATCCCGGTAACATGATGTCTCAGTCATGGTGCTGGATATCCCATGCGTCGGTGATGGCAGCTATATCCACCTCCCCTCTCTACCATTAATGCTTGAGCTCAGGTATTTTGTTCACTTAAGCTCCCTGTATTCGTGACACCACCCTCAGCTGGATCCCCTAC
The DNA here is from genome assembly GCA_016271365.2 of Neoceratodus forsteri. NCBI lineage: Eukaryota > Metazoa > Chordata > Ceratodontiformes > Ceratodontidae > Neoceratodus > Neoceratodus forsteri. Next base: position 1,195,313,639 of record CM057453.1, read on the forward strand.
TTACCCCAATACTCCCCTCCTCACCCTCCTCGGCTTTTTTGGTTGCCCCCTTCCCTCTTGCTAGCTGGGGTGCATTGCCTCCTTCTGGCTCTGGCTGCTGCCCAATGCTAAGCCTCCCCTTAGTCAGTTTAAATTATACTTGGCTGTAATGAACTCCCCAGTTTCTCTTTCAGGACACAGGAACCCTTCTTGCTCAGGTGAAGCCCATCTGGTGAGTCTTCTTTACTTCTTCCTTCTTGCTTCCCAATTTCTAACTCCTTGCTACCACACCATCTTCTTGCTCCCCTGCCCTGGGAGGTTCTACACCCCATCTAGTTGAAATGCTCATGAAAGTACCATTTAAACCTCCCACTGAGGACTGTGGCCCCTTCCTAGAAGGATGCAGGCCATCTCTCTATGGAGGCCAATCTCTTCCCAGGTTGGCCACAAGTCCCCAATGAGGCTGAAGCCCTCCTCCTCCTCCATGCAGCATGTCTTCAACCAACTGTTAAAAGTCCTGGTGCTAGAGTCCCTTTGTCTCCCCATGTGAATATAGATAACAGTTCAGCAAAACCACCATGTGTGTCACTTGCTTCAGGCCCCTTCCCAGCTCCCTGAAATGTTCCTGCACTACCTCTACCCTGTCCCTTTTAAGATCATTTGTCTCCATGTGCAAATGACATCCAGCTCCCTCTCATCTCCTGCTACTCTTGTGATCCTCATGATCCACTCTCCATCCCTCCAAGCTGCAGCACCTCTCAAGCACTTCACCTCCTCTTCCTCCCCCAATTCCCAAGTCTATCCCTAAACATACAGTCCCCCTACCCCACCATCTGCTGCCTCCTCCTCAGCTGGAAGCTCTTCCACCCCTCACTGGGGCCTCCCTTCAGAGAACCCTACTTCCTTGCTTCCCACTGTTACGGTGCCTCCTCACGGCTACCTGTCCTACCTGTATGTGAAGGAATTCTGCAGTGGTACAGGCTGAGGCATGTGTACCTCCCACCATCCCCACTCCCTAGAGTCCACCATGGTCCAACCGATCTACCTCTGCCCAGGCATCTTCTGGGGTGCAGTAGTAAACTTGGTGGTCCCTGGGTGGGGTAGAAGTTGTCTACTTCCTTGCCAGTTTGGCCGGAGTCCAGCAACTCTGCCCTTAACCCAAAGAGGTGAGTACAAATGTGATAACACTCGGTCACAGACAGTGTCATAAAGACTGTAGCTCCACACCAGTTTCACTGCACCACTTCTATGCTCTTTCCTTATTTTACCTTAGGGTCTGCTGAAATCTAGTTTAACAAATTTAAAAAATTAAGTGGAATTTCTCTTTTGTAAACAGTTATGGTTTCAGCGTTTCCAGCAGATACCAGTGAAACTGAAAATCAAACTGTCCCATCAAGGTTTGCCTGAGGCCTTATGTAAAATCGGTATGCAAAATTAATTAAGAAACCCACCATACAACTGATTCAGTAGTGCTTTATTTTCAGAAAAGAAAGGTGAACAGTTGAGAGGTGACCAACTGACCTGCCTCAGTTGCCACTTTAAATAAGATGGAAGTCTAAAAGCAGATCAGTCACTTGCTTAGAATGGGTTTGGGCTAGCAAAGGAGGCTGTAATCTAATATAATATATGCATTTCACCATCTGCAGAAAAGTTTCAACTTGACAGTATTAATGGAAGGCAGCATAGCATAGTGGTTAAGAGCACAGAGCTGCAAAACCTGGCGAACTGGGTTTGAATCCCACAGCCACCCTGCATACTATGTGATCATAAGGAAGTCACTTAACTTCCTTGTGTTACTAGAATGCACCTGGAAGCAAGCCTTGGCTTAGTGTGTCTATTCTGGCCAAAACAGTAAAATAAATAAAGTACAAAATGAAAACAGCACTCCCTTCATCTGGAAATTATAAATCTAGTCCTCTTCATCAGTACTATAACCTCACAAATAACCAATCTGGCTGAAAGGAGTGGTCTTCTTGATCAGCTGTGAAATCACTTTGAGTGAGGTCACAATGCTGATGAGGTATGAAGAGGGACACCTATACACGGCATGTTAGCCTCAGGTTGAATGCTGTTCCACGCATCACATCTTGTACTGCCAGGTCATAAATCATCTAATAAGCAATGGTAAAAATAAATGTGATTTTGGTATATAAAAATAAAAGCTTGCTATTTTTCCATATATACCTCCCCTAGCCCGTTACACCTCCTTATCAGACTAGGATGATCACCCAGCCCTAGTATCCATCCCTGGGCAACAAAGTCCATGGTATGGGACCCCGTGAATTCTGACATTCAGATGGCCTTTTGATATTTTCCCCTGGTTTTCCTCTAACTACCCTCCAGCCACTTGATGGTGCTACCTCTGACTTTTGTTGACCTCAGATGCTGCAATGGAACAAGCTCCGTGACCCACCACAGATGGTGCTGCAGTGCCAGAAGCACTGCCATCCACCCTCTGGGCTGGAGAAGATTTGCTGCCAGCAGCAATGTCTCCTAGCCCCAACATCAAGCCCACTCCCAAACAGAGGTCTCTGGCATGGCAGTGCATTACAAATGGGTAGTTCAGAGGGTGTATAGCTCTAAGGTCCACCAAGGATGGCGGCCAGGAACATCTGTACCATTTGTGTGACTCGGCAAACTTCTGCTAGCAACTGTAATATTGTCTGACAAAGTACTTGTCTCACAAAGAATTGGAATGGCTCTAGTTTGTAAACAACAAGAGATAGTTTGGTTTTCTCACTGGTGCTCTCTTTAGACAGTGCAACATAAAACTATGCAGTTTCAGCAGTCCCCCATGTCACGGCTTCAGGTTAAACAGCAGAAAAACTATGACAAGCTTTAGCAATGCTGTTTTCTGCTGCGTAGGGAGGATCTGAAATGAACTGCAGCTTTTGTGAAGATTCTTATTTGTAGCTGCACATGACAGACATTAATATGAAAATCTGAAAATGGGATGGGATACACTAACAAAAACAAACAAAAAACCTTTGATAATCCAGTTCATGTTGTCCAAATACTGCAATTTAGAAAATCTGAGTCGTTGGTCTGCAACAAAGCTATGAGCTAAATAAAAAACAGGATCAGTCATGATCTGTGAGGACTGATGCTATCTGGATTACAACAGTCACCGTTACAGATGGAAAACATTTAACAAGCATTTGTCAATGCCGAATGTTTGCTTGCTGGTATTAGCATTGGTACTGCATAGTTAGAGATGCATAATAGGAATGGCAGTGCAGTAATTGAATGTAACCCCCAACCCCACCCTCAGAGACTGACAGGCATTGGGATGTGCCTTTGGGTCGTTGGCATAAGCTCACACCATTCCACCTCACCCCACCCTACAGATAGACAGGTGTCACGGTGTGCCTTGGGGTCATGTTGTAAGCTCATGACCGCATCAACAAGCGAGATGGGTGCAGTATAGGAGAATGGGGAACGTTAGGACGAAGACCCCAAGGCACACTTGATGCCTGTCAGTGGCTACAGGGTGGGGTGGAATAGCGTGAGCATTACGGCCGATGACTCCAAGCCATACCCCAGACACCTGTCAGTCTGTATAAGTGAGGCGTTACATTGGAAACCTAACGCCCTGGCCGTTTGTTGGTATTTTCACTCCAAATTTTCAACATGGGCTTTTGGGACCCCACATCATGAACAGTGGCACTATCATTTTAGTTACTCAATCTAAAAGGTGATTTCACACAGCGGGAATCGCCATTAAGTTGCAACAGCTGGCTGAAAAGACATTTTGGGCAGGATGTGAGAAACTGACATCTTACTGTTCATGAGGAGGTGTGAAAAATGGCAATGGTGAAAATACGAAAAATGGTGAAATTATGACATGCATAGAAATTGCGTGACACACTATAGCGATGATCACTTTTTGAATTTGTTCACCAGATTTTCAACATGGCCTTTTGGGACCTCCCCCTCATCAACAGTGGCACTGTGATCTCATTAATCTGTCCAAAAGTTGATTTTGCACAGTGGCTGTGCCACTCATGCGAAAACACATTTCAGGCAGGATGCAAAAATGAGAGCTGTACTGCTCATAAGAGGTGTGAAAAATGGCAATGTTGGAAATTTGGAGTGAAAATAATAAAATTGGTGAAGTTACGGCATGCAAACAAACTGTGCAATGCATGCTCATAATGCAGTAATTCTTTGAGTTTATTCACCAAACTTACAACATAGGCTTTTGGGACCCACCTCATTAACAGTGGCACTGTCATTTCATTCTCGGTCCTGAAAGGTGATTCCACACAGTGACTGCGAAATCACCTTCGGGACTAATGTATGACAGTGTCGAGTGATCACGGGTGAGGTCCCAAGAACCTGCCAGTAATTTGGGAGCCAAAACTCAAAAATGGCTGAGATATCAACCTAAGTTGAACCCCCAAATGATTACCATTATATGGCTTACGTGATTTTCTTCAGTTTCTTGGTCGGCTTCTGAAGAGTGCAGGCGTGTTCAGTTCACAGAAAGATTGCAGCGGTCGGTCCTCTGGAAGTAAAGTATGGGTGAGAGGGAGGTGGGGTCTGCAGAGGAAGGTGCGGGTTGGGGAGAGAGGGGCGGTGGGAATGACGAGGGACCGTTTTTTTTCAGGTTTAAAAAATCGATCGTGGGACTGTTTTCTTTTTGCAGGTGAAAACAAAATGGATTTCGCACACTGGGCGGGCTCCCAGTGTGCCAGACTAGTGGTGGGGGGGTGGGAGAATCAATGCCAGCCCAGGGATTGGGCATCCTGAGATCGGCTGACAAAGAGGGGGTGTGGGGCACATCCAACACGAAAGTGGGCATCCCTGGGTTGGAAAAACATAAGTACTTTGGCACACTGGGGTGGGCTCCCAGTGTACCACAGTAATGTGTGTGTGGGGGCATGCCAACAGGGATTGGGCACCCCATGATTGGCAAAATATATATTCAGGCTTGGTGGGGGGCATGCCTACACAGGGACTGGGCATCCCTGTTGTCAGCCTTGGGGGGTGTGTGGTGGGCAGCTGAAGCTGCCAATTATGCGTCGTGGGGGCTCATTTATTTATTTCACCGGAAAGGCACACTGAGCAAATTAGTTGCTGGGAAGTTCAGCCATGCACATTACTGTGCACTGTAATGCGCATGGCTGGAATGTTCCTGGTTGCCGGAGGGATGGGTGAATGGAGGAGAGATCTGACGCTGCACTGATGAAATTGTCCATGATTGGAGCAGCAGATTTCTTTCAAGTCCGGGCTCACTCTGAAACTGCCGTCATTGGCAGCTTCTCTGTCGACTGGTGGCTGAGGGCCAGCGCCCTGAAAGCCTTGGCTGGATTGGCCAAACACTGCCACACCTCTGCAATACTCTCCTCAAAATGTTTCATGCGCTGCTTATAAAGCAAACATAAAAATGTTAAGTCAGTTCTATCAGTCAATCAAGTCACTGAGTTCTGAATCTCCTGGGGACTGCTCCACTAAAGTGAATGGACACCACAAGAACAAAAGAACATACCTTATTATGGCAGGCCAGTTCACAGGGCAGCATCTCTTTGACTGTGGATCCCATAGCTCTTTCCACAAGGCGGATAGAGCGCACTAGCTCAGCCAGTTCATTGGGTTCAAGAGAGGCCTGATGATCACTGCCCTTCCAGGTTTTATCCAAAGTCACATGACGCCCACCACTTTAGCTCCAAGGCTACTGCTGCTATGGTAATAGCTATACCACTTTCATGACCAGAATATCCAATGGGAATATCAGGAAATTCCTTCTGGTATTTCTGAAAGGCAACTGAAGGAACATTAATATCCAAGCGTACAGAACAACAATCAATCTCATTTTAAAAATCATCCCCAAGCCCCTCACTGGTGCCTTACCTCAATCAGACATAAACAGTCACATTCAGCATTTTTGTGGCTACAGTTTTGGAAGAGGAAGGATCATAATTTACTGCAGGTGTAGCTGGCCACCAGATCCCTTCCCCTTCCTGGTCCCGATTTCCTAAAGCGCCATCACCATGCTACCACCATGCTCCAACATTTTGTGACATATATGTTTGTAGGCGCAAGCCTTGTTTGAAGCGGTGGTTATGATTCAACCCCGTGGACCTCTAAAACATAAGGAAATGTAATTAAGCCCCCGATATCAACAGAGAGTGCCCCATGGTCCACAAACACATACAGCACAAAACATCAAAGCGTGGAGGCCAGGATTTAGCAAATTGGGACCAGGGCGTCGAAGGATTTGGCAACCAACTCCTCTGAGTGAGGAATTATGGTCCCTTCCCTTCCAAAACTACAGACATAAACAACTCTACTGTAGGTATGAACTGTATAAGTCCAATTGAGGCAAGGCACTAGTGGGGCTCGATGTAAGCACCAAAACTGGTTCTCTTTAATAAGCTGTACATCCTGCTTTTACTCAATCTCGTATCAACCATCCGTTCTCCTGTCACTTTTATTTGGTTTCATTGGCGTTTCTACTTACCAAAGGGAATCGTGGCTCCCTTTATTAGGGTGGTTAGGAAATCCTAAAAATGAGTACATATGTAAACAGCATACTTACTGGTCCCTGCTTATGAAGTGAAGGGTGCAGACTTATGGACCTAGCGTCCCATCTGGCGTTAAATTAAGTGTACTATATATGTTGCTTTCCTTTTATAATACTGTGTCACAGCCATCGCGCAGTCTCAGAATCTCTGCTGGCAGCAGGCAAAGGGACTCAAAATGCTACCCAAGATGGTACTAACCTCTGAAAAAAAAACCAGCAAAAAAAACAGGGCACACTAGGTGACCTAAAGGGGTAGCTGGGTATTGAACTAGAGCATCACACCAACTGCCAGACAGGAGGTGGCTAGTGATTCTAACAGCAGGCCTGAAGCATGCGACTCTGGCAGAAACACAAAAGGGATGCCCAGAGTTGGGACCCCCTGCAACTGAGATTGCACAATGTACCAAAAGAGGAATGGGTCACAGACTCCTGTAAAATACAAACCCCATGGAAGCTGATGGAAGATTGACTACATTGCTAGTCAAAATATGTCCCCTTTCCCCAAATCAGGAAAAAGGAAGGAATCTCAGGTGTATGTGGAGCTGTAAGGCCAAACAGTCCAAAGGAGTCAAAATGTGTTCATCTACTCAGGCACCCTTAGGACAGTGGGTTAACAGCCCAAACTGGCATAGCAGAAAAATAGAAGGGCATAGCCAGAAGCAAAAAAAAAAAAAAACACCAGAGAAAAGGACCTGCTTCTGTAACAACAGGGATGTACACTGTGCAAGTGCTAGTGTACTTGATTCAATCAGGGCACAGTACTGTTCCACAGATAGTACAACTGCCAAGTGAAGTTAGATTAGATACTGCCAGCACAGAGCACATTTAGTAACTAATAAGGATATACCCCAAAAGGGGATATACCCTGGGCAGGAGAAGTAGGACAGAAAGAAAAGGAGGAAGAAGCTGCCTTCTCTCACTTATTATTTTATTTGTTTGCTGGTATGAGGAACCTAAAGGGAACCCTCACCTCAGTTTTGAGGGGTTTATTTTTGTAGGTGTAGGAACCCAGCAATGGGACACAACCCGATTTTTTCCAACTACTCCATAGGAAGTACAACTGGGTAAATGCCATGAAACTAGATGGTGCCAGCCAGCACTATCTGGGTATGCAGCCCAGAGGCCTGCCTCTGCGAGTGGGAGATGGTTGGTGGGGTGTGGTAATCAATGGTGAAGATATTTTGGAAGATCAACAGATACGCTAAGTATGGAACTTTCATATCTGCTAAGAATCTATCTTCATTATGGCTTGGTGGCTGAAAGATTGAGGCACTGGGCGCACACCTTGCGCCACACTGGTGACCTGTGTTAGGAAGCAAGCTCGGGTTGCGGGGTCAGCCGGGGAGGAGAAAGTGAGTGTCTGGAGGACAGCTCTCCTCTCCTAGGAAGGGTGGGCTTGCAATCGCATTTCGACAGCGACTCCCAGTGGAGACTGGGAGCACCAAGACAGGATTGTACAGGCATGGGGTGGAGGCGACGAAGACGCTCGCGGCGCGGGTGCGAGAACATGCCCAGCCTGCATGGAGCGTCACTGCACGCCAGTGCCTCCACAGGGATCTCATCACAACAAATAAAGGAAAACCCCGGATCATGGGGAGTCAACGGCATGTTAGCCCCACGCCCAAAGCCGGATCCCACCCACCCAGTCCTGATATCCTCTGATCCGCACCCGCCCACCAGACCAGATTAAAAGGAGCACCCAAAGTAGGAGCGGGCAGCCTGGCATAAACTGGCCAGAAGTGTAGAAAAGACTTTGAGGCGACTGCTCTTCAGATGGAGAAATAGATCGGACGTTAGAAGGCTGGGGTGAGCATGACCACATCACAGTTTAAATTTCATTCCAAAATTCCATAATTTGCATACAATTCTAAAGCTTCAGGCTGCTCATTCCAGGGAATGATTCCTGTTAAACTAAGCAAGGATTCCTGGGTTTAAAAAGTAGGTAGCAATAAAGGGCAGTATTATGTGCAGCTCAGAGTGCATTAAATTAATTATTAAGGCAAAGAAGCCTAGGAAACCAATATGGCTGGATAGATAAGCAGAGAATGCAATCCAGGAAAACAGAGCTTTCAGGGTCTACAAAGGGCACAAAATGGGACCAACAGGAATGTGCATAAGGAAAAGCAAGCAGCTAATTAGGAAGGTGAAAGTAAGCACACAGGAAAGGATGAGCGGAGATGAAGAGTGTGTGGAGAAGAGGCCTGAGGAAAAGTGTGCCTATTAAATAAGTGGTTTAGTTCTGTGATTACGGTGGAAAATTCTGGATCAGTACTGGACAGCAAGATAAAATTCAAGGTGCAGCTAATCACAAACTGGCAATGGGAAATATATCTACTGAGCACTGAAGAGTCTGCAGGACCTTATGATTACAAGTCCCCAGGGCTAGGCAAGATGAACCAAAGGCTGTTGGGGAGACGAGACAGGCCCTGGCAGCACCCTGGCAGACCTAAACAATAAGTCACAACAGGCGAAGTACTGATGGATTGAAGGGTGACAAATGTGGTCCTCCCTACACAAGGGAGTAGACAGCAAGAACCTGGGAAATTACAGGTCAGTGAGCTTGACACCTACAGTAAGGAAGCTACCAGAGAGAATTGTAAAGGCACGGACAGATGAATTCCTGAATAAAATTGGCTTTTGGACAGGAATCAATATGGGTCCACAAAAGGCTGGTCTTGTCAAACAAACTTTATTTTTTTTCTCAGTTCTGTGACACAAATGGTTGACGGAGGCCAGGATGCTGATCTCCTCTATAAGATTTTAGTAAGGCCTTTGACTCTGTACCGCATAGGAGGCTAGTGAGGAAGGGATAAAGTATAGTTACGCAGGAACTTATCATAACAGTAGATCTTGAGAGAGGTTCCTGCAGTAGAGTCATTACATATAGGACTGTGCCCGAGACACGGCAAACGCTTCCAGCAATGCCTGGGCGAGGGGACCGCTCACCGACGCCACGTGCTGGACGCCAGTGACCATATAGTGGGCGGTCCCCATGCCCACCTTCCAGTTCTCCCACCGGAGAGCCAAGGAGGATGAGACAGGAGAGAGGATGACATCCTGGAGCCCAGATCAGAATAGGCTATAAGAAATGCAGAAACTGGGGGAAGGAGCAGGGAAAAGGTACCTACTGCAGGAACCTCTCGAGAGATCTACTGTTACGGCAAGTTCTTCGCAACTATACTATTTTACTCTCGAGAGGGTTCCTGCAGGTCATCACATACAACACTGAATCCCAAGCAGTCACTCTCAGAGAGACGAGAGAGAGTACAGGAGGAGGAGCAACTGAAAGAACAGAACAGGACCGACCTAAGACAGTAGGCCCTGCAGAGCGGTGAGACTGAACCTGGCCCTACGCCTAGAGGTAATGTCCAGACTGTAATGCCTTGTGAAGATATGGACAGAGCTCCAGGTTGCTGCCACACAAATCTCTGCAGAAACATTCCTTAGGAATGCTGCAGAGGTAGCCACACCTCTGGCAGAGTGACCTCTGACTTCCCTGGAAGAGGTCTGTCATGCTTCTGATAACAAAAGTGGATGCAGTTAGCGAGACACTTGGATAGACACTGCTTAGATACTGCTGATCCCAAGGATTTGGGGCAAAGGAGACAAAAGCTGATCAGACTTTCTGGATTCTTTGGTTCGGTGGACATAATACCTCAGGATCATATGTACACCAGAAGAATGAAAGAGCCTCCCCTATTTGAGTGAACAGGATAATGAACTGGGAGTTCAGCAGTCTGGTTTAGAGTAAACTCAGAAACCACTTTGGGAAGAAACTTATGATTTTGCACGAGAACTGCCCTGTCCTTGTGAAAAATCAAATAAGGCTCCTTATGCATCAGGGCCAGAAGCTCGGAAATCCTATGAGCAGAAGTAAAGGCAACCAAAAATACAGGTTACCTGCAACAGGAGTTCTAGGAATGGTGTATGTTGTTCATCCACACTCCTTGGCAGGTACCTTTCACTTTAAATCTTGCTGGAAGGTCTTCAAGCTGGCTTCCCACCCACCCAGGTGGTAAAACTCCGGCTCCGCCCCAAGACGTCAGATCTAGCCTGCTGGAAGCCAGGTTGTGCGTTATCCAGCGGGAGGCTGGGTGGGTTCTGTGGATGAACACATACACACTTCCTAGAACTCCTGTTACAGGTGAGTAACCTGTATTTCTAGGATCGTGGATATGTTGTTCAATCCACACTTATTAACGAACCTAGCAGTTCTCCGGAGGAGAGGCAAGCGCACACCCTGATACTTACTTGGAAATAAGGACTGGAGAACCGAGGTCCCAAAACCAGCATCCCAGTGTGACTCTAGGTTGATGTGGTAGTGGGTAATGTAGGTGTGTGCTGACTGCCAGGTAGCAGCCCTGCCGATTTCCTGGATAGGGACATCCCTGGAAGCAGCCACCGAGGCAGAGTTATGGCAGGTAGAATGAGCTCTTATCCCTTTGGGAGGCTCCATGCCCGCCAACCTATAGCACAGATCTATGCAGGCGTGACCCCTGCCTATCGTTCGCTTGGCTGCAGGTCTGCCAGGTGTGGCTTCAGTGTAGGTGACAAACAGCTGGCGAACCTCTCCTCGAACTTCAGCCATCCGCTCCTTATAATAAGTGAGCAGCTCTTCTAGGGTCCAGAGTATGGAGCCTATTTCAGCCTCCGAGGTGTGATTGGGGTAGAACACCGGCAGAGTCAACACCTGGTTAAGGTGAAACTCTGACACCACCTTCGGAAGGAATTTTGGGTGGGGGCGCAGGACAACCTTGTCCCTGTGGAGCACCAGTTAAGGAGACTCGATGGAAAGCACATGGAGCTCTCCCATCCTTCTGGCTGACGTGATAGCCACCAAGAAGGCGGTCTTCCACGACAGGTGAGAGATGGCATACTTGTGCATCGGTTCAAATAGGCTTGCCCATGAGCTTAGCCAATACCAGCAGTAGATCCCACGGAGGTGGAGGTTCTTGAACCGGAGGATATGTGATCAGGGCCTTGAAAAGCGCCTGATCACCTTCTCCTGCGCCAATCGACTGCGTTCCTGGCCCGCACTCCGTAAGCAGAGATGGCCGCCAGCAGCTTATGGGTCAAGACCGAAGCCCTGCTAGAAAGGGACCACAGGTAGTCCAGACGCTTGCCAAGGAACAGGAAGAAGGGTCCAGGCCTTGCTCTGACACCAAATGGAGAATCATTTCCATTTAAAGGTGTAGCATTTTCTGATCAACTCCTTACGGGATGCCTCAACAACGTTGAGGACCTCGCGAGAAAGACCCAAGGCCTGGAACTCTAGCAGCTCAGGAATCAGGCCATCAGGTGCAGGGATTGAAGGTCCAGATGGAACACCTTCTCCTGACTGACTGAGTTCAGGTCTGGGCGGGCTGGAATGCCTCAGGAGCCTGGAGCTGAGACTGAGGAGATCTGGATACCAGAACTGGCGGGCCAGTCTGAGGCTACCAGAATCACCTGCACCTTGTCCTCCTTGCCGAGAGGAGCACCTTGTGGATCAAGAGAAGTGGGGAAAGGCGAGAAGAAACCTTGGGTCCATGGCTCGAGAAGGCATCCCCTGCAGCGAGCCCTGCTGAGGGGGGCGGGTATGAACAGTCTCAGCCTCGCATTCTCCTGGAGGCAAACAGGTCCACCTGAGGCAAGCCCCATGGGAGAACAGATCTTGTACTACCTCTGGCAGGAGAGACCACTCGTGGACGCAGCCCCTATCCGGCTTAGGGCATCGACCAGAATGTTGGAGGCTCCTGCCACGTGGAAGGCAAGGGAGATCCGCCTCCAGGCTGCACACGAGGGACCAAATGTGAGAGCTTCCCGCACAGAGGCATGGGGCGCATCCTGCCCTGGTGGTTTAGGTAGTACGTACATGGTGGTGGTATTGTCCATCTGGACCTGGACCACTTGACCCCATACAAGCGGAGTGAAGGCGGTGAGGGCTAAGATGAGCTGCTCGAAGCTCCAGCAGGTTGATGTGGCATCAGAACTCCCGAGGGACCAGAGACCGTGGCGCTCTGTGCTCCCCAGATGGGCAACCAGCCATCAGAGGAGGCATCAGTCGATAGAGAGACCAACCGTTGGCTCGGGCGGACAAGCAGGATGCCCTCCTGCAGATGAACTGGAATGGTCCACCACTGGAGAGTGTGCCACATCTCCTGGGTCACTGTCACTAGCTGATCCAAAGGACTGGAGTGCTGTGACCATTGGCATGGCCAGTCCCCATTGTAGGGACACATGTGCTAACGGCCCAGCGGATCACGCTGGTGCAGGCCGCCACGAGGCTCAGGATGCAAAGGAAGTCCTGGGCAGGCGCAATTGCCCAACCTGAAATGATTGGGCAAAGGAGGAAAGAACCTCGGCCCTGTCCGCTAAAAGCGTGCTTTGGCTGCTTGAAGTCGACTCTGCCCGATGAACTGTATCCTGCTTTGGCACAAGTTCCGACTTGGCCTCATTGATATCAGGCCAACATGGGAGCAAGCGTGGAGGCCAGATCCATGGACGCTTCACCTCCATTCTGGAGGAGGCTGCAATCAGCCAGTCGTCCAGGCAGGGTACACCTGGACCCCCGGTGCCGCGGAATGCTGTCACCACTGCCATGCATTTGGTGAAGACCCTGGGAGCTAGAGAAGGCCAAAGGGCATGGCCCGGAACTCGTAGAGGACCCCTCTGCCCTGAAGCGGAGGAATCTCTGGTGGGACGGACGGACTGGGACATGAAAGAACGTGTCCTGGAGGTCCAGAGAACAGAACCACATGCCTGCTCCAAGGATGGAATGATCTGAGCCAGAGTGACCATCCTGAAGGTTTGAGACCTTAGGAACCTGTTCAGGTTGTGCAGTTCTAGAACGGGGCACCAGCACCCGTCTGTTTCGGGACCAGGAAATACCTGGACACAAACCCCAGGCTTGGGCGGAGGAGCCGCCACCTTCCTCATCACCTCCTTTTCGAGGAGAGGCAAATGTCAGCTCAACGAGCTGACAGGGAGGCCATGGACCCCAGCCCCCGTGGGGCGACGGCTCGAAGGGTGGGGCCTGCTCGAACTCCAGAGGCAGACCCTTTCCTATCATCTCCAACACCCAGCGGTCCATGGTGATAGCGGACCAGGTAGAAAGGAAGTGATGGGGCCGTCCCCACAGTTGGAACCCAGGGGAAGCAACAAGGCTGGGCGACACCCTCAACCCGTCACTGGGCAGGCTTGGAGGAAGGACCGGCCAAGGGACCTCCTGGGCCTTTTCCTCCATGCTTCCTGTTGGAGGAAGCACGGGCTTGACTTTGGGGTGCCAAGGCGAGCCTGCTAGCCCTGATGCTGGTGTTGCTGGGCCGGACGTGCACGAGGGAAGAAGGTTGAAAGGACTTATGTTGCTGGACGAGGCCCTTGTCCTTCTGGTGGGGTGATAGAGCCCAGGGTAGCACTGGACTTTTCGATCCTCTGGAGGTGGCCTTCCTCCCAGGGCTGAACAAGTCAGTCCCAAAAAGGTGGCGTCCGCCAATTTGTGATGGGTATCCGCCGTGAAGGTGGATATCCTCAACCGAACTCTCGCGCGCATGGCCACTGTGGCCGCTACTGATCGGGCACAGGAGTCTCCAATGTCTAGAGCCATTTGGAGCTGCTGTTTCGCCACTGCCCTTCCCTGATCCTGCACCTGCTTGACCGTAGTCTGCAATTCGGCCAGGAGATGAGGGATCACCTCATCCAGGGAGCTCATGAGGGCATGGGAGAAGTCGCCATCGAATGCAGCCAAGCTGGCCTGACAGAGGCAGAGGAGGGGCCGCAGCATACACCTTGCGCCCAGCATAGTCCAGCTTTTGGACTCCTTGTTGGGGGTTATCCACATCCCTAGCATTCCCGGAGCACCAGAAAGCGCTATCGGTAACCAACCCCTCTGTGGAGGGTGTTCCAAACCGGACAAAGAGCTGGTAGGGACCACATACTTCCTGGCCTCCTGGCCGAAGGCACAGAACAGGAAGCTGGCAGCTGCCAATGCTCCAAGGCTGGGCCAACAATGGCTTCAGCCACCGGAAAGGCCTCCGTGGGAGAATCCTCGGTCCAGTATCTCCCGTGAGGGATACTTGGCCTGCCTGGATCACGGGCTCGAGCTGCATCCCGGTGGACTCCGAGATGAGCGAAGCAGACCCATGAATGATGATGGGCTCTCATCCATCGACTGCCCCGGAGGACTCCAGGTCAAGGGGCCTGGAAAATAGGGAGGAGTCGTTGTCAGACTCTGAGGTCTGCAAAAAGACTACCTGGGGCCTGAGCCATCCTCCACTTGCAGGGGCGGTCAGGAGTGAGGTGACCGACAACAGTGGGGCAGACCCTGACTCGATCGAGAGTCCTTGGTCGAGCCCTCGATTTCGGTTGTGAAGCGGAGGTTCCACCCAATCGGTGAGCAGTTGGTTTATCAAGGAACAACCGCCCAGGCTTGTGCACCTCGACCACCAGCGAGGTTGTTTCGGCCTTTCAGGTGACAACCACTTAATGGCGGGAGGCGGCGGGCGTCGGCTTATTTCCAGACAAAAGGGCTGCTGCCACATTAAGTCCTCGTGGCGTCGACACAATTTGTGCCGAGCCTCTCCTCTTCCGAGGAGGAAGGCGAGATGGCGGGGCCACCGCTTACCTCGGTGCCGAGACCGCTGATGTCAGCAGGATTGGCTGGACCAAGGCGAGGTCCGAGACCTAGACCTCGGTGTTTCCGAGTGGGTCTGGGAGGGCGAGGGACACCCGCTCCCTGGGAACCTTGACCGGGGACTCTGGCACAGGAGGCGCAGGCAAGTCCTTGGTTTCCACCGGGAACCCGGTGATGAAGGGTTGTCGGCTTCACCAGTGAGCAGCCCGTCCGACGGAGTTGAAAAAATCTCGACCGAGTCGGCGGGTGTCTCGGCGGCTGACCTGACAGGGACACCATGAAGCCAGCAGCCTTAGCCGCAACCTCGACCCGAAGTTGGAGTGTCGACTGTCCGGGAAGGGACCTCTCCCACTCCCACAAACGCCGGCGGTGGACTTACCCCTTCGAGTCCTTCTTTTTAGGCCGAGAAAGAGTGTCCCAATGGCCTACTCCTTCAAATGTGGAGGGATTGGCTAAGCTCCTTAAAAGGAAGCTGTGAAGGATCCCAGAGAGGCCGGGATAAATGCACGCAACTTCGAGGAAGACGAGGATGTGGCCTGGGCCGCCTCCTCCTCAAGGGCGATCATCTGCTTGAGTTGCTCAACGAGCCAGCCGCTGGGACACACGCCAATGGGCCTCTTTAGACTTTACTGGCGGATAATGTTTCTCGGGGCACCCAAGTTGTAGCCGGGCATGCACGGTCTTCAAGGATGTTGGCGAGAATAGTCTACACAACTACCAGAGCCTCGGGTCATGATCAAGGCCGAGGCAGTAGACGTCGCGTGGAGTGCGGATCCGTCCCGACATCTTCTGACCCGCATGGGCACCACCGAAAACCGGAGCTCGACTTGTCCATCGCAGCCACGAGGGAAGAATTTGACCAAGTCTTGAGAATTTTAAAATTATTTTCGGATGAACCAAAGAGTTAGGATCCAGTCTATAACGCAAGCATTAAGGGAGGAACCTGAGCTTCAAGTGGTAAGGAAGATCTGATGTCATGGGGCTGGAGCTCAGAGTTTTACCACCCAGGTGGGTGGGAGCAGCCAGCTTGAAGACCTTCCGGCAAGATTTAAAGCAGCAAGGTACCTGCCAAGAAGTGTGGATTCAACAACATATCCATGTCCCTAGAAAAGTACCTTCCAGGAAATGTAGCGCATGTCACAGCACATCGCTGGTCCAAAGGAGGAAGTGTAAGCTTCTCTTAACAAAAATTCAAATCTCAAGGAGGGTGGAGTTACGGATGGAGGATTTCAGATGAAGGATCCCTTTAAAAGGTCTTATAGATCTCCAACTGTGCCACGAGTTTTCCTTCCACCAACACATGGTAGGCTGAAATGGCGACAGGTGGACCTTAAGGGATGAATAAGACAGACCAGAATCAGAGGAACAACAGATATTCCATAATCTGGGGAGCTGAGCAAGTAAAGGGATCCATCCTTTAGATGCCACCAAATGGAAAAACGCTCCATTTCAGCATAGGTGGATCTGGTGGAGGGTGTCTCACCTCCACCAGGACCTGAGTAACCTTCTGAGAGACCCCAAAACAAGACCTGATTAGATCTGAAGGAGCCACGCATGAAGATGCAGGGTCCTGAGTCCCAGATATACCAGCCTACCTTGATCCTGAGTCAACAGATCGTGCCGGAGAGGTAGAGGAACTGGGGTTCCACTATGAGCTGCTGCATAAGTGGAAACCAGATTTGCTTTGGCCAGAGCAGAACTATCAGGATCATCTCGCCCCTCTGCCTGGAGTTTGAGAACTCTCTGCAGAATGGGAAAGGATGGAAGGCGTGACAAGAACTTTCCTGTCCAACATAGCAACAACGTGTCATGCCAGAAAGCACCAGGCTCTGGAACAAGCGAGCAGAAGCTAAGGGAGCTTTATGTTGAATGGAAAGGCGAACAGATCTAAGTCTGGGCAACCCCACCTCAGAAAGAGAGAGTCTGCTACTTCCTGACTTAGTTCCAACTCATGAGCGAGGATGACGTCTAACTGAGGTCGTCCTGGGACATTGCAAATGCCCAGAACGTGCATGGCCGTGAGAAACAGGTCATGCTGGACTGCCCAGTTCCACACCCGCATCACCTCTCTGCATAGGGGGTACAATCGGGTGCCTCCGCTTGTTGATGTACCAGACCACCAACATATTGTCCATCTGGACCAACAGTGTTCTCTTTGATAGATGGACTGAAAGCCTGAAGCGCATAAGGACTGCAGTCTTTTCCAGGATGTTGATGTAGAGAGACATCTCTAACTGGGACTATGAACCCCAAGTCCAGTGGTCCCCAGGTGAACCCCATAGCCCAGGCAGGAGGTGTCTGTAGTGAGGGTCCAGAGAGGAGGGACCCCTGAAACAGATTCAGGGGATCTAACCACCAGAGGAGAACCTCTGAGCGCACTGGAGACTAGAATCATGTGGTCCAAGTCGTCCGAGCACTGATCCCATTAACGTGCAACGCCCACTGGGTAATCCTCATGCAACCTGGCAAAGGAGACAGTGGAGCTGGAAGCTGCCATCGAGGCCTAAGAGACATAACAACACCCCTGGCCAGAAGAAATCTGGAAGTGGTCACCAGGTTTACCTGCTCTCGGAGAGTCTCTGCCCTGTCCGGGGAGGAAGGCTCTGCACTGGACCGTGTCTAAGACCGTCCGATGAACTGAAGGTTCTGGGAGGGTAAGAATCGACTTGGGGAGACTGACAGCAATCCTCAATTGAAAAGGTCCAGACTGCATGACAGTGAATCAGAAGACTGTCCTGGATGGGACTATCAAGAGCCAATAGTCCAGGCAAGAACACTGCTATACCCAGGCAGGCGCAAGGCCACTGCCAACACTGCTAATTACTTGGTAAAACCTGGGTGCAGAGGACAGACCAAGGGGATGACCATAACTGGAAGTGCTCCCCTGGAAGCAGAAACGCAGGTAGCACGGCGGTGATCTGGGAACACGGAATATGCAGGTAAGCATCCTTCATACCCAGTGCACAAAGCCAATGGTCCTTCTGCAGAAGAGGCAGGAGGCCATGCAGTGTCAAGCATGCAGAACCTTTATACTCGACAACGAGGTTCAGTCTGCTGAGTGCCCATCTGGCAGTAAACCCTTTTTCCCACTGAGGCAGAGGAACTGACTCTATGGCACCTTCTGTCTTAGAGCCTGAATTCCCTCCGCTACTAGAGGAACCTGGTATGGGGTAGCCTGAGTGACCTGGAGGGGATTCTGGGGAAAACCCAGGTGTGCCCTTTTGAAATGAGCTGCAGGACCCATGCATCTGAGATTATGTCCCTCCATTCCTGCACGTGGAGGCGAACCTTCCTCCCACCGGCTCCTCGCATGGTGGCAGAGGAGGACAGATTGCCAGTCAGGAAGTGGAAGGCAAGGGAGGAGGTCCTCTGGCCACTCTCCGAGTTTTGGAGGCAGGTGGGGAGGTGAAGGTGGAATCTGTGGCCTTTCTTTTGCCCGGCTGTCTGGTAAAGGGCTGCTTACCCTGCCTTTTGGTCTGTCGCTGAAGGGCTGCTTCTTCTGAAAACCCGACTGGTACATGGTCCTCAAGGACCTCAAGGCATAGGCCGCTGTCCAGGAGGCCCGTGATAATATCTTTGGTGTCCACTCCATAAAGGACCCGAACCCCAAAGGGGCATCTTGAATAGTAGCCTGGACATCATTAGAGAGGTCAGAAATGCGAGCTGCCGCGGCCGCCTTACAGAGACTGCAGTGGCGGAAGAGCGGGCTACCACGCTCTACTGAGTCATATGTAGCCTTGAGAGCATGTCTGCAAGAGATCATTGACAGGTGCAGGTTTTTAACAAGCTCCTCCTTGAAGTCCAAGGATTCACATAGCCTGGATAACGGGCCTCAAGCTGGCCATAGTCGCTTTTGAAGGAGACCATGTGTGCTATAGCTGAGGGAGCGGGAGGCATACAGAGGACAGGAATAAACTTTTTCCCAAACTGGTCAAGCTGCCGAGATTCCTTGTCGGGGGTGGGGAGTACTCATGTGTTTTCGGGTAGCTGAGCAATCATGAGCTGCTGCTACGACAATGGAATCCTCTTTAAGGTGAGCATTCAGACACAAAACACCCTCAGGAGCATGATATATCCAGTTTGCCTTCTTAGGAACAGCCTATATAGAGTGGGGCAGCTGCCAGATGGTACTGGTGAGGTCTTCATGAGGGGTTGTCCGGAGGGGAGAGGATAGGAGAAACAGTCTCTAAATACAAGTGTTCTATGAGACATTTCTCTGTGGGTCTTGTTCCTCTGTATTCCAGCTGTTGGTCTACAGGATAACCATAACAACTCCATGAAAGAGGGTTCTCTGGGGAGATTTGGGCGATTCCTTGTCCTCACCCACAGTGGAATGTTCATCAAAGAGTCATCCGAGGAATCCTCCTCGAGTCCGGATGTCATGATCCTCAGGGGTACCAAGCATGGAACAGTAACCTCCTGAGGCATGGTCTCTGAAATATGCACTGTTGTGTAGACAAAGCTTACAGGGGACAGGGAAGGAGGAGAAGGGGTGACTATTGGGGCTGATAGATCCCTCTCCAAATCCGAGACTAGCTCCGACCTAGCCTCCTTCCACCAGGATTGAATTATAACCTGGAAATCCTGCTGTGGGGCTGGAGAAGGGGGTGGAGGCGCATGGGCGGGCGGATAATGATAAACAAGTGCACCCGATCCATGGTAATGGTAATGATGAAGGTAGCCCTGGTAATAGGGGTAACCCGAAGGGTGATACCCCAAAACAGCAGAATGGAGTATAAAATCCAATGTCAAGCCAGATGGAGGTAGGCCGACATTTGCCCTAAGGAAGTTATCCTTGAAAGGGTAATGTGTGGTCGAGACAGGCCAGGGACAATATCCTGTGTCAGGATACCAGTCAGAGGAGCAGACATCGGAGGAGTTGGCATCAGACCTACGGTCGCCTGAATATATGGCGTTGGGCCCGGTGTCACTACAGCTTGCACTGGGATCGGACACGATGGCCCTGATGGAAGGGGTCTCATAAAATACCTGTTAGTGCCCCTGGCATCAGAAGTGGGGCGGAGCCGAGAAGAGAGCCTGACAGTGGAGGCTGGCAGGCCTGGCGAAGGAAGGATAGGGTCGGGGACCCTCTGAACACTGAGGTTTGGTGCCGGAGCCCTTGGCCTGGTGTCCCTTGGGGGGACATAGGACACGGTAACTGGGGTGGGAGAAGAAAGAATCACCTCCAGAGGTCCCACTTCCTCCTCCATACCCAATGTGACCACAGGGCTTGGAGGTTCCACCGGGGAGGTGGAGAGGAAGGCTCCTGCCCAGAAGGAGCATGAGGGAGGGTTGGCAGATAGCCATCGGCGTGCTCGATCGGACCGGGTGAGGTGGCGTCAGCCCCGACGGTAAGTGGGCGCCTGGGCGATCGAGGCAGAGATGACCAGCTTAGCAGATAGAAGAGGGACCAGGCAGAGGAGGGAGGACCTCGACCAGCTTATCCTCCAGTGTCATGCAGGTCCCTGTCTCATCCTGGGGATTGAATTATCAAAAGCCGGGTGGGCCAGGAGGAGACGGGAAAGATTATCGGCAGAAAATACAGGTTACTCACCTGCTAACAGGTGTTCTAGGAATGGTATATGTTGTTCATCCATATTTACTGGCAAGTTCCTTGCCACTTTAAATTTTGCCGGAAGGTCTTCAAGCTGGCTCCTCCCACCCACCCGGTGGTAAAACTCACGGCTCCACCCCATGATGCCAGATCTAGCCCGCTGGAAGCGAGGTTGTCGCCAAAGCGGAGGTTGGTGGTTAGTGGATGAACAACATATACCATTCCTAGAACTCCTGTTACAGGTGAGTAACCTGTATTTCTAGGGTCATGGATATGTTGTTCAATCCATACTTACTGGCAGACTCCTAGCACTTCTCCGGGAGGAGGGAGGAGGCAAGGCACGACCCCTACTTGGGAAATAAGGACTGGAGAACTGAGGTCCCAAAACCAGCATCCCGGCGTGACTCAAGGTCGATGTGGTAGTGGGTAATGAAGGTGTGTGCTGACTTCCAGGTAGCAACCCTGCAGACTTCCTGGATAGGGACGTCCCTGGAAGCAGCCACTGATGCAGCGGTATGGCGGGTAGAATGAGCTCTTATCCCTTTGGGAGGCTCCATGTCCACCAACATGTAGCAGAAATCCATGCAGGAGGTGACCCACCTGCCTATCGTCTGCTTGGATGCAGGTCTGCCAGGTACTGGCTTCAGCGTGGGTGACAAACAGCTGGCGAACCTCTCCCGAACTTCAGCTCCGCTCCTTGTAATAAAGAGAGCTCTTCTAAGGTCCAAAGTGTGGAGCCTATATTCGCCTCCGAGGTGTGATTGGGGTAGAACACCGCAGAGTCAACACTTGGTTAAGGTGAAACTCCGACATCATCTTCGGAAGGAATTTTGGGTGGGAGCAGGACAACCTTGTCCCTGTGGAAGGCCAGATAAGGAGACTCTATGGAAAGCACCTGAGCTCTCCCATCCTTCTGGCTGACGTTATAGCCACCAAGAAGGCAGTCTTCCATGACAGGTGGAGATATCACACCTGTGCACCGGTTCGAATGGCTTGCCCATGAGCTTAGCCAATACCAGCAGTAGATCCCACGGAGGTGGAGGTTCTCGCACCAGAGAGGATATGTGATCAAGGCCTTTGAAAAAGCACCCAACCACCTTCTCCTGCGCCACCAACTGCTTTCCGCCCGCGCCCAGTAAGCAGATATGGCTGCCAGATGCACCTTGAGGGTCCTCGACCAAGCCCTAGCTGAGAAAGGGACCACAGGTAGTCCAGAATGCTGGCCAAGGAACAGGAGGAAGGGTCCAACCCCTTCTCCAGACACCAAATGAAGAATCTCTTCCATTTGAAGGCATAGCATTTTCTGGTCGACTCTTACGGGATGCCTCAACAACATTGAGGACCTCATCAGAAAGACCCAAGGCCTGGAACTCAGCCACTCAGGAACCAGGCGTCAAGTGCAGGGATTGAAGGTCTGGGTGGAGTACCTTCCTCTTGTTGACTGAGATCAGGTCCGGCGGGCTGTGAGCCGCCTCGGGAGCCTGGAGCCGAGACTGATGAGATCTGGATACTAGAACTGGTGGGGCCAGTCTGGGCTACTAGAATCACCTGCGCCTTGTCCCTCCTCACCTTGAGAAGCACCTTGTGGATCAAGGAAATGGGGAAAGGCGAGAAGAGGCCCGGGTCCACGGCCCGAGAAGGCATCCCTCTGCAGCAAGCCCTGCTGAGGGGTGGGCATGAAACAGCAACAGCTCGCATTCTCCTGGAGGCAAACAGGTTCACCTGAGGTGTGCCCCAGTGGGAGAACAGATCTTGTACTACCTCCAGCAGGAGAGACCACTCGTGAGATGCAGCACCTATCCGGCTTAGGGCATCGGCCAGAGTGTTGGAGGCTCCTACCACATGGATGGCTAGGAGATCCGCCTCCAGTCTGCTCACGAGAGACCAAGTGCGGAGAGCTTCCTTGCACAGAGGCAAGCAGTCGTCTCGTCCTGATGGTTTAGGTAGCACATGGTGCGTGGGTGTTGTCCATCTGGACCTGGACCACTTGACCCGTACAAATGGGAGCGAGGCGGTAAGGGCTAGTCGGACCGCTCAAGCTCCAGCAGGTTGATGTGGCATCGAGACTCTGGGGGACCAGAGGCCGTGTGCTCTGAGCTCCTCAGATGGGCACGCCAACTCATTATAGAGGCGTCGGTCATTACAGTGACCGTCGCTCTGGGTGGACAAATGGGATACCTCCTGCAAATGAGCTGGAACGATCCACCACTGAGGAGCGTTCCCCATCTCCTGGGTCACTATCACTGGCTGGTCCAGAGGACTGGAGTGCTGTGACCATTGGCGGCCAGCCCCCACTGCAGGGGACGCATGTGCCAGCAGGCCCAACGGACTATGCTTGTGCAGGCCGCCATGAGGCCCAGGAGGCACAGGAAGTCCCCAGCAGGTGCAATTGCCCAACCAGAAATGATTGGGCAAAGGAGGAAAGAACCTCGGCTCTGTCCGCCGGGAGCTGTGCTCTGGCTCAAGAGAGTAGTACTCTGCCCCGATGAACTGAATCATCTCGTTGGCATGAGTTCCAATTTGGCCTCATTGATGACAAGGCCAATCTGAGAGCAGACATGGAGGGTCAGATCCTGGACCACTCCACCTCCAGCCTGGAGGGGCTGCAATCAGCAAGTCATCCAGGTAAGGGTACACCCGGACCACTCAGCACCGTGAGGAATGCTGTCACCATTGCCA
This sequence comes from Neoceratodus forsteri, assembly GCA_016271365.2. Lineage (NCBI taxonomy): Eukaryota > Metazoa > Chordata > Ceratodontiformes > Ceratodontidae > Neoceratodus > Neoceratodus forsteri. The sequence continues at coordinate 1,195,336,988 of CM057453.1, forward strand.
TGCATTTGGTGAAGACCCTGGGAGCTGGAGAGAGGCCAAAGGCATCGCCCAGAACTGTAAAGGGATCCCTCCGCTCTGAAGCGAAGGAATCACTGGGGGAGGTGGACGGATTGGGACATAAAAGAACTCATCCTGCAGGTCCAGAGAACAGAACCACATGCCTAGTTCCAAGGATGGAATGATCTGAGCCAGAGTGACCATCCTGAAGGTTCGAGACCTTAGGAACTTGTTCAGGTCATGTAGGTCTAGAATGAGGCGCCAGCCCCGTCCGTTTGGACCAGGAAGTACCTGGACACAAACCCTGGGTCTGAAGGAGGATCCGCACCTCCTGATCACCTCCTTCTGGAGGAGCAGGGCAATGTTGGCTCAACGAGGCGACAGAGGGCTGCGGACCCCATAGCCCCTGAGCGGCGATGGCTCGATAGGGTGGGGACTGCTGGAATTCCAGAGGCAGACCTTTCCTACCACTTCCAGCACCCAGCAGTCCATGGTGATATCGGACCAGATGGAAAGAAGTGGCAGAGCCGTCCCCACAGGGGGAACCCGGGGAGGAGTGATGAGGTTGGGGGCACACCCTCAACCCGTCACTGGGCAGGCTTGGAGGAAGAACCGGCCGAGGTCTTCTGGACCTTTCCCTCCGGCTTCCTGCTGGAGAAAGCTGCATGCTTGGCTTTGGGGTGCCAAGTGCGAGCCAGCTGGCCCTGAAATGCTGTTGCTGGAGCCAGACGTGCTGCAGGGGCTGAAGGCCGAAAGGGCTTACACTGCTGTTGGCGGCTTTTATCCTTCTGGCAGGCGTGACCAAGTCCAAGGTGGCACTGGACTTCTCGATCCTTTGCAGATGACCCTCCACCCGGGACCGAACAAATCGGCACCCAGAAGGGAACATCTGCCAGCTTGTGCTGTGTATCTGCTGTAAAAGTGGAGATCCGCAGCCAAGCTCTGCGGGCATATGTTACTGCGGCGCGCTACTGACTGGGCACACGAGTCAGTGATGTCCAAGACATTTGCAGCTGCTGTTTGGCCACCGCCCTTCCCTGATCCTGCACCTGCTTGACCGTCGTCTGAAGGTCAGCGGGAGAGGAATAACCTCATCCAGGAGCCCAAAAGGCGCGTGAAAAGTGTGCCATCAGAATGGCCGAGCTGGCCTGACAAAGGCCTAGGGAGGAAGCAGCAACACTTTCCACCCAGAGTAGTCCAGTTTCTTGGACTCCTTATCAGGTGGCTTGTCCACATCCAGAGCGTTCCGGGCGCCCGGGAAACGCTTATCGGTCACTAGCCCCTCTGCGAAGGGGTGCTCCGAGAAACCAGAGAGGAACCAGTGGGAACAGCATACGCTCGAGCCGTGCTGGACAAGAAGCTGGCCGCTGCCATAGCTCCAGGGCCGAGCCAACAATGACTTCAGCCACCGGAAGGCCTCTGGGAATCCTCGGTCCAGTATCTCCGTGAGGGATACTGGCCCGCTTTGAACGGTTTGAGCTTCATCCCAGTGGACTCTGAGATGAGCCAAGCATTCCAAGGAGAGGATGGGCTCTCGCCCACCGACTGACCCCTGGTGGACTCCTGGTCAAGCGGCCTGGAAAACAAGGAGTCGCCGCCATCAGACTCCGAGGAGTCTGCAAACAGCTGCCGAGCGCCTGAGCCACGCTCCACCTGCTGAGGTCAATCGGGAGTGAGGGTGGCCGACAACCCGATGGGGCAAGCCCTGACCTGACCGAGAATCCTGGTCGGGGCCCCAGTTTTAGGTTGTGAAGGCAGGGTTCCACCCCAATGGGTGGCGAGCCAGTTTCGGACGAACAACCAGTGCCAGCTTCAGCTCCTCGACTACAATGAGGGGTGTTTCGCTGCTCCGTGACAGCCACTTAATGGTCGAGGAATGCGACGGAGTCGGCTTATTCCTCGGGTCAAAAGGAGCTGCTGCCACATTAGATCCTCAGAGCGAATAATTTGCGCAGGAAGCCTATCCTCTGAAGAGAACGATAATGAGGATGAGCGGCACGCCTGCTTTCCACAGTGCTGGAGACAGAGACCGCCGATGTCAGTGGGATTGGCTGGACCTGGAAGAGGTCTGAGACCGAGACCTTTGGTGTTTCAGGGTGGGTCTGGGAGGGGCGGAAACCGCTCCTCCCTCGGTTCAAGACCTAACCGGGCTCTGGCACAGGCAAGTCTCGGTTTCCACCGGGAAACCGTGAAGAAGGGTTGTCGGCTTCTCCAGTCGACAGACCGTCTGACGGGTCGAGAAAAATCTTGACTGCATCAACGGGTGTCTCGGCTCGGCTGAGTTGACGGAACACCATAAAGCCAGCGGCTTAGCCACAACCTCGACTGAAGTCGAGTGACGACTCTCCGGGAAGGGACCTCCTGCTCCCACAAACATCTACGGTGGGACTTACCCTTGGAGACCTTCTTTTGGACTGAGAGGAATGTCCCGAGGGCCCCACTCCATGGTGGAGGCAGGATTGACAAAGCTCCTTGAACAAAGCAGTGTAGGAGGAGCCCAAAGAGTGGGATAAATGCGCGACCAAAGAAGATAATGATGCAGCTTGGGCCACTTCCTCCTGAGGGCGATCATCTGTTCGAGCTGTTCAGCCAAGCTCACAGCCGCGACACCGCCCAACAGGCCTCCTTCGACTTGACCGAGGATAACGTTCTCGGGCGCCTAAGTTGCAATCTGGCAGCGCCGATCCTCCAAGACCTTGGCCGAGAAGGACTTGCACAAGTCGCAGGCCTGTGAATCGTGCTCAAGCCCAAGGCAGTAAACACCGTGGAGTGCGGATCGGTCTGGGACATCTTCTGCTCACAGGGCACTGGCGAAATCCGAGTCGATTTGTCCATCGCAACTGCGAGGGAAGATAAAGACCAAAGTCTTGTAAAGTTTAAAATTAATTTCGGGTCAACCCAAGAGTTTGGATCCAGGCCTAAACGCAGAGTGCAAAGGGAGGGAACCCAAGCTTCCAAGCTGTAAGGAAGATCTGGTGTCATGGGTGGAGCCAAGAGTTTTACCACCCGGTGGGTGGGAGGAGCCAGCTCAAGATCTTCCGCAAGATTTAAAGCGCACGGAACCTGCCAGTAACTGTGGCTTGAACAACATATCCATGTCCCTAGAACAGGGCATTCGCTGGAGGAGCCAGCAAATGACACCGCTGGAGATCGGGAGAAAAGCGGCAGAGGTGCCTGGAGAAGTCCCCAGAACGGCCTGAACTACCAAGGGCAGGCGGCAGGCTAACAGCCTTACTGGTTGAGGGCTTACTGGAATCAACTCGATCCCTATCCTCCAGACACTCCTGCTCTCGGTGCTTTCTCTTTCTTTTCTTCTTTGATTCAGAAGAAAGGGCAGGGCATGTGTCGTGGTTCAGGCCCAGGCAGAAGAGACATCAACGGTGACAGTCCTTATGAGGGATCTGTGCATCGCACTTCTTGCACTTCTTCTTGTGTTCGCTAAGCTGGAGGTAGAAATGATATAAACGAAACGTAGTACTAATAGCAACTTCAGAAATGAGATAAAAATGGCAACTGCCTGAGCAACGCAAGTATCAAGGGGAACCAAGCACAGCTCAGTGCGGAAAGAACTGGAAGGCGGGTGTGGGGACGCTCACCTTATATAGGGTCATGCTGATGTCCATCACGGGACATTGAGTTGGCAGTCCCCACCAGGCACTGCTGGAAAAGTTTGCCGTGTGGTCCAGATGCCAGAGGCGCAGTCCTATTTGTGATGACCTACTGCTGGAACCTTCTCAAGTAAAATCCTAGGATTACTGGATGGGCTAACTGGATGTATTGAGAACAGACAGAAGGGACAGGATGCCGAGTGGTCCTGAATGGAAAGCTTTCTGATGTCAGGAAAATAACTCATGGGGTGCCTCAGGGGTCTGTTCTGGGGCTGCTCCTCTTGAACATGTTCATAAGTGATATCAGGAGGAGCATACAGGAAAGGGTGTCTGTTTGCAGAAGACACAAACGCTGCAGGAGAGTGGATAGTGGGAAGAATCTAGCAACATGAAAGGAAGTAGAGAAGCTGGAGAAGTGATCCAGTATTTGGCAATTGAAATTCAGTGCCAAGAAATGTAACGTAATGCAAATTGGCAGAAGTCTGCAAACAGGTCATTGCATAAATGGAGTAAAGGTGAAGCACTCAAAAGAAGTAAGGTACCTGAGGTGATGATTACCAATAGTTTAAAAACTGCTTCAGAATGCCATCAAGCATATCTGAAGTCAAACAGGATGTTGGGGTGAATCAGGCAGGATTTCACCAGCCCTAGGAGGGAGGTAATACTGCATTGCCACTGTGCAGGTCACTGGTTCAACCACATCTGAAACACTGTCTGTAACTTTGAAGCCCACAACCAAGGAAGGACAGGGATATAATGGACAATATACTGCACAGCGAACAGCAATGAAAATGATCCAAGAGCAGCAAGGCAGGCCCCAAGAAGAGACCAGAAAGTCTCACTATGTATTGTCTGGGAGACAGAAGGAGAGGGTGACATGGATGCAAACACACAAATACCTATGAGGTACAATAGGGTGAACTCCACAGGGCTGATTCAGAATAGGTTATTACCAGTGGAACAAGCTCAGACTGGAAAAGTGGAAATTCAAGAAGGATATGGAGTACTTTTTCACAGAGCGGGTGGAAGACTGCCCAGCAATGTGGTCATGTCAGGCAATAATACACAACAGGGTGGAGAGTATTGGGCAACAACCACCTGCCCAGGGTGTGATGAGCCCCAACGCTGCAGGTGGAGGGCCTTATAGCTCTAACTTTCTCTAACTGGTGCTTCACGCTGCTCCACGTAACAGACCAGACAAAACAGTAGTTGCAGTTAAAGGCACTATCAGCTTTGCCCATAGTTTCGATTAAAATGAGCAGTGTGCCTCTTGGCACCCATCTATAGTAAATGCACCCCAGAATGACCCTACATGTGCAAATTTACAGCCTTTGGCTGGTTTTAAGATTTGTGAAAAATATATTTTACACTCGGGTTGACTAAAAACTCACCCGTCCGGAAGCACAATGTGAGTGAGAACAACCGCCTCTGACACAGAGCTGTCCAAAACAGTCATTTTTGAGAATGAACCCGAGGACAGAATAACCCTGCTCCTCGTGTAGAAATAAGAGCGTTGCTGGTATCTCTGTTGAAAACCGAGGTGCTCTACAGTGCACAATTTTAATTTCTAGTAGTTGCGAAATCACACGCATGTGCTTCAGATGTAGGACAGAGATCCCGCGCATAAGCAAAGAGCGCTTCTAAGCACGGGTGAGATTTCGGCAACTACTAGAAATTAAAAATTGTGAACTGTAGAGCACTCGATTTTTCAACGGAGATACCAGCAACATCTTATTTCTACATGAGGAGCAGGGTTATTATTCTATCTCGGTTCATTCTCAAAAATGACTGTTTTGGACAGCACTCATGCCAGAGGCACGCTCTCGACATTACACTTAAGACTGGACGGTCAGTTTTAGTCGTATTCAATGTAAACATATTTTTTCACAAATCTTAAAACCGCCAAAAGGCTGTAAATTTGCATATGTAGGGCATTCTGGGTGCATTTATGATAGATGGGTGCCAAGAGGCACACTGCTCATTTTAATCATAAAACGGCGGGGCAAAGCTGACAGTGCCCTTAAAGTTAGTCTTCAGACAGACAGCACAGGTAAATGAAAGCCACCACCTGTGCTGCCTGTCTGGAAACAAATAATGCTTTTGACAATAACTAAGTTGTCTGGTCTGTTACATGCAGGAGTGCCAGACTGGGAAAGCTGTTCAAGTTTGGTGCGCCTGGGGTGACTAGCCCTGACAGGCACATATCGCAGTAGTGTGTGAGCCAGTCAAACCTGAAACTGTCTGTAGCATGGGAAGGCCCTGGGAAGGCAGGTATAGTGCATACTGCCAATGCTGAAGTGTATTATTAAACTGTAGAAAGTTAATATGAATCAATAAAAATATTTTGTGTAAATAAATCATTGCTGGCGTTGGCAGTAGAAGGCACTGTTATGTTAGATTTTTATTGTAGCAATTTTGTAGTATGCCCTGCTCCCTCCCCATGTTTACTTTTGTTGTCCCCTACCCCCAACCTTTAGCTGCTTCCTGTTTTTGTTTTTAAAGTGTCACTGTCCTCCTTCCCAGAGCAGTGGTCTTATTTTTAAAATTGTTTTCAACCCCACTTAGAAATCTAGCACAACAGGAGTATGGTCAGCACTGGCAGAATGAGTACAGTCGCTCACAATGTTCTCAGTCATTAGTGGGGCTGAGTGTTAAAATGGTGGCTGTATCATGCACAAACAGGAGGTACTTGATATTTACTTTACTTTTCTTTTGTTGCAGACTGGGGACATTTTTTTTTGTGTTGCAGACTGGGGAAAGTGACGAGCAAGCAGGGTAGCGTGGTGCCAGCTCCCAAGCAAGGTTAGAAAATAGTTGGAAACGCACAGCTGAAAATTCTACTTCATGTACACTGTTTCACTGGGTAAAAGGGTCTGCACAGGGCTAGTTATTTTCTGGTCTCTGTTTTGTGATACCTGCTCAGATCTTGGGTGCTGTCAGCTAATAAGAAATACAGGTTACTCACCTGTAACAAGAGTTCTAGGAATGGTATATGTTGTTCATCCACACGGTCTGGCAGGTTCCTTGCTGCTTTAAATCTTGCTGGAAGGTCTTCAAGCAGGCTCCTTCCACCCACCGGTGGTAAAACTCTCGGCCTCGCCCCATGACGCCAGATCTAGCCCGCTGGAAGCCAGGTTGTGCGTCAGGCCGGCGAGGCTTGGTGGTCGTGTGGATGAAAATATATTCATTCTAGAACTCCTGTAACGGGTGAGTAAATACAGGTTACTCACCTGTAACAGGAGTTCTAGGAATGGTATATGTTGTTCATCCACACTGTCTGGCAGGTATCCTTGCCACTTTAAATCTTGCCAGAAGGTCTTCAGCTGGCTCCTCCCACCCACCGGTGGTAAAACTCGGCTCCCATGACACCAGATCTGGCCCGCTGGAAGCTCAGGCTAAAGGCCGGGCCGGGAGGTCTGGTGGAATGTGGATGAACAACATATACCATTCCTAGAACTCCTGTTACAGGTGAGTAATCTGTATTTCTAGGGACATGGATATGTTGTTCATCCACACTGTCTGGCAGACTCCTAGCAGTTCTCCGGGAGGAGGGAGGCAGAGCACACCCCGATACTTACTTGGGAAAGAAAGACTGAGAACCGATGTGGTAATGGGTGATGAAGGTGTGTGCTGACTTCCAGGTAGCAGCCCTGCAGATTTCCTGGATAGAGACATCCCTGGAAGCAGCCACTGATGCAGCAGTATGGCGGGTAGAATGAGCTCTTACCCTCTGGGAGGCTCCATGCCGCCAACTTATAGCAAAGATCTATGCAGGAGGTGAACCATCTGCTCGCCGATCCAGCTTGGCTGCAGGTCTGCCAGGTGCGGCTTCAGCGTGGGTGACAAACAGCTGGTGAACCTCTCCCAATTTCAGCCGTGGCCTCCCTTATGGTAAGTGAGCGCCCTTCTAGGGTCCAGAGTATGAAGTCTATATTCGGCCTCCGAGGTGCGACTGGGGTAGAACACCGCAGAGTCAACACCTGATTAAAGTGAAACTCCGACACCACCTTCGGAAGGAATTTCGGTGTGGGCGCAGGACAACCTTGTCCCTGTGGAAGACCAGGTAAGGAGACTCGATGCAGAGAGCCTGGAGCTCTCCCATCCTTCTGGCTGGCGTAATAGACCAAGAAGGTGGTCTTCCACGACAGGTGAGAGAGTTCACACCTGTGCACTGGTTCGAATGGCTTGCCCATGAGCTTTGCCAGTACCAGCAGTAGATCCCACGGAGGTGGAGGTTCTCGCACCAGAGGAAATGTGATCAAGGCCTTTGAAAAAGCGCCAGACCACCTTCTCCTGCGCCACTGACTGCTTTCGGCCCGTGCCCGGTAAGCAGAGATGGCTGCCAGGTGCACCTTAGGGTCATCGACCTAAGCCCTTGCTGAGAAAGGGACCATAAATAGTCCGAGATGCTTGCCAAGGAACAGGAGGAAGGGTCCAAGCCCTTCTTTGACACCAAATGGAAAACCTTTTCCATTTGAAGGCGTAACATTTCTGGTCGAGCTCACTTACGGGACGCCTCAACTCGTTGAGGACCTCGTCGGAAAGACCCAAGGCCTGGAACTCTAGCCACTCAGGAACCAGGCCGTCAGGTGCAGGTATTGAAGGTCCGGATGGAATACCTTCCCTGATTGACTGAAACGAGGTCGGGCGAGCTGGAAGCTGCCTCGAAGCCTGGAGCTGAGGCTGAGGAGATCTGGGTACCAGTACTGGCGGGGCCAGTCTGGGGCTATCAGAATCACCTGCGCCTTGTCCCTCCTTGCTTTGAGCAGCACCTTGTGCATCAAGGGAACGGGGAAAGGCATAGAAGAGTCCCGGGGTCCACGGCCTCGAGAAGGCATCCCCTGCAGAGAGCTCTGCTGAGGGGCGGGCATGGAACAGCCTCAACCGCATTCTCCTGAGGCAAACAGGTCCACCTGAGGTGTGCCCCAATGGGAGAATAGATCTTGTACTACCTCTGGCAGGAGAGACCACTCGTGGAGGCAGCCCCTATCCGGCTTAGGGCATCGGCCAGGGTGTTGGAGCTCCTGCCACATGAATAGCTGGGAGATCCGCCTCCAGGCTGCGCACAGTGACCAGATGCGGAGAGCTTCCTTGCATAGGAGCATGGAGCGCGTCCTGCCCTGGCGGTTTAGACAGTACATGGTCGTGGTATTGTCCGTCTGGACCCAGACCACTTGACCCTGAAGAAGCGGAGCAAAGGCGGTGAGAGCTAGGCGGACCGCTCGGAGCTCCAGCAGGTTGATGTGGCATCGGGACTCCCGGGGACCAGAGGCCGTGCGCTCGATGTTCCCCAGATGGGCACCCCAACCCATCAGAGAGGCATCGGTCGATAGAGAGACCGTCGGCTCGGGCGGACAAACGGGATGCCCTCCTGCAGATGAACTGGAGCGGTCCACCACTGGAGGCGTTCCACATCCCCTGGTCACCGTCACTAGCTGGTCCAATGGATCTGGCGTTGGGACCACTGGCTGGCCAGCCCCACTGAAGGCATGTTCCAGCGGGCCCAACGGACCACGCTGGTACAGGCCGCCATGAGACCCAGGAGGCGAGGAAGTCCCGGCAGGGGAATTGCCCAACCAGAAATGATTGGGCAAAGGAGGAAAGAACCTCGCCCTGTCCGCCGGGAGCCGTGCTCTGGCTCAAGAGAGTCGAGCCCTGCCCCGATGAAAAGAATCACCTGCTCGCTCGAAGTTCGACTTGGCCTCGCTGATGAGGAGGCCGACCTGAGAGCAAACCTGGAGGGCCAGATCTCTGGACCGCTCCACCTCCTGTCTGAGGGGGGGCTCATCAGCCAATCATCCAGATAAGGGTAAACCGGACCCCTTGGCACCGCAGAGAATGCTGTCACCACTGCCATGCATTTGGTGAAGACCCTGGAAGCTGGAGATAAGCGAAGGGCATGGCTTGGAACTGAAAAGGGAACCCTCCGCTCGAGCGAAGGAACCTTTGATGGGACGGACGATAGGGACGTGAAAGAGCGCGTCCTGTAGGTCCAGAGAGCAGAACCACACGCCGTGTTCAAGGATGGGATTATCTGAGCCAGAGTGACCATCCTGAAGGTTCGAGACCTTAGGAACTTGTTTAGGTCGTGTGGAGTGAGAATGGACGCAGCCCCGTCCGTTCGGAACCAGGAAGTACCTGGACCACGAACCCGGGTTTGAGGAGGGTCCGCCACCTCTCTTATCACCTCCTTCTCGAGGAGGAGCATGCTCGGCTCGGCGAGCTGACAGCGAGGCTTCAGACCCAGAGGCCTCCCCAAGGTGCGATGGCTTGAAGGGTGGGGCCTGCTGAACTCCAGAGGCAGGCCCTTTCCTACCACTCTCCAACACCCACCTGTCTGTAGTAATAGCAGACCAGGCGGAAAGGAAGCACTGGGCCGTCCCCAGGGGGAACCTGGGTGAGGTGACGAGGTTGGGCGACACCCCTCAACCCGTCACTGTGCAGGCTTGGAGGAGGACGGCCGAGGGACTGCCTGGGCCTTACCTCCCTGCTTCCTGGAGGAGGAAGCCGGAGGCTTGGGTTTGGGGCATGCTCGAGCCTGCTGGCCCTGGTGTTGCTGGGCCAGGCGTGCGGGCGCAGACGGGACGAAAGGGCTTGGGTTGAGTCTCTGGCCCTTGTCCTCTGAGCGGATGAGACGAGTCCAAGGTGGCATTGGACTTTGATCCTCTGGAGGTGGCCTTCCACTCCAGGGCCGAGGTCGGTCCCCAAGAAGGGACATCCGCCAATTTGTGCTGGGTATCCGCTGTGAAGGTGGATATCCTCAGCCATGCCCGACAGCGCATAGCCACTGCAGCCGCTACTGACCTGGCGCATGAATTACCGATGTCCAAAGCAGTCTGAAGTTGCTGCTTGGCCACTGCCCTGCCCTGGTCCGCACCTGCTTAACCGTGGTCTGCAGGTCAGCCGGGAGATGAGGGACCACCTCGTCCAGGGAGCCCAACAGGGCGTGAGGAAAAATGTGCCATCAGTACGGGCCGAGCCTGCCTGGACGAAGGCCAAGGGAGGACGAAGCGTGAGACTTTTCCCAGCATAGTCCAAATTCTTGGACCCTTGTCGGGAGGTTTGTCCACGCCCCTAGCGTTTCCGGCACGCGAAACGCTGTCGGTAACTAACCCCTCGGCCGAGGGATGTTCGAGAAACCGGACAGGGAACGGTAGGGACCGCATACTTCCTGGCCATCCTGGCCGAAGGCGCAGGGCAGGAAGCAGGCGCTGCCAGGCTCCAAGGCCGGGCCCACAATGGCCTCAGCCACAGGAAGGCCTCCGTGAGGACCCCTCGGTCCAATATCTCCGTGAGGGATACTTGACCCGCTTGGATACGGGCTCGAGCTGCATCCTGGTGGATTCGAGATGAGTCTGAGCAACCCCAGGAAGGACGAAGGGCTGTCGTCCAGCGACTGACCTCCAGAGGACTCAAGTCCACTCGCTTGGAGAAAAAGGAGGAATCGTCATCGGACTCAGAAGAGTCCGAAAGAGCTGCCTCGGGCCTGAGCCACCTCCACCTGCCGAGGGCGATCGGGAGTGAGGGTGACCGACAGCCTATGGGGCAGACCCTGAGCCGACCGAGAATTCTTGGTCGGAGCCCCAAACCGCGGCTGTGGGCGGAGGTTCCACCAGAATCGGTGGAGCAGCTGGTTTTGGCCAAACAACTGGCCTGACAACAGGCTCCTCGGGTAAGCAGGGGTTGTTTCGCCGCTCCGTGACAGCCACTTAATGGCCAGGGAGACGGCGTCGGCTTATTCCCGGTCAGAAGGAGCTGTTGCCACATGAGGTCCTCATATCGTCGACGCAACTTGCGTCCGAAGCCTCATCTGAGGAGGAGGAAGAGACGGCGGCAATGCCGCTTCAGCGCGGTGCCGAACCGAGACCGCCTATGATGGCGGGATTGGCTGGACCGTGAAGAAGTCAGAGACCGAGAACCTCAGCTTTGCCGAGGACGGTGCGGAGAGGTGGCATGGTGGAACCAGTTCCTCCCTCGGCTCGGAGGGAACACCCAAGGGCTCCGGAACCAGAGGCACTGGCAAGCCCAGGGATCCTCAACTCCCACCGGGGAACCGAGGAGAGGATTTTGGCCGCCGGTCGACAACCCATCCAACAGGTCGAGAAAGATCTCGACTCATGCCGACGGGAGTCTCGGTCAACTGACCTGACAGGGACACACCGCAGAGACCAGAGGCCGAAGTCGATGGCCGACAACTCGGGAGAGGGACCTTTCCCACTCCCAAGGCGCCGACGAAGAGACTTACCCTTGTCTTTCTTCTTGGACCGAGAGAAGAAGGTCCAGCAGCGTTGGTCCCTCTCCTTAGTGAAGAGGGACAGACAAAGCTCCTTAAAGGAAGCTGTGAAGAGGAAAGCAGAATAAAGCCGTGGTCGAGGAAGATGCGGCCCACGCCCTCCTCTTCGAGGCGATCATCTGCTCTAGCTGATCTGGCCGAGCCTGCCGCCGTGGAAACCGCCGACCAGGCCTCTTTTGACTTAACTGGAGGAAAACGCTGGCGCCTAGTTGTAAACGGGCGGCACGGTCTTCAAGGACGAGGGGCTGAGAAGGAAGAGACAGGTCGCAAGCCTGCAGGTCGTGCTCGAGGGCCAAACAGTACACACACGTGGAGTGCGGATCCGTCCGAGACATCTTCTGCCCACAAGGGCACCGTCCAAACCAGGAGTCAATTTGTCCATCGCTGCAGCGAGGGATAGAAGACCAAGTCTTTTAAGCAAAACTTTTAAATTCGAAACCAAGAATTAGGAACCAGTCTTATACGCAGAGCGTTAAGGAGGGAACCTGAGCTTCCAAGCGGTAAGGAAGATCTGGCGCCATGGGGCAGAGCTGAGAGTTTTACCACCTGGGTGGGTGGGAGGAGCCAGCTTGAAGACCTTCCGCAAGATTTAAAGCGCAAGGATATTTGATTAGTAGTGGATGAATCATATCCATGTCCCTAGAACCTGTATTTCAGGGACATGGATATGTTGTTCATCCACACTGTCTGGCAGACTCTTAGCAGTTCTCTGGGAGGAGGAGGCAAGGCACACACACCCTACTTAAGGAATAATGGCTGGAGGACTGAGGCCCCAAAACCAGCATCCCGGTGTGACTCAAGGTCGATGTGGTAATGGGTAATGAAGGTGTGTGCTGACTTCCAGGTAGCAGCCCTGCAGATTTCCTGGATAGGACGTCCCTGGAGCAGCCACTGATGCAGCGGTATGGCGGGTAGAATGAGCTCTTATCCCTCTGGGAGGCTCCATGCCCGCCAACCTTTAGCAGAGATCTATGCACGAGGTGACCCACCTGCCTATCATCCACTTGGCTGCAGGTCTGCCAGGTGCGGCTTCAGCGAGGGTGACAAACAGCTGGCGAACCTCTCCCTGAACTTCAGCCGTCGCTCCTTATAATAAGCGAGCTCTTCTGGGGTCCAAAGTATGGAGCCTATATAGGCCTCAGAGGTGTGACTGGGGTAGAACACCAGCAGAGTCAACACCTGATTAAGGTGAAACTCTAACACCACCTTCGGAAGGAATTTTGGGTGGGGCGCAGGACAACCTTGTCCCTGTGGAAGACCAGATAAGGAGACTCGATGGAAAGCGCCTGAGCTCTCCCATCTTTCTGGCTGACTTGACAGCCACAAAGAAGGCGGTCTTCCACGAAAGGTGGGAGATATCACACCTGTGCATCGGTTCGACTGGCTTACCTCATGAGCTTAGCCAATACCAGCAGTAAATCCCATGGAGGTGGAAGTTCAAGCACCGAAGGGATATGTGATCAAGGCCTTTGAAGCGCCCGACCACCTTCTCCTGCACCACAGACTGCTTTCCGGCCCGTCCCGGTAAGCAGAGATAGCTGCCAGGTGCACCTTAAGGGTCGCCGACCGAAGCCCTTGCTGAAAAGAGACCATAGGTAGTCCAGAATCCTGCCAAGGAACCAGAGGAAGGGTCCAACCCCTTATCCTGACACCAAATGGAGAATCTCTCCATTTGAAAGCACAGCATTTTCTGGTCGACTCTTACGGATGCCTCAACAACGTTGAGGACCTCGTCGGAAAGACCCAAGGCCTGGAACTCTAGCGCTCAGGAACCAGGCCATCAGGTGCAGGGATTGAAGGTCCGGTGGAGTACCTTCCTGGCTGACTGAGATCAGGTCAGGCGGGCTGGAAGCCGCCTGGGAGCCTGGAGCTGAGGCTGAGGAGATCTGGATACCAGAACTGGCGGGCAAGTCTGGGGCTACCAGAATCACCTCGCCTTGTCCCTCCTCACCTTGAGAAGCACCATGTGGATCAAGGGAAATGGGGAAAGGCGCTGAAGAGGCCCGGGGTCCATGGCCTCGAGAAGGCATCCCCTGCAGCGAGCCCTGCTGAGGGGGGGACATGAAACAGCTTCAGCCGCATTCTTCCTGGAGGCTAACAGGTTCACCTGAGGTGTGCCCCAGTGGGAGAACAGATCGTGTACTACCTCCGCAGGAAAGACCACTCGTGAGATGCAGCACCTATCCAACTTAGGGCATTGGCCAGAAGGTTGGAGGCCCTGCCACATTAATAGCTAGGAGATCCACTCCAGTCTGCTCATGAGAGACCAAGTGGGGAGCGCCTCCTTGCACAGAGGCAAGGTCGTCCCACCCTGGCGGTTTAGGTAGTACATGGTCGTGGTGTTGTCCATCTGTGACCTGGACCACTTGACCCCGTACAAACAGAGCAAAGGCAGTGAGGGCTAGTCAGACCGCTCGAAGCTCCAGCAGGTTGATGTGGCATCAAGACTCCTGAGAGGACAGAGGTCGGCGCTCTGAGCTCCCCAGATGGGCACCTCAACCCATCAGAGAGGCGTCGGTCGTTAAAGTGACAGTCAGCTCCAGGCGGACAAATGGGATACCCTCCTGCAGATGAGCCAGAACAATCCACCACTGCAGAGTGTTCCACATCTCCTAGGTCACTATCACTGGGTGGTCCAGAGGACTGGAGCGCTGTGACCACTGGCGGCCAGATGCCATTGCAGGGGATGCATATGCCAGCGGGCCCAATGGACCACACTGGTGCAGGCCGCCATGAGGCCCAGGAGGCGCGAGGAAGTCGTAGGCAGGCGCAACTGCCCAACCAGAAATGACTGGGCAAAGGAGGAAAGAACCTGACCCTGTCCGCTGGAGCCGTGTCTTGTCTCGAAGACAGCCATGCTCTGCCTCGATGAACTGAATCACCTGCATTGGCATGAGTTCGATTTGGCCTCCTTGATGAGGAAGCCAATCTGAGAGCAGACCTGGAGGGCCAGATCCCTGGACTGCTCCACCTCCAGCCTGGAGGGTCTGCAATCAGCCAGTCATCCAGGTAAGGGTACACCGGACCCTTCGGTGCCAGGAATGCTGTCACCACTGCCATGCATTTGGTGAAGACCCTGGGAGCTGGAGAGAGGCTGTAGAGAGGTTGAAGGGCATGGCCTGGAACTGTAAGGGATCCCTCTGCCCTGAAGCGGAGGAATCACTGGTGAGACGGATGGATTGGGACGTGAAAGAGCGCGTCCTGGAGGTCCAGAGAACAGAACCACATGCCTCGTTCCAAGGATGGAATGATCTGAGCCAGAGTGACCATCCTGAAGGTACGAGACCTTAGGAACTTGTTCAGGTCGTGTAGGTTTAGAATGGGCACCAGTCCCCGGTCCGTTTTGGGACCAGGAAGTATCTGGACACAAACCCTGGGTCTGGTGGAGGATCCACACCTCCCAGATCACCTCCTGGAGGAGTTGAGTAATGTCGCTCGACGAGCCAACAGAGAGGCTGCGGACCCCGTGAGCCTCCCGTGAGGCTGAAGGTCTCGATAGGGTGGGGAATGCTCTAATTCCAGAGGCATACCCCTTCCTACCACTTCCAGCACCCAGCGATCTGTGGTGATATTGGACCAGGTGGAAAGGAAGTGGCGGAGCCGTCCCCCATGGAGGGAACATGGGGAGGAGTGACGGGTTGGGGCGACACCCTCAACCCGTCACTGGGCAGGCTTGGAGGAAGGGCCAGCTGAGGGCCTCCTGGACCTTTCCCTCACGCTTCCTAGCTGCATGCTTGGCTCTGGGGTGCAAGTGCGCAGCCTGCTGGCCCTGATGCTGGTGTTGCTGGGCCGGACGTGCACGCAGGGCTGAAGGCCGAAGGGCTTACGCTGCTGCTGGCGGCCTTTGTCCTTCTGGGCAGACGTGACCGAGTCCAAGGTGGCACTGACTCTCGATCCTTGCAGATGACCCTCCACCCCGACCGAAAAGTCGGTACCAAGAAGGGAACGCCTGCCAGCTTGTGCTGTGTATCTGCTGTAAAATGGAGATCCGCCGCCAAGCTCTGTGGCGCATGGCCACTCGGCCGCTACTGACTGGGCACACGAGTCAGCTATGTCCAAGGAAGTCTGGAGTTGCTGTCTGGCCACCGCCCTTCCCTGATCCTGCACCTGCTTGACAGTTGTCTGGAGGTCAGCTGGGAGATGAGGAATCACCCTGATCCAGGAGCCCAAAAGGGTGTGCGAAAAGTGTGCCATCAGAATGGCCGAGTTGGCCTGACGAAGGCCTAGGGAGGAAGCAGCACAGACTTTCCACCCAGAGTAATCCAGTTTCTTGGACTCTATCGGGTGATTCCGTCCACATCCCGAGCATTTCCGGAGCACCGGAAAACGCTGTCGGTCACTAGCCTCTCCGCTGAGGGGTGCTCCGAGAAACCGAGAGCGAACCAGTGGGAACGGCATACTTTCGAGCCATCCTGGCCAAAGGTGCTGGACAAGAAGCTGCCCACTGTCATAGCTCCAGGCCGGGCCAACAATGGCTTCAGCCACCGGAAGGCCTCCGTGGGGAATCCCTTGGTCCAGTATTTCCGTTGGGGATACTTGGCCCGCTTTGAAGCAGTGCAGAAGCTTCATCCCCGTGGACTCTGAGATGAGCGAAGCATTCTAAGGAACGAGGATGGGCTCTGCCCACCAACCGAGCCCCAGCGGACTCCAGGTCGAGGGCCTGGAGAACAGGGAAGAGTCATCGTCAGACTCCGAAGTCTGCAAACAGCTGTCGAGGCCTGAGCCACCCTCCACCTGCCGAGGCCGATCGGGAGTGAGGGTGACCACACAACCGATGGGGCAAGCCCTGACCTGACTGAGAATCCTTGGTCGGGGCCCCAATTTAGGTTGTGGAGCGAGGGTTCCACCACAATGGGTGGTACAGCCGGTTTCGGCTGAACAACGAGTGCCGACTCCTCGATTACGAGGGGTTGATTCGGCCGCTCTGGTTACAGCCACTTCATAGCCGGGAAGGCGATGGGTCAGCTTATTCCCAGTCAAAAGGAGCTGCTGCCACATCAGATCCACATAGCTGACGCCAATCTGCACCAGAGCTTCCTCCTCCGAAGGGACGAAGACGAAGATGAGAGGCGCCGCTTCCGGTGCGAGACCAGACCAGCGATGTCGGCTGGACGGGAAGAGGGTCCGAGACCGAGACTCGGGTGTTTCCAAGGTGAGTCTGAGAGGGGCGGGGAAACCTGATCCTCCTTCGGTTCAGGGACCTTAATCAGGGACTCCGGCGCAGGGAGGCACAGGCAAGTCCTTGGTTTCCACCAGGAGAACCAGTGAAGAAGGGTTGTTGGCTTCTCCAGTCGACAGCTGGTCTGATGGGTCGAGAAAATCTTGACTGCATCGACTGGTGTCTCGGCCGCCGACCTGATGGGGACACTGTGAAGCCAGTGTCCTTAGCACGTAACCCTCGACTGAAGTCAAGAGTCGACTACCTGGGAAGGGACTCTCTGCTCCCACGAACATCCATGGTGGGACTTACCCTTGGAATCCTTCTTCTTGACCGAGAGGAATGTCCAAGGCCCTCTCCATTGGTGGAGAGGATAGACAAAAGCTCCTTGAATGAAGCTGTGTAGGAGGAGCCCAAAGAGAGCAGGACAAATGCGCGACCGAGGAAGATGATGATCCGGCCTGGGCCACTTCCTCCTCGGGGTGATCATCTGTTCGAGCTGTTCAGCCAGACCGCGCTATGGACACGCCCAATGGGCCTCCTTGCGACTTGACCGGAGAATAACATTTCGGCGCCAAGTTGCATCTGGCAGCGCAATCTCAAGACCGTGGCTGAAAAGGACTTGCACAAGTCGCAGGCCCTGTGAATCATGCTCAAGCCCAAGGCAGTACATGCACATGGAGTCAGTCCAGATATCTTCTGCCCATAGGGGCACCAATGAAATCCAGGAGTCGATTTGTCCATTGCAGCTTGAGGGAAGATAAAGACCAAGTCTTGTAAATTTTAAGATTAGTTTGGGTTATCCAAGAATTTGGATCCAGGCCTAAAACGCAGAGCGCAAAGAAGGGAACCTGAGCTTAAGCGCTATGGAAGGTCTGGTGTCATGGGGCGGAGCTGAGAGCTTTACCACCGGTGGGTGGGAGGAGCCACTTGAAGACCCAGCAAGATTTAAAGCGGCAAGGAACCTGCCAATAAGTGTGGATTGAACAACGTATCCATGTCTCTAGAAATAACAGTTCCACACTGGTGACCACCTCGGCACAGATGTCAGACTCGGATTCAGGCGACAGTTCATATCCAGTATAATGCGAAGCCAGAACAGTTTTAGTGCTTCTCTCTGGAACCACAGTTGTCATGCTTTTCATCTTACCTGTAAGAAGACACAGACTGGTCCTTTAAAGGACCAGAGCCTCGCTTGGCTGACAAATATACAGAACCCATTCAGTCTTCAATGTTTCAGATCTGGAAATGGGAAGGAAGGACTTATCTGAAGGCAAATACTTCTTGATGAAGTTTGTCTTTGAGAAGAAAATGTTCAGGCCTTGCGTATTCAAGGCATTCACTGTGTCCATCTACTACAAGAATGGGCTTCTTGCACTTGTGGTAATGCTTCAAGCTGCCTGAATGATATTAGACTGCTAGAGGGAATGTAGCGTAGGGTGACAAAAATTGTACTGGGATGGAAGGCAAAACCCACGAGGACAGGCTAAGGAATCTGAGCTTGTACACCTTGAAGGAGGCTGGATGGGGACAGGACTGAAATGTTCAGCTACCTGAAGGGAATCAATAAATCTAGTGCTGATGGGTTATTTAAGCTGAGGAAGGAAGGGACACAAGACAGCACACAGAAACATAGAAACATAGAATTTGTGACAGATAAGGACCGCTTGGCCCACCCAGTCTGCCCATTCCCTACCTACTGGATAAACTGCAGATCCTAGTTAACCAGCAGCCTACTTCTTCCTACCCCACCCCCGAGAATTGCCTTATGACTATCCCATGCATGCTTGAATTCCACCACTGATTTTGACTCCACAACCTCCTCCGGAAGGCCGTTCCATGCATCCACAACCCTCTCTGTGAAAAATACTTCCTTAAATTACCTCTGAGCCGCCCCCTCTATCTTCAAATTGTGCCCTCTTGTTCTTGCACACTCTTTTTTGAAAGATGCTACCCTCTTGGACTTTGTTGATTCCTTGAGGTACTTGAAAGTTTCTATCATGTCCCCTCTTCCTCCTTTCCTCGAGACTTATACATATTAAGCTCCTTAAGTCTCTTCCATATGTCTTCCGGTGCAGACCCTGCACCATTTTAGTTGCCTCCTCTGGACAGCTTCCATCCTGTCTATGTCTTTTGGAGATTGGGTCTCCAGAACTGCACACAGTACTCAGATGGGGTCTCACCAGCTGTCTGTACAGAAGGATAATAACTTCCTGTTTTCTACTGGTGATGCCTCTCCCTATGCATCCCAGTATCCCCCAACCCTCCTTGCTGCCCTCTCACATTGCTTGCCTATCTTTAGGACATCTGATATGACTACCCTCAGGTCCCTTTCTATTTTGTTGTTGTTAGTATCTCACCCCTCATTGTGTACTCTTCCCTGGGTTTTGTTTCCCAGGTGCATTACCTTGCACTTCTTAGCACTGAATCTAAGCTGCCATACATTTGACCATTCCTCTAACCTTGCCAAGTCCCTTCTCATCCTTTCCACCCCACCCTGTGCAGCAACTCTGTTGCAGATCTGCAAAGAGACATACTTTTCCTTCCAGTCCTTCTGCAATGTCGCATATAAAGACATTGAAGAGGACCGATCCTAATACTGAACCCTGCGGTACCCACTAATAACCCTCCTTTCTTCTGAGTGGACTCCATTTACTATTACTCTCTGTGTCCTATTCTCCAGCCAATTCTTTACAGGCTGTCATCTTGGGACCCACTCCCAGGCTGGCTAACTTGTATATTAATCTTTTGTGTGGGACTGTGTCAAATGCCTTGCTAAAGTCTAGGTAGGCCATGTCCACAGCCCCTCCCTGATCTACTACTTTGGTCACCCAGTCAAGAAATCTATCAGATTCGTCTGGCATGACCGTCCGCTGTGAATCCATGCTGCCTAGGGTTCTGTGCCCTCTGGCTTCTAGATACTTGACAATTCTTTCCTTTAGAAGTGATTCCATCATTTTCCCTATCACTGAGGTTAAACTAACAGGTCTATAGTTTCCTGCTTCTGCCTTGCTCCCACTTTTGTGAAGGGAATACATCTGCCCTCCTCCAGTCCTCGGGTACCACCCCATCCTCCCATGATTTGTTAAAAGGGTAGTCAGTGGTGTCACTAGTTCTACCCTTAGTTCTTTTAGAATTCTGGGATAGATCCATCAGGCCCCATTGCTTTGTCCACCTTCAGTTTTAAGAGTTCTTTCAGAACCCTTTCTTCTATAAATGGGCTGGTATCAACTTCTGTACCCAGTGTGTTACTACTGTTTGTTTTATGTACCTCCCCTCTTCCTCTGTAAATACTGAGCAAAAATATTTATTTAGTATCTCTGCCTTTTCACAGTCTCCCTCTGCCCACCCTCCCTCCTTTTATTAAGCCTCACTATCCTCCTTGGTCTTCCTTCGCTCCCTGATGTACCTAAAAAAGTTTTATCCCCTTCTTAACTGAGTTGGCTAACTTTTCCTCGGTTTGGGCCTTTGCTGTTCTGACTGCCTTCCCAGCCTCCTTTGCTTTAACTAATACAGTTCTCTGTCCTGCTCCTTCTCGATTCCTTGTACTTCCTGAATGCTTTCTTTTTCTCTTGAACCTTCACTGCCACTTCCTTTGAGAACCATAGTGGTTTCTTACATCATTTTGTTTTGTTTATTGCTTCACACAAGGCTCGTTACCTCTGTGATGGCAGTTTTCATTATTCCCATTGTTCTTCCACCCTCCTTCCTGCCCATTTGCTAGTGCATTCCTTAGGCACTCACCCATTTTGGCAAAGTCAGCCCTCCCAAAGTCCAGTACTTTTGTCTTTGCATGGCTTGACTCTATTGCTGTGTTTATTGTGAACCATACTGTTCGATGGTCGCTGAGTTCCCAGATGGCTACCCACTTCTACATCTGTGATCCTCTCTCCATCTCCATTTGAGAGTATCAAGTCTAATATTGCTCCCCTCGAGTGGGCTCCAGTACTAGTTGTCTAAGGCATGCCCCTGTAGGGCATCTAGAATAACTGCACTCTTCAAAGTGGCAGCTGCAACTGCACTCCAGTTAACATCTGGCATATTCAGATCACCCATCAGCAATATCTCCCTTTTCTGCCATTCTAAGTATACTTTCTATCATTTCCTTGTCCATTTCCTCCCGTGAGGAAGGGTGTCTGTATACAACCCTGTGCAATTGTGGTGCCATTGCCTGTCTCCAAATTTACCCACAGTGCTTCTTCTCCTCCCCGTTTACCCTTTTGTTCTGTGTTGCTTTCATTCCTTCCCTTATGTAAAGAACTACTCCTCCTCCTCTTTTACCCTCCCTGTCTCTCCTGTAGATAGTGTATCCTGGTATGTTTACGTCCCAGTCATGGTTTTGTGTGTACCATGTTTCTGTGACTGCCACGATATCCAGATGTTCCTCCTCCATCAAGGCCACTAATTCAGGAAGCTTTTTACCTCAGACTACGGGCATTGGTACTCATTGCTCTCCATTTTTGATGGCTTTACCTTCTGTTGCAGCATCCCCACTGACCGTTCTACCTTGGTCTTCTTCTCATTTAGTACCCTGTTTTGTAGGGAGAGGCTGGGATTTTCTGCTGCTTGTCAGTGCCTCCCTTTGACTAGTTTAAAAGCTTGCCAATGAAGCATTTAAACCGATTGCTCAAAAGACTTGTTCCCTTCCTGGACAGATGCAGACCATCCTGTCAGTATAGGCTGGTGTCTCCAGGTGGAACCCCAGTCCCCAATGAAGCATACCCCTGTGCTCCGTGACTATTTTTTCAACCATTCATTAAACTGCATGGTGCCAATTACCTCGCCTCCCCATGCCTTTGACAGGCAGCACCTCTGAGAAGGATACTGTGTGCTACTACTGTCTTAGGCCCTCCCAACTCTGAAATGTCCTCCTGCACTGCTCTAACCTCATGATGAGCCAAGTCATTTGTCCCTAGGTGGACAATTACGTCCCAGCTCAGAATCCCTTGCAGCTGTTGTCGTGATCCTAAGGATGCTTCCTGTCCTCTCCAAACCATGGCACCAGGCAGGCACCTTACTTCAGTTTTCCCAGCTCCTCCCAGTTCTATCCCCTAATTGAGTCCCCACCAGGAGCTGCTTCCTTTCCTTGTGGTGTCCTCTGCCTCCTTCCTGTTGGCCTCCCTTGTGACAGCTGTCCTCAGCCTCCTTAGTCTCCTCTGTGGGTGCATCCATAGGGGAGCTATGCTCCCAGAATGGTGTATGGATTGTGGAGTGGAACAACTGACTGGGTGTGCCTCCGCTCCACTATCCTCACCCTTCTTGAGCCCACTGTGGTCCAACTGCTGTGTTTTCTTCCACAACCTCTGAGGTAGGTGGTAGCTGTGGTGCTCCCTGGATGGGGAGGTTCCCTTCTCACTGTCCAGTGTGGCCTGGGGAAGGTCCCGCATACTGTCCAGTGTGGCCTGAAGACAGGCAACTTCCTCCTCAGGGCAGAGAGTTGTCTGCTAAAGGGCAGCATCTCAGCCTCCAGAAAGACTCCCGGAAGACTGCTGCCCCATAGCCATTACATTGCACTACTCCCACATTTTTTTTTTGTGTGATTGGTTTGTAATATAGAAATATATATTTATAATATACAATGTGTATGCTTATATTGTCAGTGCAGTGTGCTAGAGAGGATATGACAGTGACATGCACCTTGCACTCTTGAGGAATGATGTCAGAACCCCAGGTATAAAGGAACTATTTCCAGGGGTGGGTGGGGTGGAGGGGTGGGAAGGGTTGGGCCTAAACTGTGCCTCGCAAAACAATCAGCTAAAAGCTCTGACCCACTGCTGCAATGAGTGCCTTCCTGTCAGCAAGATGCCCTACACAACAATTTGATAGAGAAATACCCTGCTAATCAAACAGAGAAAAATCCACACATCCAAGTCAGACACAGGTAACCTTCCCAGCCCCAAAACAGGCCTGGTGGTTTGTGCTTCAGAGCTGTCAGCCCCAAAATAAGTCAGCTGTGCTTTAAACTCTTCCTGCACTGAAAATCTTAAGAATTGTAACAAACAAGCGTAAACCTAGATCCACCACCTCTGTTGCTTGAAAGACTGTCTTTTCCTGTTTCACACTTCAGGTTTTCTGTGACCACTCCTTAACCCCAGTAACTCTGTTAAAAGAGTTTAACTATCACAAACTCCTACGCACCAGTAAATTATTTAAAATAGTTTCTGTCCCAAAATCCTAGTAGTCAATCCAGCTACCCCAAGGGACAACAGAATGCAGTATTCAAACACTTATGAGGTTACTTCCAAGATAAGCAGAGTTTGCAAGTTTCTTTTCAACTCCTCAGCCAACTGTAATTCATTTAAAAATAGTTTAACTGTCAGCAAATCCTAGTAGACAATCTAGCTACCTCAAGGACCTACCAAATGCAGTATTTAAATCCTTCGAAGTTACTAACAAGATAAACAGAGTTTACAAGCCCTTCTTGGTTAAACACTAAATAAATGTGAATAAAAAGCAATTACCAAGGGTGGTTAGTTTCACCTCCCACAGAATTAGCAAAAGTGCGTTTGTTGCAGATATCAAGTGCAATATAGAATTCTCACACAGCTTGCAGTTGAAGAAAGTAGTGTCCTTCCAGCTCCAGAGAATGTGCAGGCTAAGATTGAGGGGGCAGATTTATAAGAGAGATGAGGAGACATTACTTCTTGGAAAGTGTGGTGTCGAAATGGAATGCCCTACCAGAGGTGATTTTAGTAAGACGGTGGGTAGTTTAAAAGGGCATGGGACAAGGCACGGGAGGGGCCTGAGTAAGTAGTGCTAATAACTTCCTGAGGTGAGCAGCTGCAGTCTAAGGGTGCTAGCTGTGCATTCGAGGAGACTTGATAGACCATGAGGCCTGTTTTGCTGGCAGATTCCATGTTTGTAAGAGGCTCACAATTGGGGATGCCATGATGAAAATGGAGGAGTGTTGAAAAAAAAAGAAACGTGAAATAAAACTAGAAAAGTAGCGGAAAGGTGCTGCAAATGAACTGAAAACAAAGCTTATACTGGACTGACAGAAACTTCACATCAATGAAAAAATAGAAAACACAAGCGGCTCTCAGCACGATCACTCTTCAGCAGAAAAGAAAGATCTGACAGTTGGAAGGAACTGCATAAGGTGTGTGAATCTGATTCAACAGTCCTGGGTGCCGGCTCCATATGCCATGGAAACACAGAGCCAGGATTCTCTAACGAGTGTGGATATGGATGAATCCACATTTAAAGAACATCCCTATTCACAAGCACTGTATTCTCCACTCAGAACTTAAGGAACAAAAATGAGACTCAGTTAGGTATAGTCAAAACTGAATACTGACCGAACAAATAAAAGAATATTAATCAGAATTGTTGTTAGGGTAGGTGAGCAAGTGTACTGTAACCTATGGTTGAATTATCGGACTACCTTACTCACCTGTATGACATGTAGGTTCACGCCCTCTGCTTCTAGTGGGTAAGCACTGGTGCACTGCAGAATACAGAAGTTTGGATTAATAGCTTTCACCATCTTATAAACACGGCGCATTGTTTCCATGGATTGCATTCCACTAGAAATAACCATTGGACGACCTAAGAGGCAAAATACAAAGAGATAGTCAGCAAGGAGACCTCCATTTAGTCATAGGACAGGTACAGCACAGGAAACAACAGTGTGAGCAGCCCTACAGTGATCTCTGCAACCAATGGGCCTCAACCCTGCCAAGAAAGCACCACTGCTAGCTGCTGAGTGGTGTTATCCCGATGCTATACCCATTCAGTCCTTGCCCTCTCATGTCTGAATGCCAGCACTGGTTGTAATTAGTGCTGGTACACTGGAAAACGCACTGTGAGACAAGCACACTCATGTCACACAGGCAAACAAAATGCCATCAGTTAATAATGGCTTTCAGCCAATACCAGCCTGGGTAGGATATGAACCAGTGGACTAGAGGTGAGAAGCTTCTTATCCCACTGGTGACTCCATGCCCCTTGACCTCTGCTACAAAACATTATAAACAAGTACTTACCTTTCTTGGCAGTTTTTCCAAATAAGGAAAGTTGTTAGTGTCTCCTGATCCCACTTTAAAAAATGGGACATTGAGCTCATGGAGAAATTCTACCGCCATCTGTAAAACATAGAACAACCAAGTCTGAATCCTTAACCCAAGGCAACATATGCCAAGTTCATAATACAGTAT
Organism: Neoceratodus forsteri; assembly: GCA_016271365.2. Lineage (NCBI taxonomy): Eukaryota > Metazoa > Chordata > Ceratodontiformes > Ceratodontidae > Neoceratodus > Neoceratodus forsteri. The sequence goes on from CM057453.1 coordinate 1,195,362,200, forward strand.
ATTATATGCTGCAGTGCAGTCTCAGTACACATCTCTCTGACATTATTACAGAGAACAGCAGAATGCATGAGGCAAAGATGACAGCACTATATAATAATGAACTAGAAGTTATTTACTTGTAACCATATTTCTACTGCCAGCATGCTTCACATCCACACTTCGACAGTATCCACTGGGCATTGCTTATACCTGAACAGTTTTCCAGCTGGACTTCTCCCACCACCCATGGTGTCATTCTACAATTCTGTCCCAAATTATGCAAGATCTGCATGCTGGAAGCAAGAATTGAACAAGTCCTGCCAAGGAGGCTGGGTGGGTCATGTGGATGTGAACTAAATACCAGTAGTAGAATGTTACATGCTGGTAGTCTCTGTTTCCAACTAACTAGATTTATTTCACTATCCACACTTAGGCAGACTTCTAGCAGTACTTTGTGAGGGGGCAAGGTTGTAACCCAGCAACGTGAAATGAAACTGAGGGCAGAAGTCCCTAATGAAGTATAGTGACAACTGAGCATGCCGATGCTATACTGAGATATGAATGTACGCTCAGTGGACCAAGCAGCAGTCCTGCAGATCTCATTGATCGGGATGTACCTGGTAGTAGCAATAAATGCAGCAATGTGTCTGGAAGAAAGAGCCTTAAACTTCTGGGCAGCTCCTTCCCAGTCAGCCTACAACAAAGATCAATGTAAGAGGTTATCCATTGGTCAATTGTCTCCTTAGTTGCCAATCTGCCCAGAGGCTTCAGCATAGATAAGGAACAGATGGAGAACTTCACCATAAACTGACATACCACACTCTATAGCGGAGGGAAGCCGGCAAGCGTCAAGGAGTGAAGCACATGCTCGGCATCCATAATATGCAGCCTTGGAAAGAAGGCAGGAGGTAAATCACCTGGTTATGGTTAAATTCCAGAACCATTTTTGGCAGGAACTTCTCTTGGAGGTGAAATATAACCTTCCTTGTGGATAACCAGATAAGGGGACTCCACAGAGAGTGCCTGGAGCTCATTCACCAGTCTGGCTGAAGTGATTTCGACCAAAAATGTGGTTTTTCCATGACAGGCGTGATATCTCTCACTTGTCCACTGGCTCAGATGGTTTCCCAACAGCACTGCAAACACCAGCAGTGAGTGTCATACTAGCAGAAGCTACCACTCCAGAGGGACAGAAGATACAGGCTTTTGAAAAGAGCCTGACCACTTTCTCCTTGGCCCTTTGTCATACCAGCCTGCACCAATATGCTGAGACGGTGGTCACATGCACGTTAAGGGATATGGATTGTAACCCCAATTGAGACAGAGACCAAAGACAGTCAAGGAAGCATGCCATGGGACAGATGAGGAGTCAACCTCCAGATCAGTGCAACAGTGCAAAATCCTCATCCACTTAAACAAGTATGTTTTATGAGTCAACACATTTCAGGATGATTCCAGCACAAGAGACCTAGGGCCTCAACCTCTATCTGCTAAAGAACAGGGCAGATCAGTGCAGGGAATACAGGTCTGGATGTATGACTGTCCTCCCTGATCTCATAAGCATGTCTGGAAGCGAGGAAGCCACCATGGCGACCAGCTGAGGAGATCCTGATACTAGACCTGCCCTGGCCATCAAGCTCAGGTTCATTTTCTCCCTGCATGCTTTGAGCATCACCTTCTGAATCAAGGGAAACCAAGGGATGGCACATAGAAGGCCTGGTTCTAGGGGCCTGGAAAAGGCATCCTCATTAGCATTCCTGTCTGAGGGGATAGAAACAGAACAGCTTCAGTTTTCTGCTCTTCAAGGAGGCAAACAGGTCCACCAGAGGTGTGCCCACTGAGTGAACAGCTGTGTCACCACATCCTGGTGTAGGGACCACTTGTGTAATGTCTCATCCACCTGACTGAGAGCATCCACAAGCTGACTGTCCCCACCACGACATGGATTGCAAGCAGGTCCACCTGCAGACTCCATACAGGGGACTGGTGCAGAGAACCTCCTGACATATGGGAAAGGAATGTATCCCACCTTGTTAATTCAAGTAGAAAATGGTGGTCTGTTGGTGTTGATCTGCATTACCTGACCCTGTTCAAAAGAGAAACTCCGACCACACTAGTCGCACTGCCCTGTGCTCCAGTAAGTTTATATGCTTGGCAATCAAAATCTGTGAGTTATGTAGTTCAGCAGCTGAACACCCCATTAGGAAAGGCTCTGCCTGGACAAAGGGAATTCCTTTCTGCAGGCTCTGAGAACAAAGCCACCATTTAATGGTGTCCCGCATCACGAGTCACTTGCACTGGCTGGTCCAGGTGGTCATGGTACTGGCACCCCAATCTCACAAAGGGGTGCATATGCCAGTGGGCACAACAGACCACAGTTGTGGTCAATGCTCTGAACCACAACAGCTGAAGTAGATTCAGGCTGGGCACAACTGTCCAACCCAAATGTGTGGGCAAAGGAGAAAGATCTGCTCGTCCGACTGTAAGTGAGCCCTGGCATGAATGGAGTCCAATCTGCTCCACTGAATAGGATCACCTGCTTTACTTCTGCTTCAGCTTTTAGAAGCGACAGCTAGCATCTGAAAAGGAGCTGGCATTTACTTTAAAAGCACCCGCTTTGTGAGGGAAGCTAGCAACTAAAAGAGAGCTAGCATTTGCTTTTAAGAGTAACTCATTTTAGAGAGGAAGAGGGAATCAAATGTCCCCCTTCCCCATCACTTAACTGCTAAGTGCTAAGGGGTGTTAATAGCACCACCCACCCAGGGTTTTCCACATTTATAGAAGCCCAGAGAACTTCCTGCAGGGCTCCCAAGGGAAGACACCAGTGAGAACAGGAAGAGAGGATAGAGAAGACACAGTGAAGTGAGAAAGAAGCAGTGACACCTACAGGTCAGTAAGGAAAACAGACATGGACATCCAGATCTGTGGAGGGCTGGTAGCAAGGCAGACACTCTGGAGACTGGGGTGCCCTTTGCAGGACAGTTGTGGAACTACGGAGGGAGCTATGGCAGACAAGAGAAGAGATCCAAGGCTGCAGAGGAGACTGAATTGGGTGCTCACCCCCCTTACCCACCCACTCCCCAAAGTCCCATGGGTCTTGGGGATGGAGGGGGGTGGAGCAGGCAGTGGGGCACCTAGAGCTAAGATGGGCACCGCCAGCCATGCTATCCACATGCAGAATCATTTTACCCCTAGCCAGGGACAGAAACCAGGTGGGAAGAAGGAAGAATCGAGCAGGACAAACCTGGTACAAGAAAGGAGAAGAAGAATACACAGAGCAACAGGAGGATTCTGGTTGTGGAGACCTATGTTGCGAGGTGGAGGCACAGTCCACCAGTGCAAAAGGGAGCTGAAACCACCATGGTGAAATGCATGCAAGGAGCATCTGCAAGGAGAGACAAGGGCATAGTAGGATGGCTGGTGAGAAGAGATCAGGATTTCACGGGATCACTGTCCATCTTGGGACAAATAACACAGCAAACAGGACTGTAGAAGAAGCAAAGACAGACATGAAGACTCTAGGGGACAGCCTAAAGGAGTACATAACACACTTGGCTTTCTCGGGGTGTTGACAGTTTGGAGGAAGGGTGGAAGTGAGGACAAGATCAGGAATGAAGAGAACAGGGAATTTAACCGTGGCTCTGGGGTTGGTGTGCAGACAATGGGATGCACTACACTGGAGACTGGGGACCTTCTGGGACAAGAAGCTCTTCAAGCATGATGGTCTGCATCTCACCGAGAAGGAGCAAGAGCTGTAAGGCAGAAATTGGAGGTCTTCGTGAGGGCTTAAACTGGTAGGTCTCCAGCACAAAGAAGAAGACCTAAATGAAGATGCAGGAGAAAGATACAAAAGTAATGGGATCAGCAAATGGAAGGCTACCCCGGCTCCTACTTTTCTGGCACAGTGGGACAAGTTCTGCGACAAGACTACCATTTGCCGTAGAACTTCTCGCGGTGGTTTGTAATTTCTGGAAGTTCTGCAACACTAACAAACTGCCACATCACAGTGTCATTGTCATCCTGACTTCACTTTCATGGCAGTGGTTATAGCAATCAGGATGGTGGAAAGCACAGTAACACTAGTTCAAAAAATAACAGACTTATAAAAATAATTTTATGCCTAAAAGGCAAAACAAATGTCTCTCCCTTAAAGTCCCAGCCTGTTGCATAAATGACATATGCAGATGGGATCTTATGTGATAAATGAGGTATTTCTATATGCATGCTATCTACCCCACTAATAAGGTTTCCACTGTCTATCACTTATATATGTGTATGTGCCTTCTACACCACTCATGAGGTTCTCACTGTGCATCATTATATATTTATATTGAATCTGTAACATACATGCAAATATGCATATGTGTGTGTGAGTGAGACAGATCTACTGTGTATGAGTATGTGTATGTGTGTGTGTGTAAATACATATATGTATTTTTTTTTTTTTATTTCCATGAACTTACATCCTCATTCATACAAGTCCCATTGGAAATGGAATAGAGAGTTATTGCAAAATGCATTTTCATGTCAACCTGCTTTCCCTGACACACTGCGTAACACCATCAGGCCATGACATGCATGTGGTCAATTTGAGATACAGCTCTCCGGACCATTACAATGTGTCCACCATGTGACAGAACACTGCACCATACCTTCCCAGGCTCCGAGCAATCCACCAATCCTTGTGCTGCCCGACCAGCTCCCAGAGCTAGTCTCTGAACCCGAGTTGCCGCACAGAAACACAGAATGCTACCCTCTGGCCCAACAGCTGTCCCCTCACACAACATTTCTCAATAACTTTTAGGTGATTCTATCAACCAATGACACTATGTAATCAATAACCCTGGCAAAAATGCTTACAGTGCAATTATTTATATAACAGTTCTATTCTTTCAACAGGTCTACACATTATTATATTTCACTCTTCTGGGCATAGTTACTTTATTTTTCTTAAAAATTTAGACAGTTAAATTCATTTTACCAGTTATTCATTTCAGATAGTGTCTCTATACCTTAACAGCACAAATAGGTTTGTACAAAGTGAGGTGGACTTAACAGGTCTGTGCTATTGACAAGGTTTTGTTTAAGTTGACCCTAGTGCAACAATGTAAGACTGAAAATTGTACTAGGCTGTACTGCAGGTTGAGCAAATAACACCATGCATGATGTGCTGTGCCACCGTCTCTGGCAGTGGGAGCTGTGGTAGATAAGTGACTGTTCATTTCTGTTGCAGAATGCAGCCCATTTCATTAGCTAATGTATGACGTTATAACATTGATAACATCACATTCTGAACATGAGTGGGATTTGGATATAAAAAGAGGAGAAGGGAACCAGAGTCTATGTATAAACAGAAATATTAAAAAATATCACCAAGAAGAGTGAATTTTTGGCACACGAGAAGTTCTGCGGCAGATTGCAATTCTTGCAAAATGTCTGCGGCTGCAGAATCTAGGGCCTTGCCCCTCCCCCACATCGGCTAAAGGAAACAGGCATGGTCATGAGCAAGGAGTGGCCATAGGTAAAAAGGAGGGACCTCAGGTAAAGTACAAGAGGGGCAGACACAGACTAATAATAATAATAAAACTTTATTTATTGAGCACCTTTCAGGAGCATCAAGCGCTTTACATAAAAGAATAAATAGAACAAGATAAAACACACAATATAAAACAGATAACCAATAAAATTCTGTATAATTAGGCAGCATATGCTTGGTGCTATAAATATGTATTTAATACCTGCTTGAAATCCCCACAGTCACGCACTCACGTAGCTGACAGGGTGAGAATTCAAAGGATGGGGCGCATGCATAAATGCATGGGCCCCAGTTGATTTAATAACACCTTGAATCTCTAGCAACCCATCAGCTGAGCAGAGCGATTGCTAGGAGCAGTAAGGAAACAGAAGCTCTTTCAGGTAGTGTGGGCCAAGTCCGTGTAGGGGCTTTATAAGTCAGAAGTTGACTTTGAAGGTGATCCGGCACTGATTCGGCAGCCAGTGCAGATCGTGCAGCATCGGGCGATAACTGACATGTCTGTGGAGTCCCCTCAGCAACTCGGCTGCTGCATTCTGCACCAGCTGGGGTGTGCGGATATCAACCCCGGTAGCCCTAGGCAAAGGGATTGCAATAATCAAGGCACGAGGTCACAAAGGAGTGGACCAATGTGGAAGATCACCAGCCGGAACAAGGTGTTTGACCATGGCGATGTTCCTCAGGTGATAAAGGACAACTTTTCATGACTGCAGACATTTGAAAGCATAGTGTCAGCCCACCATCAAGCACCAACCCCAGGTCCGCACCTGTTCAGAGGCAGAAGCTGAGAGCCCCCAGGAAAAGCCCGTGAGCTGACCAGCCCCGACCACCCTGTTTGGCTGCCTGGGTCCACGATCATCACCTTGGTCTTTCCAGGTTCAACTTCAACCAACTGGAATTCATCCAATCCTGGATTTCAGCGAGGCAGTTACTAAATACCGAGTGCGCTATCCTAGTCGGGTGCAAAAGACAGGTAGAGCTGGGTATCATCAGCACAGCAGTGAAACCTTAGCCCATACTGTCTTACAATGTCTCCGAGGGCAGCATGTACACAGCAAACAACAAGGGGGACACCACATGACAGAGATAGAGGGTCGGAGGAATAAATCCCTGACACCACCCTCTGTGTTCTGCCAGACAGGAAGGACTTACACCACCTGAGGACTGTGCCATACAGGCCACAGATGAACCTCAGGTGCTCAAGCAGCGCCCATGGTCCACGGTGTCAAATGCTGAGGAGAGATCCAGAAGTAACAAGATGGAACAGCTTTTCCAATCTCTCGCCATCAGGAAATCATCGAGCACCGAACCATCGCAGTCTCAGTACTGTGCCTCTTTCGAAAACCGGATTGAGAGGTTCGTAGATGCTATGGATAATCAAATGGTTTTCCAACAGTACTTCCACTACCTTCTCAATCACCTTCCCACAAAGGGATGGTTAGAGATAGGTCTGTAGTTGGCTAGGTAGTCTGGGTCCAGAGAAGATTTCTTCAGGAGGGTGTCACCACCGCTCCTTCAGGGATCTAGGGAACTCACCAGACTCAAGGGAGCACCAGACTATCTGTGCCAGGACCGGCCAAAGATGTCACAACAACCCATAATCAAGGAAGTTGGGCCTGGATCCAAACTACAGCACGTAGTGTGCATACCGTGGACAATCAGCGCAACATCCACAAGCTCTAGCCAGTCAAGGTACTACAGGAAAAGAGAGGAGGAGGTGACCGGCGCGATCAATAGCATCCCAGTATGGTGTGCTGGATGGATCTCCGCCTGATGTCAGCCACCTTATCCGCAAAGAACCGAGCAAGTTCATCACATTCCATTGTGAAAAGCTCTTCGAGACTGCAGACAGGCCGGGCTGCACAGCCTGTCCACAGTTTGAAAGAGCTGAGCCAGTCGGTTCTGAGCAGCAATCGCCCGGACAGGAACTCTGCCTTCTTATGGGACATTGTTGATTGGTAGACTTGATTGGTAGACTAGCAATCTAAGATGGATGACCTCCAGGGTGGATTTCTGCCAGCAACGCTCAAACCTTCATCGAAAGTCGCCACATCTCCCTCAAGGTCCCATCAAACCAAGGGGACAGAGGCTAAGGGAGAGAGGATGAACATGGACAGGAGCGATAGAATCCAGGGTTGTAGTAATGGCCTTATTATAGGCCAGAACCATGGCCTTTGGACTCCGCTTGCCACAGAAAACTCCGACAGGTTAAGTACTGGTGCTAGCCTTCAGGACTCACATCCCATAGAGGGCGGTACCTGACCATCTCCACAAGGCAAGCCTATGAAGGGTGCAAAACTGAATCCCACAGTGTAATGATCAGACCATCCAACAGGTTCCACCCCAAATCAGAGAGAATAAGGGGATGGTACTGAGTTATAGCAGGGGGCTGTGCTTGGAAGGCTATGTGCAACAATGCCCGTAGTCTGGGTAACAAAATCACAGAACTTGTGGCATTAATGGCCATCTAGGACCTGCATATCATGGCAGTTACAGAGACATGGCGCAACAGCAACCATGCCTGAGAGTTAGCCATTCCAGGGTACACGCTGCACAGACAGAACAAGGAAGGAGAAGTGGGGAAGGGTGGCACTGTATGTCAGGAAGGGATAAAAGTGACAATCCCACAAGGCAATGGGGAAAAACAGAGGAACTGTGGGTAACCCTAGAAGTGGGAGGGAACAGTACTTAGAATGAGAGTGATATACAGGCCCCCAGGGCAGGTAGAGGATGCAGACAGAGAACTGCTGGTGACTACAGATAACATGGCAACAAAGGGTGAATGGCTGCTGATGGGTGACTTCAACTTGCCAGATGCAGACTGCAGCATCCGACAGCAGCCTCAGCCAGAAGTAAGAGATTCCTGCAATCCTTGCAAGGGGCAGGAGTCACACAGCTAGTGAGGAAGTATGCAATTCTGAATCTTGTCCTAAGCAATGGGGACAGGATAAAGGAAGTCACAGTGGGGAAGACCCTAAGGACTAGTGATCATCGAGCTGTGGGGTTCATCATAAGGATGTCACAGGAGGCTAGCCACACAAGGACTAGAATCCTGGATTTCAGAAGGACAGACTTCAACAGATGACGGATGAATTCAGGAAGGCTATGCAGGGATATAATGACATAAGGGAGAAGTGGAACAGTGGGATAAGATAAGTGAAGCCCTGCACCTGGTAGCAAACCACTGTGCCAGGCCCTGCAGCAAGAGGAAACTACTGTGATTCTCGAGGCGCAGCAGAGCTAGTAAGAGGAAAAAAGATGGCATTTCTGAGGTACAAGGCAATACAAAGCAAGGAGGACAGGCAAGAATACTTGGAAAAATAAAGGAAGCAAACAAGGCAGTAAGAGCGGCAAAGGCTGAAACCAAGGAAAAGCTAGCTAAATTGGTGAAGGAAGGAGGAAAGGCATTCTTTAGGTATATTAGCAGAGAGAGGAAGGCGGGGTGGGATTGTGAGACTTAGGGAAGAGGAGATAGGGTAGTGGAGAAAGACACGAACAAAGCGACTGTCCTCAACAAATACTTCTGCTCCGTATTCACGGAAGAAGACAATGGAGATGGTCTCCCATTAATGGAGAAGGCAAACAGGGAGAAGGGTGGACATTAGACCTTTTTCAGAGGACAGAATAAAAGAGCATTAGAACAGCTTAGGGTGGATAAAGCTATGGGTCCCAATGGGATACACCCAAGGATCCTAATGGAGCTCCGGGAGGAACAGACTAAATCTCTGGATAAGCTGTTCAGTGGATCACTAGAAACAGGCATGGTTCTGGAGGAGTGGAGGAGGGCACAAGTGGTACCCCTACACAAAAGTGGTAACAGAGGAGGCATGAAACTACTGCCCAGTCAGTTTGACCTTGACAATAGGTAAAATGATGGACGCCTACTTAAGGAAAGGCTGGTGACTACCTAGAAACAAGGGGCTGCTAGACCCAAGGCAACATGGGTTCATGGCACAGAGGTTATACCAGACCAACTTGACTGATTTCAAGGGCCGGCCCGTTGGCGGAGGTTGAGGCATTGGATGCCACACCTTGTGCCACGCTGGCGACTATGTTCGGGATTGAGTACGGGCCGCCAGGGTTGGCAGGGAGAAGGATCGAACATCCGAGGGACTGCTCTCCTTCTTCCGGAAGGGGAAAGACAGGCGTTCTTGTCTGGCCCCTAGTGGTGGCTGGGGGACAGCGCATCACGCTGAAGGAAGGGGTGGCATTGAGGTGGATGCCTGGAGGGACAGCGACTGGGATGTGTCGTGCTCCTCCGTTGGTGTCATTGCGCCCTCACTCTGGGGACAAAAATGGAAAAAGTGGCTCCAGTCGGGCAGCATGGGCTTCCAACCCCGCGGCCCGACCTGAATGGTGCCTCCTCGTCTGGATCCTATCCCGGTGAATCAAGCTAGAGGGGAGCTCCTCAGTACCCTGCCACAGGGGTAATCTGTGGGGAATCGAGGAGGTGGCCTGATGGGTGTTGGGGCTGGGGGTCGGTCGGATGTCTCAGCTGACCAGAGCCCTGGGGAGAAATTATAATGCTAAAAAACCAAAACAAAAAAAAAACAAAAAAAAAAACTTGATTGATTTCTTCGAGTGGGTGACAAAGGAAATAGACCAGGGCAGAGTGGTAGATGTGGCCTATCTGGACTTTAGGAAGGCCTTGACAAAGTCCCAGACAGGAGACTAATCCACAAGCTGGCAAATCTTGGGTGAGGACAGAGGTGGTCACGTGGATTAGAAACTGGCTGAGTAACAGAACACAAAGAGTGGCATTAAATGGGGTTAGCTCACAGGAAGGTAACAAGTGTCATACTCCAGGGATCAGTGCTGGGACCAGTGCTCTTCAATATCTTCATAGCGATATTGCAGGGGTTAGCCCGTTCACTGGGTGATACACAGCTATGTAACAGGGTAGATACACAGGAAGGTATAGAAAAATGAGGAGGGATCTGAAGAGGCTAGAAAACTGGTCCAAGGAATGGCAGTTGGGTTTCAATGCAAAGAAGTGCAAGATTATGCACCTAGGGAGAGGGAATCCTAGGGCTGAGTATGAACTAGACGGGGTAACACTGGAGGCCACCACAGAGGAAAGGGATCTAGGAGTAGTCATAGAAGACAACCGCAAAGTGGTAAACAGTGTGACAAAGCAGCTGGAAAGACTAACAGAATGCTAGGGTGCATTGGGGCGGGGGTATAACAAGTAGAAAGAGGGACTGGTGGTACAGTTGTACAACTCCTAGTAAGGCCTCATCTGGAGTACTGTGTACAGTTCTGAGGCCCCATCTCCAAAAGATATAGACAGGATGGAGCGGTACAGAAGAGGCGAACAAAATGGTGTTAGGGATGCAGCATAAGTCATATGAGGAGAGACCAGAGCTCTAAATATGTACTCCCTGGAGGAAAGGAGAGAGAGGGGACATGATAGAGACCTTCAGATATCTAAAGGGATCAACCGGGTACCAGAGGGAGCATCTTTCACATGAAGGAAAATAGCAGAACAAGGGGCACAGCATGAGACTAAAAGGTAGAAAACTTAAGTGGGAACTTGAGGAAATTTACTGCACTGAAAGGGAACACATGGAACAGTCTCCCCAGGAAGCAGTGGGGGTGGCCATGGTTCAGGGATTCAAGAATGCAGGATAGGCACATGGGAATTATCAAGCTAGGGATGAAGGGGGCGGCTTGAAGCATCTAGGGTACCTTTAGCATTAGAAAGAAGGATAGGGCAGACTGAATGGGCCACAAGGCCTTATCTGCCAACAACACCTATGTATCTATATATCTTTGCACTGGAGGAAGGTCACCACTATCAAAAGGCACTTGGTGTTCACCAAGTGTGCCAGAACTGGGCAAAGGTCATAACTCTGACCTGATACAGCACTCCGCTCACCTGAAAGTGTAGAAACCATCTGTGGGATGGGTGATTGGGATGGAAAATACACCTTCTGGAGCTCAGATGATCAGAACCAGACCCCAGGTCAATGAATTGTATAATCTGGTTGGGGGTGACCATGCGGAATGTCCAACTGTGCAAAAGCATGTTCTGGATGTGCAGGTCAATGGGGCACCTGACCCAAGTCCATTTTAGTACTAAAGTAATGGGACACAAATCCCTGTGAGGAGAGAGTGTCCAGGACAGGTTCGATGGCTATGCACTATAAGAACTGAAAACTCTCATGCTACACGCTGCCAAAAGCATCCTGGACACTGCTTACTCCAATGGTAGTAGTAGTAAAATCTTTATTTTAGACAGAAAATGGATGGAAATTTCATGTGATTAGGATCAAGTCCTATTTACAAGATGGTACTGTAGTGCATTCATTACATCAAAGTTACCAAAAGACAAACAGCATAACAGTACACAACATACAATATAAAATAAATTTGTTACATGTGATTTTGTAAAACAACGGTGCACTGGGCTCGGAAGGAAGAAAGTCTTCAATTACAGAAACAACCTCAACCTCAGAACGCCCAAAACCCACATGTTCAAGGTTATAGCGGACCACTGTAGAGGAAAGTGGGAAAGCCAGTCCCCAGTTGGGAGCTGGATCAAGAATAGCTCCCCACAGGCTATCACTTTTACCCTTGGATGGGACTCCCTCCCCCCAAACACACCATTTCCTGTCCTGACCAATGGCCTTGCCAAACTTGGCCTGACAGTAATGCTGCTGCTGCAGCAGATATCCTGAGACATGGGAGGAACCCCAAAAGGACCCGTTTGGTTTGGCTTAGATTGCAACTGGTCTGTAGATGACTCAACTGAATCCTAGGTTACACTGAAGTTCTCAATATGGTTGAAGTGGCCTCCACCCCAGGACCAAACAGGTTGGTGCCCTGACAGGAAACTCTGTTAATCTGTACTGGGTTTCAGGGTAAGTGGCGAGATCCCCAGACATGCCCATCTGCATAGAGACACTGCCACTGCTACTACAGGCCAAGGACTCAGCCTAGTTAAAAGCCATTTGCAGCTGGTGCTTAGGCAGGGACAAATGAATGTCCAGAAGCTGCCAAGCCTTCATTAGCTATCGGCAGAGTAAGGGGATCACATCCATGAGCTTGTCAAAGAGCCCATGGCCAAAACTCTCCATGAGGGCCATGTAGCTGGCCTGCATGATCCTCAAGGAGCTACCAGACAGATCATGTGGCCAAGGAAGTCCTGCTTTTTGGACTTCTTGCTGACTGACTTGTCCGATTCCTCCTGCATCTTGGCCTTGCAGAAGACTGCATCCACCACCAAGTTCTCTGAGGATGGGTGTTCTAAGAAGCTGAACAACCCACCCACATAAACCACATACGTATGGTCCATCTGGAGGAAGGCATCTAGCATGAGGACTGATGCTGAAAATGCTAAGCACATGGCACAGGATGGCTTCAGCAACCAGGAAATCCACCCCAAGTGAAAAATCCTGCTCCACAATAACCAGCAAGACGTAGATCTCTTTCTTCTGGACTTCCTCCAGGGAACCTCTAAAGATACAGACCTGCTGCAGGAGAACTGTAAAGGAGGCTGTGTCCCTGGGAGGAACACCTGTCCAAGGACTTGACCTCCATTCTACATTGGGACAATGTCATGGTGGAATCCTCCAAATCAGAGTCAAGAAAAATGGACCAGGGCACAGATAAGAAGTATGGACCTCCTGCTCCATCAGTGTGACTGCCACCGACGGGAGTATCATTGGCCTGGACTCAGACTGCAAGTCCTTAGTAGAAGTGCTCTACTGTGGCTGCCAGAAGGATCTGTTATGGTACAGCTGGCATGACTGGGGGACAACCACTGGATGCTGCCTTATAGAAGGTGTTGAGAGCAGCACCCACAATGGTATCAAGGATGTGGGGAAGCATCGGTCAAGCGACCATGGCTTAAAGCGCCATAGCCCACTGCTACCACATTACCTTGCGATACTGCTATTTCGTTCGATGCAGTCAATGACAAGCTGAATACCAGCGGTGATCAGGTGGTGGTGTCAACGAGAGAGGAGGAACTGAGATCAAGACTTGTACTTGGACCTTGAGTCAACCCAGAGGCTGACAATGGTCTGAAGATGGTGAAGCTGTGCACACCACAGGCCAAGGCACCATGATGACTGCTGGCTGGACCAGAGACAAGACAACTGGAAGCCACAGAACCAGAGATGCCGCCTGGGGACACAGTTTGGGCCTGCTCCCTAATGGGGGATCTCCATCAGCACTAGTGTCTGATTGAGGACAGGAGGCCTAGTCCTCAATCAACCATGCTGACCAGCTCAAGGACAATCTCCATATGGTCACTGACTCCATTTGGGTACCACTGGAGTGTTGACTGGCTCCCGACCAGAGACACCTGAACCAAAGCAGAGTGCTTGAGAGCCCAGAAAATGCATTGAGCAGGAACGTTCCCCCATGATAGATGGTGACGGTGCTCCATATGATTCCGATGATAAGAGTTGGCTATCTCGGTAGCGAGTGGAGTAAACTGCCATGAAAACCCAAGGAATTCTGGGTGGTTCAGGAAGGAGATCATCTCCACGGTCTGTATTACCACTGGCACCAAGGCCAGGGTCGCCCAGTGGACACTGTCCAAGTGTAGCTAGTGAACTGAATTTAGGCAGTTAGAATACAAACATCTAGAAACCCCCATATACAACAGCACAGTCCCACAACTAGATGGGCCAACAGGCCTTTATCTATCAACACTTTTAATGTTTTATGTTTCTAATAGACGAGAGAAAGGAGCAAAGCTACTGCAATCTCATGACAAAGTTATGTACCATTTTAGGTAGTTTTGTTGACCAGGAATGGAGGGCTAGTCAATTCTGCCTATTTTTCAGCCTTGTCCTGGGGATGGGGGATACAGATGGAAACAAAGTGAAACTGAACCATATTAAGCTGTTGGTATTTTTGCTGAATGGGGACATTTCCCTACTCTTCTCATGAAGTGCTAAAGGATCTTTAACGTCCACTTGAACAACCACCCAAACAGGCAGACGGGACCTCGGTTTAACATCTCATCCAAGAGACAGCACCTCAGGAGTACAGTGCCCCTCAAGCTGCACTACAGTGTCAGCACTGAGTTTTACCCCAAGTTCCTGGTGTTGTGTCTTACCCTAAGTTCCTGGTGTGGGGATAGAACCCACAACCTTCTAATCGTTTGGCCTCAGAGGAGAGTGTGCAACCTGCTGAGCCACTGACACTACAATCAGGACTACAATTCAGGGGTGACTGTCATCTGAATGTGAGGGGTACATGCATACTGGTTAACTTTCCTAATGCATTTATTAAAAGAAATATTTTCTACCCTAATAGCTCCCAAACGTTCCTTCATGTATTTAGTGTTTTGTACTATAGCGGAGATGTCACACATGTACAATGCTGAGATATCGCTGCAAATTTTTTCATAACTGTATACGCTACTGGTACTTTGGCAACAAGTCCACTAAGCCTCACTAAGACAAAATTCAACATCTCAATCAGAAAGTCATACCAATTCCAAGATCAATAGTGTTATAGGATCCTGAAATGGGACAGGAAGCCTTGGACTCACCGTCTTGTAATTAAGAGAACAAAGGTTGGAAATGGAGCATTCTGACTAGCTGATTAGCATTATAAAGGGGTTTTGTTAACATCTGGAAACCTCATCTACAGCAGAACAATTAGACTTTTACCATCTGAGACTTACAAACCTTCACCCTGGCCCCATGGCTTTCTCCCCACAGTAAAGCTCATGGTCATCAGAGCCTGCACCCTCAAAAGTACTTTTTGATCAGCCATTGGAGGATGGGTGCTACAGTCGACGTGTGGGAGCTGCAATCATCCTGCTGCATCTGCAGTTTTCCTTGTTTCTTTCCCAACTCCTGAAAATGTCTGCACTTGAGGAGCTAAAGGGTGGAAGCAGCATGATGGTGCACCAACTGCAAGCCCAGCCAAAGTCCCCCCCATTCTGTCTCCGCTGCTTCCACCCACAGCCTTCCAGGTGGCAGCACTGCAGTGCAGGTAGTGACTATCCCTCCTCCCCAGAAGAGACAGCATCTTCTGGGACATTCAATCCGCATCATGAGCAGTAGCCCTACTGCTGTGCCAACGAACAATTAGAATTTTAACTCTAAAAACAGTAATTCAGATAAAATAAGAAAGATTTTAGTTAACAGCCATCTAGTTGGCCCAACAACAGCGAGTCAGGCTGCCATGCAGGCAATCTGGGTTCAGTAGTAGAGTCGGATCGCCACGCTGGGGCAAGCCAAGCTGAGGTAGCTGCTGTGTGGCAGTGGGTCTCAGTAGGAGAAGGCTGGCACTACAGGGATCGCTGCAATGGAGCCATGAGAGCTTGCTCTTTCCACAAGGACGACGTGCATGCACTAGGGTAAACAGTGGCTGTAGCCCTACCAGCGGTGGAGGGAAGGTCTACAGACTGAGGGAGAAAACAGAGAACAAAACTCTTGTGCACAGAGCCATCTAAAGGACCATTCTTGGCAGTCTCAGGCTCTGCTTTGTGGGATCCCCACAAACATTGATGATGGGGGAGTAGCAGGTGGGGCTGAGGATTGCATGCCGTACCAGCCCAAAGGAGAGATGCTGGTAGGCTTGGTGGCCAAACAGTTGTATGGAAAAAAATATCTGAGTTCAATAACAGAATTTCAGCACTCCAGGGGTTGGGATACCTCCATTAATCTAACCCAAGCAGAAGGGCCTCGGCTGCACCTCGTGCTTCTTTACCCCCTACAGTTAGATCAGTGGACAGCAACTCCAGCCCTGGCCATGCCTTATTCCTAAATCACATGAGCACAGAACTCTGGGAAGATTTCATAATACCACCTGATGGGCATAGGATGGTTGCAGCTAACCACTTTTAAAAAATTATTTACAGATTCAACAAAATACAAAACTTCATTGCAAGAAAGCAATACCTCATATATCATGTACAGTTAGTACAAAATACCTGGGTAACTTTCTCACCCTTACATCCAGTGAAGGAAACAATGGGAGTCCTCTAAATAGGATTCTCCAATAAAACAAACTCTGCTCCATTGAAGCTTATCTCATCTCCTTGATTACCCACGCCCCTAAACGGATGTCTTTGACTGCAAATCCTTTTACCACTACACACCTGCTAAATCAACAGGATGATGGTTACTACATGTCACTCAGCAGGTGTGCAGCAGATCCTGGTTGGCAGACACAGGTATATACATCAACAGACCGGTCTCCAACACATAGCTTCCTTCCTAGCATACACTGCTTGGAATCCTGAGTTCTGCATAACGCCACTACGGAATCCAGCTATGTAGTGAAGTAACACACACAACCCCTTATAGGCTTGAAAACAGTAGCTGTTTTAGCCTAATCTGAGTTTCAACATTTTAATTTGGGGGTGGTTATCCCCTGACAAAACTGCTAACCCATTACAAAATTCTAGATCTTCCCCAACTAGCCCAAACACAGAAAGCTGTGACTGGTCACTTTTAGCTGGGCTTCAGTCATGGGTCAGCAATGGCCCTAACTTTTATTTCACTATTTTTTTCACCAGGGTAGCCAAACTGTGAGGTGCCATCTTGTTTTCGGGTCTTGCTTCTACCCGTAATACAACTGGGAGCACTGAAAAGGTCAAGTGAAGGTCACAGAGGAAGCCAATGACTAGTACTGGTGGTACTGTATATACTCACGTATACATCTACTTTTAGGTGCTAAAATTGGCCCCAAGAAGGGAGGCACGACTTATCTGTGTGGTCGACACATCTGTGGGACTTACTACAATAAATTGTTTTTGTAACTGAGTACTTAATTTTACGTCCAATTCTAGCCACAAAGGCAGATTTTTGTGCCTGATGTTTGACAAAAGAACAGTTTCTCACTGTAACAGTAGACCTTTGCAGAATCTCCTCCATTGGGCCACACCTTGAACTGTAAGCTCTCGGTGTCAGGACCACTCAGAAACATTTGCTAGCGGGGCCATCCACAATTATGTGCAATGTTAGCGCCTTATATAATCGTAGGGCCCCAAGCACCTCAGTTCCCTGCCACAGATAAGTTCAGAGGGCCTCTTACCATGAGGAAGCAGGGGACAAGACCAGTACCAGACACACAAGGAGAGGCATGGGACTGGAAATACAGTATATGAAAGGCACTTATGGACACCTCCAAACAAGGCAGTGGACAAGCCTGCCAGCTGATACCTCCGGGGGCAGTGGGTGCTGCAGCCCAATGGAGGAAATTCTCTCAAGATCTGCTGTTACAGTGAGTAACTGTTCTATATTCATTGAGAATATCGCCTCCATTGGGCCACACTTTGGAACGATTCCCAAGCAGTACATAAGGTACCCAGAGAAGATGACAAAGTCTGATATGCAGTCAGGACAGAAAGCCTTGCAATACTGCAAGATCGAAGCCAACACATGTCTGAGATACTATGGCTAGACTACAGTGTTAGTGAAAGCATGCACAGCGCCCATGAGGCAGCAGTACATATGTCAGCTGCAGAAACATTCTGAAACAAGACACACCAGATGTAGAGTGGCAAGCACAGCACCAGAGTTCCTGACCGTATTCCCCAAAACAAAATTCAATAGTTAGCCAGTCATTTGGACAGGCACTGTTTAGACACAGGGGTCCTGCTTCACAAGTGGCAAACAAAACAAATAGCTAGAAGGACTTTCTGCAGTCCTTAGTGTATCAAGTTAAAAATACAGTGTTCTATGTACATCAGGTGTATGGAGCAATGCCTCACCCTTGTTAGTATGCTCAGGAAAATACACAGGAAGGTTTATGGTCTCATTCAATGTGAAATCAGAGACCACCTTAAGTAGAAAATGTGGACTGATCCACAAAGGCACCCTGTCCATGTGGAAAATTAAATCAGGAGGCTCACACAAAGCCTGAAGCTCAGAAATCCTATGAGCAGAAGTAGTGGCAACCAAGAACAGCATTTTCCATGAAAGGAAATATATATCACACCCAGCAGGCACAAATGGAGCCAAACAGAATTTTCAAGTATGAAATTAAGGTCCTAAGGTGGAACTGGTTTACGAGTCGAGGAAAATGTGCATAACATCTCCAAAAACATATGAGACACCTCTAGTTGTGCTACCGTGCACCCACCAATAATGGCATGGAAGCGGAAACAGCAGCCAAGTGCACCTTTATAGGCAGTACTGGAGACTGGAGTCAGATAGTGACAGAAGGTAGTCCAGTACAGTATAGACAGAACACATAAATGGGTCATTGGAACAGGATGCACATCATATGGAGAAGCACTTCCATTTCAAAGAATGTGTGTCTAGTGGAAGCCTTCCTAGTCAGAAGCAAGACACCAGCCACCTGAGAGAACCCCAAAATGGTCAATGGCTATGTCTTCAGGAGTCAGGCATGCAAGTACAGGGGCCACAGGTCTGGATGGACTAGGAACCCCTAAGCTTGTAACAGCAGGCACTGACAAAGGAGAAGCTGAACAAGTGGCTCCACTGCCAGATACTGAAGTGGAAACTATATCTTGCAAGGCCAGAAGGGAGCCACCAGTATTACGGTGGCATACTCTACCTGCAGCTTGAGCAGAACCCTGAATGAGAGGATCATACAAAAGGCATAAAGGAACCTCTCTTTCCAGGAGAGGACATTGCATCTCACCAAAAATCCGTGCCTAGGGCAGGCCAGCAGAAACATGGCAGTTCTGCACCATTTGGGATGCAAAAAGGTCCAACTCTGGATGACCCCATTTACAAAGAGGTTATTTAGCACAGAAGTTAGAAGTTTCGTTTGTGTACCAGAGACCAAGCCCATCTCAGCCTGTCTGCCAAAATGTTATGGACACCTGGGAGAAACAGGGCAGATAGCAGATTGTGCAGTACCCACTTACATCGCTTCCCTGCAGAGTAGATAAGAGATCTCCCTTTCTTGTTTATTGTAGTGCATGACACTGACACTGCCTGTCCAAAAGAGCAGGGGCCTGGGGCTGAGGAGCTCCTGGAAGTCCTAGAGACCAAGTAGAACAGCCTGCATCTGCAGAATGTTGATATGATTATCCAAATCTAAATCGGTCCAGGACTCTTGAGTCCGAAGGAACAAAGATGGAAGTCAATCTGGTATGCACATATGGAGTTGAGCAAAGGGAGCCATTTCTACAGCAGCAGCCATGAGTCCCAGGAGAAGTAACATCATCCGAGCAGACATGTAATGACACCTGTGCATCAGCTGGGCCTGTGCAATTAGAGCTTCTACCATTTTGCAGGTAGGAAGGCACTAGCAACTGTTGGTTCCGCACCACACCAATATACTGGAGGCTCTGACAAGGAACTAGTGTTGGATTTTGATACATTTACCAGGACATCTAGTTCCATGAATAATTGTCTCATTCTGGGCATGTACAGAATTGCCTGACTGGACAGGGCCTTCACGAGCCAACTGTCCAGATATAGGAAAACAAAAAGCTCTTCCCTTTGAAGGGCCGCTGTCAAAACCACCAAGCATCTGGTAATACCCCAGGCGCCAAGGCTAAGGGCAAGACTCAGAGCTGATAATGGCTGCCCACCAGCATGAAGCAGAGGTACTGCTTGTGGCTCTTGCAAATTTTATACAAAGGTATGTGTCCTTCATGTCCAGGGCACAGTCAATCCGCCTTTGTAGCAGATGAATAAGAATCTGAAGAGACACCATTCTAAACTTTTGTATTCGATAAACAGGTTTCGGTCCCATAAGTCCAGTTCAGGATGTAGATCTCTTGTCCATCTGGGAACCAGGAAGTATCTGGAATAGAATCCTTTGTTTCTTTCTCGTGGAGGAATGTATCTGATAGTTCACTTGTGAATAAGCTTAATGAACCTTTTCCAGTAGAAGGGACTAGTGACCCGAGGATAATGAGAAGGAGGCAGAGGATGAACTGGAGGGTAAACAACAACTCCAGAGTATGCCACTTTTCTGCTATTTGCAGGATCTACTCGTCCATCATGCTTTCCTCCATTTTGACAGATGAAGGGAGATCCATCCCCACTTGCACCCCACGAGGCAACAGGAAAGGGGGTAGTCAGAAGGTACCAGGGATGGCAGGGGTGTTGCTTTGACTAATACCTTTGGGTGCTTTTGCATGGGCACCAGGAGAGAGGAGACCACCTCCATGGCTCTGAACAGGGGGCTGCTGACATGAGGCATGGCCACCTCAGCCTGCAGGCCTACAAAACAAGCCCGCACTATGTACCCAGTGGGTTGAGGGGTCAGAGATTTTAGTGACCGTAAAGTCATCCTGAAGGACTGAAGTGCATATAGAGCATTTTTCAACATCACTCTCAGACAGCCTGGAGCCTCTAAAGGGCATTCAGCACAGTCTACTGTACATCAGTGGCAAATCCAGTCACCCTAAGCAGGGAATATCTCCGAAGACACATGCCAGAGGCAGCAGCTCTGGCAGAAGCATCATACAGAGTATAACAGATGCTACCCAGTATCCACAGCAGCTGAAGCAACTTTAAGCAAGACAGTCTTGGTAGAGCTTTAAATATAGACATATCAGGTTTCCACAGGCTATTCTGATATTTCAATCATGTACACCTGGTAGTTAGCAATTCTTAGGCTTATGGATGTAAGGCACATGTTCTTTTGCCCATAAAACCCAGCCTCCTGAATTCCTTGTCAGGAGGCAAAGTGTTCATGTATCTAGGGCCCTAGAGTGATCACGGGCAGCCATGATAACCCCAGAATCTGTTTCAGGATGGGAAGCATAACAAGGCTTAAAAGATGGAACAGAGTACTCAGAACAGTTATCAGTCTTTATGGACACAGCAGTTAGGGCATTAGGCCTATGTCAGGCAGCAAAGGCAGCATCCTATAATGCAGGATATACAGGAGGCACTACAATACAGGGTGCAGTGGCAACCTCCAAAACAATGGAGTCCTCTTTCACAGACCTAAGTCTCATAACAGTTTGGATTTGTCCAAGTAAAGCTTGAAAACAGGGATCTTCAGGAGCAGACGTGGAGTATACACCACACAGCCCTGAATGCATAAGGAGGGCAGAGTCAGAAGGTACCCCCAATAAGGTTCATTATCCCTTTCTCTTCCACCTTGCCATCATCTGGAATGATGACAGGAACAATCAACAGGGCCAGAGAAGGAAGTGGTGGCCACGATGGAGGAATGGAAGATGTGCTTTTAGATCAAGGTGACAACGGTGCTGACGGGGAGGCCCAGTTGATGGATAGCTATCACTGTCTGCGACAGTGATGGTAATAGGCGCAGAACAGTTCGAGAACAATGCCAACACAACTTGGGAGATACCAATACCCAGCAAAGGGTATGGAACTACTGACATTGAAGGGACAGAACCCAACCACGGAAGCTACTGTCCATAGTAGGTACAGTGGAGCCAGAGCCTGACCTTGGTGTCTCAATAACGGTGGGGGCTGCAGTCATCACCACTGGAGCAGACAACAAAAAGACTTATCCTCCTTTAATGGAGATCTCAACCTCACCGGCAAACGGCTGCTTTATCCTTATGCTTGTGGTGATGGCCAGACAAGGACTTTGGCAATAACTTATCCTTGACTTTGTCTGAAGTCCTCAAGGACCACAGCAGCAATAGCATCACCAAATGCAAGGTAGGTTCCTTACTGGAAGTGAAGTGAGGGAGAAGCCAGCTTGGAGCCTGAAGCCTTGACTGCAGCTTCTACGGCCTTGATAACGATGAAGGTTTCTAGAGCCTTCTTTCAGCATGTCCTTGAGACCTGGTTGCATCCATGGCAGATCTTGCAAGGCCCGATGTTGGGGAAATGCTAAAACAGCATACAAACCATGCGTGAGCATCGTCCTTGTAGATCTTGTAATTGAAGGTACAAAACCTAAACAGAGGTTCTTTTCCTACCACATACAGGGATAACATTGATAAATTAAGTTAAAGTAGAAAAAATAAAGTCGACGAGAGGACAGCATAGTTTCTCTGCAGATAGAGCGAGCAGTCAACAGCAGGTGAAAGAACTGAGCAGCAATGGGGCTGCCCAGGATTACAAGTGCCGACTTTCACATCATCGCTGGCAGCCCCAGCTAGCAATAGTTTCCAGTGGTCCAGACACCAACAGCTTACCGTTCCAAAGGTGTGGCCCAAAACAGGAGACATCCTCGATGAGGATCTGATTTTCTATCCAATCTGGGTAGCAAAATAATGTCTGTAGGTTTGCTAAAACTAACATGGAAAGAGAGCTGACTTCTGTATAAGGTTGACATTGGTGAGTATACACAGTAACTGATACTGGTATGTACTGCTTTACACAGGATTGAAAACCCCAAGATCCTGGTCTGGAACCTGATATTTGTGGTTCTGGAACACAGATGATAAATTTTCACTGCTTCAACAGACAAGTGGAGACTGGGATATTACAAGACCTAGAAGCTAAACTCTAACAAGGAAAGAAAATTCAATTGCTGTCAGTAATTGTGTGAGACTGATTTTGAATACTGTACATCAAATTACACGTTTTAGAGCCCTGGCACTGTTGGAGCAACTTGTAAAAAAAAAAGACAAGTATTATTTATTTAGTTTCTGTTGCCGGGTAAGTACTAGACAAATTCTGCCTATTTTCAGGCATGACCTGGGGAGGGATATAGATGAACGCTTAACCGACCTTGAACCAGGTTAAGCTGTTGATGGTATTTTAGTGACGGGGAAATTTGGCCAGGGCACCGGGAAATTCCCTACTCTGCTGGCACTCTGTGGCCAGTAGAGGGCTGTGTTAGCTCTGCTGTATGGCAGAGGCTTTGCAGTGTTGTGTGAAGATGGACAATAGTATGGAGGCTCCTGCTAGCATGGTTTTGCAAACTGTTTTGGAAGCAACTGTTCCTGCCTCTGATAATGGGGCTTCTGACCTGAGATGCTGACTGTCGTTCCAGAGCTGATTGGTGAACTACCGATTCGGAGGTATCCACTGCTTTCTCTTCGAGTTCTGTTTGTCTACTGCCTGCTGTGGGAACTTCTGAGTTGGAAATTGCTGCTGTAACTATGGACGTTTTGGCAAGATGCGCTTCTGGATATGGCGTCGGATGATTCGGTAGCTTGGAGGTTCGAGCTGCTGCAGCTCAACACCTTCTCGTCTCAGGTTTTGAGACAACAGTTCGCTCGACATCGAAGGATTCAGATGGTTTGAAAGACTGGTCGACGGAGGACTCCTTATCTGAAGCTGGATGGATTCAAAATGCCATGGGACTTGGATTCCTGACCCTGCCTGGACACCTGTTACACTACTCTCTTCTAAGCATGCCAACTCCCTGAGCTCAGGTATTAACAATGGTTCTTCTGTTGACTGTAATACTAATGGTGTGCACCTATTGTTGATGGAATCTGAGGCATTTTCTGTCCAGTATGGTCCTCAGGGGAGGGGGTCAAGGGAAACTTTGAAACCACATAATAGGATCACTAATGGTAAGGGCTCTGAACCTTTAATCGTGTTCCTATGGCTGACTTGTTCAAAAATAAACTTGAACAAGCTCCCAGGAGGAATGCAGTCAGACTAAGGTATAGAGGTGGTCTTAATACTCATCCTGATAGATATTATGCAGCTAACATCTTACTTAAGGGTTCTATGTCTTTGTTCCTTCTGATCTGTTTGCTCTAATACATGTTTCTGGGGAGGATTCTTCGATGTTAGTTTCAATTAATCAAAGCCTAGAAAAGTTTTGGGAAAAATATTCTATTTTAAAAATACACCTTTGTGGCTCCTTTTTGGCCATCCTCTGACTAGTCCCCAAATCCGTATGTCACTATCATGTTCAGGAATGAAGGGGTAAATGTAAGTGACATTTACCACTGGTTGCAAAACCGCTGTGATATACTTGGTCCCCTGAGGCTTTATTAGACTCAGAAGGTATCTGGACTGGGGCTGGAAATTCAAAGTAAAATTATTTCAGGTAAATTCTGATATAATTCGTCTCCCAAACAGTTTTTTTTAGGTAAAAGATAGAGGAGTGTGCTTTTATAGTGGTCAACCCAGGGCCTGTTATAAATGTGGCTCACAACACATATTAGTAGCTCCTGTGATATGATGAAATGTTCACTCTGTGGGGATATGGGCATTCGATGGACCTCTGTGAGAATATTTTCAATGCAACTTATGTGAGGATAAAGGGCATGCCTTTCATCAATGCCCTGGGCTAAAAGAAATAGAGCTGAAGGGTGGATCATGATGAGTTAGTGATGCAGGCTCAAGTCAAACTACAAAACCCTGTCCCTAGTGAATCTGCACCAGTTCCTGATACTCCAATTCCGTAGTGATGGACTCAGTATCCCTTGTGGATGACTCTGGACCTTCTCAAATCCCAGATTAGGATTCTGAAAAGGATGTTGTTTCTGACAGGCCCACTATGCCCCCAAACCCCCATTTTGAAACTGTTAAGGGGCAAGATTTACTAGATCTTCACTGAAAATTCCTACCCCTGTCCTATCCCCACCACTAATATTTTTCTCTCTTACAAGATGATCTTGGAGACTCGGATTTAGAACTGATGCTTCACATAGATCAGAAATAGTCACTGAGGATGAAGACAGTAGATCCACAGAATTATCTAAGGACAAAAGGAAAGAAAGGGAAAAAAGGAAGGACAGCAACAGTCTGAAAGGAGGACTTTGCTGAACATTTTTTTTTTTTTTATGGCCACTTTAAAACTATTGTCCTTTAATGTTTGCAGTTTAAAATCATATAAAAGCAAATATCTATTTTGGCTTTTTGCAGCTCTTCCAGTGGACATTATTTTTGTTCAGGAAAGTCGTCTCTCTTCACTTGCTGAGGTGGAACTCATCAAAAGAGATGGCACTGGGGCCTTCATTTTGGTCTTTTGGCTGGAACCTGCAGATGGTGTTGGCATTCTCTTTAAATCCACCCACTTTCATATATTTCGACTTACTGATGTTAGTCCAGGTAGAGGCCTAATTCTGGATGGTTCCCTTGTAGACTAAATCAGCTAGGGTTGCATTATTCGGGAGATTAAGCCATTTCTCTTTACTAGAATGCATACTATTTGGGAGGGATTTTAATTGTACTTTGGATACTTCCTTGTCTGGAGTCACCCCCAAAACATATATTGTGATTCTAATGCTTTGTCACAAATCCTTTCTGGAACCAGTATGAAGGATGCTTATCGTACACTGCATCCCAGGGGTAATGGAGCTACCTAACACAGATTTATTTATGCCACACAAATTGACATGTTTTTCTTTTCTCAACATTTACATCCCATTCATTGTAAATCTCAGCCTTCAGAATTTTCCATCATAATATTCTTTTGTACCTTCAGTTTGCATTCTCTTCCCCAAGATTTTTTCAATATAACCGTTGGAGACTGAATATGTCACTTCTTGATAATCCTCCCTTTTTCACAAATTGAAGTTTATTTTGCTAATAGAGATTATGTTTTTGTGCTTACACCTCTTCATTGAGTTGGTAGATAGATACCAAAAGGAACTAAAGAAGCTTTTACTCTCCTTTGGTAAAGCTAAGGCTAATTCTAATTATTTGAGATTCCTTCTTTTACTAAACCAGTTGTATAAGTTAATGTCCTTTCCTCCTGGCAATAGGCATGATTTTACTTCTCAAATTCTGGCATTAAAAGAACAGATGAAATCTTACCAATATGATAGAGCCAAATCCTTAGAATTGGAATTTAAATTTGGAACCAGGAAAACACCAGCTTCAGATCCCTTTGAGGCCTGTAAGCGCAACTAGAGAATACCCTTATGACTCAGCTTGTTTCTCCAACTGGAATTTTAGTTAGTACGGATATAGAAATGTTAGCACTAGTTCAACAATATGTTGGCAATTCTTTTCAGGTAGGTCTGACCAGCCTTTGCTCGATTTTCTAGTTTCACTGTTCTGCTTCCTCAGGTCCCTATTTCTCAAGTAACCCCATTAATCCAACCTATTTCTTCCCAGGAAGTTGAAAGGGCCATCTCGCAATTAAGTAAGGGCACTTCACCAGGGTTGGATGGTATCCCTAATGATTTTATAAACTTTATCTTTCTTACATGCTTTATTTCTTGCCTAAAGTATTTAATTTTTGTTGTTCACTTCTACTTCCCAGTCGGGTTTAGTACCTCTTTATTTTTATATAAATCAGGAGACAAAACTTTATTATCTAATTGGAGGCCTTTGAGCCTATTGAATAGTAATTACAAAATTTTGGCTAAAACCCTCAACAATAGATTATTATTGGTAGCAGATTATCTTATACACCTGCTCAGACTTGTGCTATTCCTAACAGGCGATTCAACACAATTTGTATCTTTTACAAGACTTATTTGAGCTTAGTCATACAGGTAAAATTTCAGGATATATTATTGCTTAGACCAGGCTAAAGCCTTTGATAAGGTTCGACATGCTTATTTATTTTCCTTACTTTTGCAGCATGGTATTCCAAAACCTTTTGTAATTTGATTTCTACCTTACATGAGGGTGTTACTATTGTCCCCATGGTTAATGGCCTTTTGGTACAGATATCCCTATTTCTGTTGGAGTAAGACAGGGATGCCCGTTCCTGCTTCTTTACTCTTTGTTCTGGACTCTATAATTAGACACATTTTATGGGACACTAGTATTATTGGCTTAGCCCTCCCTACTTTACTACTTGAGAAAGTCACTGCATATGGATGATGTTACTTTACAACTTAAAGATATCCTTCTTTAACCAATGCACTACAGATTTTTTTTCATTTTGGTGTATTATCAGGAGCCCAGTTAATATGGAAAAAGTTTTATTTTTTTCCTACACCCTACACTCTCAGTTCCTTCCGATATTAGGGGTATTCGTTGTTTCTTCTCCACAAAATTTTACGTATTTGGTTCAGGGGGATTGGCTTCCTATAATTGGGAGAAACCTTATACATTGGAGAGTTTAAGATTCATCGCTGGAAAGGGTGGAAATTTGGGAGGAAAAAAAGGGCTGCAATTATTAAATGATTTTTGTTACCGATTTTTTATATTTAACCTATGTATTTCGCCCCTCTTCATCTGGAAACCACATCTTTAGTCTCTTTTTCAGATGCTCTGGGGTAACAGATTGAACCCTGTACGTAGGGGACATTACTTGTCTACCTATTAATAAGGAGGGTTGGCCATGATTAATCCCATTGTTTTTTACCACTCCTTGTTTTTGTTTTAATCCTTTTCTTATCTCTGGTCTCCTGCCACTATGTCCTGGCAGTTCTGGTCACACTCTTTATGGTCTAGGTATCTGGATAAATGGTCTCTTTTACCTTCAAAATTCTGTTGACTGACTCTTTACCATCTTACGGTATTGCTACTTTGAAAAATCTACAGCAGTGGAAAATTTCTTTCCACACTTACTTACTTTCTCCAGAAAACCCTTTACGTACTCTATTGTTTTTGACGTTCAAAAAGTGTTCTTCTATTTCCAGAATGTGTGCCCTCTAAAATACTTTTTCTCTCAGGAAATTAACAGATTTTAGGATTCCCACATATTTGGGATACTGTCTGGCTCTCTATGCAAGGAAGGTTGGGGTCAGAGGTAACTTGAAATATAAACCCATTACAGAAAGATTCAGCTTACGGCCTACCTGTATAAAATGTGAAGAAACTATGGTTAATTTTTGTTACTTGTCCCTTCAGTCAAAAATGTTGGCAGGACGCTGCTATACATTGAATTTACCTTTTTCGCTGATGTTTGATATCAAACCATAGTTTGGGGAGATTATACAGGGATTTGGCGTTTATATCATAAAAGTACCTTGAATGTTTTTTTTCCTTTGTACAATATTTTAATGCAAGCTCACTGCCAATTTAATTGCAGCAGCAAACAGTATTATTTAGTACCATGTTTTGCAGATTGAGAATGGGTAAGCTTCTGTAAAATCTAGAGATGATGTTAAATTCTCAAAAACTAAAGTTGATTCTTTTGGCAAAATTTCATTTGTGTATGAATTCTGGTAATACTGTTTTTTTCTTTTGTTTAATGTTGTTTTATTATTCATCCTGTATAATATTATACTCTGATTGTTTTTGTATTCTTTTGTGACGTTATGTTTATTTTCAATAAAACTTCCCTACTCTATTTGAGAAGTGCCATGGGATTTTTTAACATCCACCTGAACTACCACCAGAACAGGCAGGTGGGACCCGATTTAACGTCTCATCCAAAAGGCGGCACCTCAGGAGTGCAGCACCTCCCTCATGCTGCACTACAGTGTCAGTATTGGGATTTTAACCCAAGTGCCTTGTGTGGGATAGAACTCACAGCCTTCTGATCTGCCGGCCTCAGAGGCAAGTATGCTACCTGCTGAGCCACTGACACTTAGTCACAGTTCAGCTTATATTTCATATTATTTTGCATTATTCTCCTTATTTCTTTATTACTAAGAATATTTGTATGAACACAGGATCTCTGCCCTAGCTGATCTGGCTGCGCATCTATACCTGGCATCACAGTCTGGGACATCAGTCTGTTGCTGTGAGGTTCACTATGATGTCAAACTGAGCTTATGATGCCAGGCATAGAACAGCAGCCTGCACATAATGTTGTAGGGGCAGTATACCTGTTTCTGTGCGACTGCCCTCAGTAATAAGGAAAAAGTGGAAAGTATTACAGACAATTTATGAAATATAGACTGAATTATGTCTAAAATCATATATTTTTCAAAGTTTTATGAAAGGTGTCGGGTGCTTTAAGTAATACAAATAAAACATTCACCTATTCAGGCTATTCCCAAAGAAGGGACCTGTGAGGCCCTGAAAGCTTGTGTACCATCCCATCTTTGTACAAGACATATGCCAGTCTAATAAAAGGCATCAAACTATCCAGCAAACCAGAACATATATACAGTTTTGGAATTCTATTTTCCGGCTTTGTTCAATTTATCTGCATGTAAAGATTTCTTAACTTTTGATTGTCTATGTGAATTTACTTACAGGAACAGTAAATCCTTCTAGATTTAGCACGGACTACTTTTCAATAACAGCAGTTTTAGATCCTCATTCACAATGAACATGTTAACACACAGAAGAAAGGACAGAAAAGACCCGAATGGTCGATCCGTCTGTCTTAATATTCCTGACATGGAGAAGCTCTAGTCTCCAAACTCCCTCCCGTCTCTCCTTCCCTTCCACAGCTCCCCTCCTGGTAACTCCTTTAAAATGTACCCCACTTCCTTTGAAACCCTGCTGCTGCCTTTAGCTCCAGAACCTTGGATAACACTGCTTTTCAACATGCCAGTGACACTTGATCTCGCTGACTAAAATCATCAGAATGACAGAATAGGAGTTTTGATACACGGCCATGATAACAGGCTGGAAATGGTGGGGTTCTACATCAGCGTGTCGGTGACAAACAGGACAAGGACTTCTAGTAGATATTTCTGTCAGAGCCCAGGATCCACCAACCCTTCTTTTAGGTTCCCACACACAACAGTAGGGATCTCATTCTGGGAAACTTACTTTTTGTACAGAACTAATGTAAATGGAATGAAATTTTAAACAATTCATAAGCTGTTCTGTTATCTGTGTTCATACTATTTGCTTACGGAAATGTTTTTCAATAAAAGTTTATGTTGAAAAAGTTGGTTTGACAAGAATGGTACTCTATTGCTCTTCATGAATCTCAAAGTGGGATATTCACGTTGCAGGCACCTAATGTGTGGCGCAGCTCCCAGTTTGCACACTGAATATCAAATTAAAACATTTATTATCATGACTGTTGCTTGCTATTATTAGTGTGGTTGGCTGTGACCACCTCCCCCAGCCAGAAAGTAAGCAAAACTGCTCGAGGACATCCCAGCATCCCCTGCAGCCGACGCTCACTGACAGGGATCAGCTGTGGGAGACTCCACTGTACTCACAGGAGTCACCAGCTGCTAAATGCTTGGACATGCTGGTCATGCACTACCCCTAGGTTAAGCAGAGGCAACTGAACTGGGCAGTTATGATATGCAAGAGCCTCAACCTAACCGGAGCAGGAGGCCTTCAAAATGGACACGCAGCACTGTCACAGCCTACCAGCTTGGCAGCCTGGGACTGGGAAGGGAACCTGGGGCATAAGCAGAACACCAGCTTCAAAATCCTATTTCTAGACCAGGTATTTCAACCTCTTAAGTTACGAGTCGGTGCTTGAGAATGAAACACAAACAAACCTGCATTTTGGTTTGCCTCCTATTACTGAACTCACCTCATCCATTCCTGAAGCTGTAAAGAAAATGCCAAGCTCCTGTGCATATCTCTGCAGCTCCCTGTACTGCTCGTGGCTGAACTCAAGGTGCCGTTTGTGCTCTCCATATGTCTTACCCCAGGAGTGCGGAGATGTGTACGGTCTCTCTAAAGCCCGCTTATTGAACTTGTAGTCCAGCTCACTCTTTTGAAACTTAGCACAGTCTGCTCCACACTCCTGCAAGAAAGTTAGAAGGGGAAGGAAAAACAAAACATGTTCAATCCTTTTCTTTCTTTGCTAAGTTACTCTGAAGTCTTATTTCACCGATTTTCCAATAGTGGGTTGGCAAGACAGGAACTGTATGAAGATCCGGATACCAAGACAAAGGAAAGTTCAAATATATTAACTGCTCTGCCCAGTAGTCAACAGGACAAAGATGGTATTGAATCTGAAGTATAAGGCAGTAAATTGTGTGACCTGTGTGATCAACCACATCAGGAATTACAGTGGCTCTGCTCAATTATAATGAACCCCCTTTCCCATCACCCTTTCCACTGTGTACAACTCTCCTCGTGATGGAACCCCAATCGGCAGCCACCAACAGCAGGGAACATGGATACCAGAGCTGGGGTGTAGAGGTCAAGGATGACCCCAGCCTTCATGCATGGCTGGGAGGCAGGTTTTTCACCATACAAGACCCCCCAATATCTGCCTGGCAGAGTTCGGCACACATACAGCCAACATCTCACTCACCCAGCTCCTACTGCGGACTGGATGCGCTGCCCTCTGTCACCAGGAGGCAACAGTGCATCAGACCTGCCCCTCCCAGTAAAAGATTCTCCCCAGCAGTCCCATTTTGGAAGTCTTGGGGATGAGTCAAGAACCTGGGTTCAGTGTTTGGCAACACATCATGACACTGCCTGAACCTGAACCACTGACAGACCAATTACATTTGTTAGTCTTCTGATGACTAGATTTAAGAAGATTTATTTATCGATTTTATTTACCTTTTATGGTGTCTTTGACCACAGTAACCCTCTAATTCTCCCAGAAAATGTCCAACCTCTTGGCAGCTCACCTCACCACAGTCTGTCACCTGTGACAGGGGCTTCTGATGCCCCCGCACCCCCAAATCGACACAAACATCTGGTCCGGGTTGGATCTTGCTGTGCGGACCTAAGAGTTTCAACATTCATCATCATTATTTTTGTTATTTATTCATATTCATGTAACCCCTAGATGGCGCTATCCCAGGGCTACTACCCCTGCCTGATTTGCCACTAACAGGTTGAGGGCCTGGATCCAATGGCGGTGCCTCCACCCAGAGGTCAGGGTTTACAATAGTTAAACTAACTTGGTCACAGCCCTCTGGGACACTGCAACCCCTTTCTTCCCACTAGTGGCCACACAATATATCAGAATTACCTTTACAGTATACACTTACCCCCAGGACTGGTTCCGCACTGGGACCTCCTGTGAAATAAGATACAGTGCAACAATCACAGTACAGTACTTTAACATAGACAAATACCTCAGGCAGTATAACTTTGCTGAAACAAGCAGATCTGATTTATTTAGGGGATATAACAAGGACAGGGGAAATCAGGTTAATTAGCTTATCACTCTACTCATCTACCTATGGCTCTGTGCACAGGCCTATCCCTATCAGTTACTGTCCCTGGGTACCCAAGCCCTAGTGGCTAGTCCAAACCGTGGCAGCTGGTAGGGGGCCTTTCACAGAGAAAAGGAGAATTAAACAGTCAGCAGTACAGTAATTCCATTTGGATTTAATGTGGCAATTCAACAGGGAGCGACCCTGAATTAGTACTCACGACCTCCAAATAAGATAGGGTCCTTCAATGTCAGCAGGGCTACTCTTGAGCTCCAAGAGACTCCTCACACATTTATATGGTAAACAGTCACAGGCAAAAGTCACTTAATGGCAGCAGGATTCACTTGAGGTACACAAACCTCTTCACGCATTTATATGGTAAAGAAAGCACTATACCAGGCAGGCTGCATCTGTATCCCGATCGCAATTACTGCACAATACCGGGAGAACACACAGCAGATTCAGTTCCTGACAGACCGAGTGCAATTTTCAGCAATTCCTCCAGTCTTCTACAGGGTGAGCCTGGTTTCTACTCTTCAGATATCCTTTGATTCTCTTTACAGGACGGATTCAGTCCTAACAAGTTGCAGACCGAACTCTGGACCTTACACATGTTTTTTGACTAAAACTGTGCACTGAAGGAGCACAGGGTTCCTTTCCCTTCACTGCCAAAGCTCAACTGAAACTCCCAACAGACAAAACCGGGCACTTCCTTTGAGTTCCTCCCGGTTCTTGACTGGATTGGCTGTCACTCACAATAGACTGCTGCTGTTGGTCCAAAAAGGCGCAGTCTAAACTACATCTCCCAGAGTCACTGCCCATACAATCCTCTGTGGCTGGCTCAGATTATGAGTCCAAGTTCTGATTCGTCCAAGGCACCATTTTAGAGCTAGCTTACCCCACACTGATTGGTCCAGTTCAGCAGTTCAAAACCAGAATGGGGAACTAGGCAGACACAGTTCTGACTGCAAAGAAAGCAGGTTAGACAAACTGTAATTTCATTATTACTGTAAATGATTTCTGGCAAACAGTTACATCTTTCAGATAGGTTCCCTTTGCACTCCTAGTGACTGCAAAATGGAGTGAATTGGCAGCAGCTCGAGTGGTACTCAAACAGAGAAGCACACAGTCCCATACAAACTAATTATGTCTGCAAGCAGACAGCTCTTAAAGAGACAGTAGCAGAGGTTCTAAAACACTACTGATAAATGGCTTAAGCATCAAACACCATTCAGGCTTGGAGCATTCAAGCAAGCTCCTGGAAGTCTTTTGGGAACCCCCATTTGCAGGGGTTACACCCTTCCTGGTCTGGGAAAGCTTGACGTCCGCGTCAAGCAAGTACCCCATGTTTCAACTGCAACCATATACATTTGCATTAGGCTCACACATGTAATCATCAGTCAATATATCATTTTACCAAGAACACATTTCTGAAACATTGCAGTATGTCACTCTTTACACAGTATTACACACATTGTATCATAACTCAAGTTATTACCTCTTGTACATGAAACCTGAAGAGAGGGGCCCTTCCTATCAGTTACCTTGGGGCTGGACGGGCAAGGGCACCATACTTAGAGGGCAACACAAGTAACTTGGAGTTAGCACTGGCGCTCAGTTTGGGCAATGAGCTCGGGGACACATACACTCCCTTATGGACAACATTGAGAGGCAACCACAGGCCTCCCAAGGGAATCATAACTGAGGTGCACCACAGGCTTTACAGCTCGACCAGTCTTTCTAGGGGAACTGTTACAGTCTCTGCACTCTGAGCCTCATTTTCAGCATTGTCCTCACTTGTCAGGGGAGTCTCCATGGGGGTAGAGAGGTAGAACTTGGGGCACTTTCAGCTCCAGGAGTGCAGTTTCTGAGTCCACAACATTTGGCTCGCATGGAGAGCTTTCGGACACTGGCAGTGGACTGTCAGGGCACTCAAAATACTCTTCTTGTTCTGGTGTATCACCAGTCTGCCCCAATCTATCATTTTCCTCCCTGAAAGCTCAAACAGTTCAACCATGCACAATGATTCCATTTCATCTGATCTGATGCTTTGCACTTCACTTTCTGGGAGCATTGGCTCCAGGGACTAAGCTGGGGGCTTGGACAGTCCAGAAGGCCCAGCTTCATCTCCAGTATTGACTAGGGATTGCCCTGAAACAATTGACTCAGTTCGTAAGAAGGATAGTATTCAAAGTCACTCTCACTTTCTTCCGATATGGACTGACAGTCATGCTCAACTGGGACTTGTGGAGGGGAACACTTTAACTTTGCTTCTGTAGGTGCAGACTTTCTTGATCTTTTTCTTAGCAGCAGCTCTAGTCACTGGTCCAGAGTGGGCATCTTCTAGGGCTCAGACTCAATTAAGATTTGTCCAATGGGCAGTAAATGATTTCTATGCATTGTTTTACATCTTTTGAATTATTCTCAGGCCTTACTTTGTACACTGGCAGATCATCTAGTTTGCCACTACAATGTGAGGGAGATGGTGCCATCTGTCAGCAATCTTGTGCTTGCCATGCAGTCCCAGATTTCTTAGCAATACCGATCTCCCTCCTGGAGTTCCTGTGCTTTCACCTTTTATCATACCTTTCTTTGTTGGCCAGATTTCTTTTGGCAGCCATGGTTTGAGCCAGTTAGTACGCATGAGTTAGCTGGGCCTTTAACGTTTGCACATACTGTAAATAGTTGTCAGCTTGAACCCCATCAGGAGAGACCCCAAAACACACATCTACTGGTAGTCGAGCTTCTCTTCCAAACATCAGGCGGTAGGGGAGAACCCAGTGGCATCACTTTTGGTGCAGTTATAAGCATGTACCAGGGTGCTAATTTGTTGGCTCCATCTAGGCTTGTCCTTTGGGTGCAGGGTGCCGAGCATATCTAGCAAAGTGCGGTTGAAGCGTTCAGGCTGTGGGTCCCCTGGGGTGGTAAGGAGTGGTTCTGGACTTTCGCACTCCCACAGAGAAAGCATCTCTTTGATCAGACGACTCTCAAAGTCTCTCCCTTGATCAGAATGGATTCTTTGTGGAGCCCCATAGTGAACAAAAAGTTTTCTACAAGTATTTTGGCTACAGTGGATGCTTTCTGGTCTTTGGTGGGAAAGCTTGGGCATATCTGTGAAATGGTCAGTGACCACCAGCACATTACTGATATTTCTTTGATCTGACTCCAAACTTAGAAAATCAATACAGACCAGCTCCATGGGTGCACTGGTGGTTATGTTAACAAGGGGGGCAGCCCTCTGGGGCAAAGCTTTCCTCTAAGCAGCAACTACAAGTTCAAATGTGTTGCTCCACATCAGCCCCATCTTAGGCCAACAGAATCTGGATCTCACCAAGTCAAGTGTTCTGTCTATACCAAGGTGCCCCATGTGGTTGTGCAAGGACCTCAATACTGAGTCTCGAAGGCAGTGGGCAGCACTAGTTGTTGTTTGTCTACTTGTCCCCTCTGTCTACTGTTTCTCTGTATAACAGTTTATTGATCAGTTTCAATTTAGGACCTTCTTTGTATAACAGTGCAGTTCTCAAATCAGTGGAGCATAATTTGGACACATCTTTTCCTGCATAGAGGGCTTCTAAAGCTGCTTTGATCATGGGATCGCGGGATTGAGCCACGAATACTGTCATTGTCCAGCTGAGGCAGTGCACCAATGTCTATTGCAGAAAAGTGGCAATAAGCAGCAGGTATGCAATTCTCAGAGGGTCCCAAGCAATCCACCATGCAGTCCATCGTCCGTGGACATTTGTTCCTCCCTGTCAAACTTCCCGCAGAGTGCCCGAATGTCAGGTTCTGCCAATCGGACCCAATCATTCTGGGAACAGGCCTCCTGGAGAGAGCATCAGCATCTATGTGGTTCAGACCTGCTCGGTATTCAGAGCATAGTCGTATGTAGATAATGCAGAAAGCCACCTATGGCCAGTGGCATCCAACTTAGCTGAGGTCTGCACATAGGTTAAAGGATTATTGTCAGTTTTACTAGTATTTTAGCCCCATACAAGTACTCATGGAATTGGTCAACAATAGCCCACTTCAAAGCTAGAAACTCTAACTTATGTACAGGATAGTTCTTCTTTCGGATGGGGTCAGACTTCTACTGGCAAAGGCCACTGGTCTCAGGCCATTCGTGCTCTTGGTACAACACAGCCCCAACCCTTGCAAGCTAGCATCAGTGTGCAGGACATAAGGTTTTCTTGGATCGGCATAGGCCAGCACTGGAGCATGGGTAGTTGATAAATGATCTCATGAAAAGCAGTCTCACAATCAGGAGTCCAGCGGGCCCCAAATACTTCACTCGGATGAAAATACACTCTTTCAGTCTTGAGGGACGCTGACTTTTGGTATTTTTGTGGGTTGGGGATACCCTTGAGTAAGGTTAAGTAAAGGCGGATCACTCTTGAATAGTCCTTGATGAAGCATGATAAAACCACAGAATCCCAGGAATCTTTGCAGTTCTTTTAGATTTTGGGCTGTGGCCAGGTAGTCAAGGCCTCAACTTTACTTGGGTCGGTCTCTATTCCTCGGTGGATACTATGTGTCCCACATACTTTACTGATGTTTGAAAGAATTGACACTTATCAATGGACAGTTTAAGGCCAAAGTCCTCCAGTCGGTCCAATACCTTAAATAATCTGCTCTCATGTTCCTCCAGTGAGCTGCCAAACACAATAACATCATCTAGGTATACCAGGCACTCTAGTAAGTTCATGTCCCCCACTGCATGCTCCATCAATCGTTGAAAGTGGCTGGGGCACTGAAATCCCTTTGAGGCATCCTCATGAATTCATAGAAGCCAAGCGGACAGATAAAGGCTGTCTTTTCACGGTCCTCTGGGGCCATCGGATCTGGTAGTACCCACTGCGAGATCCAGCACAGAGAACCACTTGCTCCCGTTTAGGCAGTCCAAAGCATCCTGAATGCGGGGCATTGTGTACTGATCAGGGATAGTCCGCCGTTTAAGGTGCGATAATCCACACATCCTTACTGTTCCATTTTTTTTCTCACTACCACAATGGGGAAGCATAAGGCTTCTGGATTCTTGTATTACCAGCAGCTAACATCTCTTGCAGATGCCGTCTCACATCATCTATGTCAGCAGGTGCCAGGCGTCGAGACCTCTCACGAAATGGTCTTTTCGTCATGCAGCGGATATTGTGCTCAGCTCCTTGCACGCATCCTCGTCCCATTCCTTTAAAAGAAAACACCTGGTCTCTCTGGGCAAGCTTCTCACTGATCCTCACTTTCCATTCAGCTGGCAGCGGAGTCGCAAATCAAACAAGTCAGGCGTTACTCTGTCATTCTTCCTGAACTCTGCTGCTGGGTAGCACTGCAGTGTCTGCACAATGCACATTAGCCAGGATGCAACCTTTGTTTGCTCGAATGTCTCTTTCAGACACATTATGAACTTGGACCATTACCCTTCTGGCATAAGCATGGGCTCTAGCGGGCAAAATACTAGGCTTGACCAGCAGTCCCTCTGGCAATTTTCCATCGCCTGGTGCATCCAACATTAATATTTTATTCTTAACATCCTTTCTGATACGGACCTCTCCCTGTAAGGTACACTGGGCATTTGGCCAGGATCAGAGACTCAGGATCCTTCTTCCATACAATTCGACCTGTTCCTCTGGTTCTATTTTTCAGCATCTCTCTGTGCCTCATAGGCCTTCTTAATTAAAGCGAACTCTTAAAGCTCTACTAGTCTTTGACCCCTGTTTTCATAACACAACTGTACCAGCCTTCCGAACATATGAGCATTTGTTCCAATCAACAAAGGACACCATCATACAGTCCAGTGGGGGACACACTAAGGCTAAGGTCTCTACTTGTTCGCCACTCCAGCCACGGAGGTGGGGAAGACAGCCAAATTCGGATATACCGGAATAGGGGTAGGCCTTCTCCTTAACCCCCATACATGCAGTCCTTCTAATGGTTGTAAGGGTACGTCTGACAAATGCTTCTGATACCAATCTTGGAACATAATTGTCCTTGGGAGCCACTGTCTAATACAGCTCTTGTAGACACTCCATTCACCTTTACAGTGGTCTCCATAGAGGACCCACTATTCTGGACCAGTCTGGAGAGGCGGTAGTGGGGGCCTGGGCAACTGACTTGCTACAAAAGGACGTGAATTAGCATTTTTGGTGCCCTCACTGGGATCATTTCGTGCACCTCTTAACCACTGATTTGTTCTCCAAGCTCTCCTTGTAGCCTATATGCAACTTTGTCAGTGTCTTTTGGGGACCGGCATTCTCTTTTCATGTGCCCATCCTTCCCACAATTATAGCAAAACATACTTTCTGGAGTTTGAGCTGGCCGAGGCGCCACACTGGGAGCCAGGGCGGGGATTACTAACTGGAAACCTTGGTGCCATCTCTGTCTGCAGCGTGATAAGCATTTGGAGACATCTCGTCAGTTTCTCCACTTCCATGGTCAAGGAATTGAGTTTGGAACTGTTATCAGCAGGAGAGAGACATGGGTGGGTACCCCACCCCATAGCAGATGCAGTCGGATATAGGTCAGAGCCTGTACATGCAGGCGTGGCCTTCATAAAGGGACTGTTTTTGAATTCCGGATCTCTCTCAACAGTTCGCCCCATTGTGGCATATCTTTTCCTTGCCAGAGCACTCATTTACTGCCAACCTCTGCCCCTGAACTTCACTTGATGGGTCACCCTCAGTCACTCGGATATGACCGCAGCTATTGGTGCAGGTCCCTCCGAGGTCGTCTTTTCTCAACTCCTCAATTTCTCTCATTAACTCATCTAGGGAGGGTGGAATTCCAGTGCAGATGCAGGCGTAACTGAAGCAACAGCAGTTCTGAGAAGGGGCAGACTTAAGGATCCTGTCCAGCCTGGTTCGGTCCAGTTCAATCGCTGGCAAACTACCTTTCTGAGGCATTCTTGCAACAATTTTTCCAGCCGAGATACATACACAGACAACAACTCCCTTGGTACTGTTGTGCATCTCTTACTCTCCACCAAAGGTCCTCATCAGAATCTGGCTCCCATACACATTCTCCAGGGCCTCAAGATAGGCCTGTGCAGTCACTTCAGGGTTACTGGCCCATTTAGCACGAATGGTAGCCAGGGCAGGACCTCGGAGGCTCTCACTAACCCTCTTTCGCTGCTTCCGAGCATTGCCATTCTAGCACTTGGGGCAACATAGTCTATCCAGGTCTCCCAGTCATCCTCCTCTTGGGGGTGGGAGGGTGCCAGAGAAGATCCTCAACCTTCGGTAAGAGTCGTGACTAATGGCAGGTGCAGAAATTGGAGTCTGCATTGGTTCAGCCACCATTACGGGCACTGGAGCGGGAGAAGGTGTTGGGGAGGAACACCCCAGGTGGCAAGAATAGTTTCTTCAAGTCCTCCACAGTTTTCCCTTCCCCAGCAACCATTTAGCAAATTTCTCCTCAAAAGTTTCAGATAGTGGTGGGGGCTCATTCCCCCGGTCTTTATTGTCCTTAGTTATCACTCTCCAAGCAGTGAGGGCTCCCTCTGGGGTAATGGTCTGTGGCACTTTGGAGCTATCTATGGGATCCTTAAACTCTACTAGGGCCAGGAAAGTGGGTGAGCAGATTAGCATGCCGACCCACCACCACAGGGTTTTGTAAACCTTCCACCTTGGAAAGTACTCCTGCACAGTGTCCATATTGATACCCAGGGGATGTCCAGGATAAGCATAGCATTTTGGGGTCGATCTCCTCCCCAGTACACCACTCCACCAGCCGGTGCACAGCCACTTCTGTCGGGTACCCATTTTTTCTTAACAGTGGTTCGTAAATATGGCCACTAGAGGACACACAATCCCAGCGTGAGCCTCCAAGATGTAACCCCTAGATGGCGCTATCCCAGGGGCTACTACCCCTGCCTGATTTGCCACTAACAGGTTGAGGGCCTGGATCCAATGGTGGTGCCTCCACCCAGAGGTCAGGGTTTACAATAGTTAAACTAACTTGGTCACAGCCCTCTGGGACACTGCAACCCTTCTTCCCACTAGTGGCCCACACAATATATCAGAATTACCTTTACAGTATACACTTACCCCAGGACTGGTTCCGCACTGGGACCTCCTGTGAAATAAGATACAGTGCAACAATCACAGTACAGTACTTAACATAGACAAATACCTCAGGCAGTATAACTTTGCTGAAACAAGCAGATCTGATTTATTTAGGGGATATAACAAGGACAGGGGAAATCAGGTTAATTAGCTTATCACTCTACTCATCTACCTATGGCTCTGTGCACAGGCCTATCCCTATCAGTTACTGTCCCTGGGTACCCAAGCCCTAGTGGCTAGTCCAAACCGTGGCAGCTGGTAGGGGCCCTTTCACACAGAGAAAAGGAGAATTAAACAGTCAGCAGTACAGTAATTCCATTTGGATTTAATGTGGCAATTCAACAGGGAGCGACCCTGAATTAGTACTCACGACCTCCAAATAAGATAGGGTCCTTCAATGTCAGCAGGGCTACTCTTGAGCTCCAAGAGACTCCTCACACATTTATATGGTAAACAGTCACAGGCAAAAGTCACTTAATGGCAGCAGGATTCACTTGAGGTACACAAACCTCTTCACACATTTATATGGTAAAAAGAAAGCACTATACCAGGCAGGCTGCATCTGTATCCCGATCGCAATTACTGCACAATACCGGGAGAACACACAGCAGATTCAGTTCCTGACAGACCGAGTGCAATTTTCAGCAATTCCTCCAGTCTTCTACAGGGTGAGCCTGGTTTCTACTCTTCAGATATCCTTTGATTCTCTTCACAGGACAGATTCAGTCCTAACAAGCTGCAGACCGGAACTCTGGACCTTACACATGTTTTTGACTAAAACTGTGCACTGAAGGAGCACAGGGTTCCTTTCCCTTCACTGCCAAAGCTCAACTGAAACTCCCAACAGACAAAACTGGCACTTCCTTTGAGTTCCTCCCAGTTCTTGACTGGATTGGCTGTCACTCACAATAGACTGCTGCTGTTGGTCCAAAAAGGCGCAAGTCTAAAACTACATCTCCCAGAGTCACTGCCCATACAATCCTCTTGTGGCTGGCTCAGATTATGAGTCCAAGTTCTGATTCGTCCAAGGCACCATTTTAGAGCTAGCTTACCCCACACTGATTGGTCCAGTTCAGCAGTTCAAAACCAGAATGGGAACTACGAGACA
Source organism: Neoceratodus forsteri (assembly GCA_016271365.2). NCBI lineage: Eukaryota > Metazoa > Chordata > Ceratodontiformes > Ceratodontidae > Neoceratodus > Neoceratodus forsteri. The sequence goes on from CM057453.1 coordinate 1,195,403,566, forward strand.
CAGTTCTGACTGCAAAGAAAGCAGGTTAGACAAACTGTAATTTCATTATTACTGTAAATGACTTCTGGCAAACAGTTACATCTTTCAGATAGGTTCCTTTGCACTCCTAGTGACTGCAAAATGGAGTGAATTGGCAGCAGCTCGAGTGGTACTCAAACAGAGAAGCACAGTCCCCTATACTAACTAATTATGTCTGCAAGCAGACAGCTCTTAAAGAGACAGTACCAGAGGTTCTAAAAACACTACTGATAAATGGCTTAAACGCCAAACACCATTCAGGCTTGGAGCATTCAAGCAAGCTCCTGGAAGTCTTTTGGGAACCCCCATTTGCAGGGGTTACACCCAGAAAACCTTTGAGCTCCGAGACCTTCTTCAAAGATGTCCAAGTCATAATATATAATACACAGTATAATACATAGCAAGCAGAAGTGTGCAAGACAGTTCAGCAACAGCAAATAAGTAATGAGCATTAGGCATTAGACTATTATTAAATGATGTGATACTGAAACGAGGCTCACGTTAATTACACCTGCACAACATTTTCTCCTAAATGAAAGCCCTGCAACGCATACAGGCTGAGAATAAAGGGAATAAAATCCCCAGCAGTCCATCAGGATATGCGACCTGTCCATTAACCTAAATTGGTTGCCTTTCTACCACTCGATCACTCATCCATTTGACACTGCTGTGCAAAAATGCTGTAATAAGACTCATGCTAGTCGGCATTCAAGCATTCTTTACCTTTGTATCCACTGGGTACACTGCACGCGGCGCATGTGGTGGCATGCTTCAAACGCCATTAGGGAAGACTGTCAGACTGTCCTAAGGCAGCAGTCAGTCTTGTACAGTGCCACCAATGTATGGAACTTACCACCTGCTGACTTTTGTGAAATTCCATATACAACATTTTATGTGGGAGGTCAAAGGCAGAGTGTTTCCACCACGAGAACTGCTGGTATCCCAGCACAAAGCACACTCTGGAGCTCCTCATTGTGACTATGAAATGGTCCCATTGAGATTTCAGAAAAACAAGTTATTTTTTTTTTTAAATAAGTGAAAAAGAAAAAGAAGTCCTGTTGAGCCAATGGAATTCTAGCGGTTTGTAGAGTGGAAAGCAGATGCTACATTTTGTTTTAAACACAAGTGTATGAATAGAGATACAGTGCTACAACTGTGGCTGTAAGTGAGATCATGGATATATTTCCAGTACTGGGTTCCGTGATCTTTAGTCAATGAGGTTTCTGGATTTTATACTCATTTTATAAGACTTTAAACCCTTGCTTAGTGACACTAAAATTTTACCTGCTGGTGGTGTTCCAAAACAGCTGCACCAAAAATACACAGCCTCAGCCACTCCAGCCTAACTACTCATTGGGAATATTAAAAGTCATTGTGGATGGCTGCATCCATAGAGCCAACCAGCAGGGAGCTGGAGGCATGCTGGTGAGCCAGGCTTGTGTTCCGAGCCTGGAATGCCAGGAACAGACTGGCAGGAGGTGAAGCATGCAGCTACATGGGTGCTCACCTTCTCTAGAGAGGGTAGTGTCTGATTCTGCCACCTAAATGCCACTGGTTGCCTAGGGGATTTGGGTCAGTGCAAGTGGCACAATGTAGAAGGTGCCACTGTGATGGCATTATGCCAGGAGTGACATACTGTGAATTATAAAATGGACAAAAAATCCAGTGATCCAACTGGTCAACAGCTGTCCAGACCTGTGTCTACGGTTACTGACCAATGACTGACAGGTCTGGAAAGTACTGCAAGTCTAGGAACTGCACTGCTTTTGAATTCTCAGTAACAATGACAACTGGAAAAAACAAAAAGGTTAAACTAAAATGAGTGACTTTGTAAGAACCGATTACCAATGATGAAGACTGATTTATTCTTGGTTTAAGGATTTATTTAGTCTTGTTTTTTATTACTTTGGTGCTATTTTATATACTCACTTATACATTTCAGGGCTTATGCGGTTATTTTGTAATTACCGTATCCCCCACCCCATTGTTGAAGGGCACTAACTCTTTGTGCCTCAAACCAATGGAATGTGTTTGGGGAGGTGCGCAATTACCCAATAACCGCATGCCCTGTCATTTGTTATTGCTTACTCAGTACTCCATGGAAGCAAGTAGGGGAGGAAAAGAAAGAAATTCCAAGATTCCTGGGAGGACAGGTGAAGTTTGTTCCCCACACACTGATGGGTTGTTCCTTGCTGGCTCCATCCTCATACCCGTGACTGAATCTGATTTCCTGTTTGTGAGTGGGAACTTGCAGGACTTACGGAAATGGCAAAAACTGGTTGGATGGGGAGCGCCAGAAGAGGTTTTCTGCATGGTCATTGCGATCTGTAGATGGAAGGAGGAGGTCTCACCAGGGCCATTCAGGCAATAAAGAACACAAAGCTTAGCAGCAGTTGGTAAACCCTCAGTAAAGGTAAATCAGATCAACTAATACCTTTTTAGAAGTTTAACTGAGTAATGGGAATAAGGGCTTCCTCTTACCTGGATAAAGAGAGCGATGGTGAGAAAGAAAAAAATCACTCACTGTAGTAATGTTGTTTCTTCCTAGGGATCCCTCACTGTGTTTACACTTTAAGCATCTATTTCCATGCAAAGAGATGTCCCGGAGATAGAAGCTTATTCAAATCATGGAATTTCAGAATGCTGGTTCAAAGTCTGCATTCATTCTCCACTCTAATAGTTGCTCAGATTGGATCTATAGCTAGAGTGGAACTGCAACTACTAAACCTAGCTAAAAGACTACCAAAAGTTTTATAAATTTTAATTAAAAGTTTTTTGAAAAAAACACATCAAATTGAAGCAGGCATGTAACTATAAAAATCACTGACTATTAAAAAAACAACTTTACAACTGTAGAGTAAGTGTAACAGTAGTGCTCAAGCAACCTCAATGAAAGGAACTGATTCTTGTGAACCTATTTTCAGGTTCTGGAAAGGGAGGCAAGGACTGAGAGTGCGAACACAGTGAGGGATCCCTGATAAGAAGCAACATTACTACAGTGAGTACTTTCTTTCTTTCTTCTAACCCCAGGAATCCTTCACTTAAGTGTTCACATGTTAAGCAGACTATACAGCAGTACCTTGGGAAGCTGGTCCAGAACCTAATAAGGAAAAAGGTTCTATAAGACAGGTGTTCCAAAGTTAGTATCCTCCTGGACTATGTCCAGACAAGAGTACTTTGTGAAAGTGTGCACTGTTTTTCTTTTTCTGAAATTGCCATTTATCTCCTTCGTCTCTGCCAGCCCCAACCCTTTGGGGCTGCCAAAGAGTCATCCTCCTGCCACCCTGCTCTACCCAAGCCTACCTCCATTTCCCCATGGCGCTCGGATTACCCCCAGGCAGGGACGGGTGAGGCCCAAACACCCCTGAGCTACTTACTGTGTCGGCCCAGAGGTGGCTGGGCCAGGGGCACATCGGAGGCACTCTTTGGGCAGCCCGCTCTTCCGGTCCTGGCAGGCGTTATCCTCCATTTTCTCCCCTATGCTGTACAGACTGTGACATCAAGGGTGCTCACGCCGGCGCCCTAGCGTAATCTGACATCCGTCCCCTGCGGTCTTGTATTACCCAGCTCTGCTTACAGTCGTTACAAGTTGTGGGCATTGCTCCTGAAGGCGAGCTGTCGTGGGGCCAGCTCACCTCTTCCCGGGCCAGCCCTCCAACGACCCGAGCCGCTTCAGAACCCGGGTCGCTGGCGCCGCAAGCGGAAATTCAACCGCTGAGCCGGGCGGCCAGCTGTGCACTGTTTTTCAGGTCACTGCTGTGCAAATGTCTAAGAATGGGATGACCTGTCGATGCCACAGAGGCAGAGGTATGCTTGTGAAGTATGCCCTTAAGCCTCTGGATGGAACTTTCCCAGCTTTTTGTAACAGAACTGAATACAAGATACTATCCAGTGAGAGACAGACATCTTGGTAGCTGGTTTAACTTTGCCAACCTCACCACAGGTAACAACAAGCATTTGTCAATGTTGAATGTTGTGCGCTGGCATTGGCAGTGGAGTAGGCGGAGGTAGGGCATAGCGCTGTGATTGTGTTAATGTGTCTGAAAAGGTAATTTTGCTAGCGAGACGCGGCAGTGTGCGCCACAGCCGCGGAAAGACGCTTTGGGCAGGCTGTGAAAAATGGCAGCTGGACTGTTGATAAGAGATGTGCACAAATGCCAGTGGTGAAAATGTGGCATGAAAATATTGAAGATTGACGAAGGTACAAGAGTGCATGGAAACTGCGCAATGCACACTTGCAACACAGTCACTGTATGGACATTCGCACCAAATTTTCAACACAGGCATTTCAGGACCTCTGCTCATGAACAGTGTCACCCCGCCATTTCCTCAAACTGTCCGAAACTGATTTCGCATAGCAACCGCGGCAATTTTGCGCCAGATGTGCGAAAACGCATTCCAGGCAGCTGTACTGTTCATAAGGAGGTATAGAAAATGCCAGTGATGAACAGCTGGAGTGAAACTATTACAAATTCATTAAAGTCACGGGCGGCGTGCAAACTGTGCAATGCACGCCAGAAAACACTCATTTTATTGACTTTCGTCCCAAATGTTCAACATAGGCATTTTAGGACATCTGCTAATGAACAGTGTCAGTGTCATTTTCATCATGTCTCGAACACGGACTTTCCATACAGCGATCGCGCTATTCTGCGCCGGAAGTGCGAGAACAAATTTTGGCCAGGATGTGAAAATGACAGCTGTACGGTTCACAAGAAGGTGTGATAAAATGCCAATGTTGAGAATCTGGCATGAAAATAGTGCGAATGTGCTGCTTATAGCGTGCATTGCGCGGTTGCTATGCTGCGCTACAGAATCATGTAATTTTCCCATCAAATTTGCAACACATGCTTTTTGAGAGCCCCCCCAGTAGTGGCACTGTCATTTCGTTACTCGGTCCCGAAGGTGATTCCACGCAGTGACTGCAAAATCACCTGTAACACCATGACAGTGCAAGAATTCATGAGAAGGGGTCCCAAAACCCCATGCTGAAAATTTGGAGCCAAAATTTGCAAAATGCCCGAGATATGCACTAAAGTTGAAAACCCTATTTATTCCATTATACAGCTTACTGGTATTTCTTCAGTTCGCGGTTGGCTTTGAAGAGTGCAGGCGTGTTCCCAGTCCACGAAGATCGTTGCACCCGGACTCCATGAGTAAGTATGGGGTGAGGGAGGCAGGTGCGCAGAGGGTGGGTGCTGGTGGGAGGGGCATCGAGACTACACGGACTGTTTTCGCTTTATTAGGGAGAAGAAAACCATCGCAGGACAGTTTTTTTTTTGCAGGGATTTGGCACGCTGGGTGAGCTCCCACCATGCCACCTAACTGTTTGGGGGTGACTGTAGCCGACAGGGGACTGGGCACCCTCGTTGGCAAACAACACAAGGGGAATAATTTATGCTGATGGGACTGGGCACCTGTCGGACACACAAATAAGGGGGCAGAGCCAAGGGGATTGGGTACCCCCTCAGCATTAAAAAAATTGCGGGGGTTCTTTATGACAATGCAGAGTGGGCTCCTGTTGGCACATTCTAGGGGCAGGGTCAACCCGACAGGGGAATGGGCACCCCGAAGTCGGCAGTTCGGCGTGCCGCCATGTGCATAATGTGGCGAGCCTGCCAAGAAAAGGCCCGCTGAGTCTGACGAGCTTTGCTCGGATTGCAGTAGACCTTTTCTTGGTGTGCCCACATTATGTATGCATGGTGGCGGCGGCATGCAGGCTGATTGGGGAATGAGGGTCGCACCTACTGGTGCGTGCCCTGCTCGCCCAACAGCGACCGCGCCTCCAATCCCCACTGTCCCAAGATGTTGGCTGCACAATTGCACCAACATAAAAAGCTGAGTAACCTAACATCACTGACATCCTTGTCTGATCCAGGGATGTGTTCAGTACTCGCCTAGATCTGTGAAGTTGTGGATAAAACAAACAACAAACCAGAAGTCAGATGCATAAAACACAAACGCATGTTATTTTATTCAAATCAAAAATAAAAATAATAAACATACTGAAAGTAAAACGTTATTCAATGTCCGTATCCAGCAAACTTTGCAATTCAAAAATTCCTGAGGCTTAGCTTCAGCCTTTGCAAACAGAACAGTGTGGAAACAAGCACACACTTCGAGGTCCTCCTCACTTGGTAGTCAGTATTCAACCAATTCCCTATCTATCTTTGTTACTCCAAGAGGTGGGTTTTATACCTTTCATGGATGACATCACTGTCTGGTGATCCAGCCGCTTGCTAAAACCAGTATAAAACTCTTATTCTCAGGAGTTCCCCATCAAACAGCAGACAGACATGTTATATTTCTAGCCTAGACTCAACTCCTCTTTTCTTGGTTAAGGGGTTTTACGTTTCCATTTTGTTTAATCTCAAAATATTGTTTTAATAAGATAGTAAGTCCATGAGGATTCCACTGGATTTGCAAGGGAATGGGAGAACGAGGGCACTACTCTTCTCCCTTCTCCTGCAAACCCTTGGAACTCATAATATCGTTCTCTTTCCATTAAATTGTTAGATGTGACACCCTAAAACAGACAAGTATACAGCAAACGTATTTCATTTCCAGTCCCAGCATCAGCAACCATCCCACAGAAACAAAGACAGCGAAAGGAATTGGGCAAGGACACCCACACACACAGGCATCCACCCCAGACAGGGCTCACCCTATCACAGGATCCAAGCTGTTCAATTTCTACTTACCTGGGCTGGCACAATCAAAAGTACAGGAAGGACAACAGATTGGTTCAGGTGGAATTCTGACACCACCTGAAGAACTTCCTACTGGTTCTAAAGACTACATTATCCCTGTGGAAGATTATGTAATTTGTCTCTGTGCAGAGGGCTTGCAGCTTGCTAACCCTCCAGCAGAGGTCATGGCAATCTGAATATGGTTCTTCCATGTGACATACTTTAGATCAGTAGTGTTCACAGGCTTGAGTGGAGCCTCCATAAGGCAGGCAAGGCAAACACTGAGATCCCATGGTGGGACTGGATCCCATACTGGTGGGTATAAGTGACAGAGGCCTGTATAAAACCTTTTGAAAATGGGTTGTACGAGGCCAGCGATTTTCCACAGCCTGCTGATATATAGGCTGACGCTGCTGCTAGGTGCACCCTGAGTGTTGATGGCCTTAGGCCTAGTGACTGCATGTGTACCAGGTATTCCAGGACTACAGGCAACCCTATGTCTACTGGGATTATCTTTCTGGGGGCACCAGTATGAGACTCTCTTCCATTTAGAGGAGTATGCTTTCCTAGTTGCTTGTTTCAGAGACACTAAGCACTTTCAACACTTCCTCTGAAAGATTCAGTCCAGAGTATTGTAACTCTTTAAGAACCATGTCCTCAGATGTAACATCCTGGGGTTTGGGAATTTTATCCTGCCCTGGGAAAGAGTCAGCAGACTGTGACCCAATGGCAGGCTGACTGGACTCCTGCTGGACAAGGCCAGGAGCACGAGTATCAAACCTGTCTGGCCAAGTCTGGGGCTATTAGAATCACTGTTTCAGGTTCTCTCCTCAGCTTCGGAGTACTTTATGTATGAGTGGTAATGGTGGGAAGCCCTACAGGAACCTCCTGTCCAGTCCAAGGCCAGGGTGTTATCTGGGACTGTCCCTCTGGCTGATGGTGGTCTGCAACAAAACTGAGAGCGCTAACTGTTCTTCCAGGAGACAAACAGATTTCTTGAGTGCTCCACCTTCTGAAAACTGTGACCAGAAACTGTTGATTCACGGCCCATTCTTGATTTCTCTGGCTGATTTTGCTTAAGGAGTCCGCCAGGGCATTGCCACTGCCTGACGGATCCACCACAGAGATATTTGCTCCTAAGGGTATGCCAGGTCCCAGATCCTCATTGCCTCTGTACACAGTTCTGAGGATCTTGTTTCTTTCTGCTGGTTATGCAGTACATTGTTGTGGTGTTGCCTATTCTGATTTGGAAGACTAACCCTGCAGCTGGGAGGAGAAGGACTGCATTGCTAGTAAAACTGCCCTGAGCTCAAGAAACTCCTGTGGGCCCCAGGTGCCACCTAATGTAAGATACTATAGGTGGGCGCCTCACCCAAGAGTGAAGCATCTGTTATAAGGATACTTGCTGGTGTTCGCTGAAGGATGGGAATGCCCTCTGAGGTTGCTTTCCTCCTTCCACCACTCTAGTGACCTTATTTGTAACAAGCGCTAGCTTTGAGAGTGGGTCCTGTCTTTGAGAGCAGTTGTCTCTAAGTGGTACTGGATATCTCTCATCTGGAACCTGGCCTATGGAACCACAGCTGTGGATGAGGCCATTTGTCCCAGTAATTGCAAGAAATCCCTGCAAGTCTTGACTGACCTACTGTAAAGGATTCTGCTTTGGTCATCAAAGCTGCTATGCTGGTCTGGAGGAAGGCTTTCCTATGCAAGGTCTTCATTTCTGCTTCTATGAAATCCAGCATATGAACAGGTTCTATCTGGGGAATTTTGCAGATTAATCAAGAATCCCAGATTCTCCAAGGTGCTCTTAAAGTCATAACTGAGTACCATGTCTCTTGTTCTGTTTTCCCCATGACCTGCCATCCATCCAGGTAGGGAAAACCCACCACATTTTGCCTTCTCAGATGAGCTGCCACACAGCTAAGCACCTTGTGAATACTCTTGGTGCTAAGGTGAGGCAAGGAAGGTTTGCAAACTGATACTGGCAGAACCCTAGCCTGAACCTGAGATAATTTCTGTGGGAAGGCCTGACTGGAATATGAAAGTAGGTATCTTTTAGGTTCAGTGATCCCAGCCATTGCCCTGACTGTAAGGATGGTATCACTGTTCTCAGTGTGACAATCTTGAATTGCTCTCTTTTTATTTTTATGTGCTTGTTCAGATATCGGACAGCTAAAATGGGTTGCCACTCCCATTTATCTTGTGGATTAAGAAGTACCTTGAGACCAGACCCTTCCCCTTGAAAAGTAGGGACCTTTTACACAGTTTTTACGTGTAACTATTTGTTTACTTCCAGTTCCAGAAGCCTATCTGTTGAAGAATGAACTGGAAAACTATTTGTTTCTGAAGCTCTGGGAATCTTTTGTACTTCAGGAACAACCTCTGGCCTACTACCTCCAGAACCCACTTGTCTGTGGCAATGCTGGGGCTAGTCACCCCCGCTGTCAAAAGTTGGGATGACCTGGGCAGAAATGTAAGGGTTTTGCCTTGGCTGAGGCATAGGGATGGTGCTAGAGCAGTATGCTTGGGCCCTTCAGCATCTGCCCCTGTAGTAGCGTCTTTGGGGCTGGTATTCATAGGAGGCATATGGGTGTAGGCTTCTACAAAATAGCCCTGCCTCCATTTTCGTAAAGGCTTAAATCAGGGTCGAATGAACATACCCAGCCTGTTCCAAATGCAAGTAGGAACAGGCTGGTGCAAGTAATTTAATTTTGTGCCTGCACTGTAGTGCACATGGTGATATTGAGGCTGTATTCCAAGAGGCTCACAGGGGCACAGCACTGATTGCACAGGCAGACTGGATGGCGCTGATCGACACGCACGCAGTGCAGCTACTCTGAGGACAACTCGGGAGTGAGCAGGCAGCATCTTAGAGCCTGCCTCCCAGGCAGCAGGAGCAACACAAGCCGGAGCCTGGAGGAGTGCCGTGAAGGAGGCGGAACACGCGCGCAGGAGGACTTATCGGAATGCCGCAGACTTAAAGTAGGCTGGGCTGGCAGAGGCACTGTTAATAATAATGATCCACCGGAGGATGATTTTGGTGTTGGTGATTGGGTAAGGGTTTAGGGGTGGGGGTGTGCACTGCACTGGGGCGGGCTGGTACGCTGCCTCCAGCATGAGAGTGGAGGCGGAGGGAGTTGTTGTGCCAATGGGGCGGGGTGGGACGTCACTTGGGGAGCTAGCTACTATGACAAAAAGGTGGATCCATCATCCAAATCTGAATTGATGCATCTGGCATGCTACGTGAACTATAATGTACCACGGTGTCTCTTTCTGTCACACACGTGGTACAATAAGGTTCACATAGGCATGCATCCATTGTAACTATGCAGTTGTGATAAGACTTTGATAGAGTGCAGTCGCTAGGGGAAGCTCCGTGAAGGAAATGAAATTTTTTTTCGGCCAACAAAACAGCATTTCTAGCTATTTGTAGGCAGGAAGAGGTGTTTAGCAAACTAAAGATAGCATATAAAGGAAAATACATATACTTTATCTGGAGATTATCAGAGACAGAACAAAAGTAAATTGGGCTTCACCCCCACCGACCCCAAGCAAGGAGGATTTTCAGTACTGTGGTTTAATTACACAGAAAGCAGTACCACAGTTGCTTTTGTTGAAAACATATCTAAAAGGTAAAGAAACTGAGGATTTATCTGTCTCAGACTCAGATTATCTGTACTAGTGAAATTTGTGGTTAGCTAACTTAGCTTTTACCACAACCTTGCCACATTTTGATCCCTGATATTTTTTTTTTTTTTTTTTGTGGCACAAAAATACTTTGGACCTGGTGTTTATTTGCTTTTTTTTTTGGGGCAGTTATATATAAGCAGCAGGAGCTGCAGCAGTCAAACCCTCAGTCTGTGTGTGGGTCAGTCAGTCAATCCCAGGCCAGCAGACAACAAAAAGCAATTAATCAAAGGAAGCACTGTTGTCTCCAGTCCAGCAGCAGTACCAGTCCAGTTTGCCTAGATGTGTGTGTGTGGGGGAGCCTGGAAATCATTAAACAAATACCAATCACTGTCTGAGTGTGTGTGTGTGTTATAAATAAAGTGTGAGATTGCAGTTCGCTCACAGGCTTATCTGTGTGTGTGTGTGTGTGTGTGTGTGTGTGTGTGTGTGTGTGTGTGTGTGCAGTAGCAGTAATATACTGCATATGGAAACACTGATTTTGACAGGAGATAGGACTACCTGGCTAAGGCTTACTTGTTTATTATGACCTAACCATCGTCCTGACCTAGTGTCCACTCTCTGTCTGTAGCTTGAGTGAAAAGTTACAAATTTTTGTGTGAGACACTGACAGAAATAAATATACAGTAACAGTACATTATTTACTACCGGTCACAGTGCCACCACTGTACTGGCTACCTAACCTGGCCCTGGTTCAGCCTAAGAAAGAGCCTTGTTGTGTTGTGGACTAAGGTCAGGTCAGGAAAGACAGACTTACTGTATTCTAAGGAATTTGCCTTCTACCATAATTGCTGCAAAGTAGAATCTCTGCTGTGCAGTGAGTGTGAGCGTCCCTGTGCTTGTGTGCTACCTAGAGTACCGTCCTGTCCACTACCTACACCAGCCTACTGGTCTAACTGGGATTTACTACTAATTTTGTGAGAAAACGTAAAAATCCTGCCTGATCCAGCTAAGCCTTGTAGACTTAGTGTGTGTGCAGTCAGTGGTGCAAAAGAATTTAACCTACAAAGTAATAAAAATACACAACACACTTTCTATTCTGACGGACAACAATTTTTATTGACATTTAAATTAAAACATAAGAGACGCTAAATTGTAAAAACTCAGTTTATTAGACATTATTAAAATTACACTATGCCACCCAAGAAAGTTTTACCCAAACCAGTGAATACTCTTTTTCGCTACAAGTTTAGCAAAACAAATGTTGAAACTACGGCAGATGCTGCAGCAGCTCCTGCAGCTGACCAAAATCAAAGCCAGATCCATTCCGAGTCTTGTGTGACAGTAACAGTTTCTCAGTCTTCTGGCACTGACAAGTCTCTGGTGTATGAATCCGACTCAATTCTGGCACTTCCAGCCTGTCTATAGCAGAATCTAACTCATGTGGTACTTCTGAATGTGCTGGTGTTCTCCCACCTTCTCATGTTCCAGTGCCCGTGCCTAGTCCTAGCCCCATTGTTGTCTCTATGTGCTCTCAGTGCCTCCTCCGAGCCTCCTAGTCCTATTACTAATGAGACAACTGATGGAGAACCCCTTTAAAAAGAAAAAACATATAAATTTGTGGACTCATGGAAACAGAATAGTAAGTGGCTAAAGTACGACAGTGAATTGAACATCATGAAATGTGAGTGGTGTGAACTATTTGATAAATCTGAAAATTACTTCCTTCCGGGATGGGTGTTCATCATTTAGAAAGGTAAATGTAGAGTTTCATGAGTCATCTGATTTACATGAGCATCCAGAAAAGCATTTGTTGCCCACTCTATAACCCCTGCAGAGCAGCGATTAATGAAACTTGTCCAAAAAATGGAAAAAAGAATTTGAACAAATGAAGGTTCTCTTCAGAACAACTTTTCTTGCTAAAAAGCATAGCCTTTACTGATTTAAAGGATGAAGTAAACGTATTACAGTCGTGGCCAAAAATATTGGGCCCTTGCACTTTTCAAATAACTCACAATTTCATCTAAACATAAGTTGAAATTAACAACAGTACAGTATTTGGTCTCCACAATTCTTTATTTGTCTGTTAATATTACAAAACCTTTGTTTTTGTTCATAATTTAATATATCCTTTTAAATCAAAAATGAAAAGTAATGGCATTGACAAAATTATTGACACCCTAGACTTAATATTTGGTAGCACAGCCTTTGGTCAAAATAACTGCAATCAGCCGCTTTCTATAGCCATGGATGAGCTTCCTGCACCTCTCTACTGGCAGTTTGGCCCACTCTTCTTGTGCAAACTGCTCCAGTTCTCCCAGATTTGAAGGTGCTTTCTCCCAACTGCTGTTTTCAGATCTCCACAGGTTTTCAATGGGATTTAGATCTGGACTCATTGCTGGCCACTGCAGAACAATCCAGCGTCTTGTCTTGAACCATTTCTGGGTGCTTTTGAAGTGCGTTTGGGGTCATTGCCCTGCTGGAAGACCCATGACCTTGACGGAGACCCAGCTTTCTGACACTAGGTTCAACATTGCGCTCCAAAATGGCCTGGTAATCTCCAGATTTTATGATGCCATGCACACGTTCAAGGCACCCAGTGCCAGAGGCAGCACAGCAACCCCAAAACATCACTGAACCTCCTCCATGTTTGACTGTAGGGAAGGTGTTCTTTCTTTTCTTTGAAGGCTTCATTTTGTTTTCTGTAAACATAGAGATGATATGCTTTACCAAAAGCTCTAATTTGGTCTCATCTGTCCACAGGACATTCTCCCAGAAGTATTTGGCTTGTTCAGGCGTGTTTTGGAAAACCCCAGTCGGGCTTTCTTATGTCTCTCTCTCTCTCAGCAGTGGGGTCCTCCTGGGCCTCCTACCATATAACCCCTTTTCATTGAGTTGGCGACGATGGTGCGAGTTGAAACTGTCGTACTTTGTGTCTGAAGGTCAGCTTGAATCTGTTTGGCAGTTGATCGGCGTGCTTTCTCCACCATTCGAACAATCCTGTGCTGCAATCTTCAATCAAGTTTTCTCTTGCTGCCACGTCCAGGAGGTTGGCTACAGTGCCATGGGCCTTAAACATCCTGATAACATTATGTACGGTGGAAACAGGAACATCAAGGTCTCTGGAGATTGATTTGTAGCCTTGAGATTGTCCATGCTTGGCTACAATCTTCTGTCTGACCTCCTCAGACAATTCTCTGGCTGTCTTTCTATTCTCCATGCTCACTGCGGTACACACAGTGACACAAAACAGGAGAATGAGTCCTTTTCTCTATTCAAACTGGTTGAATGAGTGATTTTTATATTGCAGGCACCTGCAACTCAGAACAGGTGAGTTCAATTCCAAAGTGAAGGAGAATCACCTGCTTGAAATCTAATTATTTCCAACTACTTCTAAAAGGTGCCAATAATTTTGTCTGGGCCATTTAAGGATTTCTGTGTGGAATAAGCTAAGACTTAGCTAAATTTTCTGCTTTTTGTGTTTTATTCCACTGCAAACCAAAGACATACATATGTGGATGCCAAAATATTTTTAATTTCAATAATTTTTTAGAAGGAATGGTGCGTTATTAGAAAAACTGCAAGGGCGCCAATATTTTTGGCCACGACTGTATCGTCACGAATGGGGTCTCGGTCAGTAACACCTACTGCAATGACAAACAAGGGTAGAGTATTCACAGAATATATTTACAAAGATAAGATGGAAGATCTTATCACATTGGTGAAAATCACAAGATTTCTTTTCTATTTTGTCAGATGGCTCAACAGACAAAAGTATTACAGAAGAGGAGGTAGTTTATCTCTGTATCTTGGAGAAGGGCATCCCTGTTACTAAATTTGTAGAGCTTAAGCCTCTTGAAAAGGCAGGCATGAAAGTATAACATCAACATTACAAAATACCATGGAAATTGACCTCCAAATACCAAACTGGAGAAATAAGTTAGTTGCTGCTTATTTTGATGGAGCATCAACCATGATGGGCAACAAAGCGAGTATCTACAAGGCTGAAAGAGGAGGCCAGACTTTTAAAAGTGGTGCACTGCTGTGCACATAGACTTGAGTTGGTCACTAAACACTGATCAAGGGACACACCCTGTACACTGCAGTGGAGGATTTGCTTTCCTCATTGCACAGTTCTATAAGCACTCTGCTTTAAACTGGTCAGGCTTACAGGCTGTGGGAGGCACTGGGCATCAGGGTACTGCGCCTTGTAAATACTGGGGAACAAGGTGGCTGCTAACCACCACCAGCGTGCTGTTAAAGTAATGCAGACAAATTATCCGCTACTGTTACACATTTGGAGGACCTCATCGGTAAATGGTACAGGGATAAAGAGAAAAGGTCACTGCAATTCTGAAGCAGATAAAATCACCTAAGGTTTTATATTTCGTCAACTTCCTAGAATTCTACATAGCAGTCATGTCCAGACTAACGCTGACATTCCAGCAAAATAACTTAATGGTAGACTCTGTGCAAGCTAAAGTTCTGTCTCTCATGAAGAAACTAAAACTCTTAGAGATTCAGAGACTATTGATTGCCTTGAACAGGAAGCAGTATTGTGGATGGTAAGCTGCATTACAAATGTGTGGAGCTTAGTTCCTCTGGTTCAGCAAGACGGCAGCAGATCAGATCCTGACGAATATGCAAACAGTGCCAAGAGCAGCGAGTGTCTATTGTAAAGAAAGTGCTGGATTCCACATTAAATCAAATGGAAATTCATTTTTCTGAATTTGTCAGTGATCCGTTCATTGCTGAAATGAGAATTTTCAACTTGTCTAACTGGCCTAACTCTGAAGATTCCTTGGCAGAGTATGGAGACACAGAAGTCAAGTCATTATTTTCTTACTACAGTGACATTCTGGAACCAAGGGTACAGTGCTGTTTCAGCACTCTTGCAGTGGTCGAACTGAAAGCATATATCCACAACCTAAATGCAGCTTACCATCCACCTTTAGATTCCACTGCTATGTGGGTAGAGTTCTCTCGGAAGAAAGGATGACCTCAAAGATATTCTAGCTTTGCTGAAAATATTTCTTATAATTCCATCTTCAACTGCGGAATGTGAACGAGGTTTCTCATTAATGTCACGGATAAAAATGACTGGAGGGCAAACCTGAGACCAGAAACTGTGTCAGCTTTAATGGCCATTAATCTGAGCAGTGAGACAGTGTCCACATACTCACCAGATAGTGCCATAGCTAGGTAGTGGACATCAGGAAAGAGAACAAGGAGACCTCAGATTGCTCCTTATGGTTCAAGAAAAGAGGAAGAAAAAGGCTGGGAAAGTGAAGAAGACACTGAAATGTAGAACAGTATATAAATATACTGCAGTTGTTCCATATACTACTATTTCAAAATTCAGTATCTTTTTTCAAGTTTTATCATTTTTGTCTACCGGTGCAGGTAACCTGATCAGGTGCGTGTAACTTTTGTCGCCACATGCACCATAGTGCAGGTACCAAAAAGTTAATTTCTATCCCTGGCTTGTATGAGGTTACAGAAGCCATTTTTCTCAATGTTGCTCTTGCAAGTGTTTTTATTCATCCACTTTCTTCATGTATGTCTCTGTTTTGTCAAAGGAGAAATTCATGGCTTTGGTCTGAGTGTCCTGGGAAAGGATGGTACTTCTTAGCCAAAGCCTCTGAAAGGGCCTGATTACGTAGACTGTCTTAATATAATTACACATAGTGTCACTCTTTCAGAGTAATACTACCACTACCATCGCAATCTTTTGGAATATCCCTAGTGCTATAATCAGTTCAAAGGGTAGAGCCCGATACTGAAAATGTTTGAACGGCAAACCTCAGAAATGCTTGTTGTGATGTGAAAGCAAGTATTTTCAGACTGATGGAGGCCAAAAATCTCCATGCTGCACTGCTCTTATGATCATGTTGAGGGGCTCCATTTTAAGAGTTTCACGATCCCAAGACTCTTGATGTCCAAAATTGGCCACAAATCTCTCAATTTCTTTGGAATCACAAAATATATCAAGTGGTAGCCCATCCTCTACTCCTGTAGGGAACTAGTTCAACTGGCATTATTGCTACTGTGATGAGCAGATATTCCAGTGTTTGAGAAACTGCACTTCTCTCTAAGGGTCTCTGAAAAAGTAGGCTAAAAAACTGTCTGTTCCTTGTGGGCTGCACAGAGATTCTTATTGATCAGCCCTGTGAGCTAATCCCTGGGACTCATGCATCTGCTGTGGACTTGTGTCGGTCTATCCTAGAACTCCTGCATGCAGATGTCCCCTAAAAGTTCATAACAAAGGGCAACCTGAATACTTTCATGCAGAGAAAAGGCCTTCATCATTGTTCTTCTGAAGTACTTACTGGAAGCATTGCCTCCACCATGTTGGAAATATAGATAAAATAATGGGCTCCAATTGCACTGACCTCTGCATTCATGACAGGAAAATTTCCTTGAAATGAAGAGATGTGATTAAGGCCATTTTATTTCAAGTTCAAAATGGAAGGTTACTGACCCTTGTACATCAAAACAGTGAATATTCCAGCTCAGAAAAGTGAGATAAAGATTAAAATGTGAGACTAAGTACCTAGTCATGGGGTTCACCTTGCCGTTGATAATTGGGTTCAATTCACATCTTAACAGATATCTGATAACAAAAAAAACTCTCTGAAAATCATGTAGTGAAAAGAAGTGCGTAAGAATGTGAAAATATTTAAAGGGTTGCAGGCTTTTTTTTGGGGGATGCACTGGATTCTGCTGATCATCTCAATTTAGGACTGATGCTCCAGTACACCTATATGTGCCTGTAGCAGCCCTTCTATGCTTAGAGAGGATGTCTATATTTTATCTAGTATTTTCTCCCTGCCACAGCCACACCATGTGACCATGAACCTCTCAAAGCCATCTACTACTAGTAGTCCCTGGCAAGTTTCCACCATACCTCCCGCCCTCCCCCAGAGGGTAGGGTCCAAAGAGGTAAGCACTCTCTTAGGACATTCATCTGGTGGATCAAGGGATCAATGTCAGTGTGGTTATTCTGTTTCCTTCTTTTGGGTTCATAATACTGTGGAAAGGTTGCAAATGCTCAAATGGAATTCAGAGAGATGAACACTCCCTTCTGCTCCAGGCTGCCTGAGCGAAGTGTATCTGACAATCACACTGCAGTTTCAATGCCAGTTAACATAAGATGATATCCTCAGTGTCTTGCTTGGAGGAGCACGTAAAGAATTTTTTGACATACTTTTGCTCCCTCACCAGCGGAGCAGATATACTTCCATATGGCCATGTAGGTCATCATGCTGCCTGGTGCAGGGGATTTACCACTTAAGTTACCCTGCTACCCTGCCTGAGGAAACTGGCATCAGGGCAAGAGTCCAGACATGGGCATGTGAAAGCACACCCCAGTCAAGCACCTAACGACATCCTCCCTGCCAACACTTCAGATACTTCACTACCACCTGTGCACCCACAGATGGCAGCAGCTGAGTGAGGTGTTACTTCCCTCCCGAAGGAGGGCACCCTCTAGGATGCTTGATCCTCCTTCTCTAGCCAGCACCAGGGTTGTACAGTAACTGCTGCTGAAACTGTGATGCGTCTCTCTGGAGTCTGCTTGCATTCTCCAATGCGTGTCTGCACTCTCCTTGTAGCTATCTATGGGATGTGTATTTGAGGAGGTGGACTTAGGTTTGCTGGCAAAGGCACCTAGCTTCACCTGAGCTCTTTTCTTCTAGGTTTGCTTGTAAGGACAGAGCAAGGAACAACATTATCAGAGCAAGGAAAAGATTAAGGCTTCTTTTGACTAGGTACTTTTACTGTGTGTTACTATTTTCTTTCGTGCTCACAGGTTTGTTACTGTTTTTTGCTTACATTTTACTGCTTTATTGTTCTCAAATTCAGACTGCTGTTGCAGGTATAATTTCTATTGCATTATTACAGGGTGTACCTACAGGTTTGTTACTGATTTGTGCTTCCAGATTACTGCTGTAATCTTCTCTGATTAAATTATTTTTCTAGGTATATTTTCTGTGAAATTGTTACAGGTGGTGCTTTACAGGTTTTACAGTTTCATCTATCATTAGGCTAAGCTTTCAGGGCTACTGCATTTGTTGTTGGTTGACTGTTTCTGCTCTTACCACCTTGTTTCTTTTGTCCATGGTTGTTCTTTTTGGCGGAGAGGGGCCCAAGCACCCACCCCATCCCCAACCACCTCATGCTACACTTCTTTCATAGAGTAGCACAGTCGTAACATTTCCTGTAACAAAGCAGTAAGGGAGGATCAGAGGAGTATCCACACAGTGACCTCACTTACCGAGGCACAAGTAATTTAACTTGTTATAAAATGTAATACAAAAACAAACAGACAAAAAATATATTAAAAAAATAAATAAAATCAAACTTTTGCTTTCATTTTCCTTCTAATTACTCGGACCAGGTTATAAACATGGCAACTGCTCAGACCCAGCCAGTGGCTGCTCTCTCAGCATAAGGAACAGTTGGAACACTTACCCAGAATTCCTGGCTGCTGTACGGAAATCAGTATTTGTACTGCTGTACCACTACTGAAACAGTGGTAGACTAATAGAAAACTCTCAGCTGGAAGCAACAGCTCAGACAGCTCAGGACAACATATTGTCTTCCTCTTAATTTGATTAATGTTGTACTCTTTTGTTCCATCCACTGCCATGCACATGGATATCATTGGCTGCCAACACTAACATACTAAAATGCCAGCAGAATAGGCCCTAACGGTCTTTCGCGTCTGCTCATTAGTCAGCCCCCACCCTGGGAGTCGACCTTGCTGCCCTCTCGCCTTCTCCTTCCCAGTTCGGATATTCCCGCTGCACTGGATTTTGCTTCCAGAACCTTCCCTGTACCTGTCCCACCCCTCTTGAACCCCTCCACCGCTCTGCCTCCACCAGCCCCTAGACAGCGCATTCCATGGCTCCACCACCCTCTCAGTAGCACCTCCTCCTTTCACCCCTGAATCTCCCCTCCAGCTTCCACCCATGCCCTCTAGTGGCCCCTCCTCCTTCCTTCAAGCACCCCGACTGTTTCTCCCTATTTACCCCCTTCATGTACCTGAAGACCTCTATCATGTCCCCCGGTCCCTTCTCTCTTCCAATGTGTATATATTTAGCTTTTCGAGCCTCTCCTCATAGGTCCTGTCCCCAAGCCCCAAATCATTTTGGTTGCCCTCCTCTGGACCCTCTCCAGGAGTTTAATGTCCCTCTTAAGTGTGGCCTCCAAAACTGCATGCAGTACTCGAGGTGCGGCCTCACCAAGCAGTTATACAGAGGAGTATCACTTCCCTCCTTCTGAGGTGATCCCCTAGTGATGCATCCCAGCATCCTGTTGGCCTTGCTGCTGCCCTCCTACAAGTCTCCGAGTTGTTCATCTTGACATCCACCACCAACCCCAGGTCCCTCTCAGCCAGAGACTTGTAGCATCCCTCCCCAGGGTGTACATTTTGGCCCAGGTTTCTGGCCCCAGGTGCAGTACCTTGCATTTCTCTGCATTGAACCTAAGCTTCCACTTTCTAGACCATCTTTCCAGAGCCTCCAGGTCCCCCTGTAGGGCCACCCTCTCCTCCCCATCCACCACCGCCCCCAGTTTTGAGTGATCCCAAAGAGACTCATCTCACTCCTGATACCTGTCCTTATGTCAGAGATGTAGGCGTTGAACAGGAGGGGCCCAGGACTGATCCCTGTGGGACCCAACTAATGACCTCCTTGGGGATGACACTATCCGCCAACTACGACCCTCTGGGTCTAGTCCTGAGCCAATTGCCTATCCATCTGATCATCTGGTTCCCCACCCCATTTCTCCCAGCTTATCCAATAGGCCCACGTGAGGAACAGAGTCAAATGCCTTGCTGAAGTCTAGAAAGAGGGCGTTCACTGGTCTGCCCAGGTCCAAGGCACTCATCACCCAGTCATAGAACTCCACAAGGTTTGTCTGACATGATTTCCCAGGACGAATCCATGCTGTCTATCGTCTAGGCACCCTGACTTTCCAGGTCCCCACTAGCCTCTCCTTGACAATGCCCTCCATCACCTTGCCCACCACCGATGTCACTGCGGGACACTCTTTAACGGTCATGTCGCCCTGAGGCAGGGCTGCTGTCCCATATGCTGGAGATATGTCACTTCAAGGCTCAGCTCCACAGTGCATGGGGTGAGATCAGCCTCCTCTGCAACCACCTACAGGGAAACATTTCTTATAAGTGCACCTCCATCACCAACACCAAACCAGCACACCTCTCCCCAGAGAACAGCCAAGCCTGGGGGATGGCAACTGGTTACAGGAAAAGGGGCAGTGCTTGGGCAACTCTTCCAAACAAACAAAGCACTCTAAACACAGGAAACAGGTACACACCTCTTATGTCCGTACCATCCGAAAGGACAGAGGATGTCTTGGGACAGCAAAAGCCAAATGCAACAGGATAGCAAAACAACAACATCATAAACAAAACCTCAAGAACAACAGGAAAAAAATCATAATCTTAGGGGACTCCATAATTGTGGTGTGGACCCCCACCTGAGACAAAACGAACATGCAGATGTGCAGTCAGATGTCTCCCAGCAGCATCTGCTTGGAGGACACCGACCAAATAGTCAACACATTTAAGAGGGAAAAGTGGGCTCAAACATCCTGGTCCACCTAGGAACCAATGACCTTGCTAGCTGGTCAGTCGAGGAGGTTAAGAGCACACTGCACAGCTCGGCGAGAAACTGGTTTAATTTTCATCCAGCACTGCATTCTCTGAAATTCTGCCCATTTGGGAAAAGGAAATAAAAGGCAGAAAATCAGAGAGAAAAGAGTTAAGTGAGCTCAATGCATGGCTCGAGGACTGGTGCCACACAAGGGGCATCACCTGAAGTGAAACTAGGGCAACTTCTGGGAAGGGAGTTCTTCAAATTCAACAGTCTCCACTTGACTAAGGAGGAGTCAAGGAGCTGGGCCAGAAATCTGACATCCATGTGGGACATTTAAACTAGCGGAGGGAAGGTGATGGTACCTTTAGGAGAAGCACACATACAGCCTGCTGTCTCTTCCCCTCCAGCTAGCACCATATCTACACACTCCAGGACAGCAAAAGCAGATAGCAGGAAACATGAAACCCTTTCTGACTCTGCAGATGACCAAAGTAAAGAAAGGAGGAAACAAAACATAAAAAGGCAAAGAGACAAACAATAAGATCGGGGGCATAACAAAGTGACACATCAAGAATGGTCACGCTATGCCTCAATGCACGCTGTCTGGCTAACAAGATGACTGACCTCACTGCCACAATAGCTGAGGCAGGACTAGACTGCGCCATGACCGAAACATGGTTCACAAACAATCACAGTTGGGAGGTGACTATCCTGGGGTATAACTTGTTCAGGAGAGATAGGACTGGAAAAAGGGGGGTAGCTATTTATGTTAAGGATACCATCAATGCTACAGAAATGCAGCAGGTACAAAAGGAAACAGAGGATCTATGGATCAAATTAGAGCCGGAAGTCAAAACCCATTTGGGTAGGAATAATCTACAGACCCCAAAAATCAGGAGGAAGATAGGGATAAGAAATCCTGAAACCATCCTCCAGATGTTAGGCAAAGGGACATGGTACTGGTGGGAGATTTCAATCTACCAGATATAGAGTGGAGTACCCACACAGCAGCATCACAAAAAGCAGAGAATTCCTAGTCACACTACAGGAAGCAGGCCTAAGTCAACTAGTGACATCACCCTCAAGGAGTAGCGTGATTCTAGATCTGATATTCACAAATAGTGATAGGGTTCTGGGCGATGAAGTAGGAACCACCTGGGCAACAGTGACCATAACACGTATGGTTCAGGGTAAAAGGACTGAAGACTCCACACACTCCAAACTAAAGGTCCTTGACTTCAGGAGGGCAAACTTCACAAAATGAAAGCCTGCCTGAGGGACAATCTTAGTAACACAACAGAAGGAGCATTGAGGAATGCTGGACAAGGCTGAAGGATGCAGTAACTATGGTCACATCACAATGTGCCAGTCAGGTTAGTAAGAACAAAGGAGGAAAAACCTACTATGGTTTTCTAAGGAGGTGGCAACCATGGTGAAAGAGAGCGCATAGCCTTCAGAAAGTACAAGGAGGCAGGAGCGAGGCAGACAAAACAGAATACAAACAGAAACTAAAACAGACAGGAAAAGTGATAAATACAAAGGCTCAGACAGAGGTTAGGATAGCTCACGAAGTAAAAAGGGTAACAAAACCTTCTACAGGTACATATAAAAAAAAAAGAAGACCAAAGGAGCAACGTTAGAATCACAAAAAGATGGACAACCCACAGAGCAAGACAGGGAGAAGGCAGAAGCACTCAATGAGTACTTCTGCTCAGTCCTCACACAGGAAGCAGACAGAAACGGACCAACAATAGGAATAAAGAAGTGCCCAACTGAAGGAATAGACACAGGTCCCTTCAAAGAGAAAAGGGTCCTAGAGAAATAGACAAGTTAAAGGTAGATAAAGCTATGGGGCCAGATGGATACACCCAAGAATACTTAAAGAACTAGGAGAGTACTGGCAGCCCTTAGCAGTGTTCTTCAACAAATCGTTGAGGAGCGTGAGAATAGCAGAGGATTGGACGAGAGCAACAGTAGTACCATTCCGAGCGTGGAAGCAAGGAACAGCCAGGAAACTACTGTCTGAGTAGTCTAACGTCAGTCATGGGAAAACTGATAAGAGTCCCTGATGAAGGAAAGAACTGTAACTTTTGAAGCAAACTGGTCAGCTCAACAAAAATCAACACGTTTCCACGGCAGGGAGGTCCTGCCAGACAAACCTGGTTGATTTTTCAATTGTCACCAAAACAGTGGATCAGCGTGGGGCAGTGGATGTGGTTTACCTGGACTTCAGCAAAGCTTTTGACTCTGTTCAATACAGGACACTAGTCAAAAACTGGAGAACATGGGAGTCGGGCCGAGGTAACGAACTGGGTCAGAAACTGGTTACATGGGAGAACTCAGACAGTATTAGTGAATGGCACTCTGTCCAAAACATGGGTGAAATTAAGTTTTGTAGCCACTAGCACATGGGGCGTGACTGAGAAAATCCACTAGCCCCAGCGTTTCCACTGGCCCACCTGGTGTACATATATATGTCACCTTCCCAAGCACAAGCCCACAGGGCTAGTTAATGGAAAATCTCACTAGCCCAATACAAACTCTTCTAGCATTT
Source organism: Neoceratodus forsteri (assembly GCA_016271365.2). Classification (NCBI taxonomy): domain Eukaryota; kingdom Metazoa; phylum Chordata; order Ceratodontiformes; family Ceratodontidae; genus Neoceratodus; species Neoceratodus forsteri. The sequence goes on from CM057453.1 coordinate 1,195,427,076, forward strand.
GGCTAGCGGGGCCGGTGCCAGTTTAGACCCCTGCAGAAGAGGCGGGTGACTAGCGAGGTCCCGAGGCCTCAGTTCTGGGGCCAATCCTCTTCAATATATTCATTAGCGATACTGCACATAGACTGAGGGAAAGTTGTGCCTGTTTGCAGATGACACCAAAATCGGCAACAGGGTAGATACCAGAGGGACAGCATAGCATGGAAGCTGATCTCCGAAAACTGGAGGAGTGGTCCAGGACCTGGCAATTGAAATTCAATGCCAAAAATGCAAAGTCATGCACCTGGGAAAGCGTGGCCAGAAACCGTGACTCAATGGGAGAAGAGCAGCTGGTGGCTACTAGGCAGGGCGAGACCTGGGGTGATCATCAGATAACCTCAAGGTCAGTAAACAATGTGAAAAGGCAGCACTAAAAGCTAGTGGCATCCTTGGATACATAGGGAAGGTGTCACAAGCAGAAGGCATGAAGTAATCATGCCCTGTATCAGTCCCTGGTAAGGCCTCACCTGGAATACTGTGTCCAGTTCTGGAGGCCACACTTCAGGAAGGACATAGACAGGCTGGAGACGGTACAGAGAGAGCAACAAAGATGGTGCAGGGCTTGCATCAGAAACCGTACAAGGTAAGACTAGATTACCTCAAATTATACTCCCTAGAGCAATGCAGGAATCGTGTGGACATGATTGAAACATTTAAATACCTTAAAGGCAACAACAGGGTGCACGTGACAGAACCTCTTTCAGTTAAAAGACTACAAAAGGACTAGAGGCATGACCTTAGACTTAGGGAGGAAGGCTCAGGAGCAATATGAAATTCTTAAACTTCTTCACAGAGCGCGTTGTGGAACCATGGAATAGCCTGCTGGAGGGGTGGTGGGAGCCAAGATGGTGAGGGAATTCAAGCGGGCAAGGGACAGACAATGTCGGATACTCAAGCAGGCAGCTAAGTAAGGGGTTGGAAACCAAGGGCAGACTTGATGGATCATACGGTCCCCATCCTGTTTCTATGCTGCTAGTTGTTGCAGGAAACACTGCACACTTCATATGCAGCTTTGCACAGGATTATGGAACCAAAAGAAGGAAACAGAATGAGCGTTAATGAGATCTGCGTAACTGAGGACTAATTACACCTTGTTCCAGCACCTAATCTGAATGCATGTAAATCACCAACACTATTTAAAGAAAAGAATACTCATGGGAAGACTTGCAGTTGTTTTGTTCCTTTTTCCAGTGCCCTGGTGCCTCACTGCCACCACCCAGTGACCATGTTCACAAAGTTATAGTTTGAGTCAAGTGGGAAGGAAATACTGCCTTTTGGAATAAACTCGGTGTTGGTCTTAAAGGGAACAGTCAGCACTAAGATAGGGCTGGTCCCAATTTGCGCAATCTGCAAAATCATGTTTTTCCTCCTCTGTGACTGTACTTAGCCCAGGGAGAACAGTGGAATAATTAAACAAAGACTGTAGCTTATAAAAACTCTAACTTGCACTGCAGGTTTTTGAATCTCCCACTGCTGAAACCCTGCTCTGATGACAGCTGTGGGGATTCTGACATTTGTAATTACAGAAAATGTCGGCTTGCAAATCAACAGACTCAGTCTGATATAGTCTACTATACTACAATAAACAGTAAGTAAAAAAAAAAAAAAAAATGTTTTTGCACACACTGCAAATTAGAACAGTTCCCCATGTGGGTGTGGGGATCTTAGTCGGATTGTTCTCCTTTAACTTTCTCCTTGCCAAAAATCAAGTAATCAGGCTCTCTAACCAAACAGAAGAGAGAAAAGAAATAAGTGCCATAGCTGGATTTGAACCTTAGCTGCCCGGCATGCCAGTCTGGTTGTGCTACCAGCTGTGCCACCAAAGCAACTGAAACCTGAAACTCCCAGAAGCACCTTACTCTTTCTTTAATGCATAATCTGGTGCTGAAAAGATAATTATATTTTCATTCACAAGGGTGCCGTGTGCAAATATATGGAACCCAAATAAAGAAAAAGAAATAGAGTGCCTTAGTTGGGATTTGAACATAGGCTATCTGCAATACCATTCTGGTTGCACTACCAGCTGTGCCACCAAGACAAGTGGAAACCTGGGACTCCTAGAAGCATCTTACTCTTTCTCTAATGCACAACCTGGTACTGCACAGGTAATCAATTTTTCTTTCACGAGGGTATGGTGTGCACATATGTGGAACCAAACAAACAGAACAGAGAGAGACAGAGAGAGAGACAGAAAGAAATAAGTGCCTTAGTTGGGATCAGGCTCACAACTTCACACTATACATGGGCTCAAAGGGGCACTCATACATACATATTTAGTGAGGAAAGAAAATGATCACTGGCCCATAAAAGCTCCTCCTCCCAGCAGCTCAGTGGGAGTACTCCGCAACCCTTTTTCTTCAGAGGCTTAGTGAATCCGAGATTGAAGATCATTACTTTATCAGCTGATGTAACATTCTATTCCAAGTGTTTACCACTTACTCTGTGAAGTAGTTCCTCTTAATATTTCCTTGAATCTTTCTCTCTTCAGTGACATTGTCTACTGACTGAGTACCAAACTGAGGTCCCACATTTATTGGTGGGGGGATGGGGTAAACAGATATGACTAAAACTGGAGGTGAAGCTATTGCTTGTGAATTTGACTTTGCCTTATATGTGTGAACTTGCTCAAAATAAGAAAGGACTTAATCCTTTGACTTTAAATCCAGCAGGTACTCTAAACCCAACACACTGTCAGCAGAGACAGGGCTCGGTTTCAAAGGCCCAAAATGATGCAAGGTGCTTGTGCCAGAAAGGAATAATGCAGGGAGCAAGCTGTTTCAAAACTTGCATCAATGGGATTTTCTGACACTGCCTGCATCAAAAGCAGAACTGCCTCAGCTAGAGTGGCATTAAGTCAGCGTTGCGTCAAAAACTGGTGCACCATGTAACGCTCAACAGGGCTTGCGTCCAAATAATAAAGCACCATCCCTCCCCTTTTTGATTTTCTAAGGTGGAAGATGTTGACACTGTGTCAAAGATGCATGCAGCTGTCAGACCAGCCAGAGCTGGTCTAACACAACACTAGAGCTTATACAGAGGCCCACAGCAGGTAGCAGACCTGACTAGTGACGATGTGTGGCAAGCTGCTGCAAGAGTCCTGCACTCTATACATCGTAATGCTGTTTGTAGCATGTAAAATATTGCCTCCAGAGGCCATTTTATCCACTGTAATTATTTATTCCGCTTGCGTCATTTTTCACACCATATTGTCGACTCAAGTTGACTAATTTTTGCTCCATCTCACTCATGGCATGCAAGAAAAAATTACTCACCATAGTAATGTTATTTCTTCTAATGGAGTCTTACTGTATCCTGACTATATTCTAACTATATGCAGTTTGCCCCAGCACTTGAACTGCTCCAGAGAGGAAAGAGTTATCTCTATGCCAAATCATAGAACGTTGAGCTTGAGCTCGGTTTTCAAACCTCTGTCTCTGGTACATTCTAATGTAACTGTCAGATTCTTACGAGCACCATACTAACTAATAGCTATAGAAATTGTTTTGAAATTTTAGCCATATGCAACAAAAACTTGGGTCCAGAAAGACTCAATCGGAGAACCCAAGAAGAACCTTATGTAGATAGTGATGATAACAATAAATCAGAAATACCCAACCTGGCCAGGAAGGGTAAGAAGGTGTACCTCTGGGGTGCAACACTGTGCCTGCCAACCCACATCCAAAAACTAGGTTCTGAGAGGAGTCAGGAGGGAATCAGAATACAGCAAGACTCCATTAGAAGAAACAACATTACTATGGTGAGTAATTTTTCTTCAAACAACATGAAGTCTTGCAATATTCTGACTATATGGAGACTACCAAGCAGTTCCCCCTGGAGGAGGGATATAGAACTTACTTTGGGAACAGACTCTGCAGTACTGCTGTGCCAAACCTAGCATCACTTCTAGACTGGGTATCCAATGAGTAATGCTTTGTGAATGTGTTAACTGTTTTCCAGGTGGTTGCTTTACAGATTTCTGACAGAGGAATATCCCTAGTAGCTGCGAAGGAGGCAGCTGTACCCCTGGTCGAGTGTGCCCTCAGTCCTGAGGAGGCTCTTTCCCAGTTTTGTGTAACCAAACTGAATACAAGAAACAATCCACCTGGCAATACATCTTTTCGTGGCAGGTTTACCTTTCCCCACCTCACCATAAGTGAAAAACAACTGGGTAGACTCCTTCCTATGGCCCTTAGTATGCTCTATATAATACAGAGAATAATGGATGACTAACTATCAGTAACAAGCCAGTTAGTTCATCGAGAGGTTCCTATGGCGACTGTTTGAACCTCGAGAGCGCAGTCGAGAGTGATTGGTAGCCATGGAATCTCTTAGGATGTACTAACGTTGTTTGTTACCGATCGTTAGTCATCCATTGTTTTTACAGTGTATGTTTCAAATAAATCAGGAAAGTGCAATTGTACAATGATTGTCGCTACTAGTTTTAGCTTTTTCTTTAGGACAGACTTGCTCTTGTGCGAGGCTCCTGCTGAGTAGGGGAAGATCGTACACCGCGCATGTAATCATGTTCTAAGTTGTTATGCTGCACTAGCTACGTAGCTAGTACAGCATAACAAACTAGCTGACATAGCTAGTGTAGCATAACAAGGATTGAGAAGGGATGGATTTCCATCCATAACAACGTTCCAACATACACTATAGCTAATTGCCCTTTTCACATCCAGACTCGTAATCTTCTCTCACCTGAAGAAGAATGGTCAATGAAAAACACAGGCAAAGTCATAGACTGGTTAAGATGAAAATCTGAAACCACCTTAGGAAGGAAGTTTCTATTTGTTCTAAGGACCACCTTATCCTTGTGAAAGGAAATAAAGTCAGGTTCCACTGACAAAGCCTGCAATTCACTGATCCTCCTGGCAGAAGCAATGGCTACCAGGAAAACAGTCTTCCAAGTCAAGTACTTTAGCTCAACTGAAAATAAGGGTTCAAAGGGCTGCATAAGCTGTGCAATACATATATTTGGGTCCCAAGCAGGGTAGGCTCCCTAAAGGGAGGTTGATATAAACCAGACCCTTGAAGAACTTACTAAACACAGGATGAGAAGCCAGGAAGGAACCTTCCCTGCTGAGACAAAAGCAGACACAGGCGCTAAACGAACTTTAAGAGTAGCAAGCCTGAGGCCTAAGCTATTCAGATGAACCAAATAATCTAAGGCTGTAGCAATGCCAGCCATATCTGGTTGAATATTTCTCTGGGAACACCAAATAGTAAATCTTTTCCATTTGGAGTTGTAAGTCTCTCTAGTGGAAAGCTTCCTGGAAACTTTGAGAATATCCAGAACACCTTGAAAAAGGTGTAAGCCTGCATATTCTAACTCTTCAAGAGCCAAGCTTTGAGTCTGAGAGACTGTAGATGAGGGTACCAAATCCTCCCGAGAGGAGGACAGGAGGCCGTGCCTCCTAGGCAGAAACAGAGGAAGTGTTACTGAAAGAGACAACAGTAGTGGATACCAAGTTTGTCTGGCCAGTCCAGGGCCACCAGAATCACTGTGCAGGGCTGTGACCTGATTTTGATCAGTACTCTGAAGATCAGAGGAAAGGAGGAAAGGCATAAAGGAATCTGTCTGTCCAACTTAACAGGAGAGAATCTAGAGGAACAGATCCCAGGACTGGAGGTCTGCAACAGAACAGAGGAAGTCGGTGATTGTCTGGGGCTGCAAAGAGTTCTATCTCTGGAATGCCCACTTCTTGAAAATGATCTGAAGGACATGCTGATTCAGGGCCCATTGTGGTGACCCTGTGAAATCCTGCTGAGGGCTGCTGCCAGAACATTGTCCTTCCCTGGAAGATGCACTGCTACCAAGGAAGTCTGGAGGGAGTAAGCCAACGACCATATCTTCATGGCTTCTGTGCACAAAGCCATGGACCGAGTGCCCTTTTGCTTGTTTATGTAACACATGGTGGTGTTGTTGTCTGTCCTGACATGTACCACTTTCCCTGAACTGACTCTGAAAAGTCTGAAGAGCTAGAACACAGCTCTGAGCTCCAGAAGATTGTTATGATAGTGGATCACTAGAAAAGGTACAAAGAAAATTAAAAAAATATATCTGGTTTTAAATTCTTATCTTATGAACAAAGGTTAAATTCTTTGAACCCGATGTCACTTTCCACTCGACATCTGAGAGGCGATCTTTTATTTTTATATGATGTGATTACACAATCCCTATATCATGACTGAGTTAGCCTTCAACTCAAGTCTTCTCCTTACGATATTAGGGGTCACCCGTTTCAGTTAATTAGAAAACCCTTTCAAAGAAATAATCGTGAATATTTTTTACTCTCCTCACTATTGGGCCTTGGAACAAACTCCCACACTCTGTAGTTCTGAGTGATTCCAAGAATATTTTTAAATAACGTTGGGATAAGTTAATCAGTTTGGTATAATCTAGCATACTATCCCTTGGTCAAGTATAAGAGCATTATGGACTTTGGCCTATTGGATCTTTTTCCTCACCTTAGTATGAACAGACTCCTGTTGAGACCAAGTGCCCTGTGCAGTGAGGTCTCCCAGATGGGCTCCCAACCCAGGAGGGAAGCATCTATAGTGAGAACAACTGAGGGTGTCTGATGCAAAATTGGACACCCTGCCTGAGATTATCCTCCTCCAGCCACCACTGGAGAGCCTGGACAAGGGTCCGGACACTGGAACTAGTTTGGTGAGAGGATCCTTCCTCTGAGACCAGAAGGACCCGAGATGGAACTGAATGTCTCTCATTTGGAACCTGGCTCCTTGTACCACTGCAGCTGAAGCTGCCATATGGCCAGAAGCTGGAAGAATGTCTGGCGGACGAGAAACCAAAGGTTTGAAAGAAAAGCCAGATCTGTAAGGGCCTTTACCATAGAGGGAGGTAGAAAGGCTCTTGCCTGAAGGGTGTCCAGCTCTACCCTACAAAGGTGAGAAGATGAACAGGTTCCAGAACTGATTTGGCTAGATTGAGAAGAAATCGAGAGAACCAGAAGCCTCTGGGTAACAGCCAGAGCTGAACTGACTTGGTCTGATGATTGGGCTACAATGAGCCAGTCGTCTAGGTAAGGAAACACTGAAATGCCCTGCCTTCTGAGGAAGGCTACCACAAATGCCAGATATTTTGTGAACACCCTTGGTGCAGATGTCAGGCCAAAGGGCATTGCTCTGAACTGGTAGTGCCCCTGAAGGTAACTCTAGACCTAGGTACTTTCTGTAGGAGCACCTGATGGGGATGTGGAAATAGGCATCCTTGAGGTCCAGGGAGGCTAGCCAGTCTCCTGGCCTCAGAGAGGAAGAATGATTCCCAGAGTCACCATTTTGAACCTTGGTTTTGTGGTATATTTGTTTAGATATCTTAGGTCTAGGATGGGTCGCCACTCCCTTCTTTTTTGAGGTAAGGAAGTATCCTGAATACAATCCTTTTCCTCTGTGAGGTAGAGGTACCTGCTCCACAGCCCTTAGGAGCATCAACTGAGGAACCTCTGCCTCTAGAGCAACTGTTTCCATTGGGAGGCAGGTTTGAAAGACCTTGCTCTGATTTGGGGAAATCTTTTGAAACTGAGAGCAAGTCCACAGCTTCTGACTTCCAGAACCCACTTATGCAGTGAAAGACTTCCAAGCCTGGAAAAATAAGCCAGCCTGCTCCCCACTGGAACTGAGGAGCGAACAGTTGGACACATCAGGGTGTCTGTTTGGCAGGGGCCCTAGACTGAAAAGAGGATGCAGCCCTGCTCATCCCGTCTGTCTCTCCCTCTAAAAATCCCTCTGCTGAAAGAAGGAAGCTTGGGCTTGGTAAAAGGCCTCTGAAAAGGCCTGCCCTGCCAGCCCTAGCCTGCTGCTTTTGAGGAGTGGCCTGCTTCTCCTTGGCCACTACACTCCTGTAGAGTGGTCCTGTATTCGTCCATCTTCTTCATGTATGTCTCTGTCTGATCCCCAAGCAGAGAATTTGCTGTGACAGGAAATCCATGGCCTTGGCCTGGGTATCCTGTAAGAGGCTAGTACATCTAAGCCAAGCAAACCTCCACAAGGAGACAGATGTAGCCATGACTCTTGATGCCCCATCACTGGAGTCCACAGCAGCAGGAATTGTACCATGGATGCCTCTATGCCATTCACAGCCACCTGCTCCAGCTCCTTGGCTAGCTGGGAGAGGCACTTTAGCTAGCTCAGAACTGTATCCACCTAGATTTCTGGTATCTAGCAGCATAAACCATATAAGAGGCTTGTCTGAGTCCCAAGGAAGATGCCAAGTACTGTTTCTTTGCCATAGCATCCACCTTCCTGGAATCATTATCTGGGGGTGTTATGCCAAGGGATGTTGGCCTTGTCACAGGCTGCAGCCTGCACTACCTCAACATGGCTGCAATGGGAATATAGGAATTCCGTCCCAGAACCTGACAACATGTACCTCTTGTCCATTCTTTTATCCCCAGGAGGTAGGGAGAAAAGCACCTGTAACAGTTTCTGAGTCTGTTTCCCCAAAGATATATGCAGGGAATAGACAGCCTTTTTGACTCTGGACATCCATCATTTCCACAAAATCAGGTTCTTCTGCTTCCTCAACAGCTTCCACTGCTGGTAGCTAGACAGTCTCTGCCACCCTTTATAAAATAAAAAGTGGAAAGGGACTCAAAGTCTGGGAGGGGTTACATTGGTAGGCCTGTCTGGGGAGATGTCAGGCTCCACTGGCTCATCTAGGCCTTCATAATCATCTTCATCATCACCTTCATACTCAGGATCCCCTCCCAAGCCAATTCATAATACTCCTCTGGTTCAAATTCTGAAGGAGCTGAAACCGACTGTCTGCTTGGCGGTGTCGGTTCGGTCGAACCGAAGGTGCGATTGCACTATATTTATCGCCTCGCAATCTCTTCCGCGGTTGGGATCTGAGGAGAAGGATCTGAACCGCAGATTTCCTTTTCCTTTTACCAGAACCAATCCCTCTGAATCCAATTTCCTTTTGCCAGGAAGTATCACCCGTGTCAACAGGCACCTCTTCTGGATTGGTCAGAACCAAACCGGTTTGGCCGTCTGGGTCAGCAGATGTTTTGGCCTGCTTTTCCTTCAGCCTAGCAAGTCTTTATCTAGAGTGGCTTTAGGAAAACTTGCACACATTTGGCAGTCTGATTTGAGGTGGTCAAACCCCAGACGGACAATGAACACAGATGAGATGAGGATCTGCTTTAGCAAAGCGTCCCCACTCAGTATAGTGCTGAAACCCAGTGGGACAGGTTTTCTTTTTCGGTTTCTCAGACATGGCCTTACTACCAAAATTACCCTTTACAGCTTTCATGCCAGGTAATACAAAACGTTTGGTTTCAACCATGTCACGGGTTGTTTAAAAACTGGAATAAAACATTGTTTTTTGAAACCGAAAAGTTACGGACCACACTTCCACAAAGTGTAAACAGTAATTTTTGATTCTCAACCGGACTGACCAGAAAAGAACTGAAGAAAAACAATTTCTACTACTATTTACCTAAAATACACTTACTGTACCATAGACAGAGATCTGATGACCGAAAAATAAGAAATGGTTGGATAAAACCAACCGAAAGAACTGACCAAACCGAAGTAGCGAGGAGAAATTCTCCAGAGCATCTTCACAGTTAGGCGAGTAAAGAATCTGACAGTTACATTAGAATGTACCAGGGACAGAGATTTGAAAACCGAGCTTGAGCTCAACGTTCTATGCTTTGGCACAGAGTTAACTCTTGGAGCAGTTCAAGTGCTGGGGCAAACTGCATATAGTCAGAATATAGTCAAAATACAGCAAGGCTTCATGTTGTTTGAATGAATTTTCTCTCAAACTTGTGTAATTTTGCTCCATCTCACTCAAGCATCCTAGTTTTGACTCAATTTGCATCATTTTGCTCCATCCCACTCATGCATTGTTTTTGACTCAACTTGCATAATTTTTGCTCTATCTCACTCCATGCATCATATTTTTGATTCAACTTCGTCATTCTCAGTTTGTGTCATTCTCACACCATATGTCATATTTGATGCAGTAGTTCTCTTGTGTCATTCTGGGGACTTAATTGCCACAGAGAATGCTTTTCTTGCAAAATATGGCACAGAGTATGTGGTGCACCTGGATCCGGTGCAAGGTGGTTGTTTCACGCATTTTGTGTTGGCCTAAGGCCCTTTAAAATCCAGCCCAAGGGTTTCTGCTCTATTACTGCAAAAAAAAAAAAAAGACTTTCCATTTGAACCGTATGTTTTTCTAGTAACTGGCTTTCCATCTACCTTTAATACTACCTGTTCTGACTGTTAAGTTTTGGCGTCTCTCCAAACCACACATATATTATGGCCTCACTGAGTGAACTGTACTATATATCCATTCTGCATGCTGTGAGTGAGAATTCCAATTCCTCATGAACCATGCTTCCAAGAGATTTAAAAGCAGCAGTACAATGTAATTGGGAAAAATTTTACCAGCTGTTTTATTTTATTTTTATTTACTGTAAAAAGATTCCAGTCATCTTCCTGTTTTATTTGGTGGTAACGTTTTTAGTTTCACCAAAGTTGAGTATATTATACAGTGCCTTCAGAAAGTATTCACCCTTGATTTTGTCACATTTTGTTGTGTTACTACTAGAATTTTTAATGCATTGTAATGATTTTCCCCTTGATTCACACAGCATACTCAACAATTTAAAGGGCAAAAATATTTAATCGTGTAACAAAATTTATGAAACATTAAAACTGAAATATCTTGTTTACTTAAGTATTCACCCAGTCAATACTTTGTAGAAAGGCGCCTTTGGCAGCAATTACAGCTTTGAGTCTTCTTGGGTATGTCTGTATCAGCTTTGCACATCTGGATTTGGGGATTTCGCCCATTCTTCCTTGCAGATTTGCTCAAGCTCTGTCAAGTTGGATGGGGAGCATCGGTGAACCGTAATCTTTAAGTCTTTCCACAGATTCTCAATGGGATTCAAGTCTGGGCTTTGGCTGGGCCACTCAAGGACATTCACCTTCTTGTTCTGAAGCCACTCCAGTGTTGCTTTGGCTGTATGCTTGGGGTCGTTGTCCTGTTGGACGTAAATCTTAGCTCCAGTCCAAGTCTATTGCAGACTGATGCAGGTTTTCCTCAAGGATGTGCCTGTATTTGGCTCCATTCATTGTTCCCTCTATCCTGACAAGTGCCCCAGTCCCTGCCGCTGAAAAGCATCCCCATAACATGATGCTGCCACCACCATGCTTCATGGTAGGGATGGTGTTACATGGGTGATGAGCTATGTTGGTTTGCGCCAGGCATTGCGTTTTGCATTCAGGCCAAAGAGTTCAATTTTGTTTCATCAGACCAGAGAATATTTTGCCATATGGTCTCAGAGTCTGCCATGTGCCTTCTTGCAAACCCAGGCATGCTATTATGTGGCCTTTTCTCAGGAGTGGCTTCCGTCTAGCCACTCTCCCATAGAGGCTACATCTGTGAAGTGCTTCAGAGATTGTTGTCCTCTGGACAGGTTCTCCCATCTCAGCCATGGAACTCTGTAATTCTGTCAGGGTGGTCATTGGGTTCTTGGTCACTTCCTGACCAAGGTCCTTCTTGCCCGTTGCTTAGTTTGGGAGGACGGCCTGCTCTAGGAAGAGTCTGGGTGGTTCCGTAATCTTTCCATTTCCTAATGATGGACTTGACTGTGCTCCTGGGAACTTTCAACACCCTAGAAATGTTTTTATATCCTTCCAGATCTATGCCTCCTCACAATTCTATCACGGAGTTCTACAGACAGCTCCTTGGTCTTCATGGTAGAGTTTCTGCTCTGACATGCACTGTCAACAGTGGGACCTTATAGAGACAGATCTATTTCCTCTGAAATCATGTCAACCATTTGAACTGACCACAGGTGGACTCAATTCAAGTTTTGAGTGATCTCACAAAGAAATTGGATGCACTGAGCTCAATTTGGAGTGTCATAGCAAAGGGGTGAATACTTACCAAATCAAGACATTTCAGGTTTTATTTTAAATTACATGTACAAAAATTCCAGAAGTTTCATTCCACTTTGACATTATAAAGTAATTTGTGTAGATACGTGACAAAAAATCCCATACAAATGTATTTTAATTTGGGTTTGCAACATCACAAAATGTGACAAAATCCAAGGGGAGAATACTTTCTGAAGGCACTGTAAATGTTTTAATTTGGGGACTCGATGGCCCAGTGGATCTGTAGCCAGTTAAGGAGCCTTTCACCTCTAGGTCACAGGTTCAAATCCAGCAAAGGTCAGTAGTGGTTGGAAACTTATCACCCAAGGACCTTTCAATGGCCTATGTCAAATGAGTTGTGGAGGTTTCAGTCCACTTCCTGAGGGCAGACGTCACATCACAAAACCACCAACACAACTAGCGCTAACTGGCAGCCTTGTTAAACTCACATGAGAGGCACGGATTGATTGGGCATGGAATCTGAACTACCCTCTATTAGGTGGTGGTCCCTTCATGGTAGGGTTGAGGCACAACAGCAAGGCAGTGTGGCGCAGCATGTACTGTGATTGCCCATGCTGTACCTGTCAGGTTCCAGAGCTGTCAATCCAGCACCTTTCACGAGGGCTTAAAAAAAAAATTCACACACAGAAAAATATATAAATGTTTTCATTTAATTTTTCTTTCAAAGAAAAGCGGCTGCCACATTTGGTTTATAAACAGAAGGTAGACCTGCCAAGGGTTAGGCTCGAGAAAATAAAATAAAACAAACTCATCATGGTGTGCTGTATACAAGATACCTAGAAAAAAGATTTGACAGTTATGCTAATATTTTTATTAACTAACACTGAAACTAGGTTTCTTTCAAACAAATAAAAGGTTAATTGCACTGCTGCTTTCAATGCAATTACAAAGTACATCAGGGCCACTCAAAATATTACAGATTTCCTAAAACACAAACACAAAATCTCAGGCACAATTTGTTTCTTTTTTTTAATACAAAAAAATCAAAAATGTCAACAGCAATTGCACAGTTCCATAGAGGAATAAATATTATTAAAACAAAACATGAATTTAATTGACATTTGAAATTGGAGGCAGCTCAAAATGAACCAGTAACCCAGAATGAAATCTGTAAGGAAAAGAGATAACAACAAAGGCCTCTACATCGGTGCTGCATTCAGTAGACCTCACCAAAGCCTTCAACCTCGTTGATCATGAAGTCCTCCTCCGTACCCTGGCTGGCCTCCATTTCTCACCTGAGGTCTGCCTCTGGTTCAAGGATTACCCTAATGGGCAGATCCATCACCATTATTGGCGGTGTCCTCTGAATCTTGCCCCATCAAATCGGCGTCCCCAAGGGTCCATCCTTGGCACTCTTCTCTTCTCTCTGGTCGTTAACTCCTGCCTGACATTTGCACCACTTCCAATTCATTCTCTATACTGATGATGCAGTCCTTTTCTGTAAGGACAAAAACCCCAATGCTCTCATTAACAAACTCCAATTCAATTTCAGCAGACTTCACACCTGGTTCATGTTCAAAGCCCTTGTACTCGACTCCAAAAAACTAAGTTCATAGTTTTCTCCATCCCCTGCAAACCCCTTGGCTTTGACCTCTCCCCTATGACAAGCTTGGTAACTCCACTGAAGAGTCAGTGAATTCAAGTACCTTCACTTACTCCTGGATTGCCACCTCAATTTCGATGCTCACACTAGCCGCACAATCAAAAAGCCCACCGCCTCAGTATCCTCCACACAGATCCAAGCACTGCTTTAACAGGAATCCAAATCCCTCTTAGTCTCCAGCTTCCTCCTTCCTGTCTTGACCATGGTTCTTCTCTCCCTCCCCACCTCTTCATCAAAATTTTCTCCAGACTTCAAAGCTCCTACCACAACGCTATCCACTTTGCCTCTGGTCTCCCTAAACTCACACACCACTGTGACCTTTATAAGCTCACCAGACGGCCTCCCTTGAGGCCCACCTCAACTGCAAGATGGCCACCTTCTTCTTCAAAGTCTCCCATAGACTGCTCCAATGCCCCTCCCTCTCTTTCAGACAGCCCGTCACCAGGACCACTGGACTGTCTTCCACGCTCTCCTTTACTGTTCCTTTTGTCGGACCACTCAAGACCAGAAAACACTCTCTTTATGGGACCCAAGCTCTTCGACTCTCTTCCTCCAGAACCATGTCCCTCCACAAATGCCTTCAAACACAATATCAGGAGACATTTCTCCCCACCTGCACCTGCTCGCAGCCCCACTCTGTTACCCTTCTGCACTCTTTTCCCTCACTCTCTGGTTATCCACCTCTGGCACTTACCCTCTCTTCCAGCACTTTTAGTATGGTTAATCCCCTAGGCTAGTTTCTAGGTTGCACTTATGTTTTTGTTTCCACTTTTATATTATATTTAAATCCTGAATGAATGCTTAATGTCACCTTGTATTTGTTATTTCACCAAGGCTAGTTCATGGTTTGCCTTTAGTCTATATTATCCTGATTTTATGTACCACTGTATTAACCCTTGCTGTTAGTTACATGTTTTAGTCTTGTCATGTCTCATGATTGTTGTATGTAACTGACGTTTGTATAAACAGGCAGCAATGCTCACATACCTTCCAGTATAACCAATAAAATGAAATATGCTGCACTGCAAGGTTATTTCGGATCTATCGGCACCTCCAATCATAGAAACATAGAAACATAGAAGTTGGCGGCAGATAAGGACCCATGAGGCCCATCCAGTCTGCCCATTTCTTTTCTACCTTATAAATGTGCCATCGGCCTTTGCTCTGTCAGTGACCTATCTATTCATAGTCATTTGTATTGCTCCCTTATGCCTATCCTATGCCTGTTTGAAGCCCTGCACTGTATTCATAGCCACCACTTCTTGTGGTAAGCCATTCCATGCATCCACCAATTTTCTGTGAAAAAAGAATTTCCTCACATTCCCTTAATCGGCCTCTCTAATCTCATGCTGTGTCCTCTTGTCCTGCTATTTTTCTTATATTTAAACATGTTAGACTCTTTCACCTTGTTTATGCCCTTAATGTGTTTGAATGCCTCGATCATATCACCTCTCTCCCTCCTTTGCTCAAGGGTATACATATTGAGCTCCGTTAATCTGTTCTCATATGTCTTCTGATGCAGTCCCTGCACCATTTTGGTTGCCCTTCTCTGGACTGCCTCAATTTGGTTAATGTCCTTGTGAAGGTGTGGCCAATACTGCATGCAGTACTCCAGATGGGGCCTAACCAGTGTCTTGTACAGAGGGATTATTACCTCCTCTTACGACTTGTGATACCCTACTAATACACTAACATCCCCTAGTCTTACCTACTGCTTTAGAGGTCTGCTTGGATGATTTTAGGTCATCAGTGATGATGATGCCCAAGTCTCTTTCTTCCTTTGTGACTGCTAGCAACTCCCTCCCAGCCTATAGGTGGCTTCAGGGTTTCTCTTCCCTATGTGCATGATTTTGCACTTCTTTGCATTAAATCCAGTTGCCACTCTTCTGACCATTCGCTAGTTTATCCAGATCTCTTCTCATTCTGCCCACCCATCTGGATCATCTACTCTGTTGCAGATCTTGGTGTCATCTGCAAACAGACAAACCTTACTCTCTAGTCCATCTGCAAGGTCACTAATGAAGATGTTGAAGAGGACTGGCCCCAGGACTGATCCCTGAGGTACCCCACTTGTGACTTGCATCTCTTCTGACTGTATACCATTTACCACCACTCTCTGTTTTCTGCCCGTCAACCAGTTTGCCACCCAGTTGACCAACTTCTGACCCAATCCCGAGCCTACCCAGCTTATTTATCAATCTTCTATGTGGAACAGTGTCAAAAGCTTTGCTGAAGTCAAGGTAGGCGACATCAACTGCTCCCCCTTGTCCACCACTCTGGTTACCCAGTCAAAGAAATCTATGAGATTAGTTTGACAGGACCTTCCTTTGTAAACCCATGCTGTCTTGGATCCTGTGCCCTATGGATTCCAGGTGTTGCACTATCCTTTCCTTAAGGAGTGCCTCCATAATCTTGCCCACTACTGAGGTAAGACTGACCGGTCTGTAGTTCCCCGCCTCCTCCCTGCTACCACTCTTGTGGAGCGGGATCACATGAGCCCTTCTCCAGTCTTCTGGGACCTCTCCTGTAGAGACTCACTAAACAATTCTGCTAATGGCTCTGCTAGGTTCTCCTTTAGCTCCTTAAGTACCCTGGGATGTATGCCATCAGGTCCCATTGCCTTATCCACCTGAGCTTAGCAAGCTCTTGTAGGACCCTTTCTTTTGTGAAGGGAGTAGTGCTCACCTCCCTCCCCTGTGTCCATGATGCTGAGCTGTGGGCCCTGCCCTACCTTCTCTTCAGTAAATACTGAGCAAAAGTATCTATTTAGGATAGATGCCTTTACAGGGTCCTCCTCCTCACATGCTCCATTTTCTCCATTGAAACAGCAATACCCCTCTGGACTTTCTCCTTTCACTAATGTATCTATAGAAAGTCTTGTCACCTTCTTTTACTGTTTGATCCATTACAAAGCAGCAGACACACAAACCACATGCCAGGCACAGCATTAATTCAGGTCCATAACATGGAAGGATTTCCAAACTTTTATTCCAGCTGCACCATGCCGTCAGAACAACAGTACAAAACTGTGTTGTCTTTCTTTCCTAGGGAAAAAGTAACCAGTAATACAGTATAAAGAGTCTATCTATGAAAAACTTGTTATGAAACAAATTACAGCCTGCCACACCCCTCAACTGTCCATAGTTAGCTGGGATCTACTTCATTTTACAGGTATCTCTGAAACCCTCCACCCTAGAGAGAAAGTGTTGCCCACTTTGTACAGGGTGATCACAGAATCTAAACATGTCATTTGATGTACTGGTTGGCGGAAGCAAAAGCAATTTCTTTCCTAAATTCTAGTTCAGTGTATGCTAATTTCATCTGTCAATTATCATACGCTTTTGATCAACTCACTGGATACCTTAAAGTGTATAGTCATATTATTTTTTGTGACTGTAAATGACAGTAACAATTATTGGCACATATGCACTAATATGCAGTGGTTATACTGAAATATTTATTGAGCCCCTGGCCATTGTGACAACTTTGCAAAATGCAATACTCAGGACACAATTTAGCTTATATTTCATATTTTTCTGTAATTCTAAGCTTTAAGTCTTTATTACCACGGACATTTGTATGTAAACAGCATCACAGTCCTATTTGTTCTGTTTATGACATCACAATCTATTGCTGTGGAGATAATTATAATGTAATTATGTTGCCAGCTGTAAGCAAGCAGAAAGAGAAGATAGAAGTGTAAGGGACAGTAATCCTCTCAACATGCAACTGTCATCAACAATAAAAAAAATGTAAAGAATTATAGAAAGTATATGAAATATAAACTGAACTGTGTTCAAATCTCAATTTTTCAAGCTTTTCTAATGGTGTCGGGCTCTTTAAAAGCAGTTAAATTTTCAGCTCTCCACTTCTAGAAGGACTGTCCCTATATTATTCAATGGAGAAAGATGATAGGCCAGTAGTAATTCATCCAGTTTTATAAGAAAACAAATCGAGTTCCTGCCAGCTGAACTCTTGCTAATTTTCAAAATGTTCTCAGTTTGTACCACCAAATTGTTTTATGTACCCTAACAACCCCAAATGATATTGCTTTCCCGCGTACTTAAGTTGAGACAGATTCTGACTGTACATACAGTAACTGTCGAGGAGATAAAGTCAAAACAACTGAGGTGGTGACTGATGGGGTACCAAATGAGATTTAAACTGTCTCATAACGAAATGCAGTGGTACTGTTGTACTGGAATTAAAATAAAGCAATGGGTATGAAGGAGCCACCACCAGCTTTCAATGCAACCTCTGCCAAACACCTAACTGTACTGCCACATCTTTCCTTTGCCCGAGACAGGCTGACATTATAGAAATCAGACATGTAAGGAGAAATCGATGCCCTTTAGAGTCATAAACTATAGGCGAGCCGGAAAATCAAACACATGAAACTTTACAGCACTCAATAGACACGCCCCTCCAACCCACCCCCCACACAGTGGCGAGCTCTTGCCCCGGACACCGTGACTTACCTTGGCCATCCGGATCATACGCTTGGCGATGTCCAAGTCCCCCTGGTGATTCTGTCCTATCTCGGCGATGATGAAGCAGGAGTGTCCGTCCCCACTAACCTCCGGGACATAGCTCCAGTTCCAGCGGCATAGTCTCGGCAACCACTGTCCCCACGGATACGAACACAGATGTCAAGGCACTCTGAGCGACACGGGGGAGGCGGGGCGGGAACGCGTCTCCTTTCGGCAGCCAATCAAAGAGCTCAAGGATCGCGGACGTCAATAGTGGAACAGGGCATTGTGGGAGACGGGGACCGGCGATGTTGGGGACGTGGTGGGTAATTTGTTCCTATTATAGTATGGTTCCCGAAGCGGAAAGAGCGCATGCTCGTAATTAAAACAAGCGCACACCATATATTTCTGTGGAGTACACAGAACTAGATGAGAAGGACAACGCCCAAGCCCATCTTTTCCCTGAAGCGATTTGCTCTTTGTGGGAAACGCTATCTCATTCAGCAAGTATAGCGCCTTCCCGACGCTTCCTATTGGCTGTGCACATTTCGGGCCCGAATGTTCAGCCGCACACACAGCAAACTCTATTGGCCGGAAGGCCACGCAACTTATTGGTCCCGTCACAAAGCGCTCAGTCCAAATTAGTAAGTGTGCACTGCATTGCCTTGAACTGGAAAAAGAATGTGGCGATAATACTCATTGGTACAGATGCATCTGTGTTACAGGCACTGAAATGGCTTGGTGTATTAACACTGTGCACTATAAATATTGATAGTGTAACCTATACCTCTCAACCTCCTGCCTCATAAATCAGGGACAAGGCTTAAAAAATCAGGGACAAAAGACCAAAATCAGGGACACATCTTCAAAATTAGAGATATCCACCCAGAAAGCTGGTAGAATATGGGGCTTAGTGCACAATGCATTTTCTAAAGAAGAACAAGTCTGTAACTTTAATGCTTGACATTGTTTTGTGCTTACAGTCCCACTGTTTATGCCAAAAACACACATTTTAGGAGGGACAGAGTAAAATTTTGAGGCAATCAGGACGCCCTGAAAAATCAGGGACACTTGAGAGGTATGGTGTAACCCTCAGGTGGCGCTATTCCAAGGGCTACTACCCTTGCCTGCCTGACTACTGACAGGTTGAGGGCCTAGGTTCTATGGTGGGTACCTCCACCCAGAGGTCAGGGTTTGCAGTAATTAGACTAGCTTGGTCACAGCCCTCTGGGACACTGAGACACCCTTTATGCCTACTAGTGGCCCACACAGTACACCATGACTATCTTCACTATTTACACTTACTCCCCGGGCTGGCTCTGTCAGCTTGACTCTGGGGACCCTCTGTAAGACAAGATGATGCAGTACAATAGCCACAGTACAATACTTTAACATAAACGAACACCACAGTCAGAGTAACTTTGCTGAAACAAACAGATCTGATATATTTAAGGAGCTGTAACAAGGAAAGGGGAAATCAGGTTAATTAGGTTAGACACATTAATAATCACAGTACTATGCGCATATTCAGAGTCCCAAAATGTCACTTTCACGAGTGCACGCAAGATTGGGGGCTAGCCAGGATCGGTGCAGCTGGTTGGGGCCCCTGTGATGGAAAAAACACACACAATACCCAATTGTAATCGGAGCTGGATGGCTCAGTTTGTGAACAAATGAAACAGCAACAATTAGATGACACACTTGCAATTTGATAAACAGATGGCAGGGAGCTACCCTGCTTTGTACTCTCAGACTCAGTGCTGAAAACTGAATGGAATGCAGATTGTCCTGGATTGCCAGGAGGAGCATAACATGTGGACAAGGTCCTTGTGAGTGGACCCACTGCAGTTTATAACAAACTGATGTAGTCCAAATTAAGCTGGGGTTTACTTCCAGCTTCATGCACTCAATTCACTGTACAGGGATTTAAAATAATATTCCCCCACAAGCACTACGCATATTTATATGTAAAAGGAAAGTACTGTACCAGGCAGGCTTCTCCTCAATCCTGACCGCAATTACTGCAAAATATCCGGAGAACACACCGTAGCTTCAGTTCCTGACAGACTGAGCGCGATCTGCAATTTTTTCAGTCTTCTACAGGTGAGCCAGGTTTCTACTTTCAGATCTTCTTCCTTCTCCTCACAAGTCGATTCAGTCTGATTTGGCACTTGCAACGCTGCAGGCCGAACCTCAGGGCTCTCACACGTGCTCCCCGCACAAAACTACACACCGCAGAAGCACAGAGCTCCTTGTCTCTTCACTGTCACAACTGATCTCTCTCTCTCCAGTCCCAGAGCAGGGCATTTCCTTTAGCTCCACACTATTCTGTTGGCTGGTCCGCTGTCACTCACAATAAAACTCCCCAGTTGGTGGAAAAAGCGCCAAGGTCAAAACTACACTTCCCAGAGTCACTGCCCGTACAATCCTCTTGTGGCTGGCTCCAGTTGAGAGTCCAAGTTCTGATTCATCCAAAGGCTCCATTTAGAGGCCCCCTTGCACTGTTTGGATCCAAATGGAGGGCAAAACACACAGGCCCAGATATTCAAGGGTTGCGCCGTGCGCAACAGGGTTGGCGTATAACTCAAAAATGCGCCATTCTACAATATTCAGAAGGGGCCAGTTGCGCCACTTAAAACATGCTGAGCAACAGCTCAATGGAAATGAAGGCATGCAACCAAGGGGCGGGTCCATGCATAAAGTGCGCAATGCGATATCCGAACACTTGCGCAATGCGCAAGAGTGGCTTAGCCGGAAGTTGCGCAGTACGATTTGAGCCAAAATACAAAGGCGCAGAACCTAGCAGGCCGTAAACTGGGGAGAGAGACAGAGAGAGAGAGAGACAGGAGCTGAAGGGCAGAGAGGGAAGTGGGTCCTGGAGGACAGAGAGGCCAGGTGGGGGTGCCCGTGCAGTGGAAGCAGCAGGGGGGCAGGGGGTAACACAGGAACAGCAGCTGGGGGCAGAAGCCAGGAGATGGACAGTGTCAGCTTCCACATGGAAGCTGTAATGAGGGTGAGACACCATGCTGCAGGGGGACGGGCCGCCGAGGCCTGGCCGGGCGAGGCCCCCGACAGGCGGTATCGCGGCTCAATCAGCTACGAGCTGTACACAGATGTCGAGATTGTGGCCCGCACGCCTGAACAGGGCAATACTGAGACGGCTCAGCGAGCTGTGCAGTGATGTGATGCAGGCACCCTCATGACGGAGTCATGCTCTGTCCGTGGAGACAAAGGTGACAGCCTGCATGTGCCTGCTCGCCACGGGCACCTTCCAGAGGCCGACAGGGACACCACAGGCATTACACAGTCGGCCACGCCACGCATCCTCACCCAATTCCTCAGCGCACTGCTGCCTCATGCTGCTGAGTACATCCATTTCCCCAGCACCGTGGCAGAGCGGACAGCAAACATGCAGGAGTTCCACAGGGTAGCACATATGCCTGGCGTGTTAGGGGCCATAGACTGCACCCATGTGGCTATTCGCATGCCACCTGGCCCTGATGGCCATGCTTATCGGAACCGAAAGGGCTTTTCCAGTGTCAACTGCCAGGTGGTGTGTGATGCCACTGGGCGCATCATCAATGTCTGTGCCACACCCTGGCGGAGCACATGATGCCCTCATATGGCATCAATCTGCACTGTGCCATCGATTCGAGGTGGAACATCCCATGGGTCATCTAGTGGGTGAGTACACATGTATGGAATGCAAACTCTGTGCAAGGGTGGGAATGACACAGGTGCCATGGTAGTGGCACACAAGGATATGGGCAATATGGACCTGACATGACACTGATCTCCACTATCTCCACACAGGTGACTGTGGATACCCACTGCGTCCCTGGCTGCTCACACCATACCGCGCCCCACGACCCCAGCACAGCTCGGTTTCAATGAGGCACATGCCGCAACATGGAACATCATAGAGCGGGTGTTTGGGATACTCAAGGCACGCCCGATGCCTGGACACCTCCGGAGCCCTACAGTACAGCCCCAAAAGGCCTGTGGGATATTCCCTGGCCTGTTGCATCCTGCACAACATGGCCAAAGACCATGGGATAGCCGTACAGGTCCAAGAGAGGGGACAGCGATGGGGACGCCAGTGGCGCTGGTGATGTGGGTGATGAGCAGCCCCCTAGGACGGAGGGACCCCGACTGACACGGCAGGCCCAGCTGCACCGGGACACCATTGCAGAAGAGCACCACGACAACACAGGTAAGTCAAGGGACATGTGCAGGCAACACTGTCCATGCGCAAACCACAGGCACACAGGGAACACACCGTGGCATGAAGGTCAGGGAGTTGAAGGGTCCAGGCATACCAATACACCATCAGAGAGGGTGAGCACTCATGGACACACACACACCAGGCAGCATACAGGGCAGCAGCACAGCACGGAAATGACATCGCCAACACACAGCACCACCAACTACCCCCACCACCTGGACTGTCCACATACGTGTGTCAGGACCTGGGCAACCTTGCACCTTGGTGTACAGTGCAATGCAGGCATCATCATGCACACGCACCTGTGGACAGCAGTTGGGAGAGTGTGCAGGTGGTCCGTGTGTCAGCTTGGTGAGCAGAGCACCCAGCAGTGCACTGCCCACCATGACACACATTGCACACAGGGCAGCACCAGACAGGGCCTGCATTGGGAGACAGCTCAGTCAGGAGCACTGTCCCACGGCCACCACGGATGCGTGGGCGGCCCCGCGGCCTAGCAGCACTGGCAGGCTGAGCAGGGGCTACATCGGGTGGCGCAGTGCACCACCAGGGGTCCCAGTGCACGACCCGACCTTGCTCAGCACAGGGTCTGCATCCCAAACAAACTTGCACCAGGGGTGCTCGGGATGCCCACAGCAGAACCCGGCGTCGACAGGCCTGGTGTCGCACGACACCGAACGGGGAGTGGAGTGCGACTGTGTGGGTGCGTGGTACAGGGCATCTGACAGTGTGGTCAATGCGTTGGCCACAGAGACCACTGCCTGGGTCAGCCTGTCAATGGCAGCGTCACATCCGTCCGCATAAGGACCATCTCGGCTCAGTCCCGAGCACACTCCTTCTATGCCACCACGGACACAGACAGTGCCTCCACGGACTTGCAACCCGCCCTGCAGCTGTACCAACTCCTGCAGCAGGCGGGTGTGCGGCCCAATGGGTACTGTGCCCCAATGGCATCATGACCCCCAGGGGTGTGGATGGTCCTGGTGCACAGCACCCCTTGAGGGTGGCCGCTGTTCGCCAGGACCGGTATGGCGGATCTAAGGGCGTGGACAAGTGCCACTGCTTGATGCTGTCCCCCAGGCCTGGTGTGCAACTGCTGCTGCCGCCTGCAACTGCTGAGCCCCCAGGTCCACCTGTTCCACCTCTGTGCTGTCAACAGTGCCAGACACCTGCACAGCCACCGATGCTGCCCACGGTGCTGACAGGCACAGCCTGTGACTGTGCCAGCATGCTGGTACACAGGTGTGAACCAGGACGCCCAGGGCACATGCTGGCCTGCCATGTGTCCGCCGTGGGACACACACCTATCACTGGCCATTGCAGGCCTGCTATCATCAATGGTGCCGGTGCTGCCACTGCCATAGGGACAGCAGGCTGGCATACCTGCATGCCAGACTGCTGTGACACAGGCTGTGCACCCCTACACCCGTATCACTCGCCCCGGAGTTGTTGGGCCAGCCTGCATGCTGCAGTGCCTGCAGGCTGGTGGCGGAGGTGGATGGTCCCTCCTCCAGGTCCAGCAGGTCTGCCTCACTGTCTGCACCCACCACCACCACCGCCTCCTGCAGACGAACAGGATCTGTAACAGAAAGAGAACATGTGAGTGCATGTGAACAACAGCCCCCCAACAACATCACCATGTCATACTGCAGTGATGGGCTTCCACCTGTCTGGAACCCTCCGCCTGAACGCCTGCAATGGCACTCGGCTGCATGGCCGCGACCAGTGTCTCTCAGTCAGGGTCAGCTGCAACACCACTGGTGGTCCCCACCAGTGGCAGCATCGCCACCCTGAAGGCTGCCACCTTCTCCTTCAGCCTCCCGCGGTCAGTCCCCATCTTCTTCCGGCATTCCTGCACGGAGGCTGGTGGCTTGCGCAGGTTGACGCCCCGAGCTACCCCTCCCATGCAGCTGCACGCCTCCTGAGGGGTGCCTCCGTCCACTCAAAGTGGCTCATCCTCCAGGTAGGCCTGGAAGAGGGCCTCAGTCTCTGCCGTGGTGAAGTTCGGCCTCCTCCCCCGCCCGTCCACAGCCTCAGCCTGGTTCTCGCCAGTCATGGTGATCTCTAGGGTGGAAGTGGACACCTGTCACTGTGCAGTCCACAGCATTTCCCCATGAGCATAGCTGCCGGCTGGGGCAGAAGCCCCCTTCCTCTCCGCATGGCAGATACTGATGGAAAGGGTGTCTCTGTCCCTTCTAAGTGCCCTCATCATGCTCAGCTCCCTCAACCTATATCATCCTCCAGCACCCTGCCCATGAGCATTGTCCTGAGCATCACACAGCATGTAACTCACCTGTCACCTGCAACAACCAAATCTGGCCGCTACAACCCAGTGGCGCATTTTTATAGCGCAATACATGCAAATGAGGTGGCTCAACTTTAATGACATGCTAATCGCGCCACTGCGCCTTTGAATGGCTGATCGAATGATTTGCTTATGTCGGCTGAATATCGCGTATTTGCGCTTTAGCGCAATACAGAAGGTCCAGCTGAGCCGATGGCGATGTCTGTGGCTGTGTGCTACACTGCATTGCGCATGCCCAGACAGGTTACGATAAGGCCGATCGCGCTGCAGACCTGCTGAGCACTGACAGGCGCATTCAGGCCATGGCCACCATTGTGCCATGTGGCTACAGCACTGGGCACTATATGGCACTGTGGCACTTCTGCGCGATAGTCCACTGTGGCACTGGTGCTGTGTTTAGCAGTCGCGCGGATGCCTATACATCCTATGGCGCCGTGCGTAGCCTTGGCGTCATTGCCGTGACCTTGTGTGCGCCCTGACCCCTGGCGCTGTTGGCATGCCATGTGTGACGTCTCATTGGCGCTGTCTGGTGACAGCGCCATGTAAAGTGACGGAGCTGTTCGAACAGCGGTGGAGCCTGTGCTGGTCTATTGCGCAACAACTCACGTGGGTTACGGCGCAGCGGGCGCCATATTGCCTGCTGTAAAGTTGGTGCCATGGCTAGGAGGAGGGCGGTGTCCTGGAGCCAGCTTGAAGTGGCCAACCTGGTGGGCTTGGTGGAGCCCCACTGTGAGGCACTGTATGGTGAGGCCCCCTCACCATGCCTAGGACCCATGTGTGGCAGCAAGTGGCCACTGACTCTGGTGGGGTCACTGGCCGGGGCGGTCTGTTGAGCAGTGCCGCACGGTACAGTGACCTCCGCCGGAGGGAGCCGGACCTGTTGGACGTGGCTGTGTTCACGCATTGTGGCGGGCCTGGTGCCTAGGGCCACGTGAGTGTACCATCTATGCACCACATTCTCTGTAGGGATGTGTGTGTGCTTGGGTGGCTGTGCATAGGTGTCAGTGTGTGTGCAGCTGTGCGATGGATGGTTATGGCTGTGTGGGCAGGCACTCTCACTGGGGCAGGGGGCACTCTGCTTTTGAGTCACACTGATGTTTGTCTCACCATATGTCTCCCACAGGCCGGATTGTGAGGACACCGACCACGGTGATGTGGGCTATGCCAGGCCCCGTGCCACGGGATGTTGTGCCACAGCAGCAGCAGCAGCAGCAGCAGCGCCAGACCGAGCTGCTGGAGGAGTGTGAGTATCATTACGTCATGGATGCTATTGCATGCTGGGGCAAGACCACCAACCATGCTGACACAACCAAAGGGAGGTCATAGTTCCACTATACTAAACACTAGTGAGTCCCACACTGGAGCACAGTGTACAGTTCCGAGACCATACTGCGTATGGACATGGACTGGGTGGAGAGGGTTCAAGGAGGGCGACATGGATGGTGCATGGATTGCATCACAAGTCCTATGCAGACAGGTTGACTGAACTGAACATGTACTCCTGGAGGGGAGGAGGGTGTGGGATATGATGGGGACATACAAGTATTTTACAGGGGGAACAGAGTGCAGAAAACAATATTTGTAAGCGTAAAGGATGTTCCAGGACTAGAGGGCATGGGATGCAGTTGAGGGGGCTCGTTAAGAGGAAACATGAGAAAGTATTGCTTCACAGAATGGGTGGTGGACAAGTGGAACACCCTGCCAGAGGATGTGGTGGGGCTGACTTGGTTACGGGATTTATGAATGCATGGGTTAGCCATGAAGGAATTCTGAGGTCAGGGTGAGGGGAACGGACTTATAGGACAACAGAGTGAACGTACAAGGCCAAATGGCCAGACTGGGTGTCCCATAGGCCCTTATCTGCCGACACTGTCTATGTATCCATGTATGTAGTCATTACACAGGTGACCTGCATCACAGTGCAGCATCACGACACGCCTGTGTATGCATCACAGGTGGTCCAGGCATGCACTGGGCACATAGCTGTGTAACTGGCATCGCACCACGTTGCCACATCACTTGACAGCCTAGTTTGTACTGTGATTGACGTGGGCAGTGTGTGTGGGCGGTGGTGCGCATAGCTGGTGCCGCTTGTTTGTGATGGCCATGTGCATGTTCACTGTGGGTGGGTGCATGCCATCACAGGTGCAGGACATTGGGTTATATGGGTTGCAGGTTGGGTGGTGTTCAGGGTTGTGGTCAGTCTCAGCCATTGACTGTGTTCCCATTTTCCTAGGCCTCGGTGCTGAGACGATGTCCCAAGATCTGCGGGCGCCACCCAGGTTGGACTACAAACCGGGAGTCCTGCAGGCCATACAGCCAGGGTGAACAGCGGCGGCGGCACAGGAGGGGGACGCCAGCAGGGGAGGGACCAGGAGCCAGCTGGGCTCGCAGTTCACATTCCCTTCCCACTTCTCCCATCCCTTTCACTCTGCCTTCCCTCTCCAAGTTTTTATTCCCTCCCCTGAACACCCTGCCTTTTACCGTCCCCCCAACTTGTACATAGTTTCACCTGTTATTGTTTATATGTTGTTTTTAAATATACATTTCTATTTTGATACAACTGCTGTGTTGGTGTCTGCTTTGCAACTGGCTATGGGTGCTCCCTGCAGGGTGTACATGCCATCTGGGCTGCTATGGTCCTGGGTATATATGTGTGTGTGTGTGTGTGTGTGTGTGTGTGTCCATGGGGAGGTATCACCAGCATGGCATTGCCTTCTGTTGGTCTTGCTATCTGCTGCCACCCACTGCTGGGTGCACAGGGTGGGTCTGGCTGGTATGTTTCTCTGCAGCATGGGGTTGACGTGTAGGCACGGGGGTGCGTGGTGTTTCCTGAGTGCCTGTCACTGCACATGAGCAGTGTCTTGGGGCACGGTGCACGTGTGCTGTGCGCAGGGGACTGATGTGCACTGTGGTTGTCAACCCCCGTGTGTGGCACTCTCTGCCTGCCAGTGGTTGTGCTGGGGTGTCATGGCTCTGCTATGCTTTAGTTGGCTTGTCCCATGGGCACGTGGATCATCCGTCCCACCCCTAGTGATGCTGTGCTTGGGGTGTGCCGTGTGGTGTGGGTTCTGCAGTGAGTTCCTGTGCCCATGTGTGGCATGGCTGGGGTGGGCCCCAGCCTGCCTCCCTGGATGTGCAGTTCCATTGCTCTAGGGGGGCTGTGCTTGCGTTATGGCAGCTGCAATGCTCAGCTGAGCTTCCATGGATTGCGCCATAGCGCAGCATTTTGGCTCAGTTTCTCCTTCCTGGTTGCGCTTAGGCGCAGTATGTGCGATATTGAGACGCTGGTTGCTTGCGCAATTTGCTCTGCTCCATGTTTGAATATCGCACCTGTTGTGCATTTAGCAACTGGTTTGCGCTTGTCTCTACTGTTGCGCCCAGTTTTCAGCGCAGTTTGAATATCCAGGCCACAGAGTCCCAGCTGCAAGAAAGGCAGGTTAGACAAACTACAATTCCACTAATTCTCTAAATGATTTCTGGCAAACAGTTACATCTTTAAAAGTGCTCACTCTGCCCACTTAGCGACGGCAGAAACAGAGCGAATGTCAGCAGCTCGAGCGGGACTCAAGCAGGAAACACACAGACCCCATCCAAATTAATTATGTCTGCAGGCAGAGAACTTTAAAGAGACAGTACCAGAGGCTCAAAGCACTCACAGATAAGCGGCTTAGACACGAACACCATTCAGACTTGGAGCATTCAAGCAAGCTCCTGAAGACTTTTTAGGAACCCCCATTTGCAGGGGTTACAATAATATTATAGAACAGTGTGTAGCTTAATGTTTCCTCCCCGTCATACAGTCTGTACATGACCTTGTAATGTATTTTCTGTTCTCCTGTATATCTCTTGTTGAAAAATTAATAAAAAGCATTAACAAAGAAAAGAATGTCTATTCTTACACAGAGCAACCACTAGTATCTTCCAGTCATTTCCCAAAATAATAGTATATATTGTTGTAATGCTTGAAACTACATTTTGAATGCTGTAACATTTGAACAGTTAATACAGTTTTATGTGTTGCTACATACATCTACGTGTTGATATAAAATGACAGGACTTTAAAATGCAGTGAACCAGTTTATGCTTTTATATTGATATGAAGCATTTTATGTTTTTATATCGATATATGGTCACTGTACTGATATTATTTATTTGTTTAGTTTTTGTTAACCGGTAGGTGCACTAGCCATAAAATGACTATTTTCAGGCATGATCCGGGAGAGTACAACCAAAGGAGAACAGTTGAACAACAGCAACATGGGTACAATTTATAATACAAATAGAGGAACAGTACAGTAGTGCTACAAAAATACAGTGGGTAGAAACAACAAAAATAATGGCAAGCATTATACAGATAATGGCAGTAGGATACATAATAAGTGCAGAAACCATGGACCTGACCTGTGGAGTGAAAGGGTTAATAAGATAGTAAGGTTATATAGAGAGAAATGTGAGTAATGTTCAAAACATAACAAGAAAGACTGACAGAAGGAAGGTCGGGTGGTAATTGGCAAAACAACAGTGGATGGTCAGCAACAAGGTTCGAGAAGGAAGAGAGCTAGTAGTCAAGAAGTTATGTACAAAGAGAAGGAAAATATGGGAGGGAAGAGGAGACAGTCTTGGAGCTGGATTAGAGCAGGGTGACATTACTGGTAAGTCTCAGGAGCTTCAGGTTGGGTCAAAGCATGTACCAGCATCAGCTAAGGATAGATAACGATGATATTCACTTTTAAATCCAAAGTGAGACTGAGACAGCCGGAGGTTGAGTGGAAGAGCATTCCATAGCCTGAGTATATAGTGGTGCAGCAGCACCACTATATTTAGGTTGAGTAGGGTTTCTATGTTAAACCTCAAATTTTGCACTTTAATATGATGCAGCTGCTCAACAGATTTGCTCGAATTTTGCAAGTGCGTTTGTGGCTAGCGCTTCACTTGCCAAGTTTCATCCCAATTGTGTAGAACTGTGTTCTACCAGTCCGCATGCCAAGGAGGAGGGATGTCTCGCTTGTTCTATTGTTCTTCTTTCTATATAAATTTGTTGCGCAACAGGCTCCTGAATACCTTTCCTATTCATTTCTTCAACTGATATACTGCTGGCCACCTATGACAGTCCTTACTTTGTCTTTCTGAAATCTTTTTCCATCTTTGATATTTCTTTTCACCTTCCGTCCCTCACCCTGACTTCCCATAACCTTGCTTTAAGTGAAGAAAGCACAGAGATGGCTAACTTGTCAGGCATTTGCTGGCTGCTTAAATAAAGTACTGTATAGGATTTTGAAAGTGCTAGTAATAAAGTGCTCATGTGAGCAATAAAGTGCCAGGTGTTTATGTGAAATGTAAATGCATGCAAATGTTATGCATAACAAACATAAAGGGTATTGTCATAATTAATTAGAAATGGGAGATGTTGAGAAAAGGACTCTAGCTGGCAAGTGGAAATTAAAGAATTAATACAGTTGAGGCTTGCCCCCGTTCCCCTTATATATCTGAAATGAAGTACTGTACAAAGCGACTGGGTGGATAGGAGCAGCCACACCTTTTTTTTCTTTCTGTTCCTTCCCTGCTGCTCTCTGTCCTATCTGTGAGCTCAAAAGCAAAGAGAAGCCACAAACAATATTAAATATAAGGTGTGTGGCTCTCATGCCATTTGTTTTCAGAAGCTCCAAATCCAAGAAGGCCAAAAGGACAGTTTGAGCCGATGGCTTTGAAAAAGCAGTCGCTAGTAACACACAAATGCCTCATTTTGTTTGTCAGTGTTTTAGTATGAAGCTGAAAATAAGGCAGTTTGTGAAGAAATTGTACAAGGTTCTTTAGTATATAAATAAAAGGTACAACAGCTATATAATTAGCAGTGCTTTTAAACAGGGATAAAGAGCAAAATCTTTTGAACATGTAATAGTAATGTAAGCATTTAAAACCTGCTTTACTGTTTTTCAAATTGTCTTGCTGTAAACCATCCATTTCTCTGCAACCTACCCATTCACCTGTGCAAGGCTTACCTGTAGTCAGGAGTTAATGGAATGATTTCCTATAGGAAGGCAGTGCCTCTAATGCCCTACTTTATACTACAAAGTGCTGTCACCTCAAGAGAATGGGCAGGCTAAGGCTCATTAGAACCTAATTTGTTATTCATGGCTGTTTTAGTAGTGCTAGATGTCTGTTGTTACCACATTACCTGCCTGATGTTAAAGCTAATACAGAATGGTTTATGCTCCTGGGTCATTCTGCCTGATGTTATAAAGTCAGGGATAGAAAGATAGAGAAACAGTTTATGCCTAACCACCTGACCAATAATGTCATGAGTAGTAGAGTATATAAACTGACCACCAGGGTGAAATTCAGATAGGTGGGCCAGTCTGTTGTGTCTTCAGCAGAAGGTGTGTGTTACCACACAGTACTGAGTTTAAAGCTGTTAAGACTAGAAAGGAGTATTTTCTTTCTGTAAAGATTTATTTTATTATTTCAATTTCCTAAAAAATAAAATGCTAAACGTTTTTATGCATTTTTATGCACCTAACATTTTGTCTGCCTGTTTGTGTGAAATCCCACACCCTATGACACCAGTCAGATGTGCAGTTTCTGAAATCTGATAGTGAAGGAATGTGAAAAATCATTGTTCTTTCATCATTGCCTTGCGCCAAGACGGTTTAGAATTTTGATCTGAAATTTTAGGGTAGAAAAGGCTTGGCCCACAAATGTGCTCTTTCACTGATTTGGTGAAACCAATATTAATCTGTTCCAAAGTTATTAAATTTTAAATTCTGGTACTGTGCATGCTCAGTACAGTCTTTTGAATAGCTGCTTGGAACACAAAAGAATTGGATCCATACAAAAAGGATCATCATTTTGCATAGGCCAGTCCTTTTAGTTCGAAACAATCCATTTTCATTTGCTGCCATCTTGTTTCCATAAAAACATATTTTGCAAACCCCAAAAGTGCTATCCTGCACAGAGAACAAGTCATGTATCTTGCTTATTGGGACCGTGATTCTGCACTTGACTGGTGGAAAAATGACCCCACATACATTTTTCTTTAAATTTCTGCAGCCTTTTCATAACTTGTTTCAGCTTTTTTTTGTATGTTTTTTCATTCATACGGAAAAGGATCCCTTTAAATGAAAAAGGACTTTGGACTTAGTTTTTAGTTTTTGCAATCTTCTTTTGTTTGAAGGATCCTTTTCAAATGAATGTAAAAGGCCAAACAGAAAATGAAAAAAGTTCAAAATCTTTTTCCATATAACGGATCCTTTTTGTTTGATACAGAAAGGGTTCCTGAAAATGAAAAAGATTTTGCTATTAGTTTTTTCCCAGATTTTAGAAACATAGACATAGAAACACAGACTTTGATGGCAGATAAGGACCCTTGTCCACCTAGTCTGCCAATTTCCCTACCTATTGGATAAGCTGCAGATTCTAGTTAACCAACAGACTACTTCTGCCTACCCCCACTATAATTGCCTTATATCTGTCTCATGCATTCTTGAACTCCTCTACTGTTTTTGACTCCACAACCTCCTCAGGAAGGCGGTTCCATACATCCACCCTCTCACCATGAAAAATATTTTCTCACATTGCCCCTGAGCCGTCCCTCCTCTATCTTCAGAATGTGCCATCTTGTTCTTGCACATCTCCTTTCTGAATGATACTCCCTCTTGAACTTTGTTGATTCCCTTGAGGTACTTGAACATTTCTAGCATGTTCCCCTCTCCCTCCTTGCCTCAAGGGTATACATATTAAGCTCTTTTAACCATTCTTCATATGGCTTCTGTTGCAGACTCTGCGCAATTTTAGTTAACCTCCTCTGGACTGCTTCCATCCTGTCTCTGTCCTTGCGGTGATGGGGTCCCCAGAACTGCATGCAGCACTCAGATGGGGTCTCACCAACTGTCTGTACAGAGGGATAACAATTTCCTGTTTTCTACTAGTGATGCCTCTCCCTATGCATTCCAGTATCCCCCAGCCTTCATTACTGCTTTCTCATGTTGCTTGCCTACCTTCAAGTCGTCTGATATGACTACCCCAGGTCCCTTTCCATTTTTGTTGTTGTTAGTAACCCCCAACTGTGTACTCTTCCATGGGTTTTGTTCCCAGGTGCATTACATTGTACTTCTTTGCACTGACTCTAAGCTGCCATACCTTGACCATTCCTCCAACCTTGCCAAGTCCCTTCTCATCCTTTCTACCCCCGTATCAACCTTGTTGTAAATCTTTGGGTTGTATGCAAAGAGGCAAACTTTTCTTTAAGCCCCTCTGCAATGTCTCCTATAAAGGCATTAAAGAGGACCGGTCCTAGTACTGAACCCTGCAGTACACCACTAGTAACCACCCTTTCTTCAGAGTGTACCCGCTTACTATTATCCTCAGCATCCTGTTGTGCAGCCAATTTGTTACTCCAGGCTACCACCATGGGACCCACCCCAGGCTGGCTAACTTGTTTATTAATTTTTGTGTAGGAATGTGTCAAATGCCTTGATAAAGTCTAGGTAGGCCATATCTAAAGCTCCTCCTGGTCTACTACTTTGGTCACCCAGTCAAAGAAATCTATTAGATTCTGCCTGACATGACCTGCCTGCTGTGAATCCATGCTGCCTTGGATCCTGTGCCCCGCTGGCCTCTAGGAACTCAACAGTTCTTTCTTTCAGAAGTGATTCCTTCATTTTCCTACCACTGAGGTCAAACTAACATCTGTAGTTTCCTGCCTCTACCTGCTCCACTTTTGTGAAGCAGAATCACATCCACCCTCCTCCAATCTTCAGGTACCACACCATCCTCCCATGATTTGTTAAAAAGGTAGACAGTGGTGTCACTAGGCTCCCCTAGTTCTTTAGAATTCTGGAGAATCCTATCAGACCCCATTGCTTTGTCCACCTTGAGTTTTAGGAGTTCTTTCAGGACCCTTCTTCTGTGAATAGACTGGTGTTGACCCCCCCTACAGTGCTTCTATCATTTGGTTTAGGACCTCCCTTTTTCCTCTTTTGAGAATACTGAGCAAAAGTATTTGTTCAGTATCACTGCCTTTTCACTGTCACACTCTGCCCACCTCCCTCCCTTTATTAAGCCTTACTGTCCCTCCCTTTGGTCTTCTCTTCACCCTGATATACCTATAAAAGGTTATATCCCTTCTTAACTGAGTAGGCTATCTTTTCCTCAGTTTGGGCTGTTGCTATTCGGACTGCCTTCCCGCTTCCTTCTGCTTTAACTGATACAGTTCTCTGTCCTGCTCCTTCTGTGATTCCTTATACTTCTGAATGCTATCTTTTCTCCTAACCATCCCCCTTCCCCGCCACCTCTTCTGTGAACCATAGAGATTTTCTACTTTTTGCCTCTATGAAGGCAGTTTTGATTTTTCCCCATTGTTCTTCCACCTCCTTCCTGCCCATTTGCTAGTGCATTCCTTAGGCATTCCCCATTTTGCCAAAGTCAGCCTTCTAAAGTCCAGTACCCTCGCTTTTATGTGGCTTGACTCCAGTTGTGTTTACTGTGAACTACACTATGTGGTGGTCACTTGTTCCCAGATGGCTACCCACTTCTAAATCTGTGATCCCTCTCCATCCCTATTTGAGAGTACCAGGTCCAAGATTGCTCCTCCCAGTGGATACCAACACTAGCTGTCTGAGGCATGCCCCTGTAGGGCATTGAGAATGACCCTACTCTTGGATGTGGCTGCAGTAAATGTGCTCCAGTCAACATCTGGCATATTCAGGTCTCCCATCAACAATATCTACCGTTTTTCTGCCATTCTAAGGATGCCGGTCTATCATTTCCTTGTCCGTTTCCTCCTCCTGAGATGGGGTCTGTATACAACCCTGTGGGATTGTGGTGCCACTACCTGAATCCAAGGAGACCCACAGTGCCTCTTCTCCTCCTGCTTACCCTTTAGTTTCATTGCTTTGATCCCTTCCCTTACGTGAGAGCTACTCCTCCTATTTTACCCTTCATGTCCCTCCCGTGATTGTGTACCCTGGCATGTTGGCATCCCAGTCATGGTTCTCTGTGTGCCATGTTTCTGTGACTGCCATGATATCCAGGCATCCCTCTTCCATCAAGGTCAGTAGTTGAGGAAGCTTGTTACCCAAACTATGGGCATTGGTACTCCTTGCCCTCCATTTTGTGATGACCATACCTTTTTGCACCATCCCTGCCCTTACTGCCTTTTGCCTTTTTCTCCATTTACCCCTTCAACAGCTCATAACTCCAGGTGTATAGTGGTACTCCTGCCCTTTCAGTCACCATCTCTGTATTTTTTCATGTTCCCTGGTGTTTAGTGGCACCCACACCTCCATTTGCTGTCCCTTCAGCAACTCATAACTCCAGCAAATGCAAAGGTTTCATTGAGTACTAGTCTAATAACACATAACCACCCCCAAAAAATTCTTGGGGACACATAAAAAGTAATTAAATTAAAATTTGCAAATTGCCATAGGATGACATGGGAAGTTACACAAGTATAAATCCATTTTTAATATGTATGCCTTAGAGCAAAGGAGGAGAGAGTGATATGATTGAAACACTCAAACACCTTAAGGGCATTAACAAGGTGAAATAGTCTAACATGTTTCAATAAAGAAAAATAGCAGGACATGAGGACACAGCATGAAAGTAGAGGAGGCCGATTAAGGGTATTATGAGTAAGTTCTTTTTCACAGAAAGGGTGGTGGATGCATGGAATGGCCTACCTCAGGAAGTGGCTAATATGAATACAGTGCAGGGCTTCAAACAGGCATGGGATAGGCATAAGGGAGCAATACAGATGAGTATGAATAGATAGGCCATTAACAGAGCAAAGGCCTGGCACATTCATAAGGTAGAAAAAGACATGGGCAGACTGGATGGGCCTTGTGGTCCTTATCTGCCATAAAGTTTTATGTTTCTGTGTTCCCTGGTGTCTAGTGGTTCCCCACCTTCCGATCACCATAACAGCATTTTTCTTCTTTCCTTGTGTCTAGTGGCACCCCACCCTCCAATCACCATCCGTATTTTTGTTTAATCTTTTCTTGGTGTCTAGTGCACCCCACACCCAGTCACCATCCCTGTATTTCATAACCTGTATTAAAGAAAAGCATCCCTCGAGGTCTTTTTTTTCCTGTAAAATGAAAATTGCCCCTCATCAATCTGACCTCCACCCGACCCTCCCACTGAGCACCCCCACACAAACAGACACACACTCTCCTTACACACCCTTTTTCACCTGAAATGGTCCCAGGGTGAAGATCCATCTCGATTGAAGACACGCCTTGCTGCTGGACCCAATCACTGTAATATAAGAAACTAAGGTAAGTGCAGCTCAATGTATTTAATGGGGTTTTGAACTTTGATGCATAATCCTTGCCATTTTTTAGATATTTTGACCCCACATTTTCACTATGGCCTTTGGGACCCATCTCATGACCAATAGAGGTGGAATTTTGAATCAAAGTCCAAAAGGCGATTTTACAATTGCTTGGCAAAAATCACCTTTGGGTGGGATTTGGAATATTTTCACCACCCTTGCTCATAAGGTCGAGTCATAAGTAGGCTGTGTTGAAAATTTGGGGTCAGGGACTTCCAGTAATGTCATGAGCTGAGGAAAAGCAATTGAAATCAGCTCAGAGAACCTGCTCCACATATTTTGCTAATTTACTGTACCTAAAAATAACAGAACCATAACCATCAGAAGACTACCTAAGGGAATTGGAAATGGCAGGCAAGCAGAATAAAGGGGTATGACAATTCCAGCTAATAAACTGAAACAACTACATCTGAGGAAAAATTGCCATGCAGTTGTCAGGGCTGAGAACTCCAAATCACAATCACCGCATTAATTTCCTTAATGGACCCAGATGGAGAGTAATGCATGACAAAGGAGAGCAGCAATCCATGACTGATGCCACTATCAGTAAAGTCATAAACACGGTCCAAACCTTTGAATATGCTTTAGCTGACTTAAAATACATTTAAAGTCCCTAGACAAAAGATCTCTACAACGCAGGAACAAGTAGGAGAACTTACGGACGGACAGGGAATGCACTCTTGACTGTTGTTGTATTTGATGCAAAGGAACAGAGAAACTCAAATGAGAATGGAAGATGCAGAGAACAGAGTGCATTGGAACAATTTTAGAATCCACGCAGTAAGGAGGAAGCCGAGTACTCTTTTGAATCAATATGTGCCTTTGTTTCTCATCTGCTGAAGTCAGTTTTGACATGACAGAGGACCTGCATTGACAATAGAGCGAGCACATCAATCGTTGGGGCCCCATCCCAAAGACACTAATTCTGGCTGCGCCTATAATAATTAGTATGTTACACTTTCAGTCAAAGGAGGCCATTCTTTCATCAGCCTGGAAACAAGGGAGAGTGTTCTTTGACAGCTTGCCTATATATTTTGAACAAGACTTCTCACCGCCCTGCAATCCAAGAGGAATGGAACCAGGATTATTACGAAACAGCTAAAGGAGAAGAAATACTAAGTAAATCATTTTCCTAGCTAATCTGAAGATTCTCCTAGAAAAAGGGGTCCAGATTTATGAACATTCGACATCAGCAGCACCTCAGCTACAGAAGTGGGATTGAGTGTCCAGATACAATGGAGAAGCTTGAAAGGGAGCTGCAGCATATTGTGTGGCAGTAGACTAGACATGGCATAAAAGCAGAGAATGGAGTCAGATTTCCGTCTTACTTCAAATCAGATCTCCAGCAACTGCTGAACTTAAACGCCAGCACTAAAAAACAGAAGTGACTGCTGAGCCCTTACAGAAAAGATGAACAGATTTGGAACTGTAGATTGTGTATTTTGAAGGGCAGACTTCACTGTTCTGCTGAAGGACTAAAACGGTTGGTTAAGAGTGCAAACAAGTTAGAGAGACAAGTGAAAGGGATGTTTATTACTGTCCTGAATTTGATAGGAATAGAATCAACTGGACAAAAATCATTGCATGGGAGGGGAAAATAAGGGTAAAATGTTTAATATGGAATAGAAGGAAACTAAGCTACAAGAGAGTAATGGGAGGGGTGATGTCACCAACTCATGTGAACAAGTTAGCTGTAGGTCAATTACACAAAGAGACTGACTGCTCAGAAGCAGTTGAATCAATTTCATGCAGAGCAGGTGTGCATCAAAGTAGGTGATAGATTTCAGACGATATGTAACAAATCATTTAAAGGCAGCAAACTGGTGAAATAAAATGCAGCTCTGGAATGGAAAAGTAAGGGAGGAGGGAGGCTTCAAGGATTACCAGAAAGACAGTAGTCTGGGGACAGTAGTACTTTGTAGGGAAGGCCCGATGTATGATGCATCCCATGCGAGCTACACGGAACTGGGGAGGGAAGGAAAGGGATGCAGCGCCTCCTCTATACAAAGCAATAACAGTCAGTGGGGAATTCAGCTAGCGCTATAAAGTAGATCGTGGTTGGTTAAGAGAGGCTAGAGGAACCAAATTAATGAAAGACGGTACTATACGGACAGAATTGGGGTATAAATAGCAAAATAAGGTGAAATAACATAAGGAAGATGGAACACATGGAATAAGGTGACAGTGAGATGCAGTATTGGGGAAACAGAAAGTATTTCAAGAATGTGAATATAAAACTTAAAAACTATGATGTACCTAGACTACCACTGAATTTGCAGCACGTTGGAGCGTAGGAGGGGACCGAGCCACACGTTAAAGATATCAGGTAAGAAATAGGAAGCAGAAAATTACAAGGGCTTGTAGTAATAGGGGTCTAAGTGGTGGAATACTATGGGGGTGGGGTGGGGAAGGAACAGTGGTTCAGTGAATCACTAAATAGGAACAGGCAACAAGAGAAAAGCCCCAAAAGAAAATAAGGCGACACTTGGAAACAAGTGTAATGAAGGTATACTGGAGTGGTGTATAAGACAGCCAGAAGTCTGTTCAGTCTTCTTTTTATAGAATGCTACAAAGGTGGTGGTGGAGAAAGTGAGTGGAATAGTGAACCCGAATCTGGCACCAACCGGGACACTGAAAGGGTATGATGCAACCACTCTTCTCTTCCTCTCCTACCCTTTAGGAGATAAAGGAGCGATAGTAGGTAAGAGATGTTGATACAAGACAAATTCAGTCAGTATCTACATGCATCTCGGGGGCTACTAAAATTCTAGTGATAAATAGGAGGGTTAAAGCCCAATACTAAGTAAGGGGGATAAGGGAGGCGGAAGGTTGAAGGAGGGGAGAGGGCAGGCTACAACATACAGTCTCTTTTATTAAGATATGAAAACAAATCAGTAGATGGTATTAATAGGTGCAGTGGGGAGAATCTCGGTCTGAGGATCTTCTGGCTTACCTCACAACTTGTGAGGAAAGAATTGACTAACTTCCACAGGGAAGGTTCAATCTCACTGGACCATTGTGAGGGATACTCAGGTCAAAGTCATACTTGAGTACAAGAAGTTGATAGAACTTCGTTTTTTTCACATCCTCCGTCACCTTCAAGCAGTAATACTTGACAATGTATGTAATAGAAGAGAGATATCTCTTCAAAGTTTGGAACATGCATGTATGTAGTTGGAAATGTTTAGAAAGTTTGAAAGTTGACAGAGTTTATTTAGTTAATGATGGCAGATCACCTCTGTCAAAATCAATCACAAAACCTCCAACCTCCTCCTCATACAAGGATTTAAACCGAGGAGTTACAATACATTACAATGATTAGTATTACTATAACCTCACTTAATGACAAAGGCATGAAGTCCATGGTCAAGCAGACCAAGTTCATCTCAGAGCTCAGAAAGTTAAACAGTGATATAGCCCTGATACAAGAGACCTACTTGTCAGATTTGGAGCAGAGCAGTTAAAAAGAAGCTTGGTGGGTGGGGTATATGCTTCATCACATCCCTCTGCCAAGCAAAATGGAGTAGCAATACTAATTTGGAAAGGTCTGGGGTTTGAGGTACATAAAACATAATCTGACCATGAAGGTAGATGGTGGTACTGTTGGGTCAAATACAGGAACAAAAAGCCACATAGTAAATATATATGTCCCAAATAATGCTGCTGACTTCTTTAAACATCTGGTCCAGAAAACAGCACAACTAGCACAAGGCTATGTAGTGGTAGGAGGAGTCTTCAGCTGTGTAGTAAATCCCTCAGTGGTACAGGTCCTCTGAGATAGTCAAACCAATAGAACCTCAAGCAGAATGTTAAGAAATTATATGATGGAACAGGAATGATGGACGCCTGAGGGAACTATATAAGGGGAGAGGGATTACTCTTTTTCTCACTCATCCACACCAGGAATACTCAAGAATAGACATGTTTCTAACTCACAGAGCAGATCTATTCAGGATGAGATCTAGTAAAATACACCAGACCATAGTATCAGATCATGCCACTATCTCAATCATTTTACAAACTAATCAGACATATAAACACACATTATGGAGGTTTAACAACTCTTCACTGAACGGTAAGGTCTTGAAAGAAAAAATCTTCACAGGAATTAAGACATATAGAGAAATAAATGCAGGAGGGGAAGTAGAAGAGCTGGTAGTTTGGGACGTGATGAAGGCAGTCTTGAGGGGGCACATCATTAGCTGGTCCTCCACCAAGAAGAGGCAATAATTAGTGAGGCTAAAACACCTGGAAGAAAAATTACAAATTTTAGAACAATCCCACAAACACACTGGTCTTCTCACATCCTACAATTTATTCAGAGAATTAGAAATGAATTACAGGAACTAATGGTCAGAAATATACAGGGGAAATTAAAGTACACTGCACAAAGATGTCATGAGACAAGAGCGAAAGCTGCAGCTTTACTAGTGTATAGACTGAGAAAAATGAGACTGACAGAACAATTCTAAAACTTAGGGACCACCCTAACTCACAAGGGTATAAAACAGATGCCAACCAGATAGCGGTAAATTTGCAGACTTTTACAGAACATTATACAAAGAAGAGCAGGAACTACATGTAGTGAGGGACATGGCACAACAGTTTCTGACCTCACTAAATATCTCTCAACTTTCAAAGGAGGTGATGCCACCCAGAAGCACCTAATCAGTGACAATGAAGTGTATAACACTATAAGAGATTTAAATAAAGCACCTGGACTGGATGGGTTTAGCTCAGTCTTCTATAAAATGTTTATTAAACAACTGTCCCCATCTGTGGAAATCTGTTAAGACACTGACAGACATAGAGAATAGCTCCACAGACCTGAGAGAAACCACAATCACAGTTTCAGCAAAGTCAAGGAAGATAGGAGTACTGCAGAATCTTATAGACCCATCTCACTACTGAATCAGGATTTAAAATGTGTTAAAAAATCATGGCCACCTGTTTACAAAAGTTATACATTCAATCATACACCCAGACCAGACAGGCTTTATTCCAGGCCGACTTCTAATGGGCAATATCAGGAGGATGTTGAACATATTACAGGAGGGGAAAAAATAGGGACCTACAAATAGCAATCTTAATTGATGCAGAGAAAGCATTTGACAGACTGAACTGGCTTTTCCTAGATAGCACTTCAAAGCACATGGGTTTTGGAGATGAGTTGTTGTTAACCTATTATTTCATAATCCGATAACTACGGTAAAAGCTAATGGCACATTATCGGATCAGTTTCCTATAGGGAGAGGGACTTGGCAGGGATGTCCGTTATCTCCCATCTATTTGTAATCAGTATGGAACCCTTGCAGAAGCAGTTAGAGGAAGTAATGTACAAGGAATAATGATAGTGGGGTAGACAGCAGAATTTCTATGTATGCAGATGATACAGTGATCTATATGAGACATCAGAATGAAAACCTAAAACATTTTTAACGTTAGCACAAAACTATGGGGAGATATCAGGCTTTAAAATAAACATTACAAAACAGAGATTATTAGAGTCAGTGGAGAGCTGCATGGAGATTTGAGACAGACACTCGGGGAAATGCAGCCCAGAACAAGTCAGATACCTAGGTATTTATATACCAAGACACCTAAGTAAGTTGTATGCAGTGAACTTCAGAAAATTAAAGTGGAATCTAGCTGGCCTGCTGGGGCTGAGGGGTTAAGGCACTGGATGCCACAGCTCATTAGCATGCTGCTGGTGAACTGGGTTCAGAAATGAGCCTCAGTTGTTGGAGGTCAGCAGGGGGGAGGGGCAGGCGTTGATCAGCTGCTGGCTGGCAGCTTCCTCCTTGGGAGGGTTAAGAGGTCTCCTCTGAGCTTGGCTGCCCCTGGTGGAGGCTGGGTGGCAGCGCCGCATCTGAGGAGCTCTGGTGCTAGGCCAGGAGGCGGAAGGGCAGTACACTGGAACTGTGGTGCGATGCGTATCTCCACAAGCATGTGTCACCGCTCTGGGGCCCTCGGCAATGGAGGGCGGAAACAATAGAAAATCAGAGGTCACAGCAGGATGATGCCTCCGGGCCAGCTCCGGTTCTGCCAGGATGCGCATTGCCTATAAGTTCCCACCCACTCAGAGTTCGATAAGGTTGGTCGACGTAAGTGGTGGCCTCGTCACAGCAGATAAATAAAGTGTATAAAAAGTGGAGATTTACGCAAATATTAAAAGATGGGTGCTGCTACCCCTATCTTTTAGTGACAGTATAAATACCATCAAAATGTATTTACTTCTGAGGTTCCTGTTTTATACCAAAGTCTTCCGTTAGCTAGCACAGGCAGGAGTGGAATGAACTAACTAGTCAATTGAGAAGTTTTATCTGGGCGAATCATAGACTGAGAATATCTTGGGCTATATTGCAGAGACAAACACATAGGGGATTTGGGATCCCAAACATGAAAGCATATTACGAGCGGCCCAGGTGATTCCTTCAATTAATATTTCAAACATTACACAAGAACCAGTATGGAAAGAGATAGAACAAAATACCAATAGGGATAAGCACATAGATTCTTTGTTTTGGAACCTGGTCTACTGCATATGTAAGCCTACTCTCCAATAAATGGACGAGACGCACATTTAGGACATGGCTTCAGGTCAAAAACAGCTGCACATACACCAAATTCAGCCCCAGTGGATACCACTATGGAAAGAAAACGATTTTGCCCAGCACATAACAACAGCGACTTTAAACAATGGGCCAAGCACAGACTGCAATACATATCTCAATTCATGATGGGCACAATAGTCAAAACAATTTTATAAATGGGTAGGCAACTGTACGTATCTGATTGGCCAAAAGGTTCGGAATCCAGTGCCATATGTGTGACAACCACTGGATTGGGAACCCTTTCGCAACCAGTAAGCAAGACAAACAGAAATAAATGTTGTTTTATATTCTGTACAAGAATGTTAGGCAGACTTAGTACAGTACAAACACGGAATGGCCCTAAAGTACAACAGCACATAAAATCACAAAAGGTATATTTATCATAATAATTAAAACAGCAATGAACACAGCAAAACTTAATATATTAGTGCCTATTTATTGTACTACAGACCTTTTTAAACCTTCTCACTAATATTTTAAAATAGGAGGCTGCAGATCCCCAGTGTAGAAGTAATTCCAACAGCAGTTTACCGACTGGCCAGCTGCCCACCCTGCCAGCAATAAACAAATAGTCTCAGAAACAAAAATGTTAGTGTAGAAAGACCAGACTTTGAACCCTCAAGCCATTGTGTTTGTAGAAAACAAACAAACAACATGACTATTTGAAATAGTGGGCAGGCTCACTGGAACCAGACCCACTCTGAACAGTGTCGTAGAGATATACTACTATAAAATAGTGGTGGTAAAGGTTGGACCCATTGCAAACTGTCAGATCACACATTCCTGAAGGCTGGCCAGTTTGTACATTCACAAAGCTATTTCCTTCATGAACCTGTAAATAAGTGATTGTGAGCGAGTGAGTCATTGATAGTTGGCATTGGCGGTGAGCAGAGAGTAAGAGAGCACAAATAAGGGTCCTGTGTGTTATAAGATAAACAACAAACAAAAACAGAAATAACCAAGCTGACTGTTACATATGCAGCACAGCTACCAGTCTGAGTATAAGGTTCTCATCCACACTGCACCGCCAGACCCCGTAATGGATAGAAACCTTTACAACCGGGAGCGGTGCAGTGTGTCCACACTGCCGCGGTGTCCGCTTACGGACCGCACCACCAGTCCACACTTCGGAGCTGGATGACCATTACTGTGGCACCTGATCCCACAATGCAGCTCGCGCCGCGTTGGGGACCGTGCCACACGCCCACATCTACGCCCAGTAACGTTAGTCGAGGCATAACAGTTTCATAACCATTGTTGAAACCACCTAAGGCGTGGTTTCAACAACGTTACGAAACGCCTTCTGTAACGT
Source organism: Neoceratodus forsteri (assembly GCA_016271365.2). NCBI lineage: Eukaryota > Metazoa > Chordata > Ceratodontiformes > Ceratodontidae > Neoceratodus > Neoceratodus forsteri. The sequence goes on from CM057453.1 coordinate 1,195,470,912, forward strand.
TACAGGTGTAAATGCAAACCTTTATGTAACGGTTTGGGCACTCTGTAATGTTACAGAGGGGTAGTGTGGACAGGGCCTCAAATGCATAGAGGGATAGGGTGACTGCTCAGTCTTTGCTGCCATTACCTGACCTCTCGCTCACTCATCCACTTCTTCCTCCTACCTGTTTTCCTCACTAACTCACTCACCACCACTGTTGAATATCTACCCGAGCAACCCTGTTCTCACTCCTGCACTGGTCTCACACTGAAAATTAAATTACTGTGAAACAGCCAGGTTCTTTCTGTTGTTTCAAACTCATACTTCACTGTGCCGCACGGAACTTTGTGCCACTCAGAACTTCACTGCCCCCTTTCTGACTCCCCTCAAATGCCTGCACATCACAATAAGCAAAAGAAAAGATGTAAACATTTTAATGAATTACCTTGATCGCCGCTCATGAACAGTGATATTTGGTTACTGTAATGAGTGCTGTCTCCATTACCATGGCAGCAGATAGCATCCTGCTTCAACTGAACTCCAGTTGTTTGCTCTATCAGTTGCTAACATCAGGTTTCCCAGAGACCTAAAAGAACACAGGCATCACCTAATAAAGAACATTTATGCCAAACTGATAACTATTTTAAATATTGTAAAATTAAATAAATGAATTTGAATGTAAATAAATATGCCAAAATACGGGAAGAAGCAAGGACTATGTTTTCTGCTTTAAATTATTTCTCTATTTAAATAAAAATCACTCACAGATTTGAAATGCAAAATACTTGTCAGTGTAATGTTTTCAAACTTGATATCTTGACATTTCATGCTTTTTACCTATTTTATAAGCGCAATAAGATACTCCAGGGTGTTGGTTGTTATGTGATAATTACACACCTAGGTGCAGAAGGACACTCAGCCTGTGGCCTCATGCCTTACCACGCACCTAGGCGAAGCGGTTATCATATAACAACCAACACCCTGTCATGTCTTATTGCTACATGTATCCGCTGAAATTTTGGTATGTTCAGTTGTAGCTTTGGAAATTTTAAATAGTCTGGCCCCAAATTTTCAACATAGCCATTTTTACACCATGTCATGAATATGACAGCTGTCATTTTCAAATCCTGGCCAAACTGTGTTTTCGCACTTTGGCATGGAATGACGCTGCAGTGGCATGGAATCATGTTTTGGTGGGGATTCAAAATGTTTCAGTACCAGGTATATGAGGTGGGATAATAAGAGGCTGTGCTGACAATTTGGTTGCTGTTGTTGTACAAATGGAACCGCAGGGCCCTCTCCACAGCAACATACATATACACATCTATGGAGGGATGGGAGACAGGTCCTAGATGGCCTGTACCCCACAGGCAAATAAGGATACCATAACATTATCTCAAAAAGTATGGCTGGATGGGAGTGCACCAGAGAGCCATAGGCTCCCCAGGCAAATAATGATATGTTTATATTGTCTCAAAAAGTAAGAAAATTATTTGCAAAAAACTGTGTTAATGCAACATTTAGGTTCGGCTAAAGCCAAGAAAGTAGGGAAATGTGGTTTTAGGGTTTCAACCTAAAACCCCACTTAAAACAAATCAGGGATGCAGTCTTCCTTGGGTAGTCAATCCTAAAGCTCATGTGTATGTTTCTGGAGTATATAGAATGGGGTGAGCTTTAGGGTTGACAGCCTGTGGAAGATTGCACCCTGATTTGTTTTAAGGGTGGAGGGGTTTTAATGCCACATCTCTTACTTCTTTTTCTTTACAAATGTTATCAATATACCTTTCCATAACAATAAAGTATATCGATATACATGTGACCCCTTGTCTCTGGGTTACTAGAATCCCACTTAGAACCAGTGGCAGGCAGGGAAAGGCAACTTGTGAGATACCAGTTAAATGGGTTTCACACTGTCTCACTCTGTCCTCAGTCTCAGCTGAGCTGGAGTGATGACATCACCATAGAATTCTCACAGCAGCATAAGCCACATTGGAATGCAGCAGCAGGGTTAGCTGTAGAAGGTTGGGGAATTCAGGTCAGTCTGAGAGGAAGAGGTGTGCTGCAGTTGGCAGCCCTCGAGCCTAGCTCTGATATAGAGCTACATCAGAAAGTGGGTGTGTCTCACCCTAGAGAGGAACACGGAAGAGACAAGAAGAAAGTGGTAGAGACCATTTCCTTGTGTTGTTCCAGTGCTCCATCCCTGAGGGATGGGGGAATTCCAGCATTTCAGGGGCAATCCTCTGGCCCTGCCTGGAAAGGGGAAAGCGGCCTGAAAGTGAAGATTGTACAGAAAGTACCAGAGAATTTGTGGTTTCTGAAAGAAACCCTGGGGCACCTGCATACCACGGTAAGTCTGCTCTGATATAGAGCCTATGTTCACCAAGACAAAGATTAGTAGAAAAGTATCTGCCTACTGTGGGGTCATGGAAAGACTAACCAAGTACAGTGCTCTTAATTTGTGTATGGCTTGGAAGCATCTGAAACAGTGGGGGTCTAGGAATGGACATAGCCACTAACATAACTTTTTAAGTCAGGACACCACCTGAATACAGTGTAGAATGTTAAATGTGACAAACATTTGAGATAGCCTCTACAACCAGTAGTTCAAAGAAAGGTGTTGTATCCAAATGAATGGCTGAGTATAGATTTGGGAGCAAGAGGTGGAGACCCCCATCTGGAGTAACCAGGTTTACCTCACGGGTTCAGTTTGGGCACCTATAGCTTTCTCCCAGGCACTTGCAGTGTTTGCAGAAAGCACCCAGATGTGAGATTTTGTAGTTTTCCTTTAGAGCTAGAAAGTGCTCATGGGTGGTTTAGGAGCCATCATCAAACTCCATGCTATATGGAAAAGTGTCCTAGTACTGGCTGGAAGCATGTCAAGGAATCAAAGAGAAGAGTACCAGTTCAGGCCGTGTGAGCCCAGTTTTGTTCAGAACCTGAGGGTTTCATGTAGTGAAGAAGATGTGCTCTGTCCTCTGTAGATCTGCATTGCCAGTGAGTGTAGCCCTGTGAGTCCATCTTTGCTTTGTTATTTCTTTGTTGATGGAATAAAAGCCACACTCTATAATCCCATTCCTGGTTTGGACATTTCAGCTACTGCTTCCGTGTCTGGATATACTTGGGCACCACTGCCAGAAGTACAGACCTAGCATAATGCTGAGCAAATAGATTTTCTCCCAACCTGGGGTTACATACATTTTAATATGGACATGGAAAATTTCATGACGGTTTTAAAAAATAAAATTTAAAAAAATAATTTGAGGCACTTTTTCTGAATGTTGGCATTCGCCCCATAATTTAATCGGTACAGTGGAGCCCTGTGTAAGCACACTCTAAATGCCAAGCAAAAATGCTCTTATAACTGGATGTTCTTATAAGAGGGCTTCACTCAAAACAGTAAAAATCCTTGTAAAATCTATGGTTGACATGATGAAGCTGGACTCAGACTAGTATTTAGATAACTCATTATTAAAAGTAGTATAACATAGCTTTTTAAAGAGTACATGCTCAAACAATTAGTGCAATGCTGTAAAATCCATTCAGTGTCTCACCTAACTATGAAGGAATTTGTGCTGTCTCCTTCATGGGCATCGTTCACACATCCATTCACTACTCAAGTGACTGTTAGTGAGGAGACTAGAGGATGATTCAGCCCAGGCTTAGCACAGTCAGCAATGATAATGACCATCTTCCACTACCTCTGAAAAAATTTTCTTATAAATGGGCTGATTGTTCTTATAAATGGGCTTTACTGCCATTAAAAATAATGGGAAAAATCGACATCCAAACAATGTTCTTCTAAATGGGATGTTCTTATATCTGATGTTCTTATAAGTGGGCTCCACTGTATCTGTATAAGTGTAATGCCTGTAGGCATTTATCTTATACTTTAAATCGCATGGCTAACATTTCATGCCCCCCAGCAGTACTAATCCTTCCTGTTGCTCGAGGCCGCGAAAGCATCGGGGTCGGCAGGGGAGGAAGGGACTCGAGCATCAGGAGGACTGCTCTTCCTTCCTGGGAGGATTCCAGGGTCTGCGCCGCCTTGGGTGGCCTCTGACAGCAGTCAGAGGCATTGCAAGGAACATGTGGGGCATGTGTATGCAGGACGAACCTATGTGGACGCCGGAGGATGTTATTGCACATCTGAGTTCCAGGAGAGAAAGGGAAGGGCAACAAAAAAGGAAAACCCAGAGGACTGAGGAGGTGAGAGGTCCTCAGGAGCCATCCCCACATCCCAATGCCAGACTACTGCACCAAGTGATCCCCAGGTGCCACCAACGAGACGGACCTCTAATTTCAGAATGACGCTGCCAAGGTAGGAGTGGTGGGCCCTTCGGGGGTGATCCGGGGCTGGAAGTCTCCGTGGAGGGGATCACTGGTGGGAGTCTCAGTGGAAGTAGCAGGAGATGAGCTGAGATGGCACCTCTGAGAGATGCCTCTGACCAATGGTGAATAAACAGAGTTAAAACAACCTCCTGGTCTTGATCCACCCAGACCCATGGGGCAAATTAGGTACCCAGATTTTGGCCTCACTGACTTGCCTACCACTGCCATTTCTCGCTGACCAGGACCTAAGCCTCAAGCCTCAGCCAGTCGGGCTGTTGAGGAGCTTCTGAATGCGCCAGCCTATTCGTGAGGGAGGATGCCAAAGTTTGATCTGTAACATTTAATGTGCTGACCGCAATTGGCACTCACAATTGCTCACAATCAACGTTGGACCAGAGCCACCAACTTGGGAATCGAGATGGCTGATGTGTTCAAGGAATGTCCCTCACCCCCACCAACTTGCCTCTTGCTGCTGTTTCCTCACTGACTGGGACCCAAGCCTCATGCCCTCAGCCAATTGGGCTATTAAAAGAAGGAGCTTCGATGCAACAGCTATCCATGAAGACGGCACCAAAGTTTGAAATTTAACCTGTTGAGCGACTGGCACTCATAATCACTGCTGGACTAGAGCCACCAACTGTGGGGTCAAGAGGGTGACTTACTCATGGGACCCCTCCCCACACTGACTTGCCCCAGCTGCTATTTCCTCACCAGCCAGGACTCAAGCCTCAATCCTCAACCAATCAGGCTGTTGAAAGGAGGAACTTCTGTATATGCCAGAGAATTCGTAAAGAGGGTGCCAAAGTTTAAACTGTGCCATTTAACCTGCCAAGCATAATCGGTGCTCACAAGTGCCATCAAACCAGAGCCACTAACTAAGGGGCAGGGTGACTTGCTCAAGGAACGCCGCACTGACTCACCTACTGCTGCCATTTCCTTGATGACTGGGACCCAAGCTCAACCCCTCAGCCAGTTGGGCTGTGGAAAGGAGGAGCTTTTGAACATGCCAGTCTATTACTGAAGAGGATGCCAAAGTTTGAACTGTGCCATGATCAGCACTCACAATCACCACTGGACCGAGCCACCAACTAAGGGGTCGAGAGGGATGACTTGCTCAAGGGATTCCCTGCCCCTCACTGAATCGCCTTTTTTCCTGCTGCCATTTCTTCACTGACTGGGATGCAGGCTTCATGCCCTTAGCCAGTCAGGCTGTTGAAAGGAGGAGATTATGAATGCACCAAGCTGTCTTTGAAGAGAACACCAAAGTTTGACGTGGGCCATGCAACCTGCCAAGCATGAGTGGCACTCACAATCACTGCTGGACCACAGTCACCAAATAAGGGGTCAAAGGTGTGACTTGCTCAAGGGACCCCTCCTCCACCAGCTCACCTCCTGCTATTGTTTGCTCGTGAACTGGGACCAGGCCTCAAGCCTTCAGCCAATCGAGCTGTTAAAAGATGGGGCTTCTGAAAGTGTCAGCTAGTCTTTGAAAGGGCGCAAAAATTTGAAATGTGTCCTTCAACCTGCTGAGCACAATCAGCGCTCACAATTGCTGCTGGACCACAGTCACCAATTAAGGGTCTAAGAGGACTGACTTGCTCAAGGGTCTGTCTGCCTCCCAATGATTTGCCTTCTGTTTTCATTTCCTCGCCAACCGGACCTTAGCCTCAAGCCTCAGCTAATCAATCTGTTAAAAGATGGAGATTCTGAATGCACTAGCTGCTCCATGAAAAGGGTGAAAATGTTTGAACTGTGCTATTTAACCTGCAGATCAGTGCTCACAGTAGCCACTGGACCAGAGCCACCAATTAAGAGGCAGAGGAGGTGACTTACTCAAGGGATGCCCACCCCACTGACTCACCTCCTCTACCATTTCCTCACTGAGCAGGACCTAATCTCAAGCTGTCAGCCAAATGGGCTGTTGAAGGGAGGAGCATCTGAATGTGCCAACCTAACTGTGAAGAGGGCCCCAAAGTCTGAAATATGCTACATAACCTGTTGAGCACAATCAGCAGCTCACAATCGCTGCCAGACCACAGCCACAACTAAGGGGTCAAGAGGGTGACTTGCTCAAAGGACCCCATCCCTCCCACCAACTCACCTCCTGCTGCTGTTTCCCCACCAACTTGACCTAAGCCTTAAGAATTCAGCCAATTCGGTTGATGAAAGGAGCTTCTGAACACACCAGCTTATCTGTGAAGAGGTTGCCATGGTTTGAACTGTGCCATTTAACCTGCTCAGTGTGATTGGTGCTCACAGTTGCTGCTGGACTAGAGCTCCAATTAAGGGGTTGAGAGGTCTGACTTGCTCAAGAGGACCCTTCCCACACTGTCTCACTTCCTGCTGCCATATCCTCACTGGCAGAGATTTAAGCCTCAAACCTCAGCCAATTGGGCTGTTGAAAGGAGGAGTCTACAACTCTTAAACCACTTCCTCTAGCAATCTGGAACACTGAGGCCTAGAGCATGAAGGACTTGTGACACTGTTGAATAAGACCCTCCATTTGTTATGCAGAAAGAGTTAAGCACAATGATCTGTTCTGTTCTCTACTTTTCTGTCTCTTGTCTGTCTGACTGCACAGTCAAATTTTCTTGTGAGACCTAGGAGCTGATCACTCTGACAGTCTCACGATTCTACCCCTGCTATCTCCCTGCCTTCATTTTCTTTGCTGCCAGCTTGTTTGCCCATGGATCCAGTACTTTGTGTGTGCCCCATTGGATTATCGTTTAGGAGCCAGTCATCAGGTTTGTGGCTTCACCTCAAGATTCCAGAACTGGTGGGAGCAGCTTGTGCATATCCCAGGCTTTATCCTGCATGACTGGCATCGATACTGATTCAGCATTCTGTGGTGACTGGGGTGGTGAGAGAGCCTCATACTCTATGCAGTGGGCTGATATTTATTCCTTTTAATGGCATAACTTGCTGTATAATAACTTGCACGTAACTGTTTTAATTTGTTCTGTCTTGTATGACTTTTTCTTTGTTGAGCTGCAGTCAGTGTTCATTTCCTAACTCAAGAACTTCTTCTGGATTTGCCACTGCTCTCCTTGTGGGTGTGGGAGCTCGGGTTTGTTGGGTTTAAAAATTAGTTAGGTGCATGTGCTGTGTGTGTGGTACTAAGTTAGTTTGTTAGTAGTGTGGCTGGAGGAGTGAGTGTTTATTTAGTTAGTATTGTATTGTTTTGGGGAATTATAGTCAGTTAGAATGTGTTTGGGGGCGGCCGCCCAGTGGCACTGAGGGTTGAGGCACTGGATGCCACACTGCATCACACTGGCGACCCGGTTCGGAATGAGCTCAGGTCGCCGGGGTTGGCTGGGGTGGAGAAGGATAGAGCACCCAACGGCAGCTCTCTCTGGGGGGGATCTGCAGGTTTCGCTGTAATGCTACCACCTAGGGGAGCCTGGTGGATAGCGGGTAGGTGGAGCAGCTGCAATGGATTAGGTGGATGTCAGCAGGGGCGGAGCAAAGAGGTACGCCTCAGCGTGCCTCCTAGTTCATAGCCCTCATTGCATGCCGACATCGGGGAGGGAGGAAAGAAACCGAAAAACCACCTCGGCTTCTCCTAGGTGATGACACCTCGCCGGCAGGTCTCCAGGCTCATCGAACACACTCTGCTGCACTGACTCCACAAGTTCAGAGTGCTGGTTTGAAGAGGTAAGGGCGTTCTCCTCACTCCCTACCCGGGGGTATACCAGTCGAAGACTGTGTGTGGTGTCGGTGCTCTAGGGGCAGATCTTGATGGGGAGTGGGGCCTGCGGGTAGTAGGATGCCGGAGAAAGTGGAGAAGGAAGGCAAGTAGGAGTATAAATACATAGTTAAAAAAAGTATGTGTCTGGGGAAGGTTGAGGCCTGGGGCATACCAGGATCGTGCATGGGCATTCCAGCTGCGTGATCTGCGCCTTTTCTGACCCCAGTTACCAACATTACAGCATGATGCTATCAGAAGGACAGAATTGGGAGGAACTGCATGAATCGACCTTGGCAGGGTGCCTCGTGCATTTTGGGAGGGGGCAGCATTGGGGTAGTTAGGGTAGAAGGTGCCCTGGGGTTCATTGGGCCCAAGGAGAGGCCAGACATGTTTTGTCCCTATCCCCAGGGTTCCCACTAGACTGAGTGAGCAGTAGCCAGAGGGGCTGCATTGTCCACCAATCCCTTGCAGGTAGTGCTGTGCAACGCCAGATTGATTAGAAACAAGACTGCAATTATTGTGGACTTGATTTCATTGGTCGATCTGGCTTGCATTACTGAGACCTGGGTGGGTGACAATGCTGGGCCATTTTGAGGCCAGTCCCCGGTACTCTGTTGTGCACTGCCCCAGAGTAGAATGCAGGGGGAGTCTGCATCTGTTTTAGATCCAAGCTGGGATTCACCATGCAGTCAGTGAGAAGACCAGGTACCTTTGAATGTGTGGCCTTCGGGGAGGTCTGGGTGAGGGCTGCAAAATTCTCCTAATTTACTGTACTCCTGGAGTGGCAGAAGATTTTCATGGAGGTAGATGATTTCATTGTCGGTGAAACATTGGAGGCCCCAGATGTTTAATTTGGGACTTCAGTGTTTGGGCTGTTGACAAAGCATCTAGGCTTGGTTACAACTTCCTCCAGACCATGTCATCACTGGGCCTGTCACAAGAAGTTTCTTCCATGACCCATCAGGGCGGTCACATGTTGGACCTGGTCTTCTTGCTGGGGCTTGAGATCGAGAACCTCAAGACTGATCGGGTTGGTTGGTCCGATCTTTGCACAGTGGATTTCTCATTTGGGGTACTCCCAGAGCCCTCCCCTGCTGAGTTGGTAAGCTACCACCTTTAAGGTGTGACCTCTGAGGGTTTTCTGGCAGTAGCCAACCTGTCTAGTGTGGGCACTGCATGTGTGGGGTACGCTGCTATGTTACTGCCTATAGCAAGATATTGTCTGGGGTGCTCACTCCCTTGCACCAGTCCGTACAACCCGATCCTCTCACTTAAGGTCCCCGTTGTTTGATGGGGAACTTAAGGCGATGAAGATTTTGGGTCGGAGGTTGGAGCGCTGTGGGAGTACGGGCCTGAGGTGAATAAGCTGGTCCTGCGTGCTCACTATGGTGAGTACTAGGGGGTAATCAACTGTAAGAAGGCAGAGTTCCCGTCCAGGGAGATTGCTGCCAGGAAGAATCGACTCACTGTGTTTTTTCAGACTGTAGACAGGCTGTTAAATCCAGCCTGTCTCCAGCCGAAAAGCCTTTTGAACGCTTTATGCGAAGAGTTTGCTCAGTTCTTCTCAGACAGAGTGTCCTCCATCAGGCAAGAGATTCGCCAGTGAGCCGATCTTCAGCCAACAGTGATCACCTTGATGCCCGGAGAGCACTCGCCAAGTTGGGGTGAGTTTAGACCAGTGGACATGGCTGAGATCATTGGGGTTGTTCCTAAGGTGAGGCACACATACTGTGAACTGGACCCAGTGCCAACGTGTTTCTTCATGGGATGTGTCGACTTTGTTGGCTCCGGTGTTTGCTTTGATAGTCCATTGTTCCCTCTCAGAGGAAGTCTTTCCCGATGCCTTGAAGGAGGCATTGGTGAGACCCTTTGAAGAAACCATCATTGGACCCTGACATCAAGGCAGATTACTATCCTATCTCCAACCTTCCATTCTTGGGTAAGGTTGTTCAGAAGATTGTGGCACTGCAGCTTGAGGAACACCTCATGGCCTTTGATTTATACAAGCTCCTCCAGTCATGGTTTCCATGCGAGGCACAGCATGGAAAAGGCATTAGTTCAGGTGCACAATGACCTTCTTCAGGGCTAGAGATCCGAGAGGACAATTTTTTCTTCTCGATCTCCTCAGCTTTTGACACGGTGAACCATTGTGTGCTACTTGACCGCCTGAGGGAATTTTTGTGGATTTGCCGCACTGTAATCTGCTGGTTTGAGTCCTTTCTCACAAACAGGAGGCAAAGGGTAGTGATGGGGAGTTTCTCCTCCCCCAGCCTCCTGTTTTGTGGAGTACCTCAGGCTCGGTCTTGTCACCAATGTTGTTTGCCGTGTACATGCTTCCCTGGAGGCTCATTAGAAAATATGGCTTGGGTTTTCATTGCTATACCAATGATACCCAGCTGTATGTTTCTTTTGCTCTGGGACTCAATGCAGTGGACATTCTGAACAACTGTCTCGCTGAAATCAACTACCTGGATGGCCTCCAGCTGGTTACAACTGAACCCGATAAGACAGAGGTACTGGTAGTGGAGTCGAACAGAGGGCATGCTAGAATGTCCTCGGTGCAGAGACAGGACTGGTCCTGGGTTCTGTGCCTTTGAAGGCCTCCTCCAGGGTGTGTAACATGGGTGTTATTCTGGACAGTGGTCTGACACTTGAGGCTCAGGTGTTGGCTGTTGTCCGTGTCATTTTTACCATCTGAGAAATATCACCAGGATTAAGCCCTGGACCTCCCTACATTAGTGCATGCCTTTGTGACATCCAGGCTGGAATACTGTAATGCGCTCTACTGGTCTCCGGAGGTATCCTCTGCAGACTTCAGCTGGTGCAGGACACAGCTGCTAGGTTGCTGGTGGGGCAAAATAATTGCCACATCACCCCGGTGCTGTGTGAGCTGCACTGGCTGCCAGTCAGGTGGAGGATCCTTAGAAACATAGAAACATAGAAGTTGATGGCAGATAAGGACCGCAAGGCCCATCCAGTCTGCCCATTTTTTTCTACCTTATGATTGTGCCATAGGCCTGTACTCTGTCAATGGCCTATCTATTCATACTCATCTCTATTGCTCCCTTATGCCTGTCCCATGCCTGTTTGAAGCCCTGCACTGTATTTATATCCACCACTTCCTGAGGTAGGCTGCACTCGCATCCACCACCCTTTCTGTGAAAAGAACTTCCTCACATCCCTGTAATTGGCCTCCCTCTAACTCATGCTATGTCTTCTTGTCCTGCTATTTTTCTTATATTGAAATATGTTAGACTCTTTCACCTTGTTAATGCCCTTAAGATGTTTGAATGTTTTGATCATATCACCTCTCTCCCTCCTTTGCTCTAGGGTATCCATATTGAACTCCATTAATCTGTTCTCATATGTTAAAGCTAAAGGGAGGTTCTGATAATGGAGACTTCAACATGCTGGATACAGATTGGTCAATACCAGCAGGAACATCTGCCAGAACTAGACACAAGGTGGATTTCCTGCAGGGAGGGCCTCAAACAACTGGTACAACAACCCACAAGAGACAGGGCTATCCTAGATCTAGTACTGACTAACAGGGAAGGGATCACAGATCTCCAGGTAGAAGGTCACCTGGCAGTGACCATCACATGGTATGGTTCAATTTGGCCACTACACCTAAATCATCCCATTCCAAGGCAAAAATATGGGACTTCAGAGGAGCTGACTTTGATAAGATGGCCATAACAGTTAAGCTAGACCTGGCAAAAAGAAACACAGGTGAGGAGGTACAGGCAAAGTGGGCAAACATTATGGATGCAATACTTGAAGCAACATCCCATTGTGTTAGACAGAAAAGGAAGTGCAAGAGAAGAAGGAAACCACTTTGGTTCTCAAAACAGTAGTAGAAAAGGTCAGAGCCAAAGGCTGGCCTTCAGGAAATATAAGGAACACAGCAGGATGAAGATAGGGAGGCATAGCAAACTGCCCTAGGGAAGCAGGGAAGGCAGTAAGGCAGGCAAAGTCCCAAACTGAGGAAACACTAGCACGAACAGTAAAGAAGGTGACAAGACTTTCCATAGATACATTAGTGAAAGGAGAAAGTCCAGAGGGGTATTGCTAAGCTCAAAGGAGAAAAAGGGGCATGAGGAGGAGGACCCTGTAAGTGCATCTATCCTAAATAGATACTTTGCTCAGTATTTACTGAAGAGAAGGTAGGGCAGGGCCCACAGCTCAGCACCATAGACACAGAGGGAGGAGGTGAGCACTACTCCTTCAAAAAGAAAGTGTCCTACAAGAGCTCAATAAGCTCAGGGTGGACAAGGCAATGGGACCTGATGGCATACATCCCAGGGTACTAAAGGAGTTAAGGGTGGAACTAGCAGAGCCATTAGCAGAAATGTTTAGCGAGTCTCTGAGCACAGGACAGGTCCCAGAAGACTGGAGAAGAGCTCATGTGATCCCACCCACAAGAGTGGTAGCAGGGAGGAGGCAGGGAACTACAGACCACAGTCTTACCTCAGTAGTGGGCAAGATTATGGAAGCACTCCTTAAGGAAAGGATAGTGCAACACTTGGAATCCATAGGGGCACAGGATCCAAGACAGCATGGGTTTACAAAAGGAAGGTCCTGTCAAACTAATCTCATAGATTTCTTTGACTGGGTAATCAGAGTGGTGGACCAAGGGGAGCAGTTGATGTCGCCTACCTTGACTTCAGCAAAGCTTTGACACTGTTCCACATAGAAGATTGATAAATATGCTGGGTAGGCTCGGGTGGGTCAGAAGTTGGTCAGCTGGGTGGCAAACTGGATGACGGGCAGAAAACAGAGAGTGGTGGTAAATAGTATACAGTCAGAAGAGATGCAAGTCTAGGTGGAATACCTCAGGGATCAGTCATGAGGCCAGTCCTCTTCAATATCTTCATTAGTGACATTGCAGATGGACTAGAGGGTAAGGTTTGTCTGTTTGCAGATGACACCAAGATCTGCAACAGAGTAGATGATCCAGATGAGGTGGGCAGAATAGAAGAGATCTGGATAAACTAGCAAAATGGTCAGAAAAGTAGCAACTGGGATTTAATGCAAAGAAGTGCAAGATCATGCACATAGGGAAGAGAAACCCTGAAGCCACCTATAGGCTGGAGGAGTTGCTGGCAGTCACAAAGGAAGAAAAGACTTGGGCATCATCATCACCGATGACCTGAAATCATCCAAGCAGACCTCTAAAGCAGTAGGTAAGGCTAGAGGGATGTTGGGGTGTATATAGTAGGGGTATCACAAGTCGTAAGAAGGAGGTAATAATCCTCTTTACAAGACACTGGTTAGGCCCCATCTGAGTACTGCTTGCAGTACTGGAGGACACACCTTCACAAGGACATTAACCAAATTGAGGTAGTCCGGAGAAGGGCAACCAAAATGGTGCAGAGACTGCATCAGAAGACATATGAGACAGATTAACAGAGCTCAATATGTATACCCTTGAGCAAAGGAGGAGAGGTGATATGATCGAAACATTCAAACACCTTAAGGGCATTAACAAGGTGAAAGAGTCTAACATGTTTAAATATAAGAAAATAGCAGGACAAGAGGACACAGCATGAGATTAGAGGGAGGCCGATTAAGGGGAAAATGAGGAAATTCTTTTCACAGAAAGAGTGGTGGATGCATGGAACAGCCTACCTCAGGAAAGCGGTGGCTATGAATACAGTGCAGGGCTTCAAACAGGCATGGGATAGACATAAGGAGCAATACAGATGAGTATGAATAAATAGGCCACTGACAGAGCAAAGGCTGATGGCACATTTATAAGGTAGAAAAGAAATGGGCACATTGATGGGCCTATGGTCCTTATCTGCCGCCAACCTCTATGTTTCTATGTTTTCTGGATGCAGTCCCTGCACCATTTTGCTTGCCCTTCTCGACTGCCTCTTTTGTTAATGACCATGTGCAGGTTCAGCCTCCAGTACTGAAGAAGCCAGAAGGGAAGGAAGGAAACATATTCAATTCAGTGCTTTAGAGTAACTGGTAATTGCTATTTTTCTTTAAACTTGGATTGTGGTTTTTAGTGACACTATACTTTCTTGTTGTCTTTACTTATAATTGTTTTGGGCTGTTGAAAATTTAAAACATAGTGGTGGTGTAATTCTGTGCTGTCTTTAATTGCTGCAAATTTTATCTTGGCTTGTCTGACTGCCCTGTAGTTGGGTGAAGGGTGTTAATTGTCTGGCCTCTGACCTCAGCTACGTGATAACTGGAGGTGGGCTTAGTCAGAGTTGAAGTAGCAAGTAGAGTTTATTTTTCAGAAGAAGCCAGAAGGGAAGGAAGGAAACATATTCAATTCAGTGCTTTAGAGTAACTGGGTAATTGCTATTTTTCTTTTAAACTTAGATTGTGGGCTTTTAGTGACACTATACTTTCTTGTTGTCTTTACTTATAATTGTTTTGGGCTGTTGAAAATTTAAAACATAGTGGTGGTGTAATTCTGTGCTGTCTTTAATTGCTGCAAATTTTATCTTGGCTTGTCTGACTGCCCTGTAGTTGGGTGAAGGGTGTTAATTGTCTGCCTCTGACCTCAGCTACATGATAACTGGAGGTGGGGCTTAGTCAGAGTTGAAGTAGCAAGTAGAGTTTATTTTCTCAGAAGAAGCAGAAGGGGAAGGAAGGAAACATATTCAATTCAGTGCTTTAGAGTAACTGGTAATTGCTATTTTTCTTTGAAACTTAGATTGTGGGCTTTTAGTGACACTGTACTTTCTTGTTGTCTTTACTTATAATTGTTTTTGGGCTGTTGAAAATTTAAAACATAGTGGTGGTGTAATTCTGTGCTGTATTTAATTGTTGCAAATTTTCACCCCCTTCCCCAACTCTTAATTATATGCCCTGTTAAATCTGATTGACAGGAGCTAAACACAGGTATAGTAAGGGGTGTAAGTAGGAGGGGCATAAGGGAAGAAGCCCACCCTCAGCACGACAAGTGTTTGATTCATTTATTTATTTATTGGTTTCTTTTCTTTAAAAAAAATTATCTGAGGATAAGTGGCAGGATTTTTAGGACAGTAAATTAATAAAAGGAACTAGGAGAGCTTCAGTAGCAGACAAGTAGTGGGATTGCAGTATAATGTGGAGTGGTGCAATGCAGTGGCTGTGGGGCAGCCATATTCAGGCAGACCTTCTGGACACTGAGGTGCTGCCCTATCTGCATGCATCTCTGTGAACTGCGGAGGAGGTAGCCAGACTCAGAGTGGAAGTAAACTGGGTCAGGAGTACCATCACCCTATCCAGGGACCACCCAGTCCAATACAACTGCCTCAAAGGATGCTGAGAACGAGGAGCACTTGGATGACAGTGGGCTCAGGGAGGGTTAGAGCAGTCAGGCAGAGGCACATCCCAGATCCTATTCCACTCAAGAACTCTTATGCCACACTGGCAAATGAGGACAACCAAATAGAGGTACCCAGAGAAGTGGAAGGAAAGGATGTGGAGGTTAGCCAAGGTGACCTCAGCGGGAAAGCAGTGGACCCCAGAGGAGGAGGAAGCGAATCCTGGTGGGGGACTCCATCATAAGAGGGATCCAGCTAGGAACACAGGAGGGAGGACAGGGAGGTGAGGTGCTCACCAGGTGCCACGGCATGGAGGGATGGAAGGAAGATCCTGGGGATCACTGGGAAGGCAAGACGGGAGGGTGAGCTGGATGTCATTATCCACCTAGGTACTAATGACCTGGCAAATGGGGAGCAAAGGAAGTTCAGGAAGAGTTTAGGAAACTGGGAGGGGTCTCAAGCAAGTAGCTACTTCTGTCACTTTCTCAGAAGTACTACCTGTGAGAGGCAAGGGAGAGCATAGGAGTGCATGCACCAGGAACTTTAACTCATGGTTGAAGAACTGGTGCTGTGAGGAAGGGTTTGATTCATTGGTGTCTGGGGACCCACCTGGAGGATGGAGGTTTGTTCAAGCCTGACGGCCTGCATCCATCCTGAGAGGAATCCAACTCAATGATAAGTTTAAATGCTACATTGACAAGCATTTAAACTAGCAAAGGGGTGGCAGGCCAGCAAGGAGGGTACCCACTTGCTCACCCCCAACTAGCAGTGGAACCAGTGAACCAGAGGAGGGCTATTCTCTGCAAAGAAGTGTGCAAAAGATGGAGATTAGTGCCCAAGAGGTGGATAAGCAGAAAGGGGCAAATGCAGCAGAAGGGCAGACAGCAAGGAGAACCAGGGATAAATGACAACCAAGGAAGGGGCTGGAGTAGAACAGTGAAACAGTCTAGGGAGGTCAAATCATGAAGCCATGTGTGCAAATGCCAGGAGCCTTAGCAACAAGATGGAAGATCTGGAGGCTGTCATGGTGCAGTCAGACCTGGACATTGTGGCCATCACTGAAACCTGGTGTAATGATAACCACGACTGGGAGATGGCCATACCTGGCTACAACATATTCAGAAGAGACAGAGCAGGCAGGAAGGGGAGGAGGTGGCACTATGTGAAAAATGACATAAAGGCCACAGAGATCCAGGAGGAACAAAATGGGGAGAGATACTGTGGTTAAGCTGGAAAGGAAAATGGGGACAGCCATCCGCACAGGTGTGGTCTATAGACCACCAGCCCAGGAGGAAGAAACAGATAGGAGTTGATGCTAGCCATCCAAAGGATGGCAGACAAGGTGAGGTAGTACTGGTTGGAGACTTCAATATTCCAGACGTGGACTGGAGCATCCCAGCAGCAGCATCAACTAGAGCAGATTTATCCTGGACTCCTTCAGGGTGCCTTCCTCAAGCAACTGGTCATGGAACCAACTCGGCAGAAGGCAATACTGGACCTTGTGCTCACAAACAGGGACAGTGTGATGGGGTAACAGTGGGGAGCACCTGGGAAACAGTGACCACCAGTCATTGTGGTTTGAAATCACAGAAAGAGCAGAACCAAACCACACAAAACACGATCCTGGATTTTAGGGGGCAGACTTTGGGAAAATGGGGAGATACTTGAAAGAGGCATTAAGGGAATGGGACAGGAATCAGGAGTTGAGGAACAGTGGGCAGTATTTAAATGGGGACTACAAGAACAACAGAATTGTGCATTAAGCAGGTTAGCAAGAGGAAAAGGAAGAGGAGACCATTATGGTTTTCCAAAGAGGTAGCAAAGAAAGTGAAAGCCAAAAGATTGCATTCAGGCAATACAAAAAACACAGGCAGAAGGGGATAGGGAGGAGTACCAGGAGAAGCAAAGGGAGGCAGGAGGTCAGTAAGGGAAGCCAAAGCTCAGACAGAAGAACACATTGCAAAATCAGTGGGTAGAGGGGACAAACCTTTACAGGTACATAAGGAAAAAGAAAGACAAAGGGAGGGATAGTGAGACTGAAGGGGAGGATGGGTGCCACAGGAGGATGACAACAGTAAAGCTGACATATTGAACAGGTATTTCTGCTCAGCCTTTACTGAGGAAGAGGAGGTATGGGTCTGAAGGGAGTACAAGGGTGAGAATGGTGCAGAAATGGATACAAGTCCCTTTACACGAGAAAGGGTCCTGAAGGAACTGGAAGTAATAAGAGTTGATAAAGCAATGGGGCCAGATGGGGTGCACCCCAGGGTCCTTAAAGAACTAAGAGAGGTGGTGGCTGAACCTCTGGCTATCCTGTTTAGCTGATCACTGGAAACAGGGAGGTACCAAAGACTGGAGGACAGCAGATGTAGTCCCTTATACAAAAGTCGGAACAAAGAGGAAGCAGGGAACTACAGACCAGCCAGCCTCACCTCGGTAGTGGGAAGATCATGGAAGCACTACTCAAGGAGATTGGTGGAACATCTGGTTGTCAATGGACTACAGGACCCAAGGCAGCATGGTTTCACCAGGGGAGGTCATGTCAGACCAACCTCATTTATTTTTTGACTGGGTGACTAGGAGGTGGATCAGGGAGGGCAGTGGACTTGGCCTCTCTGGACTTCAGCAAGGCCTTTGACACTGTGCCACATAGAAGACTATTACACAGACTGGGGAATATGGGTGTGGGCAGGACAGTAGTGTGGTGGGTAGGTAACTGGCTGGGTGGCAGGACACAGAGGGTGGTGGTAAATGGCTGTCACTCCACAGAGGGAAGAGTGACCAGTGTACCACAGGGATCAGTGCTGGGACCGGTCCTATTCAACATCTTCATCAGTGACGCTGCGAGGACCTAGAAGGCAGAATTTCACTGTTCGCTGATGACACAAAGCTCTGTAACAGAGTAGACACACCAGAGGGTGTAGACAGAATGAGAAGGACCTGCAGAAACTTGAAGAATGGTCAGGGTTTGGCAGTTGAAATTCAGTGCAAGAAGTGCAAGATAATGCATATGGGGCACAAAAACCCTGGCACAATATATCAGCTGGGGGTGAGGATATAGCATGCACCAAGCAGGAAAGGGATCTTGGGGTTATCATCTCTGATGACCTCAAGGTAGGGAAACAGTGTGACAAGGCAGCAGGTAAAGCAAATAGGATGCTGGGATGTATAGGCAGGGGCATCACCAGCAGGAAAAGGAGGTCATAATTCCGCTATACAAGACGCTAGTGAGGCCCCACCTGTAGTACAGCATACAGTTCTGGAGACCATACCTACGTAGCATAGACAGGGTAGAGAAGGTTCAGAGGAGGGCAACAAAGATGGTGCATGGATTGCATCACAAGTCCTATGAAGACAGGTTGAAGGAACTGAACATGTACTCCGGAGGAGAGGAGGGAGAGAGGGATATGATAGAGACATACAAGTATCTTACAGGGAGGAAAAGGGTACAGGAAAACACTATTTTTAAGCAAAAAGATGTTCCAGGACTAGAGGGCATGGGATGAAGTTGGAGGAGGATGATTCAGAGGAAACATGAGAAAGAATTTCTTCACAGAATGGGTGGTGGACAAGTGGAACACCCTGCCAGAGGAAGTGGTGGGGCTGAAACAATCACAGGATTTAAGAATGCATGGGATAGACATAAAGGAATTCTGGAGGTCAGGGGTAAGGGCAACAGACTTCTAGGAAAACAAACTGAACTTACAAGCTCAAATGGGCAGACTGGGTGGGCCATAGGCCCTTATCTGCCGACACTGTCTATGTATCTATGTATCTATGCATGCAGTACTCCAAATGGGGCTCTAACCAGTGTCTTGTAAAGAGGGATTATTGCCTCCTCTTATGACTTGCGATACCCCTACTAATACACCCCAACATCCCTCTAGCTTACCTACTGCTTTAGTGGTCTGCTTGGATGATTTCAGGTCATCTGTGATGATGATGCCCAAGTCTCTTTCTTCCTTGTGATTGTCAGCAACTCCCTCCCAACCTATAAGTGGCTTCAGGGTTTCTCTTCCCTATGTGCGTGATCTTGCACTTCTTTTGTTAAACCCCAGTTGCCATTCTTCCAACCATTTTGCCAGTTTATCCAGATCTCTTCTCATTCTGCCGCCCATCTGGATCATCTACTCTGTTACAGATCTTGGTGTCATCTGCAAACAAACAAACTTTACCCTCCAGTCCATCTGCAATGCCACTGAGGAAGATATTGAAGAGGACAGGCCCCAGAACTGATCCCTGAGGTACCCTACTTGTGACCTGCATCTCTTCTGACTGTATACTGTTTACCACCACTCTCTGTTTTCTGCCCGCCAACCAGTTTGCCACCCAGTTGACCAACTTCTGACCCAGCCTGAGCCTACCCAGCTTATTAATCAATTTTCTGTGTGGAACAGTAGCTTTTGATGAAGTCAAGGTAGGTGACATCAACTGCCTCCCTTGGTCCACCACTTGATTACCCAGTCAAACAAATCTATGAGATTAGTTTGACAGGACCTTCCTGTTGTAAACCATGCTGTCCTGGATCATGTGCGCCTATGGATTCCAGGTGTTGCACTATCCTTTCCTTAAGGAGTGCCTCAATAATCTTGCCCACTACTGAGGTAAGACTGACAGGTCTGTAGTTCCTGCCTCCTCCCTGCTACCACTCTTGTAGAGCGGGATCACATGAGCTTTTCTCCAGTCTTCTGGGACCTCTTCTGTGCCCAGAGACTCACTAAACAGTTATGATAATGGCTCTGCTAGTTCCACCCTTAGCTCCTTTGGTACCCTGGGATGTATGCCATCAGGTCCCATTGCCTTGTCCACCCTGAGCTTATTGAGCTCTTGTAGGACCCTTTCTTTGTGAAGGGACTAGTGCACACCTCCCTCTCTCCTGTGTCCATGGTGCTGAGCTGTGGGCCTCTGCATACCGCTTCCTCAGTAAATACTGAGCAGAAGTATCTATTTAGGATATATGCTTTCCTTGGTCCTCCTCCTCAAACTCCCCATCCCTTTGATCTTAGCAATGCCCCTCTGGACTTCCTCTTTCACTAATGTATCTGTAGAAAGTCTTGTCACCTTCTTTGACTGTTTTGCTAAGCTTTCCTCGGTTTGGGCCTTTGCCTGCCTTACTGCCTTACCTGCTTCCCTTAGGAAGTTTGGTATGCCTCCCTATCTTCATCCCACTGCATTTCCTTATATTTCCTGAAGACTAGCCTTTGGCTCTGACCTTTTCTGCTACTGTATTTGAGAACCAAAGTGGTTTCCTTCTTCTATTGCTCTTGCCTTTCTCTCTAACACAATGGGATGTTGCTCAAGTATTGTATCCTTAATGCTTGCCTACTTTGCCTGTACCCTCACCTATATTTCTTCTTGCCAGGGCTAGCTTAACTCTGTTGGCCATCTTATCAAAGTCAGCTCCTCTGAAGTCCCATATTTTTGCCTTGGAATGGGATGATTTAGTTCTAGCGGCCAAATTAAACCATACCATGTGATGGTCACTGGCCCCCAGGTGACCTTCTACCTGGAGATCTGTGATCCTTCCCATTAGTCAGTACTAGATCTATGATAGCCCTGTCTCTTGTGGGTTGTTGTACCAGTTGTTTGAGGCATTCCCCTGCAGAGAATCCACTATCTGTCTAGTTCTGGCAGATGTTCCTGCTGATATTTACCAAGCTGCATATGGCATGTTTAAGTCTCCCATTATCAGAACCTCTCCTTTAGCAGTCATGTTTTGTATATCTTCTAACAGTAATGTGTCTATGTCTTCCCCTGGTCTGGAGGCCTGTAGACAACCCCAGTTCGTATGGCAGTCCATTTCCTGTTTCCAGGGTGACCCACAGTTCTTCTGGCTCCTTATGTGTATTCTGAATTTCTGTAGCTTTGATATTTTCATTGACATAAAGGCACTCCACCCCCTTTTGAACCTTGGTCTTTCTGAATAGTACACAGCCAGGTACTGAAGTCTCCCAAGTGTGGTTACTGGTGAACCATGTCTCGCAAATGGCTACTGTGTCCAGTTTAGCTTCTATCATTGTTGCCTGCAGGTATGGGATCTTGTTTCCCAGATTGTGTGCATTTGTGTACACAATCTTCCATTGGCTAGATTTCGTGTATTAGTTGTTGGGTGAGATCCCGGTTTCCAATGTGCCGTATGGGGAGCCGGACCTTTTCCTTACCTGAGATGCTAATGAACTACAAACATGCTGAACTCCTGGACTCCTGTTTGATCACTAGCTGGGGAGGGGTGCTCTTCCTATTCGATGTATTGGGTGCTGCACCCTCTTCCCATTTGCGTTTAAATTTATTTTTATTTTTTTTTTTTGTCTTTGGTAACTAGGTAAGGCCCACTAGGCACAAGTTCCTGTTTTCAGGGGTGATCTGGGAGCACTGGGCAGTTAAGTGACTTGCTCAGAGTCACACAGTATGCAAGTGGAGGTTGTGAGAATCAAACTCAGGTCTGGTCTGCTGGATGTACCAAGCTCATTCACACCTCGCTCCTCTAAGCTCTAGGCTATACTGCCAGCCAAATATTCTGCAAAGACGTCAAACCTCTGCCCGAATGCACTGACTCTCTCCTTAGTCAGATGCAGTCCATTGAATTTAAAGAACTTTCACTCCCAAAACTGTTGCCAGTTACCTACAAATTTGTGTCCTTTTCCTGGCACCAGCTCTTGAGCCACATGTTTAGCTCCCTATCTCCCTTCTCTGACCTTCTGTCTATCTGCCCCTTCCCCAGACTGGCAGGATCTCAGAGAAGGAGATGCTGGATGAAATGGATGACAGTTTGCCACCCAGCCTGGTCAGGTGTTCTTTGGTCTTCACAACTGACCAGTTGGCGAGATTGTTAGTTCCTGTGTACCAGGATATCGATGTTTTCTCCTGCTTCCTGCACGATTTAGCAATGGGGTCAGTGTCTCCATGCTGATGTACCCAGGAGATATCTGACCATTACCTAGCTGGAGGTAGGTTTCAACTCCCGAATCATGGAGTCTCCTATGATCAGAAGTGTTTTGGATTTCCTTTTGCATTTTTTTGTTTTGGTCCCTATTTTGAGTGAGTTTTGTTATGCTAGCTCCTGTGTTGCAGTGTCCTGCTCTGCAGTGTCCTCTGCTCCTTTGTTTGATTTCAGAGATAGAGGCAGATACATGTTTGTAGTTTTTATATGGTTTGTGAAGGTAACAGATAGGAGAGCACTGAGTGATGGAGCACCCGATTGCCCTCCTAACCACCTGCCAACCTCCCAGACCAACTACCCTCTGTGGTTGAGGTGCTTCTATTGGATGTTGGGGAATGGTGGCTGGTTCTTATAATATATTTCTTCCTGAATATGTGATTTGAGGTGCGCAATCTCTGCCCATGCTGTCTGGAGCTGAGCTCTTAGATCTGCAATGGTCCAGCATGTAGGACAGTGTCCTAAATCCAGTATAATTGCCAATTTAAAAGTGTCCCACAGTACCTGCAGTTAATAATATCCATTCCAGATGAGTTGCTGGGTTTATAACCTGGTCAGAGTAATTAGAAGGAGGAAAATGAAAGCAAAAATTTGATTTTGTGTTTTGTTTGTTTTGTATAACTTGTTATAACAAGTTAAATTACTTGTGCCCCTGTAAATGAGGTCACTGTGTGGATACTGCTCTGATCCTCCCTTCCTGCTTTGCTACAGGAAATGTCACAACTGTGCTACCCTATAAAAGAAGTGTAGCGTGGGGTGGTTAGGGATGGGGTGGGTGGCTGAGCCCTTCCCTGCCAAAAGAAGAACCACAGATGAAAGAAACGAGGTAAGAGCAGAAACAATCAACCAACAACAAATGCGTTAGCCCTGAAAGCTTAGCCTAATAATAGATGAAACTGTAAAACCTGTAAAGCACCACCTGTAATAATTTCACAGAAGGTATACCTGTAAAAAAAAAAAACTTGCTACAGAGAAAAATAAAGCAGTAACAGAAGATATACCTTGCAAAAAAAAAATTTGAATCAGAGGATTACTGCAGTAATCTGTAAGCACAGACCTGTAGGCACACCCTGTAATAATGCAGCTGAAAGCATACCCTGCAACAACAATTTGAATCACAGAAAAATAAAGTAGTAAAATGTTAGCAACAAACAGTAACAACCCTCATGAGTAAAAAAGAAAATAACACAAGTAAATCTGCCAGCAAAATGAAGCCTTACTCTTTTTCAATGCTCTGATAGGGTTCCTTGCTCTGTCTTACAAGCAACCTAGAAGGAAAGAGCTCAGGTGAAGCTAGGTGCATTTGCCAGAAAACTTAGTCTACCACCCAAAGATACCATCTAACCTGACCTTTAACCCTTTCCTTCCTTCTGTTGGAAGCTACTAACAGTTTGTCAGCTCCATCCCCCAGTTACACACCTAATCCCTGGAAGAGCTGTGGAGGAAAGCAATTAGCTCCTGCAATGAGAGAGGGAGACTGCAATACCTCTGAGACCAAACCAAAAATCTTTCAGCAAAAAAAATAAAATAGTAGTAAACCTAGTCTTTAAGGTGGCTTGCTCACCCTTAAGGCCCTCATGGCCTGGGCCTGGCTACCTGGCAGACCTTCTTATGCCTGCTGCATCAGTCTGCTCCCTCCGCCTCCTCAAGGGGCCTCCTTGGATTCCCAGAACGAGGTTAAAACTGCCGCTTAGAGCTTTTAGCGCCACCTGCCCTGTTCTGTGGAATTTGCTTCCTCCATCAATAAGGAGGCCCCTTCGTGGAGGTTTTAAGGCACACCTCAAGGCCTTCCTGTTGAGCAGGCTTTTCCCAACCCAGCACTGTAAATATTGTCTTATACTGACCTGTTATACTATTTGCCCTGATCTTTTGTTTTATTTATCGATTCTATGTAATTATAGTGTAGTTTTATGATTATTCTATTTATTGATGCTGTGATGTTTGGTTTTACGATGACGCCAAGATCTTACAGGACTGAGCATTTTTAAGTAAGATTTGTCTTGCTGTTTCTTCTTTTCTATCTTTTCTTTCCCTTGCATATTCATGTGTTATAAAATATATGTGAATCTTTATGTGAAACTGGAATCCTTTGGTTTGAAAATGTATATAGTTATATTGTTTAAATGATTCCAAAAAGCTATTTGGAACTCAGGGGTTAAACACTGAGATGTAGTTTGACCTCCACAAATCCTTTTGCAGAGCTGTCAGCAGGAGATTAGTTCTGGGACACACTGTTCTATTTTGTTGCACCTGCAAGGAAAGAAATTGATGAAGTTCTGATACATTTGTGAGAAACAGGATATTTTTTAACGAGCTCAGGATGAAGATGTTAATTGCCAGGCAAAGACTTATTATAAAAAGAGCAGCTATCTTTTGTTAGAGAGAGAGCAAGACTGAAACTTATTTTAAAGATATCCCCAGATGAAGGAATTTGTTTCTTTGTTTGTATTGCTGCCTTTGTAAATAGTTATACTGAACAATTTTATTTTTTTCATTTTACTGTTATTAGGATACATAGGATAGGTACACAGCTAATGGACTTTCATCCTAGATGCTCGCCAGCTATATTTACTAAATTCTGATTTGTTTGGTATAAGTATGCCGCTCTAGTTTTAAAATGATGTGGTTGATGGACTGGCTACAACCTCCAAGGAAGTCTATTCCAGTCATGGACTACTCTCTGCCTAAACCACCATGTACCACACCTTTCTTCTGATTGGTGCAGTAAGCTGTAGTGGATGGGATCTAGTATCATATGTGTTTGTGTTCCTATCTAAACCAGTGATGTCCCAAAGATCTTCATTGTTCCATGCCCTATGCCTAAACATATCGCCTTTCCTTTTGTCTCCAAGGAGTACATGTTGAGTTCTAATAGATGAGCTTTGTAGTCCTTACTGTCCATACCCTGGATTGCCTTGGTAGCTCATTTTGGACTCTTTCTAATAGTGCTATATCTCCCTTTTGTGGTGCCCACACCTGTGTACCATACTCCATTACGGGTCTAACCAGGATGTGTACAATGGCAACTTGACCTCCTGCTCCGTGATGTTATATGTCTTAATATGCAACTAGGAATTATATGTCCTCTGGGCTATCTTTTGGCAATGTGGCATAAAGACATATCACTGGATACAATGATACCCAGGTCCCTTTCCTCCTCAATTGTTTTCATGGTAGTATGATGTTCTTGGATGACTTTTTCCATGTGCATATTGTAGCATTTGTCCTGGTTTAGGGTCAATTTGGTTTGCTCAGTCCATGATACTATATTATCAATTATGTCCTGTAGATTTGATGAATTTGAATTTATATTGATTTCTGCCCCTATCCTACAGTCATCTGCAAATTTGTGTAGCCAAATTGAGTTTTGATTAATTTGTAGAGATGATATGTATAGATTAAAAGACAAGGGCCCAGCACTGATCCCTGTGGGACCCCACTTGCCACTTCTGACCATTCAGATAATTCTCTTCTGATGCACACCTTTTTCTCCTGTTGTCTAGCCATGTTTGCACCCAGTTTGTTATGGTCGGATGGATGGCTTGTTTGTTCATTTGGTGTATTAGTTTGAGGTGGGGAGCTTATCAAAAGCTTTGAAGAAGTCAAGAAATAGTATATTATAGTTATTGCTAGTAATAAAACACTACTTGCAAATTTTATAACTGCTCCTTGTTTTCCTATGCTTCCTGACCTATGCCTCAATGACAGGACCACATCACAAAGGACATTGATAGGAGTCTTCTTGGAGACAACGGTCGATTCACTACGCTGCCCCAGCAGTGAACACCCTTATCTTGGTGAGTGACTTTGTTACTAGTCCTCATAGGACACTAGAAGAAAATAATCAGCATTTATGTAGTGCTTTTCATACACATTGTATTCCAAAGTGCTTTACAAGCAATGCTAGACTGGTAGTGAAGTGACTGAATGTGTAGTGGCAGCCATATTGCACATCAACACCCACACACAGCCTTGAAGAGTTGCATGAACTAGTTTTATGGAGAAGGGGAACAGGCCAGACACCAGGAATGTCCCTACTTGCACCGGGGCTCTTCTTCCTGTGAGCAAAAATAGAGGAGCACAGTTTGACGGACCAAGGAAGAAGTGCTGATGTGGAAATGGAGGCTGGTAGCCCTACAGGAGAGCAGGTCTCCTCTCTGTGGGTCCAGCACAGGAAATAAGGCTGGAGGAAATGTCTCATGATCACGGAGGCATACGTGTGGAATATGGAGCCCTAGAACCAACTGGATACAGGATTTCTGTGCTGCAGGCTTGCAGCAAGAGGTAGATTTTATACCGCCATTAAGTGGGAAACAGCAATAGTGTTTATTATTGGTTTTATCAACCCCAGACTGTGTAAAAGCTCAAGAGGAATGTTCCTGCTCCTGATACTAGAACTGAGAATGATGAAGCCCAAGCTCGGTTGTGCTGTGTATTGCTGTTCCACTCCAGAGCGAGGCTCCGATCCTGTTACGGAATGATGACTCACTGTCCTGCCAGGCTGCAGAGTCATCACTGAGTACAGTGAAATCCACACTGTAATGGACTTTCCTGATGTGACAGCAGAGTAATGCCTGTAAATCTATCAATCCGGCAGAGGAAATTGTACCTGATGCCAGTACAGAGACAGTAACAACAATATGTAAAAATGATGCTAGCTAAAGATGCCACCAGTGAGTGTGCAGACAAGCAGCCTAGGGGATGGAAATAGCGATGCTTTGGCTGAGCATAGGCCAACTGGTTGGACTGTGGAGTTGGCACTAACGGGAGCTGACTGGAAAAAAACAGAGGTTGGGGTGGGTTTCTGACCTTATGGACACCACGGTAAAAGGAACATGGTAGAGGATTCCTCTGTGGAGATACAACAGGCTTATCCCTGTCCTTCAGTTCAGGCCATAGTTGGGCCTGCACTGTCAAAGCAGCCCCTAATAATTTTTCCCTACTGTTCATAGCAATGTAGAATCTAGTGAGGAGCTCCCTGCCCAGGTCAGAGGTACATGGGAGAAACATATGGATACGGAACACCCTATCTTACAGAAAAAGGGGGGTACAGCCAGCTCTGCTATGGAAACAGTTTAGGAATCGAGTCTGTTTTTTCCGGTAATATCCCAGCCCAGAGGAAAAATGCAGTTGGATACAATACATGGGGGTTTGCTCTTCCTCCTGATAGAGTATGTAATGGTAAGACATTGATAAAAGATTCTTTGAGACTTTTCTCAACGAAATATATGCATTAATACATGCTACGGGTGATACTGTCTATGATGTAAGCTTTAAACCTCTGCCGGCCTTGATCATTTTGGACGCATATGATAAAAAAAGCACTCTGCTTTATGCATTCTTTTCGTGTACTCCCACTACAAAACCTGCCATTAAACAAGTAACAGTTTTGTTTTTGAAATGAGGGGTAGCTGTGCATGATGTGACTTACTGGTTGAAACAACGGTGGGGTTTTGGGGACCCTTCCCGATTTTAGATGGGGAACACATTTGGACAGGAGGGTGGAAATATAAAGTCCATCTGAATTCTGGGCCACAAGGACCTAAACATTTAACTAGTCGTTTTCTGGGATCTGAGAGAGATGCTGTTTTCACCTGGGGCAACCTAAGACATGCTTCAGATGTGGTTCACATCTCCACCTCAGCAACGATGTGATAGAATAACATGTGCTTCCTGTCTTTCCTGTGGACATACAAATACAGATTGCACTGAAATGCAGAATGCAAATTATATGATGCTCCAGGTCATGTCTTTAGACAGTGTGAATGGGCCACACACAATTGCTCTGACCGACCTAGTCAGGAGGATATAGTGGATAAAGCCCAGCATCACAGTATTACTATTCAGAGACATTTTAAGGAAACAAACCAGAAGGATGAAACACTAGACTCACTGATACAGGGCCAATTAGGTGCCACAGATAGCCCTAGCGTGGTGTCTGAACAGAACCCCCATTCCCCACCTCTCCTGTCTGAAGATACAGAGTAAGAGGTTCCTATTGAAGTACATAATTGTGTGGAAACTATTCTGATGGAGATGGAAACTGTGGCAGATTCTCCAGGGATACAACAATCTGCAGTGGACATACCAAGGGAAACCCAGGTGGTGGACTTAAAGGATATGCCCTAAATGACTGTGGTGGTTTCAAAAACGTTCAATGAAAATGGTAGAAACTAAAGCCAAAGTGCAAAAATGGGAAAGGAGGTGCCAGATGTCCCACTGTCAAATCCTTATGAAGTACTCCAACCTGTAGATACAGACATTGAAGACTAATCAGAAGATTCTATGACAATTTCCTCAAACAAAGAGTTGTCCTCTGACTCTGGGGAGGAAGATATGATACCGTGGACAAAGTAATACGAACTCTCCTAAACAAGGCAGCTCATAACCTAGATGAAGTCAAGGCTGGGTAAACAGGCTGTGACTTGATTATATCCTACAGTTTCTTTTGGTGTTTCAATTTTGCTAAACTACAATGTCACAACTATATATATATATATATATATATATATATATATATATATATATATATGTATATATATATATATATATATATGTATATATATATATATTACACAATTAATGTGAATAGTATTCATAATGGTCGTGACGTTAGTAACCTTTTCAGTCCTCTGAGACTATCATACAGATATAGCCTGCTTACAGGATGTGCAATTGTATACGGTTAATGATGTAGAATGTGCAAAAATTGTGGTGCTGGAGCCAGCTTCTTTTCTCTTACCCAGGAACATTGTGGTGGGGTGGGCATTGTCTTTGGGTTGGGACTATATGGTCACGCAGGTGGTGAATATTGACCCAGGGAGGGCACCCTTTTAGATTTTAATCATGGCTAGAAACAATGGAGATTGATTTCCTATATGCACCCCAAACTAAAAAGGAGGTAGATTTGTTCACGCAATAAAACCTTTTTGTTTACTTCTCACTTTGATCTGGGCGATTTCAATTGCAATTTACCCTTGGTTGGTACAGAGCGTAGAGAAAGAAATTGTATTGTTATTCAAATGCTTTAAATAATATAGTATGACAGACAGGGCTTGTTGATGCTTATAGGCAAGTACATGCCTCTAGAAGGTATGCTTTTACAAAGCAAAATTGGCTACAAGAATAGATCTGGCATTGATTGCTGCTTCTTTAGTGTATACAGGCTGCCACTGTTTCCACTGGAGACTTGAACCACATGATGGTGAAGGTCAGTCTATCCTTAGGGAGGGTGTCAGCGTGGAAGGGCATATGGAAAATGAATAGTACAGTATTACAGGAGATGTGGTGTGTGGCTGGTATCCAGGACCCATGTCACGGGCTCGAATGTCAGTTATTGAATTGGAACAAAATGTAAGCCGGAGGTGGGTTCAAACCAAATTAGATATTAAGTCCTTTTTAAAAAATGGGCATTCCATTCCCATTCACAAAAATACCTCCGATATCTGACCTTAAGGGGCAATATATCGGGTGGTGTCATTAGTTAATGAGGGATACAGTGAATATGCTAGTCAGATTTCTCATTTGAAGCAACAAATGGAAAAATTACAGTATGAACGGGCTTCTTCTCTTTATGCGAACATTGTATAAGGACCCCAGGAAAAACAGCCACAGGGATATTTTTGAAAGTTGCAGAACAAGAGTGCAACAAGGAGTGATGGCTTCACTATACACCCTGAAAGGGAGGTGGACATTCTCATGAAGATATTCTTCATGAGGTCCATCATGTGATCGCAAATTCTCTCACTGTAAGTATTACCTGAGCAACCACTCCTGTCATCACGGGCAAAACCACACCACTGGGTTTTGTCTTAACGTCGCTTTATTTGATCAAACACACATGCATGTGGGACTTCTACAACGGAGAAGTTCTCCGATTACAATTACACAAGCTTTTATAAGCTAGATTTTGCACTTTTTATCTTGAAAATACCAACATTTCAGTATAAGCCAATCATAAGACAGCATAACAAGTTTTCAGCAATGTAACAGAAAAAGAAAAACAAGTTTATGTATGAGGTACTTTTCCACTACTTATTCCATTTCTTTCCCAACACTGCTTGATACATATGCCTGGGTCAAGCTGACCTGAGAGAGACAATGAGTTTTACTCACACCATAGCAACATACAGCTTGACTTCAATGCCACTACATGCTGTTATTTTTATATTTTGCCCAGGCATGCTCTTATCTTTATATTTTGTCCAAGCCCATTATTTAGGCTGGTACAACCAGTTCTGCTCAGTTTTATCTATTTTTCTGTTTTTACAAATGTACCTCAAGTAACCTTAGTACAAATTCTATAACCCTTAAAAAAAGAAAACATGAACTCAGAAATTTCTACTACATTCATTATGACTTTGTTACAGCATGGCTTTCAAAGCAAGCATAGCTTCAAGGCATTTAATAGCAAATATAGCTTTAGGATATAAAAATTCCCTCACACTCTCCCTTTTGATACTATGTATCAACTAACCGATTCCTTTTACTTTTCTCACTTTATATTTTGGCCACAATTTGGCTCGTTTTGTAATGGAAACACCCCTCCAGTTTAATGGGGTCCTTTTGTTTGGGTTGTAGCAAGGGGCAGGTGGGTGGCGTCCCGTGACACCATTGTGTTGCACAGGCATTGTAGGAGAAGTTTGATTAGACAGTCAGTAGCCAGAGTGCCAATATGACCACTTACAAGTACTGTCACCCAATGGAGAAGAGTAGCACCCCAGTCACCAACTACGCTTGTAAGCTATGACCATGGGTCCCATATTTATGTGTAGTGTTTAGAAAAAATGCAAGGCTGGATTTAGGTATATCTCGCCACGGCTCATTTTATGCTTTCAGCTATTTTTTTCATTGTATGGAATTTTACAATTAACCCTTTTAAAGTCTTACATGCACACATATTAAGTGACATAGTGGTATTTTCCACTTGCAGCCTTTTGCTACTAGATATACTAATTTACATGTTGGCATCATTTAGTCATTTACTAACCATTTTTACCTCTTACTAGCCCTTTAGCAATTTACACTAGCCATTTTACACCTTTTATTTCCTCAGTTTTATGGTTAGCCAACTACACATTGTTGATAAAAGTTTGGTCACTGATTACTAAAACCTTGGCCACTGACCACTGTTAATAATTTCCACCCTGTAGATAGGAAGCCCTGAGGGACTCGAACATTCACAAAAATTGAACATAAATGTAAAGATATTAGTTAATAACTGAAGGTTAAAAAACAAAACTAAACATTTCTACTTTTAGACTGTTAGACTAGGTGAATAGGTATATGATTTAAAACTAGTTGCCAGCATACAGATAGTCAAGGCATTTATAAAAAGCATCCTGTTCTGGAGTTGGTACAGGGTGGTTACAGACGGAACACAAATCGTGAGTTTGTAAAACATAATACAGAATTGAGAAATGTCAACACCACAATTGAAATATGAAAAATGCTAACATGTGACACCATGTATAACACAATATAACATAACAATTTTGTTGATGAAAAAGAGTTCATGGAATTCACTTTGAGAGTGAATAAGGTAGATGCTACCTTGTGTTGAGGTGGCACACCCTGGG
The DNA here is from genome assembly GCA_016271365.2 of Neoceratodus forsteri. Taxonomy (NCBI): domain Eukaryota; kingdom Metazoa; phylum Chordata; order Ceratodontiformes; family Ceratodontidae; genus Neoceratodus; species Neoceratodus forsteri. The sequence continues at coordinate 1,195,502,694 of CM057453.1, forward strand.
AGCTTGATTGAAGAATCTGTTGATAATGTCTCTTGACAGACAAGTCCTTATAAAACATAACAGTCCATGAAATGAAAAGTTCATAAGTTCATATAAGTATCCACAGGTTGATGTAGTTACAGTACAGATGAAATGTCATTTGCAGAATGGTGGTAACCCCACAAGGCATATGGGCAATGCAGACAGTAATTTAAAACAAAACACCAGCATAGTAGAAAAGTCAGTGTTCATTTTGCTGGTTGGCTGATTAGTAGACACACTGGCCAGGGTGCATTGAGTCCTTTTAATGGAGTAGTCACACACACACTGGCATGGCATTTGTTTTGTCGTAGTTGATTACACCCCAGCATAAAGATTAACAGTCCATAAAAAGGTAACAATTGACAATAAACCATTAAGAACACAGTCCATAACAGAGCAATAGGGTTGTAGAAAGTACCAGCCATGTTTGGAACAAGCGGCAGTGAAGAAAATGGATGTATTGCTTGAAGGTCAATTGAAGCAGAATCTTCTCGCTGGAGTTAGGGAGTGCCCTTCCCCAGACTTAACTTCATAGTAAGCAGAAACAATAAGCTTGATTGCAGAGTCTGAACTGACTGGACCTTCTTCAGTTGATTTAAAGTTCTACAAATAGGTGTAATTTCGCTGAAAACATTACACTTGCAGAGGTTACTGCTGTTGAACGTGGAGATCTTATGTGTGCCACACGTGGAAACCTGCAAACTTGCAAAGTGTGTTAGACACTGAGTTAAAAACACATAAATAACAATCTTTAAACCATTTACTTCTTGTTTTGTAAAGAGTGGTGTGACAGAGCCTAAATTCTGGCAATTAGAAAATAAAAAATAAAAATGGGACATTAACTTGCACACCTGGGGTGCAGGCGAGGTTCAATTATACCATTTGACCATCTGTAAATCATGACAATGTTATGGTTACCTCCTGCTTTTAAATCACAGAAGCAGTTATGACAGTGATGAACATTATTTCCCTGTCTGTTGCAAGCAGGCCTGACTGAGACCTGAGTTATAAAATCTTGTAATGTTACAATACATAGATACATAGATACATAGACAGTGCCGCAGATAAGGGCCTATGGCCCACCCAGTCTGCCCATTTGAGCCTGTAAGTTCAGTTTGTTTTCCTAGAAGTCTGTTTCCTTACCCTGACTTCTAGAATTCCTTTATGTCTATCCCATGCATTCCTAAATCCTGTGATTGTTTCAGCCCCCACCACTTCCTCCGGCAGGTGCTCCACCGTCCACGAAGAAATTCCCTCTCACGTTTCCTCTGAATCGTCCTCCTCAACCTCATCCCATGCCCTCTGGTCCTGGAACATCTTTTTCGCTAAAAAATAGTGTTTTTCGCACTTGTTTCTCCCTGTAAGATACTTGTATGTCTCTTATCATATCCTCTCCCTCCTCTCCTCCAGGGAGTACATGTTCAGTTCCTTCAACTTGTCTTCATAGGACTTGTGATGCAATACATTTCTGCACCATTCTCACCCTTGTACTCCTTCAGACCCATTACCCCCTCTTCCTCAGTAAAAAGACTGAGCAGAAATACCTGTTCAATATGTCAGCTTTACTGTTGTCATCCTACGCGACTCCCATCCTCCCTCTTTCAGTCTCACTATCCTCCCTTTGTTTTCTTTTTCTTATGTACCTGTAAAGGTTTTGTCCCCTTTAACCACTGATTTTGCAATGTGTTCTTCTGTCTGAGCTTTGGCTTCCCTTACTGACTTCCCTGCCTCCTTTGTTTCTCCTGGTACTTCTCCCTATCCCCTTCTGCCTATGTCTTTTTGTATTGCCTGAATGCTATCTTTTTGGCTTTCATTTCTTTGCTACCTCTTTGGAAAACCATAATGGTCTCCTCTTCCTTTTCTTCTTGCTAACCTGCTTAATGCAGTTACACGCTTTAAACATATTGTTCATAACAATATGCATTTACCTAATGCAATTAGTGGGACAAATACATATGTTGTTGGCCTATGCCAATTTAATAACAGTGCCCATACCTCTCAACCTCTTTGCTCATAAATCAGGGACAAGGCTTAAAAAATCAGGGACAAAGACCCAAAATCAGGGACATATCTTAAAAATTGATACTATTCACTCAGAAAGATGATAGAATAAGGGGATTAATGTAAGATACATTTTCTGAAGACGATCAAATCTGTAACTTTAATGTTTGGCATTGTTTTGTATTTTCAATCCCCATTGTTTTGTCACAAAAACACAAATTTTATGAGGACAGAGAAAATTTTGAGTCAAAATCAGGGGCGTCCCTGAAAATCAGGGACAGTTGAGAGAGTATGACAGTGCCTATTGCACCTGTGACAAGTGAAAAGATCTACCTTCTTTACCCTGTATAGTGAAATACTCCAAAGTACTGAGTGGGGTAAGGCTTGAAGCATAGGTTTGGAGTACAATCTAATTCTGCATATTATAATTGTTAAAATTTAAAATGACAAAACCTGCATAGAGTACACTCATTCTTTTGGGGTACCTGTGAGTAATAAGACAAACAGAGCATTAATTTTACTTTTGGTTTTGCTTTGGAACATATTGTAGGGTGGGTCAGCAATGCTGGTCCCAGTATTTAGGTTTAGTTATGAGCATTAAAAACATTATACATGTGGAGCACTTTTCTGAATACACACATGATACAGTGTAGCAAGATGTATATCAAAACATTATAACATAAACATGAAACATAAGCATGTTTGTAATAGAACAATTTCAGTATTGAGCATAATGCATAATGCATAAAATACATTTTAAACAACACATATAGACTGTAAACTTAGCTTAGAGTCCGAAATGTTAGAGTACTGTGATTTACTGGTTGAAAAAATGCATTCATTAATTGCTGTAAGGCAATGACAAAAGTTGTTTTGCATTTGTTTTAACAGGATAAGAAAGCTGAAAAGACAATCAAAAGAATGAATATGTGTGGACATACATACAAACTTCACCCTCCAGCGTAACTGATTACTTGCTGAGGCAGAAACCCTTGTACCAATAATAGGTGTGAGATTTAACTGTTTGCACTAGAAAAAAAAACAGAAGGGCTTGAGCTGGGTTATGCTGTTAAAATACCTTGGGTCTTTTTAAAACCTGTAAATAAGAAACAATTATTGGCAAATATACATTTTCTTTATTTACCCTTTGAAACAGTGATGTACCTTGCAACCTTTGTGGGTACTACACTGGAAGGGATAGAGGAAGGGTAGCTTACCCCTCCCCAAGCTCCTACTGGTGGAAGAGACAGCTCAAGTGAAAGAGACAGCTCGAATACTGTAGCAATAAAAGGTTAGCTGTGGATGGTGACATGATCCCCACCTACTACACTTTAAATTATAACAAGATAATATTACAATTAGTTTAGTAAGTTTCATACCTTACTATAAAGATGAGGAACTTCTTTTCTCTAGAAGAAAGAAAGAAACACAGACAAACAACAAAAACAAACACACACCAGTTTAAAAATAAAACAAGATTATTTCCATAGGATAAAAGAAGCCAAGCGTCCCTGGGTTCCCTTATCCTAAGCATGACAAAATGTCAGCTGAGTTTATAAAAATCCAGATTGATGGTAATACCGTCGTCACGTATCTCTTAGAATGCATTTCAAAAGACAAAAAATGATTACACCATGGTCACACATAAAAACAAAAGCCATTGTTTTAACTGTAGATAGCAAACTCTCAAAAATAGCTGTAATAGTTATTTTTCAAAAGCGTACTATATATATATATATATATATATATATATATATATATATATAAAAATATGGGGAGATGATGAATAATTCTCCCCTTCCAGCTGGAGTATTGCCTGTGTTGGCTGCAAGTCAGAAGCAGTGAGGCGAGAAGAAAAGTTTGCTCCTCTTCACTTAGAATACTAGTTTTGCAATAAAAGTCAAATTACATGGTTCACTCTTGGTGTGCTTTCATGAAAACATACATTTTGTGTGAAAAGTTGTGCTTTAGGTATGGAATACACATCAAGTTTGAACTGGTAGTAACATAAAATGTTGAAACAAAGAAGATCAAATAACGTGCAAAAGGTCACAGTGTGCATGCAAGGTCGTTCAAACCCAGTTATTTTTTTTTAGTGTCCTTGAACACTACTGATATTAAATATCTTTAAAGCATAAAATAAAACTGCTGGCCAAGACAGTACACACACATACACATACACAAAAAGAAATACTTAACACAAAATAAGACTGACATTGTTTCACCCAATTTGCTGAGGTAATGCCCATAGTTTCATTAGAAAACTGTGCGTGTTTTAGATATATGTGCTGCCTCCCCTGTCTTGTAACACAGACAATTTTTAAATCAACACATTTATACATATCGCCATGCCAAATCTTTCCAGAACAAAACACTTTTTAAACACATTTTAACTCCTTTAAAGCATGACACAACATATCATCTGTAAGTGAACACATCTTGTATAACATGGTTACACCTTTTGGCACATAGCCAAAATATGGCACCCTGCCATTTTGCAAAAAATTTTTGGTTATAACTAGAAGTATGATAAAGCCATTTATAGCTGTTAACACATTACATTTCACCTAGCAGTGGCTTGGCACATTGCTTGCAAACTACAAATCTTTCTGCACATTGCAATCTATATGACGTCATAACTCTTCACCATCAACACTACCTGCTCCAATCCAACAACTACAAACAAAGTTCTTCACTGACCCTATCTAGGCAGCACAAATGTTCCATTAAAAAATAAAGCCAATTAAAACAGTCAGCTATGAGGCAAAAAGCTTCTTCTTTCTTTTTTACTGTAACATATTGTGCACTGAAGGCAGTCAGTCCTATCTACATAACCTTGACAACAGAACATAATTACAGAACACAGATATAAGCTAGAAAATATGCACGAGAAAGGCGAGCATTACCTTGTTTAGTATATATGTAGCAGAAATAAAACAGACAGACATAAAACAACTTTGAATAAAAAATTCAGACTTACCGGTGCCAAGGTATTTTTTTCTTCTTCTTTTCGATACACTAGTCTGAGTAAGAAAACTGACTGCAGGACCTTCATGATAATTTCCAAACACTGCAGCTATTAACCCTTTCAAAGGTTTTCTTTTGGCCATTTTAGTAACCTGCCAAACCAAGTCTTTTCCAGAGCTCTGGTTTGCAGTTTAAACAAAACAAAAAATCTCTAACAGTACTAGGTTGAGATCCATCTGGTAGAGGTCCCCAGTACTTGGGTTTGGGATCAATGTTTTAGCCTCTATAGGAGGCAAGGGACATGAAATTGATACAGAAAAACTTGAAACTACACAGATAGGCAACATGGGGGAGGATTTTCAAATCATCCGTCTGAGTCACCTACTGTCGTACATCCACAGTAGTTTATTTTCTTTCTCTAGATGTTGCTTATCTAACTTTACTTAATCAACCGCTGTTTTTCTCCTAAAGCAGCCTGAACTGTGAAAGCCATCATTGGCTCTAACAGTATATACTTGCAACAAGCACAAATTACATGTACAAAGGGCAGTGCAGTTGCCCTTGTAATTTGTTTAGTCAAACTTGTCAAACATACATTTGCCAGTCCAGATAATACTAACTCTGGACCCAGCTATTTTTCCCTTGTTTCCCATATTATTTAGGCCTGTCCTTTATAGTGCACACTCGCTCCAAGGTATTCTTGTACTTACAGTGATGATAAGTGTCGCCCAGCCCCTAGGCATCACATCCTGATGGGTTCCACAAAATGTCCTTCTTTTTGTCCAGGAAACAACCCGATCATGAGGTGACACGGACCGAAGAACTCATCCTTCGACTCGCCAAAACTGTGATCATAAATTCTCTCACTGTAAGTATTACCTGAGCAACCACTCCCGTGATCACGGGCAAAAACCACCACTGGGTTTTCTCTTAACGTCGCTTTATTTGATCAAACACACATGCATGTGGGACTTCTACTGGAGAAGTTCTCCGATTACAATTTACACAAGCTTTTTATAAGCTAGATTTTGCACTTCTTATCTTGAAAAATACCAACATTTCAGTATAAGCCAATCATAAGACAGCATAACAAGTTTTCAGCAATGTAACAGAAAAAGAAAAACAAGTTTATGTATGAGGTACTTTTCCACTACTTATTCCATTTCTTTCCCAACACTGCTTGATACATATGCCTGGGTCAAGCTGACCTGAAGAGACAATGAGTTTTACTCCATAGCAATGTACAGCTTGCCTTCAATGCCACTCATTGCTGTTCTTTTATATTTTGCCCAGGCATGCTCTTATCTTTATATTTTGTCCAAGCCCATTATTTAGGCTGGTACAACCAGTTCTGCTCAGTTTTATCTATTTTCTGTTTTTACAAATGTACCTCAAGTAACCTTAGTACAAATTCTATAACCCTTAAAAAAGAAAACATGAACTCAGAAATTTCTACTACATTCATTATGACTTTGTTACAGCATGGCTTTCAAAGCAAACATAGCTTCAAGGCATTTAATAGCAAATATAGCTTTAGGATATATAAAATTCCCTCACAATCATCATATGGAATGTTTGTATATGGCTTCTATGGTGTCACATGATATGATTGCAAACTTACTTCAACACTGTGTGCAACCTCCTTGTGAGCCTAGTCTGCTTTCTGATATGGTAAAACCAATCACTGAACAGGAAATAAAGACAGCCATTGTATCATTAAATAATAATTCAACTCCAGGACCTGATGGTTTAACCTCGGAGATGTATAAAGCATGTGTTTCAGAGTTGGCAGAAGTTTTATGTGTGGTCCTTAATACGATTCTGGATGGACAAAGGTGGCCCCACAATTTGGCCATGCAGTGCAACTATCTGTGTTTAAAAGGAGACAGATGTCTTTTACAGAACTGGTGTCCGCTGGAGTCTTATGAATACAGACTTAAAGATATTAATGAAAATCTTGGCAAATCATCTTGGGATGGTGGCCTTTCTGATTGACTCAAGTCAGGTATGTACAGTTAAAGGATGGAAAATAATGGATAATTTGATACTATTAAGAGGTAGTATCTCAAGGACAGAGGGATCTACTGCAGGGATACCTGTTAAGTTTGGATCAGAAACAAACATTTGACAAAGTTTCACATTTATCCAAAAATGGTACTGTATCATTATGGAATACCAAGTATCTTCATGAACTGGATTATGACATTGTATCGTCTGCTTCTTCCAGTCCATTAATAAATGGACATGTGGTCAGACCTGTGAAAATTGCTTGAGGAGTTTAACAAGGATGCCCCATGAGCCCTATACTGTATATTTTTAGTTCAGATCCAGTGTTCCGTTTGATTGGACTTAAGACCGAGATTAGAGCCATTCATATTCCGGGAGTATTGACAATGGTAGAACGCTAGCTTATGCAGATGATGTCTGTTTCCTAGTAGAGGATAAGGACTCAGCAGAATGTGCATTAGGAGTTATTCAGCATTTTCACAACTTACAGGATCAGCTTTGAATATTAATAAATGTTGTGGTGTATTCTGAGTCCCAATACTCCTCCCTGAGAGAAATACAAAATATCTGTATGTCAACTGACTGTATTATGATTTTGGGTGCTATATTTTAGTCAGGAGACATGGCAAGGGTGAATTGAGGAAAGGTTTTGGAGAATAGTGCTGAGAAGGTTAATCAGTGGAAAATTGGCAATAAACAAAAATGAAATGTGTATCAATTATTAAGACTTTTTTAGCCCCTGTTAGCAGTATGTAGGGGTCATATTTCTCCTCCGAGCTCAATGGACATCACCATTTTGAGCCAGACATTTCAATTACTTTGGGGAAGTTGTTTGAACCCCATTAAGAGGGAAATCCTGTATAGGAACATCAAGGAAGGTGGTTTACAGATGCTGAACCTATTAGTTATTTACATAGCCTATTTTTATTTATCATAATATCAGTTTTCTTCATCCTGGTGAGAGAGGGTGGAAGCGGATGGCGGACATTGGGTGGCACCATTGTTACAATCGTGAGCACAGGGTCTGCTAAGCACATGAAAATTAGAATTTGGCCTCAATTTGTGGTACATGGTTAGACAAAATATGACGTGAAACTGACTAAAGCACAGCTCTCTGTTCCAAACAGGAAGATGCTGTATTTAACGATTCAGGAAGGGTCTTATCAGATACCAGTAGCATATCCTTCACTGTGCTGTGAAGATAATCCATTAGTAGAGTCTTATTTAATTGATAAAAAGAACTCCACCGTAGATGTGGGATGTACTATGGCTGTGTATGCATGGTTAGCTTGGGGTTAAGGTAATGCTAAACATAAATGCCTTGAGGAGAGATAGTGCCCCGGAGTATTGTCAGAATCAGATTGAATCACAAGAGCATTTTTTATTCACTGTCCCTATGCTGTGGACTTTTGGATTCATTTGGATCACAAATGGGGTGGGTGGGATGGACAAAAATTACATATGTGACTCTTGTTATGGGGACTGCATAGCTTACCTTGCAAATTGATGCGGAACGATACGATTAATTTTTACTATTATAAAGTTTTTGATGTGGCAGGCTCGATGCAAATTTATTCTGCAACAAAAATACATTTCCCACAGATTCTGGTATGTATGATTGAAAAGGAAATTGTTAGTCATGCAAACTTTGACAAAGAGAAGATGTCTTGGGAACAGTGGAAACAGCGATGGAAGGATGTTCCACTATAGTATATGGACTATGAACTTCCAGAAATCTGTCAGAACTGGTTTATTTTGTAACACAGTGGGTGAGGTGGTGGGGTGTGTAGTGCTGTGTGCTTTATTCACACTGGTGTGGGAAATAATGTAGCCCATAAAGGACTCCAGTTCTCAGAAGTGTCCTTTATTGAATATACCGTGATGTCTTTAGTATTATTGTCATGGTCTTGGTAATGTTGACCATATGTAGATTTTATTTTTTCTTTTGGCATTATCCAAACACATAGAAACTTGCTTTCTGATATTTTTGATTTATGTATGTATTATGTAATGGAGTACGTAATTTGTATTGTTTCTGATTTTTGTAAGCTATGTGTAGTAGTATTGAAACTGTATTGTTTGCTGTTCAGTATTGTACATATTATTTACTGTAATAAAACTTCCCTACTCTTTTTGTGAAGGCGCCTTGGGTTCTTTCTTCCATCTGGACACCCACCAGGACAGGTAGAAGGGATCTTGGTTTAACATCACATCTGAAGGACAGCATACCCCAATAATACAGCACCACCCAATTGTGCACTTTGGGTGCCAGCATTTAGGTATGAACCAGTCCTGGTGCAGGACCAGAACCCACAACCTTCTGGTCCAGAGGCAGATGTGCTACCAACTGAGCCACACTGACACCTACATTGACCACTCAGTATGTACATTACTTCAAATCGGGTCCTTGAAATCTATTTGTTAAAGCACAGTAGCTTACTGCTTCACTGCACTATAGTTCTCAGGAGTTTGTCAATTTGCCCATCTCAGGTAACCATTTACTGTGTTTCCAAGCCACTGCAGGTAATAAACTACATGTTTTAGATCTGCCACCTAAACTGTTAATTACTACATAGTTTCTACGCTTCAGAACTGGTGTTATCAATTTACAGTACTACAATTCTGTCTTGCCTGCTAACACTGTAACCCTATTAACTGCCTATCTGGGGTCCAGTTACAAAACTGTGTCATGTCTCGTTATACCATTGCCACATTGCTTGTCTCCCATTTACAATATTCATGCATGCTTGGTTGCTTGTCCTGCTTTAAACTGAATCCAGGATACATTCTATCTTCTGAATGACTTTTTCCTGGTTTTAGTCACCCTTCAACTGTATCTCTAGACCTCTGATTGCCATTATGCTATTCATTAAGGAAGATAATTCAACTTTGTTTTGCTGACTCCCTGTCTGGGATTCACTCTGCTTAACTTGTTGTCATTCAAACTACTGCTGTACACTACTGAGCTGCTGTCGATCTGCAATGCTCCCTGTCTGGGTGCTCTGTGTTTCAAACCTTTGGTTCCACTCTGGGTGCTAAGGGTTTTACCCCAAAGCCAGACCTGGTGGTTACTGTCCTGTTCTGCTATAGTCCAGGGCATGTTGCTTGCCCATATCAGCATGGCTTGGTTGTCTAACTCCATGGTCCTATAGCTGACTGTTTCCCCTGACTCTGGCTATCACCATACCTCTGAGACTGCAAGTACAAAGAGTTTCCTCTATTTATCACCACAGTATTTCTGTTTCTTGTGCATCACTACCTCACTGTCTTGTGGCAGGCAGGCCTTTGTGTCCTACCCCCTCAGTAGTACTAATTCCTCACCCCATTGCTTCTGACCCTGGCAACCAGTCCTTTTTCAGACATGCCCTGCAACCAGTGGCGTCATGCCCATAGGGCCTGAGGGGCATGTGCCCCCCAATATCATTGTGCAAACTAGTAAAAAATAAATAAAATTTTATTTTTATTTTCAATAAATCCCAAGGTCCAAAACAGTATATTCTTTTTGAAGTCGTTGGTGGTGGGGTAGATCCGGAGCCACTGTCCCTCATCTGAATTGTGGACCACAATTCAAGGCAGTTACAATTGCCTTGAATTGCAGCCCTAATTCACAGGAGTCATATTTATATAAAGTCAATGACTCCATCTCCATCTGGCTTGCTTGTCTGACAGTCTCCGCTTCCCAAACTCATCTAGGAGACAGCACTCCTCAAAGCGGCAGCAGCACGATTTTTCTTTTTTTTTATAAATTATTTACATTATTTCTGTGATGTTTCAGACTTTGGTGGACAAACTCAGCCACCAACCAAATGTGTCCCTGGTTCTTTGGTGCGAAAAATCATAGAATACGTATGAGATGGAGGAGGACCAGGAGTTGTGCACCTTGCCTGAGAGAACATCACGGTGCAGTTTGTTCATGGGCAGCAAGGAGGAAGGAGTAGAATGAAATCGGGCATCGAGGGTGGAGTGCTAAAAAACAACTTTGCGGCAGGCTTAGGATTCATTTGTAAAGAAGTTGACTCAGGGAAGACTCAGAGGACAGCAGCAGCAGGAAGGAGCAAGTGAGTGGCATGAGGTGAAGAGAGAGATGGAGGGCAGATGAGGCTCAAGGGAGGGACTGTCTGGGCTGGGCTAGCTGTGGAAGAAAGTGGTTTGCAGGCTCGGACCGACCGGGTGGTCCAGGTCATGGAAGGGACTCTCCAAGCGGCCAGGCGGGAGAAAGAAGACAACAAGTGGTGTAGTCAAAAGTGCACACCGGGTTGGAAGGGAAGGAAAGTGAGTCTTGTCTCATCTTGACACTCAGACTCAGTCTGTCGATGACCAGTGACCCCTGGGCCATGGGCCTGACCAGGCAGCACAGTGGTGTGCAGCATCTGGAGGAGAGAATCAGATTGGGGACAGGCCACCAAACTAACAACAACATGACCACATTGGCCACCACCTCAGCCAGGCAGCAGAGAAAAGAACAAGTCTGTGACTCGGGTCTCGTGGAGTCGGATGCCGAAGGGCACAGCAGTGGAGAGGGTGGGACCTGCCTAGCCTGAAATAAAAATTAGTGAGAAGAGGAATGCTACTAGCTGGATATACTGAAGCCAGGAGCTGGAGTGAGGAGCAGGACTCAAGAGCAGAGGACAAGCCTGGGGATCTGACGGGCTGGCGGGCCTGCCCTAGTGTGTGTTGGAGCATGAGACTGAGCAAGGAGTCAGTCCAGCAGCATCTTATACTAGCCCTGGTGTAGGCCAGAAGAACAGAAACAGCAGCAGGGCAGTCAGTGGCAGCAAAAACAGCAAGTCAGGGCCTGGTGGACTGATGGTGGACTCACACAACTACTGGGGAGCAGGCGGGTGAACCACATGTGTTGGGCAGCAGGGCAGAAGTAGAGTGGCGGAGGCAGTGGACTGAGCCATGGACCGGGGTGGGGGTGGCACTTGTGAGCATAGTTGAGGGCAGGCTGCAGCAGCATCCAGAGCAGACTGGGTGAGAGCCGAGGAGGATAGGAGAGACTACTAGAGGAGGACTGACTGAGTGCATCTGGAGTCTGGACCACCAGAGGCAGAGCCATCTTAAGTGGAAGTGGCCAACATACATGAGGTGAGTTGTAATTACTGCTCTTAATAATCATTCTTTCTATTCTATTCTATTCTATTCTATTCTATTCTATTCTATCCTATTTCTGTTTCTGTTCCCTCTTAGGTCAGGGTGGACCCTGGTGGAATAACTGCTTCATCGTGACTGTCTCCTGCTGGTAGCCTAGTGGGGAAATTTGACTGGAAAGAGTTAGGAGTAACTTGACATCACCTACAGTTACATATATAGCTAGCCCTTTTATTTATTTATTTCAGGTTTGGATTAATATCTTTGAGCCAAGCTGGCTCTTTTACAAAGGTTCCAAGTCAGAGTCATCACAAACAATACAGTACAAGTAAAACATAGTCAAAAACTTACAGGATCCAAGACAAGATAAACAGGTTAACAGATGTACCTCTCCAGAGTCCAGTAACTTTGCTTTTGTCTTTTTAGATAATTCCTTCCTGAAGAGGACCTATCCTATACATGGGCGTGATGCTACAAACTCTTGTTTTATATTGTCAGTGTGCATTTATTACTACCTTTTAGGTTTTCTTTTCCACTCCACACACAATAATGCAGCACCTTGTTTTAACTGAACAAAAATGGGCCTGGAGTACATTAAATGAATAAAAGCTGAAAGTTCTGGTAATTAATTCTTAAATAGTAATCAGAACTTTCTGTGGTTCATCAGAGCAGAACCATATAGTCTTCTGTGGTTAATGGTTTAGTCATCTCTGACAGATACTGTGCAGAAAGGCAGGCAGACAGATGATATTCAGAATCAGATTGGTTTTGTTGTACATGGATAACAGTTTAAATGGTGACAGCAACTGGCATTTCAACATAAGCTGCTGGTACTGTATGATGGAGAAGCAGCATGTCTACATGCCATGCATTGTGGTCTCTTGGATACACAGGTTTAGAAGTGAACTGCTAGGATGCTGAGCAGCTGGGCTGGGGTCAAGGAGGATGGCAGCTACCTGAAACACAAGTACCCCTGCCAACAACACAAGAAATAACTTAATTTGCTGCAGTGGTAGGTAGCAACTCAGCCATTTTACATTGTTTGTTTCACAATTACAGCAGTTTGGGGTAATCATCTTGAGGTAGGAAGCTGACAAAAGATGAAAATGAATTTATATGTTCTTTCAAAGCAAATGCATATAGGTCTCTAGCTAGCTGAATGACACAGAGATGGGCTGCTATCTGTGACAGAAAGAACCTGTCATAAATCACAGTAAAAAAAACAGAGGAAATGTCCTTCACTCTGCTGTTAGATCACTGATATGCCATCAGATTGTAATATATTAATAACTGGCTTTGCTGGATGAAATGTTGGTACTTGGTAACCTTTCTGATTCTGAAAAGATGTGCAGAACAAGGGGCACAATTTGAAGATAGAGGGTGGATGGCTCAAATGTAATGTGAGAAAGTATTTCTTCACAGAGAGGGTTGTAGATGCATGGAACAGCCTTCCTGAGGAGGTCATAGAGTGAAAACAGTGGGGAATTCAAGAATGCATGGGACAGACATAAAGCAATTCTAGTGGGGTAGAAGGAAGTAGGCTGTTGGTTAACTAGGATCTGCAGCTTATCCATTAGGTAGGGAAATGGACAGACTAGGTGGCCAAGCGGTCCTTATCTGCCATCAGATTCTATGTTTATGTTTCTATGAAATAAAATTGTGGCATGTGTGTGCTGATGGTGGCTTTAAAGTTGGCTGTGAGAGTTTGCATTATGCATTAAAATAAAAACTGGTTCCACATCATTAAAGTGCTGTCATTTCATAGCCAACGATACGGCACTAGTGAAGTGGCGAAATTAGTAACAGTGACCTGGACCCAGTAGCACCTGTGAAAGAGAGGTGACTGTCACGAGAGGTGGTCCAAATCGGGTGGGGCTGCTGTCCAGGTCCACTGCTTGGCGAGTTATCAGTACAGGTCTGCTGGCTGGGGGTTCCACACCCCTACAGGGCGGTGTCAGTTAGATAGTCTGTCACTGCCAGGTCCCTGGGTGGTTCCTTGGGTGCTGTTGGGCACCATGGCAGGTGGCCTATCCACAGATGCAACACACACTGTTGCAGTGCCTGCCAATTGCTCCTCCTTTGTCCACTGGGGTGCATGCACCTCCTATGAGTGAGTGCTCCTGTCCCTGTTGTCAGTGCGGCCATTTGCGCCTGGTATGGGGTGCACTTTGCATCCACAGTGCTGTGTGTTATTGGCATTTACGACACTCTAGTTGCCAGTGGCAAAATCACTGGCGCACCGGCATGGAGAACCATAATTGTGCATTTGTGCAATTTGTTCTCTCGTAGTACTAATACTTTCGTGTATCCAATGGAGGAGGAGGCAAATGTCTGGTGGGAAGGGAATATGACTTGTGATGCAGGTGTGGACTATAACTAGGTAACTGATTCAGCTCTATGGTAAAGCCACCTAAATGCAACATTTTAGTTAAATTTTCACAAAATTTACAAAATTGCTTTGAAAATACAGAAGGCCACTATCCACATACTGAACATAAACAGAAAAAAATGTATCATTGCTCTATCATTATATGATGGCGTTTAGCACATTGGAAACAGTTTTCTGGCCTGCTAAAGTCACCAAAATGTACCATTTGAGATTCAGTTTTTCAAATTTTCCGGAGGAACATGCTTTGTAGACCCTTAGAGAATTTGGATTTGTACCCTCAAAATTTCTGGTTGCACAATGCCCTGCTTGCAACAGTGTCATGAGTTATCCAAAGCTGCTTGCTTCACTGTCAACTTTTTCTGCCACTGGTTCAGCACCTTAAGGATAAGCTCTGCCTGCCCTTTAGTGATGTTCAATGTAATCCGTACATCTTTCCCCTGTGGCTTGCTTTGCTGTACCTCTGAGTCACCGTGATGTGGCTTCAATTCCAGGGCCTATGCCAGTGTCCAACCCAATTTCACCTGGCTGGACAAGTAGCAAAGGACTAAAGCTTGCTCATCAAACTGTCCATAGCTGCTTGCTAACACAATAGAACTCACAGCCTGGGTTATCAATTAGAGTGGTGGTTACCAAGAAGTTGACCAGTACCTCATTATAATGCTTGGTGCATCGTTACTAGCAGTAGTGCCATGTTAATGCACAGTTGATTGTGTGGTCGGCTGGGAGAAAAGCCTGACACCAAATAACTGGACCAGTACAAAACACGTACACTTGCTTTAGTGTAGAAAAAGGCTTTATTGGATCCTCGAGCAAGACCCTTCCTCACAGTCCACCAACGTTTCAAGAAGTCAAACCTCTGCCATTTTTCAAAGTGAACCGAATCACACCACTAGTGGTTATTCTTTTATAGTACAAATGCTTAAAGTAAGATTGCCATAAAAAGTGTTTTACCACCCTATAAATGACATACCTTCAGGCATAGGATAGTGCATAAATCCATACCTGAAAAACCATTTAAAAAACAAATAAATACAATAGCTGCAAACACTGTGGCAGGTACAACGGACCGTACACCCTATAAAGTAATGTAATTCACCCACATGTATAAATACATGAAACTAATCTGTAAAGTGTTCTAGTAAATACTTAAATACATAAGTGCAGGCTGGCCCAGTGGTGCTGAGGGTTGGGCGCTGGATGCCACCGTCTCGCTACATCATCCAACCTGGGTTGGGAAGGACTCGGGTAATTCGAGGTCGGTCAGGAGGTAAGGATAGAGTGTCCGGAGTACTGCTGTCCTTTCTTGGGCAGAGGGTTTGTTCTTGTGCATCAGCACAACAAGAGGGTTTAGCCTGCACCCAGGGTGTTTGGCTGCCTCATGGAGGTGGAGACTGCTGCTGCGCCCATTGCAGGCATGGGGAGAAAAAAACAGGGACAATACCGAGATCTGTGGGACCCATGTGGCCCCGATGGGCGGAGGGCGTAACCCTCTGAGGGGGAATCGTAGCCTACCATGTCTGCGTGGGTGGGGATAAATAATGTTGTGATGAAAAACATAAGTGCAGAACTAATTAGCTTTGGCTGGGAGCCCTAATAAACCACAACATTTTAATTTTAATGAAATTAATTCCTGCTATTAATTGTGTCCCTGCCAAATTGATAAATTAGGAAGTTAAAAGGGTTTATGACAAAGATAATTAAACCCATCATGGTTCTAGATAATTTGAAACTGCTTAATGTCCTTTCAGGCAATATTGAAACTGATGCTTATTCAACCCTAGAGTCATGCTATTAGTAGAGAACAGTATGACAAAGAGATCTGGACAATGATCCCCTGATTAGACAGTCTGGTGGTGAAATAAGGAAAATCAGATAACGCCTATGTATTTGGCTGTTAGCCCAGTACATAGATATCCATGTCAAATCTGTGAGCTGGCCCAGTGGCAGAGGTTGAGACACTGGACACCTTACCTGCACTATGCCAGCCAGCCAGGTTCGGGAGCGACCATGGGTTGTTGGGGTGCTGGCATGGGGGTGTCCAGGGTCCTAGCACATGTGCATTATACATTCATTTCACGTATATAACCTGCTCCATTGTGAATAAGGCCCAATGGACGTGGAGTCCCTGTATACAAGTATACCTCACAAGGGTGACCTGGAGGCATTGTCCAGAGCATTGAGAGAACACTCTGAATATAACCAACCATTTATTGATTTCGTGACCTATATCACTGGGAAGATATTTTGTTGTAACTCATTTGTATTTGACATCAATTGCTCTGACAACTACCGAGCTCAGCTGTGGGGCAGCAGTGTTTCCCAAATATGCCAATATTTATCTCAGTATGTGGGAAAAGGATTATGTTTTGAATCTGGAAGTCAGTCAATTTCGACCTCCTTGTCATGCGGAGGCAATATCTTGATGATGTTGTCTATGATTCTCTCTAGCTGGGTTTCCAGAAGAGACATAGTACCGAGACAGTTCTTGTCCAGGTGCTAAATGATCTCCTGATAGCAGAGATCAGAGGTCCCATTCCATCTTGGTCTTCCTTGATCTCTCTGCAGCATTTGATACTGTGGACCATGGTGTGTTATTGGAGTGCCTGCAGTTCATCTCTGGAATATCTGGTACGGTCCTCAAATGGTTCTGATCTTTCCTTGGGGTAGGACTCAGAGATTGGTGTCTGGGTTTATTCTTCAGTCCCTCCCACTTCCCTGCAGGGTACTGCAGGGCTCCATTATCACCCATGTTCACAGTGTACATGATGTCATTGGGAGATATCATTAGGCGGTATGGACTGAGTTTTACTGCTATGCAGATGATACTCAGCTGTACATGTCCTTTGTGCCGGGCAGTATAACCGTCTTTCAGTTTTAACAACTGTCTCCGAGATCCAGGACTGGATGGGGCCAGCTGGCTACAGTTGAATCGGATAAGACTAAAGTGCTGGTTGTGGATCCTGGTTGCTGGGAGGTGGGTTTGTTGGCGGGCTACCCTCTGGCCTGTGGCTTGGAGATGTTCAGCTGACTACCTCAGACCAGGTGCATAACCTAGGTGTTGTTTTTGACAGCGGTCTGACCTTTAGATCTCAGGTATCAGTCATTGTCAAGACCTCATTTTTTATCTGAGGAATATCGCCTGGGTGAAGCATCTGGTTCTTCCTGATGACCTTCGATGTTGGTCTATGCCTTCGTGACCTCCGGCTTTGACTACTGCAGTGTCCTTTACCTAGGGCTACCCGGGGTATATATCCGCCACCTGCAGCTGGTGCAGAACGCTGCAGGTAGATTTTGACTGGTACTCCAGGACCAGCCACATTATGCTTGTGCTGCGCTGGACTGCACTGGCTGCCGGTACAGTGGCAGATCACCTTCAAGGTCGGGTTACTGACCTATAAAGCCCCTACATGGACAGGGACTTTGTTACCTACAAGAGCTCCTTCATCCCTACTGTCTCCTTTGCCACTCCGCTCTGCTGACGAGGATTGTTAAAGATTCCCAGAGTCGTTTAAGACATCTGGAGCCCGATCTTTTGTTTTGCAACCCCACCTGTGGAATTCTACCTAAGCTGGAATAGAGAGTGCCCGACCATGAAAGCTTTAAAATAGCTTTAAAAACATACCTGTTTAGCCAAGCATTCCCAGATTTAAGCTGTGTTTATAGTTTTAGTTTAGCTGTAATTGATATTTATTCAGGTATTTTATCTTATATATGTATTGAGTGTTTTAAATGTTATCTATGGTTTGTGTCCGATTGCTTTGGACTTGAAGCGTCTTTTATAAATAAAGAATTGATTGATTGATTGTAATGGTGTGGTGAGGGTCACTGGAGGAACTAGAACATTTCAAGCAATACTTAAAAAGTACTAACTGTATCCTTAGGGCTTACCGTGACACCAAGTCATAAGTATACAGTTCCTGGATTTGGAAATCACAAAAGATGGGGAGAGGGAAGTGTGGACAACATTTTTTTTCCAAAACCTGTGGACACTCACTCTCCTTCACTTACCAGCTGTCACCCATGCCACACCATTGAAAACATCCCAAAAGCAAATTCCTATGTATCAAAAGGAATTGCAGTAGGGAGGAGAACTACCAGATATATGCCAATGTCCTAAAAGAATGTTTTGAGTGTAGAGATTACAAGAAGAACTGTACTGAGACAGCTAGAGGAAGTGGACCAAATGAAAGGGATCGATTGATGTATCCAAATGTAGAGAATGATGTGATAGACACTACAGTGCACATGGGGTAGAAAGAGGGATATGTCCGGATACTTCCAATAACCACAAGGGATCTATGTCCTATATTAAAGGTTGAGGGAGCACTCCCAACATATTGATGCGCTCCTTTCCCCTGCACATGAGACACTCTTATGCTGTGAAGAGCATCTCGCGTGCAGATACCTGGAAATGGGCATGTTCCGGAAAAGTTTTTTTTAAATATATTATTGATAGTTCTCGATCAATAATATATATATCGTCCCCACTGCCACTTGTTGCTGTACTAGAGTGGTTTCACTTGCCTTCTATTTGAGCCAGAACAGCTCAGCTTAAGCAGCTGTTCTTGCTCCAGCTGAAGATGTGTGAAACCACTCTTATACAGCAATGAGTGACTCCTGAGATGTATTAACAAATAACAGACAGGATTTTGTTAGCACTTTCTACCCAATCTGCAGATATTAGGAAATGCAGATACCAGGAAAGTGATGGAGAAATATTGGCATGTAATTGGGACTGAATCTACACTTAAGGGACCAGTGAAATTTATCCATGTATGTTATATATTGTAGGGTGGATACACTGCAGGTGTGCGGACAGGATGAGGAGTAAAAGCTGGAGCAGTGATTCAGGATGTGGAAACTGGGGTTCAACGTGGGGAAGTGTAAAATATGCATCTGGGGCTAGGAACTCCAGGACAAAATATGAGCTGGGGGTGAATAGCAGTCACAGATCAAGAAGAGACCTTAGTGTCAACATCGACTGACCTCAAGACAACAAGTCAAGCCAAATAGTGGTAGGAAGGCTAACAGAATGTTAGGATGCATAGGGCAGGTATAGCTTGAAGAGGGAGGTCATTGTCCCCTGTATAAGACATTGGTCTGGCCTCACCTCAAGTACTGCGTGCAGTTGTGGAGCCACATCTGAAAAGGATATTGGGAGGTGGAGGCTGTCCAAGGAGGGCCACTAGAATGATTCTTGGGCTGCAGGGAGACCTTGTGGAAAAACAGAGGATCTAAACATGTACTCCTAGAGAAAGGAGGGACAGGTGGACATGATTGAGTCTTACAAATATTTAAAGGGGTATGATAGAGTACAGGGGTTGTTGATTTCAGAGGAGAAAGGGCTCCACAACCAGGGACACAACATAAAGCTGGAGGAGGAAAATGTAGGGGAATGTGAGGAAGTACTTTTTCATGGAAAGGGTGGTGGATGCTTGGAATGGGTTGCCATAAGAGGTGGTATGGGCTGAAACTGTCTCTGGTTTTAAGCATGCATGTGACAGATACAAGGGGATCCTGAGGTTGGGGGAGTGGGGCAACTAACTGGGGTCAAGAGAAATCAGGCAGCTATCGTTGGGGGAAGGGATACACATTAAAGCATGGGTTTGGGTATCATAGAACAGGCAATGATGTATGTATGTATAGAGGAGAGGTAAGAATGTGGCAGATAATGTCACTAATAGGTATTTTTCTACATCATGTAATAGCACATGGCTTCTGCCCCCAGCTGGCACTTTAGTTGAGGAAATGTAAGTAAGTCTGGTTATTAAGAGTTTAAGGGCCTGATTTGCATAGCTTTCAGCATATGGTGCAAGTGGCTTGTGCCACAAAGAATGTATACCGTAAGTGCACCTTATTGACAGCTCAGTCGGTGGGCAGACGTGGTGGTGTGAGGAGGCTCTGGGACCCTGCCAGATGGAGAATGGTGTGCAGGATCCCTGGTGCACCTGGCCTTGATGCAAGCTGTGTTTTGCCTTAGCTTGCATCAGTCTAAGGCCCTTTGAGAATCAAGCCCTAAGACTTTTCTGGGAAATTAGGGTGACAAGGTCTATGAAGCATTCTTTGCGACTCCAAGGGTGGTGTATTTGGCTACCTGGATATGTGTCTGATTCTATATTGGAAAGAACATTAGGAGTCTGAAAGTTAGAGTGGGGAACATGTCAGGGCACTCAAAAAAGGAAATGAGGTGAATGCCCTAGCCATCACATAAAACCAGTACAGGAGATCACACATTAATGTTTCAGGGCATTGAGAGATCAGATTTGGACCCAGGGAGGAGAAGCCTGGACAATAAACTACTACACAGGGAAGCTTTTGGATTTTTAAAGATCAATTGCAGTGTTTTAAAATGCTTTAACAGTATTTTATTTGCTCACCACAGAACAAACACGATATTGAAAGTAATGTGCAGGAATGGCCATTTATCGTGTTCAGATGCTATTTTACTGCATGTCTGTTTTTGAAGGTTTCACAGAAAATCCCTCAGACATTTTCAGACCAGCTGGCAGAATCTTGGGTGAGTGCTGATTTTATTCAAGCAACAAGGACATCATTTTCCTCAAGGTCTTGGAAGCTCGGTACATCATATTATGACATTCAGAAATCAGTCTTTGCTTCCAATTTTCTGGAGGTGGCCTGTATTAATCAATTTTTACAATAAAACACCATGAGTAAATATCTGTCAGTTCCCTAAGCTGATCAGCACTTGGTGCTCAATGTCACACCCTCCGCCAAAAACCCCAACAACAACAGGTAGTACAGGTAGAGGAACGAGGGCAGGGGTACCTGGGAAGGTGGGATGGGGTGGGTGGTAAGGGGGCATGTGTTCCCTGGGGAAAGGTTCACCAGAGAACCAGTATGGGAGGATTAGAGAACAAGGCAAGCGGGAAGTAGCAGGGCCCCTGAGAGACAGAAGGCCACAAGTGCATGGGAGGAAGCTGGAGGAGGCTCAGCTTCAGTCTGGCGGTGACTACAGGGGCAAGGGAAGAAGGGCGAGGCCATAGACCATTTGTCAGGGAGGGGACAAAGGATAGTGGGGTAGAGGTGGTGGAGGAGGAGGGTGACTGGGGGTCAAGAGGACCACAGGAGAAGTCAAGTGAAGGAGGCAGAGGCACCCATGGGGTTATCATTGTCAAAATTGGTAATGGTATATGGGGACTCTGTTGTTAAGGGATACACTGGCTAAAAAGAGTAGCTTTCAAGGGAGGTTGTTTTGTGAGCCAGGGATAGAGGAAACAAGGCACTCCCAAGCATTAAGGAGTGCATTAAGCTGATTGGGGGAAACTTAACCTGGTTCTGCACCTAGGTACAAATTACCTGGCTGAGGAGGAGGTACAGAGGAGGTTTATGGAATAGCAAAGGGGTCCAAAGGGTGGTGGATTCTTTAGCTTTTCAAAGTTCTGCCAGTACACTGCACCAGTACAGCTAGACAATTGAGAATCAAGATTTTAACCACTGGCTGAGGCAATGTTGTAAGAGGAGGGCTACGAATGTATAGGGGATTGGGGACACATGGCTGGACCAGCATTTGTATGAAGGCGACAGGTTGCATATAAACAATGTAGGAGCTAGGATTTTGAGGGAAAACTGCAGGGATACATAGATAGACTGCTAGAGAGTGCTTTAAACTAGGAGAGGAGGGCAAGCTAGGTACAGCCAGAGGAAGAGGGTGGGAGTGCCTGACTAACTAAGCTTACCCCATAGATGGGAGACAGGGAAGCTGAAAAGGGGAAGGAGAGAAACAGGGCTGGTATAAGGTTTGCTAACAAACACCAGAAGTCTGGGTAATAAGATGGGGATCTACTGGTGGTGGTGGTGGATGATCTGGACCTAATTGCAGTTACTAGTGGACTGAAAACCACAGTTGGGGGTGCAAATACCAGGCTACATACTCTACAGGAGGGACAGGGCAGGAAAGGGGGTGACCCTTTACGTAAAAGGCAGGATTAAAGCGCCGGTATGAGGGGAGGGATGGATCAGCAGAGACCCTTTAGGTCACTTAAGCAAAACCAGGGGAGAGCAGTGAGGGTAGGAGTGGTCTACAGACTACCAAATTGGGGAGGAAGTAGCTAGGCAGATGTCAAGGAGATACAGGGGATGGCCAGTAAAGGAGAAGTCATGGTGGTGGGAGATTTAAACCTACTGGACATGGATTGGAACACCGGCAGGATCCACAGAAAGGAGTAGGGAGCTGCTGGAAGCCTTGCAGGAGCGTTCATCAGCCATCTGGTATTGGAACCAACTGGGGAGGCCATACTCAACCTGGTTATGACAGAATGGGAAAGTGTCGAGGGGTGGAGGTTGGGGAAAACTTGGGAGACCTTGACCATAGGACAGTAAACTTTAGAATCAGGATAGGTCAGGATAAGTGCAGTTCCAACACTAGAGTATTAGACTTAGGAAGGCAGATTTTAGAGGATGATGGCAATGGTTCTGGAGGAACTAGAGGAAAAAAGACTTGGAAGATGTGGAGGAGTTCGGTGGGGAATAAAGAGAGGAATACTGAAGGTGACAGAACTGGGCATTAGGATTGTTAGCAAGAAAAGGAGGGAGGAAACCACTTTGATTTATAACTGGAGTGAGGAGTGCAGTTAGGGAGAAATGGAGGGTGTTCAGGGTATATAACATTGCAGAGGGAGGCTGACAGAGAGGTATATAAGGAAAAACTACGGGAGGCGGGAAGGTGATCAGACGGGCAAAGGTTGAAACAGAAGAGCTTATAGCAAGGGAGGCAAAAAGGGGAGACGTGTTTTTAGATACATGAGCGACAGAAGAAAGGCAAGTGAGTTTACTAAGCTCAAGGGGGATGGGGGCAGCAGTGGAAGGAGATATAGGAAAAGCCGAGGTTCTGAACAAATACTTCATCGGTCTTCATGGTGGAGATGGGGAAGGGGCCAAAGTTAGGGAGCAAGGAGAGTGGGTAGTGAGATGTACTAAGTGCCTTCACAGAGGCTAGGGTATTGGAAGAACTAGGAAAGCTGCAGACAGATAAGGCGATGGGCCCAGATGGATTCACCCAAGGGTACTCAAGAATTAAGACAAGAACTGGCAGCACCAGTCACATGGTTATTTAACCTGTCACTGCACAAGGGAAGGGTTCAGGGGACTGGAAGAAGC
This sequence comes from Neoceratodus forsteri, assembly GCA_016271365.2. Taxonomy (NCBI): domain Eukaryota; kingdom Metazoa; phylum Chordata; order Ceratodontiformes; family Ceratodontidae; genus Neoceratodus; species Neoceratodus forsteri. Next base: position 1,195,526,287 of record CM057453.1, read on the forward strand.
CAGAGGCAGTACCCTGCATAAGGGGAAGGAAGGAGGAACAGGAAAACTACTACCAGGTTAGCATAACCTCAGTGGGCGGAAAACTAATGGAGGTGCTAATAAAGGAAAGGCTGATAAAATACCTAGAAAGGAGGGCCTCCTGAATGACAATCAGCATGGATTCACAGGTAGAAGGTCATGCCAGACCAATCTGATTGAATTCTTTGACAGGGTGACAGAGAAATGGGATCAAGGGGGCAGGGATGTGGTCTACCTGGACTTCAGGAAGGTATTTGACACTGTCCCCAGGAGGCTGATTGGAAAGTAGATAGCTTAGGAGTGGGAGAAAGCTCCTAAGTTGGTTAGAATACTGGCTGGAGGAAGGACACACAGGGTTGTAGTGCATGGAGTGCAGTCAAGGAAGAGAGAAGGTGACGAGTAGGGTTCCCCAGGGGTCTGTGCTGGGACACATATTTTCAACACTTACATGGGATATCATGGAGGGTCTTGGGAAGTCTGTCTATTTGCTGATGACATGAAGATATGTAGCAATAGGGTGGATACAGTGGAGGGAGTGGAAGATATGAGGAGAACGTGGGTGATACTAGGAGGTGGTCAGAAAAGTAGCATCTACAGTTCAATATCAAAAGTGCAAAATTATGCACATAGGGTGAAACAACAAAGGTGAGGTACTGGCTTGGGGAAGTAGCTGGAGGTAATAGAACAGGAAAGAGACTTGGGAATCACGATTTCAGACAACCTGAAAGTCTGGAATCAGTGTGACAGAGCTGCAGCAAAGGCACTCAGAATGCTGTCATGCACAGGGAGGGGAATCAAAAGCAGGAACTTTACAAAACCATGGTCAGACCACACATAGAATAATGGGGTCCAATTCTGGAGGCCACACCTACAAGGGGACAAGGACAGGCTGGAAAGGGACCAAGAAGAACAACTAAGATGGTGAGGGGGCTGTAGGGAAGTCTTATGAGGAGAAGCTGGAAGAGCTGGGCCTGTACACACTGAAGGAGAGGAGGAGAGGGGGACATGGTGGAGACATTCAAGTATTTGAAAGGCACGAACAAGGTGAGGTTGGCAGCATCTTCAAAATGAGTAAGAACAATTCCACTAGCAGGCATGCCTACAAACTGGAGGGAGAAGATTCAGAGGGAACATCAGGGGAGGTTCTTTACTGAGAGGGTGGTAAGGCCATGGAACATTCTGTCAGAATGGGTGGTAGAAGTGGATACTGTGGATAGCCTCAAAAGAGCCTGGAATAGGTACATGGGCCTAACGGGCAAAGGACAGGCCGATATGGGGGAGGTTGCAGACAGACTGGATGGGCTATGGAGTCCTTTTCTGCCAACAGTTTTTATGATTTTATGATGACAGTCTCTTAACACGAACATTTTTGTTCCCTTTGTTCTCTTCCTGCCCTGCATGAAGTCTCAACAGGTTCCACATTTTAAAGTATTGTCCACTAAAAATTACTGATTAATTTGTGGACCTAACTAAATATTTATCTGTAATGCTGTATCGATAAAATTCAATAGGCAAAGATCCTCAGACAACTGAAAGTAAACATGAGTTGTTGCCATTTTACAATCTGATGTACATTAGTGTGAGAGTGAGAGAGAGAAAGTGTGTGTGTGTGTGTGTGTGCTACTGCAGCTGCCAGGACCTTGAGGAAAATGATGTCATTGTTGCTTGAATGGAAAGAGCACTCACCAAGATTTCGCCAGCTGGTTTAAAATGTCTGAGGGATTTTCCATGAAACCATCAAATTGGCGAGCATTAAAATAGTATCTGTACATGGCACTGGCAATTTCCTCATTTTATATGTAATAAATAAGACCTGGTTGTCCTTATGTTAGGGAAAAGAGTAAAGTTTATAACATGGTGGTAATATATCTGCAGTTCATTTTAAACTGAAAGGTACACTACCTTCAGGTCTAAATGATAGATTTGAACTTGCCTGCCATTTTAAAGTAAGCCCCTGTTAGTAATCATACTTTTATACTTTAATTATCTTTATTATTAACCTTTTAATGTCCCAACCTCTCAGTTAGGCAGGGACACAATTAACAGCAAATTAATTTCTAAGTAAGCAATAACCCATGACAGGATGTGCGGTTTGGGATTGATCAACACCCGAGTGCGCGTGAGGCCGCGAGGCATGAGCCACATGTCCTCACGCACCCGAATGTATCAATCCTCAACAACCACACACCCTGAGTGGATTATTGCACTTATAACATGGGCCAAATTTGGGACAAATGGACAAAATCTGTTGGTGTAACAGTGAAAACATATGGAACTACTTAGTGTTCCTCCACTATTTTTGGTCGTGGAACCACAGTTTTCTGTGTTCTGCCACAGTAAAAATAGTTAAAAAATAACACTTTGTGGTGAACAGGCTACAGAGAAGAATAAAGAAGCAAACTGAACTTTTATTTTGCTCATAACAGGGTGCTGTATTGCTCTGTGTGGTGACACTGCAGTGTGTCACTTTGCTTAACAACTAGTAAATTAATCAAGTACCTTGCAAACTTTCGCTGCTGGCTATCTCTCATCCTCCACAGTTCATCCCTTTTGCCTCTATTCCCCGACTTCCAAATAATCACACAGAGACAGTGAGAAGCACAGGCTGTAATTCTTAGTGCCGCTTTCTGGTATCATGCTGACTACTGTTATTTTGTGTCGCCTGTCACTCCCCTCTCTAGCTCATCGACATCAGAGGGACGTACAGTGGCTGAGGAACATGGACAGTGCTACACTGCAACACTGCAGGCTATTTAGGCACTTTACTTCATGCGATTTCAGCGGAATAAGATGCTTTCGCCTGGGAGGGTCACTCCTAATTTTACATAGACCGCCTGATACTACTGTGTCCACTGGGTGGGTGGGAACTGAGGACTGCAGGTACAAATGCATCACAGAATGCCTTGTTGTGCTTTACTTATGCACAACTGACTTTGCTGAGCTGAATTTTGATTGTTGGATGACTGAGAACTGTCCTTGTGCTCCGTGAAATAGTTACCATGACACTGTATACTTTACAAGACTGCACTGATATGAGTGTCTTGCTAAGGCGTTATTGTGAGGATCATGAGAGCAGGGGACATGAAGACACAATATGCACTTCTGCAGGAAAGGGCACTGGGTTGTGTTTCTGTGTCTTGGTCAACTATGTGGGTTCATCGTTTAGTGAGACAATTTAATGGCTGCGGTGAGGAATGAAAATCCTCAGAAAACAGGCTCTCTGGGTTTATGCTGGAGACTGTTTGCCATCAAGCAAACCCTGACTGATTAACAGAGATTAATCAACAGTCACATGATTAATCTCTGCCAATCAGATCACACAAACATCATTGTCCATGTTATAATAAGAATTAACATTATGATTTATTAGTGGTTCCAAGCCAAAGCTAATGAGTATTGCACTTATGTTTTAAATATTTACTAGCACACTATGCAGATTGGTTTCATGTATTTATACATGTGGGTGAATTACATTAATTTATAGGGTGTATGGTCCTTTGTACATGCCACAGTGTTTGTAACTATTGTATTTATACTGTTTTTAAATGGTTATTCAAGTATTGATGTATGCCTATCCTGTGCGGAAATCTGTAATTTATAGAGTGGTAAAGCACTTTTTATGGCACTGTCACTTTAAAGTATTTGCACTAGAACAACAGTAACCACTAGTGCTGTGTAAACCTTGAAAAAGAGCAGAGGTCTGGCTGCTTGAAACATTGGTGGATCGTGGGACAGATCTCACTTGAAGGTCCAATAAAGCTTTCTTCTACACCTAAAGCCAGTGTTTTGTACTGGTTCAGTTTTACTTGGCGCTGGGCTTTTCTACTTTTAGACACTGTGTCCTGCTCTTGGCACAGGTGTTTATGGTGAGCAGTTTTTGTGTTGCTTGCGTATGTGCAAGAAACACATTAATGCAACTTCCTTCACAAGCGGGTTGTGGAAGTGTGGCAGTGTTGTGCCGAATGGCAGCAGACCATTCGAGGATGGTCTCTGCCTTGGCCAGCAGAGGAGCATACTGTTGATGAGGGCAGTTGATGAGCATGCCACTACGATCAAAGAAACTGAGCCACTGCAATCAGGGAGCACCCGATACTACGTAATCAGCTGTTTTTGCTGTGGGTGTCCCTGACTGCAGCAGCCTATTACAAGCTGCATTGTGTGCTGTCTCCATGGCACGGCTTCTCTGTCCGGCTCTCACAGTTCTAATGAAGCTGATGGAAAGCCACCGCCTGCTGTTCAGTGTGCCTTCCTGGTGAAACATTTCAATAAATAAATAAAAGCGATGGTGCCCAATTCCTGTTGGCATGATGCACCCCATTTGTTGTGTGCTGAGGGGGTGCCCAATCCCACCTCAGCTCCTTGCCCCCAGCACACTGTATGACAGATGGGGTGCCCAGTCCCCAATTGGCTCACTTCTCTTGCCCAACCAAACATCCAGGTGGCACACTGAGCCCATCCCTCAGCCAACTAATCGTCCTGAGTTTTTTTAAACCCTGTAAAATAAAGAAAAATGGTCTTGCATTGTCTGTAGCACCCCTGCCCAACCCGCACCCTCCCTCTGTCATCCACCTCCCACACCTCCTCACCCCATACTTACCTCTGGAGCCTGGCGCGGCGATCTTGATGGACCGGGAACATGTCTGCACTCTTCAAAGCCGACAGCGAACTGAAGAAATGCCAGTAAGCTGTATAATGGCATAAATGTTTTTTCAACTAAGTGGATATCTCAGCCATTTTAGGAATTTTCAACATGCAGTTCTTGGGACCCCACCTCATGAACCCAGTCACTCATTTTGTTATTCGGTCCCAAAAGGTGATTCGTGGTCACTGCACAGAACCACCGTTTGGGACTGATTAATGAAACAACAGTGTCACAGTTCATGAGGTAGGCCCCAAAACTCCTATGTTGAAAATTTGGTGAAAGAATTCCCAAAATGACTGTTTTATGAGGCGCGTTGTGCAGTTCTTCGCACGCTTGTAACTTCGAGAATTTTTAATATTTTCAGTCCAGATTTTCAACATTGTCATTTTACCACTCCTCATATGAATAGTACAGCTGTCATTTTCACATCTAGCCCCAAAAATGTGTTTTCGCACATGCTTAGCGCACAATGGCAGTCGGTAAACGAAATCAATGTTCAGGACAGATTAAGAAAATCACAGTGACACTGTTCATGAGCAGAGGTCTTAAAATGCCTATGTAGAAAATATGGTGACAAACGTCCATAAAATGTCTCTGTTACAAGTGTGCATTCACGGAGTTTACGCTTTGCGATGTAAGCTTCACGAATCTGTATATTTTCACTCCACATTTTCAACATTGGCATTTTTACACCTCCTTATGAACAGTATGGCTGTCATTTCACATCCTGGCTGAAATGCATTTAGCACTTCCGGCGAAAGCCGTGGTCGCTGTCGAAATCAGTGTTTCGGACAGATTAAGAAAATCACAGTGACATTGTTCATGAGCAGAGGTCCCAGAAAGCCTATGTTGAAAATCTGGTGTAAAAACCCCAAAATAATTATGGGCGTGAGTTGCACAGTTTCTACAGCACTGTGGCTCAGTTTTTTATATTTTACTCCAGATTTTCAACATTACCATTTTTTACATCTCCTCATGAACAGTACAGCTGTCATTTTCACATCCTATTCAAATGCCGCCAAATGGTGCAGTCGCTGTACAAAATCACCTTTTGGCTGACTAACTGATAGTGTCACTGTTCGTGCAGTGCGGTCAAAAAGCCCATGTTGAAAACTTGGAGTAAAATACCAAAAGCCCAGGGCACTAGGTTTTCCAACCATAACACCCTACCCTGTACGGACTGACAGGTGTCAGGGTGTGACTTGGGATTGTCGACAGTAATGCTCATGCCATCCACCCCACCCCACCCTGCAGCCAGCGACAGGCATCGAGGTGCACCTTGGACTCTATGGTCCCAGAGTTCACTCCATTCTCCTATACTGCACCCATTTCAGCGTATTTCCTTATGGAATGAGGTGAGTATAAAGCGAACACCCCAAGGCACACCTCAACACTTGTAATTGTCTGCAGGGTAGGGTGAACTGAAATGTCGTGACCGCTATGGGTGACGACCCAAAGGCACACCCCAATGCCTGTCCATCTCTGCAGGGTGGGGTGGAGTTGGCATCAGTTCAATACTTCACTGCCATTCCTATACTGCATCTGCCTGACTCCTGCACTTCCACTGCTAATGCCAGCAAGCAACCATTCGACATTGACAAATGCATGTGTTCATTTGCAAGGCAAGCAAACATACTGTTATCGGTCTGAACTGTGAGGTGGCTTGAGGATGGGGGCATTCCCTTCTCCACCTATCAAAGCTTCAGAATACTGCATCTACTCCTAATTACATCCACTGTCTGCCTTTCTGTTCCTTTTACATTGCTTGCGCTTACACAAGGAATGTTTTGCTACAGAGAACGGCATTGCAGAGGTGTGTCACTGACTATCCTAATGTAGGTCAAGTTGCACTGGGCTCATCCTTCACAGACCAAGTATCACTAAGCTAAGTATGACAATGGTTTAGTTTATGGGTGGAAACTTTGTGTACTTGAAACAAATGAAGTGCTCCAATGAGAGAACATTTTTTGTTTCATATACATAAAGCCGTCCCCCTCCTATCCATCGCTCTCTTTTCCTTATTGTCTCTCCCTCCTCCCTGCACACACCTTTTTGTCTCATGTGGTCCTCATACATCATTTCTCCTTTGTTGTCCCTCTGACCTTCCTGTCTCCTCATGTTTTGCATTTCTTTGAGCCAGGCTCCGAGACCGCACTAACGTGACTGACTAAGCTGTGCGGGAAGAACCAGAGAAGCTTTAGCTTAAGCGATGCACTACAAAACTGCCTAGTAATCTTGGGACAAGCGTTGCTGTAAGAGCTGAAACCTGATATGCTCCAAGAGCCAGAGTGGATGGCCGACTCAGACTATGCATGCATTTTGCATTCAGCAGAATACTCGGTGGCGCTCAAATATTCCTGCTGCTCTAAGAATACTTTTTCTTAAAGCGAATCTGTACAATTCTTCTTTTGAATGGATTTGATTGACTGTGTGCAGCACCTGACAGTGCATTAATGCAGACCTCTGTGCAACCAGAGCACAGTAAACAACTTCTGTGTACACACTCAGCCACCCGTGGACCACTGAGCACCGAGCCCACAGTGAAATCAGTACCGTCCTGCACAGTTTGTAGCTTCTAAGCCCCAGTCCATGCTGTGTGCAGTCATATTGCATTTTCAGACTGCAGTCCAGTGGCACAGACAGATTATGTCCGCAAGTTGGGAAGTGCAATGGGGACAAGCCGGGTGAAGTGATCCCACTGTGCAGGGCTCACAGAAAGAGAGAGCACTAGCAAGCACTGGAGACAGAGATAATGTCAGGCAATGGTACGGCAATCTTGTGTCTGTGTGACAAGTTGTTTGTTACTTATTTAACTTTTGTTGACCGGGTAAGTGCACTAGACAAATTCTGCCTATTTTCAGGCACGCCCGGGGAGGGATACAGATGAATGCCAACTGACTTTGAACCAGATTAAGCTGTTGGTGGTATTTTTAGTGAAGGGGAAAATTTGGCCAGAGCACTGGGGAAATTCCCCTACTCTTTCGAGAAGTGCCATGGGATCTTTAACATCCCCCCTGAGCTACCACCAGAACAGGCTGATGGGACCTCAGTTTAATGTCTCATCCGAAAGATGGCACCTCAGAGTGCAGCACCTCCCTCATGCTGCACTGCAGCGTCAGTATGGGATATTAACGCAAGTGCCTGGTGTGGCACTTGGGTTAATATCCAGTTAGTAACTAGGGGACACAGAAACACCACACAGTGCAAGGACAGCAAGATGCGATGGCAGCTGTGTAGCCTGTGAGCTCAGAGACAAAGCTTCTGTGCGTGTTCGCATGCCACTACCCTGTCCAGTTTGCAGATAATCAGCAGTCCAAGTGGGAAAGGAGGTAGTTGAATGTGACAGTGGCCATGCGGTCTGGCATGTAAGACAGAGAGAGAGACACACAGACAGTGGGAGACAGTAGGTACCAAAGTTGCGGCAATGTACTGCATCTTTCCCTATCTGTCTGTCTATGTCTCTGTCCGCAGAAACAGTGGAAGCAATGATCAGCAGTATAGAGCCCTCTGACAGGCTGTAATACAGGAGAGCAGAGGAGAGAGTGAGCGTGACAGTGGCCACCCAGATTTTCCTTTCCTGGCACCCTCCCCCAACTGTGGCTGCCCCAATGACCGTTCCTCACCCTCAGTGCACAGATGATAGAGACAGTGAGAGACAACATCATCACTCTTCCACACCTAAACCATGGCTGAAATGTCCTGTGAGACAGCGAGAGAAAACATTGGGATGTTGTTGTCTGTGGCCTCCTTACTCCCGGTACAGAACAGTGCTGCAGTTTGTGTGCAGGAGAGACCTGTGTATTTGCTGTGTTCTCTCTCTCTCTCTCTCTCTCTGTCTCTCTCAGTGTCTTTTCCTTGGGAACCTCTGTGCTGCTTTCCACATCCCATACAAGTTCTCTGAGTCCCATTCTGCCAACCTCCCCAATCCCAGTGACAGAGAGTGAGAGAGCTCAACTGAGATTTTCCCCGACATTCGAGAACAGAGCTTGGTGCTTAGAAAGAGTGACATAGAGAAAACAGAGACAGGAGAGTAACAGTGAGAGAGAGAGAGAGAGAGAGAAAGTGGAGACACTAGGGGCAACATTGAAGAGACAGTTGTGCTGTGTCCTCTCTCTGTGTGTCTGTGGATAGTAGTGTGTTAGGAGGATATAGTGGGGAACAGCACATGCAGCGGCATATGCTTGTGTATCTCTCTGTCTGTCTAATTCATAAGAGAAAGAGACACAGACATAGAAACATAGAAATTGTCAGCAGATAAGAACTGCCTGGCCCATCTAGTCTGCCCCTAAGCCCTTGTACTGGATTACTGCTTCTGACTCACTCACTGCTGTACCTCTGTGGTTCCCCTATGCCTATCCCAAGCATGCTTGAATCCATCCACAGTGCTCGCTCCACCGTCTCCTGAAGCAGACCATGCCACACGTCCACCACCCTGTCTGTGAAGAACTTCCTCACATTCCTCTTAACCTCCACCTTCCAATTTCATGTCATGCCTCCTTGTTCTTGTGCTCCTCCTGTATTGGAAAATGTCTCCCCTTGCACCTTGTTTATACCCTTGAGGTACTTGAATGTTTCTATCATATCCCTCTCTCCCTCTCTCTCTTCCATTGAGTACATATTGAGGTCCCTTAATTTCTCCTCATGTCTTCTGCTGCAAGCACTGTACCATCTCATTCACCCTTCTCTGGATCATCTCCACCCTGTTAATATCCTTATGAAGATCGACCTCAGAACTGCACACAGTACTCCATGTGGCCTGACCTTGGTTTTACATAATGGCATCACTACCTCCCTCCTTATGCTGGTGATACCTGCCTATGCACCCCAACATGTCACTGGCACTCCCAGCTGCCTTACCACTTTGACATTTTCAGGTCATCTAAAACAAGAACCCCAGGTCCTTTCCTTCTTTGTGACTGTCAGCAACTCCCTCCCCCATCCTGTAGCTTTCCCAGGATTTCTGAGTCCCAGGTGCATAATGTTGCACTTTTTGAATTAAACTTCAGTAGCCAGTCCTCAGACCATTTTGCAAGCTTCCCCAGGTCCCTCCTCATTTTCTCCACCTTCTCTGGGGTATCCACTGTGTTACAGATCTTGGTGTCATCTGCAAACAATAAATTGTGTGAAAGGGAAAAAGGCAAAGGGAAAGGAGCGGAAAATTGTCCACAGGTAATGAGCAATAAATTATAAAGAATTTTCATTCTTGTCCAAAGCAGCCTTTACCGATGTATTCATAAATAAAAGATGATTTCTCTGTATCAGAGCAAAGGAGATGGTGGCGCGTGAAATAGAAATGCAGACAGGATAATTCCATTTCATGACTTCTTTCTTCTATTGTATAAAAATAACCCAATGAACTCAACGTTTCACCTGCATGCAAACTTTATCAAGAGTTGCCTTTCTAGAAAATACATAAATAAATTAATTAAAAATACTGTCTGCATCAAATTTCAAACATTAATCAACCATATTTATATATGATTCAAACTGTATTGTCTCCCAATGGTGCTACTTACAGGAATGATTCAAATGATATCTCTCATCACTTAACAAATCCTCTAAGAATGGATTTTGTTCAAAATGACCTAAAAATACATAATGTGAACTTTTTATTTCATTCCAAACTTTCTAAATATTTGTTTGAATATCTCATGGAAATTTACATTAGTAATAAATCATAAGAATATTCAGTTACCCTCACACATCCTTTATTTCAGAGAATGAACTTGTTTCAGAAGTCGTAGTCTTCCAAACTAATTTACATATTTAACACATATATTTGTCCCTTAGGTTCCTTTTCTTAAAAAGAAAAATGCAAGGTGAATAACATCTTATTTCTAACAGTGCAAAATATTGAAAATGATGCTTACATGCACATGTGCTGTTTTAACATATTTTTTAGTTAGTTTTTTTATAACCATTACATCCTACTTATTCCCAACATAATTTGTTAAGTGATGAGAGATATCATTTGAATCATTCCTGTAAGTAGCACCATTGGGAGACAATACAGTTTGAATCATATATAAATATGGTTGATTAATGTTTGAAATTTGATGCAGACAGTATTTTTAATTAATTCTATTTATGTATTTTCTAGAAAGGCAACTCTTGATAAAGCCTACATGTAGGTGAAGCGTTGAGTTCATTGCCATTTTATACAATAAAAGAAAGAAGTCATGAAAATGGAATTATCCTGTCTGCATTTCTATTTCTACGGCAGCCTATACAGTGATACAGAGAAATCATTGTCATCTGCAAACAGGTAGACCTTTCCTTCAGCCCTTCTGCAATGTCACTAATGAAGACAGGACTGCCCCAGGACCGATCCCTGTGGCACTTAACTGGTCACCCCTCTCCCCAGACTGCACCCCATTTGCCACCACTCTCTGCCTCCTGTCTGTTAGCCAGTTTCTAACCCAGTTTACCACCCTTTCCCCCATGCCCAGCCTGCCCAGCTAGTTTATCAGCCTCCTATGTGAGACGGTGCCAAGGCTTTGCTGAAATCAAGAGTAGCGTTGTCCACTGCCCCACCCTCATTTACTTCCTTTGTCACCCAGTCAAAGACATCAACCAGATTTCAGGGGCAGATTTAAGAAATGGGAAGGATCCTTAAGGAGCATTTGGATGGGATTGGGTCAGACATGAACGCTGATAGTAGGTGGGAAATCATCAGGAGAGGGGTGCAGGATGCCACAAGCACCTGTGCAAGAGTAAGACAAAAATGCGGTAGGGCCAAAAACCCTGCTGGTGGACCAGGGAGGTCCAGGAGGTGGTCGTGGGGAAGAAGGCAGCCTATGGGCAATTCAAGTGCTCAAGGAGGAAAGGGATCGGGGAGTATGAGCTGATGGCTAGAAGGCCACTAGGGTGGTGAAAGGCTAAGGCAAGGAAGGGGCAGAACCTGGCCGGGAAATTAGGAGAGGAACAAGGGTTCTTTAGATACTTGGGGAAAAATGAAGGGTGAAGGGGCAGATTAGCAGGATTAAAACAGGGAGAGATGGGCACAAGACTTCGGGGAGCAGGCAGGTACTAAATGAGTACTTCACCTCAGTTTCACCAAGGAAAATGGGGTGCTGCATCATACATGGGAGGAGACAGTGATACTGAGGAGGGGGGCCTCACCGATTGGTGGGTCTGGGGAGAGGGGAGGCATCACTGGCAGGAGGGGAAGGTTAAGCCGGGGTGAAGAGGTAGTGGAAGTGGAAATCACAGCAGAGAAAGTGAGGAAGCCCTCAGGTCCCTTAAGACAGAGAAAGCACTGGGGCTGGATAAATTACATCCCAGAGTGCTGAAGAAACTGCGGATGTCCTGGCAAAACCCTGGTGGAGCTTTTCACAATCTCACTGAGGACAGAGTGGGTGCCCCAGGACTGGAAGGTGGCGCATATAGTGCCTATCCACAAGGGGATCAAGGGAGGTGGCAGGGAACTACAGGCCTGTCAGCCTGACATCGTGGTGGGCAAGGTGATGGAGGCACTGTCAAGGAGAGGCTGGGGGGACCTGGAAAAGTCAGTGTGCCTGGACAATAGACAGCATGGATTCATCCCGGGAAATCGTGTCAGACAAACCTTGTGGAGTTCTATGACTGGGTGGCGAGTGCCTTGGACCTGGGTAGACCAGTGGATGTCCTCTTTCTAGATTTCAGCAAGGCATTTGACTCTGTTCCTCATGTGGGCCTGTTGGATAAGCTGGGAGAAATGGGGTGGGAACCAGATGATCAGATGGATAGGCAATTGGCTCAGGACCGGACCCAGAGGTAGTATTTGGAGGATAAGTCTCATCCCAAGGAGGGTCATTAGTGGGGTCCCACAGGGATCAGTGCTTGGGTCCCTCCTGTTCAACGCCTCGTATCTGACATAAGGACAGGTATCAGGGTGAGATGAGTCTCTTTACGGATGACTCAAAACTGGGGCGGTGGTGGATGGGGAGGAGGGGTGGCCCTACAGGGGATCTGGAGGCTCTGGAAAGATGGTCGAGAAAGTGGAAGCTGAGGTTCAATGCAGGGAAATGCAAGGTACTGCACCTGGGGGCCAGAAACCCGGGCCAAGTGTACACCCTGTGGGGGAATGCTACAAGTCTTGATAGCTAAGAGGGACCTGGGGGTGGTGGTGGATGTCAAGATGAACAACTCAGAGACTTGTAGGAGGGCAGCAGCCAAGGTCAACAGGATGCTGGGATGCATCGCTAGGGGGATCACCTCCAGAAGGGAGAAGTGATACTCCTCTGTATAACTGCTTGGTGAGGCACGCACCTCGAGTACTGCGTGCAGTTTTGGAGGCCACATTTAAAAGGGACATTAAACTCCTGGAGAGGGTCTAGAGGAGGGCAACCAAAATGATTTGGGGCTTGGGGACAGGACCTATGAGGAGAGGCTTGAAGAGCTAAATATGTACACATTGGAAGAGAGAAGGGACCGGGAGCACATGAAGGGTCTTCAGGTACATGAAGGTGGTAAATAGAGGAGGAACAATCAGGGTGCTTCAAGGAAGGAGGAGGGGCCACTAGAGGGCATGGGTGGAAGCTGGAGGGGAAGATTCAGGGAGAAAGGAGGAGGTGCTACTTCACTGAGATGGTGGTGGAGCCATGGAATGTGCTGCCTAGGGGGCTGGTGGAGGCAGGGGCCATTGGAGGGGTTCAAGAGGGGTGGGACAGGTACAGGGAAGGGTTCTGGAAGCAAATCCAATGCAGCGAGAATATCCAGAACTGGGAAGGAGAAGCCAGAGAAGGTGAGGGGCAGGAGGTCAGCTCCAAGGGTGGGGGCTGACCAAGCAGCAGACGCGAAAGACCATTAGGCCTATTCTGCTGGCATTTTAGTATGTTAGTATGTTAGATTTGTCTGACATGACCTCCCACTTTGAATCTAAGTTGCCTATAGTCCTGGGCTCCGATGGCTTCTAGATGCCCCACTATCCTTTCTTTTAAGCAATGTTTCCATGATCTTCCCCACTACTGAGGTGAGGCTGACCGGCCAATAGTTCCCCACCTCGCTGCTGCTGGATTGTCCAGAGGGACCACATGTGCCCTCCTCCAATTCTCTGGCACCACCCCTTTGTTGAATGACTCAGTGAACATGGCTGCCAGAGGTACTGCTATCTCCTTCACACCCTCCTAATATCCTTAGAAGTATGCCATCTAATCCCATCGCTTTGTCCACCTTCAATTTAGTCAGCTCCTGCAGGATCTTTTGCCTGTGAATGGACTATTGTCCACCTCTTCACCACCTTGGCAACTGCTGTACTGCTATAGCCCTTGCCTCTCCCCTCTTCTGTGAATACTGAACAGAAAGACACAGTGGATGTCTTGGGGGCACATGACAGTTCTTAGGCATGGTATTATCACTTCCTAATACCTAAACAGCACATATAAGTAAGCAACATTTGGCATTGACAAATGCTTGCTTTTGTTTACTAAGTCTTTATAAAATGCAGTTTCCATGTTAGCTGCTTGATGGCGACCAACACTTGCCTTGGTTGTATCACAGTGCAAATGTGTTAGTGTTATCATTTGTTCCCAGTTAGTCAGCAGGTGGCATATTTGATGTGTATTTGCCATGCTGTTTTCTTTTGCTGTACCATACAGTAGGTTCCTGACAGCCCGACCTTCATAATACTGTACAGCATGTTTTTATCATTATTTGTTTTGATATCAGTTTAAACACACTAGTTTTGTTTCATTTTTATATCTAGTTTCAACTGCTGACGTCTCTAGCCATAAAACAAATCATCATTTCTGGCTGAATATCCTTGTAAGTTGAAAAAGTAAACCTTCAGTACAGTTTTGTTAGCCTCTTGTTTTATTTTACCTCATGTGTGTTGTCGAGGCATAGGTCAGGAAGCATAGGAAAACCAGGAGCAGTTATAAAATTCACAAGTAGCGCTTTATTATTTCCAGTAACAATAAAATAAAAAAAATTGTTCAGTATAACCATTTACAAAGAAAGTGCAAAGAGAGAAAACAAAGTCTTTTGTCTGAGGGTAACTCTACTTCCAAGTTTCAGTCTCCCTCTAGCAAAAATATTACTGCTCTTTTTATAAGTCTTTGCTGGACAGTTAAAGTCTTCATCCTGAGCTCATTAAGGAGACATCTTGTTTCTCACAAAATGTATCAGCATTCTTGTCAGTTTAATTGCAGGCAGGTTTGCAAATAAAACAGTGTCCCAAGCTGCGCTGCTGACAGTTCTGCAAAGAGTTTGCAAACGAGCCTAAGAGGAGCTTAAACTGCATCTCAGGTTAACTCCCTGAGTTCCAAATAGCTTTTTACAATCATTTCAACACTATAACTATATATATTTTCAAACCAAGGGATCCTAATTTCACATAAAGAGTCACATATATTTTTATAACTGTAGATATGCAAAGGGAAAATGACAGACACAGCAATTGAAGGTAGAAAGATAGCGAGAGGTGGAGAATCATGAGACCATCAGAGTTATCTGTTCCTAGGTCTCACAAGAACATTTGCTTGTGCAACCAGACAAACAAGAGGCAGAAGAGGAGAGAGATAGGACAGATCCTTGCATTTAACTCTTTCTGCATAACAAATGGGACAGGGCCTTATTCAACCCTGTCACATACCCAATCTCTTTAAGAGAATCTGTTTTCAAAAACAGGTTTCCAAAACCTCATGTGTCATCAAGGCATAGGTCAGAAGCACAGGAAAACTAGAGCAGTTATAAAATTCACAAGTAGCGTTTATTATTTCCAGTAACAATAGCATATAAAAATGGTTCAGTATAACTATTTACAAAGCAGTTCAAACACAGAAAACAAAGTCCTTCATCTGAGGTGTCTCTAATTCCAAGTTTCAGTCTATCTAGCACAAATATTGTTGCTCTTTTATAACAAGTCTTTGCCTAACAGTTAACTTCTTCATCCTGAGCTCATTAAGGAGACATCTGTTTTCACAAAATGTATCAGAGTTCTTGTTGCCTCTCACTGCAGAGCGGGCTTGCAGATAGAAGTGTCCCAATCTGGCCTCCTGCTGACAGTTCTGCAAAGAGTCTGCAAACAAGACTGAGAGGAGCTCAAATTGCATATCAGGTTAACCCACTGAGTTCCAAATAGCCTTTTGCAATAATTTCAATAATATAATTATATACATTTTTAAACCAAGGGATCCCAATTTCACATAAGGAGTCACATATATTTTTATAACTGCATACTGTATATGTAAGGGGAAGAAAAGATAGACACAACAAGTGAAGGTAGAAAGATAGTGAGAGGCAGAGAGTCACGAGACTGTCAGAGTGATCAGTTCTAGGTCTAACAAGACTATCTGGTTGCACAACCAGACAGTCAAGAACAGAAAAGGAAAGGATAGGATAGATCCTTGCATTTAACTCTTTCTGCATAACAAATGGGACAGGGCCTTATTCAACCCTGTCACATACCCTCTCTTTAAGAGGAACCTATTTAAAAAAAACAGGTTTCAAAACTTTCTATTAATTCTCATCTAACATTAGCATATAACCATTACAGTTCAGTACATGTGCAGAATAGCAAACAGAAAAGTTTAAACACACACATTTTGTTTTTCAACCTTCAAGTCTCAATTTCCATTCCATATCTTGACAGAAAATCAGCATTGACATTCTCATTTCAGATTTGTGCATCACTTTAAATTTAAATGGCTGTA
This sequence comes from Neoceratodus forsteri, assembly GCA_016271365.2. Classification (NCBI taxonomy): domain Eukaryota; kingdom Metazoa; phylum Chordata; order Ceratodontiformes; family Ceratodontidae; genus Neoceratodus; species Neoceratodus forsteri. The sequence goes on from CM057453.1 coordinate 1,195,542,580, forward strand.
GTACCAGGTACCACCATGTGATTCTGGAATTTTATCTTTCATTTAGTTAAGCCAACAGAGAGGATTGTAATCTGTTATAAGTTACAAAAGTCAGCTCCTAGCAAATAAAACTTAAGGATTCCATGAGCCACTTTGCCGCAAAACACCTCCTTTTCAGTGGAGTACTTCTCCTCTCTGTTGTACAACTTCCTATTGATATATCGAATGGGATGTTCCTTCCCATCTATCGCTGACTCAAGACTACACCTAGGCCTACCTCTGATGCATCTGTCTGTAACAAAATTGCTTTTCAAAACTGGGCTTCTTTATTTTTTTATATATAATATCTTTATTAAAGAGTTTTCAGATTACAATGCATCAGCATCAAAACAGATATTCTGCCTTAAGTATTCCATTGACATATGCCTTCCTAGACATGAGAACTACAAGTTCACGTAAAGGACCTTATACTTATCTTAAACTGGGCTTCTTAAAATGGAGGCTGAACATAATGCAGCCTTAATGGCCCAAAATGCTTCTTCACACTCTGAGGGTCCATTTCACATTATTCTGGAACTGTTTCTTCATGAGTTCAGTGAGGGGTAGCTAGCTGGCAAAGTTGAGAACAACTCTCCGATATAACTTGGCACATCCTACCACTAGGGAGTGCTTCCTATGCCCATAGCTGCCTCCCTGCAAAGCCAGACCAGGTGCACTGCTGCTCAGAGCAAAAGGAGTTAGCCTGTGACTTGGGCACATCCTACCACGGAGGCATTCCCTCCACCTGCAGCTGCCTCCCAGCAAGCTGGACTGACGCCTGCCACTTGGGTGAAAGATGCGACCTATGTTTCTATGTTTCTATGTAACCTGCTGGCTACTCCTGGATCTCTGGCCATCCCCAATTGGAGGAATCTCCTTTGACTGCTTGGCGATTGGACAGCCCCAGTCAGAGCTCTACAAAGATTGGCTGCTGTTCTAGTCCGTTTCTGGACTGTGCCCATAGCTTTCTGCTTTCAACCCACCTTTTTGGAACAGGGGCTTTTGTATAGTACTATTCAATGTTTTAAGAACTGTTTTAAATAGACTAAATGCAATTTATTAGAGTTTAGAGGCCAAAGCGCTTGGTCTAATTTATGCTGTGATTTTGCAAAGTGCTGTTGCCTGTAATTACCTGCTACTCTTTTATCTGCCTCTTTAGCTACGGCCTCACTGGTAGCAATTTTCTCATTTTTTCCACCTGCCTTGCCTAATCTGTATTCCAGTCCAAGTTCTACCCCAGCTAATCCACTACTTGGTGCTTGGTGACTTGAGCTTCCCTTGTCTTAACTGCCTATAGCAACTGTCTGAGTTTGCTCTCTCAGCACCGACACACCCTCTTTCTTTTGTCCTACAAATGACCTCTTCCTGTAGCTCACTCTAGACATTGACCCCCTGCCCACTTTTGTTCATTAGCTGTACTATTGGCACCTCTCCTCATACCCCCTACTGTCTGCACCTCCTTTGCTCTGAAATTCCTCACATCCCTCCCAGCTCATTTGTCCTCAAACTACTCCCTGCCAACCCTAGGCCTTATCTGCCTAATCTCACTTCTGTCTCTCCCAGTTTAGCCCATGACTTGGGCACATCCTACCACCATTTCTGGACTGTTCCCATGGCTTTCTGCCTTTCAACTCATCTTTGGGAACAGGGCTTTTTCTCCTCCCACCCCAACCCTGGCCACTATTAAATACAGCTAGGCTCCACCCAGTACTACCTTTCTGGCCATCTGCTCTCTCTCCTCCCATTGTGCATAAGTGTCTCCTCCCTTTAACTGCCCCCGATCTGGTCCACCCATTCCACAACTATGGCCTGGTGGACTGTGTGTATCCTGCATTATGTCATACACATGGATGTTTCTTATGTTATTTTCTCTCCTTGCTTGCTGGCCAGCCTGAAACCCTGCAGTAATATGCACTTTGCAGCCAGGGACCTCAACTGTAGCCCACACTATACTACTGGCTGCTCTACAGGAAATTTATTTGCCCTAAACAACAGTCCTTGGTCTCCTTCCACACTAAGCCTAAGCCCCTCGATGGACATACCTGCAGCAAGTATGCTGACTACTTACAGTACTTCAGCTAGATATTCTCCTGATCAGTGAACCTAATAGTAAAAGATCAAATGACACTGTAATAAAAAGAGGACTAGACAGACTAATAGACTGCTGAGAATTCACCTTATGAAACTTGTTCTCATGTTACTAATGCTATCAGGAAACGTTCACCACAATCCAGGCCCTAATGGATCGACCCCAAATAATAACCACCCCAAGTATGAGTCCATTAAGCTTGCACCATCAATGTCTGCAGTGTCTTGCACAAAATGGACATCCTTAAAGTATGGTTGTCTATGCACAACAGATATGTATTAGCAATTGTGGAAACATGGCTTTCACCAAAAATACCTGACTCAGCAGTTGCCCTGCCGACTACTCAATCTTCAGGCTGGATGAGAACCTCAAAGAGAGGCGGTTGTGCAATTTACTGTAAAACTCCATCAGAGGGATAGCCCTACCACCTCTGAACCTTGTCTGCCCTGCCCAAATATTACCCATAAAAGTTCTATTGGGCACATAAAATGCTTACCATTCTCTCAGTCTACATACCTCAAAGGACTCGACCCATGGCCTCCACTGTATCCTGGATCATCTTGGCACAAAACAACTTTCCAACTTATTATGGGGACTTCTACATAAACTGGCAATCCTCAGGAAATGGGGCTTCAAAGGATTTCTTAGCATCACTTCACTTCTTCCAACTTGTCAACCAGCCAACTAGAACAAATTACAAAACCAGGACCAGCACCACTATCGATTGGAGTTAATCCAACCGCCCAAGTCACATCTCCAATGTTATTGTCCACCCAGACTCTATCAGTGACCACTCCCTCTATTACATGTAGTTGGTCAAATAAGTTCCCACCCCTAAACCCATTACAATCTACAATCTGAATACTAAAGCAGGGTCACCTTGATCTCCTAAGCACCAACCAAGATCACAAGACTGGACCTTTTGAGTCTATAGATGACGTAAGTGTGGCCTTAGATCACTTTATCAGCTTTTCAAACTGGCCTGCAATACCCAAACACCACTAAAAAAATGAAGGTTCATGGGATGGTCAACTCCTGGATCACCCCAGACCTAATAAACAGTATGAAACTTCGGGACCATCTATGGCAACTAGCCAAACCCTCTGGGAAGCAATGGATCTATAGGCATACAAAGCAGCAAGGAATGCCTGCATGAATGCAATACTGGCAGTCTAAAAGCAAGCATCACAGAGAACTACTATCTGACTCCTGGGTGACAGTGGAAATTTTGGTCTAATATAAAAGACATTACTGGCAAGGATGTTTAGATCTCTCCAACAATGTTAAACCACAATGGCAATACCATCACTGACCAGTCACCATCGAAATACTTTAATACTGCATTCACTAATCTATCTGATGTCCTTCCAAAAGACTTCTTTGATGGCACTCCTCCTTCAACATCTGGGACTGTGGAACACAATAACCTTGACCACCCACCACTATATTTCAAGCATGTTTCAAAGCCCAGGTCAGAAAACTCCTAGCCAAGGTTCTGGGCAAATACAGGCATGGTGGGGACTCCCTTGACCTTAAGCCCATCTCACTCACCCTTGAAGAAGTTCTCCTGCCTATTACCAAGATTCTTAATCTATCCTCTCTCTACCACAGTTGCCTGCCATCTGAAGACCGCACTGGTCACACCAGTGCACAAGCCAGTGATCGCATTCAACCATCTAACTACAGACCAATATCAATCCTCCCCTATATTGAAAGTACTGGAACGTATAGTAGCAAACCAACTTACTGACTGCCTTGACAAGTACTCCATTCAATGCCCACAACAGCATGGCTTCAGGAAAATCACAGCACAACCAGCCTCGCTCAAATTCACTAGCTTCTTACATACTTCCTCGACAATAAGTGCCTCATTGGAGCATCTTTCATTGACCTCACTAAGGCCTTTGATACTGCGAATCATTGGCTCCTCCTGGATCAATTCAAGAAAATTGGTCTCTCACCAGACACCCAAAAGCGGTTCGAGAACTACCTGTCAGGTAAATCACAATGTGTAAAGATAGCTAGCAGTGTCTCAAAACCCAAGTCGTCCGGTCAGGTGTCCCACAAGGATCCATCTTAGGCCCACTCCTGTTTAGCATCTTCATAAATAACTTACCTAATGCTTATTAACAAAGGGCACTCCTTTATGCTGATGATGCCATCATCTTCACAAACCACACTGATCCTCTTCGCTGGAACACAACCTTCAACTTGGCTTCTTGAAATTGAAAATGGTTCCATTTGCACAAACTTGTGCTCAGTTATAAAAAACGAAACCCTACTGTTCTCAATCTCCCAACATAAGCACAATGGGTCTGCCCTTATAGTCAAAAATAACTGTGGAGTCCGTTGGAACAAGTACAACAGTTCAAATACCTTGGTGTTACCTTGGATAATCACCTCTCCTATGTTCCTCATATTGAGACCATTGCCAAGTCAGCTAATGCAAATTAGGTATGCTATTTAGACACTGAAGAAGCCTGACCCTGAAGCACCTAAACTCACTATAAATATCTCAGTTCTATCCATTATCGACTACGGTCTGGTTGTTTATGGTGCTGCCTCTGCTACTTCTCTGTCGCTAAAGGCGACACTGAACAAAGCTTATCGATGCCTCACTAGTGCTGAGCCCGTACTCACACTTGTGATCTCTATACAAACTGGCTGGCTCAATCTTCAAGGGAGAATTGAGTACCACTCATGTATACAAACAAGGTGCTACAAGGAATCCTGCCAGCGGGCCTCTCTAGTCTTCTCCCTAGATCCCGAAGGCTCCACACTAGGAACTCAGAAACAGACCTCTTACTCATACCTAGGTTCAGAACCACCCAGGCCAACAATCCTTCCTCTACAGACCCTATATGGCTGAATTGTCTTGGTGGAAATCTCACTGATATTCCTCATCCTATGCAGTTCAAACGTCTCCTCTACCAATATGTTATGGATGAAAGTGCCTGTGGCTGCCCCTTATAAATGTCCAATCATCCTCCTTGTGATGTCTGAAAAGGAATAGTCTCACTGACAGGCCTTGGGCTGCCTCTTCTCCTCCCCTTCTACCCTGCCTGCACCTCCCTCCTATAACAATACCCTCTTCCTGACACCACTTTACTGCACTGGGTGGTAACTGGTAACTCACTTCCTGGCCACCTGTTATACTGCTCTGGATGGCTACTGACCTTCCTATACACCCTGCCATCCTCCTCCTCTCCCTGGCTCCCTACCTCTTTTCCTCCATCCTCTACCTCCTCTTACTCCCCTTACCACTTTTTCCTTGTTTTTCACATGATGATGCCATCTGGCTGCAGCTTTCACCCTTCACTTACTATCTGTCCTCCTCCCTAAACGCTAACTATTCCACTAAGGACTTCCTATTGTGCACTGCAATGACTTCCTGGTATACATTTTAAATATTCTGCACTGTAAATGACTCCATATTATTCTTTGTAAATAATTTGTTTTCTTCCCTTGTCTTTGTACTACCCTCCAAAATGACGTGGAACCATTGTAAATGATGTGCTGTGCTCAAAGGTATTGTAATCCGAGACTAAATAAATAAATAAATAACCAGCCAGCCCTAAAAGGACCTGACATGTTTCTCTCAAATGGGACAGAGAAAGGATCTCCGATCTTGAGTGGGTGGCCATCTGGGAACAAGTGACCACCAAACAGTGTGGTTCACGATAAACTTAGCTGTAGTCAAGCCACTTAAAAGTGGAGTACTGGACTTCAGGAGGGCTGATTTTGTCAAATGGGGCGTGCCTCAGAAAAGCACTAGCAAACAGGCAAGAAGGTGGGGTGAAGCAACAATGGGAAACATCAAAACTGCCATCACAGAGGCAACAAGCCTTTGTGTGAAGCAAATAAACAAATCAAAACATAGAAAAAACCACTATGGTTCTCAAAAGAAGTGGCGGGGAAGGTAAGGGAGAAAATATAGCATTCAGGAAGTATAGGAAACACAGAAGGGAGGACAGATAACTGTACAGTTAAAGCAGAAGGCGGGAAGGCAGACTAGCAAAGGCACAAACCGAGGAAAAGATAGCCAACTCGTGTGAAGAAGGAGAAAAACCTTTACAGGTACATCAGGGAGCAAAGAAAGACTAAGGCAGGGATACTGAGGCTGAATAAAGAGGAGCGTGGTTGAGCAGAGATCGACAGTGAAAAGAAGGATACTGAACAAATACTTCTGCTCAGTATTCACAATGGAAAAGCAGGGGAGATACCTAATCAGTCAATAGATGCACTCTGGATAGGGAGTTGATATTAGTCCTTTCACAGAAGAAAGTGTTTCATAGGTTTCATAAGTATTTCAAGCTTATGAACTTGTATCATAATGCTTGCCTTTCTATTTCCTTGTTGAATTTGGTTATAATTATAAATAATCCTTTTTCTTGTCTAACGTATATTTGTCTAGTGACTCTAGTTTGTTTTGAAGGCCTGCATGTTTTCACTGCTCACCACTTCAAGTGGTAGTGCATTCCATATTGCAACTACTCTCTGGCTAAACCAATATTCTCTAGGAAGTGTTTTCCATTTTAGGCTGCTAATTGAAAAGGGCGTTTTCTTGGTTCATATCTTGACTCCCAACTCTTCCCAAATTTAGTTTCCTGCATTGCCCTGAACAGTAGGCACATATCTCCCCTGGTTCCTCTAAACTCCAGGGTATACAATCCCAACTCCTGGAGTCTCTGTTGGTAGGACACCTCTCAAGTCCTTCCACTGCCTTAGTTGCTCTATGTTGTATCCCTCCAACTTACGGATATCTTTCCTTTTGTATGGGGGACATACCTGAGAACAATATTCAGATTTGGTCTTACATGGGCACGTATAGGCATGATTATCTTCTTGTCTCTACTTGTTATGTGTCTTAATATACAATTTAATATCTGGTTACCTTTTTAACCATTTTATTGCAGTGTGTACTGAATTTTAAATCTGCACTAATTGTAACTCCTAGATCTCTCTCTCTCTTCAGCTGTTTCTCTTAATTTAATATTTCCAATGTTGTATGTATGTCCTGTATTATTTTTCCCTTGTGCATGACTGTACATTTGGTGCTATTTAATTCTAGTTTGCTAAGTTTTGTCCAAATATTAATACTGTCGATGGCATTTTGTATATTAGCAATGTTTTCCTTAGTATTGGCAATGGCTCCAATCCTGCAGTCATCTGCAAACTTAGTTATCCAAATATTCTTGTTGTCCATTTTCAATGAAGTAACAAAAATATTGAAGAGGCATGGGCCCAAGACAGAGCCTGAGGTACCCACTAGTCACACTCTCACAATTTGACATTTCTCCTTGTATTATCACCGTTGTCTCCTCTCAGTCAAGCATGCTAGATCCAATTTATTATATTATTGTTTAATTTGAATTTTTAGTGTGTTGATGAATTCTAGATGAGGGAGCTTATGAAGGCTTTTGAAAAGTCCAAAATATCACATCCACAGAGTCGCCATTGTCCAATGCCTTATATTTTCTCAGAGAAGACCAACAGATTTGTTTGACATGATCTAGCTTTTCAAACAACTTGAAGTCTTCCTTATTCTGACAAGTGCAGTTAGCCCCAGCCTATAAACCGCCCCGGAGAACAAAGGGTTAAACTTTCTAGAGCATAGAATGTTGAAACTCGGCTTCGGTTGATGTCTCATCTGTTTCCTTTGAAAACTAACCGTCAGATTCTTTACTCTGCCTCACTGAACAGTCGCTCTGAGATTTCTCCTGCAGCTCGGTTTGAAAGTCGGTTGAAGTGTCGGTCTTTCATCGGTTTCTAACCGGAAAATTGTTCTGCATAGTCGGCTCAGTCTCTGTCTGTGGTACCGTGAGTACTAGATAGGTTTTATACTGTGTTTTCTGTGTGGAACTTGTAAAAGTGTGGATCGGTTAAGGCTGAACCGATCATTTGCTTAATTTCTGTGTTAACTTTAGTGTGTGGTTACGGTCCTATCGGTTCTAAAAAACCGCATTTTGATACTTTTTTCCGAGACCTGTGACACGGTTAGGAATCGATAAGAGAGTCTTGCCTGGCGGTTGCCGAAAAAGGTGAAGTTTGGTTAGGTTGGCCATGTCTGAGAAACCCAAGAAAAACTGCCCACTGGGTTTCACAACACTGCAGTGAGTGGGAGTCTTTGCTAAGGCTAATCCCCACACCACCTGTGTTTATTGTCTGGGGTTGAAAACCTCGTTCAGACTGCCAAATTTACAAAATATTCCCAAATCTACCCTTGAAAAGAGATTAGGTAGACTGAGGGGAAAGGAGGCCGAGAAGTCGCTGACCTGGATGGCCAGCCCGGTTCAGTTCCGACCGAACCTGCAGGAGTGCCCTTTGACCAGAGAATACTTTGGGCAAAACGAGAGCCGATCTGAGGGTCAAATCCTGCTAACAGAAAACACAAAGAAAAATAATCTGGTTCGGATCCAGAAGTCCATGTTCCGACTGCTGAAGAAATAGCCAGAAGCGATCAGATTGTGGAATCGTTAGCCGGTCCGACCGATCCAGCACCTTTGGCAGGGGCTCAGTTCGTCGGTTCCCCGGTTCATGACTATACCCTCACGAATTTTATGAACCGGAGTTTGAGGAGGAGGGAGTATGAAGATGATGATGGTGATGGTGAAAGTCTAGATGTGCCTGTGGAATTGGACATCTCCCAGACAGGCCTTCAGGTGTATCCCTCTAGGCTTTCTGAGTCCCTTCCCACTTTGTGTTCTACAGAAAGGTGGCTGAGACCCTACAGCTTCCTATGGAACAGGCAATGGAGGATCAGGAGGAACCTGATTTTGCAGAAATGATGGACATCCCAGAGTCCAGGAGACTGTCTATTCCCTCCACAAATCTTTGGAAACAGACACAAAAATTCTGAAGTCTCTAATTCTATACCTCCTGTGGACAGAAGAATGGACAAGAGGTATACACTCTCAGGTTCAGATATGGAGTTTTTATATCAGCAACACAGCCATGTTGGGGTTGTGCAGGCCGCTGCCTGTGATAAGAGCAAGCATTCCTTGACTTCACCCCCAGACAAAGACTCAGGAAGATTGATGCCATGGTAAAAAGTACATGGCATCTTCCTTGGGACTCAGATAGGCGAATTATATGGCCTATACAGCCATGTACCAGAAGCTCCAGGTGGGACACTGTACTGGCACTGGCTAACAGGCCTCCTCCAGCTAGCAAAGGAGCTGGAGGCGGTGGCTGCAGATGGGGTTGAGGCATCTAAAGTTCAGTTTCATGCTGCTGGGACTCCAATGATGTGTCATCAAGAGTCATGGCTACATCTGTGGCTCTTCGGAGAATGGCTTGGCTCAGATGTACTAGCCTCTCGCAGGGATACCCAGGCTAAGGCCATGGATTTTCCTGTAGTGGGTAATTCTCTGTTTGGGGAGCAGACAGAGAATTACATGAAAAATGGATGAGTACAGGACCACCTACAGGAGTGCTCAGACCAAGGAGAGGCAGGCAACACCTCAGGCGGCAGTCTAGGGGCAGGGGCAGGCCTTTTCAGGCCTTTTACCAAGCACAGGCCTCTTCTCCCTTTTCACAGAGGGGTTCTTCAGATGGAGAGGCAGAAGGGGGATGAGCAGGGCTGCATCCACTCCTCAGCCTAAGGCCCTGCCAAGCAGACAACCTGATGGACCTGCCTGGGTAGTCTCCTATTCCAGTAGGGGCAGGCTGGCTTACTATGTCCAGGACTGGATGTCTATTACATCAGACAAGTGGGTCTTGGAAGTAGTAAGCCAGAGACTGGTTCTCAGCTTCAGAAAATTTCCAAAGATGAGAGCCAGATCTTTCCTCCTGCAAATCTCACAAACCCTTGCCCTAGAAGCAGAGGTTTCATCTTTGCTGGCCTTAAGAGCCATAGAGGTATCTACCCTACACTGGGGCAAAGGGCTGTACTCCAGGTACTTCCTTACCTCAAAAAGACAGGGAGTGGTGACCTATCCTAGACCTAAGATACCTAAACAAACATCTTTAAAACCAAAGTTCAAGATGGTAACTCTGGGAATAATCCTTCCTCTCTAAGGCCAGGGACTGGCTAGCCTCCTGGACCTCAAAGATGCCTACTTTCACATTCCCATCAGGTGCTCCCAGAGAAAGTACCACAGGTTCGAGTTGCCCTCAGGCCACTATCAGTTCAGAGCAATGCCCTTTGGCCTAACCTCAGCCCCAAGGGTTTCTACAAAATGCCTGGCAGTAGTAGTTGCCTTTCTAAGAAGGCAAAAGATTTCATTTTCCATATCTGGATGATTGGCTATAGTGGGCCAGTCTCCAGACCAAGTCAAGTCTCACCTGCAAGTAACCCAGCAGGTGCTCACTCTCTAGGATTTCTTTTCAACCTTCCCAAGTCAGTTCTCGAACCATTCCAGCTTCTTACCTTTATACGGGCAGAACTGGACACAGTCAGAGCAAGAGCCTTTCTTCCCTGGACAGTGCAAGGGTTCTTATAGATCTAGCCTCTTCATTCAGCCTTCAGGTATCTCGACCAAAAGGCATTTTCTCCAGCTCTTGGGTCATATGGCACTTCAGCAGTGGTCCAAGGGCAAGATTTCAGATGAGGATATTGAGTTCCATCTGAGGGCTTTTGGTCTCAGAAGAAGGATTCCTTACCAAACTGATCCCAGTGACTCTGACCTTGATCCAAGCCCTTCAATGGTGGCAGGATCAGGACAATTTAAGGCAAGGGTCCCATTTGCCACTAAATCTCATTCAGTGATCCTTACCACGGATGCTTCTCTTCTGGGCTGGGGACCCATCTGAGAGCCCTCACTGCCCTGGGACTATGGTCCCCAAGAATCCCTTCTCCATATCAATCTCCTAGAACTCAGGGCAGTTTTTGGCCCTGAAAGCTCTCTCAGTCAGTGCAGAACAAGGTGGTTCAGGTCAGAACAGACAACACCACCACCATGTGGTACATCAACAAGCAGGAGGCACTTGGTACACGGCCTTGTGCACAGAAGCCATGAAATTATGGTCCCTGGCTTATTCTCTGCAAACCTCTCTGATAGCAGTTCACCTTCCAGGGAAGGACAATGTGCTAGCAGATGCACTGAGTAGGATCTCTCAGGGCCATCACATGGTCCCTGGATCCTCAGGTGTTGAAAGTGATCTTTCAAGGTAGGGCACCCCAGAGATAGATCTCTTTGCAGCCCCAGACAATCACCAACTTCCTCTTTTTTGTTGCAGACCCGCAGTCTTGGGCTCAGTCCCCTGGATGCTCTGGTTCTGAATTGGGAAGGGAAATTCTGTGCCTCCCTCCTTCCCACTCCTGTTCAAAGTTTTAGTCAAGATAAGGTCTCAACCTTGCAAAGTGATTCTGATTGTTCCAGATTGGGCCAGACAACCTTGGTACCCCTGTTGTTGTCCCTAGCAGTCCATCTTCCCTGTCTCTCCCAGGAATTACAACCTGTTAACATCCTCTCAGGGAGGATTTGGTACCCCAATCTTCAGTCTCTCAATCTCAAGGCATGGCTCTTGAAGAGTTAGAGTTGCAGATTTGCATCTTTCTCAGGGGGTTCTGGATATTCTCAAAGCCTCTCAAAGCCTCCACCAGGAAGACTTATAACTCCAAGTGGAAGAGATTCAGCATTTGGTGTTCAAGAAGCATATTTCCCAGATACTGCTGGATTGCCTACGGTTCTGGATTATATGGTCCATCTTAATGGCCTAGGCCTCAGACCAGATACTCTAAGGTACTCTTGTCAGCTGTTTCTCGTTTCTGTCAGTGGAAAGTCTTCCTCGCTATCTTCTCATCCTGTGTTTTGTAATTTTTTTAAGGGATTGCTTCACACAATCACTCCTTTAGAGACCCTGCCCTGCCTGGGATTTGAATGTTTGCATTGCTCAACATGCAACCTCCTTTTAGCCTATGTCCTCAGCAGGCTTAAGTACCTGACTTGAAAACTGTGTTTTTGGTAGCTATTACCTCTGCCAGGCATATTAGTGAATTGCAAGCCTGTCAGTGAAACCTGCTTTTATCTCCTTCACAGGATAAAGTGGTCCTAGGACCAATAGAAGGTTCTTGCCTAAAGTGGTTTCATACTTCCATTTAAACCAGTCCATGTCTCTTCCTATTTTCTTCACTGACCATTCTTTCTCAGGAGAGGAGGCTACACAGTTTAGATATTAAGAGAGCCCTTAGTTACTACATAGAGTGTACCAAAGGTCACAGGTTTGACTCTCTCCAGTTGTTCCTTACTTATGGAGAAGTGGGAAAGGGCAAACCTGCCACCAAGAGAACTATTGCCAAGTGTATTGTGTCTTGTATACATCCTGCTATGAAAACCTGGGAAAGATCCCACCCTCAGGCCTGAGGGCTCACTCTACAAGAGGTACACTGCTTCCCTGGCTGCTGCCAGGATATACCTCTCTTAGAAATTTGTCAAGCAGCCACCTGGAAAACAGTCCATACCTTTACCAAGCATTGCTCTCTGGATATCCAGGCTAGGGTGATGCTTGGTTGCTAGCAGTACTTCAGAGCCTGTTACCAAAGTAGGTTCTGTCCCTCCTCCATGGAAGTACAGCTTGCGTATCTGCACTTGTCAGAATACAGCAAGACTTCAAGTTGCTTGAAGAAAAATTACTCACCTTAGTAATTAGGTTTCTTCTATTGGAGTCTTGCTGTATTCTGACTCCTCCTGCCTCCCCTCTCAGAACCTGGTTTTGGGAAGTGGGTGGACAGGTGCAGTGTTGCACCTCAGGGTGCTCCTTTTCACCTCATTTTTGTTTGGGTGTTTATTTTATTCTATTCCTGTTTGGTTTGGTTTTTGACTTTTGGGTTTCCTGACTTGAGTCTTCCTTTGGCAATCAAAAACTTTTGTTGCCAGTTGGCTATTAAAATTTTTTTTACAATTTCCACATAGAATAGCTATTAGAGTTTTGCTTGTAGAAATCTGATGGTTAGTTTTCATAGGAAACAGACAGAGACATCAACCGACTCGAGCTCAACATTCTGTGCTCGCATAGAAAGTTTAACCTTTGTTCTTCATGGCAGTTTAAAGGCTGGGACTAACTGCACTTGTCAGAATACAGCAAGACTCCAATAGAAGAAACATAATTACTAAGGTGAGTAATTTTTCTTCTAAACCCATGCTGCACTGGATCCTGTAAGTCATTTTGTTCTAAGTGCTCCATTATATGTTCTTTTAAAATATCTTACAATATTTTACCCAGAACAGACGTAAGACTCACCGGTCTATAATTTTCGATTCGTTCTTGCCCTTTTTTGAAAATAGGGACCACTAAGGCTTCCCTCCATCCCTGTGTCATCTCATCTCTATCTACAGAAGTCTGAAAGATAAATGCCAGGGTGCAGTCAGTTGTGTACAACCAATTCCCTTATTACCCTTGGATGGAGTTCATCAGGTCCTTCGATTTATTTATATTAATTTTATTTAACCTATCTAATACATCATTTGCTTTGATAATGATATGCCCTGGTGTAGAATTTATGTTGTTACCCTTAATTGTTCAAGTATCACTACTAAAACTGAACAGAAATATATGTTTTGAATCTCTGCTGCTTCCTTATTATTTAGGACATTTCCTTCCTTGTTTTAAAAGGCCCTATGTTGTCTGTATTTTTCTTTTTGTTATTTATGTATGTAAAAGGTCTTATAGTTATCCTTTACTTGTACCACCAATTTAATTTCATATTCCTTTTTGTTTTCTTAATAGTCCTTTTCGCTTGTCTGACCAAATTTCTATATTTAATTATGTTTTGTATGTTATGACTTTTTGACTTTCTGATACCATCTATTTTTTGGTTTATTAATTTCTTTATCTTTGGATTTAACCACCTTGGAGCATTTTTATTTTGTTTGCATATTTGTTTTTACAGGTATACCTTTTGAATTGTATTACCTAGTTTTTCACAAGTATTTCCCACATCTCATTAAAATTTTTTTTCTAGTTCTTTTCCTAGTTCTATTGTGTTATAATTTTCCTCATTTTATGAAAGTCAGCCCTATTGAAATTTAATACAGTTGTTTTCCTGTTTTGATTTCATATGGCCCTTCCTTGATTTTAAAGGAGACTATCTGATGATCACTATTTCCCAGTGGACTTCATTTACTGAGTTTCCCATGTTTGTCAGTATTAAATCCAGGTACTCTGTGCTCTAGTTTTCCTAGAACCAATTGCTCAAGCCCAACTTGATCAAATACTTCAAGGAACATTTTTCAGTTTTGCAAAGCTACTTGGTTTCTTCAATCTATTCTTTGTAGATTAAAGTCTTCCATAAATATTATTTATTTCCAGGTCAAGAGTTTTAAGATGTTAAGTATTTCTCATCATTTTCATTTGTAATTGATGTGGTCTGTCAACAATCCCAATTTTATTTTGGGTGAATTTTTGGTATCAGTTTACCATAACATTTCAATATCATCCTCTACACTTTTATTTCTTCAGACTTTATCATTTTGTTTATGTAGATGACAATGCCTTCACCCTTTTTATATTTCCTAGATAGAGAGAACAAATTGTATCCGTGATGTTTTTATCCCAGTCATCATCCTTTGACCACCAAGTTTCAGTAATTAATGCAATTTGTATTTGGTTTGTACTTAGTAATACTGTAATTCATCAAATTTATTAACTAGGCTCCTTGCATTTATCATAACCTCTCCAACCATCTTTAGATTCATTTTATTTTGATTTATGTGTTTAACATCCTCTCCCCTTTACCCAGTTTAAATGGAAGGAAATAACTTCATTTATTTACTTTCCCAAAATAAGTATACCAGCATGATTCAGATGTAATGCATCATTTTTAAAGATTAACATTTTGGAATGTGTTTGTGTTGTCCATGAAGCCAATATTATTGAGTCTGCAATATGAACGTAGCCAAATATTTAATTTGTCAATTTTGTTTTGTTTAAAACTGTATCTTCCAAATACTGGGACTAGTCCTGAGATTATAATATCTCCCCTTTCTTTCATTCTTTTTATAATTTGCTGAAACTCCTGTTTAATGGTCTCCTCATTTTGATTTCCAATGTCGTTAGTTCCTACATGCAAAATAACTAATGGGTTTTCAGTCCTTCCATTAACCCCTAACAGATTTCTATATTTATTAGTTCTACACCAGGAGTGAGCTCACTGTCATGTTCATTTTCTGCCTTGGCACACTATCAAATCTATGCCTTTTGTGATGGAATCTCCTACTAGCGGATATCTTGATCGCTTCACTTTTTCCTTTCCTATTTTCTGCATTTAGTCCACTATCTGATTTTGTTGTTTTGATTTTTGTGTAATTGAATAGCTCTCTGAATTGTTTTCCTCCTCTGTAGCTATCACCTTTTAACTTGTACTTGCTTATTGTGTTGCTTATGTGTCTTTATATCTGATTTAATATTATTTGTCTCTAAATTTCTCGTACATCTCCATGGCTCTTTCCCCCATATTTATGACCTCCTGTTAGTCCTCAGTAGTTCTGAAAGAACTCTTAAAACTGAAGGTGGATAAAGCAATGGGGCCTGATGGGATTCACCCCAGAATTCTTAAAGAACTTAGGAAGAACTAGTAACACCACTGATAACACTTTTAATAAATTATGGGAGGATAGTGTGGTACCTGAGGACTGGAGGAGGGCAGATGTGATTCTCCTTCACAAAAGTGGGAGAAAGACAGAGGCAGAAAACTACAGACCTGTCAGTTTGACCTCAGTGGTAGGAAAATGATGGAATCACTTCTGAAGGAAAGAACTGTTGACTACCTAGAGGCCAGTGGGGCACGGACCCAAGGCAGCATAGATTCACAGCAGGAAAGTCATGTCAGACAAATCCAATTGATTTCTTTGACTGGGTGACCAAAGTAGTAGACCGAGAGAGGGGCTGTGGACATGGCCTACCTAGACTTTAGCAAGGCATTTTACACTGTCCCACAAAGATTAATAAACAATTAGCCAGCCTGGGAGTGGGTCCCAGGGTGGTAGCCTAGGTAAAACACTAGCTAGACAACAGGACACAGTGGGTAATAGTAAATGGAGTCCACAGTGAAGAAAGGGGTTACTAGTGAAGTACAGCAGGGTTCAGTACTGGGGCTGGTCCTTTTTAATGTCTTTATAAGTGACATTGCAGAGGGACTGGACGGAAAGTATGTCTCTTTGCAGATGACACAAAGATCTGCAACAGGGTTGATATAGCAGGGTGGGTGGAAAGGATGAAAGGGACTTGTCAAGGTTGGAGGAATGGTCAAATGTATGGGCAGCTTAGATTCATATAAAGAAGTAAAGTAATGCACCTGGGAAACAAAACCCAGGGAAGAGTATACAATGGGGTGAGATACTGACAACAACAAAAATGGAAAGGGACCTGGGGTAGTCGTATCAAATGACCTAAGGTGGGCCAGTAATGTGAGAAGGCAGTAAGGAGGGCTGGAGGGATACTGGGATGCATAGGAGAAGCATCACCAGTAGAAAACAGGAAGTTGTTGGCCCTCTGTGCGGACAGTTGTTAAGACCACATCTGAAGTACTGTGTACAGTTCTGGAGATCCCATCTCAACAAAGACATTGACAGGGTGGAGCTGTCCAGAGGGGCAACCAAAATGGTGCAGGGTCTGCACCAGAAGACATATGAAGAAAGACTAAGGAGCTTAAGATGTATAGCATCAAGGAAAGGAGGAGAGGGGGACATGATAGAAACTTTCAAATACCTCAAGGAATCAATAAAGTCCAAGAGGTAGCATCTTTCAGAAAAGAGATGTACAAGAACAAGGGGCACAATTTGAAGATAGGGGGATGGCTCAGAGGTAATGTGAGAAGTGTTTCTTCACAGAGAGGTTGTAGATGCATGGCACGGCCTTTCTTCGAGGTCGAGAGTCAAAAACAGTGGGGAATTCAAGAACGCATGGGACAGACATAAGGCAATTCTAGTGGGAGGTAGAAGGAAGTAGGCTGTTGGTTAACTAGGATCTGCAGCTTATCCATTAGGTAGGGAAATGGGCAGACTAGGTGGGCCAAGCGGTCCTTATCTGCCATCAAATTCTGTTTCTGTGTTTCTTTGTTTTAGGGATAGGACTGTTAGCTACAGTTTCTATCTTAGAAATCTCTGGTTTTACTTCTTCATTTCCCAAAATGTAGCACAAATATCTGGGTTCCTGCTTGCCTAGTGCACATTTAGTAGGATTAATTTTCAGACCTGCCTTTTTGATAGACTGGATAACTGCTCATAGATGTTCCAGGTAGGTTTTCCCGTCTGGACTGTACACCACAAGCGTCATCCAAGAATGCAGCACAATGACCATTGTGAGGGGCTAAAGTTACATCCATGTACCACTGAAATGTAGTGAGTGCACCATGTAAACCAAATGGCATGGTGGTGAACTTATAGAATCCAAATCTGATGGCAAATGTAGTTTTGTCCTGGATTCTTTAGCTAGGAGGATTTGCCATGAACCCTTGGTGAGATTGAAAGTACTGATGTAGTTGGCATTCCCAATCTGCCCACAAAATCATCTGTCCTGGGAAGTATTTTAAAAACTGAAACTGGAATCCTGACACTCAGGATCCTGTGACCAGGAGCCCAACAGATCTGTGTGCCCAAAATGGGAATCCCGACAGTGGATCCTGACATGTCTGATATGATGTGTTTTTTTGTGTTTTGCTTTTATTGTTTTTTTGATTTTGTCTTTATTTCCCTTTATCACCCATGTGTTCCCACTATGTTCTATGTTTCCCTGTGATTTTCTTTATTTCCCATTTGGGGAGGTGCTTTGCGTTGGTACTGTACTATGTGCAGGAGATACTTCTGTTAGGGACCATGTATAATGTGGTGTGGTGGGCAACAGCGCGAGATACTCCACTAATGTGCAGTGCTCTAGTGTCCTACATTGTGCACTTATAACTGATTTGTACCATCCCTGAGTCATGTTAGACTTGGAGGATGTATATTTAGAAATTGTGGGGTGGGGTAAAGCCCCAGCATAAACATGACAAACTGTTAACCCCTTTCATGTGTATAATGAGTGTCTACTTCTGTCGGGCTGTTGGGGTCAGGATATCATAGTAGTTGGTATACTGTTTGTCGGTATATATCATACTCGTATATTGTATGTTGGGTGAATGGGTGTCGGGCAAACGTAGTATATCCAACCTGGGCATAGGATAACTGTCATATTTGGACATTTGATTAAGTTTCCTAAAATCAAGGCAGATTCTTATACCCCTCCTTTTTTATTTACAGTCATCACTGGTGATGACCAAGCACTCTCGTCTCTTCAATAATACCCACTTCTTTCATTTTGTATTTCCTTAACCATGACTGCTCTTCACCACTCTGGTAATCTGCATGTCTTTTGTCTGATAGGCTGCATTTCTTGTCACCATTACGTGCTCAACCCCATATCTTGGTAGGATTTTTCTATCAGGGTCTCAGTCTCACAGTTAACTGTGTCAGTATGTCTAAGCACTTTATAAGGCCTTGCCACTTCATTAACAGTTTATTTTCTGTAGTAGATAACAGTAGCAAGACCCTTTCACCTGGCTCAAAAACTTTTTATTTTACCCCATGATCGTAATACACGTTTGCTGGTTTCGTGCCTCTTCCCGATTACTATGGGCAATTTTAATATATTTTGCCAGCTTCTTTCTCAGGCCACTCATATAAGATGTAATATATTTTTTCTGAGTGGGGTTATCTTTTCATGTTTCTTTTATCTAGTGGCCCTCTAGGTTGTCTACCATTAAGCATTTCAAATGGTGAAAACCTGTTGATGCCTGTGGCACTTCTCTGTAAGCAAAAAGCTGGTAAGGTAATTATTGGTCCCAGTCTTTCCTCCCCCATTTACAAACCTTTTTACATGCGTTTTAGGGTTTGATTAAAATGCTCAACAAAACCATCTGTCTGAGGGTGGTGAGGGAGGTTCTTATGGTGCTGATACCTAGCAATCGGTACAGCTCCTTCAGCAATGCAACACAAAATTACTACCCTGATCATTAATAATCTCTTTAGGTATGCCCACCCTGCTGAAAATTTTAGCAAAGCTCCACCGCCATGTTTGGGCCTGTGACAGCACGCTTTGGAATTGGCTCTGGGTATTGAGTAGCATAGTCACATACCAACAAAATGAATTGATTACCCTTTTATTTTTGTCTAAGGGGCCAACCATGTCCA
The DNA here is from genome assembly GCA_016271365.2 of Neoceratodus forsteri. Lineage (NCBI taxonomy): Eukaryota > Metazoa > Chordata > Ceratodontiformes > Ceratodontidae > Neoceratodus > Neoceratodus forsteri. The sequence goes on from CM057453.1 coordinate 1,195,561,795, forward strand.
CTGCAATTCTTTCAAGAGGCACATCTATCAAGGGAGGGCACCAGTGATACCTTGTCTTTATTAGTCACTGTGGCTACTTTCTGACACTCAGCACAGGAATTGCAGTATGCAGCAACATCGTCATGAATTCCAGGCCAGTAGAATCTGTACCACAATCTGGCAGGGTGCAATACCCCTCCAGTGACTAGCCTTAGGGATTATCGTGTGCTATCTGTAACAACTCAGCTCTATACTTTTCGGTATAACCAATTGCTCTGCTTGTTCCTGTGTTAGAGCTTAACCCAAACTCTGTACAGTAATCCATTACATTTTTAAACATTGGTTCACTCTGTTTTGGTTTCACCCCAGCTGCTTAAAATACCCCAGGAAAAACATTACTAACATATTAATTGCCAGCAGATTAGGCCTTACGGTCTATCGAGTCTGCTCGAACCTCAGATCCCTACTTGGGCGCTGAGGCCTCCCCTTGTGTTCCAGAAACCCCTATCATCCATCCCCACCCCCCGGGTGAGGCCATCATCTGATACATCCACTTTCTGTGTCTGTCCCACCCTCTCTTGAAGCCCTCCACTATGGATCTCTGAACCAGCTCTCCAGGCAGTGCATTCCAAGGGTCCACCACCCTCTCAGTGAAAATCCTCCTCCTCTTCCCCCTCACCTTCCACCTTCCATCTTCAAACCATGCCCTCTGGTGATACCTCTGCTTTAGTCCTAAGATCCCTCCATGTTTACCTATTTATTCCCTTGAGTGCTTGAAGACCTCAATCATTCCCCATTCTCCTCTCCTCCAGTGAAAACAAGCAGAGCTCCTCAAGTCTATCCACATACGTCAAATCCCCAGTCCTCATATCATCTTAGTTGCCCTCCTCTGTACCCTCTCCAGGAGCTGTATGTCCCTCTTCAAGTGTGGTCTCCAGTACTGTACACAGTACTCAAGGTGTGGTCTAACCAGTCTATTGTACAGCAGCAGAATCACTTCCCTGCTCCTAGGGTGATCCCCCTCGATGCATCCCAACATCCTGTTTGCCTTGCTAGCCGGCTCTCCTGCACTGCTCAGAGTTATTCATACATGCAACCACCATGACCCCTAGGTCTTTTTCCCTATTGAGGCTCAGCGCCTCCCCTCCTGGGGTGTACCTGTGTTGGGGTTTCCCTGCCCAAGATGTAACACCGTGCACTTGGTGATATTGAAATTTAATTTCCATGTGAGACCCAGCTTTCCAGGGTGTCCAGGTCCCTTGCAGGGCCAACCTCCCTCTTCTCCCTCAACTACTGCTCCCATCTTGGAGTCATCATGCAGAGACTCATTTCACCCTATACCCTCCTGATGTCCGTATGTATGCATTAAACAGGATCGGACCCAGGACCGAGCCTCACGATACCCCACTACCGACCTCTCTGAGGTTTGAGAGCTCCCACCAACCACTGCTCTCTGGGTACATCCAGCTAGCCAGTTTTCAATCCATCTGACCATCAAGGGCCTACTCCCAACCCTGTCAGTTTCTCCACCAGACCATTGTGGGGACAGAGTCAAAGGCCTGCTGAAGTCCAAGAATAATACATCCACAGGCTTTCCCTGTCCAGTTCTGATGTTACCCATTCAGAGAACTCCACAAGATTGGTTTGACATGATCTACCTGGCACAAACCTATGTTGGCGACTATCCAGACCTCCCACCTCCTCCAAGTACACCCCAATCGTTCCTTTAGTATACGCTCCATTAATTTTCCCACCACGAGGTAAAACTGATGGGTCTATAGTTACCTGGTACTTCCTTGACCCCCTTTATGGATTGGCACCACATGTGCCTCTCGCCAACTCCCTAGGTACCTCCTGTCTCAAGCGACCTGTTGAAGAGCTCCACCAGGCAGCCAGTATGTCCGCCAATCCCATAGTACTCTCAGATGAATGCCATCTGGCCCAGGAGATTTATCTGTCTTTAGGGCCTTGAGGGCTACCTGCACCCTTTCAGTGGAGATAGCATCATCTGTCCCCTCCATCTTACTGGCCTTTTGTCCTTATCCTGATGTGACACCCTGGGTACCTCTCCCTCCGTCTTGCTCCATTTCTTGTTGCTTCCTGATCCCACTCACTACTGCTTCTATCCCCATTGTGCCTTGCTTTGTAGATATCCTATCCCTCCCTAGTAGAACACAGAGGTGGAGTACTCGTTTAATACCTCTGCCTGGTCCTCGCCTCTTCCACCCACCCTCCTTCTGATCTCAATCTGCCGAGATGGCCCTTAGTTTTCTCTGCTCCCCAGTACTGGAAGAACCCTTTTCCCTCCATGTATCCCCTGTGCCAGCAGCTGCTCTTTGACTGGACTTGCCCCCTCATCATCCTGGTGACTTTTCTAGATGCAAGATGGTACATTTCCTTTTCCCTATCCCTCTTGTTGTTTTATATTTTTTGTAGGCCACCTTCTTCTCTGACCACTACCTGAACCTCACTGGACCACCAGCATGGTTTATGTGGCTTGCTCCTTCGTTTCCTGCCTTGAGGTCCTGACTGCCTCATGAAGTCCCGGTTTTATGACCTCCATCTCTTTTCCACATTTGTCATTGATGTAATCCCTTCAAGTGATCCTTGAGAATATTTCCCATGCCCACAAAGTCTGCCCCCTGAAGTCCACTGCCAGTGTCCTAGATCTCCCCTCCTCCCATGCTTATTTGAAACCAGACATTATTGTGGTCACCCCAGTCAGGATCCTCTACAACCAGGTCCCTACCAGATCCCCATCTGCCAGAACCACGTCCAGGACATGCCTCTCCCTTGTGGGCTCCATCACATGCTGTGTTAAGAACACATCCTGGAAGCTGTCCAGCAGCCTCTGCTCCTTGGCCACCTTAGAGACATGGTTCCCCAGTTTGTACCTGGCATATTAAGGTCCCCATCAACACCACTCCTTCCCCTTTGGTCCACTAGGCAATGATGTTGTCCAGCAAACCATCCTGCAGAACATCACCATCCCGGGAGGCCTATGCTACACAGCTTGACCTTACCTCCTGCTGGGTTCGGAGGTGACCCATAAGGCCTCCACGCTTCCTCTACGTCTTCTACCCTAGCAATTTCTATGTCATCCCTAATGAACATAGCCCCCACCCTCTGCCCTCCTTTCTATACTTCCTAAGCATAGTGTACCCCCGCATGTTTAGGTCCCAGTCATGATTTTTGTTGTCCACGTTTCTGTGACCGCCGCCACAGCCACCTCCCCTCGAACAGCATGACCTAGAACTCTGGCAACTTGTTTCCCTAGCACAGCATTTACTAACACCACCCCTTATCCCCTTTGTCAACCCCACCCAGGTTCCTTATACTTCCATCCTCCCTCTTCCCCTCCTGAAACCTCCTCCCAGTCTGTTTCCCCTCCCCTTGGGTTTGAGGCTACTCCCTCATCTGGAGGAGAGGCTTCTGGTCAGCCCTCCTTATCCCCCACAGGTTTAAACCCCACCTTTCTTGAATGTAGTCAGCCACTCCCTGTTTAAGGACTTCCCTTTCCTAACGGGGCAAGATGAAACCTGTCCTGGCATACAGTCCTTATCCTCCCAAACTCCTTTCCAGTTCCCTAACACCCCCAACCCACTCTCTTCACCCCACTTCCTGAGCCAGTCATTAACCTCTGTGATATTCATTTTTTCTCCACTGAGGCCTTTGGTACTGGCAATATCTCGAAAGGAATGTTGCGTCCATTATCCGACAGACTCTGGCAAGTTCTTGGAACCTTGCTCGGATTTAAACGCTATTTCCCTCTAGATCGTTAGTTCCCAAATGCACCAGGAAATCTGGTTTCCTCACAATTCCTAACCAGTTCGTAATCATGAACTTTGCTCTGTGCCACTGTCAGCCCAGAGATACTCACTACCTTCACCTGGCTATGGCATCCACCCCCTGTCCCTCCCACTGGATACCCCTAATCATTGAGTCTCCCAATAACAGAACCTTAACACCGCCATCATCCTTATGGTTACCTCCACTATGCACTCTCAACCCCCATCCGCCTTTATTCATGATCTCAATTCCATGGGAGGTCTTCCTGCCTTATTAGAGACCCCCTTGTCACCCTCCTCTTTCTGCCTCCCTGTTATTTTGCCCATAGCAGACCCTCCGAATAGGTGTCTCCTTTAACCCTCTCTTATCGAACCATTTATCCTGGCCCTGATGGTTTCCCTTCCCCCACCACCATCCTCCCCTTGTAATAGTACCCCACCTCCAGAGGCCCTCTGTGGGTCCCCTTTACCTAGGGCCCCATCCTGGTACAGACCCTGCTGAAGGAGGCCCTCCCCGCCTCCTTGTCTCAGTTTCTCTCGGTCGTGCTCTCCTCCTCATGTCTGCAATATGTTGCATCTCCCCATCTGCTTAACATTTATGTTTCCCTTCTCCCTCTGGGACTATTTCTATCCTTTCCATTGCCAGTCTGTGATGCCCTATGGGTATCCGACTCCCTCCCCGCCTCTGTATCAGTTTCCTCATTACCACCAACCTTCCTCCCCTCTAGGTTGCTTAGTAGTTCAAATTTATTGTAACACTCTATGCCAGCCTCCATCAAGTAACCTGAGTTTCCCTGACTGCCCCTCTAAACTGCCCCTCTTCCTCCCCTCTTGCCCTGTTCTCCTTAGGAGCTCCCTTCCCACAGCCTGCTCTTTTAGGCTTCTGCACAACAGCCCTCCTTCTCACTGTCTGCTCTTCTAGGCTTCCCACAACAGCCTCTCCTGACTGTTCCGCTCCACTCTCTTTATATTCAGAATGTTTAGTCATTACATTTTCCCTTAACATCAATATCCCTATCTAAGGGTCCTCTGTCCTAATATCCCCCTCCTGCTTGCTGTAACATAACATCCTGTAATTTCTGAGCATTGCCTCAGCCTCCCTCAACCCCACCCTTCTGCTGCCCATATCCACACCCCTTATCCTTGGACACCTCCAACTCCCCAGCTTACTCCTTAACCAATATACTTCACTCATGATACAAGATAGCTGTCTACAGAGTGGGTAGCCTCCCTCTCCAGATGCAATTGAGAATTATTGCTATCCCACAGCCTGTTCAGCCTACAACCCTTCCAAAGATGCCTGCAATGGTGGAATGTGGCCACCCTGTTTGTCCCTCTGTGTTCATAATGGCACACCCCTTTTCTCAGTCCCTTCCCCTGGAATACAGTCTCTCTCTATACTGACTGCAGTTATGTATGAACCCAATTTCAACCCACCAATACAGTTTCCAAGTCTCACAAACACATACCATCCAGTGTGTGTCCAGTCCCACTAACAGTGTGTGCATGCAGACATCAGGTACTGTATGATGTCACAGCCCACCAGTTCCTGTTGCTTCAAAATTCAGTCACAAACAGAAATTCACAGCCCTTCAATCCCAACCCCAGTGGCTTTTCAGTATTTAGAAAGCCTACAAAACAGGAGTGGGTGGAGGCTCTACCACCACCAGGCAAACACCAGATTTAATTTCACTCTAATTATCACTGCCAAACTAGTGTTCCCACACCCAGCACACAAGCCCCAATAGTTACAATATCACAGCCCAAGTAACAGTTCTAACTCAAGTAGTATTTTTAACACACAGAACTAATTTCAAGTACAAAACTTCAAATATTTCAGTTAAAACAGAAGATAAAACCAAACCTCTTTCCTGAACAACCTCCTATTTCTGTTCCCAGGTGGACAATGAAAGACCAGATGATTCTTGTAATTACCCTCCCCAACACCAGGCAAACATCACATTTAAATTTCACTCTAATTATCACTGCCAAACAAGTGTTCCCACACCCAGCACACAAGACAATAGTTACAATATCACAGCCCAAGTAACAGTTCTAACTCAAAGTAGTAATTTTAACACACAGAACTAATTTCAAGTACAAAACGATTCAAATATTTCAGTTAAAACAGAAGATAAAACAAACCTCTTTCCTGAACAACCTCCTACTTCTGTTCCCAGGTAGCTTCCTCTGAAACAAAATCACAATCATTTTCGATTTTCAATTTCATTGTGTAACGGAAAAGCTATTACAATCTATATATCCTAACAAATTAGACACTACATACAGAGCTAATAAATATTATAAAATAGAATAATCTCAAACAACTTCCATTTACATGTAATAAATATAGTTCACAGTATTACATTATTGCACAAAAATTCACCATCTAAGTGCATTCTATTCAGAATACGGTGTTACTGCACTAATCTGAACCATAAAATCTAATATAGACTTTCTAACACAAGGCACATATTTAATAATTAATCAAATCAAGTGACATCGAAGACAGTCATCTTGAGCAGCTTCCATTTGTATATAATAAATATAGTTCACAGTTTTACCTTATGCACAATAAATTCCTTAGTGCACTACACTTAATCTAGACCATAAAAATCTAGTATAAAATTTATAGCACAGGACACATATACAGTTATTCTTGAGATCAAATAGCAAACATAGTCTTAAGTCTTGTTTAACACACTTCCCAATCTTATTTTAAAGATATAAAAAATATACATGTATTATTTCAGTTGACTAGACTGGGTAAGACCTTTGGGATATATCATAACTTCATAATTTATGTAAAATATAAATATCCCACTAACCAACCCAATTTATAGATCAAATTATTTTTCTTATTTGGTTAATAGCATTCAAAAATGTGCAAGCCTTTCAACTGACCATACATCCATAGTATGGAAAAGAATTGTTGTGATAGTCGCATTATCAATCTGATAAATGTTAGCATTAAAACGACTCAACCAGTAATCTCGTATATTATTATACCAGGAACATTCCACATAATATGCTTTAAATTCTCTTCACCTCCTACACTATAATCACATTCACCTGAGATTAAACCTTTTTGCTTATATCGATAAGATAGCATGTTGCTTGGATATTGTTCAAATTTATAGTTTGAGACCAAGGATCTTAATTTGGGATCTGTCAGAATTTCAAGATATGGCTTAAAGCCAAAATAATAATTATTTTGGGCAAACCATTTTGAATAATGAGAGTTCTTGATTAGTTCCAAGTCCTTACAATTCCAGCTAGAGATTATTCTTTTAGCTATATACTTCCTATATTTTCCACTGATTACAATGCCCCTATCTACAGCCCATTTGAGGGTCATCATCTTATGTTTCTTTAAAATATTAATTAATGTTGTATACCAAATACCAGTTTTATAACCCAGATTATACCAGACTTCTTTCTCTTTAAGTGCCTTCCTTGCTAAATTAGGTCGTTGTCTAGTTGGTCTTATCCAGTAATTTACTTTTCTAGTTTCTATTTTGCTCCAATATTTTCAATACTCAGTTCTGATCTTAAATACAAAGCTGGGCAAGAATGTCCTGCCTTAAGAACTAAACATAAATTTATATAGTGGTGACATTAATCTATTTAAATTCTGACACTCCCAATATCAGATCTGTAGAACAACTGAGTCTCAAACTTGACCTAATAACTTGTATTAGTTGTTTAATGGTCATACCCCATATTTTATGTTAAAGTGAACTAATCAGCTACTGTTTTCTGTAGTTTATCAAGATGCAGATCTACACGTAGTGTCCATTTGCCACTCTCCTGAAATAATATGCTCAGATAAAGGTAACTGGTTACTGTCTCTATCATCTTTTCCTACCAGCAAAAAGTTGAATCTTTTTTCCTTTCTTTATCAAATATGACATTGGTCTTATTCATGTTAATTTTTAATTTTAATTTAGAGGATTTATCATAGATGTAATAGAGCTTCTTTTGTAATTCAGATTTTGTGAGAGATAAAGGAAAATATCATCTGCATAGGCAAGAAGGAGCATGGCATTATATCAATTGTTGGCAAGTCAGACATATCAATATCATATTGGGATATCATATTATTGATATAAAGGAAAAATAACAATAGGGCCAACACACAGCTTTGTCTGACTCCTCTATTAACATTAAAAGAAGCCAATAGTCCTTCTTGTTTACCATGTCAAATTTTTGCCCAGTTAGTCTTGTATAGCTGTGAAATTAAAGCTATTGGGTTCATATCTATCCCCTTTTTCTGGAATGGACCACAGTATATTTCTAGAAATATAACCAAATGCAAAAGTAATCAATAAACACTGCATATAGTTTCTGCTGTCTAATTATAACACAGTTTTCAATTAGATGCTTCAATACAAAGATATTGTCTAATGTGGAATAATTAGCTCTAAAACCTGCCTGATAGTCTGCTAAACCTCCCGTTCTTATTACTTCATTCTCAATCTTCCAACAAAATTCTAGAAAGTATTTTCAGGTCCACATCTAGGAGGCTGCCATCAGTGAGCAGCATGTTTCCTTCATGTCTGTCTTTTCTCTGTGTCATAGTCATATGTTAGGGTCACACAAAGGCCACGTTAATGCTGTGCAAGGCCACACTGTCACACAAAGCTGTTTGCCCAGTGTTAAGACCAGCTTTTCCTTGGCAGTATTTTGTACCATGCAAAGGTCATGCTAAGTCATGCTAAATGCCTTAAGCGCAGTGCTAAATCGCTGAATATCTCATAGCGCCTGTATTCATGTTCAGTTTGCCTTGCATGTATTATGATTTGCCTAGTGCTAATGCTGTTTTGCGTGCACTATTTGGCCTTTTAATATAGCAGACCTGTGCTTATCCCACACTAAACCTGTGCAAACAGTTTGCATACTGTGCAAAGCTTTGAATATCTGGGCCTATGTTTGCTATATCATTCCACACATCTTCACAATAAAACTCAGAGTTGTCCGGGGGACATAACAGTTAAGCACACAAATATCCATATTCCCAACCTTATTATCCACTACAATTATATTATTATGACAAATTGTTTTCCTTGCTTGTCTAAACTTGTCTATTTTACAAAACAATTAAACCACCTGAGTTTCTACCAAACTTAGAGTCGTTATACCAGGAACCTGAAACACTCATAGCCATTTAACAAAATGTCATCACTATTTGTGTGCCAAGTTTCTTGCAAGCAAATAAAATCCTATTCCATAAGGACATTTTTAAAATCTACATCTACTATGTGTGTTATCCAGCCCACAATATTCCATGTCATAAAAGTTACTCCAGATTTCACAGCAATGACCTCAGGGAAGATGAACAATTTGCGGTAGTCAGTTCTCTCTGTAACCAGCCAGCTGTAAAACCGATCTTTTAGTGGCACTCCAGAGTTTCTAATATTATTAGTACTTCCATTTGTTATATTCCTGTTATATTAAGATATTCTGAATTCACTAGATTAAGTCCCATACTATCTAGAATCGGACTCTTCTCAGAATAATTTCAGCCAATTTGAGGTTTTAAACTTTTATGTCTACTTGACTCTCCCTACCCACTCTGTTTGCTGATATATCTCACAAGACCTCCAATGATATTCTTGGGAAATTTGGCTGGCAAATCTTTTATGGAATTAGTTAATCTTGCCTCATTTTCTTGTTTAAGTATAGACATTCCAAACATACGGAGGTAATTTACTTACCCTGACACCCTATCACTTTATTAAATAATATTCAGTTAGGAAAAGTAATAATTAAATCTCTGTCTTGGAACAGCCAGTTGTTCATCCAAATGTAGTTTGCTACTCTAGGAGACAAAATAAAATGTCTATCATGGTGGCTTCTGCAATTGGTATGTTCTTAATTTCAAGATGTCATTTTCTGTAAAACTGGTATCCAAGTTTTTATTTAAGTACTATAAGACCTCAAATTCAAACTGGGTCGGATTGAAGTTCCCCAATTAACTGGCCCATATAGTCTTATTAGAGGATAGATTCTGCCCAAGTAGTTTGTCTACAATTGGCCTCCTTCTCCAAAACAACCTCTGAACTAGGTAAACTCTGCTTCAATCCCTTATCAATAATTTGCAACCCTTGAGCTTTCTCCAACGAATTAATTAAAGACCCAAATTGCTCATTACATTTAAAATGTCTTTTCCAAAATTTCCAATTTGGCCAGCAGGTCAGGATCGACTAATATATCATGCAAGGGCAGCAAATTACCCTCCAAATACCTGTTATGCTGAGTTTCTATGCAAGCAATAATACCCAACAGGGTGGGCGGTGTTGGGCTATACCCACCCACCCAGAGGCATAATGAGGCCTGATGTTGCAGGCAGAGGGCGTTATAGTTCTGGAAGGGTGTAGATAGTCCAACACCGCCCACCCTGGAGGATATTATGCTTAGAAAATGGGCGAGTATTATATTTGCTAAAAAAAATAATCTGTATGTTTAAATAAAACTTTGTGGCATTTGTTTCATAATAAAATAGTTCCCTACGCATTGTCTTTGGCGCTACTTGTTTGGTTAGCATCCCTCCCACACGGCCTTTGGAGTTCCACGAGCTACGTTAAAGAATGTAAGTACCTGCTTTTTAAACAGGTATACAGTATCTATGGTTTAACTAATGATTTGCATTGGTGAGTGCAGCGTGGAGAACAGAGGTTAGCAGGCGGTAGTTAGAGAAAGGGCCATGAGATCGCACTTTACTGTAATATGACATGTATATGCGGTTGGAAGAAATGCTGATGATGTCGCTCCACAACAGGTATGTTTTTAAATCTATTTTCGTATGGTGTATTTCTGCAGTGAGACTTCTTGGTAGGGAGTTCCGCAGATGGAGACAGACTGTGTTTTGCAGAGTGGGTGACTGCAGACAAGAGCGGGAACAGTGAGCTGATGGCAGATTCTACAAGTGTTTGAATTAAGCGTGGTTGGGAAATGCTGATTTGTCCTTGTCCGCAACTGGAATTACATACTGGAGTCTTTTCAACTTTTTAAAAACATGCTGGATATGAAAGCAGCACTGTTCATCACTGTGGTGTGGTGCAGTTGAGCTGCACAAGTCATTATTTACAAAAGAAATCTGGTTTACAAGCATGAATGAGTGGATGCGTGCACAAGGCGGAACAGAGACACGGTTCACTCTGCGATAGTGTTGTAGTAGCTATGATGGGATACAGAAGAATAGGGCATTGTTAGTAAATAAAAAAAATAAAGAAAATATACATGTATCAGTATGATGTGTGGTTTTGTTGCAGTTAATTATGGAGCATTGGGGCAGTATGTGCTGCTTAGCGATACAAAAAATGGCTGAGATTTGGAATGAGATTAGGGGTTTGGCCAGTTAGGAAGCAAGGTGGCCACCAGGATTGTGGTGATGGGGCAGGCTAGGCTGGCACTTTTATTAGCTGGGCATCTGTTTTCTGATAAATGACCAGCATGAGAAGTGCCTCAGCCAATCAAAGCCTCAAATAGTTTTAGCCATTTCTAAAGTTCCTGTTGACTGTTGTAACTATCCTGGGTCACAGGTATCTGATTCAATTTCTCTTTTCCCTTATTTCTCTTTATAGAGTCCCCTTTTCCTCCCCCTTTTTGGCCTTTTACAGCAGTTTTCCTTACTGGCATTTCAGGTATTCAATTAAACTAAAATCTGGTATCTGGTTATGAACATTAGTGTCTTGTTTTAGCTCCATCTGCGGTGTACCTCCCTTACACTTACAGTATCATTTGAACTCATCTTTTATCTTCTAGACTAATAGTATCTATTTTATCCTATTAACTGTTACATCTGCTCTTAAGCATTCCAGTATAGACCTGTTAATGACAAGCTGCTCCATTAATAATAAGTGTGCATTCTGAGGATTTTGTGATGTCCTATTAGGGAATCACTTAAGCTAGAAGGTGTATACTGATTGTCCATCCTCACCTCTTTCTGCATAACTTTCACACCCTTTGCAGACTGGGTTACCATTGGTGTGCCATTCAACTGTTTTAGACCAGTAATGGCCTTGACAACTCCATTATTACATCTCCCAACTTGGAGTTTAAACCTTCTTTATCAATCTCCTCTGATGAGTTTGATGACTCACAATAATTACATTTCCATGATTTTGGTGAGTTTTCTATGCTGGAGTTAATTGCAGAATGCTCCCTCTGTGTTGTAACCTCATTAACAGTATTAACCTCTTTATCTTCAAGTTCAATAGTTGAATTTGCTGACTTGTCTCTCAGGAAATATCATATACCTCATAATTAGAATCAACGTTAGAATAGGTACACCTAGTATTAAATTACTCATTGTTGGTACAATGCAGTAAATCAAATTAAGTTCTTGATATTTGAAACACGGGCAATGAATCCTTGGGACTACCCTGCCACTGTAAGGGGGTAGCTAGACTATTTCTAGGAGTTGAGATCTTAGTGTTATTATGTAGTAAGAGATGGTACTAATAGATTAGGGAGATCTATTAGTACCATCCATTAATAACATTAACAGATTTACCTCTATCCAGGGATTATAAAAGAATGGTGCATACTAGGTTGCAAAGAATGCAGAGTAATAATGTGTCACTCCTGCAGGGGTTGGTGCGAAAACCTTATAGCAGACAACTGAAAATTACAGAGCATATGTTCTTAAATCACAATCAGTTATCAGTTTAGTTTCAGCATTTTATATATTAACCCCTTATGTCCATCAGTCTTTTGTTGCCACTGTTTCTTCAGGCATCTTCTTTCTTCCCTGGACTTCAGATCTTGGAGCTATGCTCAAACAAATCAAATCAAAATCATTGAAATGAAAAGAGTCCTCACCATCTGAGATTTTCTTTGCCTAAGCTCTTGTCATCACAGCTGCTGAAACATCAGGATTTACTCCCTCTGTGATTAACTTAGTAAATTCTGGAAAGTCATTTCCAATAATCACAGGTACAGGTAACGTAGGTACTACCCTGCTTTCATTTGGAGCAACACCCATTAATATTCAGAGTCATTTGGGTGGTGGGATAGTATTGAGTGTCCTTGTGGATGCAGATGACATCAGTACCAGGTCCTTTGGCACAGTTCTTTTTAAGAACTTCAAATGCACCATGGTTTGTCTGCTTCATGAATCTAAAGTCCTTCACAGTCTTATCTCCCACTTTGACATCTGTTAAGTACTTTCTCTAGTTTGCTAAGGACAAATCTGCTCCAGTGTTATCCTCCTGACTATGGCAGTTTCTTGCACTATAGCCTGGCTTATTACAGTTATAGCAAATAAAGTCTTTGGGTACCCATTTGTTACCTCCACCAGAGTTCTTATCAGACTTGAGTTCAATCAGGAAAAGAGGTCTTAGTGCTTAGCTGTTACTTAGCTTGTAGCATCTTTCTGGCCATCTGGTAATCTTTAGCCAAAGCGGCCTTTTCCCATTTTCTGGTCAGTGTTCTTTTATCAGAGCTGCACATCTAGAGGCAAGATGTTGATGAACTGCTCAATTGCAAGTGTGTCGATGATCTTTGGGACTGGTTTGCCCTCTGGTTGGAGTGGTGTCACATCATGTGTGTGACTCAAATTTAGCGACTCAGTTTTGGAGCGACTCAATTTGAGTGCTTGTGATGTAGCTACCCTGAAAGGGCAGCGAGACATGGCTATAGCACAGATGAAGAAACAACAAAAGCGACTGTGGAGGACAGTGAATAGAAGGAGGGTGAAAGGAAGAGGTATGTGGGAGGTAGTTTGGCAGGTGCTGCTAAGCTGACCACGTGGTGTGGTGGTGAGGGTGGATGGCTGCAGTGTGTGTGGTTCAGTGTTCGGGGCTGGGTAGGGGTACTGTTTTTATGGTGTTTGTGGGGCTAACATTTTTTTTATATTTATTAATAGTAATAATCATTTTATTTCTTAGGTGCAATTCAACAAATATCAAAGCTGTACAATGCATAGAGTCTCTAAAATAATCATATCACAAAAACAAGTTAAAAACTAATAAAATATTTATAGGATATATCAAACAAATAATCCATAATTAAAAATCAGGAAAGGCACTTAAATATAAATAGGTTTTAGAGCATTTTAAAGCTCTCCACTGTCTGGCACTCTTGTATCCAATGAGGTGAAGAATTCCACAAGGAGGAGCAGCAAAACAAAAGCCTGAGCTCCCAAGGTCTTCAAACACACCCTGAAATCTCTAGTAATCCCTCATCGGTTGAATGGGTGGTCGGAGGGGCAGTGGAGACTTAGAAGCTCTTGTGGTAACTCGGACCCAAACCGTGTAGGGCTCTGAAACTCAGTAAACTAACATTAAAGGTGATCCGCCACTGGACTGGCAGCCAGTGCAGCGTTCAGCACAGGTGAAATATGGCTGGATCGAGTTGACCCAGACAGTAACATGGCTGCAGTATTCTGCACTAGCTGCAAGTGGCGGATATCAACCCCAGTAAATCCTAGGTATAGGGAGTTACAGTAGTCAAGGCACGAGGTCACAAAGCATAGACCAGGTTTGGAAGATCGCTGGATGGAATAAGGAGCTTAATCCGGGTGATGTTCCTCAGATGATAAAATGAGGACTTGACCACAGCTGACACCTGTGAATGAAGTGTCAGCCCATCATCAAATATCACCCCAGATTTCACAACCATTCAGAGGTCAAAAGCTGGGTTTCCCCAAGCCAAAATCCGAAGGCCATCCAGCAGCCGACCCCTCTATCCGGCGACCCAGTTCCACAACTAACACCTCTGTCTTCTCAGAGTTTAACCTTAACCAACTGGAATTCATCCAGTCTTAGATTTCGCAAGACAGTTGGAAAAGACTGAGAGTCGCTATCCTGATCGGGCACAAAGACAGTTACAGCTGAGTATCATCTGCATAACAGTGAAAACTCAGCCCATACCATCTTACAATGTCTCTAATGGATGTTTGTACACCACGAACAACATGAGGACAATACTGAACCCTACGGGACCCCACATGGCAGGGATAAAGAGTCAGAGGAAAAATCCCTATACTAATCTCTGTGACCTGCCAGTGAGAAAGGAATGGAACCATCTGAGGACTGTACTGAACAGGCTATAGATAACCCACAGGAGATCAAGAAGCACCCCATGGTCCATGGTATCAAAAGCTGATGAGAGATCCAGAAGAACCAAGATGGAATGGCGCTTCTGGTCTCTAGCCATCAGGAGATCATTGAGTACCTGAATCAGAGCAGTCTCAGTACTATGCCTCATACGGAAACCAGACTGGAGAGGATTGTAGAAAGCATGGATGGTAAGATGGTTCTCCAACTGTTGTGCAACAACTTTCTCAGTAACCTTCCTATAAAGGGAGTTTAGAGATCAGTCTGTAGTTTGCAGGAGAATCTATGTCAAGAAATGGCTTCTTGAGAAGGGGTAACCACAGCCTCCTTCAGGAGCTGGAAACTTCCCAACTCCAATCAACACCAGATTAACTCCAGTAGAACCAGGCCAATCACATCCACACACCTTATTAAAAGGTGAGTAGGGCCTGGGTCTAAACTACAACTAGCTGGCCAAAACCCCAGAGAAGCCACATGATATCCTCGATCACCGATTGGTCAAACTCAATCCAACAAAACAGAGGTTATGACCTCGTTCCAACCACCAGTACCCCCCATAGGGTGTGATAAGTGAATCTCCGACCTGATGTTGGCAACCTTATCAGCAAAGAAGCGAGCACACTCGTCGCACTCTACTTGTGACGAAGGCTTTCAGAACTCGTGAGACAGGCTGGATTGCACAATTTGTCTGATTCGGAACAGCTGAGCTAGTCGGTTCTGTGCTGAGGAAGACTCCTCGACAGGAACTCTGCCTTCTTTTGAGAAACTGATGACTGATAGTCTCTATAATGATCCATCAGTCTAAGCCTGTTGGCATCTAAGCCAGATCTGTGCCAGGTGCACTCTAACCTTAGACCTGCCTGCTTCATCTGCCCAAAGTCCCATCAAACCATGGGGACTGAGGGCAAAAAGTAAACAAGCGAACACGAAAAGGAACAAAGGGTATCCAGAGCTCCCACCACAGCTTGGTTAAAAGCCTGAAGTAGGTTCTCCGGACCCTCGCTTGCCTCCAGCATTCCAGATAGATCCAGCACCACCAGGAGGCTATCAGGGGTCAAGTCCCATAACGGGGTATCGGACCATCTCCATAGGGTAGACCTATAAGGGGAGCCAGAAAATTGAACCTGATGATGTGGTGGTCGGACCATCCAACTGGTTCCACCACCAAGTTGGAGGCCTCTAACCCCAGGAGAAAGATGAGGTCCAATGAGTGCCCGTGATTATGTGTCACAGAGAAACTACCTGTGTGAAGCCCAAAGAACTCATAAGTCGAAGGAAGTCTTGTCCAAACTGTGAGGTTCATCATCAATCCAGGCATTGAAATCCCCCAGCACCATCAACCTAGGGACTCCAACACCATATCAATGATGAAGTCTGCGACTTCCTGCAAAACTGACTATCACCTCCTGATGGACGATAGACAAGAATGATTTTGCACCCACACCTCGGCTACAGCACACTCAAAGGACCAGATGTTCTCAACTGGCACATCAACAAGGCCCAATTCTGATTTAAAACAGATTGCTACTCCCCGCCCTAGACCCGACCTCACACGGTGTATCACCTAGAAACTGGCTGGAATGCTGACTCCAAAATCAGACCAGCATTTTTCTCTAGCCAGATCTCAGTGATACAAGCCAGATCAGATGACCCAACAAGTTCAGCTATAATAGCTGACTTGTTTTTAATAGATCTGGCATTGCACAACTTACCGTGTGGGTTGAGATGAAACAGAGCAGTTCGAGAATACCGTCCCACTAATCATGGAGCCCTTGAGTATGTGAGTCCTGTTGTCCCCACCCCCTCAGGTTGCTCTCTCCCATGTTCTCCCCTCTCAGCTTGTGTTTCCTCCCTGAGTTGCCTACCTCCTGAGTTTTCCTCCTTCCCACATGCACCCCCTGGAGTCGATAATCTAAATTTATGGGGTGCATAGATATGTTCCTCCATTTTGTAAGATTTAGTTGCTGTTTTGGTAGTTGCTGGGGAGTGTACATCACTGTTTTGTAGCAGCACTCTCTGTTTAGTGGTCGCTGTTATGACATGGAACGGTTGGAGCCACTTACTAAGGAGTTCTCTGAGCCTGGTGAAGGTTTCTTGAGGATTGTCGACTGAGTGGTACTTCAGGGACTGGAATCTTTGCCTGTAGGTCTCTCTTGAGATATCATATCTTTCAAGTTTCTCTTTTCACCAGGTCATAGTTTTCTGACTGTGCAGTGTCCATATTGCTGTAGGCAAGTTGGGCTACCTGTCAGGTAAGGTACCAGCCTGACTGCCCATTGCTGCTTTGGTTATTGGCAGGCTTTTGGCAACACTTTTAAAAGCTGTCAGGTATGCTTCAATATCATCTGAGGTCACAACTTTGTAAGTTTGTCTTTTAAGTTGTTTATGTCTTGTTGCTCTGCTGGACCTGTGCCAGATCCTCCAGCTTTGATAGCTTGCAAGGCATCCAGACATTGCTGCTCTTGTTGCTGCATGCCTTCCCTTCCTTCCCTTCCTTCCCTTCTTGTCACTGCATCTCTTTTCTCTGCTTCACCATCCCTTTGTTGTACAGTCCACCTTCCCTTCCCTTTCCTTCCTTCCCTTCCTTCCCTTCCCTTCCTTCCTTCCCTTCCCTTCTCTTCTCTTCTCTTCTCTTCTCTTCTCTTCTCTTCTCTTCTCTTCTCTTCTCTTCTTTACCATCTCTTTGTTGTACAGCCCACCTTTTAAAAAGGCAGTCCAGGATTTCTGGTTCTGTCATTGACTGTTCTTCTTTTTCCAAGACTGGTGCTGGCTGTACAGTCTCAGCTGGACTTCTGTCTCTGCTAGTTTAGCTGCCATTCTTCTGGTAGTCCCTCCTGGGCTTGCTGCTGCAGAATCCATAACCTATATGCTTCCCTGGTGCCAGGTCTAGTACCCACGCACAAACTCCGGGGTTAGAGTATGCACAGTGTAAATCCCACTGCTAACACCATCTGTCATCGAGGCATAGGTCAGGAAGCATAGGAAACAAGGAGCAGTTATAAAATTAGCAAGTAGTGTTCCAGTAACAATAAAATAAAAATAAAAATTGTTCAGTATAACTATTTACAAAGACAGTGCAAACAGAGAAAACAAAGTCCTTCATCTGAGGGTATCTCTAATTCCAAGTTTCAATCTCTCCAGCAAAAATATTGCTGCTCTTTTTATAACAAGTCTTTGCCTGACAATTAACTTCTTTATCCTGAGACAAGGTGCTGCGTCAGCATGTGGTCTGAAAGCAAAACAAAATGGTTATATTAAATGCACACTGAAAATAGAAAATGGAGTTCAAAATCTATGTTTTGACCTTATGTCTTCTTCAGAAATATCTAAAGAAAAAAAAAAGTTAGTGATGAGGGAGGTAAAATAAGGTTATATGTTGGGAAAGAAGAAAAGGGAAGGCTCAGGGGAAGTGAATAAAGGCAAGATTAAGAGAGAATCTGTGAAACAAAGGGGTGATGATGAGAAAGACAAGGCATAACAGGAGAAAATGAGCTGGAGAAGTCCCAGGTGGGACTAATAAACAGGGCCTAGTAAGAGGGCTGAAAGGTGACAAGTGTGGGGGATGGAGACAGGGATGGAGACAAATGGTGAAAATGAAAAGAAGGTAAATGTGTAGAGATACAAACAGACTTTAGGGAAAACAAGGGCTGAAAGATGAAAATAAATCTGTCATTTAAACCAGAGGGCTGCTGGGAGCCAAGGCGGATGATCATCTTGGTGTCCGTGTTTTTCTATGGTCAGAATCCCAGAAGCCCTGCTGAAGGACACAGACAGAAAGGTCATTGGCACTGTGGTCCCTGGAAATAAAGTGGGATACAATGGGTTTATTAGTGTCTCCATTCCTGACTGCCCTGTAATGTTCCCTGAAATGCTCAGCAAGGCATCTACTAGTCGCTCTGATGTAAATAGCTGCACACTTCCTGCAAAGAATACAATATACCACATCAGAGGAGGTATAGGAGAACTCCTTGGTGATGTGAAAAGCCTGTGGGACCCAATTTCAGTTACACTGGAAATAAATTTGCAGGTGTAGGCGAGTTCTGTTGCAAGGTTTGGTACCTGGTAGAGAGGAACTGTTTGGAGTAGATAGGCTGCTTTTATCAGGAGATTTCACAGGTTGGGTGGCCAGTGGTAGGAGGCAATTGGTGGTTCTGTAAAGGAAGTGCCAATGACTGGGTCAGTTTGCAAAACAGAAAAGTTACTGGTGATGATTCTGTGAAGAGAAGGTGTACTCTGATGAAAAGGAAGCACTAGTGTAATTCACCGTTGTTCTTGCATGACAGTATCCTTCCTGTGGGGTTGAGGTTACGGGCATGTTACTGACCTGGGAGAGTGCTCTATCCTCTGTGCTTTTAGGGTATCCGTGTTGATAAAAACACTATGCATTATTTAAGCCTGCTCTACAAAATCATTCTCTTCACTGCATAATCTACGAAGTCTAAGAAACTGTGGATAAGGCAGGCCCTCTTGACATGTTTATGATGGAAGGAGCTGTGAAGGAGGAAACTGTGAGAATCAGTGGGTTTGTAATAAACTGATGTCTTCAGTCCAGTGTTCTGTACTGACAGTTGGATATCCAGAAAAGGCAGTGTAGGGAGGATACTTCAACAGTGTACTGAAGGAAGGATGGGCCATGGTAAATTTGTTGAGGAAGACTCGAAAGGTCTCCCTGGAGCAGGAGGTGGCCCCACACAGTCATCTATGTAACCTTTGTAGAGTTCAGGCACAGTCTCTGTGAATGAGAGAAAAAACTGTTCCTCTACCCAGCCTACAAATAGATTAGCAAAGCTGGGACCCATCTTGGTGCTCATGGCCACTCCGCTGACCTGCTGGAAAAACTGTTGTTAAAAGAAAAAGCATTGAGTTTCAGAACAAGTTCTGCCAGACGAGTTAGTGTGTATGTGGGTGGCTGCTGGACATCCCACTTATTCAGGAAATAATGCAAAGCTGTCAGGCCATCATTGTGGGGGATCACTGTGTAAAGACATTTGATGCCCATGGTGAATATGAGCTGATGAGAGCCACTGAATCTGAACCTGTCAAATAACTGGAGAGCATGGTTGGTATCTTTAAAATTGGAGGGCAGGGACTCAACGGTAGTCTTATGAGGCTGTCCAAAATGAGGAGATGTGGGATGTGGGGCAGGAGCAGGCAGACACAATAAGATGGCCAGGGGTACTAGTTTTGTGGATTTTGGGAAGGAGATAAAACCTAAATGTCTGGGGATGCTGAACTATGAGTCTTTTAGCAGAAGCAGGGAGCTGTTTGTTTTAAATAGCCAAGGTGATGGTGGTGGTGACCTCAGTCTGATAGTCAGCAGTGGGGTCCTGTGGAAGGAAGAGTAAAACCTTGTGTCAGAGTTGCTGTGTGGCTTCAGTGATGTATAACTCCTTTTGCCAGACCACAACAGCATCTCCCTTATCAGCTGGTTTAATAACAATGCCATCCCTCCATTGCAGAGATCTGAGGGCTACAAGCTCATCATTTGTCAGGTTGGAGTGGTTGTGCCTGCAATGAAAATTGAAGATCTTATTTTGAGAGGGCTCTTGCAGTAGGAAATTACATATAGGACTGAAGCAGGCAGGCATCAGGACCCCACGGAAAGATTGCTAGCTAGCAGTCTCTGGCGGGGACCGCCCCACATCAGGTGACCGGCGTCAAGAGATGTCAGTATAAAGGGGTGGTACCCCATGCCTTCAGTTCTTTCCTGCCGTTAGCTCGTGTAAGCGCCTCGTGGTTAAGTTCAACTGCTCATCAGTCTGTCACTGGTAGTTATACTGTCAGTTTTTCTTCGATTTCTCGAATTACTGTCAGTTATTTCGATGTTGTATGTTGTCCCCTACACCCTCGAGCACAAGAATAAGTGTGACTCCGTGCGGTGCCCAACTCCTGCACAGGACAGACACTCCCAGTGCCTCTTCTGTCTAGGACCCGATCACCCCATGGAGAAGTGCCAGCATTGCCTGAAGTTCAGCGCCACCACCCGCCAGACGGAGGCAGCAGTCCCTGGAGGCCCACATCCTTAAAAATGACCTCCATGGAAAGGAGCTGAAGAAGCTTTGTCAGGCCTCAACTTCACCCGAGTCACCATAAAAAGAAAGACAAGGAGAAGCACTGGGATCAGGACTCTCTTCCTCAGCCACCATGACTTCAACTGGAGTCACCGTGCTCAAGGTAATGTCCTCCCGGGATCGCTCCATGACAGCCATCTTGGAGTTCCAAGCAGCATCGATCCACCCATCTGGCTGGTGCTCGGGCTCTTCAGGTGCCTCCGGGTTAAAGGCTTCCACTACCAGCAAGGCTGCCGCCCGCTGACCTACTGGCACAAGTGGCTCTGGTAAGCTGGATGTTGTCTCCTCTGACATCTGCCCAGAGAAGGCCGCTAAGTTGCTCGACCCTTGAGACAGTGCAGCCCTAAGCCACCCGACAGACCGCACCCCCCGCGTGACCTGCCTCGGGCGATGGTTCTGCTAAGTCAGATGATGGCCCTCCGGACGTCCGCCCGGGTCTTTGCCGGTAAGTCAAACATGGCCCCTCCAATGGTCGGACGGCATCGGAGCTGACACGGACCCTAACGTTCTGTCCGCCGTCCCGGCTCCCCACAGCATTCACTGCCCTCGAGACCCCAATGTCTCCACAGCTTGACCCAGAGTTTTACCCTCCTTCTCTGGGTGATGCAGAGGCTGTAGGTAGGCTCCCATCAGGTCTTCCTCCCACTGAGCGGACAACCTGGCGTCGGTTCCTGGGCGACAGTGCCAATGCTGGCCTTGCCGACACTGGGACGCATCCCTCTCCCTCACCCAGATGCCGTTCCCTCGCCCGGACCGCCTGTTCCAGGCCCGCCCGCGGACATTTTCCTGGGCCGTCTGCTCCACCGAACCTCCGGTCCCGGGTATCCGACCCTGTCCTATTGGGCCGTCGTCATACCCAGGGCCATAGTATCTGGCACCCCAGTACCTGATGCTGGCCTGATCCGATGCTGCAGTACACGGTGCCTCACTACCCGACACTGGGGTATCCACCATTGGGGTAGGGATACGCACAGTATGGATATCCCCAATATCCGTATCCCCCTCCTCCTCCTCCACCACGGCCCCTCAGCCGCGGTGGATTTGTAGAGACTCTAGCCTCCTGGTAGGCTGAGACCAAGGCTCAGCTCACCAGGGAGGTGAAAAGCTGTCTTCCAATGCCAGTTCCAGTTATGTACCCCTACATCGGAGATGAGAGACTCCCTCCCACCTCCGGATACCAGAGGTGAGCCCTCTGGTTCCCGGGCAGGGCAGGATACACTTCCCCGCGGCTTCCCAAGGGGTCCGTTCCTCCCCATGTCTAGAGGAAGAGTCTTCTCCCTCTTCATCCTCCTAGGACACCTCAGATTACTCCAATGGTTGTTCCGACCGAGGCGATGAGCCATGCTCTCTGGATAAGCCCAGGCTGAGGACTCATCTAAAGTCCCCTCCGGAGGATCCCCGTTCGGAGTTGCTGTGCAAAATCCAGGAATTTCAACAGTGGCATTCCTTGGAGCCAGATCCACAGCATAAGAAACTCGCTGCACACCTGGATCTGCCTGAGACTACTCCAACCGTGTTGCCACCCTGGATTGAGCCTCATGCCGACCTTGTCTCCCTATTTGGAAGCAACTGTCGGCATTAGCCCCTTCCTAGGAAGTTGGATAGGCTTTATCAGGCTCCCAAGGATGCTGACTCTGAATTCACACCCTCGAGCTGATTCTGTGCTGATCAGCACTGCTCATGGCAGGACAGCTAACCCCAAGCACTTGAGCTGGTCACCACCCGACAAGGAATCTCATCTTCTGGACCAGTGCGGGAAGAAGGTTTACACTTCTTCCACTCTGGGTATTAGGGCCTGTATTATGTTGGTCATATGGGGACTATCAGAAGGAGATCCTTAGCGAGTGGAGGCTAAAGTAGACTCCCTTCCTGAGTCGCAGATGAAGTAAGGCGGCAGATCTGAGTCCAGTCTGTGCGTTTGGCCAGTTGGCACATGCTTCGTGCCATGTACAATGCAGTGGATGCTGCTGGACGGAGCTCAGCTTTCACAGTGGGTTTGCAGCATCACACCTGGCTCGGGTGGCATTTTCTGTTCCTGGAGGTGCAGTCCGCTATCCAGGACATGCCCTTCAGGGGTTCTGTGCTGTTCAGTGGCGACATCAAGGACATCATCGCGATCTGCAGGAGAAGGGTACTGCACTTAAGTTGGTTGACTCTCTGTACAAACCCCTCAAGCTCAGCATCATCCCTTTTGCAGGCGGCCTCGGCAGAAGCGAAACCTCAGGGAAAGCGGGCCAATAAGCGTCAGGCCCCACCGGCTGACAAGCCCCACTCCCAAAAAGCAGCGGGGCTTCAGCCGTGACACTGCCTCATACCTTCTGACTCTTTTCCTCTCCCACTGCCTCTGGGCATACCAGAGGAACCGGTATGAGGAGAATCTCCCTCCACCTACCGGGCTGGGAGAGGATAACCACAGACACTTAGGTGCTCCAGCTGATTGCAGAAGGACACTCAGTACAGTTTCTTCGAAACCTCCTCGAAAACAACCGCCCAGGTTGTCGTACTCCCACAGCATCATCTTCTGGTCCAGGAAGAAATGTCCTCTCTTCTGGTGAAGAGGCGATAGAGTCTGTATCCCTGCACCTTCAAGGGATGGGCTACTATTCCCATTTCTTCCTGGTCCCGAAGAAGTCAGGAGAGGTGAGGCTGATTCTCGACCTCAGCTCACTGAACTTGTTTGTGGCATACAAAAGGTTCAGGATGCTCTCTCTTCAGAGCCTTCTGCCCCTCCTTTGGCTGGGTCAGTGGCTGTGCACTCTGGATATGCAGGATGCTTACCTGCATTTCCCTATTAGCCTTTCACCGCAAATACCTGCATTTTACTTTTCAGGGAGACCACTACCAGTTCAAGGCCCTCCCATTTTTACCAAATGCCTTTTGGTAGTGGCGGCCTCACCTAAGTACCCAAGGGGTGCAGGTTTTTTGCCATACCTGGACGATTGGCTCCTGGCGGCCTCATCCAGGAGGAACTCCTGCACTTTCTGTCTCTTACCCTGCACGTTTTGCCTGCCTGGGTGTTACCGTCAACCAGGCCAAGTCCCATCTGATCCGTCCCACAGGCTCCAGTTTATCGGGCAATCCTGGACATGACCTCTGGCATGGCTTTTCTGCTGCTGGACAGGGCAGCATTGATCCAGGCTCAGATTGACCTGTTATCCAGCTGCAGGTGGGTCAGTGCCAGGTTGGTCCTTTGCCTCCTTAGGCTCATAAGCGGCTGCTATTCAGACAGTCCCTAGTGCGGCTCCACGAGAATCTCTCAGTGGGCGCTTGGTCTCAATGGGATCAGCTGGTGGACAACCTAGATCAACTGGTTCTGGTCTCCAATCCTATGGCTCAGGACTTGCAATGGTGGGCGATTCAGAAACACCTCTGCCGGGGAGTTCCCCTAATGCCTTTCTCCCCTTCTTAGGACGCTGACAACAGATGCCTCAGGAGAAGGTTGTGGAGCCCATCTCTGGCCTCACAGGACCCAGGGCTCCTGGTCCCAGCTTGAAAAATCTTTCCACATCAGTGTGCTCGAGCTTCAGGCCGTGTTGTATGCTCTTCAGGCTCTGCATCTTTTCTGCTTCCTGGAGGCTGGCTGTCCAAACGGACAACATATGTGTCGTTTGGTACATTAACAAACCGGAAGGGACTCATTGCTACCCTCTTTGCAGTGAAGCGATGCGGGTTTGGGATTGGGCAGTGCAGCGCAACCTTCACCTCATGGCCATTCACGTCCGGGGATCGAGAACACATTAGCAGATCACCTCAGTTGGTCTTCTGCCCATGCGAATGAGTTTGGAACTTGATCAGGGGTAGCAGATGAAATCTTTCTATGCTGGGGAACCCTCAGGTAGACCTGTTGCGTCTCCTCTCAATGCAAAACTTCCTGCCTTCTGCCTGCTCACTCCAGGGCGCAATGTTTTTGGAGAGACGCTCTGTCTCTAGACTTGAAGGAAGATTCATCTATGCCTTCCCCGATCCCCTTGATTCTGAGAGTCTTACATAAACTCAGCTCGGAAGGAGCTCGTGTGATCCTCATTGCTCCTTTCTGGTCCAAGCAAGGTTGGTTCTCTCTTCTGTAACAGTATTCCGAGGAACATCAGCTTCCTCTTCCTCTGTCATGGAGTTTGCTGACCCCGGATCAGGGGACCCTGGTCCATCAGACCTCATGCCCCTTCAGTTGCACGCATGTCTTCTGCAGATGTAGCTCAAGCCCGTTTCAGGGTCCCCAGTGACTGAGATTCTGGTGGAGGCCGGAAGCCATCTACTAGATCTACCTATGCCATGAAATGGAAATGGTTCACTATCTGTGCCACTTCCAAAGATTTCGAGCCTTTCTAGTGCTCTTTTGGGTGGCTTCTGGATTATACGACACCTCTTTGACCTGGGTCTCAGTCATTCTTCTTTGAAAGTTCATATGGCGGCCATCTCGGCCTACCATGTTCCTTTGGGAGACAGGACGTTTGCACAGCTGGAGGTCTCTAAGACCTTCCTTAGAGGGTCCTCCACTTGAGACCCTCTATTCGGGTTCTTGCCCTTCCTTGGGATATGAATTTTATCCTTGAGAAGCTTACTCTGCCTTCTTCGAACCGGCAGTCTCAGCAGATCTGAAGTTCCTCTCGTGGAAGACTCTCTTCCTTGTGGCCGTACTTCCGCTTGGAGGATTTCCAAGCTCCAGGCTCTGATGTGTAAATCCTGTATTTGATTTTCTCACAAGGAACGTGTGGCTCTGCGTACCAACCCTAAGTTTCTCCCCAAGGTGGTAGCAGAATCTACACTGAATCAATCCATACAGTTGCCTGCTTTCTTTATGCAACACTCCAATCAAGGGAGTACCTCTTGCATACTCTGGATGTTAACGGATTCTGAGATACTATACCTCCAAGATAAGGATCTCAGAAAGTCTGATCAACTGCTTGTCTCTTTTGCTCATAAAGAGAAGGCAATGCAGTTTCAAGCAATGCCTGTCTAAATGGTTGGCTCATTGTATCACTTTCTGTTACAACAAGTACAACAAGACCCTGCCAGGTCAAGTCAGAGCCACTCCACAAGAGGGGTAGCTGCCTCTGCTACTTGTTTCAGGAATGTGTCAGTGGCCAACATCTGTGCAACCGCTACTTGGACTTCTGTCCATACCTTTATGAAACATTACAGTTTGGACATTGCCTCTAGCCGTAGAGAGCTGGCTTTGGGTTGGCTGTTCTGCAAGGTCTTCTTTCCTGAGACCTTCACAGCCAGAAGATCTTTGTATGAGTAGTTTCCTCCTCCGTGAGCTTCTCTTTGTTCCAGACTGCTTGGGACTCAGTCCTATACGTAATTACCTACTGCAAGAGCCCTCTCGAGTAAGATAGTAGTTATGTAAGAACTTACTGTAACAGTAGATCTTGAGAGAGGCTCTTGCAGTATGTCTCTCCGCCCTCCATCCCCTAAGCTTTTTCAGCTCCTTTTCCAGGATGGGAAATATCTACTTCTCTCTCATCTCACCTTTTGGCCTTTGGTGGGAAAGAACTGGAAGGCAGGCGTGGGGACACTCAGAGACTGCTAGCTAGAAATTTTTCTGTTGGGTCCTGACACCTGCTGGCTTCAGTCCTATATGTAATTACCTACTGCAAAAGCCTCTCTTGAAGATCTACTGTTACAGTAAGTTATTATGTAACTGTATTTTATGATGTTTTCCATGCATTGGTTCACAAAATAATTAACAGCAGCAAAATGTCCTGGAATCTGTGTCCATGCACTCGCTGGGGATTGATATCATTGATGGTTCTGGTGATACTGTCATCATCTATGGGAAGAAGAGTCTCATTAGAAAATGAGCTGTAAGGCATACTCTACAATAGGAACACTGCAGATCTACTTGAACCTGGGGTGCATCAAGATATCTGGATGTAGGCACAAAGAGAGACCTTTGCTAAGAGATCGCTCATCTTGTGTCAGGGAGGTCTGGAGGAATACAAAATACTAAATTGTTAGGTTGTGTCTGACTCAATGGCCCATGTCGGTTGCTAATCTGCTGGGTGAGAGACTGGAGTTTGGCAGATTTGGTATCCTTGAGAAATTGAAAAGAATGGAGTTAAAGGGGCACTGTCAGCTTTACCCTCGTTTTTCACACATCCCATCAGTGTATATCTTGTCACCCTCCTATGAATGAGTACTCTAGAATCACCCTCTATGTCTGAAAATTCAGACTTTTTACCTGCTTGCTGTTTTACATTGTATGTTTATTGTCGAGATGAGCTGAAATCCCACCTACCGAAAGTAGAGGCGCTCAGGAGCAGCATCTGCCACAGCTGTTCGAACTGCATATTCTCACCTGGGGCGAAATCCGCATCGCAAAAGCAATACACTCTTGCGCATGCGCAGGATCTTTGACAAGTCTTCTGTTGCGCATGCGCAGGATTTCGACCCCAGGTTTCAAATGTTATTAGAAGAACTTACAGCTCGGTTTCTTTTGGTAACCCACCCACACTTTGGATTACTGTGGCAGACTGGCAGAGCATGTTTTTAAACCATGCTTGTGAAAAATATGCAGTTGGAACAGCGCTGGAGATGCGCATTCCGCTCTCTCTACTTCCGGTAGGTGGGATTTCAGCTCGTCCCGGACAGTAAACATACAATGTAAAAACAACAAAACAGGTAAAAAGTCTGAATTTTCAGAAATAGAGGGTGATTCTAGAGTACTCATTTCATTGAGGGTGACAAGATATACACTGATGGGATGTAGGAAAACAGAGGGTAAAGCTGACAGTGCCCCTTAAGGTGTTGGAGGCAGTGTTTAATAAAAGGAAGATTATGTGAGCTGTTCCTGCAGGAAATCCTTCTGCCTTTGGATGGTTTTGTCTACAGAGATCAGCTGTTTCTTAATAGAGAGAATGGTGTTAGTGATGGGTTTCCTAGAGAAAGTTTTCAAAAGCCTATTAGTGGAGGAAACATGTGTCTTAGACCCAAATGAACAAGGATGGAATTTCAAACAGAATCCTTTAGAAATAATACCCAGGTGGTGGCATTTGGAAAGAAACTGTAAGTGACAGCAGAGTTTAGACTTAGAGCAAATGGCAGAAAATAATTCAAGAGAAGACTTAGAAATACTGTATGAGAAGGAGTGCAGACATAGAAGAAATGAAGGAGCATCGTAGAGAATTCAGAAGATATTTCAGAGTAGGCATAGTGGGTCACAGCAAATATAGCACACAAAATGTAAAACAAAGACAAGGTGCTACGTCAGCATGTGGTCTGAAAGCAAAACAAAATGGTTATATTAAATGCATGCTGAAAATAGAAAATGGAGTTAAAATCTACATTTCGATCTTAGGTCTTCTTCAGGAAATATCTAAAGAGAAAAAACAAAGTTAGTGAGAGGAGGTAAAATGAGGATATACTGTATGTGAGGAAAAGAAGAAAGGGAAGGCTCAGGGAGAAGTGATAAAAGGCAAGATTAAGACAGAATCTGTGAAACAAAGGGGTGATGATGAGAAAGCATAGGCAAAATAGGAAGGTAACTGGTGTTGATCCTGTGAAGAGAAGGTGTACTCTGATGACAAGGAAGCACTAGTGGAATTCACCATTGTTCTTAGCGTGTCAGTATCCTTCCTGCGGGGTTTCTTCATCCTGAGTTCATTAAGGAGTCATCCTGTTTCTCACAAAATGTATCAGAGTTCTTGTCAGTTTCTTTGCAGAGCAGGCTAGCAAATGGAACAGTGTCCCAAGCTGGCCTCCTGCTGACAGGTCTGCAAAGAGTTAGCAAACAAACCTGAGAGGAGCTTAAACTGCATCTCAGGTTAACCCTCTGAGTTCAAATAGCTTTTTGCAATAATGTCAACAATATAATTGGAAGGCTATGCCTGTAGTTCAATAGGGCAAGCAGCAAGCCACACCCCATTCCTGAGCCATATAAGCAGTTCCTCCCAGCCTCCCTCTGAAGCACATTTTTCTTTGCCAGCCAGAGACTCGTCAGTCTGTCTTCTCCCTTGAGGGCTGCTCTGGCTTCCCCACCCCATTGCAGTGCTTTGGGCTCTGCTTGTTTCATGCTGGATGTCTGTTTTGGTTTGTATTATTTTGCCTCTGGCTGCTGCTGTGTGCTTTCTTGCACACTTTTTCTGTTCTGCTGTTTGTGTGTTTATTTTGTGTTGCTTTTTTTTTGGGGGGTCTAGTTTTCCTAGCATCTTGTTGCCTTCTGTTTGCACTGTGTTACCTGTGCCTTTCCTCCAGGCTCCTACCAAACCTTTGCTTTTCTGCAATTGTTATTGTATGTTTCAGCTCACGCTGCAGTTGCTGCTATCAATTGATTGCACCTGGTTCTGGTTCTGCAGCTCAGCTAGCAGCTACTCCATGTATACAGCTCTACTCATGATTTACTCAGTGCTAGCTCCACTAGGACAAAATGCTGCATTGCTATACTGGCACTTTCTGCTATTTCATGGCTGCCTGGCCCCATGGTGCATTGCTCCAGGCTCCCTGTTATTCCTGTGGTGGAGGACTGTGGTGTCTCAGTATGCATCATGACCCAGGCAGCAGGAGCATGCTTAAAGTAAGTTTAGAAAATGGGCTTTTATTTGCTGCATTCTGATTGGCTAGTACTCCTGCCGAGGTACATTAACTTTCAATAGAAGCCCAGCAAATAAAAAGTGCCAGTCACCTGACCCCATCACCACCTAAGGTATTCTTTTGCCACTCTGCTTGCTCATTGGTCAAAACATCTTTATTGAATTTGAAATCGCCACCATTTCTTTCTCTCACTTACCGAGTGTTCCTGCCCTCCCCTACTCAATCTGACACTCTACACCACCACAGTCTCCCATTCTACAACACATTTTAATACAAACCACTCATTTTTAAAATTCTGAATCATTTTAAATTGCTGCTGATTAACCTTCTACACTCACTCAAGCCCCGTGCTCTACTCCCAACCCATCATTCACTCTCTTTATTACTGTGACACCCCGCTCCCAAGTTGTATCCCATAGTCACAGAAAAGTATCCATTACAAAGGCGCTGTGCAAACTCTGCCACTTCTCACAATTATTACACAGTAACAAAATGTTTTAATTAGTAGCGCTACACGTCGCATGCTCAGCACTACTCATAGTCAACACTTCTTGTCCCTGAATCACAGTGGCTCCCTTGACTCATGTAAAACATGAAACATCTGTTCCCTTCTGTTTTTTATATAATCACATGTTGGTAAACTTACTGACCTTTCCAGTACCATTTCACTCAGCACTGGACTTTTTATTTTTCCTGTGGATTTCATTGGCAACCAACACAGGATAGGAATGGGAAGAGAGAGAGAACTGCACAGATCAGTCGATTGTGTAGTTCACGGGTGAGATTAAATACTCAGCTCCTGCTTGGCAGTTGCGGTCCTCCCGTAATGAGACAGGGAAGTAAGAAAACCTGGACTGGGCGACTGGGCGTCTGCAGACACAGACAATCCACAAAGAAAGAAAAAATGGGTAGGCTTTGTTTCCCCAATCGCTATTGCGGCTGCTACAGTACTTCCAGCCAGCACTTGTGTCGGTAGTTCTACTGACTAAGCATAAATGAGAGTTAGCCAGCTCTAAGAAATCAACAATAAAAAAAAAATTGAGCTGGAGGGATATTTCAAGAGTCAAGGAGGGATGTAGCACATATGATGCTGTCAGAAACTAATATGAAACAGTGCACTGCCTCTACTGGTAACTATTTGTAAGTAGTATACCAGTAAAGGACTACTTTGCTAACAAAATAACTTTAAGTTCATTTGTATAAAAAAAATTATTTCTTAATTATTACACACAAACTTTACATGTAGCCCATTTTCTAAGCACAATAATACCCTCCAGGGTGTGCGGTATGGACAATACCGGACCTTCCAGGGG
Source organism: Neoceratodus forsteri (assembly GCA_016271365.2). NCBI lineage: Eukaryota > Metazoa > Chordata > Ceratodontiformes > Ceratodontidae > Neoceratodus > Neoceratodus forsteri. The sequence continues at coordinate 1,195,592,538 of CM057453.1, forward strand.
CTTCTGCCCTCTGCCTGTGGTGTCGGGCCTCATTATGCCCTGCGGTCCGGGTATTGCCCAGTACTACCCATCATGTCGGGTATTATTGCTTGCTAAATGACTCCTGTTCCTTTGCTGCTCCTTGCCTACATGGCTTTCAAGTTATCTATTCTATGCATAACCCATTAACTTCATGACCTACATGGCCTTCAGAGTTCTGCATTTCATTACTATGCTACTTGCTCCTCATTGGATTAACCTATCACTGCCGTAATGGCGTTTAAGGTATTCCTGCCACTCATATCAATTCACTATTCCTGCAATCATACCAGTTTACTATTTTTGCTGAAACTGTAGCATCAAATGCTTTCTGTAGCTATCATTTGTTCCTTCATGGAACTGGTTGACCAAACATATACATAATTTAACTTATCTCATATGCAGGGCATCATGCTACCTATAGTGCTCCCCATATTATTGCTGTCACAAATGCTGTTGCAAATCCTGCAAATAACTCCTACCTTGCTAAACCTCATTGATTCATTTATGCTAATCTCATTGATTCACCATAGCTTCACAGCCTCCTATTATTCAATCACCTACCTTCCATGACACGCTAATTTGGCTTCTGTTGTGGAATTGGTTGTACTTTCACTTGGCTTTGCTTATATCACTCAATCATTTTCAACCTTCCTTCCATCAATGAACCTTCCCATCCATCAATTTTATCAGCCAATCGATCAGTCCACAGTTGCAAGCAAATCATCTCAGACGATCATACCGTATACCAATATCTACCCAATGGCTGCTGGCTTTACCTGGCCCTCATATTAGCACTTCATAGTTATCCCTATTCTTTCCTTTATAAATCGGAGGCTTGCCAACTGTGACCATTACCTTCTCTGGCTCCAGGCCCTCTGCAGCTGACAATCTTGCTCTGCACTGAAGTAGACATCTTGATCATGTGAAAACAGGGTGGGGTCCTTCTCATCTGGCCCATAGTGGGAATGCCCACGCCCAGGCATAGCTTTAGCTGTTCATAATTCAATGGCGGCTTCTGGTATAGAATTTATAACATTAGCTGTAAGCGTGGTTACAGCAATCTCCTTTGGCTCTAGTATTAATTTACTAGCATCAGCACCTTCTCTGCATTCTCCCTACAACTGCTTTTGGGTTACTTGATTTGGGATAGTCAGTAGGACAAGCAGGTTCTCAGCAATCGTTCTGTACTCCTCCTGCCATTGTTGAACTTGTTGCAGAGAATTACCTAAGTAACCTCAAAGGCATTCCTGTTAGAGGAATGGGTGTTAGCAGCATCCTCAATTGGAATATTTTCCACTTCCCTACCAATTTGATCTCTAAATTGCAGCAACTGAGCTGTCACTAAACACAATACCCCATGCCTGGAGGGAAGTAGCTAGGCTTTGGATTGCCAGAGATTTCCTCCTCATAAGGGTTTTTTCTCCTCCAAGCCAAAAGTCATAATGCTTAGTTAGTTTTCAGTGGTATTCCTTAGTTTACTTAGTTAGGTTCCGTTGTTGGATGGTGGTGGATGGTAATCCTACTTGCTGTTCCCTGTCTTCTTAGGAAGCCCTTGCTGTCATCAATATAGCCATCTATCTGTTCTATTCTGCTACCTTATGCATCTTATTTGCATTCTCAAGCTGCCTTATTGCTGACAATATGCTTCTCAAACCTGTAGTTAATGTATGCCTGTTCAGTGTTCTTTTTGGGTTCCTTCCTAAGGTACCTTTTAGCCAAGGGAATCTTCCTGTGGCACTCTATGGGTGGAACCCTCTTTGAGGGATCCTTGCCTTTGGTATCCTTACAGGGTGGTAATTCCCTGTGGAGTAGAGAGGTGAACGGCCAAACAGTTATTACAGTTACACAAGCATAACACTACTTAGATGTGTAGGCCAATTGAACTATATACATTTTTAAACCAAGGATCCTAGTTTCACAGAAAGAATCACATATATTTTTGTAACCACAGATATGGAAGGGGAAGAAAAAATAGACACAGCAAGTGAAGGTAGAGAGATAGTGAGAGGCAGAGAATCACAAAACCATCAGAGTGATCAGTTCCTAGGTCTTACAAGAACATTTGGTTGCACGACCAGACGGACAAGAAATAGAAAAGGAGAGATAGAACAGAACCTTCCATTTAATTATTTCTGCACAACAAAAGGGACAAGGCATTTTCCAGCCGTGTCACAGTGTGTAATATTCACTGATTGCAGTGGGTCCTTGACATTAAGTGCCATCGGTTCCTCTGCCTCATTCCCTCCCTCCATCTGCAACAGAGCCCTGGTTCTCAAACCCAATCCTTCCTCCCTCCTAGCATTGCATGGCCATCTGGACACTGGTCTGATTCCCATCCCTCCCACCTGCTAATTTAAAAAAGCAGTAGTTACCATCTGTGTTGGAGCCCTGGTCCTCAATCCCTCCTCTTCAGACATTAATTATGCTGGCCAGTGCAGTGGTCTGTTTCACATTTTACCAGTGCTCAGTTTATCGGGTAGATCCATGCTTCTCACTCCCTCTTGGTTTGGCATATGGGAAAGGAACATAGTCCAAAGGCAACAATAAAATTAAACTAAAGACAGACCCTTTTGTTTCAGGTTACTGTTTGTTGAGCTTGACAGATAGTCATTATATCTGTAAAGATAAGAAGTGGGTGGAAATATAGAAAAGGCTTTAGTTCAGTTTTATTGTGTTTTCCAACTTGTTGGAATTTAATTTTGAGTCGTCCTTGGCCCCCACCATTGCTCTAATTCATGTTTAGTTAGCTTTTTATTGCTTTCCAGTTTTCCTGCCTGATTTCCTCTACCAGCATTACAAAGAAAATCCTCTTCAAACTAAAAAAAAATAAAAATACGATGCCCATCTTGAGTTTTGTGTGCATTTGATCTTCTTGGATTTTTATTTTTATTTATCCCCGATTGCTGTCCTGCTTCCTACCCAGTTTGTCTCTTTAATAAAAACACAGCAGGGAGATCACGTGATGCTGAGTGCTGAGTAGAAGCTCCTTCAAGAAGCTCCTGCCTCCTGATCACTAAATCGTCTTTTGGACATCTGAATTCCTTAATTTTCTCTGTTTTTGAGATTCAGTGCTGTCTAAATACTTTGAAGTCCGTTTGAGTGTAATTTTGGCGGATGGAGGCTACATGAAGAAAGCCCCATAAGGCTTACCCCCAAGATATTCCCACAAAGGCCTCTAAAAATCCAGGGTTTCAGGTGGGCCTGAGAGGCCTGATCCTCCAAGTCAATTTGGAGGCAGGAACCTTTAATGCTCACTAGGTTCCTCGAAGAGTTTAAATGCTTTGTGAGGAAATGAAAGAAATGGCAATGGATCTGAAGTCTCTTTCTAGAAAATTGGATGAAGTCTCGCTATCTGTCTCCGATAATACAACTCGAATAGTCTCAATAGAAAAGGTTGGAAAATCTCGATCCTGATCTGGTCTCTATCGGTCAGAAATTATCTCGTCTCGAATCCAAGCTCAAGATCTAGAGGGCCGCAGCCGTAGAAACAACGTTGTGATACTTGGGTTACGGAGGAGAAGAAGGCCAACATGTGTGGCATTTGTCCAGAAGTTGGTGGAGCAGGTGGCTGACCTCTACCTTTGGCCCTGGCTATATTATAGAGCGAGCTCACAGGTCTCTCACGGCCTAAACCTTCCCGGAGGACCCCCATCCCATTATCTGTCGGTTTTTGAACTATTTGGAGAGACAACATTTTCTGCAGAAAGTGAGAGCTTTGCAAGAGGTTCGCTGGGAAAAAAAGAAACTGAGAATATCACAAGATTTGCCTGGCCAGATTTGCATGAAGTGAAAAGTGTTCCATCCTATTGTTTCCAAGATAATTAGGCAGGCTTGAAGTTCAGGATGGGATACCCGCCAAGTTACAGGTTCTAATAAATGGATCCTGGTCTAACTCGATGATCCTGCAGTTGCCCTGATGAGCCTTAAGTCTACGTTACCAGACCTGTTTAAGGATCCCTGAGATGTTGTGCTCGTGAGAATGGAGAGCTGTGGAGCGGAGAACTGGAACTCTAGTTTTTCCTTTTTTGGGAAGCCGTTCAGTGTGAAGGCTGGGGAAATTTCCCTGTTTTGTTTGGACTGGGGGATCAGCGAGGCTGTGCTTGCTACTAGTTTCCTTGGCTCCATTCACAGAGGGCCCATGCTGGTTAAGGGCAAAGGACACTCAGGGTCTCGGTCCTGATTACTGAGGGACAATATTTCAAGTTTTAGTATTTTCTGTAGCGACAAACATAATAAAGAGGGAGTTGGTTTTGCTAAGATTTAGATTTGGAGTTATTTTATCTGGAATGAAATTAGAGCTGTCTTGGGCTTTCTCTGTAGTTTGTTCTCACTCTGTCATGACCTGGAACTGGTCACTAGAGGCGTATCAAGCATTAGTAATTCATGAGGATGCAGCCCTCAGTTCGAGGGATATCCCGAATCTTCTCACCAGATTTGAGTGCTGGACAGTTAATTCTCACATGGAGAGCCAATGCACTTGGAGGTGGGTTACCTCTGGGAAGGCAGCGTTTTTCTGCCTTTCCTTCCTGCGATGTGATTACTATCCTTTTCTCGATTCCTGCTCTCAGTCTGGGTGCAGGTCACTCCCCACTGGGTTCCTGATCTGGTTTTGGTCCTTCCTTGGTTGCCACATGAGGCAAGGATGATTTTGCTTTTTCTCTTGGTTTTGTCTGGATTTCCATGGTTACCTGGGTTTTGCATGGATCTCCATGTGGCCCTTTTCTAATAGGTTCCCAATAGGTTCATACTTGATTGGGATGGTAGTGAAAGCCCAGGACCGTTCTTTCTTTTTTGGGAATAACCAGCACTGTGTTGTTTTCTATATGAAGATAATGGAATGTAAAAGTTCTATTAACGGGGACATTATCGGGGTGGGAGATGAAGGAAAAGCACCAGTACTATGCTGAACATTGCTTGTGACAGTTTAGAGGGCTGGGGCGGTTACTGGGTATTGTTGGAGGGAGGGGTGGGCAGGGGGATGGGTGGGACTTAATTGTGGGGGGTTAGGGAGGAGGGTGGGCTTTACTGCAGTAACCATGGGTGTATGTTTAAGGGTTATGTATCCCGTGTGCTGAGCTGAATACATTAAGTCTAACTACCATTACTGGATGGTTAATGAGATAATTTTCGTGACTTGGAATGTTAAGTGGATCAGAAAGAAGCACAAACAATACCAGGCTCTCAAACATTTAAGCTTACGCTCTCAGATAACTTTTCTACAGGAAACCCATTTATTAGAAGTGGAAGCTTTACAGTTAAGGAGACAACAGGTGGGATTGATCTACAGTGCCCAGGGATCTACAAATAGCTGTGGGGTCATGCTCATAATTAACAGGTGTTCACTTTGTTTCTACACAGGTCATTAAAGATCCCGAGAAGGTTTATCCTTGTTAAGGTACTCTATGGTCTGTTCAATATTATTGGGCAGTATTTATGGCCCTAACACAGACGACCCAGGATTTTTACGAGACTTATATCTGCTATTCTCCCAATGCTTCCCATCAGGATTATTTTAGGGGGTTTTAACCAAGTATTTGAGCCTAATTTAGACAGATTAGGTAGAGGTCTGGGGGTCACTCTGGGGCAGAAGGCTTTTAAGATCTATTGGACCAATGTGGGCTCTGTGATGTCTGGCGTGTTTTACATCCTGATTCCAGGAGTTTACCTTCAGGTCAATAACACGGTTACGCAGTCCCGCATTGATTACATACTTGTTTCTCAGTGCCTATTACCTGGGGTTAAGACTTCCCTTGATTCAACCTGGCCCAATCTCTGACCATTCACTAGTATTATGTAATTTGGTATTGCTTAATTTACCTAACAGGGAAACCAGATGGAAACTTAATGAACAACTTTAATGAACAACTTCTCAAGGATGTTAAATACTACAAACTTATAAAGGAACAAATTGAATCTTTTTCATCTAACCCGTTAGATAGTGCAAAGCCGATATTTTGTGGGGGCCTTAATATGTCTTCAGAGGGATCCTTATCAGTATGATGTTGGTAGGAAAAGGCACAGGAGAAGGAATTAATATCTTTACTATCCCAAATTAGATCACTTGAAAATAATTTCTTGATTAATCCTCTAGATAAGGATATGAGGAACTTCTAGTGTTGAAAGATAGAAACTTGGGTTACTCTGAGATAAGCAGAATTAGCTATTATTCGTTACAAGAGCTAGTTACATCGACCAGGAGAAAGAGCGATTGCGCCAACTGGCACCATATTAAGCAACAAGAATCAGTGAGATTTATCTCCTATCAGGGCAATGGCTGATGGATCTTTAAAAGTATCTCCCACGAAATAGTTCAAGAATTAGCCCGTTACTATACAAACTTGTACAGTGGCATGGAGCATCCCCTTGCCCTGGGAGTATGGAGAGTTACCTGAAAGATTCTCATTTGCTCCCTCTCCTGATCGACACAAGGACTTTCTGGTTGCTCCTATTTTTCAGGAGGAAGTAGCCAATGTTATTAGTGGATGCCAGCAGACAAGGGTCCCAGGCCCTGATGGGTTTTCCTCCTTATTTTATAAAGTTTTTGGGACCTCCTACTACCAGTACTTTGCTGTTTATTTCAACATATTTTAGCTGGGGCAGAGCCGATTCTCACCTTTTGAAGCTTTGATAGTTCTGCTCCCCAAACCAGATAAAGATCTTGAGCTGGTTCAAAGTTATAGACCTATCTCACTTTTAAATCAGGACATTAAAATTCTCTCCAAAATACTAGCCAATTGATTAACGGTAGTTCTTCCTGAGTTGATAGGTATAAACCAGGTAGGTTTTATGAAAGGACGTTCATCTTCTGACCACTTACGTACCTTACGCATGTCTTCACCGCTACCAGGGATGCCGAGTTCCCAGCAGGATTGGTCTCCTGGATGCAAGAAGGCATTCGATCAAGTGAACTGAACTTTCTGTTCTGAGTTCTGGAGGCTTTTCATTTTCCCTCTCAGTTTATTTCCTGGATTGCCACACTTTATAAAACCCCACTGCAAGAATTTCTGTGAATGGGACATTCTCTAAGCCCTTTCACTTCATTCAGGTACTAGGCAGGATGCCCTTATCTCCTTTGTTATTTAACTTATATTTGGAACCTCTATTCAAAATATTCTCAACAATGTTTCTATACAGGGTGTGAGAGTTGGGCAACATGAAATTAAAGTCACTGCATAGCGGATGACCTGTTGATACACTTATCTCACCCTGTATCTTCAGTTCGGCTCTGCTAAGGGAAATAGCAAGATTTAGCGACCTGTCAATTACAAACTGAATGCTAGCAAATCCCTATTTTTCCACTAAACCACAAAGTTTTCAAAAATGACATTAGCCCTTTTGGTTTGTGTTGGACTTCAGGTCATTTAAGTATTTGGGTATTAAACTTCTCGTAACCCTCTATCATGGTTTAAGGAAAATCTGGATTCTGTATTGCACTTGATAGCTCATGATCTTGAGAGGTGGTCTAAACTTCATATTTCACTATGGGGCCAGATCAACATAATTAAGATGAACATATTTCCCAGAATCTTCTATCCATTATCTCTTCTTAACACCTTTATTCCCTTACTTGGTTTAAAAAGACACATGGTGTATTCACTAGATTTATCTGGGCTGACAGATATCCTCGGTTGGCTTATCATAAACTGGCAGCCCCAAAATTGGAGGGGTTCTGAATTCCCATCTGGCCATATATCACTGGGCTAGTCACCTTGCAAAATGTTTGAGATGGGTATCTCCGGCCCAGAAAAAGCAACTGGTTTGGCTCAGAATAGAAATGGATGCAATTAAGTCCAAGAACTTGGACCCTCTTACACTATTTTTCCTTAAGTTTCCTTAGGTACGCATGACCAAGAGTGCCCCATGATAATGACCTCTTTAAAGATTTATTCTCAAATGTGTTCATTTTACAATATTCCCTCATCAAGACCTGGCCCAGTCTATTTGGAAGTCCCCATCATTTACTATTAATAAGAACCAGATTTCCGTCAATGGTTGTCCCAATTGGCAGATGGGAAGCTTTTCTTTCTACGGATAAGAGGGGATTGGTTATCAGTGGAAGATATTATTAAGAAATTTCTCATTCGGTTTCATCCCATTTCAAAGTTATACAATTAAAGCATTTACTTGTTATTACCTTTGGTAATACTCCCTCCCAGACCATCACTTCTCTGATACCTGAGGTTTCCACTCTCTGGATCTTCAGGTGTAATCTCTAAATTGTATCAGGTTTTGTTTTACAAAAAATATGGGGTCCATTTGGGCCTTCAAGATTCTGGAATAATTTTTTCCTCAACATTATTTGGATTGGCATTCTTTGTGGAGATCATGTCATAAATTCATTTCTCAAGACAGATCTGCCTCATGCAATATCATATCTTACATAATTTGTACTACACCCTGGTTAAATTACAGAAGTTGGGCTACCTGAATTCCAATATATGCAATAAATGTTTGCAGGAAGAGTGTACACTTCTCCACATGTTTTGGTCCTGCCCTAAATCTCCCCTTATGGGATTCAGTTAAAACTTCCGTGGACCCCTGCTGAGCCTTCATGAATACTTCATTCTGAGATCTGTCTGTTAGGGCCTTATCATCTATTAGAGTTAAGGCACAAAAGTTCCACATTTTATGATTGCCTTATCAGCTAAGAAGCTTATTCTTGTCACTGGAAGATAGGTCCTCCCATCTGTTCAGGAATGGGTAAAAGAAATTTTGTCCAGTCTGTGCACAGAAAGAGCGATTGCTAGTCTCCATAATAGAATGACAGCATATACTAAAATCTGGGATCCCTTCACTCATTAATTTCTCTGGTTCAAGTCTAAGTGTATCTCAGACTATATTGTCATGTAAGATCTCAAGTAAGGAGCTTGGCATTGATGGGTACTAGGTTGCGTTACTGCAGTAAGGGAGGGTAGGGTGGGTTAGGCAGTTATTCCTTTACATTGTACCGGAATGTCATTGTCACTGTCACTTAAACTGCCTTTATTGTGGAAAATGTATCAATAAACTTTAAATAAAAAAAAAATAAAAACATGGCAGTTTTCTAAGCTTGACCACGCTCGTCTCAACTGTAACTCTGATTCAAGTTTTATAGTTAGCTGGACATCTTGCAATTCATTTTTATTTACTGGTCCCATTGCTCTCATAAAGGATTAAAATAGTTGTTAAGGACTTAACAATCTGCAAAGAACCAAATTGGGCAGTCTGAAAATATGGTTCACCCATGCCGCAACGACATACCGTTGTCAATACCGATTATGGCACAGGCAAAATGCTGCCTGGCATTACAGTACCAAGCATTTAGTCTCCCAGGAGTTACAGTGCCAAACCTCCTCCTGGGAAAAAGTAGGCTTTTGAGGGGGTTTTTCCCACACACCCCATGATGCAGGGGGCTTCACACCCCTGCACACCCTAAAAGTAAATATAACCTCCTCTGGGCAGGCATGCCCCAGATGGGGTAGAAACTGTGTGGGTGAAAAGGGCAACATGAGTGAGGGGTGATCTAAAATCTAGACGCCTTTAACTATCGCAACTCCTGTCACACATAATTGCTGCGGCACAAATCATCGGCAACTTGATGGGCTACGGAAAATAAAGTATACATATATCTGTAGTTTATTTTTATTTTTTAGTCCAACCGTGTTTCAGTAAATATGTGTTGTCTGTTGCAGTGAAACTGGAATACTCAGTGTCTTGCTTTTCAGTCTTGTAGCACTTTATTAGATTGACAATAGCGTGATACTTTTCAACAGAGCATCTATTATAAAGGCATTAGGGAGACAAGCAATCAACCCTTCCCCAACTAACCTCAATGTCACGTGATTAAAAGAGCATGCAGTTCATAGCCATGAGTGGCACGTTGGCTGTGGGCATGGCCCTGAGTGACACCTGGGCTGGCAGGAGGTAGTTAAGTAGCCACCTATCAGGGGCAAGGGGTAGGCAGGTAGATGCTTATGGGGGGCAGGTGGCTTAGACACACCCCTCTCAACTTCTCAGCCTTAAAATCATAGCTTGGGCCTTCAAAGTTCATATAGCAAATGGCCAGAATGTATAGCACTTTCTTATTATAAAGAATAACATGTCTACAAATAGTGGGTCCCATATAGTTAGTGTTAAGGAATGTTTCTATCAGGTTACAGTATTTCAATGGCTTCATAGTTTGTGTGTCCAGAAATAGCTCTAACATGAAGAATATCAGTTGAGCACCTACTAAACTCCAATCTGTGCTTCTGTCCCAAAGATTAACATCGTCCCTTTGCCCCCCCACTATTTACCTTATTATTGGTTCCGTGGATTTCTGCATTGGCTACTGCCCTAACTATCTCCCTCTCCTCCAAGTATGTGATTGCTACCTTGTGCTATTATTTAACTGCATAACCTGCTGCAAATAACCTCTCTGTACTATATAATACTTTGCACTGTCCTTGTAAACCTGTATGACATGTCCAGAAATGCACTGCTTGAATGAAAATACCTTGCTATATGTAACTAATTCCAGGTTGCCCTGAAAAGGGACATTTGGGGCTCAGAGGGCCTACCTGATTAACAAAATGTAATAAATAAATAAATAAATAAACAAACAAATGAAATAAACCTTATGGGTAAGGGCAGATTAAGGTAACCTGGGGCCCTAGGCTCAAGAGAGGTCTGGGGCCCCCTCTCACCGTGACCATGTTTCTTTGCCACAGAGGACCTGTCACAGATTGTAAAGCACCTTGGGAATCTATTTACATACAAACTGTATCTCATGTTAGGCTACAGTTTTATGTAAAGGATACAGGCAACAGAATACAAATTAAAATTCTTACCCCTTATTTATTTATTTAAATTTTGGTAACATGGTAGGCCCACTGAGACAGTTACAGTCCAGGGGCACCCAGGATTAATCACATACAACAGAAGAAAAAACAGGGAGGACAACTCAAAGCAAATGGAGTAATACAGGCATTACAATAAGGACGTAATAGATGATACAACAGGCAGGTTAGGTACAATTAATGAACAGCATGAGGAATAAAACAGTTACACAAAATGTGACATTTACACATAGCTTAATAAAATCGTAAGGGTCCCAGTATAGGAGCAATGGCCAGCCAGGAGGCCAACAGTAGCTACTGAGGTAGCCCTTTAGAGTGTACTGATACTCAGCGGTAACAAGAGCAGAGACTTGCCCCAGTAGATAGATCTTGAGGCTTTTTAAAGCCTCCAAAGGAGCTGCTCTCTTGGAGATTACTAGGTGCTCCCTCTCTCAAAATCCTATTAGCGACAGTGTACAAATTTCTTTAGTCTCCCTTTTTCCCAAATATCACACTACTTTTGATTTCAGTCTGATAATCTAAGTACACCCCTGACTGTCCCATACATTTTTGTACAAACAAAATTGAGTGGATAATCAAGGGTGTGAGATAACAAGGGACAATGGAATAGCTATCATTTTGTACAAACATTTGGTGGATAATCGAGATCACTGTATGTGTAAGACTACTCTCAGCATACATGATTGCCACCTTTCTTATGCAACTTAACTTTCTGCAAGTACAATCTTACTTCCTGATGCAGCCCCACCCATAGCCTTCAGATACGGTTTGTTTACTTTGCAGGCAATTGTACATAATGGGGGTGTTATTTTATGTATATACTGTAGCTCCATAACATATGCAATTGCCTTAATTAAAGAAATATGTTCTAAAGGCCACTGCTGCCCTCGATGGGCTCATAAGTCCATTGATAGCACTGTAGCCTCTTTTGCTACATTGTGTCATTAAATGTGGCTTTGTAGGTGGTGTTAAAGATCAGGCTTAGCTATACTGTTTGTGAACTGCAATATGGTATTGTTAAAGGACTTAGAAAATTCAGCTCCATTTTCTTTTTCTTTTTTCATAACTTGATAATTTTCATGACACTCATCTCCCCAACCAAAACTCAACCATGAACACTCCAACTAATTTACCCTGGAGAGAGAATTGTATTTAGCAATGATAATCCAGTTCCAGTCAGTGAGTATAAAAATTAATTAAAGCATTAGGCATTATAGCCTAGGGGTTACAGCCCTAAGCCAAGAACCTGGAAAACATGTTTCTCACAACACTTGGATATGTGAACCACAACCTCTGTCTGTATACTACATGACCAAGGTCCAGGGCATGTCACAGAACATCTATGTGCTAATGAAAGGCATCTGGAACTTTAAACAGGCTCGCCAACAAGTAGGCTCTGCTGGCTCTCTGATCCTTCCAGTATGAATGATAGGCCCCCATCAAATGCACATGATGAGGCAAGTAGTGGAAAAACTACTGCATGGGTCCCTCATTTAATATTTACACCAGTCACTCTCCCTATCAGGAACACCATTTGGGGGGCAGGGATCTTTCTTGCTACTTCTTCCCACTTGGGATACTAGGTGGATGGGAGACAAAGCAAAGAAAGGGCCTGTCTTCACCTTAAAGTTCAGTCTGGTTGGAGCCCCTAAAGCTGTCAGCTATACTTAACACCTAATCGGGAGCTGAGATTCACATTCAAGCAGACAAAGCAAAGGAAAGGGCATATTTAAACCTTAAAGGTCAATCTGGTTGGTGCCCTGAAGCCATCAGCTGTACTTAACATCTAGTCAGGAGGTGAGATTTCCATCACAGTTCAGCTCCTGCCTTGGTCAGATTATACAGCCAGCCAAGTCCATTACAAAAAATACAGCTCAGGCAAAGAAATGGGCATGCTAGCAAATATACTTGGGGGATTTGGGGGCCACCTGGCAAGTGGGGGCCTAGGCTAGTGCCTACGCTTGCCTATGCCTTAATCCAGCCCCTGTGTACGGGCAAGGGTAAACTTGAGGTACAGTAAAATTCATAGCACTATGTGAAATTCATACCAGTTAAGATGCGGAGTTAGGGCTAGAGGAGAGAACCTAGCCTACAAAAGTAATAGCACCTGAGGGTAGGTGCCAGAACTTATGGGTGCAGGGTGATGCAGCCCCTCCCTTTGCCCATTAGCATTCAAAGTGCCCCATTGCTTGCAAAACTATCTTTTTATCCTGTGCCCTTTTAAACTTCAGTACCCCCACTTTCCCTCAGATTCCAGCATGCATGCATCTGAGAGGTTCTATATGCAGCATTGAGCGGTTCTTATTCAACAGGTGGTTAATGGCTTTAACAGGAATCATCTGAACAAGACACATTTAAGGAAGGATGAAATGAAAGCTCATTCCTGTGTGTTGTCTGGAGTGGATGTCTCTTTAGTTCCCTTGCACATGGTACGTTGGCACCATCTAGTGGTAAGATGTGATACTACAGGTGGGGCCAGTAGGGATAATTTCAATTCAATTCAATTTCAGTTCAGTTTTAGTTTTATACTGGAAGAAGTATGTGCAAAATGCCCATTTTCACAAACATCCAGTGGTACAGAAAACTGATGAGACAGAGAAAAGGTAAAACAAAATTTGCAGAATTTTACAGTATTTACAATGAGAACAGTGTATATGGCAGGATCATCTAGATGAGGAAAAAAATACAGAGTACACAACAAAAGAGCAAAAATACAGATATTTATAAACTCTAAGGTAACTCAAGGGTTGGTGGACATTCAGTGGGGTTGCCTACTGGGGCAGGCACAAGTGGTGGATTGGAGGAGGTGGTCCTTGAGGAGGAGGTGAATGAACCTATTGAACTACAGGCCTGAAGTTCAGGGGCAATTTATTGTAAAACTTAGGGCCCTGTACATGATGGAGTTCTCACGCATGCTTGGTGCAGTAAAGGGGTGTCAAAGATATGACAGGTGGCCCCTGTAGTACTGCGCAGAACCAATAAGGGAAAACAGAGTTAATGCTGATCGGCAGTAGGTTATGGTGAACTTTGTGTAGGAAAGAGAGCATTTAAGTTAGAACCTGCCTTCAAGGGTGAGCCAGTTGAGGGAGGCATAGAGGGTACAGTGATGGGTCATCCAGGGAGGCCGCTCACGTAAGCGTAATATTATTATATGTAGTCTTGAGTTTGGAGAAAAGGGGATGGTATTGGGGAGTAGACAATAGAGCCTATAATCAAGGAGGGGCAGAAGAAGGAGCTGGCAAGGCATAGTCTGGAGACGGAGATAAGGAACTTTCTGATTCTGTATAAGAGACCTAGCCTCAAATGAATTTTCTTGATGAGGGTTGGTAATATGGATATTGTAAGTACAGTCCAAGGTATTTGAATTTGTAGACTTGTTCTATGATGTTACCAAGACTGACTGAGAGGGATCTGCCCATGATTGTGGCTTTTCTTGGACAAGAGAAGATCATAAACTAAGTCTTCTTGGAGTTGAGAACCATGCCTTTGGCAGAGAACCAAGTCTGTAGCTTGCTGAAGTCAGCCTGCAAGTTACTGAACATTGTATCCAGGTTAGTGTCACTGCAGTAGAAGGCCGTGTCATCAGCGTAAGGACTAGTTGGGTGGTTTGGCAGATAGAAGGGAGGTTATTGATGAAGAGCGAGAACAGGAGCGGCCCAGGATGTAGTCCTGGGTACCCCTCATATTTAATCGGACATTCAGCAGAAAAATGTCCGCCGACATTAGTTTTCTGTGATGTGCTGGAGTGGTAGCTTCTGACCCATTTGACAACATTTTCAGATATGTGCAAGCACTTAAGGGTGTCTAGGAGAAGGCCATGGTCAATCAGGTGAATGCCTTGGTCAGGTCCATGAAGACAAAGCCTGTGTACTGGCTGTTATCGCTTGCTCATGGGATATCACTGATGAACCTGACCAGGGTGGTTTCAGTGCTATGTCTGATCTGAAACCATGCTGGGCAGCAGCAAAGTTATAATGGTCGAGGAAGGCAGAGAGCTGAGTATGAACAACTTTTTTCAATTATTTTGGAGAGGGGAGCAAGGAAGGAGATAGGTCGTAATTCTGCTTCATTCCTTGACCAGTCTTGAACAATGGTTTGATGGTGGCAGTTTTCCGGTGCCAGGAAATAGCTGAATCAGAGTGAGTGGTTTAGTATGTTATGATGGGGACTGCTACTGAATTAATGGCCAGTTTAAGGATTTTAAAGTCAGTTCCTTCCACTCCTTTGCTGGGTTTAGGTTGTTACTTTGGATGAGCTTTATGGTGTCTAGGGTTTGGGACCCTAAAGTAGAATCTGGGGCTGGGCTTGGATGTAGTATTGGGGCAGGTAGGGTAGGGGGTGGATGAGGGGAAGGGGAGAGGAGGGGAGGTTTATATTTATTGAGATCATCAAAGAATGAGTTGGAGAAGTTTGCTACTTGAGGGGTCGTCTGGTCTGCTTGCCACCATGGATAAGAGTGACAGGTTTGGTATTCCAGTTTCCCAAGTAGTGAGTTTAGTGTAACCCAAGTTGATGGGGCTGGAAATTTCCCAGGTGTTCATTATGGAAAAGCCAGTTTTGGCTTTTCTGATCATTGATTTGCACTTGTTTCTGAGTGCTGTAGAAGGAGAGTTGTGCAGGGTCTCTGTGCTTGGCATAACAGGCCCAGGCCTTGTCTCTGGTTCTCATCAATTTAATGATGTGGGATGATACCCATTCATAAGCACATCCCCTACCCCTGATTTTTGAGAGGGCATATTTGTCACAAACACTGTTGAGGATGGTAGAGAATCTGTCAAGGATAGAGTCGAGGTTACCTGGTGCAGCAGTGAATGACCAGTCGACTAAGGTGAGATTGTATGTTATATTTTGATGGAGTTATTTGTCCAGCATCTAGAGAAGATGAACTTGGGGTGGGTTTGGGGCACTGGGCTGACCAAAGACAGTAGGTGGGACAGTGATCACTGATGCAGTCGGCAATACTCCGAGTCGGTAATGGGAGGGTTAGAGACAATGACCCAGTCGATTAATGATTGAGTCCCCATCTTTAATTTGACCTTGGTGTGGAGATAAGCTGATGAAGGGCAAGGTCAGTGATGCAGGATTTGACAGTGTCGGCTTGGCTGGAGAACCAATTCATGTTGAAGTCCCTGAGAAGAACCCATTCCCTGTTAAGAGGGAGGGAGTGTTTGAGGCCTAGCAAGGACTCCACATCAGCTGCAGGGGTTCTTGGGGAGATAGGTGGTAGTAAGGGTAAGGGTTTTATGTTGTCTGAGAAATAGGTCAATGGAAAGGGTCTCAAGCTGGATGAAATCAGAGCTGAGAATGTGTTTGGTGAAAGAGAACTTGATGGAAGCAAAAGCATGCAGCCATCCCCTTTTTCTCTGTCTGTCTATCCTGACAGAGGTGAATTCGCTGAGTTTGATCTCCCGTCGGCAATTTTGTGAGAAAGCCAGGTTTCTGAGAGCAATAACGTCTAAAGTCATTTACAGCTACCCAAGCCTGGAAAGCATCTGTTTTAGCTGGGAGACTCTGTATGTTCAGGTGGACTATGCTAATGTTTTTTATTAAAGTGGGATGGAACAGGAAAGGGGCAGGGTTACTTGGACCAGAGTTTGGATGGATGGTTCCGTGAGTAGTAGGAGGAGGATAGGGTCCTGGAAAACCTTATCATGAGGGGTAGTGGCTTTGGTTTCATGGAACCTTGAGCATTTAACACAAGTGACAGATATATGCTTGGTAGAGATGGGATAGGAGAGAAGGAGGAGGAAGAGTCTAAGGTCCTGATGAGGTAGTAAGAGAGAGAGCAAGGGATGTTGGAAGGTTTCAAAAGTAGTGGCGAGATGAAGAGGCCAGGCAGGGGTGGTCCACAGCAGATGAAAAGAGTACGAAAGGAGGCATGTTTAGACCCAAAATAGGTGAGGAGAGGGGATTGCAGAAAAGCAGAAGGAGAGTGAAGAGCACCATGGTTAGTGTTTGTGGGCCAGGAGCAGAGAGGCAAAGGGGAGGGGGTAAGGGACAATGACTGGAGAGAGGAATGAAAAGAAGTGGATGGGTGAGGTGGTGAGCAGTAGAAGGAGCTAGAATAGGAAATAAATAATGCTATGACTTTGGGGAGCTTGAGAGCCCCTAAATTACACATTTTCTATGTGCTGTGTGGATTCCACCTAATTTAGTGAAATAACTACCATATCTGCCAGTGGAAAACAAGTTGATATAAAGAAGAGAAAGGGCTCAGTTGTGGCCTCTAGTGGAGAGAGACTACAACGTGAAAAAAAAAACCCTAAGCAGTTTAAAGGAATGCAGAAACAGTCCATTAAATACAATTTAGGTGACTGAACTGGCAGAGATTTTCAAAATGGTCCGGATGCCAAGATATACGCTGAGTGGCTACCTTGTTCCTGCAGTGGTGCTGCCATTGGGTCTGAGTACTAGGCGCTTGTGGAAACCCTGAAGTGCCTTGAGCAGGACCCTAGAAATGAGCAGAGCTGCAAAGTTAAAACAAGGTGAGACAAATGGGAGGGCTGAGGGTGGACTAATCGTGGGAAGAAGATGTCAGTGTAAGGACTAGCAGATTGCTGCAGCAGAGAGGATTTCAGCACTGATCAGTTAATGCCTGTAATAAGTAAAATCACCTGCAAACCAAGTGGATACAGCATCTAAATAGTTCAAACAGTTTAAAACGCTAAGAAGAACAGCCACAAAATCAAATTGAACACAGCAGTAAAAGGAAAGATCTGGCTAAACAGTATGTTCACAGCTTTTACTGCACTATTTTACATTCATGGTATTTAACAGCAGCCATGGAAAAGCAATTTTGTTATGTAGGCTGGTTGGGGAGACACTGCTAACCATAGGCGCCGGGTTGTATGGGCCCGTGGGGCATTGGGCCCATCAATATTTATCGAGCTGGGCTGAGCCCCAGCAATATTTTCAGTGCTGCTGCTTGCTTTTTCCCCTTAAGGTGCTCGATGTGCCCTCTGCTACTGTGTGACCGTGCCATGCTGCAGCATGATTCGCCACCCCCATTTAATTTGCTGGTGCGGGCACAGCGCTGACATTATTTAAAATACACACCTTTAGGTTTGCTTGTCAAACCCGCCCCCAATCTTTTGTTTGGTTGCTGGCCAGCATGCCACACCGTGATTGGCCAGGGGAGGGACTTACTAGGCACCTATACGCGCGTGTCTTGGTGAGGCGCATGCAAGGTGAGCCGGGAGAGCGAAAGCGATGGCGGTGGCGGTGACGAGTCGCGAGGAGCAGGTTGAGTGACGGTCGGTGCCAGTCAGCAAAGCACCAACCAACAGTACAGTCAGCATTCAGCAACCTTTCAGTAGGCTTCTTGCCAGATTTGGAGGAGTCGGGAGTCGGGTCACATGGGCGGCTCACGGTGCGCTGGTGATGGCCGGAGGTAGTCCGGTCTCGGGACAAAGAGGCAGCAGCCACCAGAAGATGAGAGGTGAGGTGGTGGCACTGGTATGGCCATAGTTCCAGGTAGGTAGGTCAGCAAACAGGATCTCGGGAGTTGGAGGATGGGTATAGGGGAGTGGTTGACTGAAGGAGGAGCAAGGAAGTTATGGTCAGGAACTTCAGAGATGAAATTAAAAATAAATAAATAAATACATTGAATAATTCACAGGCTGCCCCAAGTATAAAAAGTGTCAGACAGGCGGAAGCCTTCTGGTCCATCGTGGCTGGACGTCTGTTGTGCCACTACAGACTGTCAGCGTGGATTCCAGCACTATTTGCACAAGACTTATACTGCTCTGTATTGATTGAAGCACATTTCATACTGCTTGAATCCACACTGACAGACTGACAGCTAAAGCTGCAAAGTAATTAGTTTTGGACACTGGCAAGATTTTGAATAAATTGTTACCAGCAGCAAGCATAACCTGTGTCAGTGACTCAGTGTATGCGTGACATATGAATCGATTGGCCATCTTTTGTTTTGTAAGAGGATGCTTTATCATGAGATGGTCTGAATAGAAGGAGCTTGACGACAAAGGGCGTGAGCATAATCTGAGATCATTTACAGTTTGGAGACTTAGATCTAGGCTAGCCTCTTGTAAGCTGTTGCCACAAGATGTAATATGCACTGAACAATGATGTTAGAGATCTGATTAATTGAAAAACGGATATCAGCTTTAATGAGGCACAGCAGGGGTACTAAGTAATGGATATCCTGATATTACAGAAAAACCTTGCAGAGGAGCTGATAACAGCTGGCCATGGGGAACAAAAGCATAGTCTGGCATTTCCTTCTGCACTTATGGTCCATAAATGAATTCTGGGTCTGGGTTCTAGTGTGTTTCTTCATGCTGCTGCCCTCTGGTCTTTGTTTTTCATAGTGGAAGAAACCTTGATGCAACTTAAGGTGTCCTACTGGCATAGTCACAATATACCCACTTTGGGGACTAGTCGGTGTGTGGGGCCAGGGCAGGCTGGGTATGGGTAGGTGGATGGAGAAAATGGAAGCCCATTTTGCTAGTAAATGTGCCACTGAACAGAAGCTTTCAGAAGAGAACTTAGAGGAGAATTCAGGTGCTGGACACTTGAGGTTTTGGATTTATCTCACTGAATTTGTGGGACTTCAAAATTGACTGATTTTCTTTTGAGAACAGAACCCTATTCATCCTACCTACTTGATCTTATGAAACAGTTTATGTTGGGTTATTAATGTTTTGATGGGACATTTATGGCAACGTGGATGTATCTGTGTATGGAGGATGGGTATACAGTATTTCTTTTTAGAAAATGGGTAAATGAAAACTCACACCCTGATTGGCTGAAATAACCTGGCACCGGGCTGTTATTTCTTAATAATGCCAGTGAAAACAAGTACCAATTCAGGGTGCCCCATTACTTACACTATTCTTGGGCACCCTGAATTGCCAAACTTGCCATTTGCTATGTTTTTGTGTCGCTTATCGAGATTCGCCTCACAACTGCTCAATACCCATAACAAATCCTCAGACAGCTTTGTGAACTCGCCCTCACTTGTACTCACAACCTCACAGTAACCTACATTCTTCATAGCCATAGATGTGAAAAACTCATTTGTTTTTTCGAACTTACATTTTTTCTTTGGTACTGGCTCACCTGACTTCGCTCGTGTGCAACTCCCGAGTTCGACATTTCACCAGTGTCTGCCAGCTCACGCTAAATCCACTGACTGAATTACAGTAAAAACGAAAAGAAAAAAAAAAGAATCCACTTTTTCTCTGGTTAGACAGAATTTTTCCCACGTTTTCAACTGGGGGGTAGAGGCAGCACAAGCATGCGCACTGGAGGTTACCATGACAACCACTTTAGAAGCATAAACTACGGAGGCTGCACAAGAACAAGAGTCCCCACAGTAACAACACAAACCCTCATGTAAATACAAATGGAGGAACTATTTTATTATACATTAAATGAAATGTAAGAATTTAAACATCTACTGTAAACATAACATTATTTTTTAAACATTA
Source organism: Neoceratodus forsteri (assembly GCA_016271365.2). Lineage (NCBI taxonomy): Eukaryota > Metazoa > Chordata > Ceratodontiformes > Ceratodontidae > Neoceratodus > Neoceratodus forsteri. Next base: position 1,195,612,828 of record CM057453.1, read on the forward strand.
AATACAGTGGCCCATTTTCTAAGTGTAATAATACCCTCCAGGGTGGGTGTTATGGGATAATGGACCTTCCAGGGTGATAAGGCCCTCCGCCTGAGGCGTCGGGCCTCATTACACCCTGGGCAGTCTGTTATATCCCAATAGCATCACACCCTGTCGTGGTATTATTACCTACTTCTAATGGCACTTTGACCGCATGGCCAGGCACCATAATGGGGTTATACATGCCTTCTACCATGGTTCCAGAGCGATAGTGGAGAACACGGACTTACCCTGGACCTATAACGTAACTGTGGTTCAGGATAACAGATTGCAATGAAAAATTACGTAACTAGAGCGTGCTTACGTCACATAAGATGTATTAGTTTATTTGAGTTGGGGGTTTTCATCCCCACACCCTTTCTTTCTTTTTTTTTTTAAAGGGTGGGGTGAAGCCCTCAACTCAAATAAACTAATACAAAAATAACCGAAATGTAGTTCTGAAAGAGTAGCGTAATCTGAACTCTATGCTTGTAGCGAGGTCCAGGGTAGGTCCGATATTCTCCACTATCACTGGTTCCAGTTGCTAACTGGATATTTGCAGTCAACAGAAGATCCTAACAGTTACGACTCAGGAAGGGAATATTTTGATTTAGGTTCTCTGTCCAGGGTATGAACATTAAAGTGCCTAACCATGTTCAAGTGATAAAGTTGTGTTTATATTTGCAGTGTAATGGGGAGGGGGGGAGAGGAGGGCTCATGGTTAAAGCTACCAGCTTTCTGAGGTCTAAAACTGGGACAATTCATCCTGATCATGACATCCCCCCCCCCCCACCGTCCTCCACGGACACCGCCATGCAGTCAACGCTGTGCACAATCAGTTAAATTTGCCTGCTTGCTCTGGCAATGCCACCCTCAGTAACACCAGTAGCAAACATTCAGATCAAAACAATACATCATTCTGCTACAGCAAGTTCCAAACCATGATGTACAGAAAGTTCATTAGAAGCAAACCTGCATTAAATTGTGATCAGACATTTGAGCTGCATGTACTGCTCCTCCTGACAGTCCCATCCAACCCATTTACACCCACCTCATTTGCTGAGCAGACTTCACTTCAGTGGCTCCCATCACCACACCAGATTGTTTTCACACACTTCCCTACAGCTGATCAGGTTCAGGTACCTTAGTTCCCTGCTGCTGTCTCTTCTCTGTCTGGAGTCACTCTAAGCTGCTGGTAGGCAGATGTCCACATGTGTTTGTTTGCACTACTACCCATTCTAATCTAACAGAAAGGAACATGCTTTACTGTGCTCCCACTGACATGCTTGCAGTGCAACATAAGGCGCAGGATTGAAGTTGCAAACTGCTGTCCAGCCCGAGCAGTGCCACAGTAGTGCTGGAAATAACTGTCACTCATGAATTAGCAGTCAGCAAAAAAGGGGGACAAAACTGGGACAAGTAAGCAAAAACTGGGACAAAGTGGCATTTTGCAAAACTTGTGGGGACACTGGGACATGCTGCCTAAAATAGGGACTGTCCTGGGAAAATAGGGACAGTTGGTAGCTTTACTCATGGTAGGGTCAAAGATTCCCTTTATGATTTCAGCTTTTTTTTGTTTTGCTGCCCAAGGGTCCTGGCTAGGACATTCTTCCATCAACCACCAGTGTCCTGTTGCTGTACCCTGAGATCCTGAAGCCTGAACTCTGGCACTCCTAGGCTCAAATACAGCACACTGCTGTGCTGCCCCCCTCCCAGCTTACCCACAGGCAGGGGTGCCTCAGCTCTTTTGCTACTTCCTCTTCCTATCTGGCTACCCACAGTGGAGGTGAAAGCCTGGAGTGCCCCCAGTAGCCATCTGCTAGGGACAGGGTAGGGATAGACATGAGGGACAGATGGAGGCTTCATCTCTATGTGCCATCCCTAAGTTAACCTTTCTGTCCTGCCCACTCAACAGGAGTAGGGTGACTTCATTGGATGCCAGTAGTACCCTGATGCATCTAATGACAACTGAGCTCCAGCTCCCCTACACGCTCACTCCTGCACTTCCACCTGTGGTCACCCAGGTGGGGGTTGGAGCAGTGGGATACAGGTCCATCCCCAGGGGAAGGGAGTCCACGGGACATTTAATCCTTTCTCCCCTAGCTGGCATTCCAATGGTCCAGGCTCGTTTCCACAATTTCAGCTTTAAATGGTTAAACAGCAGTCCTCACTGATTGCTTTTCACTACCTATAGGTATATTTTCTCCTTAATTGATACAACCACAGCCGCTGAAGAGGCTGGCAACATATCTTTCTACTGTTTGAAGTTTCTGGATATTTGAACTTGATTCCCCACATCCTATTGTACACGATTACATGGTATTGGTTTTAAGTATATCAACTGTTCTGGTAATTAGTAGACTTTCAAATGGTTAATGTATATTTCTAATACCATGTATGAGAATATAAAGTATTTTTGTATTATTTGAAAATAATTAAATATAATTAAATAAGAAAGTCACTGTCACTCTGAGGCTGCCCAGAAGCCAGCATGATATTGAAGGTTAACAGCTGAGTGTTTGCGTTCTGCAGCTGGCTATTCTAAGGGTCGCAAAGACCACATATGGTTTTACAGCCTTATTGTTGCTTCCTTTACATTGGAAGAAGCAGCCTGACAGTTGATCCTTCTGAGGTGCTAGTGGCTGTATTACTGAGTGTGAGAGGTTACAGGTGCCATCTGTTTCTAATATTTTTGCGTTGTCTGACAGAGTTTTTTAACTCCAGAGAATGTCTGTGAACAGGTTTCTGACACCCCAGGTCTGTGGCATGCTATGGGAACCATCTGAGATATGTGGCTGTTTTTGTGTGGTGTTTTGTGTTGGTCTGCCACAAGGGCCCATGTCTTCTTCCTGTCTACCTTGCCCATCTCTTGCTGCTTGGCAGATGTCATCTTGCTAGACTCAGGAGAATCACTTACACTGACACAATAGAAAATCAATGAGAAAAGGGTTCAGCTACTGGGACTTCTTAACATCATGAGGCATTGCCTTCGACTGAGAGGTTTCCTGAGCCCCTGACATAATATATGGCACTGCCTGACAGTGCAACTGTTTGTTGCAACAAAGTTCTCATTGCACTTGAGACAGTATAGCACAGCACAGTGGGTTAAGGCTCTGAGCTGCAGAGCTAGAGACCTGGGTTTGAATCCCACAGCCACCTAGGTGCATACTGTGATCCTGAGCAAGTCACTTAACTTCCTTGTGCTCCTCAACTCGCATCTGGAAACAAGCTTCAGCTTAGTGTGCTACTCCTGGTTAAACAATGTTCTCTTTCCTTTTAAAGGAGGTGGCAGCTGCAGTTAAGCCCCATGCTTGACTGTACTTTACATATGGGTTCTGTGTTTGTAGGATTGCAAAGGCATACAGTTTGTGATATTCTTCAAGTCCAGGGAATCCCTGATCCAGTGTGTCAGAGGGCTGATTGACTAATTTCGCTGAGTTATGTGTCTCATGTTGATGTTTTGTGTGTGGCATGTGTGCACATGAATATAAGGTCTCACTTTGGCCCACCCAGTCTGCCCATTTGAGCTTCTTAGTTCCCCTATATTTTCTAGAAGAGTGTTGCTCGTTGCCCCTGGTCTCCAGAATTCCTTATGTCTATCCCATGCATAGATCCCTGAGGGTGCTGGGTTGACCTCTGACCCCAGACCACAGGCGGTGTTTAACACTTAGAACACAGTGGTTCACCTCTGACCCCTGGGCCAGTGGGTGTGGCCTTGACCCTGGGCTGGGGAGGGTCTTGACCCCTGACCCCGGACCCCACCAAATATTTTATAAACCTGGCTTCTATGCTGCTAACAGGAATGTATCGGAGTCCTCACAGCTCTAGTAGAATTATTTCAGTGAGGGTTTTACATCCAAAAAAGAGGGGATACAAATTGCAACCCAGGGAGGCCATTCATTGTTTGGGCAATACATTATGTGTAGACAACGGTACTAATGGGCACTTTTGAACAGTATACCCTGTGTTGTGGTGACAGCAGAAGCTGGGGTTTGTGCTGTGGTGTTGTGTTCTTGTATTTTCAGCTACAATCCACAATGAAAAGTGAAGGTCATTCCAGTGCCATGGATTTCAATAAACAGTTAGCTGTCCTCATGCAAGGCAAGGGAGATGGGAAGACCTGTTCCAAGAGCAAGCTGGCGATGGATCAGCAGGCCCATTGGAGCCTGTAACACAGCCACGATCAGCAGGCCCACCAGAGCCCATAACACAGCCATAGTCAGGGGAACCAGCTACTCCACAGATGGAGCCATCAGGACCTGACACACAGCCGCAGCCAGTGGGCATGGCCCTCCATGGGCAGAGCTATCAGGATGGAACCGCAACCAGCAAGATTGGCATCTCTACCCTCGCAAGATCCAGTACTTTCACCCACGCCTAGGAAGGTCAGACCAGGAAGCCTAAGCAGGTGATTCCTGCACCAATGGATCCTCAACCAGGTAGGCTTAATTTTGATGACTTGTCTGCAGAGGACCCAAGGACACTTTAAGGCAGTCCACTACACCAAAGTGATCATATAGTCGGGGAGGGGCCACCAAAGCCATTAGAACCAGGGGGCTCTCCATCCTCAATCTGGGGGTCTGGTGACTCCAGCCCGCCTGAACATGGGCTTCAGAGCCAGACAACCTAACCCTAGCACCTCTGAACCTGGGCCTACCAGATACACTGGTACAAACTAAACTAAAAAGCACACAGGGCTGGGGTGCTATAGATAAACCACAGTACAAATGCAAAACAATCAAGCACTCATCACCCAAGAGTAAAGAAGATGCTGCTTGCCAGAATAAATTGTGCCCAAAATATTTATTGAGGATCTCAAAAGGCTAAAAAAGGATTCTATAAATATTCAAAATGCATCAAGGTGTGATTTTTATCTGGCACCCAATAAATATTTTGGGCTCTGATTTATTCTGGCAAGCAGCATCTTTACTCTTGGGTGGTGAGTGCTTGATTGTTTTTGCATTTATTTTAGATACACTGGTGCCGCTGCTGCCATCACCAGGTCCAGTTTTCCAGTGCCCTTCCTTCAAGTTTTTCATCACCTGGTCCCCAGCACCAGGTTCCAGTTGTTCCACTGGCGCAGCTCTCAGTTGCTCCTATACCTCCACATCAGCCTCTGACAATGCCATGGTGGCCAGTTCCAGGGTTACCACACCTGATGGATCCACAGTGGTTAGAAGACCTGTCCCTGCTGCCCCCAGCACTTCCCATCCTGGCAGGTCAGTCCGCATAACAGCAGAAGCTTGATATTGTTTTGGCTTTCATTGCTGTGGAAGAGAAGACATGGCTAGACACCACATGGGTGGCCCCAGTGCCACGGGATCACAGCTGGAGGAGGTCGCAGGGACAGTCACACCTGCCCATTGGGGAATGCCACAACAGGCATATGTGGGGTTTGTGAGCTTGGGTGAAATGCTTGTCTGCATTTGTTGGAGAAGGTCCAGCAACAGATCATTAACAGGGAGTACATGGATGTTTTCAAGTTACCAACTGTCCTCAGGATTCTGAGGAGGGAAAGGATAAAAAAGAAAACGATGAATGGGTGGAGAAAAATTCAAAGTGCCAGTTTGGTGCATGTGAGAAAACTGTGTAGCAGACTTCATTATGTATTCTGGAGTGCTGACACAATGTAATCCAGCTAAAGTAATGGGGCTGTGGGTCTACTTCAGCCAGATTATGACAGTGCTTGCCAGTAAACTGTGAGGGTGGGGTGGCTGCAGTATGATGAGGAGTTCAGAAGTCATAAACACAAGGTGAGTAGATTGTGGATCTTAGGGACATGCCCTCCTGTTGATGATATCTATAATGGGATTTAGTACACAGATAGCGAGTTTGTGGTTAGCAACTGCTGTCACCTAGGAAGGGGACTTAAAGAAGCAGCAGTGTGGGAGGTGCACTACTACGATTACAATCAGTGGGTTTGCAAAAAGTGGAGTCATGCGAATACAAGCATAAGTGCATGGCTTGTGACGGTCACATCCTTTACAACAATACCAGAGAGGATACAACAAGGCTCCAATGCCCATAGGCGTGATGCCACTTACCTGGACAGGGCAGCCACTCATGCCTTAGCAGATGGCTTCAGGGAGGGTTTTGCATCCCATATGAAGGTCCGCACCAAGTTTATGAGGTAGAGAACTTGAAGTCTGCTAGGAGTGACTGGAAGTTGTGTGGGCTAAACTAACAAAAGAAATTACAGCAGGCAGGGTAAGAGGGCCTTTGCATCATCTCTGGGCACTGGGTCTCCCCTGGGTTATTCCCAAGAAGATCCCAGGGAATTCCAAATAATAAATCATTTGTCATACCCAGAGAGGAATACACTTAACTACTATTTCGACCTGGTGCATACAGCTATGTTGTATGCATTGTTTGACAGTGCAGTAGAAGTGGTTTGGGAGGGTGAGGCATGGGATCCGCTGAGGTAAGACAGACATAGAATCCACATTTAGGTTATTACCTGCACACCCAGAGGATAGGGATTTGCTAGGCATGAAATTTGAAGGGCTATGCTTTGTCGACAATTCCATGCCCATGGGGTGTGTGGTAGTGAGCTGTCTTCAAGCAGTTCAGCCCATTTTGTGCACTGAGCCATCACACGAAGGTGGGTTGATCAAAAATGGCCCCCTGTCTAGCTGACTTTTGTTTGTTGGTCTGGCTGGTATCTGTCACAGTGCACATGCACAACTATGGGGTCTTCCAAGAGGTATGTGCCGAACTGCGTTCCCTTAGCTTGTGGCAAGATGTGAGCCAGTGCACAAGACTGTCTTTCTTGGGCATTGAGATTGACATGGTGGTCAAGGAATTTTGATTACCTCAAGAAAAGTTGGTGACCCTTCAAGTCCTCCTAGAATGGGTGGGCAAGGCATGAAAGATCACCCTGTGTGAATTGCAGTAGTTAGTGGGGCATTTAAATTTTGCCTGCAAGGTCATGCCCATGGGCAAGACATTCATGCAACACATGGCCAGAGTAGGTTTGGGTTGTTCCAAACCACAACAAGGATACAGATGACAGAAGCCATGAAGGAGGATCTGGGCATTTGGCAGGCATTCTTACTGTGCTTCAATGGGGTGGCACTATGGTCAACACCTGCAACCAGCCAGGAGTGGGAACTCACTACTGGCGCATGAGGGGTTTGGGCTTGCTTTGACTGTTTCTGGGGAAAATGGTGTGTTGGCCAGTGGCCACTGTCTTGGGCAACTTTGGGATTGCTGACACAGGTCACTCTATTGGAACTTTTTCCCATCATGGTGGCCTAGTTGGTGTGGAGGAGCATTTGAAGGGCAGGTCTGTCATCTTTAGGACAGATAACACCAGGGCAGTTTAAACCATAAATGTCAGCTAGCAGGCAAGGGCCCAACAGGCAACCTCATGAGGGTCTTTGTTTAAAATATCTGTTGCTTAACATGCAGTTCAGAGCAATACATGTCCCAGGTGTTGATAATGGTATTTGCTGATACTGTTTCTCATTTGCAGTGGCAGATTTTGAGAGCTGGCTCCAAGTGGGAGAGGCATCACGGGAAGTCCCAGTCTACCTCTGGGAATTGGTAACACAGAACCTGGGAGTTACTCAGGAATTCATTAGCACACAGCACATGGGTGTCATAGTGAGCTTTCTGAGGGTGCGTCAACCTCAGGGTGGGAAAATGTTTGGCCCATCCCAGTAAACCAGCTCTGCTCATGTGTCTGCCACAGGAAATGAGAAGAGTCCACACCAGCAGTGTGGGTCAGCACTTTGTGGGCATAACATGGTTCTCAAAGGTCATGGGGCATGCTGATATCACTAAGGCCTTCCTCCTTCTTAATATGTTGCAAGGAGGGGCCTGGACAGTTCCAAGAGGTCAAATGGCTGGTGTCCAGTCAGCCCAGCACTCTTGAAACCAGTCTGGGATGAGCTTCCAATGGTTTGCTCATCACCATCAGAGATGCCTTGTTCACAACAGCCATTTTAGTGGCTTTCTGTGGAGCTTTTCCGGTATCTGAATTAGTGTAGCTGAGCAAGGCAGCTGGCTTGCCAGTGGCTCTGGGGAACAATGATGTGGTGGTAACCAAGCTGGAATATTCATCAGATTGAACAGGAGCAAGGTGGACAGTAGGGCTTGGGGTGTTCGTGACAGCCTGCAATCACCCCTGGGGTATTATGGAACATCTGCACATGGGTTCACGATTATGTGGCTAGGCGGACAACAGGAGGTGAATCATTCTTTTGGCATGATGATAGGTCACTGGTCATAGTGTTCCAGTTCAGGTACATTTTCCACAAAACCTTGCAGAGGTTGGTGGTTGACCCAAAGGACTTCAACACTCATTTGTTTCGATTGGGGTGAGTCACATGCCAGTGCAGAGGGGCTAATGGATGAACAGATTCAGACCCTAAGCCACTGGAGGTCACGGTTCCTGAAAGTTATGTGAGAACACATACAGTATGCTTTGACTTCTTGTTTTGTTCTTGGCAGGTGGCAGTTCCTGGAGTGTGCAGATCTTGGTAAGCAGCCATTCCTTCATCTATTGGGCTGCCGTCAGAGTGAGGCAGTAGCAGGGAGGGCAAATCTAGTTCTTCATCCTCAGACGGCGGAATTGCATTGGATGGGATGCCAAGGGATGAGATGGTGTGAGCTGCTTCCTTGGTTGATAGCTGAAGCTTGATGATGGGGACCTCCCAGCGTGCTGGTGGTGCATTTAGGGGAAATGATCCAGGAGCTGTAAAGTCACTACACCTACTGCACAACATGAAGAAGGACTTGGCTTTTGAGGTAAATGTGGGCAAACATATATATGATTTTGTCAGACATTATTCAAAGACAGCATTGGTGGCACGCCCGTGAGCCAGAGCCATTGAGAAAGTTGGCAGACTGCATAACATAGCCATGTGACCATTTATGGATACTATGGGGGTCTGTGCTAAGGCATGATACGATTCTGATTAAAGAACCCCAATTTTATGCCAAGGAGATGGTGCACTGTCTGACATGTGATTAGATAGGATTTTAGAAGGCATACAGTGGGCAGTGGAGAAAATAGTAGCTTGTGGAGGGTGAGCATTGCAGCCATGCTCACCCTCTGGTGGCTCGATAGTCTTGGAAGGTTTTACAGAGGGGTAACAGGGGATTACAAATCTTCTTCAGCCAGATCTCCTGAGGCTGACAGGAGGTCGCGGACGGATGGCTGGAGATCCCTTTTCGGGGGCAGTTGGATGGGCAACCTCTTTGGACACTTGCCTGTGGCATTTCCATGTCCTGTAATGGGGAGGATGCTTTGGCACCTGGCCATTAGCCATCCCTCATGCCCCGAGAGCAGGTTACCTCGTGGGATTGGTATTGTTCAGTCAGCTCCCCTTGGTGTAGTGGATGGCTGTTATACTATTCTTACTGTTTGCTGTGGCTTACTTCTTGTTACTGCGCTGGTTATTCTTCTATTTTTGTCTGTTCATTTTACTGTTATGAAGGGAAGGAAATTGTTTAACCCAGAAAGGCACACCAAGCTAGATCTTGTTTCCAGATGGACCTGGGGAGCACAAAGGATTAAGTGAATTGCTCAAGGTAACACAGTAAGCAGAGTGGAGGCTGATGAAATTCAGACCCAGGTCTCCAGGTTTGCAGCTCAGTTCCCTTAACCACTATGCTATACTACCTCCAATATGCCTTACCCTGGCTATATTTTTGTCTGTATCAAACATGTTATGTTGTACCATTCTTACTGTTTTCTCCTGCTTGCTGATTTGTTGATCTCTGCTTGACACTATTTCACATATCTACCTTGTTTAATTATTTCACTTATTTATTTGTAAAGCCTGCTGTTTTTGATTTTCCTTGTTACCTTGTAATCTACACAGCAGAAAAGAATGTGCAGTCACTCAAGGAAATCTGGTTAAAAACTTTATTTCACAGACATGGCAAATTCCTGGCGCTGAGGGATAACTCTCTTCATCAGTGGGGTTGGAAAAGTAGGCATTTTATTGTCTAATGCACTTACCTGGTCAACAAAAACTAAATAAATAAATATAAACTGCTAATGAGAAGAGTAATGGCTACCAACCAGGACTACCTTATGCGCACTTCACTCTGACTTGGCTGTAATGTTATTGTGGGTAATAAATACAGGACAGTGGTCATTATTCTTCAAAGCTCATTGTCTGTCTCAGTCTGTTCAGGTGGAATAAAAGGTGTGTGCCCTATAAGACAATGAAAGAGCCTGCATTTTATAGTCACAGGCAGGGCTTTGTCTGTGGGCATAGCCCTGAGTAACACCTGGGCTGGCAGGGAGGCAATTAGGTAGCTGCCCATCAGAGGTAGGGGTAGAGACAAGTAGGTGTTCCCTGGGGGCGGGGCTTAGGGCTGGAGGGGAAGAGCTTAGCCTATAAAAGTAACAGCACATGAGAGGGTCTTCCTCTCTTTCCTTCTGGTCAGAACTCACCTGAACCTCACCCTCATAAAAGCAGGGGGCAGGGGGATAGTAAGAAACTTACTGTCTCAATATGGGGAGTCACCTTAGGGGTCAAGAAGGAACTTTTCAGTTTTCCCCACAGAGTTTTCTGGTTTTCACCCTCTCTAGTGAGTATGGGTAACGGGTGCCTTCCTGGTGAAACATTTCAATAAATAAATAAATAACACATTATGGTAGATAGGATTCAGTCGGTTTACCTATAGAGCTTTGACAGTGCTAGCGCCCGACTTCCATGACAGCTACAATGCCGACTGTTGGCATTGTAGCATATGGATGTCAAGCGCCACCCCCAGTTTCTATGATTCTAACTCCGAGTTTGAGTTGGACTGGGGGTGAACACCCAGTAAGGCAGTCCCAATCACCACATGGACCACCACAGCGACGGGTGGATTTTGCCTGATTTCTGGCACTGTGGTGGTCTTCACGATTGGGGAGTCGCCATGTGACAGTATACAGGTTCAGGTTAGGTCTCTCATAGCCATGTAATAAATGGAGGCATGGTAGTCAGTAAGATCTATATGGAGGGTAATGGATCATAAGTCTTTTGCAGCCAGATCTCCCTGAGGCTGACCAGAGGTCTAGGCTGGATGGCTGGAGTTCCCATTTCAAGGGGCAGTCAGATGGGCAGCTTTTTGGTCACTTGCCTGCAGCATTGCAGTGTCCTCTGATAGGGAGGATGCTTGGCACCTGGTCATTAGCCATCCTTCCTGGCCTAGAGGCAGGTTACCTCATGGAGTTGGTACTGTTCAGTCGACTCACCTTGGGGTAGGGCATGGCCACTAGATCAGCTGTCACTGAGACAAGTAATGATTACCAACCAGGACCACCTTGCACACATCACACTGACTTGGCTGTAACCATTTATTATGAGAAATAAATATCGGCTGTGGCCATTTTCCAAAGCTTGTTGTCTGTCTCAGCTGAAATAAAGGGTATGTGCCCTATAAGACTATGCCTTTGGGAGAAAACATTATTCCATTTACATGACTGTATGTTGTCAGTCACTTTTAGATTTTCCTCTCAAAAGAACTCGGATTTCAAAAGAGGACAACCTGTTTAACAAACCGGAGAAACCAGTTTCCTGTTAGAATAGTCACAAGTACATTCCTTGAATGTAAGAATAAGAAATTCTAATACTGTACATATTTATAAACTAGCAGTTTGTCCACTGCAGAATGAAATTCTAACATTACAGCTTACCTAACTACAGCACAATAACATACAGGGTTTTTAAGGGAGGGAGGGAGGGGTGCATGCAAACCACAGAAATGAACTTAAAATTAACCATCACACTGCTATCAACAAAAACAGGAGGGTGACTGTGTAAATAACAAAATGTAGTGAGTATTATATTATATATACTGTTTTTTTTTTTTTAAAGAGTAGGGACAGGTGTGTGCAAACCACAGTAATGGACTGAAAAGTCCAGTCACAGTGTTTTGAGCCAGCAAAGGCATGGTACAAAAATGTTGTGAGTACTGTATCATACTGTGTTTTGAAGGGAACGTGGTGTGTGCAAACCACAGAAATGGGCTGAAAAGAGTCCTGTTACAGTGCTCTCACCAAAAGCAGGATGTGTTCAGGAAAGGGAGGTGCTGGCAGCTGACTAAGACAAAGTCCAGTGGTTCATTCTGTCCCTGTTCCCTACTTCCTTCTCCTCCACCCCCACTCTCCTGTAATTAGCTGACATTGTTAGCCTGGTGACTCCTTACTATGAAGAACTGTAATGACAAATACTATTGCACTGTAGGTGTTGATGCTCTCCTAAGCAGAAAATCTAGCATCACAAACATGACCACTTTACACTCTGGCAACCTCAACACTAAACAAAACCAGCTCTGGCCAGAGCCATGATGGCTGCAGTTTTGCATAATGTTCTGCATATGCATTTTGTGGCCATGGTAGGTGTGCATGCACATGGGTGACCACCAGCTATCTTGGGCATGGTGGGCTCTTTGTACATATGTGCATCATACTGAGAGCTCATACTGGATAAATAAGAAAATCAGAAGGCATAGCCCATAAAGATTTTCCCCACAATTCAGTGGTAGTGGCAATGCCACCAACTTCTTCTAGATACTTGTCTAATTTCTGCTTAAAACAATCTAAGCTTTCTGCCTCCGCCACCTCCTGGGGCAGTCCATTCCATGTCCTTATTGATCAACACTTAAAACACCTTTTCCTTAACTCAGTCCTGCTTAGTTCTTCACTCAGTTGCCTATCATGCCTTCTCAAATGATAAGTCCTTTCCTTATACACCAATCCCAACTCTGCTCTAATACCCTGATCCTTCAAAGATTTATGTAATAATAATAGATCTCCTCTTACCCTTCTACTCAAAGACCACAAACCCAATATTTCTAGTTTAGTCTCATATGACTCTTTTCACAACCCAAAACCAACCTTGTAAGGGATCTCTGTGGTTTTCCATTAATTTAATATCCTCATCAATAAAGGACCTGTAACTGTAGAGCAATAATCCAATATAGACCTCACCAGGTGTTTATACAATGGCATCAAAACCTCTCTACCCTTGACTGAAAACCTCTCCTAATACAACCAACAATCTGCATTGCTTTGTTAGATGATTGTCTGCTATTTACTTCATTTCTTAAATTATTTTGGACATAGATACCCAGATCCTTCTCACATTCTGATACCCTAAGTTTCAGATCTTGCATATAGTAGCTCTGATTTACATTTTGTCTACAGAAATGCATGATGGTATATTATCTTGATTAAACGTCATTCCTGTTTTTTTTGCCCAGTCGATAATGTATAACAAATCCTGGCCAAAAATGAGTCTCTCCTCAAGCGTATTTACCACTGCTCCAACATTAACGTCACAAATTTAATTAGTCTATTATCACTTAATAATTTCAAATCACTTATAAATATGCAAAACAGTAGTGGGCCCAGAACTGACCCTGGGGTACTCCACTCGATACACTATTTAATTCTACAAATACCCTTGAACTTTTACTTGCTGTGATCTATTACTTAGCCACCGTTCTACCCATCTAACAATGTTCTCACTGATTTCCATATTTATAAGTTTTCTATTATTTTTATAATGTGGGACTGTGTCGAATGCTCGACTAAAATCGAGCATTACAACATCAACACTACTTCCCTCATCAATACATTTGCTGTGAACTCATAAAAGGTCAATAGATTTGTTTCACACGACCTATTTGGCATGAAACCATGCTGGTTCTAGTCCAAAATTCCCTTCTTAACATACTTATATAAATTGCATCACTCAGTGCTCCTTCAATAATCTTTACCACCACTGATGTCAAACTACCAGGACGATAATTCCCTGCATCGCTCCTCATTCCTTCTTATATATAGGCACAACATGTGCCAACTTCCATTCTTCAGGCACTTCACCATCACGCAAAGATTTTTGACCCAATATAGTAATAATAGGTATCATCACATCACTCAGCTCCTTTACAAAATATGGGTGAATACAATCTGGTCCGGCCGTCCCATCCTGCTTTAATCTCCCAACTCTTTTAGCTACCCTCTCTACAGTTTTAATATTTGGGGATCCACATTACAGTTTCCCATATTATGCCTTTCAATATTAACATCGTTCTTCCTAAACACTGCTCCAAAACTTCTACTAAATTCATTGGCCATATCTATAGGTTCAGAGGTCATGACTCCATTTATATTTAAAGGTCCAACTGTCCCCTACTGCCCTTTGTACTATTTACATAGGCAAACAAACTTTTTATCTTTATTAACAGCCAATCTAAATTCAAAGTCTTTCTTAGCATTTCTTATTTCTTTCTTTAATTTCCTCAGTGCTTTCATATAGCTCTGTTTAGATCTTTCTAATCCATTAGATTTCATTTTATTAAACATTATTTTCTTTTTTCTACACATTCTTAATATTTTCTTATTCAATCATGGCCACGATACTCATGCATGCCAACAGATCTCACAGTGGCCCTCTTGAGCATGGTGGGCTCCAGTTACGCATGTGTTAACTGTGCAGAAGTGACAGATGCAGACTGATTCACGTACCGTGGACTGATTGTGCTTAAACTCAACATTTTGGGTGCTGCATTCAGAGTCTGACATACCCTTTGCAGTGTGCTGGCAAGACATACAAATGCCCATATATCATACACGCTTTGGGATGACTCCATGTTCACTGTGGGTCACTAACCTCTTCATTGGCCCTCCTGGATACAGGCATGTATTCTCACTGTCCAGGACATCTGTACAGCAGGCATAAATCTTATTGTGCCCTTTAATGAACTTGTAATGTATTTCAACTTACCTCAAAGATATCTGCAGTGCTACCTACATGTTAGGGTGGTGCTCACCCATTATGTATCAATCCACCCAAGGCAAAGGGTGTCACAGGGCCACATGGTTAGAATTTGGCTCTAGCAGGGTTTGAATCTGCAATTTCTGAGTTTCTAAGCCAGTGCACCAACCGCTGAGACCACAGTGCCTCTGAACAAGTCAGTCTACTCAGCGTCACCAATAATGTTGGCCACTCCACCTCCTCCATCCTGTGTGTGTGCTTACACAGTGACTGTTGAGTGTATAGGATGATGCACTATGGGGGGGGGTGATGATTAGATTAGCCTGGACTGAAATAACTGCTACCACATCAAATCTTGAATCGGGGTCATGGCAGGGAGGGGGGCTTTACTTTTATACAAAGGTACCTTGAGGGGCCAGTATTGTATTGGAGGATGGAGTGGGGAGAACAACTATGTTAGCCTGGAGATTTTTACATGTTTTGTCTCCATGGGGGCTGTTAGCTTAAAGTATTTGGGGACATGGGGTGGGCTACTAAGGGAGGCATGTTTAAAATATGGTGACAGCTCCTCCTGGCACAGTCCAGGAGCAGACCAACTTTTTTTTCTGTTTGTTTGTTTTAATGATCTGTCTAAGGGCATGGGAGAGGACTGGTGTGAGTTCCCTGAAACCAGTCAGCCCAGTTTGACTGGTTCTTACCAATCAAATCTAAATTGTGAAATTTGGCTGCTAAAGTTTGCAGGAGTCCCAGAAGATGGTACCCCTGAATTCCAGGTGTTCAATTCTTGGGAAAAACAATACTTGCTGCTTATAACATGACAGAAAGGAAATAGTGGAGGAATATTTTGCAGAAAAATACATGTTCTGTTCATACATTCAACGATGCAGTATAAAATGATACTATCCATGAAATTTTATGATGTTAACCAGTGTGCTGAAAGTCAGATTCAAGATTTCACCATTTTTGTTTTGGTGCAAACATACATATATAAAGACTTGTTTTTCCTTACTTTAGGGTGGTGTCAAGCTGGGCTAGCAGTCTTGATGTTACTTACATTAGGACTAGAACAGGTAAACAACCTGGTTGCATAAGGTCAAAAGTCACAGCATGTCACATTCTTAAAAGTGTAAGACTGCAAACCATTTATGTATGTATGTACAGTACGTAAGTATGTACATATGTATGTACAGTATGTGTGTATGTATGTACATATGCATGTATGTACTTATGTATGTACAGTATGTATGTATTAATTTAATTGTTTGGTAACCAGTTATGGCCCTAAGAGCACAAGACCTGTTTACAGGGGCGTGTGGGACAATAAGAAAAGGTCACATGTACAATAAATCACAGATACAAAAGGTAAACAGACTGAAATACATACAATTTGCACAGATAACAAGTGTCACAAATGCACCCTGCAGGTCAGGCCCTCTGCATCCACAGTGCCAAACCTGCAGTATGTGAACAGGATACAAACAGGGTAACTCTCCTGTCTGTTTTGGGTCCGAATCACCTACTAGCCTTGAGTCCTGGTGTCAAATATGAACCTTTCTGCTAGCACACCCAGTCAACAGGCTCAGATATGTACTCTCTTCGATGGATGCAGTACAATACTCCACCCTGTGGGCACCCAGCCAGGTTCAAATGTCTACCCTATGACTCAATTTGAGACCTAGGTATATTCTTTCCTTAGCAAGATAGTAACACATTCAAGCCCTTAACAGTTTTTGTTAGAATTACCCAATACTGTTTCAGCCTCCACATGCAAAAAAAAAGACTCAGGCAGGATTAAGGACACCAAAAGGTTTACTGGACTTAAAAAATATCAAATACATACAAAACATAGAACATATAACTGGAGCACTAACAGTCTGAAAATAAATTGAATTTTACAGAAAACAAAACGCCTGATTACTTAAAGTTCTAGCTTAACTAAGTTCCAGTTGGGTGCTACCTATTTTAACAGATGTGCCTCTTTGGAGTTTCAGAGATGAAGTGTCATTTAAGAGTCCAGAGATAAAATGTGTTTCCCCTCAGATGCTTGGCAGTCTTGAAAGACAATATCTCCACCTCCTTGTGATGTCATAGCACATGTGGTCACTGTTTGTCCTGTCATTAATTTTGTAACTGACCAAGTATATCCAAGGGTGTCATTTACTACTGGCTGGAAATCAGCAGTTAGCAATTTTAAAATATGACAGTCTCTTTGATCAAAGCAGCTCCTTTGATCTCTCTTGATCAACTTCCCGCTTTCCAAGTCATTTCAGGTTTATGAGTTAATGAAAATCTGTTAAATGTCCTTGTTCCTCATAGGTGATAAAATGCATACCTCTCCCAGCTCTTCAAAGCAGAAATATTTTATAAGGTGCTATAAACTGTCATTTTGGAATGCCAGCAACTGTATGTTAAAACAGAGCAGGAAACCAGCTATCTGCTACTGTAGTGCTGTGCTGAGGTCAAAGGTCAAGCCTTCTTACACTTGCAGGCTACTATTCCCTAAGCAGACAGTCACATAACATATTTATATCACACATATTATACAATAATGACTAGTAGATGGGCAGAGTGTCACAACAAGTACTTCAGAAACACGCTTATTAGTCGCAGAGATTCAGGTAAAGAAAAATACATTGAGATTGTTCAACTTGGTGTTTTTAAGACTAGTACTTTAGGAAACATGCCAATGCAGATACAGTGATTCTGATAATACATATACATGCACATTGCTTAACTAGATCCAGAAGCAAATAGTGCGATACCTTTTATTAGACCAACATAGATGTTACAAAAAGAAAATGATGTCTAAACTTTCAGACCAACCAAGTCCTTCCTTGTGGAATTATGACAGTTGTTCAGAGAAGTCACAGTCTATAACCACCCAGATCATATATAAAAATAAAAAAAACTGAAAAAATCTCCTTGGTTTAAAGTATCTATTTAAAAAAATTTGAAGTAGGTATTTTAAACAAATGAGAATTTTCTGTTTTATGTATATCTGGTGTTAATAGAATGTGATTCTCTGAACAACTATATAAATCTCTGAGGAAGGACTTTTGTTGATCTGGAACAGACATTGTTTTCTTTGTAACATCTATTATTATAATAAAATTATCAAATCATTTGCTTCTGGGTCTGTCCTACAAGGACCAATATGGCAACTAATCTATTTCTTAACTAGATGATTTTTTAAAGGACAAGTAAACAGCTTATTTTGCCCTTTCACTATTCAAAAATGGCTTCATAGAAATGTAAAGAAAAGAGTGCTGTTTACATTATTGCTAAAACTGCATTTATGTAAAAAGCGTAAATGCAGTTTTGTAACATTTTAAAAATGTAAATAACAGCCTTCTCCTTTCAAAAAGCCCAATTTTTCTGCTCTAGAAAATAGTTCCCAAACATGAGACGAATGACGCCAATGAAGTGACAGCTACACAGGTCCCTATACAATGAATATATACTCTTTTGTTTTAATCTTGACTTGCAGTAGTGCTTTATCAAAGTGATCAAAATCATGTGACTTAACATGTGCATCATTTAACCAGTACAAATGTTAAGCTATGCTTTCGATCATTTATTAGTGCAGAATGCTAATAAAGTCATCAAAGATGTACGGATCTCTGAGCCAAATGGCAGTACCAGGGCAACATTATGGACTGGGCCAATAACTTGCTGGGTGACTGAGCTCTTGCCCAACATCCTATGCCTGACTGAAATGTGGCTCTCTGCAAAAATCCCGACTCCTCCCTCAATCTTCCAAACTATTCCATACTCACACAGGATCATGTCAAGAGAAATGGAGGTGTAGCTATCTATACAAAACAGCCCCACTCACACTGAGTCACTTTTAGTAAAGTCACCCTAGCTCCCATGAAATCCTTATGGTACAACTCGCCCTACCTGCCTCTGTCCCAATTTTCATAGGTGTGCTCTCGCCTCTCCTGTCTAACTTCGGGACTCCCTTATCTCTACTCTAGCTACCCTACCTGAACTAGCCTCTAAATAGGAGCAGGTTCTTTAGGAGATTTCAACTTGGACTGGCTAGTCCCTTTCTCAAAGCCCACACTTCTAAAACAGACACCCTTAATCTCACCCAAATGCTCAATGAGCCCACCTGTTACAACCCTCACTCCCAAAACCATTCTTTAATGGACTGGATTCTCACTTCTCACCCGCACAGAATAATTTCTTCCGGTGTCCTCACAAAAATGTTAGGCGATCACTGCATTATGTACTGTATCAGAAAACCCACGTGCCCAAATCCGCTCTAAATACATTAAAACATGCCCTCTAAACCAGCTTGACAATGAAGCTCTCCTATCAGCCTCAGCCGGCCAACTGGCAAACGTACTCTGCTCATGATGTCAACACTGCCTTCTTCTGCTACCTGCACTCATTCACTAAAATCTGGGACTCCCATACCCCCTGAAAAAATCCAGGGTCAAGAAACGACACCATATATGGATCACTGCTCCTAGCCAAATGCAAGGCAGGGACAAAGCTTGGTCACTTTTCAAATCCAACCTAACCCAACCCCTCAAATCAGACAATCTTACAACACCCTTTGAAATGCATGCACCAAGGCCATCAGACAAGCTAAAGCACCTACTTCAGATCACAACTCTCCCATACTCATCCTGCCAATGTTTGGAAAATAGTGCACTCACTTCTTGACCCTCCAGCCCTGCTCTGTACCCCTGTTTTTCAAACTACTCAGCCAGCCTGTTACTGACCTTTCCTGCATCGCCTAAAACACTCAACAAATTGTTCACATCCTGTTCCATACTGCCTGGTCCCCACCCACCCTCTGTCTCCCCACTCCATCCAGTAGTAACAACTTCACATTCTCTCCATTTCTGAACACAAGGTCCTTACCACCCTCAGCTTGCTAAACACTGCCAAATCTAGCCCAGATGGGATCCACCCTAAAATGCTGCTGATCTCTGTGCCTGCAGTTATTAAGCCTCTTACCCATCTTTTCTATCTCTCGTTTACCTCTGGTTTGGTCCACCAAGCATGGAAAACAGCCTGCATAATCCCTCTCCATAAAGATAGCGACCCCTCCTTGCCAGGAAATTATAGGCCCAAATTACTTCTCCCTGCTCTAGTGAACCTTTAAGACTCCCTGGCCTGTACCAGACTAGCGGCTTACCTCACAGCACACAACCTCCTCTCCACCCATCAGTCAATTCAATTTTTTTAAATTCAACTTTATTTTATAGTGCCTTTCAAAACCAAGGCACTTAACATAAAAGCAGACAGCCAATATAAATAACATTCAAAAATTACATTATAAATCACTAGGAAAGTCAGGTCAAATAAATAAGCTTTAAGCTCAGTTTAAAATCTACTGATGGTTGGGCATTCTCTCAACTGACGAGGTGAGAATTCCACAGGATGGCGCTGAAAAAGCAAAAGCACGGGAACCAGACATCTTTAATCGTGCCCTGGGAATCTCTAGCAATCCCTCGTCGGCAGAGCGGAGGAAGCGGAGAGGGGCTGTAGGGAACTCTGGGAGATCTTTTGGTAGCTGGGTCCCTGATCATGTAGAGGCTTTAAAGGTTAGCATGCCAACCTTAAGGTGATTTGCCACTGAATAGGCAGCCAGTGCAGCCACGCGAGCACAGGCGTAATATGACTGGATCTAGATGTCCCAGTCAAAGCCTGGCTGCCGCTGCTCTGCACCAGCTGCAAGTGGCGGATATCAACCCCTGGAAACCCTAGATAGAGGGAGTTGCAGTAGTCAAGGCGGGTCATAACAAAGGCATGAACCAATGTTGGAAGATCATCCGAGGGAACCAGATGTTTCACCCGGCAATATTCCTCAGATGGTAAAAAGAAGATTTGACAACAGCTGATGCCTGAGATTTTAAGGTCAAGCCATCGTCAAAAATAACACCAGGTTACGCACCTGGTCTGAGGTAGTGAGTGGCACACCACAAGTAATAAACCTGATAGTTGTCCAACCCCAAACCCACCCTCAGACGACCTGGGTTCACAACCAACACTTCAGTCTTGTCTGGATTCAGTCTCAACCAGCTGGAACTCATCCAATATCTGATCTCAGCAAGGCAACTATTTAGCATGGAGACTGCATCATTCTGTCTGGGCAGAAAGGACAAATACAGCTGAGTATCATCGAATAGCAGTGAAAACTCAGACTGTATCACCTGATGTCTCCCAATGGCAGCATATACACTGCAAACAACATGGAGGCTAATATAGAGCTCTGTGGCACCCCATAAGGCAGGGAGTGAGCACCAGAGGAATAAATTCCAGTGGTCACTCTCTGAGACTGCCTGTGAGGTATGAATGGAACCAGTTTAGGACTGTACCAGACAGTCCACATAAAAACCGCAGGTGCTCCAACAGCACACCATGGTCTACAGTGTCAAATGCAGCAGAGAGATTGAGAAGGACCAGAATGGTACATGCCTTTCAATCTCTAGCCATTAGGAGGCCATTCAATACCGGACAAGAGCAGTCTCTGTGCTATGCTTCTTCCTAAAACTGAATTGGAGAGTATCATAGAGATTGTGAGTTATAAGATGATCATCCAACTGCAGTGCAACCACCTTTCAATAACTTTACCAACAAATGGCAAGTTAGAGATAGGTTGGTAGTTAGCTAGACAGTCTGGATCCAAGGAGGACTTCTTAAGGAGTGGTCGAATAACCGCCTCCTTGAGGGAGTCAGGAAAGACTCCCCTCTCCAAGGACTTCTGGACAATGTCAGCAAGGATCGGGCAGATAACATCTACACAACCCATCAAAAGGGTGTAGGGCCCAGATCCAAACTAAACTGGTTGGACACAGTGTTTGGATGATCTTCACAATGTCACTGAAGTCCAGCTGGTGAAAATCTGACCAGACAGACAAAGTGCCAGTCACTTCCGTTGACCACTGCAATCACTCATAAAGGAGGATGAACTGATGACCGACCTGATGCTGGCAACCTCATCTGCAAGAATCGAGCAAACTCCTCGCATCTTAGCTGAGAAAAAAGCTTCTCTGGGCTGGAGACAGATTGGATTGCACAATCTGTCAACAGTCCGGAAAAGCTGAGCCGGTCGACTCTGTGCAGCAGAAAACTCCTGGACAGGAATTCTGCCTTCTACGGGTGATTTCTGATTGATAGCTATCATAATGTGCCATAAATCTAAGCTTGTCATCATCATGGCCAGACTTCCGCCAAACTCTCTCCATCCTTTGACCAACTCACCTCATTTCCTTCAAAGAGCCATCAAACCACGGGCTCCTTGGGTGAAGAATGAGGGCGAACGAACAGGAGCAATCTTGTTCAGAGCATCTCCAACAGCCTTAATATAGGCTAGAACAAGATAATCTGGACTCATGCATTCACTCGAGAAGCCCGAGAGGTCCAGTATCACCGATAGGTCACTGGGGTTAATCCCCTTAAAGGGCAGTGCTAGAACCAACTCCGTAGGGGCAGACCTATTGGGGGACCTGAAACTGAACTCATAGGGTGTGGTGGTCAGACCAGTCAGGTTTCAGGAAGCACCATTCTACAACTTCCTCTCTCCTGTGAGTTACTAATCACATCCACACAGCCTCTAACCAAGGCTGTCTAACACTCACAGTATTTGTTGACCTAGCCATGGCCTTTGACACGTATCCCACCCTCTTCCTGTCAAAACTCGAGGCATCTGGGCTCTCCACAGTTACTGTACAGTGGTTTCATTCCTATCTTACCAACCAAACCCAATCAGTCAGAGTTGCTGATGCCACATCCCCCATCTTCCCATCTTTGCAGGCATGCCTCAAGGCTCTGTCCTTGGTCCATCCCCTTCTCCCTTTCATTAATGACCTTCCTTCTTCCTGTATAAAATCAAGCTACACATGCGTGGATGACACCATCCTCTTCACCTCAGGCTCTGTTCTGCAAGAAGTCCAAACTATCCTACAAACTGATTTCAGCAATATTCAACACTGGTTCAGACAGAACCAACTAAAACTGAACACCTCCAAAACTGTTTCTGTGGTTTTTGACACTGCCCAGAAATTGAGCAGAACCCCCCTCCTCTCCCCCATCACTTCTCTGGATGGCTCCCCACTTGAACCAGTCACCAAATACAAATACCTGGGCATCTGGCTGTACCCACACTTATCCTTCTCAGCTCATATTGATGCCACGGCCTCTAAACTTTGCCCTAAACTTGGAATGCTTTACTGGAACAGAAATTCCATCCTACCAGTCAGACATGAAATTTTATCTAAAATGATTCTCCCATCTTTGATTATGCTGACATGGTCTACAGCTCAGCCCTTGCTATCTGCTTGTCTGTGTGGGATACCCTCATATGCTTTTCTGCCACTTCACTATAAACTCCTCCCTCTGCACCCATCATTGTAACCTCTACTCCCTTCTGGGTCTAACCCCCTCTTTCACAGGCATTATATTCACTCCCTCGCCTTCATATCTAAATTCTGGTTCAACCTGCTTCCTGCTATCTTACAGAATGTCTATCCTCTGTCTCACTTTCCTCCTATGATGTGAGACACAGAAATGAAAGATCCTTCACCCTGCCTCGTCCTTCCTTCTCATTGGGCAGCTACCTTCCCCTACCGTATCCCTACCTGTGAAACAAGCTTTACCCCTCCACCAGGAACTCCTCCTCTCACTATGCCTGCAAGCAACTACTGTGACTCATACTACCACCCTTGCCACTGCCACACCTAAGCCCCTCCTGCTACTTCTTCTGACTATCCAAAGTCCCATCTTCTCCAGCACTTTGCTGAGCACTTAACTGAGTCATTCTTCATACATAATGAATCTTTTTCAATTTTCTGTTTATTATTGTACCTACCTGTTGTTTACTGAATCACGCTGTATTGTAACTTTCTCTGCACATGTATGTTTGTAACTCCCTGTCCCTTCCCTCGGGTCACACCTGGAATCGAGCCTTGGCTCAGTGTGCTTTCCCAGTTACCAAATGTTTAAATAAATATATAATTTACCTGGTGGTCAAGTGGTTTGTGGCATGCTCCTTTATCCCACAGAAGTTGTCAAGATGCATCTCAGTGTAAAAGTTCTTGATTTTAAGTCTTTTCCCCAATGTACTTCTCCTCATGAATGTTAGTTAATTCATTGCAATTATGAAGCCACATCCCCTGCTCACGGCTGCTGCCACCACCCCTCAAACTTAGTCAAAATGTCACCATCCTGTGGAGATCCTTGAATAGACCATTTAAAAAATAAAGCCTCTCCTTAATCTGCATAGTTATAGAAATGCACTCTCTACCAAAATGCTGCCTTCTTCCTGAGTGGCACTGTTAAATTACATCATTTACTAGTGCCAGTTCACAAGTCTGTCCTGCTGTATTTGCTGCAGAGAGCCATTAGCCACAGACTGGGCGTCCTGCATTGCAGTAAGCCTGCCACAGCATTAGCGTGCCTTTTCTTCAGTAAACTAGTACTGTTTCATTCATTAATTAATTCACAGCAGGCACAGGGGCTTGATGGCAAGCTGGCAGCTGTGTGACATCAGAGGTGGGGCAGAACAGATTTAAAGCCCACGCCACCAGCAAGCATTACTGTCTCTAGCTCACAAGTCTGTCCTGGTGTATTTGCTGCCGGAGCCATCACAGCCATGCAGACTGGACATCCTGCATAGCAGTAAACCTGCCATAGCATTGACTTGCCTTTTCTTCAGTAAACAAGTACTGTTTCATTCATTAATTAATTCCACAGCAGGCATGGGGCGAGTCGGCAGCTGTGTGACATCAAAGGGTGGGGAGAATAGATTAAGAAGTCACACCACCAGCAAAGCTTACGCACGAGGTGCATGTGTAAATGGTGCCACTCTGTAAAAATACATATTGCAGTGGGCTCAGCCTTTTATTCCCAGTAGAGATATTTTACACTCATCTAGCATTTTTATTTTGAATATTTTGCTGCTTGGTTGGTATCACATGGGGGCTTAGTTACATTCAGGTTTTAAACCATTTTACTCTGAATATGTTTTACTATTAGAGGCTTGACTATCAACTAGATAGGCACACTATACAACCTTTGACCTTTTAGTTTGTTTAATTAATAATTATTGCTTTTTTTAAGCGTACTTACAATTGCGATAGGTTCAAATATTGTAAAATAGCAGTAAGAGGAATCTGCTTGGGTTCTATCTACATCATGTTTTCATCTTGTCTGATAACATACAAGCTTTGAGCACAAAACAATCCACTTTACATGGGAAGGAAAGAGAAAAGTGTTGTTGTATTCCTTAAGCAGTAGTATTAACTTAAACCATACTCATTTAATGGGTACTCAGTATAAAATCTTGGCATATAATACAGGCCTTCTGATTGGGAAAACTGTCACTGCTCATCTGCTGTTTACATCTGGTCTTATCTCATGTACTATTCCTGGGCTGTTGTTGTTATCAGGAGATGCTGAATTAAATACAGGACCTTCAGCTGACACAAATAGAAACCACATGGATTACTTGCACCCTTAAAAGGGGGTTTAAAATTTTACATTTTAATGCAAGAGTATTGTCTTGAAAATGTGTGGAACTGAGGTATGGGTGAACTATTATAATCCAGACATACTAGCAATTTCAGAAATGTGGCTTGGCCTTCAATACCAGATACTGATATAATGTTACCAGGCTATTGTTTACACAGAAAGGATAGGGCCATGGGTAAACGGGTGGAGTAATGTTTTATATCAGGAATACACTTACTGTTGAATTTCCAACTCATGCTGAGTAGAACTCATGCATATTTGAGTATCTTGGCTTAAGAATTAGAATAGGACAGTACAAAAGTTAAACATTTATTGTATTTATAATCTGCCAAAGAATAGTAAATTGGGACTTCAAAACTTTGGAGATTTTTGTGTTAAATGTGGCAGAGGCAAATTAATTGTTGTAGGTGATTTTAACTTAAATTGGACTAGTAATAACAAACCCCACTCATCTTAACCTGAAATCAAACATTCCCTGCCGGATTGGTTATAAACCAATAGAAATGAACACATCGTAGCCAGTGGTCTCATTCTAGATTCAATTAGTGACCATCACCCAATTTACGGGATCTGGAAATGAGGAAGAATAACAAATCCCTCTTCAAGATTTATTGAAATAATGAATTATTCAAAATTGATCTGTCAAGTTTCTTAAGTATTTTATCTGAACTTGACTGGTCCTTTTAAAAGTAATACCTGATGTAGATTGTGCCTTAGACTTCTTTATCGAACCTTTATGAAAGTAGTAAATAAATACGTACTCAGTAATTAAAAGAGAGTTAGTGTCAGGAAGACCAAATGGCTTAATAAAATATATTTACCTTAATGAGGAAAGGATACTGACTGGCAAAAATAAAAAAAGTGAACTGGTATCTGATTTGAACAAATATGTACCAAAACAAGAGAAATAGGTGTAAAGGAAGTCAGGTTAGCTAAAATACATTATGTAAACGACAACAACAGACCAATTTATCAAACCCCAAAAGGTTCTGAAGGTCTATAAAATCTATGTCCTCCCCTCTAATGAAGGTAGTCCAAGTAGGCTTAAAGATGGGAGTCATTGGCAGACCATACTTTAATAGAGCGAAGAATTTAACCTACAGTTTTAAACCTGGATACTTATTGTAAAGATTTAAAGGTCATACACCAAGTAATCAGAGATTAATTTAAAATGCTAAGGTTTTTACCTAAAAGCTGTGAAATACACTGAGCTACTAAAATGACTAACAAGTATGAAGCCTGATAAAGCTCCAGGCTGTGATGATTTACCACCAAAATTCCTGGTCCTTGCTGCTACAACAATAGCTACCCTATTAGTATAATATTTAATCTTTCATGTCAAACAGGTCAAGTACCTAAGCTATGGAAAAGTCATACATAGTCCCAATACTTAAATTGGGTCACTGTCTGAATTCTATAATTACCACCTATTTCAATCTTATCTGCACTTTCTGAAATACAAGAGAAATTAATATATCGGCAGTTTATGATTACATCAATGCACATAACTTGATCTCCTCCCACCAACATGGTTTTGGGGCAGGAGACACAGCACCTAGACTGCCTTGGTTGGGTTCATGGACACTGTCCACAGGGCTTAATTGGAAATTGGCTAACAGGGCAGTGTTTGTGGACCTAACTAAGACATTCAACCTAGTAGACCACACCTTATTGCTGGACCACCTTAGGTATATGGGATTGGGGATTCTCTGATGCTTTAGTTTGGGATTACCTTGCAAACAGGATGCAGTATGCTAAAGTGATTCAGGTTTATTTGGCTTTTGTAGGGTCCAGTGTGGGTCCCACAGAGGCTCTATACTGGGACCCTTACTCTTTCACTTTCATTGACCCTGTAACAAAAGTAGTGAAAATAGTGCTTTGATATTATATACAGATTATGTTTTTGTTACACATATTTATTTAATGAAGGAATCGAATTACAACCTTTGAGTCAAGGACTCCTTTGCCAAGGCTCCTCTTCAGATATACATACATTACAAGAAAGACAAGATATGCAATAATAAATATGCAGAGAACACACCAGAATACGTACATTGCAAGTTTAGAAACAGCATATACAATAAGAGGCATATAGAGAGACAAGTTCCAGTTCAAGGGTGGAATGGATCAACCCATGTCAAATCTTCATAAGTCCAGCATGTACAATAACAATATAAGAAATCAAAAGGTTATAGTCACAGGCAAGGGAGAAGGACTAAGCACAGTCACAGTTGGGTGGGAGACTATTTCAGCATGGAGTAGGGTTTTAAATGGGCCTAGTTGCTGTTCAGGGTAATGACCAGTGGCATTTCATTTGGCCAGAGGGGCCCTGTAGTAAAGGAGCATTGACCCAGAGAGGTCCTGCAGTGGGTTACAGAGAGGGCTAGCAAGGAGCTCCATGCAGACCTTGGCTGAGTGGAGGGCTGAACACGGTGGTGGAGACCTGGGGAGGGAGGTGTTTTGGGAGAGCTTCATATGGTACCTGAGTCTGCCTTCAAAGAGAAGCCAGTTGTTGTGTCTATAGAGCTCACAAGTGTGTGTCCAACAGTTACATCCAGTAACTAACAGGCAGGCTTTATTTAGGAGATTATGATTCGACAGGGGCAGTAGAGTTGGCCGTGCTGAGACAACAATCCCGTAGTCATAATTCATCTGTTGCTGATATTAATTTAACACTGATTGGAGAATTTAGTAAATTGCAAACTTTGCTTTCCTAAAACAATTTGGTGTTAAATAAAATCAAAACAAAAGCCATTTTGTTTGACCAAAACTAAGAAAACAATCAGGAGATTTCTCAGTGCATATGCTTGAGGGTGGACCAATTGACGTTGTTGAATCATTTAAATATCATGGCATAACATTGGATCCATCCTGAAATTTAACGTTCATATGGATAAAATTACAGTCATATTACACTCAAGGATTGGGACCCTTTATTGTCTTTCTAATTTTCTGACAAAAGAATCATGCAAACTAATTGCACAACAGAGTTTACTTCCTATTTTGAACTATGCTGCAATAATAGCAGACGCTTCATCTGTCTCTTTTGTTTCAGAAAGGAGACATTACTTATACAATTGAAAAATTTGCACTATTGGTACTGTACAGGACACATCATTGTAATGTATTAAATAATCTCAATTGGTTATCAGTTCAAAACAACTATAAATTGATGCGATCACGTTTTACGTTCAAGATATTTGCACTCATGGATTCCCAGTATATTATGTATCTCAGATATTTATAACTCTCCTTATGACTCATGTTCATCCCATAAATTTCAGTTGTCCCTACCCCTAATCGCACTAATTCAGAGAAAAGGTCTTTTGCTTATTGTGCCATCACTGTGTGGAACTCTTTGCCTGATATTGTTAAATGTTTATCTTCTACTAACACTTTCTCAAAGACTGCATGCAATTATTTCAAAAACCTGAATGTGCAATTGTGTAGATTATATGAGTGTTGAGGACTGTTTTGTGCTTTACTGTTTTGTATGTGAATATTTTTGACCTCAGGTCATGCCTGAAAATGGAATTTTTATATTCCAGTGTATCAACTTGCAATACCAAAATGAAATGAAAATGCTATGAAACTATTGTTTCATGCTTATTACATAAATGCAGTTTTAGCATTAATGTAAACAGCAGTCTTTCCTTTACATCTCTATAAAGCTGTTTTTTTAAATAGTGAAAGGGCAAAATAAGCTGTTTACTTGTCCTTTAACGCTGTTTCTAAGGGACCTGAGAGTATTAGTTTCTCATAAATTCAGTGGTAGTGAGTTCTACTTCAACACATTGGAACCACACAATAAAAGGAGCACTGTGGCATCTGGGTTTACAGATGGAAATAGTTAATTGACTGTTTGCAGAAGAAAGGAGTCAAAGGCCTGTCATGTAGATTTAGCACTGTAGCTAAGGAGTCTACAAATCTGTAACCAGTATTCTAATAATGGATCTACCAAGAAATGTAAACATACGACAGCCAGTTTAGGTCACCATACATTTTACAGTGGTGGACCCTTCTGTTGATGTTTAAGGAAAGTCACCCAGTGTGATTGTGAAGTACTCTTAGAGAGTTCTTTCTCTGCATATGAAGCAAATAGTGCAGCACCATATTCCAAAAGAGAAAGAGTGTGGTTGGCTAAGGCAAACAGAGCCATATTTGATAAGTATCCCTGAGCATAAAGGGTGAGACAATTTTTCTATCTGCTGTGTTTTACATCCAATAAAACTTGGCTAAGATGCAATACCAGCCAGAATGTATCTGATACAATCGTGGACTGGGACTTTCATAAGACCATGTTTGACTTATTCACTTCTCCTATTCATTTGTTAGGGAAATGTGATTGAGTCAAGTGAAATCTATTTGGAAATTCATACCCTGATTTTTTGCCATACACTAGCACATACAGCATACACCAGCATTGATACATCTGTTACTCTATTTTATAGAACCCAAACCTACTGCACCTGCCAGCATGCTCTCCCATTGCATTTTCTTAAATATATTTTCTGTCCCCATTCCAAGTCCTCTGCCTGTCAGGCAGTCTTTCCATATAGGCTCCCTTCTCTTTGGTCTAGCCTCCTCGCCCCACCTTACTGTTCCTTCTTCCCTTTCACCTTAAAAGCTGTGGTTTGTGAATACATACAGTATAATATCTATATTTGCTTATGTATCTACTTCCCCTACTACACCCCTCTCTTCCTATCACACCACCCTCTTTGCCTCTCTACCCCCAAGCCCTTGGTGTTTACCCTTTCTCCCAAGCATGTGGCACTTACACTTATTGAGATGCATTAGTGACTGTTGTCACTGTTTTGAAACTGTTAATTGCACATTATTTATTGACTGTATTTTTGCATAATTTATTCTTTCCTGTTGCATTTCAGATTTATTGCACAGGTTGTGCATGAGATAATGTTCTGATGACTACTGTAAACCCATGTGTACCTCCACGCCGCCTTCCTCAGGACACTTGACTTTTATTGTCCTGATGGCTATTGCAAATTTAGGTTTACAGTGTTCCATTATACCCTAGGCACTTCTGGAAAGGGCCTATTTCAGCTCAGTATGCTTTTCCTGGCAGAAAAAATAAAAAATACTGCATAGCTTTTAAGTGTGAATGGACTCAAGAATTGTAGCATATTGCTTCTCATGTTCCTAAACCCAAAAGTGCAGCAACATCCTTGACTGCATGTTCAAGAAGCAGGACTGTAACAGATAAAAATGTAAGTGAGTTTTCAAGGACATGGATATGTTGTTCTATCCACGCCTGTCTAGCATTGTCCTTTCTCCTTTAAATCTTGCCAGAAAGTCTTCAAGCTGGCTCCTCCCACTCACCGGAGTGGCATATCCCTGGTTCCACCCCATGATGCCAGATCTTCCTTTCCACTGAAAGAAGCAGGTTCCCTTCTTACCGCCTCCCACGTTGAGTAGCCCTGGTGCTCAAATCTTCGGATTAACTTCCAAAACTAAAACTCATTAAGAGTTTCATCTTCAACATGATCTTCGATTGTGACCGTGATGGAGGAACAGTCCTCACCTGAATTTCGCCAGTGCCCATGCGGGTCAGAAGATGTTGCATACCGACCCCCCATACCATGTGGGTTTACTGCTTGGGCCACAAGCATGATCCCTAGGTTTGTAGTATTTGCTGGTCATTTCACACATCAGTCATTAGGACCGCCTTGCCCACATGAAGTTGGGCCTCCCGGAAAAACTACATCCGCTGATCAAATCCAAGGATGCCTGTTGGTGGTCTCTGCGGCTGCAGGGTCCTCTGAGCAGCTGGAGCAGCTTAAGGCCTTCAAGGATGAAGCAGCTCAGGCCACCACACAGTCCTCCTTGGCATCAGCCTTCGTTCTGCTGCAGTTGAGCTCCATGTATTTGGGCTCCTTCAAGGAGCTGTGCCAGTCTCTCCTGACCAAGGGAGAGGGCTCTTCAGGTTCACACAGCTCTTGCTCCCACAAAAGGAGTCCAGGAAAGAAAGGAGAAGACTCACTGTCGACATTGTTGGGACTGGAAACATTCTCTGTCTTGGGAATCCCAGGTTTTCACTACGGCTCAAACCGGTCCTTGGCCGCTGGTTTCATGGTGCCCCATCAAGCCAGCCAGTGGAGAAGCCAGACGACGATGCAGCTGAGATTTTTCTTGACCCACTCAACTGGTTGTTGTCCAAAGAGGCCAGTAGAAACCCAGTCCTGCCAGTGACCACTGAAGAGTCAGCTCAGCCATTTGTGTCAGACCCTCAAGTCACAAACCTAGACCAGAAGAAGACACGGCATTCCCTGTCTCCCTCTGAGATCCCCGTTGGCATCCCCAGTGGCGAGGTCAAGATCTAGGTCTTCCTCCTCCTCCTCTGGGTCAAGCAGCTCCTGCTGATGTTGGCAGTTTGCTCTCGGCACCATGGGAAGCAGTGTGCTGTATTCATCTTCATCCTCCTCTGGTGAGGAGGCTTCAACTGCAAACTGAGTGGATGGTACAAAGACCTGATGTGGCAGCAGTTGGTGTTGTCTGGTCCAAAGCCGACCCCAGCTCCTCACTGGCTACCACTTGTCTGTCGCCGATGGCGTGAACACACAGCGCCCCAGCGGGGTGGTCGTACCGGCACTCCGCCTGCAGAGCCGGTCAGACCACATCAGTTTAGCAGAAGCTGGCTCTCCGCTGATCATGGTGGAGTTGCAGCTCAAACAGCCACCAACCTGAGCTCCGACCAAGGAGTCTCCAACTTGGTCAAGGGCTTTCCCATTAGCTATCGATCATGCTTACACCTGACCACCAGTGGCAGGTCTGGAGTGACTCGGGTGGTAGGCCACTCTCACGGACTCTCCCGGAGTCTGAATTCTCACTGCACTCCCATCCGATCAACATGGAGTCACTGGGGACCTCTGGATGGAGAAATGACCCACGTCCTTCATGGGCATCCTCTGTCTCATCTGAAATGAAGCCCATCCAGAAGTGGGCTC
Organism: Neoceratodus forsteri; assembly: GCA_016271365.2. Taxonomy (NCBI): domain Eukaryota; kingdom Metazoa; phylum Chordata; order Ceratodontiformes; family Ceratodontidae; genus Neoceratodus; species Neoceratodus forsteri. The sequence continues at coordinate 1,195,645,028 of CM057453.1, forward strand.
ACTCTCCCCTCACAGAGATTCTGGATAAACAGGACTCACTGATGGAGGCTTTCCCAGTGGCTGAGACCATTGTCTTGGAACTCTGGCAGCACCCTGTCTCCTGCCTAGGCCCTCAGCCCAGATGGTCTGCAAATACTTAGTGACCACTGGTACCCTTTTGGGGTTCATGGAGCACCCTTTGGATGAAGGATTGGTGGCCAACTCTGTGTTTGGTGCACTGGCAATTTGGGGATGTCAACAGACTGCTGAATAAAGAGTCCAAGAAATTAGACCAGTCAACAAAAAGGTCTATGCTGCCTTCTCGCTCGGCCTCTGCCAGGCGAGCTCAGCCATTGTGATGGCACTTCTCCCATGCCCTTCTGGGCTTTCTGGTTAAGGTTATTCATCATCTTCCTGTGGACCACCAGACTACAGTCAAGCAGGTCCAGGACCAGGGTTGAGCTGTGGCCAAACAGCAGCTTCAGATGGCTCTGGATATTAGAGATACCTGTGCCTGCTCAGTGGCGACTGCAATTGCTATGCACACGTGGGGCTTGGCTGAGGATCTCAACCTTTGTGGCAGACACTCAGAACAAGCTTATGGACATCGCATTTCTGGGCACCGAACTGTCTGTGCCAAGTGTGGAGGGTCACCTCCAGTGCATCGAGAAGTCCAGTGCCACCTTGGGCTCCATGACATCTGCCCAGAAGGATCCCAAAGGCCCCAGGCAGCAGAAGCATAAGCCCCTTCGACCCACCACTCCTGCAGTGAAACCAGTCCAGCATCAGTCTGGTCAGCAGGCTCAGTCTTGGCAACCGAGGCCCAAGTCCACAGCCCAAGTGGTCTGAAAGTCAAGAGGGAAGGAACCAGTGGCCTCAGCCAGATCCTTCTCCTCCAAGCCTGCTCAGTGATGGACGGTGATGCCACCTCATGCCCGCCACACCTCCCTAGGTCCTCCTGTGGGGCCGGCTCACCACTTTTTTCCACCTGGTCCTCTGTCACCACAGACAGGTGGGTTCTGGAAATGGTTGATCAGGGTCTACCTCTAGAGCTTGAGCAGTACCTCCCAGTCAAGCTCCATGCCCCAATGAGAGGGCTCAGTATCTGTAGACACCGGTCGGCTCTTTGAGATGATGTAGCCCAACCTCTCTTCAAGAAAGTTGTGGTCAGCGTTGCAGATCCTCTGGAACACCCTGGGGTTTGTCTCCAGGTACTTCCTGGTGCCAAAGCGGATGGGAGCTGGAGCCCATTCTAGATCTGCATGACCTGAACAAGTTCCTCCGGTCCCGCACCTTCAGGATGGCAACTCTGTCCCAGATCATATCATCTCTGGAGCAAGACATGTGGTTTTGCTCTCTGGATCTTCCGGGCACATTCTTCCACATCTCGATCCATCCATCACGGCGGTTTCCTCTGCTTCCGAGCTGGGAACCCTCTATGAGTTCAGGCCATGCCCTTTAGCTTCTCCTCAGCCCCAAGGTCTCCATCAAATGCATAGCAGTGATGGCAGCTTACCGAGGTGCTGAGGGGTCCAGGTGTACCCTACCTGGATGACTGGCTGATAGCAGGTCCCTCCAGGCAGGAGGTGGAATGGTCCTGGAACCTGGTCCTCCAGACCTGCATCAACCTTGGCCTTCTGGCTAATGAAGCCAAGTCAGAACCTGTGTCCAGACAGGTGATTAACTTCACTGGGGCAGAACACAACTCTTGCCGAGCCAGAGCCTAGCTTCCGTGGACAGGCAGTGGTTCTCTCCTCCTTTGCCTGATCATTTCTGGTTGGGCACTTGCCCACTGCCTGGGCCTTCCTGTGCCTTCTGGGTTACATAGCAGCCTGAAGCAGCATGGTCCAATTGGCCCATTGGCATATGCACTCCTGCAATAGGAGCTGGCCAGCCTGTGGTCTCAGTGCAAAGGTCACTTTGACCAGCTGGTCACTGTGGCCCAGAGGATGTGGGATGCCCTCCAGTGGTGGTTAGCCCCAGAACATCTGCAGGAAAGGATCCTGTTTATGCACTATGAGACAACAGTCGTCCTAACAGCAATGCCTTTCCATGAGCTGCAGTGCCCATCTGGAGGACAACAGAGTCCAGGGCCTCTGGACCCCTGAGAAGTCCTGATGCCATCAACATGCTGGAGCTCAGAGAGTTCAGTTTGCGCTGACTGCATTCACTCTGTTTGTTGGGGTCCAGTGGTTCAAGTCCAGATGGACAACAGCATTACCATGTACTCTGTCAATAAGCACGGTGGGCCACACTCCTTGCCCCTGTGCAAGGAAGCTCTCCCATCTGTACTCTCATGCACAGCTTGAAGGTGGATCTCCTAGCCATCCATGTGGCAGGAGCCTCCAATCAGCTGACAGACTAACTCAGTCAGGTGGGCGAGGTGTCTCACGAGTGGTCTCTCCATCCAGCGGTAGTTCACAGTCTGTTCTCCCAGTGGGGCACTGCTCAGGTGGGCCTGTTCACCAGGGAGAACACAAAGCTGAGGCTGTATTGTTCCCACCCCACTCAGTAGGGCTCACTGCAGGGCCTTCTCAGGCCGTGGACCCCAGACCTCTTCTATATCTTCCCTCCACTTCCGTTGATCCACAAAGTGCTGCTCAAGGTCAGGTGGGACAAGGCAGGTGATCCTGGTGGCTCCAGACTGGCCCCACCAGTTATGGTACCCAGATCTCCTCAGCCTCAGCAACAGGCTCCTGAGGCATCTTCCCACATGCCTGGACCGTTCTCTATCAATCGGGGAAGGTACTCCACACGGACCTTCAATCCCTGCACCTAACAGCCTGGTTACTGAGTGGCTAGAGTTCCAGACTTTGGTCTCTGAGGATGTCCTCACAGTCATGGAGGCATCTAGAAAGGAATCAGTCAGAAAATGCTATGCCTTCAAATGAAAGACATTCTCCATTTGGTGTCAAGGCAAGGGTTGGACTCTTGATCTCTCCAGTGGCTAGCATTTGGACTACTTGTGGTCTCGCTCCCAAGGGGACTCGGGTTGGCGAACCCTTAAGGTGCACCTGGCAGCCATCTGTGCTTATCGGGCGGGCTGTTCAGCAGTCGGGTGGCACAGAAGAAGGTGGTCTGGCACTTTTAAAGTCCTAGATCACATTTCCTCCAGTGCATGAATCATCACCACTGTGGGACTTGTTGCTGGTTTTGTCACAGCTCATGGGCAAGCCATTTGAACTGATGCATAGGTGTGACATGTCTCACCTCTCATTGAAGACCGCCTTCCTGGTGGCCATCACATCAGCCAGAAGGACCAGTGAGCTCCAGGCACTCTTGGTGTAGTCACCTACCTGGTTTTCCACAGTGTCAAGGTTGTCCTGTGCCTCAACCGAAGTTCCTCCTGAAAGTTGTGTCAGAGTTTCACCTGAGCCAGGTGATGACGCTTCTGGTGTTTTCCCAAATCTCACCTCAGAGGCCGAACTCTGGCTCCATACCTTGGACCTGAGGCAAGCACTGTCTTATTAAAAAGAGCGTGTGACTGGAGTTAGGGAGAGGTTCACCAGCTGTTTGTCACCTATGCTAAAGTCACCGTGGCAGACCTGCAGCTAAGTGGATGATTGGCAGGTGGATCCCTTCCTGCACTGATCGCTGCTATAGGTTGGCGGTGCAGGAAGCTTCCTAAGAGCTAAGGGGCTCATTCCACACACCATACCACTGCAATGGTGGTTGCCTCTAGGAAAATCGTTATCAAGGAAATCAGCAGGGCTGCTACCTGGCAGTCAGCACAAACATTCATTTCCCATTACCACATCGGCTTAGAGTCATGTCGGGATACTGGTTTGGGGCCTCAGTTCTTCAATCCTTATTTCCTAAGTAGGGTGTGTGTCTTGCCTCCTCCTCCTGGAGAACTGCTAAGAGTCTGCCAGATATTGGATAGAACAACATATCCAATGGCCCTAGAAACACAGGTTATTTAGATGTAACAGCAAAGTAGAGTGTATATGTTGTTCATCCGACTGACCCACCTGACCTCCCAACTTCAGTGCACAAACTCTGCTTCCAGCAGGCAAGATCTCTGGCATCATGGGCGGAGCTGAGGGATATACCACCTGGGTGGGTGGGAGGAGCCAGCTGGAAGACTTTCCAGCAAGATTCAAAGGGAAAGGACAATGCTAGACAGTTTGGATGAACAACATATATCACTCCTAGAACTACTGTTACAGGTGAGTAACCTGTGTTTCTAGACCTTTGATTTATATACATGGATACATGGAAGGATGATGCTGCTGAAGGGGTGAGTTTCTTAGGACAAAAGACATTCTCATGGTGTTAATTCACTTGTCATTGCTGATAAAACAGGCAAGAAGGACTTTTGTGCTATCCTGTTCTGTGAATTGCACTCAATACACTCAACTTAAAGCATAGAGAATGTCTCTGTACGATATAAAGAATGTCTCTCCACGGTGAGCGAGCCCAAGTCCCACTGGTCCTGACTGATGATATGCACAGTACTGGAACTGTTGCAGGGTCTGCATCTTATGGATGAAAGTCAAGTGAGTAGTGGGACAAATACTCAACTTGGAGGTTTGTGGTGGCAGAATCTCAGCAGAATCACAGCCCTCACACCTCAGTATGAGTACTATATTACAGCTGTAATGTTACACAAGTATAGTATACAATATCCACAAATACCTGTAAAAAAAAAAAAGTTTGCAGTCTCCATATAACATGCTCAGAGCAGCATGCAAGAGAAGTTTCTTGCATAGGCGCCTCCCGCTGTTCCTAGATGTTGGGGTCTGTGTCCGTCCCTCCCAAGCAGGCAGTGCTCCGCCTGTCCACCTGTTTCTCCACAGCCATAACCTCGCTGTACTAAGGCAGGCCACAGTGCCAGGAGGAGGAGGTGCTCAGTGCTCAACACCCACTTCCTTTCCCAACCATGGATGTTGCTGCTGTCTCCTAGCAATCATAGCCAGTCTCACAATGGGGAACAATCTGATTGGCCAGAAGGCAACAGCTGCGTCTCCAGGCTCTCTGTGAGTGGCACATGCACCAAGTCTTCATAGAAAACTGGAACCCCTGGTTCTGTAATGTTATTCTGTATCCTACAGGAATCCTGGGGGCAGTCTGCAGGGATTTTGCCATGCACGTCTTTGCTTATTCAAGGAAACCGACTAAGCAAGGTTCCATGAGAAAGTTAAAACATGTACCAGCAAAATCACAAAATACAAGCACTTGCTCTGTAATTAACAGAAAATACTAAGCTTCTAAAGAGAGAAATATTTTATGCACGACTCAGTTGTGTTTTTGGTGCTCTGGGATGTCCATCTCTTCTAGCTTTGTAGCTGATTCTTATTGAAACCACATCATATTCTTTTTGTTAATAGCAGTTCTGGTATCTATTTTTCTGTGTGCTTGGTGATTTTTTATCAGGCACAGCATTACTAGGGGCAACAAATGTCTAATGAATTAATAAAATCACCCTGGAGTTATAGGGCAAATTGCATCCTTTGATGTTTTCGGCTAAACTGCTTCTGTATCTTTGGGCTTCCCTGTGTGCCCTTTCCCTGGAATGCCTGTAGAAATCAGATGTTAGAGCTCAGTATACCTTTCCTGGTACAATTCTTTCAATAAAATACATAAATCTCAAATGCATATTGGGTGGGGGTAGGCGGCAGGCAGATTGTGACCTGTAAAAGAGCAATCAGTATAGTTTAAAAAATGTATCACATTCTGTTTGCCATTTACAGTTCCTTTTATTTTTATTCAGGTGGGGTTTCAAGCTTGGTGGAAAAACTGCTTCCACAGAACAGGCCTATGGGGACTAGTATTGGTTGTGTAATCTTCTTGAAACTATTAAGAATGCTATTTAGAACAGTATATACTATTAAGAAACAAATGTAATCTTTGGTCAGTGAAGACCTTAAAAGGTTTTAAATAAACTAAACTATGAAAACTGTTTGTCTTAACCACACTGAGACAGGGAAAAATGCAATGACAAATCGTGTTGCAGCGGGATAAGTCTGGTACCCAGTGCTGGAATTACACTCTATGAGCTTTGGCGAGGAATAAGGACCCTATCTTTTAAACTGAGCCCCAGTCCCTGTATAAGTCAATGGCAGTGATGCATGAGCTACGGGCTCTCTTCAGAACTAGTGGGTCCGAGCCCTAGCAAGACCCGACCCCTGTAATACCAACACTGCTGGCACCCCAAATACTTTTGAAGGGTTTCTAAATACTTTCTTTAATTGTGGATAGAACATTTTCTGCCTGCAAGGACTGGAGAATACTGCATGCTTGTTTACTGAATATATAAAATAAAGAACACAGAATAAATTGTTGTGGGATAAGAAAATGTCCTGTTTGTGAGGCCAAGAATATAGATTACTCGGCAGTGGTGAATCCATAAAGGTTGAGGAAAGTGATCATTGCTCATATTAATACATTCTTCTAGTTCATTTATAACTCGGTAGTTGCAACAGCAAACAGGTACATCTGTTCAGCTTAGGAAACAAGTAAGGAAACTGGAGAGAATTTATGGACTCGTAAATCAGATAATGATGACAATTTAATCCTCGGTTAAGCAGAGGGGTTAAAGACTGTTGAATGGGTCCTTTCTGTGCAAGAAAAGCAGAAGACATTCTTCACTGGCAAATGTGATTTTGCAAAGTGATTTATTTGCATCAATTTAACTTTATATACAACTTTTTAAGTAATTAGCAGTAAATTTAGTTGTTACATTCCTTACTGAACAACTGCGTCCATATAAATTCAAGCTCTGGCCAAAGCCGACAGCTACAGTTGAGCACAATGTGTGCGTGTGCATACTGCAGCAGCAGTAGGCGTGCATGCACATGGGCGACTGTTGGCCATCGTGGGCATTGCAGGCTCTTTCACACAGATGCATCACAGGCACAATACTTACAATGCACGGAGCTTCACAGTGGCCATCATGAGCACAGTGGGCTCTGCTGTGCATGCGCTTTCACCATGTGGAAGTGATGGCTGTGGACTGATTCAGGTACTGTGGACTGATAGTGCTTAGACTCCAAATTTTGGGTGCTGCATTGGGAGTCTGACATGCCCTTTTTCCAGTGTGCAAGCAAGGCTTGCCGAGCTCTGCCCTGCAGCCATAAAAACAGACCATCTTCAGTTTATTTTAATGTTAATTTAATGTTCCTTTCCTTATATGCCAAGCCAAGGAGAGTTGTGAAGTGAGGATCAGCTGTAGATACTCTAAAGTGAGCATTGTTACAATGAATACAGGATACTTTCTCTCCCACCTCCCATCTTTACAAATACCATATGACCACCCTCTGCCAAGCTCAACAATAACAGAAAAACGGTCCACCTTCAGTTTAATTTTATTATGGTCTTTCGGTTATGTTACTTTTCCCATGATTGCTATACTATTTCCAGACTGATTTTCCTCCCCCACCCCCATGATTGAGAACTGTGGCAGGCTATACTGTTTCTAGACACATTTTCCTCCTGCCCCCTGCACCCCATGATTGAGAACTGTGGCAGGCTATCCTGTTCCCAGAATGATTTTCCTCCCACCAACTCATGAATGACAGCTGTGGCAGGCTAACCCATTTCAGACTGATTTTTCCCCTGCCCCTCATGATTGAGAACCGTGGCAGGGTATCCCGCTTAGAGACTGATTTTCCTCCTGCCCCTCACGATGATAAAAATAATAATAATAATAACTTTATTTACAATGCGCCTTTCAAAAATCAAGCACCGTTACAGTAAAAGACAAAAGAAGATACTATAGAAAGACAGTTAAAATCCAAATTACTAAAATTCAAACTTCATTTAAATCAGACAGAGTGGGCTTTGTGCCATAAATATGTCTTTAAGGCCTGTTTAAATCCCTCCATGGTTGTGCACTCCCAAAGCCGACGGGGTAGAGAATTTCAAGGGCTGGAGCCACGTACATAAATATGCACGGGCCCCAATGATTTATTTTAGGGATACCCTTGGGATCTCTTGCAACCCCTCATCTCGCCAAGTGGAGACGATCGCTCGGGCAGTAAGGAACCAGCAGCTCTTTCAGGTAGTCTAGGCCCTGTTCATGTAGGGCTTTGTAAGTCAGAAGTCCGACTTTTAAAGGTGATCCACCACTGAACTGGCAGCCAGTGCAGTTCGCTTAGCACCAGAGAGATGTGATAAGTCTGGGGAGTTCCCATCAACAACCAGGCTGCAGCATTCTGCACCAGCTGCAAGCAGCAGATATCAACTCCAGGTAGCCCTAGATACAGGGAGTTGCAGTAATCAAGGTGCGAGGTCACAAAGGCATGGACCAACGTGGGAAGATCGCTGGATGGAACCAGGTGCTTGACCCTGGAGATGTTCCTCAGATGATAAAAGAGGATTCGATGACTGCCAACATCTGAGATCGCAGTGTCAGCCCATCATCAAAGATCATCCCAAGGTCTTGCACCCATTCAGAGGTTAGGAGCTGGGAGCCTCCCTGGAAAAGTCCTGACGGCATATCCGCCTCCTGAACCTCTATCCGCAACCCGGGTCCACGATCGTCACCTCAGTCATTTCGAGTTCAGCTTCAGCCAGCTGGAATTCATCCATCCCTGGATTTCAGTGAGGCAGTAATTAAATACCGAGCTCTATCCTGGTCAGGTCGAAAGACAGGTAAAGCTAGGTATCATCAGCATAGCAGTGAAACCTCAGTCCATACCATCTTACAATGTCTCCAAGGGCAGTATATAGACTGCAAACAACATGGGGACAATATTGAACCCTGAGGAACCCCACATGACAGCGAGACTAGGTTGAAGGAATAAATCCTTGACACTACCCTCTGAGTTCTGTCAGCAAGGAAAGATTTAAACCACCGGAGGACTGCACCATACAGGCCACAGATGAACCTCAAATGTTCGAGAAGCATCCCATGGTCCACAGTGTCAAATGCTGAAGAGAGATCAAGAAGAACCAAGATGGAACAGTTTTTCCGATCTCTTGCCATCAGGAGATCATTGAGCTCCCAAACCAGCAGTCTCGGTACTATACCTCTTTGGAAACCAGATTGGAGAGGTTCGTAGATGTCATGGATGGTCAAATGGTTCTCCAGTTGTACAGCCACTACTTTCTCAATCACCTTCCTACAAGGGAGGTTAGAGATAGGTCTGTAGTTAGCATGGCAGCCTGGGTCTGAGAAGCTTTCTTCAGGAGGGTGTCACCACCGCCTCCTTCAGGGAGCCTAGAGCTTCGCCCGACTCAAGGGAGCACCAGACTATTCATGCTAAGACCAGGCTGATGATATCGCAACAACCCATAATTAGGGTAGTTGGGCCCGGGTCTAAACTATAGCACATAGGGTGCATACCCTGGACAATCCGCATGACATCAACAAACTCCAGCCAGTCAAAGGTACTCCAGGAAAAGTGAGGGAAGGTGACCGGGCACCAATCAGTAGCATCTCCCATACAGTGTGCTGGTTGGAGCCCACCCTGATGTCAGCCACCTTATCTGAAGAGAATCAAGTGAGCTCATCACACTCCACTTGTGAAAAGGCTCTTTGAGACTACAGGCAGGCCGGATTGCACAGTCTGTCTACAGTTCAAAGAGCTGAGCCAGTCAGTTCTAGGCAGCTGCAATCTCCTGGACAGAAACTCTGCCTTCTTACGGAGATTGTAGTCGATGGACTTGATAATGTTCCATCAATCTAAGATGGTCAGCCTACAGGGCGGATTTCCGCCGACAAGCTCTAACCTTGGTCCTAGTCACGCATCTTCCTCAAGGTCCCATCAAACCTAGGGGACCGAGGGTGAAGGGAGAGAGGACAAACACGGACAGGAGCAATAAAATCCAGAGCTGAGGAAATGGCCTTATTGTAGAAGAATACCAAGGCTTATGGACTACTACTTACCTCAGGAAGCATCGATAGGTCAAGCACTGCTGCCAGGCCTTCAGAGCTACATTCCCTCAAAAGGGTGGTACCTGACCATCTCCACAGGAGTAGGCCTTTGAAGGGGGAAGAAAACTGAACCCCACAGTGCAATGGTCAGATCATCTGACAGGTTCCATCCCAAGTTGAAGGCTTCAATCCCAGGAGGAAGACTAGGTCGAAGTGACCATGTTTGTAAGTAGCAGAGGTAACAATCTGTGTAGGCCCAGTGATTCATCAACTGGAGGAAGTGTTGATCAAATTGTGAGAGTTTGTCATCGACCCAGCGATAAAGTCACCCAGGACCATCAGCCTGGGCGACTGAAACGCCATGTTGATCACGAAGACTGTTACTTCCTGAAGGAAATGCTTCTCATCCCCAGGTGGACGGTAGATGAGGGCGATCCTACAACATACACCTGCTACTACAGTGCATTCAAATGACCCAGCCTCCTCAACTGGTACAGTCAAGAGGCCCAGTTTGATCTTGAAACAGACCGCAACCCCCCCACACCGGTCCAATCTCAGGCGGTGTACACGAGTACCCAGCTGGAATTGTGGCTCCAACGTGAGGATTTGCATTTTATCCAGCTGTCTTGAGGATGCAAGCCAGATCCACTGTCCCAACAAGATCTGCAATACTTGCAGTCTTGGTTTTACAGATTCGGCATTGCATAACACCGCTCGAGTTGGTGACTGAGAACTGTGGCGAGGCTATTTTGTTTCAGACTGATTTTCCTCCTGCCTCTCATGATTGAGAACTGTGGCAGGCTATCCCGTTCCATACCAAATTTCCTCCTGCCCCTCATGATTGAGAACAGTGGTAGGCTATCCTGTTTACAGGCTGATTTTCCTCCTGTTCTTCATGATTGAGAACTGTGGCAGGCTATTCTGTTTTCAGATTGATTTCCCCTGCCCTCATGTCTGAGAACTGTGCAGGCTGACAAATTAATAAATATATACTGTAGACAGTACAGTATTGCAGCTTCTGAGTGCTCACATTCTTGTTTTCCCTCTCACCCCATGATTAATAAATGTTGCCAAGACTCTGAAATAAAACATTATTTACTGTATCTTGGCATTTTTGTTTTATTGTTTATTGTGAAATATTCAGAAAGACCTTTGAGTCAGAGACTCATTTACAAAGGTTCCACATCATACAACAGGGACAGTACAAACAATTGATAAACAGAAGGCAGTACATGATATTTAAATAACGAAGGATTACATTACAAATTCATAACATGAGGTACAGGGTAGATCAGGAGGGGGATTTGGTTAGTATTGTAGCCGGTCACAGTAAAGCACAGCCAAACAGTTGCAGAAGAGTCTTTAACTGGTTGATAGTTGGTAGAGGGTTAGGATAGTATTTTCACGGAACAGGGATAGTTATGGGAGATGGTGGGACAACAAGATGCAGGATAGTGTCAGGTGCAATTACATATGTTAGAGTCTTGGAGGAGTTCCGTAGCCTAGTTTTGAAGGGATCTAGTCTCATTTCATTTGCTATTTGGATAGGAGAGAGTTGTCAGATTAGGGGCTTGGTAGCAGAAAGTCCTTTAAAGTTGGGAGGTATGAGGGCGGCGAACCCATAGCAGCTGCTTGTTCAAGTTTCTCGTGGATCTGGCTGAGTCAGCTGGATGGATAATAGAGGAGAGCGAGGGAGGGTGAGTCCTAGGAGGATCTTCTTAGTTGTTAGGCATGTATGATACCAGATTCTGCTATCAAGATTTAGCCATTTTGAGGAGTTGTAAAGTGTGCAGGTGTGGGTGCAGTGATTACAGCCTAGGATGAGGTGGCAGGCTTTGTTGAGTACAAGGCGGAGACTGTTTAGTGCTGAGTTGGGGCAGCACAGTATATAGTAATACCATAGTCAAGGAAGGCAAGGACGGAGGGTTGACAGCAAGCCGTGAGGGCTTCTGGGGTGAGGCAATGTTTGTGTCTATAAAGCACACCTAGTCTCGAGTTTAGGGCTGAGGCAAAGAGGAGAAAGTGTTGTTTATAGTTGAGGGCTGGGTCCAGAGTGATCCCTAGGTATTTAAAGTAGCTAACTTGCTCGAGGTGGGTGTGGCTGATAGTGAGAAATGGTGGACAGTGGTTCTTGCTGAGGGTTCTGCGGGTGGGATAAGATCAAGACTTTAGTTTTCTTGTAGTTGATAGTTAGTCACTGGTTGGAGAACCAATGTTCTGCTTCGTGGAAACTATGTTGGAGTGTTTGGTGGAGATTAAGTGGGTCGGAGTCGGAGGTGAAGAGTACTGCATCATCCGCATAGAGGAGCAGGTTACGGGGACAGCCAACGGGAGGGAGTTTAGGAATAGACTGAAAAGCAGGCCAAGAACTGACCCTGCAGTACTCCAGAGCGGACGGGAGGCAAGGGGACAAGACAGTGCCAACCTTTACCTGTTGTATTCCATCTGACAGGTAACTGGTGAACCATTTTAAAGTATGTTTGGAGAAGCCACTGGAGGGAGAGTGTTTAGGAGAAGGCGTAGTTGACAGTGTCAAGGCTTTAGAGAGATCACGAAGATGGCACCTGTGAGGTGATCACGATCCAGGCGGGTGGACATGCAGGTGAAAGCGAGGAGGGCAGTGGTGGTACGATGGCTCTTACAGAAACAATGTTGTTGGTCGAGAGAAGATTGTATTTAGTCAAGTGGTCAGTGATTTGGTCATGGCAATCGCTTCTAAGGCTTTGGGGGGAGAATGGATATGGGACGTAGTTGTTGGGGAGGTGCGGTCCCACTCTTAAAGACAGGGTAATGTTGGCTAGCTTCCATTGGGAGGGAAATTTCCCTTGACAGAGGGAGCGATTTAGGATATGAGTGAGAGGAGGAGGACTTCCTGGAGAGAAAGGCGAATAAGTTTCAGATCAAGGGGGCCACTGTGGTTTGTTGAGTGGCTAAGAGCTTTGTCTAGGTAGAGTCTGGCCTCTGCAGGGACAGAACGCTGGGCAAAGGGTGGGGCAAGGGGACGGGGTGGGTCCGGGTCGGGGGGGATTGAAGAAGTTAGTGGGGAGAATATGGCTGAGATTTTGTGAAAGAGGAGTTTAGGGCTGAGGCTATGTGGTGGGGTCCGTGGCGATGTCACCGTCTATTTCTAATTGGTCTCGTGGCTGGTTTGAGGATTTACCACAGAGTTCCTTAATATTGTTCCAGAATTTCCCCTATCTCTCAGGTGGAAGTTAAGGACGCTTTGTAATATTCCGCTTACGGTGCAGAGGAACACGTGCATTTGTTACAGTCCCGAAGGCTGTATGTCAGCTGGCTGTTTGGTTTCATTAGCACATGCCAAAGGAGTCACACTTTTCATTAGGCCCAGGAGGTGATCAGAGAACCAGGGACCTGGTAGCCTTTGGACATTTTCTTGGTAAGGGGAGGAATTTATCACAGATCCTATTGAAAGTGGAGGTAAATAGATCTAGCACCTGATCGGGGTCTTGGGTGTTAACGAGCGGTGTCAGTCCCAGTTTCTAAGGAAGGCCTTAAGTTGGTGAGTTTGCCAGGGCCAAGGGGTGCGCTGTAAGGTAATTTTGGGGATGTTTAGTGCCCTGCAAGACCAGGAGCAGAGCACAGAAGAGTGGTCGCTTAGAGTATTGGGGAGTACTTGGGTGTTGGTAATTCAGTGTGGGCGGGTTGTGAAGACCAGATCCAGGAGGGAGGAGTTTCCTGTGTGGGGATTTGTTCTGGTGGGTGAGGTGACAACCTGAGTGAGATTGAGTGCTGAGGCATCATTAGTATAAGGGGCTGCTTTTGTGGACAGCCAGTTTATATTGAAGTCACCCATGGCTATTTTTTCAAGTTGAGGTGGAAGAGTCATGATATAGTTCAGGATGGTCTGGAAGGCAAGTTTGTGTTCATTTGGTGGAAGATAGACAATGGTGAGTAGGAGGGGCAGTCAACCTGCCTGAGCTATTTTTAGTGTAAGAGCCTGCACTCTCGATGATAGTTGAGGGTAGGGGAGCAGTTGGTCTAACAGCGCAGTCTTTAAGGTATACAGCGCAGCCACCACCTGTTTACCCACTCTATCAGAGTGATAGAGGATGTAACCGGGAGGTTAACAGCCGAGTCCGGAACAGAAAGGAGAACCAGGTTTCACTCAGTCTGATAATGTCAGGTGGTGCTGGAGTACCCACCTCTGAAACGGGTCCCACTTTTTTGCAGGCTACAGATGTTGAGTGAGGTGATTTGCAACCCATTGGAAGTGGTATGGTGGGTTGGGGGGCAGTCGATGGGCCAGGGTTGGGATGGACATTGCCTGTGAGAAGCAGTAATAGGACAAGTGTCCTGAGGCGGTAGTTTCTAGTTTGGGCATACAGTTGGTGACATTTACGCATCATGTACCCTTTGGTTGGGTGTTGGGTGGGTATTGGGAGCTTCAAGATTTGGGAGGCAGCCAGGAGGAAGAGGAGGAGGTGGGGCAGGGTTGGGTGGGCGGTAGGGGAGGCGACTGGGGTTGGCTGGGAAAGCAGGACTGCTCATAGTCCAGTGTCCATAATGCTGCCTACTGATAGAGAGGAGGACTGTAAGGAGTGGTATGGTTACGGTAATTGTGGGGGTGAGAAAAGGGCAAGCGGGTACCGCCAGCCAATTCAACAGCCCTCCATGGGCAAACAGTTGGAGGGAGGCAGGAGGAGAGTCCCAGTCTGTTAGGACAAGCAGAAATTCCACTTTGTCTTGGGAGGGAGGATAGTAGCATTGAGATAGAGATGACCATAGACAGTAGCATTTGGACCGTGAGGGTGACATTATAGCTTTAAGAGGCAGGGAGAGAGAGGCAAAAGATATGGTATGGGCAGGTTATGAGTGAGATCGAAGGAGACAGTATGACCTCTGGTGGTGAAAGAAAATAACCTGGTGGTGAAAGAAAATAACCTGCAGATGGAAAAGTTGGGTGATTGGTTAAAACGGAGTGGGAGTGGTTTGTTGAGCTATATAATGAGGAGCAAGCTAAGGGTGGTGGGGCCCCTGCCTGTTTTCTCCACCCACTTTCCTGCCTACCTCCCATCTTTACAAATGTAATCACCTCTGTCAAGTTCAACAATAAAACAAAAGGGTCCCTCTTCAGAACAACATTATAATTTTATTTCACCCCTGTCCCACTCACTTTCCTCCAACCTCGCATCTTTTCAAACACAGGATAAACTGGGGATCAGCTGCAGATAATGTACAGTGGCGTGAAAAAGTATTTGCCCCTTCCTGATTTTCTCTATTATTGCATATTTGTCACACTGGATGTTTTCAGGTCTTTAGACAAAATATAATATTAGATAAAGGAACCTGAGTGAACAAATAACACTTTCTTTTTTACCTATTTCATTTATTTAATGAAAAAGTTAACCAACACCAACTGGCACTGTGTGAAAAAGTAATTGCCCCTAGTTAAATCAACCCAATTAAAGGGATAATTAGAGTCAGCTGATTGAACACAGCCAGGCTTGATTACAGCCAGCCCTGCTCAATATAAACCTCACTTATTTTGACCCTTACCATCAGAGTCACGTTGCCAGCACAAAGATTCAACAAGCACATTATGCCATGATCAAAGGAAGTTCCTGAAAAGATCAGAAAAAATGTTGCCCTCTATCAGTCTGGAAAGGGTTACAAAGCTATTTCTAAGGCTCTGGGACTCCATCGAACCACAGTGAGAGCCATAGTCTCCAAATGGAGAACACTTGGAACAGTAGTGAATCTTCCCAGGAGGGTGGCCTGCCAAAATTACTCCAAGGGCGCAGCGTAAAATCATCCAGGAAGTCTCAAAGGATCCTAAAACAACATTTAAAGAACTGCAGGCTTCTCTTGCCTCAGCTAAGGTCAGTGTTCATGACTCCACAATCAGAAAGAGACTGGTCAAAATGGGCTTCATGAGAGTAGCAAGGCGGAAACCACTGCTAACTAAGAAGAACATAAACGCCGTCTCTCATTTGCCAAGAAGCACCTGGATGATCCACAAGCCTTTGGGAAAGTGCTCTATGGACAGATGAGTCCAAAGTGGAACTTTTGGACGACATGGATCCCATAATGTCTCGTAAAGCAAACACAGCATTCCACAGTAAGAACACCATACCAACAGTCAAACATGGTGGTGGTAGTGTGATGGGTGGGGATGCTTTGCTGCCTAAGGACCTGGATGACTTGCCATAATTAAAGGAACCATGAATTCTGCTCTGTACCAGAAAATTCTTAAGGGACTGTCCGGTCATCCTTCCGTCAGCTGAAGCTGAAGCGGAAGGTCATGCAGCAAGACAATGATCCAAAACACAAAAGCAAGTCCACATCAGAATGGCTAAAAAGAAGTAAAATTAAAGTTTTGGAGTGGTCTAGTCAAAGTCCAGACTTAAAACCAATAGAGATGCTGTGTAGGACCTGAAACGAGCAGTTTATGCTCGAAACCTACCAAATGTTACTGAATTAAAGCAGTTCTATGAGGAAGAGTGGGTTAAAATTCCTCCACAGCTATGTGAAAGACTGATTTTGAATTATAGGAAGTGTTTGGTTGCAGTCATTGCAGCTAAATGTGGCGTAACCAGTTATTAAGTGTAAGGGCAATTACTTTTTCACACAGTGCCAGTTGGTGTTGGTTAACTTTTTTTCATTAAATAGTGAAATTAAAAAAAACAAGTGTTATTTGTTCACTCAGGTTCCTTTATCTAATATTACATTTTCTCAAAGACCTGAAAACATCCAGTGTGACAAATATGCAATAATAAAGAAAATCAGGAAGGGCAAATACTTTTCACGCCACTGTAAATTAAACATTCTTGTAATAAGAAATACAGCATACTTTCCCTCTCACTTCCCATCTTTACAAAATAAATGTAGTCACCTCTTCAGGTCTGTTTTAGCTACATTTTATTATGGCATTTCACCACCTTTCCCAACCACTTTCCTCTAACCTTGCATCTTATAAACATAGTACAACCACACTCTGCCAAACTAAACAATAAAAGGAAAAAGGACCATCTTCTTCTTTTTTTCTTTGATCATTTCTTTATATTACCTCCTCGACTGGGGAGGAAGTGTACCCATGGTTCCCTATCCGCATGGTCCTCGGCTCCCGCACTGGCCGCAGTCAGAGCTCTAACCTCTCACCCCACCTCCCAGGCCACTTCTCAGCAGGTACTTACTCCACACACTGCGGAAGACCTGGAGGCTGGGCTTGGGGAGCTGACTTAAGTGTGTCTGCTGCAGTGCAGTCAGACCAGCCTTCAAGTGTTCACCGGAGGACTGTTTGACCCTCATGATTGCCCCTACAGCACAGGCATGCATTGATGTCAGGGATGCTGCTGCACATGCTTTCACACGTTGCATGTCAGACGGCTCACGCGTCCCACACTGTGATCCCTGAGCCTGTACCAGCCCCTGAGGTCGTCTTCGATCACAGGTCGTCAGTGTGGTAAGAAGTAAGCGCCAGCTCCTCAGCCCTCTATACCACCGGGCTGGTAAAAGGGACCATCTTCAGTTTAATGTAATGTTCCTTTCACCTATGTGTCAAGGCAAGTGGGAGTTGTGGACTGGGGTCAGCTGCAGATACTGTAAAGTGAGCATTGTTGCAATAAATACAGGATACTTTCCTCCCACCTCCCATCTTTTCAAATACTGTATGACCACCCTCTGCCAAGCTCAATAATAAAAGTAAAAAGGGCCATCTTTAGTTTAATGTAATGCTCCTTTCTCCAATATGCTAAGCCAGTGGAGTCATGGACTTGGGATCAACCGCAGATACTGTAAAGTGAGCATTGTTACAATGGATATATTATGGTCGGTTGAAATACAAGGGCCGACCGTCATTATTCCGACCCGGTGCCTGAAACACGGTTGCCCAACATTGGGATTTTGCCTCCAGGAGTGATTTGGGGGCTCTGCCTCAGACACCGCATTTGAGGATTCTCACCCGGGGAGGCGAATCCGGGCGTCAGGCAACCATATTTCGGGCGCCTGTCAGGATATTGCCAGTCATGTTGATGCATTTCGCTGATCGGAAGTATCCCATTATAATAAATACATGATACTTTCCTCCCATCTTTACAAATACAGTATGACCACCCCAACGTGAGCTGAACAATAAAAGAAAAAGGGCCTCCTTCAGTTTAATTTCTTTAAGTCTTTTCTGTTATGTTCCCTTCCCATGAATGCTATACCATTTTATTTATTTAGTTCAAAAGTTTCACGAGGAAAGACATACTGAGTAGCTAACAGCTCGTTTCCAGATGTGTCCTGGGGAAAGGGATGTAGTATGCCACATACAGCAAATACACTATATCAAGAAGTTTAATCAAAAATTATAGGCAAATCAGTATTACAGATATGTGTAGAAAGTAAAACAAATAATTTAATCAAGGTAACTACTCTTCAAATACAGAACAGTGACTAGGCAGACAGGGAAACAGACTGCCATAGCAAAATTGGGGGGAGAAGATTATGAACAGTTTCAGTAGGAAAAGAAAAGTCATAAAGAAGAGACTTTAAGGAGAAAGCTGAAGAGGCAGAGCAAATTGACAGAGGAAGAGCGGACCAGAATTTAGGAAGCAGTAAGAGAAACTAGACTGACCAACACTAGATTTTCTAGAAGGAATAGTGAGGGAATGGGAAGTATTATTGCAGACAGGGTAGTAGGAAGCTGAAGGAGAGGGTAAGAGGGATGTAAGGTAAGAAGGAAAGGAACCAAACCAGAGTTTAGATATAAAGGAGGCACAATGGGAAAGGCACCTGGCATCATGAGAGGCGAGTGAAAGGGTAGAGTAAAGTGAGCAATGGTGGATACTGAAGGGAGCACTCTAGCATTTACAGACGATTTCTCCTGTCCCTCCCCACCATGACTGAGAACTGTGGCAGGCTATCCCATTTCCAGACAGATTTTCCTCTCACCAACAATAAGAACTGTAGCAGGCTATTCCATTTTCAGACTAATTTTCCTCCTGACCACGCTGTATCTCAGTGTTTGAGTTCTCTGCCTTTTTCCCCACCCACTTCTCCTCCCACCTCACTTCTTTATTAGTGTATCAGACCTGTGGCTGGTGTGCTGGACAGCTCATAATGTTGGGAGGAGGAGCGATGGGAAATAGACCAGTGGCGATGCACCAGATGGCACATAATGTTGGGAGGGATGGGCAGTAGACCAATGGCGATGCACCAGATGGCACATAATGTTGGGAGAGATGGGCAGTAGACCAATGGACGATGCACCAGATGCACATAATGTTGGGAGAGATAGGCAATAGACCAATGGCCGATGCACCAGATGGCACATAATGTTGGGAGGGATGGGCAGTAGACCAATGGCTGAAGTAATGGAAGGCACATAATGTTGGGAGTGAGGGAAGAAGCACAAAGTGGGTAGGTATTGAGGAGCAGGGCTCTGCCACAGATGGTATGTACTGTTTTGAAATCAGCAGGAAGGAGGGATAGATAGGAATCAGAATGGTGTCCGGTGCACTGGATGCTCAAAATGATGAGTGGAAGAGAAGACAGCAGGAGGGGGATCGAGGACCATACACTTTTTTTTTAAGAAGAATGGAGGGAGGAGGGAGGCATAGAATCAGACCAGTGGCCAGTGTGCTGATGGCTCATAACATTGGGATGGAAGCTTTGGAAGTAGACCAATGGCTGTATAATGGATGGCACATAATGTTGGGAGGAGAGAAGGAGCAGTAGGGTTGGGGATTGAAGAGCAGTGCACTGCCACAGACAGTAACTGCAGTTTTGTAAACAGTTAGATGAAGGGAGGGAGGGAGGAGGATGGGAATCTGACCAATGTTTGATATGCCAGATGGCACATAATGTTGGGAGGAGGAGGAGGGAGGGAGGAAGTAGACTAACAGCCAGTGTAATGGATGGCACATAATTTTGGGAGGGTTGGGCCTCACCTAAAATGCAACACACTGCTACCAATGGATATTACACACAAATTATATATATTTTTTTAATCAGTAGTTACTGAGCTCAACAATAAAAGGAAAAAGGTTGGCAAATTAATGAATGCATACTGTAGACAGTAAAGTATTGCAATGTTGGAGTGCTGTACCATTTCCTGTTTTCCTTCCTACCTCCCATGATTAATAAATGTGTATCAGCTCTGAAATACTGTGAAATATATAGAGGAATTTGTATGATCGCTATATACAACAAGAATAATTTTCACTGAGAGGTTTCTGTGGTAACTGGAGAACCGAGAGCACAGCTCAAGAGGTCTTGTTACCATGGTAACCTTGAGAGCCAAAAATAGTTTTGGCGCATGAGCGATTATACACAATCTTTGTAGTGTATGGTCACTCATACAATGAAGGGTGTCCTTCCCTTTTTTTATTCTTTATATTTTCCCACCTCCCACTGACAGGCTTACCTTATGCCCGCCCAGGAGCAGCACCTGTGGGTAGTCGGTCGTCATCCTGCCACCGGTGATTTTTTCCTCTTTTTCTCCCTGGAGCCTGGTTGTGCAATGGCATGCCGCACCAATGTGCTGACACCTGCCATGGTCCACCCTCAAATGCACACTGCTGCAGTGCCCTGGCCTCCGCCAGTTGCCGCTGCAGAGCGGCGACACCCCAACTCCTCCCTAGAGGAAGGAGAGCCATCTTGGGATGCTCAATCCTTCCTCTCCACAACTCAGCCCTCGGTGACCCGAGTCCGTTCCTTGAACCCCAGTTGCCAGCGTGGCGTGAGGTGTGCGCTCAGTGCCTCAACCTCCGCGCCACCGGGCCGCCCAGTGTGTCCTTACTTTTGATTTTTTTTCACTCTTTCACCTCCCAGGACTGCTGTCACCACTGCGGCCATTCCGCCAAGGATTGCAGGTCACCAGATCATGCATGCACGACCTATGTCTCTGAAGTTGTTATGCTGCACTAGCGATGTAGCTAGTGCAGCATAACAAAGTAGCTGACATAGCAGTGCATCATTATTACGCTTTTGAATGGATGAATTTCCTTCCGTAACAACGCCCACCATACACTATAATAATAATTGCTGGGGAGTGTTTTCTCCCATAGAGAAACCTGGTTATAATTCATCATTATAACCAGTTGGTTATAATGGCGAACATGCACTGGGTTTCCTAGCTCTGCACGTGTGCTTGGTGCTTACCTCCATGCACACACTATCCCTCCAGTGCCACAAGGACTTATGTCAGGACAGGCCTTTCAACTTTGATTATTTTTTGCTTTTTGATTTTATAATGTGACAACCCCACAGGCTACACACCCTGCTTCTCGTGTGGCAAAAAAAAAAAAGTAAAAACAGCACTTCCTGCCACCATGCCACAACTAATACAACCACTATCACAAGACAGACAGAAGAGAGGTGAGAGAGAGAGGGACTTGCAGCGATGTTAAAAGAGCAGAGAATTAAATTTGGGTTGGAGGGCTTTAAACACCACTACCAATGGAGCTTAAATGCTTTGAACAGCAGCACCATCTACTGTCCATACTGATTTCTATAATTGCTGTGTTGTGTTTTCAAAATGATAAGATGCTACCCAGCAGTTATATGAAACAATACATGGGGCAGGACCAGCGTTTGGCACATGTGAACCACACAGCCACTTGGTTTGTTATCCCTCTGTACACAGTTGGTGAGACCCCATCTGGAGTACGGTATGCAGTTCTGGAGACCCCATCTCTGCAAAGACATAGACAGAGTGGAGGCTGTCCAGAGGAGGGCAACCAAATGGTGCAGGGTCTGCACCAGAAGACATATGAAGAGAGACTAAAGGAGCTTATATGTATACCCTTGAGGAAAGAAGGAGAGGTGGGACATGATAGAAACTTTGAAGTACCTCAAGGGAATCAACAAAGTCCAAGAGGGTAGTATCTTTCAGAAAAAGAGATGTGCAAGAACAAGGGGCACAATTTGAAGATAGAAGAGGGATGGCTCAGAGGTAATGTGAGAAAGTATTTTTCATGGAGAGGGTTATAGATGCATGGAACAGCCTTCCTGAGGAGGTTGCGGAGTCAAAACAGTGGGGAATACAAGAATGCATGGGATAGACATAAGGCAGTCCTAGTGGGGGGTAGGAGGAAGTAGGTTGTTAGTTAACTAGGATCTGCAGCTTATCCATCAGGTAGGGAAATTGGCAGACTAGGTGGGCCAAGCGGTCCTTATCTGCCGTCAAATTCTATGTTTCTGTGTTTCCATGTTTGGGGTGCCAGCACAGCCAGAGTGCAGAGACTGACTGCACAGTACAGTTTAGGAACGGGGAGTCAAAATATATGTAGAGTTTGCTGCAGCTAGAGGGATGGAGGAAAGCATGGCCCATTTAAGAGCGGAGCAGGCAGGTGGCACAGCACTGGCATTGGGGGTTGCCATGGAGATGGAGCATACGGGAAGTGACTAGTTTGAACACCAGCAGGCTAAAGTCCATGGTTTTCTGGCTAGCCTGGCAGGGTCTTGGGGCAGTTGCATGAAGTTTCTGGAATGGATCCTAAAGGGGAACGCAGAGAAGTAATGGCCAAATGACTCCTAGTCTGAGTGACTGCCAGAAGCAGGAGGGTTGTCTATAGCACTGAGTTGCCCAGCTCACTCAGATCGTGGACATGACTTAAATAAGGCTTTTCTTTTGTTTTGTTAATTTGATTTGAGAGAGCCAGGAGTCAGAGAGTTGATTTAACTGGTCCGAGATCACAGACCACAGAGCACTGTAGCGGAATGAACCCAGCACAAGTAGTGTGAGCTCAAGGACTGCAGTGGCATCAGAAAGTGGTATTACAGGTGTTTCTGCCTGGTAAGTTTAAACCTGGGTCTGACCATTTCAGAACCTGAGCTCTAACCATTCCATTGTTTTATTGTGCCGTTGGCACCTCAGAGATCAATTGGTGCTGTGGGGGGGGCGGCAGTCATCAATGGAAGCACAGCAAGCCAGATGTGAAGGAGGTCAAATGCCAGTGAGGTGTGAGAACCTGACACATATATACTTTCTGAATGATTGACACTTTCAGGAAAGGCAGGTAACTGAAGAGGTATTGCAGGAGCC
The DNA here is from genome assembly GCA_016271365.2 of Neoceratodus forsteri. NCBI lineage: Eukaryota > Metazoa > Chordata > Ceratodontiformes > Ceratodontidae > Neoceratodus > Neoceratodus forsteri. Next base: position 1,195,667,818 of record CM057453.1, read on the forward strand.
ATCACATACCTTCAGACTATAGCACTACTGCTGTGTTATATCATTTATAAATTAAAATCTATATTGTTTTCATCCTATGACTGAGCTCCAGTTATTGACTATGTCTTGCTAGTAAGCTGCATGATTGACCCCATTGATGTCAGGCAAAAATAATGTCACCAGTTAGATGCATTAGTGAAATAGCTGAAGGACCACATGACATTTTCTGCTCTTGACGTGCTTGATTCCATCATTCAAGTGATGATACAGCTGCTAGAACACCATTCTTTATGAAGTGTTAATTGATGCTGTTCTCAAAATAAAAATACTGTAACAATGGATCCATTCAGAATATGGGCTAGATTCTAGAAGAGATACGACTGACGTAACCTGACTTGTGCCAAAAGGAATGGAGCAAGTAGCAAGTTACGCCAGCAGTTGCGACATACTGAGTTCTACAAAGTGGCCTGTGACATGCCACAGGCCACTTGCACCAAAGTGAACTTATGCCAGCACTTATGCCCTAAACCCCTGTGACCTGGTGCTAGGAGGTTTACGGCAGCAGTTGCACCCTATTCTGGAAGGGCAGCAACTAAGTCCCCAGTGTTGGGATTCTACAAGAACCCCCGGAGGAGAACCACCAGTGTAAGTTGTCAGCATTTAGCTGGCGTAATGGTAGGTATGTCCTCTTTGAGTTCTTTGGCCCTGTCAGCAGACCAGCTCCCAAGCCATGTGCCCCCCCATGCCCAGAGCACCTCCATTGGTGCCCCACAGGGCATCTCACAACCCCAGCCCCGATCTCCCATACTGTAGGTGCCCAGCTAGGCATCTTGCACCAAGGCCCCCCAAACCCCTGAATAGTACACATGCCCCATAGGGGCTGACACACACCCCATGCCCCTGATCCCACACTGCTAGAAGCCCACAGGCAGCTCTGTCCTCCCACCCGTGGCCAGACCCCGAGACACAGTGCCACAAATGGTACTTAAATAATGCACACATGACCCTGGTAGTCTAGTGATTTACCCCCACCCAGCAGTACCAGTCCACCCTTGCCCCGATCAGGTCCTGAGTTGGCGGCTGGCACAGCCACCTCTCACTCCATGGCTAGCTGCTGACTGAGTACCATAGGAGTGCATACTGTATAGGCTCAATGAATGAATGCACTCATTCATTCATTGAGCACTTCTATACTGTGGGTGCTCCTGTGAACCCAGTCGGTGGCTGCCTGGAGGTGAGAGGTGGCTGTGCCACCGCTGGGGATGTGTCAGGGGTGCGGGTGGACTGGCACTGCTGGGTGGGGACCCAGACTACCAGGGTTATGTGTGCATTTTAAGTACCATTTATGCGCACTGTGTCTCAGGGTCTGGCCAGGGTGGTGGGTGGACAGAACTGCCTCTGCAGGGCTTTAGCAGGGGATCAGGGCACAGGTTGTGTGGGCAGCCATGCAGGGCTTTTCCTTCTTGGGTGTTCGGGAGGTGTGTGCCAGCCTGGCAAATGACAGCCTGGGATCGGGCTGGGGGACACGGGTTCCCTGCGAGGCCTTGGGGCCACCTGGCGCTGGGGTTGCAACTTGCAACATGCCCTTCGGTACACCTTTAGTTTGACATACCCATCCGCATGTCGCGAAGTTGTGGGATTCTGAGCATGAGACCTGCCCTTCTAGAATAGGGGCGTAGGGTCCATGTTGCAACGGCATTTGCGTACGCCTTAAGGTGACTTGTGCCATACTTCAGAATTGCACCATGTGTTCAGCTGAACAGGAAAACTGAGTCCATACTTTGTATAGGGGAAAAAGAATTTATGTTCAACAGTGTCTGAAATGTGTGCTGCTGGCTCTGCTGGGGGTGGGGATTGAAGGAGAGAGAAAGAGAGAATTATATACATAGATACTGAGAACAATCAAACTGTTTAGTTGCTGTATTGGTCCTAGTAAGAACAGATCCAGAAGCAAATGGTTTGATACTTTTATTGGACCAACAGAGATGTTACAACAAAACAAAGTGCTTTAGCTTTCAAACCAACCAAGTCCTTCTTCAGAAGCTCTATGACAGTTATTTAGAAAAGCCCATACTATTAACACTCAGATAATGCATAAAACAGAAATAATTCTCATTTGTTTAAAATAATTTTCAAAACATAACTGAAGATTATGTCAGAGAAGCTAATTAACACCAGTATGCTTTTAGCTGAAAAGCCCTGAAGGTCAAAGGTTATCAGAAGATAGCAACAAGCAGAGAGTTCTCTCACATAAATTGTGGGTGTGGTATTTGGTGGGGGAGTGGCATGGGGCAATTTTTATGTGGGTGTTGTTTTTGTGTGGGTATAGTGTGTGGGTTATTGTCATGATATTGAGGTAGGCTTTATTCAGGCACATGACATAGTGGTGTTACCGTATAGTACTCTTACTTCTCATATATAGTGAACATTTACTTCCTTCTACTAGTTGTCTGTGGTTTGATTACATACTGTCATATTTTAAATTCTGTACATATTAAGATGCACATCTCATGTACTTGGGGGTTCATGTCAGGTTTAGTACCTCTGGGTAAACACTGCAATGATTGGTGTGAGTGATGGTGTATTGGGACTTGTGTACACATATCTCCTTCTAACTAGTTAGCTTTCCCGGAAAAGTGTGTGAGAGTGTGTGTGTGTGGGGGGAGGATTTAATTCCTATCATTTTTATTCGATTCCTTAGACTGTTTCTGTACATGTTTTATTATACCAAAGGTATGTACTCTAGCCAATCATAACATAGGAAAACTGAAAATTATTCTCCCACAAACTACCACCTACATACCCACAGTAATTATTCACATATAGCCATGCCCACAGTAGTTTAATCGTCTTTCCACAGTAGTTTATTCATCTTAACCATGCCCACAGTCATTTATCCACATTCCCTTCCATTTCTCTCCACTCACACTCCTACACACACACACACACTGAATGCCACTGACACACAATATCACCCTAACTAATTTGCAAACCCTGATACAAACTGTCTAAACCCACATCTCTAAGATCTACAACCTCCACCTTATTTGTATTCAGTACTAAAATGTTTTACCACACACCAACGTAACTAGCACACACACAATGTATATCGTCTGTGAGCCGATATGCTGCCATGGGGAACAAGTAAAAAGCTTGTTTAGTAGTAAGTGATACTTTGCCTTTATTTCTTAAATAATAATATTGGACACTTACTGCTACACATATCATTCAAAAGTTGATCCGTGAAAACCGGCGCTACAACTTTTTCTATTGTGAAATTGAAACTGTGATTCTAGACATGCCGCTACCAGCTTGAGTAATGCGCATGTCCATAATCACAGATTTGATTTTGCAAAACAAAATAAAAAGGCTTTTAGCGCCGTTTTCCACCTGACCAACTTTTAAATAATATATATAGCAGTAAGTGTCCAATATTACTATTTTCCTGCATACAACCACAAAAGCAACACTTACTAATAAACAGGCTTCTACTTGCTTCCATGGCACTATGAGTCACAGACACAGGGAACACATATTACGTGGTGCTTCTTAATTTCTACTAAAATACAGTTTTACCACTAAATTCTAGTGGTATACTAGAATAATTCAGTTTTGTGAGATATTGCGAATAATTCCTGTGGATGATTAATGTCTTCGGCTTTCGGTGTTTAATCATCCACTCTAGCCGGTTATTGCTTCAGATATTTCACAAAACTGAATGTTATCACTTAATTATACACTGACACTTTATTGAAATCGTACGTATCAGGCTCATTGGTCTCCATTTCTTGGTGGTCCTTGACAAGTGTTTTTATTTGGCATTTATACTTACAATTCATATTGTCGTGTATAAAATCCTGTTACAACACTGAAGACCTTAAAGTTTATGGAATATATTAACTGGCTGACAGTATAGTTGGGAAATATCTCCAGCTAAGTTCTACATTACATTATGTGTGAAACATTTGCTCACTTTGAGTAAACTTTACTTTAAACCCTCTGTATGCCATATATAGATAATTTCTGTATTTTATTTTGGGGCTTGTTTTAACTTGCAATGATATCATTTTAGCAAGTATTTATTGTCCACAGGTTTGCCTTTCATTGACGGTGTTCTTTAACACACAAGGACACGTGCAATTAAAGTTGAACAGCTCCTCAGCTTCCATGTAATTAAAGGAGTATAGTATTCTAAGGTTTTGTTTTCATTACACTCTTTTCTTGAAACATACTGAGACATTTTACAATGCCCTTGGGCAAAATGGGTATCAGAGAGGGTCCTCCTGCCTGGTTCTCATATGCAAGGGCTCCACTGAGGTAAGTGTGAGATAGCTGATCCAGCAGTCTCCCTCATTCTACTATTGCTGTGTTATGCAATGCCAAGTCAATGAGGAACAAGACTACCATAATGGCAGACTTGGTTGACTTGGTAGACCTGGCTTGCATCGCATCGACCTGGCTGGACAAAATGCAGCTCCCATCCTGGAGGCAGTGGTGCCATCTGGATACTCCATGATAAACACTCTGAGGAAGGATTACAAAGGGGAGGGGCACTTGTTTTAAATCTAGCCTGGGCCTCATGGTGTCCTGGCATGGTTACAGGATACTCCTGCTCTATCGCCCCCAGGTGCAGCCCTTCTGCATGGTAGATTGGCTATTACATCTGCCTGTCTCCATGTGGGAGGAGCAGGTTCGCACAAGGTCTGAAGAGTTTACTCTGTTCTTTGCTGACAGTGTCATCTGTCAGAGCTGAGATCTCCTCCACCATCACTGTAGGGATTGCAGGGTTCACCCTGAGACACTTCAGAACCTCCTCCTGTGTGGGCTCAGTTTGACACAGTTGTAGTGGAGGAGGTGGCGGAAGTGTCTTGAGGCTGTGACCAACACAGTGTGATCTGGACCCAGGTCCAACCCGACTTTTGGTTGATGTTTGGATCTGATTGGATCTTTTGGCAGAGATCATCAGAGTTCCTTGAGGAGTGGGGTCTTCCCATCAGCTTTGAAGGAGGCCCTGGTTAGACCTCTATTAAACAAACCATCACTGGACCCCGACTGTCTCAGCAACTACAGACTGGTCTCTAGCCTCCCATTTTTAGGAAGGTTATAGAAAACATGGTGGCCATCCAGCTTGAGGAGTGACATGCCTTCTTCTCCACTTATGAGGTTTTCCAGTCTAGGTTTAAGACCGGCATAGTATGGACACCACCTTGGTGAAGTTGCTTAATGATCTTCTGATAGTGAGAGACAGGACAGAGTGCACCATGTTGATCCTCCTGGATCTCTCGTGGCATTTGACACTGTTGACCACTAGGTGCTGTGACTGACTGCAGTACTGGTGTGGCCTGGCTGGAAATGTCATCAAATGGTTTAGGTCATACTTGACAGGTAGAGTGCAGAGAGTGATGATGGGGTTAGACTCATCTGGCCGAGCCTCTGACTTATGGAGTTCTGCAGGGATCAGTCTTGATGCCCTTGTTGTTTATGGTGTATATGCTACTGCTGGGAGACATTATTTGGTGGTATGGGCTGGGTTTTCACTGCTATGCGGATGATACCCATCTATTCTTGTCCTGTGCACCTGGTAACCAGATGGCAGATGCCATATTTAACAACTGCCTGAGGAAATCCAGACTTGGATGACTCGTAACTACTTAAGAGTCAACCCAGATTCTGGGGCGCCAGAGCAGCAACATGGCGGCAGCTCTGTGCCAGCTCAGATTATAGAAATATTACAAAATCGCCAAACAGTGGTTAACTATTGACTAGTGGGGATCCAACTACAACAAACTTCGCTGAAATATTTAAGAACGGAATGGGACCCAAAAAGACAACAAACATGGGTCTTGTAGCCATGATGCGTCCTTTCTCCCACGGGCTCCTCGACGGATCAGGCCAACTCAAACTAGCAGCCTAGTAGCTCTGGAACTCCCATCAATGCACATCATGCCGCTCTTCACAAAGATCCAGGCAAAGGGGAGGAAACAAATAAATGGCTGGTAGTCATGGAGGATAAATTTACTGAAAATGACAACACCATTAAAGAGCACTCACTGATGATTGTAGAAATCAGTGTGGCCAACATATGTCAGGCAGAGTGCAATGCTTCTTTCAGAAGGACTTCAACTTCCTCAAAGGGAAAATTGAGACTCTTGAAAACAATCAACATCAGGACAATGTGTGTGTGGTGGGTTCTCCAACTTAATTCTGCGGATGAGCAGAACTTCTGCCTACTGTCTCTAAAATGATCAAGGATTTACAACTTTGCCCTTTGACTCAAGAGGTGACTGTGCAGGTTTCACCATCCCGCAGTGACTGTGTTCTAGAGGTGAACCGACCCAGAGGCCCTTGACAGTCATTGCCACTTTGCTGTCGCCAGAGGCCAGGATTCCTTCTCACAGGTTGCATGAACCCGAGGTGACATTATGTGGGACAGCAGCTCCTCAATAGTTTCTATTCCTACTAGGGACTGGATAAACTGGTGTTTATTATGAAATATATACATTGATTTTGGTGAGAATGTCAATGGCCTACAGTTTAATCTGGTTGAACTTCACTCCTACATGAACTGTTTGGCAGTCTGTCTTTGTTTTATGAGAATATCAACTGCATGTGTAATGTTTTTATCCAATTGTAATAGACTTGTACGTGAGGTTTGGAAGTCTGTGTACCTCATATCTTTTTCTTTTATGTATTTACAGCACCTACTGTAATTCTCATAAAATCTATAAATAAAAAATTTAAAAAGACTCAACCCAGACAAGACTAAGGTGCTGGTGGTGGATCCAGATCGTCATGGTGGAGAGGGGAGTTTATGGATCCCCTGGTCTTGTACTGGGAGGGGTCCCACTAATCCCATCTGTACGGGTGAAGGATCTGGGTGTGATCCTTGATGATGGCCTGACATTTGATGCTCAGGTGTTGGCCATCCAGGGCAGGTTTTACCATCTGAGGAACATTGCCTGGATCCAAAACCTGTTACCTCACTAGTACATACTTTCATCACATCCAGGCTGGATTGCTGCAGTGCCCTCACTGGGGCTATCTGGAGGCAACCTCTGCTGGCTGTAGCTGTGCATAATGTGGCAGCAAGATTACTGACAGGTGCACAAAGATGTGAGCATATTATGCCAGTCCTCCGTGAGCTGCACTGGCTGCCAGTTAGGTGCAGGATTGTCTTTAAGGTTGGATTACTGACCTATAAGGCCATGCACAAAAGGGGACCAGTCTATCTGCATGATCTCCTTGTTCCTCATCGTCTGTCCTGGGCTCTCCGTTCCACGAGGTTGCCTTCTTAGTGTTCCCAGGGTTAGGCTGTGGCATTCTGTTGATCGAGCATTCTCAATGGCCACACCTACACTGTGGAATTGTTTGCCTAAACAACTTCAGGAGGCACCTCGATTGAAACCTTTAAAAAGAGATTCAAGAGTTTCTTATTCAACCAGGCCTTTAACTGATAAAGATTTTGATGTACTGTTTTATTATGGATGGATAGTTTTAAGTGTATTGCTGTCAGCTCCACCTGGATCTGTTAGTGAATTGATTGTTGGATGTGTTCTATAACTATTTTTACACTGCTAATTGTAGCGCTCAGAGTCTCTGGAATGGTGTGCTATAAAAACAAAGCATCTATCTATCCATCTATCTATCTGTCTGTCTGTCTGTCTGTCTGTCTGTCTAATTGTGTTACTGGATCGAGCCATGGAAGAACTGACAGGCTGGTAAGAGAGAGGTGTGGGTTTTGGGGCACAAGAATTGTACCCAATTACCCAAGTGATTTCCAAAGTGGAAAAGAATGGAGTGTTTGCTTTTGGTACACTGGTCTGGCTGCCTAGCTAACTACTTTAAGGCAGCAGTGCATGATCATGGTGAAAAATTTGACCTATGCTTTTTATTCTATTCGATTGCTGCTTATCTGTTATCCTTTCCAGTACCCTTCCTTCTCCATTCTGAGCCAGCTTTAGCACTTTTTCATACTTGAAATAATAAAAGGAACTCCTTTTAAATATGAGTCAGACCAGGTTTTCATCAGTGTCCTCACCTTTTTGTACACTTGTTGTTCCGTAAAGTCAGGGAACAGTGTCTGCTGAAAGCTACTGCATTTTAGTCACCAGCAAAGTGATGCTAAACAGTGGCTGCTCAAACAAAAGAGAATACTGATGAAAAGCTGGTCAAAGCCATATTTATGTATTTATTTACTCATTCAGAAATACCTTTGAGCTTGGAGCTCATTTACAAAGGTTCCATGTCAAGGAGACAAGAAAACCGTTACATTTTCACAGAATACAGAGACTCAGAAACAGTATTTAACATAGGACACTATCAGGACAAGACAGATTGCTTGGAATCAGAATAAAATTCATTGCTAAACTATATCATAGAATCATCATAGAATCATAGAGTGTTATGAGTTTGAGAGACCAAAGGCCTTTTGCGAATTCGCCACCATATTTCAATGGTGGAAAAAAAATGTATGCATTCCCATGTGTTTACTCTATGTTTGAAAGTAAACATGGTATCGCTGTCCACAACATTTACTGGTAAGCTATTCCATGCATTGATTATCCTCTGAGTGAACCAGTGATTACATTTTTTGTTTTATTTGTACTCATTTATTTTGAATTTTTGTGACTGAGTATTATTATTATTATTGTTATGTTTTACTAAGCCTATAGTCTCCATAATTACTTTTGTGCATTGCCTTATAAGTTAATCATAAGCCCCCAAGCATCTATAGTGCACAGAATAAAGCTTTAGCTTCTGTAATCTGTCTATATAGTTTAATTCTTACATGTTCATGACTTTTTCATCACCTTTCTTTGTACTCCCTCAATTAATTTTGGGCCTCCAATCGTATGTAGTGCACAGAAAGGAAGCAGTACTCAATTGCAGTCTAACCAGTCTGGAATAAGGGAATCACCACCTCTAGCTCCCTGCTTTTAATGTTTCTAAGTATGCAACCTAAGATACTGTGACATTTATTGACAGTGCTCTTAGTATGGTCTTCAAATGTTAGGTTGTGTGTTATATGTCTAGAGGTATCAAGTCTACTTTGGAATTCTCAGTCAAGAGGTGACCTGTAGCTGCCTTGTACCTAGGCATTGTCACTCGAGTTAGTTTTCTTTAATAGTTGAGGTTGCCATAAGCAGTAGGGAGGGGAGGGGTGAGGAGAAGGAGATCAGAAGGTGAGAGGAGAAGTTTTATTTGTCTCTCACCTGTACATAAATGCATTGTTCCGCGACCTTGTGTGATGCAGGTCCACTTTGTAAATGAGCTTGCTCCATGGTGTTCGCCTGGATAAATAAAGACTTGATTGACTGATTGATTTGATTGATTGATTGATTGATTGATTGATTGATTGAATTTAAGGAGGGACTGCAAGAGGTTTGGGCAGGTAAGGGTTTAGAAACAGTAGAGAGGAGGAGGAGGAGACAATACACAGTAAGGTCCATGTGCGACTAGGGCAGGTAGGTGGTGAGGAGGTAGGGGTCTGGAGGTGAATAGGAGAGAATTTAGGGGCTGGTCTGTATAAGGTTAGGGCAGATCAGTGTGAGGGGACAGAAGAGAGGGTGAGAGGATTGGGTGAAAGCTGGGTGGGGTCCCAGGGAATGGCTGTGTATTAAGGAGCAGTAAGTACATGCTGTGATGGGGCAACTACAAGTCATGAAACTAGTTCATGTGGGTGTTTTTTTGTTTTATTTTATACCTTGGAGGAAGTAAGGGTGCTCAAGTGGCCCCTGAGGTGAACTGATGGGTCAAAAGTGCCATTCGGAGGAGAAGGTACAGCTTTAGTGTCTACAAATGCAAGTTCTCTTGCTAGATAGAAATCATTTCAGGTCATGCTTAAAAGTTGGGAAGTTCTTTGTTTGCTGACTTCAACTGGGAGCTCTTTTAGCCAGTGGGGAGCCCTATAAGTGAATGAGCATTGGCCAAGAGATGTCCTCCTGAAAGGAATGCTGAGTGTGCATCTAATAGTGCCCTTGTGTTACGTTGAGAATGATTTGGTTGGATGATCTGTAGAATGCAGGGTGGTGATAGGCCTAGCTGGGCTTTTTTACCTAGTAGGCATGTTTGCAATTTGATCCTGTCTCTAAGGTTAAGCCAGTTGGTTTGTTCGTATAAGGCACATATGTGAGTGAATTTTTCTGCCCCAAGGACTAGCCTGCATGTATTGTTGTGTGCCATTGCCACCTGTTTAAAGGCTGTTTCTGAGACTGTACTATATACTACTAATCCATAGTCAATTATAGATAGGATTGAGCTAGCCACGGAAAGGCGGAGTGCAGAGGGCGTGAGGTATTTTGGTGCCTAAATAGGACACCAAGCCTTAAAAAGCATGCTCCTTTTATTATTTCAACTGTTAAAAAAGGTGAGTAAGCGGGCTCAAAATGGGGGAAGGGCATCGCAAAAGTCAGGAGAAAGGGGCAATCTAAAGAATAAAAATTATAGGCCAACATTTTCGTTGCTACCATGCATTGCTGCTTTATGAGTGAAGCAGCAGTATTTGTTAGTTGGCCAAAAAAATGTCATCAGTTTTATTTTAGCAAGATGTGTCTGACAGCCTGATTTATCACAAGTGCGTTCATGTTCTCAGATATTTAAACTGCTTTTACAGCTCATTGTGTATTTGATGACTGCGGGGAGGGGGACACAATCACTAACACCAGAATGTGATGAGATTCAGTAGAGTGGTGATATTTAATCAACCTTGCATTTCAGAGTGGATTTGTGTGTGTAGTTGCTTTGTGATTATTACTGCAATAATTTATTTTTACTGACAAGACAAGAGAGCGAGGAGTGAGCATAAAAGTATAATAGAGCCAGGGTCAGGTTGGGTGGTGCTGCCCATGCTAGCTATGAATGAAATATGCCGGTTAAGCACATTAATTCATGTGTGTGTGTGTGTGTGTGTGTGTGTGTGTGTGTATGTATATATATATATATTTAAATACAGAATTATATTGCTCAGAAATCTCAGTCTCTCTGTGTCTGCTGGAGGAGATGCTTGGGAGCAAACACCTCAATAACAACTGGGAGAGAGTTGCATGTGTCTGAGTCAATCAAAAGTGTCCGGCAGCTCCAGGTGATCAGTGAAAAGAACACCAGCTGAGCCCAGTAGGAGCAAGAAGAGAATGGCACTGGCAGTATAATGGAGAGCAGACCTGAGGCTACAGATGATGTGGTGGGGGGCTGGAGGATTCTAGAAGGGAGCTAGGTGCAGCTTGCTGCACTTGGGGAGGGCTGCGGCCCATGCACCTGAGCACATGGCTAGGCTATGGGGAGGGTGGTTCGGGCAACATACTAGACTGTGGGAACTCTGGGGAGGGACTATGGTGCAGCTTACTGGGCATGGGAGGGGGTAACATTGTAGCAAATTATGTTTCAAATGATCCCCAAATGCACCAGAATGCACCAAATTTATCCCTGTCCTATAGTTTACATTTGGACCCTTTTATAGCCCCCCACCTAATAACTACTGGGGGCCTCACAGGCTTGTTTGCTTGTGGTGCCATCAAGTCTGACACTGCTCCTGCATGGGGGAGGAGTGCAAACTCAAATTTAATGCACATGTTAGTGTGGAATGCTTTAATAAACCCTTGGACTTTGCCTCGAGTTTATGTAGCATCCCACATATCGGTGTGCATTAAATTCTCGTTGCACTCCCTCCCATATATTATTCTATATGTACCAGGCTTGGCAATGCTCTGAAATCTAAAGATAACTTTCTGTATCTCAGCTTTTAGCTGTCTGCCTGGTTCCCATTTTTATCCGCCCACCTCCCATGATTTAATAAATGTGTAAGAGGCTCTGAAATACTCCAAAATATTTAAAAATATTAATTTACTGTATCTCAGCTTTGACTGCCCTGCCTGTTTCCCACCTGCTTTCCACCCATCTCCTATCTTTACAAATATATCAGACCTGTGGCCTGTCGCTGGACAGCTCATACTGTTGGGAGGAGAAATGGCAAGTAGACCATTGGCCAATGCACCAGATGGCACATAATGCTGGAGAGGGGATGGAACAGGAGGGAGGTGGGCTTGAGGAGAGGGCTCTGCCATAGACAATAACTATTGTTTTTGTAGTCAGCAGGATGAATGGAGAGAGGGTGGGATGGAGTCAGACTGGTGTCCAGTGTGCTGAACAGCACATGATGCCATGAGGAAGGGAGGAAGGGAGAGGGACTGAGGGCCAGGCAGCATATTTTTTTTAGGAAGGATGGAGAGAGATAGAAAGGTATTCGTGCACTGGATGGCTCATAATGTCAGTAGGGACAGATAGGATGGATGGCACATAATGTTGGGAAGGAGCAGGAGGGTGGGGGATTGAGGAGTAGTGCTCCTCATGATTGGTAACTACTATTTTGTAATCAGCAGGTTGACGGGAGTGAGGGATGGAATCAGGCTGGTGTCCAATGTGCTGGAAGGCACATAATGCTGGTAGGGAGGAAGCACACCAGATGGCATATAATCTTGTGAGGGCCAAGCCTCACCCTAAGATTCAACACATTGCTACCAACTGAATACTACACACAAGACAATGTTTTTATCAATAATTAATGTGCTCAACAATAAAAGGAAGAAAGGCAGCCAAATGAATAATCTTAATCTGGTTCAAGGTCGGTTGGCATTCATCTGTATCCACCTCCTCTGGGTCGTACCTGAAAATAGGCAGGAGCTATCTAGTGCACTTACCTGGTCAACAAAAACTAATAATAATAATAATAATATACTGTAGACAGTATAGTATTGCATCCTCTGCCATTTTCTGTTTTGCCTTCACACCTCCATGATGAATCAGACCAGTGTCCAGTGTGCTGGATGGCACATAATGTTGAAAGAGAGGGAGGGAGGAAATAGATCAGGCTTGAAATATTCTGAAATACAGAATTAATTTTCTGTATCTCAGCTTTTGGGTACTCTGCATGTATCCCACCTCTTTGCCTCCCACCTCCTATTTTACAAATATATCAGACTGCATATCTAGTGTGCTGGATAGCACATTATGTTGGGAGGAAGGAGGGAGAAACAAGGACCAGGGTTCCACTGCAGATGGCACATATAGTAATGCTGGAAGAGAGGGAAGGAGGAATCAAGGATTGGGGTTCTGACACAGATTGGGACTACTTTTTTAATCATTGGGATGAAGGGAGGGAGGAGGGAGGAGGAATGAGAATCAGTGGCTGGCACATAATGTTGGGAGGGAAGGGTAGGAATCAAGAACCAGGGTTCCTTCGCAGATCACACATAATGTTGGGAAGAGAGGGTGGATTTAGGACTAGGGTTCTGCCACAGATGGAGGAAGGGAGTGAGTGAGCCGGGAATCAGAACAGTGCCCAGTGTGTCAGACAGCACGTAATGTTTGGAAAAATAATTATAGATGCTAACAGGAACTGTACAGATGCTTTCATTTTTAACTGTACAAAGATATTCAATGAGCAATGATGGTTTTATACAGACAGAAACATTGTCCTCACACTGGAACTGGATAATATGAAGTGAGCATCTTCAATGTCTGCAGTTGGAACTAGAAATAGAGACTCACACACCTGAGGTGTGTGATAATCCATAAACCCAGAGGCCAAGCTCTTATGGTTTGTTATAGTTATGCCTCGCATAGGCAGTATAGCCTAGAGGTTAGAATAATGAGCTGTGAATGAGCTTGGTACATCCTGCACACCTAGGTTTGATTCCTATAACCTCTGCTTGCATACTGTCTGACTCTGAGCAAGTTACTTAACCACCCCAGTGCTCCCAGGCTGCACCTGAAAACAGGCACTTGTGCCTAGTGGGCCTTACCCAGTTACCAAAGACTAAAATAAAAATGAAATGAGATTATCACACATGGAGGGTGTGTGAAAATCCTCAACAAACCTTGCACAAGCATTATTTTTATAATAACTGGTGCAAGGCTTCGACAGAGACAAAAACTGCAAGCTTTATTTGTATGAGAGATCATGTCTCTGAGCAGCCACTGTAGCCATACAAATACAGTATGCTTTATTTTGTGCTTCAGTAAAGTGAGAGCATGAGGTAGAAAATGCTGTAATAACCCACTATTGAGTTATTGTGGAATTCAGTGGATTATTATGGCATTGTATCAGGAATGAATCCAGTCATTATAGGGGTCACCAGTTATTATAAACAAAATAACTATTTGGAGTAACAGAGAAGACATGGACCAGAGAGACACCAACAGGAACAGTTCAGAATAACAGTAAAACAGAGTGAAATTCAAATTCAACAGTGCTACCTGGTGCCTTTCCGCAGTTACAAGAGGAAGACAATAGATTTGGAACTTGCTACACAGCTACTACATCAACACTGTGTTACTGACATGTTAACACCAGTACCACATCTACTTTTACATGCTTCAACACTGGGGATCTTTTGGTAACTGCCACTGTACCAACCTAACATCCTCAGCGTTATTGGAGATGGTTAACACCTACCACAGACAGCCTGGTTTGCTCCTTCCCTGGTTACAATATTACTAGACTGGACAGCCCTGGGTCTAAACGTGGTGGTGGCAACTTGTTATGTTCCACATAAATATCTCTATGGTCCAGAGAATCTGCTCCACTGAATCACCTGTTGCGTACTTGCACACTCTACTCCTCCTGGGGAACATAAAAATCCAACCATCTCACCTGTTTTCTTAATGGCCTGCCACAGCTCCTTTCCTGTGTTAGGAGATTTGTGGGGTTTAACAAGGTTTTACTATTAGTCACTTTAATATTAACTGGCTTTGGTCCAATGGCTGCCTCTTTTTCTGTGTGAGCAGTGGCTCTGATGGATATGGACCAAGAAAGTCCCATGTAGGAGAGTCACTTCTGAGTGGTGTCAGCTACTAAGATGCCCTTACAGGTGTGGAGGGCTGAGAAAATTGGCAACCTGTTACAGATAGCATCCTGAGTATGAACAGGTTGTGACAACTACCCAAAGTCATAAGTATTAGAAACTACTCAAAGTTTGACCCAGGGCTCTTTCTCTTGGATCTAACACTGGTCCTGTGTCTACTCCTCCTCTGTCACATCTGCCCTGACTGCCTTCATCAGGCCTTTGCCTCCTTCTGGAGGCCATGTCCCTTTATGACATGGAAGATAAGGGCACCACAACAAAATAGCTCCACAGTGACCTCGTAAGCTACTCAAGCAGAGAGACAAACAGTGGCACCACTACAGGGCATTCCAAACCGTGTGTGTCCTACAGGGATATTGACAACTGCGGACTCATTGCAAGCATGAAATCCTCTCTGACAAAGTGCATTTTGCCATGAAGTCCTGTTAGTTTCTGCTGAGGACCCAAAGTAATTAGGAAGAAATGTCAAGGGCCTGGTTGAGGTTCCTCCATCTAGCAGCACCCTATTGACATGTTGATGCAGTAGGAGGTGTAAATTGCAGCAATGCTAAGACCTTTGCTGATGCTTTAAATTGTCATTTTACCAGTCTTGCTGCTTACACCTCCTTGTTCCCATCCTCAGTAAGGTTAAGTCCTCTGCCTACCCTAGCCCTGTGGATCCCCTCCCCACCATCCCCTTTTATCTCAAGGTTGTATTGGCTCAGGACATACTAAAGCTACTCATTAGCCTCTCCCCATACACGTGGTGGATGTGATGGTCTGGACCCCAGGCTCCTGAAACTCTGTACCTCATCATAACCCCTCTGGTCAAGCATAGTTTTAACTTTTTTCTTCTGTCTGGCATTGTTCTGACAGCTGGAAGCTAGTCAGAGTTATCCCAGTCCTAAAGGCTGGGGACACCATGTGTCACAACTGTCACCTGAGCTGGCTATGGTTCAAACCTGACCCCCAGCTTGCCTTCTTAGGTTTACTCCATGTACATGGGATGGCCTTTGACCTCCCAAGAAATTGGAGCAACCACCCCATTCAGAAATTTTGCTTGAATGGGGAAGACTAACTGGCTGTGCATGATAGCATGCACTTGGCTGCGTGTTCAGTTAAAACCACACTACCTCAATCATGGTCTAGTCTATTTGTCTGATTAAAATTACCTTATCCTAAACCTTTATAGTTGTTTTTCTTTTAATACTCTGGTACAACTTATAGATACCAATAGTCGCAAGTAAGCTTTACCCCTGTATTGTAAGTCAGCAACTTTATAAGTAAAATATTTAACCTAAAAGAAACACCAGGAAATGTCATATTGTCTTTATTCTTTACTTAAAAGTGGTATACAGAATTAACATCATTTGGATCAAGCTGCAAAGCAAACAATCTATCTTTTAACTGGAGAGGAAGTCTCTCCTATGTTTAGATACAATCACATATAAAAAAGTAAAATAAAATAAACATAAAATGCAAGGATCATCCCTCTCTGCTCATAATTAGAGATAATAGCAAATTATAAACACGCAGTGCCATACCTTAAGTCTCAAATGAAGTCCTAGGCAGAAGGACGTGCTGTCACAGCTCCTTCCTCTCTTCTGCCCTCCTTTAGCTTAAATGAGTTATATGTTTTTGGATGTACTCGTGTATACTTCTGGTAGAAGTATGCCCGTAATCATGATACACTTCTGGTAGAAGTATGTTATTTATGCAAGGTGGTAAAACGTATCTTATTTTAGAAGTGGAATGTCACGTCAAATTCTTGCTTTATTGGAACATTGTTTTGTAAGCTCTGTTTTTGCTACTGAGGAAACTGTGGTTTAGCAAGCATTCTGTCTAGCACTTCCTCAATAAAATCTCCTAGTTTTATAGTTAATTTCAAACAAGACATGCAGATATATTTTTCTTTTAAAACTTTAAACTGTTAATATCACAAAAAGCTATAATCATTCTTGTTTTAAATGTATTCAAACTGTTTATAAGGCACACTCAATAATAATAATGATGTCTGCAACTTACAAATGCTAATGATATAACTTATGTGCTATAGAGAAACTGATTTAGCCTGCTGCTTTCTTGAAGTGTTCTTTTCACTTCCTCAAATTAATTTTCCCCATACTACAGCTAGTTTTAAAACAATACATTTTCTTTAACCTGTAAAATGTTAATGTTACAACCAAATACTACAAAGAAGCTATGATCATTTTTGATTTAAATATATCTTTAACTATTTTACAGTAAGACACACTCAATTTATTGGCTAAACAGAATTATGCTTGGCAATAAGGATGTATTTAATTCAATTCAGGAAAGCAGAAGTAAAGCATTGTTTTCGATTGTCTTTAATTTAGAGAAAAGGCAATAAGTCAGATCTATTTGTTGATTTGTCTCTGGAAATAGCGGTTCTTGCTCCATCATGTCCTCTAGTTCTAGGAAAAGCTGCTTCTTTGGAATATTTGGATCAGGCAGTCCAAATAGGGACTCAAGGGGATTGCAGGTTCTGCACACCCCAATGCAATACTCCCTGCCCTTTGTAAGCTACTTGGGTGGGCTGTAGCCGACCAGCTAACTGAACACCTCGACTCTCACAACATCTTAACACCAGAGCAACATGGTTTCCATAGGCCCCATGGCACCACCATGGCACTTATACATGTTGTCACTAAAAACAAGACTGCTGTGGATCAGACACAGCTTACTGAAACAGCTTTCTTGACCAGTCCAAGTCCGTTGAGCTGATTAATCACACTCCTTGTGCTCCAGACAGCATGCTTTGGGCCTGTCTGCACATGTTGTCTCCTGGTTCACACACTACCTGTCAAATCATCAGCGGGTTGTCAAGTTCATTGGGTTCATCTGTTTAGCTTGGGTCCCCAGGGTTCAGTCCTCAGACTTATTCCATTTTCACTATTCACTAACAATCTCCCTGCTTTTATCACTTCTTGCAAAACCACACTGTATGATGATGAATGGTGCCTTCACAGCTTGAAGAGCACAGACCTCATCTCCCACCTTACAGATAATTTCCACAAGCTAGAAGCCTGGCTTGTCAAGAATTGGCTGGCAACAAATGCCAAGAAGACTCAAACCATGCTTCTTGATTCCCTGTCAAACTGAGAACCTGCCACACCTCCCTATTAGGTGCACTGATGGGATCCCACTGAAGGTAGCACCATCCTTTAAATACCTTGCAGTCACATTAGATCCACATCCTGACTTCTCCTTCCATATTTGACAAGTCTGTAAATCAGCAAATGCTAAGCTTGATCTGCCTTTTGGGCAAAACACTACTTTACACCTAGTGCCTGGCCCTCACCAGAGGTGTTTTGCTTCCTCCCTCAACTACAGGCTCATATCTTGTACCAAAGCCCCTAAGCCACTGCTCTCTAAGTGGGAGACAACCTATAATAACATTTATAGATTCACTTTATCACTTTCAGCACTTCCTCAGCAGGAGCAGCTGACATGTTTTCTACTTACGTTTAATTGTGCTTGAGTTTTGTGCATCCTGTCTGCCTTTCTCAATTTATGTTTTATGTTGTTCCTATGGACCGGCATTTTCAGCACTGCTCTGTATTTTCTGTGTCCTGTATTATGCTTTTATCCCTGTTCCCCAATCCATGTATTATTGTATCTGCTATCTTGTATCATATTGTATTGTATTGCTTGTCTTGTAACCTCTCAGGTTGTACCTGAAAATTGTGTCTGGTGCACTTACCTGGTCAATAATAGCAAAGCAGGTGCCCTCTCCCAACCCTCATCTTCCAGGTGTGCAGCAATGTGAATAAGAAAACGTAAATTGAAGAACTGAAGCCAAATGTCAGGATTTTAGTTAAAGATAAAAATAAAACTGAAATTATTAACAGCCCACTGTCTTGTTAAAACCAGCAGCTCCAGCTGATGAAGGTCACTTCTGTACCCTCCTGCTCCAGCCAGTTAGGGTACAGTCTGTACCCAGATACTTCCATTGTACCCCACCCTCCAGACTGCAGTTAATTGTTTTAATGATCATGGCCCCTCCCAACTCATCAGTTGCCAGTTTGTAGTGATTTAAAAATATAACCTGAAGCTAAATGGCTCTGGATGCTGCCCTAGGGCGTAGACAGTCTACAGAAACATAGAATTTGATGGCAGTAAGGACCCTTGGTCCGCCCAGTCTGCCCATTTTTCCCTACATACAGTATCACTGCAGACCCTAATCAATCTTTGGCTATTTCCTCCTCCTCCAATCCTTATCATTAATATACTCTTATGACTATCCCATTTGTTCTGGAACCCCACCACTGTCTTTGCCTCCACCACTTCCTGTGGAAAGCTGTTCCAGGAATCCACCACTCTTTCTGTGAAGAAGTACTTCCTCACATCTCTCCTGAATCTACCCCTCCAGCTCCATAGAATGTCCCTTCTTCTTGAGCTTCTTTTTCTGAAAATACTTCCCTCCTGTTCTTTTTTAGCCCAGAGGTATTTAAAGGTTTATATCACAGGGCTGTCCAATGAGTGGCTCACAAGCAACATGTTGCTCGCCAAGCCATTTTCTGTGGCTCTCAAAGGCTCCAGATAAAATGCGCTTTTCTGCATATTTTGTGCTTTTGCACTTGTCCCTTTAGCTTTTCCCATTGCACCTGTCTATGTTGTCTCTGTGACTCCTGATTGCTCTAAGTGTGAATGGTTTTAATTAATGTAATTATCTGTATGCGAATCGCAAACTGCAGCCTTGAAAACAATGGACCGCAAATCATACATCATTAATTTATTTACACTTGTGCTTCAATTTGTTGTCTCACTGTGCCCCGGTAAAGACACATTTAAATGCTGCTGTTTGCAAGTTTTGGTCAGACTGCTAAAGCTTGAATAATTTGTTCTCTCTGAGATGACTTGCATCTTAATCAGCTGAACTTCTGCATTCAACAAATATGGGTGTGCACGGATTGTTTAATTTAATTTAATTACTGAGACCTACTGTGCTTAATTAACCTGTGGCAATAAATTCTGCTCAGATTTGTTGTGTGCAGACTGCTTACTGCTGAGCTGATAGCATTTGTTTTGTTGCGGTCCATCTCAGTGAGGAAAACATGCTGCGGGCTGTTAGTTGAGTTTTTATTCTTTCCTTCCACTGTGTGGATACTAGCAGTTGTTCCGGTCTTATCTTGCTGAGGAAAAAAAGTTCCATTGTCGTTGTTGCTGCCACACCACTACAGTTTTGCAATCCAAGATGCAGACATCAAATCCACAACTCTACATTGCTAAGGCTGGCTGGCTGGCTGTCCATTTCAGTCAAACAACTTTGCTGCCAGTAAGTAAATTTGTATTTTTATATTGATGGGGCTTCCTTTATAAGAGCATAGCATATCAGGGAGAGTGTAGAGTGAGCATTTAAGCAGTGCTATGTTTGGGGGGCATATATTGAGCATATACCAATATCAGCACATACATATTACATAGATACATAGACAGTGTCGGCAGATAAGGGCCTTTGGCCCACCCAGTCTGCCCATTTGAGCTTGTAAGTTCAGTTTATGTCTTCCTAGAAGTCTGTTGCCCCTCACCCCTGACCTCCAGAATTCTTTGTCTATCCCATGCATTCTTAAATCCCATGATTGTTTCAGCCCTACCACTTCCTCTGGCAGGGTGTTCCACTTGTCTACCACCCATTCTGTGAAGAAATTCTTCCTCATGTTTCCTCTGAATCGTCCTCCTCCAACTTCATCCCATGCCCTCTAGTCCTGGAACAACTTTTTCACTTAAAATAGTGTATTCCTGCACCCTGTTCCTCCTGTAAGATACTTGTATGTCTCTATCATATCCCTCTCTCCTCCTCTCCCAGGGAGTACATGTTCAGTTTCTTCAACCTGTCTTCATAGGACTTGTGATGCAATCCATGCACCATCTTTGTTGCCCTCCTCTGAACCTCTCTACCCTATGTCCTTACGTAGGTATGGTCTCCAGAACTGTACATTGTACACCAGGTGGGGCCTTACTAGTGTCTTGTATATGGAATTATGACCTCCTTTTCCTGCTGGTGATGCCCCTGCCTATACATCCCAGCATCCTATTTGCTTTACCTGCTGCCTTGTCACACTGTTTCCTACCTTCAAGTCATCAGAGATGATAACCCCAAGATCCCTTTCCTGCTTGGTGCATGCTATATCCTCACCCCCAACTGATATATTGTGCCAGTGTTTTTGTGCCCCATATGCATTATCTTGCACTTCTTGCATTGAATTTCAACTGCCAAACCCCTGACCATTCTTCAAGTTTCTGCAGGTCCTTCTCATTCTGTCTACACCCTCTGGTGTGTCTGCTCTGTTACCGAGCTTTGTGTCATCAGCGAACAGTGAAATTCTGCCTCTAGGTCCCACGAATGTCACTGATGAAGATGTTGAATAGATCGGTCCCAGCAATGATCCCTGTGGTACCCCACTGGTCACTCTTCCTCTGTGAAATGACAGCCATTTACCACCACCCTCTGTGTCCCTGCCACCCAGCCAGTTACCTACCCACCACACTACTGTCCTGCCCACACCCATATTCCCCAGTTTGTGTAATAGTCTTCTATGTGGCACAGTGTCAAGGCCTTGCTGAAGTCCAGATAGGCCATGTCCACTGCCCTCCTCTGATCCACCTCCCTAGTCACCCAGTCAAAAATTCAACAAGGTTGGTCTGACATGGCCTCCCCTGGTGAAACCATGCTGCCTTGGGTCCTGTAGTCCATTGACAACCAGATGTTCCACCAATCTCTCCTTCAGTAGTGCTTCCATGATCTTCCCCACTACCGAGGTGAGGCTGACTGGTCTGTAATTCCTGCTTCCTCTTTGTTCCCACTTTTGTATAAGGGACTACATCTGCTGTCCTCCAGTCTTTAGGTACCTCCCCTGTTTCCAGTGATCGGCTAAACCCAGATAGCCAGAGGTTCAGCCACCACCTCTCTTAGTTCTTTAAGGACCCTGGGGTGAACCCCCATCTGGCCCCATTGCTTTATCAACTCTTATTACTTCCAGTTCCTTCAGGACCTTTCTCGTGTAAAGGGACTTGTGTCCATTTCTGCACCATTCTCACCCTTGTACTCCCTTCAGACCCATTACCCTCCTCTTCCTCAGTAAAGACTGAGCAGAAATACCTGTTCAATATGTCAGCTTTACTGTTGTCATTCTCCACGTGGCACCCATCCTCCCCCTTCAGTCTCACTATCCCTCCCTTTGTCTTTCTTTTTCACTTATGTATCTGTAAAAGGTTTTGTCCCTCTACCCACTGATTTTGCAATGTGTTCTTCTGTCTGAGCTTTGGCTTCCCTACTGAGCCTCCCTGCCTCCCTTTGCTTCTCCTGGTACTTCTCCTATCCCCTTCTGCCTGTGTCTTTTGTATTGCCTAAAAGCAATCTTTTTGGCTTTCTTTCTTTGCTACCTCTTTGGAAACCATAATGGTCTCCTCTTCCTTTTCCTCTTGCTAACCTGCTTAATGCATAATTCTGTTGTTCTTGTAATCCCCATTTTAAATACTGCTCACTGTTCCTCAACCCTGATTCCTGTCCCATTCCCTTAATGCCTCTTTCAAGTATCTCCTCATTTTCCCAAAGTCTGCCCCTCTAAAATCCAGGATATGTGTTTTGTGTGGTTTGGTTCTGCTCTTTTGTGATTTCAAACCACAATGACTGGTGGTCACTGTTCCCCAGGTGCTCCCCACTGTTACTCCCATCACACTGTCCCTGTTTGTGAGCACAAGGTCCAGTATTGCCTTCTGCCGAGTTGGTTCCATGACCAGTTGCTTGAGGAAGGCACCCTGAAGTGAGTAACAGGATCCACATATTAATGAAGAGGCAGATAGAAGGTGGGATATAACGATGCCTGCACATATTAATGGAAAGGCAGCTCATTCAAAGTTACTGTACATGCTGCATATACCATTCCAGCAGTGCTTGTTTGATGTGGGGTGGGGGGTGGGGTCATATAAATGCTGGATGCTGCATGTTGAAAGCAACAAAGCTCATGTATAGTTACATGCTGCATATCCCATTCCATGGCTTCTAAATGTGCCTTTCATTATTCACAGCTACCGTGGCTTCTAGTTAACCACCCAAAACAAAGTAAAGAATACATTCTTATAACTTCAAAATGAATGGGAGGAGCAATATTTCTTCATAAATATAAATGGAAAATGTGTTTGCCTAATATGCCATGCCAGCGTGTCTGTGGGGAAGAAGTACAATATAGAGTGTCACTTTGAAACTACGCACAAATGATTTGACATAGAATACCGTCAGCATAGCAAAGTGAGAAACATGAAATTACATGAACTGAAACTTGCCCTAAATGCACAACAAGCCAGTTTCACCAAGTCTGTAATCAAATCTAAAGTTGATACCATAGCATCTTTCAAGATAGAAATACTGGCCAAAAAGGAAAAAAAAACACATTTTAAGATGGTGACATATTGAGGGACTGTTTTCTTGCAGCTAGAAACACATTATTTTCAGATTATAAAATAAATTAGAAATTTAAAAGCAATTAAAGATGTCCCGCTTTCAAGAAACACTGTTGCAAGAAGGATAGAAACAATGGCAAAATATGTTGGGGCATTTAAAAGGGATCTGGCAGCTTGTAAGTTCATCAGCCTACAACTGGATGGATCTACTGATGTTACAGACATTGCCCATTTAATTATGTTTGTTAGAATAGTGTTTCAGTGTGTCACTTACAAAGAGGAACTTCTGAAAATAATTCCTTTAAAAGGCAAGACTCGTGGAGAAGACATTTTCCAAGAATTGAAAATATGCAAGGAGGCAATGGAGGCACCACTGCATAAACTGGTTTCAGTCCCCACTGATGGCACCCCTCAGTGTTAGGTGCACATGTAGGCTTTCATCGCTCTGCAGAAAGATTCTAGCTCCCCAGAATGCATCACCTATCATTGTATAATTCACCAGCAATCATTGTGCCCAAAAGTAATTGACTGTCAGCATGTCATGAGTGTGGTGTTGAAAATGGTGAACTCAATCAGAGCAAGAGCACTGCAGCACAAACAGTTTAAAACACTGTTAGATGAACTTGATGCACACACAGTACAGCTGCCTACGTTTGCACACTGAGGTTAGGTGGCTAAGCAAAGAACGTTTTGAAAAGATTCCAAGATCTCCTTCCAGAAATATGTCAGTTTTGTAATCAAGAGGGATAATTATAAAGAATGTAATGATCCTGTCTGGTTTGGTGATTTGGCTTTCATAACAGATCTGACATCTAAACTTAAGTAACAGTAGAATGCCCCCACAGATCTAAAAATAATCAATTATACCTGTGTTTGTGATTTGCAGCACAATTTTCTTTCCCTCTACCAAGGTTAAATCACCTGTCACCAGAAGCATATTCTGATTGAGATACGCATCAGGCAGCAACATGATCCCAAAGTAATATTTTATGCTATGCTGCCCATGTAAATCAGCAATAACAAACTGCTCCTGCTACTTTAGAACCCTAAACTGAGCCCTGCAAGTCTTACAATTTACTTTGAGCTTAGACGAAATCCATGTGCATGTGCTCTGTGCATGCATGGAATCTTGCATATGTTTTGCATGCGTGAGATTTTGGCTCTGGTATGAAAAGTAAATAGTGAGACTCTGGGGGCTCACTTAGGTTCTAAAGTACCAAGAGTGGTTCGCTATTGTTGGATTTATATGGGCGGTATTGTTTTAGGGTGGGTATGGTATAAAATGCTACTTTGGGATCACAGCCATGCCTGATGCATGTCCTCAATCAGGATATGCTTCGGGTGGTGGGCTGCATTTAACTTTGGGCCAAGGGAAAGACAATTGTGCTACAAATCACAAAAAACAGGTATAACTGATTATTTTTTAGATCTATGGGGGCATTCTACTGTATAAATTACATAGGTGTGTGGCAAAAGGCACACAGATGTTAGCAAAATCGGAGGGCAAAGCTAACAGTGCCTCTTTAATGTACATTATCTAGAATTGCAAGGTGAAGGGAAAACAGTGATTCAAATGATTGGATCTGTAAGTGCATCCCAAATGAAGCTAGAGCTGTGGATGAACTAGTTTCAGCAAGGGTCTTTTCATAATTTTCCTAGCCTAGAAAAGAAAGTGGAAGAAGGTATAAACTCCGCTCACACAGCAAATCTAGACAGGCTAGCTAGAACTTTGAAAGCAGATTTTCTGACTTTAAAGCCAGTTGCCAGTTTAATCACTAGCCCATTTACTGTGCCAGATATAAGCAAACCTGCCAATGAAATCTCAAGTGTATTCAAACTTAATTCTGCACAACCTGAAACTGAAATAATAGACTTGCAGGCAGATGTGCAATTAAAGGCAAGATCATCTGAGGAAGACTTCTGGACATTAACGGATGAACTTGGATTTCCTTTTCTGAAGCAATTGTGTCTTCAATTAAGTGTCTGTTTTGGATCTACCTACCTGAGAGATGTGGGTTTTCAGAAATGAAAATATTAAAATAAAAAGTTGCGGCCAAATTTGACTGATGACTACCTTAGTGACTGCATGAGAATGGCAGTGGCACACTACACACCAAACTACATGAAGTTGGCTGATAATATGCAGTGCCAGAGCTCACATTGAATAGATATAATTAGAACATAATTTAAGAAATATGTGAGTAAGAAACTAGGGATCCCAGAGTGATTCCAGCACTACCACTGAAAAGCAGTGCTCAACAGCCGCCACCGACTCCTGCCTGCCTCCTGGAACTCACCCCGGATCCTGAACACAGGGATCCCAGAGCGATTCTGGCCCTACCACCGAAAGTGGCACTCAATGTCCCACCGCGCCAACTCCTGCTCAGGACTTCTGCCCACCTCCTGGAACTCGCACTTGATCCCGAACACAGGTACAAGTTCCTAACTCAGTAGGAGCTCCATGCCTTGCGGCTGTTCACAGATTGCAGCGCCACTGCAAGCGCCCGTGATTGGATAGTTATTTTATTTTATTTATTTTTGTTGACTGGGTAGTGCACTAGACAAATCCTGCCTATTTTCAGGCATGACCCGGGAGGGGATACAGATGAATACCAATTGACCTTTGAACCAGATTAAGCTGTTGGTGGTATTTTTAGTGAATGAGGGAAATTTGGCCAGGACACCGGGAAATTCCCTGCTCTTTCGATAAGTGCCATGGGATCTTTAACATCCACCTGAACTACCATCAATCCAGGCAGATGGGACCTCGGTTTAACGTCTCATCTGAAAGACAGCACCTGAAGTGCAGCACCCTCCTCATGCTGCACTACAGTGTCAGTACTGGGCTATTAACCCAAGTGCCAGATGGGAACTGAATCCACAGCCCTCTGATCTCCCAGCCTCAGAAGTGAGTGTGCTACCTACTTGAGCCACGGACACTGCAAATATAGACAGCTTCTGCACCTCAACCATTGGTGCGCTCATGGACTGCTGCCAAATCTGTATGTTCTCTGCCAGCCATAGTACTTCTGCTATTTGGGTTATTTTTTCCCGCCCACCACCCCTCCCAGGCCTCCTTTAAATACACTATCTCCCTCCCACCTTTGGAATGCTAACCCTATTTGATACAGCACACCCAGCCTCATTCAATCCTCATTGCCCAAGCTGAGCACCTAACCTGCTGCTCCTTACTTTTTCTAGCTCTCCTCAGTGCCCACTCTCAGCCTAACTGTGTCTCTTTCCTACTCCTAAACTTGTCTGTAGATTCCTCCTCTCTCTCTGCCCTCTAGCACTCTGAATCTAGCCTAAAGCCACAAAGTAAATCACCCTATTTACCAGCGAGCAGCTTAAAGCAGGACAGCCACACCAAACAAATTACTATGGGGTACAACTACATACTACTACTGCTCTCTGCCTCTTTTGGCATTTGGCTACCATATTCAAATTTGGACCCCAACCTCCACACTCTGAAACCTCTTTGGGTGCATGCTGGACCAAAAGCATACACATGGCCACTACTACTCCGGTAACGTTAGGGTCCCCATCCCCACACACCTCCCATGCACAGTTATCACCAAGCTAGCTTCCCCTCCATAACCTTAACAGTTAACTTCCCTAATTTAACACAGGAATCTGGGTGCCCCCCACCTGAAGCACTAGCGATGGAAGACACAAGGGAAGATAAACATCACCCTATCTGCCAGAAAGGTTATCCTCATGCTACTGCTACCTCTGGCAATGTTCACCTAAGCCCTTGACCAACAACCCTGAGGAGCAGGGAAGCCCACTCAGTGAACCGCCTAAAGATGGCATCACTAAACATCTGCAGCCTAACTGCAAAATTCGACCAGCTCCAGGCTTGGATGACCATTCATGCCTCAGATATACTCTGCCAAACTGAAACCTGGCTGTCAAATAGGATCAAAGATGGTGAGGTGACTATTGAAGGATTCCAAATGTTTAGACTCGATAGAATAGGCAAGAAAGGCAGCTGCTGCCTCTTGTATGCCAGAAACTCACTGAGTGCTCCGCCCTTCCCATCTCCAAAGTTGCAGAGGACTATGAGCTATTAGTGGTAAAAATTCAAGCCGGCCTAAATGACAAGACCATTACCATTGCCACAACCTACTTGACCCCCAGAAAAGCCAAGGAAGGCCTTCCTCTGGTTATGCAAAAAAATAAGCGCCTTCAAAAGAGCTCAGAACTCATCTTGATGGGCGACTTTAACATTAACTGGTTATGTAAGGAGGCAACACCAGCCAGAGACCTAATCACCTCCCACAATCTCACACAACTTGTAACTCGCCCCACCAGGCAGAATTACAAGGCTGGTACCAGCACCCTAATTGACTGGGTTCTGGCTAGCACACCATCTCAATTCTCTGAACTCAGAATTCTCCCTGACATGCTGAGTGACCACTGTCCAATCTCCTTTCTTTGGACCACTAAACTTGCCAAAAGCCCACCATGCCTCATCGAGAGCAGAGTCCTGCGAAAAGGCAAATTTGTTCCCTCAAATCAGCTCTGTCTACCTACAACTGGTCCCCCATACACACAGCACCTACATTGGACCAGGCACTCAGCTTTTCATGGAGGATTCAACTCCATCTGTGATATCTATGCTCCACGCACTAAATGGAAAATTCGGGAGCGGAGAACAGCTGGTTGGATGGTAGCTTCTCTCTCCCTAAAAGAAAAGAACTGCCTCTGGGTAAAAAGCCTTAAACTCAGGTTGTAAGCATGACCTACAGTGTTACAAAACCGCTAGAAATCAGCGCACTAAACTTATCCGCCTGTGAAGGCCAACTTCCATAAGACCCAGCTGAACAACGCTTGGGAGATGGAAAGAGGTTTTGGACAACCTCAAGAACACCCTTGGTAAAGACCAGAAGCTGAATCCCACAATTCTCAATATTAATAACGCACCTCCACAGATCCACTAGCCATTGCTGATGCCTTTAACCAGGCCTTTACTGACCTGTCCCCAGTACTGTCCCCAGACTACCTTCTGCCTGTGGAGGACCAAGGTTGCGCCAACCTGACCACAACTAACCACCCAGCCTCTACTTTAAGAAGGTGACGGTAAAGGAGGCCCTAACAATGGTCAGGAAAGTCCTAGGCAAACTAGGTTGGGGAGTGATGGGCTAGACATGAAGTTACTATCTCTGACCTTTGATGTTCTGATCAAACCCATAACAATGCTATTTAATAAATCATTGGCTCTAGCTCAATTCCTGGAAGCATGGAAGCAAGCCTGTAACTCCAGTGCACAAGAATGGAGATAAGGCACTGGTATCAAACTACAGGCCAATATCTATCCTCTCCCACTATTCAAAGCTCTGGAACAAATGGTGGCAAATCAACTCACAGAATACCTCAACAAGTGCAATCTGCTCTGCCCA
Source organism: Neoceratodus forsteri (assembly GCA_016271365.2). Taxonomy (NCBI): domain Eukaryota; kingdom Metazoa; phylum Chordata; order Ceratodontiformes; family Ceratodontidae; genus Neoceratodus; species Neoceratodus forsteri. The sequence continues at coordinate 1,195,696,460 of CM057453.1, forward strand.
AACCAACATGGTTTCAGGCAAAACACAGTACCACCACTGCACTGCTGGCATACTTCTGACTATGCGCATAAGGCGCTGGATGAAGGCAAATTGGTGGGGTCCATCTTCATTGATCTCACCAAAGCCTTCGACACCATCAACCACCCTCTACTTGTACTCCATCTCCAAAGACTGGGAGTGGCTCCAAATGCCCTAAATTGTTTCAATGATTAGCTATCACACAGGAATCATCGAGTCAAAATCAGGTAGACGTTATCCAGCTCCAGAGATGTACTCCTAGGAGTTCCTCAAGGATCAATTCTAGGCCCTTGCTTTTCAGCCTCTTTGTTAATGAATTACCCATGGCGTGTAGACACCAAACTCATCCTGTATGACGATGCCATACTGCTGAGCAGCAGCACCTCCCAGGCTGCCCTACAAACAGAACTACAGACCTCTTTCAACAAACTCGAGGACTGGTTCTGTAGACAAAAGCTGCTACTGAACTACAAGAAAACCAAGGCCATGCTTCATTCCAGCCCCTACAATAAGCACAGGCACACCCTCAAATCACCAATAACGCTGGTGAGCAGACTGAGCAGGTACAATTGTTTAAGTACCTAGGGTCACCATTGGCTGTCTCACTTATATGAACCATATTGACTCCTTGTCAGACCAGTAAATACAAAGATCAGGGTCCTCTATAGACATAAGAAATCCTCACCCCAGAAGCACTCTGAATCTCAGTCTCCAGCTCCATACTCTCCACGATAGACTACGGGGTAGTGGTCTATGGAGCTGCCACTGATACAGCACTCAACAGGGTCCAAATTGCACTAAATAAGGCATGCCACCTGACCCTGTGTGCAGATCAATACACTCATACTTGCACCCTGTATGAGTGTACAAACTGGCTTAACCTAAAAGACAGGATCAAATACCAAACTTGTCTCCTGTGAAAGAAGGCACCTCGGAATAACCCCACCCTGCATAGGAAACCTGCTCAAGGCCTCTTTCTCATCCCACATCACAGAGGGAGGAAGAATGGAGCACTGTCCATCCCATTCCAGCGAACCTCACTTGGGCAGCGTACTTTCTCCTACTGAGCCCCCGGTTAAATGAACTCCCGTCGCAACTACAAAGAAGCAGCCTGCCCCAGTTCAAAACAGGCCTCAAACAGCACCTAATGTAGTTCAAAATGCACCTGCTTCAGGCCCTACTTGAGTGACTAGCCCTACACCCTAGGTAGCACCCAGCATGGAAACCTAGAAACCTGCCTCCATCCCAGCTCTAGCCAGAGGCACAAGTAAGCTAACCTTTTCACCGCTCTTGGTACTGCACCTCCCAACCCCCTCACCTACTTTCTCAACCATAGTCTATCAATGGATTTTGGTGGTCTCCAGGGCTGAGCTACCTAGAGTAACATCCTAGATATAGCCTGAATCCTCTTACATTCGCTATGGTTTTCTCCGATTTGTTGAAAATTCTCATGTAACTGCTCTTTAATGCCTAAAGTGCTGAACCCTGTAACTACTGTATTTGTGTTTTGTATTATTGTCCACCCTGACGTGGAACCTTGTAAAAGAGCTCACGCTCAAAGGTCTTTCCGATATCAAAAATAAATAAATATTTAATAAAAGCTGAATACAAAATTACTATCGACTAATGCTGTTATTTATTATTTAAAACTATATGGATATATATATTTATACCATGGGGTGGGAGCTTTAGTAGGATATCCTGTGCCATTTCCACTGCAGTGAGAATAAACTGAAGACACCAGAGTGAGAATAACTGCACTGCAGCTTGTACTCTAAAGGAAACTGCTTCAGAAAACACTTTGGGCTGGATATTCAAACTGCTCCCAAAATGTGCATAATAGCAGGATCAAGCACAAGTCCATTGCGCACATGCGCAATAGATGCGATATTCAAAATGGAGCAAGCCAAATTAGCAACCAGCCAACGTCGAATATTGCACAACCTCGCCATAGCGCCATCCAGGAAGGGAAGCTAAGCAGACAATGGCGCGCTATAGTGCAACAAGGGCAGCCCAGCTACAGCCTGAGGCATCATAGTGCAAGCAGGAGCCCCCCCAGCAGCAGAGCAATGGAACTGGCACAACCAGGGAGGTAGGCAGGGGCCCACCACCCATGCCACAGATTGGCACAGGAACACACTGCAGAACTGACAATGCACCCCCACACCAAAAAGCACAGCACAACTGGGGAGGGACGGAATATCCATCGGCCCATGGGGACAAGCAACAAGCACAGCTGGGCCATGTTGCCCCAGCACACCCACTGGAAAGCTGAGATCTGCTATACAAGGTGGACCACCCCATTGTACAGCAGTTCCTGTGCACAGCACACCCTGCACTGTGACCCCAAGACACTCCCCTATGAGCAGTGACCATCACTGCAGGAATCCCCATGCATACCCCCCCGTCACACTGCAACCCTCGTGTACCACAGAACCATACAAGCCAGAGCCACCATGAGCACCCAGCAGTGGGTGGCAGCACACAGCAATGCAACAATGGCAGACAAGTGCCAACACCGCACAACCCCCTGAGGCACAGCTGAGAGACCGAACATGTCGCCACAGGTACCCTCACGGGAAAGGGCGTGCCCCTGATACCACTGCCATTGATACAGCACCCTGTACAGTAGACAGGTGTCACAGCTCGACCCACCACAAGCCACAGCAGCCAGCACAGACACCCACAGTGGTGCGGAAGCATGCAGCACACCGGATGCAACACAGTGCAGGGGCAAACACATACCCATACCCTCGGGGACACCAACACAGGGACTCAGTAGTGTAGCAACCAAGCCCCAGTGTGGGCACATGTAAACTGTGCACACAGCCTGCAGTCCACCATGGCACAGGGTGACACCCACCCTGTGCATGTACTGTGGCCCTGTATGCCACCAGCACACGCCTGATCACAAGTCACAGACAGTGCTGCACAGCCCTGCAACACACACAAGATACAGCATGGAGGTGGGACAGCAACTGTGGAGGCCACAGTGTCACCCGAGGCAAACATGCACCCCACTGGTGATGGGTGGCAACCCAGCATTGTGACAGTCACAGGATGACTGCAGGGACAGCACCATTGACAAGGCAGCAGTCCTGGCAGGCCACAGACATGCAAGGGTGTCAGCTGCACAGGCCAAGGACAGCTTGACAGGGCACAAGGACACAGAGCAGGCACATGGAACACTGCACACAGCAATGCAATGCACAGAGAACAACACACACCACAGATACCCACTAAAAGCCACTCCCACACCAGAGACACCTCCCCACACACACACACATACCCATGACTATACTCTCCCCAGATGCCATGACACCACTGCAACTGAGCACCTATAGCCAGCTGCAAATCAGAGACCACCACAGTATTCATATCAAAATAACTATTAGAAAACCAACAAGTACAACAACAACATCAACAACTGTTTACATATATACAAAACTGGGGTGGAGGTACATGTACAAGGTAGGGTGGGTAAGGGACAGGGGTCAACAACTGGGAGAGAAGGTGGGTGTGAGAGTTAGTCAAAGGGGAGGTGATGCCCAGCTACTGGTCTCCAGCCTGCTCCCCTGCTGCCTGGTGCCGGTCCCGGGGTCTCCGTCTCCTCCGCACCCCATGCTGCTGGAGGTCCTGCAGGATTTCTAGGGGTCTGTGGCCACCCAAATAGCTGCTGCATGGATCGCTCAATGTGTAGTAGTATCCGACACCTAGGACAAGGGATCAGAGTCAATGCCTGGAGAAAGCCATCTCTGAAGCCCACCCATCATGTGTGGCATACAGCCAAGTGCCCGCCTCCTGTGATGGTGTGCACCCACCACAGTGACTGTGTGCACAAGACATGCCCAACCAGGCAGCAACAGCCATGTGTACCACTGCACACACACACACCCTCCCATGTCCAGCACAGCACAACCAAGGCTATACAGTAACATGGCTATGAGGTGGGCAGGCAGTGCCACAGCCATGTGCCCAGTGCACATGGACCACCATTGACGCACTCCCAGACATGCAGTGCCACTGGACAGTGCTGACTGTCACATGTCGCGTGCATGGCAGTGGTGTTCATGGATGGTGGCCATGCCCTGCTCCCACCCTGTCACACAGCATGCAATAGCAATCATGTTGTCATGGCACTCACCCTCATTGGGCTGTTGCTGGTGTTGTGGTTCTCCACTGCCACGCTTGGTACTGCAGCCACCACCCTCTGCTGCTCAGCCATGGCCTCCTCTGGTCTGCCATGCCTGTGGGAAACAAAAGGTGAGAAACGCATCAGTACAATCCCAAAGCATATTCCCCTGCCCCAATGAGTGTGCCCACCCACCCAGCCAGACCCATACATCACATACCCTGTAAACAGCACCACAGCCAACCCTAGACCAACCCCCCCATGTGCTAGACACAATAGACAGTGTTGCCCATATGTACCATACAGGTGCGTAGATGGATCACCCACCTGGATGAGGCACCACATCCCTCCTGGCACGCGACTGCAGATGTGCCAGTAGCTCTGGCTCCTCCTCCTCAGGTCCCCAAGCGGTGCCTGCATTGTTCTGAGGTCCTCCTTCGCCAGTGGCTGCCTCCAGGTCAGTGGCCACCTGTTGCCACACCTGGGTCCTGGCCCTGTCCAGGGAACCTCCCATACAGTGAGCCATAGTGAGGCTCCACAATGGCCACCAGGTTGGCCAGCTCGAGGGCACTCCATTGGGGGCTCTTCGTGCCATCTCCAGATCTATAGTAGGTAATATGGCGCCCGCAGCGCCGGCAACCCCATGTGGAATTGCTGCAATACAATGCCGCTATTCTCATCGGCTCTGTCGGTACAGCGCTGCCATTCTCACCGCGCCTCACCGAACAGTGCGATAGAGCTGCAGACATGCCATACGCCAGCCAGGGCAAAGTCGGCAGCAGGGTCATGGGTCTCTGCGCAGGCCACGCACAGTGCCATTGGACGTCTATGTGTCCAGCGTGATTGGTTGCCTGTGTGCCATTGCCACAGCTAACTCACAGTGCAGCCTGCACAGCGCCATGTAGTGACCATTGCCAGGCACCACTGGCACAATGGTGGCTGTGCCTGAATTGCCTACTGTGCACAGCACATCATCAGCACAGCAGACGCCTGTGTAGCTACCTGGGCATGTGCAGTGCGGTGTACTACGCGGTCACAGAACTGCACCATTGGCTCAGCACGTTCAAATCAGACAGCAAAGTGCAACAGCGCGATATTCAGTTGTTATATGCAAATCATCCGATCAGCCATTGAATGGCGCATCAGCATGATTTGCATCTCATTAAAGTTACTCCACACTAATTTGCATGGATTGCGCTATAAAAACTTCGACACTGTTCTGCAGTGGGCATATTCGTTACTGCAGTTGATAGGTGAGTTGCATGCTGTGTGCTGTTCTGGACTATGGTTCCAGGGAATTGATGTGTACTGCACAGCCACAGGTGGCCACCTCACCCATACAGGCTGAGAAATGACCGAGCCAGGACTGGGTGAGGAGGATGATGGTGGCGGAAGAGGCGCCTAATTTTACGAAGGTTGAGACAGAGGCACTCTTCGAGGCCTACCTGGATGAAGAGCCACTGCTCAGTGGACGGTGGGCACTCTCAGGCCCATGCTGCTGCATGGGGGGTGGCACGTGCTGTCAACCTGCATGGTAGCCACCAGCGCCTGTGTAGGAGTGTAAAAGAAGATGGGAACCGACAGGAGGGTGAAGGAGAAGGTGGCTGCAATCAGGGCAGCATGTGCTGCAACAGGCGGGGCCAGCCGGAGGTGGTGGAGCTGACACCAGCAGAGGACAGGCTGCTGCAAGCATGCAGTGCAGTGCCATTGAGGGCGTACCTGGAGGTGGCTTCCAGACAGGTGGTAGCCCATCACTGCATGGTGTGTCATGGTCTGTGGGGGAGGTAGATCCAATGCACTAACATGTCTTTGCTTTCTGTTACAGATCCTGTGTCTGCAGGGGTCAGTGGTGAAGGGCCTGTCCACTGCAGACAGCCATCTGGAGTTGGAGGAGGGACCATCCACCTCCGCTGGTAGCCGGCGTGCATTGCAACAGTGTGCATGCCTGGCTGCCAACACTGGGTCATTGAGACAGGTGTGGGGTGCCCTTCCTGTGTTCCAGCGGTCTGGCGTCCAGCATGCCAGCACGCTGTGGCTGTGGCACAGACCTGCGCCATTGATGATGCAACAACCATTATGGGCGTTGATATGTGTGTGTGTGTTCACAGAATGGACACACAGCAGGACAGCACATGCCCATGGATCTAGCTGGTTCGGCGTGTGTGCCAGCCGTCAGCACAGTCCCAGGCTGCACCTGTCAGCACCGTGGGCAGCACCAGTGGCTGTTCAGATCAGTGGCACTTGTGCGCCACAGCGGTGGGACAACTGATCTCTTGGGCACAGCAGGTGGAGGGGCAGCAGCAGTCACCCACGGGACTGGGGTACAGGGTTCAGCGATGGCATATGTGCACCGCCTGTGGACTTGCCCATACCTGGTCCTGGTGAGCAGCGCCCACCCTCAAGGGGTGCTGTACATCAGGCCCTTCCATATCCGGAGGGACAGGTTGCTGATGTGGCAGATGACCTCTTTGATGAGCACACCTGCTGCTGCAAGCATCAGTACAGCAGCAGATGGGGTTGCAATGTCCATGAAGGCAATGTGTGTGGCTCTGGAGCAGGTTGAGGAGTGACACAGCAGGGACACCGAGAGGATCCTGTCTTGGATTGACCATTTGCGGATGGATGTGACTGCAGCCATTGACAGGCTGACACAGGCGGTGGTCGCTGTCAGGGCCACATTGGGCACACAGTCAGGTGCCCTGTGCCACCACACTGCACAGTACACTATCCACTCCCCATTTCGGCATCGTGCAACACCCACCCTGTCGACACCGGTTCGCTGTGGGCATCCCGAGCACTCCCTGCAGGTATGTTCGGTGTGCTGCAGACACCTGTGCGGGCATGGTTGCATTGGCACAGTGGAACCCCGTGGACCATCGGTGCACCCCATGAGGCCCGTGCTCAGCATGCCAGTGCTGCTGGGTCTCGGCGGGCCGCCACACATCCGAGGCAGCTGTGGCACTGTGCCACAAGACTAAGCTGTCTCCCAGTGCAGGCCCTGTCTGCTGCTGCCCTGAGTGCAATGTGTGTTTTGGTGGGCAGTGCACCGTGGGTGCCCAGCCCTACTCACAGACACACAGACCACCTGCACACCCTCCTGACTGCTGTCCACGGTGCGTGTGCATGATGATGCCTGCAATGCGCTGTACACCAAAGTGCCATGGTGCCCAGCATCTGACACACGCATATAGACAGTCAGTGGACGTGGTGGCCTGTGAACATGTATGTCTTTAATGTCTGTGTTCTGGCTCAGTTTTGCACCTGACCCCTGTGCACCTTGTGCCTATGTGTGTGTGTGTGTGTGTGTGTGTGTGTGTGTGTGTGTGTCCGTCCATGTGGCGTGTTACTGTTCACCCTCTCTGGTTGTCTGTATGTGCCTCTGTGCCCTGCCACTTCCCTTGCCGTCATGCACCCCTGGTGTGTTTGCATGTGTGTACATGGGTTGTGCCCTAGCCACTGGTGGTTGCACATGGCCCCATGACTTACCTGTGTTGGCTGAAGTGCTCCTCTGTGATGGTGTCCCGTGCAGTTGGGCCAGCCGGATCAGTCGGGGTCCTGTTGTCCAATGGGGCTGCCCATCCCATCTTCACCGTCCACCTGTCCCCTCTTCGACCTGTACAGCTATCCCACAGTCTTTGGCCATGTTGTGCAGGATACAACAGGCCAGGAATATCACACAGGCCTTTGAGGGGCTATACTGTAGGGCACTGCCGGAGGTGTCTAGGCAATGAAGCACGCCTTCAGCATCCCAAACACCCACTCAATGATATGCGCTGGCGTGGTGGCGTGTGCCTCATTGAAGCATTGCTGCAACGGAGTCGGGGCCGCTGGTAGGGTGTGAGCAGCCAGGGATGGAGTGGGTATCCACTGTCACCTGTGTGGAGATAGTGGAGGTTAGTGTCTTGTTCAGGCTCAAATTGCCCCTAACCCTGTGTGCCACACCCATGGCACCTGTGGCTTACCCCTTGCCCCGATTTGTCAGTTCTACATGCATACTCACCCACTAAATGTCCTGTGGGGATGTCCCACCTCAAATCGATGGCACAGTGCCGACTGGTACCATAATGAATGAATCGTAGCTCCCCAGGTGTGTACAGACATTGATGATGCACCCACTGGCATCACCCACCACCTGGCAGTTGACACTGGCATAACCCTTCCGATTCATATAGGTGGCCCCATTGGGCCAGGTGGCATCGCGAATAGCCACATGGGTGCAGTCTATGCCTAGCATGCCAAGCATACGTGCTACCCTGTGGAACTCCTGTATGTTTGCTATGCGCTCTGCCGCAGTGCTGGGGAAATGGATGTACCTGCAGCATGTGGGCAGCAGGTTGAGGAATTGGGTGAGGATGCGTGACGTGACCGACTGTGTTATGCCTGTGGTGTCCCTGTTGGTCTCTGGAAGGCACCCATGGTGAGCAAGCACATGCAGGCTGTTACCTTGTCTCCACTAACAGAGCGTGACTCTGCGTGTGGGTGCCTGCATCACATCACTGCACAGCTCACAGAGCCACCTTAGTATTGCCCTGTTCAGGTGGTACCGCCCACAATCTCGACATCTGGAGTAAAGCTCAAAGCTGGTGCGGGCTCGGTACTGCCTGTTAGCATACCACCAACGGGCCTTTCCACGGCCACGCCCCCTGCAGCATGCCTTCTCACCCCCTCATTATGGCTTCCATGTGAAGGTGGCACTGTCCATGTCTTATCTTTTACCTTTGTTTTACCAGAGAGAGACACACTAAGCCAGTGGTTCTCAAATGGGAGGCCAGCCTCCCATGGGAGGCCCCAAACTGTTCGAGGGAGGTCCAGTCAAGTTTGAGAATGTACATTATGATGTTTTGGATGTTTTATGAGAAAGGATGAAGTAAACTAAATATGGATAATGGCAGGTAATCTTTTTATATATATATATATATATATATATATATATATATATATATATATATATATATATATACACACAAATTGGTGATCAGGAATGGCACACTGAGTCAAAGCTTGTTTCTGGGTGTGTATTTATATGTAAATGGGTGAGTGGCAAAAGCACACTGAATCAAGGCTTACTACAGTAGGTGCCATTTACATGTAAACTGATGACTGGGAAAGGTACAAACTGCGTCCAGGCTTGTTCCTATAGTGGGTGTTTATATGTAAACTAGTGACTGGAAAAGTCGCACTGATCCAATGCTTGTTTTCAGGTGTGACTTAAAGTAAGGATAAAGGAAGTTGCTTAAATTTGTTCCCATAGACGCCATATGGCGTTGGAACCATCCATTGCTGGAGGTGACCCAAAATGGCCATCGGGAGCAAATGAGTTAATAAAGTAGAGAGAGACAGATGAAGGCGACTAGGAGGGTTGTTCAGATAAAGGGTAACAGACAAAGTAACAAGGGTCCAAGAATCAGAAAAGTGGAATAACAAGGATAACCTGGGGTGTGGGATTGGGGGAGAATAATAAGTTAAATGAAAAAGAATATACTCTGTCAACTTTATTAGTCTAATTTAATTTTATTGCTGGTGTGCTGTGCAGAGTACAGTGAAGCCCACCAAGATGAAGTGCAGTGTCACAGTTTCTGTATGATATTTTTCCATGGGAGGCCAAGATTATTTCAAAATTTTGTGGAGGCTCAAAATCTTTTCTATGGCTTGGGGAGGCTCACTATGACAAAGTGTGAGAACTAATGCACTAAACTGAAAGCTTGTTTACAGGTGCAACCTGGGAGCACAAGAAAGTTAAGTGACTTGCTCAGGATCACACAGTATGCAAGTGGGGGCTGTGGTATTCAAACCCAGGTCTCCAAGGCCCCGTCCACACTACACCACTTGAAATCAGTAACGGTTCCAAACTGTTACAGACCGTAAACAGTACAGTGTGTCCACACTGCCAGTGAACAGTTTGATAAAGGATTGAAAACGTACAGCCTGTCCACATTGTGTGTGATAGTATGTGTGGTCCCAACCCGTCGAAGCAGAGCATATCCCATGGTGCACCTGGTGAGGACAGCTTTGATAAGAGGCACCCATCCACAATACATACGGGGTAGTATGCATCTGTACAAGCCATAATGTGCAACATACAGTATGGCAATGATCTGTTACACACCTATGGTGAGAAAGGCGACAGGGAGAAAGTAGCAGGGGGGCTGCATGGTGGCTACAGGGAGGTACTGCTGTGAGAGGGATGGAGAGTGTATGACATGGCAACATGTCCAACAGGGCAGGGCACCAGGGCATGACAGTCGGTCAGGTACTGCTGCCGAATGGCTGATGGCAGCCCCTCCACTACTGCCATCAATGTACCCACCACTCCCCTGTACACAGTGCCACACATCTATTGGCCACGCAGTGACGTAACACGATGCATTCAGGAGCTCAACGCTGTATGTGTGCATTACTGGCACATTCCACAGGTAGTATTGATGCCACAGTTCTGATGGGCAGGCAGGGTATTTCCAGAGCCCATCACAATGAGAGGCATCATCACGGACAGTATATGGATACTTCAGGAGGCGCCTCGGGGAGGCATGTGAGGACAGGGGTAGGTCAATTGAGGACACATGGGTAACTCAGGGGTGGGCATACCGCTGTAGGTTGGGTTACACTGCTATGGAGACTACCCAGTATTGCAGCCTCGCTTGTGCCTCACATTGCCGTGCCCTGGTAGCCTTTGCACCCCGCATGCATTACACCAGTGCTGCAATGCATGCAAGTATGGTGGGGAACTGGAGGCAACACAGTGGAGCATTTAGACACACACCAGTAGCGTTACAGAACTGCAGCCGTTACAGGGACTGTTGTTGAAACCACCTCACAACAGGTTTCTATAGCGGTTCGAAAACACCTGCTTCTGTACGCGTTACCAGTGTAAATGCAAACCATTACGATAGCAGTTTAAGCCCTCTGTCGCGTTACCGAACTGTTTTACTAGTGTAGTGTTGACAGGGCCCAAGTGTGCAGCTCAGAGCCTTAAACCGCTGTGCTATATTGCCTCCTTAAGGCGCTCTTTCACACTCGCCTCTGTAGCGTTACAGAGTGCCCAAACCGTTAACGCAACAGTTTGCGTTTACACCTGTAATGTTACAGGAGGCGTTTAGCCGTAACCATTGTTGAAACCACATATGAGGTGGTTTCAACAACGATTATGAAACCAGTCCCGCCCTGGTAACGCTACGGCGTAGTGTGGACGGGCAGTAACGGTTCCTGCAGGGCAGGAAGTGCAGAAGTGAGCTGCATTGTGGGATCGGGCGCCGCCGTAATGGTCACCCGCTCCGATGTGTGGACTGGCAGTGCTGGTCCCGTACCGGACACCGCCACGGTGTGGACGCACTGCACTGCTTCCCAGCGTAACGGCTCACATCCGCTACCGCCTGAGCGTAGTGTGGACATGGCCTAAGTGTTTATCTCTTCCCACTGGAAGCTGCAACTTGCTCAATTAGCTTTGCAAATGATTCTCACCTGTGTCCCATTGTGTTTCTGACTTTCCTAGCCCATTACTGTGCTGATCTCAGCTTCAAAATAACCTGAATTCTAAATGAAACTCTTTTTACAAAACACTTTCCGTTTCTCATACCTGCAGCAATTTGTCTTTCTCAGTGAGCCTCTGACTCACTCAATTAGCTTGCAAAACATTGTCAGCTGTGTTTCTCACTCCCAGTCCATTCACACACACACACACACACACACACACACACACACACACACACACACACACACACACACACACACACTGAAAGCACACACAGAATGAGCAGGAAACACACAGAATCAGAAAAAAATTTCTTAAAGGTCTCACCCCTCAGTATTAAATCGCACACATGATGGGCAGATCATGGGATATGGAAAATATTCTCACTCCTGCCTCATGGCTGTGTATTTTCATTCGTGAGAATACACAGCTCACTCTGCAGGAGTGAGAATATTCCTCATATCCTCCTGCCATAATGTATCCATATGATGTGTATGTGTATGTGTATGTGTATGTATGTATGTGTGTGTATGTGTATGTCTATGTATATATGTACGATATAAATAATTGTAAAATGTTAAATATTGGCCTAATATAGTGCGTGCCTTTGAAAAGCATGTGTCGCATGGTGATGTTGCTCTTCCCTGTTCTTAAATTTCTAATGTTGCTCCTACCCCAAAAAAGATTGAACAGCCCTGCTATATCATTCACCCTCTGCCTTCTTTCTTCCAGATGTACATATTGAGGTCATTTAGTTTCTTGTTGTAGGGCTTTTGATGCAGACCCTGCACCATTTTAGTTGCCTTCCTCTGGACTACCTTCACTATGTCTGTGTCTCTCCTGAGATGTGGTCTCCTGAACTGGTCACAGTACACAAGCTCGGGTCTTACCAGCGATATATGCAGGGGCAACACCATTTCCTGCTTTCTGCTGGTGATACCTCCCTATGCACCCCAGCATCCCACTAGCCCTCCCAAATGCTTTGTCGCACTGCCTGGCCATCTTTAGGTCATCCAGTATGATTACTCCAGATCTCATTCCTGCTTGGTGGTTGTTTATACCGTCACCCATTTGTACTCTGACCCCAGGTTTCTGTGCCCTATGATCATCATTTTTGCACTTTTCATATTGAAACCCATCTGCCGTTCCCTTGGCCACTCCTTGTTTTCTCAGGTCTCTGCACATCCTTTCCACCTCTTCCTGGAGTGTCCACCTGTTGCAGATTTTGGTGTCATCCACAAAGAGGCAGACCTTCCTTCCAGCTCCTTAGCAATGTCAAGTGGTCTTGGTGCTGCCCCTGATGAGTTTGCCCGGTGCTGTCCACAGGTGCAGTGCCTAGTCAGTTTGTTCAGGTTTCTGCTCAGGGGTACTCTCTGGCCAATTGGTCCCTGCTGCCTCCCTGGAAGCAGTGCCTGGTCAGTTGTTCCTGTGTGCTACCTCCAGGCCCAGTGCCTGGTCAGTAGATCCAGGGTGCTGCTTACAGGCACTCCCTAGCTGATTGATCCTGGGTGCTACTCCTGGTGCAGTACCTGGTCAACTGGTCCTGGTGCTGGCATATGGCAGGGTCTGGCCAGTTACTCCAGGGTGCTACTTCTGAGGGCAGTGCCTGATCAAAAGAGAGGGGAGAGGACTGAGAGGCTGAAACAAAGGATCATTAAGTGAATTCAATAAATATTTTATGGCACATCATAGAGATCCTGACAGCCTGTTTGTTTACTTTCTCCCAGGTGTGCAGGTACAAAGCCTTACACAGCCTGCCTTCCGTCATTGAATGGAGGCACAGTGCTTCAGTCCACACTGTCAAGGATGTCGTTAACGGACATGTCAGGTTGACATGATCATGTCTTTCAGAGTAAGTTCAGTCTGAAATTCATACGGGGGTGGGGATGAAGTGATCAACTCAGCAAGCCATGACTGAAACAGCAGAATTGTCCCAAGTGATCCATGTAACACTGGGTCATACCAGTGCAACTCTGTGAGGATGATGGGATGTGGGGAGGGAAGGGAGGAAGGAGCCAAGTTGGAGAAGGTGAGGCAGGCGTACAGAAACCAGGCTTACCTTAGCTCCCCATACCTCCCAAAATCTAAACAACACTATCAGTGAAAACTAAGAAGAAAAGTGCTATACCTGGTTAAACAACTAAATAAAAATAAAAAATAAAAATAAACTGAAGTGTTCACCCCATGTTGATTGTACTGTCTTCCTGGCCCAATTATCCAGAGGGTGCCGTCTTGCTACTCATTGAATTGCAGTTGCATAAAACATCTCGAATGGGATGGGTAGATGTAGCTGACCTTTAGCATTACTTGTAGGCATGTACTGGCTGTGTTTATTTATTTATTTTTTTTACCCAAAGGCTGACCTTGTAAAAATTCTGTCTAAATACAGAAAATGAAATCCTAGAAACCGTTATTTTGGATGAGTCACAAAGTATGGATTTTCCTAGGAAATGTTATTTGTTGTTTTCTGGTGATCTCATCATACATAAAGTAGATTTATGTAATAAAGTGATATAACTCACCATCAAATGCAAATCAAGACATTTTGGACATTGTATTAAGTAAAACATGTGAGTCACATGGCTTCATGCATTCTAAAGAAAATAACTTTGAGAGTGTTTGAGCAGACAGCATCCAGCACAGCTCCTCCTGCTTCTATGGACTGAGAAACACTGGAACATGTACATGTTGGCCTGTCTGGTTCTGATGTGAATAGTTCAGCTCCTACTAGGTGACAGCAGTGGACTACCATAAACTGCTGTCATCAGTTAACAAAACCACCAACACAGAGGTACAGTAATGGTTCAACAATACAGTGTTGTTTATCCCTATAACACATGTTGGTAGTGTTCATGATTGTGAGGGCATTACTGAAGTCTGTCATCGGTGCACCTATGACATCAAAAATATGCACTGTTTACTGGAAGAAAACTCCATTATGCATTGTAAAATGTATTAACTTAGAATTAAGTTGTGGTGAAAAGCAGACATACTTTTTGTCATTCAGAATTACAATTAAAATGATAATCCTGGTTTTCCGAATGGAAGACTTTGTGATGATATGTCACCAATTTTTCATTTTTCTTTGAGAATGGTGTCCATCGGTTTTGCCCTGCTGTCTGTCTTTGATTGCCAACGACTTTGAATTTCAAATTAGGACAGGTAGTGTGCAGTCATTTTTTCTAGGTTCTTAGAAATTATAACAATACATGTCCAAAACTCTGCACTTGGAGAGTTAATTTTATGTTTGCTGCACGCATGTGCAAGAAACATAGTGCCATCATCCGAGTTTTCCAGAGGTGTGTCAGCCTCTTCCAATTCAGTCAGTGTGTTTGCAGGCATGGTCGCAGTGCGCCAATCACTGCTCCAGCTGTCTATGACAGCTGAAAATGCAGTGGCATACAGTTGAAAGGGGCGCTCCACTTCAGTGAGCAGAGCTCCCCACCAACATGCACGCACGCATATTGCGTGCTGATGCGCCTCCACGCACATACTGTGAGCCGACGGGGTGCCCAATGCCCCTCGCTCCAAGCCCCCAAAAGCTTCCTGGTGCCATGCTGGGATCCACCCCAGCACCAGCACACATCTGTATGGCAGGGGTGCCCAATCCCGTCGGCCACCCCAAACAGCCTTACAGCTGCCACGCTGGGAGCCACCCCAGCGTGGCACAAGCACATCGTATGGCTGACGGGGTGCTCAATCCCCATCGGCTCCAGCCCCCAAACAGCCTTTCCAAGTGCCATGCTGAGAGCCCACCCCAGCGTGGCAAACGTCTCGTTGTCTTAGTAATTAAAAAAAAAAAACCTGTAAATTAAAAAACGGTCCCTCGTAGTCTCCTGCCCCAATCCGCACCCACCCACTGGCACCCTACCTCCCCACAACCCCACTCACCCCATACTTACCTCCGGAGTCTGGCACAGCGATCTTCGTGGACCGGGAACACGCCTGCACTCTTCAAAGCCGACCGTGAACTGAGGAAATGCCGTAAGCTGTATAATGTAATAGATAGGGTTTTTTTTTTTAACTTTGCTGTATATCTCGGCATTTTTGGAATTTTTGCACCAAATTTTCAACATGGGGTTTTGGGACCCCTTCTCATGAATGCTGTCACTGTCATGGCGTTACTTGGGTCCGAAGGTGATTTCCCAGCCACTGTGCGAAATCACCTTCGAATGATTAACAAATGACACTGCCAGTGTTCATAAGGTGGCTCTCAAAATCCTATTTTGAAAATTTGGTGAGCATCTTCTAAAAATAAACTATTTTGCGTGGCATTGCGCAGTTCTACACACGCTCGTAAGTTTGCTGATTTTCAATATTTTCACTCCAGATTTTCAACATTGCCATTTTACCACACCTCCTTATGAGCAGTATAGCTGTCATTTTCACATCTCACCCAAAACGCAGTTTCCCATGTAGTGCACAATGGCACAGTCGGTGTGCGAAATCAATGTATGGGACACATTAAGAAAAATCACAGTGACACTGTTCATGAGCAGAGATCTTAAAATGGCTATGTTGAAAATTTGGTGAAAAATTCTAAAAATTACTGTTTTACGAGCATGCGATGCAGAGTTCCTACGCATCGTATAGAAGTTCGCAATTTTCAATCTTTCACTCCAGATTTTCAACATTGCCATTTTACCACACCTCCTTATGAGCAGTACAGTTGTCATTTTCACATCTTGCCCACAACATGTTTCTTCCCATGTAGCGCATAATGGCGCAGTCGGTGTAAGCGTAAATCAACGATGGGACACGTTAAGAAAATCACAGTGACACTGGTCATGAGCAGAGGTGTTACAATGGCTATGTTGAAAACTTGGTGAAAATTCCCAAAAATGACTGTTTTAGGAGCGCACGCTGCGCAGTTCCTACGCATGCTGGCAAGTTTGTGAATTTGTAGTATTTGCACACCAGATTTTCAACAGTGCCATTTTACTGCACTTCCTTATTAGCAGTACAGCTACCATTATTCACATCTGCCTAAAATGTGTTTCTGCAAATGAGCGACAATGGTACAGTTGGTTTGCGAAAACAATGTTTGGGACAGATTAAGAAAATCACAGTGACACTGGTCATGAGCAGAGGTCTTAAAATGGCTATGTTGAAAATTTGGTGACAAAACTCCATAAAATGACTGTTACGAGTGAGCATTGTGCAGTTTCCACGCACCTCGTAAGTTCATGAATTTGTAATATTTCAGTCCAGATTTTCACCAGTGGCATTTTCCATACCTCCTTATGAACAGTACAGCTGTCATTTTCCACAACATGGCTGAAATGGGTTTTCACACTTTCAGCACAGAAATGTGTAGTCGCTGTGGGAAATCATTGTTCGGGACAGATAAAGAAAATCACACTGACACTGTTCATGATTGGAGGTCCCAAAATGCTTGTATTAACAATCTGCTGTAAAAATCCCCAGACTAGTTACATTACGGGTGTGCATTGCACAGTTGCTACGCATCGCCGTGACTTCACCAGTTTTTAAGATTTTCAACATTGCCATTTTTTACACCTCCACTTGAACAGTACGCTGTCTTTTTCACATCCTGTTCAGAATTTGTTTTGCACCTGTGGTGCCAGATGCCATAGTTGCTGTGCAAAAGCAGTTTTATTAACAACTGATATTGCCACCGTTCATGAGGTGGGGGTCACAAAAAATGTTGAAAATTTGGAGTGAAAATACCAACGAATGCCTGAGGCATTAGGTTTCTGACCATAACGCCTCACCCTGTAGAGAATGACAGGCATCAGGGGTGTGACTTGGGATTCCTGCCTGTCATGCTCATACCATTCCACCCCCACCCACCCTGCAGCCAGTGAGGCATCAGATGTGCCTCGGGACTCTTGAACTAACCACCCCATTCTCCTATACACGCACCCATCTCATCGTTTTTCTGATGGAATGGGGTGCGCATAAAACCAAAGACCCCAAAGGCACACCGTGACACTTGTCAGTGTCTGCAGGGTAGGGTGTGGTGAAATGGCATGGTCGTTATGCCTGACGACACCAAAGGCACAACCCAATGCCTGTCACTCTCTGCAGGGGTGGTGGTGGGGTTGGCTTCAGTTCAATACTTCGTTGCCATTCCTATTATGCAGCTCTGTAACTTACACTACCAATGCCAATGCCAGCAAGCAAACATTCGGCATTGACAAATGCTTGTTATGTCTGTAGTAATGGTAATGCAGCCATTCAATTTATCTTTTGTTTTTTACAGATTGCACTGTTTTGTCCAAGTGCAATCTGGTGTCCCATGTCACTGCTATAAATATCTGAATAGACTGTTTATAATTGGTGCTTGTACACCATTCATTCAGTTTGGCACTCTTTTGACACACCACTTTGACTGAATTGCATTCTGGGTTTACGTCCATTGCTACAGTGCTTTCTCAGTTCTCATTGGGTGTGTTCTCTGTCAGTTATTTCATTCATTCTTTTGCTAGTGACCAATCCAGAATTTGCAAACACACACAAGTTTCACCCAGGCTGTTTGCAAGGCAATGCACTGTTTTGTTTGCATATTCATAAAGTCTAAAGTAGCTGAATTATGTACCATCAGTTTCTGTCATCAGCTATGGACTGATTAGTAGCATTTATATCAATCCCACACACATTCATTAATCTAGCAAACTATATGGACACCTCATTCTAAAGGTTAACATTGGTCTAACGAAGTTATTGTCAATGCTCTGGATGGGGCCATATTCAGAGGCCAACAGAGCACTCTGCAAACCCAGCAGCAGGACTGTGCTAACCCTACTGCTGTACCTATGCAAATGAGGGAATATATTATGCATAATGGCACATCAGTGTATGGAGACATTTGGCGGTGCTAAACAGCACCCAAGCAGTGCTATTTATCACCGCCAAAAATCCATCTCATCACACTGCTATAGCCTCATCCCCACCTCACAAAGGCAGGCATCTGTACTGCATCCCCCGCCCTGTCCAGTAGACCCCTCTCCTCATCATACCTGGTGTCTAGTGGACCTCATTTTCCCCAATAACTCCTGTAAGAAGGACCTGCTTTCTCCCAGTTGCACCTGTAGTAAGCAAAGGCACCATCCCTGGTGTCTAGTGGAGCTCCCCACTGAGCACAACTGCCCTCCCGTGCAACTGACACTCTGATATGTGACCCACTGTGGACCCCCCACACCTCCCTCACCCTGGTTAACTACTCCATGGTACAGACCTCTGTGGTCAGATCGCAGTGGCACAACCCTCTGCTCTTCTCTTCAGTCGGCTGCTGTCTGACTGTCACAGAGCCTACCGGGAGGTCCACCAGACAGTAAGGCTAATACTTTTACTTTATTACAGGGCGATCATAGGGGTCCACTAGACATGAGAAATGGTACTTCACTTTATTATAAGTGTGATCGGAGAGAGTGGTCCACTGTGCACCAGAGATGGTACCTTTAAATGAATACAGCAGTGATCGGGGGTGTCCACTACACTGTCAGGGATTTTCCACCACTGATACCTGCATCAGCACTAAGTACAGATGAGCTTGTAACAGGCATGCAGATGGCCCTTACCACTTTGCATGCCCAGTGAACTCGTTTTTATGCTTGGCTGAATATGCCTGCAGGAGCCTGGTGCTATCCCATTTTGGGAAATACTCTGTCCTGTGGGCTATATACAGCCCTGGTTCATGGTGATGCAGCTGGAATCCATTTAGTACTGCACCGACATGTCCTATTCAGTCAGTTAGTTAGCACATTCCTGTTAGTATGCACCAGCTGGCTTAATATCATGCTGAGCCAGCTGTGCACTATTTTTTGGGATGTTATTTTCTCCTCGAGCTCCAGCTACAACCCCCAGCACTCCATCGTTCCCCTGGCGCCATCCCCGGACATGAGACCCCTCCCTTCTGCACCCGTGACTTACCCTTTGCGGCAGGGTGGTGGGGAGCGACTCAACCCACCCCAGCGGATCCATGCCAGGGGCGCCCTCCAGGAATGGCACCGGGGAGCACGTCGTGCTACCGGGCTCCATTTCTTTGATTTTTCCTCCCGGCCAGGTCATGGCGTCTAATGACACCAGCGACTGAGTGCGTGCCGCGCTCCTGTGCGCCGCGCTAGTCAAGCGCCTGCCACGCCCCACCCCCTTGGCTTGTGGCTGCATGCTGTCGATCCCAGCCTCCGCTAGGGGTCAGGCAAGCACCGGCTGCCCGAACATCCCACCCTGGAGATGGAGAGCAGTCCTCCGGATGCTCAATCCATCTCCTCCCGCTGACCCCGACAACCCATGCCTGTTCCCAAACACAGGTCGCCAGCGTGACGCGAGTGAATGCACCAGCGCCAACCCCCAGTGCCACCGGCCGGCGCCAGCACTATTTTTGATGCAGCACTACAGGCTGCTGGCCAACTCTGAATATGAGGACCACAAATTTGCACAAATTCCTTCTAACAGAAAATGCACAGTCACAAGTCATGTACAACAGCGTTTTATGGAGACTGATTTTCTTTCAGAGGAACTATACAACATCAATCAGACTTGTGCACAAACTATTTTTTAGTTCTTTGGAATACATTTTTGTGTTGCTTCAGTGAAATCACTGGATTTGTTGTCTGTAATCAAGCTGAGCTTCATGAAGATCTTCCAAACACCTACAAAACAGTAACATTGTTTGTTTACCATAATCATTACCCAGTCTGTTTCACAACTGCTTCTTACATCCTCTTCAGTCACATGTAAAATCACAGGCATCACCTGTGCTGTTACTGTGTTGAGCAGGACACTTTAACCTCACCTAGATGTCAGGCACCCATAACAAATTCAATTCTTTCCTGGTGGAGGGACAACATGAATAGTGCATCACCACCACAGTCTGATGGGCCAGATGCCTCATGTAGTATTGTGCTTCCACTGAGAATTCTGAGCAGATGCTGTACTTATAAAAGCAAACTAAGAGCCAAACATGGGTGGCAGTACAGTGCAGCTTTAGTTATAGAATGGCTATGTAAGCATAATCAGACAGATATTTAACTAAGCAATATACCAGAGGAGGTGTGGGTGATGTCAGGATTTACCCACACCCAGTGCTGTTTGGTCACAAGGCTGTAGGCCAAATGAGAAACTGCATCGGTGTGGGTGAATCCTGGCATTACCCACACCTCAAGAGGGATATTATTATTATACAACTGAAAATATTGAGATCAGAAACATTTTCATTTGAAAGTATTTATTTTTGTCTTTTGTTTTATATACAAGGAATAGTATTGTTCCATGTAAGAAAATAGTTCTTAAATGAACTTGAAAAGATTCAGAAGAACTGTTTAGAGTTCAGCAAGAATCTGTAAGTAAGATTCAAAATAACTTGCACAGCAAATACTGTAAAGAACTGGAAAAGAAGAGCAGCAATAACTTTTTAACATTAGCAGTGAGCAGCAACTTTTAAACTGTTGTAAACAAAAATAAGGAAGTGTCTATTTTGAATTTGATCTGTTCAGTTCTGTAATTGAAAGAGTCTTTGCAGTTTTATAGTTTGCTAGTTTTTTCCACTTATCTGTGTCCGGTCATATTTTTATGGGTTCTTGCTGGACTTTCAGCATCTTTTGTCCAATGTTTGGGGAACAGCAATGAGGAGAGATGGGGTATATAGTGCTTGTGTAACTTGTAGAACTTTTTGAGGCTTAATTCTAGTCCCACCCTTGAGTAGCAGGCAGTGATTTGTAGGGAATAGAATGCCCAGGAGCAAGGGTGAGAAGAGTGCCAGAGGAGGAGGAGAAGGGGATGGTGGTGGACAAAAAATTCCTTCAAGCAAGGGAAATGCTGTAGCAAAAGAGTTTAAGTAGAGGTTGGGAGGAGCCATTCCACTTTGAACCATGGGCACAGCCTCCTATTCAATGTTTGGGGAATAGCAATGAAGAGAGAGATGGGGTATATAGTGCTTGTGTAATCTGTAGAACTTTTGTGTGCTTAACTCATTACCACCCTTGAGTAGTAGGTATGTAGTAGTGATCTGTAGGGAACAGAATGCCCAAAATATACCTTCTCCAGCTCACAGATAGCATGCCCCTGCCACTCAGGAGAGGAAAACTCCCAGGTGAAGGAAACTCCCTGAGGACCCATGGTCAGAGATTTGCCCTCCTTCTGGGAATGCTTGATGGAGAAGGATCTCGTTCTAGTAACCATCGCTAAATTAAGGTCGGTGAGTTGCTTGAAGAGACTGTAATCCATCTTCATCCCTGGATGAAGCTGATTGCATGGTGATCCTGGTTGAAGAGTAGATCTATCCTGATTGAGCGATAGTATGGAGGAATTCCAAGTAAAGGAGGACAAAGGAAGTCCAAGTTTCCAAGATGATCCATGATGCTTGTCCAACAGATTTGTAATAGGCAGAGGGACTATGACTGTATCGATAAGGTACTGAACTGGGAATGGTGGAAATGCAATGGTAGAAGTCATTGGTGAATGATCAACTTGTAAGAGATTTGAATGTAAAGGATGGACTGGAGGCTAGAATTCTGTATTGAACAAGGAGTCACTAAGGAAATGTCCATAAAGTAAGATTCAAGGAGAGTCTTTGAGCACCCTGGAGATGATGGTTCATTCCTGATCCAAGGCTGATACGGCTTGAATTATGATCCTGAAGGTGAAAGGTACATCTTTTCTGTAGGGATGGTAAATCCTATGAGTAAAGGAGATCCAATTAAGGAAGGGCTGAAGTAGATCATGTTTCAAGGTGACAATTATGCATGTCCAAGGATTGTATGGATGCTATGAGTTGGGAGAGCAAGAATTGATCGATATAAGATCATACATTCACTGGGAAGTTGTGATGAATTGTAAGGTTATGGATGACTGCTTTTGATGTTTGAGATAGTCCAGAGGTAAATAATCTATTAGGTGAGTGATAAGTCACTAGGTAAGCACCCCAGAGTAGAATGAGTAGAGGAGATTTGAGTACCTAATGAGAGTAATGCCATAAGTGATTAGTAATGCAATAGAAGAAGATTTGCAGAACCATCCAGATAGTAGCCGGATATATATGAGGCAAGATTGGAAATTCGGTATAAGGAATGGATGGCTTTTGGTCATGATGGTTGTGACTTTTGCTCAAATGCTGTTGGTACACTGCCTGAAGTAAGTGTGTATCCTGATATAGTATATGAGTAGGGGTTTTGTCAATAGAAAAGGATGACTTTCAAAATCCTGTTGTAGGACAGTTCAGGTCAAAGTTGTTGTACTATCGTTCTGACGCTACATCGATAGTACAACAACTTTTTCTTTGAGCTGTCAGCGGATTGGTTAAAACTGCCTCGCAAAAAAAAAATTCAAACTACAATGGTGGTGCCATAGCGAGCTGTCCAGTGAGTGGTTCAAAGTAAGTCTGTACAATGGACTGCCATAGTCTATGCCGTGTATTCATGTTTTCAGTTTGTCGGGTTTTTTTAATTTAAATCTGGTGTTTACCTTCATGGTTGGGATTGTGAAAAGAGGGAACATCAGCAAGGACCGCATCTTCGGTTCGGGTCGGTCGATAGGAGTGCATCTGTAGTGTGTCTATAGCGAGGACTGGGAGGAAGCAGAGTTAGAATACACAAGGTATGAAACCTTGTGAAGTGAATGTTTTTACACATTGGGGATCCATATACTATATAAAATAGTGGATGGGTGACCATCCACAACTAAGGCAGCGTTTCATCTTGGGAGTTGATGACATGTCATGGAACCTCTCGAGGCTTGCTCTAGGTCTCTTGATGTCATCAACACCCCTCGATGGAAACACAGCCTTGTTGTGGAGTCACCATCCACTATTCTATATGTGTATCATTTAGAAGATGCACTGAGGTGGTGTAGGTGGATAGTGTTTACTGATAATCCTAATGCTGAAGTACATGACAGAAGCTTGGGGTGGATGAAAGGAGGAGCTTGTGGGCTGTATTGGTAGTGAGATCGATTAGTGCAGGATGCCATATGATTTTGTTGCTATAGCTGATTAATACCAACTGGGATGCAGAGGCTGAATTGGTGAATTTGTCTTGGCTGTTATGGACTGCCAGTTAAAATTCCAGGAAGCCAGTTCTCGGTGATGATCTTTGCTGAAGAGATGATCGAAGGTACTTGAGAAGAAGAGACTGCAGGGTCTGCAGGACAGTAGTTGACCTGGCAAGGTACTAGGGGAAGAGGTATGGATAACAGTATAAGGAATAGCAATATCCTGGAGTGAAATCAAGGTTTGGATGGTGTGGCGCCAGTAATCAGCTAGCTGAGGAGATCCCATGATTAATATTCTGGACAATATCTGCACAATTTCTAAAACTTGCAATGACTGTTGGGACGTAGGAGTCAATCAACTTGGTCATCAGAGTCATTATTGAAATAAAAGGTGACAGAAGGTAAATGGATGATGTCCGTAGCTGAATGGGTTATCTTGTGATTCCCAGTATCTGTAGAAGTGATGCTGATTACAAAGTCTGAGTATAACAGAAGAATTTAAGTCCTTTCCTGGTATAAGGATAGCCAGTGAGATAAGGCATATGGGAAGACATGGTGATTGGATGGACAGGGATTGGAGGGTATATCCAACAGAGACAAAGGAGATCTTCTATTGTCCAGGCAAATGAGACTCCATGAATGATTGTAAGAACTGAATGGGCAGTAAAAACTCTAGGATAACATGAGAGTCTGTGGAGCATATGAGCCAAGGAATGTTTGCTGGCAGTAGTATTACCCAGAGTAATGAATTAATGATCCAATCAGTAGTGGAAGGATACTGTTATAAAGGCTGTAGTAGTAGAAGTAGGGATGGATAATATGAAAAGCAGATGACTGGGTAGGAGTACCAGTCAAAGATAGGGTACAAGGCCCAAAAGAGCCACATCAAACAGTCACGGCCCCAAATCAGGAAGGCAAAGAAGAGAAGGCAACCAGTCGGAAGGGAAGGACATCTGGAGTGAATCCATGGAACTGAAGGAGGCAGAGGAAGCCAAGGGCTAGGGTGAAGCTGGAAGACATACAGAGCAGGAAGGCACAGGATCGGATCAGTTCAGCGAACAGCAACAAATTGCAGGAAAGCTGAAACAAGGCATCAGATGATTATCCATAGAAAGCACCATGAGCAACAGGAGTCCCAGATTAGACGAATGCTGGAAATGACTAGAAAATGATGGAAGGCACTGGAGCGATGTAGGGCAAGGACCCACATCTACTAGTACACCAGGTCATACAGCAGCTGGACGGGAACCTGCAGAAAAGGAAGTCCATAAGGTGGTCAACCTGGAGTGGGAAAGGGAACAAGCCAGCAGGATCCATTTGAGGGGGAAAGGAGGCCAATGGGGCTACATAACCAAGGGCCATGGAAGAATGAGACGTGGAGAGTCATTCAAGGCTAAAGAGTCCTGTGCTGAGGGAAAGTGGCAGACTGGCAAGATGGAGGTAAACAAGTCAAGCAGGTTCAGGTTCCACAGTCAAAGTCGCAGGCAGAAGTAGGATGTTGTGGTCCAGGAGGGTCGAGCATTGGGTAGCAGGGGAAGAAAACACTTGGGAAGTAGTGGAAGGAAAGGACATGCTTCCAGGTGGGACATTCGAGGCAAGATGATCCAGACTGGATTTGGCTAGTGAATGTAGAACGATGAGAGAACTTGGTTGAAGAAGTTCTGTTCCCGAATGAAATGGGAATCTGCATCGGTGGGTATGTAAACAGTGGAGACAGTCCATTGAAGAGTCAGGCACCCAGCCGGAAGTCGTCCAACAGGAAGAAGAGTCTAGGCTGCCGATGAGATAAGATGGAGAAGCAAATTGGGCAAAGTCCTGTTCCTGAAGAGAGCGCAGCTGGGTATCAGGCTGAGAACACAGAAATTGAAGCAGTAGACTGAGACTCAGAAAACTATCAGTGATGGCAGAGGTGGATGGTGGTGACCTGAAGCAGCAGACATAGAACAATAAGGTTACGAGTGTAAAGAGTTCTGTTCCCAAAGGGAAGCAGCAACTGGCATGGGGTAGAGAAGGTATGGTATAAGTCTGTAGAATAGAGTCATAACTCCCATCCCTAGTAGTCATGGCAAGCTAACCCACACTCAATGCATCCAAGCAGAGTTAGGGATGGAGGAAGTTGAGTTGGTAAGCAGTAGGCAGTTCTGTTCCGAAGGAAGCAGCACCTGGATGAAGCAGAGAAGGTATGGTAACAGTCCGTAGAAGGTAGACATGACTCCTATCCCCGTCACTGGGGCAAGCAAACCTTCTCTCAATGCTGTCCAACAGAGTTGGAGATAGAGGATGTCGATTTTGTAGGAGTTGGATGTAATGCTTGAAATTACAGACCTATAAGTTTAACATCTTCTATATGTAAAATCATGGAAAGGCTTATTCTAAGTAAAATTAGTGCACACATATTAGAAAATGGTCAAACAGATATTTTCCAACATGGCTTTCGACCAGGTAGATCATGTCAGACTAATTTGATTGATTTTTGAACCAGTGAGTGAAGCTTTGGACCTTGGTATGCCAGTGGATGTTATATACTTGGATTTTGAAAAAGCCTTTGATTCCATTTCATCGGACAGATTACTTGATTGTTTAATAAAATTAGATCTTAACAAATATTTGACTAAATGGATAATGCAATGGCTATCCAATAGAAGACAGCAGTATCATTGCGGGTTATTCTTCCCATGGACATTAGTTAGCAGTGGAGTACCTCAGGGATCAGTTCTAGGCCCCATGTTATTTAACATCCTTATAGCCAGTATGAATATCAGTAATGGTATTTGGATTACTAAATATGCAGATGATGCTAAACTGGTGGGATTGTTAATAACTCGAATCCATATCCATATTACAGGACAATTTAAATCTAATTTCTGAATGGGTTATCAGTCACAAATTAAACTTTAATATAAATAAATGTAAGGTTATGCATTTGGTTGGAATAATAGATGTGCTAACTATTATATAGGAAATAACACACTAAGTGTCATCACATCTGAAAGAGATCTAGGAGTTATTATTAATAATAATTTAAAATTCACAGATCACTTAAATTCTATAGTCAAAAATGTTCCAGGTTTAGTAACTGCTTATTTAAGAATATAAAAGTAGAGAACCATCAATAATGATCCCACTATATACCAGCATCATAAGATCAAACTTCAACTATTGTTCATCATTTTGTACCCCAACTCAGAGGGAGATAGATTATCCAGAGAGAAAGTTCAAAAAGATTTTTAAAAATATAACTGGAATGGGCTCTGACATATGAGGAAAGACTGAAGAAATTGAACTTGTATAGTATGGAATATAGATCTATGCAGGGATCTTTGTTTGCTTTATAAAGCAACTAAAGATGAATACTTATTTAATACATTACATTTGACATGTAATCCTACTTCTGTCCATACTCGTTCACATAATTTAAAATTACTTTCATCTACTAACAGAACTATGAAGAGAAATCAATTCTATACTCAGAGAATAGTTCCAATATGGAACTCACTCCCATATGAGGTTGTAAACTGTGAAAATTTGGCTCAGTTTAAAACTAAACTTGATATACATATGAATGATTTAAATTTGTATCCCACCTAGCTAGGTGGCATGATCCTAATGGGCTTGTCCCTTGATCGTGTAACTCACCTATGAACCTATGAACCATTCCCGTAGACAGGGAAAGTCCACCTTTGCTCAAGCACATCAAACGGAATGAGTTAGGATGGAGTCCATAAACTACTGGTATGTGCTGGGAAAGAACAAAATGCTGCATTAGGAAAAGTGTAGAGTAGGAGCTGGACGAATAGACAATAACAGTACAAAGGTAAGGTAAGATATAAGAGAACTGAAAATGGTAGACACAGAAACAGGAATGATGTATGGATGGTCTGGCTGTGGAAGGAGTAACAGGAAGGAAGGTTCCACTATAACCTGAATGGGAAAAGAAGTATGTACAGATGGAGGATAAACGAATGGAGAAAACGGGTCCAGGAAATTGAGGGACAATTATGGATCCAGAATGAAAGGATGCAACTGCACTGTGTAGAACAGGTATAATGAGGAAATTTATTTGAAGAAGTAAGGCACATAACAGCTGTAGCCTTATGAGGTTTTTGAATGGTGAAGTAGTTGTGAATAAGTATCTTGGACGATGCATATGCTTTCTGTGTCACCATTCTCGGTCCTCTTATACCGCTACCACCATGGGCTGGGAGGTGGGGACAGGGGAGGAGGCAACAGATGGAAGAATTAAGGCAAGTAGAGTCCTAGAGGGACCGAGGGCACTCAAGGTAGACAAGGTACCAGGACCAGATGGTATCCACCTCAGGGTGCTGCGGCAGAGGTGTTGGCAGAGCTGTTGCGGATCTTCACAGCACCTCATTGGAGTCAGGATGTGTGCCACTGGACTGGAGGATGGCACATGTAGTACTATTACACAAGAGCAGACCAAGGGATGAACTGGGTAATTATTGTCCAGTAAGTCTCACCTCCATAGTGTGAAACTCATGGAAACAATGCTAAAGGAAGACTGGAGTCTTACCTGGAGAACAATGGCCTCCAGGATATGAGGCATCATGGGTTCGCTTTCAGGGAAGTCTTGTCAAACCAACCTGATGCAATATTATGACTGGGTGACAGGTGAGCTGGATAAGGGTCATGAGGTGGATGTTCTTTACTTGGACTTCAGCAAGGCCTTCTATTCTTTGCCTCTTGGGAGGCTTGGGGAAGCTAACTGGTGTAGAGGTGGGTGCAAAAATGATGAACTGGATTACAAGCTGGCTGAGTGGGAGGCTGAAATGGGTGGTGGTGAGGGGAGCTCATCTTCAAGGCCAGTGATGAGTAGGGTGCCACGAGGCTCTGTGTTGGGGCCAGTATTGTTTGGGCTCTTCTTATCAGACGTTGCACATGGGGTGGTGAGCAAGGTAAGTCTGTTCGCTGACGACACCAAAATCGGAGCAGTGGTAGATGGAGAGGAAGGATGGAAGCAGCTGCAGGGGACCTAAACAAGCTAGAGGGTGGTCAGAGAGGTGGCAGCTGGGATTCAATGCAAACAAGTGTAAGGTTATGCACTTTCGGGTGAAGAACCCAAGGAGAGAATACTGGCTGGGGAGTTAAGCTGGGGATCGCTTAGGAGGAGAAGGACAAAGGGTAATGATAGCAGGGACCATGAACAACACTGCCCAGTGCAGAGGAGTGGCTACAAAAGCAAACAAAATGCTGGGGCACATAGTGAGGGTTTTGTCCAGGTGAAGAGGTGATATTGCCCCTCTACAGGTCGCTGGTAAGGCCGCACTTAGAGTATTGTGTATAGTCTGTATGCCATACCTAAAGTGTGATATCAGGCTACTGGAGGGGGTACAGAGGAGGCAACAAAGATGATATGTGGAATGAAGGGGAGACTATGACAGCAGGCTGGGAGACTTGAATATGTACATCCTGGAGGATAGAAGGGACAGGGGCATGACAGAGACATTCTCGTATCAGAGGGAATCAATAAGGATGGGGCAGATCGGTCTTAAGTTAGGAGGGGAGTGTCACTGGGGGCATGGGCTAAGAATAAAGGTGGGAAAGATTTAGGAAGGAAATGAGGAGGCAGTATTTCACAGAGAGATGGTAGCAAATTGAACACCCTACCAGAATGGGTGGTGGTATGTAAATCTGTGAACAGCTTCAAAGGGCATGGGACAGGGAACAGGGAGAGTGAGGTGGGGAGGCAGGGATGGCAGTGGGATGATGGGGGCAGCTGCAAGCTAGGAGTGCTAGCAGTACACTCGAGCAGACAGATAGACCAGTTGGTCTGTTTCTGCTGGCAGCGTTAAATGCGTTACGTATGTATGTTCAATCAAGTGAACTGCCAAGTATGGGATGAGGGAATATGGCTGGTATATGTAAGACAATATAGGAGCTGCGTATCTGGTGAAGTGTCATCTGGGGACTGCAATGGAGACCTATGTGTAAGAAGAGAATGTGTCCGAGAACGTGGTGGTTTATGGGTGGTGCCCAGAATGTTCCAATATTGTTTGGAATAGAGTCAATGCACCCAAGGTGTTAAGATAAGTATGCTGCATTCAGTACCTGTAGTCAAGCTGTCTGCAAGATTATGGGGCGAGTCTGAGCGCCTGGGCCTGACATGCACTGCTCCAGTAGCTTGCTCCTTGCACCTGACAAATACTTAATATGTAACAATAGGAAAAGGAGTAAAAATCAGAAAAGATGTGGATGGAATACCTGCATAGGTGTTGGCATAGCCTTCAGCTGCTGTTGCATGATGCCATTGAGGTGCTTAAAGGAAAGGTCAAGGAGGAATGGGGACGCCAGCAGGAATGGACAGGAAGCAGGCATATGCCGGAAGGAGCAGGAGGAAGCTGGAATTAGAGAAGGGTAGAGACAGAGGAGTGTCAGCAACAGCGTGAAAAGCCCAAAAAGAAATGGATGGGATGCCTGAAAACAGAAACGATGTGCAGCACCTGCACCCCAGCAAAGCCACGGACTGCCAAATCCAGACTTGCAGGTCAGAGGGAGCAAAGAAAGGGGGGGCAGGGATAGGGCATAGCAGAACTCCACAGAACTCAGCAGCCAGAGAAAACAAGGCAAGAAACGGAGCAACACAACAGAAGGGAAACTCACAAGAGGAAGGAAAGGGGGACGGGGGATGACAGACCAGACAGCAGCAGCAGCAGAAGGCGCAAACACTGCACAGGCACACAAGCCACACAGGGAGCCCAGGGAACGAAAACACCCCTTAGGCAAGGAGGTGCTGTAGCATAGAGTTTAAGTAGAGGCTGGGAGGAACTATTCTCACATTGAAGCCAGGCACAGCCCTCCCATTGTAGTTGGTCTATCCGAGGTTCCTACACAATAGAGTGGAGAATGTTAGCACTGATGTTTTAAATTTCTTTTTCTGAGTGCAGTGATTGGTTGGTTACCTGGTGATATTTGTCTAGATTTTCTGAGGTACCTCCTTCATTTTGGCTGGGTATAACTGTTAATAGTGCCATAGTTAATGAAGTGGTTTCATAGAGAAATGGTTCCATGTGCCTTGGTGCTAATTGGCTATTTTCAGTCTGGTGACGTTGCTGGAAGTTTTGTGATTGGTGGAATTCTTGCTGGAAGTCTTCATTGTGCAGTGGATTTTGCGATGGTCGGATGTTTCTGAAATGTAAGTGCAGCTCTTCTTGGATGTTTTCTTTTTGATGTCCCCTGATTCTGATGGAGAGTATTCATTTTCTGATTGTGTTCTTTGGGTGCTGATTTCTATTTGTTGTTGCTGTTTGGGTTCTAGTTGTTGCTATTTATCGACTGCAGAGGATTTCTGTTGCTGTTTCAGTTTGGTGTGCTTGAGTTATTGTTTGGGTACAACATTCTTTTGTGGTGTGCATCTTTTTCTTTTGTGGGCTGTTTCCTTTAGAGTTGTTTTTTTGTGGTTCTTGCTCGGTGAAGAAGGTTGTACTGGGGATAATGCATTTGTGTATTCTGGGTAGAAGTGTTCATTTCTTTGTGGCTGATTGCACACTTGTAGCTGGGTTTTGTGATTTGCTGAGGGTTTGTTCTGGAAATTATGGATCCCATGTTGCAAAGTCACTGATGTTTGGCTTGAAGTAGCATCTAAGCGAGGGTTTGTTTCTGTGGCCAGTGATAGCTCTGATCTGTCTTGTTTTCATACCAGTCTCTGATAAGAGTGTCACAGCTGTGACGTGTAGTGAGTGGTTGGTATAGTGGTGTTCCAGACCAGCTTGTTCACATATTCTGAGAAGCATTTTCCTAAAATGTTATGCCCATTGGTTCTTTTGTATACCAAATGGGTGCTTGTCTAACTGTTCTTGGTTCATTTTTTGGGGTGGCAGAAAGTGCCAAGGGTCAGGTTGGAGCTTTGATATGTACTTTACATAGCTGGTAATAGGACACAATGGATCTCCAGGGGATTCTATCATGATTCCTCTGTTTGCCTGTTTGGTGGGATCATGCATTTCTTTTGATTTTTTTTGTCTCTTCATTGAATGTTTTTGTGAAGTATCTGATACCTTCCACTATTTTTATTTCTAAAGAATTAATTGTGAATTTATGCACCTTCATTTCCCTCCTTGCTATGTATAATTGTTAATCCATCCAGACCTTTGCACAAGTCCCTTTGCTGTGTTAGGGGATAATGCATGAGAATTTCTGAGAAAGGTTAGTTCTTTGTGTGACGGGGCGGGGTGGGGTACTGTCCTTTGCCATCTCTTCTGTACCTTTTAAGACACCTTTGAAAACATTGTTTGCCCTGGTTAGTTTGGTGTCTTGCATTAGGTTTATTGGTCTGGAAATAGGTGGTTCATTGAAACTGTCTAAGCCTGATCTGAGCCCTATGTAGCTTGTGAGGACAGTTTGTTCCCATTTATGTTTCTTCTGTGCTGTGAAAGTTTCTTAATATTTCATTTAGGTGTGGTAGGGATATTTTTGTTACAGTCAATGTGAATTTTTTTGTTGGCATCAATCCTCAAACACTTTAAGAGCCCATTTTGTTTGCTTTACAATGGCTATTTCATTTCTTTGCATTTCTAGCTGAGTGAGTTGTGCCTCACTTACATTTATCGGCATTTTCTGGCCTGGAGTCATGTGAGGATCAGCATGGGTGGCATCTTCTGGAGGCGGGGCTGCAGTGACTGTCGGCCAGCTGGTGGAGGAATTCTGCCCATGTCAGACCTATCGCAGCTTGTGACCTGCTGGGAGAGTTCAGGCTGAGGTACAGGTAAAGTTTCAGGGACATTTTGTGTTGTTGGGTCTTCCAGTTCTGTGTCCAGAATGTTGAAAATTTTTATGCTTGTCCTAGTCATACATTTGGAAGGATGAGCTCATTTTGTCTTTTAAATTTGCCCCATGTTTTTACTGATGGCAACAATATGCTGGTCGGTATGTTTAATGTATGGGCATTGGGTGATTTAGCCTGCAGGTGGTGACTGGCTGGCACTCGTTACAGTGTGGTGATGGCATGATTTACACTGTAAATCATACCAGCCAGTCAATCAGAATAGAGTATTTTTCTTGCCATTGTATAATAAACAAATGCCATCAGCCATAATTTACAGTCGCACCATAGGGATAGTGACAGCAATATCAATGACAGAACTGTTAAACTACACCACCAATCACAATGCTACTATGCATGCCTGGAAGGAGCCATGGTATTGGTCCAAAGTGGAGCAGCATCTTGCCGTTAAGCAAAACCAGTAGATTGCCAACCCTTTAATTAACACATCCATGAAGTAATTTAATTGGTACTTCATACCACAGAAAATCTAAAAAATCAAAACAAGTTCTGCTTATGTGTTATATGTGTAGATGGGGGTTGGGTTACAGTTGAGGTGGCATTAGCTAATCTCTATTTAATACCAGGAACTCTACTGTTTCGCTGATTAAACCAAAGTAGTGTTTGTACACATTCACTAAATAATATTCACATGCTCTGTACTTTGATTAATATTCCACAATGATACATGTCACTGGAGGAGTTCAAGACATGCTCACCTCTCACAAAGTTGTCTCACTTTGTTCATGAAAACTTTTCATCCAAACTGGCTTACAATTTCAGACTTGACAAACCACTGAGACTGAAGATATTGCAAAATCTCTGTACAACCAGTTTGCTGGTTAATAGCAATTATGAAGTCACTAGACTCTTGCTGAAACTGTATGTTCTACATTAACAACATAAAGTTCATTCAGGGCAATAAAGTTATGTACCAATTCAGTTTTGTCTCCTTATGTGAAGTTTGCAAGATCTAATTCTGGAAATCACAATGAAAAGTGAGATGTAAATAACAATTATAGATCTGCTATAGTGTTCTGTGCAAAACCATCTGGGCACAATATTTGAAGACTGATCCACTCTCATGTGACCAAATGGCAAAAGAGTGGCCATCCTGGAATATACAGATAGTTAAAATGCACGGTAGCTTGGTGTTAGATGCTTTCAATAAACGCCTTGAGCTTCGCCTCGGGTTTATGTAGCATCTAACACTCAGGTGTGTGGAACCATTACACACACCACCCCATACGTTATTCTATAAATACATAGTAAGGATTAGGAAGGAGGGGGTTGGGTGGAATAGAGGTATGATAGGGCGGAAGCACTAAATGAGTACTTCTGCTCAGTATGTACTAAAGAGAAGAGGGGTGGCATCCAAGGTGGGAGAAATGGCAGAAGCAGGGGAAGTGATGACAGATGGGAAATCATGGAGGCAGAGTTCGAGAGGGTGAAGGCACTGAGGGCGGACAAGGTGCCAGGCCCAGATGGCATCCACCCCAGGGTACTGAAGGAGCTGGCAGAGATCCTTGCAGGACCTTGGCAGACCTATTTAATGCTTCACTACATTTGGGGTGTGTACCTCAGGACTGGAGGATGGTTCATGTGGTGCCCCTCCACAAGAGTGGCCCCAAGGATGAACGGAAACTACAGACCAGTGAGCCTCACATCCATCGTGGGTAAGCTAATGGAGACTATCCTGAAGGAGAGGCTGGTGGCCCTCCAGAGGCCAAGAACTACAGGACAGCAGACAGCATGGCTTCATATGTGGCAGATCCTGCCAAACCAACCTGGTCGAGTTCTATGACTGGGTAACTAGGCAACTGGACAGGGGCCATGCAGTGGATGTCCTGTATCTGGACTTCAGTAAGGCATTCACCTGTGCCACATGGAAGGCTGGGTAGGAAGTTAGTAGGCACAGGGGTGGGTGCAAAGCTGGTGAGATGGGTAGGAAACTGGCTGCAGGGTAGGCAACAGAGGGTGGTGGTGGGTGGGGAGCTCTCACACCCAAGGGCAGTGGGCGGTGTTCCACAGGGCTCGGTGTTGGGACCAGTGTTGTTTGGGATATTCATTGCAGACATATCATGGGACATCAAGAGCAAGATCAGTCTGTTTGCTGATGATACCAAGGTAGGCGGTGGTGGATGACCTAGGGGATGGCAGGGGTTGCAGGATGATCTGACAAAGCTTGAAACCTGGTCAGACACCTGGCAACTGGGGTTTAATGCCAAAAGTGCAAGGTGCTACATTTTGGGATGAAGAACCCAAGGAGGAGTTACCAGCCAGGGGAGTGCAGCTAGCCCAGACAGAGGAGGAGAAGGATCTGGGTGTGCTCATTACAGGGTCAATGAACAACTTGGCACAGTGTAGGAAGGCAGCTGCAAAGGCCAACAAAATGCTGGGTTGTATTGCAAGGGTATATCCTCGAGGAGGGAGGAGGTGATTCTGCCACTGTATAGGTCATTAGTTAGACCACACCTGGAGTACTGCATGCAGTACTGCATCTGTATCTGAAGAGGGACATTAAGTTACTGGAGGGGTGCAGCGCAGGGTGACAAATATGATCAAGGGGCTGGGGGACTTATCATACGAGAGGAGGTTGAAGGAGTTGAACATGTACTCACTGGAGAAGAGGAGAGACAGGGGTGACATGATTGAAACCTTTAAATACATTAAAGGAATAAACAAAATGGGTACAGAGGGGCTGTTCAAAGTAAGGGAGGAGGGTCACCAGGGGCCATGATATGAGACTGGGCGAGAAAGGTTCAGGAAGGAAATGAGGAGACACTTTTTACAGAGAGGGTGGTGGCTGGGTGGATGTGCTACCTGAAGAAGTGGTATGCAGTAGAACAGTGGACTGCTTCAAACGAGGATGGGACAGGACAAGGAGGAGGGTTAATGAAGGGAAGGGTGGAAGGAGGGCAGCTGCAGAATAAGGGATACTAGCTGCACATTCGAGCAGACTTGATAGACCTCTAGGCCTTCATCTGCTGGCAAATTTCATATGTTTGTATGTTCGTAAATAAAACACATTACATTTCAGCCATACGTACAGTTTGCACTGTGCCACTGTAGTTAATAAACAAGGACTATTACATGGGGTGGTATGCATTCTGAGAATTTCATACACACCTGAGGGATTTGTCTTAGGATCACACACCAAGGGTGTGTATTGCTCTGATTATAAAATGTATAATGAGTTTTCTGCATGCTGACGGGTCAGAACCAATGTCCTTATTGGACAACAGCCCTAAAGGTGGTACTTTTCTGGGCAATCTGCATGCAGCGCAGCCCATTTCGAAGTTGGTAGTGAAAATTCTTAATTCTGATTGGCTATGGCCACCAACCAGATGGTCCAGTATCAGGCAACAGAGACTGTGAAATAATGAGTCCCAGTCTCTGACAACCTATTTACATTAAAAATTATTGAGCTGAAACTGAATGCTCAATTTAAAATCTGCCATCTTTTTCTCTCCTTTGTAAGAGATACAATCGCCCCCACCCCTGAAAAGTCTGCTTTGGCTATATAAAAATCCTATTTTGGTAAAACCATATATGGCACATAGTATACACATTTTACTTTTTTTTCTTTTAAGAAAAACTGATTTTTTCTATTCAAACTAGTAGCGTTAGCATACTCAGTGCTACCGGCAACAGCTTCCTTGGCTCCACCCCTGCTACATCCAAGATTTACAAAACCCAAGAACAAAACACATTTTGTTTTATAGACTGCACACACCCTCACCCAATACCTTAATGTTCTTTCTTCTTGAACTCCAGTTCTCTCCTGCTGTTGCACTCCACACCATGAACCAAACTCCTGAGTCTGCGCTAACCGCTTCACCCGCGGGTGGGTGGGATACGGAAGCGGATCTCCCAGATGTGAAATCAGGAATCAGCAAAATAATTTCACTGGCAGGCAAATGGGCAGTGTGTTACAGCAATGCCATCACCACTGCTCAAACCTCAACACTGAATGGTCCACCTGCACTCTGCCATCCCTTCCGAGTGCCGCATCTTCTACCGTGAACTGCAGATCTACCATACTTAATAAAATAAATACGAAACAAACTGGAGTGGTGTTAGGGTGGGGATGGGGTCAAATGAGGGAACATAATTAAAAATAATCTTCAACTAGCTGCAGATTATGACACCCGCAGTGCACTCTACTGCCAGTTACAGCAGTGGAGGGACTAATTTACAGAAATGTTTCTTTTTTATTATTATTTTTACTTCAGACACTTCTTTACAGTGTTTTAAGCATCCTATTTAAAATGTGATATAAATCCATTTTCTAAGTGCAATAATACCTCCAGGTGGCTGGTATTGGCTACACTGGACCTTCCAGGGGTTATCAGGCCTTCCACCTGCAGTTTTGGTCCTCATTATGCCCTGGACAGTCCAGTATAGTACAATACAATCCACCCTGTTGGGTAATATTGCTAACATATCCAGGCCTGCCAGAAACTTTTGAAATAATTTTTTCTGCAGCCATGTTAGTACTGTATAATACAGTGCTTGCCCTAAACCACTTTTTTAGGTTTCAAACCTTAAAATAAATATATTCCACACACCACAACTAAGAAACAAATAAACACACTCGTCAATCATTCTTTTAAGAATGTACTGATATGATTTAATTTTTAATTCTTTCTACAGGCTTGTAATCATCAGTGTTCCAGCACTTCCTTGATTTTGGCCAGTGTCCGGTGGCCAGTAGTGTACAGCCTGGCAGACTGTGCCCTGTCCATGACCTTATCTGCATCAGTAAACCTTGCATAGCCTGAATGCAATAAGGCAGTTGTACTGCTTTCTGCTGCAAATAAAAAATCTGTGTGGAGCCCTGAAGTTTGTTTCTAAATGGAGCCAGTGGTTTTGGAAATGCAAGGCTATTCTTAGTGCCAATCAGAAAATCTTGTGCCATAGAAACATAGACTTTGACAGAACATAAGAACCACTTGGCCTACCTAGTCTGCCCATTTCTCTACCTACAGGATAAGCTGTAGATCCTAGTTAACCAACAACCCATTTCTTCCTATCCCACAAAAATTGCCTTATGTCTGTCCATGCATTCTTGAATCTCCCACAGTTTTAGAACCCACAACCTCCTCAGGAAGGCTTTTCCATGCGTCCAACACCCTCTCTGTGAAAAATACTTCCTCACATTGCCCTGAACTCCCCCATCTTCAAATTGTGTCCCTTGTTCTTGCACATCTTTTTCTGAAAGATGCTACCCTCTTGGACTTTGTTGATTCCACTGAGGTACTTAAAAGTTTCTATCATGTCCCCTCTCCCTCCTTTCCTCAAGGATATACATATTAAGCTCCTTTAGTCTCTCCTCAGATGGCTTCTCTTGCAGACCCTGCACCATTTTAGTTGCCCTCCTCTGGACTGCCTCTATCCTGTCTATGTCCTTGCAGATATGGGGTCTCCAGAACTGGACGCAGTACTCCAGATGGGGTCTCACCAACTGTCTGTACAGAGGGATAACAACTTCCTGTTTTCTGCTGGTGTTGCCTCTCCTATACATCCCAGTATCCCCCAGCTATCCCTACTACTTTCTCATGTTGCTTGCTAACCTTAAGGTCATCTGATATGATCACCCCAGGTCCCTTTCCATTTTTTGTTACCACCCCCATTGTGTAATCTTCCCTGGGTTTTGTTTCCCAGGTGCATTATTTTGCACTTCTTTGCACTGAATCCAAACTGTCATACTTCTGACCATTCCTCCAACCTTGCCAAGTCCTTTCTCACCCTTTCCACCTCCTTGTGTATCAACTCATGTAGCAGATCTTTGTGTCATCTGCAAAGAGGCATACTTTCCTTCTAGTCCCTCTGCAATGTTACTTATAAAGACATTAAATAGGACTGACCCAGTACTGAACCCTCGGTACCCACTAGTAACCCCTCTTTCTTCAGAATGGACTCCGTTTACAATTACCTTCTGCATCCTGTTGTCCAGCCAGTGTTTTACCCAGGCTATCACCCTGGGACCCACTCCCAGGCTGGTTAATTTGACTATTAATCTTTAGTGTGAAACTGCGTCAAATGCCTTCTAAAGTCTAGGTAGGCCATGTCCACAGCCCCTCCCTGGTCTACAGGGGTGTAGCCAGGCATTTCAGATTTGTACACCAACCTGCCACACTGCTATATCCTCCCTTGTCCATGCCTGCCCCCACCCACGACTCGAGTCCAGGGTTCCTAGCTCCAGTCAGATGATTCCACACTAGACCTACTGTCTGTCTGCGCTGCTAGTGTGATGCTTGCTGCCTGCTGGTAAACGCTACTGACTGCACCACGAGTCCAATGCCATGGCAGAAATTTCTTCTCTCCCACCGTAGGTAGGCAGATTCACTCCACTTGCCACTCCACATGAAATCCTCATTCTTTTAGCTGGCTCTGAGTCTGTTCTCCGTCTGCTGCTCCTCAGTTCTTTTACTGCTTCTCTTACTCCCACTACAATCGAACTAATAGTATGGCTTCTAACTTTTCTGGGGCATTTAAACTCACCACCCAAGACTTGCCACCCCCTACCAGATGCCAGAGCCAGTCACTATGCAGGCTGACCATGTGGACCTAATTGAGACCTTCAGCTTCAACATCTGCGGTCCACTCTGCCACTCCCCAAAAAAAACAAAGCTGAAAGAGAAAAGAAAAAGCCTCAAGGGCCAAACAAATTTAATGCAATGGACTAGAGAGGGCAGAGCAATGCTGGCCAGCTTGTTTGCTACCCCTGCAACTAAACTTGGTACACCATGGCTTACTTGGAGTATCAGTAGCTACACCCTTGCTGGTCTACTACTTTGATCACCCAGTCAAAGAAATCAATTAGATTTGTCTGACATGACCTTCCCGCTGTGAACATATGATGCTTTGGGTCCTGTGCCCCACTGACCTCTAGGTACTCAACAATTCTTTGCTTCAGAAGTGATTCCATCACTTTCCCTACCATAGAGGTCAAACTGACAGGCCTATAGTTTCCTGCGTCTGTCTTGGTCCCACTTTTGTGAAGGGGAATCATATCCACCTTCCTCCAGTCCTCATGTACCACACCATCCTCCCATGATTTGTAAAAAAGGTAGTCAGTGGCTTCTAGTTCTACCTTTAATTCTTTTAGAATTCTGGGGTGAATTCCATCAGGCCCCATTGCTTTGTCCACCTTCAGTTTTAGGAGTTCTTTCAGAACCCTTCCTTCTATGAAAGGACTGGGATCGACTTCCTATCCAGAGTGCTTCTGTTAATTGGATGAGGCACCTCCCCTCTTTCTCTTGTGAATACTGAGCAGAAATATTCATTCAGTATCCCTGCTTTTCATTGTCCGCTCTGCCCACCTACCGTCCATTCTATTCAGCCTCACTATCCCTCCCTTTGTCTTTCTAATGACCCTGATGTACCTATAAATGGTTTTATCCCCTTCTGAACCAAGTTGGCTATATTTTCCTCTGTTTGGGCCTTTGCTATTTTGACTTCCCTCCCTGCTTCCTTCTGCCTTAACTGGTACAGCTCTCTGTCCTGCTCCTTCTGTGCCAACCATTTAATACAGTCTACCAACCCAACTACTTCACCATAGAGATTGAGTACAGGTATTTTGCAATGGGTAAAGCTTTACATGTGTCCTGTGAAATGGAGAGTACAATATGATTGAGAAACTGCTCATGTTGCAACTACAGTGGCTTTCAAGGACACACTCACTCTTGAAAGCCCCTGTCAGAGGAGGTCAGCATGTTTAGGGATCGGCATGTACTACATCCCTTATAGCTTCTGCAGTTGCTGATAATAATACCTCTACTGGACTTGGCAGTAAAGAAAAAGGATCCATTCAGCCTATGGGAAAGTTCAGCACTAAAATTTATGGAGCTAGATGATGAGGGTTTAACTGTCAGTGGTACAAAGATTTTGGTGGTTAGAATACAGCTGTGAAAAAAACAGAGTGCATTCTACTTTGCATGTAGAGTTTCATGCATGGGCAAGGATGTGCTGAAGAAGCATTTACAGTCTATGGGTTTCAAATTTGGAAAAAGGCACTGGAAAATTTAGAACACTACACTGACTCACACTCGTATTAATGCAATGGCTGCCTGATCTGCATACAAGTGCACCAATGAAATGGGTAACATCATTATACAGGTAGACAAGGGTAAAGTTAAGGAAATTCTAACAAGAAGAGAATTTATGAAGAGACTGGTTGAAGTAACTCTACATTTGGGTTGGCTAGGTTATGAGCAGAGAATTATTAAAGAAAATTTCAGGGAGACTTTAGATTAGATTATAAAGTGTGACAGAGTGCTTCAAGTAAATGGTTCCATCCCATCACATGCAACCTATATCTCAGAGTCTTAGAATGATATGATTCAGTCTGGCACATACTGAATTACATGCACTGCACAAGAAGCAAACATGCTAAATTCATATCAGTTTTTCTTATGACAGTAAAGATGTTTCATGTCAGGAACACATGCATATATGTGTGAGATATGTTTATAACTGTAAATCTGTTAAACGTTTTCTGTGCATTGTTAAAGTTTCAGAACTGGATGCAAGGGTTTATATTGTATCATTAATGAGGCCTTGAACATTTTCGATATTTTTGAGGCAGAAGTTACTTTGTTGCCCAAGCATCGATGGTGCAGGTGCCATGGTGGCCACCTTAATGGCATACAGGAGCTTGTAGGAACTGTCCTCATGCTGTGTATGTTTACTGTTATGCACATACGCTAAATCTCACTCTTGTTGATTCATGCTCAAATTCCTGAAGTAAAATACTTTTTGATTTTGTAAGTGTGAATACATTCTTTTACACATCTGTAGTATACAGTGACAGAATGAAACAGACACAGCAAGGCATGGGGTTTGACAGAACATGCAAAGTCACAGCTTTGAATAACACTAGGTGGGAATGTCAGAAAAGAGCGCTGAGAGCACTGAAGAGTACTTCTGAACCCATGATCTCTTATCGCTGTCATTGCAAGTATGGAAATGCACACAAAGCTTGGGTCTTTACATTTCCATGATGTCATTCAACACTGTCTTTTTTCTTTTTCTCGAATGAAGATTTTTTATTAACATTTTTATTTGAATATCAAATGCAATTACATACAAGAAGTTAAGTAAACAAAAAGTTATTAAGCTATTAAATAAAGCCTTCAAGAATTCACAAGAACAAATAAGCAGTAAAACTTCCTGATTAAGCACTGCAATTAAGCAAGTAAGAGTATAGTCAGGGTGCTGAAGGAGATAAACAGCTTTGTCCCAAGGACACAGTGGGGTGACATGCAACTTGTCATGGTTGTCTACTGCATGCTGGTGAACAGTAAGGACTGCCTGCATGGAGGAGTGATGCTGAGAGCAATGCATGAACACAGTGGGATGACATGCTACCCATCAAGGTGGTGTATGCTGTGCTGGTGGAATGTAAGCACTGCCTGTACTGTGGGCTGACTCAGAATCACTGCTTAAGTAAAGTAAGGGACTGCTTGCATGAAGGAATGAAGTTGAGATGCAATGAATACAGTGGGGCGATATGGCATCAATCATGGTGGTGTAATGCACGCTGGTGAATGGGTAGGTCCCTCTGCACTGTGGAACGATGCTCTAATGCACTGCATGAACACAGTGAAGCAATGTGGTACCAATTACCATTGCGTTTCTGTGCTGGTGAATGGTGAGGGATTGCCTGCACTGTGTAACGATGCTCAGAAGCACTGTATGAACACTGTAGTGTGACAAGGCACACATCACGGTGGTGTACTGCTTGCTGGTGAAAGATGAGGGAATGTCTGCACAAGGGAGTAATATCAGAAGCATGGCATGAACACAGTGGGGTGACATGGCACCCATCAAGGTGGTGTACCATGTGCTGGTAAATGGTGAGGGTGTCTGTACTGTGGAGTGATGCTCAGAAGCACAGCTTGAACACAGTGTGGCAACATGGCACCAATCATTGAGTAAAATTGTGTGCTGGTAAAAGGTAAGGACTGCCTGTACTAGGGAACAATGTCTGTAAAGCAATTCACAAAGGGGCTTACATTGCACCATAAGAGCTGTATACTGCATGCTGGTGAAAGGTCAGTGACTGACTGCACCATGGAATGATGCTCAGAAACACTACATTAACACAATGGGGCAACACAACACCCATCATGGTGGTGTAATGCATGCTGATAAAAGATGAGGGACTGCCCGCACAGGGATTGATGCTATAGAATATCTTGAACACAGTTGGTGTCATGGCACCCATTCCTGTTGCATACTGTGTGCTGGTGAAAGGTGATGGACTGTGTGCTCTTGGGAGCGATGCACAGAACTGAATGAACACTCTGGTATGACAAGGCACACATCATGGTGGTGTTCTGCTTGCTGGTGAAAGATGAGGGAATGCCTGCACAAGGCGTAATGTTAGAAGCACTACATGAACACAGTGGGGTGACATGGCACCCATTAATGTGGTATTCTGCGTTGGTGAAAGGCGAGGAATGCCTGTACTGGGGAGCAATGCTCAGAAGCAATGCATGCACAGAGTGGCAACATGACACTCAAAAGAGCTGCATACTGCATGCTGGTGAAAGGTGAGGTCTGCCCATTGTGGAGTGATGCTCAGAAGCACTGCATGAACACAATGGGGTGACATTGTACCCACAACGGTGGTGTACTGTGTGCTGGTCAAAGGTGAGGGACTGCCTGCACTGAAGAGTGATGCTCAGAAGCACTGCATGAACACAGTGGGTGACATGGCACCCAAAGCGGTTGATATACTGTGTGTGGTGAAAGGTGAGGGACTGTCTGCATTGTGGAGTGATGCTCAGAAGCACTGCATGAACACAGTGGGGTGACATGGCACCATGAGGTGGTATTCTGTGTGCTGGTGAAAGGCGAGGGACTGCCTGCACTGAGGAGTGATGCTCAAGCACTGCATGAAC
Source organism: Neoceratodus forsteri (assembly GCA_016271365.2). Taxonomy (NCBI): domain Eukaryota; kingdom Metazoa; phylum Chordata; order Ceratodontiformes; family Ceratodontidae; genus Neoceratodus; species Neoceratodus forsteri. The sequence goes on from CM057453.1 coordinate 1,195,739,719, forward strand.
ACAATGGGGTGACATGACACCCATCACGGTGGTGTACTATGTGCTGGTAAAGGTGAGGACTGCCTGCATTGTGGAGTGATGCTCAGAGTACTGCATGAACAGTGTGGCAACATGGCACCAATCACGGTGGTGTACTGTGTGCTGGTAAAAGGTGAGGACTGCCTGCACTGAGGAGTGATGCTCAGAGCACTGCATGAACACAGTGAGGTGACATGGCACCCATCATGGTGGTACACTGTGTGCTGGTGAAAGGTGAGGACTGCCTGCACAGGGAGTGATGCTCAGAGCACTGCATGAACACAATGGGGTGACATGACACCCATCACGGTGGTGTACTATGTGCTGGTAAAAGGTGAGGACTGCCTGCATTGTGGAGTGATGCTCAAAGTACTGCATGAACACAATGGGGCAACATGGCACCAATCACGGTGGTGTACTGTGTGCTGGTGAAAGGTGAGGGACTGTCTGCATTGTGGAGTGATGCTCAGAAGCACTGCATGAACACAGTGGGGTGACATGGCACCCATCATGGTGGTACACTGTGTGCTGGTGAAAGGTGAGGGACTGCCTGCAGGGAGTGATGCTCAGAAGCACTGCATGAACACAGTGGGTGACATGGCACCCATCATGGTGGTATACTGTGTGCTGGTGAAAGGTGAGGGACTGCCTGCACAGGGGAGTGATGCTCAGAAGCACTGCATGAACACAATGGGGTGACATGACACCCATCATGGTGGTATACTGTGTGCTGGTGGAAAGGCGAGGACTGCCTGCATTGTGGAGTGATGCTCAGAAGCATTGCATGAACACAGTGGGTTCATGGCACCCATCATGGTGGTATTCTGTGTGCTGGTGAAAGGCGAGGGACTGTCTGCACTGAGGAGTGATGCTCAGAAGCACTGCATGAACACAGTAGGGTGACATGGCACCCATCACGTGGCATACTGTGTGCTGGTGAAAGGTGAGGGACTGTCTGCATTGAGGAGTGATGCTCAGAAGCACTGCATGAACACAATGGGTGACATGGCACCAATCACGGTGGTTTGCTGCATGCTGGTGAAAAGCGAGGGACTGCCTGCACTGGGAGCAATGCTCAGAAGCACTGCATGGACACAGTGAGTAAACATGGCACCCAGCATGCTTGTGACTGTGTGCTGTTGAAAGGTCAGGACTGCCTGCACTGAGGAACAATGCCCAGAAGCACTGCATAAACACAGTGAGGCATCATGGCACCCACCCCTGTTGCATACTGTATGCTGGTGAGAGGTAACAGACTGATTGCACTGAGAGCGATGCTCAGAAGCACTACTTGAATACAGTTGGGTTATGTGGCACCCTGTTAAGGATGGAATGATCAGCCTGAGAGAAATGTTGTCCCACTGGTTTTTCAGTCTTCTTCTTTTAGTATCATGTCTGTACTCCTGCTTCCTTTCTTGTTTCAGGTAGAACACACAGACAGAAATTATATATCTTCCGTATGATTCTATATAACATGGTTCTATCTAATTTACTGAATTATGTGTGTTAGAGGTTTGATTTTAACTGGTGGGTGATGAGTTCATAGACTTTAGTTTCTGTACAGCAGACTTGCCATTTGCAGTACACACACACACACACACACACACACCACACACACACTCACTCCCAAACTTACTTTTCAGTAAGACATTTAAAGAGCAGGTATTTACCCTAAGAAACAGACAAATTATTATTTTAATTGTATTTTGATGTGTTCATAATTGCTTTCACTTTTGTAATAAAATATTTGTTAGTGCAGTGAATCAAGTAGGTTTTTGCTTTAACTTTTCAAACTGTTAATAAAAATAATTCATTAGAATTCTGATATTGTTATGTCAGAAACTGCCAGCTACTTAGGAGCCCAATGTATTTTAATGAGAAACTTCATTCAATAACACACTTTGCCCTTTATATGTTTGCACTATTGTGGTTCATCTGTATGACTTAAATTTTTTAAACAATAATTAGCTTCTTTCTTCTTCCCAAGCAAAATCTGGTTAAAGAGAAAATGTCAAATGCTAAATTATAACAAAAAGATCATAGGTTATTTAAATCACATAATCTTTCTTCGAGGGGAGGGGGCTCTTTCAGCAAGTAACACCAAGAGGACTATGCTGCCAGAAACTAGGACCACATGGAAAACTTCTAGCTAGCAGTCCAAGGTGGGGAGCCACCTCTGACATCGCCCCGCCCCAATATCCCCTATGGTATAAAGGGAAGTCCCCCAGCACTACCTCAGTTCTTTTCCAGCCATCAATCCTAATATCGGCTCCATGGATGCCTCTTCTGCAGCCGAACGCCATTTTGCTGCTTGCGTGCAGTTACTGTTCGTTTGTTAATTTTTCGCAATTTATGCAGTTTAGTACATGTCTTCATCTTCACAATGGCAGACATCAAAGTGTGAGTGCAGCAAGCAGATCCCAGTGACAGAGAGCCACTCAGCCTGTCTAATCTGCTTAGGCCTGGACCACAGGCCGGACGACTACCACATTGCCAAAAGTTTAACAACAAAACACACATCTGCCACCTCAAGACTCTCAAGGGCTACCTATTGGAACAAGTGGCCACCATGCACAGGACCCATTCCAGACACAGCTCTTCCTCTTCAGCCAGGGACTGCTCCCCAAAGAGAAGAAATAGGGTAGGAAAACCACAACAGAGATAAGGAGAGAGCCAGGTCAGACTACCGTCCTAGGTCCCCCCACAAGACCCCAGCATCTTCCACTTCTGGTAGGAGGTTGGAGTTCCTTCCCCAGTTCCATGGCTATTATCGGGTTCAACCAAGAAGACCACTGCCCTTCTCACTCACAGGGCAAGGAGTCTTCCAGCCATGGGCATTAATTCATCCCTGTGTCCTTGGCTCTTAGGCCCCATAAGCAATTGCTTTAGTCAATGCCAGAGGACAGGCATCTGCCAGTGGTAAAATGGATACTGCCACTCGAAATCCTCAATAGCATCAACCAGCACAAAGGGTTGGGAGACTCTCCAGGCAGCACAAAGGGTTGGGAGACTCCTCCAGATGCCAGGAGGCTGTTCAGCACTGAATGCCTCCTCCATTTGAAGACAGGGCAGCATCCACTTGGAGGGTCAACAGGCCATGGATCCTCTGATTCAGTGTCAAAGATGGACTAGGCACTGCCATAAAAGTGGCTGTCTGCTCCGAAAGGTGGCCACCAGATCAGATATCTAGCATGCCCAAAGATCACACATCTGGGCCCATAGATCATCGGCCAACCCTCCACCTCCTCCCAAGGAGCCGGACGCCAGACTTCAAGAAGGTTCAGCACCACAGGACAAGGCTCCATCAGCTCTGATGGCAGAGGGCAAAGAGCCCAAGGACCAGGCACCACAAGGCCACCGCCAGGCCTTTTGATGTCTCTATCCACCACCACCACAACCTGTCATTCCACTGGTGGAGATAGGGGCCCTGCTTAACTCTTGGTGGAACACCATCAAAGAGGACTTGCTGCCCAGACCAAGGGAACCATCCTCTGTTCCTTGAGGTCTCCTACTCCAGCCTCGCCTAGAGAGCCCTCACCTCAGAGGTCAAAATTACCTCCCTGATGCCAGATCACCAGTCATCTGGGATGACAACTGGGGTTGCCAGCCCCAGTGATCGCAAGAGACACCCATCATCTGTTCCTCTTCCAGGGATGCCCACACTCATCCTTGGGAAGATGCAGGACTCTTCCTCCGAATATTCCTCAGAGGATGAGCTGCCCCTGCCCTCTCTGGAACACAAAAGGACTCTCCATGGTCCCTCCTGACGATCTGTCCTTCCTGGATGTGATGAGGCACATCCAGGCCTTTAAAGCAGTGGGACACAGAGTAGCTTGACCCAGAACATTGCCACCTGGCCAAGTTCCTTGGGGCAACCGACCCTAAGTCTCTGGTCATTCCTGCGTTCATTGAACCCTTCCAGCACATAACAAAACTGGCCTGGAAGCATCCATCCACTTGCTCAGCTATGCCCAGAAAAGTGGACTGGCTTTATAAAACCCCAAAAGGGGAGCCCCATCTAAGTGAACAGCCAAAGGTGGACTCCATGGTGCTCACTGCATCACATGGCAGAGTGCAGCAGCCCAAACTCATGAGCTGTCAGCCTCCAGACCCTGAATCTAAAAGGCTGGACCAAATGGGCTGTAGGTCTACTCCTCAGCCATCTGCATAGTCAGGTTGCTAAATGTTTTGGCACATATGGTCATGAACCAAAAATCATTATGGAGCAAGGCATTAGACATGGTCAATGCCCAACTGGACGTGGACAGCAAGCTGGAACTCGTGGCTGTCATCCAGTCAGGCATAGATGTTGGCAGACATGTTCTGTGGAGCTTTATGACGTGGCAGACATGGCTGCCAGGACTGCAGCTACAGGGATGTGCATGAGGAGCACACCTGGCTGCAGGTCTCGGGGTTCCACCAGGACCTACAACATGTCATACTAGATGCACCTTTACAGGGTCAGTTATCTTTTGCTCAGATACTGAGAAGCTGATTACAGGGTCTCAAGATTCAGGAAAAGTGGTTTCGATGTGCATGGAATGTACAAGTTGTAACCAGTTACTGCTCAGTGCAGCCTTTATAAAATCAGGGTCAGCAACAAAATGGATTTAAAAGAAGAGGCCCTCCTTCTATCAGGTGCCAGGGCCCCAAAATGCCAAGATGGCCAGAACCCCTTGCCTGCCCTCCGCCTCAGCATGACTCCTTGCTCTGGTGGAGGCCCAGGAGGAGGCTGAAGGAGGAGCTTCACTTACCTATCAGGATGGTCCAGTATTACCACAGATCAGTGGGTTCTCCAGATTATTAAAAGGGGGGTACACTCTGGAGTTCACCTAGATTCCACTGGACAGCCCACCCATCCCATCCCATCCCACTGCTTCTCATCCCACACCACTCTCCTATGGGCAGAAATCCAGGCACTGCTAGAGAAGAGGGTGATTCAGGTAGTAGCCCCAGGTCAAAGAGGCAGGGATACTACTCCCACTTCTTCCTAGTACCAAAAGACAGGGGACCTCTGCCCCATTCTAGATGTATTTATTTATTGAAATATTTCATCAGGAGGGCCACTGAACAACAAGTTGCTCATCTCATGGTGTGACCTGGGGGAGGGTTACATAGAGTTGTGAAGGATGATCAGTTACAATAGTATGTGGGTAGTACAAATAATACAACATTTTAGATTATGCAACAGTTGGAACACAAGGTATTGTACAATAAACAGTAGTGGAACATTGGGTAAATTATAATACATGTCCAAAATCATACAAAAGAAAATATAAATGTACAAAACAGTCATAATGCAACAGACCCTTATAAAGCATGAGTGTACCAGGTGCAGGCTCGAGGTAGTATGCAGGTGCTGTTGGAGTAAAAAGGGTGGGGTAGGTTGTGCACACATGTGATCCAGAAGGGCAGGTGGAGAAGAGAGGGGAAGAGGAGTAGGGTAGCCATTTCCTGATTCCTCCTTCAGGACGTTGAGAACCCTTCCAGGGGGGTCAGGGTAGGAAGGCAGAAACTAGGGATAGATATTAAGGAGGGTTAAAACAGGAACAGGTAAGGAGGTAGTTGGAGGAGTGTCATATTTTGGGAGGAGGGAATTCCAGATTTTTATTTATTTATTTGCTTTTGTTTACTGGGTGAGTGCACTAGACAGCCAAGTGCCTATTTTCAGGCGCCAGCCGGAGGGTTACAATGGTACAAAACATGAACATCAGGCATATACAGGGTTAACATACATTAGGTTCAGGCACATTATGTAACATAAGAATAAGGTGCATAGATTAAGGCACTTATGTAACATACGAATAAGGTACATAGATTACAATTAGATCGAGCACATTGATATAATCATCAGTGAGGTACATAGATAACTACATGAGGTGTGGCCGAGGTACAAGAATAGGTGACAGGAGTCTCCCAGCGATCTGGAAGAATACCAAGGTACAAAGCAGCAGGATCAGTCAGATCAGGATACAAAGAACATCAGGTAGATTAACAATCAGGATCGGTCACTTCAGGGTAATAGAGCACCAGGCATGGTATGTCAGATGACACGGGCTAGACCTGCTGGGCAAAGTGCAGGTTATAGCCACGGACTAGATGCCCAGTGGTAGATACCAAGAGAAAGCAGCTCAGGTACAGAGACAAGTTGAGGCTGATTTCAGGAAGCCCCATAGGGAGGTATTGAAGCAGGAATGTGATGGGAGATGCGGCAGGCTAGCAGGGAGTTCCACATCTTCGGTGCGAAGGCAGGAAGGCCTGGTTGCCCATTCAGGTGCAGGTTTTGGAATCAGGAGGACCTGAGAGTTGCTGGATCTTAGGTGGTAGGGGGAGCTGCAGGAGTGAGGGACAGGGCAAGTGCAGAAGGGGTGGCAGTTTGGATGACATTGTCTAGAAAGTTGCCAGGGCGAAGGTACAGTGGTACTCTGGTGGGAGCCACTCCAGCTGGGAGTAAAGGTCACATCGATGTGTGAGGCGGGAGAAGAGAGACAAAGCAGCATACATTGTTGGACACTGTGTCTCATTTAGAGACTGGTTTTAGGATGGGCAAAGGATACAAGGCCACAGTAGAGTGTGGGTAGGAGGACCCCCGGCAAAGGCCAGTCGAGCCACTGGGGTAAGGAATGATTTAGCTCTTGTAGGCCAGGCCCAGTTTGCAGTTTGTAGCTTTGCAGGTGCTGCGGAAATGCAGAGTGAGATCCAGCTGTGGGTCAAGAGTTACCTCAGGTACTTGACCGCTTCTGTAACAAGCAGGGGAGACCCATCGGCTCCTAAGATTTTTGGAGGAGTAGGGCAGGCTTTAACTTGTCAGAGGAGCCAAAGAATAGATGTAAACGTTTGAACCAGTTGCAAGCAAACTGACTGAAATATACCTTGTTGCCATAAAACTTTTTAAATTGTGTGTTTAAATTTTAAATAAGAAACAGTACTGTAGGAGCCCTGTACCTACCAAGGTAACAGGAAGAGACCTGTTGTTACACCTGGTTACTGTTGCTATCCAGTCGGCCAGAGACTAGCAACACAGCTATTGGGGCATTATTTTCTACTTAAGGGGCATTATTTGTAGTTTGTGGCACTAGAGGTGCCTACACTAGTGCTGGAACATTATTTTGTCCTTTTGCCCGTACTTTTGGCTGCGAGCAAACCGTGAACCCAAGAGCCACTTCTGGGTCACAGAGACACTATAAAGTCAAGCCCTGCAGTGAGCGGGTGAGTAGATGTAAACGCCTTGAACCAGATGCAAGCAAACTGAAAATCGGTGTTTAAATTTTAAATAAGAAACGCTTACTGTAGGAGCCCTGTACCTACCAAGGTAACAGGAAGAGAGCTTTGTTACACCTGTTTACTGTTGTTATCCAGTCATCCAGAGACTAGCAACACAGCTGTTGGGGCATTATTTTCTACTTAAGGGCATTATTTGTAGTTTGTGGCACTAGCGAATTGCCTACACTGGTCTTGGAACATTATTTTGTTCTTTTGCCGTGCATTTCTTTGCTGAGCAAACCGTGAACCTGAGAGCCACTTCCGGGTCATGGAGACACTATAAAGTCAAGCCCTGCAGTGAGCAGGGTGAGCTCGGCAGGCGCTGCGGGTTACGCAGCAGAGACACGTAAGTTCGCGCCGTGTTATGCATGTTACGTGGAAGAACATGAGGAAACAAGGATCCAGAGTCTGATAAACATAGTTTGAAGAATTAATCAAAAGGGTGTTTATGCCAAGCAGTAAATGTAAATAGTCTTGAACCAGATGCAAGCAAACTGATTGAAATATACCTTGTTGCCATAACACTTTTAAATTGTGTATTTACATTTTAAATAAGAAATGCTACAGTAGGAGCCCTGTACCTACCAAGTGTAACTGGAAGAGAGCTGTTGTTTCACTCTGGTTACTGTTGCTATCCAGTCGGCCAGAGACTAGCAACACAGATATTGGGGCATTATTTTCTACTTAGGGCATTATTTGAGTTTGTGGCACTAGCAGGTGCCTATACTAGTGCTTGGAACATTATTTTGTCCTTTTGCCCGTACTTTTGGCTACGACAAACCGTGAACCAGAGCCACTTCGGGTCATGGAGACACTATAAAGTCAAGCCCTGCAGTGAGCAGGGTGAGCTCATGGCAGGGCGCGTGTTTGCACACGCAGAGACATGGCTGACAGACGCAGTTATGACTACGTGCAAGAACATGAGGAAACAAGGGTCCAGAGTCTGATAAACATAGTTTGAAGAATTAATCAAAAGGGTAAGCACTTATATCCACTTTATAATGCACCTTCTTGAACACCATGGATTTTAACACATTGTTTGCGGTAAAACAGGAAAAAAGTGCACATCCTGTGAGATGTATCTCTTTTCAGAGAATACCAATACTGGATGACCCATTTGTTTGTTTAAAATGTAAACAGAACAATGAAATGTTAGCAGAAATTTCAGCCTTTGGTGCGTGCCAGACTACAGGCCTTAGAATGCAGTCAACAAAATATGGCCACCAGAATTGATAATACAAAGACAGGAGAACAACTTACTTCAATAATTAACGATGAAACTCACATCAATAGGACAGGTCCTGGGCCCCTTATCCCACTGGTTCTGGAGACAACCCAAGAGCAGAATGATGAACAAATTAATATATATATACAGGTTGTAAATAAAGGCACAATCTCAAAGAAATGAACCAGATTAGATGAATCTGTTGCAATGACGATACTGACTGGTACACTGTTCAAAGTACCAGGCCTGCAAAGAAAAAGAAGGGAAGAAAGGCAGAATGTTTTAATTTACACATAAGTAATAGTTTTGATCCACTAATACAATTTCAGGATGAGGACTCAATCACTACTTTAAAATCAACCTCCTCAAGTGTGCTTTCTAGCACTATAATGGAACCTCAGCTTAAACTTTAAGTACAACCACAAGTAGAAAACATTAATGTAGGGCAAATTGGTACAACTCCTCCAACCAATAAGGGTAAAATGATAAACATCCCCAAGAGGCAATTATTGATAAGTCTGGAAACAAGTTTGATATTCCGTTACAAATAGAAACTAGCAATTCAGGGCAAACTGTAAAACCCAACCCCAACTGGGGTAATGTAGATAATACTTCCCAAGAATTACTTATTGACATTTCAGCAATGTGTCTGACACATCATTACATGAGGTACTGCCAGACCAAATTTATATATTAGAGATTCAATTACTAGATATATGAACAGGTTTACCACAAGAGGAAATAAAAGAAATGTCACACGCTGTCGCTATAGTGGAGCAACTATAAAGATGTTATTAAAATGCTTCAAGGGATCTTTCAAAACACCAAAAGCCTGACAACTGCTGTCCTCCATGTAGGGACAAATGATTTTGGAAAACACAATGTAGAGCAGTATTATAAAGGATATGGAGAAGCCATAGTAAACAATAAAGTCCCTAAATGTGACACCGATCATCTCAGAGGTTCTACCTGTGCCATGGGCAAGCTACTACAAAACCAAAACATAAAACTTACAATAATTGGTTGCACAGATGGTGTCTCACAAACCAAATAAAATGCATAAAAACATGGAAAAAGTTTGAGCATAGAAATGACCTTTACAGCTATGATGGGTTACACTTGAATAAAAGGGGTACAAGACTACTAGGGTATTGAATTTATAATGCTATAAACAACAATTTAGACACAAAAACTAATTTTAGAGGGCAAAGGGACAGGATGACAAAAATCCAATAACAAAAGTTGGGACATATACTAATAGAATCATAAAAAAACTATAGTAAATATGGGTTGTCCTTTCTTTTAACAAACACTAGGAGTCTCCATGCATCAAAACTTGATGAACTGGAAGTATTATTAAACAATGACAAAGACATAGTAGCAATTACAGAAACTTGGTAGGGGAACAAATCCAGTTGGAATACAAACATCCCTGGTTATAATACTGTAAACAGAAATAGAACATCAAAAAGAGGAGGAGGGGTAGCATTTTTATTAGAAATAATATTAAATACAATTTATTAAATGATTCCCAGATGAAGCAGCAAGTGAAATGTTATGGATAGAAATCATGTGAGAAAACAAACTAAACTTTTAGTAGGCCTATTCTATAGTCCACCTGACATAAATATCCATGAACACCATGATATATTAGAATGTATAAATAATAAAATTGACCAATCTGATATGATATTGATGGGAGATTTCAACCTACCAGGAATAAATTGGAACAAGGAACACAAAATATAAGTCAGAACAGATGTTACTAGAACTTTGTGAATATGGAGGACAAACACAACTAATTAACACACCAACAAGAAAAAATAATATCCTTGACTTATTAATAACTGATATTCCACATCAAATTCAAAATATAAAAGTTCAAGATCCCTTACAAAATAATGACCACTGTGTAATAATCTTTCATACCAAATTTTCTTTAGATTGAAACCCAGGTAAAACAATTTATAAAAATTACAGTAAAGTAAATTTCAATCAAACTATGAAAGAACTTACTGAATGGAACTGGGAAAATTCATCTAATTCACCTGATGAGATTTGGCTCACAATTAAAAACAAAATTATTGAACTTGAGACAAAGTACAATCACAGATAAAATTGGTTATAATAATAGAAGAAAAATACCAATTTGGGCAACCCCTTATATACTACGTCTCTTAAAAAGAAAAGAAGAGCATATCATGCATCAGTGAGATGTAATAATCAGTATAACAGAAACATCTACAAGGAAATATTTAAAAGTGCAAAAATGCAATAAGAAAGTAAAAAGAAACTGGAATTTAGACTAGCACACATAAAAGATGGGGCAAGAGCTTTATTCAAATATAAACAATAAAAACAAACTACAGAACTATTGGTCCACTAATAGTGGACAATAAGACTTTGAATCACCACAAGAAATGGCAGAAGAATTTAATGCATACTTCTGCTCCATCTTTAACCCAAATTCCATAATAAAACAAGTTATAGACTACACAAAAATCAAACAGATGACATTAAGGAAATTAGCAGATCAGAAATTAAAATAAAATTAGAAGCAATCAATATAAATAAATCACCTGGACCAGATAGGCTTCATGCACGTCCTATTAAAAGAAATAGCAATCTGGTTAATTGAACCACTACATACAATTTTAACTTGTCATTAACATCAGGAAAAGCACCAAATGACTGGAAAACTGCATTGATAACACCCATACTGAAAAAGGAAAGAAAAGTGAATCATCTGACTATAGACCTATTAGCCTGCCCAGCATCCTGGGTAAAATATTTGAAGCAATTTAAAAGCAAGTAAAGATGAATTAATAAAAAAACAACTAGTGGATCTCAATCAACATGGTTTCAAAAATAAAATATCATGTCTTACAAACAACCTAGTATTTTATGAAAATGTCTGTAGATTTCTTCATGAAAGATACCAGTGGGTGTGGTCTACTTGGACCTGTGCAAAGCTTTTGATAAAGTACCACATAATATTTTGACAAATAAAATGCATCAACTTGGAATACATTATAGATTGGTTAACTGGGTAGATGAATGGCTCAGAAATGCAACACAGGTAGTGTGTGTATAAAGGAAACTGTTCAAGTACGGCCTGGTTACCAGTGAAGGTGCCTCAGGGGTCCGTGCTGGGACCTATATTCTCCATCTTCGTATCTGACATGACAAAAACTTGAATAGTATAGCAATTAAATTTGCTGATGATACTAAAATTGCAGCAAAGATTAATTCAGAAACAGATATAGCCAATTTAGTAGAAGACCTGAAGAGTTTAGAGAAATGGGCAAAACAAAATGAGATGAGTTACAATTTAAACAAATGCATGCTTATGCATTTGGGGATAAATCAAAGTACCAGTTTAACTTAAATGATGTTTCATTAAAACCTATAACTGAAGAAAAAGATCTGGGAGTTTTCTGATCTCATGGTTAGTACACATTGTAACCACCTTAGAAACCAGACAAACAGGTTGATAGGATGTATCAAAAGATCCTTTGCTTCCAGGAATAGAGAATGCATTTTGCCATTGTACAGAGCATATGTATGTCCTCACCTGGACTACTGCTCACCTTTCTGAGTCCCTGTCTTAGAAGAGACATCAATGCCTTGGAGGGGTTCAACCTAGAATCACCAAGATAATAGACAATATGCAAAATGAAAGCTATGAGGAAAGATTAAGGGAACTAGCCTATACGCATTGGAGCAAAGAAGGAAAAGGGTGACCTTCTGCTGATGTTCAACATTTCTAAAGATGCTGAGCTCATGGCTTACTTGGTTTAGCCATTAACATTAGGGAATAAAATTTGAGAAATCACAAATATCAGCTATCATTAACATACCCAAGGACAGATATCAGACGTTACTTCTATACTTGCAGAATTATTCCATTATGAAATGCTTTACCAAAGTTTATTCTTGAAACAAATAACATAGACACATTTAAAATAAATCTAGATAAATATTTGCTTAATCAAGCATAAATATTTACCAGCATTCTGGAGATGTACTTATATTGGCTCCGGCTTTCTGTACATCTAAAAACTCCTACTATGACCTGAGTCTTCTTGAGATTAATGGAAAGCTGTGGTCCTTGAGCCAGGATTGTACACAGTTAAAGTCGAGTTTAACCAGGTGTTTATGGTCTTTGGGTCCTGAGTGCTCAGGATGACGGGGTCATCCACGTACAGGGCAGAGTTCCCAAGGCTGAGGACAAGGGTAACTCATTTATAAAGAGGAAAACAAGATGGGTCCAGGATGGAGCCCTGGAGGACACTACAGGTCACTGAAGCTGGGTCAAAGATGGCCTTGTTAAAGTTGGTATACAACTGTCTTCCTGAAAGATAGTGTGTGAACCAGGCGAGGGCAGGGGGAGAAGCCCAAGGTTCAATGAGTGGATCGCAGAAGCAGTGGTTGACCCAGTCAAAGGCTTTGGAGAGATCTCACGAAGATGGCTCAGTCAGTTTGCCTTGATCGGTGGTGGACGGATAGCAGAGGTAACCACCGCAAGGGCAGTGGAAGTGCTGTGCCCTTTTCTGAACTCATGTTGAGCTGGAGAGAGAGTTTGTAGTCTCGGAAGGTAGTGGGTGAGCTCAGGAGCCAACCAGTTTTCGAGTAACTTGCTGATTACAGACAAGATCGCCATACAGCGATAATTGTTAAGATTTTTGAGTCCTCTTGTTTGAGGACAGGGACAACCTTGGCCACCTTACAAACATCTGGGATGGTGCCAGAGATTAGGAGGCATTAAAGATGTGAGAGATAGGTCAGGCAAGGAGGATGCCCCCAAGCAGAGCAGTTTGGGCTCAACACCGTCGTGCCCAGCTCCCATGTGAGAGAGAGAGACCGCGAGGAGCCTCTGGGTCTCCTGGACAGTAACTGCTTTAGGTAGAAGGGAGGACAGCTGGAGGTTGCACTGAGGGAGGGACTGGTGGCCATGGGGACAGGGGGTTGGGAGGGAGGAGCAGAGGGTTGGGAGGACGGGACAGTCAGGTCAGAGAACTGGCGGTTGAAAGCGTTAGCGATAGTAAGGAGGTTATTGCACCTCATTCCTTCAATGAGCTGGTCAGAGACCTGGGTTCTGGCAGACCCGTAACTAAGTTTTAATGTTTTCCAGAAACTCTTCAGGTTTCAGGCCATGGAAAGGAGGACTGACTGACAGAAATCACTCTTGGCAGAGTGGATGGCTCTTTACAAGAGTTTCTCAACCGGCGATAGCGAGGTGGTCAGCATGAGAGTTTGAGGACTTGAACCTTGCCCAACATTTATGTCTTTGCTTCATGAGATGGTAGGCCCACATGGAGCCACTTGGTGACAGCATCCTCACCCTTCTTTAGTGAGTGGGCATGTTTATTTTGCAGGGACGCAAAGCAAGCGAGGAAGTTATCGAGGGCCACTGAGGGATCACTTGAGGCAGTGACCTGGGACCAGTCAACTAGACGTAGGTCAGCAAGGTAGTTTTCAATGTCAAAATTGGAATAGTCCCACATCTGGATCACTTTGGTAGGTATTTTAGGAGAGGAGAGACCCCATACGCATTAGGTAAGACAGTGGTCCATGATGACATCTGGGAGGATTCCTGTGGTGACTATATTGTTGGGTCTGTTACTCAGTACCCAGTCAATGAGGGATACCTTCACACCATGAGAAGAGAGCCTAGTAGACTCGGCAACAAGCTGGCTGAGGGGAGACCAGACAGCAGAGTCTCATAAGGCTTGGCATTGCCCCAACCAGTTCAGGTTGAGGTCACCCAGAACAAGCAACTCAACTGAGCCTACTTTGTCCCTGAGACAGTCAAGTAGGGAGGAGAGCCCAAGTGTTCCTCCTTTGGATGGTTATAGGCACAGACCAGGTAAACCTTTTGGTGTTACCTAGGAGAAGGAGGGCATGCAAAACTCACAGGCAGAGGGTGTGAGGAGGATGTCTGATGACAGACACATTTAAGTGCCCTTTGTAGTAGAACACACCACCTCCATGCTTGTTTCCCTCTGTCTCACCTAAGTAGGTTGTAACCTGGGATGGCACACATGAGTCTGGGATGTGTGGCTTCAGCCAGGATTCTATATTCCCTAGTATATTGGGATTGTAGAAGTCCACCCAGGTGGTTAGGTAAGCAAGGCTGGGTAAGAGACTAGCACGTTCATGTACCATTGTCATGCCTTTGGTAGATTGCCAGGTCATGGGAGACAAGAAAAGAGTGGGGTGGCCCCTGGAACTGGGTGAGGGCAGAGCCCCCAACTGGGCCAGGGGCTGAGCATCCACTGTGGGACAGCATCCGGAAGACCAATAGCAGCAGTAAGCGGCCCTGGGGATACTGCACTAGTTTTATGTGGCAGAAGGTTAAATGACAGTGCAAGGCCTAGGCTAGTGCAAAAATGACAGGGTTATCCACATAAATAAGGCAGAGTAGTTAATTAGCCCTGGGGACCTAGACAAGCAATATAATACTGCAGACTAGGTAGCTATCACAAGACAGTGCAATGCTGGTGTTAGCCTTAAACAACAAGGGCTACAATGGTGGTCATGCACAAATGTAACAGCAAGGATTACAAGTCCTAATTGCACAGGTAGTACATTAACACAAAGTGGTCAGAGGGCTGAGGCTACAGGATAGCAACAGGCCAGTAGAGTAAGCAGATTACAGCCTCTCCAAGCCAGGTATAGGAATTAAGAATTTGTATCGTAGCTGCATGAGGAGGAAGGTGAGCTACAATATTATTAGGGTACCAGACTGTAAGAGAAAATTGGCATACAGGGTTCAGCAGAGTTCAGCTGAAAAGGTCTCATAGGCTGCACAAGATTGTTGTGTCACAGTCCCTAGTGTAGGCAACTAGGAAAGAGCCTGGTGAGCTAGTGGGCAGGATGAGCGAGCATTTAATGGGAGGAATGGGGTGATGGGGCAAAATGCTCCCATAAGTCCTCTGAAGGTTCCTTGTGTCGGGGAGGTTCACGCTCAAGTTTCACACCGCGCTCAACCCCTAACAAAAACACAGAAAGCTTGTGGGGGACCTGCAGAAGTAGGTCTCCCTCACCTCCCAGGCTGCATATCCAATGAAGAGTGGTGCTGTGGGGCTCGAGGTTAGCCTAAAGAACTGAGCCAGACCGAGTGTCACAGCAGGAGGGACCAATAAGTCTACTGCAATATTCAAACTTGGCACCGAAGCCAGCAAAGCCCCTGCAACAAAAGTTATTTTTCCCATTTGCAGCAAATGCTCCCGTAAGTCTACTGGAGGTTCCTTGCATTGGGGAGGTCCACCGGCTCAAGCCTCATGCTGGCGCCTCAACCAACAAACACAGAAAGTTCATGGGAGGGGGAACCTCGGCAGTAGGTCTCCTCACCTCCCCAGGCTGCACGTCCAATGAAGGGTAGCACTGTAGGGCTTGAGTCAGCCTGAAGAACTGAGCCAGACCAAGAGTTACAGTAGTGGGGACCAATAGGCATCTGCTGCAATATTCAAACTTGGCGCTGAAGCGAACAAAGCCCCTGCAGCAAAAGTCCTTGTTCCTGTTCACAGCAAATGCTTCCATAAGTCCTCTGGAGGTTTCGCATCAGGGACGTCAGCCTGGCTCATGCTTCACACCGGTGCCTCAACCCCAACAAAACACAGAAAGTTCATGGGGAGCCCACAGCAGTAGGTCTTCCTCACCTCCCCAGGCTGCAGGTCCAATGAAGAGTGGGAAGCAATGGGCAAACCAGTCTGACCAATGAGGGTGGAATGGCAAGGACCATCTAGGTGTGGGTGTCATTAGATTTGAGAGAGAGGGTGGGGAGGTGGAGGGAGAGAGGATGCAAGATAGGAGGGGAGCACCCAACCAGAATTTGGAGGTTAGTTTAGCAGTGTGAGATGCATCTGTGAGATAGTGGAAGGAAGGTTAGAGAGCGATGAGTTCACAGTGGTGGAGTGGGAAGGGAGTTGAGAGCAAAGCAGCAGAAGGAGTTAAAGAGAGTGTCCAAGTTGGTCAGGGAAGATTTGGGAGCAACACCATAGACTACGTCACAGTAATCAAAGATGGGAGTATCATCTTCTGGACAATTTGTGCCTCTGCAGTCAGTGGGATGCAACTATGATTCGTGTAAAAGCACCAAGCTTGGGGCACAGTTTCTTCAGGATAGCATCGATATGCACAGAGAAGCTGAGGTGCTGGTCCAGCCAAACCCCCAGATAACTAAATGAGGAGGTGTCCTCAGGATGGTCCTGTCAAGGGTGTGAAGGTGGGTAGGGCTGGGAGCCTACAGAGTCTCTGTCTGGTGCAAAAGGTCATTGAGACTGTCTTCTTGGCATTTAGAAAAGCTGGTGAGAAGCAAACCAGAGCTGAACTTGGTTGAAGTCTGCTGTAAGCTGGTTTTCACGGCAGCAGGGTTTTTGCTGAAACTGTATAAAACAGTACCATCAGCATACATGTGGATAGACAAGGATGAGCAGGCTGTGGGAAGATCATTAAGGAAAATGGAGAAGAGTGGGACTAAGCACTGAGCCCTGAGGACACCAGTGTTGATGGGGAGTGGTGGGGAGATGGGATCAAGGATTCTCACTGATTGGTCCTGCCAGTGAGGTAGGATTTAAACCAGTTGGTGGCTGAAGGAGCAAGGCCAGCTGAGGAGAGGAATTAAGAAGCAGGGATGGGAAACAGTGTTGAAGGCTTTGGCTGGAGTGGGCAAAGATGGCCAAGGTGATCAAGCCATCATCCATCCCTGAAAGGTCAGTAAGCCTGAGGAGGAAGTGGTTATTGAGTGGTTCTTCCGAAAACCAGATTGGAAGGGGTGAAGAAGGAGGAATCAGAGAGGAAGGGTGATAGTTGAGAGAGAACTAAATGTTCTTGAAGTTTGGAAAGGGTAGGAAGGAGGAAATGGGCGATAGTTGACAGGAGTGGATGTGTCACCACCCTTGGGAGAGGAAGGACTACAGCATGTTTCCAGGATTAGGGTACTTAGGCAGAAATAAAGGAGAAGTTAAGGATTAGGGAGATAGGATAAGCAATTGCATGAGCAGAAAGGTGGAGAAGTTTAGGATCAAGCACATCTTTAGAGGGGTTGAGGGACAGGAAGGCACTAAGAGCTTCATCAGAGGAGATAGTAGAAAAGGAAAAGGGGAGGGGTAGGCACTGGCTGAGGTGAAGGACTGAAGTTAGTAGGTGGCAAGGGGAGAGGGAATTTAGAAGAGATGTGGTGCACGAGGTGAAGTAGGCATTAAATTCATTGGCCACTGAGCCAGGGTCAGAAACTAGGAAGTTATTTATTTTGAGAACTGGAGGGGAGGGTGAGAAGGGAGAGAATAGGGCATGAACTACCCTCCAGAATTTAGATGGACAGTTAATGTTAGTCAGGAATGAGGAGTTGAAATAATCAGACTTAGCCAGTCTAGTAGCTTTAGAACATGAATTACGTAGCATTCTGTACTTGGCAGAGTCATTTGGATGTTTAGTAGATTTGTGTTTTCTCCAGGCCTGGTCATGCTCCTGAAGCAGGCCAGTAGTTTGGGGATGATCCAGGAGAGGTGAAGCCCACAGACTCTGGTCCTTCTGAAAAGAACAAAGGCATTCCAGGTGGCAATGAATTCATCCTTAAAATAATCAAGGGCTTGAGTCGACAGAAATGGCAGTGGAGGGGCCTGATGGGGTGGAAGCAAGTGCAGAGCGGTGGTGGGGTAAGTCTAAGGATTTAAAGAACTGGAGCTGTATGATTTTGGGGAGGTTTGAAGTGATGGACCTTACAAACAATCAAAATGAGGTTG
The DNA here is from genome assembly GCA_016271365.2 of Neoceratodus forsteri. Taxonomy (NCBI): domain Eukaryota; kingdom Metazoa; phylum Chordata; order Ceratodontiformes; family Ceratodontidae; genus Neoceratodus; species Neoceratodus forsteri. Next base: position 1,195,757,974 of record CM057453.1, read on the forward strand.
TGATCACTAAGGGCATCAGGGAGGAGACCAGATTTAATGATGTGGTGTGGGTGGGTTGTAAGTGCCCAGTCCAAGCAGGGTGTGGTTTTGTGTTTTGGTATTAGGGTCTGTGGGATCAAGTATAAGCTGAGTGAGGTTTAGAGCAGTGACATCATTGCGTAGCTTGTTTAACTTGGGAGACAACCAATTTAGATTCATGTCACCCATTATGAACAGTTCACCAGATTACGAGAGGGGGTGATGTTGTCTAAGAGTTCAGTCGTGACAAGGGTTGAATGCTTGGGCGGCAATAGATGCCAGCCACAAAGATTGGGATTGAGAAAGGAAGGTAATGTGGGTGGCAAGGGCTTCATCAGTAGCTGGGATGGAGGTAGACAAGGTGGTAGTAAACTGCAGTGAGGACAGGATATACATGGCCACTCCCCTGTGACCCGATTGATCTTGTGTGAGAGGAATATCCAGGGATAGCAATGGCATTGTCAGGGATGCTTTTTTGAGCCATGTCTCGGTAATAATTAGGATGTCAGGGGTGTGAAATCATAAAAGTTTGTAGGAGTTTGATTTTAGGTAGCAGGCTGCAGATGTTCAGGTGAGAGCTTCAACCTGTTAGGAAGGATTGTAGTGGAAGTGGGGTTTGAAGACATGTTGTTAGGGGTAAGGAGCAAGGGTAGGAGAAGAAATAGGGCCAGGGTTGGGGTGGATGTTCCTGATGAAAGAAGGAGGAGGGCAAAGAGAAATCGTGAAGTTTAGGACTTTTGTAATTAGAGTAGGAAATATGTGAGGGAAGGGAAGAGTGAGGGGAGGGGTGGAAGAAGGAGATAAGGAAGCGAAGAAAGGCATAGTGACTAGGAAGGGAAAACAGAGAGCTAGAGGTAGTAGGGAAAATGGGGTCTGTTTACAAGAGGAGCTGTGGGGGTGATTGACAGGAAGAAGGAGGTATCTGGAGGGAAGTGGAGAGAAGTTACAATAGGTGTAGAGGGGAGACTGGGATAAGGGTAAGAGCCAAGAAGGGTGTGAGTAGGAGGAGATGGAAACCATTCTGGGAAGGGTAGTAGAGGCTTTATACAGACTTACAGATTCAGATCACACCACAGAATGTTAGGATGTAGATAATTTGCTTTAGGTATGAATGACCCAGGACTAGAAGTGTTAGGGAGAGCAGTGGGAAGAGGATTGCAACGTATACATCTTGTTGCCCTCTGAGTGGCTTTAGTATAATCTGCAAGCAAGGGTTAGGGGGTGTGGCAGCTGGCTCTTCTCATGGTGGATGTGTGAGACTCCTATCGAGGTGCTGTTAGCCCAAAGGACAATGAGAGGATGCCTGCAAGCAAGGGCTCAGGGAGTGTGGGCAGGCTCTTCTCACTGTGGAGGTATGTAGACCCCATTGAGGCACTGTTAGCCCAAAAGGCTATGAGAGGACTCCTGCAAGCAAGGGCTTGGGAGTGTGGCAGAAAGTTCAGGATGGTGACAGTGTCTGGCTTGTTGCCCATGATCCACCAAGGAGACTGGCTCTGCTCCATGGACATGCAGGATGCTTATATGCACATAAAAATCCTGCCATCCCACAGGAAGTACCTCCAATTCACCTTCCAGGAGAGCACTACCAGTTCAGGGTGCTACCATTCTGCCTTTTGTCGGCACTGAGGGTCTTAGCCAAGTGCCTGGTGGTAGTAGACGGCAATCCTCAGGAGAAGGGATCTGTTTGTCTACCCCTACCTGGATGACTGGCTGCTTACAGTGTCATCAGAGGACTAGCTGCATCAGTCATTATGGGAGACTTTCAACCTGTTTCAGGTCTTGGGCATCACTCTGAATCTCCCAAGTCATGCCCCTGGTCTACCCAGAGACTGCAGTACATCAGGGCAGTACTGGACACCGTCCAGGGAAGGTCTTTCTTCCTGACGGCCAAGCAGACAGACTGCAGGTGGTTGTTCAAGGGTAATGGCTACCAATCCAGTCCTGGTCAGAGTTGTACTTCAACTCCTGGGTCATATGGCTACAGCCATTACAACAGTTCCCTTCACTCGCCTGCACATGAGAGTCTTGCAGTGGAACCTCAGAGTTCAATGGGGCCAAGGCACAGATGACCTCAATCATCCGATCTGAATCTCCAGTGCTGTCCTTTGGTCCCTGGATTGGTGGGTCACCCAAGCTCAACTAGACACTGGGGTTCCTTTCAACGTCCCAGTCCCCAGAAAATTCTGATGACAGATGCTCGGGATGGGCTGGTGGAGCGCACCTGGCATCTCAGCAGATGAGGTCTCTTGGACCTCAGTGGAACATGCTCTCCACATAAATGTCCTGGAGATGGGAGCCATCCTGAATGCCTTGCAAGCCTTCCAAAGGTACTCTCGCCTGGGTCCCTGTTGGTCCAGTCAGACAACTCGCCAGTAGTCTTCTATCTCCAACAAGCAGGGCACTCCTTCTTACCGCTATGCAGAGAGGCCATGAGGAGTTTGGTATTGGGCAGTGTATCACAACCTGCAAATCACGCAGTTCATGTGCCAGGGATACACAATGTCCTCATGGCGGGTAGCCTAAGCCACTCTTGCTCTCAGAGTCATGAATAGGAGCTACTGCAGGATGTTGCATATGACCTCTTTGAAAGATGGGGCCATCCAGAACTGGACTTCTTAGGCCACACACAACAGCAAACTGCCCAATTTATGCTTGCTAGATCCAGGGCCCGTGTTTTCTGGCATGACGATTGTCCATCTCCTGGACAGGAAGGTTTCTGTATGCCTTCCTTCTTTACACTTCCCAGAGAATACTGCTCAAGCTGCAGGCAGAGGGCTCACATGATTCTGGTAGCATGCTTCCGGTCTGACAGATTTTGGTTCCCACTGCTGCAACAATTGGCATCGGGAACTTGCCAGTCCCATTGCCCCTGTCCACTCACTTGCTCTAACAGGAGCAGGGCACCTAGTACATCCAGATCTTTGGTCTCTGCATCTGCATGAATAGCTCCTGCAGAGTTAGTCAGGGACAGATTCAGAGAATCCCCAGGGTGGCAGAGGTTCTTGTAGCAGTGAGGAAACCTTCTACTAGGGCAACATGTGCCATGAAGTGAAGTGTTTCTGCGTTGGCATCCCCATTCCCTAGATCCTTCTGCTGTCCAGTGGAATCTGTGCTAGAGCACCTTCTTTCTCTATTGGACATGGGCCTCAGCTACTCATCCATTAAGGTGCATCTCTGTGCGATTCCAGCTTATCCGCACCACAGGATGGAAAGCTCTGGCGCAGCTGGACTTTTGCAAGACCTTTTAAGGGACATCTTGCATATCAAACCCTAGAAGGACTCTGTTCCTCCTTAGAACCTTCGTTTTGTGTTAGAAAAGCTTGCTTTGCCTCCCTTTGAGCCAGCCACAAGCTGCATGCTTTGCTTTCTGTCTTGGAAGCGTTATTTTAGTTGCCATTACTTCCACTAGAAGGATTTCTGAGCTGCATGTGTAGAGAGCTTTATCTTGTTTTCACAGCGACAGAGTAGCCTTTTATAAATCCTTAAGTTTTTTCCGAAGGCTGTGTCTTTACATTAAATCAAGACATAGTTAATTACTGTGTACTACACAGAGTACTCAAACAGAGGAAGGCCCTGTTACATACTCTGTGTGTACACAGAATTCTTCATTATTATGTAGACCATACTCGTTCCTCTAGAAACAGACCAGCTGTTTGTCTCTTTCACCTACAGATTACTTGGAGCTCCTGTGACCAAGCAGACAGTGGCTAAGGGGCTGGTCAATTGTATCACTTTCTGTATTGTATCAATTTCCAGAAATATAACAAAATCTCACGGGACTGGTCAAGGTCGTTTCACCAGAGGGGTCACCACATCCTTTGTGTCCCTCAGGAATATTTCGGCAGCTGATCTCAGTGTGGCTGCTACTTGGAGTTTGGTCCACACTTTTGCCAGGCACTACAGTTTGGACATTGCTTCCAGAAGAAGAGCAGGTTTCAGTCTAGCGGTCCTTCAGGGACTTCTCTCCTGATTATGCCTAGGTCTTGCTTTACAGTCCTCCACCCTTCTGACCTGGGTCTCTCTTTTTGTACTGCTTGGGGACTCAGTCCTAATGGTGTTACCTGATGCAAGAGCTCCCCTTGAAATAAGATAGTACAATTATGTAAGAACCTACCGTAACAGTAGATTTTCAAGAAGAGCTCTTGCAGCAGGTGGTTTTCCGCCCACCTGCCCCCGGGTAATGTAACTGTACTTCTGAGGGATGGAGATCTTCCTCAGTTCCCATTCTGTATATCAGCTGGGTCTCTGGTGGAAGAACTGAGGTGGTGCCAGGGAACACGCCCCTTTATACCATGGGGGATGTCAGGGGCAGGACCCGACATCGGTGCAGTCCCCACCTTGGACTGCTAGCTAAATGTTTTCTGTGTGGTCCTAGTGCCTGGTGGCATAGTTCTAATAGTGTTACCTGCTGCAGAGGCCCTCTTGAAGATCTGTTCTTGTGGTAAGTTCTTACATAACTGTACTTTTCTATTAAATATACAATATTTTGATGGTAGACAGTATCATTTCTCCATAAAATCTGAAAACAGATTTGCAGTTTCTATTGAAATACACTGCCAGGCTTGCCAGTAAACACTTTCTGATTTCATAATACAAGGTTTCAATCGGATTCTTTTTCACTAGCTGTTGGCAAAATAAAAATAAAATGATGTAAGTAAAGAAACAAATAATAGCAAACTGAATGACTATTATTATTATTGCAGCAAAAGACCCAAACCTTTGTTCTTTAAGGTATACATCCTACTAAGCACTTGCTGTTTAGTGTCAGATAATTTACTGCATGAACATTCCATTCTGTGACATTTGCTCACTCCCTCCTATGGATTTCTAGGGATGTCTCTTTATCTCTTTAGTTGTATTTCTTAACTAAATGCTCCTGTAATCTGTCACACTGATGTGTAAAATGTTTTTCTGTCTAATATTGCTCTGGGTTCTTAAAAGGCAACTCTTGTAAGCAAGTTGTCATTCCTTGTTAGGGCAATAAAAGTATCAAATCACCTAGGTTATGGCTGGGAAAGGTTAAGTTGATATGTTTATGAGCTATGAAACTTTCTTGAAAGAGACTAGTACCCAAATTCAAGCTAGTAACCACAAAATAGTCCAGTGATTAGTGAACACAGCAGCGGTGTGGTTATACAAAAGCTCAATTTTATGTACAGTACTCTGTTAGGAATCTTGAATGCTGCCTTTTTCTACTGTAATAGCATGATGTCTGCAGGGCTCCATCACTGCACCCGTAAAGCTCAAATGAAATTTAAATTCCTCTTACCCTTTCATAGGTCCAATTCCCTGAACAATTCAAGAAGAGGAAGCTTCAGTAATGAGAGATGTACCAAAGTACTTAGAGAGGAAACAACAGGATTAGAAAAACACTGATAATGATGAAAGAAAGAATAGAGAATAATACAAAATCAGACAGTGTGTAAAGTAAGAGTAGAAGACAAAGTGTATAAAAAGGGACTATGAATAAAAACAATACAACTTGAGTTGTTAATTTTGATAGTAGTAATACTTTAATGATGTTTTATGTATGTAGAGAACTGACATTGTGGTCATTTTGAATTAAGAACCCACTATTTCCCAAATGTTTTGTTCTGAGTTCTAATTCCTCTTGCAAGCTTTTCACATTTGAGTGCTTTCAGTAAATCGTATTTCCATCCTGAAAAGTATGGCATGTATGTGTGTGTGAGGGGGTCTATTAAGTGCTTTAAGATACAGTTTTAGCTACAAATGCTAGCATTGATATTGTGCACCTTTGTTCTGTGGTTATATAGGGCCCATAAAACAGTTGTCCAATCATACAAGTTTTAAGATTTAGTAATAGTAAGTTAGGTAAGGATGGAATTTTGGACAGATACTGTTTGTTTTGTTCTCAGAAAGGGCTAATTTGTGGGCAATCCAAGAACACGTGGATGGAATTGGCATTAGGGCTTCCACACTTGGGGCATCTATTATTCTTAGAAATTATCATTGTAGTGGTATGTTTGGTGAAAAATGTAAGTTGTGCATGCTTTTTATTGTGTTATCCTGTTACTTACTGCAGAAAAAGCCTTAATGGGAATGCCAGACTTTATTCCATCTCCAATGGAAAACTTCACCCACCTACATGAGAACACCACAAAATAGTTTCTTCAGCATAATTGCTGACAGTTGAAATGAAAAAGTGATACACAGATGATATAGTAGGATTAGTTTTCATTATTAATAAAAAATTATTTGTATTTATAATGGTAATGTGGCAATAAGACTTCTATTTAAAAACATTCAACAGTGATTAACATTTGTTGGCCTTTCCTTCAACTATGTCAGATAAACAAATTCCTTTTTAAAGTGTTAGCATCTTTGAAGCCTGTTGGACCATACAGATGCTTAAAGGAAAACTACACCTCATATCTTGTAAATTTTTTTGTTTTCATGTCAATAGACAGCTCATTTCCTGTAGCTGTTAGGCATATATGTGATTACTTTAGTTTATTTTCACCATTCATACCTGTACCTGTAAGTATCCTGGGGGTCTTCATTTTATGGTTGTTGAAATCTCACTGTCCCTGAGATTCATTGATAGTTTAGATAAAGTTATTGTGTCTTTTATGCTTATAAGAGTGCATTCTCAAGTTCTTTGGGTGAGACGCAGTTCTGGCACACAAAGGACTTGAGAAGAAACTCTTATAATCATAAGAGACACAGTAACTGCATATATAAACATATTATAAATCATGCTCAAATTTTTTTTAAAATGGAACTTGAACTCAAAATCAAATGCTTACTTTGTGGATAGTATCACAAACCCACTCAGCAGGTCAGGCTCTCTACTCCCAAAGTGCAAGCCTCCAAGCAGTCTTGCAAACAGTTTAACAGAACAAGGTACCCCCTTGTCTGTTTTGTGAGTTCAGATCAACCTTTGGTCTCCAGTCTTGGAGGATTCAAACTGATAACCTATTGTTAGCATACCCAATGGTCAGGCTCAGATAATTCTGTCTTCAGGGGTCAGATATCTTTTCCCTACGGGCACCTAACCAGGTATACAGAGATGAACCCTTAAAACTTTAATAAAGACCTCAGATTTAAAATGCTTCTCTTTCCAGTTTGGTATCACCATTCAAGCTTATGCCTAGTGTCTGCTATGACCATATATACTTTTCTTACAAATGAAGAAATTCAAAGACTGACCAAGTATGCTCTAAAAGAGTTTTACTAAAATAGATAATAATATGTAAAACATACAGCATAGAACTATTATATCACAAGACATACAAATCTATTAAAAGAACAAAGTTTTAAACAGTGCAGTTCTTACTACAGTACTTTGTCTCAAAATACCTGCTTAAAAGTGCTCACAGATGTTTCTTTGTCAAGTCTAGATAAAAGTGTCTCTGTGAAGTCAAACAGAATAATGTTTAAAATCTGGTTTTCCCACCTACTTGCATGAGGTCACCTAGCTCCTCCCTGTCAGAATATATAAACACAATTTATATAAAAACAGGATGTCTTTTCCAAGTATTAAATTCTGCAACCTCAGCATGACTCATGTCCTCCAAATGACAGTTCTTTGATCTTAATGATAAGCTTCCCCTTCCAGGACATGAAAGCATCTTTATGATTTTGCACCAGTTTACTAAACCTGGTTTCCTCTCTAACGTCATAAAATGGATATGCTCAACTCAGGCCTCTTCCAGCCTGTAATTAACTTTAGATAAAACAGGATATCCTTGATCAAGGTCTGTTCAACTCTGTCATTAGCTTCAGGCCTGCCATGTAACACCTGGTATCTAAAGCGTGTGTGAGTGTGTGTGTGGTCTCACATGCTGTTTCAGCATTTTCTCATGGCTTTCATCTTTCAGCTGAAACCTGGGGGGAGTGAGCGACAGATTTTCAGCATCTCTCGGACAGACAGTCCATAGCCCATTTTGATATTACAAAAATGATACTACAGCACTCAGAACTGGCTGTCCACATCACAGATAGTAGTATAGACCTCTTTGAGTGGAAATGGACTATGCTAACTGAACTTAGAACTTCAGAATTTCAGAACTTTGTGCATGAGACACCCTCTTATGGTTATAAGATTGCCTGGGATGTTTAGAAATTAACAATTTGGATTGGCTAAGAAAGATGTCATGATTTATAATAACATTTGAGAACATGATGTAAAATCACCCTTCTTGACTCTACAGTATGCCTGTCTGCTTAATTAGGTTTCAACAAAACTAGTCACAGCAAGGTGTGAAATACCACATTTACCTTCAGTTAGCTTTGCAAGCTATCTGAGTTGTAATACAGGTTTTCCTTATTAAATTGCTTTCAATGTGTGTGTTTTTTCAGAGTTTTTTTTTGCGGTACTTGTACTTTCAGCATACAGACTCATGGAATAAATGGTTAACTTGACATCATGTTCTCATATGCTAATGCAACTTTCATAGACAATGAGAGTTCAAGAACCATAAAATGGAAACCCCCAGGATAGTTACAGGGGACTAGTATGAACAGTGAAAACAAACTAAAGCAAACACATATCCCCATCAGCTACTGGAAAAGAGTTGTCTGTTGACAAGGAAACAAATAAAATGAACATGATATGAGGGTTAGTTTTCCTTTAAACTATCAGAATACCTTTATGCTTTAGGATATTGGAAGGTTGTATTCTTGTTTCAAGAGATATTCCACCAGAGTTGAAGAGATTTTCTGAGCTCTAGAGTTGTTAAGACCTGTGAAAGTATCCAGATTGAATCTGAAATGACAGTGTTGGTGATTTTTAGGGCTGCGTGAATACCATTTCCCAAATATTCAGCTGAATATTCAGTATTCAGGTCCCAGGTATTCAGTACTCCAGTATATAATTTGCCTTAATGGAGAATTGTTATACAACTCCTTAAAATGGCTTCAGGAGGGGAGGATGAGAGTGATGGCACTTTGGCTTGTACACTGGTGCCAGAGGCTGTCTTGTGCTGCTGGTGCTTCAGGAGGGAGGAAGCACTGGTCATGGCAGTTTGGCTTGTCCATTTGTGCCAGAGGCTATCTTGTGCTGCTGGTGCTTCAGGAGGAGGATGCAGTGGTCATGAATTTGGCTTGCCCATTTGTGCCAGAGGCTATCTTGTGCTGCTGGTACTTCAGGAGGAGGATGAAGAGGTCTAAACACTTTGGCTTGTACACTGGTGCCAGAGGCTATCTTCTGCTGCTGGTGCTCAGCAAGAGGATGAAGAGGTTATGGCATTTTGGCTTGTACACTGGTGCAGAGACTGTCTTCTGCCAGTGGTGCTTCAGGAGGAGGATGCAGAGGTCACTGATCTTTAGTTTGCACACTGGTGCCAGAGGCTGTCTTGTGCTGCTGGTGCTTCAGGAGGAGGATGCATAGGTCACTGATCTTTGGTTTGTACACTGGTGCCAGAGGCCTGTCTTGTACTGCTGTTGCTTCAGGAGGAGGAGGATGCAGTGGTCATGCCAGAGCTGTAAATAATTAGGCTATTAAGAAAAGCAAGCAATAAGACAAAATTAAGCCCATAGGATAACACTGTAACTTCAACAGACCAACATACAATTCATATCTTGGTGTAACCCCCTGCAAAGGGGTTCCATAGGTCTTCCAGGAGCTGGCTGAGTGCTTCTAGCCTGCATGGTGTTAAGCATTCAAGCCATTTATCAGTGAATGCTTTTAGAGCCTCTAGTACTGTCTCTTTAAGAGTTGTCTGCTCGCAGACCTAATTAGTTTGCATGGGGGACTGTGTGTTCTCCTGCTCGAGTCCCGCTTGAGCCACTGACAAGGTGCTCCGCTTTTGCCATCGCCAAGCGGGCAGAGTGAGCACTCACCAGGGATGTAGCTGTTTGCTAACGATATGTTAGAATGATAATGAAAATGTACTTTGTCTAACCTGCCTTTCTTGCAGCTGGGACTTTGTGTGCTTTGCCCTCCATTTTGGATTGGAACTGCAAACTGGATCCAATCAGGAGGGGCATTTAAAATGGAGTATTGAGCAACCAACCAGGATTAGGACTCTCTCAGGAGCCAGCTGCCAATGGGGATATAGCCAGTAATTCTGGGAAGTGAGTCTGGGCTGTGGACCCTTTTCACACCAATGGGGAAGTTATATGTGACTGGCATCCGAAGCCCTCCAATTGGGTCAGGTGGTGCCCGATGTAATGCCCTGTCCAGTGGCCGAGAAGGCAGATTTGTTGTGGCCGTGACTGAGGGAGCTCTGGGCTTCAGCTGCTGAGTTTTGCGTGGGAAGTGCATGTGGAGGCCAAATGTCGGGTGGCTCATTTGCCGTGGTGATTCAGACTGAATCCGCTGTGTGCAAGGAACAGAAGAGGCTGTGTGGCTAGCAGCCAGGCTTACCCTGTAGAGGACTGGAGAATCTGCTTCATCATGCTCAGTCTGTCAGGAGAGTGAAGCTGCACTGTGAATTCCGGGTAACAGTAAGTGCGGTCAGGATATGAAAGCAGCTGCCTGGTATGGTAACCATCTCATTTCATATAAATGTGTGGAGTGTGTCCTGCTCACAGGCCCATGTTCCTCGCTGTGTGGAAGGTGTCCAGCAAAGGTTGTCAGTAACAAACAGGGTAGCTCCCTACCAGTTGAGTGATTGAATTGTAAGGGTTTCAACTGATTTTCTTCCTTGATACTTGAACTGAGCCTACCGGCTCCAGATTACAAACTGGGTGTAACCCCTCACCCCTGCCTTTTGCCAAAACGACAGGTGGCATGCTGTTGAAGCTGACAGCAGTACTTGGTGGGGACTGGGTTCAGGGAGGATGAGGTTACTCAGCACAGGGGACCTAGGTTTGGCTACTCTGCACAGGGGCACCCAAGTAATCCGAACACAGGAAGCAATAGCTGTAATGTCCAGAACCAGGAATGAGATTCTTCAGTGTGGCTTTTATTCACATACTAGCTGAACAAAACAAAGCATAGATGGACCCCAATGGGGCTACATTTCCTGGTAATGCAGATTAGAGACTACAGAACACTTTATCACCATTTTCAGCCCTCAGGCTCTGGACCCAACAGGCACACAGCCGGACTTTCATGCAGCTTTGGGTACACAGCCCGACTTGTACACACTTGGGTTTTCCCGCGGTCCATTGGAAGAATGAACCAATTATCCTGTCGTGGCTCCCCACACCACTTAGAGTCTGCAACTCCTGAGAGATTTTCCTTTTGCAACCTCACGTCTGGGTACTTCCCCATCACTGGCCAAGTACATGAGGCAAAGTAGCAACCACAGCAGAAATCTGTAGAGGTGGACCTGGTCACTAAAGATGGAGGCTCACCCACCTCTAGCTCCACAGCCCATACCCGGCCATTTCCCTGGGAAAACTGAACCATTCCTTTGCTGAACTTCTAAATGTAGATTAAAGGGTAGATGATCTGGTGCATCTCCTCTACATATTACTTGAATCACACAACACTCTAGCATTTGACACTACTTTACTTGTTTGGCCCATTTCTCTAGGCTTCCCAAAATGTAGCGCAATCCCTAGATTTTCACACTTGTCCCAGGGTGAAGTAAACATTTTGCCCTCTAAGTCAGAGCAGACACTCACCCTTAGTTGCAGGTGCCCCACAGGCGACTCACAAATCTTCCATCTTTCAAAATAAATCTTGAACTAAACAGGCAGCTTTTCTTCCACTTGGCAGAATTAAGGGGATTGCCCCAGGAATCTGCTAGGGATCTTACATCCCCGGAGGAGGGGCACTGAGACCCGAACAGCGGTCTCCACCACTTGAGCACACCTTCACTTCTTCACTTACTGAAAAAACTGAACACTGACTACTACCCTTGAAAACTACCAACGCTCTATCTAACTCCTTCTGCTGCAGATTCTAATGTGGCTTATGCAGCCAGCGAAAGTTCTACTGGTGATGTCATCCTCAGTCTCAGCTGAGACCGAGAACAGAGGAGACAGTGTGAAACCCATTTAACTGAGTTTCACAAGCTGCCTTCCCTGCCTACCACTAGGTCTTACTGGGATTCTAGTAACCCCGTAACAAGGGGGTTACATGGGTATTGTGCAAGTATTTTCATCCTCAGGGCCCCAACCAGCTGCACCAATCCTGGCTAGCCCCCTCCATCCTGGGTACCCATTGACAGTGACTTGTAGGGACTTTAGCCCTGTGCACAGTGCTCTGAACATTAGTGTGACTGAATCAATTAACCTGTTTGCCTGTCCTTGTTACTATCCCTAAATAAATCAGATTTGGTTGTTTAGCAAAGTTACACTGCTTGAACTGCGTGTTTGTGTTGAAATACTGTATAGTGGCTATTGTATTACTGCATCTTACTTTACAGGAGTCCCAGAGTCAAGCTGGTCGAACCAGTTCTGGGGTAAGTGTATACTGTGCAGGTACTGCTGTTAAATTGTGTGGGCCACTAGTGGGAATAAGAGGGGTTGCAGTGTCCCAGAGGGCTGTGACCAAGTCATACCAGACTGTCTTAACTTCCGACCTCTGGGTGAGGCACCCGCCATTGGACCTAGGCCCCTCAACCTGTTAGTAGTTACACAGGCAGGGGTAGTAGCCCTTGGGATAGCACCACCTGGGGTTACATACCTTCAGAGCTGAGAAGTACAGCTGTGAGGATGGCACTCAAGTGTGATGCCCATTTGGCCTATGATGTGCTACCCCAAAAGGTCTTTTGATTGAATGCTACCTGTGAGGGAGACATAATGAAATGCAATGCTTTTCAAAATGTCCTACACACATCCAGGTAGTCTCCTGTTCCATTTTAATAAGCCCCTGCACCACACCCCAAAACAGAAAGAAAACAACAGATTAAATACTTAACATACCTTTGATGTTCATGCCTGATGTGTTACCAAGAGTTCATCACCCTGGTGGTAAAATACCTGTATACCAAAAAACCCAGAAAAAACATGATTAGAGATGCACTTTAATCACAATTTAACCCCAAAAAAACCCAACACAAATAGAAGTAAAAGCATTAAAATATTCCATATTTCACTTACTGTTGCTGGTAGTACACGTGTTCGAAGATGAGAAGCATCAGACTCTGAATTTGGCGGTCGCGGTTATCAGTAATATTATTCTAGATTTCTTTGGAATCATTATTGTCATCAGCAGCAGCAGTCGCAGCAGCATCAATAACTTATTGCAACAAAACAGTGGTACAAACTGGTGGTAGTCAGGCAACTAGAATATTTCAGGCATGGGAAATACCTGATACTAGTGATGCCACACTTGTTGCAGGATATTTCAGGCATGAGAATGCCTGAGATGGGTGATGCCATACAAGTAACCAGAACATTTCAATCATGTGAAATACTTGAGATGGTGAAGCCACACTGGTAACTGCCATATTTCAGGCATGGGAAACACTGAGACTGGAGATGACACACTATTAACTGCCATATTTCAGGCATGGGAAACACTGAGACTGGAAATGCCACACTATTAACTGCTATATTTCAGGCATGAGAAATACTGAGACTGGAGATGCCACACTAACTGCCATATTTTATGCATGTAAAATACTTCAGACTGGTGATGCCACACTTGTAACTGCCATATTTCAAGCATGGGAAACACTGAGACTGGTGATGCCACACTTGTAACTGCCATATTTCAGGAATGGGAAACACTAAGACCGGAGATGACACACTGTTAACTGTCATATTTCAGGCATGGGAAACACTGAGACTGGAGATGCCACACTAACTGCCATATTTTATGCATGTAAAATACTTCAGACTGGTGATGCCACACTTGTAACTGCCATATTTCAGGCATGGGAAACACTGAGACTGGTGATACCACACTTGTAACTGCCATATTTCAGGAATGGGAAACACTGAGACTGGAGATGACACACTGTTAACTGCCATATTTCAGGAATGGGAAACACTGAGACTGGAGATGACACACTGTTAACTGCCATATTTCAGGCATGGGAAACACTGAGACTGGAGATGCCACACTAACTGCCGTATTTTATGCATGTAAAATACTTCAGACTAGATGCCACACTTGTAACTGCCATATTTCAAGCATGGGAAACACTGAGACTGGTGATGCCACACTTGTAACTGCCATATTTCAGGAATGGGAAACACTAAGACCGGAGATGGCACACTGTTAACTGCCATATTTCAGGCATAGGAAACACTGAGACTGGAGATGACACACTGTTAACTGACATATTTTATGCACGTGAAATACTTGAGACTGGTGATGCCACACTGGTAACTGGCATCTGGGAAGCTGTTAATAGGATGAATGGAATATGGGCACCGCAACACATGGGATGAGAGATGTAGCAACACCATTTGTGGATTTTGTATTAGGAACAGCAGTCAAAAGGTGGGTGGCAGTTTTAGGCACTGGGAACTGCAGGGCATGCTCTTTCAAAAGAATACACCATGACAGTGGAAGTAATAAAGAAAAAGGTGCTGGCCACAGATTTCTGTTAGTATGACTATAGATATGAATCTGTTTGACTAAATGTTAACATGTTGTGCTTACTTGCTAACAGAACAATGATGGTTAACACAGAATAGATTGTGTATGGGTCCATGCTACAACACACAAAAGTTGTATCCAGTACAAGACGATTATTTAATGCAATTGTTAGTGGCCATAAATGTACCCAAGGTGAGGTAGATTTATTTTTATAAACACAAGTTGTTCCACATGTGCTGGGTCAAGTGAGGATCAGCGAGGTTCCCCATAGCCCCAGCAGTGCTGAACATTCATTCAGATGATATGCTGGTGGGGGCAACAGATACATTTAATGGCCAACTGTGCCAAGTGCGGAGATCGCTCATCCTTTTGATCCAGAACTCCACTGGATTTATGAAGAATGACCCAGAGGCTCATTGAAATAGTTCAGCAGATTAGGTGCCAGCTGTGGCTGCTGTTCTGTTCTCTTCCACTGCTCAGCCTGTAATGATGAGCTGAGTTCAGCCAACAGTCACCATCCTTCTCAAGGTTTTTCCATACTGCTTTCATCACCCTTAAATGCAATGAGTAACTGTGACCTATGAAGCCATTCACTAATTTCTTTGAAAATCCCAGGATCAGTAACCATTTTAGTAGGGCTGCCATAAGCCATGTGCTGCCCACACTCTGGAATAAGATACAAAGATCATTGAGACTTAGTTCTCCTGTCAGTATTGCCCTTTTGAGGACTATTTATGACAAAGCATTAGCTGAAACTGTAAGTGTTTCCACAGTCACTAGCAGTCCTGCGGATGGTTCCCCTCTGGTTCCACCACACTCAGTCATGAACCTAGTTCTATCTTTCCCATTTAACTAGTCACTAATCAGCTGACATACTGGCCTCGGAACCTTGGCACCTCTTTTTCTACCCTCCTGCTGCCTCTGAAGCAGGAGATACAGTCCTCACTGTGGGTCCCTCTGTAACCTAGGACCCTCACTCAAGCGCATAAACAGTTACTGAGGGCTGAAATGAAAATAATTGCACCCTTCCATGTAGGCAATAATAAACATGACACTCAACTTCTATGTATATGAAGGTTGTAAATACTGCAATAATGTTATGTAACACATGTAGGTTATCTGTGAACAATTGAAATGCATATATTGCACTAACATGTTGCTGTAAGATTGTTTTTTGTATCCTGTTTCTCATTTTGTATACTGCACCTTATTGTATGTAAGTATATTTGTCCTGACCACAGCAGGTCCACCTTGTAAATGAGCTTGCTCAATGGTGATCGCCTGGATAAATAAAGATTTGATTGATTGATTTCAGTTTGTGATTCTGACATTGGCTCATCGATAGGGTTACCTGCTGATCTCATTGACCCAGCATGCAGAAACTAAGTTCTGAGCACATCTGCTTCTGAAAGTCTATAAACCTGTGAGTAGGCATTATAAGGTGTAGTACCTCACACACTTGAAACGTAGATCCAACATAGTGGCAAATATGTGCTTTTTATTGGAACAAGAGATCAGAAAATCTAACTTCTAGTTCTGTTGTGAGATTTTCCACAAGGGATATCACTGTTCCTAGTGTCTAGTTTAGATCTTTCTTAGCATTTTCACTGACTCTCCTCATGGCTTTTTCAGGATCTGTACAGCAGAAATTGCCTGACTTAGCAGTGCTGAATCTGAGCTAAGGTCACGAGTGCTCCTTTCAAATGGGGCTAAAGCCTTTACCAAGCCCTGTATCACAGCCCAGTCCTGATGTCCGAGGGCCCCTCATATCAGTTTACATGCTCATCTCATGAAGGACCACTTCTGCTCCAGAAGCCTTTGAGCATGTAGTAGGTGGAATTCCACCGGATCTGTACATCCTGGATAGATGCTGCTGCAGCTTTTGAAGATGCTCTTGTAGCTGATACAGATGATTTGTGGCTTTCACAGAGTGATGGAAGTGGCTGCATATGCTTCTGGCTACTTTGACTGTGTGACCTGCCTCCACTGTGTTTGCCAAAGCCTTTGTCACCACCAAATTTAGTGTTTGAGCAAAGTAGCATATCCCTCAAAATTGCCATCTCTAAGTGCTTTTATCATATTTGTGGCATTGTCTTTCACCACAGACCCTAGCTGAAAATTGTTGCCATTGTCCATGAGCTCAACATTTCTTGCAGGAATGACAGTATGTTTACAGCCTGGTGATCCTTTTCCATAACACTGACATTTAGCAAAGCAGACCTACAGGGAGAGGGGAAAAGGCGGAACGGCAACAGTACCACCATCACCGCCAGTGACCACCACATCTGCAACACACCAGTGTGCTGTCAGTGACATATATGCATGATTGGAATTCATGCTGGTCCATATGTCAGTTGTGCAATGGAAAACTCCACCAACAGCCTGTGCTAGTAGTCTGGCAACTTCCTTTCTCAAATCATGGTAAATGTTGGGTACTACAGTATGTGAAAATGTGGTCCATGATGGTATTTTATACTTGGGGTGCAAATGCTGCAGCCCTCAGAAACCTGTGTTTTCCACAATGGAAAATGGCTGAAGATCCAAGGCCATCATGTCACCAATTAAACTGGTGATCTGCTGTGCTGTTGGGTGTGATACCTGGTATTTGGCGCAGGCATAGAAGACTTCCATGATGGTGCAGTCAAAACAGTACCACATTGCATTGATTTTGACTTTGAGCCCATGGTGGAGGGTGTTACAATAATAGATGATTAGCAGAAGAAGGCAGAATGGGTGATGCTCCTGTATGGGGATGCACTACAGGTGGTGTAGGGAGTTAAGGGCACACTGTCTGTCTCAGTAATAGAATCACTACCAATACTTTGTGCATCTACTGGACCAGGACCAGAAGAGGGGCTGATAAGCACATGTTTTGGAGGGAGGAACAGCTGTGGATCTTTGAAGTGCACTGGGATGTTTCATTTGGAGACGGTTCATCATTGATGTTGTTGTGAGATTTGAAGTTTTTACCATGATTAGTAGTACAGCTGTACACAGAACTAGATGGCCTAGGTTCACGGGGGATCCACTGGTGAGTGGATTCTGTGCGGGGCCGTTGCTGTGGACCCGACTGGGGCAGAGACCTCCTGGAGAGGTGGTCATTTTCCTCATGCTGTTAATTTGAACTTTCAGTGCTCCTGATCTTGGAATTGCACCTATGACTTGCTCCTAAAATCTCACAGTTCCAGAACGCTGTTTTCCCTGAACTGATTTACAACTTCTCTGTACTCTCTTGCGGATTCCTGGTGCTATGCTCAGCAGCATCCATCTACTGGCGTGAGTTCTCCAGTATGTATTTTGAATTGGACTGAAGAAACTGGTTTATTAATTTTCATTATTTGGACGACCGGGTGGTGAGAGGACCCTGTGTCCATTTATTTTACTTATTTTATTAGATTTGTAGTTTATGTTATTATTATTGTTTGGCATTGAGAGTGCTGCCCTCTCCCAGTGGTGAGAGGACTGGTGGAAGGGGAATTAATTAGTTATTTGTTGTATTTTGTGTTTGGGTTTTGGGGGTGAGAGCCTTTAAATCAATATTTTTAGATTTATTCTGTGTTTTAATTTAGACTTTTATTTTGTTGTTAAATTATTATATAGGGTCTTGTATTTATTTAGTTCTGTGGAGTGGGTTAATTTTGTATTTTGGGACTATTTGTTGTTATTTATTTAGGGTGCTAAATATGTGTTGGGACAACACAAGGACAGTTGGGTATTATTCCCTCCAGGCTCAGAGACCTTCATCCTTTTCCTGTCCTCCCTATTGCCAGAAGTTTATAGACAGTGTAGGGCTTTGGAGATTGTTGGAAGAAGGAGGAAGAGATGAGGCTGGGTCTAGAGAGGAATGGAAAGGGTGGGTGGATAGGGATAGTGGGGACAAGGAGATGCCCTGGGGCAAAATGGGTCCAGGAAAGGGGTCCTCCTTTGGTTCCTTGTAGCCAACCCGAGTTCTGCTTGTAGCCAGCAGCTAGCGGTCATCCTCGGATGCTCATCCTACTAGGCGATGTTGTAAATGCCAGGTCTATTAAAAACAAGACTGCTATTATAGCTGATTTTGTTGGGACATCTGACCTGGCATGCATCACTGAGACCTGGCTGGATGAGAATGCTGGACCAGTTTTGGCGGCAGCAGTTCCAGCCGGTTACTCAGTGATACACCACCCGAGGATGGATCGTAGGGGTGGGGGTGTTGCTATCTACTTTAGATCAGAACTGGGCCTAGTGGAGGTACCAGTGGGAACTACCAACTCCTTTGAATGTATCATGGGTGAGGTGTGGAGTGCAGGATACTTCTCATGCACCGTCCACCAAGTGATGGGAATGTTTTCCTGCAGGAAGTCTCAGACTTCATTGTCGACCTGACATTGGGGTCCCCAGATGGTTGGTTCTGGGGACTTCAATGCCTGGGTCAACGATGAACTCTAATTTGGTCAAGACTTCCTCCAGTTAATGATTTCACTGGGCTTCACACAGGTTATTTCCTCCTCGACCCATATTGGTGGTCATTCATTGGATTTGGTGTTCCTTGGGATGGAGATATCCGATTTGGTGGTGGAACCAGTCGGATGGTCTGATCATCACTCCATTGGGTTCAGTTTTGAGGCCACCCTAGTAGGCCAGCCCTATGGAGATGATGCGATATCACCCTTTAAGGGTGTTTCCCCAGATAGCCTGATGGCGGTGCTGGACCTATTGGGCTTACCAAGAGATTGCATGGATCCAGGAGACCTGGTACTTTCCTATAATAAAGGCGGTGGCAGGGGCCTGGATTCCATTGCTCCTGTTCATGTTAGTCCTCTCACTCTTCGCCCTAGGTCTCCTTGGTTCCGATGAGACTGAGGGAGTTGAGGAGAGCTGGATGAAGGTTAGAGAGATGCTGGAAGAGGTCGGGCCTGGATTGTGACAAACTTAGTTTGATGGACCACTATGTGGTCTATCAATCCACAATCTCTCATAAGAAGGCAAGAATTCCTGTCCAGAGATTGCTGCTGCACAGAATAGACCAGCTCAGCTCTTCCGGTCTGTGGACAGATTGCAATCCAATCTGTCTTCAACCCAGAAGAGCTTTTTCTCAAGAATGGTGTGAGAAGTTTGCTCTATTCTTTTTGGATAAGGTTGCCATAATCAGGTCTGATATCCGTTTACCCTCTCTAATGGGAGTTGTGATGGTCAGCAGGAGATGTCGGACACCCAGTTTGTGTGGTCTGACTTCAGCCTTCCCACAATCAGTGACATTGTGATGATCATCCAATCATTGCGTCCGACCAACTGTGGTTTGGATCCGGGCCTCACCACGTCTCTTAGTGAGCTGTGTGGATAAAATTGGTCCGTCTCGCTGAGATAGTCTGGAGGTCCTTGGAGGGGATCTTTCCAAATCCTCTAAAGGAGGCTGTGGTTCAGCCCTTCTTAAGAAGTCCTCCTTGGACCCGGACTGTCTGGCAAATTATAGGCCTGTCTCTAACTTCTACCTTTGTGGGTAAAGTTATTGAGAAGGTGGTCGCTCGCAGCTGGATGATCATTTGACCAGCCACAATGTCTATGACTCTCTCCAGTCTGGATTTAGGAAAAGGCATAGTACCGAGACAGCTCTTGTTCGGGTACTAAATGACCTCTAATAGCGAGAGATCAAAGGACTCGTTCCATCTTGGCCCTTCTTGATCTGTCTGCAGCATTTGACACTGTGGACCATTGTGTGCTATTGGAATGCTTGTGGTCTATCTGTGGGCTGTCTGGCACAGTCCTCAGTTGGTTTTGATCTTTCCTCGAGGGTAGGACTCAGAGGGTGGTGTCTGGGATTTTTTCCCTGCTGCATTCCCCTATCCTGTGGGGTACCGCAGGACTCCATTTTAAGTGCCCGTGTTGTTTGCGGTGTACATGCTGCCATTAGTAGCGATTATTAGGCGGGGTACAGTCTGGGTTTTCACTGCTATGCAGATGATACTCAGCTGTGTACATGTCCTTTGTACCTGGCCAAGATGCTGCCTTTTCGGTCTTTAACAACTGTCTTTCCGAAATCCAGGACTGGATGAATGTGAGTTAGCTGCGGTTGAACCCAGATAAAACTGAGGTGTTGGTTGTGGACCAATGTTGCCGGGAGGCGGGTTTGTTGGTTGGATCACCTTGGGTCTATGGCTTGGGGTGTCCAGCTAACTACCTCAGACCAGGTGCGGAACCTGGGCATTGTGTTTGATGAGTGTTTGACATTTAAATCTCAGGTGTCGGCGGTTGTGAAACTCTTTTACCATCTGAAGAACATCGCCCAGGTGAAGCACCTGGTTCCTCCAGACCATCTTCTACTTTGGTCCACGCTCCGTTACCTCCCGCCTTGAACTACTGCAATGCCCTTTACCTTGGGCTACTCGGAGGTTGAGATTCGCTGCTTGCAGCTAGTGCAGAATGCGGCAGCCAGGCTACTGACTGGTTCTTCTAGGTCCAGTCATATAATGCCTATGTTCACGGGACTGCACTGGCTGCCAATTACGAGTGAATCACCTTCAAGGTCGGTTTGCTGACCTATAAGGCCCCACAACGATCAGGGACCCTACCTGAAAGATCTCCTTTGTCCCTACTGTCCCCCGCTCTCTCTGATCCACTGATGAGGGATTGCTAGAGATTCCCAGGGTTCATTTAAAAGCTTCAGGGCCAGAGCTTTTAGTTTATGGCCCCAACCTGTGGAATTCTCTACCTTGTCAGGTGCAAGACTGCCGACTGTCCAAAGCTTTAAGGAAGCTTTAAAACTTATCTTTTAGCCAAGCATACAATGAATTTTGAATATTGCTGTTTAGCTTAATTTTAATATTGTTTTAATTATTTATTGTTTTATCATGTATTGTACAGGCGCCTTGGTTTCAGAAAACGCCCTATATAAATAAAGATCGAATTGAATTGAATTGAGAACATACTGCCTTTGTTGGATCATCTTTCACAACTCTAAAGTAGAACCACACCACACTTTCCCCACTGACGGTAAAGTGATGGCCCCAATAGAGTGACCATGGCCATGTTTTGCCCCTTTCCTCTTATCAGTCCTGGGTGCAGTGGTTGAGGTTGTTCTGCCCTTTCTTTCTCACAACAGATGTAGTTGTAGAACTACTTTGTGTATCAGATGGAGCTGAACTTGACACAACTCTTTGAAAGGACAGGGTGTACTGTTTGGTTTTTCAGGAAGAGGAGGAGGAGGTGACCCTGATTGACCTGCCTGCCATGACAAGCAGCACTGCATTTTTGGCAGCTGCACATTCACGCTTCTCACACAGATATGCTGCATAATCAGCCTCATCTCCAAATTCACTTAGGTGAGTATCGCTGACAGATGATGTACTGAGCAAGTCTTGTGGCTCTGGTAAATATTCAGAACCAGAAGATGCTCCTCTTCAGAGTCCTCCACATCATTAAAAGGAAACGTGGTGAGAGGAAATTTACAAGGCTGAGCAACAATGCGTTTTGGCAAGACAACTGGTGTGGTCGCCGTAACAGTCTAGTGGTCAATACTTGTCACAGTACCTATGGTCATGGGCACAGTTGGCAAGGTAGTAGCATTGTCGACCATAGTCCTGGTGCCAGAATTACTATCAGGAGCTACAGTTGAAGAAATTGGCATCATATTACAGCTAGTTGTAATACTGGCTGCAGTAGTCATGGTGACAGCAGAACACTCAGGACTACTAATGGAGGCAAAGGTTGTGGTGACAGTAGCTGTGCAAGGAGCACAAATAACAGTGCACACTGTTATGGCAGTGGTTAGGTCAACAGTACACAAAGGAATTGCTGTGGTAGCTGAAATCATAGCACTGGTGGTGGTGGTGGGGAGGAGCACACTGATAAGTGATGTTGCCTCTATGAGGCGATTGTGTGAACGGCACTACCACTGTTAGTGGGGTAGGTTCTTCTTCTTGTATGACTGGAGATGTCAGCTGTAAAGCCCTCCTACTTTTATAAAATGATGGTGCTGCAAATGCAGTACTAGTAGTAACAGTTGTAGTTATAGTAGTACTAGTACTACCCCAATCCTACTGACACCAGAACCTGAAGGCTTATCAGCGAAGAAAACTATTTTAGAGCAGCGAATATGAACAGACCTTCTCTCACACTGTTCCTCACCACTTGCAACTGGTGGTGAAGATGGCTTGTTTGACTGGACCATGCACGCTACGGGATTGATGAGACATGGTCTGTAACAAACTGACTTTTTGTGTGTGATTAGTGTTTTGTTTATGTTGGTGCTTCTTGAAGAAAACAATACCCACACCGCTCAAGTAGCAGCTAATAAAGACAGTCTGTTTCAGAGAGATGGAGTCAACAAACAACTTCTTATTTATGCAGTGTCAGTTGTGCAGTCATACAGTATTGTAATTCAAGCATTGAAGGTGCCAAACAACACAACACACAGAACCCAGTGAGTCATGCCTGACACACACAGAAATACTAAAGCAATTCACAGAAAATTTATGTGTACCCACTCACAGCAAGTGCACACACAGGGCTGAAGACACAAAAAGAAAAAAACTCATATGCACAGGAGGCCACTCAGGTGCAGTGAGCTGTGGAGGGAGGAGTCACTTGCAACACCCTCCTTACTCAGTTGTACAGGAACTGATCCAAGAACCAGACCAGTCAGCAACAATTCAATGGGCCAAGCCTGACCCAATGAGAAAAAAATATGCTGCTTTATAAATCACAAACAAAATGCATACAGACAACTGTGCATGCAATTGAAGGACACAGATTACAAGAACTACAGTACAACGCACACACAGATGATGTATCATGGTGAGCTGCAACACAGACAAGAGGAGTCAGATAGCAATCACACCTCACTTATGCAGGAACTGAGCCCAGAATCTGAAGACAGCAAAATACCAATTTGCTTCACAAAAGAAATAGAAAATACCACAGTGGCTGTGTGTGGATTTGGAACAAAAAGCTAAGCAAGCACAGCACCAGGGTGGGACAGTCAACAAAAACTTGAACCAGTCACTATTTCTGAGCCCCGAAACAGTTACTCACTACATGCAAAAGTCAAGCTGGACTTTGTTGACAAAAAAATTGTAAGAACTAATTGGTTCTTTAGCAAAAATTGAATCACACTGCTTCAGCTGAGCTATGAAACTATAAGCAGTGGGAGAGGAGAGTCAGCACAGCACACACAGTCACACACACACACACAGATTCATGCACACACAGACTCTCCTTTTCCTTGAAACTCAGCCCAGTTTCAAGGATGAAAAACAAAACTGCAGTCAGATGTAGACATAAAGTGATCAGATGTCAAAACTGGATCACACACAAAACGTTTTTAAACAGTTATAAAAGTCACAAGTGGTAAACTAAACAGAGCAGCTCTCAGAAACGCCTGTGTCCTCTCATCTACACATTCAGAGTGAGGAGAGCACAAGGTGTTCTGGCTGTGAGCTCCAAAACTGCCTCTGATTGGCCAGCAAAGCTCTGTGAGAATTTGAAATCTCACTTACCTAATAGTATGTCCCAAACAGCGGCTGAATAGTAAACTATTCAGGACATCCACCCGAATATTAGCAAGCCTACTATTCGTGGTATTTGGAAAATACTAATAGGACCATGCACAGCCCTAGTGATTATGATGGCAGGTTTAACGAATAGTAATAAGTCAATGATTTGTGATTCCATAGAAACATAGAAACATAGACTTTGCGGCAGATAAGACCGCTTAGCCCATCTAGTCTGCCCATTTCCCTACCTACAGGATGAGGCTGCAGATCCTAGTTAACCAACAGCCTATTTCTTCCTACCCCCCACAGAATTGCCTTATGTCTGTCCCATGCATTCCTGAATTCTCCACAGCTTTAGACCCCACAACCTCCTCAGGAAGGCTGTTCCATGCATCCACTACCCTCTCTGTGAAATAATACTTCCTCACATTGCCCCTAGAACACGCCCCCTTCTATCTTTAAATTGTGTCCCCTTGTTCTTGCCGTCTCTTTTCTGAAAGATGCTACCCTCTTGGACTTTGTTGATTCCACTGAGGTACTTAAAGTTTCTATCACGTCCCTCTCTCCTTCTTTCCTCAAGGGTATACATATTAAGCTCCTTTAGTCTCTCCTCATCTGGCTTCTCTTGGAGACCTGCACCATTTAGTTGCTCTGCTCTGGACTGCCTCTATTCTGTCTATGTTCTTGCGAGGTGGGGTCTCCAGAACTGGATGCAGTACTCCAGATGGGTCTCACCAACTGTCTGTACAGAGGGATAACAACTTCCTGTTTTCTGCTGCTGATGCCTCTCCCTATGCATCCCAGTATACCCCAGCCCTCCCTACTGCCTTCTCATTGCTTGCTAACCTTAAGGTCATCTGATATGATTACCCCAGGTCCCTTTCCTTTTTTGTTGTTACTACCTCCCCCCATTGTGTATTCTTCTCCTGGGTTCTTGTTTCCCAGGTGCATTATTTTCACTTCTTTGCACTGAATCCTAGCTGCCATACTTCTGACCATTCCTCCAACCTAGCCAAGTCCCTTCTCATCCTTTTCATGCCTCCTTGTTTATCAACCCTGTTGCAGATCTTTGTGTCATCTGCAAAAGGCATACTTTTCCTTCCAGTCCCTCTGCAATGTCACTGATGAAGACATTAAAAAGGACTGGACCCAATACTGAACCCCTGCGGTACCTTCTAGTAACCCCTCTTTCTTCAGAGTGGACTCCATTTACAATTACCATCTGTGTCCTGTTGTGCAGCCAATGTTTCCCCAGGCTACCACCCTGGGACCCACTCCCAGGCTGGTTAATTTGACTATTAATCTTTGTGTGGAACTGTGTCAAATGCCTTGCTAAAGTCTAGGTAGGCCATGTCCACAGCCCCTCCTGGTCTACTACTTTGGTCACCCAGTCAAAAGCTATTAGATTCGTCTGACATGACCTTCCTGCTGTGAACCCATGCTGCCTTGGGTCCTGTGCCCCCACTGGCCTCTAGGTACTCAACTATTCTTTCCTTCAGAAGTGACTCCATCACTTTCCCTACCACAGAGGTCAAACTGACAGGTCTGTAGTTTCCTGCCTCTGTCTTGGTTCCACTTTTGAAGGGAATCACATCCTTCTCCTCCAGTCCTCGGGTACCACACCATCCTCCCATGATTTATTAAAAGAGTAGCCAGTGGTTTCACTAGTTCCTCCCTAATTCTTTACAATTCTGGGGTGAATTCCATCAGGACCCATTGCTTTGTCCACCTTCAGTTTTAGGAGTTCTTGCAGAACCCTTTCTTCTGTGAAAGGACTGGGATCGACCCCCATCAATAGTGTTTCTGTTAATTGGATTAGGCATTTCCTCCTCTTCTGTGAATACTGAGCAGAAATCTTCGTTCAGTATCCCTTTTTCACTGTCCCCTTCTGCCCACCACCGTTCATTCTATTCAGCCTCACTATCCCTCCCTTTGTCTTTCTCACTCGCTGATGTACCTGTAAAGGTTTTATCCCCCTTCTTAACTGGGTTGGCTATCTTTTCCTCAGTTTGGGCCTTTGCTATTCTGACTTCCTCCTGCTTCCTTCTGCCTTAACTGGTACAGCTCTCTGTCCTGCTCCTTCTGTGTTTCCCTATACTTCCAGAATGCTATCTTTTCTTCCTGACATTTACAGCCACCTCTTTTGAAAGCCACAGTGGCTTTTTCTTTCATTTTGATTTGTTTGTTGCTTCACACAAGGCTTGTTGCCTCTGTGATGGCAGTTTTGATGATTCCCCATTGTTGCTCCACACCTCCTTCTAGCCTGTTTGCTAGTGCTTTTCTGAGGTACTCTCCCATCTTGCAAAAGTCAGCCCTCCTAAAGTCCAGTACCCTCACTTTTGTATGACTTGACTCTGCAGCTGAGTTTAACGTGAACCACACTGTTTGATGGTCACTTGTTCCCAGATGGCAACCCACTTCTATATCTGAGATCCTCTCACGCCCCCGTTTGAGAGTATGAGGTCTAAGATTGCTCCCTCACAGTGGGTTCCAAAACTAGCTGTCTGAGGCCTGCAACCTGTAGGGCATCAAGAATGGCCCTGCTCTTTGATGTGGCTGCAGCAAATGTGCTCCAGTTAACATCTGGCATATTCAGGTCTCCCATCAACAGTATCTCCCTTTCTCTGCCATTCTAAGAATGCCTTCTATCATAACCTTGTCCATTCCTCCCTGACATGGGGTCTGTACACAACCCTGTGCAGATTGTGGTGCCTTTCAGTCTCCAAGGTGATCCACAGTGCCTCCTCTCCTCCCTGTTTACTCATTTGTTCAGTTGCTTTTATCCTTCCTTTAAATAGAGCTACTCCTCCCACAATTCTCCCCTGCCTGTCTCTCCTGTAGGTTATGTGCCCTGGTATGTTAACATCCCAGTCATGGTTCTCTGTGTACCATGTTTCTGTGACTGCTACGATATCCAGGCATCCTCTTCCATCAAGGCCAGCAGTTCAGGGCATTGTTGCCCAGACTACGGGCATTGGTACTCATTACCCTCCATTTCCTGATGGCCTTACTCCTTTTGCCCTATCCCTGTCCTTCTTGCCTTTGTCACTTTCTCCATTTACCTGCCCTTCTCCCTATCGACACCTCTATGTTGGTGTTTACCGCACTTACTATCGTGATTGTTTGGGGAGGGATAGGATTTCCCTGCTCCTTTCAGTGTCTCCCCCTTTGGCTAGTTTAAATCTTGCCAATGAAGCATTAAACCTTTTAAATGCTTGCCAATGAAGCATTTAAACCTATCACCTAGGATCTTGGTTCCACTCCTGGACAGATGCAGCCCATCATGCCAGTATAGGCTTGCATCACTCCAGGTGGACCCCAGTCCCAGTGAAGCCAAATCCCTGAGCTCTACACCAGTTTTTGAACCACTGATTGAATTCCATGTGTGGAAAAACCTAGCCTCTCCTCGCCATAGATGGGCAGCACCTCCGAAGGTTACCGTGCATGCTACTTGTCTAGGCCCCTCCCAATCCACAAACTCTTCCTGCACTTCTCTAATCCCTTTCTTAGCCAGGTCATTTGTCCCTAGGTGGACAATGACATCCAGCTCCCTCCTGTGCAGCTGCTCTGGCAATCCTGAGTTCACTCCTGTCCCTCAAGCCATGGCACCAGGCAGGCATCTTACCTCCCTCTCCCCTTCCTCCCTAGTTCTATCTTCCTAACAATGGAGTCCCCCACCAGGAGTTGTTTCCTTCCCCGGGGTCCCCTGCCACCCTCCTGTGGGTCTCCTTTGTGGAGGTTCCCAGCATCCTCCTTGGTCTCTGCGGGTACCTCCATAGAGGAACCACTCATTGCCAGAATGGCATAGGAATTGTGGAGAGGTACAACTGGAGGATGCACCACCCTCACCCTCCCTGAGCCCACTGTGGTCCAACCGCTCCTCTTTCTTGGCAACCTCTGAGGCAGCGGCAGTGGCACTGGTGGTCCCTGGATGGAAGAGGAGGTCCCACAAATCCTGGCCAGCTCAGCCTGGAGATGAGCAACCTCCTCCCTCAGCCCAGAGAGGTGTCTGCAGGTGGGACAACGCCAGCATCCTCCAGAATTCCTCCCGGAAGACTGCTGCTCACAGCCCTACTGCACACTCCAATCATGTCTTTTTCTGGCCCCTTAACTGTTTGCAATCCTTACTGTTTCCTCTGTTTTTTCTCTCTCTCCTTACTTTTTGCCTGTGTGCCTTTCAGCTCCTGATTGTCCTGTTCTGAGACAAGAATATCCTATATTTCTCAGTAGACCCTTACTTGCTCAGAGGCAGACCTCCAGCAGCTAGAGGGGCCAGAGGCTACTCTTGCCCTTCTAGGATGGTGGGTCTTTGGTGGCTCTGTGATCACTCACTTCCTGTTCCCAAACAGGAAGTTCCTGTTGTCAGTCAAATCCTGTGCCTATAAAAGTAGAACTAGATTTGGGTGGAAGGGTGGAGGGGATGGAATAAGGGCAATATAGTCCCAGCAGAGAAGTCCAGTCACACAGCAGTCCTTTCTCCTGGTGTCTTCTGCCAAGCTATTAGCAGAATCTGTCTAAGGCAGTCTTTAAATGTAGCTTCCTTCTAGCTAAGCCACTCCCCACTTACTAGATCTTTCTACACGTAATTTAAATCTCACAGCTATTGAGTCCTTTCAATCACCTGAGATTTACACCTGGATAACTGTTCAGATAACCATTCAGTGCAGTTAACTCAGACAAACACACATTAAACATCCATTAAGTTTTCATCTATTTGCAACCACTCAGGAGAATATCCATCATTTGGAACAGGCCTAATCCACTGGGAAATTTGTATAAGTCTGGTAGATAAGTAATAAAGTTTGAAATCTGGTGCATTAAGGCCACCTTGCTTTTTGAGCCTAGTAAGCTTATAATACACTTGTTTTTTTCTTTTGTGGATCCACAGAAACTTGTTGATTTTGTTTATAAAACAGTAAACCAGGTGTTGAACCAATTCTGGTAGCACTGCAAATATATGTAGGACTCTGGGTAAAACCATCACTTTTATTGAGCGATTCTTCCCATAGCCCAAGTGGAAGTTTGTTCCACCTTTATAGATCTTTTCCGTTTGATTCTATAATTAAGTAGATTGGTGTTTACCATGTTTTAAATGTTTTGTAAAGCTTTATACCTAAATAGTCAATGTACTCAGGGGCCCATGAATTCCTAGTTCTTTAACTTCTTGACAAGTTATTCCTCCATTAAGTGACAA
This sequence comes from Neoceratodus forsteri, assembly GCA_016271365.2. NCBI lineage: Eukaryota > Metazoa > Chordata > Ceratodontiformes > Ceratodontidae > Neoceratodus > Neoceratodus forsteri. The sequence goes on from CM057453.1 coordinate 1,195,787,063, forward strand.
AAACTGAGTTTTATCCTTGCTCAATTTATATCCAGAGATCACACAATTTTTTTATCAAGTTTAAGAGAGTTTGGTTGGACACTACCAGATCAGAAAGTGAAAGTAGTACATCATCGTCCATAAAGTGAATATTTGAAATAGGTATCACCGATTTGTACCTTTACTTGCTTGGTAGTATTAATCTGTAACACTGATGGATTAAGAGCTAGACTGAACAATAGGGGATGAGGACAACCTTGTTTAGTGCCTCTTTCTATCCTAAAGAATCGAGAGGTTATCATTTGCTGAGACTGCAGAGAATGGCCTATCATATAACAATTTAACCCAGCTTATGAATTCTTCTAGGAGATTATGACAGGACATGGATCTAAACAGTCCCAGTCCTCATAATCAAATGCTTTCTCAGCATCCGGTCCTGTAAGTGCTAGAGGGATTTGTTTTCTCGGCATTAGATACAATGTGAAAATCCTTCAGGAATTATCTGCAGTAAGTCTTTTTATGAAGTCAATTTGTTCAGGACCTATTAAAATCCCTATTACAGTCATTAGCTTAGATACCAAAATGTTTGTCAGAATCTTAGCATGTTTATTAAGCAAGCAGGTCTGTAATTCTTACAGCTGAACTCATCTTTCCCTGGTCTAAGTATTAATGTTATTATGCCTTGCTGCTTGGAGATCGGTAAGTTATTTTGATGTTTGTCTCATAAATACCTCTGAAAGAACAGGAGATCATATCCATAAAGGTGTTGTAGAAGTTTGTTGAAAATCTGTCTGGGCCAAGAATTTTATTCATTTTGAGTTCTTTAATAGCTGCCTGAATATAAACCTTATCTATTTGTTTGTTTTGCAAATGTTTACTTTCATCTGATACTGTTAATGAGGGTTTGAATATTTGAAAAAATCTAGCTCTTCCTCAGAGTCTGAACTCATTTTTTTAAGAGATTTCTGTGGAATTCTAGGAAAGTTTGATTTATTTCATTTATGTCAGTGGTAGTTTCACCTGCAAGTTCATTTTAGAGCTAATATAAATTTTGATTTTCACTTTGTTTAATCCTAAACACAAATAATCTTTGTGCCTTTTGACCTGTAGAGACATGGGGCCCAATTCTAAAGTGTCTGTAATCACCACAGGGGACTTGCGGCAGGCTGTTTGATGCAAGTGCTGACTTGTGTCCAAACTTGGTATTCTAAATGTTGATGCCACAAAATTCCCTGACACCACAAAAGTAGACCGTCTCCTGATGGTCTAACTCTCGTCTGGCCAGGGTGCCCTTACTACGGGTCTTGCACCAATCATTTGTTGCAAGCTGCCATAAAGTGAGAAAACTGTTGCAACTGCATCAACCCTTCTGGAATGGCACAAAGTTGTGTTGAAGGGCTTTGATACAGTTGCGTCAAACTCTGTGGTGGATGCAGGCATGGCACAAGCCCTGTGCCCATCTTCTGAATCAGGTCCATAGTTTTCATTTGGCTTTCCTAATATGAAAATCTGCCTCACCTCTCAATATTTCTTCATATTCAGTTTCTTGGCCCAATTTTGCCATATGTCTTCAGACTTGTCATTGATCAGTTGGATTCTATTTGTTTGAGAAGATGAAGTTTTTCTTGGAGTTTAATCTTATTCAGTTTTAGATATTAGCCATTTAGCTGATAAGCCTTTCCTTGAATAGCACTTAAACGTTTCCCAGGTTGTAGCCCATAAAGTATCATTAGGATTGTTAAATTCAAAAATTCAATAAAATGTTTTTGAGAGATTCTGCTTGTTACGGGCTTTTTAAAATAAAGTTGTTAATTTTCCATCTTGATGTTTTGTTTCTTATAGCATCCCTATGTAGTAATGTTGCAACTAGAGAATGAGCAGAAATGATGATGGGATGTATTTTAGATTGGACAATATTCTGAACTCACATTTTGGGAATTAAAATATAATCTATTCTAGGGGCAGATTTATAAACTGAGGAAATAAATGAGTATTCCTAGCTGTTGGATGCATCATTCTTCAGGAGTAGTGGTGGGCAAAGTGGCCAAATTCACTCCGTGAAGCAATTTGCGGAGTAGTGGGGAATCCGTGTAGTATGCCACAATGCGAAGTGGAGTACTTTGCATCATAATGAGAATCGCTAAGTCACTGATTTTAAAGAGGGACTATGGTCACAGAATATGGATCAACATAGCCCAAATCACCCTCATGCCAAAACTGAGATCCCTAGGTTACTTTGTTTAAAAGTTACAAATCATTTTACAATCCTAAATTCTCTGCCTGTTCAAAAAAACCAGTTTCAGTGAAGAGGTGCTGATGATGTCATCTCCTGAACTCAGTCTAGCCCTCCCTGTCAGCAAGCTTACAGGACCTGCTTCTCAAAGTTTAAAAACTAAGTGCAAATGGTTTTCTCCAGTAAAACAGGCAGCACCATTCAATAAACATTGTTTTAAAACCTATGTGTGTTTTTAGGTTTTGTAACAAAGTTGACAAATTCATGTTTCTAGTGCTTTTTTGTTGTGGTCCTTTTCTCCTGGGTTGCTGGATGTTAAGTCACAACACACTAATATGAGTTTGCAGACTGGATATCTCTGATGTGGTGAAAGTGTGATCATTCACACCTATCATTCAAATGAGGTGATTTCTCAGGATGGTACAGTACTTCAAATCAATTATTACATCACTCTGTAAATGGGGTAGGAGAGGGAGTGCTGTTTTGAAACCTTTCTAAAGTTTCTATTGCAGTACCCAGCTCAATGCTTAACCACTCACACAATCAATCAATCAATCAATCAATCAGTATTTTATTCATCATCAAAGTATGAATGAATGGGATACTCAGTTGAGCAGAGCTCATTTTCTGTTTTCTCATTGGCAGGCTGTTACTTGAGCTATACTCAGGCTCATCTGTGTTGTGCTCCAAGTTACAATGATTGTTCTACCAGGGCTAACACTTCCACCCTGGTAGGAATTAGCATATAAGGCCCTTATTAAAACTTGTAAAGCAGACACTGACAACCAGCAATGAAGTTACCAACATTGCAACACTTGTAAATACAGCTTCCATACAGGCACTGCAGAGTAACACTTCACATGGTATCAGCAGCCTGGAGACATACTGACTCAGCATCCTGCAACTCTGGAGAAATGAACCACACCAAAAGGCATTACAATACAAATTTGTCAACTTTGTTACAAAACCTGAAACATACAGATTCTATAGCACTGTTTTTAAAATGGTGTTGCCTGTTTTACTTGTGAAAACTATTGCAGAATTTATTTATTTATTGAATTTTGTTGACCCGGTAAGCCCACTGAGACTAGATTTCCTTTTTCAGGGTGACCGGAGGGAGAGGGATACAGATGGTAAACCAACTGAAACTGAACCAGATTACGCTGTTGGTGGTATTTCTAGTGAAATAGAATAAATCAATAGAATTAAATAGAATGAAATAGAAAAATAATGATATTTTGACTTTGGAGAAACAGGTCCTATAAGCTTGCTGACAGGGAGGGCTAGACTGTGAGTTCAGGAGATGACATCATCAGCACCTCTTCACTGAAACTGGCCTTTTGAACATGTAGTGAAATCAGGGTTACAAAATAGATCATAACTTTAAAGCAAGTAACACAGAAACCTAATGTTTGGTATGAGATTTATTGGCAGGTATGTTTATTCTAATTCTGCAATGTAGCACTTTTGACCCAAGTACCTCTTTAATGCAATTCTCATGACTCCACCTTCCCCATCTAGTTCTGTGCCCATTTTAAGGCAAAGTACATTGATTACAATGTACTTTGCATCACCTCACCTTCTTTTTGGCTCCAAGGCAAATTTTGCATTGAATAATGGGATTGCAGGTCACATGGGCTCTAGATTGTTCTGCACAGCCTCGGTTCTGTCTGTGTAGTGTGTGTGTATAGTGGTAGACTAGTTGGAGACAGTTTGCTGTCAGAGCTCTGTGACTAAAACCTTATAAAAACTGTAAGAAATCCTTTTGTGCCAGTTCTTTGACTTAAAACATAGTACATCGATTGCAGAAAACTCTCCTGTACTCATATCATCAAGTGTTTATTGTTTGTATGTGGATTTTGAAATGAAATTTTGAACATTCAGTTTGTGTACTGAGACAGCTGAAGTGTGCTTTGGGGAAGGGGCATATATGTGTGGTGTAGGTAGATTTAGATTAACTGTCTGGGAGAAAAAGGCAATCTTTTATTTTGGTTATATTTTGTTGTATAACTGTGTTAATGTATACACAGTAATATTTTCAGTAATTCTTGACATTTGTTTGCTGAATTTTGTGTTGCAGCAGTGCATAATTGCAGTTTGTTGAAAAGATCTGGCTATATTACCAAAGTTTTCAATTTGCCATTCATTACTTGTAGTGTGTGTATGTGAAGGTGTGTGACATCACGTGTGCCATCAAATCACAGTTCTCAGACACCTTTTATTGTGCCGCTGAGTAATTGCAGCAGTGTGAACCTGCTATCCACTGTAGCTGCGTGATTTTGTACTGCTTTGTGGTCGGGATCGTGGTATACTGATTTTGTACTTTTACTGCAGTGCACTACCCCACCCCAACTGGCAAAATGTATTCTTTTCCATAGTGGATTTGGATTGTGACTGTTGTGAGCAGCAGTGGTTAAGGTGTTGTTGTGACTTTGCATCTGCATCTTTTCTTGATTACGCAGTGCAATCTAACCTGTCTGTGCCTGCCTTTCCATCTGCTTAGTTTGCAATCTACATCTGCAAGCCACTGTTGTTGTTTTGGTTTCACATCACATCTACTATGCCAGAGTGAAAGTTCAGAAATTTAAATAGGTTTAAAATTTTCTTGGTGATCCCCAAAATGCCTGCAAAGAGACGTGCAAGCAAACCTGTTTCTGGCCATGGCGCTGCTGCCAGGGTAAGATTGTCTGTGGCTATGGTAGTATGGAGAACTGCATAGCTGATGTGAGAAAGGGATTTTTCCATCATTGTTTTTACAGTGCAATCTGTAGCTTCACTCATAGTTGAACAAGATGACCATTTCAAGCTGGTGCTGTTAGTGCAGTTTCTGCTGGCATGAGTATTGCTGCCTTAAGTTCCACTTCTGACCATTTAACAGTGTAAAAAATATAGTTGAGTGTAAAGAAGTGAGTGACTGTATAGATGATGTCATACTCCTGTCCCCAGTAACATCCCATGGTAGCTGAACATAATTCTGATCATAGTAACGATACACGCACAATGTCACATTTTTCCACTCGGTAGATGTTATGCCTTTGCCATCCAATGATTCACAGTGTGGTGCAAAAATATCAGGTAATGATGATGGTTGCAACATGTAGTCCACATGACATCATCCAAGCAGAAAATGGATGTGGATGATGTTTATGAATATGATGATGATGTCAGTGACCCTTGTTGGGAACTGGAGAAAATAAAGTTAAGGTATACCTACTATAACCTAATTGTCTTCAGGTGAAGCTACCGCTGGCTGGAAGCTGCAACACTGGACTTAAGATTTGCAAGAAAGCAAGTTGTGCTCACAACAGAGGAGGTGAACCTTACAATTTACAATTGTCTTTGGTTTGAAGCAGATTCCTTAGGAAAGTTAATATTCTTCAGGTAGAGGATACTTCTAACTGAAGGGTGAAATAAGGAACTTAGAATTATCAGAAAAGGCAGTCTTTCAATCAACAGAGGGATGTGGAGCTTGCTTTACATTTGTTACAATTGTTAAGATTTTCAGTGCGGGAAGAGTTTAAACCCACAGAGGGTGAATACTGTTTTCTGTGTCTGCTCTTCTGCACAACTGACGTGTTTTGGGGCTGACTGCTTTCAGAGCACAAGTCACCAGGCTGTTTTGGGGCTGGGGAGGTTTACCTGTGTCTGACTTGGATGTTTGGATTTTCTCTGTTTGATTAGCAGGGTATTTTTCTGTCAAATTGTTGTGTATGGCATCTTGCTGACAGGAAGGCACTCATCACAGCGGTAGGTCAGAACTTTTAGCTGATTGCTTCGTGAGGGCACAGTTTAGGCCCAAACCCTTCCCACCCTCACCCCACCCACCCCTGGAAATAGTTCATTTATACCTGGGGTTCTGATATCATTTTCTCAAGAGGGCAAGGTGCATATCACTGTCATATCCTCTCTAGCACACTGCACTGACAATATAAGCATACACATTATATAAATACATATATTTCTATATAACACACCAATCACACACACACACACACACACACACACACACACACAACACACACACACACACACACACACAACACACACACATACACACACAAAAAACTAAACAAGGTAGACAATTATGTAGGGAGTAGTACAATGTAATGGCTGTGGGGCAGCAGTCTTCCTGGAGTCTTTCTGGAGGCTGAGATGCTGCCCTGTTTGCAGGAAACTATCTGCCCTGAGGGAGGAAGTTGCCTGTCTTCAGGCCGCACTGGACAGTAGCAAAGGAACCTTCTCCATCCAGGGAGCACCAGAGCCACCACCACTACCTCAGAGGTTGTGAAGAAAGCACAGCAGTTGGACCACAGTGGGCTCAGAGAGGGTAAGGGTAGTGGAACAGAGGCACACCCAGTCAGTTGTTCTGCTCCACAATCCATACACCATTCTGGGGAACATAGTTCCCCTATGGATGCACCTGCAGAGGAGACTAAGGAGGGTGCAGACAACTGTCACAAGGGAGGCCCTCAGGAAGGAGGCAGAGGCATCACAGGGAAAGGAAGCAGCTCCTGGTGGGGAACTCAATTATTAGTGGGATAGAACTGGGGAGCAGGCAAAACTGAAGTAAGGTGCCTGCCTGGTGCCATGGCTTGGAGGGACAAGAAGGGCATCCTAGGATCACAAGAACAGTTGCACAGGAGTCTGAGCTGGACGTCATTGTCCACCTAGGGACAAATGACTTGGCTCATCATGAGATTAGAGCAGTGCAGAAGGACTTTGTAGAGTTGGTGAGGGGCTTAAGACAAGTAGCACACACAGTATCCTTCTAGAGGTGCTGCCTGTTAGTGGCATGGGTGAGGTGTGGGTACTTTGCACCATGCAATTTAATGAATAGTTGAAAAATGGTGTGAAGCACAGTGGGTTTGGCTTCATTGGGGACTGGGGTTCCACCTGGAGGACACCAGCCTATACTGGCAGGATGGTCTGCATCTGTCCAGGAAGGGAACAAGTCTCTGGGGCAATTGGTTTAAATGCTTCAGTGGCAAGCTTTTAAACTAGTCAAGGGAGGCACTGATAAGCAGCAGGAAAATCCAGCTTCCCTACAAAACAGGGTATTAAATGAGAAAAAGACCAAGGTAGAAAGGTCAGTGGGGATGCTGCTACAGAAGGTAAAGCCATCAAAAATGGAGAGCAATGAGTACCAATGCCTGTAGTCTGGGTAACAAGCTTCCTGAATTAGTGGCCTTGATGGAGGAGGAACATCTGGATAGCGTGGCAGTCACAGAAACATGGTACACACAGAACCATGACTGGGACATAAACATACTAGGATACACTATCTACAGGAGGGACAGGGAGGGTAAAAGAGGAGGAGGAGGAGGAGTAGCTCTACATAAAAGAAGGCATCAAAGCAACAGAACAAAAGGGTAAACAGGGAGGAGAAGAAGCACTGTGGGTCAATTTGGAGGCAGGCAATGGCACCACAATCACACACACGGGTTGTATACAGACCTCTCTCAGGGGAGGAAATGGACAAGGAAATGATAGAAAGTATACTTAGAATGGCAGATAAAGGGAGATATTGCTGACAGGTGATCTGAATATGCCAGATGTTAACTGGAGTGCAGTTGCAGCAGCCACTTCTAAGAGTGGGGTTATTCTAGATGCCCTCACGGGGCATGCCTTAGACAACTAGTATTGGAACCCACTCAAGAGGGAGCAATCTTAGTCCTGGTCCTCTCAAATGGAGATGAGAGAGGATCACAGATGTAGAAGTGGGTAGCCATCTGGGAACTAGCGACCACTGAACAGTATGGTTCACAGTAAACACAGCAATAGAGTCAAGCCATACAAAGGCAAAAGTGCTGGACTTCAGGAGTGCTGACTTTGCCAAAATGGGTGAGTGCCTAAGGAATGCACTAGCAAATGGGCAGGAAGGAGGGTGGAAGAACAATGGCGAATAATAAAACTGCCATCACAGAGGTAACAAGCTTTGTGTGAAGCAAATAAACAAAACAAAACAAAACATTGTAAGAAACCACTATGGTTCTCAGAGGAGTGGCAGTGAAGGTTCAAGAGAAAAGAAAGAATTCAGAAAGTACAAGGAATCACAGAAGGAGCAGGACAGAGAATTGTATCAGTTAAAGCAAAATGAAGCTGGGAAGGCAGTCAGAACAGCAAAGGTCGAACTGAGGAAAAGATAGCCAACTCAGTTAAGACGGGGATAAAACCTTTTTAGGTACATCAGGAGCAAAGGAGAGACAAAGGAGGGATAGTGAGGCTTAATAAAGGGGAGGAGGGTGGGCAGAGGGTGACTGTGAAAGGCAGAGATACTAAACAAATATTTTGCTCAGTATTTACAAAGGAAGAGGGGAGGTACCTAAAACAAACAATAGAAACACTCTGGATACAGAAGTTGATACCAGCCCATTTACAGAAGAAAGGGTTCTGAAAGAACTCTTAAAACTGAAGGTGGACAAAGCAATGGGGCTGATGGGATTCATCCCAGAATTCTAAAAGAACTAAGGGCAGAACTAGTGACACCACTGACTACCCTGTTTAACAAATCATGGGAGGATGGGGTGGTACCTGAGGACTGGAGGAGGGCGATGTGATTCCCTTCACATAAGTGGGAGCAGGGCAGAAGCAGAAACTACAGGCCAGTTAGTTTAACCTCAGTGATAGGAAAATGATGGAATCACTTCTGAAGGAAAGAATTGTCAAGTACCTAGAGGCCAGAGGGGCACAGGACATAAGGCATCATGGATTCACAGCAGGAAGGTCATGCAGCAAATCTAATAGATTTCTTTGACTGGGTGACCAAAGTAGTAGATCAGGGAGGGCTGTGGACATGGCCTACCTAGACTTTAGCAAGGCATTTGACTCAGCCCACACAAAGATTAATATACAAGTTAGCCAGCCTGGGAGTGGGTCCCAAGAGGATAGCCTGGGTAAAGAATTGGCTGGAGAATAGGACACAGAGGGTAACAGTAAATGGAGTCCACTCTGAAGAAAGGGGGTTACTAGTGGGGTGCCGCAGGGTTCAGTATTAGGACCGGTCCTCTTCAATGTCTTTGTAAGCAACATTGCAGAGGGACTGGAAGGAAAAGTATGTCTCTTTGCAGATGACACAAGATCTGCAACAGAGTTGATGCACAAGGTGGGGTGGAAAGGATGAGAAGGGACTGTCAAGGTTAGAGGAATGGTCAAATGTATGGCAGCTTAGATTTACAGCTAAGAAGTGCAAGGTAATGCACCTGGGAAACAAAAACTCAGGGGAAGAGTACACAATGGGGGTGAGATACTAACAACAACAAAAATGGAAAGAGACCTGGGGTAGTCATATCAGATGACTTAAAGATGGGCAAGCAATGTGAGAGGGCAGTAAGGAGGGCTGGGAATACTGGGATGCATGGAGAGGCATCACCAGTAGAAAATGGGAAGTTGTTATCCTCTGTACAGACAGCTGGTGAGACCCCATCTGAGTACTGTGTGCAGTTCTGGAGACCCAATCTCCACAAGGACATAGACAAGATGTAAGCTGTCCAGAGAGGGCAACTAAAATGGTGCAAGGTCTGCACCGGAAGACATATGAAGAGAGAGTAAAGAGCTTAATATGAATAGCCTCGAGGAAAGGAGGGAGAGGGGACATGATAGAAACGTTCAAGTACCTCAAGGGAATCAACAAAGTCCAAGAGGGTAGCATCTTTCAAAAAGAGGTGCGCAAGAACAAGGGCACAATTTGAAGATGGGGGCGGCTCAGAGGTAATGTAAGGAAGATTTTTTCACAGAGAGGTTGTGGAGTCAAAACAGTGATTGAATTCAAGCATACATGGGACAGCCAAAAGGCAATTCTAGGGGTGGGGTAGAAAGAAGTTGGCTGCTGGTTAACTAGGATCTGCAGCTTATCCATTAGTTAGGAAATGGTCAGACTGGGTGGGCCAAGCGGTCCTTATCTGCCATAAAATTCTATGTTTTAAGGTGGTTGTGTCTGGGTCTGTTGGCGTTAAATCCTCCCTCCTGGAAAAAGTTGCATTTAGCAGTTCCAGTTGATGATGATGATGATGATGACCCAGTAATAATCATAGGTAGCCATGGTAATCAGTTGCAGTCCAACTGTGTCCCACCTGAAAAATCATGTAGCACACTCCCATTTCAGGGCTTAAAAAGACAAAGTCAATAAGCAGCATCAGGAACATGTTAAAAGTTGGGGATCACAATCCCTTATTTGGCATTTTTGTTCAAAATGCAAATGATGACTTAGCTGCTGTCTGCCAGCTTTGTCATGCACATGTGAGTCGAGGTAAAAGGGAGTCATCTTGATGCAGGGGCAGCATACACATCTTAAGAACAGCACATGGCACTGTGGACCCGGCATCAGATGGGAGCTAATGTCATAGTGGGCGTTCACCCTCATCGTCAAATGTAATGAGCATGTTATCCCCATCCATGACTGTAAGAGCAAGTAGGAATGTCTGCAGTAGTGATGAAATAAGAGCAGAGGATTACTACAGGCATGATGAGGTGGAGGATAGTGATTTTGAAATCTTGTCAAGTGGTGGTCAGAGTAGCAGTGGTGGTGGTGATCAGTGCAGTATGGCTAGTACAAGTGTACATCAACCTCTGTGCATAAATGTGGGAAAATAACTTCATTTTGGATATGTCACTTGTGCAGCCCTCTTCATCACACGTCCACACCCCACCCGCCATTCACAGAACACAGCCATTTGTCACACCCCATGCAAACGTGTAAGTCAGCTCACATTGCAGTGTTTTGGCCCGTAAGCTGAAGTATTCAACCAGTCATGCAGTGCCTTGTGAACTTGATGCTGTTGTAGCTGAAATGCTGGCAAGTGATCTTTGCCCTTCTCCTTCATGGAGAATTCTGGATTCTGGAGGTTTGCAGCATGTGCCTGTCCGAAATGGAAAGTTCCATCCTGGACATACTTTTCCACCCGTGCTGCCCCGAGTTGTCCTGTACTGTGTCTGACTCAGTAAGACATGCCCTTCAGCATTCCTCCTCTCCATTCATCCATTTAAGTATGGATATGTGGACAAGCGGCAAAACAGCAGGGAGTTCATATTTGTGTATAACTGCACAGTGAGCACAGGTGCCGGGGTTGTTTGTGATGCTGTTAGTGTGAATAATCAGTGCAGGAAGGTGGAGTATCATGGTAGCAATAGCATGCAACGCTTTTATCGCAGTGTGACCTGTTCACACATTGGTGAACATGCTGGACTTGCTACTGACTGAAACCGATGAGTGACTGAACCCCTGTCCCCAAGAGCTGGGTTTACAGCAAGTGACAATGGGTCAAATGTAGTTAAATGCATCACGAATGGTGGCTTTGTTTGGGTTCCATGCATGGCCCACTGTTTAAATCTTGTGGTGCAGGAGTTTCTGCAGCACCCTGATATAAAGGAGATACTGACAGTTGCATGCCATATCTGTTCTCACTTTTCACGCTCTGCAGAGGCCCATGACCAGCTTCAGGAGCTGCAGATCCGAAACAGCCTCCTGCAGCACTGCCTCAAGCTGAAGTCATCACCTGTGGAACTCCACTTTATACATGGCAGAGAGGTTGTATGAACAATACAAAGCCATCTCAGAATATCTTGTCATGCACACTAGCGTGACACTTCCCAGGACTCCATGTCTCTCACAACTGAACAGTGGCACCTCATGGATTCTGTAATAACAATTTTGAGGCCTTTTGAACATGCCACACAGGCAGGGTGGCGGAGTCTGCCTCCATTAGCCAATCAATTCCACTGCTGCAGGTGTTGAGGCAGACATTGGTGAATCTACAGCATAGCCTTGATGGTTGCAGAGATTGTGCTAGCGGTATGTTGCTGAAACACATGCAGACACTATTCAAGCGCAAATCAGCACATCTTGAGCATTCAGCAGAGTGACAACTTTGCAACAGTAACAATACTGGACTCACAATTCAAACGTGGAATTGCCTCACTACTGGAAGGAGGGCCTGAACAGGTAAAAATGTCATTGGGCAACTGTGCTTTGGTTCATGGGGCACAGAAGTCACGAGCCAAGGTCAGCAAATCTCAGCAGCATAATCAGGCTGAAGGTCAGTTCTGAGTAGTATCAAGCACATCCTGTAAGGGGCTACAGTTCCAGGTGGTCTGCCATCAAAAGCAATGTAGTTAACCCACTTTAGGGTGCTTTGCCCTTGTTGGGATTTGTGACAGAAATGATTCTGGAGAACAGGATGATGCATCAACCACCAGACTTCATGCAGTACAGGTGGTTGACTTATAGTTGGCTGAAAACAGGCATCTGTTAATAACCGATGTTCCTCTTTTATACTGGAGTGGATAGGTCAAGGATTGGCCAGAGCTGACCTCAGTGGCACTGAAGTACCTGACATGCCCACCCTCCAGTGTGAGTGTTGAGAGGGTAGTCAGTTCAGCGGGTGCAATAGTTTGGGAAACATCAGCTTGCTGACATTCATAAAATGGAATGAGGGGCACATACCAGCTCGAACTGCAGCCTCAGTATTTGTGCCGTGGCATGGTCATGGTTGTGCTGCTGATGTTGTAGAAATGGGACATCCTGGTGACACTGGCAGCATTAAATGGCCTACCAGTGAGGTAGATGATGATACGATGGAGAAAGAATTCCTATTGGACATAATTCATACATTGATGACTGCAAGGATAGCTTTCTGTATGAGGATGATGATGAGTTTGATGTTGATAGGTTTTAAGTGAAGTGGTTAAAGGTTCATATTTTTCTATGGTACATGTTTTGTTTTCATAAAGCTAATGCAATGTCCCACTACAAATGACTCAAATTATATTTGTAACACAGTGCACACTATATCCTGCCCGCCACCCACCTATGTGTGTCTGACAGTGATAGTGAATGTGTTGCAGGCTGCAGCTGTTCCCCATGACTACTACCAGAAAATCGCTGTTAGCCAAAGCCACCAGATGCAGAGAAATGTGAGCTGGAATGTCAAAATCATGTGCCCCCATGACCACCACTAGAAAACGCTGTTAGCCAAAGCCACCAGATGCAGAGAAATGTGAGAGGAATGTCAAAATCATGTGCCCCTATGACCACCACCGAAAAGCGCTGTTTGCCAAAGCCACCAGATGCAGAGAAATGTGAGCAGAAAATGTCAAATCATGTACCCCCATGACCACCACCAGAAAAGTACTGTTAGCCAAAGCCACCAGATGCAGAGAAATGTGAGCAGGAATGTCAAAATCATTTGCCCCATGACTACCACCAGAAAAGTACTGTTAGCCAAAGTCACACAGATGCAGAGAAATGTGAGAGGAATGCCAAAATTATGTGCCCCCATGACCACCCACCACCACCACCACTGCCAGTATGCCGATGTTTTCTATTCTGTGACCTGCACATTCCATGGTAGACAGAGTCGGACAGGAGAGACCATACATCAGCCACAAGGCTTATTTATTATCAATACTTTAAAGTGAGTATGTGTACTAATGTTTCATACTGTGAAACTTCCTTTAGATGTTTTATGTGTCCTGTTGATTTTATGAGATGCAGTGGTCAGACACATACATTCAACTTATTTTCTTTTTACAGGTTAACCAACCACTCTTCTTCACTGGAGGATTATGGTACTGCAATACTGTCTACAGCCACCTACAGGATTGGATATCCATTTCCAGACAGTAAGTATATCAATTTTATTTCATCATTTCTTTTTGTTTTCATTTTCCAAAACAGTGAAAATCCAACTGATGAGTCATATAAAGTAGGTGTCATGACACGTACGTCCATATATATATTTGTCATGCACATCACACACTGTACTGCTGCAGCAGCCACGCCAGTGTGAATATAGTTTGATCCAGGTCGTGAATTCACAAGCTGTGCTTTCAACGTAACTTGAGTTAAGACATAATTAGGGACAGTGACACAGTGTATGGGTTACAGGTACTGAATTTGTGATTGTGGAGATGATTTGGTCTTCTTCATGTGACTTTGGCTTAGTGACACAGCTTGCTATCTGTTAATCAGCATATATGACAGGATGCAATAGTCACACTTGAAACATAATGTGTTACTGCAATCAAGTACTAATATCTCCTTGTTCATGTCTTTTAGTAGGAAACATTCCGATGTTGTGCGCTGTCACTGTGGCTTTCTCCAAGTAACAAATTCAACATCATACCCCCGGCTGGCAGACATGACTCAACAAGTAGTATGAATCCATGACCGTGACCATCAGTACTGGACTGGAGGAGGATGCAGATAAAACCTCTGAAGAATTTACCAAATAATAAACCAACCATTCATGAAACTTTCTTGAAATTGAAATACCGCCCACCCCACAAAAAATACTTACCCTCACTGGCTTGACAGTATTCCAACACCACAATTCCTCATCAAGCACAGAAATGCATGCCAAGTGTGACTATGTGACCTGTGACACAAAACAAAACATTGATTACATGTATAGATAGATAGATAGACAGACAGACAGGCAACAAATTATATAGGGGATACATGATGGCCACGAGTGTGATATGGCAAATATTGTCACTCCTGCAGAGTGAGCTCTGGATATCTCCGCAGTGCGAAGGCATGAGTGAGATATCCAGAGCTCACGATACAGGAGTGACAGTATTTGCCATAGCACATGATCTGCACATCATGTATTCGATTTATACAATAGGGCCAGGAGTTTCAAAGTATTGTTATGATGTCTTGTATTCTGTTCCTGTTTATGTGTTTGGTCATTCTGTGTGTGAGTTTTTCTGAATGGGCTGGCAGTGTTACAAACTCTGAGAAACAGATGAGTGTTTTTTTTTTTTGTTAGTTGTTTAACCAGGCGTAGCACACTAAGCTGAAAGCTTTTTACAGGAGTGACCTGGGAGCACAGGAGGTTAAGTGACTTGCTCACGGTCACACAGTATGCAAGTGGAAGCTGTGGGATTCAAACCCAGGTCTACTCTGCTGGATGTCACCAGATTTTCAGCTCAGAGCCTTAAACCACTGCGCTATACTGCCTGTGTGGTGGCAGTGGACTGGACCTGTTATACATTCCGACTTTATAATGTCTGTACACCATAAAATATTTGGGGTGCCTCAGCAATATTTCATGTCTATTGGGTACAGTTTGTTGAAAAGCAGGAGTGAGCAGTGCTATAAATTGATCTCCTTAAAGTCATGTGTGCACTGTGACTGAGGTGCACACTGCCCACTGACTGCACTGAGACCTCTGAAGACATATATGGGCTTGTCCACTGATGATGATGGTACAAATAAAATATATTTATATATTCTTATCTTTATTCTTTATACCATAAACACTGGAACAAGTCAGCATATATGTTTCCAGAAGCTGAACAGTGTCTCCACATACAGGACATGGGGTAAATATAATGCCCAAGGACCCCAAAGCACACCACGACACTTGTCAGTGTCTACAATGTAAGAGTGAGGTAAAATGGCATGAGCATTATAGCTGATGACCCAAGGCACACCCCAATGCCTGTCAGTCTCTGCAGGGTGGGGGTGGGGTGGGAATGAGGTTGGCATCAGTTCAATACTTCACTGCCATTCCTATTACGTCTCTAACTCCTGCACTACCAGTGCCAGTGAGACAACATTCAGCATTGACAAATGCTTGTTAACAACAGTGTT
This sequence comes from Neoceratodus forsteri, assembly GCA_016271365.2. Taxonomy (NCBI): domain Eukaryota; kingdom Metazoa; phylum Chordata; order Ceratodontiformes; family Ceratodontidae; genus Neoceratodus; species Neoceratodus forsteri. The sequence continues at coordinate 1,195,802,869 of CM057453.1, forward strand.
CTGAGTGTCTTTGAAGGGTGGCAGCTACACATTAAGCTCCATGCTTAATTGTGTACTTCACATCACTCCTGGGGTCATGAAACTGAGTACTACTTGAACAAGCAATAATACAACAGTATAAGCATGAAAACAGTTGAGAAATATTAAGTACTTTATTACATAACCCAACCTGACCATAGGATTACTTCACTGCTGGGGAAGGTGGTGAAAAGGTCTGGACTACAGTGGTGATCTGTCAGGTAATCCCGAGAAGGTGACACCATAGCAACCTGCAGTGCAGGGAAGGGAGAAGGAAGAGAAGGAAAGGATAGTAACTGGAGATTTCCCAGAACTAGGATATCAAACTTTCAATAAATGGTTGTAGAACATGTAAACAAAATATGGGACTGTCACTTTGTAGAAGACATACCTAGAGAGGAAAAAGTTAATGCAGTGTATGCAGCATTCTGTACTATTTAGCATAAAACGTAGGCATGGAACAGGTACATAAGGACATTTATTGCAGAAGAACAATTTAGCACATACAGTGAGGAGTACCATGGACAACAGAACCATTAATCTAAAGAAAAAACAGAGTCCAGTTGCAGAAAGGTTCAAGACTTGTGCTGACTTTTCTGGTCAGTTGGAAAGGTAGTATGAGTTGCTTGAACTAGTCTTTGACAGGATGGAGTAACGTCGACAAAAAGCAGCCCAAGAATTCTGAAGTGTCAAAATCACACCATTTGACTCTATAAGTCCAGGAGCCATTCAAAATTTCTTGCGAATAATCTTCCTGATCTGGTACACAGGAGTGTGCAAAGAAATCAGTGTCAGTGGCTTAGCAGGTAGCACACTCGCCTCTGAGGCCAGGAGATCAGAAGGCTGTGGGTTCTATCCTCACATGAGGCACTTGGTTAATATCCCAATACTGATACTATACTGCAACATGATGGGGTGCTGCACTCCTGAGGTGTCATCTTTTGGATGAGGCATTAAATCAAGATCCCGTCTGCCTGTTCTGGTTGTTGTTTAGGTGGACGTTAAAGATTCCATGGCACTTCTCGAAAAGAGTAGGGAAATTTTCCTGGTGTCCTGGCCAAATTTCCCCATTCACTAGAAATACCAGCAACAGCTTAATCTGGTTCAGTTTCAGTTGGTTACCGTCTGTATCCCCACCCTGGGTCACCCCTGAAAAAGGGACTTCTAGTCTCAGTGGGCATACCGGTCAACAAAATTCAATAAATAAATAAATTCCTGAGGAAAAGTCTGAGAAGTCCCAGGGCCAGGATGTTCAATGAGTGAAGGTGAGGTGCAACAGAATCCGGCTGAAGAGGTTAGGAGTGTGAAACAGCCGATGTCAGCAGGATTCTAAAAGTGTGCGTGTGTGTGTCGTGGGAGGGGTTACATGCCTCCATCAGTGACTTTTGCCGAAAGGGGATGCAGGGATTTACCCCAGAAGAAATTTTAAAGTATGTTGTGCCAACTGGTTCATTTTAGAAGCACTTTCTATGAAATCTCCAGCAAGACAAGCATAGGAATTTACGAGCTGAAACCCTGAAATACAGCAGGAGACTGGAGCCAGGGAACAGGGAACATACTTATTCTGGAACTGCTTTATTGCCTCTGTCTTTTAATGAGGTTCTCGTAGAAAAATGTGCACAAAGACAGAAAGAAGACAAACTGATGAGAGATTTTTCCTTTTCTCAAAAGGAGGCCTGTGTATTTACCTCGTAGAAGACATTTTTAAGAATTTGATGCGAAATGGTGCATTTTAGAAGCACATTCTAGAACTCTTCAGCAAGACACACTTTAGGGGATTTACTAACTGAAACCTGAAATAATACAGTGAGTGACTCTAACCAGGGAGCATACTTACTCTAGTTGTTTTATTGCCTCAGTCTTTTAATCTGGTCCACACACCTAAAGTGCACACAAAAAGAAAACCAACTGATGAATGAAGTATTTTTGGTGAATGTGTCTGTTGTGACCTGAGTGCAAGAGACAGAGGCCAAAAATAATTCATCCTCTGAAAATGGAAATGCCCATAAGAGACATCAGTCACCACAAGTACACTTATTTGATTCTGCCACGTAAATCAGATATTTTCTGCAGTGCTGGCAGCAGAAAGCAGGAAGAGAAAGAACATTATGTCTGACAATTTGGCAAATCTGTCAGTGACTTCATCTGGATTTTAGTAGTTTTGTTGCCCCACGCTGTTGCTAATATGGCAAAGCCACACAGTCTGTCCTGACCTATTGTGTTTCTCAGGTATGCTTTTATTCATTTAAGGCACTGAATGACCATTCACACGAAATGTAATGACCTGTATAGCAATTGTAACTAATCAACAGATGCCAAAACACAGCCAATGGCAATGATTCAAGCAATAAAAATGCGCTTGTGGACAGCTTCCAGCAGGCAGATAGTCAGAACATTTTGTGCTACAGTCGATTCTTGTTCAGCAAGCTGTATTCCATAGTGACTGCACATAACGTTTAGGTTGTCTTATCTAAAAGTAAAACACTTGTTGGTTTCAAAGCTTGAACTTCTTTCAGTAGGCCTACATCATCCTGTTTTGAAAATTGTTGTGTAAATTCTGCAGTTATGTTGTCTACAGCTGGGTAGTACATTTTAGTTCTGTAATCTGTTTCCAAAGTAACTGGTTGCTGTTCCCCAAGTCTCTTTCAACTACATATTCACCAGAATGATTTGCTATGCAATGTGTACATCATGGACATGTCCTTTTTCTGTTACACTACTGGGAGCTGTTTTAAGTGGTACTGTTGCTTCATGTATTAATTCTTTTCATTTATCTTCATTTCTGATGTTTTAATTCTAATATCAAAGAAAGTTATTTTTCTCATCGATAAAATAGAAGATGTTAATGGCTATTACACAATTATTTATGGAACTTTGACCGGTATAAAAGTTACATTAATTAATATTTTGGACCCTCAAATGGCTCTCGCGAAATATTTACTGAGTGTAAAACTAAATCTATCCTTTGTAGACAGCGAAATTTTCCTAGTGGGAGAGTTAAACTGTGTAGTTTAATCCAGTGTTGGATAGATCTAACAAGAGGTATGTTTTTCTAAATCAGACAGCTCCAACTGACATTACTGACAGCCTGAATCTAGCTTACTCCTGGATCGATATGCAGCAAATTTAAATTTTGCTAGAGAAGTGCCTGCAAAGTGGGCACCTAGTGTTGCCATTCCTCTACACGGAGTCACCAATATGAAAGGCTCACTTCACCTTGTAATTATTACTTTCCATTGTCATTCTGCTTTAACGCGAACTAAGGTGGAGTGACAAATCTACTGGCAGCTCCCACACATCACATGGCTTACAGTACTGTAAGTCACATGCTTTAGCCAGGAAGGAAGGAAGTGACTCATGCAAGGAGATAACTTTCACTTTCTCCTGTGCAGAGGGAGAGAGAGAGGAGAGGAGGCAGTGAGATTGTGATTTGTGAGAGCAGTTAGGAGATTCAGAGAATGAGAGAGAGAGAGAGAGAGAGAGAGACCCAATAGCTTTTAAAAACTACATTCGTTTGTATTTTGTGTATTCTTTTTGCTTAATTTGTTCCTGCAAATTTCCTTTTTCCTACTTTTATAAGTTGTTTGTCTGTGTCTGACTGTGTTGTGTGTGTCTTGTGTGTGACTATTTTGTGTCATTGTTTGGACAGAGGGAGGGCATTCGACTGAGTCGAGACAAGCAGAGATGGAGCAGGGTCAGGGAATGTCTGGGGCAGGGGCAGTTCCAGGACCTTGGTGTGGCCAGGGAGGGAGTGTGCATGTGTGAGGGGCATCCCCAGTTCATGTTGGACCGGACAAAAATCTTACGGCCCGGAAGTAGGACCACCACCTCCTCAGGCAGTGGCACCACCATCACCAACAGCACCAGCTCCAGCTCATCCTGAGCAGGATGTACTTGTACCCCCAGTCCCAAGTGTGGAGCCTCAGCACCGTGGCAGGCGCCAGTGCATCTGCCCCCGCCTGTGCCTGGTCCTCCCCACACCTCCATCACCATCACCAGCACCAGCACCACCACCAGCACCAGCTCCAGCTCATCCTGAGCAGGATGTGCCTGTACCCCGGCCCCAAGTGTGGAGCCTCAGCACCGTGACCAGGCTGCCAGTGCATCTGCCCCTGCCTGTGCCTGATCCTCCTCTCATTTTTCTGGTTTGGGAGTTTTTGACTGTGTTGTGGTGGTCAGGTGCCACATTTGTAGGATGGAAGTGCACTATGGCCCACAGGGGACCCACCTGGGGACTAGGCCAGTACAACCACATGATCGACCACCACCGGTGGAGTGGCGAGCTGCCACAGAACAGGCCAGGCCTGCACCTGCTGGCCCTTTTGTGGAAGAGGTGCACCTGTGTGTGGCCCTAAGATGAGGAGGAGGAGGGCCACGGCAGCACCTGCTGCTCCACCAACACCACCCCCACCACCAGCAGCTGCAGCACCTGCAGACCCCAGAGAACTGCCTGTAAGTCAGGCAAACCTCGCAGTTCTCTGGAGTGCTGTGACATGATGAATGAGAGGGTGAGTGCTGTACAGCAGTTGGAGCAGATAGAGGGCCAGCAATTGCAGCTGATGCCCATGCTCCAACTGCTGCAGGACCACCACGAGATCCCGTGAGTAGTTTTTTTTCTTCCCACCATGTGCCCCCACCCTCCCTGCTGTGTCATAAAATGTATTCCCCACCACCTGCTGTATCTAATTATGTACTTTTTCTTGTCTTCTGTATGCATGACACTTTGTATCCTGACCCCACCCCCTTCCTGCTGTTAAGTGTGTATGCACTGTTTTGGTTTTCCTTGTTTGAAGTTAAATGACTTGTCCTTCCATCATTATTTCAACTTAAAGGAGTAGTACAACCTAAATTTGAAACAGCATGTTATGCAGAGTTTTTGATGTGCATGTAAAGTCCCTCCCCAGTGTGTCCTTCCCTCTGTCTGCTATTAAAGTTTTTACTAAATTACTAAATTGTGTCTTCATGTCAAATCGCTTTATTGCCTTTTATCGCTCCGACAATGCACCTTGTGTCATGTGACTGTGATGTTGTGTAGTCCATTGATTTACCAAATGCACAGTTCACAACAGCAGGACTGAGCATTATTATTATTAAACTAAGCCTGAGGCAGGGGGTTACCAGCGTCTATGGGTTGTATCTGGCAGCCAGTGACAGTAAGAGAGGAGACAGCTAGTGAGCAGGAAAATGGCACACTGTATCAGAGACAAAAATGAAAAAGTGTACAGTAACAGTTTACTACGATTTCTGTGAAAGTGGACATCAAATTGAAGACTTTCAGAGACCATGAGGTGACTCAGAGTGTTTATTTCATTGCACTGATTTTCTATGTTGATAAGCTACAGTTTTGGCTAGTGTGGCTACTGAAACCAATATGGCTGTCATTTCAGTTACCAAAGTTCTGAATTGGAGTGATATCTGAGGGAGGGTGAAGCTGTCTGTGCTCAGACTCATATCTAGCTACGTTAGACACCTCTACCAAATGACTAAGAACCAGTCACTAGTCATTTCATAAAAGTTTTACTCTGCCATGATCTGTACAGCCCAAGGCATTATGCCATTCAAATACATAGTGATATATGGATCCATATACCATGAATGCTTTACTGACAGAGTGAACTTTTAAAAATAAAACTGTGGCAATTTGGTGTTGGTCTGCCACTAGGACCCAAACCATTCTCTTCAGGACTTCCACACCCTCTCTCATTGTACAGGCAGATGCCATCTTGTTGGACCTGGGTGAATAATTTTAAATAGAAGCATAAACTAAAAATAGAACAGTCTTTATTCAGCACAAGGGGCTTCTGAACACTATGGAGCTATGCCTCAGACTGAGGGATTTTCAGAACCCCTGCTGTGAAAAGGCATTGGCAGGCAATGTAGCAATTTTATGCTGGCTCACGCTTGCACGTCGCCAACATATTGCAATAGTAGCAGATTTGGAGGTGCGGTCACTGTGGATCAATGCAGGGCGCGCATTAATAGGTCGTCCTCAATCCCCAATAAGGTAGCTGCAGGTGCTGAAACCAGCTATAAGTAATGTGGCCACCAGATCTAAGGAAAGGTCTGCTGCAATGAGAGCCAAGCTCATCATACACAGGCACCTCCCACGTGCCTTTCCTGGTGAAGCATTCTAGTAAACATGGCGGCAGTGATTGCTGCCACCGTCTGCCACAATGCCAACCGGGGTGCCCAATCCCCTGTCAGCATGCCCTGACCCAGTTCATGTGCCGATGGGGAGCCCTCTCCCGTGGGCATAATGCCCCATTTGTTGTGTGCCGAGGGGGGCCCAACTCCTCGACTCTTGCTCCCCGCTTTGTATGTGCTGAACGGGGATTGGGCATGGCTAGCTCCCCACCAAACACTCAGATGGCATGCTGGGAGCCCATCCCAGAGTGCCAATGCCCTGTAAAAAACAACCGTCCCAAATGTTTTTTTTTTAACCTGTAAAGAAGAAAGCGGTCCCTCGTGGTCTGTCCTGCTCCCTCCCTCAACCTGCGCCCACCCTCTGTGTCCCTGCCTCTCACCCCCACCCCATATTTACCTCCGGAGTCCAGTGCAATGATCTTTGGTGGACTGGGAACACGTCTGCACTCTTCAAAGCCGAGCTGATCTGAAGAAATGCCGGTAAGCTGTATAATGGCATAAATAAGGTTTTCAACTTTGGCACATATCTTGGGCATTTGGGGAATTATGGCACCAAATTTCAACATGGGGTTATGGGGCCCCTCCTCATGAATTCAGTCACTGTTATGGCGTTATTCGGTCCTGAATGGTGATCTCATGGTCACTGCACGGAATCACCTTTTGGGACCAATTAATGAAATGACAGTGCCACTGTTCATGAGGTGGGCTCTCAAAAGCCTATGTTGCAAATTTGGTAAAAATCAAAAATTGACTGTTTTACAAGCATGAGTGGCACAGTTTCCATGCACGCCTCGTAACTCGTAAATTTGTAATATTTTTCACTCCAGATTTTCAACATTGCCATTTTTCCACACCTCCTTATGAACAGTACAGCTATCATTTTGCATATCCTGGCCAAAATGTTTTTCGACTTCCGTGCAGAATAGCATGATTGCTGTACAAAATCAGTTTTGGGACAGTCTGAGAAAATTACAGTGACACTGACTGTTCATGAGCAGAGGTCCTAAAATGCATGTGTTGAAAATTTGGTGATGCAAGTCCATAAAATGACTGTGTTACAAGCATGTGTTGTGTAGTTTCCACGCACCCTTGTAACCATAGATTTGCAATATTTTCATGCCAGATTTTCAACACGGGCATTTTTCACATCTCCTTGTGAACAGTACAGCTGTCATTTTCACATCCTGTCCAAAATGTGTTTTCACACCTGTGGTACAGAATGGCGTGGTCGCTGTGGGACATCAACTTTTGGGACAGATTAACAAAATCACAGTGCCACTCTTCATGAGGGAGGTCCCAAAATGCCTATGTTGAAAATGTGTCTCTTCAGGGTGGGGTGAAGTTGGCGTCAGTTCAAGACTTCACTGCCATTCCTATTATGCATCTCTAACTCCTGCACTACCAATGCAAATGTCAAGCGAGACAACATTCAGCATTGACAAATGCTTGTACTAACTGCACAGCACACTAACCCTAAACACAAATGGGAATATTTTTAATCAGTCCCTAAAATCAGTGTTTATACCAGGGTAATTTGAATTTCTCTAATAAGTCCATTGTCACTAGCCATCATTATCAATCAGTCAGTCAATCATAAGTTTATCTAAATCATTTGAACAAGAAAAACATTGAGCTAATATTCATTGACAATGGGGCCCCATATACATTTTACTACATGGTACTTTAATCCCACAATACATTAATGAGGATATATGGTGATTTACTCACACTTATGCATATCACACATACGTCTTATTTAGCATTAATCGTCTAATGTATTTTTAAAGGTGCCTTTACATAGCTTTGTTTTCCAGCTCTCTAAACTACAGACTTCACCAATACAGCATAGGTAGCTTTTCTTGGCAGGTTTCATACATTCTTATAAAAATTCAGTCCATTTTGGAGCTCCTTTTCCCTAAACTAAGATAATTAAATATGAAATATGTCTGTGTAACCCCCTGTTACCGGGGTTACTAGAATCCCAGTAAGACCTAATAGTAGACAGGGAGGAGGCAGCTTGTGAAACTCCAGTTAAATGGATTTCACACTAACTCTGTTCTCAGTCTCAGCTGAGACTGAGGATGACATCACCATAGAACTCTCGTAGCTGCATGAGCCACACTGGATTCTGAAGTTGGGAGTTAGGATAGAATGTTGGGAGAATTTGAACAGAGTCTGTGTGCAGTCTTGGAGAGAGGAAGCAGCACAGCTGTCTGTGTGCAGGCTCTCAGAGCCTTAAGCTCTGTTTTAGAGCTACTGTAAGGGAGGTGTGCGTTTCCACCGTAAGAGGAACACAGAAGCTGATTGTTGAAGTGGTGGAGACCGCTGTTACTGGTCTAATTGCCCCTCCCTGAGGGAATGGGGGAAAAAGTTTGCCTATTTTCCAGGACAACCCTCCTGGTTCCGCTAAAGGAAGAAGCTGCCTTTTTCAAGTTGTGCTGCGGCACCAGAAGCTGTGGGAGAGGAATTCTTGTGAGGAATCACCTGTGGGGCACCTGCAACCAAAGGGTAAGTTCGCTCTGACAGAGGACCAGTGTTTTCACCTGAACTGTTGGAAAGTGGGACTGGACTACTTAATCTGTAGGAGGTCTAGTGTAATAGACATTGCTGGTTAATTCAAGTAGGTTCAAGTCCAGCACAAAGAGTGAAGTAAAGTGGGGATTGGACTGCTTAATCAGTGGGGGCCTAGAGCAATGGGCTAAGCCAAGTAAAAGTAAGTTCAAGTCCAGCATAATGGGAAAGCAAGACAAGTACAGGAAATGTGACAGACATTTAGCCTTAATCTATATTGCCAAGCTTTACAGACTGTGATGTTTACTGTCCAGAGAAATGGCCGGGTATGAATTGTGGGAGCAAAAGATGGAGACCCCCATCAGTAGTAATCAAATTCACCTCTCGGATTTGCTCTGTGGCACCTTTACTTTCTCTCAGATACTTGGCCAGTGTCTGAAGAAAGTACCCAGATGTAGGATTAAAAGGAAGAATTCCCTGATAGAGCTGAGGTGCTCTTAGGTGGTTTAGGGAGCCACCAGGAAATGTTTCCATGACAAATGGAAGGTGTCCAAGTGGCCGGCAGGGGTGCCGAGCCATGGAAAACCCAGAATAGTGTACAAGTTTGGGCTGTGTACCCAAAGCAGCATGCATGTCCAGGCTGTGTGCCCGTTGGGTTCAGAGCTTGAGGACTGAAGTGTTGAGGAAATGTTCTTGATCTTTTAATCTGCATTACCAGAAATGTAGCCCTGTGGTCCGTCTATGCTTTGTTTGTTCTGTTTGGATGTGAATAAAAGCCACTGTAGAATCCCATTTTCTGGTATTAGACATTACAGTTATTGCTTCCTGTGTTTAGAGTTACTTGGGTTCCCCTGTGCAGAGTAGCCAAACCTAGCCCTTGTGCCGAGTAACCTATTCCTCCCCAAACCCAGCCCCACCTGGTAATGCTATCAGATTCAAACAGCATGCCACCTGTCATTTGCAAAATGATGGGGTGGGGGTTACAAATGGAGGCACCGCTTTGGATTTTAATTTGGGAGGAAGGTGTTCAGGCAGGGGCTAACATTTTAGTTATCTGGCAGTGGGTAGCCAAAAAAGCTGAGCAAGGTTAACTAGAGTGTCAGCTGTGTGCTGCTGTCCATGTGCTGCTGTTAAATGGCAGCTGTTTACCAAGGAGCAGTAAAGCCTGAGAGAGTATGCCCTTGCCCTGCATCAGAAATTTACAGCGTTTTGCCAGCTTTTAAAAACTATTGTGACAAAGAAAAGTATGGAAGACTAGTGGTAGCAACAGGAAAATTATGCCCTGGACGTTGAAAATGCTTTCTAGTGAATGAGAGACTTGCTGTGTAATGGCCATGACAAATGGTAGAAATGAGGCTCCTACCATGGAGTCAGTTAGAGAAAAAAATAGTGGGTTTGCAGGTTAAATTTGCCTGCTTGGCGATCGCCGTGAGGAGAAAGAGCACTCGTAAGGGAAGAGGCTCATTTACATGGTGTCGTGTGATTGGTGAAACTGCAATCAGTCCCCCCAAGCCAGCTCTACAGTGACTGCCCAGCATTTGAGAGGGATTGTGAGTGGAGTGCATATACTGGCTTATCGGAGGAGCGTCGCGGTGATTGAAAGTGCTGTAAAGTTTAAAACTCGGACTTTTCTATCTAAAATCGTGCTCAACCTGCATCTCGATCGACTGGATTGTGAGTGTGGTGTTCAGAGGGACAAGCAGCAGGACTGCCAACCCGCTTCCTTCCAGAGGCCTCCAAGACTGGCTGCAGGCCATTTTCCATCGCAACAAACAGCTACTGATAACAGTAAGTACCAACAGAAATAACTGCTCAAACAAGTGATTTTTTAAGCAATAAAGGCATGACCAAGGGTTATGTTAATGGTCTGTTAATCACCTTCTAGGGGTGTATTGTGGCACGAGGTGCAGCCAAGTGCCACATGCCTAGAGGGTGATTACCTGACCATTAACATAATCTCTGGAGTGCCTTATTGCTATTATAATAAAAAATGTTTTTAAACAGTGTTAAACCTTGTTCAGCACATGGTTAAGTTCTACATGTATGTTAATAAAAGGTTAACATAAGGCTATTAGAATGTTTGCAGCCAATCAGAAAGCTCCATTTCTCAGACCCTTTTATAATTGCCAAAAGCCAGCTGAATCTGTATGCAGCAGTGTAGTTGCTTGCAAGCAAAGACTGTGTCAAGTTTTACCAGCAAAAGCAAGCCTGTTAAGCCATTGACTGTGAGCATAGTTATGGGTTCAGCGTCAGTGTAAAGTTTCAAAGCCATGAGAGAGACTGTGAGTTGTATCAAGTTATGCAACAAGAGTTACAGGCAATCCTGTGCTTGAAATACTGAGGCTTTAAGGGACTGTGAGCTAGAGAAATGTTTTCAGCAAGTGAAAAGTCCATGGTAAATCATATAAATGTGCTAGGTAAAAGAACAGCGCAAATTTGTGCAGTTTTGAGCAAAGTTATCAGTAGAGTGTGTAAATCGGATGCGCAGAGGCTTGACCCAGTTTCAGAATGTTGATGCAAAGGAGTGCTGCCGCCTGCACTTACAGGGTGGGGTAGTAATATAAACACAGCAGCAGAGGAGCCATTTTGAAAGTGAAAGAAAGTGTTCAGTGATGTGGGACTTTCAATAATAGTGAATGTTTGTTTGTTTTTCTGCAGACATGGCCTCAGGACCAGCCTGCTACCCAGATCATGCCCGGCTGTGGTAGCAGCAGAAGTAAACAAGTTAAGGAACATTGAGAGGTGTTTTTACGGAGGACAACTGCTTCCTCATGTGGCGATTCCTGGATACCCAGTGCAAGTGTGTAATATGCTTAAATGATGGAAGGGACATCTTCATGGTACCTCACTGTTCTGGGTGCCTAGAGAAATACGGTTTATTTAAAGTGCCCAAGATTAGTTTGGCTCTACATGGACAAAAGTTCAAGAATCTGCAGTTGGCAGCACACAGCACCAGGCAGAGCCTGTTGGAGAAAACCCCTCGGGGTTGTGTGGCACAAAACTAGAGGTGCAGATTTACAGACAGAACAATGTGCTGATGTTTCTGATGCTGGATCGCAGAGACAATTCAGGCAGAGCATCAGTAGACCCTTGGAGAGGGGACCCAGCCCAAGTCTCATAGGAGAAGATGAGATGAGGGAGGCCTTTGAATGGGAGGTATCGACCTCCGCACCAGCGAAGAATGGATAGTCTCAGGAGTGAGGATGACTGCTCACTCCTGGGCATAGATTCTCAGCGGGAAGAAGAAGAAGAAGAGGGAAACCTATGTGGCCTTGTGAAAAGAGCACGGTACACAGCCTCAAGCTCTTGCCTCAGAGGAATGCATGGAAAAGAATGGTAATTCCACTACCCTGGCTGTGCAAGAAGAAGTCAGGGATCCATTTTTGTCTCTTTGAGAATGCGTAGCTGGCAGAACCAGGACTGGCTGCCCCAAGCCAGCCATATGTCTCAGGTTGACCAAAGCTAGTAAAGAGGAGAGACTGGTTCGTAGGAAGGTGAATTAAATCTATGGGATGTCCTTTCCTACCTTTCCTCAGAGAGTCTGGGAGGAGATTGAGAACAGCAGGAAATCCTGGATTTGGGCTGAAGAATGAAATGTTTGCATCATGGTGCAAACAAGCATGTCAGGAACAGAATGTTTCATGAAAAATACAGCCAGTGGAAAAGAGGCAGGACACTGTTAATGGACACTGTTCGAATAGTGGACGGAGAGGGATGTGAAACCTTTCACAGTGTGAATTATGTGCGCAGAAGGGTAATAATTCAGCACCTGACCCTTTGTGCTATTGGCCACAATGCAAAGACCTCCCTGCAAATGTGCCCATGCCTAACAAATGGAAAGCAGAGCAGTGGTAGCCAGTGCTGCCAGACCAGCCATTGCAGTGCCTTTGTTGTTCTGCGAGAATGGACATCCAGGACTCAGGTGCCCCACATTCATCAGTTCTACAGTGTACTGACTTTCCAGAATCCATCGACTGGCCCACCAGATGACTTCAGATCCAGAGAGGACAACAGCCCAGCTGTATCCTGATTCATCGCCTGGTAACCGGATGACGTCAGACCAGCTGTTTTCCTTTTGTTCCAGTTCTAAGGTTCCATCTCCAGAGATGACATCAGCACAGCAGTTTCCAGATGTGCCCTCCTGTCATTCCGGAAGTTGTCCGTCCAGCTGTATCGGAAGAATGCTGCCAGGGAGAGTCTTTGGCCGAGAGCAGGTCGGTGTTTTTCATTCTACAAGGGACTGGTAAGTCCAAACTTTTCTATTCTTATGACATTTCAGTACACACCCTACACTAGCAGACTCCAGATGTGTGAACTGTCCTCAAAGACTCTCTCCTTCAGGACTTTGGCCTGCTAGAACTGTGCTTCACCGGCTCCGGCCCAGGAGAGACTCTATAATGGACTAGCCTTCGGGTACTGTGGTCACTAGATGGGACTTTTAGGGCACTCCATCCCCCAAATGTGTATTGTAAATAATGTCATTGTTTTCTACTGTCTTCTAATGTTTATACTGTTTTTCTACTTTTCTAAAAAATCTATATATATATTTTTGGGATTCTCCAGTGTTTTGATGGTAGGGTTTAGATAGACTGTGTATGCAGATAAGGAGTGTGTTGTCTTTCTTTTTCTTGCTGGTGTTCCAGAAGAAGATAGAAGACAAGAAGAGGAGGAGGACTCCTCGAGTTCCTCACTAGTACTTTAGTGTGTAGTGTTTAAAGTACAGTTGTTCTTGTTGTTACTGTGTAGTAACCCTTTCCTTCCACAGGTATGGTTGTGGGGAGTGAGGGAGTAATGTAATGGTATGGTATTAGCTCCTGGTGTGTGGGTTGCATTGGTGCCCAAGGTCGGGAGGTCCCCTGTTAGTTTTGTTTTGGAATTTGAGTTAAAGGCAGATAGGTTCCCTAGAGGGCTAGGGGGATAGACAGGCTGTGGCCCTGACCTGCAGTAGGGGTTGCAGTGCTGATCTATTAGGGCTATGCTCTGGGCAGTTCTACCAGAGCCACTAGGTACCCATAGTCAGTGGGTAGAGTAGAGACTGATGCATCAGCCAACGGCCTCTAGGCCCTCAGTGTCATCTGCCTGTGCTGGCACATGGTAGGGGAGAAGGTAGCGCTAACTCCCGTAGTCAACACATGGGGTGAGATGGCCTAAGCCGGTAAATAATGACTGTGGACAGTCATTTTCCTGGCCAGGGTGAGTGTAACCCCTTGTTACCCGGGGTTACTAGAATCCTAGTAAGACCTAGTGGTAGGCAGGAAGGCAGCTTGTGAAACTCCAGTTAAATGGATTTCACACTGTCTCACTCTGTTCTCAGTCTCAGCTGAGACTGAGGGATGACATCACCATAGAACTCTTGCAGCTGCATGAGCCACACTGGATTCTGCAGTTGGGAGTAGGATAGAATGTTGGGGAATTTGAACAGAGTCTGTGTGCAGTCTTGAGAGAGGAAGTAGCACAGCTGTCTGTGTGCAGGCTTTCAGAGCCTTAAGCTCTGTTTAGAGCTACTGTAAGGGGATGTGTGTTTCCACCATAAGAGGAACACAGAAGCTGATTGTTGAAGTGGTGGAGACCGCTGTTACTGATCCAAGTGCCCCTTCCATGAGGGGATGGGGGAAAGGTTTGCCTTTTTCAGGGCATCCCTCATGGTTCCAGCTAAGGGAAGAAGCTACCTTTTTCCAAGTTGTGCTGCAGCACCAGAAGCTGTGGGAGAGGAATTCCTGTGAAGAATCGCCTGTGGTGCACCTGCAACCAAAGGGTGAGATCGCTCTGACAGAGGGCCAATGTTTTCACCTGAACTGTTGGACAGTGGGGACTGGACTACTTAATCTGTAGGAGGTCTAGTGTAATAGACATTGCTGGTTAATTCAAGTAGGTTCAAGTCCAGCACAAAGAGTGAAGTAAAGTGGGATTGGACTGCTTAATTAGTGGGGGCCTAGAGCAATGGGCTAAGCCAAGTTAAAGTACGCTCAAGTCCAGCATAATGGGAAAGCAAGACAAGTACAGAAAATGTGACAGACATTTAGCCTTAATCTACATTGCCAAGCTTTACAGAATGAGATGTTTACTGTCCAGAGAAATGGCCGGATATGAATTGTGGGAGTGAGAGTAGGAGACCCCATCAGCAGTAACCAAATTCACCTCTACGGATTTGCTCTGTGGCACCTTTACTTCTCAGGTACTTGGCCAGTGTCTGAGGAAAGTACCCAGACGTAGGATTAAAAGGAAGAATTTCCTGATAGAGCTGAGGTGCTCTTAGATGGTTTAGGAGCCACCAGAAAATATTTCCATGACAAATGGAAGGTGTCCGAGTGGCTGGCAGGGGAGCCGAGCCAGGGAAAACCCAGAATAGTGTACAAGTTTGGGCTGTGTACCCAAAGCAGCATGCAAGTCCAGGCCGTGTGCACGTGGGGTCAGATCCTGAGGACTGAAGTGTTGAGGAAGTGTTCTTGATCATTTTAATCTGCATTACCAGAAGTGTAGCCCGTGAGTCCGTCTATGCTTTGTTTATTCTGTTTGGATGTGAATAAAGCCACACTTTAGAATCCCATTTCTGGTATTGGACATTACAGTTATTGCTTCCTGTGTTCGGAGTTACTTGGGTGCCCTGTGCAGAGTAGCGAAACCTAGCCCTTGTGCCGAGTAACCTACTCCTCCTCAGACCCAGTCCCCACCTGGTAATGCTGTCAAAGTCAAACAGCATACCACCTGTCATTTGCAAAAGGCAGGGTGGGGGCTCACATCGTTATTGTATTTTTTCTTAAAATGATACATATGGGAAAAGATCAGTCAAATATTTTAAAGCTACTTAGAAAATCGGTCCAGAGAGTAAAAATTGCGGACGCCTCTCTATACCCCTGCCTGTTCACTGGTGTCCCACAGGGATCCATACTGGGCCCCCTCCTTTTAGCCTTTTCTTAAACTCCCTCCTTACCACTGCTCTGAGCAGATCATACTGTATTCCAATGATGCTGTTGTATTCTCCACTCACAAAGATCCTACAGCTCTTCAACACAAGCTTCAACTTGGTTTCAGTTCTGTAGAGACATGGTTTCTTAATCATAAACTGGTCCTCAATGACAAGAAAACCAAATCTATGCTCTTCTGCAGCTTTCATAACCCACACAAGCTACACCACTTGGCTATCTCCACCACCCAGGGAACACTCTAGATCAGGTGGGGTTCTTCAAATACTTAGGGATACAGCTTGACCCTAATCTCTCCTATGGATCTCACATAGATAATGTAGCTAGAGCTGCTAATACACGGCTTGGTCTCCTCTACAAACACAGACAACACCTCATGCCAGAAGCTTTGAAGGTTGCAGTCCTGAGCTCTGTAATCTCTGTAATAGACTATGGTCTCATCATTTATGGCTAGCCACAGCCACAACCCTTGGATGCCTCTCAACTGCCTTAAATAAGGCATGTCGGCTCATCACTGGTGCTCACCGTCTAACCCACACATGTGACTTGTACACCAGACCAGCTGGCTCCAACTATCAAACCGCATAAAGTTTCTCACCTGCTCCATGGTGAAAAAATCTACCTTGGCCTTGCACCCCTGGGATCTCAACTCTGTTACAACACGAATTAACAAATGGTGCCTTCGGAGATCCACGCTACAGCTACTGAAAGTCCTCCGCTGTTTACACTTCACAGGGACAACGCCTTTGCTTATCGAGCACCACTCTGGTTCAATGGCCTCAGCCCCACCATCTCCTCTGCCCCAACAATTGGTATGTTTAAAACTAGGCTCCAGGACTATCTCACTACCAACAGCTCCTGTGACTGCCCAACAACCTTGTTTCTACACTTCCTGCCTGCCTGCTCTAGTGGTCCCCCTCCCTCCTCACTGGATTCTACCCTCACATCTTGGCATACCCAATGCTGCACTTTTCACCTCTCCCCACCATATCTACATTCCTTCCCTCCCTCCCTCTTCCCTCTCCCTATGACTCTGGCACTTCTTATCTGTTGTCTATTTTCTCTGACAAATGCTGCTGGCTGCCTTGCTTAAATGCTACCCTTGAATTGTATTAATCTGTATTCTGTTTGCAATGTCCACATTGTTGTAATGTCTGTCTTGATGTTCCCCATAATTTGTATTTCTCTGACATGGAACCTTTGTAAAAGAGCCTTGGCTCAAAGGTATTTGTAATCCTAAACTTGATAAATAAAAATCCATGCAAGAACTGTTGACTTTAGTCATTTATTTCTGGTTACCCTGTATAGATTTGGTAAATGCAATGGCTGAATTGTGGATTGTAAAGAGAAGTAGTGAGAGCTTGGTAGAAAGCATAATCTGGAAGCAGCTTTTATATTTATCATGCTTGTGACTTCATATTACAAAGACATAAAAGTTGTATGGGCATGTATTGTATTGAACAAGGCAAGGAGGTGAAGCCAGTAAGTTTAAACTCAGCTTCTTCGATTGGAACAGATGTACCAGATGAACTATATCAAAATGAGTAGGAAAAACAATAACTGGTAATTTAATAGCATCATGATAGCCAGCTGAAATGACTGCACACCATAGAGCATCTAGTGTCACAAACAAAGAACAACATCTAGTAAAAAGGATGAAATGAGCTACATTTTCACTTTTAAAACAAAAGCCTTTGAAATCTATAGTATATTTGTATTCATTTTAATATGATTTTTAAATATTTTCAACATGAAACTCATTTTACAAGTGCCAGAAAATGTTTCAGGTATTGGTTTCTTTTCATAAACCGCACTTTCAAGTGGCTGAAGGCACTCAGTGCAAGCACCTCATGACTCACAATGCACCTGGGTGTGCGGTTAATGAAAAGAACAACATCCTGTTGTGTATTGCTCACATCACTGATCTGGTAGTTATGAATTTTCAAAGGTATTTGCCTAGGTATCCTGTCTTATTTTCAGTGGGGTCCTGCCAATTTCTTAGGTGACTGAACTGCAGTGCAGTGGGTCTGTGGCTAAGGTGGGATTCAAACCTCGGATGTTGTGGTCTAACCACAGGTCTACTGTACTCAAGATTAATTATTTATTAGAAGGAATTTAGTACAGTATTAGCTACTTCTAGGTATTATAAACACAAAGTTGATCAGCAACATCACACATCTAACAAATTACAAGTGTAATACAGTCAGATAGTTCCTGCTAATTGTAGCCACAATATGATCTGATACAGTAGATTAGAAACATAGAAGTGCAGGACAGAAAATACTGGAAGTCCATCCATTCTGCTCTGGAACCATATCTTGAGCTAAAATGAAATGGGCTCCTCCTCTATTCCCCACCTCTCTCCTGGTCTTCCATACCCTCCCCTGGTTAATCGTTTCTCTGTTGGGATCTTGCTGTTTTAAACCCAGCAATAGTTTTGCATTGGCAACTGCAATGGGTCAGCTAGTCCACTTATCCATGCCCCACCTTTGAAAAAAGTGTCTTAACATCTTTCCTGATCTCCCTCCACCAACACACTAGCTTTAAATTGTGTCCCCAGTGGATGATCTTTCACTCAGTCACAACAGCTCTGCATTATTCACCTTGTTGTACCCCTGAAGGCATTTGCATGTCTCTATCATGTTCATTTCCTCCTGACCTCCAGGTAGTACATATAAATGTCCTTTAACTTGTCCTCATAAGTCTTACTCTGCTGCCCTGTATCATCTTGGTTGCCCTCTGCTGATACCCAGTGCTGACACTGTTGTGTAGATACATAGACAATGCCGGCAAATAAGGGCCTACAGCCCCCCAGTCTGCCCATTTAAGCTTGTAAGTTCACTTTATGTTTTCCTAGAAGTCTGTTGCCCTTACCCTGACCTCCAGAATTCCTTTATGTCTATCCCGCATTCTTAAATCCAATTGTTTCAGCCCCCACCACTTCCTCTGGCAGGGTGTTCCAGTTGTCCACCACCCGCTCTGTGAAGACATTCTTTCTCATGTTTCCTCTGAATCGTCCTCCTCCAACTTCATCCCATGCCCTCTAGTCCTGCAACATCTTTTCACTTAAAAATAGTGTTTTCCTGCACCCTGTTCCTCCCTGTGAGATACTTGCATGTCTCTATCATATCCCTCTCTCCCTGCTCCCTCCAGGAGTACATATTCAATTTCTTCAACCTGTCATCATAGGACTTGTGATGCAATCCATGTATCATCTTTGTTGCCCTCCTCTGAACCTTCTCTACCCTGTCTATGTCCTTATGTAAGTAAGGTCTCCAGAACTGCACACTGTACTCCAGGTGGGGCCTCAGTAGTGTCTTGTATAGTGGAAGTATGACCTCCATTTTCCTGCTGGTAATGCCCCTGCCTATGCATCCCAGCATCCTATTTGCTTTACCTGCTGCCTTGTCACACTGTTCCTACCTTGAGGTCATCAGCAATGATAACCTCAAGATCCCTTTCCTGCTTGGTGCATGCTATATCCTCACCCCCCAAGTGATATATTGTGCCAGGGTTTTGTGCCCCATATGCATTATCTTGCACTTCTTTGCATTGAATTTCAACTGCCAAACCCCTGACCATTCTTCAAGTTTCTGCAGGTCCCTTCTCATTCTGTCTACACCTCTGGTATGTCTACTCTGTTACAGAGCTTTGTGTCATAAGCGAACAGGGAAATTCTGCCTTCTAGGTCCTGCGCTAATGTCACTGATGGAGATGTTGAATAGGACCGTGCTGCACTGATCCCTGTGGTACCCCACTGGTCACTCTTCCTCTGTGGGTGACAGCCATTTACCACCACCTCTGTGTCCTGCCACCCAGCCAGTTACCTACCCACCACACTACTGTCCGCCCACATCCATATTCCCCAGTTTGTGTAATAATCTTCTATGTGGCACCATGTCAAAGGCCTTGCTGAAATCAGATAGGCCATGTCCTGCCCTCCCGATCCACCTCCCTAGTCACCCAGTCGAAAAATTCAATGAGGTTGATCTGACATGACCTTCCCCTGGTGAAACCATGCTGCCTTGGGTCCTGTAGTCCATTCACAACCAGATGTTCCACCAATCTCTCCTTCAGTAGTACTTCCATGATCTTCCCCACTACTGAAGTGAGGCTGAATGGTCTGTAGTTCCCCGCTTCCTCTTTGTTCCCACTTTTGTGTAGGGGACTACATCTACTGTCCTCCAGTCTTTGGGTACCTCCACTGTTTTCAGTGATCAGATAAACAAGATTGCTAGAGGTTCAGCACCACCTCTCTTAGTTCTTTAAGGACCCTGTGGTGCACTCTATCTGGCCCCATTGCTTTATCAACTCTTATACTTCCAGTTTCTTCAGGACCCTTTCTGTGTAATGGGACTTGTGTCCATTTCTGCACCATTCACACCCCTTGTACTCCCTTCAGACCCATTAACCTCCTCTTCCTCAGTAAAGACTGAGCAGAAATACCAGTTCAATAGGTCAGCTTTACTGTTGTCATCCTCCACTTGCCCCATCCTCCCCTTCAGTCTCACTATCCCTCCCTTTGCCTTTCTTGTTTCTTATGTACCTGTAAAGGTTTTGTCCCTCTACCCACTGATTTTGCAATGTGCTCTTCTGTCTTAGCTTTGGCTTCCCTTACTGACCTCCTGCCTCCCTCTGCTTCTCCTGGTACTTCTCCCTATTCCCTTCTGCCTGTGTCTTTTTGTATTGCCCTGAATGCAATCTTTTTGGCTTTCACTTTCTCCGCTACCTCCTTGGAAAATCATAATGGGCTCCTCTTCCTTTTCCCTTGCTAACCTGCTTAATGCATAATTCTGTTGCTCTTGTAATCCCCATTTTAAATACTGCCCACTGTTCCTCAACCCCTGATTCCTGACCCATTGCCCTTAATGCCTCTTTCTAGCATCTCCCATTTTCCCCAAAGTCTGCCCCTAAAATCCAGGATCGTGTTTTGTGTGGTTTGGTTCTGCTTCTTCTGTGATTTCAAACCACAATGACTGGTGGTCACTGTTCCCCATGTGCTCCTCCACTGTTACTCCCATCACACTGTCCCTGTTTGTGAGCACTAGGTCCAGTATTGCCTTCAGCTGAGTTGGTTCCATGACCAGTTGCTTGAGGAAGGCACCCTGAAGGATTCAGGATAAATCTGCTGCTAGTTGATGCTGCTGCTGGGATCGCCAGTCCACATCTAGAATATTGAGGTCTCGAACCAGCACTACCTCACCCTTGTCTGCCATCCTTTGTATGGCAAGCATCAGCTCCTATCTGTTTCTTCCTCCTGGGCTGGTGGTCTATAGACCACACCTGCGGGATGGCTGGCCCCATTTTCTTTCCAGCTTAACCCACAGTATTGCTCCCCATTTTGTTCCTCCTGGATCTCTGTGGCCCTTATGTAATTTTTCACATACAGTGCCACTCCTTCTCCTTCCTACCTGCCCTGTCTCTCTTCTGAATATGTTGTAGCCAGGTATGGCCATCTCCTAGTCGTGGTTATCATTACATCAGGTTTCTGTGATGGCCACAATGTCCAGGTCTGACTGCACCATGACAGCCTCCAGATCCTCCATCTTGTTGCTAAGGCTCTATCGTTTGGCACACATGGCTTTCCATGATTTGACCTCCGTAGACTGTTTAGCTGTTCTACTCCAGTCCCTTCCCTACCCTGGTTGTCATTTATCCCTGGTTCTCCTTGCTGTCTGCCCCTTATGTTGAATTTTGCCCTTTCCTGCCTATCCACTTCTTGGGCGCTTATCTCCATCTTGCACACTGCTTTGTAGCGTATCCACTCCTATGGTTCACTGGTTCCACTGCTAGCTGTGGGGGTGGACAGTTAGGTACCCTCCTGGCTGGCCTGCCACCCCGTTGGCTAGTTTAAATGCTTGTCAGTGTAGCATTTAAAGTTATCATTGAGTGCTTGGATTCCCCTCCAGGATGGATGCAGGCCATCAGGCTTGAACAAGCCTCCATCCCTCCAGGTGGGTCTCCAGTCACCAATGAATCCAACCCCTTCTTCACAGCACCAGTTCTTCAATCATGAGTTAAAGTTCCTGGTGCATGCACCCTATGCTCTCCATGCCTCTCACAGGTAGTACTTCCGAAGGTGACAGAAGTAGCTACTTGTACTGCCAAGCATGTAGGAAATTTATCACACTGCATTACCAGTTACAGCTTGCCATTAGCATTTTAACTGTACAATATGATGATATCCAAATACTACATGATGTTCCCCAGTAAAAGTACTTGTTTTCCTCATAACCATATTATGCACCCATTTGCTTTCTCAAGACATGGTGCTTATAATACAAAGCAAATGCTAATGGAATGTTGCCTTCTGAGTTTACAGTATCAGTTTTCACATCCAATTCCCATCTAGAGATGTTCAGGTAGCAACCTTCTCCTTTTCACATTCATTTGACTATTACAGTTATTACCTTGTAATAAAGTCTCTAATAGATCAAGATTGTAAAAATTAAGAATTTATGATTCAAATCAGCATGGGTTTACTCCCAAGTATTCCTGCACCACCAGCCTGATATCTTTTACAACAATATAAGTACTCTACTAGATGTGGGTATCCCTACTGATGTAATTCTTTTGGACTTTAGTAGAGCTTTCGTTAAAGTCTTACATAAAAACTCATTACTAAAATGCACAATCTAGGTTTGTCACCTGATATTGTCAACTGGACTTTAAACTGGTTGACAAATCGTTCTCAGAGAGTCAGAATTAATTATATCTTGTCTGATTGGTAGTGTGACAAGTGGTGTACCACAGGGTTAGGTCTTGGGACCAACATTGTTTAATCTCTTTATCAGTGATTTACAAACAGGGCCAAATAACTTCATGGTTAAATTTGCAGACGATACTAAATTGGGGGCAAGGTTAATAATCAAGAAAATATTTCTGCATTAAAGAAGGATTTGGAAAAATTAACACTTTGGGCAAATGAAAATCATATGCAGTTTAATCAAGACAAATATTTAGTAGTGCATTTGATTGTAAATAATCCAAAAACAATATATTATATAAACGGACTACCACTTCACTCATCAAATTGTGAAAAGATTTAGGATATATGTTAATAATAAATTTACATCAATTGATCTCTGTGTTAGAACTGCTTGCATGATCAACAGACTTTTGAGGCAAATAAACACACCTTTGTTAATCGCACTGAACAATGCCTTATTCCATTGTATAGGGCATACATTGAACCATATCTAGACTATGGCTCCCCTTTCTGGAATCCAAACCAAAAAAAGACATAGCAATTCTTGAACAGGTTCAAAGGAGAGTAATTAGAATGATTCCAAGATTAACAAACTTGGATTATCAGAACAGATTAAAAGCTACTGGTCTCTTCTCTCTTCAAACTAGAAGATTAAGAGGTGATATGCTTATGGTTTTTAATGTAATAAATTCACCAGATCTAATGGAAAAATGTGGTCTAACACTCTCAAAAGGAGACATGTTCGAGACTGCATAATAAACAACTGAAGTAAAACACATAAAACCAGCAAAGGAAACTTTTTCCAATAAGAGCATCCATTGTATGGAACACCTTGCCACAAGAATTGGTAGAGGCAACTAGTGCCACTGTCTTTAAAACAAATTAGTTGTTTGGTTGAGGATAATAGATAAATAATGTCCCACAAAGTGTGGGGAACAGTCTCGATGGGCTCTGGCCTTCTTCTGTTCTTTCATACCAAGTAATACCAAGTAAAGAGTCGATGCCAGAACCAGAATTCCACAAGGTGAAGATTTGGATTATCTACCTTTATTTTTTGCAGAAGGCTTTTAAGAGGCAACCAATTCTCATTAACAGTTATCCTTCATCTCAGTGAGCTCTGCCTCAGCTTTAAAAGTCTGTAACCCTAACAGAGATCCTCAAACAACTCCATTTAAAATCATTTGTATGTGTGAATCTGAGTCTTTTTGTCATGTGATTTGTCTTTTGCAGCACTTTCTGTGGCTCGGTAACCAATTATGGCGTCATCTGCAAAAGGCATTCCTTTCCTTCCAGCTCTTCTGCAGTGTCACTTGTAAAGACATTAAAGAGGACTGGACCCACTACTGAGCCCTGAGGTACGCCACTGGTCGCTCTCCGCCCCCAAGTGAATTCTCTTTACCACCACCCTCTGTTGCCTATCCATCAAAACAATTTTGTACTTAATTTACTACCATAGGACCCAACCCCAATATGCCCAGTTTTCAAGCCACCTATGTGGTAGAGTGTTGAATGCCTTGTTGAAATTTAAGTGTAGGCCACATCCACTACTCCACCTGCTCTATTTCCCTGGTCTCCAGTCAAAGAAATAAATATGGTTCATTTAACATGACCTCCCTGTTATCAGGTCTTGCAACCCACAGGATTCAAAATACTCCACAATCTTTCCTTCAAAACAGACTCCATTAACTTCCCACCACTGATGTCAGACTGACCAGCCTATAGTTGCCAGCCTCTTCCCTGCTACCCCTTTTATAAAGCAGGACTACATCCCCTCCTCCGTCCTCTAGGACCACTTCTGTTTCCAGTGAGTTGTTGAACAGGGCTGTCAGAGGTGCAGCCAGTACCTACCTGAGCTCCCATATGAACATACGAAATTTGCCAGCAGATAAAGGCCTAGAGGTCTATCAAGTCTGCTCAATGTGCAGCTAACACCCATTATTCTGCTGCTGCCCTCCCTTCCACCCTTCCCTCTCATTAACCCTCCCTTGTCCTGTCCCATCCTCGTTTGAAGCAGTCCACTGTTCTACTGCATACCACTTCTGCAGGTAACGATTCCACCCAGCTACCACCCTCTCTGTAAAAAGTGTCTCCTCATCTCCTCCTGAACCTTCCTCGCTCCAGTCTCATATCATGGCCCTGGTGGCCTCCCCTCCTTACTTTGAACAGCCCCTCTGTACCCGTCTTGTTTATTCCTTTCATGTATTTAAAGGTTTCAATCATGTCACCGCTGTCTCTCCTCTCCTCCAGTGAGTACATGTTCAACTCCTTCAACCTCCTCTCGTATGATAAGTCCCCAGCCCCTTGATCATCTTTGTCACCCTGTGCTGCACCCCTCCAGTAACTTAATGTCCCTCTTCAATACGGATGCCAGTACTGCATGCAGTACTCCAGGTGTGGTCTAACTAATGACCTATACAGTGGCAGAATCACCTCCTCCTCCTCGAGGATATACCCCTTGCAATACAACTCAGCATTTTGTTGGCCTTTGCAACTGCCTTCCTACATTGTGCAGAGTTGTTCATTGACCCTGTAATGAGCACACCCAGATCCTTCTCCTCCGCTGTGTGGGCTAGCTGCACTCCCCTAGCTGGTAACTCCTCCTTGGGTTCTTCATCCCAAAATGCAGCACCTTGCACTTTTGGCATTAAACCCCAGTTGCCAGGTGTCTGACCAGGTTTCAAGCTTTGCCAGATCATCCTGCAACCCTGCCATCCCCCTAGGTCATCCACCACCACGCCAACCTTGGTATCATCAGCAAACAGACTGATCTTGCTCTTGATGTCCCATGATATGTCTGCAATGAATATCCCAAACAACACTGGTCCCAACACCGAGCTCTGTGGGACACCGCTCATCACTGCCCTTGGGTGTGAGCTCCCCACCCACCACCACCCTCTGTTGCCTTCCCTGCAGCCAGTTTCCTACCCATCTCACCAGCTTTGCACCCGCCCTGTGCCTACTAACTTCCTTCCCAGCCTTCCATGTATCACCGAGTCAGATGCCTTACTGAAGTCCAGATACAGGACATCCACTGCATGGTCCCTGTCCAGTTGCCTAGTTACCCAGTCATAGAACTCGACCAGGTTGGTTTGGCAGGATCTGCCATGTGAAGCCATGCTGTCTGCTGTCCTGTACTCCTTTGGCCTCTAGGAGGGCCACCAACCTCTCCTTCAGGATAGTCTCCATTAGCTTACCCATGATGGATGTGAGGCTCACTGGTCTGTAGTTTCCTGGTTCATCCTTGGGGCCACTCTTGGAGGGGGCACCACATGAGCCATCCTCCAGTCCTGAAATTTTTTGGATGTAGTGAGGCAGTAAATAGGTCTGCCAAAGGTCCTGCAAGGACCTCTGCCAACTCCTTCAGTACCCTGGGGTGGATGCCATCTGGGCCTGGCGCTTGTCCACCCTCAGTGCCTTCAAACCCTCTTGAACTCTGCCTCCATGATTTCCCATCTGTCACCACTTCCCCCTGCTTCTGCCATTTTTCCCACCTTGGGTGTCACCCCTCTTCTCTTTAGTAAATACTGAGCAGAAGTACTCATTTAGTGCTTCCGCCTTATCGCATGCCTGCTTCCACCCAACCCCTCCTTCCTAATCCTTACTATGTGGTCCTTACAGCTCCTTTTCTCCCTGATGTAAAGAGTCTTCTCCCCTTCTTAATGCCTTGTGCCAGTCTGAGTTCCGTAGATGCTTTGGCTCCCTTACTGCCCTTGTCACCTCCTTCCAGTTCTGTCAAGTACTCCTCTCTGTCCTCCCCCTCCCCCTCCCTGTTTTCTTGTACTCCCTAAAGGCAGCTCTTTTCCTCCTTACCTTTTCCATTACCTCCTTGCTCAACCAGCTTGGTTTCTTAGCCCTAGCCTTCTTGCTTTGGGCTTTGGCAGGTTTTGGTTGCCTCCACTATCCCCAGCTTTATGAGCTCTCACCTCTGGTTAGTATCCATACTAGACTGAATTCTGGCCAGGTACCCTTTTACCACTTCCCCATCCTCCCAAAGTTGGTCCTCCTGAAGTCCAGCACTCTTGTGCCAGATTCCACTCCTTCCTTGCCCATATCCAATGTGAGCCATACTGAGTGGTGGTCACTCCCTGACAGCAGTTCCTCCACTGTAAGTTCTCTCACAAAGTCCCCATTTGCCAGCACAAGGTCAAGTATTCCCTAACCTGGTTGGTTCACTGACCATTTGCAGCAGGAAACTGTCCTGGAAGGCATCCAGCAGTACCTGCTCCTTCTGTTCCAGTTGTTGGGGTGTGCCAGTCCACTCCTGGCATGTTGAAGTCCCCACAATCACCACACTACCCTTCTCTAGGTCCTCCTGATCTGTTCCGCTAGTTCCTGTCTAACTCCTCCGTCTGAGATGGTGGCCTGTACACCTCCCATTCTAAGAATCCTATTCTTGGGATCCTGGATTTGCACCCAAAGTGACTCCATGACTACCCTCCTCCCTTCCTCCCTTACACACTTCAGTCCTTCCTTCACATATAGTGCCACCCCTCCTTTCCCAATCACCCTGCCCCTACGAAATAACCTGTACCCTAGTACAGACAGGTCCCAGTCATTATATTGGGTGGCCCATGTTCGTGATGGCTGCAATGTTCACCTCTCCTCTGCCATGATAACCTGTAACTCTGCAGTTTTTCTCCCAAGGCTTCTAGCATTAAGGGTAACCACCTTCCACCCTTTCCCCTCCCATCCTGCCCTCCTTTCCTAGCATCACCAACAGTACTTGCCATTTGTCCTTTGTCACTGTTATGGGGTAAGCTCATATGATTTCCCAACTTGTGGTCTCTGCATATCTCTTCCCCAACTGCCACCCCCACTCCTAGTTTAAATTCCCAACTTCCTCTATATACTCTTCCATCCTCTGTTTCAACACTTTCTTTCCTCCTCACTCAAGTGCAGTCTGTCCTTGGCATAGAGACTACTGTCCTCCCAGGTCCCTCCCACCCCCAACAGCCCATACCCTTTAACAACCAGGTTCTTAGCCATCCGTTAAATTCTCTATTCTCAGCTTTCTTGTTGTGCTTGCCTTTGGCACTGGAAGTATCTTGGAAAAAGTTACTGATCTTCCTGCCCCTCACATAATTGTGCTACTTCCTCAAACCTCCTCTGGACTATATCTACTGTATTGTCAGCCAGGTCGTTTGTCCCAAGATGTATAATTAAATGAGGCTTGTCCCTACCCTTTTAGCATATTTCAGAACAGACTGTCCCACCCTTTCTGCTGTCATTCCTGCATGGCCTCCACCCAAATGCGACTATGCCTCTCCCTTTGCTACCCCACCTAACTCCTCTTAGTATTGAGTCCCCAGCATTAAGATTCCACCCTCTTACTCCCTGCTTGCTTCCATTCATCTCCTCTCTCATTTCCAGCTCTCTTCTTCCTCCTGCACATTATTTCCTCCTTTTACCCTGTTGCAATTCTCCCAGCAGAACTTCCCCGCCCAGTTTGGTCCAGGCATTTATCAATTACTCCTCTAATTTCATCATTTCCTTCCTCCACCTTCTTCCTCTAGCAGAGCACAACTGTTTTCTGAATCCCTTCACAAGTGCCCGCTCCCTCTCTCTTCATAGTAACCTGTTCTCTCCTTTTCACTCCATGACTTTTGCCACTTCTTCGCCTCCCCTCACAAGTCCCTATCTCCTCCTTCCATTTGTCTTTTGTCTCTGACCTGGTTTCCCCAGCAATCTTTCTTCCTGGCCTGGGCCCTTTGTCTCTGCTTTCCTTCTTCTGACCCTCTCCTCACCACAGTTGGCTTAAATCACCCTCCCTCATCTCCCTTCTTCCTCCCTCCAGTATTGAGCTAAACCCACCCCAATCTGCCTTGGCTGTCTTACTTCCTCCTGCAGACCCTCAATCTCCTTTGTAAGTTTTTCTATGTGGGTTGCACACTAAACATCCTCCCACACTCCAGGCAATGTTTAGAAAGATTGGTGCACCGCAGTTGTTGCAGCCTACCACCCTACCCATTGCTGTCGTTGCCTCAGCGACCCCCACCCTTCCAGATGCAGGATGCCAAACACTCCCCAAGTCTCCCCTCTCCCCTCTATCAGTGCAAAACATTTTCTTTATTTCCCTTTACCTCCTTTGTTACCCATATCACCCTTGGGTACACCCTGTCTGCTCCATAGCTTTGTCCACTTTCAGATTTGCAAGTCCTTTCAGGACTTCTCTCTCCACTGTAAATGGACTTGTGTCTACCTACCTCCCTCCCTCCCCAGTGTTCCACTGCTTTTATGTGATCCATCCCTTCCCTTCCACTGAAGACTGAACAGAAGTATCTTTTCAAGATATCTGCTTTTTCTGAGCCTCCTCCGCACAGTCTCCCACCCTTTTAACTTCACAATCCTTCCCTTGTCTCCCTCATCTCATTTATGTACCTAAAAAGGTAGTGTCCCTTGGTTACCACTTTGGCTATCCTTTCTTCAGTTTGATTCTTTGCACTCCTCACGGCTTTCCCTGCTGCCCTGTATTCTTCCTTGTACACCTCCTCTCCACTTCTTCCAATGTCTCTTGGTACCTTCTGAATTCAGCACTTTTAGCCTTAATCTTTTAGCCACTTCCTTGAGAACCATAGTGGTCCCTTTTTTCCTCCTGTCTTTGCTCACTTCTTTTGCACAGAAGGTTTACTACCTTCACTATGCCACTGCTTAACTTGGCCCACTGTTCCTCCAGCTGACCCTGTCCCTCCACCCCAGCAAAGTCATCTCTGAAGCATTCACTCAGTTTTTTGCATCATTTGTTTATTGAGTTTTCATTTTTCAATACAGATGACAATCATAACACACAAGACATACATAAAAGTAGAGCCACAACTTATACACATCAAGATCCGTTTCCATCATTTGATTACAGACTAAAACAAAAGGCCAATCATAAAAATCAAACATAAAATACACTTTTCTTCATCCAAGTAATCTAAGCGATGGGGTCACTCATTCTTATACAAATAATAATGTGCCAGCAAAGAGAGACTATATAGTCTCGAGCCATCCTTCACTCAACGTTGTGGTGTCTGCCACCAACAAGGATGCCAGGTATGACTGCCAGGTCTTATGAAAGAGCTCATTTTATCTTTTATAGCATAAGTCAGGGGTTTGAGAGTGAGTGCCTGCAGTAATAAGACTTTCCACTGGACTATAGTAGGTGGTGCGGCAGACACCCATGTATTCAAAATATAATGTCTAGCCATAAGCGGTATCACCCTAAGCCACTTCTGAACAGGGATCCATTCTCCTCCCTGGCATCTTCCACAGTAAAAGAGAGCAGGGGGACACTGCTGCCCAACAATGCCCTGCAGCTCATTTATTACATCCCTCCAGAATTTTGCAAGACAGGGCAAGTCCAAAAGTATTGATAATATGTGGCTGGATTAGTATTACATCTAGGACATATAGGGATACTGCAGGGTTATACTTATGAACCACAACTGGTGGATAATACATTCTATGACAAAATTTATAATGAGATTCCTTATATTTATTGTACAGCAGTATACCCTGATGAAGTTGGGATATTAGTCTCCAATTCTCCTTTGATATAGAGAACCCAAGGTCTCTTTCCCATAACTGTCTGGTTTTCCCTGTTTTGTCTGGGAGCAGAGCTTTCCCCTCTTTGGCCATTCTACAAATTGTACCCTTAGGGTTTTCTGCCCCACTAATATAGAATGTTCTAGTTGATCCCATGTGGAGTCCTCCCCATGGAGTCTGCCAAGAGGTTTACAATATGCCCTAACTTGGAGGTATCAAAATGATGTTGGTGCCCCAAACCCGTTCTAGCCTGAAATTCTCAAAAGGGTCTAGCCCTGACTGGATAAAAGATATTTTAGACACAGGATGCCTCGCCCCCACTGCCGATATCCCCGATTCTCTAAGCCCCGCAGGAAAAGGGGTTTCTCCCTCAAGGGCAGGAGCAGTGTATCATCCCAGCCCATACCTATTTGTCTACTCAGCCCTGTCCAGCTTTCTATTACCGTTCTGATCAAGGGTTTGGATCAGGTAAGTTAAGATATGCCTGCCAACCTCTAATAGATAGATATGCAAAAACCCTACCTGGGCATCCCCTCTCTTCTAAGTCAAGCCACCTTGTTTCTCTGGGCCTACCAATCCAATCTTGTATATAACGACACTGTATAGCCATGTGGTAAACCCAAAATCTGGAAACTGAGCCCTCCTTCCGTGAGAAGCTTTTTAACCAAGCTTGATTCCACCCATGTATGCTAATCCTGCCAAATAATATCAGAGAAAGCTTTCTCCAATCTCTTAATATTGGCCTGACATAACCCTACAGGTAGCATTTGAGGGTATAAAGTATTCTGGGAAGGACGTTCATTTTAATTAAATTTATTCTCCTCAACCATGAGACAGGAAGTTTGTGCCACCTAATCAAATCTGCTGTTATAGTTTGCAAGAGGTATAATTAAGATCATATAAACTTCCAATCCTGCTTCCCACTTTTATTCCAATATAAGTAAATGCCCCTTGGACTGTTTTATTTTTTTATCATGTAAGATTTTATTAAGTTTTCCAGGTATCATAAGCCATGAAAACAGCCCTCATACACCAAGCATACAATACAGTCAGACATGCTTAGTACATAAGTAATTATTCTCAGGTATAGAACATTACCTATAAATTTTATACTTTAAACAGGTATCTCCTAGGGCAGGTATGAAATATACACCCTTCAGGCTACATAATATAAATCTCACATAGTAGGGAACTAGTTATCATGGTCCTTCTATCTAAACCAGAAAGTTGCTCCGGTTCCAAACAGTGTCTCCTGCCATCAAGCAACAAGGGCGTTATAGAGTAACAGCTACTTAACAACGGTCTGTATAGACTAAAGTAATTCTATCTGCCAGGTTAATAGAGAGTACAGAAAGAGCCAAAAGGTCCAGACATACACAGCAGTATAAGTAAAGGTGGTGACAAGACCATACAGCCGTGGTCCACTATTATGGTGTTAGCAAACTATGCTGCATTTTATGGTAAGGGGGATTTTGGAACGGTGGAGGTACAACCGAACAGATATGGGAATGTAAATAAGTCCCCATTTCTTATATCTGTCTAGTCGACCTCGCCACCGCTGAGAGCCTCTCAAAGTTAGCCAATCTAGCCATAGTGGAGTGCCACCGAGATCGCTAGGGGTGTAGGCTGTCTATAGCATACCAGGATGGCCCTCTTAGCTTCCATCACAGCCACTAGAATCCACGCTGCACTGAGAGGGGAAGTGGATTTAGTGCTGCTGTATCCCCAGTAAGAGGGAATAGTTCTGAATCTGGATTGGTTTACCTATTATTCTGAAGCAGTCCCCAGGACTAGCATCCAGAAGTTTTGCAAGGTCTGGCAGGTCCAGAGAACATGGAGTAAGGGCAGGGAAGAATGGCATCACCACCACTGGTCCTGAGGCAGAATCTTCAGGTTATGCAGTACTGTCGGGTTTTATGCCATCTTAAAAGAATTTTCAATTGTATTAATTGACTCTGAGTCCTCATAGGTTACGTGAGCTGCTCTGATGCATAGCGACCATTGTTGTTGGGATAATGGGTGAAGGAGGGCCTTTTCCCAGGTGGGCCTACTGGTAAGAGCAGCATCTGGCTGAGCATCTCTAAGTGTCTTATAGAGAATGCCCACTAGTCCCTGGCTCTTTCTAGGTACATGATGGATGCTCAGACAATCCCAGGAGTTTTGTGACAAGGGCTTTAAGAAGAGAAGAGAGCACTTCTCAACTGCAGGAATCTACAAAAGTCTGAGGGTCCCAGCCCATATCTATCCCGAATCTGTTCAAAGGACATTAATGCATGAGAGTTTGGGAGTAATAGATCCCCACAACTCGAATGTTCTTCGAGTCTAATGGGGCCAAGAAAGCGTTTATGGTCAATTGTGATGAGACGATTGCTCCACATCGGGTGTACCTAAGTGGGGATGATATTCTGATTTCAGGACCCCAGTAATTTCCATCACCCTCCGCCACATTCTGCATGTTTCTAGCATAATTGGAGTGAGTCTACTTGCCACCAGCTTTGCACCGAGAGCAGAGAAAAAGGGAGTGTCCACGTCAGGGTGGCCTTTAAAGATACCCACTGAGGAGGGGAGTGAGATGTGGGATAAACCAGGCTGTAGCTTGGGCCATTCTGTGATTAAGTGCTATCCTCAAACCAAGGGAGCCCCAGTCCACCTCTATTCCAATGTACATGGAGGTTTCAAATGCCCCCACCTCAGAGCTTTTCCTCCCGCAGAAAAGAAGAGACTAAATTGTCTAGGGTCTTAAAATGTTTTGAGGAAAGTGGAATGGAAGATTATTCAGTAGCTAAGACACCCTGGAAAATAAGAACATTCTAATGGCTTCTACCTTACCTTTTTAGGGTAAGTCAAGTCGTTTCCATCACTGGACCTCCACCGCTAAAGAGGCCAGTAAGGGGAAACATTTGCAGATTCTAGATCTTTCCAAGCCATGGTAACAATTACCCCTAGGTATGGGAAGCCTTGTGTGGCCCAGGTAATATCAGTGCCAGAGAGACATCATCTGGTACAAGCTCCATTTAGGGGACAGGATCAGTTTCTTCTGATTCACCATTAACCCGAAAGACAAGCAAACTCCTGTAAAACTATTAAAAGTGGAGTGATGGAGGATTGGGGATTAAAGAGTGTGAGGAGATATCGTCCGGATAAGCACATTAACCAGATAAGTCAACCCTTTTATGGGAATACCTGTTATGTTGGGAGAGTTTATAAGTTTCTAATTAGGGGTCCAGGGCAATGAGAAAAGAAGAGAGGAAAGGGGCAGCCCTGCCTGGTGCCTCTTTGTAATGGAAAGGGGGTAGTTTTATTAGTGACAACTCTAGCTGTGGGGAATGGTATAATGTAGTGACCCATGAACAAAAATCTGGCCCAGATCCATATAGTGTAAGGATTTTGTGGAGGAACACCCATTCTAGGGAGCCAAATGCCTTGGCAAAGTCTATTGCAGGGCAGTCATTGAGTTTTAGATTGCAGTGCCATCCACTTAAGGTTCAAGATTAAACGCAAATTGTCTGCATTCAATTTCCATTTTGAGAAGCTGGTTTGTGAGGGGTGAATTATGGTGGACAAGATCGAGGCTAGTTTATTCACTAAAATTTTAGCTAATAGCTTGGTATCCACAGGGAGAGGCGAGATAGGGAAAAATTTCTCACAGGAGAACATCTGATGATTTTTAGGGATAAGGGTTATTAATGCCTCACGATAGTCGGAGGGAGCAAGGTATCTTTTGGGCTTCCTTCAGTGCATGTAGAAGCAGGTCAGTGATGTGGTCTTGGAGTAACTGGTAGAGTTCTACCGATACCCCATCCAGCCCAGGTGCCTTTCCTTCACCATCTGGGATAACGACTGTGAAGCTCTTCAGATGTGATGGGGCATCCAATTTACCTTTCTGTGCCTCCGAAATTGGGAAGTGGGATCTCCGACACAGGATGCTTAATCGGTGGGAGAGCTCATCATCTGAGAAGGTACTCTGGGATTGGTAAACTCCCAATAAAAATTTTGCATCTCTACATTAATGGCCTTTGGGGCAGTGAGAAGTTCTCCTCTTATTTTTAGGGCCAAAATTCTGGAGGAAGTCTGCTGCTTCCGTAAGTAGTAGGCAAGTAGCTTCCTCCTTATTTCCACCTTTCCATACCCTATGTTTTGCCTGGGTCAGCTGCCATTCCACTTTTCTATTTAGCAGCACATTAATCTGGTATTTTAAACCTGTAATAGGGGCCAGAAGTGGGGAATTTAGCGGATTCTGAGGGAGACTTTAAATTGCTTTTCCAGTTTTGCTAATTGGTCCTGTAGGTCCTGAAGATGTTTCACTCGCTCCTTGTTTTAGCGGCTGCATAGGAAATAACTCTTCCTCATAAAACAGCCTCAAAGGCTTCCCATACCGTGGTCACTCTCGTCTCTCCAGGGTGTTCAGAGAGAAATACTGGCGCATTTCCTCCTTTATGTACTCCCGAAAAGTTGCATCTTGTAACAGAAGGTTGCATCTCCATCTGGTAGATGGAGGGCTTTGGCCTGGTGGGGAGAAGGTGACTGCAACAGAAGCATGATCAAATATCAAAATGTTTCCTATAATCGCATTGCTTACATTGGTATTGCTACATGATTAGCTAGCCAAAAGTCTAATCTACTGTGAGTACCATGCACATTGGAGTAGAAGGTATAGTCCAGCCTGCAGGTGACTGCTTCTCCATGGATCTCCTAGAGCCCACTCTGACATCAGAGTATTCAAGGTAGCTGGGACTTTGGGATGAGATTGCAGTGTGGGGATGGATTTATCTATCAAAACATCCAGAACCATGTTATGATCACCACCCAGTAATATCAGGATCTCTGCCTTCCCTTCCATAAGGTCTGCTAGAGCTTGGTTCAGTTCAGAGTAGAGATCCTGGAATCTGTATTAGGCCATAGACATTGGCTACTATAGCTTTGCTGCCCAGGTAGGACAGCCTGACCTCTAACCATCTCCCTAAGTGTCTTGATGCTGGGTTTCGACTGACCACGGACCCGACCTCCGAAAGAGGATGGCAACCCCACTTGACTTTGTAGCTGCACAGCTAGACAGGACTGTACCTACCCATAATTTCTTTAGCAATTAAACCGCCTGGCTGGTGAGGTGCATCTCCTGGAGCAGGCCACATCAGTCCCCATAGAGTTGAAGAACTGCGACACCTTAGTGCGCTTTGTCGGATGATTGAGTCCCCTGATATTCCAGGAGGCCTCCACCCCGGGGCCCGCAAATAGTCACTGCCATGGTGATTCACTCAAACACCTATAGAAATATGAAAATACTCACCCTCCAGGAGGGCCTAGGTACACACAATGCAACAATGAAAAGGTAACCTGTTACCGCAGGGTATGAGGGCAGAATTCCAAAAAGGGGTAATGAGAGAAAAAGTAAACAGCAGCGGATGGTCTTGTCTGAGTCGGTTAGATACCTAGGCAAAGTAAGGATAGAAATGAAACAAGTTATCTATCTTAGCAATAGTTATAATATAATAGAAAGTTATCAAAAGCAGTAAAATGTAACAGTATTATTTATCTTAAATTACTAAAGCTAGCTACGTTGGTGGTGTCGAGGTGTACGTGTGAGTAGGGGTAAAAGACCTATGAGCCACACTGCTTCAGGCACCACAAGAGAGCAAAGAGAAAGGTCACACCCAGTAAAGATGGCCTGACCCAGCCTGACTCCAAAACACCAAAACTGGATAGTCTAGGCATATCTGGCGATCTTAAGTCACCCAGGTAGGAATGGGGCGAGGGGCTCTGTCAACCACACACAACTGGGTATTCTCCTGACACCTCATGGTGCCCTCTCTTCTAGGATCTGAATTCTAGAAAAGGGTGAGCTGCAAATTGTATCTATTCAAGCATACTCTTACTGTAATATACTGGTCTACCCTATAAACCACCCTGTTTACTGGTAGTTCTCTAGCAGTGGATTCATACCCTCCCAGCCTGTACCACCCCACCAGGGAAGGGGAAGGGGAGGGAGGAGGATCCATTACAGTTACTACCTTTTGTCTATTGAGGAGGGGAGTGAAAGATCTACCTCCTATGTGGAGGGCAAGTAGCCAAAATG
Organism: Neoceratodus forsteri; assembly: GCA_016271365.2. NCBI lineage: Eukaryota > Metazoa > Chordata > Ceratodontiformes > Ceratodontidae > Neoceratodus > Neoceratodus forsteri. The sequence continues at coordinate 1,195,838,774 of CM057453.1, forward strand.
GCAGATATTGCCCAGGCAGAAAATGCCCATGGCATGGCATTATCAACGCCCATATATAAAGGTCACAAGGGCTTTCGCCTGTTAGAAAAATGCACAAGCAAGACTGGGATGCCTTAAGTGTCAGAGCTTGTCATGGCATCCCTGGTTTACAAATTAGTCCAGAATCAGTGGGGTAACACCCGAGGCAGCGGCCTCTGCAAATGTCTTCAGGCCCAGTTTCAGCAAGCCGTCAACTGCCGCGGTTCTTCCTCATAAACTTCCATTTCAGACGCCCAGTCCCGTGGAGTCTGAACCTCTAAGGATACAGTGGCCTCTTCCTCCAGTTGATCCTTCTGGCTGGTTTTGCTCCAGACTGAGGTTGTGGCCCTAGGCTGCTTAGCAGGGCGGCCTTCTGCACCTTTGACATCAAGGAGCGAGGGCTTCCTGATCGCTGCCTTTGCTTGGCAGGCAGTGGATTAACAATATCACCCCGTTGTTGTTATGCATTTTACTAGTTGGCCTCCTGGTCAATAGGAGTATCCGTCCCAATTTTATTCATCTTGTCCCCATGGACTGTGGTGCCCATAGCTGTTTACTACTGGGGACTCCTTATTCGGTGAGCCAGTCCAGCATGAATTTCTGTCCCCTGGTACAGCACCTCCCTTTCTTATGGTTCCCTGAAGCACTTGATTCCTAGGCTCCCTGAGGCATCTGGGGATGTAGTCCAGATAACATGCCAGGCCAGTGGGCCTGGATCCAGGCTTCTGCATCTCCTAGGGATTCTGTGAGGAAAGACTGACTATTTCTGTTCGGGTACAAAGCAGTAAGGCCTCTTGAAATGATATTGCACTGAGTTGGCAGCTAGGATTTTTAAGAGGATTGTATGCTCTACGTTTCACTGCCACTTTGAGTAAAGTATCTGTAAAAGATATAGTATTTCCTTCCATTCAATCTCTCCCAGGTCTCTAGCTGCCCGCAGTAGAAGTTCTTTGACCGAAGCGCAGCAGATAAGCAATAATAGTACATGGGCCTTTGGTATTATTAGGGTTACCAAAACACGGTGGGCCCTCTCTACCCCGACTGGTTCCTTCCGCCGTCACCCAGAAGCTGTGGTATCCAGTTGTTTAAGAATCTTTCCATGTTAGGCCCTTCAACTCCTTCAGGTACCCTAAAATTTTATTATTCCTCCTGCTTCGTTCTCCTGATCCTGTGTTCTGTACCATAAACGAGATAGCTAGCTAACAAGTAATTGGGATTCTATATTTGGTCATTCTTCCTTCCCCATTGCAAGGTCATTATGACCATAGCATGATCGGAAAAGTAGATTGGGCTATGTTTAATACATGCAAGATGAAAATGCCATTCCAGCGGTAGGAAAAGATAATGCAAGCGGGACTAGGTAGGGTGAGGGACGTAAAAAAGGTATATCCCTAGCAGTGGACTGGCTAAATGCCACCCATTGATAATAATATCTAAATCAATCATACCTTCTAACCAGCCCTGAATGGCCTTTTAGGTTCCCTTACCCTCCAGTGATCTAACGTAGGACTGAGTAGGCAATTCATATCTCCTCCCATTATTAAATTCGGAAATTGCTCTTCAGTTAACAAATCCAAGAGTGCCGTGTAATAGACTGGGTCATGGACAGCAGGTGTATATATGCTCCAAAAGGTGACCTTCTCCCTTGTATAGTCCCCACAACAAATACATAACACCCCTCAGATGGATCTTTACCACCCGCTCCATCCGAAAAGGCAATTTCTTTGTGTAAGAAAACAGCCACCCCTCTTTTATGAGAATTAAAGGAAGCCACCTAGCATTCCCCAACCTAATTCCTCTTCAATACAACATGCTCTTTTCTCTGTAAGGTGGGACTCCTGCAAGAGAGCCACCTGAGTGTTTTGTCGCTTAATTCCATCAGCAACATTGCACGCTTCACTGGGGTGGCTATTCCCTAACGCTCCATGAAACTACTGTCAGGTCCTGCAACCTAGCCATAACTCAGACCCTGTAATTTCCCCAACCAGTATCCATTGCAAACATTCCTGATTCCCCATCCTCGCCTCCAATACTTTTAGATTGACTGTACATTTGGATCTTAGAACTAGAAACAAACTGCAGAACAACACACAAACATTAACTATATACAAATCTTCCCCATCCCCCTCCCACCCTCCACCCCATCATAACAGTAACTGCAAAAAGCAGGAATTTTACACCCTTTCCCACTGTAAGACTAAGACACCCTCACTCCCTCCCGCCGATATACTTGTTAGATATAGTTTCATAACTACATAAACATCTCCTTCCTCTCAGCCAACTCGCTATACTTAAACAGAGCAAGTTGAAACATAAAAGAGAAAGGAGAGAGTCAAAAATATAGTTGAGCTCAACAATCCTTTTCAGCATGTGTTAAGTATCCAAGCTCGCTTTAAAAGTACCTTAGGTATAATGCACCCAGTTCCAGCAAGGCCTACGATTGAGCCAGATTCACACAAAAAGAATACTCCAAACAGATCAGGATGAGACAACATCACCCTATTTTTTCTGAGGTCGTGAACAAACACTTCCACCTTCTGTACCTCCCAAAATGAAAAAGACAGCCCTTCATATTTGATTTTGATGGTTGCAGGATACAGCATATAGCATTCCACTTTAGCCTCAGTAATCAGCCATCACAGGGTTGAAGACCCAACAGCATTTCAACAGCCGAGCAGAGCAGTCCCAAGTGATATGAACAGCTTATGCCCCTCGTACTACAGCTCAGGATTCTCTCTATAAGCTTTCAGCAGAAGCTCCCTATCAAGATAATTATGAAATCATAATTATTTGCCTTGGAGGCTGATTCGATGTAGGCTTAGGCATGACTGCCCTATGAGCCCTCTCAATTTTGAAACGCCATTTTAGGTGAGAGTCCAAGGAGTTCAGGCAGGGTTTCGTGATAGAACTCGATCACATTCGGTCCTTTCATTCCCTCTGGTAGCCCCAGAAGTCACAAATTCAAACGGGCGCTGGTAATTCTCCTAGTAGTCAGAACGTTCTTTAAATTCCTCCAGTTCCCTTTGTAGAACTATAATTTGTTCTGGCATAGGAGATGTGGCATCCTCTATATCAACGAACCGTTGCTCAACCTCATTCAGTCTGGTAGCTTGGGTGGCATGTAAATACAAGTTCCTGCAGTTTACGGTCGCAATTGGTGGCCAAACTAGTAAATCTGGCCTCAATGCAGCCAGAATTTGCTGGGTGACCTCGTGCCCAAGCAGCTAACTTCCACGGCCGAGAGAGAGAGCGTGGTCTGTATTTTCCACTCATGAGGCTGGTGGTTGCTTTTGGGGGTTTCCGGTGGTTTGCAAGCTTTTCGCTGCAGTGGACACCACAAAGTCGCCCATCCTCAGTTCTTCCACAGATCTCTTATCTCTTATTTAGATTAAGTTTCCATAAAAAGCAGTTTAAATCGTGATATTTAGCAGCGGTATTAGGAGCGAGGGAAAAGTGTGTCTTCAGTCTAATTGGCTCATTAGCGCCACCCAGTTTTTAAAGATCTGCCATCCTGAAGTCCATGACCTCATCCTTGTGTAGTTTGCTTCCTCTACCCATCTTAAGTTGAACCACACTGTATGGTGGTTGCTGGTCTCCAGGTGGCCTCCCACCTTGACATCAGCAACACTGTCCCTGTTTGTGAGCACCTGGTCCAGTACTGCCCCATAACAAGTGGGCTTCCTGACTAGTTGCCTGAGAAATACCCCTGCAGGAGTCTAGGATGTCCCTGCTTCTGAGGCCACAGCTAGAGGCTCCAATTTACATCTGGCAGAGTGAAGTCCTCCACCAGCAGTCCTTCCACTTCTTCTGCCATTTTGCTGATGGCTTCCCAGTTCTTCCCTGCATGGAGGTCTGCAGATCATCCCAATATAAATAGTGGCTCTAACTCCTGTCTCCAGGGTTACCACAGTATCGCCAACCCTCCTTTCCTATACAGTTTTCTTGGGCTTCCATCACTTTGATACCCCCATAACATATAGCACCACCCCTCCTCCCTTCCTCTTCACCCTATCCTTCTTGATCTCTGTATAGCCTGCTATGACCATGTCCCAGTCATGGTTGACTGTGCACCATGCACAGTAATGACCACAAGATCCAGGTCTGTCTCCATCATGATGGCCTTTTAGGTCTGGAATTTAATTTTTAAGATTCCTTGCACTTGTACTTATTGCCTTCCATACCTTGTTCCTATTCTGCCTGAAACTGTCTTTCTTTCCCTTTCACCCACCTCCTTTTCCAACTTGGGTTCTTGCCTCTCTTGTGTAGTAGTCTACAGCTGTTTTCTTTATTCTGCTCCTTGTGGTATTCTCCTCCCTTGGGTCCTCCTTCTCACTGATTCAATCTGTGAGGGGCAGTTATAGTTCCATTTTATGTTGGCTCATGTTTGCGCACCAGCCAACATATTGCAGTAGTAGCAGATTTGGAGGTGCGGTCATTGTGGGCGAATGCGGGACACGCATCAGTAGATGTGTCCCTCATTCCCCAATAAGGCAGCTGCAGGCGCTGACACCAGCAACACATAAACTGGCCACCAGATCTAAGAAAAGGTCTGCTGCAATGAGAGCCAAACTTGTCATGCAGCGGCCTACCTTTCCTGGTAAAGCAGTTCAATACACATGGAGCCATTGACTGCCGCTGTGCAGACGTCGACTTCTGGAGTGCCAATCTCCCTGTCGGCATGCCTGACCCATTGTTTGCCGGCGGGGGCCCACTCCCCATCGGCATAATGCCCCTCTCTCTCTCATTTCACATGTGTGCTGAGGGTGCCCAATCCCCTCAGCATCATCGCCCCCTAAAAGTCTTTCTTTGCCAATGGGGGCCCAATCCTGTTGGCTTTAGTCTCCCTTGCCTGTTTAATTTGCTGACAGGGGAGCCCATTCCCCATCGGCATACTGTCTCCCTCCCATTTCTTGTGTGCTACTGAGGTGCCCAATCCCCTTAGCTCTTACAGCCTTTCGTCTTCAGTATACAGCACCCCCAAAACACTCAGGTGGCACACTGGGAGCCCATCCCAGCATGCCATTCGTCTCTTGTAAAAAAAAAAAGTCCCACTATGTTTTTTTTTTTTAAACCTGTAAATCAGAAACGGTCCCTCACGGTCTGTTCTGCTCCCTCCTCAACCCAGACTCACCCTCTGCATACACTGCCTCCCCACACCCCTCACCCCATACTTACCTCCGAGCCTGGCACGACGATCTTCAGTGGACCGGAACACGCCTGCACTCATCAAAGCGGACCATGAACTGAAGAAATGCCGGTAAGCTGTATAATGGCATAAACAGGTTTTTTCAACTTTGGTGCATATCTCAGCCATTTTTGGATTTTGGCACTAAATCTTCAACATGGGGTTATTGGGACCCTCCTCATGAATTCAGTCACTTTCATGGTGTTATTCATTCCCAAAAGGTGATTTTGTGGTCACTGTGCAGAATCACCTTCGGGACCGATTAACAAAATGACAGTGCCACTGTTCATGAGGGGCTCTCAAAAGCCTATGTTGCAAATTTGGTGACAAAAATAAAACAATGGCTGTTTTATGAGCATGTGTTGTGCAGTTTCCAGCACGATCATAACTTCGTGAATCTGTAATATTTTCACTTCAGATTTTCAACATTGCCATTTTCCCACACCTCCTTATGAACAGTATAGCTAATATTTTACATATCCTGGCCAAACTGTGGTTTCGCACGCCTGGCTTAGAATAGCATGGTCGCTGGCGAAATCAGCTTTTGGGACAGTTTGACAAAATGACAGTGATACTCATGAGCAGAGGTCCTAAAATGCCTATGTTGAAAATTTGGTGATGAAAGTCCATAAATGACTGTGTTACAAGCATGTGTTGCACAGTTTTCACACACCTTGTAACATAGAAATTTGCAATATTTTTATGCCACATTTTCAACACTGGCATTTTTCACACCTCCTTATGAACAGTACAGCTGTCATTTTTCACATCCTGCCCGAAATTTGTTTTCATACCTGTGGCGCATAATGACGCGGTTTCTGTGGGAGATCAACCTTTAGGACAGATTAAGAAAATCACAGTGCCACTGTTCGTGAGGGGAGGTCCCAAAATGCCTATGTTGAAAATGTGATTTAAAACTGAAAGAACTGGAAGGGGACAGGACAGTTGTGTTCCAGGACAGTAGCTGCTGCTCTTGTTGTTTTCACAGGGTTCTTGTGGATTTTACTTGGTAAGACGGTTATTTCTTTTCTTTTCTTACTTTAAGGCTAGCAGGGTATTGTTTTGGGGCTGTTGGAAGTTTGAAAACTGGTTTGGTGGCTGTAAGTGGGCTCATTTGTTGGATGTTTCACTGTGTAACAGACTGCGCTGGTGGAGGCCTATTTCTTCTGATTTAAAACCTATTTGGTGGGATTTGCTTGGAGATGGTTATTTGAATTGAGACCTATATCTGGTAATTTCACACCTATTTTGATGTGTTGTTAGTGAAGCTGATTAAATTGAGACCTGTTTCTTTGGCAGCAAACATATTTTGGGGGCTTTGAGTTGAATTTTGATTCCTTGTTGCTGACTTCAGTAGCTGCAAAGATTACTGCATAGTGGGGGAAGGGTGTTAATGGTCTGGCCAGGTCTCACTCAGCTAATTGACTGGGGCAGAGCTGAATCAGGTTTTGGTGTTAGCTGCTGTCTTCTCAGAAAGAACTGGAAGGGACAGGATCAGTTGTGTTCCAGGACAGTAGCTGCTGCTTCTTGTTGTTTTCTACAGGGTTCTTGTGGATTTTACTTTGTAAGAAGGTTATTTTTTCTTTCTTACTTAAGGGCTAGCAGGGTATTGTTTTGGGGATGTTGGAAGTTTGAAACTGGTTTGGTGGCTGTAAGTGGGCTCATTTGTTGGATGTTTCACTGTGTAACAGGCTGCGCTGGTGGGAGCCTATTTCTTCTGATTTAAAACCTATTTGGTGGGATTTGCTTGGGCCTGGTTCTTTGGCTGCTGGGCTTGGAGGGGAACAGTGCTGAATACACTCTCTCTCAAGTCGGGTGTCTGCCCAAGACCCACCCTCCCTCCCCAGAATTCTGCTAATTTATAGGGGAAAACCGACCTGCAATTTGAGGAAAAGGCTGCAGGTGCAGCTCATATAGTTCTAGCCACTGGGAGCTGGATTTAAAGGCTGGAAGAGAGGAGCTTAGGAGTTGCTCATTTCCCTTATAAGTTTAATGTGTTGTACTGCACCTAGTAACAGGGTTACTGGTGTACAGTGGGACTGTCTCTAAGATCAGTGGGTGACCTGATTAGGCAGTAGTGTATCTTGGACTAGGGGGAACCTGGTGGCTCACCCAAGGAAACCTACTTGAAGGGGATGAAACCACACGCCATTAGGGCCGGCGCTTTGGGAGGGTGGTGGGGTGCAGGGTGTGGAGCAGCCATGATACTGGACTGGGCTTGAAGTTCGTGGTTGCCCAGTGTGCTACCAGCTGGCACAGCTTAGGGAGGAGGTTGCGGGATTAGGAGACAACTGGGGAAAGGTGGGAGGTATGGTTGGGGAAATGGGCTGGGATCTCTCACAGGGTTGCACCAAGCACTGGGGGTGGGGGACAGGGAAAGGAGGCAGGAGAATACTAGGGGTCACATAGGGACCCTGGCAGAGGGGTCCAAAAGGACACTACCAAGGAAGCAGGCAGATAACTGGGGACCCTCACAAAGGAGGGACAGAGGAACAACATTCTCAGGGAAGTAGACAGATGGCCAGGGCTGGACAGAAGAAAGCAAGGCAGGGAGGTGGATCAGACCTTACACTCAGTAAACGCTCAAATCTCTTCTTCTGCTCGAGGATGGGGGTGGATGTAGCCACGAAGGGGTGGTTAGAGATGGAAAGGGAGGAGGGGGCAGGAGGCAGGGGCCAGATAGCAGAAGAACAGGGGGGAACCTGGAATGCAGGAAAATGGGGAGCAGGAATCAGAGCAGGAGGGGCAGGGGAAGAGGGAGGAAAGTGCAAGGAGAAGGACCAGTTGGGAGGAAAGGTAAAGGAGAAGGACCAGAAGTACAAGGAGGATTCAGTAAAGGGAGCTGAGGGTTTAGGCCAGGGAGCACGACAAGCAAGGAGGGACTAAATGGAGACAGGAAGGAAGGGAGGATGAGCCAGGCTAGTTTAGCAGATGGGGAGAAGGACCAGTCACGAGCAGTGAGGGGGAATTAGCAAGGTACAGAAGAATACTCAGGAGGAGGAGAGGCATAGGATTGGAGGAGGGTTGACCATGGTAAATAAGGAGGGGTGGCATGTGGCACCCAGATAGGGGAGGAACAAGGAGCCAGCTGGGTGGAGGGGCCAGTAGAAAGGATGAGGGACATGGAAGGGGGAATAGAGGAAAAGGAGCGGTCAGAGTGCTCCTGTTGGGGATTCAATGATCAGGGTATCAAATGGGATAGGGAGGGAGAAGCCTGGCCAGTTAGAACAAAATGCTTCACTGGACTAACGGTGCACAGGGCTAAGCAAGAGGTATATTAGCTGGCAAAGGATTGTGGGGTTCCCCGACATACTGGTCCATCTGGGTACAAATGACATTGAGGGAAACAGCGAGCTAGAGATACAGGCAAGATTCAGTCTGTCATGACATAGGATGCACAGTTTTCTCAGAAATCCTGCTGGTGCCAAGGGCTAGTGGGGAACACAAAAGGAAGATTAGGGAAATAAACCAGTGGCTCAGGGAGTGGTGGAGGCCAGAGGGTATGGGTTGATGGGGATTTGGGGAAGACCTGGGAGGATAAGGAGCTGTATGCTAGAGATAGACTCCATCTCAATTTGGAGGGAAGGGGAATCCTTAAGTTGAAAATAGAGGGGTTCATTGGTGAAAAGTGGGGTTTAAACTTGTGAAGGGGGAGGATGGGAGAAAAGGCTGTCAAGGGGTGCCGATGAAGGAGGGACTCTGTCTCCACCTGGGGAGCTGGAGGATTGTGGGAAAAGGCCTACTGGCAAAGTGCAGACCAGGGAAAACAGAATCCCTATGGGAACACGAGCAGGGGAAATGGAAGTATAGGGAAGGGTGGAAGGTAGTCCTGCATAAATGCCAGGAGCTTGGCAATAAAATGCCTGAGCTCCAGGCAATACTAACTGAGGGAGCAGTGGATGTGGCAGTGGTCACTGAGACTTGTGCCACTGCAGGACACGACTGGGACCTGAACCTGGAGGGTTACACTATGTTCAGGAAGGACAGGGGAGGGAAGGGAGGAGGGATAGTAATGATAGTCAAAAACTGCATTGGCATAGGGGAGTAGAGGAGGCGGAGGGAACCGTGGAGTGATTTGGGTCACCTTGATAACAAGGGGGGCAAGAGAGTAAAATAGAGTGGTGTATAGACCCCCTGCCCTGGCGAGGAGCTGGAGGAGAGTCTGGTGGCAGATGTTGGGAGACACTGCAGACTGGGCAGAGGAACGGTGGTGGTGTTGGGACTTAAACATGCCAGGAACAGACTGGGAGACTATGACAACTTCTGTGACCAGGTAACAGAGGTTGTTGGATGTCTTTCAAGACGCTGCTCCTAACTCAGCAGGTGGGGGAACCGACCAGGGAGGTGCGGGTACTGGATGTGGTCCTGGCAGACAGTGACCAGATTGGGGGCCTGGAGGTAAGGGACCCATTGGCAGGGAGTGACCATGCCACAGTCTGGTTCTGCCTGGACCTAGGAGGGGTAGCAGGGCTGCACAAAGACGGAAGTAACCGACTCAGGGGGGGATTTTAAGGACATGGAAGAACCCTTAAGGAGCATTTGGATGGGATTGAGTCAGACATGGATGCTGATAGTAGGTGGAAAATCATCAGGAGAGGGGTGCAGGATGCTACCAGCACCTGTGCAAGAGTAAGACAAAAATGCGGTAGGGCCCAAACACTCTGCTGGTGGACCAGGGAGGTCCAGGAGGTGGTGCGGGGGAAAGAAGGCAGCCTATAAGCAATTCAAGTGCTCAAGGAGTGAAAGGGATCGAGGGAGTATGAGCTGATGTCTAGAAGGGCCACTAGGGTGGTGAGGGCGGCTAAGGCAAGGAAGGAGCAGAACCTGGCCAGGGAAATTAGGAGAGGGAACAAGGGGTTCTTTAGATACATTGGGGAAAAATGAAGGGTGAAGGGCAGATTAGTAGGATTAAATCAGGGAGAGATGGGCACAAGACCCGGGGAGCAGGTTGAGGTATTAAATGAGTGCTTCACCTCAGTTTTCACCAAGGAAAATGGGGGTGCTGCATCATACATGGGAGGAGACAGAGATACTGAGGAGGGGGACCCTCACGATCGGGCGGATCTGGGGAGAGGGGAGGCATCACTGGCAGGAGGGGAGGGCTAAGCAGGAAGAAGAGGTACCGAAGTGGAAATCACAGCAGAGAGAGGAGGGAAGCCCTCAGCCCCTTTAAGATGGAGAAAGCACCGGGCCGGATAAATTACATCCCAGAGTACTGAAGGAACTTGCGGATGTCCTGGCAAAACCCTGGCGGAGCTTTCACCATCTCTCTGAGGACAGGGTGGGTGGGTGCCCCAGGACTGGAAGGTGGGCGACATAGTGCCCATCCACAAGGGGACCAAGGAGGGTAGGGGAACTACAGGCCTGTCAGCCTGACATTGGTGGTGGGCAAGGTGATGGAGGCATTGTCAAGGAGAGGCTGGGGGACCTGGAAAGCTGAGGGTGCCTGGACGATAGACAGCATGGATTCGTCCCAGGGAAATCATGTCAGACAAACCTTGTGGAGTTCTATGACTGGGTGGACGAGTGCCTTGGACGCCCTCTTTCTAGACTTCAGCAAGGCATTTGACTCTGTTCCTCACGTGGGCCTGTTGGATAAGCTGGGAGAAATGGGGGTGGGAACCAGATGATCAGATGGATAGGCAATTGGCTCCAGGACCAGACCCAGAGGGTCGAGTTGGCGGATAGTCTCATCCCAAGGAGGGTCATTAGTGGGGTCCCACAGGGATCTAGTCCTGGGCCCCTTCTGTTCAATGCCTACGCCTCTGACATAAGGATAGGAATCAGGAGTGAGATGAGTCTCTTTATGGATGACTCAAAACTGGGGGTGATGGTGGATGGGGAGGAGGGGAGGTGGCCTACAGGGGACCTGGAGGCTCTGGAAAGATGGTCTAGAAAGTGGAAGCTGAGGTTCAATGCAGAGAAATGCAAGGTACTCCACCGCAGCAGAAACCCGGCCAAGTGTACACCGGGGGAATGCTGCAAGTCTCGATGGCTGAGAGGGACCTGGGGTGGTGGTGGATGTCAAGATGAACAACTCTGAGACTTGTAGGAGGGCAGCAGCCAAGGCCAACAGGATGCTGGGATGCATTGCAAGGGGATCACCTCCAGAAGGAGGGAAGTGATACTCCCTCTGTATAACTGCTTGGTGAGGCCGCACTTTGAGTACTGCGTGCAGTTTTGGAGGCAACATCTTAAAGAGGGGACATTAAACTCCTGGAGAGGGTCCAGAGGAGAGCAACCAAAATGATTTGGGGCTTGGGGACAGGACCTATGAGGAAAGGCTCAAAGAGCTAAGTATGTACACATTGGAAGAGAGAAGGGACCGGGGGACATGATAGAGGTCTTCAGGTACATGAAGAGGGTAAATAGGGGAGGAACAGTCAGGGTGCTTGAAGGAAGGAGGAGGGGCCACTAGAGGGCATGGGTGGAAGCTGGAGGAGGAAGATTCAGGGAGAAAGGAGGAGGTGCTACTTCACTAGAGGGTGGTGGAGCCATGGAATGCGCTGCCTAGGGGCTGGTGGAGGCAGAGACAGTGGAGGGGTTCAAGAGGGGTGAGACAGGTACAGGGGAAGGGTTCTGGAAGCAAAATCCAATGCAGCAAGAATATCCGGAACTGGGAAGCGAGAAGCCAGAGAAGGCGGGGGAAGCAAGGTTGGCACCCAGGGTGGGGCTGACCAAGCGAGCAGACACGAAAGACCATTAGGCCTATTCTGCTGGCATTTTAGTATGTTAGTATGTAAACCCCCAAAATAATTGTTACGGACGGCGTTATGCAGTTTCTATGCATGCTCATGACTTCATCAATTTTTCATATTTTCGCTCCAGATTTTCAGCGTTGCCATTTTGTTACACCTCCTCATGAACAATAGAGTTGCTATTTTCACATCCTGCCCAAAATGTGTTTACGTGCTCTGTGACGCCAAATGGTACAGTCGCTGTGCAAAATCACCTTCGCTAACAAAACCGATACTGCTACTCTTCATGAGGTGGGGGTCACAAAACCCATGTTGATAATTTGGAGTGAAAATACCAACACATGCCTATGGTGTGTTTCTAACTGTTACACCCCACCCAGTAGAGACTGACAGGCATCAGGGGTGTGACTTGGGATCATCAGCTGTAATGCTCCCGCCATTCCACCCCCACCATGTAGCCACTGACAGGCATTGAGGTGTGTCTTGGAGTGTTCAGCCACAAAGTTTACCCCATTCTCCTATACTGCACCCAGATCCAAACTACAGCACATAGGGTGCATTCCCTGGACAATCCTCATGACATCCACGAGCTCCAGCTGGTCAAAGGTACTCCAGGAGAAATGAGGGATAGTGGCCAGGCACCAATCACTAGCATCCCCATAGAGAGTGTCAATCAGATCTCTGCCCTGAAGTCAGACACCTTATCCACAAAGAACTGAACAAGCTCCTCACACTCCAACTGTGAAAGTTTTCAAGCCTGCAGGCAGGCCGGTTGTACATCCTGTTTCCTGTCCACAGTTCAAAACAGCTGAGCCGGTCAGTTCTGAGTGGCAGCAATCTCCTGGACAGGAACTTTGCCTTCTTATGGGTGATTGTTGATTGGTAGACTTGGTAATGTTCTAACAATCTAAGATGGTCAGCCTCCAGGGTGGATTTCCTCCAGCAATGCTCTAACCTTTGTTTTAGTCGCCAAGAACTCCCTCAAGGTCCCATCAAACCAAGGGGACTGAGGGTGAAGGAGAGAGGATGAACACGGACAGGAGCGACAGAATCCAGGGCTGTGGCAATGACCTTGTTATAGACCAAAACCAAAGCCTCTGGGTTCCCACTTGCCACAGGAAACTAGGAGAAAACCAGGTCAAGGAAGTGGCCATGTTTATGTGAGTAGAGGTAACAATCTGTGTAAAGTCCAGTCATGTCATCAACTGAAGGAAGTGTTGTCCAAATTGTGAGAGTTTGTTTAAACAGAAAACAAATAAATACCGACACATGCAGAACTCTGGACTTTAACTTCCTGTTTTCTAGCTGCTGGTCTCCCAGCATGCATTCTCACTTTCTGCCAGTTGGTCTCTGGTGGTCCACACACTTGCTCACTCCTTGCACTGGTCCATTTCAAAACATAAATATAAAAATAAATTCTGGATCCCCAAACATGTCATGGGCATCCAATGACGGAAGAGAGTGTATATGTGTGTGCATGTGTGTGTTTTGGGGGCAGAGGAGCCATCCCATGACTCCCACTACAAAACACTACAAGTAACGGCATCTACAGCAGGTCAAAAGTCCTCAAGCAAAAAATAAAACAAAACAACACAGAACACATCCAGGTGGAGAACTATTTAATTTAAAATAAAACAAAAATGTAGCTTTGTAATTACTCCATCCTAATAATTTAATTTTGACATGCATCTACAATTTAGATGACCATTTCATAAGTGTGATAAGCCACCCAAGCTATGCGTTAGACAGTTCTAATACATGGCTGGGGGGCTGGACGACCAGCCTGCAGTCTCATGCCCTCACTACACCAGCTAGCCATGCTAGAACTGTCCAACGCATACCCCACCATCCATTATTGCTTAGTTATTCAAGCTGTGGACTGAAAATGGACTAACTATGTTGGAATTACTCCATTTGATAGTACAACTGGAGCAGATGCTCCAGTAAATCAGGTGGTCGAAACTAAAAGGACTGACATGGTTACAACTGAAACTATTGCAACATCATGGATTTACAAGGAAGAGAAACTCAACAACTATTTATGTAACATTCCAAACAGGTTCTATTATTTAGAGGGAGTGTCATAGTTAAAGATAAATATACAGTGACATAAAGATTACAATGCATAGCAGAAAAGTGAAAAAACAAGTGATAATGCACAATGGATATTAAGCAAGCATGACATATGCCAACATTTAACATGACATTGATAAAAGAAGGAAAACAAGGATTATGTTCACTTTAAGTAGGACTGATACTGCAGAACATTGGAATGTGTAACACATCAAGTTACACAATTAGATAACTTCATGTGCCCCAAACCTTCCATGCCCTTTGCTTGGGGAGGGGGATGTCTTCCATGTCTATGTAAAATCAAATCCTGCCAATGTCCGTGCACACTACCAGCATTGAGATGGTGACTGGCACTTACCTCAGGCTAACTCTTCTGTTTCAGTTTAGCAGCGGTCACACTAACAGGTTGTTGGCCATGCTACTGTACATCCAATTAGTGCATGAAAATTATTGGACTATCTGGACCTCAGAATTTTATCTGAATGTTTAATGCAGTGTAAAATGGGAACAGTTTCATCATTTTGAACACAATGGAGATAGCAGCATGGTCCTTTGTACTGCACAATGTCCATTTTGGCATTTTGTGATGTCGGAGTGTATCAAAAGTGATGCCCATTATGGTGCACTTTCCAACATTGTAATATCAAAACAAGTCTGAGCATGGATGAAGGATGCCATAAACAGAAGTGAAACTGAATGGCTAACTACGCCATGAAGCAAAAATACTGTAGCAGCCTCTACTGCAGCAAAATTATTGCAATGGACCCACACCCCAAAGCTTGCCCCCACCCCACAACAGAAAGGACATCTGGAGGTTTTTAGGGAAAAGAGGAACCTTAGTGTATAGCGCACTTTCCACTGACCTGTTGGGTGTTAAGTTCGCTGAGGACGGCTGCAGGCAGCTACTGGTGGAGACTGTGTGTTGAGCAGAGCCTATAAAGGAGGGACTGTGCTGGAGGCAGACAAATCTGAGAGTGATCTCATAGTGGTAGCATTGTAACTGTTGTGCTGGGAGGTGGTGCGAACTGCACCATCCAAGGTCTTAGAAGCAAAGAAAGCTGCAGGAGGAGCTGTTAAATTCTGGAGAGGAAGTGATCAGCAGCAGCATGCCAGTCAACACGTAATGATGCAGAAAAACCAGACCGAAGGCTGCTGATACAGGTCTTGTAGCAGGCATTGCAGCAAGACGCAAACAAAGCAAAAGAGGTAGTGCTGTGGATTGGCAATACAGGCAGTGCTAGTGAAAAGGGCTGCCAGCCCACAAAGTACAGTCAAAAGAGGTTTACACCAGCACTCAAATACCTTTATGGAAAAATCCAGGTCCAGGCTCAAGAATAAATCCAAAATGTATTTTATTAGACAGAGTCAGACCAAAGATCCACATAAGGTCCACAGAAATCGAGACATGTGGGTCAGTCCAGGGCCTCTGCCGTCTGTAGAGAATGGAAGGAGGTCAGTGGTGCCAGTGGCCAGTGCCATACATGGCTGGTTCAGCAAAGAGTGGAGAGAGGCTCCATCCTCAACACTCTGAGAGGGCAGAAATCTAGAGGCTTGCTGTGACAGGAAGAACCATCTTTGTCTGGGAACTGTGAGTGTGCCACAGAGTGGCCCATGTTTCAAGAGTCATCTATTGTTGTTAATCATGTTCTGCAAGTAGGCTACTGGACCAGATTACAAATACTCCAGTTTATGGAGTTTTCTGCCATGTAAGAAATTAAATTGCATGGCCTTTTCGGGGAAGGTAATTTGAGCTTGTTGCTTTTGTAAAAGTGCACCCACACTGGACAACCCACAGCAACATCTACTGGCCAGCACATTTCTACACTTCTAGTACACAGAAACTGTATTTAAATGAAGCTCCCCGGAAGTGACCTAAATCCTGGTAGCAGGTAGGGTAGGTAGACAGGCCCACCTGAATGGTCTTAATTGGTCCATGCTTAAATGTTTGTGTTGCACTAACCATTTTGCCTTCTGTCCAGGTTTTGTATTAATAGTCATATTTTTTTGTTAAACTTGGGCTGGTAATTGACTCTCAACGTAGTAGAGTACATAACATAGTGGTTTCCTTGCCGAACTCACTAAGAGCTGAGATCCTGTGGCTCTCTTGAGCTGGATGTCTCCAGCATGGAAAGAGATAGCAGGGACCACTACATTTTGTGGGACAGATGCTGCAGTATTTGGGGTGTTGGTGAAACCTTTCCTGTACAGAATCTGCAGAGGGGAACAAAGAGGCTGCAACCATGCAGCGGTCACATTAAATGACCATCATCAAATTAAACAACAATGCACAAGACAACATGGTGTGTATCCACCACCTGAGAAGTGACGTTATCATCACAACGCATGCCCTGGAGTGCATTATTGCAATTATAAAATGGTTTGCTTGTTAAAAAAACTGAAAAATACATTTTAAAATAAATAAATAAATATATATATATCTGCCGGTCTGTCCTTCAGGTCCTCCTATGCCCTCCATGCCACACTGCCTCGGTACAGCCACCACTTCACCCCATATTGCAGCCCCGGGTAACTCCTGGATGTAACCCTTCACTGGGTGAGTCACCCTCCTCCGAGAGGGAAGGCACCGGGAGGGTGGCCAGTGCCATTCTTGCCCGGGTACTGCTAGGTGGTTACGTGCACTGCCCGAGGTCTCATGGCAGCGGAGCTGGCGACCATCATCTGGTCATCCCCGAGGCTCGTTTTCCCATTTGCTTCCCAGAGCCATGGTGTGCTACTAACGTCAGGCTTACACTGACGCTCACCACACCCCATTGATTAGTAGGACCTGATGCATTGCCAAGCCCCCAGCCTCCACCTGGGTCAGCAATCACTGGGCCGTGTCCCCCGAGAGAAGGCAAGCAGTCATCCGACGCTCAGTCTTCTCCCGGCTGGCCCTCCAGCACCAGAATCCATTCCCAAACCCGGTCGCTGGTGTTGCAAGCAGAAATCCAACCACTGCACCGACGGGCCAGCTTTAAATATATTTTAGTTGCTTTTTAAATAGGTAACTTGTGCTGGTATAACATCATTGTTGAAGATCAGCACTGACCAGTCAGAACCCTGGAATTTTTCTTGCCATTTTATAATTTCATTTTCACTGAATGTGACACATTATGAGTCTATCGGCCTACCTGCAGACATAACAAATATAGGCATCCAGATTACATGTATTATTAGCATCATGTTATGCAATGACGTCCTACATGCATACTTACCTAACAATAACATAAGGTATGTGGAATGTGACTGACCAATCATATTGCTGGAATCTACTACATTACAATAATTCAGGTTTATGAAAGGTCTTGAAGAACAAAACCAGTCTAAGCATTTACAGACATATTACATCAACTGTTTTACAAATGGTTGACATAACTATTTACCAAACATTTAACAAATATCACCCTGAATTACTTGAATGAAATACTGGAGTTGACGGTATAGCCTAGAGGTTAGAGTAATGATCTGTGAATGAGCCTGATACGTCCGGCAGACCTGGGTTTGATTCCCGCAACCTCCACTTGCATACTGTGTTACTCTGAGTAAGGTCTTAACCTCCCAGTGCTCCTGGGTCACTCCTGAAAATAGGCACTTGTACCTAGTGGACTTTACCTGGTTACCAAAGAATTTTTAAAAAGTGCTTGTTTGGGAGAAATACTAATGGCAGCTTGACAACTGTTTGACAAACAGTTCAGCTCCTTAGTAACTGATTAAGAAGTCTTAAATAAGCTGTTTCATATGGAGTGCCATCACTATGCCTCATGCCCACAAACACTCCATGACATGACCACCATGCCTCCAAACACCCTATCACTGAGCTCCAAGCCACAAAACACTTCCTAGCTGGCATTAAGCCACCCAAAGGCCCCACACTCCAGGTCCTGTGCCCCCAAACACAGTCACTAGGATTCAAGCCATCACAACTCTTCTTTCTGGCCCCATGCATCCAAACTCCTGTTACCAAGCCTCTTGCCCCCAGAAACACTGTCACCAGTCCTGCATGCCACTGAAACAACCTATCACCAGGCCTCCATGCCCACAGACAATCCTGTGGCCTGGCCATCTTACCCCTAACACCCCATCACTGGGCCCCTAAGCCACTCAAATACCCAATTACCAGGCACTATGCTCCTCAAACCCTGATACAAGGTCATATGCCCCCAAGCACATTGTTGCCAACCCACATACCCACAAAACTCCATGGCCTGTTGCCATGCTGCCAAAAACACATCTCCAGGCTTCCATGACCATGGAGACTCCATTATCAGGTTCCCAAACACACTGTCACCAGGGCCGATGCCACAAACACACCATCACCCATCCAGGGATACAATCAGAGAAAATATAATACAGAGGCAGAAAAGCTCAAGAGAGCAATGCAGTCATACATTATATTTAATACGTGCAGCACCACCTGTATAAAGAATCATATTATATGATAGTAACATGATAGCAAAGTTTAACTAAAATGTAAACACATTTATTTAGCCACACAGGCAGATCTCAGAATAAAAAAAACTCTGATATAGGTTTGAATATATTTTGGCAGACTAGGTAGCTCAGTTTAATGAGTTTTGCAGAGAGTTTCATGCTGTGGGAATAATACAGCTAATTGCAGATTTACTAAACAGTGTGGTATATTTAAGTAATATACCACGACAGGGTGTGGGTTATTCTGGGATTTACCCACATCTGGTGTGTTGTTTGGTCATGAGGCTGGAGGCTGAGTGAGTAAAATACAACAGGTGTGGGTAAACCTAGCATAACCCACACCCTGGGGTGGTGTATTGCAATTATACAATGTCCACGCTTTGTGTGTTACAAAAATAAGTAAACCTTTTCCGATTTTTAAGTTATTTTTATTATATTTATTGCTGCACAGAAAAAGGAGTCCCTTTGTTGCCATTGTGCTTGGAGCTGCAGAGTGTTATCAGTGAGCTCAGGGAGATAGGAACAGCAGCTCGCTGCCCATAATGGGAGCCACTGGTACACATCAGAGCACAGATGGTGGCTGCTGCCAGGGTAACAAGTTAGAGAATGTCAGAAACTAGCACCGAGACATGGAACTGCAAACCATTATAGCAGAATCTGTCTTTACTGGGCTTTGGGAAGTGAAGCAGACTCTTAATTTAGGCTTGCAAGCGAGGACTTGGCTTGGGAATGAGTCACACTTTCTGGCTATGGACACATTTGGAGACACGTTTTAGAGTGTTACAACACAGAACTGGACTGTTTGGTAATCAAAATGAGTGTTAAAAGTTGTAGAATTTACGTCCAAGTTAGTTAATTTATACTGCATGCATCTATGCATATGCATACACACGCGCTCAGTATCATGGCTCAGCTTTTTCAGCCATCATTTTATACATTTTAGCACTCATTTTCATTTACAAACACTTTCCTCAGTTCAGCATTCCTCACTCTATTAAAATATGTATCTAGTTCTACTGTGATGTGAGTGCCGGAGCCAATATATGTATTTAGGGGTATGCTTTACTGCCAGCTAAGTGAGCAGAAAATACTGCAAATTGTCATCTTTCCTGTTGGGGCGCCTCACTGATTTCAGATAAGGGGATTCAAGATGCAGCTGACTGGCACCTTTTACCATTGGTCAGGCCAGGATTTACAATGGGTAATAAGTGCCAGTCAGCCAATCAGAGTACAGTATTTTCTGAGCCATTGTATAATTTGGGATGCTCAAAAGGATAAGTGGATTTTCTTCTTAGGGCATAGTTATTATGAGACCTGTGAAAGAGATCAGTGATGTAATATGGCAATTCATTCAGCAGGACCTTATATGTCCACAAATACAGATTTTTTAATCACCTAGTGGCTAAAGAAGACCAGCCAACAGATGCTACAATGTGCAGTGATGAGTCCTAGGGGTGAATCCATGATAAAACTGAGTGTGCTATAGTAAATCATGTCAAGTTTGGCTAGACAAGTAGTGGTGCAATGGCTGTGTATTAGATCAGCATAATCTAGAAATGGTAGGAAGATGACCTGGATCAGACACCTTCAGGCATCTACTGAGAAACAGTACTTGTTCCTGTAATAGAATCCAAGCCTGGCCTGCAACTTTTACATAGCATTTCAATGTGCATGGAAAAGGACAGCCCGTTATATAGTCAGACTCAAGTTATTTATATTGCCAACCACTTTGATGGTGTCCCCACTAACGTAGTGATCATGGAGAGGGCTGGGACACAGGATGAGGTTGCAGTATTTGGAAAGAACATCACCTTAGTTTTACAGGCATTTAGAAAGCTGCTTGGAGTGGAATAGATTGATTTGAAACTGATTAAGCACCATTTGGAGGTCAGAGCATGCAGTGACCATGTTAGGCCTTGCACATATAGGCAGTATCAGTTGCATAGAAATGCAGGTTGGTGCCACTGACATTGGAGCCCAGGTTGTTAGTGTACAACTTGAAGAATAATGAACCAAGTACTAACCCCTAGGTACACCTCTGAGAAGGGAGTGCAACCAGTAAGAGACCACTGCATTCACCTGTTGCAGCTGTCAGGTTAAATAGTTTGAAAACCAATATAAGGATCCTGTACCAATCCCTCACGTTACATAGTTTATGTAGCAGGATATGGTGGTCAGCAGTATCAACAGCCTTGCTTAGGTAAAAGAAAATGACCTTCGTGACTTGTTTACGATCAATGGTGCCCAGCCAATCATTAGTGACCTTGGCCAGGGCTGTATATCAGACTGAGGAATTAGCTTAACTGTACTGCCACATTTGGTGCTTGTGAAGTCATGCTAAAGTTACAGTACACTTCACATGAGAAATCAGATGTTTGCATTAGCACTACCACTTGCCATCTAGATGTCCTGGGTTTTCCACCCTAAGCCTGGAACATCTGTTACCAACTGACAAGGTGAGATTCTGGCATCTGTCTCTCCTGCCTTGGGAAGGGAGGGCACCTCCTTCCACATCAGGACTACTCTCTAATTGTCGAGAGGGGGAGGGTGTCATGCGGGAAGGAATCAGTTGTCTCTCTGGAGTGACCTTACATCAGCATGCACCCACTCACCTAGTGAAAGGGATGTGTCACACACCAAGAGTGGGATGATTGAGGGGTTACTGCACCCTTCTGACGGTCCTTATAGGTGTTCTGCCTGGCTACTACTCAGGGCCATGCATGATGGGAATAAGGAAAGCCTAGTATGGAACAAGATACCCCAGCATCCCCGGGCAGATGAAGTCACCATACCCCCATGCCACAGTAGGACCCTAAGAACACCTCCAATATCTCACTGGCTCCTTCTCCCAGACCTTGACTGTCGAGTGACATATCCTCCTCTTAGCTTGGGGAATAAGAGGATCAGGGTCACTCCTGCAAGTGACAAGCTGTGGTTTACGTCAGGATTCTGGAGAGGCTCTCAAGCAGAAGCTGGTGGGTTGGACCATTATAGAACTCCTATTGTGGACAGAAGAGCTTGGGCATGTGGTAGGAGGACCTGGCAGCTAGTGATAAGAAACGGGGACAAAAACAGAAAGCAAAAAAAAAAATGAAGTCAAAACCTTGAGTCGAGTTTGGAAACAAAGGCTAGAGCTTTTGAATGAATCCAGGAGATGCATTATAGTAATAATAATAAAAAAACTTTATTATGCTTTTCAAGCACCAAGGTGCTGTACAAATGAATATTAAAAGCAAAATACACATATAAAGTCAATATTCTCAGCAACATCATCTGTTTTGAGGAACCATATGCCCTGTTGTGGGATTTTGTATTTAAAAAGTGTAAACATTTTAATGGAAAAATATTTTATTTTCCTTTTGTTAGGTTGTTGCTAGGTGGTTAAGACAAGTTAGTTATGAACTGTTCATGTATTTTTTAAGACCTCAGCTAGAAAGCATTTCTATACCTAGAGAGTAATTGAATGGTGGAATCAGGTTACCAGAATACATAGTCATGAGTACTACAAAAGAGAAATTTAAGAAAAACTTTAAGAAGTTGGCAGAAAGGAAAAGGCAAAGAAAGTGTCATTTAGAGGATATAAGGAGACCCAGAAAAGAAGGACCGGAACTGTATCTGGGACAAAGGAAAAGAGTCAGGGAAAGCAGCAAGGGCGCAAAGGTGCAAACTGAGGAAAGAGTAGCCTAGGCAGTACCTAAAGGAGACGAGACATGTTTTAGGTACTGTATGTTAGCTAAGCAAAGAAAGACAAAGGGAGGGATTGTACGGTTGTGGGAGGAGACTATACGAGGTGGACCAAGACAAGGCAAACATCTTAAACAAATACTTGTGCTCAGTGTTCACAGTAGAAGGAGGGGAAGGACCACCAAAAGGCACCAGTAGCTTTGAGGGAAGGGAAGGGAAGTGGACACCAGTCCCTTTTAGAGGAGAGGTCAGGAGAGCAGTTGCTAATCTGAGGACAGACAAAGTCATGGGGCAGAGGAGGTGCATTCAAGAGTACTGAGGGACTCAGGGGGTACTGACTGCATTCCTGGCCGACTTGTTTAACAGTTCACTAGAGACAGGTATGGTCCTGGAGGACTGAGAAGAGCAGATGTAGACCGCTTACAAAAGTGGTAGCAAGGAGGAGGCAGGCAATTAAAACCTGTCTGCATGACTTTGGTGGTAGGTAAAGTTAAACACTATTAAAGGAAAGGATTAGGAATATCTGGATCCAACAGACTGAAGGATCCAAGGAACATATGAACATATGAAACTTGCCAGCAGAAACAGGCCTCATAGTCTATCAAGTCTGCTCAAATGTGCAGCTAGCACCTCTATACTGCAGCTGCCCCACCCCCACCCCACTCTCACTTGGAAACTGATCAGCATTGCTTACCCACCCTCCCTTGCCCTGTCCCATGCTGTTTTAAAACTGCCCACTGTCCTGCATGCCACCACCTCTTCTGGTAGGTTCAACACCACTCTGTCAATGAAATAATGCCTCCTCATCTCCCTCCTGAATCTGTCATTCTCCAGTCTTAGCTCATGCCCCTCGTGTCCCTTCACTTCCTCAGTTTAAACAATCTCTGTGCCAGATTTGTTGATCCTCCGCAAGTATTTGAAAGTTTCAGTCATACCCTCTGATCTCTTATCTCCTCCAGGATGTATAAACTCAAGTGTCCCAACCTTTTTCATAGGTTCTGCCTCCATTCCTTGTATTATTTTGTCACCCCATGCTGCACCACTCAAGCAGCCTGATATCCTTCATCAGATATGGATACCAGTACTGTCACGCAGTACTCCAAATGCAGCCTGACCAAGGACCTGTACAGAGGCAGGATCACATCCTTGTGTCTGGACGAGAATCTCTGTGCAATGCACCCCAGCATCCTATTGGCCTTAGCTGCAGCCCTCCTGCACTGAGGAGAGCTGTTCATGCTCCCTGTTACTATGACCCCTAGATCCTTCTCCTCAGTGACACCCAACAGCACTCCACTCAACCAATATTCCCTCCTGGGGTTCTTCACCCCAAAGTGCATAACTTTGCAATTTTTACATTAAAACCCAGTTACCACCTTGCTGACCACTCCTCAAGTCTTGTTAGGTTACCCTGTAGCTTCTGCCACCCAACTATGTCATCCACAACAGCCCTCATCCTGGTGTCATCAGTGAACAAACTGATCTTGCTCCCAACCCCATGTGCAATATCTGATATGAATAGATCAAAACACTGGCCCCAGCACAGAGCCCTGTGGCACACAACTGGTCATTGGCCTAGGAGATGAGAGTCCCCCACCCAACCACCTGTTGCAGCCTATCTTCCAGCCAATTCTTGATCCAGTTAGCCATCTTAGCCCCATCCCTACATGTTTCAGCTTTGCCCCAGCCATCTGTGAGGGACCAACAAAGGCCTTACTGAAATTCAAATATAGTACATCCACTTGTCCCTTGTGACCCAGTTGCAGTATTCTATTAGGTTGGTCTGCCATGATCTTCTGGAGATGAACCCAAGCTGCTGTCTATCCTGAAGCTCATTGATCTCCAGGAAGGTTGCCAGTCTCTTGTTCAAGGTTGCTTCCATAAGTTTACCCACTATGAAAGTGAGACTGACAGGTCTGTAATTACCTGGCTCATCCTTTGGGCTGCTCTTGTGGATAGGCACCATGTTAGTCAATCACCAGTCCACCGGCACACATCCTGTGTCCAGGAGTTGTTGAACAGATCAGCCAGTGGCCCAGCCAACACTTCTGCCTTCTCCTTCAACACCCTAGGGTGAATGCCATCTGGACCCGTGACTTATCTACCCTAAGTGCCCCAGACCTTCCAATACCTTGCTTTCCAGAATCACCTCATCAGTCACCACCTTCTCCCTTGTCCCCACCCTTCCAGTCCACAGAGGTAGCAGACCTCCTTCATCCCTTGTGAATATAGAGCAGAATTATTCATTCAGTACTTCGCCTGTTCCTCCTCTTCTCCACCCACCTCCATCCTTGATCCAGACTATCCGCCCTGCAGTTCCTTTTCTCCTTACTTATCTACAGAATCTTTTTTCCTCCCTGATGCCCCGAGCCAGCCTCAGATCCTTGGAGGCCTTGGTCTCTCTTACTAACTTGGTTACCTCTTTGGACCTTCTCGTGACATCTCCCTGTCCTCCTCCCTCCCGGTTCATTTCAGTCTTCTAAAAGCCAACCTCTCGCACTCACCCTCCAACACATTCCTGGTCCTCCAGCATGGTACCTTAGTCCTGGTCTTCTTGCTCAGAGTCCTGATGCATGCTTCAGTAGCCTCCCTCAGCCCAGACCCTATGATATCCCACTTCTGTTGTCGTCCATCTCTGACCTAATCCCCTCAAGGTGCCCTCAATATTTCCCCATTCTCCCAAAGTTTGCCTGGCTGTAGTCCATTACCCTTGTTGCTGACCCCACAGCCTCCCTGCTCATGATGAGCATGAACCACACTGAAAGGTGGTCACCCCAGCTAGTGATTCTTCCACCAGCTCCTTCACCATCTCACCATTTGACAATACCAGGTCCAATATATATAACCTTGCTGAGTTGGTTCGCCAGCTATCTGCACCAGATGGTTATCCTGGAATGCATCCAGAAGTACCTGTTCCCTGACACTAGAGGTGGCTTGGGCTCCCCAATCCACCCCAGGTAGACTGTATGGTTTCACAGAGGAAAGGTCATGCCAAACAAATCTGACAGATTTTCTTTGGAGAATAATATACTTTATTAAGATTAGAACAAAGCAGCAAACCAGACAAAACTATACAAACCAACTGAAGAAGTCTGATTTTTTCACTGTGTGACCAAGGTGTTGGATCAGGAGGGTGGTGGACAAGGCCTACCTATATTCAGCAAGGCCTTTGACACCACTGCACATAGGAGACTGGTAAAAGTTGGTAGCATGGGGGTGGCAATAAGGAAGTAACCTGGGTATGGTTAGGGATAGCAGGAAGAGGTTGATGGTAAATGAAGTTCACTCTGGGGGCGAGTGACCAGCAGTGTGCCTCAGGAGTCAGTGCCAGGGCCAGTCCACTTCAATGTTTACATTAGTGACATAGCAGAGGAGCAGGAAGGGAAGCTCTGCCCTTTGCCGATGACACCACGATCTACAACAGACTGGACACTCTGGGAAGGGGTGCAAAGGATGGTAAGAGATTTAAAACGGCTAGAGGAGTGGTAAAAGGTGTTTGGCAGCTGGTAGTTACTGCAAAAAAAGTGCAAAACAATACACTTGGGCCAGAGAAACCTGTAAGTGGAATACAAATGGGAGAGTGATACCTGCAATGATGGAGCAGGGAGGGGACCTGGGGTAATCATACTGGATGACCTAACGGTAACCAGACAACGTGACAAGGTATTCAGGAGAGCTAGTCGGATGCTGGGGTGCATAGGTAGGGTATCACCAGAAGGAAGAGGAAGTGGTGTTGCCCCTATAGGACACTGGTAAGACCCCACCTGGAGTACTGTGTCCAGTTCTGAGACCACATCTCAGGAACGCACAGAGAGGCAGATGAGAGGAGGGCTACCAAGATGGTGCAGGGTCAGTATCAAAACCATACAAGGAGTGACCAAAGGTGCTCAATATGTACACCCTGGAGAAGAGGAGGAAGTGGGGGATATGATCAAGACCTATAGATACCTCACAGGAGAGAGAATAAGGTACTGGTGTGAGGTATTTTTCAGAAAAAAGGGCACTCTACAACAAGGGGTCATGATATGAAGCTGGAGGGGTAGGTTCAGGAGAGATGTGAGGAAGTACTTCTTCATGAAGAGGGTGATGGAAGCCTGAACGCCTTCCAGCAGATGTAGTGGGGTGAAAACAATGGTGGATTCATAAAAGGCTGGGACAGACACAAAGAAGTGAAAAAGGCAGTGTCATAGATCAAGGAGGGTCTGCAGCTTGAGTGAGCACAACACAACCAGACTGGATGGGCCAAGCAACCCTTATCTGTTGTCAGTTTCTATGTGTCTGACTAGAGGTCAGAGAATCAAAGTTGTGTATTTGCCATTATGGTCTCTAATTTTCCCTTTAAACTACACTTGGCACCCTGTATGTTTTGAGTCTATGTTAACCAAACCTTGAGTACAGGTACATAAATGTGGTATCAACTACAAAGATTTATTGATTGGCTACAAGTCTTTACAGTTTCATTAAAACATAGTATTAGAATTGTGACTTGTAAGTCTACTAAAGTCGATGTCTGATATCTAGAATCAATTATAAAAATACTAAAAGTGCCATCATTCCAAAGATCGTATTAAAAGTCTTAGTCATTGCTAGAAATGACAACAACCTCTAAAATTAGACATGCCTTAGCTAGATAAATTGTATGTTTATAGCTTTCAAGATATTGCATTATACCTACGCTAAAATGTTACATATACATGCATTCCTAATATTATTATACATCTAGTAACTGCAATTAAATCTGATTCTTCCGATACAAACTCCAACTTTCATTATGTTGTGTCCAATTTACAAATGTAATGCAGCTGGAAAACCACAGATCCTGTGTAACATTTCAGGGTTCTGGTATTAAATAAAATTAGCACAGTGTGATCAGGAAGCAAGCAAAGACCCCCAGAATTAAGCCCAACCATTTCCTGTCTCCTTTTGGAATAAAGGGCGAAGCAAAATATATGTATCAAATCGTCTTCGCTATTTGTATTACATCTACAATATGAGGTACAGTATAAGTCACATTAAACTGTTCCTCCAACGAGTTGTTTTAGCATTTCTGACTGAGTTGCATACAGCAGCCATGACTGTTTGTGACAAGTGATCAGGGCAACAGAGTGTAGCAAAGGATCTGACTCAGGCGACAGGGTGGCAGCAGGGTGCAACTGCTTCAACTGTGGAGGCACACACAACAAGTGCAGCAAATATGTTGACTCTTGTGGCAAGTGTCAGCTGGAGCAGCAGCCCTAACTGCAGAGGCATAGGGCTTTAGGGCACAGCAGGCCACAGCAACCCCAACCTAGTAGACAGGAGCAGGATGCAGCAGCCCAGGCTGTGTGACAAGCGACAGAGGATAGCATGGTGCAGAAGCCTCAACTGTGGGGTAGGACACTGGGGTCATCAGGTGCAGCAGCCCTGACTGTGAGACAGTGTGCATGGTGCAGCAGCCCTGCCAATTTGGGGCAATGGAAGTGGGTAGCAGGGTGCAGCAAAAGCCCACCTCAGGTGGTCTAGGGCAGCATGCCGCAGCAGCCCAAACTGTGGAGGCAGTGGGACCTAGGACTTTAGAGCTAACAAAGCATAGCAGCCCTGACTGTGGAGACAGGAACAGGGGGCAACAGGGGCAGCAACCTGACTGGGGAGGGGCAGTAGGCAACCTCAACTGTTTGAGCAGGGTGCAGCAGGCCTGATTCTTAGGCAGGGATGGAGGCAGCAGGTACACTATCCTCGACTGTGTGGGAGAAGACAGTGGGCAGCAGGGTGCAGCACCCTCAAATGTGAAGCAGAAGTCGGGAAGGCTTGTGGAGCAGGGTACAGGTGGCAGCAGAGTGCAGCTGCCTCAGCTGTGGGGAATAGACACGGTGCATTGGGATGCCATACAGTGTTTCTGTTTATACACATACATGATGTATTTTCACACAGAAACCACCAAAGGACTGAAATCTGTGAGTTCAGGCAGGACATGTGCTTGAAATAGTAGAATGACAGCCACCTGTTTGTCAATCTGACATAAAAAATATTTTTACATGAATGCAGTTATGAAGGCCACATCAAAGACAAACTATTTCTATGAATGAACAAAATTTAGATTTATTTTATATTCATTAAACAAACCTGTGTTGTATAGTTAGAAACAAATTAGAGTTTTGATGAGAAAGAATGGAGATCTGTGATACAGAGTAGCTGATTTCTCACAGAGAAAAATTTCCACTACTTAGGTTCAGCACTGAAACTCAAATTATCAACTCTTTATAAGAACAGAATGATAAATCTTAAGCTAATCTATCTAAACACAAACCACAGACTTAATTTATAAGAAACCTGGTGAGCAAACCATTAACTCTACAGCCTGCTGTGATTGGGAATCTGAAGTAGCAAGCTACAGTACTCTACAACGATGTCATCGCTCTCCAAGCCTGACAGAGAGACAGAAACAACTCCACTGTTTTCAGCAACTGTAGAGCAAGTTAACAAATGCTGATTTAAAAAACCACAAAACCAAACATGAAATTTTCAGAAAACTCTAATCATGACAGAGGGACTTGAATTCAAGCTTCATTAACAATAGGCAAAACCTTTGCACATGGTCCTTAATAACCCTAGGAAGTTCCTTCCATGTCCTTCCTGTAATAGAATATAATACAGATCGTCAACCATTTGGACAAGAACTGTTTTGAAACTGGTGTGACCACTCTGACAGGCATAAGGGAAACAATTGAGAGGACTTCCTGCAGTCCTTCACATGGTGTGTATAGTAATGCAGAATTCTATGCACGTCAAAGTATGGACCAATGCTTTCCATACACTGGCATACTCTGGAAAATAAACAGGCAGGTGGATGGACTGATTTAAGGAATTCAGATACCACCTTAGCAAGAAACTTAGGGTTTGTACAAAGAAACCCCTGACTTATGGAAAATCAAATAAGGCTGCTCACACATGAAAGGCTGTAGCTCTGAACTTCTTCAAGCATACGTAATGGGAACTAAAAATGCTTTCCATGACAAAATCATAGCTCACAAGATGTGGCTGGCTCAAAAGGAAGCCAGGGTCAGCTTCTCGAGCATGAAATGAGGTCCCAAGCTGAGGCCAGATTACAAATAGGATGCTTCAGGTGTAGAATGCCTCTCTGAAACATACGTGTAACATCCAGTTAGGACACGTATGGGCAGCTATAGGCACATGAATGGCTGAAATAGCCGACAGGTGACCCTTGGTGGAGGCATACTTTAGTCCTGCACGGATAAGGACAAAAGGTACTCTAGGACTTGACTGACTGGACAAGTAAAAGGGTCTAGGTGGTGGGAAGTGTCACAGATAGCAAAGCATTTCTCTTCATCAAGTAAGTGGCCCTGGTGAAAGGTTTCTTGAAGCCACCAGAAAATCAGCCACCTTCTGAGACTCCCAGTGAACAATGGCTATGTCCTTAAGAGCTAAGTGTACAGATGGAGGGACTTGAGGTCTGGATGGACTCAGGGTCCCTGAGCTGGTGTCAGCAGGTTCCAGCAGAGAAGCAGAGGAACTGGAGGTTTCACAACAATTGTTGCAGTAATGGAAACCATATCTGACAAGGCCAGAACAGAGCCAACAGAATTAGGTGGCACCCTCCATCTGTAACTTGATGAGCACCCTCTAAATCAGGGAAAGGGAGGAAGGTGTAAAGAAACTCTAGGATAAGGAAAATGCATCTTGCCAGAAAACACCAGGCACTGGATCTGGATAGCAGAAACGTGGCAGTATTGCGCTGAGTGGGGACGCAAAAGTCCAACTCTGGATAACCCCACCTGTCAAACAGGTCTTCTGCAACTGAGGTCAACAGCTCCACTCACGCATTTTAGACTGTGACCTGCTGAGGCTTTCTGCCAAGGCATTTTGGGTGCCAGTACATGGATAGCTGACAGTTGTAAACCGTGATCTAGAGCCCAAAATCAGATCCTCATCACTTCCTGGCATAGGGCATAGGAATGAGTCCCCCTTGTTTGTTGAATTAATATACCACACTGAAATTGTCTGACTACACCTAGCAGAGGGCCTGGGGAGAGATGGTTCTGTGAGGCATTCAAGTTCCCTCATTTCTATGATGTTTATGTGGAGGTGAGCCTCCCACTGGGACCAGAGGCCCTGGGTCTGATAAGGAACGAGGTGGGCTCCCCAACCTAGACCCAAGCATCCATTGTGAAGATTTGGTGAGAATTGGGATAAGAAAGGGGACCCCTTTCAGAAGATTGGTTGGGTCCATCCACCAGTAAAGCACACTCGGACTGGGGAGGAGGCATGGACCAGCTGACCTAGAATATCTATGCTGATCCCACTGGACCCTGAGGGTCCACTGAGGGATCCTCATGTGCAGTCTGGCCAAGGGACCATAACAATGGCCATGGCCATTGGGCCTAGAAGCCACAGAAATGTCCTGGCTGGGACATACCAGCTCTGAGCAATCTCCTGGGCCTGGGCAATGAGGTGGTTCACTCAGTCATGGAGGAGGAAAGCCTTCGTCTGAGTAGAATCCAGAATGCCCCTATGTATTGCAACCTCTGGGATGGGGTCAACACAGGCTTGGGCTGATTGTCAGTGATGCCCAAGAATTGTAACAACAGGAGCTCCTGGACAGGGTTTTCAGTAACCAGTCATCCAGGTAAGGGAACACATAGAGGCCTTCACATCAGAGGGCTGCTACTATAGCTGCTAAGCACTTGTAAATATTAGTGGCACAGAGAATAAGCCAAAGGGCAATACTGGTAATGCTCCCCTGGAACAGGAACTGCAGATACCACCAGTGAAGGGCAAACCAGGATATGCAGTTAGACATCCTGCATATCAAGGGAGCATAGCCAGTAACCCTGCTTGAGCAGAGGGAGGAGGCCATGTAGGTTACCATCTGGAACATTTTGCACTAGATGAAAATATTTATCTTATTGAGGTCTAGAATGGGCCTCACATCCCCTGTTCTTCTGGGAACCAGAAAAACCTGGAGTACAACCCTCGGTTCTTTGACCCCTGGGCATTGGTTCTATGGTTCCTCTGAGCAGCAAGATGAGCACTTCCTCCCTGAGCACCTCTAAAAGGTGGGGACAGGAGGAACATCTGGAGGTTATTCTAGAAGTTCTACAGCATGGCCTTCTCAGTTATCTGTAGGATCCAAGCATCTGTAGTAATGGTTCTCCACTGGGACAGACAGAGGGAGTGTTGACCTCTGATCACCACCTTCTGGCTTGGAACAAGAGGAGGGAGGGTCTGGTAAGGAGTCAGGCTGAGGCTGAGCCAGTGGTCAGGGCTGCATCTCTTCCTCTGAATTGCTTAGCAGAAGAGTCAGAGGTGGAGGAGGGTGCAGGCAATGCAAAAGTGGCCCTGTGCTTACCCTGGAGCTTGGATCCAGAACCAGCTTTGTGTAAAGCCTTATGAAAGAAGAGCCTTGGCCTACTCCTGAGTTGAGTATGATTAAGGGAGTGGACAGACCGTATAGCCCTAGCTAAGGTCTCCAGGTCATTAATAATATCCTGCACATCAGGGTCAAAGAGTTTGTGACCCACAAAAGTGGCATTCAACACCTTTGCTGGATGTCAGCTAAAAATTCCAAGACTTGCAGCCAGGGTGCCTTCTAGGCCAAATAGAGGCAGCTGCCCTGGCAGTAGTATCAGCAATATCATAGGTGGCTCTTAGGAGATGTTTACTAACATCTTCCAAGGCCAGGAGAATCTTGAGAAGCTCTTGTTTTTGAGAACTCTCAGGGAGGGCCTAAGCAGCAGATTTGTCCTTCCTCCAGAAGGTATGCTGGTACTTGATCAAATGAGCCAAGTAACTGGCAATCCTAAGCCTAGTGTGGCAGAGGCAAAGGTTATCTTGCCCAAGAGGTCTAGTCCTGGATTCCCTATCGGGGCAGGCAACTAAGGTGCTATGTTGCCTTAGCCCTGTCATGAGGGGCTTTGGTTACCACTGAGATGGTTTCTGGCTGGGCTGGAAAAAAGGCAGCTACTGAGGAGCCTGGTGGCATGGCTGGTACTAAGCTGTGCCTGTAGCAGGCAGAAGTAACATCATTTAGAGCTGGCAGCAGGAGAAAATAACCTTGTATAGATTCTGAATTCTAATAAATCCACCAGATTCCTCCTGGTTAAATCCTCTTCCTCAGTCTGAAACCTCATAATGGAGCAGAGCTGCTTCATGATGTTGAAGAAAGAGGGTCCTTCTGGGGGACCTGGGGATGTGTTTGGTGGAGTCCTCACTCCTGGAGGAAACTGTAGACCTATCAGAAGAGAGTTTCTTCAATGTCTTCCTCTTCATCCTCTTCCTCAGGGAGAATGAGGTCTGGATGGTAGTTAACGTTGAGGTTGATCTGTTCTGAGGCAGGGTCCAATGTCTGAAATGCCAACAACTCTCTAGAAGACACGGGGCAGATGGATCAAACTGTGTGGATGCCAAGGCAGCACTCTGGCATGGGTGATGATGGCCCAGGCTGTGATACAAACTGTGTATGAGAGATGTGGTAATGGCAGAAGAATAGCATTAAGGTCAAAGGTGGGAAAAGGAATCATCGACATAGGCACTGACAGAGGGCATGGGGCCCAGATCCACAAACTCCACTTTCGACAGTAGGAGCGGCAGGGCTCAGTGTCTGAGGACCTTGAGATTCAAAAAGTTTTAATGGCGGTTGGTGGCGGACAGTCCTCCACAGCCCTGTGATGGCAGGAGAGCCTCTGGCCCATGGTGGGGGGCCTGATAGGAGCAGAGGCCTGCATGGAGTGAGGCATTGACACCAAAGCAGTCAATTGAACAATCCCAGGAAGAGAGGACAAGGAATCCAGCAGGGACTGGGATCACCATCGGGATGGTCTTTGAGGTGTACCGTCACAACAACAAAACATGTACAGCAAACACAATTACAATAACAGAAATTGACAGGTCACTGTAATGATCCCGTTGTACCGGCACATCATTTCCCAGAGTTTCTCACCCTCCTGAACCAAATCCAGCTTGGATCTGGTTGTCTAAACATTAGGGGTGGGAGGCGGAGCCCCAACATGGGGGTTCGGGACACAGCCCCTAAAAACACTCTGTCAACAGACAGCACAATGCCGACAGTTGGCATCGTGGTCTGTTGTTGTGAGGGATGTCGGTGACTTTGTTGTTGCTGCAGCATGGCAGATCCATCTTTAGGCCAGTCCTTGTCCCAACAAAAGCGTTTCCCCAAGGACTTTTTTTTTTCTTCCATATGCATTTTGTAGGTTTTTCATTTTTCTCCCCAACTCCTTGCATCCCTGCATAGTATGCATGTATGGAGGCATGCACACATCATGCACTATGGGAAGCCCCAACCTACCAGTCGCCTCCATTATTGCCAGCGCCTGCCACCAGACCACCATCCAGTGACAGCAGGGCTGCTTACAGTGACCCCCTCCCTGGAGAGGAGAGCCAGTGCTCAATCCTGCTCCCACCCTCTTGCCCCTGTGCTGGCACCCTGACCCAATGTCTTTCCCAAACCCTGGTCACTGGCATATGGTGAGGTAAGGCATCCAGTGCCTCAGCCCTCAGCACCACAGGGCCGGCTTCCCCATAGCAAGTCTGGGCCTTGGTGGCCTGAGAGCCTGAAGAAGATGGCTGGTGACTGGTAGGGGACAGAAGACCCCTGCTGTCCACTGGGCTGCCTATTGCTCCATGAGGAACTTCTGCAGGGCTTTGTTGTGTCAACACCAGGTGGGAGGCTGAACTTCAGGCAGGACTCACAGGCAAAGGTGCTGTGGCTAGCCCAAGATAGTGGAAACAAAGTTCATATTTATCAGTAGAAGAAATCTTCTTTATGCAGTGATGGAAGAGGGCCGATGAAGGATTAGTCCTCGACATACAAAATCAAAAGAATCACTTTGAAATAAAGTGATTCAAAGGCTGAGGCCAAAGAAAATGGTAAATAGTTTTGGCAGTCAAAACTGAGCGACAAAGCTTCTGTGAGTGCACACACAATGGTCGATCATGGAAAAGAACTGAGGAAGGAGAGGGGCTGCCTGTTCTTGTAAAGGGCATGTGATGTCAGAGCATGATGTCTGCATGGGTGGCCCCTAATAGACTGCTGCTGCAGAAAAAGCTCTGTGGAACACTGACACCTGATGGCTAAGTTCCATATGTGTGACCTGATGACAAAGATATCCCTGAAGAACTTTGTGTATTTCTATAATTTTCCATAGTGTTACCAAATGCAGAGAATGGTTCTGGTAGCATACATTTAAATATTGGGCAGGGTTACCCATTTTAAAGCTAGTATTTTGTGCACTTTCAGAAAATATATACTTTTCCTGTGGTACCACAGTGTCCTGAATGTCTACAGGTGAGAGAAGCAGTATTGTGCATTCACCGTTATGGACCCCAATTTTCCCCTTTAAAATACATTTAGCAGCCTATGTGTTTAGGACTTATTTCTGGCAGACCTCTGTGGTAAAGATACATAAATGTGGCAGTGTTGTAACAGGTGCTCTCTGTGGAAACTGAAAATGAGGGTTTTGTACTGCCATGTATTTACATTGGCATTTGCTTTGATAAATGTGAATATTATGCTAATTTCAATTATTTTTCATAGTTGCAACAAATATAAAGAAGAAGAAAAGGTAGCAAACATTTGGGTAGTGGGTTACATTACCCATGTTTAAAACTCAGTATTTTGTGTAGTTTCAGAAAGTATATACTTTTCCTGTGGTAATGTGATGTTCTGGTTTCTACACACCAGAAAAGAAATGCGTGCATTTTCCATTGTGGTTACAAACATTTCCCTGTGGACTAAATTTATTTCTGCCAGACATCTATGATAAAGGTATATACATATGGTACCTGTAGAACTGGTAAACTCTGCAGAATATAAAAATGTGTAGTTTTGGATTAGTGCCTTCTGTACTTTATTGTACTAAATACCCACAACTGCAGAGTATCTGTTTATGATAACAGTTGGTATGAAATGTATACTTAAAGTATTTTCGTTTTCTTTTAGCACAGTATTTATTTAGATTATCCTCTGTAGCTGCATATATTTGCTTAGGCTTAGCAGAGGCCAACTTAGAACTGGAGACTTGTGTCTGTTGTTTGGTAAATATATGTACAACCCAGTACAAGGGATGTAAGGTTGGCAGCCCAGAATGTCGCACATCAGCCTTGGACACTAATCATTAATGCAAGAATTATTTTAAATAAATGTTCAAAGATATGCAAACTGTTAGTCTTAATAGACAGGCCTGACACTGTACATTTCAAAGATATAAGCTTTTGTATGGTTATTTATAGAGACAGCTTTTTTGCCTGGCCAAAACCTCAAAATGTTTGCATCCAAAATAAAAACTGTGAAATTAACAAATATATAACTTACAAATCTGTGCCAGTAGCAATAACTTCCAAACATTTGCATAATTAATTAGCTTCACAGTAGAGAATTCAAAAACACATAGGGCTGGATATTCAAACGCGCCATTCTGTATGCAAGCCCTGCACTGCTCAAAAAGTTGTGTTGGTGTGGTCGGGCGATATTCAACGGAGTTGCACTATTGAGCAACCCTTTGAATATCACCTCCGCCATAGCCACTGTGCATGGCGAGTGGAACATGTGCCACCGCAAGTGGTCAGAGTGGAGCATTCAAGATGCTGTGGTGCAAGTTCCATTGCACCCTGCGCAAATTTCCGATATTCAAAAGGTGACATGCAAATGGTGCCATAATTCATGCAAGGCACAGGGGGCCATTGCATCTACTTATGGCCCCATTTGCATGCCATTAGCATGCAGGTGCGCCGATCCTCGATGACTTGCGCCTGGCGCCTGCCAGGCAGCAGCCGTCGGGGACCGACACCCCTGCAGCCCGATCGCAGGCATAACGTAGTACCTGCCCCCGACTGGCCGGATCGGGCAAAACTGTAGAACCCACCCCACTAGCCCGATCGCGGGCAAAGTATAACCCCACCCCCACTAGCCCGATCGCTGGCAGAACAGAGTTCAACCCCCAAGACCAATATCCCTGGTGGTCCAGTGGACCGCGGTCCCGATCACGGGCATTAGAGTCAACCCCCAGGTCCAAGTACCCTGGTGATCTAGTGGCCTCCCACCCCACCCACCCACGGAGCCCCACCACCCGCCCCCGCAGCCAGAGAGCGGCAGCACCCTCACCCGCCTGCTGCCCACCGCCCCGACTGACTGCTCGGTAGGGCTGTCGCCCATTGGTTCAGAGCAAAGCCAATGGGCATGTAGCTATACAGTACAAGGCAGTCCAGATATGTGAATGAATGAATTATTCACATATCTGGACTGCTTTGTATGGTATGCTTGCACGCCCATTGGCTCTTACTCTGAACTAATGGGCAGCAGCCCACCGAGCAGTCAGTCGACGGGCAGCGGGCGGCAGGCAGGTGGTGCTGCTGCCTGCCAGCTGATGGGGGAGCAGGGGTGGTGGAGCCCGTGGGTGGGTGGGGTGAGGGGCCACTAGATCACCAGGGTACATGGACCTGGGGGGCGGATTGACTCTAATGCCCACGATCGGGCTTCGGTCCACTGGACCACCAGGGATATTGATCTTGGGGTTGAATCTTGTTCTGCCCACGATCGGGCTAGTGGGGTGGGGTTATTACAGTTTTGCCCGGATCGGGCTAGTGGGGTTGTTACAGTTTTGCCCCCGATCGGCCAGTGGGGGTTATTACTACTGTTTTGCCTGCGATCAGGCCAGTCGGGGGTTACTATTATGCCCACGATTGGGCTGCAGGGGGCACAGGGAGAAGTGGAGGGCCACCCACAGGTGGCAGCTGCTGTGTTGCGCCCTGCAATGCGGCAGCTCACCTGTGGGTGGCCCTCGACTTACTCCTTTTTTTTGCTCAAAGTTGTGCAGGCGCAGGTTGGGGTTGCGCCTGCACAACTCTGCACAGCCCGGCTGAATATCGGGCTGTGCAGTTTATGCATGGTTCCTCCCTCCGGTTGAGCATGCCTTCATTAGCATTGCGCTGTTGCTCAGCATGACTTGGGGCGCAACTGCCTCCTGCTGAATATCGCAGAATGGGCGCAATTTTGGACTTGGCAGGTGCAACCCTATTAAGCACCATTTAACCCTTTTGAATATCCAGCCCATAGTATATATTTATTCATTGCAAAATAATCCATTTTACAAAACCAGTTAGGTTTCCATTACACCTTTAAAAGTGTGGAAATTCAATGCTAGGGTTATCGTGCATCAGCACAACAATACCAATCTCTGCAAACACTAGAAACAAAACAGTTATTTAAGATATATCCCTTGGTGTCCTTCCACCTAACTCACACACCATTTGAGCCGTTAATCATGTGGTATAGAACAATATATTTGCATGGTGCACAAATTAGGTGGAAGGACACCAACGGATATATCAAATAACTTTGTTTCTAATGATTGCAGAGATTGGTGTTGTTGTGCTGATATACATATTAACCCTAACATTGAATTTCCATACTTTTAAAGGTGTAATGGAAACCCTAACTGGTTTTGCAAAACAGAGGTTTTGTAATGAATTTCCTTACTTTTGAGACAGGTGTGTAACAAAACTGCAACAACTACTTATACGTTTGTCATTTTTTCACATTGTGACCCCAAATTTTGACATAGTCTTTTATCACCCCACCTCATAATCCTCATACTGTAAGTGTACATTTCTTAATCCATGGCAAAATGCCATACTGTGCCACAGCTGTGGAAACGCATTTTGACAGGATGTGAAGTGACAGCTGTAGTATTCATGAGGTGCTGTGAAGAAACGGCCAAGTTCAAACTTGGGAGTGAAAATATAAATGATTGACAGTTACATGCATGCATACGAAAATGTCATTGATTGTATGTAATTCAGGCATTCTTTGTTACTTTTGCTTCAAAATTTCAACATTGTCTTTTTTGGGATCCTATGTTATGAACACTGGCACTGTGATTTTGTTACTGAATCCTGAAAGGTGATTTTGTACATCTACCACACCATTCTGTACCACACATACAAAGCACATTTCATGCAGGATGTGAGAAAAGCAGCTATACTGTTTATGAGGTGGTGTGAAAAGTGACTATGTTGAAAACTTGGAGTGAAAATATAAATTGAAAAGTTACACATGTGCAAGGAAAATTTCAATGACCATGCATAACTCGGGTGTTTTGGGTATTTTTGCACCAGATTTTCCACATAGCTGGAACCCCATCTCATGCACAATGGCATTTCCATTTCATTGCTCAGTCCCAAAGGTGATTTCTTTCAGCCACTGTGAAATTATCTTTCAGGGCAGAGTAACAAAATGACAGTGCCAATGTTCATGAGGTGGGGTCCCAAAAGTCCATGTTGAAATTTGGTTCATGCCAGAGGTGTAGACGGAATGAGGAGGGACCTGCAGAAGATTGACAACTGATCAGGGTTTGGCAGTTGAAATTCAATGCAGAAGTCAAAGATAATGCATATGGGGCACAAAAACCTGGAACAACATATCAGTTGGGGGAGGATATAGCATGCACCAAGCAGGAAAGGGACCTTGGGGTTATCACCTCTGATGACCTCCAAGGTATGGAAGCAGTCGCGACAAGGCAGCAGATAAAGCAAAAGGATGATGGGATGCATAGGAAGGGCATCACCAGCAGGAAAAGGGAGGTGATAATTTCAATATACAAGACACTAGTGAGGCCCCACCTGGAGTACAGTGTGCGGTTCGGGAGACCTTATCTACATAAGGACACAGACAGGGTAGAGAAGATTCAGAGGACGGCAACAAATATAGTACAGGGATTGCATCACAAGTCCTATGAGGACAGGCTGAAGGAACTGAATATGTACTCCTGGAGGAGAGAGGAGAGGGATATGATAGAGACATACAAGTACCTTATAGGGAGGAACAGGGTGCAGGAATGCACTATTTTCCAGTGAAAAGATGTTCTAGAACTAGAGGGCATGGGATGAAGTTGGAGGGAGGGCAATTCAGATGAAACATGAAGAACTCTTCATCAACGATCTTCCATCCACCACGGCACACGGGCATACCACCCTGTATGCGATGACCTGTCATCCTGGCCAGTGCCTGGGACACTGCCACCATAAACTTCAACTTAATGAGGACTTACACACATTCAGTCCTGGCTGGTGGAACACAGACTCACCATCAACATAAAGAAAACCCAAGCAATGCTGTTTGGGTCACAAAACAAGATAAAATCCCGCCTCACCCCTTCAAATACGTGGTGCGGATGGCTCCCCTGCAGACAGTGGCTGCAGTAAAGTACCTGGGTGTCACCCTGATCCGCAGCTTGATCTTACCCTGCACATTCAAATGTCTGCAAGGCCACAAACTGTAAGCTTGACCTCGCCTACAGAGCCAAAACCTGCCTAACCCCAGCTGCACATTTGGCCCTTGCCAGAGGGTCCTCCTCCCTACTATCTGCTATGGGCTGGTTACCTTTGCCCCTGTACCCACATCTAGCCTCCTGAAATGGGACTCAGCCTACAATATCATCTGCCGCTTTGCCCTCTCCGCCTCTCCCTCACTCACCGCTGTGATCTCTACACCCGGCTGCAGTGGCTCCCTCCAGAAAAGCACCGCACCTAGTGCTTGCAAATTTCATTGACAACATCATCAGATCGGCCACCCCTCTGCCTCGCCTCTCCCTCAACCCTGCCCCCTTCCTACCAATCTCAGGTCAAGGGCAGCACTAGATCGCCTGGTTCCTAGAACTCACTCCCTCACGGGTGATCGGGCCTTCACCACCTATGCCCCAAAATCTGGAACTCACTCCCGCCTCCCTATCCAGTCCTCCTCCTCCCATCATCGCTTCAAAACCTCTCTGGAACTTCCTGACCCCTCCCACCATATGTCCCTGCAACTTGTAGTACTCCTAATCAACCTGTACACTGAGGGCCCTTGTGCCCCTGCACTTACTCTCCTGAATTGGTAGTTTCACCCATTCATTATTCCTGCTGCCCTCCCCAAGCCCTCCACTATTTGTCCAGCAATCATCTCATGTCCCATTCCTGGATGTATCATGTTCCACTGAACTCTTATGATGTATTGCTGCCTTATTTCCTCCAGTTATATCTATTATTCTGTTTGCCAAATTGTTTTTTACCTACTGTGTTAGCTGCTTTTCTTAAGTTGTTTTATACCATCTGTATGTAACTGACTCTTTCACTTCTATGGTATGTATGTATGTAATTGACTCCTCCACTGTTATTGTATGCCTTGTAACCCTCCCGGTCACACCTGAAAATAGGCACTTGGCTGTCTAGTGTGCCTTACCCGGTTAACAAAACAAACAAACAAAACAATAAATAAATAAAGAATGTCTTCACAGAACAGGTGGTAGACAAGTGGAACACCCTGCCAGAGGAAGTGGTGGGGCTGAAACATTCACAGGACTTAAGAATGTGGATAGATATAGGGACATTCTGGAGGTCAGGGGTAAGGGCAACAGACTTCCAGAAAACATAAAGTGAACTTACAAGCTCAACTGGCAGACTGGGTGGGCCATAGACACTTATCTGCCAACAATGTCTATGTATCTATGTAAAATACATATAAATGGCTGAGATATTAACATACAGTATGTTCAAAATGCCATTGATCACCTCTGTATGGCACTTACCTTTATTCTTCAGTTCGCTGTTCGAGTTTCAAGAGTGCAGACGTATCGGTCCACAGAAGATGACAGCTGCCTGTGATGTAGACAGCCAGTTCTGAGTGCTGTATTATGTATTTTTTTTATATAAATGTATTAATGTCTCTGCTGAAAATTCAAATGCTCTAGGAATGACCTCACTCATCCCCCAGATTCCAGCTGAGAGATGAAAGCCATGGGAAACGGTTGACAGTATGTGAGTTCACACGCACTCAGTTTTTTTAGAGACAATGTGTTACATGGAAGACTTTTATTGATGATCCTGCTTCTCTGAGCTAATTACAGACTTGTTTAAGTTAATTTTGTTAAGAGAGAAATCATAAACTAGGTTTATGATGTTAGAAAGGAAGCTAGGATGTTGCATAGAGGTGTAAGGTTGTAAATGACCCTGTGAAGCCTGTGTGAGGAGGGTACAGCATGAGATCAAATAAGGTGTCATTTGAAACTGAGCTATGCTAAGATTGCAGAATTAATACTTTAAAGTTACATCCTGTGGTTGTATAGAAATGTATATTTTAGATATTTTGACAGAGGAGGAGCTGGATGACGTCATCTAAAGGGGTTGGAAAATACTGCTTGTAAAGATTATTCTTTTCACTACAGAGACACTTTTTATCTGATACTGACCAAGAAAACATCTGAGCACTGAAAACAGGTATTTAGAAAGCTAGACAAAATCTAAATATAGTTGTAGGAATTGCACTGTTTTAAACCTTGTTTTGTTTAAAGATATGTATGTCTTGTGTTATAAGAGTTCTGTATTGTATGTTTGACATATTATTATATATTTTAGTAAAACTCTAATTTTAGAACAAACCTGGTCTGTCTTTGAATTGCTTTCTTTGCTAAGAAATATATATGGTTATAGTAGACAGCAGACATAAGTTTGTAGGGTGGTACCAAACTGGAAAGAGAAGCATTTTAAATCTGAGGTCTTTATTAAAGTTTTAAAGGGTTCTCCTCTGAATACCTGGTTAGGTGTCCGTAGGCAAATATATCTGACCCCTCCAAAGACAGATATATCTGAGCCTGTACATTGGGTATGCTAGCAAGAGGTTTACAGTTTGAATCCCTCCAGAACTGAGACCAAAGGTTGATCCGAACTCACAAAAACAAACAAGAGGGTTACCTTGTCTGTTACACTGTTCACAAGACTGTGCTCAGAGGCTGGCACTTTGTGAGTAGAGGGCCTGACTTGTTGAGTGAATCTGTGGCACCGCTGACCTCATTTGGTAAGTATAGGGCAATGGGATTTTGGGTGGTTGGTTGCTCAGTGGGAGGGTCGGGATGAGAGAGGGATTGGGGAACAATGAGACCTTTTTTATAGGAGTTTTGAAAATGATGTGAACTATTTTCTTTTTTCACAGGAACAGTAGAACCATTTTCAGGGCACTGGGGTGGGTTCCCCAGTGTCCCACACTGCTCGGGGGTACAATATAACTGAGTACACTATGTACACTGGGAGTGGGTTCTCTAGAGTCACACACTGCTGGTGGGGGTCAGTGTAGTGCTGACATAGGATTGGGAACCCACTGTTAGAAAAACCATTACATACATATTTCAGGACACTGTGAGTGGATTCCCCAGTGTCCCACAGTGGGAGGGGTGCTTTATCTGGGACATGGGGAGTGGGCTCCACAATGTCCTCCTGTGCTGGTGATGGTGGTGGTGGTGGGGGAATAAGATATTGAAAAAGCAAACAGCAAAAAATGGTACAAAATGTTTAGCCTTTATGCATGAGGTGCACTTACCAGGGTGTTAAACTCAGTTGAAAACACTGAGCTGGAAAACCAGCAAAAGGTCAGCACTTAATTCAACCTATAGTAAGTTTAAATCTCAGTTCACAGTGTTGCAGAAAACAAAGCCTGGCAGATAACCCCAGAGTGGAGATTATGTTTTAAAAAACAAAACTCTAGGGGGTGATGCAGCCTGGGGTGGGGCACTGAGGGCTGTAGAATAAGCAGGGTTGGTTGACTGTTGGTTCCTGTTCCCCTAATGTGTTGTTCTGTCACTTTCACTTTTACATCTATTTTGTTCCATAGGAAATAATGGCAAATTCAAGATTTAATAACTTTGGAAAGGATTACTATTGTTTTACCAAACCTTCAAAATGCACATCTGTGAGGCGAAGGCTTTCTACCTTGAACATTTCAGCCCAGCAGCTAAAGCTGTTTCTGAGATATAGGTGGCTGAAAAAACTGCAAAAAGGGAAATCTCTGTATTTTCAACACTTTATAACTCAAAATCTCAATAAAAGATTCAACCAAATTTGGTGCATCAACAGACCTACCCAAGCAGATAAAGCATGTCAAATTTCAGGAAAATCTGTGAAACCAATTTGAAGTTATTAACCAGGAAAAATTGCCCTTTTACATTAAACTCTCCTACAAATCTTAACTATACTGGCTCTACAAGCCAGTATTTTAGATATATATATAGAAACATAGAAGTTGACGGAGATAATGACCACAAGGCCCATCCAGTCTGCCCATTTCTTTTCTACCTTATAAATGTGCTATCTGCCTTTGCTCTGTCAGTGGCCTATCTATTCACAGTCATTTGTATTGCTCCTTATGCCTATCCCATGCCTCTTGAAGCCCTCACACTGTATTCATAGCCACCACTTCTGTGGTAAGCCATTCCATGCATCCACCACCCTTTCTGTGAAAAAGAATTTCCTCACATTCCCCTTAATCGCCTCCCTCTAATCGCATGCTGTGTCCTCTTGTCCTGCTATTTTGTTATATTTAAACATGTTAGACTCTTTCACCTTGTTTATGCCCTTAAGGTGTTTGAATGCCTCGATCATATCACCTCTCTCCCTCCTTTGCTCAAGGGATACATATTGAGCTCTGTTAATCTGTCCTCATATGTCTTCTGATGCAGTCCCTGCACCATTTTGTTGCCCTTCTCTGGACTGCCTCAATTTGGTTAATGTCCTTGTGAAGGTGTGGCCTCCAATACTGCATGAGTACTCCAGATGGGGCCTAACCAGTGTCTTGTACAGAGAGATTAATACCTCCCTCTTACGACTTGTGATACCCTACTAATACACCCTAACACCCCCTAGCCTTACCTACTGCTTTAGAGGTCTGCTTGATGATTTTAGGTCATCAGTGATGATGATGCCCAAGTCTCTTTCTTCCTTTGTGACTGCTAGCAACTCCTCTCAGCCTATAGGTGGCTTCAGGTTTCTCTTCCTATGTGCATGATTTTGCACTTCTTTGCATTAAATCCCAGTTGCCACTCTTCTGACCATTCTGCTAGTTTATCCAGATCTCTTCTCATTCTGCCCACCCCATCTGGATCATCTACTCTGTTGCAGATCTTGGTGTCATCTGCAAACAGACAAGCCTTACCCTCTAGTCCATCTGCAATGTCACTAATGAAGATGTTGAAGAGGACTGGCCCCAGGACTGATCCCTGAGGTACCCCACTTGTGACTTG
The DNA here is from genome assembly GCA_016271365.2 of Neoceratodus forsteri. Lineage (NCBI taxonomy): Eukaryota > Metazoa > Chordata > Ceratodontiformes > Ceratodontidae > Neoceratodus > Neoceratodus forsteri. Next base: position 1,195,882,915 of record CM057453.1, read on the forward strand.
CATCTTTTGACTGTATACCATTTACCACCACTCTGTTTTCTGCCCGTCAACCAGTTTGCCACCCAGTTGACCAACTTCGACCCACCCAAGCCTACCCAGCTTATTTATCAATCTTCTATGTGGAACAGTGTCAAAAGCTTTGCTGAAGTCAAGGTAGGTGACATCAACTGCTCCCCTTGGTCCACCACTCTGGTTACCCAGTCAAAGAAATCTATGAGATTAGTTTGACAGGACCTTCCTTTGAAAACCCATGCTGTCTTGGATCCTGTACTTTCTCGATTCCAGGTGTTGTACTATCCTTTCCTTAAGGAGTGTCTCCATAATCTTGCCCACTACTGAGGTAAGACTGACCGGTCTGTAGTTCCCCGCCTCCTCCTGCTACCACTCTTGTGGAGCGGGATCACATGTCACATGAGCCCTTCTCCAGTCTTCTGGGACCTCTCTCTGTGCTCAGAGACTCACTAAACAATTCTGCTAATGGCTCTGCTAGTTCCTCCTTTGAGCTCCTTAAGTACCCTGGGATGTATGCCATCAGATCCCATTGCCTTATCCACCCTGAGCTTAGCAAGCTCTTGTAGACCCTTCTTTTGTGAAGGGAGTAGTGCTCACCTCCCTCCCCCTGTGACCATGATGCTGAGCTGTGGGCCCTGCCCTACCTTCTCTTCAGTAAATACTGAGCAAAATATCTATTTAGGATAGATGCCTTTACAGGGTCCTCCTCCTCACATGCTCCTTTTCTCCATTAAGCTTAGCATACCCTCTGGACTTTCTCCTTTCACTAATGTATCTATAGAAAGTCTTGTCACCTTCTTTACTGTTCGTGCTAGTGTTTCCTCAGTTTGGGACTTGCCTGCCTTACTGCCTTACCTGCTTCCCTTAGGGCAGTTTGGTATGCCTCTATCTTCATCCCGCTGTGTTCCTTATATTTCCTGAAGGCCAGCCTTTTGGCTCTGACCTTTTCTGCTACTGTATTTGAGAACCAAAGTGGTTTCTCTTCTTCTGCACTTCCTTTTCTGTCTAACACAATGGGATGTTGCTTCAAGTATTGCTTCCTTAATGCTTGCCCACTTTGCCTGTACCCCTCACCTGTGTTTCTTTTTGCCAGGGCTAGCTTAACTCTGTTGGCCATCTTATCAAAGTCAGCTCCTCTGAAGTCCCATATTTTTGCCTTGGAATGGGATGATTTAGATGTAGTAGCCAAACTGAACCATACCATGTGATGGTCACTGGCTCCCAGGTGACCTTCTACCTGGAGATCTGTGATCCTTCTTTGTTAGTCAGTACTAGATCTAGGATAGCCCTGTCTCTTGTGGGTTGTTGTACCAGTTGTTTGAGGCCCTCCCTGCAGGGAATCCACTATGAGTCTAGTTCTGCAGATGTTCCTGCTGGTATTGACCAATCTGTATCCGCATGTTGAAGTCTCCCATTATCAGAACCTCCCTTTAGCTGTCATGTTTTGTATATCTTCTAACAGTAATGTGTCTATGTCTTCCTCTGGTCTGGGGCCCTGTAGACAACCCCAGTTCTTATGGCTGTCCCATTTCTGTTTCCAGGGTGACCCACAGTTCTTCTGGCTCCTTATGTGTATTCTGAATTTCTGTAGCTTTGATATTTTCATTAACATACAGGGCCACTCCTCCCTTTTGCACCTCGGTCTCTTCTGAACAATACATAGCCAGGTACTGAAGTCTCCCATGTGGTTACTGGTAAACCACGTCTCACTAATTGCTACTATGTCCAGTTTAGCCTCTGACATTATTGCCTGCAGGTCTGGGATCTTATTTCCCAGGCTGTGAGCATTTGTGTACATGATTTTCCATTGGCCAGATTTTGGTGTGTTAGTTGTTGGGTGAAGTTTGGCCTTACCCTGTGCGTCATATGGGGAGACAAACCTTTTTCTTACCTGGTGATGCAAATGAGCGGCAAACATGCTGAATTCCTGTTTGACCACTAGCTTGAGGGGAGGGTGTTCTTCCCATTCGACGTATGGGGTGCTGCACCCTCCCCATTTGCTAGTTTAAATATTCTGCAAAGACGTCAAACTTCTGCCCCAATGCACTGACTCCTCTTTAGTCAGATGCAGTCCATCAAATTTAAAGAACTTTCAGCTCCCAGAACTGTTGCCAGTTCCCTACAAATCTGTGTCCTTTTTCCTGGCACCAGCCCTTGAGCCACGTGTTTGGCTCCTCTATCTCCCCTTCTCTGACCCTCTGTCCATCTGCTCCCTCTCCCAGACTGGCAGGATCTCAGAGAAGGGATGCTAGACGAAATAGATGATAGTTTGTCACCCAGCCTAGTCAGGTGTTCCTTAGTCTCCACAACTGACTGGCTGGCGAGATCATTAGTCCCTATGTGTACTAGGACATCAATGTTTTCTCCTGCTTTGTGAACAATTTTAGCAATGCGGTCAGTGTCTCTCCATGCTGATGTACCTGGAGACATCTGACCATCACCCTGGCTGGAGATGGGTATCAACTCCCCGAATCATGGAGTCTCCTATGATCAGAAGTTTTTGATTCTTTGTGCTTGTTTTGTTTTGGTTCCTGATTTGGGTGAGTTTTGTTGTGCTAGCTCCTGTGCTGCAGTGTCCTGCTCTGCAGTGTCTTCTGCCTCTTTATTTGATTTCAGAGATAGAGGCAGATACCTGTTGTAGTGTTTATATGGTTTTGGAGGTAATGTGTTGGAGAGCAGAGAGTGATGTGGCACCTGATTTGCTCCTCCTAACCACCTGCCAACCTCCTGGACTAACTACCCTCTGCGTGCAGGTTTTTCTGTTGGATGCTGGGGAAATGGCGGGTGGTTCTTATAATGTATTTCCTCTTCAATATGAAATTTGAGGCGCAATCTCTGCCCATGCTGCCCGGAGCTGAGCCCTAAGATCTCCAAAGGTCCAACATGTAGGACAGTGTCCTAAATCCTGTAAGACTGTCCTTCTGAAAATTGTTCCACAGTACCTGCAGTTAATGAAATCCATTCCAAATAAGTTGCTGGGTTTGTAACCTAGTCAGAGTAATTAGAAGGAAAAAAAAAGAAAAAAATGCAAGTAATGGTTTAATTGTGCTTTGTTTAACTTGTTATAACAAGCTAAATTACTAGTGCCCCTGTAAATGAGATCACCTTGTGGAGGCCCCACTGATCCGCCTCTTCCTGCTCTGCCACAGGAAATGTCACAACTGTGGTACCCTATAAAGGAGTGTAGTGGTGGTTGGGGATGGGGGGTGGCTGGGCCCTTCCCCTACCTAAAAAGAAGAACCACGGACGAAAGAACAAGGAGGTAAGAGCAGAAACAATCAGTCAACAACAAATGCAGTAACCTTGAAAGCTTATCCTAATGTTAGATAAAACTGTAAAACCTGTAAAGCACCACCTGTAATAATTTCAGAGAAGATATACGCTGTAGAAACACTTTGCTCCAGAGAAAATAAAGCAGTAACAGAAGATATACCTTGCAAAAGACAATTTGAATCAGAAGATTACAGGAGTAATCTGTTAGCACACACCTGTAGGCACACCTTGTAATAATGCTGAAGAAGGTATACCAGCAACAACAATTTGAATCAGAGAAAAATAAAGCAATGAAATGTCAGCAACAAACAGTAGCAATCCCTGTGAGTAAAAATAAAAACACCACCACACAGTAAATCTGCTTAGCCAAACTAAGTCTTAATCCTTTCCTTGCTCTGGTAAGTTTCTCTATTCTGCCTTCAAGCAGTCTGAGAAGGAAAGAGCTCAGGTGACGCTAGGTGCCTTGGCCAGCAAACCAAGTCTTCTACCTCTACCTATATACACACACACACACACACACACACACACACACATATATATATAAACCTGGTTTCACATAGAAAAAACTATATAAAGAAATCAAAGGTTTTATTATTATTTTTACGCAAGGAACGCCTTGCTACTAATGGCATTTTAGAGGTGTGCCACTGCTGAGCCAATTACAACTGAAACTACAATGGACTTGGTAGTACACCAATGACCAGGCACTCTGGTCATGACAGTAGTTCTGCTTGCTGACATGGCACGTTCTGTATTTGAAAGAAATGAATGCTCAATGAGAGCACTTCATTTCTTTCTGTAACTAACACAGGCATGTGCACAGTAGCAGATTTACAATGGCACCAAGGTGCCATGGTGCCAGGCCCACACTGACAGGAGTCCAATGGTGCCATGGTGCCAGGCCCCACACTGACAGGGGGTCCAATGGTGCCATGGTGCCAGGCCCCACACTGACAGGGGCCCAATGGTGCCATGGTGCCAGGCCCCACACTGATAGGGGTCCAATGGTGCCATCTGCCCAGGCCCCACACTGACAGGGGGTCCAATGGTGCCATGGTGCCAGGCCCCACACTGACAGGGGGTCCAATGGTGCCATGGTTCCAGCCCCACACTGACAGGGGGTCCAATGGTGCCATGGTGCCAGGGCCTCAGACTGATAGGGGTCCAATGGTGCCATGGTGCCAGACCCCACACTGACAGGGGTCCAATGGTGCCATGGTGCCAGGCCCCACACTGATAGGGGTCCAATGGGCCATGGTGCCAGACCCCACACTGACAGGGGTCCAATGGTGCCATGGTACCAGGTCCCACACTGACAGGAGGTCCAACGGTGCCATGGTGCCAGGCCTCACACTGACAGGGGTCCAATGGTGCCATGGTGCCAGGCCCCACACTGACAGGGGGTCCAATGGACTGGATTGATCTATGGAAAAGGCTGGGCCCCAGCCAGCAAGATAAGATGGCAGGCAGTACAGCAGAGCCCCAACTTTATTCAGAGATTTAATAGGGTGCTAAAGCTTAGTTAGAGCCTATCAGACAGGCTGTCTCATTACAATGGGACTTAAGTCCTCTGGTGGTAATGATGGATATTGAGCTGGAATTTAAATGGGGTGGAAAGAAATACACAAAATTTAAAGGTCAGTTCACAACAAAGACATTTTACATAAAAACCTAACGATCTTTTTACAGTTTCAGAAATTTTCTTCTCATGTAGCTTAGTAGCATTGACTATGTGTGAGTATGTTTAAAAGTGTACTGCTCAGATAGTTTCATGTAGATGACAAACGTAGTTAAACCAAAACACTGATTATTTCAGCCCTCACCTCTCGCTGGCACTCAACTACCAATAAAGGCATTAGCAGTAGTAGCAATATCGTAGTGACCACAAAGCCCTGACTGCTCATCTGGAAGCAGTCAAAGGCACACCACCCAAGGGCAAAGTTTGACAGGCTAGGAAGAGGGATATGAACTCTTCTTCTCAGCTCTTCTGCCTCTTCCTTCTACATTGCTTTGATTCGTCCTCTTCTCCATCCCCCTCTCTCCCTTCATCCCTCCTCCAACCTGTTATCTCCAACACATGCTCAACTGTCCCACGGTACTCTGCTCCATCCTGCTGCTACCAAGGAAGAACCATTGTACAAAAGGTGCTCAGAACAGCATCAACATGTAATCTGACTCCCTGGACATTTATCTTAATCTTCTTTATTGTACACATTTTAAAATAGTGTGTGACAGGTAGTGCAACTTGTGTTTGCGTCAAAGGAATACTTATCATTATATGAACTTGACCCAGCCATACTGCATGTCCATGGCCAGCCCCCTGCCCCACCCCCTGCAGTTAGACAGAGCCAGCCATGGTCAGATGAGGAGCAGAAGAACTGCTTGCCAGCCAACCAGCTGACTAAGTTCAGCTAGTAGCCACTGAGTCCTGCCACTGTGCCACAGTGATGTGTCACCACTGCGAGCAGTGCACTGTGTGTAACCCCCAGCACTCAGAGCCACTGATGGAAAAAGCAGATAGAATGTGCTACAGTCTGCAGGTGCAGCTGCTGCCCAAAATGATCATTCTCCCACGGACCATGGGTCTGGTTGTCAGTGACGGTGATGGGAGGAATGGTGTGTTAGGCGTGGGAGGGACTTCATTCAGGAAAGCTAAACAGAACAGCAGCAGTGCCAGCAACCCCACCCGCAGCACAAAAGCAGAATCTCGGACTGTCTCAGAAAAGTCCAACTCCATGACCCAGGGATCATCAGCAACCTCTCCCTCTCCAGTCTGGACTCTGATAAGTATTGTTGACTGGTGTGTGTAGCTAGTGCTGCCACCAAAACTCTTCTCTACTAAACAGCTGGGAGTCAGACGACAGAGTGAGAGACACGGGTCAGTCATGCATCTATTCTACAGCCGGGAGGGACTGCATGGATGATGGGACTCAAGTTGGTAGTCAGGGGGCAAAGTGCCAAAAGACAGTTAAAGTCAAATTGCCTCTCCATAACAAACATTGTGAAAATAAGATGCAGACGTTGCCTCAGCAGGTAGTGATTATCAGTTTTTCAGCTGACATTTTCTTGGATTAATTAAACATAAAAAATGAAGGGCATTTAACAAGTGAGTGGGCAGTGCCAGGACTGGTCCCCCATGCATGCCTCTGATTATTTATAAAACAACACCTATGTGAATCACTTACTGTGCAGTATTCCTATTTGTTTTTGGTGTTGCTTTTGAATTAGTTGTTTGAGCCCAACTTATTCTGCAGTGAGGTTTTCAGAAAATAAATAAATCTATCTGGGGCACAGACACAGAACTGCTTTATAAAATGGATTAGCATTCATAAGGGAAGGCTTCTCATTATATGAATTATTTATAAAAACACCTATAAGAACCAGTTACTGGTCAGCATTCATATTTTTGTGTGGTTACTGAATATGACTTATTTATAAAAACAACACCTATGTGACTCAGACTGTTGTACATCTGTCTCTCTCCACTTCCTTGCTCTGTGGTGCTGCTGCTGCCTTGTATTAGAAGGTGAGTCGGAGACGTACAGTGATGAATTAATTCATCAACAGTGATGTTTTGCATAGAATAGTGCATAAATTATTCAAGTAAACAGCAACGTTTGCACAAGCTGAGGCCTGGCTGCAGGTTTTGGATAAAGGGTCAAAACTGTGTTTCTAAGCTGCATGCCAATGCCAGGGGGATTAGTCAAGTGCTAATGTTACTTCTGCATTTTAGCTGTTTTGTGGACTTTGTGTTTGGATGTGTTGGGCTTGTTACATTTTATGACATTTCTGCATTTTATCATATTACATTTATGTATTTTACAAGTGTTAGAGTTTGCCAGCAGTTGTTTGCTCTCGAGACTCTGTTAGTAAAATTATTGACTAAAGCTGCAGTCATATAAGGGATTAGATATAGGGTCCCAGTGCTTCACAATAACTTACATTCTGTGCATATCCGGCACCCTGTATCCAATTAAACCCTCTTGCACCCTCCCTCTGTATGCCATCCACCCACCCCACCCTCTGTCCCCCACTGGACCCAGTATCCAGTTAAACCCCTGCTCACTCCCTCTGTCTGCTGTCCACTTGTGCCCACCATTACCCATCCCAGCACCAGGCATCCAACTAAACCCTCCCACTCCTCCCTCTGTGTGCTTCCGCCCTGCACCCTCAGTTACCCCACTGGACCCAGTATCCAGTTAAACCCCTGCTCACTCCCTCCGCCTGCTGTCCACTTGTGCCCCACCATTACCTGTCCCAGCACCAGGCATCCAATTAAACCCTCCCACTCCCTCCCTCTGTGTGCTGTCTATCCCACACCCTCTATTCCCCCACTGGACCTGGCATCCAATTAAACCCTCCCACTCCCTCCCTCTGTGTGCTGTCTATCCCACACCTCCATTCCCCCACCGGACCTGGCATCGAATTAAACCCTCACTCCCTCCCTCTGTGAGCTGTCCATCCCACACCTCCATTCCCCACCGGACCTGGCATCAATTAAACCCTTTCACTCCCTCCCTCCTCCGTGCTGTTCCCCTTTCCTGCACCCTCAGTTACCCATCCTAGTACAAACCTGCAAGTTAAGGTTCAGCATTGACAAATGCTTGTTTCACCTTTTATTTGTTAGAACTTAAATAGAGAACCACAGTTGTAACATGTTTCTGCCTATGCAAAATAATTTTTGTTGTGTATATAGTACAGGCATACAGAAGTTCAGTAACATATAGCTTTCCATGATTTTTATTTAAATAATGCCTCCTCTGGGGTCTTTTCTGCCAGATTTTTGAGTTAAAATATTATTTTGTTTACATTTCTGGGCAGTTTTCACAGTCACATGACCTGATATGGACAAGACATTACTACCTATAAAAGGTCACAGTCTGCTGATAAAAAAAACATTCATGGTTACCCTCCTTCTCCTTGAAGGGAAATATGGAGAGTTTAATTTTTAATAATATAGTGCAAAATTGCCAGGCACGACAGTGTAAAATACTCCTGGCAGTGAAAGGGTTTAGTGCAGGAGCAGCTTGTCTTCTGGGGCCTGAGATGTGGAACATTTTCCTTCCATTGAGTGACGAGTACATCAGAGGAATGCGTATTTGCTTTTAACAGCCTCACACTAACTCTAGACCAGCCCAAGATGTATGGCTTTTTGGCTTTCAGTTTTGTTTCAGCTGCACGTATGAAAAGTTCCCATCTCAAGCAGAAGCTAAAAGTGTCGTACCTTAGCGCAGTCCAAAACGTAAAGAGCAGACAACAAACAAAACATGTTGTCAGGCCCCGCCGTTGTTCCTGCCCTGTTTGGTAATCAGACACCGATCTCTCCCTGCTGAGTGTTTTGTTAGTGAAGCCTTTGCAGGTGTTACTTGAACACTGTGTGGCACTTGCCAAGCCCCACCCTGACAGGTAGCCTGGTGTGTGTGTGTGAAACTCGGTATCAGCAGGTTTCTGTCCAGCTGGTTTAGGAGTTTCACTGACTGCAGTCACACAAACAAGCAGACACTGCTCTCAGTAGGACTCTCCCTACAGCTGGTACCAGACTAATCCAGACCTTTGAAATTGGCCAGTATGCGGACACCTGCTGTTATGATCATTGGGATCGTTTTGGCCCCATGTGGGCTCTTGCTGGATCTAGTCTGCACGGTTGCCCCTGGCTGGCGAGATGTACGCAGCATCACTGGCGGAGCCCAGGATGAAGTGCACCATCAGGGAATCTGGGACATCTGCGTGGAGAAGGAGAGTACTCACACTCGCACATGTGGAAACACAGAAAATAACTATTTTCAGAATGCAGTGATCCCAGTAGCCCGCGGCCTGATGCTGGCTTCTTTGTGTGTAGCAGCACTGGGGATTGCGCTGGCCTCCATCGGAATTCGCTGCTGGCAGGATACACCGAACTACTTATTTGCTGGACTAGGAGGAATTGTGATTTTCATTTCTGGGGTCCTCAGTCTTATTCCCCAATCATGGTACGCCAGTCAGATACAGCAGCTCACTGCACCAGGAACGGACATTCAAGCGAGCTATGCACTTGTCATTGGCTTTATCGGGAGTTGCATGGAAATAATTGGAGGTTTCTCTTTGATTCTTAGCTTCTCCCACTTCTGTATTGAAAGACAAAAACCCACAACAAGCAAGTATTACAGTAACAGTATGAACTACTACAACAAAACACAACTCCAGGTCTTACGACAATCCAATCAGAGTGACAGACGGCCCGCCATCAGTGGCACCCAGTACAGCTCCCTGTGATTCGGATTTGTAGGCGCAAGGTCCCTGCACCAAAGGCGGGGAGATGAGGCTTGATGGTATGGGCTATGCAAAGGCATTGTACAGTATTTGATGGATTTTATTTTTCAACAGAATGTTTCCATCTCTGGTTTCAGCTGTGTAATTATTCTCTCACATGGGCAAAATAACGATTTCTATTAAGAGACTGAGGGATTGAAAGCAGTGACTCATGGCTAATGATCAGCCAAGCGGAAATGTTGAAAAATATTAATTTTACGATATTTCTTACCTCGGCAGTGTGGGGGATGAAGTTTAACGATAGTGCCTTACGTGTAAAGTAATCTAGTTTCTAAAACGTTGTGCCATCTAGGCTTGGCATCAGAAAGTGCTCTCAAACGCTGCAAAACAGCAAGGTTAGACAATGGAGAAGTTTGTTTTATAATCTTGACAGTTGAATGTCACGGTTTCTTTGAATGTAAAGAGAAATTAGATGTCTTCATGATGATGATAAAAAAAAAAAAAGCTGGGCTGAGTGACAGCTTAAATGCAGTGTGATGTAAATGCAGAAGACGATGGGAGGCAGAAGCTGTGCCAGGAAAAGGTACACTGTTGTATAAGGGTGTTTAAACTGTTTATCCCAAACAAAGTGGAACTGATTATTTTTTCACTTTTATACATAGCTACACCGTGAATTTCAAGGATGTATAACACTTTTGATCATTTTACTAATGTTATTAGAGTAATAATCCACTCCAGGTATGCACCAGTGGTGTAATAATCTCACTTCCTAGGTGGTAAAGGGCCCTTGGCTAGGCCTCGAGTCTTACAAGCCACCTAGGCTGTTTGGTTATTATAGTATTGCTGTGCACCTGACCAAGGATTATTCTTTACATGATTCACTTGAGGGGTTCAGGGCACATGAGAAACATATTGGGCCTGATTGCTTGCTGGTCTGCACACCACTCTTCTAAATACCCCAGCTCAATACAACTGAGTTAACCCAACTGTGACTGTGTGTGACTAACTATCTCAATTGCTGCTGCCTGTGACAGTCGCAGTCATCCCTGTGGTGTGGGGTTGTCATATCCATGTTCAGAGCCCTACATGCCCTCAGTGTGCTTGTGGTAGCCCTGATAGACTACTACATGAAGCTATTACAGGCCCAGTCTGGGCAAGCAGAGCCTTGAAAATAGGCTTTGTGGAAACCTTACTTGAATAAAATGAGCGGGCCACAAATACTGTATATCCTGTCTTCTCATGTACTGTACTTTTACTGCCCCCCCACACTATTATATCTGGTTTCCTTGTGCAAGACAGTTTCCTCCTGTTCCATTGGTTGTGTGTTTTGGGGAGGAAGAAGGCATTTGCTGTATGCATAGATACCATATGCCACTGACCAGCCCAGTCCCACATATGCTAATGTGTTTTTTTTTGTTCGAAGAAACCATTCTGTTAGACATAAAGCGAGCCACCAGCAGCCCATATTTTAGGGATATCAAGCCCCTTGTGCCAGAACCATGGAGATGGAAATATGTCTGAGTAATTTACTTCACCTATTTACTGTATATATTGATTTTTGCATTATGTTTTTTGGAAAAGTTGGCACCACAGTTTCCTTGAAACTGTGTCAGTGCCATTTGTGGTACACAACATTGTCACCATATTTTAGAAAAGACTGGCAGTCAGCAAATTGCTTTGCTGTGATATTTGGAAGTTGGCCTCAGTTGTGCAATTGGGTGCTGGTAAGATGCTGACATCATAGACAGCACCCAGATCCCCAGAAAATGAAGCAGTCAAACCCAAGTACAGAGCACTCGATCTAATGGAAAAGAAATTCCACTGGCTGCCTTCAAAAGGTGAATGTGGAGTTTGTAGCAGGCAGACTTGTATACTTATGACCTAAAAACTTTCATGGAGATCATTTTCAGTGCCAAGTATAAGTGAAGTTACTGTGTGTGTGTGTGTGTGTGTGTGTGTGTGTGTGTGTGTGTGTGTGTGTGTGTGTGGTTTTGTTTTTTTTTCTTGCATGGACTGGGATGCACTTTTAGAGGCCATCCATGTATTTAAGAACGTAAATAATGTTTTATACTTTCAAATTATATGCTTACTGTTAACCTGTATTAGGAGCATGTGCTCACCAATCAGTCTTATTGATGCTATGTTTTTCAGTATTGATACCAACGACTGTTTAGTATTGTTATAAAGGGGAGAGCCCCACTACTGCAGCCTATGCAATGTATTCAAGAGTTTCTCTGGGACATCAAAAGAGGGCAGAGTAATAAGACTCTGTTATATTGTGTGCCTCAGTAAGCCCTGCTGTACTGAGAACTTGTCTATGGTTTCACTCTCAAAGTCAGTGACTCAGGTGCAGGAGGAGCCAGGCTGATCTGAGAGCCAGCGGGGTGGAGGTGGGGGGTGAGCATCATGGTGGACACTTCCTCTTCTGGGTCAGCAGGGCAATTGATTGGTACACCACTGTCACCTAGTTAATCCCAGGTAATAGTGGAGGCAGGAGCAGCTGGGGGAGGTAGGATGCTGGCATGGACCCATGCAGCACCACCCCTCTCTTTGCATGTGTACTGGAGCCCCAGTGGCTGGCACTCTGAGGGCAGAGAAAATGGATACAAAAGGGAATGACATCTGCACCGCAGATGACGGGGTGGTACTCTTGGACCCTCTCCTGCCAATATGAAACCATGCATTTGTGCTCCTGAGGAATTTGGGGTGCCCAGGAGGCCTGCCACAAGGGGTAGGTTGTAGGGGTAGAGCTCCTATACTGGTCTGGGTGATGAGTTTAGGAGATTGCTCAGGACTGAGTGAGAAGGTCCATGAGAAGGAAGAATAAAATAAATACATTTACTGAAAATAGCTGCAGTAAGATGGAACGTCTGATTTTCAGTGGGTTCCCACTTTTCACCCAGTTTTACAGCTGGATGGATTGAATCCCTGAGCAGTTAAATGACTTATTCATTGTTACACAATGAATATGGGGCTCTGATGGGATTAAACCTGAGTTTTAAAAGTCTGTTTTAGTGTGCTAAAATAAAAACTTAGAACAATTATAATACTTAATTTTAATAATTTTTAAGTGTTTGGCTTCACCCCATTATCCATCCTTCATAACCAACTTTATCTTGTAGTATGTAAGTCACTCTTAAATGCTGCTTTCCCTAACGTCTTGGAATGCTACACAAATTGTTTTAAAAGACACCAAATGTATTTGCTAGTTTATTGTAAGATGGCAAAAAAATAAGTTCTCTTCAGTAGCTCACCTGAGTCCCATCTCTAGCCTCTACCCACAGAAATGATTTTATGACGTAAAGTGGGGAATAGGGCTCCAGGAATTACTGTCCTGAGTTACAGAAGAGTCCGTGAGGGGCTGTTAACTGTAACTTTTTATAACTTCTCTTGCTTGCCTTTACTTTCGGAAGCAGTAGTGCTCTGTATGCTCACCCCAAAAGAGAAGAATGGGCAGCTTGGTCCTTTTCTCCCTGCTGTTTTATACCATTTTTTTTAAATGATTCTTTTTCCCTCATTTGCTCTCCCTGTTACCCCACCTCAAGGATGGTGGGGTCACCATGGCAGCCTTTCCCTGATTGAGAGGGTGGGGTGTGAGTAAGCAACAGGTGATGCCAATCCCATTCCATGACAGACAGTCTGGGTGTGCTGGAATGCCCATCAAGGTCGTGAGACAATTTATTTTCACAGATTTATCAGCAGCGCTAACATGAAGACATGTGTACACCCAGTCCATGCTCCATAAGTGCTGGTTCCTGATATACAGTTGTGCCAATTTGGCATAACATACCTGTCCTATGTTGGGGGGAGCTCTCGTTTATTTTCTTTTAAATTTTTATTGTTTAGGGTTCCTGGTCACCGGAGCAGCCTCCACCTTAGGGCAGCTGTCCAGAAATGTACCTCCACTTTTCTGACACCATCCTTGAACCCTGCTGGCATTCCCCCCAGTCCCTCATTCCTCCCTCTTTCAGAGTTCTGGCATGCTGGAGTTCCCATGTACATCTCTCATGTGCATCTTGTCTCCCTGGATTGTGTCGAATGTGGGATGCAGTTTCATGAATGGCACTATATAAAACCAAGCAGACCATGCATGTTAAATTTCTCTCTTGTGGTTGTGCCCAAATCTTTTGCCCCATCGAGAGGATATCAAAGATCTTCAGTTCCATGGAGGGCCTGTCTGAACATCCTAGCACCCCACTTCCTTCCCCAGGTTATAAAACTGTTGTGATATGGTGGGGTAAAATCAAACACACAATGGCCTGACTCAGAATATGAAGGTCATCCCAACTAAAAACAAGGTGGCAGGTATTTTTAACTTTACCACAGCTGTGCAGCTCTTGAATCGTGCTCGCCCTGCCCACTATTGGATGAATTGTAGGTTGAGTACATGTGCCCTATTCATGAAAAATGCATTTTACCACTTTGAACTGATACAGAGTTTACCTGAGATGTGTGTTTCAATATATTTGTATGTTAATAGAGCCACAGAAACCACTCTTAACAGCTATGCGAGTGGTCTCATGTGCATTCCTAAAGTATGAGACCAAAGATAGGTGGTTCTGATACCCTAAGAATGTAAGAGAGGCCACTCGTCAACCATAAGAGTGGTCTTCATGGCAGTATTAATATATTATTAATCAAGGTTAATTAATAATAAAGTTAAGAAAAGACCTGAGCGTGACAGTTTCAGGGCAGTTGTGCATGAGATGCTTTTCACAGAATAAGCGTGTCTTATGTGCAGAGGAAAGGAGTCCTGATTGCTCGGGAGTGCTTTCTCAATATATAATGCGATTTGTAAATACAGATCTTTTTGCCAAATGAAGCATTCATTTTGTACAGTATAATGTTGTATTGTAGCTGTCTGTAATTTGCTATATGATATTCTACTATAAAATTACAGTATGGTATGAGAGGTTAATCTTGAATTTATATATTTCTGAAAATATTTATAGCCAGGTAGGGTACATAGAGAATTGTACGATTGCTGTCCATATTTGCCTGGAGTAAGGGACAAGTAGCAGCAGAATCAAACCAAGATGAATGAGTGGATTCTCAGTTTTTGAATTGATTTTTTGGGTCTTGACAAACTGTATGCAGTAAAAAGAATCAAATAAAATGAAAATTCACCAATGAATTACACAGTCATCTACAGTTTACTGAAATATTAATGTTATTACCAATAATAGCTTTATAAATTGCATAGGAAAAGTTCTGTCAAAGAGTTCAATACACATATAAACTTCAGCACATCAGTCACTTTGAAAATATCCTGAAAACACTGAAAAAAGCACCAGACATCGAAAGGAACAGATCTGGCATAAAAAAAAAAATAAACACATGATCTCAGTACTGGGCTGCTTTTCGTTTGAAAACAAAAACCCCTATTGATAGGCTTAGGACTGCTGTGGCCGTATCAGAAGGGCATTGTGTAAAGTGTTTGTTTGACAGATAGGGCTTGCGATAACCTTGACAGACAGAACCACTTTTTTAAAAGGGATTTCAAACTTGCACACCTCACTTTGAATATAATTGGATGTGGTTTGGAATTTCTGACTGGCAAACCTCACTTTGAATACAAACAGATGTGGTTTCAAATAAAACTTTTCCTACACACTGTATCTCAAAGTACTTTACAAATCAGTGTGCTAGATGCTGGCAGCATAGGGACTAATGTCAACCAAAGGGAACAGCCAGTCTGCATGTTGCAACATCCCAGCCCCAGTCAAGAATGGTTGCATCAAAACCCCATTTTTTTTATACAGCTGTTTTACCAATGAGCTGTTGCCTTCTGCTGCTGTTTGGGCTGCACGCTGACAATGTCCCAGCCCCAACTGCTGCTCACCCCCACCGTATCCACTAGGAGCATGGAGTGGTGTCTGAGGCTGCCAGCATCCATCATTCAGATGGCTCATTCTCCAGTTGATTTTTCTTCCATTTTCTCCTAGCCTCCCAGCAACCTCCCACTTCTGCACCGGGTTGTACTCCGACAGACCTCGTGAGCACACTGCATTCTTCTGTGGAGGGGGCAAACTCCATGGCCCACCACAGGGGTCACAGCAGCTGGAGGAAGCCAGTGCTCACCCTCCCTGGCTGCAAATGATGCCACAACACCTCCAGACCCCTTGCCCACCCAACCCAGCTCCCAAGTCTGTTCTTGAACCTGGGTCGCTGGTGTCGGAACACAATGCACAACCCACTAGGCTATAAGGAGACCCCACCCTCCAGCTTGTTTATGTTTTGAGAATAGCATGTTGGTGAGACCACTGAGGGATATCTCCAACTCTTTAACCAAAAAAAAACCTGATCTTTCATCTACACCTGGGCAGCCACTGAGAGATGGGAAGAAAGGACTTGGCTCAATGTCTCTGCCAAAGGCAGGCATCTCCAGCAGTACAGCACCCCAGCACCACCCGCTACCCCACTGTAGTGCCTGTGTTAAGTACATGATGTTGAGCCTAGGTCCTACAGGCAAGCAAGCTTTTTAATGTGTGTTATGGTCTGTGTTTGCCCCTTTGCACTAATTAAATTAAGCACAATTTTTATTTTCAGCATGGGCTTGTGCTTTTGCCTTGGTCAGGTGCAAAGGTCAGCTTTTTTTTTCCTTACCTGCACAGTTCCTGTAAAAATAAGTCTATATAGTTAAACACTTCTCCACCTCACTCCTTCCAAAAGTAATTTACCAGAGTCTGCATCTGGACATCAGCAGAATTTACGAAAGTTATACATTAAACTGTAACTGCTAGGGATGTCGTCGCAGGCTCTGAAAAAGTTATTTCCTGCTGAAAACCTGTGTCAAAAAATGTCAAAGGACCCTTTGTGACATCATTTTGTTTGCTGCATGCCCTGTTGCTTTCTGTAAGGGAAACTGGAGCATAAATGATGCATAAAGTGCAGCTGGATAGGACACAGGGTCCGGACGTTTTAAGTGGTTACTTTTAGAGGACTATGTTACATGTTCTAAACAAAAATCTGTTTGGAAAATTAGACCCAGTTCATTTGACAAGCTCATTGTCAAACCACTCCTAGTGCCATGCGGACTTTTCAGATTCCAGTGTAATGGAATTTCCTGGAATTTTAGAAAATTCAGACTCAATCTGCAGAATTTTGTCAGGGGCAAAATTTAGCAATTCAGTAAGCATAATGTAAAGCAGCAGTGCAGGAATGTGGTGACAATTTTGACCTATCCTTTATTCTATTTTATATGCATTCTTATCACCTGACTTGTATGATACCCTTCTTTCCATAATCTGAGTCCACTTTGGTACTTATTTTCACATATGAAATAATAAAAGACACTCCTTTTAATATGTTTTAAACAGGTTTTTCATATGTATTCTCAGCTGTTTTGTACATCAATTGTTTAAAATCACTTCTGCAGTGACTAAAATAAACTCATGCAGCAGGCAGCGCTGCTTAACCTTATGGGACAATAAGTATTCAAAATAGCTGCAAATACTGATGAAAATCTGGATTAAACCATATTAAATTGAGCACTCTTTTATTATTTCAAATGTGAAAAAAAAATACTAAAGCAGACTCAAGCTGGAAATAAGGATATCATACAAAGTCAAGAGATAAGGCATTCTCAACAGTGTAAAAAAAAAAAAAAAAAAAAGTATAGGTCAAAATTTGTACTGCATTCACAGGGATTGAAATTGGCATTGGCCCACTAGCCAAATGCTGGTGTATTTTGTATCAGGCTAGTAATATTTTCCTCTAACTAGCCCTGCAGGCTTACACTGGAGAACATAACATTTCAATAAGTAAACCAGCTGGGCCAGTGGAAACGCCTGGGGCAAGTGGATTTTCACAGTCAGTCAGATTTACCTCAGATCATTCATGTACAGTACTGCTGCTTTAAACTGTAGATTAGGAATTTGGAGTTTACATCAGTGGCAGATTAGGGTTCCATAAACTGTGGAAAAAGAATCTGATTTTACGTAACCCATGGAATGCTAATCCACAGTTCAAATGACTTTCAGAATTTCATGGAAGTTTTTGAACAATTCTGAAAAGCATTTTGGAAGTGGAATTGCCATTATGTATGCTTGAATTCTGCACAGTTCTAGCAATTCCTTTTAAAACTGAGCAAGGGAGGCACGGTGCACAAGCAGAGAGGAGAGAGAGAGGTGTGGGGAATCTCCTAACAAAATGAAATGAATTCAGAAGGAAAGTAGAAAATAATTGAAGATGGTCCTCTTAGGATTTGTTTTGGGGGAATGTTTGTGTGTGTGCAGTATATTTATTTGCTTACTGTTATTGTATTAGCACCAAGTTAAGTATTTAAATGTTATATTTTGTATTTGCCATATACATTGCTGTAGCTTTTGGAGCTTTTTTGGCCAGGTCACTAGTGTCAGTGAGAACTAATTAATGAATGGTTAGATTGATCAGTGCTTCATTTCATATTTCTGTTAAAATCAAACATTCAAATATGTTTGTTTTATTTTTCTTAAAATGTAATCTGCTATATAACAGACACCTTACTTGAACTATTAAATTATTTAAAAACTTTACATATGGAACTTATGTTTACATTTTGGGAGGAAGGTGGGGGATAAATACTAAACATACTGAGAAACAGTTCTGAAATCTGCTATATTCATTTTGTTGTAGGTCACCTCTAAAACTTACACATCAATATACATGTGTTTTTTTGTTTTGTTTTTATACTCTCTTCTTTAGTCCGCCTTGCTGCCCTCTCACCCTACTCCTTCGGACTTGGTCAATCTCCTTGTGGATCCCATCCATGGTTTCTGCCCCTAGAGCCCGACCAACTCCTGACTTCACTCGTCCACCCTCAGAGTGCCTGCACATTGGAGTCTTGCCCATGGGTAGGAGAGATCCCGAGGGGACCAGTCGTCATCCAGGATTGAGAGGGTGTTTTCTGTTTTTCCTTCCCTTGTAGTCCCTCTACCCCTGAGGACATTGGCACGCAGGGCTGACATCCAGACAGATGGCATGCTGATGCACACCATTGTCAAGTGCCCAGACATCCTCCCTCCCGGCCCTTGTGAGCTGCCTGTGCCTCGGTGTCGTGCTTCCACCGGCCCGGGCATCGGGTGTGCAGTGCTCAGGATCCCACCCTGGAGGAGAGCATCCGTTGGGATGCTGCTCCTCCTCCTCCTCCCCGACCCCCAGTGACCCGAGTCCGTTCCCAAACCCGGTCGCCGGCATGGTGCGAGGGTGTGGTGTCCAGCGCCTCAACCCTCAGCACCACTGGGCTAGCAATATACATGTTTTGATGTTTAATGAACATGTAGTATGAGTTTATATGTAAATGTGATATTAAGAGAATCCCTTCCTCACCAACCCCAGCACTGCATCGCCACCCTGTGTGACTGTTTAAGTCTGCAAGGGGCATTGCTACAGTATAGAGGTCTCAGAGCTACTGCATATAAGCAAGATGACCATACTGCCCATAAACATCATGGTACACGTGCACCCCTCTCGGCTTGCCAGCTGATTCTGTATATGCCCCGATGGGGTGGGCATGGCCAGGGTGACTTCCTCACCTAGGGGTATAAAGATGGCACAGCTCACTGGGAACCCCATTGCAAACAGTTACAGCACAGCTGCCCCATTCTCCTGCTTCCATGGAGACTGAGACTGGTAACATAAGTTTGAAAATAATCAACAACAATCAGACCTGTGGTCTTTACTGGGGTAACTTTCATTTGGGTATACTCTTCCTTTTATCTGTAGCTCAGAAGCTCTTGCATTTCTCCATAAAGTACATGCTTTATTACAGTATTTCTTCAATTTGCAGATCGGGGTTCCCTTAAGGTTCAAACCATTATGTATTCTCACATACCTGAATTAAAATGTGGCTTTGTGATCAAGCATTTGTTTTTCTTATTTCCCTTATGTCATACCATGCTGTTTCCATATGGCTCAGGCATGAGCCTGCTTCATCAAGAAGTACCATTCGGGTTCCCCATCCTCTGTGTACTTGTCTTCCGACATCAATCTTCAAGGAATTCCTGCAATCCCAAAAGCCATTGGTGCACATTTATTGAAGGGGTGCCCACTGATGATTCCTACCTATTGCCTACAAACCCTTAGTTCTGCCCCAGGAACAAGCTGCTAATGTCCACATCCTAGGGGATCAATGATACCCCAGTTGAAGGTGAGAATTTGGGCCATGCCTCAGTGACCCAGGCCTGCAGGCAGGCCTCAGCAAGACACCATCTGTACCTCTGGTATTACCTGATTTTCCTGATACTCAGCATTTAATCTGGTAATGCCTGGACTAGGACCCCTGTTTGGCACCCTACTCCATTGGTGCACCAAGCTGGCCAGTCCCAACCCAAGTCATGGGCAAAAAGTGCCCCTCAGCTTGAACTCACTCAGATTCCTCAGAACAAGGCATCAAACAACCCTTCCAGGTGGTATGGGAAGGAAGGGACTGTAGGGCTCGCATGCCTCCACAGATTTGGGACCCTGCCACTATTCTGGAACCACTCCAGCCACCCCTACACTGCCAAAAGGGACTCGGGGGGTGGAGAGGCTGTGAAAACATCAGCAGACTTCTCCAACTCATCCTATGCATCTGATCGCCTACTGCTTGTTTACCACATGGGAGACCCTCCATCAGCCAAAGTACAGACCTGACTTTCAGCTAGTCTGCATCCTGAAATAAACTCCTGGCCAATCTTCACTTGTGGCTGGAATCTCATGAGACCACCAACAGTCTGAAGTATGGGACTAGCACTGAAACTTACAAGTGCTACGGGACACCATAGCACTTTATAAGTTTCAAGTGCTAGTGCCATACTCAAATTCTTGACAAGCTTATGATACTTTGTATATCTATATGTCCTTTGTTCTATATATCCTTTGCACCTAGGACAGTGGGTGTGGTGGATGTTTTAATAGATTCCTGGCTGAGATCCAAGACTGGATGTAATCAAGCTGACTGAGGCCTAACCAAAGAAAACCAAGTTCCAGTGATTGAGCTGGGCATGGGGTGGGAGTGGCAGCTGCAGGAGGAGGACCGGACTTCATCTTGGTCCCTCTAATCTGGTGGTCACCACCAAGATGAAAAATCTGGGTGTCATTTGGATGAGGGGCTGACAACTGTCGGAAGTACTTTAGATTGGCTTTTTTCATTTGTGGAACATCAGCCAGATTAGGTCTCATCCCACCTGGGGACCTAGCCACGCTGGTTCATGCGTTCATGATCTGAAGGCTCGACTATGGTAATGGTCTTTACCTTGGGGTCAGTAGATGAATACTGTGATGCCTACAACTGCTAAACAATGCAGTGACCCAACTACTAACAGGTCTTCCAAGATCATGCAACATTTCACTGGTGCTGCGTGATCTGCACTGGCTGCTGGTCAAATGAGTATCTCCTTTAAATTGGGTCTTTTGACCTATAAGACCCTACATAGTTGGGCCGAGCTACATGACTGAACTCCTGCATTCTTACAGTTGCCCTCTTGCCCACTCTGCTCCACTGAGGAGGGCCTCTTGGCAGTGCTGGTCAAGATGGAAGACATAAGGGAACTGGGCATCTGAAGTAGCAGGCTCAGTTCTTTGGAACTCCTTACCTGGTGCTTTGAGGGTGCCTCCTCGGTGGAGCCTTTAAAAGGGCCTGAAGACTTATTTATTTCAGCAGACATGGGTGGATTTGTAGCATCTACACCCCTTTAAATGATCTATTTAGTGTTTACGCTTTTATTATTTTATTTTACGTTATTTTAGAATGTAAAAATTATAGAACTTATAGAGCTGGGCTCTTTTTAATGCAATGGTGCCCTGAACCTCCAGGAAAGTGTGCCACAAATAAATAAATGCTATTACTACTGCTACTAGTACACCACCAGAAAGGGGCTCAGGGGTCATGAAGGGCATCAGCAGACTTCTCTAGCCCATTCCTGCATCTGCTTGCCTCCTGCCTGCTTCTCCATCCCATGGAGACCCACTATCAGCTGTAGTACAGATCTGACTTTAAGCCAATCAGCACCCCAGCCCCTTCTCAAAGGAACCTTCTGTCAAGCAGTCCTACATGCCGTAGTCCTCCCTGTGAAGGATCACAGTGCAAAGGACAACAAGGGTATCTACCTGGGAGTCAGCAAGGGAGGCAGCCAGCGACTGTCCATGCTATTTAATAAGAAATAGTAAGGAAAGTTGGAGGAAAACCTGATTTAGTTATACACATAGGAACCAACAACCTACAGTAGCTGGAGAGGAGGTTGAGGTAGTGCAAAGTAGGTTCAGGGAGTTAGGGAAGATCTGCAGGGAGGAAGTAAGTTAACTGGCCTTTTCAGAGGTGATGCCAGCACCAGGGGCCAGCACAGCTAGGAAAGAAGAATAGAGAATTTTAATGACTGGCTGAGGAAATGATGCAGGGAGGAAATGTTCATCTGTATTGGGGACTGGGGAGACCTGGTCAAACAAAGCACTCTTTTCACCAGACAGGCTACACCTCAGTAGGGAAGGTCTGAGGTACTCAGGGACAAGCTGGGGAAATACATAACCACTACACTTAATTTAAACTACGGGGAGCAGCAGTGTGGAGGCCCAAAGACTCTGAGAGGAGGGTCAGTGAACTCCTCCCCAGTGATGTAAGAGATATGGAGGAAGAAGGTGGAAGGGGTGAGAAAACAGCAAAGGGTGGAGGGTGAGGACACATAAGAGTAGGTGGGGAGTGAACACAGAGTGGAGAAATATGAAGAGAAGAATAGAGGGAAGGAAGGTCAGATTCTAGGTGGAGGGTGGTGTCTCGGAACACGGCATCTTAGAAACAAGAATGGATGACCAGCAGGTGCTATTAACAGACAGGAGGGTGGACATAGCGGCAGTAACCGAGACTTAGGCAACACCACACCATGATAGGGACCTTGTGATCCTTGGATATAAACTATACAGGAGGGACAGGGTAGTCGGGAGGGGATGCTGTTTACATCAGGGAGAATACACACAAGGGAGGAGTAGGAGGAAGGAAGATGGAGGCATTATGGGTTCAGTTAAGGTCCAATAGAGGAGAAAGGTGAAGTTGGGGTGGTTTACAGACCACCCAACCAGAATGAGAGGGAGGGACAGGGAACTGAGCTTGCAAATATTGGAAGCTGCAGGAAAAGAGAGGTGGTAATTGTGGGGACTTCAACCTGCCCAAGGTGGACTGAAGTGTACCATTCACAACATGTGCTAGGTGTCGGGTGATCTTACAGACATACGAAATTTGCCAGCAGATAAAGGCCTAGGGGTCTATCAAGTCAGCTTGAATGTGCAGCTAGCATCCCTTATCCTGCAGCTGCCCCTCCCTTTCACCCTTCCCTTCATTAACCCTCCCCTTGTCCTGTCCCATCCTCGTTTGAAGCAGTCCACTGTTCTACTGCATACCACTTCAGCAGGCAACGCATTCCACCCAGCCACCACCCTCTCTGTAAAAAGTGTCTCCTCATCTCCCTCCTGAACCTTCCTCACTCCAGTCTCATATCATGGCCCCTGGTGGCCCTCCCTCCTTACTTTGAACAGCCCCTCTGTACCCGTCTTGTTTATTCCTTTCATGTATTTAAAGGTTTCAATCATGTCACCCCTGTCTCTCCTCTCCTTCACTGAGTACATGTTCAACTGCTCAACCTCCTCTCATGATAAGTCCCTCAGCCCCTTGATCATCTTTGTCACTCTTGCTCGCCTCCAGTAACTAATGTCCCTCTTCAGATACGGACATCAGTACTGCACGCAGTACTCAGGTGTGGTCTAACTAATGACCTATGCAGTGGCAGAATCACCTCCTCCTCGAGGATATACCCTTGCAATACAACCCAGCATTTTGTTGGCCTTTGCAGCTGCCTTCCTACATTGCGCCGAGTTGTTCATTGATCCTGTAATGGCACACCAGATCCTTCTCCTCCTCTGTCTGGGCTAGCTGCACTCCCCTAGCTGGTAACTCCTCCTTGGGTTCTTCATCCCAAAATGCAGCACCTTGCACTTTTGGCACTAAAGCCCAGTTGCCAGGTGTCTGACCAGGTTTCAAGCTTTGCCAGATCATCCTGCAACCCCTGCCATCCCCCTAGGTCATCCACCACCGCGCCTACCTTGGTATCATCAGCAAACAGACTGATCTTGCTCTTGATGTCCTACGATATGTCAGCAATGAATATCCCAAACAACACTGGTCCCAACACTGAGCCCTGTGGAACACAGCTCGTCACTGCCCTTGTGTGTGAGCTCCCACCACCACCACCCTCTGTTGCCTTCCCTGCAGCCGTTTCTACCCATCTCACCAGCTTTGCACCCGCCCTGTGCCTACTAACTTTCTTCCCAGCCTTCCATGTGGCACTGGGCGAATGCCTTACTAAAGTCCAGATACAGGACATCCACTGCATGGCCATGTCCAGTTACCTAGTTACCCAGTCATAGAACTCAACCAGGTTGGTTTGGCAGGATCTGCCACATATGAAGCCATGTTGTCTGCTGTCCTGTAGTTCTTTGGCCTCTGGGAGGGCCACCAGCCTCTCCTTCAGGATAGTCTCCATTAGCTTACCCACGATAGATGTGAGGCTCACTGGTCTGTAGTTTCCCGGTTCATCCTTGGGGCCACTCTTGTGGAGGGGCACCACATGAGCCATCCTCCAGTCCTGAGGTACACACGAATGTAGTGAGGCATTAAATAGGTCTGCCAAAGGTCCTGCAAGGACCTCTGCCAACTCTTCAGTACCCTGGGGTGCATGCCATCGGCCTGGCCTTGTCCACCCTCAGTGCCTTCAAACCCTCTCAAACTCTGCTCTCCATGATTTCCCCATCTGTCACCACTTCCCCCGCTTCTGCCATTTCTCCCACCTTGGGTGTCCCCTCTTCTCTTTAGTAAATACTGAGCAGAAGTATCTTGGAGGGACTGCAAAGTGGGCTCCTGAATCAGGCATCACAGAATCAACAAGAGCAGAGGCAATTCTTGATCTGGTGCTCACGAATGGGGAGCATGTGCAGGAAATAATGGTCAGGAGCCCATGGGTAGGAATGACCATTGCACAGTGTAGTTCCAGTTGGATATGGGCAGGAAAGCATCCTGACTAATACCAAAATCTTGGATTTTTGAGGTGGACTTCAGGTAGATGGGCGAGTACTAAGGAGCCACCTGGTGGGCATCAGAGCAAGATATGGGGATGGAACAAAGGTGGTTCATCATTAAGGAAGGAATACTGGTTGTCCAGAGGGTACATTAGGCTCAGGGAAGAATACAGGGCCAAAACACCCAGCTAGTTCAGTTCTGAGGTCGTCCAAGCAGTGAGTGAAAAGAGGTCAGCCTATAGAAAATTCAGAAAGACCAAGAGAGGTGGACAGGAAACTTACCTAAGGTTGGCTAGTGAGGCAAGTAAGGAAGTCCGTTGAGCTAAGGTACAGAAGGAGCTGCAGATAGCTGAAGGAATTAATAAGAGGAGAAGGCCTTCTTTCGCTGTATAAGTGAGAAAAATGACAAAAAAGATTGTAAGGCTTGAAGGGAGGAGTGGGTGGATGATAATGGGGGAAAAGCAGAGATACTAAATAAATACTTCTGTTCTGTTTCCACCAGGGAGAAGGATGAACCAGTGCCTTCAGGAGGGAGAAAGAAAAGCAATGGGAGGGGAACACAGATGCACTGTAGTGATAGAGGAGGACAGAGTGGTGGAGGGTCTGCTAGCAGTGAAGGTGGACAAATTACCAGGCCGGACAGAGTACATCCAAGGGTACCAAGGAACTGGCTGAGGAGCTGACAGGGTCACTGGTAAGCCTATTAAATAGCTCACTGGAGTTATACATGGTACCATAGGACTGAGAACAACATATGTGGTGCCCCTCCACAAAAGCGTCCCAAGGATGACCCATGGAATTACAGACCAGTCAGTCTGACCTCAATTGTGTGCAAGCTCATGGAGACCATACTTAAGGAAAGGTTGGTAGAATATCATAAGAGCATGGTCTCCATGATGTGAAGCAGCATGGGTTCATTTGGGGGTTGTGTCAAACAAATCTGATTGACTTCTTTGACTGGGTCACTAAGACAGTAGACAAGGACCAAGCAGTAGACATCCTCTATGGATTTCAGCAAGGCCCTTGACTCTGTGCCCCATAAAATGTTGATCAGGAAGTTGGAGGATTTGGGGTATGGAATAAAATGGTCAGATGGGTGGAAAACTGACTGAGGGACAGAACCCAGAGGGTGGTTGTGGAGGGCGCCTATCTGACATGAAAGAGGTAACCAGTGGGGTCCCACAGGCTCAGTGCTAGGGATATGGTATTGTTCAATGTCTTCATCAATGATACTGGAGATAGCATTAAGGGCAAATGCACCTATTCATGGATGACACCAAGCTTGCGGAGAGTGGATACAGCTGAAGAGATACAGGACCTACAGGATTAGCTGGAAAAGCTTGGGAGGTGGTCCGGGATCTGGCAGCTTGGCTTCAATGCCAAGAAATGCAAGGTTATGCACATTGGCATCAAAGAATCCCAGTACGCAGTATTACCTGGGTGGAGTCCAGATATCTGCATCAGAGGAGGAGAAGGACCTGGGAGTGATAATCACTAGTGACCTGAAGCAATTCACGCAGTGCAAGAAAGCAGCAGCAAGGGCAAACAAGATGTTGGGATACATATCTGTGGGATCAGTTGCATGAGAGAGGAGGTAGTACTGCCTCTACAGGTCACTAGGGAGGCCACATCTACAGTATGGAGTTCAGTACTGGTGCCCACACCTCAAAAGACATTAACCTGCTGGAGAAGGTCCAGAGAAGGGCTACAAAGATGATAGCACGTCAGCAGGATAAGGCATATGAGAAGAGATTGTGGGCACTGAACATGTGCTTCCTGTTGAACAGGGAGAGAGAATGGGGACATTATTGGGTTAAGTACTTGAAAGATTGAAAGAGAGAAATGAGGTGGTTAAGGAGGTTCTCTTTAAGCTGAGTGGTAACCATAACATGAGGGGCACAATCTTAAGCTGGAGGGGAGGGAGGTTTAGGAGGGAGGTCAGGAAGCACTTCTTCATTGAGAGGTGGTGGGCACTTGGAATGTGTTTCCAGAAGAGGTGGTCTCATTGAAGACAGTGGGCAGCTTCAGGTGAGACTGGGATAGGCTGCTCCATTTCCATGATCACTCCCATTTAACCCCTCAGTCTTCGAGCATGATATAGCTAACACCGACTAGTCATTTCTCTTGGACACCAATGGTGTTAACCTGTCTGTCTCCCATTTTAATCTACTGTTCTCCAGGCTACAGGATAGGACTGTACCTCCTACAATTAGGGGTGAGGGCCCTGAACTAAATGGCATGACTACCCTCTATCCTTGATTAAAGCTAGAGATTGTTTCTGGTCTAAGTTTAAGGCCTCAAATCTGATCCCAAATTGGGCTCAGAAACAAACGTGAAAGATTATTCAAGCAAAAAAGGTGCATATTTTGAGTACTCCTAGTCTCAATGGCTGAGAACCCACAACAATTCTGGAAGTGTCTTAACCATGCAATGGGTCACACTGGCAATTGCCGTCAGTCTGACATATCTAGAGTGCATTAATTGTATGCTGCTGCCAATCACAAATGCATTAATTGTATGCCACTGCTGATCACAAGTGCAGTAATTGTGCTGCTGCCAGCCACAAGTGCATTAATTGTATGCTGCTGCCAACCAGAAGTGCATTAATTGTATGCCACTGCCGACCACAGATACCATAAAACTCAGTGACAGAACATCTCAAAGTGGCTCAGGTCACCTGCGTGGCAGCAGGTTGTCTTCTACTGTGCTGTATATATATCAGACCATTGCAATAGTGGGACTACTTTGTGTGGGGATGGATACTTCCTAAAATCCACAGTTTTTCATCATTTTATATGCTTTTCATTTATTTTTTAACACTGTGGAACCCCATGATGCGTCGACCTCATGCCTCACAACTCACCCGGGTGTTGATTAATCCCCAGTGACAGCACACCCTGTCATCGGTTATTGCTTACTTCTTCCACTGTCATGTAGGATACCCCAAGGATCAATTCTTGGCCCTCTCCTCTTCATGATATATATCAATACCCTAAGCATTAACATATCCAAGGCTAAGCTCCATTTCTTTGTTGATGATACTGTTCTCTATAGTTCAAAACCTTTATTGACAGATGTCTGCCTGGAACTCCAAGCTGAATTTGACCTTTTGCAACATAATCTTTGCTTTAAACTATTATTAAACGCCAAGAAAACAAAATTCATGTTCTTTCAGCCCAGTAATCATTCTACTATGTCTAAAAACCCTACTCCCTCATTGCCTATAATAACCCTGTAATATGACACCCTAGAGGTTGTGGATAATTTTAAATATCTTGGTTTTCCTATTGGACCATAACCTCTCCTTCTCATCCCATATTGAAGTGGTCACAAAAAACTGAAGTTGAGGCTTGGCTTCCTCTATAGAAATAAAGCCTTATTCTCCAACGAGTCTAGGACAAGATTGGTCCAAACATCATTTCTTCCTTTGCTTGACTATGCAGACATCCTATATGTCTGTTGCTCATCTCTAGCTTACACATTAGATGTCCTATACCATCGAACCATCTTCTTCATCACTAATGCACTATTCAGGCTGCACCACTACGACCTCTATGCTGCAATTGGGTGGACATCCTTGCCACCAGAAGATTAAATACTTGCGCCTGGGCATACAAAACCTTGCTTTGTAGCTGCCTCCATATATCTCTAGCCTATTTTGCCACACCTCGTACCACGCCCTTAGGATACTTTCTACATTATGCTAGAAGTCCTAGATTCTATACTAATTATGCGCAAAGCTGCCATTGGTCATGCTATCCTGCTTGAGTGGAACAAGCTGCAATCATCATCAAATTATCCAATTTAGTACCAATAAATGCATTTAAAAGCCTTGTTGCCAAGTATACTTATGACATTTGCCACTGTTTCTCAGCTTAAACCTCTTAGTCTTGATCTCCTTCTGCTCCTGTCATGTTGCTCCCTCCTCAAATATCCTTATATTTATGTCCGTTCCTTTCCTCCATGCCCCATCCCATGGCCCTATCTTTTCATCTGTGGTCAATTATCTGCTTAGATTACATCATTAATATGAGTTACTTGCTTAGCATTTGTATCAATTATGTACCCATATAATTATTGCACTTTTAAATTACACTACTGTCTTCTTAATTGTAACTGCTCTTTTTGTCTCATCTTTTGATTTATTCAGTAGAAATTATATTGACTGTTACAACCACAACATAAATATGTCCAATTAATACTTACAGAATATAGTCTAAAAGCAATTGCACTATATTGTTTTGAAAGTTGTCTGCATGGGATCTCCTTGCAAATGAGCTTCCTCAATGGAGTCTTCCTGGTTAAATAAATTTGAACTGAAGTTACTTAACTATGACAACCTGAATACCATAGCAAATGCCTTTAATGCATTTTTCTCTGATTTGTCATCATATACTGGGGCCTTCCCCTACTATACCAACCTCTGTTTCTGAGACTGAGTCCTATTCTGACCCCAGGGTCCAATATATCTTTAGAGTGGCCAAAGTCTGGATGTGCATTAAATATCTGCAGTCAATCCCTATAGCCAAGACTCAGATAAAACAGACCCTAAACTCCTAGGGTGGCATCAAGGAACTTGCCCTACCTCCTACCAGATTATTTAACTGTCCTTAAAGAGCAGCTGACACATTTGGAAAACTTGGAGAACATAATATTTAGACATAGTTCAGCTTGCATTACATCTAGCTTTCATACATTTATTTTCTCCATTACTTATTATTGAAGACATTTCCACAAAAACAAGATCTTTATCCTTTACAATTCATCTACCTCTATAGCTTATTCCCTACATAAAATCATAGTGCTCTGTTGTGACATCACAGTCTGTTGCCATGGGAATAACTGTGATGTCACAACCAGAGTATTATGACATCAGGTTGGAAGAACCAGTAGAAGCTGATGAATCCTCAGGAACAACTACCTTTTTCATACATATAACTTCAGTAATAAATAATGGGGATAAAAATATAAACCTAAGTAAGCAATAATGACCAAAGAGCCAGTCATTTCCTAGAGACTAATGACTATCGGGGCACTCAGTCAGTCATTAATCAAAGGAAATGACCATCTCTGAGGTCATTATTGCGATTATATGTCTAATTGCAATAATGATTTTTCTTTTGGGTTTTGAGTGCCAAAAACAGTTTTGTTTATGCACTGCTGCTGTCAGCGTACAGTGCCTGAGCCAAGTGCGCTGCTGTGCTGGTCATTTCTAAGAGATTTCAGACCAGCACTGCAGCCAATCAATGAGCTAGTTCAGCTCATTAATAAATAATTAGACTTATAATAAGAAATATAAGCTGCTTTGTACCAAAATACTGTTTTCTTTTCAAAGTTTTTCTTATGACATCGTGGTTCTTTAATGTCTGGGTGGTACCTAACTTATGGAAGCTTTCCCATATTGTACCTATCTTCAAGAAAGGTGAGGTTAAATTTATTAATAGCTACATACCAATTGCCATTCTGCCTGAGCTTAATAAAATCCTTGAAAAAATTGTCTTCCAGCTTACTATCTGACCCGAGTATACACTCCTGTCCACAGCATGGTTTTGCTCCGTTGTCCCTCACCTCAAGTATTGCTAATGCCACGGATAGAGGTGACTTAACGAGTGCTGCATAGTTGACCTCACAAATGCCTTTAATCAAGTCGATCACCAACTACTCTGTGCCAGATTCTGTAACTTGATGATATTCCTACTGCTCTTCCCTGGTTCAGAAGCTATTTGGATGATAGGCAACAATGAGTTAGATTCTGGACCTTCTTCTCTGAACCTACTGACACCTAGGTCAGTGTTCCACAAGGTTCCATCCTTGGACCACTCTTTTTCCATACATATGAATGTTTACATAGGACTCTTGCCCACAGCATTCCTATCGTCTATGCTGATGAGCTGGTACTATTTGGAGCTCCGAGAACATACCAGAGGTCAATAATTGACTGTCCACCGGCTTCCAGGAAGTTCAAAAATGGCTACTGGCAAATAAACTCCTTATCAATATCGCAAAACCCAGGAAATGTTATTTGGCTCATTCCTAAACTTAAAATTGTCATACTCCACTCTGTGTTGTGTGCAGTGATGGTACCTCCCTTGCTGTGGTTTCCTCATTTAATTATCTAGGTGTGACACTTGACCCATATTTGGATTTCTCCTTGCATGTCATGGGCACCTGTAAGTCAGTAAATTCCAAGTTAGGGCTGATGTGCAAAATTAGTTATAGTCTTACCCTTCAGCCTGTCTGGCCATTGTCCATGGTGTATTACTCCCAAACAATTATATGGGGTATCAATGTTCTCAGCCACTGCTATAACCATATTACAGATTTGGGATGCAACATACATGTGTCATTTTGTCCTGTCATCTAACTACCATACCCACCAATGCACATTATATTCCAGACTTGGTTGGCTTCTCCCTCTGGCTCTACATGATCTTGCCCTAGGAGGTGTCATTTTCAATATAATGAAAAAGCAGTCCACTTTTTCTGTTGCCAAGCTTCTCTAGCCTCCACATAATGCCTACCCACTGAGATCCTCAGATCATGACCTGCTCTCCATACTCAAAACCAAAACAAAACTTGGTGACATTTGCCTTCTCCAGTTTTATCCTGTGTTTATGAAATTCCATGCCTGCACTACTCCTAGTGCCAGTGTGTGAACACTTTTCAAAACAGGTACTGCAATCATCTCCTTCTGTCATCTGTAAGTACATGCACTTAATCATATGTAAATTGTTGACTCCTTACTTTCCATAACATTGCTGTGGCCGTGACTTGACTTTCTTACACAAATTGTACTTCACTGGATCAGTGTTTTACTGGTTCCTGCATTACATGCTTTGTATAAAATGTACACTGTATGTATGACTTGTATATAACATTATTTGCACATCTCTGTAACATGTGATGATCCAGTTGTATTCACTCCTATATTTTTGACTTGTATGTCTCCTGTGATTGTAGTAATCTCCTGGGTTGTGCCTGAAACTAAGCATTTATTAGACAAGTGCTCTTACATGGTTAATAAAAAACTAAATAAGCACTGGAGGGCTGAGGCGCCAAATGCCTTACCTTATGCTATGCTAGTGACCTGGGTTCAGGAACAACCTCAGGTCATCGGGTGCTGGCACAGGTGGGGAGAGAGGAGTGATTGAGCAAGCCAGCAGGCTGCTCTCCTCTCCTGGGGTGGTAGGGGTGGGTTGTCGCCCCTTCAGTAGTTCTTCCCCACTGGGTGGAGGTCCAGTGGGTAGTGTAGCTGAGGAGGAAGGTAGTACAAGTGAATGGACAGGCTGAGCTGACTTTGGTGCCCTGTCACACTAAAAGGAAATGTAGAATTACCTTATCTCTCACCTACATCTCTTTTCTAACCCCTGTCCCTAGTCACCTCCCAGCCACAAAGGACAGAGCAATGGTGCCAAGGCACATCGTGCTCTGATGGGCAGTGCTAGTAACAAACCTGCCTCCTACTGCAGGGAGGAGGTTATTACATGAGTAAACTGTGATATTCCCAGAGAATATCACAAGGTACAGCACATGAATTCCAGTATCTTGTTTCACACAACCAGTGACATACAACATTCCATCTGATTCCTGACAATGTGAACATGAACATCAGTTCAAAAGTGTAACAGGATCCTGGCAACCATACTTAAAAGCATCAAAAGTAGAGAGCCAGAGGTTATGATCCATAGAAAACATGGAACATAGAATTTGACAGCAGATAAGGACCACTTGGCCCACCCAGTCTGCCCATTTCTCACCTACTGGATAAGCTGCAGATCCTAGTTAACCAGCAGCCTACTTCTTCCTACCCCCACCCCTAGAATTGCCTTATGACTGTCCCATGCATGCTTGAATTCCACCACTGTTTTTGACTCCACAAACTCCTCCAGAAGGCCGCTCCATGCATCCACAACCCTCTCTGTGAAAAATACTTCCTTAAATTACCTCTGAGCCGCCTCTATCTTCAAATTGTGCCCTCTTGTTCTTGCACACCTTTTTTGAAAGATGCTACCCTCTTGACTTTGTTGATTCCCTTGAGGTACTTGAACATTTCTATCATGTCCCCCTCTCCCTCCTTTCCTCGAGGCTATACATATTAAGCTTCTCAAGTCTCTCTTCATATGTCTTCCAGTGCAGACCCTGCACCATTTTAGTTGCCCCTCTGGACAGCTTCCATCCTGTCTATGTCTTTGCGGAGATTGGATCTCCAGAACTGCACACAGTACTCAGATGGGGTCTCACCAGCTGTCTGTACAGAGGGATAATAACTTCCCGCTTTCTACTGGTGATGCCTCCCCATGCATCACAGTATCCCCCAGCCCTCCTTGCTGCCCTCTCACATTGCTTGCCCACCTTTAGGTCATCTGATATGACTACCCCCAGGTCCCTTTCCATTTTTGTTGTTGTTAGTATCTCACCCCCCATTGTGTACTCTTCCCTGGGTTTTGTTTCCCAGGTGCATTACCTTGCACTTCTTAGCATTGAATCTAAGCTGCCATACATTTGACCATTCCTTCAACCTTGCCAAGTCCCTTCTCACTCCTTTCCACCCCACCCCAGTATCAACCTGCTGTGATTTGTCGTCGCTATAAAGACGCTAGAAGAGGACTGTCCTAATACTGAACCCCGCGGTACCCTGTACTAGTAACCTCCTTCTTCTGAGTGGACTCCATTTACTATTACTCTTGTGTCTTATTCTCCAGCCAATTCTTTACCCAGGCTGTCATCTTGGGACCCACACCAGGCTGGCTAACTTGTATATTAACCTTTGTGTGGGACTGTGTCAAATGCCTTGCTAAAAGTCTAGGTAGGCCATGTCCACAGCCCTCCCTGATCTACTACTTTGGTCACCCAGTCAAAGAAATCTATCAGATTCGTCTGGCATGACCTTCCGCTGTGAATCCATGCTGCCTGAGGTTCTGTGCCCTCTGGCCTCTAGATACTTGACAATTCTTTCCTTCAGAAGTGATTCCATCATTTTCCCTATCACTGAGGTTAAACTAACAGGTCTGTAGTTCCTGCTTCTGCCTTGCTCCCACTTTTGTGAAGGGGAATCATATCTGCCCTCCTCCAGTCCTCGGGTACCACCCCATCCTCCCATGATTTGTTAAAAGGGTAGTCAGTGGTGTCACTAGTTCTACCCTTAGCTCTTTTAGAATTCTGGGATGAATCCCATCAGGCCCCATTGCTTTGTCCACCTTCAGTTTTAAGAGTTCTTTCAGAACCCTTTCTTCTGTAAATGGGCTGGTATCAACTTCTGTATCCAGAGTGTTTCTACTGTTTGTTTTATGTACCTCCCCTCTTCATTTGTAAATACTGAGCAAAATATTTGTTTAGTATCTCTGCCTTTTCACAGTCTCCTCTGCCCACCCTCCTTCCCTTTTTAAGCCTCCCTCTGTATTCTTCCTTGGTGAGATCGCATTTGGACAGTACATTCACCATTCTGACACCCCAAAGTATATAAGAAGCCAAAATTAATTGAGGGAGTTCAAAGAAAAGTAACAAAACAAAATCAGTAATCAAGTAACTAAAAGTAACTAAAATGTACAAAGAAAGATTATATAACCTTCAGTTAGTGGACAGGAGAAGGAGGATTTAGCTGGTGGTTGTATGTGTGTAAGTGGATCAGAAATATTTTCTTAGCTGGTATTTCTGTGTGTTTGAAATTCTATTTGAGGACTGGTCTTAACTGCCATTTATTGTGCTTTTACATTTAGTTTGGGCAGGATAAAGGGATTCTAGAACAAGTTGGTGGTTGTGTGTTTAAAAGTTGCTGTCTGGCCTGTAAATGCAGGCATCATATTAAAGAGATTAGTGCAGTTTGAATGTGATGTGTAACTGCCATCTCAGTTAGTCTTCAGTTAGTGGAGAGGGAGAAGGAGGCTTTAGCTGGTGGCTGTGTGTGTGTGTGTAAGTGGATCTGAAATATTTTCTTAGCTGGTATTTCAGTGTGTTTGAAATTGTATTTGAGGGCTGGTCTTAACTGCCATTTATTATGCTTTACATTTAGTTTGGGCAGGATAAAGGGATTCTAGCAGACAAGTTGGTGTCACTGCCAGAGACTCCTTGGCTGATTGTGTTTTGACACAGCCTGTGGTGTATTCCACCCACCCCACAACTCACCCAACCCAAGGCTCACTCTACATTTATTGGGTGAGTCCCATAAGGCCTTGCAACATCCTAATCCTATTAGGGTGACGCTTGGTAGTGCTGGCTACGCACTTTAGGTACTGTTTGTATCGGTTGCTTGGGCATATGCTGGCTACTGCTGGGAAAAGGGTAGATTGATTGAGCGTATACGGATTGGAGGGTGCTTTTATTGCTGGGGGCCCATATTGCCTGCACCTAACAGTGAGGATGGGATCAGAATGATGCAAGAGCCAGTATCTTGGAGGGTGATTGGGTGTATGGTGTGGTGCATAATATTGAATTGGGCATGGAGGGTTGGGGGATGCCCAGTGTGTTACCAGTTGGCAGGCCTCAGGTGGGAGGTCGAGTAGATCAGGAAGCAGTTGGAGGGAGGGAGGGTGGTTTGGAGAGGAAGAGGGCAGGAACCATATGATGATAGGGAGGATAAAATGACATACCTCAGGGTATAGGGGAGTGATAGGACTAGGACCACATGGTCGCTCCGGGGAGAGACATGAAACTACCAGTGTACAGTCTTCACTCCAAAGGAGGGGTGGCCCAGAGAGAGCCAAGGAAGGGGAGGGAGGGACAGGAGTGGGTGAGCTTGGGCAGGCATCACATTTACAAATCGCTTCACCCTGCTGTACCGGATGATGAGGTGGAAGAGGCTGGCAGGCAGGGGATGCAGGATGATGGGGAGGGATTGGTCATGTCGGGGGCAGGGGATAGGAGGGGGCCTGATCCAAGGGGGAGGGCATGGGAATGTGAGACCAGGGCACCAGACAGGTGGGAGGGGGCAGGAGCCGGGTCTGAGGGAGGTAAGGCAGAGGGGACACACAGAACAGAGTCAGGGTGGATAAGGCCAGGACCCAGGACAGGGCAGAATTGAGGAAGAAACAGCAGACCAGGAGGGTGAGGAGGTGGCGCTTTATGTAGGCCAGCTCCGAGACTAGAAATTCCAGAAGAAGGGGTGTAGAGAGCACTAGGGAAAAGGGTCCGTTACTGCAGAACCTGGGGGAGAGGAGGGAGAAGGAAAGCAGAAATAGAGGCCTAGGTGGAGAAGTCAATGGCTACAGACCAACCGGGAAGAGTTAGGGGAGGCGACTAGTGATATTCAGGCTGTGAGGGGTGCAAGGAGCAAGCTGGGAGAGGGAGACAGAAGAGGGAGCCTGGAAGGGCACAGTCAAACTAGTGATTCCTAGGCTGTGGGAGGGGCGAGGAGCAAGCAGGGGGCATAGTCAGGAGAAGGAGTCTGGAAGGGCACATACAGACCTGTGACCCCAAGCTGCAGGGGTGAGAGGAGAAAACTGGGGACATAGGCAGAAGGGAGCCTGGAAGGGCATGCGAAAATAGAGACACCCAGGCTCTGGGAGTGCAAGGAGCAAGCCGGAGGACGTAAACAAAAGAAGGAGTATGGAAGGGCACAAATGGGCTAGTAACTTGGAGGGAGAGGTGAAGGTGCTCCTGCTGGGTAACTCCATGATTAGGGTACCCAGTGGGAGGGGTTGAGGAGGGAAAAGGCAGCCTAGTCAAGGTTAAATGCATCACAGGCCTATCAGTACAAAAGGCCAAATTCCAGCTATACTCAATGGCAAGGGAATGCTGAGGATCCCAGACTTTCTAGTTCACCTGAAAATAAATGATTTAGAAGGAACAGTGAACTAGGATACAGACAAGATTCAGGGAATTGGCCAGGGTTTGCCACTCTATAGGATGTTCAGTCTCCTTTTCTGAGATACTGCCAGTTTCAAGGGCAATTGGGGAAAATAAGCAAGCAAAAACTTAGGGGTGAACCAGTGCTCAGGGAGTGGTGCAAGTCAGAAGGGTATGGATTGATGGGGGACTGGAGTGATACATGGGAAGACAAGGGGCTATATGCCAGGGATAGGCTGCATCTCAACCTGGAGGAGAGAGATCCTAAACTAAAACTTTTTGGGTTCACTGGTGATAGGTGGGGTTTACACTTGTAAAGAGGAGAGGGCTAGAAAGACTGAAAGCCCCAGCGAGGAAGCTTGAGGGTTCAGGACTAGATCATGCAAAGCGGCTGCGGGTAGCATTAAAAGACCAGGGGAACTGAGGGGAAGAAAGATGGGGATTGTGCTGGGCTGAGAAGACTGGAGAGGGGAGGGGAAGGGGAGGATGGTCCTGATCAGTGCCAGGAGCATGGGCAATAAAATGCCAGAACTCCAGGCAATGCTAGTTAAGGTGCAGCAGACTTGGCGGCAATTACTGAGACATGGGCCACCCAGAGGCATGATTGGGACCTAAATTTAGAGGGATACACAATGTTTAGGAAGGATAGGGGTAGGAAGTGGGTGTGTGTGGCATTGATAGTCAAAAATGACGTAGTTGGTGGAATCGAGGAGGCAGAAGGAGATGTGGAGGCAATTTGGGTAAACCTACAAATGAGGGAGGATAAAAGATTAAAAATAGGGGTGGTGTACAGACCCCCGCAATGGAAGCGGAACTGGAGGATGATATGGCCGAGAACATCAGGGGTCACTGTGGTCTTGGAAAGGGCAAGGTGGTGATCATGGGCGACCTGAACATGCGGGGGCAGACTGGGCACTATGACATCCCGGTAGCCAGGAGCAGAGGTTGATGGGCGTCTTCCAGGATGCCTTCCTAGTCCAGCATGTGGGGAGCCTACTAGGCAGGATCGGATCCTGGACATTGTCCTAGCAGATAGCAACCAGATAAGGGGCCTGGAGGTGAGCAGCCCATTGGCAGGCAGTGACCATGCCATGGTCTGGTTTCTTATGTTCCTAGGGAGAGGAAGTTCAGTACTAACGCACAAGTAATAGATTTCAGGGGTGGACTTTGAGGGCATGGGAAGGATTCTTAAAGGGTGTTTGGATGAGATAAGGCCAGACATGGATGCTGGTAGCTTGGGAGACCATTAAGAAAGAGGTGCAGGAGGCTTTGAGGGCCTGTGCAAAGGTAAGGCGCAAGCAATGTAGTGCCAGTAATCCATTTTGGTGGACCCAGGAGGTGCAGGAGGCAGTGAGGGAGAAAAGGCTGCCTATGCATGCTTAAAACGCTCCAAGGAGGGCTAGGAGGGAGAGTATGATTTCCTGGCTAAGAGGGTCACCAGGGTGGTAAGGGGACCAAGGCGAAGAAGGAGCTTAAGCTGGCCAGGGATATCCACAGGGGAAAGGGGTTCTATAGATACATAGGGGAGAAAAGAAAAGTGAGGCACAGATCAGCAGGATTAGAACTGGGGCGGATGGGCGCAGGAAGCTGGGGAACAAGCAGAGGTGCTAAATGAGTACTTTGCCTTTGTCTTTACCAGGATCCTTTCAACCCAACGAGAGAGTAGAGAGCCCACTGAATCAGGAGGTCAGTTGGAGACTGAAGGACTTAGGTCCTCGTCCATCCCAATGCTCTCGGTAAGGCCCTGTGTCACCAAAATGGGTGAACAGGCTTTCTCCTATTTTGCCCTAGGTTCTGGAACTCGCTCCCCAGGTTAAAAACTCCACCTCCCACCTTTCTTTTAGCGTTCTCTGTCCTCTCACCTCTATGCCCTAGGTAACTGCTACTGCACATAACCGGAACCACCACCAAAGGCACCATGCTATTTAGTATTAACGTATTACTTACTTTGCTGTATCTTATTTATGTGTCTCCTTTTCCACCAAGCTTGGCTAAATGACTGATTGAGCTTCTCTTCATGCCAATCCTACTTCTGAATTGTTACTTTATTGTTTTACCTTATTGGTGACTGTATAAATGTCTGTGTGCCCAATACACTGAGGTATCTCAACCCAGTCTGTAACGACTGCATCTAAGTTGTTGTTTTGAACTGTACTGTTGTCATTTCTGTATTCTCAATTTTGTACTCTCCGGGTCGTGCCTGAAAATAGGCAGGATTGTTGCCTAGTGCACTTACCAGGTTATCAAAAGCTAATAAATAAATAAATGGACTAGGGCAGAGGATGGGTCGTATCTAGAAGGGAGGAGAGGATGTATGAGGAGGGGATGGGATGGTGAAATCACAGCGGATAGGGTGAGAGAGACCCTCTGGTCACTAAAGACTGAAAAGGCACTGGGGCCAGATGGGTTGCATCCAAGGGTGCTGAAGGAACTAGCGGATGTGCTGGCAACTCCACTGGCCTTACTCTTCAACATCTCCCTGATGACAGGGTGGGTGCCTCAAGATTGGAAGGTGGCTCATGTGGTGCCTATCCACAAGGGGGGTCCAGAGAGGAGATGGGGAATTATAGGCCCATTAGCCTAACGTCTGTGGTAGGCAAGGTTATGGGGGCATTAGCAAGGAGAGGCTGGGGGGCAGCTGAAAGGTTGGGGCACCTGGATGACAGGCAGTATGGTTTTGTTACGGGAGGTCATGCCAGACTAACCTGGTGGGGTTTTATGACTGGGTGATGGGTGTCCTGGACCAACATGGCCAGTGGACATCCTCTATCTGGATTTCAGTAAGGCATTTGATTCGATACCCTACAACGGCCTACTAACAAAGAAGGGGGGGATGGGCGGGGGCAGTTGCTTGGGTGGGTGGAAAACTGGCTTACAGGGCGAATACAGTGAGTGGTGGTTGGAGGGATAGTCTCCTCCCCAGGAGGGTCATCAGTGGGGTCCCCAGGGTTCAGTCCTGGGGCCACTCCTGTTCCATTCCTATGTCTCGGACATAGGGTGGGGTGTTAGGAGTAGGTTGAGTCTCTTTGCAGATGACTCAAAACTGGGAGCACTGGCAGATGGATGGGGAGAGAGGCCCTGCATGGGGATCTGGATACCCTGAGGGGTGGGCAAGGAAGTGGGGTTGAAGTTCAGTGCAGGAAAGTAAAGTAGTAGTAGCTCTCTATGTAAAGGAAGGATCAAAGCAACAGAACTAAAGAGTAAACAGGGAGCAGATGAGGCACTCTGGGTCACCCTGGAGACAGAAAATGGCTCCACAATCCAAATGGGGTTGTATACAGACCCCCCATCTTGGGGAGGAATGGACAAGGAAATGATAGAAGGCTTTCTTAGAATGGCAGAAAAAGGGAGATATTGTTGATGGGGACCTGAATATGCCAGATGTTAACTGGAGCACCTTTGCTGCAGGCACATCCAAAGCAGGGTCATTCTTGATGCCCTACAGGGGCATGCCTCAGACAGCTAGTATTGGAACCCACTCGGGAGGAGCAATCTTAGACCTGGTACTCTCAAATTGGGATGGAAAAGAATCTCAGATTTAGAAGTGGGTAGCCATCTGGGAACAAGCAACCACAAAACAGTGTGGTTCACGATAAACACAGCCATACAATCAAGCCATACAAAAGCAAGATTATTGGACTTTAGGAAGGCTGACTTTGGGAAAATGAGAGAGTACCTCAGAAAAGCACTAGCAAACAGGCAAGAAGGAGGGTGGATGAACAATGGGAGTAATCAAAACAGCCATCACAGAGGCAACAAGCCTTTGTGTAAAGCAAATCAACAAAACACAACGAAGGAAAAAACTGCTATGGTTCTCAAAGAGGTGGCAGAAGGTTAAGAAGAAAAGGATAGCATTCAGGAAATATAAGGAAACACAGAGGAGCAGGACAGAGAACTTTATCAGTTAAAGCAGAAAGAGGCTGGGAAGGCAGTCAGAATAGCCAAGGCCCAAACCGAGAAAAGGATAGCCAATTCTGTTAAGAAGGGATAAGACCTTTTATATATACATTAGGGAGCGAAGAAAGACCAAAGGAGGGATACTAAGGCTTAATAAAGTGGAGGGAATGTGGGTAGAGGGTGACAGTGAAAAGCAGGGATACTGAACGAATATTTCTGCTCAGTATTCACAAAGGAAGAGGAGGAGGTACCTAAACCAAACAAGAGAAACACTCTGAAGACAGGGGTCGATACCAGTCCATTTACAGAAGAAAGGGTTCTGAAAGAACTAATAAAATTGAAGGTGGACAAAGCAATGGGGCCTGATGGGATTCACCCAAGAAAGCACTGGATAAGTACATGGGAGAAAAAATGTAGGTATTACTACTAACAAGTGGTGAGTTATACATAGGTCTCCGATCTCTAACTCGTAACATCCTATGAATGTGCTATGTAATGGAACCATCAGGCATGCAGTGTAACTCCAAGAGGCCCTTTGATGAAGTGTTATGTTTATGAAGTGCTTGTCCGACTTGGCTACTTAAAGGCTGCCTTTGTTGTCCTCCGTGCAACAGAGTTCATCGGAACTCTCAGAGAACGTTGCTCATTTCTTGTGCCCCAGCACAGTGGAGCTACTGAATTTACAGTTGATTTTGGGGCTAAAACACGGAAAACTAGAGAGCCACGGAGCAGCTACCTACAAAGGTTGTGCCAGTGGGGCTCTACTCTCCGGCTAGTGTGGATTTAAAACTTTATTTTCTCGATCTCCTTTGTTGTGAAGAAAAAAGCCAAGTTCCTCAGCCAAGCTTGTCTGGCTTAGTTGACTAAAGCAGCCTTTGTTGCCCTCCATTCAGCAGAGTTAGTCGGAACTCTCAGAGGCGTTACTCATTTCTTGTGCCCCAGCACAGTGGAGCTGCTGAATTTACAGTTAATTTTGGGGCTAAAGCACGGAAAACAGAGAGCCCGCAGACAGCTACCTACAAGGACTGTGCCAGTCGAGGCTCTGCTCTCCGCTAGTGTGGACTTTTTTCGCCCTCCCCACCCAGCCCCTCCCAGGGCAGATATTATATAGACTTATGCCCCCCCCTGGGGTTGTACTTGATATGTTTCTGAAATGCTATTGGTCCTGCATGCCCGAGACCAGGACTTGTCTGTCCTATGATATGTACTTGTTGTAGCCTGCTTTCTACCACACAGTTTGTTGTTACTCATTACCATTCTTTTACTTCTTCCCTGTATTGCTTGGGGTCTCTGGCCATGTGTCACTCCTCAATTGGGGTTTAGCCTACGGGACTTGCCAGCTCAGCTTTCCTGCTGTTATACTAGTGGAGGTAGTGAAGGTGTGAATGGTCCATCATTGTGGTCTCACTAAGATTATTTGTCCCCATTCCTAGAGACTGACTTTATTTTGCCTCCTAACCTTAGCTGACTCTTGGGAGTGCTGTGGGCTGACTATTTGGTCTGGTACCACATCTAAAGTCCTAGGTCCTGCCGACATACCCTTGATTCAGCATTTCTAATCATGCCTTCATATGGCCTGCTGGCCCTGCCTGCCTCCTACTCTCCCTAGTCACTCTGGACTGGAGCCTCTCCCTCTGCCCTGCTCCTGACTGTAGTAAACTAAATGAGTGCAGGCCTCTATCAGTCTCCTTCCGTTCAGCTGACACCTATCCTCCCTGGTTGCTTACACTATTAGGGCTTAGAGCTATGAGGAACTGCTACAAGCTCGTTTTTACCTTATGGATGCACGGGATGGCCAAATAGCCTTCACCCTACCTGCCCTGGTACCTATGTAAGCTTGTTATCCACCTGGCAGGAGATATTGAAATGAATCCTGGGCCTCTCAATTGCAGAATCTCCTCCCCTTGGACCCAACATGGAACCTGACCAAAGGGTTGAAGATAGTTCAAATGAACATCTGTAGTCTAAGACCCAAATTGCATGAGCTCGAGGCCTGGGTTGATCTTTACTCCCTATGTCATTGGAGTCAAAGAAA
Source organism: Neoceratodus forsteri (assembly GCA_016271365.2). Classification (NCBI taxonomy): domain Eukaryota; kingdom Metazoa; phylum Chordata; order Ceratodontiformes; family Ceratodontidae; genus Neoceratodus; species Neoceratodus forsteri. The sequence continues at coordinate 1,195,925,183 of CM057453.1, forward strand.
CATGGCTCAAACCCTATATACACACTCACGAGATAGACATCACTGGATACACTGTTTTCCGGAAAGACAGAATAGACAGAAAAGGAGGAGGAGTGGTTATTTATGTATGGAACTCCCTCAATGCCCTTAATATCGGTCCAACTTGGCTGGATAGTAGGGATTTGGAGTGTCTCCTAATTAAGCTCACCCTGGGTGGAATCAAATCCATAACCATTGGGTGAACCTACAACCCACCCAAGGTGGCTAAATGTGAACTGGGTTCCTCACTAGACAACTAGCCAGCAACCCTGTGGGGAACTTATTCTTATGGGTGACTTCAACTTAAACTGGCTAAGCAATGCATTTATCAAATCCTTGCTATCTGATGCGTCCCTTATGCAGGTTATTAGTGAACCTATGAGGCAGAACACCAAGAATGGGAACCATACCCTTCTAGACTGAATACTGGTTAACCGTCCAGACAGATGCAGAGCAGCTGGCCTGATGCGAGACTCTCTCAGCGACCATGCTCCCGTCTTTTGCATCTGGAGGAACAACTTGCCAAATGTTCCTCCGAGGATCTGCTAGCCGGGACCTGTCAAGGTTCGTTCCCCAATGACTTTCTTCAGGATCTGAGAGACATACACTGGGGACCTTAATAATCTTGATAACATTGATGTTGCTCTCGATTACTTTGCCCACAACTTCCTAAGTGTACTTAATAAGCATGCCCCATCTAAGCGAAGGAGAGTCAGTGGCAAATGTGCTTACTGGTTGGATCAAGATGGGAAAACAAATGAAACTCAGAGATAAGGCATGGGGCAACTACAAATGCTCAGGAGTTCAGGCTGATTGGCATTTATATAGAACTCTGCGCAACAGCTGTAGAAAGAGCTCAAACATGCTAAAAGTGCTTATATTAGACAACTCTAACATCTAACCTGGCAAATTTCAAAAGTTCTGGTCTCAAATAAATTGCCTTCTCAAGGGGCACTCAGCTGTAGCCCCAGAGTATACTTGATTGATGGCAACCTAATTTCAAAGGTAAAGGGAATTTGGGCCTATGCGGTCTCTCTTTCTTCCCCTTCTTTTCTTCCTCTTCCTCCTCAGGGAGCTCCCTGTAAGAGGAGAACATATCAATATATGCACCCTCCAGATCTTTTCAAATACAGTATCAGACTAATGATCCCCTAAGGGGTCCTTGATGCCACTGTATGCTCACTGTCCCTCTGTCATTTTGGCTAGTGGGGTTCCACTCACTGTGCCAGCCAGTACAGGGCTTTCCCTGCCCTGCCCTTTGTCCGGCTCTGAGGGGTTTCCACCACCATTGGCCGGAAGGGTGGCTGCATTGTTTGGTCTCACTGCTGTACCATTAGCCCCCATCTCCATAGCTGGAGTTTCTGGGGATTGGAAGTTATGAGGGTACTCATCTAGACCTGGGTTGCTACATCCCCTGTGATTGCGACAGTTTGCTGTGTTGCTCTTCTGCCAGTGTTAGCTGCTGTGCTGCTAGAGGCTGGGAAAGTGGGTTGATTGGCAATAGCAGCTCCACTGCTGCCCTGGCTCCCTGTGATTGACCGAAACCCTGTTAGACTGGCACTCCTACACCTCAGGTGGGGTGGGGTGGGAGGCATAGCCCAACATCCCCACTGTCTCAGCCCTGTTAGCATGCCTACTGACTGACCACCCATTCTGCCATGCATGGGTGGCCAAACTGGTGGCAACTGTGCCCATGCCAGGCCCCAAGAGATGGCCAGCCACGCAGCGTATGGGAATTCCATGCTGTATATGGGTATGTAGGTCTCCTTTCCTTTCCATTGCCTGTGTCGGACGGCCTGCTGGGGGACTGACTGGCACCTGCACAGGGACCGTGGATCACCTGGCTATTCACCGCGACACTTCCTGGTTGTGATCGGTGAACTCGACTGCCACCCTGAGGTGCCCCCAGAGACAGTGCCCATTGTGGGTAGGCCATTCGTATTCCTACTCCTTGCACTCTATCCACCCCAACATGTGCATTGTCTCATGACCGCTCCACATTTGCTTGCCCCTGTAAGCCTCTCGGCTATCAGGCCCACCATGGACTGCCATATACTGAGCTCAGATGTCCCTGCAGTCTGATCCCTGAAATTGATTGCATCTGATGCAAGAGGGCTATCCCCTCGGGTGTTCTTCCCAATCTGTCAGGTCACCCCCAAGAAGTGATGAGCCCCTGACTGATCCCTTGTACACTGTCAGGTCATCCACCTTCAGAAGTGATGAGCCCCCTGACTGATCCCCTTCGTATGCTGTCAGGTCATCCGCCTTCAGAAGTGACCCCCTGACTAATCCCCTTTGTACACTGTCAGGTCATCCGCCTTCAGAAGTGATAGCCCCTGACTGATCCCTTTATCGCTGTCAGGTCATCCGCCTTCAGAAGTGATGAGCCCCTGACTGATCCCGTATGCTGTCAGGTCATCCGCCTTCAGAAGTGATGAGCCCCCTGACTAATCCCTTTGTACTCACCCGAATGTCCCGGCTCCACCTGTTCCTCCAGCATCTGGTTCCCTTGGTTGCCACAATCTGTGGTCTGGAGGGTGAAGAAGCTGATATTCTGTCTTCCATCTGCTCCGCCGTCATCTATCACCGTCTCTCCTCCACCTGAGTCTATGCCTGTCTTTTGACTGGCTTGCCTTATCCTTCTTCTACCTCTGGGTTCTTTTTTTATATTTATAAGTTTTATTATGCTTATAATTCAGCATAAACATACAGTAATATCAAACATGTGATCACATAGCTACAGTTCCACCATGATAAAGGAAAACTGAGACATTTAAAAAATAAGAATTTACATTTTGACAAACAGGATTACAGAGTTCAGTTGAAATTTCATCAGTTATACATCCGAGGCAGTTGAGGTTAAATTAATTAGATTATTCATCACATCTGACTTCTCAGTGTGTCAGACTTCTGTCTGGCCCATAACTTTTAATTCCAGTTCAATGCTGAAGAATCCACTTACAAGTCTTGCCTGTGTTTTGTTCTTGTGATTGTAGCTCACTGTCTCTCTCCCCACCCAACTCCTTTAGGACATGAAATCTGGATAATGGGTAAGATGGTGTGTAATCCACTTTTGCCACCTGGTATCAAAGAACTCAATTCTATCTTGGAGTCTGGCAGTTAGGCGTTCTAAGATGTAGACCTAGCTTGTTTGTGCTGTCAAGCACTTTTTGTTAGTGCATTCTTCCTCGCCGAGCCTAGTTATTTTTTGGGCTAACAGTGTCAGCAGGGTGGTCTGTCTGTATGTATCTCTAGGGATCTTGATTCCAGTTTGGGAGTTGCTATAAATATAAATGTGGGTGTGAGAAGGTCAGGGCATTCATATATATCCATTAGTTTTGCAGCACCTCCATCCAAAGGAGGAGAGAACAGGGCATTCCCAGAAAATGTGCATCTGATCTGTATCAGCACACCCATCCCCTCCAGCAACTCGCCTGTCCTCCCCCATTGTAAATTTAGCTACAACTCTTGGGGTTTGGAAGAATCTCACTACGAGACTTCCATGCAAATTCTCTCCAATAAGGGTAGCCTGTGACTTTAGTGCTGCCAGGGTGCTAGTGTTCCAGTTTTCCTCTGGGATATCTACCTGCATATCATTAATCCATGCATTTCTTATGGTCATGGTTGAGTCGGGACATTCTAAGAAAGCTTTATGTATGTTACTGATTAATTCTCTGGTGTACTACTTCCCCACTAAGCTAGTATCAAGGCAACTATGGGTGTTGGTTTTTCTGCTAGGGCTGCTAAGGCATCCTCATACGGTTGCAGGTATGATTTAAGCGGCAGATAGCTATGGAAAAATCTCTGGGAAGTCTATGGGTTGCCTGCATATTCACAAAGGCGGAGGCCTGTCAGGCTTGTCAACTGATGGACATATTGCAACCCCTATTGTCTCCATTATTCCAGCACCCTGTCTAACTTGTTTGGGGAAGTGGGTGTCAGCTGCAAGGCCCATAGATATAAGCTTTCTGACAGTGTGAGGTATTGATTTAACAGTCGTAGCCATTGTCGGAATGGACTAGTTGTATGTTTTGGGTTTTGTAAGTGGATGGCATTTTGGGATTTCCAAATAAGTAGGAGGACATATCAAAGAGGTCATTCCAATGAAGTTCAAAATTCTTCCAATGGGCCTCATAGTTAGGATTCAGCCAGTACATTACCATCTGAATTTGGGATGCCATAGTGTATCTTTGCAGATTAGGCAGGCCCAAGCCTACCCTTTCCGGGGAGTTGGAACAGGAAGTATTGGATTCTAGGAGGTGTCCCTTCCATATAAAATGTGAGATCATACGGTCCCACGTTTGAAAACAGGTATTGTTCAGCTCTATTGAAGGGTCTGAAGGAAGAACAGTATTTGGGGAAAATGTTTTGCTGAATTGTTTCTGTTCTAGCTAGAAGACTCAGGGGAGCTGTGTCTACCTGACTATGTTCTCTTGTAGTTGTTGTGTGAGGGGTTCAAAATTAAGTGTATCAGCATGTATGAAATTCTTCCTGAGCTTTATTCATAAATATCGTATTGCTTGTCTATCCCACTTGAAGGGAAATCACCTTTTAGGTCCTGTGAGGGGTATATTGATATAGCAAGACCTCTGTTTTCTGTTCATTCACCCTGTACCCCACTGGGTCTCCAAAAGTGCAAGATGTTCCCATACCCTAGATATAGATTGCTCGACATTGGACATTGTCAATAGAATATTATTGGCAAGAGGGAGATTTTATATCCTGCCCCCGTTAACTCCCTTTATCTCTTGATGTTTTCATATTGCTTGGGCCAAAGGTTCGGAGGTACAGGACGAATAGCAAGGAGGCAGTGGGCATCCCTGGCAGGTTCCCTGCCTCAAGACAAATGGATCCGACAATGCCCCATCTAATTTCAGGTCACCCCAGGAAGCATCGTAGATATTTTATAATTGTTTAAGGATGCCCTCCGGAAAGCCAAACTGGGACCGGATCTCCCACAGGAAGGGCCAGGAGACCCTGTCAAGGCCTTCTCTGGATCAAGGCCCAGGATGAAAGTTATTTTTCTCTGGCAGGCATAGTCAACAATCAGATACGTATGTATAACTGCATCCTGGGCCTGGCACTGTTTGATAAAACCCACTTGATCTGGGTCCACCAAGGCAGGGAGGAGGGCTTCAAATCTGCAGGCCAAAATACTTATACACATTTTATAATCGTAATTTTACATTGAAATTGGTCTATAAGAGCCCAGGTATTTTGGATCTTTCTGAGGTTTAAGTACTGCTGTCAAATTGCATATTTCAAGAGGGTGGGGAGTCCCCCTTGCCTGAACTTCATCATACACCTCCATCAGGTGGGATTCAGGAGGTTTTAAAGTATTAATAAAATTCAGATGGATACCCATCTGGACCCAGAGCCTTTAGTGTTTTAGCTTTTCCCATCACCCTCTGTAACTCTTCCCTTGATATCGGGGCCACTACGGACTCCACCTGTTCTGGAGATAGCTTTGGCAGGGGAAGGCTAGTCCCTGCAGTTATGCTTGTGCCTTTTTCTGTCAGGGGAGGATCAGCCTCATATAATTTTTGGTAATAGGTAGCCATGGTCTGTCTCATTTTTTGTGGTTGAGTCATGTGGTCCCTTGTGTCAGGTCAATGGGAAGTTCATGAACTCTAGCTTTGTACATTTGGAGCCTACAGGCCAGCAGGCAGGACCCTGGGGTCCCCTCGTAGGTTCGCTTCAGGTAAAACATTTGTTGTTCATTTGTTCCACCAACTTTTGGAGCTTTTGTTTCACCTCCAGCAACCGGGCCGGACAGTCCCATCCCTTGGGTATAGGTGGATTATAGGTACTGTATGCAGTTCTTCCTGCAGTTATTTAAATCAGACATCTCTCTCTCTCTCTCTCTCTCTCCCTCTCTCTTTTTCTTAGCAGTGCAAACTATGATCCATCCCAGCATAACCATCTTCAGAGTGTCCAAGAGTATTCCTGGAGGGTCTCAGGTCATCTGTTTTCATTTAATATTTGTGGAATTGCATCCTGAATCATTTGTTTGAATTCAGGATCTCATATGTGAGAGATTTAGGCGCAAGAATGAGGTGCCTCGGTTAGCTCCAAATTTCAATTTGGCGTACACTGGGCGTTATCAGACAGGAAAATGGGTCCATGTCAGATATCCTGGAGGGTATCTAGGTGCTGTGCTGTTGTTATAATATAATCTATCCGGGAGGATACTCCTAACATAACTGACTGATGGGTATATCCCTAACTTTTGGGAAGCAATGACACCAGGTGTCCACCAGCCCGAGCAGAGTGCTTTAAATACTTCTGTGAGGATTGATCCTATGGGGTCGTGGGTTGAGATATATAAGTTGGGTTAAGAGTGACATTATGGTCATCACCCAGGAGCAGTTGACCCTGCATTACCTCCAGGAGTTGGGGGAAAAATTCTCCCCACACCCCTGGCAAATCCAGGTGGGAATAAACTGATGCCAGTGTGACTGGGAGGTCATATAGTCTGCTCATCACAATGATATATAGGCCCTCTGGATCAAGAATTTGGGACTGTTTTTCAAACAGAATTCTAGGGATAAGAATGGCTGTCCCTCGTCTCCTTCCAGAGGAGTGGAGGAGGCCACAACCGCTGGGAAGCCACATTTTTGGAGTTTATTGTGTTCCTCCATGGACATATGTGTCTCCTGAAGGAAGACAACTGCTGGTTTCTCTTTTCTTCTCAGTGGCAACAGTTTTGTTCCTCCTGGGGCTGTGTGGGTGGCTTTTTGTGCTTGTCTGTGTCTGTAGGTTAGTTTTGTTCATTTACATGTTTTCTGCTGGGAATACCTCGCCATTCTTGCACACAACATCGGTGAAAGTCTCCTGGACTGAATTTCTGCAAATCGTCATCATCAGGTATCAGCTTTTTAATTTTAAATCAACTTTCTTGAAGCCTCCCCAAGGAAGCATATGCCTTACAACTAGTCTTACAAACATGGTGATGCTGGGTCCTGCAACTGAATCAACATTTTCAGCATTTTCGTCTGACCATTCTTAAAGCAGCTGCACTTGTGGACTTTAAAGAACAAAGGAATGTTAACACATTTTGTGACTGAATCAACATTTTTGTATGACCTACTCCCAAGGTATTGTACTTGTCTCTGAGGACTTTGAAGATCTAAGGAAACATATAGACAAAAGGATTTCACACATTGCATATGCCCAGGCCACAGTTTATCACCTTTCAGAAAATTTAACATATTATGTGATCCTGGATCTCAACAGTTAATTTCCTGTGGATGTAATTAACCATCATCATTTTCCTTGCTATCTCCTGGTGTGCTTGTTAGACCACCCAAGTCGCCACCCTCTGCTGTTCCATGGATTACTCTATCCTCCTAGTTCTTCTATTCACTGCGGGTGCTACAGGCCCACAATGCCAAGCTGGACCACTACCACCCGAGAACCTGCTCTTGACAAAATGGACTATATGTCACCCCAATGCCAACTGTGCTGAGGGAGCTCCAGCTTTCCACCACCTGCATCCCACCTGCTAGCCGGGGCCTCTGACACCTGACACGGTTATCAACATTACCATTTTCATGCCCATAAAGATCACCCGGTGAGCAGCTCGCCTCCCCATTGAAAGAGCAGGAGGCGCAAGATACACTCCAACATTTGCATAAACCTCTCAGCCAGGAAAATAATATTCATGCTTCTTCTTCTATCAGGTAATGTCCATGCCAATCCTTGCCCACCACCAGTATCAAAGCCTGAAAGTAGCTGCACTGAACATCTGCAGCCTCACAGCAAAGTCTGACCTACTCCAAGCGTGGATGCCACCATGTACCTGACATTCTCTGTCTGACAGAGACCTGGCTGTCAAGCAAGATAAAAGACAATGAAGTGATGCTCCCGGGATATCAAACATTCAGGAAAGACAGGTGTGGCAAGAGAGCGGAGGAGTCCTTATCTATGCCAGGGATTACCTATGCTGCTCAGTCCTCCCTGTTACCAGGGTTGAGGATGCTCATGAACTACTAGCAATAAAAGCACAGGTCAGGCGGCACCGCAAATCTCTAATCTCACCATCGGTTAATCTTCCACCCACTAAAGCCAGAGATGACCTCCCAAAAATACTGGATACAATTTCTACCCTTTCTCAGGGCACAGAGCTTCTCATAACAGGTGACTTTAACATCAACTGGGAGGGCAGAGAATCCACGCCTTTCAAGGACATGGTTGCTACTTCCAATCTGACCCAACTTGTAGACAGCCCAACAAGGCGGAACCACAAAATAGGAAAAGACACCCTCCTCGATTGGCTCCTTTCGAGTTACCCTTCTCAGATCTCTGAACTTAAGTTCCTGCCTGACACCTTAAGTGATCACTCCCCAGTCACTTTCACATGATCAAACAAATTGAGCAAGCCCCGCCTATCATAATTAACAGTAGGGTCTTGGGAAGGGCAAGCTTGAGGGCCCTCTCCTCTGCCCTCTCCCAGTATGACTGGTCTCCCATCGATCATCGCCTAATATTGACCAGGCCCTAAGTTTCTTTATAGAGGGCTTCAACAAGATTTGCGATATCTTTGCACCACTGAGGAAAAGAAAAATTTGGGGTCAAGTTAATGGTTGGATCACAGGGATCTCCTTACCCAGATGAAAGAAAGGGACAACCTCTGGGAAAAAGCCAGGTCTTCTCACAGAAAACACAACTTATAATGCTGTAGAGCTGCAAGAAACCACTGCACTAACCTTATCCGCCAAGCAAAGGCCAACTTCCACAAGGAGCAGCTTAATAAAACTTGGGGCAATGGGAAGAGTTTTGGAAGAACATCAAAAACCTTCTTGGGAAGGATGAGAAAAAGATCCCCACTAAGCTCAATATTAACAACGTCACGATTACTGACCCTCGGCACATCGCGGATTCTCTCAACACAGCGTTTACTGACCTGACTGAGTGCTACCCCAGACTACCTGCACCCTGCTGGAAAAAACAACTGCACACCTCAAGGGCTCAATCCTGTCTTCTACTTCAAAAAGTGTCAGTGAAGGAGGCTTGCAAATACATAAAAAGTACTAGGCAAGACCAGAATGGGAGTGATGGAATCGAAGTGAAATTCCTATCCCTAACACTGATGTCATCATCATGCCAGTTACAAAACTATTTAACAAATCGCTGGCTCTTGCACAGTTCCTTGGGATCTGGAAACAGGCTTTCATGACGCCAGTGCACACGAACAGTAATATGACATGCACCGCCAATTATAGGCCAATATCCATCCTCTCTCCCTTATCTAAAGCCCTGAAAAGATTGTAGCCGCCCAACTCACAGATTACCTCAACAAATACAATCTGTTATGTCCCAACCAACATGGCTTCAGGCAGAATCATAGTACCTCCACAGCTTTGCTGGACTACACCTGACTTCTCGCACAAGGCACTAGACAAAGGATAGCTGGTGGGGTCAGTCTTCATAAGACTTCACCAAAGCCTTCGACGCTGTCAATCACTCTCTCCTCCTGACTCAACTACAGAACCTGGGAGTTGCAACCAATGCTGTCTGCTGGTTCAAGGACTACCTAACACACAGAAGCCAATGTGTAAAAATTGGGCACACAGTAGCTATCTCCAACGAGGTATCTTTAGAGGTCCCAAGGAAGTCAATACTGGGGCCCTTACTATTCAGCCTCTTCCTAAATAATCTTCCTGAAGCCTGTGACACTAAACTGATACTTACGTAGATGACGCCACGTCTCACCAGCAGTTCATCAATAACGCCTCCACTCCGAGCTGCAGGCATCCTTCTACAAGTTGGAAGACTGGTTCTGTAGCCATAAACTTCTATTAAACTACAAAAAAACAAGGTGATGCTCACAGCCAGCCCACAACACAAAAAGAAACTCCCTCCCTCACCATCTCCAATAAAGTCAGTGAACTCGGGAACAAGTTCAGACCTTCAAATACCTGGGGGTCACTGTTGATGACTGCCTCACCTTCACCCAAAACATTGACACAGTGAACACCAAGCTGGGTGTACTATATAGGCATAAAAGTATCTCACTCCAGAGGCCCTCCATCTCTCAGTCTCCAGCTCCATCCTTTCTACCATCGACTATGGATTGGTGGTCTGCGCAGCAACAGACACTGCACTAAAAGGATTCACATTGCCCTCAACAAGGCATGTGAGGCTCACAATGGCTGCAGATTGAAATACCCATACCTGCTCCTTATATGAGGAGACCAATTGGCTGCCACTAAAGAACAGGATTATATTCCAAACATGTCTCCTTGGAAAAAGGCACTAATGGTAAAACCACCAGATGCATTTCTAGCATCCTAACACCAAATGCTACCAGCTATACCACCAGAGGCAGGATGAGGGGACCCTATCAACACCTTTCCGTCGAACTGTGCAGGGACAGCGTGCTTTCAGCTATAGGCCCCTCAATGGCTCAACAAAATCCAGTGCACATTCTAACTTCCCAATGCATCTCACAATTCAAAAATGGCCTAAGGCAACACCTTCTTACTAGGACAGTTTGTGACTGCCACTAGGGACGCTAACACCCATAATGCCCACTCATCCACATTCTCCTTCCCTTCCTTTAACCCCCACTTTTCCTCTTGCCTATCCATCTGTCTTCCTCTCCCCATGTGCCTTTTCTACCACTGAATCAACCTTAAAACCAACCTACTACCACTACCTCCCAACCTCCTAGACAAAACCACTTCTTTGGCAGCCTCCCCCCGTCTCCCTCCCCTCACCTTGTCTCCTCCCTGGACTCTCACACTAGGTGTCACACCGCTTTATCTCCTTCGCTACATATAAAACTGTCCTTTACCCTAGTTGAATGCTCTTGACACTGTACTATCACCATTGGTACTATGAATGACAGTGTAACCTTATTGTATACCAGCTACCTACTATTCGAGTATTGTATGTAAACTGTTTGTTATTGCTGTCATTGTCACTGTTTGATGTGGGACCTTTGTAAAGAGCTCTGAGCTCAAAGGTATTATCCGAATCCCTAAATAAATAAATAAATAAATACATACATACTCTGTTTAATGGAAGTATGAATCCATTAATATTGAGTGACATAATTAATGTTGTACTATCCATGTTGGTGTCGGGAGGAGCTTAATATGTATACCCCGAGGAAAGAAGGAGAGGGGGCACATGCTAGAAACTTTCAAGTACCTTAAGGGAATCAACAAAGTCCAAGAGGGTAGCATCTTTCAGAAAAGAGATGTGCAAGAACAAGGGGCACAATTTGAAGATAGAGAGGATGGCTCAGAGGTAATGTTAAGTATTTTTTCATGGAGAGGTTGGGATGCATGGAACAGCCTTCCTGAGGAGGTTGTGGAGTCAAGAACAGTGGGGAATTCAAGAATGCATGGTACAGACATAAGGCAATTCTAGTGGTGGGTAGGAGGAAGTAGGCTGTTGGTTAACTAGGATCTGCAGCTTATCCATTAGGAAGGGAAATGGGCAGGCTAGGTGGGCCAAGTGGTCCTTATCTGCTGTCAAATTCTATGTTTCCTTCTTCACATTTCCTGCCTTAACTGTTTAGATAAGCCTTGTTTATTGTCTGGAGATTTTAGGAGAACAGAGCCTCCCTCTGCCTCTATCACTGCCTCCTCCCCATCCCTATGTTTCCAGTAAACCGTAACATATAATTTGGTCATTCCAGTACCTCCTGTATTATTCCTGAAGATATTCCAATAGTTTTCTAAGCAATCATATAATTAAAAACAACCTAAACACTTACAGGGTAACTTTCCATGCTAAACAACTTAATAAAACTGTTTAAAATTAACCTAGTGATTGTAAATTCTAATTTCCAATTCACCAAATGTTTGTTGTTAGCATGCAAGATCTGCCTATCTTTCAACATAATGGAATACAAGTAACTATAACAGAAACTTTATACAACTTTAAATTTGTAAACCAGTAACAGACTTCCAAGGTAGGGAGGCACAATCTATAGCTCCTATATGGGGGTCTTGTGTGACTCCGAGGGATTTACAGCAGTCTTCTTGTGGGCCCCTCTGCACTGCCTGTCAAATGTTTGGCAGTGTGGTAGGTTCACTCAAAGAATGAGAGCCAGAGCAGGACACAGCTAATAAGGCACTCTGGGTCTGTCAATCTATCAGGCGTCATCTTGGTGGAACTTTGCGTCACTGTTGATGCAGCTGGCACTATTTAAGTGTTCTTAAAGACTAGTGCTGGTTTCCCAGCCCTCGGCCCCAACTGTTAGAACCCATGAATGTGGCTGGGAGGTCAAAGTTCACTTGAGACTTTTAAGTCCTGATATGTTACATCCTGATATAATCCAAGGGACGACAGATCAATCATCGATCCACATATCTTAGTATCCGCCCCCAGTCCAAGCAAAATGTTCATTCTTGCTGCCCAGTGGGTCATCCTCCGATTCGGGAGGTATGTTGTTGATCGGAGAAAAAGGCACCATCTGACCCCATAAGGTTTTCAAGTGGCGGTGTCCTGATGATATTGTTGGAGCAGCGTTTTAATATCCTGTAAGCGTGGCTTGGCTCTGCTGTCTGCAAGCTTAGGTATTCCGAGATGGGTCCATGTTGCACTATGAAGTTCCTGCTCCCGATCAAGAGCCGCTGGTCTCTTCAGCAGTGAAATTGGAATTCCTTTTACTGTCTAGTGTTTTAATTGCTTCCTTAGGAGTCTTAAAATGTTTTGGACCATCAGGAAACATGATCATTAGCTGGGCTGGGTACAAGGTATAAAACCTCAGTTGTTTTTAAGGCACATAAGATTGGGGCATATTCTGCGTCTTTTGTCTGCGATTACTGCAGGAGAATAATCATTAAAATACACCGTTTTCCTTTTTATGTTAGTTCTTTCATACCATGCTCTGGTTAGGAGTTGTTGTTTTACTGAAAAGTTTAGAAACTTCATTACTATGGATCTTGGTGTTGCGTTCGATATCTAAGGGAAGGAGGGTCCAGCTGTAAAATTTCACGTAGAAACTGGTCAAGAAATGCAGTCATATCCGTCCCTTCCACCTCTTCAGGCACACCATATATATGCATATTACACCTCCTCGACCTGTTTTCAAGGTCTTCATACTTTTCTGTGAGTTGCTTTTACTCTTGAGGGACGTGCACCACCAATCTTTCAGGTGGTCTGCACGTGTGTCTAACTCCCTTGATGTGTCTAGATCTGTAACTTTGTGTGCCACTTATTTAACTCTGCCGCTACCTCACTTCAGAATGTGCACACTTCACCTCTGAAGTCTTTTAATTCTGCAAGGATGGCGCATTACTTGGCTGAGAATCTGTACCACAGTCTGCCATACTGCAGGGTGAATCCTCTGGTAGTTTTCAGGTGGGTCTAATCTTGCTGCATCCACCGGGTCTCCTTATTTTTAGATCTCAGGCAGCCTCCCATTCACTTACTGGTGGCCCTTTATATAATTTTTCTTGATTTTGATTGTGTTGTTAGTTATTTTGGAGGAGTTTGTAGGGCTGAGATGGCAGAGCTCAATCAGCTTTCCTGCATCACGGATGTCCTCCTACCTCTGGGTTCCTGTGCAACAGACTCCAGGAGGCAAGTGGAAGGTTGCTGCTGTCTGGCAGGATGCTCTCCTGTCTCAACCTCTTGCTGGCCAATGTGTCCTGCTGCTAGCACCATGGCCTGACCCGCATGCTGGCCCAAACTGGTGACTTACAGCCCCGGCTGTACCTTGTCCATTGCCTGCATCCAATTGGAACCCTTAGTTCCTTCAGCCACTGAAAAGCATCAATGAAGACCCTGTCTGATCCCCATATTTCGGGAGTGTGTCCCAGGTGTTGCCTGGTCCTCCTGCACCTGATGCACTCTCTTAGATGCCATACTCAGTTCCTAAATTGGGACAAGGCAATGCCAGACAAATGAAACTAAACTAGTAAGAGAAACCAGTATTAGTACCTTGCATGGCTTGAGATCATATGTGAAGCTGCTCTGACCTAACAGCTTCCCCGCCCCTCTGGTCTTGGCTCCCACCTGCCGGGATTTGTGGAAGTGCTGTTGACCCAAATGAAGTCCCCATATCCCCTTTTTTCAGTTGGTACTGCCAACATCCTTGCTCCAACCCGCCTGCCTTGTAACTCCCTCAATGAGAAGCTGCACCTCTCACAAGAAACAGACCTCCCCATGGGTCCCCTCCCACCTCCCAGGTTTAGTTTCCTCCCACCTCTCGCAGCATATAGTCCACCCACCAGTTGACCCCCGCCCTTCCACAAGCCCACCAGTCCTCCTGTGGCTCGGTGCACCCCTACCTCCTGCTGCCTTCCAGTGTCTGTCGATCTATCTGACACATCCGCTACAGTGTTGCCCTCAACCATACTCCCAAATAATAAACCAACTGCCAAAGCGAGACTGAAAAATAATGGAACACTGACTGGTGGTGACTTCTATTTTGTTTCTATCTGCAGTTTACCCAGACTAAATTGACACACACAGGAAATGAGGGACAGAAGGAATTGCTGTTTTTTGGGGGAGAGAAACACCAAGGTGGGGGATTGGAGGAGAGAGCATTGTCCCTTCGAGGACAGCATGCCTTTTAATTGTGTAACTCTGAATCAATTTCATGTATTATTTTTTTTGGGGGACCAAACCATACTGTCAGGGCAGGGGCAGCAAGTCAGAGCAGCCCAGCCACTAAAGACCAGAAATCGCACCCCTACCCTGCAAAACACACTTGGGACAAAGCAAGGGGAGGTTAATTATATCTGATTGCCAATAGTAATCAGTCCAGTCTGCTAATATGCATTTAATATTAAAACCGATGGGACTGGAGGATTGTTTTTCATTCACCCTTATATACAGTATGTGCCACATTTCACAATGAAGACCCCTACCACTGCATCTGCACACTAATGATCATGATTAGGCCACTTAGTGAGCACACTATAAAAAAAGACCGAGGGTAAATGCTAAATGCCAGGTGGAGCAGGGAGGAACACTGAGCTGAGGCTCATAAAGGCACATGCTAACGCTAGGTGCGGCGGGAGACCAGGAGGAACTAACATAGAAACATAGAAACATAGAAGTTGGCTGCAGATAAGGACCGCAAGGCCCATCCAGTCTGCCCATTTCTTTTTCTACCTTATAAGCGTGCCATCGGCCTTTGCTCTGTCAGTGACCTATCTATTCATAGTCATTTGTATTGCTCCTTATGCCTATCCCATGCCTGTTTGAAGCACTGCACTGTATTCATAGCCACCACTTCTTGTGGTAAGCCATTCCATGCATCCACCACCCTTTCTGTGAAAAGAATTTCCTCACATTCCCCTTAATCGGCCTCCCTCTAATCTCATGCTGTGTCCTCTTGTCCTGCTATTTTCTTATATTTAAACATGTTAGACTCTTTCACCTTGTTTACGCCTTAAGGTGTTTGAATGCTTCAATCATATCCCTCTCTCCCTCCTTTGCTCAAGGGTATACATATTGAGCTCCGTTAATCTGTCCTCATATGTCTTCTGATACAGTCCCTGCACCATTTTAGTTGCCCTTCTCTGGACTGCCTCAATTTGGTTAATGTCCTTGTGAAGGTGTGGCCTCCAATACTGCACAGTACTCCAGATGGGGCCTAACCAATGTCTTGTACAGAGGGATTATTACCTCCTCTTACGACTTGTGATACCCCTACTAATACACCCTAACACCCCTAGCCTTACCTACTGCTTTAGAGGTCTGCTTGGATGATTTTGGGTCATCAGTGATGATGATGCCCAAGTCTCTTTCTTCCTTTGTGACTGCTAGCAACTCCTCCCAGCCTATAAGTGGCTTCAGGGTTCTCTTCCCTATGTGCATAATTTTGCACTTCTTGAATTAAATCCCAGTTGCCACTCTTCTGACCATCTCTGCTAGTTTATCCAGATCTCTTCTCATTCTGCCCACCCCATCTGGCTCATCTACTCTGTTGCAGATCTTGGTGTCATCTGCAAACAGACAAGCCTTACCCTCTAGTCCATCTGCAAGGTCACTAATGAAGATGTTGAATAGGACTGGCCCCAGGACTGATCCCTAAGGTACCCCACTTGTGACTTGCATCTCTTCTGACTGTATACCATTTACCACCACTTTCTGTTTTCTGCCAGTCAACCAGTTTGCCACCCAGTTGACCAACTTCTGATCCACCCGAGCCTACCCAGCTTATTTATCAATCTTCTAGTGGAACAGTGTCAAAAGCTTTGCTGAAGTCAAGGTAGGCGACATCAACTGCTCCCCTTGGTCCACCACTCTGGTTACCCAGTCAAAGAAATCTATGAGATTAGTTTGACAGGACCTTCCTTTGTAAACCCATGCTGTCTTGGATCCTGTGCCCCTATGGATTCCAGGTGTTGCACTATCCTTTCCTTAAGGTGCTTCCATAATCTTGCCCACTACTGAGGTAGGGCCGACCAGTCTGTAGTTCCCGCCTCCTCCTGCTACCACTCTTGTGGAGCGGGATCGCATGAGCCCTTCTCCAGTCTTCTGGGACCTCTCCTGTGCTCAGAGACTCACTAAACAATTCTGCTAATGGCTCTGCTAGTTCCTCCTTTAGCTCCTTAAGTACCCTGGGATGTATGCCATCAGGTCCCATTGCCTTATCCACTCTGAGCTTAGCAAGCTCTTGTAGGACCCTTTCTTTTGTGAAGGAGTAGTGCTCACCTCCTCCCTCCTGTGTCCATGATGCTGAGCTGTGGGCCTGCCCTACCTTCTCTTCAGTAAATACTGAGCAAAAGTATCTATTTAGGATATATGCCTTTACAGGGTCCTCCTCCTCACATGCCCTTTTCTCCATTAAGCTTAGCAATACCCTCTGGACTTTCTCCTTTCACTAATGTATCTATAGAAAGTCTTGTCACCTTCTTTTACTGTTCGTGCTAGTGTTTCCTCAGTTTGGGACTTTGCCTGCCTTACTGCCTTACCTGCTTCCCTTAGGGCAGTTTGGTATGCCTCCTATCTTCATCCCGCTGTGTTCCCTTATATTTCCTGAAGGCCAGCCTTTTGGCTCTGACCTTTCTGCTACTGTATTTGAGAACCAAAGTGGTTTCCTTCTTCTTTAGCACTTCCTTTTCTGTCTAACACAATGGGATGTTGCTTCAAGTATTGCATCCTTAATGCTTGCCCACTTTGCCTGTACCCCTCACCTGTGTTTCTTTTGCCAGGGCTATCTTAACTCTGTTGGCCATCTTATCAAAGTCAGCCCTCTGAAGTTCCATATTTTGCCTTGAATGGGAGTGATTTAGATGTAGTAGCCAAATTGAACCATACCATGTGATGGTCACTGCCCCCAGGTGACCTTCTACCTGGAGATCTGTGATCCTTCTTTGTTAGTCAGTACTAGATCTAGGATAGCCCTGTCTCTTGTGGGGTTGCTGTACCAGTTGTTTGAAGCCCTCCCCTGCAGGGAATCCACTATGAATCTAGTTCTGGCAGATGTTCCTGCTGGTATTGACCAATCTGTATCTGGCATGTTGAAGTCTCCCATTATCAGAACCTCCCTTTAGCTGTCATGTTTTGTATATCTTCTAACAGTAATGTGTCTATGTCCTCCCTCTGGTCTGGGGGCCTGTAGACAACCCCAGTTCTTATGGCTGTCCCATTTCCTGTTTCCAGGGTGACCCACAGTTCTTCTGGCTCCTTATGTATTCTGAATTTCTGTAGCTTTGATATTTTCATTAACATACAGGGCCACTCCTCCCCTTTTGCACCTCGGTCTCTTCTGAACAATACATAGCCAGGTACTGAAGTCTCCCAAGTGTGGTTACTGGTAAACCACGTCTCACTAATTGCTACTATGTCCAGGTTAGCCTCTAACATTATTGCCTGCAGGTCTGGGATCTTATTTCCCAGGCTGTGAGCATTGTATACATGATTTCCATTGGCCAGATTTTGGTGTGTTAGTTGTTGGGTGAAGTTTGGCAGTACCCTGTGCATCGTGTGGGGAGACAAACCTTTTTTCTTACCTGGTGATGCAAATGAACGGCAAACACGCTGAATTCCTGTTTGACCACTAGCTGAGGGGAGGGGTGTTCTTCCCATTCGACGTATGGGGTGCTGCACCCTCTCCCCATTTGCTAGTTTAAATATTCTGCAAAGACGTCAAACTTCTGCCCCAATGCACTGACTCCTCTTTAGTCAGATGCAGTCCATCAAATTTAAAGAACTTTGCCTCCCAGAACTGTTGCCAGTTCCTACAAATCTGTGTCCTTTTCCTGGCACCAGTCCTTGAGCCACGTGTTTAGCTCCCATCTCCCTTCTCTGACCTTCCGTCCATCTGCTCCCTCTCCCAGACTGGCAGGATCTCAGAGAAGGAGATGCCGGACGAAATAGATGATAGTTTGTCACCCAGCCTAGTCAGGTGTTCCTTGGTCTCCACAACTGGCCGGCTGGCGAGATCGATAGTCCCTATGTGTACTAGGACATCAATGTTTTCTCCTGCTTTGTGAACAATTTTAGTAATGCGGTCAGTGTCTCTCCATGCTGATGTACCTGGAGACATCTGACCATCACACCTGGCTGAGATGGTATCAACTCCCGAATCATGGAGTCTCCTATGATCAGAAGTTTTTGGATTTCCTTTGTGCTTGTTTAGTTTTGGTTCCTGATTTGGGTGAGTTTTGTTGTGCTAGCTCCTGTGCCGCAGTGTCCTGCTCTGCAGTGTCTTCTGCCTCTTTATTTGATTTCAGAGATAGAGGCAGATACCTGTTTGTAGTGTTTATATGGTTTTGGAGGCAAGTGATGGAGAGCGAGAGTGATGGGGCACCTGATTTGCTCCTCCTAACCACCTGCCAACCTCCTGGACCAACTACCCTCTGCGGTTGAGGTTTTCTGTTGGATGCTGGGGAAATGGTGGGTGGTTCTTATAATGTATTTCCTCTTCAATATGAAATTTGAGGCGTGCAATCTCTCTGCCCATGCTGCCGGAGCTGAGCCCCAAGATCTCCAAAGGCCCAGCATGTAGGACAGTGTCCTAAATCCTGTAAGACTGTCCTTCTGAAAATTGTTCCACAGTACCTGCAGTTAATGAAATCCATTCCAAATAAGTTGCTGGGTTTGTAACCTAGTCAGTGTAATTAGAAGGAAAAAAAAGGAAAAAAATGCAAGTAATGGTTTAATTGTGCTTTGTTTAACTTGTTATAACAAGTTAAATTACTAGTGCCCTGTAAATGAGATCACCTTATGGAGGCCCCACTGATCCGCCCTTCCTGCTCTGCCACAGGAAATGTCACAACTGTGGTACCCTATAAAAGGAGTGTAGTGTGGGTGGTTGGCTGGCCCTTCCCGCCTAAAAAGAAGAACCACGGACGAAAGAACAAGGAGGTAAGAGCAGAAACAATCAGTCAACAACAAATGCAGTAACCCTGAAAGCTTATCCTAATGTTAGGTAAAACTGTAAAACCTGTAAAGCACCACCTGTAATAATTTCAGAGAAGATATACCCTGTAAGAAACACTTTGCTCCAGAGAAAATAAAGCAGTAACAGAAGATATATCTTGCAAAAGACAATTTGAATCAGAAGATTACAGCAGTAATCTGTTAGCACACCTGTAGGCACACCTTAATAATACAGAAGAAGGTATACCAGCAACAACAATTTGAATCAGAGAAAAAATAAAGCAATGAAATGTTAGCAACAAACAGTAGCAATCCTGTGGTAGAAAATAAAAACACCACCACACAGTAAATCTGCTTAGCCAAACTAAGTCTTAATCCTTCTCCTTGCTCTGGTAAGTTTCTACTCTGCCTTTCAAGCAGTCTTAGAAGGAAAGAGCTCAGGTGAAGCTAGGTGCCTTGGCCAGCAAACCAAGTCTTCTACTTCCAAGATATCAACTAACCTGACTTTTTAACCCTTCTTTCTGTTGGAAATTACTGACAGTTTGCCAGCTCCACCCCCACATACACACCTAATCTTTTGGAAGAGCTGTGGAGGAAAAGCAATTAGCTCCTTCAATGTGAAGGAGACTGAAACACCTCTGAGACAACAAACCTTTTCAACAAACAACAATAAAATAAAACACAGTGTCAAACAGTAATTTTGCTTAGCCCAATGATAAAAAAGTCACAAAATGTAAGCTCCACCTGTAATACAGTAATTTCAGAGAAGATATACCCTGTAAGAAACACTTTGCTCCAGAGAAAATAAAGCAGTAACTGAAGATATACCTTGAAAAGACAATTTGAATCAGAAGATTACAGCAGTAATCTGTTAGCACATACCTGTAGGCACACCTTGTAATAATGCAGAAGAAGGTATACCAGCAACAACAATTTGAATCAGAGAAAAAATAAAGCAATGAAATGTTAGCAACAAACAGTAGCAATCCCTGTGAGTAGAAAATAAAACACACCACACAGTAAATCTGCTTAGCCAAACTAAGTCTTAATCCTTCTCCCTTGCTCTGGTAAGTTCTCTACTCTGCCTTTCAAGCAGTCTTAGAAGGAAAGAGCTCAGGTGAAGCTAGGTGCCTTGGCCAGCAAACCAAGTCTTCTCAACTATGCTCGTGAGGTCCATGGGTGGGGTGGGGGTGCCAGCTGATGGTTGCAAACCACCCAAGGATTCTAATATTATATATATATATATATATTATTTTTTGGAAGCAAGCAAATCAACCAGGTAGAAACGTGGGGACAGATGGAGGACAAGCTCCTACTCTCCCTCCCTCCCACACTGGGCTGGAGGATGAAAAAGTGTGTGGCAGGTCTAAGCTATGTGGCCCAGCATTCTGGGGTCAAGGAGCACTCTGGAGTAGGGCATGGTGGACTGGAAACTCCTTGGGAGCAGGCGAACGCTGGGAGCTGAGGGATATCTGTGAGGCCCCTGAAAGCTCAAGCAACTGCCCTGCTGAGCTCTCCTTATTTTTTTTTTTTTTTTTTTTTTGGTGACTGGGTGCACCAAGCCAGAGGGGCAGACCACATGGGACGGTGGGCCTAGGAGCTGCAGTGAGACCCCAACAGGACCCGAGGGGTGGTTGGCAAGCTCCAGAGGACAGCAAGCAGAGCTGAAACAGAGTGGAAGAACCAAGCAACAGAAAGAGATACTAGGACTCACAAGATGGAAGCAATGGCCAAGGGAGGAGTGTGGAAGCATCTAGTATCTGGATGGGGCTGGGATCGGAGTTAAAAGCAGAGTCAAAGACTGGGGATAGTAGAAAAAGCAGAGGCAAAGGAGGGCTTGGATACAGGACTGCACAGGTAGGCTGAGCAAACTGGTGGTCTGGGAGCTGGGGTACACAGAGCAGAGCCATCTGATGATGGGCTTTGTCAGCCAGCCGGGACCCAGAGCTCAAGCTTACCTGAAGAGCAGATGGTTGACTGCAGCTTCCAAGGTGGGAGACCCATGGAGAAAATTGCTGCTGAGGTCTCTGGCTTTGGCAGAGTGCCCTTGCAAGTTTGCTGGTCCTAGAATTTTGCTGGAAAAATTGTCATCCATGGAGGTTCAGAGGAGGGTGAGGCTCCCTCTTAGGCCCTGTCCACACTATGCCTCTGTAACGTTACAGAGGGCTCAAACCGTTACTGCAGCGGTTTGCGTTTACATCTGTAACGTTACAGAAGGCGTTTCATAACCGTTGTTGAAACCACTTGTAGAGGAGGTTTGAACAACAGTTACAAAAGTTGTGCCCTTACGTTACCAGCCATAGTGTGGACGCGTGAGCGGTAGCTCAATATTCCCCAGTGCAGCACGAACTGCATTGTGGGATAGGGTGCAGCTGTAACGTTACAGGGCACCCACTAATGTGGACAGGCTTAGCGGTTCCAAACCGTTATCGAAACTGTTTGCGGCAGTGTGGACACACTGTAGCAGTTCGGTCTGTAACGGTTTGGAACCGTTACAGACTGTAAGTGGTAGTGTGGACAGGGCCTTACTTGCCACTTTATACCTACCTCAGCCCCTCCCTCCAGAGGGATCTGGGTCAGCCCCCTCCTCCCAGGTACCTCTGCACTGATCGGGCTAGCGTGGTCCTGGGCTGCCTCTTGCTGGAGGCATCAGCAGCCCAGCCTCTATGTGATGTGGGCCATGTGAAAGCACCCCCGTGAATGACTGGGGGTCATTATTGTAACTGCACTGTACAGTAAATCTGATTCACCACTGACAAGACATGTGGAAACATGACTCTGTGTAAAGCAAGCACTCACTGCTAAAGAAACAGTTCAGTTTCTAAAAAATCAGGAAAATCTTACACTTGGAAATGGAAACCCGTAATGAAGTCCAGAAGTGCACAGGAGGGGTGGCAACTCATTCAAGGAGCAGAGGGCAGAGAGGGACTCAGCAGCAAACAAGAGCCAGCAGCAACATGAGCTACAGAAAAACTCCATTGCTTTGAACTGACCCTGGGTGGGAGTGCCTGCATGTTGGAATCTGGCTGTATTAACACAGCAGCTCACCACATAAAGTGGTCTTGGACACTGGTACTGGTGGATCAGTAGTTGCAAGTCGGCAGATTCTTGGACAGCGAGGAGGAGGATGCAGCACATGATGACTGCGGCAGAAACACACTGCTGACATTCCTCCGCTTCTGTTGCTTCCATGGGAGAGCAACTTTGTTAACCAGGTCTTCAAATGAGTTTGGAAAATAAATATCAACCTGTTACAGTTTCCCAGGAGACTGTAGTTGGGTGGGGTGGGGGTGCTTATGCAGTACAAAAAAAGAAAGTTTCTTGGATCATATACTACAAAAATAAATAGTAGGGATCATGTATCACTTGGCTATAATACTGTCTCGAGTTCTGGTGACATGTTGAACCTCTCTAGCTTCGCCTCTTGAGGTTCATATGTCACCAGAACCTCTTGATGGTATTATATCCTGTAATACCCAGTCCCCTATTATTCTGTTTATATCACTGTAAATAAATCACTGGCAGCAAATATCCATGGTGATAATACTGTGCAAGAATGTAATATATAAGCATAAATATATCACTTGGGTAGCAATATAGACTGTTTTAAACAAAAGTCATTAACACTTTGTACTTAGTCAGAGTACAACATACATAATACTAATATTCAATATCATAAAATGTTCTCCCAGATAAATAAAATGCATTAAACTGGTAAAGTTCAAAGTCTGTGGATGCAGAGAACATGAAAGGATTAGTCTATACATAAGTGTATGTGTACACAAATGTCACGCTGTTTTAAATAGAGCAGATGCACGGTAATTAATTAAATTACTCATAGAAACCTAGACACATAGACTTTGATAGCAGATAAGGACCGCTTGCCCACCTAGTCTGCCAATTTCCTAGCTACTAGATAAGCTGCAGATCCTAATTACCTAACAACCTATTTCTTCCTATCCCCACAAGAATTGTCTTATGTCTGTCCCATGCATTCTTGAATTCCTCCACTGTTTTTGACCCCACAACCTCCTCAGGAAGGCCATTCCTTGTGTCCACTACCCTCTCTGTGAAAAAATACTTCCTCACTTTACCCTGAGCTGTCCCCCTCTATCTTCAAATTGTATCCCTTGTTCTTGCACATCTCTTTTTCTGAAAGATGCTACTCTCTTGGACTTTGTTGATTCCCTTGAGGTACTTAAAAGTTTCTATCTTGTCCCCCTCAATGGTATACATATTAAGCTCCTTTAGTCTCTCCTTGTATGGCTTCTGTTGCAGACGCTGTACCATTTTAGTTGCCCTCCTCAAGACTGTCTCCATCCTGTCTATGTCCTTGCGGAGATGGGATCTCCAGCACTGGACACAGTACTCCAGATGGGGTCTCACCAACTGTCTGTACAGAGGGATAACAACTTCCTGTTTTCTACTAATTATGCCTCTCTCTATACATCCCAGTATTCCCAAGCCCTCCCTACTGCCCTCTCACATTTTCTTTTTAGTCCTTGGTAACCGGTAAGGCCCACTAGTTGCTTGCTAACCTTATGATCATCTGATATAATTACCCCAGGTCCTTTTATACCTCCCCTGTGTAAACTTTCCCTGGGTTTTGTTTCCCAGGCATACCTCTCAACTGTCACACATTCACAGTCGTCCTCATTTTACTTCTCAGAAACCCTCTGTCTCACATGGCACAGGTAATATTCCACACTGTTCACTGAAACTTCAATGCAGAAATTCATAATAATCTATGCTACTCAGTTATCAGCAAACATGAATAACGTAAGTGCACAGATTTAGACTGTGTTCTGAGCTTGCAATGTCGTTTTTGATGACGTGTCACACTTTGCCCATTTGTCACATGTACTGTCACACATTTGAGTGATGAAAGGTTGAGAGGTATGTTCCCAGGTGCATTACTTTGCACTTCTTTGCACTGAATCCAAGCTGTCATACTTTTGACCATTTCTCCAACCTTGCCAGGTCCCTTCTCATCCTTTCCACCCCTTGTATATCAACTATGTTGCAGATCTTTGTGTCATTTGCAAAGATGCATACTTTCCTTCCTTCCTTCCTTCTTTCCTTCATACTTAGTATTATAAGAATCAGCTTTGAAGCAAAAACAAAAAGCAGTAATAATACTATGTCAAAATGGTTTAAAGTCCCTGCTTTCATTTATACCATGAGGCACCAAACAGTCCATGTTAAAATCCACAGCTGGTACATGGTCCACTCTCATGAAATGCAAGTGGTGTGGATCCGAATGGTGGAATATTTTAAAGTGCAATCCCACAATTGTATCCTCTTGTTGATGTATAATAGACTGCACATCTTCTTGAAGTCTTTCTTTCTTTCTCAGATTGTCCTTTCTACATAGAGGCATGGGCAAGTGCACAAAATAATTATATAACGCATTCTGTGGAAAAATTTATAAAATTATTTATCACAAACTTTTTAGTTATGAGTAACTGCCAGGCACCACTCAAGCCAGCCCGCTTCTTACCGTGCTAGATACCCCTCCTGGATATGTCTTCCTAGGTTTATATTCTTAACACTTTATGCATGAGCAATAACATTTACAGTAATTTAAATTTTTTTTTTTGGTATTGTCCACCCTACCTTCAGTGGCTGCCTACCTAAGGCATCCACCTCGCTTCCCTGATCACTGTGCCTCCATGATACCCCTGGCTTACCCCACAGGGCAGGGACACAGCATCCTCTGGGACTGTGTGTGATGGGAGAAGGTGCCGTGTTTGCCGGCATTGCCTCTCTGGCTTGCCCCCCAGACTGGGGTTCTGGACCTGGAGAGATGACAACGTGGGACTGGGATAGGTTGTGGAGAGGCAGGGGAGCAATTGAGGTCAGATGTTGAGGGCTGTCCATCATCTGCGATGGCCAATGATTTTTTTTCTGCTTTTCCCTAGGGGTGGGGTCATGCAATGATGACCAGGTTCCGCCCACCTCAACTTCCTGGTGCCTACACTGTGTGGTTCCTCCAGCTTCCACCAGGGGTCCCTCATGCAGTGGACACTCTCCAGCCTCCCAAGAAGGAGAGTAGTCTAGGGATACTCAATCCTTCTCCTCTGGCCAGCCCTCTGGCAACCTGGGTCCATTCCCAAACCTGGGTCACCGGCATCACAAGCGGAAGTCCAACCACTGTGCTGGGGGCTGGCCAAGTAAATTAAATTATTTTAATAAATTCACATTAACATACACAAGCTGACAATATTTTTAGAACATAGACAGCTTCTCCCAAGCCTATTGCACTTGAGACCCTTTACAAAAGTATCTTTAATGAATGTCTCTTTAAGCAAATGTCCTCTCTTAAAAGACAAACAAATCACAGTCCTTATCTGATCCTGGATGCTGAATATGCAGACGAACAGTGGATCTCTGGTGGTGATGATCTTTGAAAACAGATGATACTGAACTTCTCATGGACTGGATTGCTGAAAAACTGGTTGCTTATCTTCCTGGAAAACTTCACTGGCATGCAGGTACTCCAGTGCAACAGGTAACAGCTAACCTTTCCTGGTCTCAGTCACTGCCCGTGAGGTTGCCACCTATCAGGTTTTTGCATGATAATCTTGTATTCAGGGTCTCAATCCAGTTATCCAGTTTTGCTCAGAGATAGTCAGGTTTCTGAGATATTTTTAGTGCTCACATACTGTTGAAATATTCTGTCATATCATTAACTGTTTCAGCTGCATATCCAGGTTAAAAACAAGTTATGTTGTCAATAGCCCTGTCTTGGTAAAAGCAGTCAACCTGGGATGTGTAAAGTACTGTATGTGAATTAAGACTATAAGCAGTTACCTAATCTTTCTACTCTGCATCTTAAAACAGCAGTGCAGTAAAGTGGGGCAAAAGTCTGACCTTACCTTTTGCAACAGTAAAAGATTTGGTTATCTTTCCATTTCATTTCCTCTTAAATTTTTCCATATGTACCAGAATTTAAGGATTTTCAAATGTTTTAAATTAGTTTTTCTCAGTCAAAAGCATGGTCACTGATTTTGCCTTTGAAATTGTATTGTGGCTATGACAAGGAATTGGAACCAGAACAAAATATAAAGTACAATTTCAACTGGGGTAGTCAGAGCAAGAACTGTGGCTCCACTCTAACACCTCTACCTGGTACATTAATAATGTAGCAAACAGAGGTATCCAGCACCATGTAACAGGTTAAAAGCTGTAAACTTTATTTTAAAAAAACACATAAATCAAGGCAATGCAGATACGTACATTACAGGGGTGCAGAGATGGCCTCAGGCAACCTGACCAGTTTCGCTGATAGCATTTCCAAAAGTCTTTACTATCAGCGGAAACTGGTCAGGTCACCAACCATCTCTTGCACTCCTGTAATGTATGTATCTGTGGTACCTTGGTTTATGCACAGTTCATGTTTTTTGGAAAATAAGGTTTACAACTTTTATCTGCTAACTGGGTAGTGTCTGTGCTCTGGAAGTTTGCCAGAGTGGTACCAGTTCATAACAAAATCTAGCCAGAGCCGATAGGGCTGCAGCTTAAGAATTTAGGGTATACATATTGTAAAGTACCAAAGTTACAAGCCTGCATTTGTAAAATGTATCATAGGCTTATAAATGTGTTGTTTTGTAATATGTTTGCACCAAATTTTCAACAAAGCCTTATTATGACCATTCCCCATGAAGACGGCGAGGCAAAATGTTCACCTCCTGGCTTAAAGTTGTTTTGTGCACAGACAGTGAAATCAACTTTCAGGATGCAAAAACACATTTGGGCAGGAGTTGAAAATGACAGCTGTTACATTCATTAGGTGCTGTAAAGAAATGGCTATGTTGAAAATTTGGGAAACTATTGAATATTATTGAACTTATGAGCCTGCATTCACAAAATTCTAGGTAGGCTCATAATCTTTTACAATAACTGGTGACCCTATTTAACAGACCAGATTACGAGTACTGTCAAATGCCATAATAACCTAAAATCAGGTTATTACAGCATTCTCATCATTTAATACACCCGTGCTAAGTCCGCATAAAGCCACATGCAAGTCAGCGTTAAGCCACACAAAGAGACCACACAAGCCCGCACAAAAAAACAGCAATTATGAAAAATAAAAGATAAGCAAGTGTGTTTTATTGTTTTTGTTTACAACCCTTGGTGTGTGATGACTATATAAACCTCTCGAGCTTCATTCTCGAGGTTTATAGAGTCATCACACACACCATATTGAAAAAATCCATAACACACTCTTGCTTATCCATTATTCTCTATGTTTTTAATGTTTTTACACCAAATTTCCAAACTAGCCTTCTTATGACCGCACCTGATGAGCAAGGGCAGAAAATTTCCAACTCCTGGCGAAAGGTGATTTCTTGCAGGGACCACAAAATCACCTTTTGGGATATAAAAAACATATTGACCAGGGTTTGAAAAATGCAGCTGTCACGTTCATGATGTGCTGTAAAGATATAGCTATGCTGTAAATTTAGGGTAAAAAGTAAGATCTAGTTCTCAAAATTCTATGTGGGCTCATAACTTGGTTGTTTTTTAATATTTTGCACCAAACTTTCAACATAGCCTTCTTATAACTCCACCTCCCATGAACACAGGCAGAGAAAATTTTCAACTGGTGCCCAAAGGTGATTTCACATAGGGACTGTGAAATCACCATTCTGATGTAAAAAAAAAAAGTTTAGATCAGGATTTGAAAAATGACAACTGTCACATTCATGAGGTGCTATACAGATATGGCATATGTTGTAAATTTGGATCAAAAATATTGACAATTACCAAAGTTATGAGCCTGCATTTACAAAATTAAACATAGGCTCACAACTTTGTTGTTTTTAATATTTTACACCAAATTTTCAATATAGCCACCTTATGACCCCCTCATGAACGATGGTGGAGAGATTTTCAACTCCTTCCCAAAGGTGATTTTGCACAGTCACCCAAAATCACTTTTGGGGACAGATATCTAGTACCTAACATCACATGCGTTGTTCATGAGGTAGTGTCCCAAAAAAATCGTTGAAAATTTGGGGCAAAATATTGAAAATGCCCAAGTTATGCTAGTAATTTGAAAACCCCATTGAAATACACTGAACTGCATACCTGGTGCCCTGCCATGAATACCCCTCACCCTTCAGCACACAGTGTATTCCATCCCCTGTAGTTAATAGGTGGTAGGCACCAAGAAGGATGTACAGCACCTCTCAGCAATAGTTTATAATATATGGAATTTTATATAAACAACTTAATTCTTTAGGAGTGTCATCCCCCCACACACACAGAGGTGGTCCCCCTCAACCTGAGTGTAGCTTCATGTATGGCGTATCCGATGGGCTATGTTCATTACAACCATTTAAAGGGCACTCTACAGATCTGGGTTACCAGGCATTGCCCTTCAACTTGGACTGCTAAGGGACAATTATCTGGCCACCAAACATCACCAGCCAATGGCAAGTCAGTGTGCATTAGTACGTTGATGGTCCCCAATAATCTCTTAGCACACCCCTCAAAAATAGAACGTCCTCCAGACATGAGTAACTATATAGCATAATACCTCATATAAGAAGATTGTCCTTTAAAACATGTAAATTCCCCATTTTCTGAGAGTCCCCCCACCTCACACCCACAGATTTGTTACCATGGTAATAAAACCTCATTGTAAATCACTAGGCACATTGATAAACAAAACTTCAATTAAAGCAGGACCCTTTGTTTTTAAATAACAGAGAATGAATCTTGTGTAGTTCAGTTAA
Source organism: Neoceratodus forsteri (assembly GCA_016271365.2). Lineage (NCBI taxonomy): Eukaryota > Metazoa > Chordata > Ceratodontiformes > Ceratodontidae > Neoceratodus > Neoceratodus forsteri. The sequence goes on from CM057453.1 coordinate 1,195,954,249, forward strand.
GTGGTTGTGAACATTTCCCTGTCTGCCATCACCTTACCACTGCTATCTACAGCCCAGCCACAGTTGATAAGTGGATGTGGCAGGAGTCGAGTGGTCTGACCCTCTGAGTCACTAAGTTCTCGGATCGCTGCGGTAAGTAATGTTCGCATAAATATTTCTCCATCTCCAGTACTTATTTGCAGCCTTAGATTTTCATCCGTCTAGTTCATTTCCCCTCTTCAGCCAAACCAAGGACTCACATACCTTAAAGGCAATTGTTTGCAGATATCAGGGCTGAGACATGCAGGTAAAGAGATGGGAGGAGGATGACACCACATCCAGACTCTCCATTCAGCATAAAAAGTTGAAAATGCCACTGACTGTTATGGGCTGCAGTCCCCACATGTCCAAAAGTGAAGACAGCTGGCCCCAGTTCCATTCTTGACACATTCCTGGAGTCTCCTTGGGAGGAGGGTGGGAGGATATCCACGAGTACATAGGAGTTCGCACTTTCATGTGATATGACTGGAGATTCATGGGTGTGCCAAGGGTCACAACATGATTAGCTGCTGGCTGCAGTGACAATGTCAATTTCAGGTGATTGACAGCCTCCTTTGCCACCAAAATACAAGACGCTGCCGACCACAAAGCATGGAAGAAGAACCCCACCTATAAGAGGAGTTTTCATAGCCATTTTGTGTTATACTGAGTCCCACAAGTAACACATGTGATCAACAATTCTCAAACTAAGTTACGTTTCTTTTGGGCACCGCAGGTGCTTTTGTTGACTTACTAACTGTGGAGAATTATAGAAATAATGATTTTTTCAGCTGCATCCTGTCACATCCTCAAGCATGATACAGTTTTGTGGTTTTGCTCCTGGACAGAAACCCACAGTCACCCTGGCACACAGTCAATCAGGTGCCACAAGGCAACTACATTACTGTCCCTGGACAGACCACACGAATGCTTACAATCCCTGATGCTCCCACCATGTCCACTCAAGGAGGCAGCAAACAAGGATCCCCACTGCGGCACACATCACTCTCTATTAAGGAACACAGACATTTTTAATATAGTATTATACCTCAGACAGTCATTTAGCCAGGCCTGCATCTCTCAGTCATGAGTGCCCTTCACTTGCCACATCTTCTGTATTGATAAACATTTCGACATCTTTGGCTACTCAAACAAGTTAAGGCAATAAGTTCAAAACCCACTGAAATACATTGTACCACATACCTGTTTCCTCAGTTTGTGGTCCGGCTTTGAAGAGTTAAGCTGTATCTGCAGTCAGAGGGATTATGGCATTGGACCCCTGATGGGTAAGTAAGGGCATGGGTGGGGAGGGCGCATGGTCATGGATGCTGAGTGGAAGGGTCAGGTAGGGAAAGGAATGACCACAAAAGACATTGACAAACTGTTTTTTTTTTTTATAGGTAAAAACAAAAAGACAGGTGAGCCCTAATCACAACACTGGGGATTAGGCACCCCTAGTATCACTGTTATGTCAATCAATCAATCAATCAAACTTTATTTAACCAGGCAAAACCACTCTTGAGCAAGCTCATTTACAAGATGGTCCTGGACAATTAGGACACACACAGTTACTAAGCACTAACAGAGTTGCAGAATACTTACATTTCACACAACATAAAAAAAAAAAGAAAAATCGCCAGATACAATATAATGAGAGGTTTCAGGGCTGTGGAATACATACAATGCACAACTATCCACAAATAAATATAAAATTGGGTATACAAGGTTTCAACAGTGGAGGTTTTCAAAGCACAGTCATTGCATCATTACAATAACTGACGGGGTAGATAAGAGTGTGATTACAGTATGGACAGAACAGGCAGAGGGAGACTTGGACTGTTAAACAGAATGTAGATATGAACAAGGTGAAGTGTTAAGGGAGTACCTGTAAGTGCCTAGTGTTTTGGGAGCCACAGGACAGAGATGGAATGTGGTCATCTGTGGCAAGCACACGAGACCCTTAGATTGCGGTGAGCAACCTCCTAAAAGTGTGAGACCCGGGAGGAGAAATCCTAAGTGTCTTTTGTATAGAATTTCCGAGGAGGGCAGGGAAAAGTTAATAGCTGCTGAGCCATATTGTGTCCTTATTGTGGGTACCTAAAGGGATACTAGAGAAGAACTCCTTAGGCCATCGGCCCTTGGTGTGCTTGAAGAGAATAGTAATATAGGCTGGTAGCTTATCAGATAGTGCCCGTAAAGCCACATGAGAGCATTTTTTGTCTTCTCAAGGTGAGGGAGGCCAGTCTAATGCCTGATAGAGCAAGCAGTGATGGGTACTCAGTGGCATGTTTAGGATAAATCTCAGCTGCGATGGTAGGGATGTCAAGTTTGCATAGCACCTGGTTGGGGCAATGGCTGTAAAGAAGGTCTGCATAGTAAAGCAATGGTAGGAAAGTTGTTTGGACAAAGTCGCTTCCTGGCTTCAAGTGTAAGGAGGTGCCTTATTCGATAAATATGCCTAGTCGTTGCCTAAGCTTTTGATAACTCAGTCATGGCAGGTGGGCGTGTTCCACCATGATCGCAGTTGTAGTTATTTTTTTATATTATAAAATTCACCTCACCCGACCGTCCCTCTCAGCACTCCCCCGGGAGAGTCAGGTGGGGAAGACATTGATGGACCATTTTTTTTACAGGTAGAAAAAACTGCAAAAAAGACTGATGATTTCAATCGTGACACTGGGAGATAGGACACCCCAGTGCCATGTTTCTGGGGAGGGGTGAGTGCTGAGATGGAGGGTCTGGTGAGGTGAATTTTTATAATATAAAAATAACTACAACTGGCAATCATGGGTGAGGTAAATTTATATAATATATATATAAAAAAAAATAACTACAACTGGCGATCACGGTGGATCATCCCATGCTGCTGCCCATCTTGGCGACTGCTAGTGCATGCGCGATAGAGTGCAGTGGCCATTTTGGACATGACAAAGTGTGCCGTGTTCTGCTATGACTACCGGCACTATAAAATAGTGCAGTGCTGCATCAGTAGGGACACCATGACCAGACTGCTTCACTGACACGAAGGCCACTGTGACGTAAGTCCAACATGTTGTTCATTCGAAAGAATGCGTAGTCCTTTTCTCAAAACAAAGGTTCAGCAGGGCTCCACCCACTGCAGCCCTAAAAGTGTTATATAAAGTGTATGGATAATTACTGCCCATAGCAATCCTATCAGTGCTTGACAAGCTATTTGAAATCTAGATTTAGTAGTTACCGTATTGGTCCTTGCAAGAGATATCAAATCATTTGCTTCTGGATCTGTTCAAGCTATTTGAGAAACTTGTGGCCTCCCAGGTAACAGAACACCGCCACCTTCATAATTTATTATCCCATGCACAGCATGGTTTCAGGTATACACATAGTACATCCACTGCCATCATCCAATTTACTAATGATGTCAGGATGGCTATGGATAAAAACATGCTTACAGGGGCTTGTTTCATTGACCCAACCAAGGCATTTAACCTTGTGGACCACACCCTGTGCGTGATCTGCACTGGCTGCCAATAAAGTGGCGGATCACCTTCAAGGTCACATTGCTGACTTTTAGGGCCCTACATGATTTTGGACCTCACTTCCTGAAAGAGCTCTTAGTGCCTTACTGTCTACCCGTTCTCTTCGCTCCTCTGATGAAGGATTGCTAGAGATACCCAGAGTACGTCTAAAGATGTCTGGAGGTAGATCTTTTCCTGTATGGCACCGACCCTGTGGAATTCTCTACCTCATCAGATATCAGATTGTCTGACTGTCGAAAGTTTTAAAAAACAACTAAAGACTTTCCTCTTTGTCCAAGCATTTGCTGGAACATAATAATTGGTGTTATGTATGACTGTTGGATTTATTGTTTGTGTAATGTGTTTTAAAGTGGTTTTGAACTATTGTAAAAGCACCTAGAGCTTAGGAATGGTGCTTGAAATAAATAACATTTTACTTACTTACTTACCCTTATCCAAATGACCATCTTGGGATTCTCATCCGCTGCTACTACCTGGGTTGCAAGCTACCTCACTGGTCAGCAGCAGTCTGTAGAAATGAATAGCGTAAGATCTGACCTTTCTCCCACCAATGTTGGTCTCCCTCAAGGATCCATACTTGGTCCTTTCCTGTTCACTTTATTTATCAACAATCTGTCCACAATGGCTGGATCTTTCTCAGCCCTACTTTATACAGATGACATGGTACTGTATATTAATGCCATGGATACATCTGACATTAACTCGAAGCTAAATGTCGATTTTGATTCCATTTCAGTCCTGGTTAAGCCACAATAGACTCCTCATGAATACCAAAAAACACTGCTATGCTATTTGGTTCAGCACCTAGAATCAGGACCTGTCCCTCTGCCCTTACCCTCTGCTTTTCATTGGGCTCCCCAGATACAGTTCCTTGGAGTCACCTTAGACCCTGCTTTGGATTTTAACCTGCATCTGTCAACAATTTGTAAGAGAGTTCAGACGAAGCTTGGTTTCACCTATAAAATGAGGTATCCTCTAACTGCAGCCCCAAGGCTGGCTATTGCCCAGGGTGTCCTACAACTTACTGTCACATATTGACTGGTACCCTATTTGGAGGCAGACAAAGGGTCCTAAATAAAGGGAATACAAACATTTGTTGCTTTGCTCTTCCTGTGCTCAGGCTTACCCATCCCTGTGCCCTCTACTCATGTATAGGTTGGCTCTCCCCATCTTCTTATCATCTATTCACTGCTGGCTGCACCATTGATAATATTATCAGAACGGATATACCATCTACCCTGCCCAACATAATAAAACACGCTTTACAGGCCTACCCCTTGTGGTCTACTAATGGATCAGTACTGGTTGTCCCAAAATGTGCTACTAAAATGGTTGAACAGGCTTTCTCAGCATTTGCTATCAAGCTCTGGAACTCCTTTCCAATGCCTCTAAGACACTGTCAGTCTCATCAAGATTTTAAGAATGAACTTCGTAAGTTCTTCCTGTCTAATGATAAGTACATGTATAATTGAGCCATCATATATTACTTACTTGACTTTATCATTTTAACACATGCTTATTCTGCAATTATGTAGTTATATTTTTAATTCTGGCATCTCTTTGTGCTGCTCATTGTTTCATGGCACATGTGGTGCTGTACAAAAGAAGTAGACCCAGGATGACCGGAAAGTATAGGCCCATCAGTCTGACTTCAATAGCATGTAAACTCATAGAGACTATATGTAAGGAAAGGTTGGTGAGATACATAGAAGAGAATGGTCTTCAGGATGAGAGGCACAGGCTTTTGGCAGGCATAACATGTCAAAGCGAACCTGATCAAATTCTTTTACTGGCTCACAAAAGTAGTGAATGGAGGCCAGACAATGAACATCATATACCTGGACTACAGCATGGCCTTCAATTCTGTACCACACAGGAGGCTGATCGGAAACTGGTGGATCTAGGAGTAAGGGAGAAAATGATAAGGTGGGTAGACAGCTGGCTGAGGGCATGCCGCATAACCCAGAGAGTGGTGGTGGGGGAGAGTTATCCATCACCATGGAGATCACCAGTGGGATCCCAAAGGGATCGGTGCTAGGCCAGTGTTCAATGTCTTCATAAGAAACATTGGGAAGACAATAAAGACAAGAAGTGTATACTTGTGACAGCACCGAACTCTGTGGGAAGGTGGACAGAAAGAAAGGAATACAGGACCTGAGGGAGGACCTTGGTAAACTCTAGAAATGATCAGGAATCTGGCAACTTGGCATCAATCCCCAAAAATGCAAAGTGATACACATAGGGACAGGAATCCCAGGATGGAGTATAACCTGGGGAGGTCTAGATACCTGTTTCTGAAGAAGAAAAGGATATGGGGATGGTGATTACTAATGACCTGAAACACTCCACGAGTGCAATAAGGCAGCAGCAAATGCAAACTGGATGCTGGGGTGTGGGTAGAAGACTTGGTTTGCTGGCCAAGGCACCTAGCTTCACCTGAGCTCTTTCCTTCTAAGACTGCTTGAAAAGCAGAGTAGAGAACCTTACCAGAGCAAGGGAAAAGGATTAAGACTTCTTTTGGCTAAGCAGATTTACTGTGTGGTGGTGTTTTTATTTTTCTCACAGGGATTGCTACTGTTTGTTGCTAACATTTCATTGCTTTATTTTCTCTGATTCAAATTGTTGTTGCTGGTAAACCTTCTTCTGCATTATTACAAGGTGTGCCTACAGGTGTGTGCAAACAGATTACTGCTGTAATCTTCTGACTCAAATTGTCTTTTGCAAGGTATATCTTCTGTTACTGCTTTATTTTTCTCTGTAGCAAAGTGTTTCTTACAGGGTATATCTTCTCTGAAATTATTACAGGTGGAGCTTACATTTTGCGACTTTTTATCATTGGGCTAAGCAAAATTACTGTTTGACACTGTTTTATTTTATTCTTGTTTTTTTTTTGTTGTTGTTGTTGAAAAGGTTTGTTGTCTCAGAGGTGTTTCAGTCTCCTTCTCACATTGAAGGAGCTAATTGCTTCCTCCCACAGCTCTTCCAAAGGATTAGGTGTGTATGTGAGGTGGAGCTGGCAAACTGTCAGTAATTTCCAACAGAAAGAAGGGTTAAAAGTCAGGTTAGTTGATATCTTGAGGTAGAAGACTTGGTTTGCTGGCCAAGGCACCTAGCTTCACCTGAGCTCTTTCCTTCTAAGACTGCTTGAAAGGCAGAGTAGAGAACCTTACAGAGCAAGGGAAAAGGATTAAGACTTCTTTTGGCTAAGCAGATTTACTGTGTGGTGTTTTTATTTTTACTCACAGGGAATGCTACTGTTTGTTGCTAACATTTCATTGCTTTATTTTCTCTGTAGCAAAGTGTTTCTCATAGCATATATCTTCCTGAAATTATTACAGGTGGTGCTTTACAGGTTTTACAGTTTTATCTAACATTAGGATAAGCTTTCAGGGTTACTGCATTTGTTGTTGGCTGATTGTTTCTGCTCTTACCTCCTTGTTCTTTAGTCCGTGGTTCTTCTTTTTCGGCGGGGAAGGGCCCAGCCACCACCCCATCCCCAACCACCCCACACTATACTCTTTATATGGTACCACAGTTGTGACATTTCCTGTAGCAGAGCAGGAAGGGCAGATCAGTGGGGCATTCACAAGGTGAGCTCATTTACAGGGGAACTAGTAATTTAACTTGTTATAACAAGTTGAACAAAAACAAAACACAATCAAACCATTACTTGCATTTTTTCCTTCTAATTACTCTGACTAGGTTATAAACCCAGCAACTTATCTGGAATGGATATCATTAACTGCAGGTACTATGGAACAATTTTCAGAAGGACAGTCTTACAGGATTTAGGACACTGTCCTACATGCTGGACCTTTGGAAGGTCTTAGGGCTCAGCTCCGGGCAGCATGGGCAGAGATTGCACGCCTCAAATTTCATATTCAAGAGGAAATACATTATAAGAACCACTTGCCATTTCCCCAGCATCCAACAGAAAAACCTCGACCGCAGAGGTAGTTGGTCCAGGAGGTTGGCAGGTGGTTAGGAAGGCAAATCGGGTGCCCTTCACTCTCTGTCTCCAACATATTACCTCCAAAACCATATAAACACTACAAACAGGTATCTGCCTCTATCTCTGAAATCAAACAAAGAGGTAGAAGACACTGCAGAGCAGGACACTGCTGCACAGGAGCTAGCAACAACAAAACTCACCCAAATCAGGAACCAAAACAAAAAGCAAAAGAAATCAAAAACTTCTGATCATAGGAAACTCCATGATTGGGAGTTGATACCCATCTCAGCCAGGGTAATGGTCAGATGTCTCCAAGTACATCAACATGGAAGACACTGACTGCATTCTAAAATTGTTCACAAAGCAGGAGAAAACATTGATGTCCTGGTACATAGGGACTAATAGATCTACTCCAGCGGTCAGTTGTGGAGTCAAGGAACACCTGACCAGGCTGGGTGACAAACTATCATCCATTTCGTCCGCATCTCCTTCTCTGAGATCCTGCCAGTTTGGGAGAGGGGTAGATGGACGGAAGGTCAGAGAAGGGAGATAGGGGAACTAAACATGTGGCTCAAGGGTTGGTGCCAGGAAAAGGACACAGATTTGTAGGAACTGGCAACAGTTCTGGGAGAGAAAGTTCTTTAAATTTGATGGACTGCATCTGACTAAGGAGGAGTCAGTGCATTGGGGCAGAAGTTTGATGTCTTTGCAGATATTTAAACTAGCAAATGGGGAGAGGTGCAGCACCCCATCGTGAATAGAGCACACCTCCCCCTCAGCTAGTGGTCAAACAGGGATTCAGCATGTTTGCAGTTCATTTGCATCACCAGGTAAGAAAAAGGTCTGTCTCCCATACGACACACAGGGTAATGCCAAACCTCACCTAACAACTAACACACCGAAATCTGGTCAATGGAAAATCATGTACACAATGCTCACAGCCTGGGAAATAAGATCCCAGACCTGCAGGCAATAATGTTAGAGGCTGAACTGACATAGTAGCAATTAGTGAGACGTGGTTTACCAGTAACCACACTTGGAGACTTCAGTACCTGGCTATGTATTGTTCAGAAGAGACCGAGGTGCAAAAAGAGGGGAGGATTGGCCCTGTATGTCAATGAAAATATCAAAGCTACAGAAATTCAGAATACACATAAGGAGCCAGAAGAACTGTGGGTCACCCTGAAACAGGAAATGGGACAGCCATAAGAACTGGGGTTGTCTACAGGCCCCAGACCAGGGGAGGACATAGACACATTACTGTTAGAAGATATACAAAACATGACAGCTAAAGGGGAGGTTCTGATAATGGGAGACTTCAACATGCGGATACAGATTGGTCAATACCAGCAGGAATATCTGCCAGAACTACACACATAGTGGATTCCTGCAGGGAGGGCCTCAAACAACTGGTACAACAACCCACAAGAGACAGGGCTATGCTAGATCTAGTACTGACTAACAGGAAGGGATCACAGATCTCCAGGTAGAAGGTCACCTGGGGACAGTGACTATCACATGGTATGGTTCAGTTTGGCTACTACATCTAAATCATCCCATTCCAAGGCAAAATATGGTACTTCAGAGGAGCTGACTTTGATAAGATGGCCAACAGAGTTAAGCTAGCCCTGGCAAAAAGAAACACAGGTGAGGGGTACAGGCAAAGTGGGCAAGCATTAAGGATGCACACGTGAAGCAACATCCCATTGTGTTAGACAGAAAAGGAAGTACAAAAGAAGAAGGAAACCACTTTGGTTCTCAAATACAGTAGCAGAAAAGGTCAGAGCCAAAAGGCTGGCCTTCAGGAAATATAAAGGAACACAGCGGGATGAAGATAGGGAGGCATACCAAACTGCCTAAAGGAAGCAGGTAAGGCAGTAAGGCAGGCAAAGTCCCAAATTGAGGAAACACTAGCACGAACAGTAAAAGAAGGTGACAAGACTTTCTATAGATACATTAGTGAAAGGAGAAAGTCCAGAGGGGTATTGCTAAGCTTAATGGAGAAAAGGGAGCATGTGAGGAGGAGGACCCTGTAAAAGCATCTATCCTAAATAGATACTTTTGCTCAGTATTTACTGAAGAGAAGGTAGGGCAGGCCCACAGCTCAGCACCATGGACACAGCGGGGAGGGAGGTGAGCACTACTCCTTCACAAAAGAAAGGGTCCTACAAGAGCTTGCTAAGCTCAGGTGTGATAAGGCAATGGGACCTGATGGCATACATCCCAGGGTACTTAAGGAGCTAAAGGTGGAACTAGCAGAGCCATTAGCAGAACTGTTTAGTGAGTCTCTGAGCACAGAGAGGTCCCAGAAGACTGGAGAGGGCTCATGTGATCCAGCTCCACAAGAGTCGTGAGGGAGGAGGCAGGGAACTACAGACCAGTCAGTCTTACCTCAGTAGTGGGCAAGATTATGGAGGCACTCCTTAAGGAAAGGATAGTGCAACACCTGGAATCCGTAGGGGCACAGGATCCAAGACAGCATGGGTTTACAAAAGAAAGGTCCTGTCAACTAATCTCATAGATTTCTTTGACTGGGTAACCAGAGTGGTGGACCAAGGGCAGCTGATGTACTTCCTACTGACTTCAGCAAAGCTTTTGACACTGTTCCACATAGAAGATTGATAAATAAGCTGGGTGGGCTCAGGGTGGGTCAGAGTTGGTCAACTGGGTGGCAAACTGGTTGACAGGCAGAAAACAGGAGTGGTGGTAAATGGTATACAGTCAGAAGAGATGCAAGTCACAAGTGGGGTACCTCAGGGATCAGTCCTGGGGCCAGTCCTCTTCAACATCTTCATTAGTGACATTGCAGATGGACTAGAGGGTAAGGCTTGTCTGTTTGCAGATGACACCAAGATCTGCAACAGAGTAGATGATCCAGATGGGGTGGGCAGAATGAGAAGAGATCTGGATAAACTAGCACCATGCTCAGAAGAGTGGCAACTGGGATTTAATACAAAGAAGTGCAAGATCATGCACATAGGGAAGAGAAACCCTGAAGCCACCTATAGGCTGGGAGGAGTTGCTAGCAGTCACAAAGGAAGAAAGAGACTTGGGCATCATCATCACTGATGACCTGAAATCATCCAAGCAGACCTCTAAAGCAGTAGGTAAGGCTGGGGGGTGTTAGGGTGTATTAGTAGGGGTATCACAAGTCGTAAGAGGGAGGTAATAATCCTCTTTACAAGACACTGGTTAGGCCCCATCTGGAGTATTGGAGGCCACACCTTCACAAGGACATTAACCAAATTGAGGCAGTCCAGAGAAGGGCAACCAAATGGTGCAGGGACTGCATCAGAAGACATATGAGGACAGATTAACAGAGCTCAATATGTATACCCTTGAGCAAAGGAGGAGAGAGGTGATATGTTCGAGGTATTCAAACACCTTACGGGCATTAACAAGCTGAAAGAGTCTAACATGTTTAAATATAAGAAAATAGCAGGACAAGAGGACACAGCATGGGATTAGAGGGGGCTGATTAAGGGGAATGTGAGGAAATTATTTTTCACAGAAAGGGTGGTGGATGCATGGAATGGCCTACCTCAAGAAGTGGTGGCTATGAATACAGTGCAGTGCTTCAAACAGGCATGGGATAGGCTAAGGGAGCAATACAAATGAGTATGAATAGATAGGCCACTGACAGAGCAAAGCCGATGGCACATTTATAAGGTAGAAAAGAAATGGGCAGACTGGATGGGCCTTGCGGTCCTTATCTGCAGTCAACTTCTATGTTTCTATAGCCAGGGGTTCAGTAGTAGGCGGAGTGAGGTAAATTTGCCCATGTACAGGTCAGGGTAAGAAAACATTTAGAATAAGGTGTAAGGTATTGATATCCATACCAAAAGAAAGATATCAGCATGCTGAGAGGGCACAAGAAGAGCAACCAAGATCATCGTGGGTCAACAGAATAAGTCCCACGAGGAGAAGCTGGGGAATCTGAGGTGTACTCCTGGAGGAGAGGAGAAAGAGAGGGGGTGGGGATGTGATAGATACTGGCAAATACTTGAAGGAGATTAACAGAGTGGAAAGAGAGGTATCTTTAAAATGAGTGACAACAGAACCATGAGGGGCACAGGGGTTAGGAGGGATGTTAGGAACAATTGTTTTTACAGAGAGGATGGTGACCACATGGAATGCACTGCCAGAAGAGGTGGTCACAGTAAATATGGTGGGAGCCTTTAAGAGTGCCTCGGACAAGCACATAGTGTAGGAACCCATGGGACAACGGAAGGGGTGAAAGGGAAGGAAGGGATGACATGGGTGGGGGGCAGGATCGTTGGCATGGGCTAGACCCCTGCAAACATTTACTCTAGCAGACGACTAGACCAAAATGGCCTTGTTCTACTGGCGATGTTCGTGATGTTGCACCTGTATTTTGCCCATCCATGTCTGTTGTTATTGTATTTATTATGTCCTTGTAATGCTGTTCATTTGTTGTCTGTAACTCTCCCAGGTTGTGCCTGCAAATAAGCAATGCTTTTGTCTAGTGCACCTACCCAGTCAACAAAACTAAATAAATAAAATTTGCTATATAGCCTCATATATTATTTATGGCATTTCTCTTGTCTCACCCCAGATCCTATCTGTAAATGAGATTTCCTTTATCTCCGATGTTTACCTGGTAAAACAGTTTCGATAGATAGATAGATAGATAGATAGATAGATAGATAGATAGATAGATAGATAGATAGATAGATAGGAAGAACCTAGAAAAGCAGATTTAACAAGTACAGTATGTTAGCGTTTTGTTGAACTGCTGCTGTAAGTGTTGTCTTTCACTGCTCCATTAAAGTCTTCCTTGACAGCAAATGACTGTGGAGGAGGAGCAATGCATGCTCTGTCATGAAACAGGGAGGAGCGAGGGGTGGAGTTTAGGTTGTGACTTAATATCCAGTTTTGCCTCATCCAAAAGTGGGAACCCTATGCCCTACTGTCCCTGCTTTGGAATACTGGTGTTGAGCAGTTATTTATGCTTCACTATATGTCTAGTCTCAAGACCTTACTCTTACTGTAAGCCTCTGTAGGCTGACTGGTCTCCCTCTAGTCTTGTCTGCTCAGTCTCATCTCCCTGTTAGATCTCCTGACTCTGAGCTGTGCAGTCCCTTTTCAGCTGATGAAAGTTCTGAATAAATTAAATCCAAGTCTATAAGGGGCTGCAGTTCTTCTCCTTCCCATAGCACAGCTCATATTCCATCCCCAACTGGAATCCTGCAGCAGCAAGGTCACTTTGGAATGTTTGTTTTGAAGCTCCTTAGGAACTGGCATTTGGGCCTACACCCTTTGAAAAATGTCAAAATCTGTTCAGAAGTGTTTGTACACATTAAGACATTTTAAAAGTTCCTCCAAGTAGTTTCACACATTGATGGCTGGAAATCTGACATTCAGGGCTTTCTGCTGAATTTGTTTTGTACACAGTGGACCCAGAGCACCCTCGTCACTCCTGACTGAAGTGCTCCATGTCTCTAGTGGATGTCTAAGCCTGAAACTTTTCCCCACTGATAAATCCTTTGCAAAAATAATTTTTAATTAAGCACAGAAACATAGAATTCACCACGCTTGACCTACAGTACCTAGTCTGCCCATTTTCACTGCCTATAGTATCACTGCAGATCCTACTTGATCTCCGTCCCATTCACCCACCCTCTTCCCTTTCCCTAAGATTCCTTATGCCTATTTCATGCATTCTGCAACGCCACCACTGATTTTGCCCCACCACCTCCACTGGAAGGCTGTTCCAGGAATCTACCACTCTTTCTGTGAAAAGTACTTTCACATCTCTCCTGAACATACCCCCTTCAGCTTCTTATCATGCCACCTTGTCCTTGAGCACCTTTTTCTTAAAATACTTCCCTCCTGTGCCCTATTTACACCAGTGAGTTATTTAATGGTCTCTATCATATCCCTCTCTCCTTCTCTGTTCCACGGTATGCATATTTAGGTCCTTAAGTCTCTCCTCATTCAGCTTCTGGTGACACTTTACCTTGTAAGGCACTCTACTATGCAAACTTTATCACTTGTTTATTAACACAGCTGCTTCATTTACTTAGCTCTACCCAGAAGCTGTCCCGTAGCACCCCAAGTGAGTTGGTTAATCATTATCCATGTTTTTGAAGGTCACTCATGACCGATCATTTTTTTTATTCAATATACTTTATTAACTTTTCTTGCAGCATACAGAAAGATACAAAGCAGAAGACAAGGAGCTGCAGTATTTTCAAAATCAACAACAAAACCATAAAAACCAATACAGAACAAAGGCAGAATACAAGACACAAAACACACACACACACACCCCGAAAAGAAAAACAGAAACAATAACACTATACCCTACCCTTCCCCAAAATCTGCACTAGGAGAATAATCCAGGATACAAAAAACAGGCAAGGTCAGGAAGTAACTGGAAACTAAAATTTCAACAGCAACAGTAATGACAAAAGGGTTCCCAGGTACTTAAGTATTTGTGAGTCCTATGTCTAAATGTGCAACGTGCTTCTCTAACTGAATGGCCAAGAGGGTTTCTCAATACCATTCCATAAGAGTGGAAGGGAATCTTCCTTCCAGTGTCGAAGTATGACCAGTTTTGCCGTGGAAGCAATTAGTGCCAAATGAGCTTTACATATGAGGGTGTCCCGGGAAAATTGCCAAAGACAACACTCGGGTAAATAAGGAGTCTAACCAAGAAGAGGGTCCAGTACTCGTTGTATCTCTTTCCAGAAAATTTGAGTATGGGGACATACCCACAACATGTGATACAACAAGCCGGAACCTGTTCACAAGGGGCAAAGGAGAGGAAAGGTATCCTAGTCTATGTAATTTTGCTGGGGTGTAATAGATAGATATTATGCAGGATATTGAACTGAACTAAATGTAATCTGTCCTGTTTAATGTATTTATAAATCGTACCCAAACTTTCACCCAGTAATCAATGTCCACTGAAGGACAATTCCTGTACCCAGTAATAGCATACTCCTGTAGGAGACACAGCTCGGAAGCCTGAAGTTATCTGTATATTCTTGAGACTGAGGGGCTGGTCTGCTTCCTGGAAAGCCATGGAGAGACCTTCAGTTGACTGCACAGTCCACTCCTGATTGCTTTTAAAGATAATATTGCTGCTTTAATTTGCAAATATTTGAAAGTGTCTTGGAGTTTAAGCTGAAAATGGGACTGAAGGACCTGGAAAGGATTAAGTCATTACCCTGAATAAGATCTGCCAGGGTACACTGCTTAAGCTGAGGTAAAAAAAGGATAAGATAAGGTGACGTCCAGTCTAAAAGTGGAGGTTATTGAAAAGGGGCTGGGCAATTGAAGTGTGCCAATTCTCTGATAGATGCCTTTGAATTTGCAGGAGAGCCCTGAGAGACCAGGCAATCGGGAAGCTTTAAGGAGCTGGAAAGTTGGGAAGGTTTTAAGTAGACTAGCGCTTGCAGGAACTAGCAACACTGCAGACAAGGCTACGCTCAATATCAAGCCAGATAGGGAGGTATGCATCTTCCGTGCCTGGAATATCCCTTTAATACAAAACACCAGCTTGCTTATGTGTTGAGCCCCATAATAGAGGAAGAGGGATGGGAGGGCAAATCCTCCTTTCAGCTTAGGTGCTGTTAACTTAAAGTATGCCTCCTCACTGGTTTACCTCTCAGCAGGAAATTATTAAATAATCTCTGGAGCCTCGAGAACCAGGATTTGGGAGAAACAGGCCCAACATACCAAGCGGATAAAGGAGCAGTGGCAAAACATTCATGTTAAGAGTGTTTATACGGCTCCAGAGCGACAATGGAGAGCACCTCATCTAGCCAGGTCAGATTGCAGAGTTTGCACCAGATTAGTCAGATTTTCTTTGATCACTGAGGAGATATTCCTAGTGATCTTAATCCCAGATATGTAAGGACCTTAGGTTCCCAGGACAACCCGAGCAAAGTACAAATAACTCTTGTAGTATGATGATTTAAGGAAAGACCTTGATTTTGGAAAGATTCAGTTTGTAGGAAGATACAGCAGAGGATCTATCCAATTCCTCAAGAAGGGCTGGTAGGGAGATCTCAGGGTCCTCAACCTGCAACAGGAGATCATGACTGATCATTGTTAATCATCAAATATCACCATATGATCATCAAGGGAGATCATGATTTAAGATCATTATCTAGATCATGATTTAATCATCAAACATGTCTCTTCCAAATCACAACTGATGATTATTGATTTGTTTTTTGTAAGCTTAAATCATAGGTCCTGTCACTTTCTGGCTCTCCAGGGCAATGGAGACTAAGTGGGCTTCTCTCAATGCTGGCTTCAATCACTTTGGAAATGCTGCAACTTGAACAAATTCCATTCCAACCCCTGTACTGACTGAGGACTTCTTTCAGGGTGTCAGAATATCTTCTTTCAGCTGGACTGCATACACGAGTTCTGGGTATCTCAGTCAATGGAAGTCTACCTACTGGCTCACGAAGCCATGGGCCAATTTTTCAATGTCTGTTTCTCTCTGCTCCCTTCTTTCCTCAGACAGCCTCCAGCAGCACTGCTGCAAGCAGCCTTCTTCCCCAGGGCTGAGGGATGAACCGAACTCCACATTAAACAACACAGCTGACCATCACTAAAATTAACATGCATTAGGTTTATTTGTTGGCCACTGGCTGTCACTAAAGGTGCCAATAACATTGTTCCCACCCCTACCCAGGAGCCACAGCTGCAGTCTCCAGAGTTCCTCGAGCACTGAATGGGTAGTACAGAATCAGGGGTTACCAAGATGGCATCCATGTTGGTAGATTTTGGTAATCTAGCAGATTATAGACCAGATAGTCTGACAATGCACATCTCAGAAAACAGATGGTACAAATAAAGATTTATTCCCTAAAAGTTAGTAAACAGGATGGCATACAGACTTGCTGGGAGTCGGGAACCTCCTTAAACCAGGTGTAGTCATTGATCTCATTGAGCTCCGCTGTACAATGAGCTCTTATACTAAGATAACAAAATATTCCATTACCTGGTAATGGGCTCATGTATGTACTAAGATATGTTATATATAACATTTCTATTGTCCTAAATGGTGGGTCCCTCGGCCTAAGACCTTGGCATTTGCCATATAAAATTGCAATAAGTATTATGCTGATCATAGCTATTTGTTCAAACAGTAGAACAAGTTATAAAATATGCTGACTATGGCAGTAGGTGGTGCTCTAAGACCACAAATACAGTATATCCTAAACACAGCTAAATACACTAAACATTGCAATTATGGCTTATTGCAGTAGGTGACATGCTAAGACCACAAATATATGTCATTAAATTACAGTAACATAATGTGTGAGAAAATCATAGCTGAGTAATAATGCATGTCAGTAGATCATGACTAAGCATATCTGAATCAGCTGCTCCTGCTCCCCTAGGTAACCCCGCCTCTCAGGAGAGCTAGCACCTGCTCACCTTCCTCATCAGCTTTCCTTCACCCACCTAGGCTAGTTCTCTGTTCCCTCCTCTATCTACTCCTATCCGTCTTTCTGCTTTGCTAATCTCTCTGCTTAATACCTCTTCCTACTCTAGCTTACTTCTAGTGTCTTACCCCTTTTCCCTGCTTCTGCATTTTCCTCTATTACTTATGTTTTCTAACTAACATGGTGTGTGTCACTAAAGTTCTACCTACACTCAACTCACAGTACTTTTCCATCTCCCTACAATCAACCCCACTTTAGGCATTGCCTTGCTATTATCTTGTATGTATTGTGTTTACTGTTTGTATACTCTGTAACTTGTGTAGTGCAGCTTGTAAACTGCATTTCTACTTGAATGTAATTGTATTTTATTTTTATGATCTTCACCATTGTTGTGGCCTGGGTTGTGCCTGAAAATGGTCCTTTGGGTCAGTGCACTCACCGGTTATCAAAGACTTCAATAAATAAATAAATGGTTGTTGATGGTCCATAAGCGATCAAGTGATGGTCATTGATGATCACTGATTATATCCGTTCCATATTGTAAGATTGTAATTCACATTTGTTATGTTTAACAAAGTTGATCCTTTTAAAGAACGGCTGATGCCAAAAGTGCAACATTGCAGAATCTGAATTAGCATACCCCTGTAAATCTCATACCAAAACTAGATTTCTATATTACTTCATGTTAAAGTTATTAGCCATTTTGTAACCCTGATTTCACTACCTGTTCAAAAAGCTTCAGTGAAAGATGATGATGATGTCATCTAGGGACTCACAGTCTAGTATTCCTGTCAGCAAGCTTATAGGACCTGTTTTTCCAAAGTTTTAAAGATCATGTGAAATAGCCATCAAAAGTAAAACAGGCAGCACCATTCAAATAACATTGCAATAAAAACTATGTGTGTTTCAGATTTTGTAACAAAGTTGACAGATTTGTATTTTAATGTCTTTTAGTGTGGACCATTTCTCCAGGGTTGCTGGATGCTGAGTCAGCATGCCTCCAGGCTGCTGAAGCCATTTTGAGTGTTATTCTACTGTGCCTGTTAGGAAGTTGTATTGCTGCTAGTATTGTAATGTTGGTAACATCACTGCTGTTTGTCAGTGCCTGCTTTACAATATGTTTTAATAGGGGCCTTATATGTGTTAATTCCTACTAGGGGTGGAAGTGTTAGCACTGGTAAAATGATCATTTTAATACAGAGTAGAACATAGATGAGCCTGAATGTGGGTAGGAACAGCCTGATAAGGAGAAAACATTGTGCTGGCTAAATTAAACACTCCTAGTAAGGTTTCAAAGGTTCATTCAAAGGTGTATGGGAGCTAAGAAGGCCACATAGCCATAGCTGCTCCCTTCCAAAGCCCTTTATAGGTAATTTTACCCTTATCTATTATATATTTATCCAGCTGGGTTTTAAATTGATGCTTTGATTTAGAACAAATGGCGTCAAGGAAGCTCATTCCATGGGGCCACCACTCTGTGTGAAGAAGGTCTTCCTTCTATTAGTGTTATATTTAATGTGCCTAAGCTGAAGTGGTGCCCCTAGTGCCTCTAGTATTATTTTTGAACTGGAGATTTAGTTTGCCTAATAAATAGTCATCTCTCATAATGTTGTAGCAGAGTAGTAAATCCCCTAACTCTTTTGTTTCCAGGGACATAAGCCTCAACTGTTCAAAACGTCTTTCATCTTTAATATTATGAACCAATTTAGTGGCCTGTCTTTGAACTCTCTCTATGTCTGTCACAGCTCCTTAGATATGGGACTTCACAGGAGCCCCAAAATCAAAATAGGCCTGCCATAAGCTCTATACAGGGTTATGACCACCTCCTTGCTCGGCTCTTAAAGTTTCTCTTAATGTTCTGTAACACTTGCTTAACTTTATAATCTGCTTTAAAATTAACATGAGAGCTATATGTCAGTTTGTGGTCTATAAGAATTCCCAGGTCTTTCTCTTCCACAGATTTATGTAGCATTTTACCATTTATATGATAATTATGCAAACTGTTATGATTCCCCAAATGAATTACACAGCACTTATCCACATTAAACATCATACCTCTATTTACTGCCCAGTCCCATAACATCCAGATCCTCCTGCAGGCCTGGGGCCCTTCCAGGTCTGTAACTATTCTAGCTAGTTTACTGTCATCAGCATACTTGCTAATCCAACTACTGCTATCCCTACCCATGGAGAGCATAAAGACCCTGAAAAGCACAGGGCCCAGCACAGACCCCTGGGGACCCCACTAGTAACATCGACCCTGTCTTAATAATACCCATTTATGCACACCCTCTGGGTTCTTCTCACAACCAGGCCCCAATCCAGTGCACCACTCTGTGGTGTATGCCTGCATCAATGAGACAACGAAGGACCTGGTGGTGGGGGACCTTATCAAAAGCTTTCGCCAAATCTAAATAAATGCAATCCACATCCTGCCTATTATCTAATGCTTCAGAAATCTTCTCATAACTACACAACAGATTAGTCACACTTGACTGTCCCACCACAAACCCATGCTGCTCACTATCCACCTGTCCAGTCTCCATGAGGTAGGCATCTATGATGCCTTTTAAAGCAGCACTGTCAGGGATTTTTGTAAATGTTTTTCAATCACCTTTCCAACTTGATGTCTGATTCTGCTCCTACTTTCCTCCGGTTCAGTCTGTCAATGTTTTTTAATGTTTTGCAAAGAAAATAAACTCCAAAACTTAGCATTCTGTGTGATCTGTTACTCTGCCTTTGTTCTAAAAAGCACTGTAACCAACGTGCACGTTCATGTTTTTGGATTTAATTAGGTGGGGAGGTGCTTGCATGCTCCTGGCCACTAATTAATTCCTGCTTCCTTCCTGCCCTTCCTCCCTTGTCCCTTTATATTTTGGTCCCGATGAGTCTCTTAAGTTTGAGCCTTACATCTGTTGCGATCTCTTAATGATAATGTATTTCATGATTTCTAATTTGATGTGATACAATTCTGCCTTACTTTACTGGGGCAACAGTTCAATATAGTGGTATGGTCGGGTCACACCGCAAACGGACCGTTGACAACGCTGGCAAAATTATGTTAGTGAAATGTATTCTTTGTAGTGAGATTTCATGTGCTTGGCAAATGCTGTGTGCCAACTTGCATTTGCAAGTGATAGTTCATTCAGCAAAATCCAAAGTGCACATTGTACTAATACTAAGCAACTCAATACTTTTCTTGGTTGCTTGGTTTTACTCGGAAAAATGCAATACCTTCCCCGTCCGATCATGGGCATAAATAAATTAAAAATCCCTGGTGGTCCAGTGGACCTACCCCCTCGCCCGATCGTGGGCATAAGTAAATAAAAATCCCTGGTGGTCCAGTGGACCTCCCCCTCCGATCGCAGGCATAATTAAAAATTGCTGGTGGTCTAGTGGACCTTACCCCCTTGCCCTCTTGCGGTCATAAGTGAATTATAAAATCATGGTGGTCCAGTGGACCTCCACATGATCACGATATAAGTAAATTAAAAATCCCTGGTAGTCAGTGGCCCCCCCACACGATAGTGGGCATAAGAAAATTAAAAATCCTGGTGGTCTAGTGGAACCCCCAATCACCCGATCACGGGCACACATATACCAAATGACCCTGGTGGTCCAGTGGAACCCCACTCCCCACCAGCCCTGCGGTACTCTGCCACCTGCACCCCCAGTCAGCGGCAGGCATCACACCACTTGCAAGCCACCTGACTGCCCGCCGACTGACAGCATACAGTTTGGCTGTATGCCTATGAATCCACTGCATGAGCCAGCAGGCATGCAGTCTAAACCTATACTACACAGTCCGGTGTGAATGAACTCTCTCATTCACAATTCTGAATTCAATAGTACAGTTTGACTGCACGCCCATTGGCCCATGCAGTGGACTAATAGGCGACAGACAAACTGTACGCTGTCAGTCGGCGGGTGGCTGGATACTGACGGTGGGTGTTGCCGCCCGCCACTGACTCGGGGGTTGCAGGTGGAGGGGTACCACAGAGAGAGGGTGGGGAGGGTACCACTGGACCACCAGGGTCATTCCTATGTGTGTGCCCGCAATCGGGGCCTTTAATTTACTTATCCCTTGATCGGGCGTAGGGGGATGTCCACTGAACCACCAGGTATTTTAATTTACTTCTGCCTCATGTATCAGGCAATTGAGGAGTTACACTAGACCACCAGGGATTTTTAATTTACTTAATCCTGCCAATGGGCAGGGGGTCCACTGGACCACCAGGTATTTTTAATTTACTTATGCCCATGATCGGGTGATTGAGGAGTTACACTAGACCACCAGGGATTTTTTATTTATTTATTTATTTATTTATTTGCTTTTGTTAACCAGATAAGTCATACTAGACAGCCAAGTGCCTATTTTCAGGTGCGACCGGAGAGTTACAGACTTGGATATACAGGTACAGTACTGAATTGGTTTTACATACAACGAGCATAACAGGTCATATAGAAAAATAAATGTAAAATGACAACCAGTAAAAGACACAAGCCCAGGGGGTTACAGACAACCGGAGAGTTAAGAGCTACAGCATACACAAACAGTGAGTGAGTCAAATTTACATACAATGGGAGAGCAGGCAATAACAATTATAGCATTACATTTAGCCATTGCTTGGCCAGTGGATGGAGAGTAAGTGCAGTGGGCCTGGAGTGCACAGAGACCCCGTGTAAGCATAGTCTGGGAGCCTAGAGGTGCATGGACAGGTGGAGGAGCCCTTCAGGAAGATCCAAAGGGAAGTTTTAAACCCTAGATGGGAGGGTGGACCGAGTAAGGGCTAGGAATGAGTTCCATCGTTTGGGGGCATAGTTGGCGAAGGCCCGATCACCCCAAGTGCGGCGTCCCTAGGAACCAGGCGATTTAGTGCGCCCTTGACCTAAGGTGGTAGGAAGAGGGTGTCAGGGTTGAGGGGCAGGGCAAGGGTAGCAGGGGTGGCTGACCTAACGATGTTGTCAATGAAGTTCCTACTACGAAGATCGATGCTTCTCAGGAGGGAGCCACTCAAGGCGAGTGTAGAGGTAACAGCGGTGTGTTGGGGCAGAAATGTAAGCGGTAGATGCTGTCTGTAGGCCGTATCCCATTTTAAGAGGTTGGATTTTGGCACGGGTGAAGGTCACTAGCGCATAGCAGAGGAGGGAGGAGAACACCCTGGCTAAATAAAATAAATACATAAAGGTATTCGATATTCGGCCTGGCAAGGAAAAAAGTCTTTCCCACCCTCCTGGCCAGCAATAAATAAATATTTTGCCCTGGTGTTTAGTGGTCCCACCCGTCGATCACGGGTCCAAAATAAAGAATCACCCCCAGACTCTCATCAATATTTCCAGTCCCCAAATATATAAAAATAACAATATTTCCAAATTTCCTGGTGGTCCAATAGACCTCCCCTCCCCTCCCTCTCCCGATTGCGGCATATGAAAAGTAGAAAATCTCTGGTGGTCAAGTGGACCTCCACCCTCACCTGATCGTGGGCATAAGTAAATTAAAATCCCTGGTGGTCCAGTGGCCCACACCTCTCAGCCCGATCGCCGGCATATGTTAAACATAAAATCCCTGGTGGTCCAGTGGACCTTGCCTCCCTCACCCGATTGCGGCATAAGTAAATTAAAAATCCCTGGTGGTCCAGTGGACCTCCCTCTCGTCAATCACTGGAATCAGTAAATGAAAAATCCATGGTGGTCTAATGGAACCCCCAATCACCCGATCGTGGACATAAGTAATTTAAAAATCCCTGGTGGTCCAGTGGACCTCCACCCCCCTCGCCCGATCGCGGGCATCAGTAAATTAAAAATCCCTGGTGGTCTAGTAGAATCCCCAATCACCCCATCCCAGGGTGTACCTGTGTTTAGGGTTTCCACCCAAGATGTAACACCTTGCACTTGATGATTTTGAAATTTAATTTCCGTGTGTGAGCCCACCTTTCCATGGTGTCGGGTCCCATTGCAGGCCAACCTCCCTCTTCCCCTCAACTACTGCTCCCATCTTGGAGTCGTCAGCAAGAGACTCATTTCACACCTATACCCTCCTGATGTCCGAAATGTATGCATTAAAAAGGAATGGACCCAGGACTGAGCCCTCAGGTACCCCACTACCGACCTCTCTAGGGTTCGAGAGCTCCCCAACGACCACTACTCTCTGAGTGCATCCAGCTAGCCAGTTTTCAATTCATCTGACCATCAAAGGACCTACTCCCAACCCCATCAGTTTCTCCACCAGACCACTGTGGGAGACAGAGTCGAACGTCTTGCTGAAGTCCAGAATAATACATCCACAGGCTTTCCCTGTCCAGTTCTGATGTTACCCATTTGTAGAACTCCACAAGATTGGTTTGACATGATCTACCTGGCACAAACCTATGTTGCTGACTATCCAGACCTCCCACCTCCTCCAAGTACACCCCAATCGTTCCTTTAGTATACTCTCCTTTAATTTTCCCACCACGAGGTCAGACCGATGGGTCTATAGTTACTTGGTACTTCCTCGACCCCTTTATGGATTGGCACCACATGTTCCTCTGCCAATCCCTAGGTACCCTCCCTGTCTCAAGCGACCTGTTGAAGAGCTCCGCCAGGGTTGCAGCCAGTATGTCCGCCAATTCTCATAGTACTCTCAAATGAATGCCATCCATCCCAGGAGATTTATCTTTCTTTAGGCCCTTAAGGGCTAACCACACCCTTTGGTGGAGATAGCATCATCCGTCCCTCCACCTTACTGGCCTTTATCCTTATCCTGATGTGACACCCTGGGTACCTCTCCCTCCCTCTTGCTGCATTTCTGCTGCTTCCTGATCCCACTCACTACTGCTTCTATCCCCATCATGCCTTGCTTTGCAGATATCCCATCCCTCCTATCTTACCACATTGCTTTGTCCACCTTCTGTTTTAGGAGTTCTTTCAGAACCCTTTCTTCTGTGAAAAGACTGGGATCACCCTCCTATCCAGAGTGCTTCTGTTAATTGCATTAGGCACCTCTCCCACCTCCTCTTTTGTGAATACTGAACAGAAGTATTCATTCAGTATCCCTGCTTTTCACTTTGCATCTCTGCCCAGCCACCGTCCATTATATTCAGCCTCACTATCCCTCCCTTTGTCTTTCTACACTCCCTGATATACCTATAAAAGGTTTAATCCCTCTTCTTAACCGAGTTGGCTATCTTTTCCTCATTTTTGGCCTTTGCACTTCTGATTACCCTCCCTGCTTCCTTCTGCCTTAACTGGTATAGTTCTTTGTCCTGCTCCTTCTGTGTTTTCTTATACTTCCTAAATGATATATTTTCTCCCTAACCTAATGTAAGCAATACTGAACAACAATTTGCTTGCCTCCAAGGCCACACGGGGGTAAGTTGGATGAATAATTAGACATACAGTTTGACATTTTACATATTCAAGAAATGACATATTCAATTACAAATGTAACAAGACATACAGTTACAAATTATAGTATAAATAATTTTGCAATAGCATTTGTGACATAACATACAGTTAAATAGATCATACCTGAGGAACAGGGTTCCCATTCATGCATAGATGTATGTGAATCCGTAACAAAATCAAAATTCACGTACATCTATGTGAACAGAGGGTGCACTGCGTAAAAGGCATTGCAGTGTTTTCTGAATGCACGCATGTGCGATATTTACATGCAGACAGCAGACCCTATGGTAAAACTGCTTTTTGCCCCTCAGCAGCAGCGCTTTTCCTCTTGGCAGCAGCGGATGATTGGTCCAGAGACTCCTCACTCCAGAGACAGAGGAGCCACCACCATCAGATGACTGGTTCAGACTGCTGCCCCACAATAGCGTGTACAACTTCAATTGGTGCAGAGGTATAGACTTCAGAAAATGCACTCTATCCCCATATGCCATCTCAGTTGTGGGCATGTGCCTATATACAGCAGGCACAAGCTTCTGGGAAACCACGTGTTGTGAGAGAGGTGAACCATCTCTTAGTAACATGGCAACATAGTAAATGAAAGCATATAAGGACCACTGGGCCCATCCAGTCTTCCCATATTCCTGCCTACATCCACTGACCCTATTCTGTCATTGGCTTAATCTTCTCCTTCCTACTTCTAGTTCCCTTTGTGCCTATACCATGCATGTTTGAGTCCCCTACTGTGCTAGCCACCACTACTTTCTGTGGTAGTTTATTTAGTTCAACATGTATCCACATGGGTACAGATTTGCACTAACCCGTGGGTCAAAATGATAATTGTTACTGTACCGCACTTATTTGGCATTTCATGTAAATGTGTTTTGGATGCCGATGTCAAGACCTCGATCGTACACCAACTGTGCCACTGTATATTTCAGACACCGTTGTTTTCTCCAGTCACTGACATGCTGGCAGGTGAATACAAATAGTAATTTTATCCCTTCTGTAGTGCTAGTCTTTGCCTACTGTACATCACCCTAAGTATTTCTGCTTGATCCATATAAAAGAAGTTGTGGATTGCTTATTTATCAATTGAATATTCATGAGGATTGTTTGCTATAAAAGCAAAGTGCACTGCAGTGCTACACACACTTACATATGTTGCACACATGCATCAGAGCAGTGCAAGAAGTGTTTGTGGAGATGGGATGGGCCTTAGACAAATAGCACACGGTAACCTTCTCTGAGGTGCTGCCTGTCTAAGGCATGGGTGAGGCTCAGGTGCACCACACCATGGGATTCAATCAGAGGTTGAAAAACTGTTTCAGAGCTCAGGGTTTGGCTTCATTGGGGACTGGGGTCCCTGGAGGGATGCAAGCCTATACTGGCATGATGTTCTGCATCTGTCCAGGAGGGAAACCAGGATCCTAGGTTTAAATGATTCATTGGCAAGCATTTGAACTAGCCAAGGGAGGCACTGCAAAGGAGCAGGAAAACCCAGCACCCCACAAAACACAGCAGTTAGAGAGTAAACACCACGGTAGAGAGGGTTAATGGGGAGCAGGACAGAAGTAAATGCAGGAAAAGGCAGTAAGGACAGGGATAAGGCTAAAAGGGTAAGGCCATCAATAAATGTAGGGTTATGAGTACCAACGCCCATAGTCTGGGCAGCAAGCTCCCTGAACTGGTAGCCTTGATGGAAGAGGGTTGCCTGGATATCATAGCAGTCACAGAAACATGGTACACAGAGAACCATGACTGGGATGTTAATATACCAGGGTACCCAACCTACAGGAGGGACAGGGAGGGAGAAGAGGTGGTGGAGGTGCTCTCTATGTAATGGAAGGGATTAAAGGAACTCAACAGAAAAGTAAACAGGAGGGAGAGGTACTGTGGGTCACCTTAGAGACTGGAAATGGCACCAATCCTCACAGGGGTTGTATACAGACCCCATGTCAGGGTAGGGAATGGACAAGGATATGATAGAAGGCACACTTAGGATGGCAGGCAAAGGGAAATACCGCTGATGGGGACCTTAATATGCCAGATGTTAACTGGAGCACCTTTGCTGCCGCCACCTCCAAAGCAGTGCCATTGTCGATGCCCTTCAGGTGGCAGGCCTCAGACAGCTAGTTTTGGAACCTACTCATGAGGGAGGCTAGACAACAGGACACAGAAGGTAATTGTAAATGGAGTCCACTCTGAAGAAAGAGGGGTTACTAGTAAGTACCGCAGGGTTCCTTACTGGGTCCAGTCCTTTTAATGTCTTTATAAGTGACATTGTGGATGGACTTGAAGGAGATGCAGCTCTTGCACATGACACAAAGATCTGCAAACAGGGTTGATACACAAGGAGGCATGGAAAGGATGAGAAGGACTTGGCAAGGTTGAGGAACGGTCAGAAGTATGGCTGCTTCGATTCAGTTCAAGAAGTGCAAAAATGCACCTGAGAAACAAAACCCAGGAGAAGATTACACAATGGGAGGGAGGTATTAACAACAACAAAAATGGGAAGGCACTGGGGGTAATCTTATCAGATGACCTTAAGGTTGACAAACAATGTGAGAAGGTGTTAGGGAGGGCTGGGGGATACTGGGATGTATAGGAGAGTCATCACAGCAGAAAACAAGAAGTTGTTATCCACCTGTACAGACAGTTGGTAAGACCCCATCTGGAGTACTGTGTCCAGTTCTGGAGACCCCATCTCCGTAAGGACACAGACAGGGTGGAGAGCAGTTCAAAGGAGGGCAACTAAAATGGTGCAGGGTCTGCAAGAGAAGCCATACAAGCAGAGACAAAGTAGCCTAATATGTATACCCTGAGGCAAGAAGGAGAGGGGACATGATAGAAATGTTTAAGTACCTCCGTAATCAACAAAGTCCAAGAGGGAAGCAAGAACAAGGGGACACCATTTGAAGAAAGTGGGAGATGGCTCAGGGGCAATGTGAGGAAGTATTTTTCACAGAGAGGGAGGTGGATGCATGGAACAGCCTTCCTGAGGGAGGTTGGGGGGTCTAAAACTGTGGGAGAATTCAAGAATGCATGGGACCGACATAAGTCAATTTTTGTGGGGGTAGGAAGAAATAGGCTGTTGCTTAAATAGGACATGCAGCTTATCCTCTAGGTAGGAAATGGGCAGACAAAGTAAGCCAAGCTGTCCTTATCTGTCATCAAAGTCTATGTTTCTATGAAAGACTCTAACATGTTTCAATATAAGAAAATAGGAGGACAAGAGGACACAGCATGAGATTAGAGGAGGCCGATTAAGGGGTAATGTGAGGAATTTCTTTTCACAGAAAGGGTGGTGGATGCATGGAATGGCCTACCTCAGGAAGTGGTGGCTATGAATACAGTGCAGGGCTTCAAGCAGGCATGGGATAGACATAAGGGAGCAATACAGATGAGTATGAATGGATAGGCCACTGACAGAGCAAAGGCCGATGGCACATTTATACGGTAGAAAAGAAATGGGAAGACTGGATGGGCCTTAAGGTCCTTATCTGCTGTCAACTTCTATGTGTCTATGTAAACAAGGCCTGCATGCTACTGCTGGGACCACCTTGGCGCACCATACGTGTCTGCTGTACTCCACCACAACTTGCTCAACCTTGAAGAAAGACTCCACTTCCAAACCTGCCTTCTTGTAAAAGACCCTGCTAGGGCTCTCCCCCAGGGTTGCCACCTCCTGCAGTGTGCCTCCCTCAGTCTCCACCTGCAGCACTGTCAAAACCTCCTTATTGTCCCCAAGGTAATGACCTCTATGGCCCACAGATCCTTCTGCCATCGGGCTCCCTCCTGGTTCAGTTCCTCCAAGCCAACATAGCTGACCCACTATGCTTGGTCCTTTCAAGGTATCCCTCAGAAGCCATCTGACAAGCACTCTGCTGCAACTGCACTTAATCCCCACCTGCACATTACCTACCCTAGGCAGGGTCAGCTCTGTCTACTTTTGCTGTAGATGGCTGGGGTCTCAGTCAACATTTCTTGACTAATGTAATAAACTCTGGTTGCCTCCTGACGTATTACTCGTGTATGTATATTATGATTACTGTGATCTACCTATTACAAAGCTTGTACCACCAGTGAATTCGTGAACACTTGTTGCTTTTAATCTCATTGTTATGTTATTTCCTGTTTTGTTTGCTGTGACGCCTTGCTCTCTTGACGAGGTGCCTTTGTAAGTGAGTCTATGAGTCAAAGGTCTGTAAACCGAGGATCTAATAAATAAATAAATAAAAATAAATAAATGAGCCACAAACGTCCTAGAGTTCAGCTTTGGGTGATTTAACCATGTTGCAGGACATGTTCTTGGAGTAGATGGGGGAAGGTAATGGTGGCCAATCTGTTGGATTAATTAAAGTAGTTGCTTCTGAAGGCAGGAGTATGCTATTTCAGGAGGATGGTGCAGGCAAATATCAGGCAGAGTCCACTGTGGTTCAATTGGTCGGTCAGTGATACAGTAGGGGATAAGAAAGTGGTGTCCACTCAATATAAGAGGGCTCAAGGTAATGTGTGCACGGAAACTACACATAGACTTCGGCAGGAGGAAGAAGAGGAGAAAGGCAAGAAGTTAACACTCTCTCTGTACCTTTTCAGTTACTCATTAATATGCAAATTAATAAATTCTCCTGCTACTGTCCTTTCTCTGGCTGCACGTATCCATCACTCAAAAATATAACACTATGAATTCAAAAACAGTGCTCTTCCAGACTTGCAGGAGCCAGCCCAGTCTCTCCAAATTGAGGTTGGCCACATAGAGCTATTATCCCACTATAATCTCATCACTGTGTAAGGTTGCATTTCATTAGCGCAGAATGGCATTCATTAATTACATTCAAACCTAAACTGTTACTCAATCACCCCTATTGTCACCTGTTTTCTGACCATTTTGATTTCCTTTTCCAGTAGAGAACATCAGCATTGCTAACACACAGTTGAGTGGTAAGTGCTCATTGCATAATGCCTCAGGAGTACCAAAACAGATCATTACAGTCCATTGTTATGCTTTCAGTGTCAAGCTGTCACTGACAATTTTATATGCATGCTAGTGCTCTGCAAGCTACTGCCCTGTGAGCCAAGCAACCTATATGCTACCAGCTGACATATGTCAGACTGACATGATTACATTGCTGAGTTCTTTAACTTGTGCTGTCAAGATGGCCTATCTCACTGTTATTTCATGGTAAGGCAAGGTACACTGCAGCAGGTGGTTTGAAGAATACGTGCACAACTATAGCTGCATTCTGCTGTTTGTGCATGCCTGGGATTGATGGTACAGCACTGCCTCAGGGATTTGAGATGGGGCAAGGGGAAGTTAGAAGGTGAGGATTACAGACTTGGACGCTCCTGGTGATAGGGGTGTTGGGGTGGGGTGGCAGCAGTCACACTGAGACTTGTGCCATGGCAAGACATGATTGGGATATAAACATGCAGTACTATGTTACATCACAATTCTGAAGTGATGGTGTGAAGGTAAGTGGATTGTGGGTAGATTTTATCATTCATGATATACTACCATACTAAAAGCAAGCAGAATAGGCCTGATGGTATGTCGTGTCTGCTTGGCAGCCAGCCTTACTGGTGTTTGCTTTCCTCCCCCGAGGCCAAAGAGAGGTTCATCTTCGGCTTCAGTTTTCCCTTGTACCTGTCCCACCCTTCTTTAATTCCTCCACTGTGCCCTTCTCCACCAGACTCCTGGGCAGTGCATTCCATGGCTCCACCACCTTCACAGTGAAGTACTGTCTCCTGCATTCCCCAGTAATGTCCCCTCTAGCTTCCACATGTGCCCCGAGTTGTTCCCCCATCTGTAGTCTGAACATCTCATTGGCTCTGCCTTTGTTCATTCCTCTTACACATTTGAATACAACTATCATGTAGCCCCTATCTCTCCTTTCCTCCAGCAAGTACAGCCCAAGTACATCCAGCCTTTCTTCCTATGCCCAGCCCCCCACCATGCCCTGTATCATCCTGGTTCCTCTTGTCTTGAACCTTCTCCATCAGTGCTATGTCAATTTTGAGATGAGGTGTCCAGAACTGTACACAGTACACGAGATCTGCGTCTAGCCAGGGTGTTATACAGAGAGAGGATCACCTCCTCCTCTGGATGTAATCCCCTGGCTTTGCAGCCCAGTATCCGTTTGCTTTTGCCGCAGTTCTTCTGCAATTATCTGTATTTTCATTTTGACATCTACCACCACCCTAGGTACCTCTTGCTTCATGTTGCTTTCAGTGATACCCCTCGCTGTGGATACATGTCCTGGTTTCTGACCCCCATTGCATCACCCTACACTTCCCTGCAGTAAAGTCAATCGCCATCTCTAGACGCACCACTCCAGGGTATCCTGATCCCCTGGACTGTCTGTCTCACTTCTCCCACGTCCACTAGTGCTCTCAGTTCTGAGTTATCCACCACTACATGCGGTTTGCAGCTTCATGCATCCACAACTCTGTCAGTGAAAACAAACCTCCTGTCATTCCCCTGAATCGTTCTTCGTTCTAATCTCATGCTGTGTCCTCTTGTCCTGCTATTTTGCTTGTATTGAAACATGTTACAGTCTTTGACCTAGTTACGGCCTTTTCTATTGTTTTCATCATATCACCGTCTCCTGCTGTGCTCTATGTTATGCATATTGAACTCTGTTAAGCTGTCCTCATTTTTTTCTGATGCAGCCCTGCACCAATTTGGGTATCCTTATCTGGACTGCCTCAATTTGGTTAATGTCTTTGTTGCAGTGTGGTCTCCAGTACAGCACCCAGTACTCCAGCTGATGCACAGCACAACCTGTGGCTTGCTATACCCTAATAATGAATGAGAAGTCAGACAGTAAAGCATGAAATTTATGCTGAGTATTGGTGACTGTCATTCAGGACTATGAACTGCTAACTAATGTACTGGTGCTGAGCGAGTGTAGGAAGAGCACATGATAGGGCTGGACTTCACTTTTACAATCACCACTGAAGAAAGAGGCCTTGGTGTTCTAATTACATATGCTCTACTGGTGTCGACTACAAAGGCAGCATGTAGTATCTCTGGCATGTGGGTACGGATAATCATGGGTGTCTCTCTGTGAATTCAGAACGAGGATAGAGCGCATTATATAACACACTTTGTTTTCCTCATTTTGAGTACTATGTGATATTTGAGAAGCAGAACCCTTACAAGGACAGTGACTTGGTGGTGTAGGTTCAAATAAGGGGACTACAATGGTGTGTGCCGTGCACAAAATAACACCTGAACAATTTATGGAACTCAATGTTGGCAATGTGGCACATTGGTTCATTTACTGCTTGACTGTCACCTACCCACTCCTAAATGTTCATTGTGTGAAGAGAAACATTCCATCTCATAGTGTGCCTTGCCAGCACGAAATATCACTAATGGTGATTTCTGTATTTAACAGTTTTATGTTGATACAGTGGTGAGGGCATCACAAGTGCAGGCCAAACACCACCCTCCACACACTTATTAGAATCGGCCCAACATGCTTTGTTTATTCTGTGCCATTGCCATTCTCCCCTTGTCACCCTTTGTGATGTCTACCCACCCTATTGTAGCAGTAACGCACCTATGGCGCCATGCCCTGTTACTTCTTCACTCCCCTGGCCCTTGTCAATGACTGTATTCCTACTCAACAATTTTTGTCCATAACTTCGTACACTCACTTCATACCCATCACTGCCTCTCCGTGATTCACGTTAGCCAATGTGTCCCTGCTGCCTTCTCCTTTGCATTTCCTGTTTACTCCCACTTCAACTTAAGTGTCTTCACCGTGCCTCAGCCTTCTGGCACAGGGGAGCTAGGGCACTACACATTTGTACTTCCAACTCCTGATTGAAGGATTGGTGTGGGAGGAATAGTTTGATTAATATGTGACTAGGAACAGACCTGGGCAGATGCAGGCTTAAATGAGGAGGACAGCATGCATCTGTTGGAGAAGTGTAGCTTGTTTCTTTGTGAGAAGTTTAAATGCTTCAGCTGTGAGCATTTACTTGTAAAGATGGTGAGAAGGAGGGACAACAGCATTAGGAACATGCAGGAACATAAGCTGACTACAGGAACAGCAGAAGCAGGCAGCTTGGGCACAGGATGAAATAAGGTATTATTTTATTTTTTATTTTTATTTAGCTTTTGTTAACTGGGTAAGTGCACTAGCCATAAAATGACTATTTTCAGGCATGACCTGGGAGAGTACAGACATGCAGAAACTTAACAGGATAACAAATTATAAGTGCTTTACACACAATGAGTTAAAGAGAATACAATATATCAATACATACAAAGTAAAGCGCTTACATACAATGAGTTAAAGTGGATACAATACATCAGAGACATACAGAGTAGACCATTCATAAGTTCATAGGTGCCTACCTATGCAATGAATAGAGAGGACCTTGGACAATAAATTATCAGGTGACATATCCTATGAACAGAACAAGGTACACAAAAACAAAACAGGTAATACAAAAGAAAGAAATAATCATTGAGAGCAGGGGTGTCAT
Source organism: Neoceratodus forsteri (assembly GCA_016271365.2). Classification (NCBI taxonomy): domain Eukaryota; kingdom Metazoa; phylum Chordata; order Ceratodontiformes; family Ceratodontidae; genus Neoceratodus; species Neoceratodus forsteri. Next base: position 1,195,987,056 of record CM057453.1, read on the forward strand.
TAAGAAAAGGTCAGTAAGTGAGGAAGAGGAGCAAGCCATGAAATTAGATTATATGAGTGTATGTAAGTGTAAGGGAGATGCCTGCACTGCAAGATTGTATATGGGCAGGGAAAGGGGCGGAACAGGCTGAGGCAGTAAGAAAGTTATATAGAGGTGAGGAAATACTATTGTATGGCCAGAGACATCAGTCATTAGGTAGGGTGAAAGCAGGAACAGGCTTTATGGGTGATACTGGGGTGGGGTTGTGCAAGGGCACATAGGAGAGGACACCGGGGTGGGGGATGCTGGAGAGAGAAAACAGGACCAGAGAAAGGGCATACTATAAAACATGTAAGGTCATGCGAATGAATGCCCATGGCCTAGAAATAAGGTTCCAGACTTTGGTCCTTGTTGGTAGATGCAGACCGTCACATAGCAGCAGTAAGAGACATGGTACTCTGCTGGTCATGTCTGGGAAGTCAATGTACCAGGCTATACATTGTCCAGGATGGACAGAGAAGGTACAAAGGGTGAGGCAGTGGCCCTGTACATCCTATAGGGAATATGTTGCGCTACCACAGATAACAAGGCAGAGTGGAAAGCTTTGCTGTAATCGATCAACAAGTCACTGTCCATGGTGCTGCAACAGGACAGGACAATCAGAATAACTGAGGCAGCCTTTGCTGCATATATGGCAGGAGGTATGAGGTTTTGGGCAAAGTAAATGTTTTGCAGTGCACACCCGGTTCTAATTGTGCTTTTTTCATGTTGCCATGGAAACAATTATTAAACGGATGAACCAACTTCATCTGGCATTATGATCTGATATATCCACACTACACCACCCCATGATGTGTAAATGCATTGCAGGTGGTCTGTGGTGCAACAAGCAATGCACGGGTTGGCAACTTCACAGACACAACCAAAACAGAAATGGACTTGTACTTATTTGCATGCAGTTTCAGAATGCGCTACTCTTGTCAATGGATAAGTCCAAAATTGCATCCTTATCGTTGTTTTGATGGAGGGTCATAACTCATTGGAGCACTCTTTTGGTGCATGTCGGGATGAATACAGAGGAGATGAAGAGGTGACCTGGTGGTGGTGACACTGAGTCAAAGTGAGAGGACCAGTGCACCATGGCCCATAGCAGGTAATTGCAGTGGAGACCTTGTAGGGTGTACAGGAGACAAATTGCACATCCTCCACCTTTTTGTTATCCTGTCAGCACGAAATATAGTTACAAAGTTTGATACAGGATTTGATTAGTGTCTTATTGAATTATGACATATTCAGTGTGGTTAATGCCTGGGTTTAAACATGGCTGAGAAAGGACAATGGCTGCGAAGGGGTCATTAGAAGAACAGAGTGCCAGCAGATGTGATGCACATTTGAGCATTATCTACGTCAATGTGTATAAGCATACTTGAAGGACAGCAACATGCTAAGAGTACTCTATCAAAAAGAACACCATATCGCACATCAGATGTTGATAAGTTGCAGTAAGGTGACACGTATATGGATAGGTTGTGAAAATGGGTACAGGTGTGGAATAAGGGACACAGAAAGGTCCATATAATATAGGCATTGGCTTATAGTTTTATTGATTGATTTATGTTTTTTAGCTAAAACATAAGTCACCAAATAAGATGGAAAGATTATGTGGCCTCAATGGCTGTTAATGCATTTCAGCAGACTGAGGCCAGATATTCAAAACTTTGCCCTGGGGCTAAATTAGCACTGCCCGTGCAGAAACTTAGCCCGAGCACAAAGCAAGCCATATTCAAACAGAATAGCCCGGGCAAACAGCTTCTGAATATAGCATGGGAATGAGGCCGGGCAAACTGGGCTGGGAGTGCAGGGCAAACTTAGCCCTGGAATAAGACAGCTCTGAATATGGCAACCAGGAAGTACAAACCACAACAACAAAACAGTGCACAGTGATGAAGTAGGTGAGGAGGTGAACTATGTGGCCAGTGTGTGTGCCAACAAATGTATGGACCCATTACAGCTGCAGCAACAGCGTATGTGAATACAGTGTTCAAAACTGTAAAATATTCCCGAACTGTTGGCACAAGCGCTAACATGTTTGCGTGGGTTTAGTGCGGGCTAAGCCATTAGCCCAGTGCAAACACATTTGCCAGGTGCTAAACTTTGCCATATTCACAAGTGACATGCAAATGAGCCTACTTATGTAGTCTCTGGACAAACATCCAGATTAGCATCTCTTTATGCCCTGATTTGCATGCTGTTTCGCCGGGCTAACGGTTTAGCCCTGTGCTAAACCAGCATAAGCGTGTTAGCACTGCGCAAACAGCTTGGGGAATATTATACAGTTTTGAACACTACTTACATGTGCTGCTGCCTGCAGCTGTACTGGGACAACACAGCATAGGCACAGATAGTGGTGGTGCTGCATGCAACTGTCACACTGTAGGTCATGCTACAGTGCACAGCAGACACTACAGTAGCAAGAGGGATAGTAGTGTGGACACAGCAGTGCCTATGGTGTGTAGGGCAGTGATGATGACTGCACTATACACAGTGAGAGCCCAACCTGCAGGTGTTTACTGACAGTGGACATTACTGTTACGCTGTTGTGTGACCCACAGATATTGCATCTCTGGCATGGGATGCTCACAGTGACATATACATGTCCGCTTTGTGTGCTGTGACAGTTGTACAGCTGTGTGGTATGTGGCCGGGGGGTATATATTATCAGAAAGGCACACTGGTGTTGGGTTATGCCCAATACTGGCCCATGTGCACTGCATGATGTGTCCCAGTCTTGTGGCCACATCTGGTCTGTGGCACAGCCTGGCCACCCATACACTCTCCCTCAACATCCTCCATGCCCACAGTGCTGCATGTGTGTGCTGGCATCTGTTGGTGTCCACAGAAGTGTGGTCCACAGGTGTGTGCTTATGGCCACACTACCATGCTGTCCAATGGTGGCAGGGTCACCACTTACTGCCTGGCATGGCTGGGACTGATGGCAGATGATGGCATCATTGTGATGCCATCAGTTAGCAGCATGCTTCCTCTATGTTTGGCTTTGTCTATGTGTCATATTTATTTGTTAGGGTCACGCAAAACCCGCGCAAACACAGCGCAAAAGCCATAGTGTCCACAAAAGCTGATTGCCCAGGGTTAAGACAAGCTTTTCCTGGGCGGTAATGTGCTCCATGCTAAGTGTCGCTAAGTCACGCAAAACCACTTTGCGGCGCTAGTCACTGAATATAGCATTGCGCCTGTATTCATGTCATTTGCCTCTTGCATACATTATGATTTTGCCTGTCGCTGATGCAGTTTGCCCATGTTATTTGGCCTTTGAATATAGCAGACCGTGCTAAACCTGTGCAAATGTTTTTTGCCCAGCCAAAGTTTTGAATATCTGACCCTGACAGTACACAGCCTAATCCCATTTCCTTTTAATGATATGCATCACACATTGTCTCACAAAGACAGGAAGATAGATAATGTGGCCTCAAAACTGTGAATGCCCTTCGGTGCTTAGGAGTACCCAACATCAAGTCATTGTGTAATCACATTATCTGACAACAAGGTGCTTTCCTAGTGGTCATTGTAAATTCAAACAATTAAAAAGGCAATAACCAAATGAAGACAGCAAGAACTGTCTTTCACTAAACTATCTCCATCCATTAGGTTATGACAGCAGCCAATCTGGCTTGTAATGTGTGCAGCTGTCATCAAAGAGAACTGAATAATTACTTGCTGTAACTTTGTTACTCTGTACGAATGGCAGAAGTGATGCACAGATGACTGAATGTATCATTTGAAATATGTTGTCTGTACACAACATGATTTGCACTGGAAAAGACATTTTCATCTAATGATTGCTGTATGTTCAAAAAAAAAACAACTGTGTGGGTCACAGAACAACAAATTGTGTGTCAGTATTTAGTTAGGGATGAGTTGTGGTACTTTGTGGATATTCTCAAAGAGAAGCAACAGCACATTCACAGCCACAATGAAAAGTAAGAAAGAAGGAATGTGAGTAGACCTTTGGTTGCATGAGGTATCCTATAATCTAAATGAATATTACATTGACATCTAACTATGGCGAACTGGATGACCTTGGGTCCTGAACTGGCGTAAACTTCTACCTTTCTACTGTACAACCACAATGCTGACATAATCCGGAAATATTAACACTCGGGCAGATTTCAGAATCAATGGCAAAATTTGCCAGTGCATGTACATTACACAGCGAGGCAGTATGCCGGGTACCCTAGTGCCCAATTACAGGACATGCAGGGTTCCACAACCTGAGAACCTGTGACTTGCATCATCTGCAGTGTACCTTCCATGAGTAAGTCAGAGCTGTCACGTAACTTCATCCACCAGGAGAACACCCACAACACAACCGCCCGCAATCAGTTCTGGGCATTGGGGTGGGTGTGTGGAGGGGTTAGTGTCACAGGCAAACAGGGGCACAGTGCAAAAACAGCCTGGTAGCATCCTGTGCTCGTGGGGCGGTGTCTTCACTTGGTTGGGGATGGCAGTGGCACTGGAAATGTGCCTTCCATGGCGCTTTGGTGTGGCGCTACCATCTTTTTGCCATGCTGGATGCCCTCCACATTAGACCACCTCCATGGTGGTGTAACCCACCACACCATCGCATGTCTTGTCATCACAAATCTGCATAGAGTCCCTTATCTGCCCATACTCCATCCGACTTACCAAACACCCTTGTCACCCTTCTCCCACCAAATTCCTAAGCCACTCATTTACCTCTGTGATATTTCTTTTGTTCTCCCTGTGTCCATCGGTACCACCAATATTTCAACAAAAAATGTTGCATCCATTATCACTACAGAATTGAAAAGTTATTGGAACATTGCTTGGATTTCCAACACACTGTGCTCCTTTATATAATTAGTTCCAAGTGCACCGTGAATTTGGTTTCTCTCCACAACCCTTACCAACTCATACACCATGAACTTTGCTCTGTGCACCTCGGCCTGAGATACTCACTGTATCCTAGCATCCATTAAATTACCTTAGTTACCTCTGACTGCCCCTCATGCCACCCTTGCTCTGCCGACTTGCCCTATCCACCTTAGAAGCTTCATGCACACTGTCTGCTCTTCTAGCTTTTACCCCACCACCTCTCCAGACTAGTTCCTTCCCTTCCATTTATTATCTGAATGTACACCCACAAGTTTTCCCTTAGTGTCATCATCCCTATCCAGGTGTTCTCTATCCTAATATCCCCTCCTACTTGCTATAAGGTGAGCTTCTCTAGTACTGTGCATTTCCCAGCCTCCACTCACCCACACATCTCTGCTGCCTATATCACCACTCCTTACTCTTGTTCTCCCCTAAGTCCCTCCGCTACCCCTTAACCAAGAAACTTCATTCATGATCTGAGATGGCTGTCTACTGGTGGACAGCCTTCCTCTCCATACCCACTTTTGAATTAGTGCCCCCTCATCCAGTGCAACCTACAACCCTCATGAAGGGCCTGCCATGGTGGAAAGAGGACATCCTTTTGTCCACCTCTATTTTATATGGGCACCTCCCCTTTTCACAATCCCACCACCCAGGAATAGTACCCCTTCTACCCTCCAAGTGGCCATACTGGGGCATCCTTGGTTACTAATATTCACCTCAACATACAGCAACGGTCTGTGTTGCTGCAGCGATGTGGTGTCCTAGTATGCTAATATTACAAAAATGGGTTGTTAACATAATGTACAGCATCATAAAATCTACATGTTGTCTGCTAGTGATGACACTCAGCATCCATGCTTGTATTAATAAACACTGGAGTGCTTGAAAGGGAAGGGACAGGGCACAGGGAGGGGTGGATAGAGGGGAAGAGTGGGGCTAGTGGCAGCTGCATAATAAGGTGTTCTAGCTGCACAGTTGTGCTGAGTTGATAGACCAATAGGCATTTACCCGATGGCTAATTGTGTATGTTTGTACCATGCAGTTGCTTAATTTCGAAATGCAATGAACTGACCCTGGTGGTCCCATGGTCACCCCCACCACCACATAACCTTGATCATACAAATATAGACTTTGAAGGCAGATAAGGACAACTTGGCCCACCTAGTCTGCCCATTTCCCTACTACAGTATAAGCTACTGATCCAAGTGAACCAACAGCCGATTTCTTCCAACCCCCACAAGAATTGCCTTATGTTTGTCCCATGCATTCTTGAATTCTCCCACAGTTTTAGACCTCACAACCTACTCATGAAGGCTGTTCCATGCATCCACCACCCTCCCTGTAGAAAATACTTCCTCACATTGCCCCAGAGCCATCCCACCTCTATCTTCAAATGGTGTCCCTTGTTTTGCACATTAGATTTTCTGTAAGTTGCTAGCCTCCTGGACATTATTGATTCCACTCAGGTACTTATAAAATCTCTATCATGTCCCCTCCTCTATCCTTTCCTCAGGGATATACATATTAATATCCTTCATTCTCTCCTCATATGGCTTCTCCTACAGATTCCGCACCATTCTAGTTGCCCTCCTCTGAACTGCCTCTAGCCTGTCTATGTCCTTGCATAGATGTGGTCTCCAGAACTAGACGCAGTACCCCAGATGTGGTCTCACCCACTGTCTGTACAAAGGGATAACAGCTGCCTGTTTTCTGCTGGTGATGCCTCTATCTATACATCCCAGTATCCCACCTGCCCTCCCTACTGCCTTCAGAAATTGCTTGCTATGATTATCCCAAGGTTCCTTTCCATTTTGTCATTTCTACCCCCACACCACCACCCCATTGTTTAATCTTCCCTGGTGTTTGTTTCCCTGGTTCATTACTTTGCACTTCTTTGTATTGAATCCAAGCTGCCATACTTATGACAATTCATCCAACCATGCCAAGTCCATTCTCGCTTTCCACACCTCCTTGCATATCAACCCTGTTTCCAATCATTGTGTCATCTACAAAGTGGCAAACTTTTACTTCCAGTCCCTCTGCAATGTCACTTATAAAGACATTACAAAGTACTGGGCACAGTACTGAACCCTGCAGTACCCACTAGTAGCCCCTCTTTCTTCAGAATAGACTCCATTTACAATTAACTTCTGTGTTCTGTTGTCTAGCTAATGTTTACCCAGGCTACCACCCTGGGACCCACTCTAAGGCTGCTTAATTTGGCTATTAACCTTTCATGTGTGCCTGTGTCAAATGCCTTGCTAAAGTCAAGTTAGGCTATGTCCACAGCCATTCCCTGGTCTACTACTTTGGTCACCCAGTCACAGAATGCAATTAGATTTGTCTAACATGTCCTTCCTGCTGTGAAGCCATGTGGCCTTTTAGCAACACCCTGATATCCTCTAGGCACTCCACAATTCTTTCCTTCAGCAGTGATTACATCACTTTCCCTACCACAGAGGTCAAACAGACAGGTCTGATGTTTGCTTCCTCTGTCTTGCTTCCACTTTGGTGAACAGAATTCACTTCTGCCTTCCTCCAGTCCTCAGGTACCACACCATCCTCTCATGATTTGCTAAAAGGGTATTCAGTGGTGTCACTAGGTCTCTCTTAATTATTTTAGAATTCTGAAGTGAATTCCATCTGGTCCTATCGCTTTGTCCACCTTCAGTTTAGGACTTCTTTCTGAACCCTTTCTTCTTGTAAAGGAATGCGATCGACCACACTATCCATAATTATTCTGTTAATTGGATTTTGCACCTCCTCTCCTCCACTTATGTGATTGTTGAGCAGAAATATGCATTCAGTATCTCTTCTTTCACAGTCCCTCTTTGTGACTCCATGTACTATTACCCGCTGTGTCATGTTGACCAGACATTGTGTTATACCCGGCTACCACCCTGGGACCACCTTAAAGGCTTGATAATGTGTTGATTAATCTTTTGTGCAGAGACTTGAGGGAGAGTCCAGACAAGATTGGTGCCTAAACCCACCAGGAACACCACGTGGAGATGGGATAGGGTAGAGGAAGTGTAGGGTGAATCAGGTTTGATCATTAAGGATGATCATGTGTGCAGGATAAGCCAGGTGGAGGAAGCGTGGGATTAGTTGTAGGCTTCATAGGTCACACTGCATGACACAGGGGTAAGAGGGTGATATTATAAATATCATTGGGGCAGGAGGAATATCGGAGGAAGGATGTGACTGAGCACTGGCTCTTTATGTACTTAGCAGGCACTAATTAATAGGCCAACTCATCAATTTTCTATCTGCTGACCTTTCAATGATTTCCTTCTCCTTCAAACAAACAATTAAAAATCTAAATTGACGCCCAGAGGCACTTATGGTTGAGGCACTGGACACCACCGAGATCCACGCGGTGAGCCTGGTTTGAGAATGGACTTGGTCGTCAGTGGGCCAGGGGGAGAAGGATTTGGCGACCGATGGCATGCTTTCCTTCTCCGGGGGAGTTGCAGTTTTCTCCGCCTACAATACCGCAATTCCTGGTGAATTGGGTGGAAGTCGGTCTGAAGGACAAAAAAATGCAGTAACATTCTGGGGCGACACTGGCAGGGAATGAGGCAGACACGCGTCTCTGCATGCACAGCCCTTGTTCCCATTGCACACGGTGTCATGGATGGCAGAAAATCCTTCACCTCTCCTAGGTGATGATCTCTCCAGCAAGCGTGCAACCACTGACAACATCAGGGCAGACTATGCTGTGCCAAAGCCCTCTCCTGAGAACATTCGGGGAAGAGGTAGGGTGAACCTTTCCTCACCCTGCCGGAGGTAATCCGGGCCATTGAGGATGTAGGGCAGTCGAGGCTGAGGTGCTCTAGGGCAGACCTTGAAGTAAGGTAGGTCGCATGAGGCATGAGCCACTGAGAGCTCTGATTGAGTGGAGAGTTGAGGGTAGAAAGAGGCAGTGGGTATAAAAATAGAGTAAAATAAATAAATCTAAATTCAAATACAGTGCTTTTGCAGACTTGCTAGAGCCACCCTTGCATCAGGCATATGCCTCCCAAGTGAGGTTGGCAACATAGAGCTATTATCCCATTATAATCTCATCACTGTGTGAGGCTGTCGTTCAGTATGCACTTTAATAGCTAACTGTGACTCAATCATGGGCTATTAACACATGATTTCTTTGGACACTTTCATTGACTTCTCATTATGCAGTAGAGCACATCAACATCCCAAGCCCAGAATTGGGTGAAAAGTGCTCATAGCATTGTTCCTCAGCTGTGAGAAGACAAACAACTTTTCATACCCCACCCTCCCTCCTTTATTTCCATGTGCTAATCTAATCTCACTTGAGGCCTTAGCTTCACCTCACTATCTTGTTCACATTTTTGGAACATCTTTCCTGCATCTCCCTGTCCTTCTTATTCCCCGGCCTTCAGACAGTCTTAGGTTCACCTCTTTTCCTTTCCACCACCATTACCTAGATGTTCATCTGGGATGGTTCCTTGCTCCACTCCTCTTACATAGAAATATAAAACTGAATGGCAGATACAGACCTCTTTTCCAGATGAGTCTGCACATTTCCAACTTAATAGATAAGCCACAGACCCCATGTCCCATTCCAATTATTGTTCTTGTCAATATCTCACCCCTTTGTATACTCTTCCCATTGTTTTTGTTCCCAAAGTGCAGTACTTTGTAATAGCAGTAAGGCATGACCAGGGTTAGAGTTAGAGCTCTCTCAATAACCCACCGGTGGTGCAATGTCAGACTGGAGTGCGACTAAGTGCCATATTGTAACTCTGTACATCAAACCCATGTGATCCATTATTGCTATAGGAAAAAATTAGTCAAGAAAACTGGGTGGGGTGGGGGTGGGATGAGTCACTACCAGGTATATGGCCCTATGGTCCCATTTCAGGTTGTGAAATCAGAATGTGTGCCGTACAAATTGTACAGTACACAGTCGCATAGTGCTGTGGATAGGGTTGGGGCAACCATGGTGCCACACAGTGGGTACGGTGCAGCTGGCCCTGTGGGTTTCACTGAGATCAGGTATGGTGGGGATCACTTGCGACTTGCAGATTTCTGATTGCATCTTGCAACATACTCTCCTGGTATACCCTCTGTTTCTGTGAACCGGGCTGTATGTTGCAAGACGCAGGACTTAGAAGTGTGGACCTTGCACCTTCTAGGATAAGGCACAGAGTACATGTTGCAGCTGCCTTTGGCAGCGACTTGTCCCATCCTTATAGAAAATTAGTTGCTTCATGTGGTTGCATCCACACTCAGTCCTGTAGCCATGAGCCCTTATTTCACAGAAAAAGCAGAGTAGTTTACTTAACTGAATCTGTCAGGGGTATTAACCCATTGGAGGACAAGCAAAACGCATTGTTTGATGATGGAAGATGCTATTTTTAGCAAATGTCACTGAAACCAAAATGGGAATACTAGATGGACCAGACCGTGGCATGGTCGCTCAACGGCAATGGGTTGCTTACCTCCAGGCCCTAATCTGGTCACTGTCTGCCAGGACCACATCGAGTATCCGCTCCTCCTGGTTGTTTCCACCACCTGCTGAGTTAGGAACATGTCCTGACAGACATAAAACCAACCTCTGTTCAATCTCCACCAAGTATTTCATAGTTTCCCAGTCTGTTCATGGCATGTTTAAGTCCCCAACACCATCACCCTTCCCTGTGCAATCTGCAGTGTCTCCCAACATCTGCCACCAGAATCTCCTTCAGCATTTAGGTTGCTTGTACCACAGCCATTCTATGCAACTCTGCGTAATTCATTTTGGCATCCTCTACAACCCGAGGCATTCTCGCTCCGATAAGCGAAGTCCACTTGCTCCACCCCCAGGTGTATACAGGAGCATGTTTTTTACACAGGTGCAGAACAATGCATTACAAGCATTACGGTATCTCCTGGCTTGTGAGCACCTCACCAGAGTGTCAAGGTCCTCCAGACAGCCAGTGTCCCCTTCTTCCCTTCCACCACCAGCCACAGATTCGACATCGGCAAGAGTGGCATCCCACTCATGATACTGCTTCTGATGTGGGATCCGTAAGCGCCAAACAGGAGTGGGCCCAGTACCAGCCCTGTGGGACCCCCTAATGGCTATCCTTGCAGCTGAAATCCACCCATACCTTCACCTTCTGCACACCACGCTAGCCAGTTCCCAATCCACCTGACCATATTCACCCCTACCTCATGTTCCTCCAGCCACACCATTATATGGGCCACGTTCCAGTCATGAGCAACCAACTCTGACTGCAAGGAGTGGTCAAAAGGTCTGCCAGGAGTGAGGCCAGGCTTTCAGCTAGCTCCTTAAGCACTCCGGAAGGGATACTGTCTTGGACATGTGCTTTATCCCTCTTTAGATTTCAGTGCTTCCACACATACACTGAATTTGAATTTCAACATCCCTCTCCACCACTTCATCTGGTGCCCTCCATCCCGCTCATCCGCTGTGCCTCACCTACCTTCCCCATTCCTCCTTGGTAAGACAGAGACAAAAAGTCATTTTAGCACCTATGCCTTGTCTCTGAGGCCTCCTCTTCCCTGCCCCTTCTGTTCCAGATAACAGACCAAACTAGATTGCTTAAAGCACCTTATGGTGACCTCCACTATCCTGACCCTGGGAGTTCATGCCATTTCTCCCCACCCTGTCAGTGAAACAGTTCTTCGTGGTGTTCCCGATAAACCTGCCTCCCTCTATCTGCAGTGTATGCCCCATTCAGTTCCGATAACAGACCCAACTAGATTGCTTAAAGCACCTTATGGTGACCTCCACTATCTCTGACCCTGGGAGTTTATGCCATTTCTCCCCACCCTGTCAGTGAAACAGTTCTTCGTGGTGTTCCCCATAAACCTGCCTCCCTCTATCTGCAGTGTATGCCCCATTCCGTTCCGATAACAGACCCAACTAGGTTGCTTAAAGCACCTTATGGTGACCTCCATTATCTCTGACCCTGGGAGTTCATGCCATTTCTCCCCACCCTGTCAGTGAAACAGTTCTTCGTGGTGTTCCCCATAAACCTGCCTCCCTATATCTGCAGTGTATGCCCCAATCCTCTTGTGGACCTTTAGTTTAAAACATTACTTTAGCACATCTAGCTGCTCCAGCATCAATAATCCATGACAGTCCTTCAACGTCCTTCTTATACCCTTGTCAGTTATCCCCTACCTTTCCTCTCTCCACCTTGTATCCTTGCATCCTGCAGCACTGTTCACTCTATCTCCTCTCATTGACACCCTTTACTTTTACTCCTGCCCCATACTATTGCCCATGAACACTGTATCACAACTGCCTTCATATCATATGCCCCAGTGAAGGGTTACGGTATCCAGCATTGACAAAGCTCGGGCAATTTTCTTTCTCCCCACTTGCCATTGCCTGACTATTCCTCTAGAAGGGTTCTCAGCATCCTGGATTGGACATCTCCCTGATGGGATAGGGTGCCCCAACTACCCTCCCTATTGTAGCATTCCCCGACTCTCTGCACCATGACTTCACCCCAACGGCCCTTGTCCTGCATGCTCCTATCAACCACTTTGTCTGTGATTACACTGAATCCATGAGCTTATACTACGACATTTATTCCCTGTTATTAAACACCTGCAAGTGTGTCCCAGTACATTCTCTTTTGCTTTACCTGTTCACTTCCTCCAGTCCCCCAAACTCATCTGCAACTAGCACCTCTACTGAATCTGACCCAACTTGAGACTCAGTCACCGCCATTGCAGGATTTGAGGTGCACGCCATTCCCTTGTTGTTATGATGCTATCCACCAGAGGATTCCTGTGCACCCTCCATACCTGGATGGAGATTCAGTTATTACAGTTTTATTTTTTTTTGTTGTAACCCCCATTTCATTGTCACTGCTATCACGCAAACCTGCCTCCATTGTGGGCACCCTCTGGCCCTGTCCAACAGCATGGCATGCTCTTGACACCCAGTCATCATGCTGACCTTATGCTTCCTGTATACCACAACTAGCTTTATATTTCATTTCATTGTTGTCTGCATAAGAGCACACTGGATGTTCCTAGTAGTGCTTATGTGCCATCAGTCTATATGCCCTGATATAACTGGGCCAGAAAAGAAACAGGTTCCAGACACGGATAATTTTGTGATAAATTGCTTTTGATTGCAACACACAGCAGCTATGCGGTGTCATGTGATAGACAGCTTAATTAACATCCATACAAAGCAATGCAGAAACCAATACAGACTCCAGGAAAAGTCGATGTAAGAGTTTAATTTATTCACATTGTTTTTAAAAGTGTTGTAATGCAATTTTTGTTAATAGAACAACAGGATGTAAAGCTCTTTCAAATCTACGCATTTATTTACACGAATGTATATCAGGAAAACAACTAGATGACAATAAAACATTACAAGTGCACATCAATAATTAAGACTGTATTGTCAGGAGCATAATAGCAGGAAATTACAAACCTGTAAGCTTGACATCAGTGGTAGGAAAATGATGGAATCAATTCTGAAATAAAAAAGTGTTGAGTACCTAGAGGCCAGCAAGGCACAGGACCCAAGGCAGCATGGATTCACAGTGGGAAGGACATGTCAGACAAATCTAATATATTTCTTAGACTGGTGACCAACGAGAAGACTGGAGAGGGGCTGTGGACATGGCCTACCTAGACTTTAGTAAGTTATTTGACACAGTGCCACACAAAAGATTAATAAATAAATTAGACAGCCTTGAAGTGGGTCCCAGGGTGGTAGCATGCATAAAAAAAGTGGATGGACAATAAAACACAAAGGGTAATAGTAAATGGGGGCCACTACGAAGAAAGGGGTTTACTAGTGGGGTACCGCAGATTCAATACTGATCAGTTCCTTTTAAAGTCTTTATAAGTGCCATTGCAGGCGGAATGGAAGGAAAAGTATGCCTCTTTGCTGATGACACAAGAACTGCAACAGGGTTGATACACAAGGAGGAAGCGGATGAGCAGGGACTTGCGCGGTTCGAGGAATGGTCAAATGTATGGCATCTTAGAGTCAATGCAAAGAAGTGCAAAGTAATGTAAACAAAACCCCAGGGATGAGTAAACAATGGGGTGGGGTGGTATTAACAACAGCAAAATGGAAAGGGACCTGGGGTAGTCGTAACACGTGACCTACAGGTAGGCAAGCAATGTGAAAGGCAGTAAGGAGGGCTGGTAGGATATTGAGATGTATAGCGAGAGGCATCACCAGTAGAAAACCGGAAGTTATCACTGCACAGACAGTGGGTAAGCCCCATCTGGAGGACTGCAACACTGTGTAGTTCTGGAGATCCAGTCTCCACAAGGACATAGACAGGATGTAGGCAGTCAGAGGAGGGCAACTAAAAAGTCAGAGAGCCTGCAACAGAAGCCATTTAAAGACAGAGTAAAGGAGTTTAATATGAATACCCTTGAGGAAAGGGGGACATGAGAGAAACCTTCAAATACCTCAAGAGAATCAACAAATTCCAAGAGGTAGCATCTTTCAGTAAAAGATGAGCACAAATGGGGACACAAAGATAGAGGAGAGGGGATGGCTCTGGGGCAAAGTGAGGAAGTATTGTTTCACAAAAGGATGGTGGATGCATGGAATGGCATTGTGAGGAGGTCATGGGGCCAAAGAAAGTGAGGAATTCAAGAGTGCATGGGACAGCAATAAGACAATTCTGGTGGGGTTGTAGGAAGAAGCAGACTGTTGGTTAACTAGGTTCTGCAGCTTATCCAATAGGTAGGTAAATGAGCAGACTAGGTAGGCCGAGCGGCCCTTATTTGATGTCAAAGTTTCTGTTTCTGTTTCTATGTTTCCATGTTTAAGTAACATGATTAACATGGGAGAGAGGTAATGTAATGACTTCATGTCTGAGCATTATGCACTGTAGAAAGCACACAAGGGGTATATGGGAGACAACATTTATCACAGTGTTTGAATTTGGGATGTAGATGTTTCATGGGTGAGCTTGACAAACTATAGCAGACAAATGGCAATAAATCAATGCACAATGTGAATGTGGTCTAAGTGGAATGATGACAGTCACCACTGGAGATGGATAACGTTTGCACATACATGTAGGCAGCCAGCCAAGAAGACAGAGATGCACACAAACACACACATAAAAGAATAAGAAATGTGGACACACACACACACAAAAATACAGCAAATGCAGACTCAATTTATACCTTATAATGAAACAAAAATGTATCACAAAAAGAGTTATTATATGTTCAAAGTTCATCCTAAGTAAGGTTGGAGGGAATGGCCCAGCATTGATGGAGCATGTACCTGAGAGAACTACAGTACTCAGGACAAATAACCAGACTAGCATTGGACACTTACAAAAACTGTGGCTTGGTGCACTGGATTTAAAAAATTGATTGGAGACATAATGAAGAAGAGTAACACAGTGTGTGAATATGAAGGACAGTACAGGGACGTGTGCCAAAAAAAAAGTAGATCAAATCAGGCAGGACAGTGCTTCACAAACAGGCAGAATGCAGAAGCGTAGTTTCAGCAGATCATATTGGAAGACAGACTGACAGAAAGTGAGACACATAAGAAAACAAGCGATAACGCTTGATCGCAGGTCCAAAAGAAAGAATCCACCCCCACCCTCATCAATATTCCCAGTCCACAAATATATAAAATTCAAAATAATTCCCTAATTTCCCTGGTGGTCCAGTGGACCTCCACCCCCCACCGATTGTGGGAATATGAAAACAAGAAAATCTCTGGTGGTCCAGTGGACCTCTCCCTTGCCGATCACGGGCATAAGTAAATAAAAAATCCCTGGTGGTCTAGTAGAACCCTCCAATTGCCCGATCGTGGGCATAAGTAAATTAAAAAGCCCTGGTGTTCCAGTGGACCTCACCCTCGCCTGATCGCGGGCATAAGTAAATTAAAAATCCCTGGTGGTCCAGTGCCCCAACCCCCAATCATGGGCATATGTAAAACATAATATCCCTGGTGGTCCAGTGGACCTCGCCCGATCTGAGCATCATTAAATAAAAAATCACCAGTGGTCTAGTAGAACCCTCCAATTGCCTGATCTTGGGCATAAGTAAATTAAAATCCCTGTTGGTCCAGTGGACCTCCCCTCGCCGATCACGTGCATAGTAAATTAAAAATCCCTGTTGGTCCAGTGGACCTCCCTCCTCGCCCGATCATTGCATAAGTAAATTAAAAATACCTGGTGGTCCAGTGGACCTTCCCCCCCTTGCCTATTGGCGGAACAAGTAAATTAAAAAATCCTGATGGTCTAGTGGAACTCCTCAATCACCCGATCGCGGGCAAAGTAAATAAAAAAATCCTGGTAGTCCAGTGGACCTCCCCTCGCCCGATCCGCAGGCACAAGTAAAATTAAAAAATAACCCCCGATCGCGGAGCACACACGCAAGGCGACGCTGGTGGTCAGTGGTACCCCTCCCACCCACCCTCTGTGGTACCCCTCCACCCTGCAAACCCCCAGTCAGCGGCGGGCAGCAGCACCCGACCGCCCGCTGACTGACATCATTCAGTTGTCTGTATGCCTATTGTTCCACTTCACGTGGGCCAGTAGGCGTGCAGTCAAACTATACTACCAGTCGGGTGTGAGATGAGAGGTTCATTCCACAGTTAAGGACTATGTAATACAGTTTGACTGCATACCCATTGGCACACACAGTGGACCAATAGGCTATACAGCCAAACTGTACACTGCAGTCAATGGGTGGCCAGGCGGCTTGCGGGTGGGTGATGCCGCTCGCCGCTGACTGGGGTGTAGGTGGTGGGTACCACAGTGGCGGTGGGGAGGGGGTACCACTGGACCACCAAGGTCGCTCGGTATGTGTGTGCCCGTGATCGGGCGATTGGGGGTCCACTAGACCACCAGGGATTTTTCATTTTTCTTATGCCCGCTATGGGGGGGCCCACCGGACTATCAGGTTTTTATTTACTCATGCCCGCAAGAGGGCGAGGGGCAAGGTCCACTAGACCAACAAGGATTTTTACTTATATATGCCCGCAATCGGGCGCAGAGAAATTTCAAGCAGTGGGAACTCACCTGACTTGACACAGTGGGAACCAAATGGGAAGAGTGCTTGCTCCGACTCCGGTACCTATTTTAGATGGAAATGGCGAGCACAGGTGCATGGAGAATATATGTGCGTGCTGATGCACCTTGCAGCATTATCATTAGACATAACTCTGTTGAGGAATGACAATAGTAGACATTTACTGACGGCCGTAAGAAAAAGCTTGAAAACAAGTGGTTCGAAAACCAAATGCAAAGCAGAAACGTCTACAGTTAAGGTGTGGGAAGCTGCACATTACAGATAAACAGGACAGAAGTATGTGAAGTTGAGAAACAAAGTAGAAACTCTGACAGTGCCCCTTTAAGGCCGGATTCCATAAACTTACCTGGGACCGAGGTCAAACTAATGGGCCTATAACTGGTACAGTTTGCCTATCTTCCTTCTTATGTATAGGCATACCTGCCTCCAACCAATTACCAGGCACAGCTCCACTCACAAGAGACTCTAAACAATTTGACCAGAAGTAGCACTATATTAGGGAGAATAGATTCAGCATCCTATTAGAAATATTATCAGGTCCTGCAGAGTTCGTATTTTTTAGGGATGCAACCTTTTCAATACTATGTTGGCAGTAATGTTTATGGGTTTCACATAATTTGGCTTAATATTGATTATACTTTGCTGTTAGCAAGAAAATACCATACCAAAATAATCATTAAATATGTTTGCTGCTTCAACAGGACCTGTGGCTATCTCATGTCATTTTTATAGAGCATAGATTGTGATTAGATTTCCTTAGGCATTTACATAACTATAGAATTGTTGCATATTATCTTTGCTAGCTGTAGATGCCAAGTTGACTTCCATTTTTATGTTTGCTTGCATGCATGTGCAAGAAACATAGTGCCATCATCCGAGTTTTCGGAGGTGTGGCAGCCCTCTTCAATTCAGTCAGTGTGTTTGCAGGCGGCGGCGCAGTTTTCCAATGCCTGCTGGAGCTGTCTATGACAGCAGTCAAAATGCAGTGGAGCACAGTTGAAAGGGAGCTACACTTCAGTGAGCAGTGATAAGATATCGGCTGTTCATGCGGCGCTCACTCTCCACACACACACACACACACACAGACAGACATAGCATGAGTGCTCACACGCCCCCCCGCACACTGTGTGGCAGCCAGGGGTGCCCAATCCCCGTCGGGCTGTACTGTGCCCCAAAACAGAGTTCCATATGCCATGCTGGGTGCCCACCCCAGCATGGCTACACATCCTATAGCCGATGGGGGTGCCCAACTCTGTTGGCTCCACACCCCCCTCCCCCACCAGTTATCTCTGTATGCCACGCTGGGAGCCCACCCCAGCGAGGCAAACATCCTGCTGTCATTTAAAAAAAACAAAACACCTGAAACTGAAAACGGTTTCTCACTGTCTCTACTACCCGCCCACCCACTGTGGACCCGTACCCACACCCCCATACTTACCTCCGGACTCCGCGCGACGATCTTCGTGGACGGGAACCGTCTGCACTCTTCAAAGCCGACTGCGAACTGAGGAAATGCGGTAAGCTGTATAATGGGATAGATAGGGTTTTTCAACTTTGCTGCATATCTCAGGCATTTTTTGGAATTTTTGCACCAAATTTTCAACATGGGGTTTTGGGACACTTTCTCTCATGAATGCTCACCGTCATGGTGTTAATCGGGCCCAAGGGTGATTTGGCATTCACTGCGCGAAATCACCTTTCGGGACCGAGTAACGAAACAACACCGCTACTGTTCATAAGGTGGGCTATCAAAAAGCCTATGTTGAAAATTTGGTGGAAAATTCCTAAAAGCGATTGTGTTATGGCGTCGTTGTGCAATTTCTATGCGCTCGTAAGTTCGTAATTTTCAATATTTTCACTCCAGATTTTCAACATTGCCATTTTACCACACCTCCTTATGAGCAGTACAGCTGTCATTTTCACATCTTGCCCAAAATGTGTTTCCGGCCATGTAGCGCACAATGGCGCATCTGTGTGCAAAATCAATGTATGGGACACATTAAGAAAATCACAGTGACACTGTTCATGAGCAGAGGTCTTAAATGGCTATGCTGAAAATTTGGTGAAAAATTCCTAAAATGACTGTTTCTTACGTGCGTTGCGCAGTTTCCACGCACCCTCTTAAGTTCATGACTTTGTAATATTTTCAGTCCAGATTTTCACCAGTGGCATTTTCCGCACTTCCTTATGAACAAGTACAGCTGTCATTTTTCACAACATGGCTGAAATGTGTTTCACACTTTCAGCGCAGAGATGCGTGGTAGCTGTGGGAAATCATTGTTCGGGACAGATAAAGAAAATCACAGTGACACTGTTCATGACCGGAGGTCCCAAAATGCCTGTGTTGACAATCTGCTGTAAAAATCCCAAACTAATTACATTATGGGTGTCGTTGCACAGTTTCTATGCGTTACGTGACTTCACCAGTATTTTAATATTTTTACTGCAGATTTGCAACATTGCCAATTTTACACCTCCCCATGAACAGTACAGCTGTCATTTTCACATCCTGTTCAGAATGTGTTTTGCACCTGTGGTGCTAAATGCCGTAGTTGCTGTGCATAAGCAGCTTTTGGGTAACAAACTGATATTGCCACTGTTCATGAGGTGGGGTCACAAAAAACCATGTTGAAAATTTGGAGTGAAAATACCAATGAATGCCTGAGGTGTTAGGGTTTCCAACCATAACGCCCACCCTGTAGAGAATGAAAGGCATCAGGGTGTGACTTGGGATTCTTGCCTGTAATGCTCATACCATTCCACACCCTGCAGCCAGTGAGAGGCATCGAGGTATGCCTTGGACTCTTCAGCCCCAAAGTTCACCCCATTCTCCTATACTGTACCCATCTCACCATATTTCCTGATGGAATGGGGTGCGCATAAAGAGCAAATACCCCTAAGGCACACCGTGACACTTGTCAGTGTCTGCAGGGTAGGGTGTGATGAAATGGCATGGCTGTTATGCCTGATGACCCAAAGGCACACCCAATGCCTGTCACTCTCTGCAGTGTAGTGGTGGGGTTGGCTTCAGTTCAATACTTCACTGCCATTTCTATTATGCAGCTCTGTAACTTCTACACTACCAATGCCAATGCCAGCAAGCAAACATTCGGCATTGACAAATGCTTGTTTCCTACTCTTTCTTGTCAGTTTCTTACATTTAGTCTGTACCATTTTGTATTCCCTCCACACTAGAGGGTCCCTACTATTGCTTTTATATAAGTTAAACAAATACTGCCTCTTCTTTAAGAGCTTTTGTATGTCTTTGGTTAACCACTTAGGTTTTACCCCTAGTGTTATATACTTTTATCTTTTTAAATGTTTGTCACTCAAGGTAAACAGTTTATGCTTAAATATATTCCACATGTCTTCCACGTGATTTGTTTTTTAGAATACTACCCCAATGTATTTGTTGACGTTCTGCATTAATTTTATTAATACCAGTGGGGTGAACTTATAAACATCTCTACATCCCTTAGTGATGGGAATATATCGAGCGAGTGTAAAAGCTATCCCACAATGGTCACTATTCCCTAAAGGGGGGAGGCTGAGCAAGATGTGACATTGATTTCTTTTGTAGACAATACCAGGTCTAATATATTTTTCCCCTTGTAAGGGTTTCAACATTTTGGGTCATGTCTATTTCCTGACATAAATCCAAGAATTCAAGACTCAGAGGGACCCTGCTCGAGAGCCTGTCAGTTTATATCCCCATAATTCAGGTCTCCAACTAGCAACACCCTCCCAATTTCACAAGCTGCTTTTATTTCATTGTTTATTTCTTGAGACATTTCAGTAGAGATTGCAGGGGGACCTATAGCATACCCTATAATGAGAATTGTGTGAGTATTGTTACCTGTTTCTATTCTTATCCAGATGGTCTCAGGTCCTGTCCCCATATTTTTTTTATTTTCTGTGAACGTTAGTTGATTTCAGGGTGCTTGATATATATATGCCGCTACCCCTCCCCTATTTTGCCCTTCCTGTCCAGATGATACAGATTATACCCAGGGACATGTCATCTCCAGGTATCGTCACCAGTCCACCAGGTTTCAATGATGAATGCCATCTGTATACCCCTATTTAGTTCTGTTTGCAGTTCTTCCATTTTATTATTTAGGCTTCTAGCATTAATCAGTAAACAGCGGACATCATTACTTGGTTTTGGTTTATGCTTTAGTAGAGGTTTAACTGGTTTGTCTACTAAGTACCTTCCCCGTATCTAGTTTAAAGGATGCTGAATAGTTTCTTTTGTTGCAGTAGCCAATGTACAAGTTCCTGAATTATTAAAGGTGAAGTCCGTCCTTTTTATACATCAGTCCATTTCCAAAAATACAGTCCACGGTTAATGAATTTTATACCTCTTTTACTACAACCATTTATTAGTCTGCTTTTTACCCTCTGTGTGGTGTGATTCTTTTCGGATCACAACCATACAGTGGGAGAATACCTAGAGATAATGAGAGTCTGTCCTGTCTCCTGTATAAAGTCTATACAATCCAGTAAATCCATGACAATATCCTGTTCATGGTCCCTACCTATATTATTACTACCAACATGCAATACTATAGTTTGTGAACCTGGTGTGAGGTGCATTATTTGTGGTAAATGACTTGTAATGTCATTTACTCTTGCTCGAGGAGACAGTTTACTGTAGTGTTCCTTTATTACCCTTAGTGATAACTGCATCAGTTTTCCACAGTATAGAGTCTCCAATGACCACAACTTGAGCTCCCTTGGAGGTAACACCAGTGGATACGTTAGAACTGGTTTAGGAGATAGTACTAAGGTGGAATATTTGTTAAACAGGGATAAGTCTAATGGCCCAAATGCCCTCCTTCTTTTTTTTTTTGCCCCATATGGCAAAGACATAAAGCAATTTTTTCTTTTCAAAACAGCATTACCTCTCCCACCCCATTTAAAAGGAGATGGAATAATTATTTTAAAGTGCCATTCTTAAAAATTGCCTTTATTGAATGGTCTCAGCCTTTCACCACATCAGAAACTTATTCAGTCTGCAAACCTCACAACAGTGTGCTATGACCCAGCATCCGGATCCAGGATCCAGCATCCAGCTGGAAGAAATGTATGCCTCTTTGCAGATGACACAAAGATCTGCAATAGGGTTGATACACAATGGGGGATGCAAAGGATGAGAAGGGACTTGGCAAGATTGGAGGAATGGTCAAAATATGGCAGCTTAGATTCAATGCAAAGAAATGCACCTGGGAAACAAAACCCAGGGAAGAGTACACAGTGGGGGGTACTAAAACAACAACACAAATGGAAAGGGACCTGGGGATAGTCGTATCAGATGACCTTAAGGTAGATAAGCAATGTGGAGAAGGCAGTAAGGAGGGCTGGGAGATACTAGGATGTACAGGGAGAGCATCACCAGTAGAAAATAGGAAGTTGTTATCCCACTGTACAGATAGTTGGTGAGACCCCATCTGGGTACTGTGTACAGTTCTGGAGACCCCATCTCTGCAGGGACATAGACAGGGTGGAGGCAGTCAGAGGAGGGCAACTAAAATGGTGCAGGGTCTGCAACAGAAGCCATATGAAGAGAGACTAGCAGTGCTTAATATGTATACCCTTGAGGAAAGGAGGAGAGGGGGACATGATAGAAACTTTCAAGTACCTCAAAGGAATCAACAAAGTCCAGGATGGGAGCATCTTTCAGAAAAAGAGATGTACAAGAACAAGGGGTGCAATTTGAAGATAGAGGGGATGACTCAGGGAAAAGTGAGAAGTATTTTTTTCAGAGAGAGGTGGTAGACACATGGAACCACCTTCCTGAGAAAGGTCATGGAGTCAAAAACAGTGGGAATTCAAGAATGCATGGGACAGACATAAGGCAAGTATAGTGAGGGTAGGAGGAAGTATGTTGTTGGGTAACTGGACTCTGCAGCTTATCCAATAGATAGGAAATGAGCAGACTAGGTGGGCCAAGCAGTCCTTATCTGCTGTCAAAGTCTATGATTCTGTGTTTCTATGTTTATATCCAGCAACTGTGAGGAAAAAAGGACCACAACAAAAGGCACCCAAACAAAATATTGTCAACTTTGTTACAAAACCTGAATCACACATTGGCCCTTATGCACTATTGGGAGTAGGTTACGCTCAAAAGCATGTAACCCACCTGCGCAGCTCCACACCTGTGGACAGGGGCGCATAGGCTGGTATTCACTACCGGCCACCACCTGTCCATAGCTCTGCCCCCCATGCACAAGACTCTGCAGGGTGGCTGGAAGAAGAGTTGTGGTCCCTGGTGAGCATCCAATGGGATGCCCATCCCGGTCTCACCGTGGATCCCTAGTGCAGCACGGCATGGGTCCAGGGTAGTCATGCCTACTGCAGGCACCCGTACTCATGCGCCAGTGCCCCAGTGGCCAGCCAGCGGTTGGAGTGGAGTCCCCCACACACACAGGTGCCCTGCAATGCAAACAAGACCCCACCCAATACACTGCTGAAATCTGTATTGTCCATGGTCCCCCCACCCATGGCACTGGCCCCCCCCATGCAGCAACATACCTGCCAGTAGTGCCGTGGAAATGGACAGTCAGTGGCACAGTCCTCACCATACCTCCTTGATTGCCAGCCATCTTACCTGCTGCTGGGGGTGTACTGCTATAAATAGGCAGCACGCTCCAAGCAGCATTTAGATGGCTGGTGGCTGAGGCAGTGGTGAGGGCTGTTAACAACCATCTAGTCCCACGGTACCACACAGGGGTCCCAAGCAACAATCGGGTCGGAGCCACCTTGAGTCCTCCGGCAGTCCAGGACAGGTGTTGGGGGCAGTGATGTGGTGTTGGGGAGCAGTGGTACCCTGCTAATCCAGGGACAGGGCCGACCTGGGTTGGGAGGGCATGGAACTACATACACCCACCCAATCATTAGCCCCAGACGTCCAGTTCCACCCAGTGGGCTCCAGGCAGCACAAGGGAGGGTCCATTCCAAATCCAGCTGCATTGCAGGTGGTGTCCGAGGGGTGCACATTGGGTTATGGCAGAGTTCTGGCTGACATAACCTGTTCCACTCTGCACCCTCCTCGCGGAGAGCACTATGCACCTTGGTGCATGATGCATAATGCTGACACTCCCTCAGTGCATTGATGTCCCAAGCAGCTGGAGAATCAGATGCCCTAATGACTGATGATCAGTTGTAAATGCTGGTAGGGTCCACAGGACCCTGCTTAGTGCATCTGATACGTATTCGATACCAATGAGGTTTAAGCAGTGCATTGGCATTGTGCATAGGGCCCATAGTTTTTAAAGCAATGTTTATTGACTGGTGCTGTCTGTTTTACTTATGAAAACCATTGCACGTGATCTTTACAACTTTGGAGAAACAGGTCCTAAAAGCTTGCTGACAGGTAATACTAGACTGTGAGTCCCTAGGTGACATCATCAGCAGCTCTTCACTGAAACAGGTTTTTGAACATGTAGTGAAATCAGGGTTACAAAATAGCTCATAACTTTAACATGAAGTAATGTAGAAATCTAGGTTTTGGTATGAGATTTACTGGGGTTATGCTTATTCTAATTCTGCAATGTAGCACTTTTAGCCAGATGGTGTCAGTTGCTCTTTAAAAGTGAGTGAGGGAAGCATACTGCACGAGCAGAGAGAGAGGATGGGAATCTCCTTACAGAAATGAAATGTATTTGGATGGAAATTAAAACTAATGGAAAATGGCCCTTGCAGGATTTGTTTTCAAAGAACGTTTGTGTGTGTGTGTGTGTGTGTGTGCAATATATTTTATTGATTACTCCTACTGTACTAGAATCAAGTTACATATTCAAATGTCCCTTGGCTTCTTTTCTGTGACTTCCCTGGGTCAAGATGGCTGGTTCATTCTCTTCCTTCACACTGCAGACACAGTTGTTTCCTGGGCTAGAAGTAGTGACCCATTTTCCAGGTTTCCTAGTCCCCTGAGACTCTCGCAAGTGTATGCACACACTATAATCTATATATATATATATATACAGTAGTCTAAGTCTGCTGTAAATCCAGTACTGTTCATGGTGTTGTTCCTCTCAGAATAACATAGTGTACATTTCTCTGCAGTTCAAGTATAGTATGTATGTATGACTGCAACCCAGCCACTGAGCTGAGCACACCATGTGTCAGCCCCACAGTGCCATCTGGAACACTAGTACTCCAGCTACTGTGCCAGCCATGTTTGCAGGAACTCACCAAACCTGCACCCAGTGAATGTTGCTGGTTGGACTCTGCTGTGCCTGTAAGCACCTAGCAAAAAACATCTCATGAAACAGGATGCTCTTGCATTCTGGAAGGAACCTGCACTTTGCCCCACTTCCTGCACTGTGGCTGGGGTGTGCGAAAAAAAAAACACTCTTCATAGACAGAATTGAAGCGCAATGTCAGTCTTTCATAGAAATTCCACCTCCCTTCATCGCTGCTCAATACAGAATTAAATGAACTCCCTGGTGGCTACTGGTCCTCCCCCAACCCAATAACCTGCCCTATATTTAAAAAATACCCCTGTAATTCCTGATGGATAATGGTCCTCCTCCCACCTGATCACCTGCTCCATATTTAAAAAAATCCCTGCAATCCCTGGTGGCTAGTGGTCCCTCCCCACCCTGATCACCCACCGACCAGTCCAGGACATCATGCCCTGGTGTCCAACTCCAGTTAACCCCATCTCGATCCCCACCGTATAGTGAAAAAACAATTCTCCCTGGTGGTCTAGTGACCCCCCTCCCCAGTCAGTGAATTAAAAGTTTATTCCCTGGCAGTCTAGTGTACCCCTTGCCCCCACCCCTGCAAGCAATGTCCGATCACCCCTCCCCCCAATCCACACGGGTGGGTAACCGGCCTTCCTCTCTCCTCCACAGCCAGCAGCCACTGAGCTATCAATGAGTGCGTGCTTGTACAAGCACACGCATTCATTGATAACTTAGTGGACTGCTGGCCATGCAGGAGAGAGGAGGACTGTACTAGTCACCCACTTGGGTTTGGATAGGAGGAACTGGGTGGTTGTCTGAACATTGTCTGCAGAGGTGGAGGTGAAGTAACTCATCCACCAGGGAATAAACTTTAATTCATTGATTGGGATAGGAGGAGAGTCACTAGACCACCAGGAAGATGCATCTGAATGTCTGCAGGCTATTGTCCAAGCTCACTGAACATGAGGCCTGGGTCTCACTGTACAACCCCGACATATTGGCCATTACCAAAACCTGGCTGAAGTCTACTACACCAGATGCAAGCTGCTGCATAAGTGGCTACATCCTCCTAAGAAACAACCAGCCTGGGACCAAAAGGGGGTGGACCGGGGTGGAGTACTTTTTACTTCAAGGATCCTCTTTGCGCCACCCTAGCCTCCCTCAGCTCATCTGACGCATCCAACAGTGAATGACCCTTGCCGAGCTATCTATTGGATCTTGCAAAAGTTCTTTATTGGCTGCTGCTGTAATCACCCCAAAGGTGGAATAATAGGCCTTACCCACCTATTAAATGGCATTAGTCACCTCTCTCCTCCAGGAGATCACCATAATAGGTGACTTCAATGATAAACTGGCTAAACACCTCCCAGACCAAGTGTTGCAACCATTTCCACCCTCACCCACCCTAACAACCTTACTTTGAATCATTCCCTCCTAGACTGGATTCTGACTGATTGTCAAGACAGGATCCATCATGCAGAATCCTGTCAGACTCCATCAGCAACCAATCCCCACATTTTACATCTGATCCTCAAACCCCTCACCCCTCCCCAAATCAGAGACTTCTCTAAATATGATGCCACCCTCGTATTCACTGATATTAAGGGCCATCGACTGGCCAGTCCTACACAAAATGACAGATGTAAACTCAACATTGAGTTTCCTTTCTGTAGCCCTGACTGTAATCCAGGAGGCATTCCCCTAACCACACGAAGAGTGAGGGAGGCGATATGAGGATGGCTCACAAAGGACTTCCTTCAGCTAATGAGGCGAGATGAGAAGTGAGCTGCACACAGAGCCTCTCCGTCCCCTCACTCTGGAACAAATACCATCACCTGCATAACCTCTGTAAACAAAAAATTATATCAGGAAAGCTGAATTTCTCCAAAACCTCCAATCCCACAACCTTGCAAACTCCAAAAACCTCTGGTCTGTGGTTAACTTCCTGATAGCCCTGGGAACAGACAGGCTGCCATCAAGATATGCTTGGGGACAGGACCTACAACTAACCCATCCAAGGTTGCAACTGCCCTCAATAACAAATTCACTGACCTGTCTACCCATCTTGCAAACTTCCCACTATGACCCTGATCATCACCAGCCTGATCTGGCTAAATACCACCAAATACACTGCCTTTTATTTAAGAGTCATCACACCTCAACATACCTGCAGACTCCTCATGAGTCTCCCCAACTGCAGGAGCACTAGGGTGATGGTCCCTTTCGTCGATTTCTAAAACTCATAGGCAATGCCATTGCCAAACAAATGACCACTGTCTTTAACCTCTCCATTAGCTCATCTATCATATCCCCAACTTGGAAACAAGCCAATGTTCCCATCTACAAGTCTGGTGATCCCTATCTGTGGAAAACTACTGACCTATATCCATCCTCTGCCACCTAACAAAACTCCTTGAAACAGCTGTGCACCAGCAGATCATCAAATATGTGGTGAAGTATAACCTCCTCTGTTCAACAACATGGATTTAGGAAAGCCACAGCACAACCACATAGAGAAAATGTGCAAAAGCAACCGCTCTAGCAATGAAGCCATACACTGTGGTTCTTTTAAAAGTTGAAATCATTTATTGCTTGTTTTATATAGTGTCCCAATGTTTCACTAATCAAGTGGCTTCTTCTGGAGAACTGTTAATCAGATAAAAAAAAATATTTCAGTATCTCACATATGCATCAGCGGTCATATCATTTTTACAGAGATAATCTAGTTTATACAACATCAACACAACAAACTATCTGAATCATATGATGTTACAAAATTCATTTGTTTATTCCTAAAAGTTTTATATTCAAAATTGTTTGCTTAATTAGATAAGTATTAGCCCAGCTCAAGTATGTGTGCAAGTCTTCTACACTTCTAAAATGCATATCAGTCACTCTACTGTTGCCAAACCATTTAAATTAATTCATTAGATATACAGTGATAGCCACAAAGTAAAATCAAAATCAAGCGATCCAAATAGATGTCATACCAAATGCTTATTAGGCTTACAATCAATTATCCTCAAATACTTCTAAAGATGCCTTTACTAGGCTACTAATCCTAACGCAAACAGAGAAAAGGTGCTTACTTTTCACAAGCACTCCTTTACTACTTGTTTAGCATACTCTGTAACAAAGCATACTCATAATCAGTACAAAGACCTATAATCGGACAAACTTTCATTAACATTCTCTCCTGGAATTGAAAAAGCATATTCTGTTTAAATTGAAAAAAAATTTAATTCACCTAACAACTTAGCACACTTCATGTGGTTAGCCACTTCTGCGTGTTGCTGCTGTCATGCAGAATTCACTTGCATTACAAGAAAATTAAGTAAACTGTTCTCAAATTGTCTACTTATAACATGTATGTAGTTGTTAGACTGCAGTCTATTAATCTTAAAAAGTAGATTTGTTCAAAGAGTATGAACTTAGTAATAATGTTTTCTGTAAGACTTTTAAATCTCCTCATACCTTTACACTCTAAATGGCTTACACAGTTCCTTCAGAGTGTAACGTTGTGTTGTTATGCCCTGTACCTGCACCAAAACAACGCTTGTTATTCTAATGTTAAATGTGTTTTAGACTGTGGAACTAAAGCCCATAGAGTAACATTCACTTACTTATGTTAAAAGTGTCCATCTCTGCTTCTCTTGGCAATGTGGCACAAGAGCGATTGAGTTGCTGACCCTCTTATATCCACATTGCCAAGTGTGCTGAATGTCAACAGACATGTTGGAAATACGTCACTGCCAAATGGCTATTGTCGGATGTCACCCACCTTTGCCATGCAGATATGAAGGCTAAAATGTTGAGTGCTCATGTTTAAAGCGTGCATGCTTTCTTTGTGTAGTTGAACATCAAATATCAAACACAGCCTATCATTCACTAAAGGCATCATGCTAGCAGCGTGAGGAAAATAGGGAGAGGGGCATAAAGATAAAAGGGGCCAACTACAGGGGCTATAAAGGAAAGTGTAAGATCCTATAGTAATGAAAATTAATTCTGAATTCAGAAAGTTGTTCTATAGTAGAAAATAAATGGTGTCAACAGTACACTAGTTGATTTCTGCTCTTAAACTTATATGGATTTAGTTTAAGATATTGCTGTATGGGTCACTAGCAAGCCTGCCAGTTAATCTCTTCATTTAAACCCCATGTATTATGGTAAGTGCCTAATTCAAAAATCCATCAGTTTCTCGCCTCCCTAGTAATTTCTGAAAATCTCCACCTCTATCTGGGCACTCTACTCATTCCAAGTCCCAAAATCTTAATTGAATTACTTGTGGCCAGTTTCTGTGAAGTATCGAGCCACAGTAGAGTGATTGATATGCCTTTAGAAGAGTAGAAGTCTTGGACATACATGATTGAGTAGGGCTAATACTTATCTAGTTAAGCAAACAATTTGAATATTAAACTTTTAAGGAATAAACAAATGAATTATGTAACATCATTCGATTCAGATAGTTCATCATGTGGATGTTGCATAAACTAGATTATCTCTGTAAAATGATATGACCTCTGATGCATATGGAAATACTGAAATAAATATTTTTATCTGATTAACAGTTCCCCAGAAGAAGCCACTTGATAAAACATTGGACACTATATACAGTGCCTTCAGAAAGTATTCACACCCCTTGGATTTTGTCACATTTTGTTGTGTTACTACCAGAATTTTTAATGCATTGAAATGATTTTTTCCCTTGATTCACACAGCATACTCAACAATTTAAAGGGCAAAAATAGTTATATTGTGTAACAAAAATTTATGAAACATTAAAACTGAAATATCTTGTTTACTTAAGTGTTCACCCCTGAGTCAATACTTTGTAGAAGCGCCTTTGGCAGCAATTACAGCTTTGAGTCTTCTTGGGTATGTCTGTATCAGCTTTGCACATCTGGATTTGGGGATTTTCGCCCATTCTTCCTTGCAGATTTGCTCAAGCTCTATCAAGTTGGATGGGGAGTGTTGGTGAACTGCAATCTTTAAGTCTTTCCACAGATTCTCAATGAGATTCAAGTCTGGGCTTTGGCTGGGCCACTCAAGGACATTCTCCTTCTTGTTTTGAAGCCACTCCAGTGTTGCTTTGGCTGTATGCTTGGGGTCGTTGTCCTGTTGGAGCGTAATTCTTAGCCCCAGTCCAAGGTCTATTGCAGACTGATGCAGGTTCTCCTCAAGGATGTGCCTGTATTTGGCTCCATTCATTGTTCCTCTATCCTGACAAAGTGCCCCAGTCCCAGCCATTGAAAACATCCCCATAACATGACGCTGCCACCACCATACTTCATGGTAGGGATCGTGTTACACGGGTGATGAGCTGTGTTCGGTTTGTGCCAGGCATAGTGCTTTGCATTCAGGCCAAAGAGTTCAATTTTGTTTCATCAGACCAGAGAATCTTTTGCCACATGATCTCAGAGTCTGCCACATGCCATCTTGCAAACTCCAGGCATGCTATTATGTGGCCTTTTCTCAGGGTGGCTTCCGTCTAGCCACTCTCCCATAGAAGGCTACATCTGTGAAGTGCTGCAGAGATTGTTGTCCTCTGGACAGGTTCTCCCCATCTCAGCCATGGAACTCTGTAGTTCTGTCAGGTGGTCATTGGGCTCTTGGTCACTTCCTGACCAAGGTCCTTCTTGCCTGGTTGCTCAGTTTGGGAGGATGGCCTGCTCTAGGAAGAGTCTGAGTGGTTCTGTAATCTTTCCATTTCCTAATGATGGACTTGACTGTGCTCCTGGGAACTTTCAGCACCCTAGAAATGTTTTATACCTCCCCAGATCTATGCCTCTCTCACAATTCTATCACGGAGTTCTAGGGACAGCTCCTTGGTCTTCATGGTAGAGTTTCTGCTCTGACATGCACTGTCAACAGTGGGACCTTATATAGACAGGTGTATTTCCTCTGAAATCATGTCAATCATTTGAACTAACCACAGGTGGACTCCACTCAAGTTTTAGAGTGATCTCACAAGGAAATTGGATGCACCTGAGCTCAGTTTGGGCGTCATAGCAAGGGTGAATACTTATCAAATCAAGTCATTTCAGGTTTTTATTTTAAATTACATGTACAAAAATTCCGAAGTTTCATTCCACTTTGACATTATAGAGTAATTTGTGTAGATACGTGAAAAAAAAATCCCATATAAATGTATTTTAATTTGAGTTTGCATCATCACAAAATGTGACAAAATCCAAGGGGGTGAATACTTTCTGAAGAGCACTGTAAAACAAGCAATAAATTATTTCAACTTTTAAAAGAACCACAGTGTATGGCTTCATTGCTAGAGTGGTTGCTTTTCATGTTTCGCTATCTGGAATCTATTGCACCAATTAGCAACAAGGCTGCACTACTCAAAATAATTAGCTACGAGATTACCCTTGGACACTCTTGTTTTCTATATAGATTTTGGCCTGGTGCTGACCCATTTTCCAAGGACATTCTCATTTGAGCAAAGGATTGTTAAGCTGGAAGAGGCTTTCAACATCCACATGGTTAAAGACTTCAATAACATTTTGAGAAAATGCTTAACTATATTATTATTATATTGTTTGTTGTACAGTATCTGCAACATCATCTATTATATGTGATTTGCTATTAACTAGAGTTGAGTGCTTAATATTATGGCTAATTTTTCAGAAATTGGAGGTAGCATGAGGCAGTGTACTCTTTCTGCATCTTCACAGATGCGGAGAGGGATACACTGCTTCAAACCATGAATGGGATAGAGATTTAACATTGGCAGAAATTGACACCACAAAAAGTATTAAAAGGAAAATAGAAAATATTAGATCTAAGGACATTAGGCTTGAATGGCATGGAATGACTTTAGCTAAATACTTAGAATTTAAACACATACCTAGAGGTCTTAGAGTACCCGTTGAACCAAATTTGGGATAGTAGAAGAACTAAATAAAAAGTGGGATATGCAGCGCTGCAGCGTAGATTTTATATATGTTTTTTATTGAGCGGTTATTAAAGCTAGGAGTAAATTAGCTGAAGAATCTCAGGAACAAGAAAGTTTTCTTAAACCCAAACTGCAGCTAGAATATTTCAATAAGTGGCTTGAAGAAACTAAGACAAATTAAAAGAATATGAGAAAACTATTAAAGAGCGAAAATGAAAAAATTCCACAGGGATATGATAGACTACAGGGATAACAAAATTTACACATATAAGAAGTTTAAATATCAAACTTCTAGGTATGATGTAGCAGTACTGATAGTTCAGACAGCTACACAAAAGTTCATTTAGACCAAAAAGCAAGGGACCTTTTTAGACAGACAACGGTGAACAATCAAGAGAGGAGATGGAAAAAACAGGCACATCAAGAAACACACAGGAGAACAATACACAAGTTCAGTGCCAATGAGAAGATACAACTTAGAGACAGAGTAGTAGGAGAAACAGAAGGAGGAACTGAGGAACAGGAGGGTGGGGCAAAGGCCACATCTGGGGCAACAGAGGGAGATTCTAGTTTTAATCTGAGTCAAAGAACACTTACACATGATGAAATCAATACCTATGTTTAGGATTAGGATTTAGTATCACCAAAAATTTGGATAATTTTCAATTAGAGGTAGATCTTCAGAGGTTCTACAGAAATCTCAGACTTTGAGTACAGTTCAAACATAGTGAAGAGCTACACCCAGGCAGAGTTAAGCTCAAACACTCAATAGAAAGCAGATCTAAATACATGCCACAGGTTGGGATTAATTATACAGTAGAAACATATATAAATAGAGTGCAAAAGATATTGATCAACTATTGAAAAGCAGAACTCATCTTAGCACCAGACCTAATATATCTAAACAACAACAGGAGGGATAAAGAACTTACAAAATGATGTAAATCTAATAATTAAACCTGCTGATAAAGGTGCAGCCATCATTTTGATGGACCTAGAAAATATAGAAAAATATGCTTAGATCTACTTCAAATACAGACTAATTATCAGATACTTACAGTGATCCATTTACAAAGATACAGGACAGGATCCAAACAGTTTTGGAGGAATCACAGGCCTAGGCTGGATACAACCGTGGAAAATGGACCTTCTAGTTAATAAGTCACCAAGAACACGGTGCCTAAAATTCATAAAAGTTTTCAAGATCCTCCAGGGAGACCTATCATGTCCAGATAGGCTCAGTGCTTTAACCTATCTCTAAATATATTGATTTTCATATACAATCAAGCATTAAAGAAATCCTTACGTGCATCAGGGACATAACATATGTTTTATAGCTCCTTAAAGATTGTAACAATTAATGGAGTTATTACTGATTCTTCAGTCTTGATCGATTACAATAGATGTCAAAGACTTACATACATCGATTTCACATAGGAAGGCATATCAGCGCTTTGCTAGCTACTCAGTAGTAGCCAGGAGGGCTTAGAATCAAGATTAATTTGATCAAGGAACTGGCAGAGCTGGTACTACACAACAGTCATTTTCAATTTGAGGACACATTTTATGGACAGATCAAAGGTACCACCATAGGTAGCACCATGGCATACAATTCTGTGAATTATGAATTATGTAACATCATATGATTCAGATACTTCATCGTGTGGATGTTGCATAAACTAAATTATTTTTATCTGATTAATGGTTAGCCAGAAGAGCAACTTGATTGGCAAAACGTTGGGACACTATATAAAACAAGCAATAAATGATTTAAACTTTTAAAGAACCACAGTATATGGCTTCATTGTTAGAGTGGTTGCTTTTCACATTTCTCTATTTGGAATCTATTGCACCAATTAGCAACAAGGCTGCGACTCAAAATAATTAACTATGAGGTTACCCTTGGACACTCTTTGTTTTCTACATGGCACCACCACAGCTTTGGCTTGCTTCACTAACCATGTCCTTCACAACATAGATAAGGGCAAGCTCATGGGCGCTGTTTTTGTGGACCTCAACAAGGCTTTCAACATGGTAGATTACAATATACTCCTAAACAAACTGAGCTGCCTTGGCTGTGCTGCCCTGCCCACTGCATGGTTTTGAAACTACCTTTATGGTCATACACAGACTGTGTGCACTGGTGGTACCACCTCCCCACCAGGAGGTTCTCACTAGGGTCCCCAAGGCTTCATCCTTGGACCCATCCTGTTCTCCTTATGTGTAAACTCCCTTCCAAAAGATAACATCAGCTACAATTCTCTTCTGTACACTGATGACTTAATCCTATACCACAGTGACAAAACATCGGTCAACCTCTGTACTACTCTCACAAACAACTATGGCGCCATCCATCATTGGTTCCTCACAAACAGGATCCTGATCAATGCCAAAACAATGAAAGCCATGCCTTTTGGATCTGAACCCAGGCTAACCAGATCAAGTGGAAGCACTACCCTCTTACAATCCTATCTCCTGATGTCCCCCCGGAGACAGTGACCACCCTCAGATACCTCAGAGTCACCCTTGATCCTGCTGTGACCTTCAGTGATGACATTGAATTCACAGTACAGCACATAAATCAGAAATTTGGAGGTGGATACATGCTTAAAGATTACCCAACCCCTGAGTCAAGGCCTGCTATCTCCCAGGGCACCTTACTCCCACTACTGGACTACTGCCCCCCATATACACTCAGACCACATCCTCAGGGCTCGTCAGGTTGAACACTATCTGCAACAACATTTAAAAGTTTGTCCGCTGGCATCTTGCTCAACTCACCACTGCACCCTCTACCATACGATCTGGTGGCTCGCCCTTCACGCCTGCTGTGACTACCTCCTAGGTTGCCTCGTGGACAAGTCTATTAATGGAAAGATGTACCCCTATCACCCCATACTCAAGCCTAAACCTGGCTACCAAGGCCTACAGAACTCATCTAGACTTATGATTGAGTGCCCTCAGGTTACCACATGGATGGGACAAAAGGCCATCACCTCAGCTGCACCAATTCTATGGAACAGCCTGTCTGCCCTCTATGGGCACTGGGATCACACCCCTGTTCAAATACCACTTTAATCCTGCCTTGCAATGTCAGCCACATGGTTCTGCTCCCAGGCTGACTGTGTCCCCTACCCAGGAGGTGCTGGACAGCCCTCTTCTACTATCTAGATTTATTGTTCTCTGTATATGTATTGCATAATGTGTCGATGCTGTACTGGATGTCTTATTATGAGTCTGCACTGCTCGGCACCACTGTGCACTAAATTGTGTATGTACTGGTAACACTTCATGCACTATTTTGCACTAAGCATACTGTTTCTGCTGGCGTGCTTGATTTACTTGTATACCTGAACATGTTTCTTGCACCATGTTTGATGTACCATCTTAATGACAGATTGTGCCTGAAAACAGTCCTGGGATCAGTGCATCCACCAGTTAACAAATAAATAAATAAAATAATGGGATATTCTATAGTTCTTCCTGTCTGTTTTTTTTTTTTTGTAGTCTGCAATTTTTCTTGTCTGTGACTTTGTAGGGCATTGCCTTTGATGTTTTAACCAACTGCACTGTATCTCATTTGAATCCATATCCCACTCTTTATATCTGACATGCAACTCAGCTGAGCTTTCACTGACCTGAGGAAGACAGTATAACTCTTGAAAACTAGTCTTGAAACAATTTTGTTAGTCATGAATGGGCAGACTAGATGAGTGTAGTGGTCCTTATCTGTCATCAGTTACTATGTATTTAAGTGCAACCCAAGAATTCCATTTTCCGGTGCGTGGAAAATGTCTGTGTCACAAATTTTAGTGCTGCATTTTAATGTTGCACTTAAATGCCTAATATGAAAATAATTTTGGCCCGACATAGAATGGTTGGTAGAATGTGGTAAACTTGCCCAAAGGTGGTTTTGCAGAGTGACTGAGAATTACCTTTCAACCTGTTCTTGAGAATTCCCACCATCATTGTTCATGAGGTAGGGTCATGTTAACAGTATATTCAAAATCTGGGACTAAAATACTGTAAAATGACCAATTTATGAAGTAAAAGTGTGTGAGACACAAAAACTGAATTCTTGTGTTGCACATTTAAATACAACACTAAAATGTGGCACTAAAATATGCAGGACTAATAACCATAATTCCAGAAAGGTATTTCTAGGCTCATTTGAGGAATAACAAGCAATAGAATCTTTCTTAATGGGTCCTGTTTAGCAAGATTCATGTTTGTGTTTAAATATTTCATTTTATGTATTTTCTAATTTTTTAGTCAGTAAAAACAACACAGCAGCCATCACGACTCCATCTAGGTTGTAGGTGTGAGCAAAAAAAGTAAATAAAAAAGTCAAAAGTGATGCTTTTCTGTATTTATGACATATCCAGATCTCAGAATCTGGATAAGTACCCAACACAAAAATTCACATCTCAAGAACTTGCCAGCTGGACAATGGATGCCAAATTACGTGTGAATACCTGTGGCTATAGAAGTGCTATTTACACAGGGCCTGTACTTCTAGACAGAACTATTTTAATTTGGGTATCATGGTTTGTACCTGTGCTTCAGGGACCTGTGCATATGCAGACAAAAATAGTTTTGTGATTTGAGTATCATGGATTTCCATCTGCCAGAAGTGAGTGTCTGTGTCTTGTGGTGTGCATGCTGCAGATACAAATCCATAAAGATAACACATCAGTGCTACTGCATTTGTGTCTTCTGAAACAGTTGTATGTTGTCTTACCTGATAATGGCTGTCTGTGGTTGCGTGGGTGGTATTATTCTTTTTCTGCTTGGGATAAACCCTAAAACACATTTCCTTTTTGTTTGGTTAAGTTGAACCCTAACTGCTGCATTAATTTTTTTTCTGCAATGAATGGCCTTCCTTTTTGAGACATCAGAATTGAATCCTTATTCATGCAGGTCCCTGTGGGACCTGCATGAACAGTTAAACTTGAAGATGTGCAGGGCCCTCTCAGCCCTGCACCAAGGGCAGATCCACCTGCCTGGAGTAATGCAGTGTCCTCCAGGCCCTGCACTCCATGTGGCTTTGAATTCAAACAAATTTTAGGGCTATCTTGGGGCTGGGAAAGCACAGTGCCCTCTGGGCCCTGTGCTTCCATGTCTACAGATGCAAATGCACAGGGCCAGGAGTCTATCTGGCTGTAGAAGTGCAGGACCCTCTGGGTTCTGCACTTCTGTACAGCTATGGGTGCAGAGTGTGGTCCTCTGGGCCTTATACAAAGAAAAGACTTCTTTTCACTATATGGTTACTTGTTGTTTGTGCCTCCAATGGTACTGGGTCATAATGTCACTTAATAGCATACAACATTATGGCTAAACTAGTGCAGGGTAATATGCGAGGTGTAATGGTGCAATACCATGTATACTGCTGTATGTGGTATTGCACCATGCTTCCCAGGCAGAGGATAAGACCTCTGAAGGGAGTGGGTTCTGTCGAGCAGCTGCCATGGCTTACAGGACTGAGTCACAGCAGGAGGAACCCAGGCTCTGTCTGGGACGGGTTTGATTCCTGGTCCCAGAAACTTTTTTGTTTGAATTGTGCTCTCCCAAGTTGAACCCCCAGAGTTGAGAATCTTTATTGAGGGGTTTGGGGTGCAGCCCCCAGAAAAAGACTTATGCCTCATGGCAGAAATTGCACTGTAATTGGCATGCAACTTGCCATGGCATAATGTCTTGTGACATGACCCCATGCTGCATCCAACATTGCACCATCCCTTTGAGGTTTGGGGTGATGCTGCATGGCAGTGCCATCCACCAGTCACAACTTATCCAGAGGATTCACTAAGCTCTCCCGATCTCAGCTCACCAGCATGGGATCACAGTGCACTACCTGCTGAACCAAACGCTAGCCCTGCACAAAACATTTCTTCATAACTTTTTGTTTAACATTTTGACCCCATCATATGAACTAGATTGCTAGACTATGCTAAATCATGCCTCTAAGTTGGTTTTGCAGAGTAAATATGAAACCCATTTCACCCTGTATTTGAAAATTTCCACCATCCTTGTTCATGAGGTAGGGTCATGCAAGCAGTATATTTAAAATCTGAGACTAGAATATTGAAAAATGGCCAAGTTATGAGTAAAAATATGTGGGACACAAAACAAAAATCACATTTTATGTTGCAAACTGGTATTTCAACTACTGTACTTAATGCGTGACCTAAAAGTCTTAGATCGCATATACAAATCTTCAACTATTTAAAAAAAAAATTGTAAGTTTGCACAAAAAATTCTTGGGTCACACTTAATATGCAACCAAGAATTCTTCATCTGCATACCAAAATCTCCATCCAGCTCAAATACAGTTTTTTATTCACACAAACAATTCTTGGTTTGGAGTTAATGTGCAACAAAAAATTCTTCATCTACATAGCAGAATCTCCACCTAGCCCCAATTTTTTTTAATTTGCATGAAAAATTCTTGGGTCACACTTAAATGTACAACCAAAGAAGTAAAGCAGCAGAAAAACAAGCATTTTTGGGTGCACGTAAAATTCTTGTGTCACTTAACTCTGTGACCAAATAAGTAATCTGGCAGGAAAAAAAAAGCATTTTTGGTGAGATGTGAATTCTTTGGTCACACATTTAAGTGCAACAGAAGAATTTTTCATGAACACCAAAATAGAAATCTTGGCTCACACATTTAAGTGTGACTGAAGAATTTTCAGGTGCACAAAAGTGTGACCAAGAATTCATGGCATGTGACATAAGAATTGGCCATCTTATTAAGCTGACAGCCAAAGAACTTAACAAAGTCCAAAAATGGTATTACTGACCTTTTTTTTTTTAATTAAACACGGAATCAAGTTTAACCAGTCCTGTTTTGCAAGATTCATGTTTTTAAATATTTAATATGTATGTATTTTCACATTTTTTGCCCAAAAGAAACAAACACGACCTAAATGTTTTTCTCATGACCCCAAAACACAATTAGTCATTACTTAAAAACACTCAGAAAGATGAATTTTAGGTTGCATTGGAGGTTATCTCAAAAATTCTATTGAGCATGCTCAGAAGACAAATTTCAAAACCTTGTAACTCTGGAACTGAGTAATATTATTTCATGAAAACTTTGAAAGGCATACCCTTGGCACAAGCCCCTTCAGCCCTGAAAGGTTTGACCAAAATTTCATACCATCTTGGTTGTGAGAGCAAGAAAAGGCCCCAAAACAGTGCTTTTATGTATTGTTGATGTTTCTGGATCTCAGAATCCAGTTAACAAGCCATCACAAAACTTCCTATGTTTTGAGAACTTGCCACCAGACCATTCTTGCCATATTCGTTCAATTTCACTGAACATCACTAAAATTATGAAGGTGCAAAAATTGGGGTTTAATACTGAACACTCTGATCAACTCTAACTATACTTGCATAACCAGACAAGTATAATATATATACTATTTGGAAAAAAATGTTACTGCAGATATTAGGGTCCCAAAAGTCAAAGTGCACACAGTAGGAAAATGAAAACATTAGGGTTTGGAATCTCAGGAGTCTTGCTGAATTGGTGGGTTGTGTTCCTTGTGGTTGTCAACCTAATGCCCACCCTTCCTCATGCCCTAGCCTCCTGCTTGAGTACAAGATGCAGGTCCTGTCCAATGCCTCATGGTTATATACTGTTTGGAGATGCAGAAGTATGGCTCACCACAGGCAGCCAACAAAATTCTGTCATACTTTTCTTACCACAGGGCCTGAAGCAAGAGATCATATATAACTTTGTTTGCTCTGTGGAAGGGTGGGCATTAAGGTTGACAACTCTAAGGAACACCACACCACCGATTCATCAAAACTCCTGAGACTCCAAGCCCTAATGTTTTCTTTTGTGCATGCTGACATTTTGTAAACACTGATCACTTTATTAACACAGTTTTTTTCAATGAATTTCACTTCTTTTGTGATAGTGGAATCGTGGGCAGAAGCTGCAGAAGTGTAGGGTCCTTTCCGTGTAACTACAGATGGGCCCTGCACCAAGGGAGCTAGTCTGCTTGGCTGCACAAGTGCTGGGTCCTCTGGGACCTATGCTTCCAGGTAACTACAGATACATGCACCAAGGGTTCAGAGGGTTGTGCACCAAGGTAGGAGTCTATCTGGCTGTGGAAGTACTGGGCCCCAGGCTTCCATGTATTTGCAGATGTAAGCATGCAGGGCTCTCATGACCTCGTGTAAAGGGAAGAGTTTGTCTGGCTGTGGAGATACAGGCCCCAGGGCACTGCAGTTCCATGTGGCTAGGAATGCAAAGATTTCATGGGGCTGTCTGGGGGCTGTGGAAACACAGATTCCTTGGGTGGCTACAGATGAAGATGTGCAGGGCCAAGAGTCCTTCTGGCAGTGGAAGCACAGGGCCCTGCACATCCATGCAACTATGGGTGCAGAGGTTTGGGTCCTGTTCCAAAGAAGACTTCTCTTCACTACATGTTTACTTGTTGCCAATGTGGTCAACACTGCACTGTCCTGTTCAGGCTGGGAGTTGTTCTGCAGAGCAGCGCCCTACCCCAGCCTCGGCCCATCCAGCTGGCTCACTGATTTTGCCCCAAACTCAGCTCACTGTCACATAATCACAACAGATTACCCACTGGGCCAAAGGCCCTCCTTGCACCTAAAAATGAACATTTGCATTTACAACCAGGTCCAGGAAGAGGATGCTAGGTGTATGCTACACCTAACTGCTGAGGGGCCCCAATAATGTTTACACAGAAGCAATAAGCTGAATGCCCAAAGCAGTAACTGGGATTGTGCAGTATGACTTTATTCATAGATGTTACTTTACGCACAGGTGCCCCAGTAGTTTGTCATTGCAACACAGGTATACTTTTTCCAGAAACACTTTGCTGGGCAGTACAGTTTTCCACAGAAACATCTCTATCCATTTTCTGAAAGTGTATGCTTTGTGACCAGAACCACATACTTGAGCTACTTTTAAAACATTTCCATTTCCAAAGTGTATGCTCATGGCCTGAGCCATAATGCTGTGCAAAATTTTCAAATTCGTGGAATGAAATACCATGGAATTTTCAAAATTCTGCCAAAATTCCACCAGAAATGGAACGGTGCAATTCCACAGCAGAAAAATAGTTGTGGAATTATTTTCTGCAGAAAAAAGTTGCTGTTCTATTCAGCAGATCTCAATATTTTCCACAAAATTGTTTTGGAATAATTTTCCACGGAATAAAATGCACTTCCATGGAATATTATTCTGCGGATCTGATAGGTAGAATTCCCAGAAGAACCAGTGTAATTCTGGCGGAAATTCTGCTGGGGAATAGTCATTCCATGCTAATTCTGCATTCCACACAGCACTACTGAACCACATCATTTAAAATCAGCCTGGGCATCGGCCTTTGACCAGGGGATAATGATGACCATCAATGAACCAATTAGCCCTGCATTGATACTCCAGATGGCATTCCTCCACCCTTTGCCCCAAATACAGTCTCTGCCATTCCTTCAGGGTTACACAAAAGAAGTACAACATGGGTATGGTGGGTAATGGAACAATTTTCTTATAGGAACTTCTTCAGCCCGCCAAGAGGCTCTGGACACACAATTACCAAATACAAGTGTGGGGGGCCTTGAAAATTCAAAGTGATTTCTCTGTTGTATAATTTATCGTTTTATTTGTAAAGTCCCTATGTTTCACCCATAAAATGGAGCTTTCATGAGGAATATATATTTGTAAACACTGTATTCTGTGTTTTTCTGCAAATTAATTAAGACAGAATATTATTAGATTACACTTATATATACTTATAATGTGCTTATGTGGTAACTTCAAAATATTAGCAATTCCTCATACCTTAGTAAAGATGTTGACTGTTACTATGATAGTAATATACTTTGAAAAACCAATTCTACTGTCAGCAAAAAATTAAATTTTTTGAAAAAGGCATACATAAGATAAAATGAATGAAAAGTCACTCTGGCAGTCACTTGTTACTCACAGTTTAAATAAAATCGTGTGCTCCTTTATAACTAAAGCACTCTTCCTACCTTTACCACTTTGGTCTGTTAGTGCAGGGAAAATGTGCTTTTAAACACTGAATTGGTTTCTGTGAAAAGCCATGATAAAAAAGGGTTTTATAACTCGCTCTTGAGATATAAGAAACAATAGGCAATTTTAACAAGTAGAATAGTTTCTAATTACTTATTTAAACTCTTTAACCAAGTTCTTTCCACCATGTCTAACTCTCTGCACCTTAAAGATGGCTGCATGTGTTTGTTACAACTCCAGGAGTGCTTCTATACCTCTTGTGCTTGTTTTGCTATAATCCTGTGATAGGGCGTCTCAGCGTGATGGCGTCACGATCATTGCTACTGCACATGCGAATAGACTGCACTAGCAGCCTAATAGCTGGCTCCACAGTGGAGCCATGGATTTAAAGCAAAACAGGCACTATGAGACTGCCACAGTGACTTGCACACTTTCTTTGTGTATTAATTACATGCTTCTATATCAAATGAGATACTATGACTACTAGCAGCCATACATTATAAATTAAAATATGAACCAAAAATCAAGGATAGCATATATATATGTAAAATTTAACTAAAATAGCATATATATGAGAAAAATCAACTACAACACCTCTAACCTTCTATTCTCAGGGGAAAACCTGGGATTTTTCAGGACAAGAACATTATTTGACATGTTTCTAAATTGAACATGTAGTTTTATATAACATTAACTTGCCTTTTAATGAAATAGATTCTTATACTAAATTGCAAGTTGCAAGAGGTCATTAGGTCACTCTTTCATGCTGCTACACAAAGACATTTGTAAAATCTTTTACATTTACATAATAAAGTCAGAAATAATGTGACTTAAGAGACTCACAGCAATTTTCTTTGATACTGTGTACATTACCTTTCATAATGGGAGGTCATGGGGTCAACTTCTACCAAAGTGTCTCATTCAATGGTTTTAAATGTGATTTCACTATATCTTTTATATAAACCAAGCTACTGTCCATATATATATATATATATATATATATATATATATATATGAATATAAATCTGAAAAATAAACCAACCAGATGGTATTATAGTATATGGTGCTGCCTATTGTCAATGAATTTCAGCAACTGCTGAAATCTTGTTGTAGTACAGTTCAAAGGTCAAAAAAGTTGTTGTACTATCATTCTGATGTCACATCGATAGTACAACTTTTTAACTGACCTGCCACCTGATTGGCTCAAGCTACGATGTAAAAATAGAAACAAACATGGTGGCGCGATTTTGCGAGCGGCGGCAGCACAGTCACCGACTTTCAAGTTCAGAGTTGGGACATGGACTAGAGCATACATGGTTCCCTTCGGAAAACTGTTTTTATTTTCAAAAATAAGTGGTGCGGAAAAGTGAAGTAAAGCGGGACGGTCATAAGTGGCAGCAGTGGAGCAGAGGCTGGCAGGAGCACCAGCGGAAAAGAGCAGCACCCACAAGTAATTATATCAATAAAATTATGTGAAGCTAAGCAAAACCCATATACTATATAAAACAGTGGATGGCGACCATCACAACTAAGGCTACGTTTCCCTCTCGGGATGTTGATGACATCAGCGAGACCTCTCGAGCGAAAATGTCATCAACTCCTCGAAAAAACAACCTCGGTGTAGATGGTCATCCATCCACTATTCTATATAGTAGGTAA
This sequence comes from Neoceratodus forsteri, assembly GCA_016271365.2. Classification (NCBI taxonomy): domain Eukaryota; kingdom Metazoa; phylum Chordata; order Ceratodontiformes; family Ceratodontidae; genus Neoceratodus; species Neoceratodus forsteri. Next base: position 1,196,030,746 of record CM057453.1, read on the forward strand.
ATAATGCTACCATATATATAAGCATATGTGCCCCAAAAGGTTAAAAGGTCAACTTTACAAGCAATGCTTAATTTTTGTGTATTATAGGATTTTCTTAAGTAATATATTATTTAGAACCATTATTATGTTCTAAAAACTTTATAATTCTAACCTATGTCGAAAGTACAAACAATTATCTTTTAGGATCTTTTTATCAAATTCTAAAGTTGACCTTTTATAATAAGAGATCAACTAAACAGGCTTTATTAAATGTCCCAATTTTAAATTCTACTCAAAAGGCTTTACATAATGTATTTTTATTTGTTGTAATTTTACACCCCATGCTCCTTACCACATTTGCTGAGTTATTAGACTTATTATTTCTTATAGGATTTCATTTTATGTGAACTTTCTATAATGAGTATATAATTATCACTTAAACAATTATTATGCAGTAGTAGATCAAAAGGTTGACCTGTGACATTACTATGCAAACAGAACTTTTAAAGGTAATAATCTTTACTTATACTGTGTATATACCAGTTGTATATATGTATGAGACACCATCTTAGAGATCCATCTGTACATTAGGTGTCCTTACCTATACATACCAATATATCATGTCTTTCTATACTTAAATACAGGCTTGCCAATTTGTTTCAACATTCATCCCTATATTTCTGTCCAGTGTGTGCGTATAAAAATCTTTCTCATTTCAGCCCTCAAAGAAACTCCCTTAAGTTCCCTCCTCTAGGGGATAAATATTTTTCTGGACCCCAAAATCTAAGTGAGGCTCCAGAATGGGATGCTTCATTAAAATGTCTAGCCACAGGAGAATTTTCATCATGATTTCTTATGTCTCCTTTATGTTCTTGAATTCTTCTGTGTAGTCTCTACTTGTTTGTCCAATATATAGTAAATCACAAGGACATTGTATCAGATATATAACAGCTTCTGTGCTACAAGTGATGTGTTGTTTAATTGTAAATCTTTCTTGTGTGTGGATGAACATAAATCTGTTGCTTAGAAGTGTGATTGCAAACACTACATCTACCACAAGGAACCATTCCAGGCATCAATGGCCCAGCAAAAGCTGGCTCCCAGCTATGTCCTGTGTCTTAAACTGTGAGTGAACCAAAGTGTCCTGTACATTTTTACTTTTTAGCTATCACTATAGCTCTATTTTGCAATGTCTAATCTGCTCTTTATCAGTTTGAACTAGGTACCAATGTTTTTAATTATTTATCTTATATCCGCCATTTTATGAATAAATTTGGTGGAAAATACCAACAGTTGGATGTCACTTTGTGGTGCTTTTAAGTTGTAGCAATTCATTTCCATTTTTTGACTTATTCTTGTCTCAACTTGATTTAATATATGCTGTTTATATCCCCTGGCCTTAAATTTGTGTAACATTTGTTGTGTTTCATGTACTGTGTTTTCATACATTATAAAATAAAATATGAACCAAAATCAAGGATAGCATATATATGTAAAATTAAACTAAAATAGCATATGTATGAGAAAAATCAACTGTAACACCTCTAACCTTCTATTCTCGGGGAAAACCTGGGATTTTTCAGGACAAGAACATTATTTGACATGTTTCTAAATTGAACATATATATAACATGTATTTTATATAACATTAACTTGCCTTTTAATGAAATAGATTCTTATACTAAATTATAAGTTGCAAAAGGTCATTAGGTCAATCTTTCATGCTGCTACTACAACTCCTGGAGTGCTTCTATACCTCTTGTGCCCATTTTGCTATAATCTCTCAAACTTAAGGTCCAAGAAGAGGATTTTAAAAGCTCATAGAAGACATAAAACATAAATTACTTGACTATGAGGGTAGATTGAAGAACAGAAATTCAAGAAGTTCATCAGGGACACAAATGATTATCGTGATGGCAGAGTCTATATGTATAAGAAATTTAAAAGACAATTTTCTTACAATACTTACAATACATATGAAAGTTCTGACAGTGATACTTGTTATACCAGGGATGCGCATGAAACCTAGTGACACTGTAAATGTGCTTGTGGTGACACAGAACAACCTAGTACATCAAGTGACATACAGTACATAAAGAAGTCAGATATGACTTAAGAAATCAGGGTACCAGTAGAGAGTCTTATCTGTAGGGAAAAAATATGGGAAGGATGGAGAGGCAAGTGAGAATGACATAGATACTATACCTATTTTCAATTTAAGTATGGAGAATTGACACCAATTGAGACCAGACTACTTAGTTTTGGTCTCTCATTTGTACTGAACACAGTTCTTAAACCTTTTGACTTAGAAATAGGTCTACAGAGATTTTTCAGGAACCTCAGACTAAAGAATTTATTTGGGCCTGCGTCTAACATAGTGAAAGACACCTATCAACAAAAATTGAGACAAACACTTCAAGTAAAATCTCAATATAATCCGCCAATTGGTAAAAACCATGGGATAGAGGCATTTGCCATAATGTGGAAAAAGAGGTTATGGCTCTGTTTAGCAATAGGAAAGAACTTAATCGTTCACATAAAAACTTGATGAAATTGGAAAATCTAGCCTTAGAGGCTCTTAAGCAGGACACATAAATTGTCATTAAGCAGGCTGACAAGGGGTGGGATTGTTATTCGAGATCTGTTACAATACAAATAAATGTGTCTCACACTATTGTGGAATGGAGAAAACTATGAATTATTACCAGAGAACCTAACAGAATCCAAACAGAAATTACTAGCCTATTAGAAGACTATACCCTAAAAGGCTGGATCCAGACATGGGAAGCTGATTTACTGCACTGTGAATTTCCCAGAATCCCCACATTTTATTGTATTCCTAAAATACACAAAAATATTTCTAACCTGCATAGAAGACCAATAGTGTCTTGAATTGGTTCCATTTTTGAACCCTGTCTAAATACATAAATTTCCATTTGCAGCCCTTAATTGAAAACACTAAATCATATATCAAATTCTTCAGACATGATCGACATCTACAATGAATTTCAGAAAGTGGAATTCCAGAGTCAAATATTCTGGTCACTTTTGATGTGAGAGGTTTATATAGTTCGATTCCCCACAAACAAGGAGTAGATTGTATAGGACGTATCCTGGATAAGAGACATAGTAACTGCAAAATTAAAACTACAATTTTACAGGAGATGGCACAGTTGATTCTTAGTAAAAACTATTTTGAATTTGATGGGACGCTATTACCAGCAAAATAAAGGTACAGCCATTGGATCGACCATGGCACCTGCCTATGCTAATTCTTATATGGTTAACTTTGAGGAGAAGTACATATATGATGCTGAAATAAATACATTTTATGACAAAATAGTAACAAGGGTGCATTACATTGATGAATATTTTATGTTATGGTCTGGCACCATTATTGAACTAGAAGTTTTATATGAAGAACTTAATCAGAAGGACAGACATTTGAAGTTCATTATGAAATATGACACACATAAAGTATCACATTTGGATCTACGTGTTATTAATGAGCATAAATGTATTGAGACTTCTCTTTTTAGGAAACCAACAGATAGGAATACTTTATTACACCACAAAGTTATCATGAATTAAAATTAAAAAATAGCATATCTTATGCACAACTCATGAGGTCAAATGTAATTGTAGTAAGGTAGAAAAAACAGTACAGAAACACAACAAATGTTACACAAATTTAAGGCCAGGGGATATAAACAGCATATATTAAATCAAGCTGAAACAAGAATGAGTAAAAAAATAAAGTAATTGCTACAACCTAAAGCACCACAAGGTGACATCCAATGGGTGGCATTTTCCAGCAAATTTAATCATAAAATGGTGGATATAAGAAAAATAGTAAACAAACACAGTTATCTAGTTCAAACTGATAATGAACAGATTCAGACATTGCAAAATAGACCTATAGTGGTAGCTAAAAAGTAAAAATGTACAGGACACTTTTGTTCACTCACAGTTTAAGACACAGGACGTAGCTGGGAGCCAACTTTGCTGGGCCCATTGATGCCTGGAATGGTTCCTTGTGGTAGATGTAGTGTTTGCAATCACACTTCTAAAAACAGATTTATGTTCATCCACACACACAAGAAAGATTTGCAATTAAACAACACATCACTGGTAGCACAGAAGCTATTATATATCTGATACAATGTCCTGCGATTTACTATATATTGGACAAACAAGCAGAGAACTACAGAAGAATTCAAGAACATAAAGGAGACATAAGAAATCATGATGAAAATTCTCCTGTGGCTAGACATTTAATGAAGCATCCCATTCTGGTGCCTCACTTAGATTTTGGGGTGTGAAAAAATATTTATCCCCAGAGGAGGGAACTTAAGGGAGTTTCTATTGAGGGTTGAAATAAGATAGATTTTTTATATACACTCACTGGACAGAAATATAGGGATTAATGTTGAAACCAATTGGCAAGCCTGTATTTAAGTATAGAAAGACATGATATATTGGTATGTATAGGTAGGGACACCTAATGTACAGATGGATCCCTATGATGGTGTCTCATACATATGTACAAGTAGTATCTACACAGTATAAGTAAAGATTATTACCTTTTAAAAGTTCTGTTTGCATAGTAATGTCACAGGTCAACCTTTAATCTACTGCTGCACAATAATTGTTTAAGGGATAATTATATACTCATTAAAGAAAGTTCACATAAAATGAAATCCTATAAGAAATAGTAAGTCTAATAACTCAGAAAATGTGGTAAGGAGCATGGGGTGTGAAATTACAACAGATAAAATACATTATGTAAAGTCTTTTGAGTAGAATTTAAAATTGGGACATTTAGTAAAGCCTGTTTAGTTGATCTCTTATAATAAAAGGTCAACTTTAGAATTTCATAAAAAGGATCATAAAAGATAATTATTTGTACTTTCAATATAGACAGGTTAGAATGATAAAGTTTTTAGAAACATAATAATGGTTCTAAATAATATATTATTAAGAAAATCCTATAATACACAAAATTAAGCATTGCTTGTAAAGTTGACCTTTTAACCTTTTTGGGCACATATGCTTATATGTATATGGTAGCATTATTTACCTACTATAATACCATCTGGTTGGTTTATTTTCAGCTTATATATATATAGCCAGTAGTGTGGTTTATATAAAAGATGTAGTGAAATCACATTTAAAACCATTGAATGAGACACTTTGGTAAAAGTTGACCTATGACCTCCCATTATGAAAGGTAAAGTACACAGTATCAAAGAGAATTGCTGCAAGTCTTTTAAGTCACATTATTTCTGACTTTATTATGTAAATGTAAAAGATTTTACAAATTTTTGTGTAACAGCATGAAAGATTGACCTAATGACCTTTTGCAACTTATAATTTAGTATAAGAACCTATTTCATTAAAAGGCAAGTTAATGTTATATAAAACTACATGTTCAATTTAGAAACATGTCAAATAATATTCTTGTCCTGAAAATCCCAGTTTTCCCTGAGAATAGAAGGTTAAGTGTTACAGTTGATTTTCTCATGTATATGCTATTTTAGTTTAATTTTACATATATATGCTATCCTTGATTTTTGGTTCATATTTTAATTTATAATGTATGGTTGCTAGAGTCACAATATCTCATTTGATATAGTAGCCTGTAATTAACACACAAAAAAGTTTGCAAGTCACTGTGGCAGTCTCATAGTACCCATTTTGCTTAAAATCCATGGCTCCATTGTGGAGCCAGCTATTAACTGCTAGTGCAATCTGTTCGGCGCATGCGTGGTAAGCGTGATCATGACGTCATCACATTGAGTCGTCCTATCGCGGGATTGTAGCAAAACAGGCACAAGAGGTATAGAAGCACTCCTGGAGCTGTAACAAACACATGCAGCCATCTTTAAGATGCAGAGTTAGACATGGTGGAAAGAACTTTGGTTAAAGAGTTTAAGTAAGTAATTAGAGACTATTCTACTTGTTAAAATTGCCTATTGTTTCTTATATCTCAAAAGAGTTACGAAACCATTTTTGTATCATGGCTTTTCCACAGAAACCAATTCAGTGTTTATAAGCACATTTTATCCTGCACCTAACAGACCAAAGTGGTAAAAGGTAGGAAGAGTGCTTTAGTTATAAAGGAGCACAAGTTTTTATTTAAACTGTAACAAGTGACTGCCAGAGTGACTTTTCATTCATTTTATCTTATGTATGTTTTTTCAGAAAATTGAATGTTTTTGCTGACAGCAGAATTGTTTTTCAAAGTATACTACAATTATAGTAGCAGTCACCATCTTTACTAAGATATGAGGAATTGCTAACATTTTGAAGTTACCACATAAGCATATTATGTCTATATAAGTGTAATGTAATAATATTCTGTCTTAATTAATTTGCAGAAAAACACAGAACACAGTGTTTACAAATACATATTCTCTATGAACAAGTCTATTTTTATGAGTGAAATGTAGGGGACTTTACAAATAAAACAAGAAATTATATGACAGAGAAATCGTTTTGAATTTTGCAAGGCCCCCACACTTTTATTTGGTAATTACACAAAAAGAAGCCTTCAATCCCCACTGAATTGCTAAAGACTCCCAAACTTTACTTTAAATTAACACACTGAGGTGAAAAGGGACCCTGACCAGTGTGATCTAGCCTTATCTTGGGCACACACATCTCAGACAACCTCCCAAAAGAACATTCTCCAATTCTGTACTCACAGATTAATTGCTCCTTCCTCCCAGTCATGGAAAAACAACAGGAAGGCACCTTTTACTCTCTGGTAGCTTGTCAAATTCCACTACTGTCCTTCACTAAGGCAGCTGTAAACTTCAGGACCTTCAGGGAATTGCCCTTGGATCCACAAGATATTGCTGTCCCTCTCAATCCCCTGGAGTGAAACTAAGCGTCCTGCAGGCAAACAGTTTCCACCACTTCACAGGCAAACTGAGGATTTTACCAAACTGAGTGAGAAATTACCAGGGCTCCTTTTCAGAGCCCCACTGGCAGACCTCCTGCCACTCTGACACTTTAGCTCAGACTAACTGAACAGTCTAAACTTCCCTGATCAGCTGACTCAAAATGGTTATGCTGCTGCGAGAGTTCTAAATGACATAATCATCCTCTCTCGGGCTAAGTAAACAATGATGTCATTATGTGAAAGCTCCTAATGAACTCCTACCAGCTGTCTTTTCTTACCTGCCTAAGACTAGTATTAATGGGATTCTAGTAACCCCAGTGGACTGGGTGGTTACATGAGTAAGAAGTATGAGATATAAACATTTTTATTTTGTGTGTGTGTACCAAAAATGGAATTTTTGGGTTGCGTTTAAGTTCAACTCAAGAATTCCATGCTAAAACCTCACCGAGTTAAATTTTCACCCACTTCATGAACTTTACAGCTGCTAGTTTTTCAAATACTGCTGAAATGCTGCTTGACAGTATGACTGCAGAACAACATTTCAGCCAGGATTTGAAAAATGACAGCTGACATGTTCAGGTTGCATGAAAAAAGGCCAAGGTGACATCAGTTGCTTCATTTAACTCACAAGGTCAGTGCTTTTGGCTAAATATCCAACTGCAAGCTGGCCCAGTGGCATGTCCTGATGAGGCACTGATCACCATACTGCCTGCCACTCCTGTGACCTGGATTCAGAAGTAGACAAGGGTCACTCAGGGGTCCAGCTTAGTGAGGGAAGATTGAGCAACTCAAGCACATATCTCCTCCCTCTGGGCAGGGGATTCTGTGTCCTGCCACTTGACAGTTACCTGGCAGACATTGGGTGGCAGCGATGGTGAGAGCAGTCAGATGTGAGGGACACTGGTGGATGCACATGTGTGTGTGCCACTGTGCACAGGCATGCACAGTTGCCATTGCACATCGACATTCAGGAGGCAAACAAAACAGGAGGAAAATGCCCTGGACCACTATGTTTCCACCCAACCTCATACCACCCTACGTGACAGGCCACCTGAGTGGTGGATAACCAGTAGGGCTACTGGATAGGTCAGTGATGGAGCTGGGGAACCCACTGGGATCAGAGATGCAGGAACACAAAATGTTCATAAAAAGATCCAACTGATTTTTCACAATGGCAACTTCAAACTGTCTCCATCTTTTCCAGGTGGTTTGTCCCATGAAATGCCCATACAATGGAGACATGCTGGATTTAAATCATGAGTTTATCAAAATGTGCCCCGCTGGTGTCTCCAACTTCTTATTTATTATGGAGTGTGCATGCTCCTGAATGTGGACTTTCAATTGCCTTGTTGTCCTTCCCACATACAGTATAATATCCTGCAGTCATGCAATGGAATGTAGATTACAAATGTGGTTCGGCAATTAATGAATTGTCTGTCAAAAACCTTCACAAGTAGGATTTTCAAAGTTTTGCATTATTTGCCATATTTACAGATGGTGTATGCTCCACATTTGTAATAACAACTAAGTCTCACTGGTGGGCACTCTGGACTCCTGTTGAACTCTTTCAGAAATGGACTGTGGACAAGTCTATCTCAGAGATTTTACCCATAGTGTGGGTAATTTGAGGGTCTGGCTCTGTGATGTGCTAAATATTTATCTTTCAGGAGGATATGCCAGTTGTGTTTGATGATACTACCTATCCTCTCTGTCATAGTGCAGTAGCATGTTACAACTGTGATAGAGCCTTCAGCCCATTCTTTTTTATCTAGGCACAGGGAAACTCTCCTTTATCTGTTCCTAGGTCCATTAAAAGCCTCATCCAGTAGTCTGTTTTCATACCCCTGGCTAAATATCTACTCTTCAGCTCTTCTGCTTGCTCTTCAAAATCCTTAATAATAGAAGTTCCTTCTTAATTTGGATGAATGGAATTGATATGAAGAAGGCTCTGGGGTGTGAAGTGTCAGCTCATAGGAGGTTGTTTGTGGCTGATTTTTTATAACCATAACTTTTAAAATTACCTCTTTCAACTGCTGCTGATATCATATCCAGAATGCAAATGTGTTCCATATCTGCAGTGAATGTAAATTTCAGATTGAAATCATTAACATTAATCCAATCATTGAATTCCTGGGCTTCTGTATTGTTCCCCTTCCATATGCATATAATGTCATCAGTGACTCTATATCATTGAATCAACTTATCAGAGAACTGGGTGTGTTGTCCATTGTAAATGACACTACTCCTATAAACCCATCAGAAAATGTGCATATGGTGGGGACACTGAGGCTCCATCATTGTCTCACATACTTGTAGGAATAATTCATTTTCAAACTCAAAATAATTTTATTGTAATACACATCTGAGGCTTTCTAAAAAGTCCACTGGAAAGTACTGTGTTGTTAGGGCCATTTACAAAACATATGCTCTCAGACCATCCCATAAAATAATTCTGTTGTGCGATATCTTGTAACCTGGACAAGGCATCTATGGTATTGCTAAGGTGGTATTTTAAACACTTACTTTAGGAAGAAGTCAATGACTTTAAGAAGCTGTGAGTTATGGATCGCACCTTAGAGATCCACAGTCTGGGGATTTCCCATGTTTTGTGGATTTTGGGGTGCATATAACATGGGCATGGTGGGGTGGTCAGACCAAATGAATTGAAACTCTTCCTGCATTATGATTCCCTTATCTGCTACTTTCTCCTGCAGTGGCAGTTGCTTTTAATGATTTATGTGGGGTTATAAGGCAGTTTTCTGTAGTTGTTTGTGTTGCTAATACATTTCACCACCATGTCTCTGTATGAAGACCTATTCCTAAGTACAGTTCCCCCTTTTATCAACCTACTTTATAATTGTTTTTTATGTTTGCTAGCATGCATGCAAGAAACATAGTGCCACCATATGAGGTTTCGTGAGTGTGGCACCTCACTTCTAATGCCCTGCATCTTGTAGTAGCGCCTCACTGCTCCAATAAATGTCTGAGCTGTCTATGACAGCAGTTCAAATGCAGTGGCGTACAGTTCCAAACAAAACACGACTACAATCAGTGCTGGTAACATGTAGGCAGTTTGTATCACCATCGGCAGTATGCGAAAGTACCCATTTTACCTGTAGACAGAACAGCCGGGTCATAGACAGCTCCCAACAAACACCAAGTAGCACACTGAGAGCCCACCCCAGCATGCTCATGTGCTCCCCACATGCTGTATGGACAGGGGTGCCCAATGCCCCATCAGCTCCGCAACCCCCAACATACTTCTAGGTGCCACTCTGGGAGCCACCCCAGACTTGGGATTGTCGACAGTAAAGCTCATGCCATTTCAACCCCAACCCCACCTTCAAGCCAGTGACAGGCATCAAGGTGCACCTTGGACCCTTTTCCCCAGAGTTCACCCCATTCTCCAAAACCTCACCCATTTCAGCAAAATTCCTTATGGAATGAGGTGAATGTAAAGCCAAACACTGCAAGGCACACCTCAACACTTGTCAGTGTCTGAATGGCAGGGTGAGGTGAAATGTCATGACCATCATGGGTGACAACGCAAAGGACACCTCAATGCCTGTCCATCTCTGCAGGGTGAGGGTGGAATTGGCATCAATTCAATACTTCAATGAAATTCCTATACCATCTGTCTAACTCCTGCACTTCCACTGCTAATGCCAGCAATCTAACATTCAGCATTGACAAATGCCTGTTTTACTTATTCAGTTTGTTTAGGGCTTGCTTTTCTGGGGTGGTATTACTCCATTTTGTGGAATTGTTCATTTGTAGCAACTGAGAGACTTTTTTCTCTTAATGACATTTTCAAAGCTCTGAATTGCTATACTGATGTTCAAATGGGAAAAAGTGGATTTGGGCTTAAGCATTTTCTCTGAAACATTTCCAGTTCTTTAGCCATATAAACTGATGATTGACCCTTTCTCAGATCATTCAGACTAATGTTTTGTTACATTTCATCATTTTCTTCCAACAGGGTTTTAAAGTCTCAGTGTATATTTGGTATTGTATTGACCATGTTGCTTCATGATCCATAATCTCTGACATTAAAGGGGCACTGTCAGCTTTGCTCCTCGGTTTTCTGTAAATTTTATCAGTGGGTCTGAAGGCACATACCTGTAAGAATGTTCCTCTAGAATGCCCTGCATGAAATAAAAAGTAACCTGTTTACCTACTATTTAGTATTTTTCATAATTTCCATTTTCCATCCGCAGTTATATCTTCTGCCCACGGAAGCAGATCGGCACGAGAATGCGCATCTACCAGTGGCGCTGTCTGGCGAGCATATTTTACCATCCCCATCGTAATAAGCATTTAATCCACTAAGCATTCTATATTACAGCATTCCTGGCATCTTTAAATAAAAACGAGGCACTCATTGAGCCAAAAGTACATTATAAAGCTGGTGCCCAAACCCCATGCATGTGCAGAAGTGGCACATTCCGTGCATGAGTGGGATCTTTTCCCATGCCGCTACTGCGCATACGTGGGATTTTGGCACAAGCTTTATAATGTACTTTTCAACTGAACAAGTGCTTGATTTTATTTAAAGATGCTAGGAACACTGTGATATAGAATGCTTAGGTGGATTAAATGCTCATTGCGATGGAGATGGTAAAATGTGCTGTTGGGACAGCACTACTGATAGATGTGTGTTCTCTGCGCTGATCTGCTTCCGGTGGGCAGGCATATAACTCGGGATGGAAAAATGGAAATATGAATAAATACTAAAAGTACGTAAACAGGTTACTTTTATTTCATGCAGGGCATTCTAAAGAACATTCTTACAGGTATGTGCCTTCAGACTCAACGAAAAATTTACAGAAAGCGAAGCAAGCTGACAGTGCCCTTTAACCCTATCTCCAATCTTGATCAGCATGTTCACATAAATTCCCAGTACTTGGTGTCAGGTTATGGTGATCAGGTTGATTGTATTTACCACTCCCCATACTGTTACTGCGTATAGCCTCCCTTGATCTACTGGTGAAAAAAGGTTTCAAGTTGAGTTTTCTTACCAGTTTAAAGATGCCAGTCTGGATCTGGAACTCATCAGGTTCAGCTGTCAGCCACAGTAGCCCTGAAGTGCAAAGCACACACCAAAAATGTGAAATACAATGTAATAAGTAGAGAAACAATCAAAAGAATGAAATACAAACAAAAAATAAAGAAACAAAAACAACGCGAAGTGTTATGCCACAAAAAATAAAGTAACAAAACAAAAGAAATGTAAAGAATTTGAGAGTGAATGCAAACTAAAAGCACAGCACAACTAAAAGTGAATGCAAACAAAAAGCACAACACAATGAAAAAGTGAATGCAAACAAAAGCCACAACACAACAAAAAGGAATGCAAACAAAATACACAACACAACAAAAGTGAATGCAAAAACCCACAACATAACAAAAAACACAATATAATGAAAAGTTAATGCAAACAAAAACACAACACAACGTAAAGTGAATGCAAACAAAAAAAAAAAACAATGAAAAAGCAGAGCATAATCAAAAGTGAATGCAAACAAAAAACACAATAAATCAAAAAAAAAAAAACACAACCGAAAAGTGAATGCAAACAAAAACCACTATACAACAAAAAACACAACACAACAAAAGTGATAGGGATAACGATATTGGAAAATCAGCTATTTCTGTATCCACAGTGCCTCACTATGTCAGTTAGTATACAGGCTATTGTATCTCTACTCACTAGAGAACAGGGTGACTACATCTCTCAAGAAAGAAATCTTGTCAGCTGTATACTATATGCACAATGCCTCATTTTGCAAATAAACATCTGAGATTGTATATTGTTGTAACCATTGCAAAAATAGAAGACTGCAACTCTAAGTAAGGAAAATGGAAGGTAGTTTGATATTATACCCACAATGCCTTGCTATATATATATATATATATATATATATATATACAATATATATATATATATATATATATATATATATATATATATATATATATATATATATATATATATATATTTATTATAGTGGTGCGATTGCACCACTATAGTTAGGTTCAGTGGTCAGTTACATACTAAATTCAAAAGTTTGGGTGTTAATAACTTTGGACCCTTTCAATGGATTTGCCTGAAATTTGGTAGACACGTTGGGGCACAGTGGATCTCTTGATTTGCCAAATTGCATTTCTGTTGGAGTGCCAGTTTTGTGTCGAAAGCACTGAAAATTATCCATTTTGGAGGCACCTTTTGGCATTCTGAATGTGGTCCTGCACGGCTGTCGTGCGGCATGCCACTCTGCAAGATGGCTTGTTTGAAGCTTTGGTGGCCAAACATGCTGCATTTTGTTTGGTGAAAAATATTAAGGCATTCAAAAGCTATGGTACTTTTAAGCTCCCATTATAGGTCAATGGGAAAATGTATATGTATATCTTGCAATCAAAGAATGGGGTTCTGGCCATCTCATCCCACCTGGCGATCAAAGAATTTGCAGTCTTATGGTTCAAGAATCTTTGTCCCAAAGATTTTCAAAATTCTTTGATTACGAGGTTCGCCATTTTGTTTTTATTTTCTGATCATAAAACACAAATATCTCGGCTCAGGAGTCACTCCTGAAGTAACACTTGATGGCTTTTACTCAGGGGACCATGATCTATCAAGGCATGGCTTTGGTTTGAGGCAACTTGGTCAAAAAATAGAGTGTTATGATTTTGAAATCTTTATTCGTGGCTTGCTAATGGTCTTGATCATGAGCCTGCAAATTCTTTAATCACGAGATTGATTGATCGCCATTGTGCATTGTGACCTATTTTCACAAATATCTCGGCTCAGGGGTGATCTAGGGACAGAAATGAGGGTGGGTTTTGATCAGGGCTTTGTTCTATTGAGGCATGCCATTGGTTCGGTTGAAACTGGTGAAAAAAATAAGTATCAAACTTTTCCATTCTTTGGCCATGAGTGTGTGATTTCTTTGATTGTGAGGCTGAAAATTCTTAGATTGCCAGATTCTTTGACTGCCATTGTGTATCCATGAGCGAGGGCGAGATGGCTGTATTAAAAATAATAATTTTGCAGCTGAGGGTGTAGTAAGAAGACAAGTGAGGTGGGTTCTACTCAGGGGCTTCATTCTAACAAACCATGGTGGTGGTTTATCACAATTCTTTTAATTTTAAGATTTGAAGAGTTTTCATTCTTTGATCATGAAGCTGCAAATTCTTTGATCATGAGTCTGCAAATTCTTTGACTGCCATCATGCACGCAGCGAGGGCCGAGATGGCCGTATTCAAAATAATTATTTCTCAGCTGAGGGTGTGCTAGACAGACAAATGAGGGTGGGTTTCACTCAGGAGGCTTCGTTCTGATGAACCATAGCAATGGTTTACTGCAATTCTTTTTATTCTTTGGTTGTGACTCTGTAAATTCTTTGATTGTGACCCTGCAAATTCTTTGATCACAAGATTCTTTGATCGTGATCATGCATATCGCTACCAAGGGACGAGATGGACAGATAAAAAATCAATTTGAATTTTTAAATTACAACAGTTTTATTCTTTGGTGCGTGAGCCTGCAAATTCTTTGATCGTGAGCCTGCAAATTCTTTGATCGTGAGATTCTTTGATCGTCATCTTTGATTGCAAGGGAGAGACAAGATGGCCAGATTTTCATAATGGAATAGATAGGAAATTTCACCAATGTTTACCATTGAATATCTCGGAACAGTTTGGTCTTCTAACTTGAAATTTGGAGGCATTTACAGCATGTCTTGTGGATGAAAACTGCAGTGCTAATGTATTGTTTCATATTTATTGGATAGAATATGTTGCAATCTGGAACACAGATTGCAGAACCTACATACAAGCTGCTGTCAATAGGTAGTGCAGATGTCAACAAGATACAACTTAGATAGCAATTGCCCCTATTGCAAGGCTAGCACAATAGGTGCCCCCACATGGCAATTCCAGCAAGTGGCACTTGTACATGCATGGACAGAGCCACAGAGGGCTATCACCTAGTTATTTCAAAATCTGTAATGATTGCCCCCTAGAGGTACTGACAGTCTTAGTACTGGAGATGCTGTATTACAAAATGATGCTAAGCGTGCATCGTCATCCTTGCTACTTCTCTCCTGAGGCCTGAGTCAGTGGCTGGGAATGGAATGAATGAGTTGAGAATACCTGATACTATTGTGGATTGCACCCATGCGACATCTGTACCACAACACACTGGATTTGTTGTTGGTTGTTATGTGGGGTAGCAATCAAGGGTAGTTGGCATGGTGCCCACTTGCAATGTGTGTTCTGACATGCAACCATGACTGGTGAACTGTGGAGTGCGTGTGGCTAGCATGGTGAATGTGGAACATAGATTGCAAGAACTTGTATACTAGTTATTCTCAATAGGCAGTCCACACGGCCACAAGAGACTAGACAGATTGCAAGTGCTTTCTATTTCAAGCTAAGCTCAATACGTGTCCTGCACATGGTAAATCATAGCAAGTGGAGTTTCACATGTATAGATAGAGCCACAGAGGGCTACCAACCTACTCATTTAAAAATGGGCAATGACTGCCCCCATAGAGAGTACTGACAGTCTTAGTACTGGAGATGTTGCATTGGAAAATGATGTTCAAAGTGCACTCTCATCATCATAAGTTATGCCTAAACCACTTCCACCCCCAGTTGGTTACTGGGATGGAACAAATAAGTCAAGAACATGTGATACTATTGTGGCACAGCACCCATGTGCTATCTGTATTACCACACACCACACACTGGATTTGTTGTTGATTGTTGTTGGGTCAGGTATTGAGGTATCTTGGAATGGGGCAGACTTGCAATGTGTGTTCTGATGTGCAACCAGGTCTGGTGAACTTTGGGTGCATGTAGCAAGTACAGTAGTAGCCACAGACATTGCCAGCTATTTCCAGATATTTTGCAAAATTTCTAAAGAGTTTCTCTCTGCTGCCTACTGTAGAAATGGAGAAAGCATTAGATATATCTGGAAATATCACAGACATTTGGGAAATAGCTGGCAGTGTCTGTGGCTGCTACTGTATGTAGAATCTGGAACACAGATTGCAAGAAGCTGCATGACAAGTTGTGGTGAATAGACAGTACACACATCCACAACTCACTCACGCAGATTGCAATTGTCAGCCATTGTGAGCTGGGCTCAATATGTGTCCCACATGGCAAGTCACAGCGAGAGACACCTCCACATGTATGCATAGAGCCAGAGGGCAATTAACCTTCTTTCTGTGAAATCTGCAATGACTGGATCCACAGATGTAGTCACAGCGTCAGTACTAGAGATGCTTCATTGGAGATTGATCCTCAGAGTACACGGTCATCCTACTATTTCTCCCCTAATGTGAGGTGGTACTGCCCCCTAGAGGTAGTGACAGTCTTAGTACTGGAGATGTTGCATTGGAAAATGGTGCTCAGAGAGCACTCTCATCGTGTAAGTTCTCCCATAAACCCTCCTACCCACCCCAGTTGGTGACTGGGGATGGAACAAATAAGTTGAGAACTTGTGATACTGTTGTGGCACAGCACCCATGTGCCATCTGTACTACCACATACACCACACACTGGATTTGTTGTTGGATGTTGTGTGGGTCAGGTATTGAGGTATCTTGGAATGGGCACACTTGCAACATGTGTTATGACATGCAACCAGGTCTGGTGAGCTGTGGGTGCATGTGGCAAGTGTGTAGAATCTGGAACACAGATTGCAAGAACCTGCTTGACAAGTTGTGGTTAATAGACAGTACACATGTCCACAACTGACTATGCAAGTTGCAAGTCCCAGTCATTGTGAACTGGGCTCAATATGTGGCCAAAATGGCAAGCCACAGCAGAGATATCTCCACATGTATGCATAGAGGCAGAGAGGCAATTATATTCCTTTCTGTGAAATCTGCAATGACTGGATCCACAGATGTAGTCACAGCCTTAGTACTAGAAATGCTCCATTGCAGATTGATCCTCAGAGTATACTGTGATCTTTGCAATTTCTCCCCCTAATCTGTGAGGTGGTAAATGGGAATGGGACAAATAACTTGACAAGAATTGATACTATTGTGACTCTGCACCCATTTGAGCTCTGTACCACGATACACTTAGTTAGGTGTCTGTCCCACCCCCCGACCCCTCCCAGAAGATCCTCTCTCTAGTGTTCTACTTTCTCTGCATAGTCAGGGCCATGCAGTCACAGTGCAATAGAAGACATGTAGATCAATATTACAACTCTATAACAGTAACTGCTTAAAAATAAACTCAGGAGACATAGCATAAGGTTAATAATCAGTTTATTATTTAAGTATTTATGTATATTTAGTCCAAATTGTTTTGTTGCTCTTGGGATGGGCAGAAAACCAGTTCATAGTATATATCTGTGATCATTTTGGGGATGTTGTTTGTTTGTTGGTATTTCACTGACTTTATCTACGCTGTTTCTTTTCTATATGTATTCTTTTCTATATATATAAGCGTTTAGAATTAAGATTGTGTATATATTTGGTAAGTGATTTATATTGGTGTTAATGTTACAGAATATGTAGTTAGCAAATATTTATCTTTGTTACATTTATTGCTCAGTGGTATCAGTTATGTAAGCAATAATACCCCTCCAGGGTGGGCATTATTAGGAAATACGGACTGCCGAGGGTGTAATGAGGCCCGGCGCGCAGGCAGAGGGCCTTATAGCCCCTGGATGGTCCGGCATTTCCTAATAATGCCCACCCTGGAGGGTATTATTGTGCTTAGAAAATGGCTTTCTTCTTGAAGTTTTAATCAAGTGGCAAAACAAGAGAGAAAATTATTGTAAAAAATGAATACCATTAGCGAAACAAAAGTATTGAAAAAGTAGTCCATGTTTCTTTAAGGCTGTTCCAGGTCCTGATGCTGCTCCCACAGCTATGAACCCCCTCCCCCAAAGCACACACACATTCACCTGAAGAACAAATCCAGCAGCAGTTTGTGGACATCGTTTTAAGTTTTGTCGTATTTTTTAACATTTTTTTTTAAATCGGTCTGCAGTTGCGTTGCATCTGTTGAGCCGCGACCTGTGGATGAGGAACAGGCCTAGGTAAATGATGTCTTTATTTTAAACTGGATCGAATAACTGAGGGAGCATTGTGTTTTAAGGGACTTCTGGCATATGTGGAGGTAGCATGGTACTTTAAAACCTGCTTCTCACCAAGAAGCTGTTCAGAGCAACGGCTTCATTTTAATTATGGTTAAGCTCTGTACTGTGACAGTGCGGTCGGGAGAGTGCAGCTGTGAGCAAAAAAAAAACATTGTGTTACTCTTCCTGACCACAGAATAAGTGCAGTGTTTTTTTTATGAAGGGAGCTAGTGAATCCTGAAGGAGCAAGTGTTTGTGGGAGGGTCCAGTAGCTCTCGCTAAGCGACAGGAAAACATGGCGGGATTTGTAATTTAATGAAGTGCTTTCAGCCAATGACAAATTAGGCTGCGCACTCTTGTACAAGGGTATGTGGTGAGGTGGCACTTGGACTGGTACTTACTTTTAGGTGGGCATCTTTTAAGAAATAAATGCCCAGCTAGGAGGCTGTTTCAGCCAATCAGGAACTAGAATCCCTTCTGGCCATTTTCTAAGTGTCTATTGATAGTATTTTATTATCACATTCACTGACCACTTAGATATTAAGAGAATGGAGACTAACAATATGTTATTTAACATGTGGTTTCAGCATTTTACTGGTATTTTGTGCAACTGTTTAGAATATTGTTAGTTTTAACCTAATTAGTGTTTAATGGTGCTTAGTTATTGACTACATGTCCACATGAGACAGTAAGAAACATTTAGTGTTTCTCATGAGCATATTCATACATTTTCCTATAGAATAACCACATGTGTATATTATTCTAACAGTGTGAAAGTTGGTGGGAATATTTTACATGTGAATAGACACCTTTAGTTTGATATCAAGAAACATATCATGAAGTTTAATTTGTTGTTATGTTTTTATTGTGTTTTAGTTAAATGACAGACATTTTTAATTTCTCATTTGAGTACTATTGTACCTTATTAGTGATATCTACATATGTGTTGCTACTTCTTTTGATAAAGTTGCAGTTATTTATTTTAAGGTAGATCTAACAATATCAAGAAGTGAAAAAAGATGGAAGTATTACAAACATTTGTGACGTATTTGAGTATGTCATGGTGTAGTGAGGATACTCATTTCACATCCATTTTTTAACTGATGGTGAGATGGTTGGTTAAGCTGTAAATTGATGAGTTTTAAAAGTATTTTTATTTGTGAAACTGGGAAAAATTCCTCATCCGACCTCCAAAAATATTGACGATCCTGTTAAAGCAAGAGCACACCAATTGTTTGCATTGTACAGCAGAAGTACACAATCATTGTGAGCATTTTGTGCTCAGTTATGAGTTGTAGACATCTGCAGAGACATCTAGAAATGCATTGCAGAGTGGAAATAGGCCAGATAATCACATTTATACATCTCTATAATCAGCTATGAATCATATGCACAGTTGCATAATGCAACTCAATACCATTAAATGCATGGATAGAGTACCTTTGGCACAGTACATAAAGAAATTATGTGATTTTGTGTATTGTTTTTAAAACAAACATTCATATTTCTATGTCTAGTTAACTTATGTACATTCAATTTGAAGCTCAGTATAATATACATATGTACAAGTCTGAGTCACATTTCTTGGCTATAGTTTGTCATATTCAGTGTTGAGAATCCAAGAACAGTGGCAGATAATCCTGCACAGTTAATTAACATATTTGTATATTTTTCTATTTTCTTTTATTAAAACAAACATATATACGTGAAAGTCTATTTAAGTAATATACATGTTATTTGAAGCTCAGCATCGTATACATATGTACAAGTCTGAGTCACATTTTTTGTTAGAGTTTGTCATATCAGCATTCAGAGTGCAAGTACAGTGACAGAAAATTCTATCAGATTGTTTTCAACAATTTCAGTTTTGTGCTACAGATGATACCACAATGTAGGTAGTCATTCTATTAACATGGGTGTGATAACTACATTTGCCAAGACATAACTTACTAACTGACATTGAATAATATCCAGCCCTCGAGTCTGCTTGGATTTGCGAAGTCAATTTAGTAAGTATTACAGTAAAGGTCAAGAATGTAGACAACAGCAGGAAAAGGAATGAGAACTTAACCTGATGTGTATTGTTGAAACAAGTAGAGTTCTCAACACAATATGTGGAGAACAGTAGTTGCATCTTTGATAAGTATTTAAAAAGTTACTGAGTTTGTCATTGCCATGTAATATTGTGTTGTGAATCAACTGAATACACAGTAATATGTGCTGAGACATTGAGTGTTAAGTAAGGCATCTGCAAAAGATGTTACTAACTGACTGTCTATTGATTACAGTTCAATACCCTCAAGTCTACTTGAACAGTAACAATGCAGTTTTTGTAGTGTATATATCAAACTTGCAAATGCTGAATATTACAATACAATGTTTGTGGAAATTGCATTGCAATGAATTACGGAAAAGTGTTGTTTTGTATCCAATGTATGAGGATAGCAGTGTGATAAACAAGTAATTGTGTACCACAGGCAGCTGTCTTGCTGTACTGTTGTGGTATCTTCTGCAATGGCAGAGAAATCAGAGCAATTAACATGGGCTGTAGTGATTTTGTGCAACAACTAGAACACATAGGTTGCCATGGGTGGTTTTACACACCAGTAGTTTCTGATGAAGGTGTAACTTGTTGTATTAAAGGAAAATACATGTGTACATTGGTGGTAAACAATTATATCTGGATGGAATATGCACATGGAATGTTATTGTTGCAGATATGCTGGTTTAGTGAGATGCTATGATTAGATGGCATCACTCTTCCATATGTTGTGCAACATTGGTGCAACAGAGAATTATGACATGTGCATCTTTCAGATTCCTTGGGAGTCTTTCCTTCAGAGTACATACTGTATCATTGCACTCCACCCATCCCTTTCTGAACCTTCAGCCAAGTAGCGTAGTGGCCAGAGTTAATGGATAGGCCGTGACGGAAGATTATTACATGGGTGTCAAATTGAGATCCCAAGAACATAGTTCTCCCAGCAATGAAGTGTGAAATTGGTGTTGTGACTTTCATGTCTTGAGAGTTAAAGCATTGTAATACAATAATTATGTATGAACTTGAATATGTAACTCTCAGAGAGCAAACACAAGAATGACCACATCTTTGGCACAGCCAACCAGTTTCTGCATTTGCAAATAACACAGAACTTCACAGTTCTCTGTTCAGGGACATAGACAGACTGCCAGAGCATATCCTGAGTTGTTTGTGATTCTTTGTGGCTGCATAACAAACGTGTACTTGGACACATAGTCAACTTTAAAGTGGTGACATAGATCAATGCTATCATCAGCTAAAATGTTTATCATTCCCATCATGAACTCTGTGACATCTTGTTGTGCATTGTCAGCAAACATTGATTGTCCTGCATATTTTCCAAGAGTTAGTCGAAGAGGAGTCAAGCTTTGTAAATTGGGAACTGGTCTTGAGTACCTCTAATGACTCTCTTTAATGCTTCCAACAGAGGTGTCGACTGACTTGAGTTTAACACATTTGCAAACTCAGGGATGTGGAGAAGTGCGTGCATAGTTGCATTTGCATAGCACTTTACTCCATTGCTGTTGTCAAATACTGGCAGTGTGTTGACTCCAATACATTTTCATAGTGGAGATGTGAGTTGTTTATGAAGAGAGTGCTCTGTAATGGAGTGCTGAGGTGATGACTGTGGAGTTTTAGTGTTTTTTCTTTTTAGTTTGTGTCCTTCATCCATTGTGATAGCTGTGCGGATGCATATCTGGGAACTGGTAGCAAAGGAGCATTTGGTTGGTACAATATACATAATCTGTTGTACTCAACTATGCATTTGTGTCAACACGTATTTTACTTTCTGCCAGATTCACTATGTATACTCCAGACATTTGTCTTACATGAGACAAGGCAACATAAGACATCCATCCTTGAATATACAACTGCCTATATCTACAATGGCACTATCAAGGCTGAGGCCTTGTGACTTGTGTATGGACACTGCATAAGTAGCACAAAATGGAAATTGTTTCCTTGTCACATATATGTCTTTCACAAGCTCAAACTTGACTGTTACTCTGTCTATTGGGTGAAGAGTTTCACAGTTGTCAAACTTTACAACTATAAAGTCCACAGCTGTGCTCTGCATATTGTACTGGAACTCATGGATATACCCCATGGCTCCATTCATGAGACCTCGCTCAACATCAATGTTTCTCGAAGCATGATACATACATTTCTACACAGTGCTAGCACAGCTTCCAAGCCAGTTATGCGTGACACATCACTTGTGAGCTCTCTGAGATGCTTAACCATTTTTGATACCATTGTTCATGACAGGATGACACCATCTATGGTATCTATGCATGGGGCGTGACAATAGGTTGCTGTTCTCTTTGCGTCATGATCTGATTGAACTCTGCACACTGCTTAAGTCTTGGGAATAGACATACAGCATGTACCGAGATTTCTGTACATGTGCAAAGATATCACATGCATCCTGAATAGGAGCATCATTTCTTGTGATCATGCACTGTCTTAGCATTTCAATGTGGGTGGGTGACAGTGCACTAATCGCACCTCATCAAGCAATGCTTTCTAAGACATGTCACCTTGCTGTCTCATATTCTGTGAGAGTTCAACATATGAGAAGAACTCTCACAGATTGACTCCACCTATGCATCCAATTGTTTTCTTTGCCTCTTCAAGGGAAAGACTACAGAAAACATGTTTGCCATTTACAGGAGCCAGCTGAAGGATACCTTCAAGAAAAAGAATGTTCTTACCACCAAATGGTATGTCATCATTGGTGCCTAGTATCTCCTGTAGACGTAGGTGGATATATGTGAGGAGAACATTTGAAACCATGCTGATCTCATCTATTATCAGCAAATACATATTGTCAAACATTGACCTCAGTTCAGAGCAGCGTCATACGACAATTTTCTATACTCACCACTCTTCCCATGCTCAACTGGCAACATGAATAACCTATGAAGTGGGATACCACCTATATTATTAGCTGCCAAACCTGTAGGAGCAGCAACAATAACAGATGTTGCTGCATTGCTAAACTCACACACACCTTTGCTTATAGCTTTGATCAAGAAACTTTTCCCAGTTCCAGCAGCACCACTAACAAACATCCTGATTGGTGTCTGTTCCTCACAAACACACTGCTTGGTACTGTGCTGAATAGCGTGTTTCACAGCATGTATCACAGACTGATACACAACTCTTTGGTGTGAGTTCAACTTGTCAGCAATGTCTGTTGCTGACTCTGACAAAGTGCATGCTTTGTTGCATTGTGCCCTCTACCTTTGACATTAGCACAGCTGGGTCATTAGGAGGAAGAGGAACACCGAAGTCCCATCTCCTTCAACATCAACCATTTCTTGTGATGTTACTGGGTTGTCATCATCTAGAATTTTCTTTGTGTTCTCTAGCTGTTTTTCCATTTCAAGTCTGTCGACATGAGTCTCAGAGACATGACTCTGGAAGGTATAATCGTTCCATGAACTGTTGTTCATATGTGTCAGATAATCCTTTTAATTCAGATTCTGATCTCAAGGTTTGAACAGAAAACAATAGAGTGAAGTAATAATGTTCTTTGCTTTCTGTTCTGTTCAAGGTGAGTTTACAGTGGTCAGTTAGCCATGGTTTCCACTTTTTAACAAGTGAGCCATCACACCCAGTGACTTTATATATATATACCTTTTCTGGGTCAGAAGTAACACCCGCTTGTAATCGTACCATTGAGCAATTTGAAAGAAACACAGATTGTCCATAGCACTGTGGTGCTGTGGATAGTAACTATCAATTAAGTTGCTCTTGAGAATATTTGTGGATGTCGGTCTTGTAGCAGCCAGATCCTCAATCTCTTCATGGCTCTTAAGGACACGGCACCTGTTCTGCTTGTGTTTCACATTTAAGAAACTAATTGAGTCTGACTTGCCATATAGACATACACCTGTAAGTTGGTCACTTGCTTCACAGGCTGCACACTCACGGTGTGACAGAGTCTTAAGTCCCAGTGACCAAAGCCTGGAAGACATTGACTTATCACAGTTAGACAACTCTTCCCACATTTCTTGCAGATTTGTTTGCTCATGCTTAGTGATGTATGATGTAACAGAACAGAAGAAGGACTATAGTCATTGATATAGACTTCTGGTTCTGTCTGAGGTAGTTCATAGACTCACTTTCTTGACTTTGCTTTCAGGTGGTGTTGCATGGCTGAAAATACATCATTCAGAGAAGCAGCTAGGCAAGCTCACCTTAGAAACCAAAATGGCATCGAGTGTACCACTGACCTTTGTTCTTTATTTTCCTACAACAGTACTTGCCACACAGGTGTCGTTGGAATTTCTGAACCAATTCCCAAAGTGTTGCACTGTCATAGCTGTCTGGTATCTGACGTGTGACATACTTCAATATGAAGCTTAGAATGTCAGTTGTCTCATAGTCTCCATTCAGTGGGCATCTTTTATCCACAGCAACATATGTATGTGTGGAGCTCCATGAGCTTGGTACTCAACCCTCCGAAGTAGTACTCAACAATGCCAAGAGGAGGATTTGTCTAAGACAATATGAACTTTAAAGACTGTGGAACCGGTGGTGGAAATAACGTGAAACTGTTACTGGATCAAGTGAACACAGATCGTTGAGAGTCATAGTTTGTATGTTCTCAACATCAGAGTTTGCCATCTGAGAAGATCAAGCAGATCATCCCAATAATATTCAGCACAATTCAGCGTTATGAACCATGTTGCTGGTCCAAACTCTCTCAGCATGCACATTACCTCAGAGTGCCATCTGTACCAATATTCCTTAGTACCATGCATGCTAGACAAAATGGAAGAAAGACTGACTAGCAGTGTTTCATCTTTGGTCTGCAACTTCTGTAGTAACTGTGCAGCTGTCATGTTGTTGAATTCTGTACCAAGTCTCACATCGTATGAGCAATACTAGCAGATAGGACACTAGGTTCACTTTCCCCAAGAAGGTGGAACAGGTATGCAATTTTTCTCCAGAAACTTGCCATCCTTAGGTAGTACTAGTGAGGTCCTATACTCAGCTCCTGGTACTCGAAGTTCTTGTTCATTTAATCGACCACCTGAGCCAAGTAGAAATAGATCAGGAAAACAACAAAATCTAAAGTAGCCTCCCATATACTTACAGGATTGCCCTCCACTTGCTTCATTTGATATAAATCAATGTTATCCATTACTGGGTCTTTGCCATGCAGTGGGTGTATGGTGAATTGTTCATACACATTGTGTAAAGCTGCAATGTCAACCTTCTACAGTATTGCTTTGTTAGAGTTCTCTGTGGCAATATCTGTAGAAAGACCACTAAATGCATCGATGTCAATATCAGCATAAAACTATTGTGCTCTTTTAAGTATTGCAAAGCATTTTTTTATTTGACATACTTTGTTAAATATAACCCAACACAAAATCATACAAAAAATACATTAATATCAGCACATACTGCATAATAGGCTATGAGCATATTGATAATAGGGAGAAATGAGCTTTGGAGAAACTAATAACATTACCTTGAAAAACAAAATCAAAAAGCTACCCCTCCCCCGCCCCCAGGGTGCACTTTCCTATAACTATTACCACAAAACTAAAAGAGGATGAAAATGATAACCGTTGAAGTAAAATTTAGAAGGATGAGAGGCTCGTGAACCTACCAGACATCCTATCAAGACAAATAGAGGCATATAATTTCCCCATTTTTTATTAAAAGATGAATAGCGATGGCGTACACTTGCAATTAAATATTCAAGATGGAGCACAAATGATATTTCATGCAACCATTCCATATAAGAAATGGTGACTTGATCCATCCAGTGTCTAAGCACTAGCTTTTGACCGCCATTGAAATTAGAGCCATATGAAATCTTCTCTCCTTCACCAGAATTCCGGAATAGTCTCCCAGAATACATATGATGGGGAGAAGAGCCCTACAGTCCCAGCAGTGGGTCTAGAGCAGATTCAATTTGTTTCCACAAAGGATATTTTTCACACCACAATATATGAAGGAGGCGAGCCTTCCTCCTTGTTACACCTAGAGCACGTGTTGGAGGAGCCTCTTCATTTGAGCCAATTTGATAGGAGTATAATACATGTTGTTTAAAATACAGTATTAAGTAAGCCTGTATCAGTCCTGGGTGAGGTATGTGTATAGGCCTGTCCATACTGAATGCCAGTTAATAACTTCATCAGGGAAAGCCTGCCAGATCCGAGATCCGGCAATCGGAGGAGGTTGTGGGAATGTGAGAACCAATTTATAAATGGTAGAAATGCCATGGAATTTGCAAGCAGAGTCTTAATTTGCTGGAGAAAGGCTCCAATATGGGAGGGTTGAATTCTTTCCCAAACACCTTGGCTAGTAAGTGCTTAAGCTGAAAAATTTGAAAGGCAGCCCGTGACGTTAAGTCAAATTTGGCAAGAATCTCCTCAGTAGACAAAATAGCATCCTGTGAGTAAAGAGTCAGCCACAGTGAGCTCGGGAGGGAGAGATAACCAA
The DNA here is from genome assembly GCA_016271365.2 of Neoceratodus forsteri. Classification (NCBI taxonomy): domain Eukaryota; kingdom Metazoa; phylum Chordata; order Ceratodontiformes; family Ceratodontidae; genus Neoceratodus; species Neoceratodus forsteri. The sequence continues at coordinate 1,196,057,244 of CM057453.1, forward strand.
CACCGAGATATAGGAACTCCACCTATTTTGAGATTCAAGTTGGCATAGATTGGCTGAGAGAAATCAGAGCTCAGGACTACCTTTTAAAAACTGAACATTTGAAAAGAACTCTTAATGAAATACCAATCGAGAAAGACTGCAGAGCTTTTGGTAAATTTTAAAGGACATATAAAAAAGTGAGAAAGGAGCTAAATTATGTGCAGTAAGAATATCCGACTCAATATGAAACCAGATTGGGGCATACTAAGTGATGAGTAAAGAGTTAGGATAGAAAACCACCCCCACACTTATAGAGGTGACAAGCCCAGTAATAAAATAAAAGTTAGAGCAGCAAACATCCCAACTCTTTAGGTAGGGAGAGCTTAAGATAAGATCTTCTAATAGCTTTATCCTGCCAGATAAAGGGTTAACATCAGAATGGATCGCTGAAAAAAGACAAGGGTAACCAAACATTCAGTATGTTTAGTGGATAAAACAGTCTGGGTAGGACATTCATTTTGGCGGTGTTAATTCTGCCCCATAATGAAAGAGAGCTTTTCCATCTTGATAAGTCCTGCTGAATATTAAACCACAAATCCTCCAGATTAAGTTTGCGAGTAAAGATAAGTCCGAGGTAATATGAATACAGATACTTAATGGACCTGGGGGTCCATTTCATACCAAACTCACTGAAAGCTGAGCTATATGTTAAACAATTAAGGGGAAGATTTCAGTTTTGCTAATATTGAGTTTATAGTTCGAGAATTTCCCAAAAGTATCAATAATATGCAATGCTTCTGTTAAAGAAGAGACCGGATCTGAAGATCAAGCAATATGTCGTCCACATAAACTGAAAGCACAGGGACCCTATCACCTATTGGAATACCAGTAATTAAAGGAGAAGATTTCAGCCGCCTAATCAGGATTTTGAGATATATGTTAAAGAGAAAGGAGAAAGCGGATAGCCTTGCATACCCGAAAGAGGAAAACCTCGGAGTACACCATTGCAGTGTATTCTAGCCTGAGGGGAGGAATATAAAGCATGAATCTATTTAATACAATTATTAGAAACCCATTGTCTATAACTGTAGCCCACAAGAAATTCCAATCCACCCTGTCAAATGCTTTTTCTGCATCAAGGATATCAAGGCCATGGGGAAGGGAGGTTTGCCACCTGAAGCAGATACAGCAATTCTGAAGGTGATCAGGGGTTTCCTGACACAAATCCAATTTGCTCTGGGCTGAGAAGCTGAGTCAGACTTGTTCGATTCTACTAGAGTATCTTGGCTAAAATTTTAATATCACAATTTAACAGAGAGATACGATGGTAGCTGCAGGAGACTGGGGTGGCTTGTCTGGTTTAAGGAGAAAGATAATAGAGGCTTCCAACAGGGATGGATCTTGAGTTTGCCCTGAAAGCATATATTGATACAGATGCAACAGGCAGGGCGAGATCTTTGGTGAAAACTTTATAGAAGTTCAAAGGAAACCATCTGGACCAGGAGCCTTGTCAATGCAAGGTTATGAATAGCTGATAGCAGCTCTTGGAGGGATATAGGAGTAGATAAAGGGATTGCTGTGTGAGAGAAGTAGGTAAGGATGAGGCAGAGACAATCTAATAATTCAGCTTGTGATGGAGATGCGGGATGCTGACTATAGAGAGAATAGAACTGTCTAAAACAGCAGTTATGTCTCTTGGATGTGTTTTGGTAATTCCGTCAGGATCATTAATGGAGGAAATGAGTCTTGCGCCTCAATTTCCTCAGGCGCAAGGCTGGGAGATGACTCGCCTTCTCACCTTGCTCTATATATTCTGCCTTAGTTCTTAGTATAAATTCTGCTTTTCCTGTACTAGATGAGAATACTGATTCCTTAAATTCAGTAATGATTTTAACAAATCGTGAGAGGAAGAAGAGGTGAGAGATTGCTCGAGTGTCGGTTCTGATCCAGAAGTGAGATGATGGTAGCTCTCTCTTCCGTTTACGGGTGGAGGAGAGCCTAATAAACTCACCTCGCAGAAAGCATTTCAAGGCACACCATTCATGATCCCTTCTTGTGACAGAACCCTGATTATTTGCAATAAAGAGCTGAATCAAATCAGATATCCTAGTAATAACATAGTCTTCCTTTAAGAGCTGCGTGTTTAAATGCCATACAGAGTCCCTTTGGAGGTTTTGGTTTAGCATGACAGTGACCCAGGCCTGGCGTGGTCCAATATAACAATCGGTTCTATGGCAGAGTCATTAAGACCGTGTATAAGAAGAACGGCTGAATAAAACATAGTCAGCGGGACCAGGTGGAGTGCACCATAGAGTGAAATGAAAGCACTGGTCTTGAGATTTAGCAGGCGCCAAGGATCACACAGTCCAACCGAATCAAGAAATTCAGCAAAGCCCTCTGGACATTGGAGGGGACTTGGGCAGGAATTAGATCTGTCTAAGTCCTGCGTGGGTGTAGGTTCCAATCCCCAAGAATTAAGGGAGCACAGAAAACTTTTGTAATTCGTTCAGTAAATCCTGAAAAAATTCAGCATTTCCACCACAGGCCCATACACACTCCCAAGGACTAAATCAGTGCAATCCAATAATCCTTGAACTAGTATATATCTCCTTTGAGGATCAGCAATTATTATTTTGGGTTGAAGGCAATCGACTTCTGAATTAAGGCGGCAGTGCCACTGGCGGATGAAGTACCCGAGCGAAACGCCCAATTTCAATCTACACAAGCCACCACTTCCCAGAGAAGATGGGTTTCTTGGATGAAGGAGATATGGGCGTGCAGTAATGATAAATGTTTTAAGACCTGGATTCTTTTGTTAAGATCATGAGCCCTCTTACATTCCAGGTTATAAACTTTTCAGTCCATTAGCCATTAAAGTCTGTAGCACCCCATACATAGCCAGTACAATGTAGTGAGAAAGTGCACCAATAATCCCCCAACCAATGCTGCATGTAAACTATAAGCTTGGTGTTCCCACGAGACCCCCAAAAAAACCCTGAACATAAATCCGTCCATTAAGACAATTATAAAGTGAGGAAACCCCATCATTAACAGTGGAAAGCAGCGGAACACCAAGGTTATCTAGTACCCCCAATCCCAACCCCTTATAACTATTTACAAATATCCCTCTACCCAACTTTGAAATCGACTGAAAAGCCACATTGCTGCTGAATGGTAGAGAGCCCATAAGTACCCTTTATAACTTCCCTCTATACTTCTATCTAGGCATACAAGACTGAAATTAGCAGGCTCATTCATTGAATAAACCGTTAACACTAATTTGGGCATTAGTGTGAACCGACATAACAAACCAAGTGATCCCCATAGTGCCATATGATGTAAAGCAAAGGACGAGAGTAATTAGGGTACATCCCCATACTCCAGGACATGTGGTGGGTTACTCCCAAGCCAATGTCCTCTCCCTCCCACCCCACAAACCTCAAACAAAAGGTACTGGAAGTAGTTTAAATCCAGACAGAGATGCCCCATAGAAACATGAAAACCGAGCACCCCTCATAAGCAAAGCCGTATTCCTGTCAGCTTGACAAGAGAAGCAAAGTCAGCACTAGACACTCTAAAGAGATAACAAAGAGAAGAGATAGGTGTAGAGACAACGGGACTGCAGAGAGCTAGTTGCAGCGTTGAGATAGAAATCTGAAGAGAATAGTGATAAAGTAAAAAGACATGAACAAGAAAATGGGAAGGAAGACAGGAGTCCTATGGAAAGTATTGAGAAGAGACAGACACTTTATGCTGAGGTTAGGCATAGCTATTGCTCTAAATATAACAAAACCAGAAATATAGTATGGTAGAGCAGCAGTCAGAAGAGAGAATTAATAGTGAGCAGAGAGGAGATAAAGGTGGTATTTCCAGTCTTATTTACATAAAGCAACATAGAGATACGCAAGGAGGAGTAAATGAGTTGAGCAGTTCCTTGAATATGCGGGCTGTTCCCTGGAGGAACCAGATTGGTAACGGGCCAAACCACACCATGAAACAATCCCCACTGGAAACAGCTAGTTGCACAAAAAAAAGTCCGCGGAAAATGATGCCTCAGTGCAGCGTGGGTTCTTCCAGGCCTTCAGGCCACTGCTCGCCTCCTCTCAGTCCGTGCCGACCTCTCCTCAGTGGGAAAAACCTCCCACACAAAGACATCCCTTGGTCCAGATACCTCAATGGTAAACCAGCTGAAAAGACATTTAGAAAGTCAGAAACAAAAATGTTCCTTGATAACTTGAGAACAGGACCACAGCCCTAAGATTTAAATAATGAGGGCAGCTTCTTGCACAGATCAGCCTGGGCCTGGTCAGCAGTCAAAGGAAAGCCATACTCCATCCACTAAGACCTGCAAACGAGCTGGGTATGCCATACGAAACTTAATGCTGGCAGCTATCAGCTTGCTGACTGTTGAGTGAAAGGAGGATCTTTTCTGCCGGGTTTCAAGGGCAGATCCTGAGTAATCATTAGTCGCTAGCCTCCCAGTGTATAGCTTGTAACTCTCCGACTTTCACCAAGATATGTTGCTTTTCCAAATAGTTAAGGAAGCAAATAATCATCGGACGAGGGGCAGACTTCTCTGGCCGGGCATAAAGACCTGTCGCCCTTTCTATTAAATAAGTAGAGTTATGTGGGGAAGGGCCACGATCTTGAGAAAATTTCTGCATAAGCGGAATTGCAGAGGGACCCTCAGCCCCTTCTGGAAGCCCAAAGATCAGGATGTTGTTCCTCCTACTAGCCCTTCTAGGTCTTCAGTTTTGAGTTGTAATTTAGTGATTTGTTGCCTGAGCTTTGTAATCTCTGGTTCAGTCCTGTCTCTCAGGCCTCTAAGGAGTAGATATGTGCCTCAGTATCTGCCGATCGAGTTCTGAGGTCCGCCATCTCAAGTGGATGTTTTTAAGATCGGTGGCAATATCCTGAAGGTCTCTTTAAATGGTTGCAGCTCTTGCAAAGCACTCTTCTGAGAGTGGTACAGAGGCTGACAGTGCACCCAGTTGCTTGGCAAAGATTGCTGGAGAGGTTTTCTTTCTTCGCCTGTTTATCTGGTGAGACGGGGGCATGTGTCTGGCAAGGCAGTCTTCACTTCAGCCTCCATCACAGTGTTTTAAAATAGTACAGACACCAGAAATACAGCAGAAAGCTCCATTAGATAGACAGGAATAGTAATGTTGAGGCAATCCCAGTAGTTTAAGCCAGAAAACACCAGATTATAATAGATTTTCAGATGGAGGCAGGGCCAAGGGAAACAGCAAGCTAGCAAGCCAAGACCATCAGTGATCTCCCAGGTATTGCAAAGCATGCTTTATCTTGTCTACATTGACTATGTCCTGCCATATTGTTTTGCCTTTGTTGGTACACCATTTACCAAGATGACTACACTATTGTCCTGAAATAATGTTGACATTTTCTTGCAAAGGTAAAGGCAAGTAGACAACAGAACCTTTGAGAGAGTGTACCAGTTATTTGTTCGGCAGGTCTGCGTCTCTGTGTTCAGCCTGATGATTGCTTGAAATGGCTTCATGGTCTGAATGAGAATCCTTTCAAACTAGTTCAAGACTGCTATCTCATCAGGAGTTGGTTCAACTTCCATTTTATTAGGTACAGACCGAGAAGGTAAACTGTCACTCTTAATTTTGTTATGACAGTAAGAACAGAGTGACACAGTTGCAACTTCTTCAAAGTCAGACTTTAAGAGAAGGTATGCATGGAGATGCTTCACATTACATTCAGTGTGGACTGGTTTGCAGGTCCACTGTGACACAGAGTGTTTGTAGAACAAGCGTTCACATGATACACTGATTACATCGAATTTTTGTGTTTTGCTAATTTCAAATTTAGCAAACTCGCGACAAAATGTTTCAGAAGGTGATCTTCTTGCACCAATGATGTGTGCACTGTGTTTGTTCAGGTACAGTAGCAGTAGACCTCAATCTATGGGTTCTTTGCAACTGTTTAATGAACTCCGTAAGTCCTTCCACATCTCCATCGTCCGAGCAATGCTTGGAATTGCATATAGTCTTGAATGACTGATCTCACTCGATATAACCTTTGTACAAAATTTCGGATGCCAGAGTTATGCACTGCCAGCATACGGAGTGATGAAATGTGCTGTCACAGTTCATGCTCTGTATGCATGCAAGGAGTGACCCATTAGGCCTTTGTGAGGCGAATCTCTGCTGTCAATGGTGTGAATCAGTGTATGTCATTCAGATCTCTTGGTGGTTAGAAATGTTGAGAGGAAACTTTCAATAGACATGATTGATTCTTCTCTAACATTACATGTGTTGTCATATGCCCATTTCTTAGCTGACGACTTTGGATCACTTTCAACCTGTTCAACTTGATAGTCATTCTCCAAGTGAAGGGTTTCATGAGATAGAGCTAAGACATTCTGCACTTCTCCCTGTTCATCAATTGTGAAACTGATGTTTCAGTTCTGTGCATGGTATGTCTCTTCCCAGAAGAATGCTTCTGAGTACTCTGAATGAAACCAGTCTCCTTGAAACACAACAGAGATATTTTGTCTGCTTAAGTGTTCAAAAGACAATATTTTGTTTTTCATCTCCTCAGTCTTTGCACTCAATTTATCAATGGCTGACATTATTTCAGCCCATAACTGGGAACATATTGCTAGAGCCACATTAACAAATCGTCTTACTCTTAAGCACAATTTCATCAATGAGATCTTAGCACGCAATCTGTTACCTTTGTGTCTCACTATTTTGAGATCACACGTTCAGTTTTAGCTCTATGGACAAGTTTTTGAAAAACTTGCCTTGCTGTATTATGCAGCAGCAGAACTCACACGTCTCACATGTCTATGCTTTGTTGATGACAGTACTGGATGTTACAACTGCACAGTTTCTCTAGGAATCTGCTTGTTGTAGTTTACAGAGGATTTGTCTTCATTCAATGTGTATGTTTAATTATATGTGTACTTGAACAGAAGACAATTTTTTTTGCTTCTGTCGACAAGTTTTACCTTTGGTTCATACATGGCATGATGATGAACAAGCAGTACAGCTAGCACTTTTCTTTGTGCTCTAGGTTTTATGGCAAATGGCCATGATGAAAAACTCAACTATTTCTTCAATCTCTTTGGGGTTGTAGCCTCTTAAAAAAGTAAAAGAATATATAGAGTAGTAAGAAACATGTACCATTCACGATGATTAAAAACAAATACTGCATAAGGAATTGAGAGCATAGTATAGTTACAAAAATTTTTTATGCTAAGATTTGTATCACTCTGTGTGAAAACATTTATTCTGTGCACTGCAGTGTGGTCTGAATATTGGGTGAGATTGTAAAATGGTAATACTTGAAAAAGAATATGTGTGCTAGTTCATTGTTCGATGCGCTTACGTACTAGCAAGTTAAAGTTATGTAATTGTTAAATGTTAGGTGTTACATCTTTCCAGCCACTTATGTTAACATATAATAATGATGGGATAGCCAGAGTGCTATTACTCAATGGTGGTAATGATTTTGGTATGGCTGTGTGTGAAGGTGCTAATGGGATTAATAATCTCGTGTTGGAGGTATTATATTGGGTTTCTTGCTTGTTGTGATGACATATTTATAATTATGTGAGCGTGAATTGTGTGGGAAAGTGAAGCCACAGAAAGTTACATGAGTTTTATATTTATAATTTGACATTTTTGTCACAATCAAAGAATTTGTTGCCTCACGAATGATCCTCACAATCAAAGATGATCACGATCAAAGAATTTACTAGCAAACAAAAAACATGAAATAATCTTAAATAACAATAGAAGCTTTTTAACTTACTTAACATAGCAGACACAACTTGTAATGTATTAATAGACGTGTGTATATGGTGTGGTGAGAATGTATTTTTTAAATTGAGTTTTTACAAGTACTCATCTTAAATTCCTGAAATCTCAGAGTTTTTCTTGTGATCTGAGAAATTGTCAACTCACGGACTGATCATTGCGGTCCAAAGCGTCGCGATCAAAGAATTTGCATGCTCACATTAAAGAATGTCAAAAATGTAGGAATTATTTGTAAGTCTTTAAAAACATATATGAATCTATATTTCTTAGTTATAAGTGCTCTGAATGCCCAGGCATACTTACTGTGTTGCAAAAATGTAGAATCTACTGTTTTAACAACCAGAGACAGTTTGACAATGAAATCTTGCGTTATTCTTGCTATCAAAAGATTTTGCAGCTCACTGTCAAAGATCGTAAAAATGCGGGAATTATTTACAAACATTTTAATAATAGATATTCACGCTATATTTCTTGGTGTGAGTCCTAGAAATGCCACGGGTTTACTGTGCTCCAAAATTATTAAATCTACTGTTTTCTCAACCAGACACACTCTGACAACGAAGTCTTGTGTTATTCTCTCAATCAAAGATTTTGCATGCCATGGTTGATCCTCATGGTCCAAACCGGTGCGATCAAAGAATCTGCATGCTTGCAGTCAAAGATCATAAAAATCAGGAGTTATTTGCAAACATTTTAAAAATAGATATTTCCACTGTATTCCTTAGTTATGAGTCCTAGAATGCCCATGGGGTTTACTGTGCTCAAAGTTATTAAATCTACTGTTTTTCTCAACCAGATACACTCTGACAATGAAGTCTCACATTATTCTACGTAATCAAAGATTTTGCACTCTATGATCGATCCTGACAAACGATGTGAGTGTGGTCAAAAAATTCTGCGCTCACGATCAAAAAATGGCTAATTTTGTCATGTGACATTTCTGAGCCAATATAATAAAAATAACATTCTTGGGGCCATTTTAGACTCAGTGTTCGAGCAGCAAATACTCTAGGAGCTAACAGTGATGCTTTACTAAAGTTAAATTAAACTTGCTGAAACTTATGTTTTAGTTAGTTGGAGTGGGTATTTCACTTATTAACAATTAGTAAGGACTGTGCCATGTTTAATGCTTGATTTTGACACTGTATACCTATTTTTCGATGTGATGTACAGGGGTTTGTTTCAGTCTCAAAGTTTCATAGAATTATGCTAATAAAGTGTAAAACATTTTACCAATGCATAGTATTTCCCTCCATGTGTTTTAGTCTACAGAACACTTCTAGAAAAGCCATGTAAATAGTTTATCAAGAGTTAGAATTGTCCCACGAAAAAAACTGCTAAGGAATGATTTTAAAGTTTGCATTATGATATTTCTATATTTAAAAATAGTGTTTAAACCTGCTGATTGGGGTTTTGTCAAATGTATTACTCTTAGAGTTATTGTTTGTGGCTGGAAATAGTGCTTCAGGTTTAGTTTGCCTATAACAGTTTCCCATTTTCTGTGACACTATCTGACCAATTAACAGTTATTGTCTAAGCAGATGTACTGCATTTTAGTGGTGGGTTACTTTGTGAGAATTACTGGATAATCTGACAACATTAGCAATATTTGGTTACATATGTGTGTGTTTTTCCCAGTTGTGCAATCCTATCTCAGAAAGAAATTATGTGCTATCTAGGTTAATTTGATAGTACATTTGAATTATTCAAACACAGACACAGTTAAATATATTTAACTTAACATAAAATAACAGTAATTCTTAGGAGAAATTGGTAACTGTTAAATTCTACTGCAGTTATGAGACTATAACAGGCTAATTAATATAGTAGAGTTGTAAACTGTTGTAAATTATGTCTGTAAAGTACAAAGGTATGGTTCCTCTCACCCCTCAAGCTGCTGACTGAGAAGAGAATTTACTTTGACAGAGCATAATGGCCAGTAAGTTAGACCAATGAACATTTGTGTTGTTGGCAAGTCATGAACTGTGCCAATGAGGAGACACTATTGTCCACAAAACAAAAAAGAATGTTTAATAAACATAATGCCAATAGAAAGAGGCTTTACATACATAGCTAGATCATTTAGGCTGTATAGAGCCAATCTGGGAAAAGTTATTACTTGTGATTGTTTTGATTGTATTTATCTGTATGATACAACAGAATACTGGCATTGTGCTGATTAGACTTGGTAGTGCTTGGTAGTCAGACAGACACAATTGTGATATTTCTACATCTGAGTTTTGATTTCTCACTCAGCATGGCAGAAAAATCTACATTGACTGTATGGATAGTGGGATCAAGTTTGGTGAGAAGGCAGCAGTGTTCCATAGAGGTAGTCATTTTGGCAATGATTTACACCTACCTGGATGCTCAGTGTCTTGGTTTGGGAAGGGTGGCATGAGGTGGGAGCAGCTCATGCCTACCATCGCTACCATTTGTTGGAGACATCCAGAACCAGGCATACTTCTTATCCATCTTGGAGGCAGTGATTTGGGAACAAAAGGGCAATTGATTTAATAGAAGCTGCACAGTCTGACTTGCAGCATCTTATCAATATGTTACCAGCTTGTAAAATTCTGTATTCAGACATACACCGTGCATAGTCTGGAAAGGTGAGAAATACTGTCCTGCACTTGAAAGACCATGCAGGAAGGTGAACATACAAATATCTGGATTCCTTCATGTTATGGGAATGCATACCATTCATCACCCAAATTACTTATGACAAATATTGGCTATATCTAAAAGATGGTGTGCATCTCTCTAACACTAGTAATAACATTTTTATTTGGGGACTTTCGACATGGTATCCTTACAGTTCTGTGATTGTGCACCTATACAAATGTGCCTCTCAAGCACATCACTCACAGCACCAACAAAAATGGCTCTTTTAGAGCCAATATAAATAGTCAAAAAATAGAACATTTTGCATCTTGCACATTGTTGTGTGTATGTTAGAGTGTGAGTCTGTAGGAAACACAGATTGTATGGTATTTTTCAGCAAACAGGTGTTACATTAATTGTTGTCAGTTGATTGGGTTGTTCATTTTACTTGAGATACTATTTGTGTTTTGGGAGTGTTACATGACATATTGGTTGGGTGTTGCTGTGCAAATGGTGTTTTGTGTTATCTGTTCATGGGATGTGGGGTGTGTGTACTGTTACTATTTTACATTTTCTCGATATCAATTTTTTAACGGTTGAATATGGTTGGTTTTAAGAGGATGCATTCTCTGGTATGGATGAGAATGTTATGTGTGTTTCTGAAGGTGAACTGCCAAGAAAGGGAAGGTTTATGGCATAAAAACATGTATGCTATCGATGTAGTATACAGTGTGCTGCTAAGGGCGTATTCACTGGGTAACTGAGTGATTGTCTTTTGTTGTCAATGTGTGTGTTGTTTGACAGCTCTGTAATACATTTTCTGTTTTTCTTTCAACAGATACATATATAGCTTGAGTTTTCTGCATATACTCTACTGTTAAGTATTGTTCTTTTTGTATTACCTGTGCGTTTAGCAGGTTACTACACTGATGCTAAAGTGAATAATGCTCTAGTATCCTAGGATGTATTTTATGAGGGCCCATTGTGTTGTCCACCATTTCCATATTGAGCACTTAGAAAATAGCGTACACACTACCAGCTCTCTGAGTGCCTCATAGCAATAAGCGGAGGTTGGATTAATAAAATGTAGATGCCCACTTGAAAGAACTGTTAATTCAAGTGCCCATTAGCTAACACTATGTTTTGGCACCCTGAATTGGCGTACTGATGTGGTGCCATTTTTTGACTGTCAGTTACTGAGGCCTCTAAGGTCTTTGCTATATAATGTGCCACTTTTCTACAACTGCTATGCCAGTGTGTGGATCAAACAATTTAGATTTCTTGCTTTGCTTTTGGTTGCTTGCTCTTTGTAGTGCAGTATTTTCCTTTTTGCAGACTGCTGTGACTTCACCTTTGGTTTGTTCATTTGCAAAGTGTCTTGTTGTATTACCATCTTGTGAAGTTTCAGGCACTTCATCGGCTCCTCACTACTGGCTGTCCAATAGCTGCAAAGAAACAAACTTCAAAGCAGTGAAATAAATATTTTAAAATTCGAATACTGCTTGTGTCTTTGTCTGCTGGTGGGGGATGGGGTGAGTGAGTGTAACCATGACGACCTCTGATGTTGCTGACTGTCTGCTACCACCTGTCTGCAAAAATTTTTTAAAAAATGTCAATACTGTGTCTATGTGTCTGGTGACTGGGCAGGGGGAATGTGAAAGTAAACAGGATATGTGAAGACAACAAAAAAAATAGGTGGAGGGATTACTTATTTTACATACAAGTAAATAAAAATTACTAGAAAATTGCTAACATATATATTTTTAATACACTTCACACAGTGACTATTTTGAAAGTGCAATAATACCTACAGGGTGGTCAGTTGGGTGTAATTACACCCCTAGGTGGTGTGGTGTTCTCTAATATTGTCCACCCTGTCGGGTATTAATACTTGGTCATACTTCTTCTGTTGTGCTTAGGAAATAGTGGGAAGTACCCTCAGTGTGCCTGCATGGTGCGCAGCTGTTTGATCTGCCCTATGACTATGTGGTCAGTATATGAATAATAGAGCTTACATAATTTTGAAAGATACTACAGCAGCTGTGAATGCAGATGTCAATATTTGATTACTATACTGTTTTGTTAACGTTGGGGAGGCGCATTGATGTGTTTAAAAACAGAGTCATTGTTACTTCAGAATTTATTAGTTATTACATATATCTCATTTTGAGTGTTAAGAAAGAGAAGCAGGTGTAAGATACAGCACTATTAATATTATATCTAACTATGTTTTCTGATAAGTCTTTTTGTCTTTTTATCACAGATAGACAATGTAAATTCTTGAGTGACAGAGAGGTGCTGGCCCTTGTTCAGGCTGTTAGGGAGCATGTGCAAATCCGATGCGTCATCATGCGTGTGACTAACCTCAGTCTGACAAACACATGGAGCAAAGTAGGTTTTTATTTGATTGAGAGTTCAGTATTTTTTCCATGGCTATAGATGTGATCAATGATAACTGTGGGTTATGTATCATATTAAAAAATAAATTGATCCTTGGTGGTACAGTTGACCATACACAGCCTAATCATGGTCTTCTGTATACTAGAAATAAAATAAACATTTCCTTGCTGGTACAGTAGATTCACTTGCGAAGCCTGATTGCAGGCATTGTAAAAGGAAAAACACTGGTGGCCTATTGGTACCCCCTCTCAGCCAGCCACTGAGACCTGCCAGCCTGCTCCCACCCAGTCAGCATGGGTGGCAGTTCCCCATGCAAACCGTCTGCTCGGCTGCTGAGTCACAGCATATACTATGGCTATGTGGCCATTGGTCCACAGCATGGGTAATGGGTGTGTACATTGCAGTGTATGGCACAGTCCTGATATATGAATGGGTCTATTTTCATATTGAGAATGTGTTGTACAGTATGGTGTGTACACCCATTGATCCGCTTTGAAGCAATTGGTATACAACTTTAGTGTACTCTGTCAGTCAGTGGGTGGCGGACGGCTGCGTGGGGATCTGCCACCGTTGCTGAGTGGATGGAGAGCGGTGGTGGGTCTGGTGAGCAGGTGAGGAGGGACTGTTACCAGATTTTTCCTTTACAATGTCAGCGATGAGCTTGGGGCGCCTCAGTGGACTGCTGGGATGACTGTATTTCTACAAAACATGTGATCAGGCTGGTAGCAGTACATTGGAGCACTATGGATATATATTTATTTTTTTTAATTATACATATGCTTATGATTGGGCTGGGTATAGTGTACTGGAGCAGGAGCAATGGATATTATTACTTATTTAGTATTATGCATATTCCTGTAATTGGGTACTGGGGGACTTTGGTGCAGGGGTGTTGGTCCCTGACGGCTGAAGCCTGGCAGGATGCCAGGTGAAAGTCACCAGGGGTCAGTGCACCTGTGTGAAATGGGGCCATTATGACAAGCAAATAACCCCATTTGTGGCTTACATGTATTATGGGCCCATGTCCATATTCATCACTGAATATTGTGGTTCCTCCTCTTATCGCAACTGCAGTTGTGCAGGTGTATCCCCTGCTACTCTCTTGCCACTTCGGTGAATGCGGTGTCAGTCCAGGATGTACAGTGCGGGTGGCCATGATAACATATTGAGTGGTACTGAGCCATGGCACTGCACTGTTGAATATCACCCAGGACATGATACAGCACTTCCCAGTTATGCCGCTCCAGCCTTGCACTCCTCCCTGGTGCTATATGGATATCGGACCATGGTGTCATTGAAGTATGATGAGACACATTTACTGTCAGCAGTGTTAACAGATGTAGATGTATATATGGAGGATCTCCTGTAAAATAAAAAAGTAAAAAAATAATAGTTTCATATTTATATACATATTATTAACTGAAATGTTTTTATTTAATATATACCTAGAGGGTATTAGTTGTGTAAGAAAATGGACTAAAGGGTGTCTTTGTTCTGGTAAAATGGTTAAACTGGGTCATTGGATGAAGTTGGTGTTTGACCTTGTGTACAGTGTTAACCCCTTCCCCACATGTCTGCATTATAGCACTGCAACAAAGCATGTGATGTATTATTCCTTTCATATGTGATCATCTGTGCATATGAGTCCATATTGTTAGAGTTTGTGAATTAGTGGTGAGGTTGTGGTCTTTGTAAAGTTATTCATTTTTGTGTTAGACAAAACACTCAGCATACCTTTATTTTTATTTTTTTCTCAGGTTAGTCGTGCCTTTGGGAGACAGGAAATGACAAATCTCCAGGCAGTGTCATAGGAGTGGAAGATCACCCACAGACCTTTTTAACGCTAAGGCAGCAGCGGGTGATATCGAGAAGGATTGTCTGGGGTGGTACGACATAGCCTATGCTATGTGGGAGGATGCAGAAACCAAATTCGGTGATCGTCATCACACCTGTGAGTATATCTTTTAACTGTTGTGATGTTAATGTGCAGGCTCATGTGCTGTATCTATCATTTTGTAAGTGTGTGACTAACAAGGTTGTTTTATTTTGTATTAAATGAAGTATTCACATTTTTAGAACTTTAAAGCATATGCTATGTTGTATTATACTTCTGAAAGTAGTGATATGTAAAGAAAGAGTATATCACAAGAACAGTTTAGTAATTATGAACTGAGGACTGTATTTGTGGTGAAACTGTATTTTAACTAAGAAGCAAGTGGAAACATTTGTTTAGTTCCTGAAAGCAGATAATGAGACTTGTCTGGTAGTATGGTAATGTATGTTATCTTGAAGGTATCACATGTAGTAACATTTAAATGCTCTCAATATATTATTTAGAAACATAGACAGATGTAATTTGTGTTTAGGGTATGTATTAAAGGAGTACAGTAGGAGACAGTCTGAACCATACTGCATGTTTTCACAGTGTTCATACTACGTTGCAAGCTGAGGTGTTGTTACTTATACATATGAAGTTTTGTGCATTCTTTAGAAATCAGAGATGGGGTATTGTGTGTTTAAATGGTAGTGGAGAGGTATGTGATAATGTCAGAGCTCTGGATGCTTAGCCTTAGTGTTAGTATGTAATGAGCGTTATGAGAGGGCACCACAGGACAGTGAAAATAGCTTGCGAGTCTAGAACATCAGTGCAGTACTTTGTATTGATGACTGATTGTATGGTAGCTGTCTTGTACTGCAGTTTGAAACTGGTACTCTAGGACAGACTGTAGGTTTGGGTCTGCATGTGACACTAGTGGGCAAATTACTTGATAGTGAGGATAGCAAGAAAGTGGTGCAAAGTTATTGCAAATCAAACTAATAAAACAATATAGTGATATTAATGTTAATGCTGAAATTGCTAAAGATCGTATTCATTTTTTCTCACTCAGCCACAACACCAACGGAACCTGCATCCTCCCGTGCAGCTGCAACCACTCCTGGAAGGTGCAGCTCAAGGGCTCAAGTCGAGCAGTTACTGGTGCTTGACTCTGCTGGTGAGTTTGAATAATGTATTGATGACTGTATTTTAAGTGAATAGGTAGTATGTCTGTCATATGGTATGAGAATACTTTGTAGCTCACTGTTGAGGTAATTTATTCATGTATCTAGTTTGTATCATGTAATTACTAAAATTATCGTTAGATTGGAAATTCCTAGTGAGAACAATTTTTAGACTATATTATGTAGTAGGAGAAATATTTCATGCGAAACTGTTTTCAGAAGAACTGCTTATTTATGTGTTTGGTAATATGATTAGTATAAAGCTGTTAAGGTGTTTTTGTAAGTAGAGAGTGTCACAATGTGTAAATTGAAGATCACATGATTGTATATAGCTGCTAATAATTCTAGTTACTGTACTAATTAATAGAGCAGATGTGTATACTGTAAAAGTCAACACTGCATAGTATCATAGTTGTCAAGATTAAGGATATTGTACAAGTGGTAATGGTAATATATATATTTATATATACTGATATTAATATTGAGAGATGAGTAAATTGTTTTCTTTTACTATGTTTTTGCAGAGGATGAACCATCTGCAGAGGGTACTGCTGGAGAAGACTCCACAGAGGTATAGAAATCATGGAGATAGAACCCTATGTGGAGGTAATGCCAGAAACTCCAGCAGGAGGTCATCCTTCAACAGCTGCAGGCTCAGGTGGGCCTGTAGCTGAGGAACATAAGTACTTTTTATTATCTTTGGGTTTCTTTTTAAAGATTAGTACAGAAGTGGTCAGTATACTGATTTTCACTAATGGTAGTAGTTCAGTTTGTGCACAGCCTCAGGTGATATGTTCTTCCTGAAGTCTCATTGGGTCTTCCCATCATTAGTTATTAGAATATTCTTAGTGGGTACTCGTTGTCCTGCTGTCTGTTGATCATATCCCTGCACAGTTGTTCATCGTAACTGGTTGTGCTGCAGCCTGTTCTGTCTGGGTTGATCGTAGTTGCTCCAGACCTCTTCACTCTGCAACCTGGAGCTTCAACTGTGTGTGCCATTTGTTCCATTCCTTCTTCCCTTGGTGTTACAGGATTAGTATTTACTGCTCAAGCCTGGTGATCAGGCAACCAGTAGCAGATCCGTCTTTCATAAACTCATAACATATGGTTCCCGGTTGCCTTCCATGATTTATTCTCCTCCCAGTTCAGTGATGTGTTAAGTAAGGAGCAACCACACAGACACACACACACACACACACACACAGTATAGATGATGTACTTATGAAAGAGTTAGACAGGTGTATTACTTAACATAGTGGTATATGAAAGGACTGTGTAATGTTAAATCAGCATACTAAATGTTATGTATCAGATATGAACATTTTTTTCTGGAGACTGTATATGAAAAAGGCAGAAGAAACATTTTATTTAGGTTGTATATGTATTGCATTCATAGCTATTCTTAGATGGACAATGCTAAATGACATGCTGAATGTCCTCTTATGAAGTATGCAATAAGGAGTACATTATATGTTAATATGGTAAATCATCTTACTTGTCTGCCTGCTGGTGACCTGTGTGGCTTTATCAATTTCATATCTGCTTGTATATATTTCTCTTCAAGTAGCTGAATCACATAGAGAATACTGAATGGGCAAGTATGCAGAACCAGGAGGATACAATGATTTTTATGCATCTTCATTGGTCTTAAATTTACTGTTGAGTTACAGTTATTGTGTCTTTATCTGTGATATGTGTCATTAAATACTGTTACAGTGTAATTTTTGAACTGTATTGTATGAGGTTGATAAATCTGATGAGGTGTAAACAGATCATACAGTACTGCACTAATAGTGTTTTCTCAATATGGTATGTCTCTACTGGTTGATGTATTGAGTTACAGTGTCTCAATTACACCATACCATTACAGACCTACACTGAAATGGTGCGAGAGACATAAACTGGGCATGGAGTGTGACAGTGCAGTATTGTGTGACTGAAATAGACTATATCTGTATAGCTGTGTCGGGGGTGTTGTGGTGCTTTAAGTAGTCAAGTTTCAAATCTGGTGTCTTCTTGAACAAGTTTTTGAACAGAATGAACATGAATTTGTATAACTGACTGTGTACTGCTTGTGTCATTATACGTTTCACAGTGACAATAGTACATCAGTGCAGACATGTAGTTCTACAAGACATCATTGTATAGTAGGGTGGTAGAAGTGCAAGTATGTACAGGTGCTGATGTTTCTATATTGTACAACTTTTGCACATGCTGCATATAGTCATTGATAAAGTGGTTTAAGGAACAGCATCAATGCACACCTATTCGAGGTTAACAGAATGTAATTCTGGTGGAATATGTCTGTCATTGTTGTATCTATAATGCTGAGGGTAGCTGTGTGTATAACAAACATAGATAACAGTATTCTTAAGTCAACACAGCTTTTTTGAAGTACCATAGATGTGAATACATCTGAGCTATTATATATATTACAAACACAGAGTTTTGTGTAGTCTATTTTCAGAAAACTGCTGAAGACATCTATTGACATGTGTATTCTTTCTTTTCTTTTGTCTCCACAGGGCAACTTGCCATTCTGAATACCATCAGCAGTACCCTCAGCCAGCTGCTCGAGACTGTGCGGAGTGGTAACAGGACTATTGCTGAACACACCCGTGACACTGCAGCAAAGCTTAATTATTTGGTTGGCCAGACTGGAGAAATAATACAAGGGTCTGAAATTATTGACCTGCTGCAGCGTCACGGGTGTAGGGGCATGCGGCCTGTTGCCACTCGTGGGCTCGAGCAGAGCAACAGGAGCCTCACCAAGCGATTCAGTCACTCAGGGATTTGGAAGAGCCTCTGTTGCTTCGCTGGAGTCCAGCACGGTCTCATGGTGTGGCTGGCTGAGAATCAGCTGGAGGCCACAGAAGCAATCCACCAGCTTCTGCACCAGGACCTGCAGCATCTAGAGGGTGACCAGCCCTCTGAAGTGCCTCAGCAAGAGCTCCCGAAGGTGCCCTCCAACAACACCATCAACAACTGCTGCAGAAGAGGGCACCTAGCCACACCTACTCCCGAACAGCCTTCCACTTCCTCGTCACCGTCATCTCCCCAAGTCCCTACAGCCTGAACAGCCAGCACCTCTCTGCCACTCCTGGCCAGTTCTTGTAAATACTTTTGTTTAAAGAAATTATTATTTATTTATAGTTATATATCCCCACCCACTGGTTATTTAATTAGTGTGCAGGAACACTTTTATGTTATTTTGCAAAACTTTTATTTAATGTATTATTTATTTATTCTCCTTCCTCCCACCATGTGAGTGAAACATGTATTTATTTTTCTATTTGTGTTTTGAAAATGTTTTGTAAATAAAACTTTTATTTTTTATACAAATTTTATATAAAGAATAATAGTTTTCCAAGAATTTGTTTGTTTAGTTATTCTAGATATGTATATAATACAGTTATTGGCTAGAGGGTTTGAGGTAATAGCATATCTAACAGTATAGTAAACATGACTGTCACAGCAACTTAATAGTTGGTATTTAAGTAATATAGTGTTAATGTGATGGTTTCCTTTGGGTTATAATTTTAGCATTACAGTAGGAGCCACACAGTACTACGTATTTCTGAAATTTCTGTGATTTCTTGAGAAATTTCTTCTGCTTTCTGCATTTTAATAGTATGGGCAGCGAGAGAAATGGTGCAGACATTTTGTGAAATATCTAGAAATACATGTCAATGTCTGTCACTAGAACTGCATGATGCAATGCTGCTATGCAGAGACGGCCTCTGAAGCTGGGTAAGGTATTGTTTATAAAAGTATTATGTTGAGCTTTTATTATCTTTTTCAAGGTGTAGTGAGAGAAATAAATTTTTTCTTATTTCTCAAAAGTCATGAAATTTATTGCAAAAACTGCATTAATGCAAGAGTTATGTTTTTGTAGCATCAAAAGCGAGGAAATTCAGCGTTAGGGTTTTCAACCCTAACCCGACTTCCTCCCCAACCCACACCACCCTCACCCCATCCCCACTGGTACACACACACAGGCAGAAACATAGACACACACACACACACACACACACACACAAACACACAACTATGGGGTCAGTACAAGAAATACAACCAATCACAGACAGACCCGATCTCCATGAAACACATAGAGTGCAAGCTGTTCAGAGGGGTAAACAAAATGGTGCAGGGTGTGCAGCAGAAAAGATATGAGGAGAGACTAAAGCAGCTTAACATTTATACCCTTGAGTAAAGGAGTAGAAGGGGTACATGGTACAAACTTTCAACTATCTGAAGGAAATTAACAAAGTAGAAGAGGATACCATCTTTCAGAAAAGAGATGTACAACAACAAAAGGCAACATTTGAAGACAGAGGATGCCTCACAGGTAATGTTAAAGAAGTTTTTCACACAGAGGGTTCTGGATGCATGGACCAGACTTCCTGAGGAGGTTGTGGAGTAAGGAACAGTGGCAGAATTGTAGAATACATGAGAGAGGCATAAAGGCAATTCTAGTGGGGTAGGAGGAAGTAACCTGTTGATTAACTAGAATCTGCTGGCTTATTGATGAGATATGGAAATGGACAGTGTAGCTGTCCAAGCAGTCCTATTTGCTGTCAAATTCTATGTTTTTATGTATGTTTCTATCATGCATGCACAATTCTGTAATTACTGCAGTATCTGTTATATGTGACTGCAATGTAGCAAGACTCTGCATATTCTTTTCTACAGTGTTGGTGATCCTAACCTATCCACAGCCATATCAGGTCTGAACAGAACATTTTTCAATTCTTCTGTGAACAAGCATTCTTACTAGAGTTAGAGAGCATCAAGTGGACCGTGATATATGCCTGCCCATGAGAAGCCAGGTGCCTGAATAGCCTACAGGTTAGTGTTATTACCTCTGAATGAGATTAGTACATCTAGTAGACAAGACCTGAGTTTGATTCTCACAAGATCCACCTGCATACTCTGACTCTGAGGAAATCACTTAAGTGCCTAGTGCTTCCACCTCAGTCCTGAAAACAGGAACTTGTCACTAGTTGGTGTCAGCCTGTTACGAAAGATTACAAAATATATATGTATGTTTTAGTCTTCCTGGGAATTCATTAAGACATCTCTCCTGGAAGAAGTTGTACATTATTGTGCTCCTTTGTTCTTGTATTTCTGTTTTTCTGAAATATGCTATCCTCTTGTGCTTTGTTAAGGGTATACATGTTAAGCTGTTAAGTCTCTCCTGTATCTTTTCTGCTGCACACCTGCACCATTTGTTTACTCTCCTCTGAACAACTTGCACTCTGTCTGTGTGTTTGCAGAGATCGGGTCTGTCTGTGATTGGTTGTATTTCCTTGTACTACCTCCATAGTGTGTGTGTGTGTGTGTGTGTGTGTGTGTGTGTGTGTGTGTGTGTGTGTGTGTGTGTGTGTGTGTGTGTGTGTGACTATTTTTCTGCTTGTGTGTGTGCCAGTGGGGATGGGGTGGGGGGTGTGTGGTGTTGGGGTGGGCGGAGTTGGGGTTGAAAATCCTAACGCCGAATTTCCTTGCTTTTGTCGCCAAAAACCCTAACTCTTGCATTAACGCAGTTTTTGCAATAAATGTATATATACACACACACACAGTAGCTGCCATACTGCAGTCATCACTACAAAAATAGAAGACTGCACCTCTGAGTAAGGAAAATGTAACAGAACTTTATAATCTACCAAAACTTCTTGTTGCTGTATGTAAATCAACATACTAGCTGTTATACTGCTGTAACCATTAACCAGAATAAGAGTTCACTGATTTAAGCAGTATGAATGTTTTTTAAATATTACAGCTTTAACAATTTTTCTACACATGTTGTAGTGTGATAAAATACTTCAGGATGTGTAACTATGCTGTAATAATTGTTGCTTTGCTCTTGGGTGTTTAAAGAGCACTTAGGCAAGCACCTCATACTAACAATACCTGCGAGCCATGTAATTATTACATATACAATAATGGATGAGGAAATGTGTTGACAAGAATTTAATGAGTTGCTCGAGGTGTGGGATGCTACATAAACCCAAAGGTTGAAGCCAGGGGTTTATTAAAGCATCCCAAATCGAGGGCAATCATTAAATCTAGTTAAAAGCATACTTCCCCATCTTTTATTTGTTATAATTGCTGGTTAGCAATTTTTGCCACATTGATTTTGTGGTGCTATTTCACCATGTAGGCAGACACTCACACACACACACACACACACACACACACACACAGCACACACACACACACTCTCTTTTGCAGCCCTTAGTTTTTATTGTTTTGTTTACTTTGTTGGTGATTTGTAAATTGTGATTGTGATTACCTTAGTGAGGAACGTCGGATTGGGGCCCTTCCTGCTGGCAGTTGTAGTCCAGTATATTTCTGAACGGCATGATCAAACAGATAGCATTTTTTTTATGTTTTGAAGCACAGAAAAGAAACAATAAGGACTGTTAGCAGAAATGGAGTTTTTTCCCTCAGTGCAGGCGAGCACTCCTGGTTTGGTGGCTTCTCGCTATGGAGGATACAGAGCTGCCATGTTTCTCGAACTGATTAAGCTCTCCCAGCAGGAGTGCAACAGCAAATCAGGGAGTGGCTGTTTTTTGATTGTTGTGAGCGCATGCTTGCCAAAGTAACTGGCTCAGCCTATGGAAAAATTGCTGGCCAGTTATTATATATAGAATAATACAAGGGGTTGCATGCTTACTGAGAATTTAATGTACACCTGAGGTGTTGGATGCTGCATAAATCCCAAGAGCAAAGCATGGGGGTTTATTTAAGCATCAACACTAAGTGATAAGAAATACAATTTTGCACACAGCCCATGTTTATTTTATATAATTGCTGGATATCGTTTTTTTGCCATAGCAATTATATAAATAAAACACCCTAAACCACCAAGGTATGGTTGGTGAGGGTTCAGCGAGGTCAGAAGCAGCTGCTGAAAAAAGTTGCCTTTTTCATTTTTAATGCCAGTTTAAAACATTTTTAGCCTAATGATTTTTTTAAACTTACTGCGAGTCCAGTGTTGGTGGTGTCTCAGGCAGTAAGAAGGTGGCCAGTGCTGAGAAAGGAAGAGCTGTGGCTGGCACATACGAAGAACAAGAGAAACCGGTGCATGTTCACCGTTGTAACCTGCAGGTTATAACAGCAAATTATAACTGGGCTTCTCTTAGGGAAAAATAAGACTCAGTTATTATATAGAATAAAGTATGGGGTGGTGTGTGTTGAAAGTTTACACACACCGAGATAGATGCTGAATAAACCCGAGGAGCGAAGCTCGAGGGGATTGTACATACATCTAGCGAAGTGTGCTTCGTTCCCCACCCAGCCCCCATTATATAATGCTGGATCTCCCTTTTTAGCCACAGCAATTATATAAAATAGTAGCTTCAGTCGGTCTCGCTCCAGTTCGGTTTTCCTCCGGTTCTTACATTTAAATTTTCGGAGGTTTCAGGTGTGTGTCGCATTTTTTTATTATTAAAACTTGTATACGGTGAAAATAACTGTTTTTGAAAAGTGACTTACGCCCGTGCCGTGATTCTTTGGCGGCTAGGTTGAGGTCAAGCAAGCGCGATGAGCCAGGAAGGAAAAACTACAGCGGGCGCATGCACAGAGGTAGGAGAACCGATGGCGTGTTTGCCGTTATAAATGCTCCTTTATAGCGGCAAATTATCTACTGATCTCCCTATAACCCAAGGAGACCCGTTAATTATAGCATAATTACACACCTGGAGTATCTTATTGCAACACAACATACAACAGGTGTGCAGGCTTACTCTGAAATACACACACCATGAGTGTGTTGTGTGGTGTGAAGCAAAGCAAAGTACTTTCTTCCATCTGCAAAGTGCATATATCAGATGCAGCTGCACCCCTGAGTGCACTTATAAAATGGGCAGAAAATTAATATATGGAAACATATGAGAAAGGTGCAGTTGTGCAGCTGTTATGGAGTAATGCACAATCATGTAATGGGTTTCCACCACTGATAGTTACGGATTTGTCTTACCCATTTTATTAATATTTATGTGTGAGAATGTGTAATGGTTGAAATTACAATGGGGGCTATGCTAGTGTGTAATGGTTAAAATTACAATGGGGCCATGCATAAAAAGAAAAATGTATCTGATGCATGTGTACACTGCCTGCATGCCTATGTGGCCACAGACAGGTGCAGGGTGCATGGATTCACAACCCCAACCACTTGCAGAGCACCTGTCCACAGCCCCAGCCCCGGTGTGCAGGATCATGGGGCAGACAGCTGTGGAGCAGTGGACCCAGGCAAGCATCTAATCAGATGCCTGTTCTGGGTTCCTTGCGCCATGGGTGCTGGAGAGTGTGGGAAGGCATGGGACTGGGTTGTGTAAAGTATGGGCACTTACAAAAATGGCTGCTCTCAGACCACCCTGGAAATCTGGTAGGCTGTGGCAGCAGTGTGCATGGGGATCCCATAGCAGTCGTGCCCCACCGGTAACCATTGGGGATGCATGTACACTTGGCAGGGTCCCCTGTGGCATAAAATTTCCCAGCCTGACACTCTCCGCCTTTAGTAAATCATGCAAAATGCAGGCAAGCCCCATGGCACTACTCGGACTGCCCACGCGCTAGCTGCTCAGGTGGCCAGGAGATCTGGTGTGCAACTGGCTGGTGCACCAATACTGAATGCGCTGGGGTCAGCAGGACCCCATGGTGCAGAATTCACACATAGAGTTGCCTACACACCACAGACACGTGGTGCATAGGCTTTTGATAGAGCCCAATATGCAGTTGATCCTCATTTGTGAGGCAGGTCCATATCTCATGAGTGTCAGAGCCACATGTGAGTTATTAA
This sequence comes from Neoceratodus forsteri, assembly GCA_016271365.2. Taxonomy (NCBI): domain Eukaryota; kingdom Metazoa; phylum Chordata; order Ceratodontiformes; family Ceratodontidae; genus Neoceratodus; species Neoceratodus forsteri. The sequence goes on from CM057453.1 coordinate 1,196,081,820, forward strand.
AGTCATGCATCTTCATACAGTATGTGAGGATAAACTACATATTTTGAATCAGATCATTGCATATCCATATATATATATATAGCTCTCCATCCAAATTTTAATCTAAACTGGTCTGTCAAATGATTGTTCGAGGTGGGTAGCATGATGTCATTTATCCAGTTTCCTTGGAAAGGAGAGAGTGTTGCTCATACTGTACCTGGGCAGGCTTTTGGAAGACTGTCCCTACAAAATATGAATCAGGATCTGACCATAGTACTATGTTCAACCACAGTTGGAAATGATCAAACATATATATTTTTAAATTTACTATATTTTTCTCCCCAGTGTTCAAAATTACAATGGTGGCTATGCATAAAAGTAAACCACATATGCTGAAAATGTTATGCCATGGGGATTCTGCTGAGTGTACACTCCCAAATGGTTACTGGTGGAGTGTACTGGCAATGGGATCCCCTGCACATTGTTGCACCAGACCACTGAGCTGCCAGGGTGGACTGGGGGCAACCATTTGGGTGAGGGCCTGTGCTTCTACCCATCCCAGTCCCATGTGTTCCAACACGCCCCTGTACCCGTGGCATAAGGGATCCAGTCTAGAACCCAGGATGGGCATCTGATTGGATGCTTGCCTGGGACCAATGCTCCGCACCCATCTGACCTAGCAGTCCTGCATGCCGGGCAGGAAGGGCTGCTGACAGGTGCCCTGTGTGTGGTCAGGAATCAGTGTGCCCTGCACCTGTCCATAGCCACATAGGTATGCAGGCAATGTATCGTGCATTGTGCATACTTTGGTCACTTTATGCATAGCCCCATTGTAGTTTTGACCATTACACACTCTCATACATAAATATTAATAAAATAGGTAAGAAAAATCCTTAACTACCAGTGGTGCTAAACCATCACATGACTGTGCATTACTCCATAACGGCCTCCTGCACCTTTTCATGTGTTTCCCCATATATTAACTTTGTGCCTATTTATAAAGGCAGTAAGTAAGCAATAAGACACAATGGAGTGTGCATTGGTTATAACGCATGGCTAGGGGGCATAGTGAGGCACACGTCCGTCGAGGCCAAGTGCATAATGCACCCCGAGTGGCTTTATTGCACTTATAAAATGGATCTTTATATTTTATATGTATGAATAAATTAAAATTAATAGGTTAAAATAATAAAAAGATTACATCTTTGCCTAAATTTTTCATAAAATAGCTCCTTAGCCTATATAAGGTTGAGGCTTTTTTTTTTTAGTTTAGGTGTTTTATTCTCTTTATGGTGCCATAGTTTGCCTTTGGTGATAGAGAGGATGGCAACTCTTCAGTCACAAGAGCTGCCTAGTGTGAAAGAGGTGTCCAGGCAAATCTATCACCAGAAGAAACTGTGATGCAGCAACTATGGGGTGAGCCATGATCAGCAGCTAAGGGTACCACAGACACAAAGCTGCAGTGGCTGGGGTGAACAGTTTCATATTCCTAAGCCAGGTGAGGTAACAGAGCTGCAGAATGTGGCACTTGTTGTTTGGACAAGTAGCATTGCTACCCCACAAGTATTGTACCATGCCACCCCCCCCACCAGCATCTGTGCCATTTTCTTAACTTTTGGCCACAGACTGAGCAAGCTGCCATTACTGACATCAGAGGGTACAGGCAGCATGGCATGTGGCTAAAAAGGCATCACGGTGGTTGTTATTTTACACCTTTTTCTTGAGTTGCAGGCAGAACTGAACAGATTCATGGAGAAACACTCCTTGTAGAGTTAGGAAGTGGAAAGGAAGAAGGCAAATGTTGACACTGGCTTCAAGAATGAATCAACAATTGTGAGCGGAGCTATGGGGGAGTGGGTGAGCCGGTGCCAGTGCATCCAAGTGCTTCTTCTATTTGTATATATGCATAAAACAAAGGACATTGATTTCTAATAATATTAAACTAATTGTTTTGCCAGTTGTTTTAGCTGCAGGGCAAGTAGAAAAAAACAAAACAAATGGAGTTATGTTTATCTTATTCTCGCTAGGTGAGGAAAGAAATGGTGCCGATTTTAAAATGCAAGTTCTATGCAGCACATTGATTTTTGCTGAACTGTGACCTGCCTTTGAGCACTTATTTTTAGCAGTGCGTTAGACAGTTCTAACACACAGCTAACAACCAATAAAGTCACAGGATTTTCTCTACCCATTTTATAACACATTTCAGGGTGTGCAGTTGCATGTGATATATGCACTTCTTGGATGAAGGAAAGTACTCTGCTTTGCTTTATACCTCACAACACCTCAAAGCATGTGTATATCAGGCATGATCGCACACCCTATTGTATGTTATGTATGTAATAAGACACTCCCTTATGCTGAAATAATTGTATGGCTCAAGGTGTTGTTGGGCACCAGGCACATGCACCAAGTGCCTTTAAACAACGAGAGCAAAGTACAAATTATTACAGCATAAGTACATCCCTGAAGTGTTATATTGCACTTACAATATGTGTGAAAAATTGTTAAAGCTGTAATATTCTGTTTATACTTACAGCAGTGTAACAGTTAATATACTGATTTACATACAGCAGCAATAAATTCAGGGTAGATTATAGAGTTGACTTATATTTTCCTTACTCAAGGTACAGTCTCCTATTTATATATTGCTTGCGGCATGCACAAGAAACATTATGTGACAGCTTAGGAGAAGTGGGATTTTGGAGGTGTGGCACTGTGGCAGCCAATGCTCCCACTGCATTCTGAGGCTTGGCTGTGTTTCCCTAATACAGTGGCATGCTGCTGCTGACACTAGTTCACCAAGTGTGCCACCAAGTTGAAACAATTTGTGGCTACGATGAGGGAGTGACCTGTCATTGCAGGGTGTGCCTTGCCTGGTGTAACATTTCAATAAACATAGCGGGTAGCAGGTCTCTGATGATGGTATTGCTCCCACCAAGTTCTATATTAGTCTAACAGTGGCTCTTGTTGTTTCTGTAGAAATCTAAAAATGGGCACCCGACCCTTTTTGCCTCAATCCATGGCCCCACTGCTGCCATCAAAATAAGATTTCAGGTTTTGTAGGTTGGTCCTAGCCAAGATTTTATTGTGTGCCTCATTTGAAAATATTTCCAAGGTCTGACTGAAGTAACAAAATTCCAACTGTAGAAATGTTACAGATCTAAGAGTGTGTGTGTTTTGTGAGAAGAGGTCTGAGATTGTCCTAATCCCACTAGTTCCCAACTGGGGCAATGAAGGGTTTTGTTCCAATATTGTAGTAAACTTAGAGTTTCCCCAGAGGGTTCAGAACCCTTATTTGTGTCTCCCAGTTCCCCAACTTAGCAACCTTCTTCCAGGCTTCCTTGTGTATTTTATCATTCATGTGATAGGTAAGTGGGTATGTATGATGTTTTGTAGGAGTAGACACAGAAAGATGCTCAGCATCTTCCTGGTCAATTTCCATCTACAATGGTGATGATTTAATTTTGCCCCAGCCATTACAATGCTGGTCTTACTCCTGTTGCCTTACTGTATGCTTCAACCAGGGTGACTCCATCCCTCTGTAGTACACCTGGCCCTTAGGGCAGCTTTGCTGAGTCTTACTATTGCTGCTTTCTGGAGGAATGTGGTTATAAGTTTGGCAGCATGGGCCCAGTATTTGGGGCCTATTGTAAGGCATATTACAGTACAATAGATGAGGTAGTGAAATTAAATTAAAGGCAGATATTTTTCTGCAAGAGAGAGAGGTTACACTTTGCCACCTTTTGCAGTCTTTTGATAATTTGTCAATGATACCTGGAAGGTTCAAGTTAAAACTACATTTAACTTGGGGCTGAGGTTTATCCCCAGATATCAAATCCAGTCCAGGGACTATTTTAGACAGAGTCCTATCTGATGTGCCTTAGAGGAGGGCTGTTGTAGAGGTGTAAAAATGTTGTCTTTGTCCAATTTACACAAAGGTCAGATGACTTGCCAAAGTCTTGCAGAGTAGTGAGACCCACCAGTAGGGAGATCTCAACTTTGGTAATCATGACAAACAGGTCATCTGCATATAATACATAGCAATTTTACTGTGACTTCAAAAGTTGTTAGAATATAAGAAAAGTGTTGTTAGATGGGGACTGTGTGGTTCATCTAGTCTGCCTAAGATGGTACCCCAATTATATTTTTTCCTAAGTTGCCACATTGCCTGTTCCAAGCGAGTTTGAATTCCCTTACTGTCTTTGATGCCACCACCTCTGGTAGGAGGCTGTTCCATGGGTTTATCACTCTCTCAGTGGAGAAGTACTTTCTAGAGTTGCTATTAAACTTTCCTCCACCAGAAATAAGTTGTGTCATCTTGTATGTGCCACTCTGTTTTCCTGGAAGAGATTTTCCTTCTGAGTTGTGTTAATTCCCTTGACATACATAAATGTTTCTATCATGTCCCCCATGTTTCTTCTCTGTTCCAGAGAGATAAATTCAACTCTTTGAGTCTTGTCTCGTATAAAGCTTATGATGCAGCCACTGCACCATCTTAGTGGCCCTTTTGCACTGTCTCCAGACAGTCGATGTCCTTTGTAGGTGAGACATCCAGAACTGGATACAGTACTTGAGGTGTGGCCTCACAAGGATCTGTAGAGGGGCATGATAACTTCCTGCTTTCTGCTTGTAATACCTCTTTGTAGGTATCTGAGAATACCACTTGCCTTCTGAGCTGCCTTTTGCATTGTTTTCCTACCTTTAAGTAGTTGGTAATGATCATGCCCAGATCGCATTCCATCTTTGTCTCCTCTAATTGATGCCCTTCTAGTATGTACTTTTGTTCTTGGGTTCCGCTTCCCCAGGGTGTATTACCTTACACTTCTTGGCGTTAAAATTTTTTTTTGCTATTACTTTTCCCCTCTGGCATACCTGGTCTGCACCCATGTTCACTAGGCAGCCCCTTGGGTCTTCAGCCACCGTCCACCATCCGCCTCCAATCAGGGGTTACCTTAACTCCCCTGTGGCTTACATCCCACAAGTGATGGGGAGCCCTCCTCTCCCACCTGTCCGATCCAGATTTCAGGCACCCCAGAGCTGATGAAACATCAGAGCTGCTATCAAGCTGCCTGACCAGGCAGCCCTCCACATTTTCTTGATTTTATCCCTAGAGTTGGGGGCATGCAATGATGCCCGTTGAGGAAGCGCACTCGCGTCTGCACGTCGCCCTCAGGTGCCTGCCCCAACTTTTCCTTGCTACAGCATGGCGTCCCTGTCCCCCAGCCTCCGCCAAGGTTTGAAAGGGTGCCGACTGTTGTGAACCCCTCTCCCAGAGAATGAGAACAGTCGAATAGGCGCTCAATTCTTCTCCTCCCCTACCTACCCTCACCAACCTGTGCCTGACGGCATTAAATTTTAACTGCCAATTTCTAGACCATTGTTCCAGTCTCCTTAGGTCTGCTTCCATACCTAATGCCCCTCTAGTGAATCCACCCTGTTGCAGAGCTTTGTATTGTCTGTAAACAGGCAAACCTTCCCTCCAGTTCATCAGTGATGTCACTGATGAATATGTTGAAAGGGACTGGATCCAGCACAGATCCCTGTGAGGATGCCACGAGGCACACCTCCCTCCCTTGTTAATGCCCCATTGACCAAAATTCTCTGACTGTTCTGCAGTCAGTTTCTAATCAGTTTACTATTTTCTGTCCGATTCCTGTGTGTTCTAGTTAGTTAACAAGTTTCCTGTGGGGAACAGTGTCAAAAGCCTTGCTGAAGTCTAGGTATACCATGTCCCACCCACCCTGGTCCACTGTTCTGGTAACCCAACTGAAGAAATCAATCATGTTTGTTTAGCACGAATGTTCTGCTGTGAAACCATGCTGTCTGGGGTTGAGTTTTCCAGTTTCCTTTAGGTAGTCAGCTGTTCTCTTCTTTAGTAATGTCACCATAATTGTTCCCACTGTAGAGGTTAGGCTGACTGGGTGGTAGTTTTCTGCGCTTCCATGCTTCCACTTGTGGAAGGGCACAACTATTGCCCTTTCCAGTCTTGAGTTACTGTGCTCCTTCTGTCATTTTGCTCTTGATGCCCCTCCGTACCCATCACTGTGACCCCCTACGCGCTCAACCTTCTTCCCTTCACTCCCGGTGCACGCTTCATGGTGCTAAATGCATCTCTAAATTATGGCTGAGTTCTCTCCCTCATATATCTCCTTCTCTCTTGGCAGCCCTACCCTCTCCTCTATTTTCTGAGATCCCATGCCGACCTCACACCCTCTCTCGCCCCGGCACCAGAACCACTACCTCTGGCCAAAAGCCTTCTCCTACCACCTGCCTAAAATGTGGAATGCTCTCCTCCACAAATCCACCACTGCTTCTCCTCCCTCTAATCCCTTACCACTGTGTTGTACAACTACCTCACACCCTCTTGCACCTACTCCTGACCACCCCTTCCTTATCTTTCTCCCTCTCTGTCTATCTCCATCTCCCTCTCCCCTCTCACCCCCCACTTGCACTTATACTTATAGACCAGCTCTTAAACAGGGGTGACTGGTTCCTATGTGCTCACCCTACTGCATATTGCACTAGTGTACAGTCTGTATATTATGCATTGTCAATCATATATCCTATTGCTTGTTACCTGTACCGATTCTGCTTGTATGCTGCTCCTAAGATCTGCTTGCACTGAATCTCTACAACAGCCTATAATGTCTCATGTGCCATGTTCCTGTTTTATAAGTGTTTGTATAATTGCACCATCTGTATGTATTTACCTGAACTTGTACTCTGTATATCTGTATTTATGTACTCTGTATATCCCTATTCCCTTCCCCAGGACGTACCGTGAGGCGAGCATTAAGTTACTCAGTGTATCTTTCCTGGTGAAACAATTCAATAAATAAATAAAATTGAACAGCTCAGCTAGTGGTGCAGCTGTTTCTTCCCAAGCTCTTTTTGTATTCTGGGGTGGATATCATCTGGCCCATGGCTTTATCCACCTTAAATTTGCTTAGCTCTTCTTTTTTTCTCTTAATACATTTTTATTATTTTCAATATTAATACAATACAAGTCACAGGATCACAAGTATAATATGCATAATATCAAAAGAAATATAAATAAAAATAAGCGTCTCAGGTACAGAGAAGGAGACAGTCGGAAGTCAGCTAACATTCAGTACGGATACATAACAAGTACAGGTACATAACATGTACAGGTACATAACAAGTACAGGTACTTAACAAGTACAGGTACAAAACATGACATAAATATACAGTTTAGGAGTAGCACCTACCAAGGCATAAGGCGTACATACCTTAACAGTATAGCAGAAACAAAATATTAATCCAGCCACCCTGGTGAGACATTCTCTGTCCTCAGCAACAACAGAAGAAACTACTAAAAATAAAGGAAAACACAAGAACCAAGTAGCATTTCTAAAATGGAGCATATAACTAACTTGGCCCTGAATGACATAAGCGGGCATCATCACTGGCTGCCAGGAGTATATAATGTAGTGTCAACAGCATCAGGGTACATATATCAACCTATTCCAGCTCTGGGTTTCAAAAGGTGGTGAAGAGATTCCAGCATGAGTAACAGGCAGGTAGTGTGTTAGCTATAACGTGACATATGGTCCAGTGAACCCGTTTGGGTAAGGGATTGATACAACTTTGATAGAGGGGACCTCCGTGGTCTTCCAGCAGCATAGAATGAGATGTTTAGCCTGGATGCTAAGCAAAGCAAACTAACGTCTAGTGGGGCAGGCAGTCGAGGTTCCTGTGGGGGAATTCCCAATAGCCAAAAAATGGGTCCAGTCTGATCTGGAGCCAGTGATGTAAGAGGCTAGCTGGCAAACCGCCTTCAAAAGGGAGTGAGAGGGGACAGTACCGCAATATATGGCATAAATCCTCCACCTGGGTCTGGCACCTCCAACAAATATTATTATTTATAAGGTTAATTTTGTAAAGCAAATCTGGTGTCCTGTACCAATGGTGAACGATTTTATTTGTATGAATTTACTCTGTGTATCTGGATAGTTTCGTGTGCCAGCTTCCAACATATTTGCCACTGGAGTCCTCAGTATCAGTTTGTAATGCCCTTTCCCATTTATGCTTGGACTTAAAGGACTGAGAGGAATACTCTCTCTTAAGGTCACATACATTTTGCTAGCCTGTCCTTTAGGAAGAGTAAGCCACTTTCTAGTTTCTGGGGCCCTCTTGGCTCCAGGGATGGAAACTTTAGGTATGCAGATATGGAACAATGAAGCTGCAGATATCTCCAGAATTCTGGCTTCCCAATCCTTTGTTAGTACTTAGCTCTTGAAAGGACTGTAGACCCTGTCCCTTCTTGTCCAGGATATCTGCCATAACCGCAGTTCCTTTTTGTTCCCAGTGGCTCCATGAAATAGGTTGGTTATCTACCAAAATAAACTTATTGTTAAAAAGTGGGTGTGAGAAAGGGGCCTGGAATTCACCTAATCCTAGCATGCAGCTTATTCCATATTTTAACTGTGGGGCTATCATTGGATGGTTTGTCAGGATTTTAAGTAAAGGATTATATATCAAGAGGGACAAGTCATGTACCTGTGCCATGGTTTGTTCCATATGGAGAAATTGAGGAGAGTCCTGAGAAATTTTAGTGAACCATTTCAATGTTTGAGCTGCAGAGTAAGCCCATTTATAGCCCTCTAGCCATGGAAGACCCCAGCCACCATCCTTCCAGTGGGACCGTAATTTGTTCCTACTATAGCAGGTTTCTTCTGTTCCCACAGGAAGTTACTGAGAACCGCATCAGTGGTCTGATACCATTTGACAGGGAGATCCAGGGGGATATAGAATCTCAGGGATGAAATCATTTTGAGGGCTGAGATTTTACCAGCAAAGATGAGTTAAGTGTCCTCCACCTATCAAGCTCAAATTTTAGGTCCATCAATCAGCTGTTTCAAATTAAGGTCCACGTTTTGGAAAAATCTGGAGACAGATGTGAACCCCAAGGTAGACCAATGAGTCAGGTGCCCAGCGCAGGCCAAAAAGGGCTATTATGTTTGCGTGCAGATAGAATCTAAAGAAGCACTTCAGTCTTGGATTTGTTTATCCTCAACCCAGAATACCCTTCAAAATTGGATAATAAAGTAAGGAGGTCATAAGCGATGCATGGACATCCATCATAGGCACCAGTAGTCATCTGCATACATGAGGGTTGTATATGCATGGTCACTGACTGGAATACCTTGGATATCAGGGTGCTGCCATACTGCAGCTGTCAACAGTTCTACTGCTAGCACAAATAGTAGGGGGACTGAGGGCAATCCTGTCTGGTGCCTCTTCCCAGCTGAAAGACCTCAGACTGTACCATATTAGTTAAGATTCTGGCTGTAGGTTGGTGATATAGGGCCGTAATCCAGTGCCTGAAGCATTCCCCAAATCCCAAATGCTGTAAAACCAGGGTTAGATAATCCCTCCAGGAGTCAAATGCCTTTTCAAAATCAAAAGCCACCTCAGTCACTGGAATGGAAAGTGTCCAAGCCCGATACATGAGGTTAATCATTGAGCGAATATGGTCTCTGCCATATCATCCCTGGACAAAGTCCACTTGGGAAGGTGAATAAGGGATGGAAGAAACGAGTTGACACTGGAGGCCATGATCTTTGCAAAGATCTTGCTGTCAGCGTTAATAAAGGATATGGGTCAGTAGCTCGAGGGTAACTTGAGGTCTTTCCCTTCTTAGGAAATACAGTTATAAGCGCTTCATGGAGAGCGGGGAATATGCCGGAATTGAATGTATCATTAAACACAGAACAGAGGAGTGGGGAGAGTTGGGGAGAAAGAGGCTGCGAATTCCACGGAAACCCATCTCCTCCTGGGGCTTTACCTTTGTTCATAGCTTTTAGGGCAGCTTCAACTTCTGCCAAAGAGATGGGCTGGTCGAGTGCCTCTGCCTGAGCAGAGACAACCTAGGCAGTTGAAGGGAGGACAGAAAGCCATAACCCTCTCTGAGTCCATGGATCTAGTGGAGAGTATAATGCAGAATAGAAGCACATCATTGTCAAGCTGATCTGCTTTAGGTCTGTGCATGTCTTCCTGCTTGCTCCTTAACCCAGCTATATGCCATTCAGCCTGTTGCTTATGCTGCCTGTATGCTAAAACTTTACCTCGCTATTCACCTGCCTCCCAATATTTATGCTTTAATCTTAGGATGGCAATCTCAGCTTTGCATGCCAGCAGATCATTAATCTGGAGCCTAAATTGTGTTATTTCCTTGCCCAATGGGGAATCCGATCGAAGCTTATGTGTGTGTTTAACTTGGGATTCCAAGGACTTTAGTTTCCGCCTTAAGGAAAGAAGGTGTTCCCTGAGCTTACAATGCTGGCTGCAAATCAATAATGCCCACGTAGGGTGGCTTTCAAGGCCTCCATATAGTCCCCAGAGAGAGTCGGAGGATGAGTTGTCAGTCAAATAAAGGGCTGTCTCAGTAGCAACCCAGGCCAGAAGTCTGGGTCTCATAGAAGAAGGGATCCAACTTCCAACTAGAAGATTTAGAAGAACTGGAGCCCCATAGTATATGTATCTGCACTGGGGAGTGGTCTGAAATAATCATAGGCATGATCCTGGAGTCAGTCGCACACTGACTGATCTCAGGAGATACCAGCCAATAGTCAACTTGACTATAGGAACCATGCACAGGAGAAAAGAAGGAATAGTTCCTATCTCTAGGGTGAAAAAGTCTTCAAATATCAGTCAATCCCATATCTGTCATCAGCTGCTGTAGGGCTAACTGAGCCTTAGGATGCTGCTCATGGGACTGGAAACTGCGATCAGTTGCAGTGCGAAGAGGAGGCTAAAGTCTTCCCCAGCAGCAGTGGGACAGGCGTCGGAGCCAGAGTACTTAGGGCTTGAGCAATCTCATGAAAGAAGGCACTAACGTCTTCATTTGGCCTATACACATTGCCCAGAATAAGGGGCCCTCTGGAGTGTTCATGAGGGCAAGACCCATCTACAGAGTGTGTCTTTTTAAGTTGGTAGCTTCCACTAAGCGATGTATGTGGGACTATGGCAACCCCTCTTTTTTTGGTGGGAGCAAGGATGAAAATACCTGTTCTACCCAATCCCTAGCCAGCTAATCATGGTCCTGCTTATTTAGCTTGGTTTCCTACAAGAGCACCAGCATAGCCCTCAGCCTCTTTAGATGTGCCAACACCTGCTTATGCTTTAATGGGGTATTTAGCCTCCATGCGTTTCAGGTGTACCCAATAAGATCACCCATGATTTAAAATACAAAGGACAGAGAAATAAAGGAACTCGTCAAAAATAGAGGCTGAGAGTTGAGCTTGTGCCCCATGCAGGAAAACCTCCATTGACCTTTGCTGAGTGAGATACACAAACCATATACATAACAACCATATAATACTAACATACGCTGCCTGGACAATAAACATAAAAAGTAAATATTGAGAGCAAATGGCCCTAACAACACCAAAACTATTTACAGCATCCACAACAATAGCAGATGAAAGACCGGCTAAACAGAGAACATTGTAAGGCGGCAAACCCATTACCAAGGCCACCAAAGTTTCTTTTTATGAGGATAGAGCTAGTGCTCCACCAAGTGAAGATCAGATTAGAGATGCCATGGCCACCACTAGATTACCTGGTACACTGTGGAATTCTATTGGGGAGTGAAAAGCATTCTTACAAGTGAGACTGACAGGAATTAGTCAGTTCCTCAGGGGATCACCAAGGGCTCATTACACAAGGGCTGTAGTCTCCTTACCCCTTGTTGCAGGGCACTCCTGCATATACCAGGAGACCAGGAGGTAAAGGGGAAAATGGGCAGGCACGGATCAACATAGGAATAGGCCTGGCGCGGGGCGCCACCCTATAGAGAAAGGAAATAATCCTCTTGCTAAAGTGTGAGCAGGTTGGGGGATCAGGTTAGTAGCTGAACTGTCAACCCAATTAGTGTAATACATTGTCCTCTGAAAAAAAAAAAGAAATAATGCAGGGCAAATAAAGTACAAACAAGCTTAGGGCATTCCATTTACATTAACTCAAATATCAACATTAACAGTGTGGCATATATTTCAAATTTTAGTAGCAGTTATCAGCAGCATTTAAAGCCACAGGACCATATCTCTGAAATGGAGGTAGCTGCCAATGTCACAGCATGCAGCAGCCACAAATACTCCCATATTCATTGTAAAAGTTCAAAATCCATGAGGAACCCTTTTACCTGTCAGGGTGCCCCACCTACAGAGAAAAGAATGGGAGGGGCATCTGTCCGGGGCTCCAAGCCTAAGGAGCTCTGAGTCTGCTTGGGTACCCTCCACCCCCACAGCTAAAGAAACAACAGTTACTTATCTGGCAATTCAAGTCAGGGTTCCATCACTGTTGGGTCTGGAGGGTCCTGAAAGCTAGCTGCTAAGTCGGTCTCAGGTTGGGAAGGGTTGATGTTGCCCTCTGTGAAGCCCTGGGTGCCGGCTCCTGAGAGATCAGCTTCAGCTACCGTAGCCCAGGATCGATGGTCGGAGGATGGACTCTGCTGGCCCAGAGGGATTTTGTTAAGTCTACCTCACCTGATTGCAGGGAGGGCTCCTCCATGTCTTGCAGTAGCGTGAAGCAGTTGGGGAATAATAACATTGAAGGTCCCTGTCATTATGCTTCATTCTTCCTTATTCCTGTCAACTGGGTGTTGCCACTGCTCATGACAATAGGGAGTATGCTTCTTGGACCGTGGAGGAAGGAAAGCCTCAAATACTACTACTTCCAAGGTATTTGGTGATTGGAGCAAACATGAAGAACCCTTTTCTGCTCTCCCTGATCTGATGAGTGGTGTTCCCCAGCTGCAGAGCTGCCTGGGTCTCAAAGATGTTCTGGGAAAGTTCTCGGAGAAAATCCATGACACTGTCTGGCATGGAAAACAGAAGGAGTGCCATTATGCACATCCTCATAGTAGCTAGGTATCGTACAGTGAAGGATATCTTGTGATAGTGCAGAATTCTTCAGGCTTCTGTATAAGCTTTGCAGCATTCTGTGAGCTCCTGGGAGTAATCCTGAAATATTTGGATTCTCTGCCCATGCCAGGGAGGAGCCATAGCTCTCAACTGTACCACATTACGAGGAACGTTTCTCATTTTACTTCACAAAATCTCCCTGTTCCACATTGTGAGGACTTGTTCCACATTCAGTATTAACATTTTAAAGCAAAAATCTATAGTAAATGATGCAAAAATATACTATTCAATTAATCAGACTTTCTGAACATAAATGCAAACATTTTACCAGTGTTCTGAGCCTCCTAGGTAAAGGTTTGATTAAGTGTTCCACATTTTGCTCATTTGTTCCACATTTTGAGAGGCAATGTGAGGGACAAAGGTTGAGAGGTATGGAGGAGCCTTTGTTTCCTAGCTGCAGCAGTGACAAAGTCCTTGTGCCAAGGAATTGAAATAGGCCAGTATAGGGCACAGGTATTCACCAGGCCTGGAGGAGAGCAAGGGAGTGGTGGGCCACTCTGTTGTGGCGTAGTGTTGGGTGCGATTTCCAGCGGTTGCGAGAGGGTATTTTGTAGAAAAACCACTGCATCCTTTTGTTCAGAGCCTTCTAGAAAGCCAATATATCTTAGGTTATTACAACAGCTCTGGTTCTCCAAGTCATCTACTTTGTCTTGGAGAAGGTGGATGAATCGGGCCTGTTCTCTCATAGTTGCAGAGACCTCTTGGATGGCGGCATCATGAGCTGCAAGATGTCACTCCGCTTTGAAAGTCTGGACTCAATCACTTGTAGGGTTTGCGTGTTTGCATTAACTGCTACAGTCATTAGAGACATTTGTGCAAGCAGCTGACTGAACATTTCCTCTGTTTCAGTACTAGCTGGTATAGGCATGCATCTAGCAGGATGAAAAGTTACAGAATGATGTAAATGCAGCCAATCTACCACTTGGATGCCAAAAATAAAACTGAGCTCAGATGCAGGTAAGCCTCACTGCTGTACAGTCCACGAATAGGGTGCAAAAATATCCCCAGCTGCTGGATTACGGAGGATTCTGTCCCACAGTGAGAGGAGCTAGGCATAAGCAGCCATCCTTGTCCAGGGCTGAAGGCACACCCCTTGTACTCTTCTAAGACCCTTTCTTTCGTGAAGGAACTTGTGTCTGCCCCCACTATTCTGCTCTGTCTTACTTAGTGTAGGCCTTTGCTAATATCTTCTATTGTGAGTTAAGCCCCCTTTTTTCAGAGGGTTTATGCTCCCACTAGAGTCCCTTCCACCTCCTACCCCCGAAATTAAGGCTTTAATAGTGCTCTGGAGGTTAATCCCTGCTGGATGCCTAAAGGTGGCAGCAGAGGGCAAGTTAGGAAGGGTATATAAGGAGAGAAACATGAAGTTTGGGTTTCTTTTCCAGCCTGGGCAGTAGATCTGGGCTGGAGGATGGCTGGAAGAGCAGGAGAGACAGGCAAGGAGGAGGCTCATCGGTCTGGGTTGGGCCTGTGGGGTACTCCCAAAAGTTAGTAGATAGGGATGGCCTTTTCAGCAATGTGGTGTTGAGGAGCCAGGAAGGGAGCTCTGCAGGAGGACGGCCAGCCAGTGAATCTGCGTTGTCAGGATGGGAAGGCCTAGTGGTAGGGAAATGGCAGAGTAGGCAGGAGCCCCATGTAGATCTCATGCAGGAGTGGCTTGGGCTGCCAGGGGTTGTGGGAACTGTGGCAGGGTTCCCACAGAGGAGGGGCTGATGGCAAGGTCCTTCCTATACCTGGAATGGCAGGGCAGCCTGGGGTGTAGGAGCCTGGAGTGTCCTTCACCCACAAAAGGAACCTGCTTGGAGGGGCAGATCCTGGGGCACTGGCATTTTAGGGCCAGGTGGGTCACAGGTCTTAGGACAGGCCTTGGAGGGCAGCTCCTGGCTGGAGCTTAGTTCAAACCCAGGATGTGTTGGCAGAGACGTGGACAGGAGGCTGGGGCAATTCCTAAATGGTCAATTGGGAGCACCATAGAGAAGAAGCACCATGAGAGGCTGAGGAGGAATGGGGGCTGTTCAGAGGGCCTGAGCAGTGGCGAGATCAGGAGCCTGTAGTAGCAGGGCAGCCTGGGAGGTGCAGTTTGGGCATTGGAGCTGAGCTGGGTTTAAGGTTCTCAGTACCAGTGAGAGCGAGAGAATGGACATAGCCATAATAGTGGGACCAGTGTGGGGGATGTTTGATACACCGGTGGGTTTAAGGCTCTAATGTGAAAGGAAAAGATAAGGGTTACAGGGCCTGGGTCAGAAGAAAAATTCCTGGTACTCCTCGAGATTTGGGCCAAGGTCCAGGGGCCAGGTGGCGGGAGCAGCATGCTTCTCCACACTGGAGATGGGGCAGCCGACTAGAGCCAGACAGGGACACAAGGAAGGGTAACCCAGAAAAGGAAAAAGAGTTTGGTTTTTCAGTGCCAATGAGCCAGGAGCCTGGTGATTCTTCAGGTGAAGGATCCACTTGGTAAACTATCCGATCTTTCAGAAACGAAAGATACCTATTTGTACTGCCTGTATGCGATCATGTCTGCTCGATGAGTTCCAGCATGGGTGAACTGTAAAAGTTTAAATGGCCACATGGAGCTGCTTTACTTATTTGGAGAAGGATGGGACCCTAGGCTGTGCCCCTGGAATCATTTAGAGTGCAGGTGACAAAATAAAGAGCTGTTTGGAAAGAAACTTGGTAGTGATTCTTCTTTATTTAAGTTAGAGGGGATAAATGAAATGTAAAGCCCCTTGTATTTATTTTGTGTTATAAGTTGTACTTCCAGAAGGTGACCATCAGGCTGCACCAGGATCATGGGCTCGAGAGCTCAAGGGGCAGAAGGCTGCAGGCGGCTTGGAGGTCCTGTGTCCAGTGGCCAGAGTTTGGGTCTAAACCAGTTCATAGGGTGAGATCGAGGTGTACAGTGTGATGAAGTCATCCGAGAGGTAGGGGCAAATGCTTTCATATCTTTATGTTGGGTGCACTATCTCAGAGCTTTTTCACATTGTGGTAATCCTATTTTCCTCTGGTACATATGCAATGAAGTCATAACCTAGACAGAGGGGAAGGGGGTTACATAAAGACCGAACAGAAGAATTTGTTTAACAACTCTGCTTTGTTTTCATCTTTCTCTAACAGCTGATCTCTCCTTGATGCTAGTCGGACTATTCTCCCATTACTCTTCTCTTACAGTATGTATCTATAGAAGTTTTATCTCCTTCCTAACCACCTGTGCTATTCTTTCTTCTGTTTGGGCTTTGGCTATCTGAATTGCTTTTCCTGCCTCCTTGAGTTTGTTCCTATATTTCTCCTGTCCGTTTCTCCTTTTATTTTCTTGTACTGCTTAAAAGCCTCTTTTTTTCCTTGATTTTGGTTGCTACCTGTTTGGAGAACAGAGGGCTCTTCCTTCTTTGGCTTTGCTGATTTGTCTTGCACATTGCTCAGTGACTGTATTTAAGGCATTCTTTAAGTTCTTCCAGCAGTGTTCTGCTTCCCCTTATTACTGGTGTCAAGCATGGTCTTGATCCGAATTTCATTTCAGGAAAGTTTGCTTTCCAGAAATCAAGAATCTTGATTTTGTGTGACTGTTACTTTCCTGTTTATTTACTGATAACCAGACTGACCTGTGGTCGCTAGTCCTGGATTGATACCCGCATGGATGTTTGAAATCCTTTTTGTGAGCGCCAGGTCCAGTGCTGCTTTGTGTCGGGTGGGTGATCAGTCTACCAGCTGATTAGACCTGCCCCATCGCGTGAGCAGGAATTCTCTGCTTTGCTCTGTGGCTGCTGTGTATGAGTTCCAATCCACAGCCAGCAGGTTGAAGTCCCTGACAAGCAGCAACTCACCCTGTCCATCATTACTGAGATGGCTTCCAGGAGCTCTTTGTTGATTTCATTTTCCTGGGTTGAGGGTCTGTAGATAACTCCCACCCAGAGGGGCCTTTTCCCCTGCTCCCAGGGTGACCCATAGGGCCTCTGCTTTCTATCCTTCCCTAGATCTCTGTTGCACAGACTCCCTCCTTTACATACAAGGCCACCCCTCTTCTTTCCCTCCTGGTCTTTCCTGAAGAGTGTGTAACCTGTGATAGTAGCATCAGTACTATACTATATACTACAGTAGTTTTAACATATGCTATGAACAACTTTTTCAGAAATGTTAGAACAACTTCGAACCTTGAGTGCAAGCTTAACTACAATCGCAGCTATGCTCAATAGAACTGCACACAAAAATAAAGTTTTCATTTTCAAAACAGTCATTCACCAACACCATCTTCTGTAGCAAACATTGAAGCAACAAAAAGTTTTTACCTTATTAGTTAAAACTCACTTAAAAATATAGAAACATAGACTCTGATGGCAGAAAGAGACCTATGGCCCATCAAGTCTCCCATATTATACTAGCTCACTCCTGTATATAGTGTCATAGGGTTGTTCCTCTGTCCCCAACAATAACCCTTCCTCTGGATCCTGACAGTTGAACTGTGAGTCCTCTTGCTCTGTCCCAGACATGCTTGAACCCATTTAGGGTACCTGCCCCTACTACATGTGCGCAATCTGTTGCATGGCTCCACCATCCTCTTAGTGAAGTAAAACGTCCTTGCCTCCTTCTGAATTTACCCCAACCAACATCCAGTCATGCCCTCTTGTGATTGCATCCCTATTTCTAACAGAACTTTACTTTTCACCTTGTTTATACCCTTAGAAACTTATACAGTGGAGCCAGCAACAATGCAACACAGTAACTTGCAGTAAATGACATGTCACAAAAATACTGCAGTAAAAAGGGTTTAATCACCATTGATTGCACTGTTCCCTGCAGTATAGTGCAGCATTTTGTGATATTCTGCAGCATTACTGCATTGCATCTTAGCTGGTGCCACTGTATGGGACCGATTTTCAAATGTGTTGCTGATGCATAAGCCCTGGTGTGCCAGACATATGGTGCAGGAGCTTGTTGCATTCTTTGTGCCGATCGTGATTTTCCTTCAGGTGCACCAAATGCCGCAAATTAGACCAGCTCCCCCTGGTCTTACTTGTGCCATTTGAGGGACCATTTTATGTGGCTTGTGTCAAAGCTTTAGGCTTAAGCTGACGCAAATTGTGGAAAGTGTTGCAACTGCGCCTAATGTATTAAAATTGGATGCAGTTGTGTCAAAGGAGTTTGGTGCCATTACATGAAACATCAGGGTTGACACAGGGCAGGGTTGACACAGGGCATGATGCAAACTCTGTGTCAGTTTTCGAAAATCAGGCCAATGTCTCTATCATCCCCCCTATTGTGGCTGGCCTCCAGCAAGTATGTACTCAGAGCCACCAGTTGTTCCTCATAGGATCTGCCTTCAGTGGCGGAGGAATAGCCAGTGCAGTGGTACAGGGCCCGCCACACTTAGGGGCCCAATAAGTTAATCAGTGTTTCGCCTTTTTTTGTCAAATATTCCACATTTTTGACTGTCTGAGATGTGTCTGTGACAGTCAGCAGTCCTCAACAGCTGACTGAGCTGTCAGTGTCCGCACCCGATGACGTACTGCAGATGGCAGCAGAGGTCTTGCAACACAGAATGCCGAAAGGACTAAAGCTGCTGCCTGCCCTGCACTGTGATGGATTGTGCTCGCCCACCTGCATGCGAGTAGCAGAACCAGAGAGAGAGCACCCGACCACAGGGTCACTCGAGTCATTAAATAAATGAATGTTCAGTTCATTTGCAGGGCCCTCCATAGCTCCGCCTTCTCTCAGTGGTGGAGTGTCGGTGCAGACCCAGTGGTGGCTCGGCTCCCATTGATAGCGGGTGGTGCCACGAAGAAACACAAACTCATGTACCTCCACACTCCTGAGTGGCAGTGCCCCATGGACTTATTCTGTTAATAAGTCCAACTAGAGTAGAGTCAGTGACAGCGACGCCGCGCATTATTGCATAAGTGTGTAACGGTTGGCAGTTTTGGCGGTAGCAAGATACAAGTAGTCAAGAGTTGGCAAGAAAGGTTCTTGAGGAGCATCGGCCAGGCTGTCAGCAAGGAGACCAACTAATGAATATTTTTAAAAATATTACAAATTCCATTATGTGTCAGCATCTGGTTGAGCAGAGAGCATTAGAGCAGCAGGCAGTGACAGATAAAGAAATTCCATGCTTCACGAGCATGGAACGACTGTCGATGGCGGCAGGTGGTGGCCCACTGAGACTGCACTCAGGCTTTGATGAGTGGGACTACTGGAGGTCTGGTCCGGAGAGGATAGACAACAGGACAACACCACCAGTTAGTACCAAATCAAGTATATTTAAACCTCTACTTTTCCCTTGATTTTTAATTAGGTGTGTTTCAGGCTGCATCTTTTAATGATATCTTGAAAAATATAACCCATTACTAATACTCCCACAGTTTCATGTTTTGCCCAATCTATTTCCAGGTCAGGAGATTAAAATCTCCCACAGTTAGTGCAGCAGATCCCTTTTCAGAATATGAGATTTCTGTAAGGTGTTATATGAATCAGACTGTGCTAATATCTGGTGGGAGAGGTAACAGTTTTCAATGACTATGTTTCTTGGCTTGTGGGTAGTTATTGGTTAGCAGAGGGAAGGAGGAGGAGAGCGTGAAGACAACTAAAACATATGGCAGCCTAATATTGCAATTTGTTTGTATTTTATATTTTATTGAGCCAGTTCAGTACAGATTTATATATTATTAATCATCATATGGTTACATTAATTCTTGCATCTTACCATTTACTACATTGCATCTCTCTCACATCATATTCATATATCATGGTTAGTTCTGAATTTCTGTTAGATGTTCTGATTTTCAAGACCAGTCATAATTCCTTTCTGTTTAATCTTTCTGGGTAGGGCTGCATTTGTGACCCTGGGCGTGACACCCCAATCCATTCAGGCTCCTTTACAAGGGGCTTTCCCTACACAAGGTAATCAAGAAGGACCGTCCCCCCCCTGCCCAATCATGAACCTGCTTTCCTTAGCCATGCCTGCTATTCCTGTTTTATTCCATCAACTGCCTGCTGGTTCCCCCTTTTGATACTGTAAAATTTCTGTTGTTGGAAAGCTTTGTGGTGGAGAATGAGGGAGAAGCTGATGAGCTGTAGTACACTTTGTAGAGCTTTGCCGAGGCAGCAGTAACCAGGAAGGACAATCGGATGTACTGTCGTTTGGTTTACATCCTCAACAGGCATCACTACAGTAACAGCTGACTGTACAGTGTAGTAGCTTTCAGAAAGTAAAGGCTGATGCTAGTTATTTGTTCCGTGGCAGTTTATTAACACTTGAAGCAACAACACATACAGTCATTAGCCTGACATAAGAAGCACTGCACAAGAGAAAAGTTATTAATTTGCATACTCTATTTTCACTTGCTGAGAGAGATTGCTTGGACCTGCATCTACTGTGACCACACATGACTTATATTAAGAACATACAGTACATAATAACATACCAAGAAGCCTGTAGAAGAGTCCATTTGGTCTATCTAATCGGCATGTATTGCAGGGTCCACAGCTTGAGCTACTGTCCCTGCCCCCTTAACTCCTCCATCCTTTGTCTTGGAGCTCTTTTTAAACAGTCCAACAAATCAGTCATAACACTCCCACACAGTAAAACAGCAAAGAAGTTTCAGATATATTTCACCAAACTTTCCAAAGTTTATGATCTCTCATAAGAGTGTACAGCCTTTCCAGATACAAGCACAGAAACCAGCAACAGGTAGCTCCTAAAGTTTCATCAGATCTTTAGCTTTAACTCTTACGGTGAGATAAATTTTGAAAGGTTTGGTTAAAAATAACTGAGACTTCTTTTGTCCTTTTACTGTGTGGGGAGTACCGCGACTGATTATCTATCGCACCTCTTACAGCAGTCCGAGTCTCAACTCATGGGTTACAAGCGCTCTTCTCAGAGGCTGATGCACTATGCTGGATGCTGAGTGCTGTAAGAAGGTGCTCCTATAATCACCTTTACCAGGTGAGTAAACTACCATTGCTGGACTGTTGTTAATTTGTCACTGAGCACCTAACCTTGCTTAGGCTCTTTTTATGTCTAGCTTTTTTTAAAACTAAACTTTTTTTTTTTTTTTTGGCTAACAAATTTATGCTCCTAAGTGGGAGGAGGGCTGATATTGAAGTATTGTTACTGGTGTCTTGTCCATCTGCTCATTTGCTCATGGCAGTAGAAAATTTGAGGGAGGGCGAGGGGCCCACAATAAAATCTGCACTGGGGCCCATCTTTCTGTTCCTCCGCCACTGTCTGCCTTGTTGGCCCAGGATCATTTAATGACACACCTCTGTACAGACTCCAGCCTGTCCATTTCTTTTCTCAGGTAAGGACTCCAAAACTGGACACAGTAGTCTGGGTGAGGAGGCCTCACCAGAAATCTGTATATGGGCAGTATCTTCACTCTCTCCTGCTATCAAAACCCATCTCGATATACCCCAGCATCCTAGATGCCTTACTATATGTCTTATTGCACTGGTTACTTTGTTTGAGGGAGTCACTGTTGATGACACCAGGTCCCTTTTTCTCTTGTAGTGGCCAGGCTGACCCCTCCTATCCAATACTCTGTGCATGAGTTCCTTTCCCTGGTGCAACACCTTTCACTTCTTACCATTGAATCTCAGCTTCCAGATCTTTGCCACATTTCCAGCTTCCTTGGATTATTTTACAGTTCCTCACCCCTTCTTCATTGTCCATCCTACTGCATAGTCTTGTGACATCAGCAAAGAGACACATTTGCCCTGGATACCCCCAATGTCACTAATGAATATTTTGAATAGGACAGGTACTGGGACCAATCTCTGCAGCACCCACTCATGCCCCCCTTTGCCCCAGATTTGGTCCGTTTACTACCCCTCTGTTGCCTTCCCTTAGCCAGTTCCCACTCCCCAACTAAATCTTCTCTGCTCCTAAATCCAACAGATTTTTCAGCAGGCTACTATGTGGCACCGAATAAAACTCCTTGCTGAAGTTAAAGTAGAATAAATCTACCTCCTGCGCTTTATTTACTGCCCGGTGTCCTAGTCCAAAACAGCATCGGTTTGGTCTGGCACAACCTCCCTGACACAAACATGTGATGCTTACTGTCCTGCAGGTCATTGTCTTCTAAGTAGGTCACCAGACTTTCCTTAATATGGTCTCCATTAGCTTACCTACAGTGGTGGCAAGACTGACTGGCCTGTAGTTGTCTGGATCCTCCCAGTCTCTCCCTGGTGGAATAGGACTTCTTCTGTAACTGTTCAATCCCTGGCACTACCCACTGTCTTGAAACCTAGGTGAAGGAGCAAAAATCATCACGTAAAATCTGCCAATGACAGCAAAATGGGAGCCATGGCTGAAATACAGAGGAGGCAAAACCATTAGAAAGACTGAAGCAGACTAGAGTCATGAGCAAGCAGAAGTGGAATGACCTTTAACATCAACAATTGTGTTGTAATGCACCTGTGAAAGAATGTCCTACAGTAGTTACACACTGAATGATAGTACTTTAAAGAGGAATCTGGCCAGACCTGATGCAACAGTTATGTTGGTAGCTGAAGGGCCCCAAGGATAATGCAGTGTTCGTCCCCAAAAACTGCAATTTTAACTTTTTGTTGTTTTCAGCACTAAGGCTCCATTTCATGCCGACCACCAAAAAGCCAGTGTGCATGCGGCGTGTTGCTGCCACGTTATCTTCAGAATAGCGAGCGCTCCATGTGATGGCTGGTATAGCTGAAGGTATGGGCGGTGATTCAGTGACTCTGCTGCCCGATAACAGCCTGCCAGGTTCCTCAAGTGCCCCAGTGAATGGCGGTGTGAGCGTGAATGAGGACTATATGCCGGATGAGAGCATATGGGAAACAGAGCCAATTTTTGATGACCCATATTGCCCGACCCCTTCGCAAGTGAAGGCTCTAGTGCTTCAGATAGTTGCCCTGATGACAGCGAGCAATCCTTCACACACCAGTAACACAGACTGGTGAGTTCTTCCTTTCGATGAATCAGTGCTGTCTCCCCCAGTGAACTATTTTTGCTTGCCTGATCCCACTATGGTGTGAATGATCATGGATTAGGTGCCTTAGCTGGTAGAATTGCAAAGAGGTGGATTACTGAAATATCAGTGAGCTAGGTATCATTATACCCAGCATGCCTGGTACTGAATCTTACAGTCTTCTGCTGCTTTGTGTGTGACTGTCACAAAAGACATGTGACTGCATCATTGGTCCATGTTCCTTACTTGCTTAGTTAGGAAAACCACAGACATATTTTACTGGAGTAATGGCCCCACCTTCCGTGTGCCTCATTATGATGGACTGGTAAGCAGAATACCAGCTGCCTCATGCCAGCATGTTCCAATAAGTTCATTATGGTCAGTATGAAGCCTGACTTCACAGCAGTAAGTGTGTTTCACAGTACACTGGGGTGCTTGAGCAGTAAGGCACCCATGAGTCTGTACCTCTGTAACTTCTCTGCATTAAACAGTCAGTTCTGCCTACTGTGCCTTACCATTGAAACACATAATCACTAGATATAGTGTGGCACTGCAGTGTGTGGCTGACTGTCATGGATGAAACCTCAAGCACTACACCACAGGTGTACTGCCTTGCAGGGCTGCAGGTAAGACTTGATGCCCAGAAGAAGTCATTAGATATGGGCAGCCATCTCCCAAACCAGGGAAGGCCGTGGATCTGTTTGGGTGGGCCAGCATGTTGCAGGGCCCCTGAGCTCGGGGCCTGGTACAGCAGTCCTAACTTGTCCCTCCCTCCCTACCCTTGACTACAGCCCTGCTGCCTTGTGACAAACTGTTATTAGTAACACCTGCGGCTGAAGTACAGCAAAATCCAGACAAAGTGTGACTGTGGCTTCTGGCAAGGTCATCATATGCATGCAGGGACACCACAACTTGTATTGTGTAGAATGTCATGCACCAATATTCTGTGATCCACATACTATATCCTCACTTTTCCTCCTCCACTGATGTGTCACGGTGACACAATGTCTTTATGTAGTGTTCTGCCTTGAGTATGCTTCCCTTCCAAATCACATTTTTCCCCACAGTCCTTCAACTGGCAAGCCTGCACTCCAAATCTTCACCTAGCCAATGAGCTGTACAAAGCAGTTCATTTTGGGGTAGTCCTGTCAAACCCTCACTGCAACCACTGCACATGGAAGATGCCTGTATACTCCCTTTTATCAGTCATGCAACCACTTATAAACCATTTCTTGGACATGCCACATGATGAGTGATTGTGCCTGACCGTCTGTCACAGTAGGTACTATTTGTACAGTTTGTAATGTGTTGCTGTGGCATCCCCCACCTGTATTCAGCTGTAAAAGTGTTAGCATTGTCACAACATAGGACATGTAGCCATCATGTTGTCATGTTGTTCTGTGGTGAGAGCTGGCAATAGCAGTTCAAGGTGTAACACCATTTCTGCATCTGCTCATTTCTTTTCTGTATTGTCATATGGCCAGAGGGTCCAAGTCATGTTCATAATCTACCCAAGTACAACACAGGTAACTGCTGTTTTCAGCTTTGTGAATGCCAAACTGTACTACAGCAGGGACACTCAAGATCCTGTCACCTCATTGATCACAGCATGTCACAATAGTGATTGTCAATCCTTCAGAACAATAGTGGTTCAGATTCTGTGAATCCACTTTGTTAATATCAAGTTAATAATAGGAACAGGATTGGTTTACCTGTGCGATTCATGTTCTTTGTGTGTTTTTCAAGTTACTGTGTTTCACCTTGTAACACAGCAGACAAGCTCTGTCTTGTATTTGACATAACGGATCATCACTGGTAAGAAGCACCCCCCATCTTGCCATGTGATAAGCTAAATAACCTGTTGCTGTTTTCATTGTTTCTGAGACACTATCACAAATTACCCCCACAATGTGACTGATTTGTTTTGCTGATGTTTCCAGTTTAACAGTGCACATGACATAATGGTATGTCTTTGAGTACTGTTGGTGCTGCTTCAGTTCCCTTACATGTATCCTATAGTGTGAAGGCTTATTGTTGTGACATGAAAATTCACGGTCATTCATCTATTTCTTTTCATTTTCCCAGGTGTTACTGCGGTCATTGTGAACCTATGGTAACTGAGAGAGAGTGCATATGTTGCCGTAAAGTCCCTGAGTTGAAGAAAAGCTACTTAACTTTGACCAGTCAGCTGGTCCTGGACTGATGCGCAGTGTATAACACTTCATCCAGTTTTCCAGATGTTTGTTACAGCTAGTGGGTTCTTGAGATGGCTTTAGCAGAGTACCATCAATATCATGTATGACAGAACTTCCCAGAGAATGAGTACGTGCAGTTGCTTTTGTACTGACATCACAGTGACTCCAAAGGACTGTAGTGGTACCAAAGCACTGGAGTAGGGTAAACATGATACCCCTTCACAAAAGTGGGAGCAAAGTAGAAGTGGTAAACTATGAACTGCTCAGTTTGACCTCAGTGGTATGGAAGACTGTAGAATATCTAGTGGCCAGGGGCACAAGACCCAAAGAAATGGAGTTTCACAGCAGGAAGGTCCTGTCAAACAAATCTGATAAATTTCTTTGACTGGCTTACAAGGGTAGTAGATCAGGGAGGGTGGTGGCTATGGCCTACCTAGACTTCAGTAAGGCATTTGACAAAGTCCCACACAAGAGCTTAGCAAAAAGTTTGACAATCTGATAATGGGTACCAAGGACATAAACTGGATCAGAAATTAGCTTAGCAACAGGACAAAGAGGGTGGTGGTAAACAGAGTTCAATTGGAGGAGAGGAGGTGACCAGCAGGGTGTCACAGGGGTCAATGCTGGGGCGGTCCTCTTTAATGTCTTTATAAGTGACATTGCAGAGGGACTGGAAGGAAAGGTATGCCTCTTTGCAGATGACATTAAGATCTGCAATAGGGTTGACACTCCATGGGAGGGAGAAAATGAGAAGGATTTAGAGAACTTGGATGAGTGGTCAGCACTAGGGCAGCTACAATTCAACACAACAATGTGCAAAATCTTGCAATTGGGAACAGAAACCCAAGGTAGGAATACACAATGGGGGAGGGTCCAGCAACAGCCACATTGAAAAGGTACATGGGGGTGGTCATAATAAATGACCTAAAGGAAGCCAAACAATATGAGAATGCAGTAAGGAAATATAGTGTGATGCTGGGGTGCATAGGAAGAGATATCACTAGTAGATAACTGGAGGTGGTGATGCCACTGTACAGACAGTTTGTGAGACCTTATCTGGAGAACTGTGTGCAGATCTGGAGACCGCATCTCCTCAAGGACATAGATAGGGTAGATGTACTCCAGAAGGGGCATCAAGAAAGGTGGGAACTGCACCAGGAACCATACGAGCAAATACAGAGGGTTCTCAATATGTTTACACTGTAGAAAAGGAGGTATGGGAGGATATGATCGAAACTTTCTAGTGCCTAAAGGGATTAACAGACTTCAGGAGAATATAATATTTCAGAAAAGGAGATGTGCAAGAACAAGGGGTCACAACATGAGGCTAGAGGGCAGAAGACTCAAGGGCAACGTGAGGAAGTAATTTTATACAGAAAGGTTGGTGGATACATGAAACAGCCTCCTGAGGATGTCCTAGGGACTAAAATAATAGATGAATTGAAGAATGCTTGGGACAGACAGAAGGAACCCCTTGTGGTAAGAAGGAGAATGTAAGGTACAGATCATATAGGATCTGGAGTTTCCAAATAGGTAGGGACATAGGCAGACTAGCTGGGCCAGGTGATACTTATTTGCTGTCAAATTCTATGTTTCTATGTGACCGTTAATTAATGAATTGGCAACAGAATAGCAGTGGTGCTTCTGGCCACATCAGTGATGACCCCTGTTGTGTATGTCACATTGGACCTCACAGGGTCGGGTGACTTGAGGTTTATTGAGCATTCCGTGGACAGATTTCTGAATTTTTGGTGGGCATATTGATTTCTCCCAACCCATTTGAGATATGTGGTGGAGTTTGGGCATCCCAAAGTGGGCCAGCTCCCTAATAGGCATGCTGCTTCAGATGTGTGCATGTGCGACATTAGTGTACACTTTTTCTGTGGTGGTGGGATGGTACAGTAGTGCATCTAGTGCATAATATAGGGAAATTACTGCATGCCTTACTGTATTGTCCTCAAGTACCGCCACAGTGACTCACATGATGTACAATTGGCAGCGGCATGTGGTGGATTGTGATGTCTTCCCTCGCTAGTGGTGGGAGCAAAGCTGAAGTGGGTGACCAGTGGGCCTTACCAACACCAGTGCTGCCTGAT
The DNA here is from genome assembly GCA_016271365.2 of Neoceratodus forsteri. Taxonomy (NCBI): domain Eukaryota; kingdom Metazoa; phylum Chordata; order Ceratodontiformes; family Ceratodontidae; genus Neoceratodus; species Neoceratodus forsteri. The sequence continues at coordinate 1,196,108,969 of CM057453.1, forward strand.
TGTTAGGTGGCATGATGCCTGCATATGGACTGGTGAGATCCCATGTCATTGCAGAGGTGCATGCCGTTTCCTTACCATACCACCCTGTCTGTATATTTGCTATTTGTATATAGGATTTTGACTAATTTGAACTGTAACTGAACATGTTTATGTGTTAAATTCTACTATTACTGTATCCTGCCTATCCTTATTCCCCAGGACGCATCTGGAATCGGTGGCACACTGCTCAGTATGTCTTCCTGATAAAACTCTTAAATAAATAAATAAGTGCATAGCAAGACCGCATGCAAAATCAGTAAAACTGCATGAGACACTTTGTTCATTCTCTCATGGATAGTCCTTGACTGTGTGTGTAGTCATTCTGGAGGTGATGTGTTGATTATGCTGAAGCCTACGTGCTTGACACATTGCTGCAGAGACAGTCATGCCACTCTGTTGTCACTCTGTCAGTGTGTTGTTAAACTCTGTCCTCCGTTATGCTGTTCATATATGAAGTCTGTGTTGTAGCATATCCAAATGCTGTTGATGAAGGGTTCAGTTTTGTGACTATTAGCACAAGATAGGATTGGTGAATTACTGTTTTAAGTTTTCATAAACATGGGTGCTGAATTACTGTGTCCATCACAGCTGCCTAATGGTCATAATGTGTTGCTACATGTACTACTGTGCTGACACACTTTTACGATGGTTTATTTGTATGTAATTGACTCATGTCTTGTGTTCTCTTTCTTTAACAGAAGGAACCATTTCCTGGAATACAGATGCTTCACAGATGGTGCTGGGGATGGCTGGGTCATCACATTTGAGTGATCCTTCCTGTTTGTGTCATGCAGGCCATAAGGAGAAGGTGGATATCTGCAGAGTAAATCAGTTTTAAGGCTGTGAACTGATGGTTAAGTGTAATGAAAATGTGTTCTTCATGTCTGGCCTGCCTGAGCAGCGGTACCATTGTAGCTTGCGGTGCTGGAGACCCTGGTTGGGAGCACACTCAGGTTGCTGGATGGCTGACTGGGGGCGGGGTCGAGTGCACAAAGTGCTGATCTCCTACCGCTTAACTGCCACCTTGGCAACCATGGGTGGAGGTGCAGTGGGACCGCAGAAAATCAGGAGGGAGGGAGGATATAAGCTGGGATCTGTAGCAGTGGCACATCTGAATGTCTCCCACCTCCTTGGAACTCCTGGAGTGGTGGCACCCTGGGAGGACCAAAATCAGGAAAAAACTGCACCATTCACTGGTAGATGGGACCCCACTGGCCCAAGATCTGTTAATCATGCCTCCTGCTGTGCATTCCTATCTCATGCATGGTAAAGTAATGCATCATAACACATGTATCAGATGATTACCTCAGGTGTAGATACTCTGTTTTGAGGTTAATGTTTGTGACTGTACTCATGGATGTCCACCCAGGGCAATAGAATGTTATACTTCATTCCCCATCACTGTATAATGGTGTCAGGTGGAACACAGTCATGGAGAGTTGGCATGCCAACAAATGGCTACCTTGGCCACAGTGTTGAGCTCAATTTGTTGTTATGCTGCAGTGAAGATGTGAGAAGTGGCGCACAATTGCTCAGATGGCTGCCACACAACTTCTTTCCTTTATCCATTTTATCTGCAAACTGTCAATTTTGAAATAAAACTTACAGTACAGGCTGCAAACATAGAAACAGAAATTGTCAGCAGATAAGGACTGCCAGGCCCGTCCAGCCTGCCTGAAAGTCCTATACTAGTTTGTTTCAGCTGACCCTACCTAGTCAATGGCTTTCCCCTCCTTCCCACCACCACTGTACCTTTCTGCCTGTCCCATGCATGTTTAAACCCTCCACTGTGTTTGCCCAACCCTCTTGTGGCAGTTTATTCCATGCCCACTACCCTCTCTGTGAAGAAAAATATTTTCACATTGCCCCTCAACCTTCTACCTTCTAATTTCATGTCATGCCCCTTGTTCTTGTACATCTCTTATATTGGAAGATGTCTCCCCTGCACCTTGTTTATGCCTTTCAGGTACTTCAATTTTCAAGATATTCACTGTGTCATCTGATGAATAGTCTAGCCATCAAGTACATCATGGCCAACCACAAAGTAACTGTTATGCAGATGACAGATGTATACAGTCACCTAGTCCTATGAAGTATGGGACATAATGTGTGGGCATCCACTCACACATCAGCCTATGTGTCACCCTAAATTACTGTAGCATGATGAGGAACCCTTTCACTCGTGGCACCTGAGGTTGTTGGTTGATAAAGAAAAGTGTCCATGCTGATGGAGGTGTGATGTGTCTGGGTGACCAGACATTGGCCTCACTGTCTGGAACTTGCTCTTCACTAGACATAAAAACAAAGTATGTGAACATCCAGTCATTTGAACTATTTTAATTGTTAAGCTTCAGCAGAACATAGATGGTATTTTGACACACGGTAGGATTAAGAAAGGTAACAAATTGACATACAGTATAACCTAATTTATCCGAATGTGCTGGGGACAATGAAATTGTTCAGATAAATGGGGTTTTGGATAAGTGAGAGCACTTTACATTGAAGTCTATTAAGCTGGGAGACACATCACAGTTTTGGTTAACCGAGGTTTGGATAACTGGGGTTTTATTGTATTACACAGGTTAGCATGGGAAAATGACAAGGAGGCCATCATGGCGTTCAAAGCTGGTGGTTTACAAATGGAAATCAAAACTTCTTGCAATCACGTAGAACACAAAAACCACAGGCATAAGGGGCCAGGAGAGGTATTCATTGAAAAGATAAAGGCAGGAGGGCAGATACGGAAGCCAGGGCAGAAATGTTGGGGTGCATAGCAATATCGACGGTGAGTGCTGACAAAGACTGTTTTATATACATATGTTGAAAAGGTAAGGAATGGGCCTGATAATGAGGTAGAATGATCAGGACAGGGGTACAGTGGAGGATGACAAGTAGGAAGCAGGCATCCCTTTTCTTCTTTCTTCTTTTTGTGGGGCATACAGATACCTGACAGTTACTGAGTTTTTAGTTTCAGCTTACGTACAATGGTTGAAACAGGCTGGACTCTGCCTCCCGGAGGCAGCTAATGCCCTGGACAGGGCCTCCCCATTCTTGGTGCACCTCTGCTGGCGTCCAGCCACTGCTGGGTGTCAGTGTATAAGACGTCCTTGACTCCCCCCTCCCCAGGAAGGGCTATCTACAGATGTTCAATCATTCCTCACCCTGCCGTACCCTCAGTGACTGGAGACTGTTCCTGAATAATGGTTGCCAGCATGGCACGAGGTGTGGCATCCGGTGCCTCAACCCTCAGCACCCCTGTGCTAGCCCAGGAAGCAGGCATTCTTAATAGTACCATTCCTCACTGAACACAGTGAGGGACTTGGAATGGTTCATAAATGAATCGGAAGGATGGGAATGTAATGGAAATGGATACAAGTCATATTCCATGGGAACTGGAAAGAATGAGAATCAATAAGGTATGGGACCACATGAGGGTAGTCAGAGGGTCAAGTAAGTTTAAAGGATGTGGTGTCTGATCACCATGGTAACATAATCAGCAGGTCAGTGTGAACAGGGGTAGTACCTACAGAGTGGAGGACAGATTGTTTGTCCCCTATACAAAAGCAGCCACAGGGAGGATGCACGAAGTATACACACCGTCAGTCTGACCTCACTACTGGTGTGGGTCATGAAGTCACCATTGACGGAATGTTCAGTACAGCACATGGTTGCCAGTGTTGCTGAGGACCCTAGGAAGCATGATTTCACTGGAGGGAGGTCATGCCAGACTAACACCATCTAATTCTTCAACTGGGTGACAAGGGAGGCTGAATGGGGTGGGTGGCCCGTGGATGTGCCCCACCTTGACTGCCATCTGGCCTTGCACACTGTGCCACGATATGGCTGTTAAACCAGCTGTGATGCATGGGCAAGGGTAGCAAAGTGCTAAATTTCCTGAGGAAGTGTCAGCAGAGTATGACATGGACTGTCGTGGCAAATGGCTGTCACCTGTCAGATGTTAAGATAAGCAGTGGGGTTCCACAGCCATCACTGCTGGATCCACTATTCTTCAACATCTGAATCACTGACATTACTGTGGACATACAGTGGGCTGCCTTCCATGCTCGCTCATGCCACAAACCTCTGCAGATGGGTGAACATGCTCATGGTGCTGAAGTAATAGTGAGACTTCAACAGCAACTAGAGGACTGTTCATGTGAAAGACAGTTCAGGCGTGACAACAAAGCCACAACACCATGCACTTGCAACACAAGAACCCAGAAATAACCTGTCAGCCAGGGTGTTAAGAATTTGAACTCTCCAGGGGAAAAGGGACATAGGATTATCTCTGATGACCTTGAGGCACGAGTCATTGCGACATGTTAGCGGGAAAAGGTAGCAGGAAGGTGGGATGCATATGCAGGGGTGTCAGTAGCAGTAAAATTTTGTTCCAAAATCCAATGTACAGGACATTTTTATGCCACAACTGGAGTACAATGTCCACTTCTGCAGATGTTACATACATAAGGACATAGAGAGAGTGGAGGCAGTTAACAGGAGAGCAATCAAGATGGTGCAAGGATTATACCTCAAACTCCTGGAGTCAACACCTAAGGACTTCAATATGTACTCAACAGAAAACAGGAGGGAGATGGGGATATAATTGAGACTTTTAAGTAGCTCACGGGTGGAAGCAAGGTGGGGAAAAGTAACATTTATCCGGAAAAATGTGCTATAGGAGTACTGGACATGGGATGAAACTGTATGGTAGCAATTCACAGTTACCTTGAGGAACTAGCTGATTACAGTGATGTTGGTGGTCACATGGAATAGCCTGGCTGCACATGTGACAGTTGCTCAGTGAAGTAATGAAGTGCAGAATGCATTGGATAGGCCTCACAGGGAGCCTGGTACTCAATAGTAATGGAAAACTAAGTTCCAGACAAGGTGACACAGTAGCATGGCCAATGTGTAAATGGGGACATGGGGTGGGTTGAAGGACATTTCCTACAGTCAACTGATATGCATCTATGTACACATGTTCACTCTCCCAAGCATCATGCAGAGTGCAAGAACAGTACCAGTGCATTGCTGACATGCTGCTAATATAAGTACAGATGTAATGAGATCAGCATAGAACATGTCCACATGTTCATCAGTGTTTACAGCACATTCTGCCATCTTTTATCATCCCCATGCACTGTGTAAAGTCCATTTCAGCAGATATTAAGTCCTTTCCAGAACACCTGCCTAGTGTGACAAACCAGTCACCAGTAAACAATATGTAATAATTTATGGTTTTGGTGTAAAGGAGGTAATGCATAATAGTCCAAGAACAGTTGGTGTTCTGTAGTAAAAATCAACTGGATTCCTGAAAGCCATTGCAAACCGGTGATACTTCTGCCATGTCTTTATGGCCTGTATTTGTCTGGCTTCTCAAAGTTGACAGTGAGTGGTGGAGGTGTGGCCACTGTCAGCCATTCTGGATTCATCCTGTTCTTAATTACGAGCTGTTCCACTTCAAGTATTGCGTATACAAAGTCTGTGAGACAAAGAATACATTGTGTTAGACATTCACAGACAGTCACAACATCATCATTTTTATCTCTTGCAGATTCACATTCATTGCCTGTTTGACATGACAGTGGTCTGCAGTTACTGGACTCAACAGAGTTTACTCAGTGTGTATCACATCAACAAGTGACTTTCAATGGGCCACTGTGACACAGCCATAGTTTCTATCTGTTAGTCAGCATTGTTGTTTTCTCTTTTTGAGTGTTTCTGGGGCTGCATTGCCATAAAAGCAAAGCACAATAAAGTTAACTGTTGCTGTTACTACACTGAAAACATGTTCAAAATGTGGGCATGCATTTCCATAGTTTACAATTACCTCTGAAATGGCAACCTTCTGTTAATGTACAGATGAAGTTGATACACTATGCATACCTAGGTGGTCTAACAAGGTTTTATGGGCTTATGCCATCACATCACCATGACAACCATTACAAGTATCCCTTGCTTTCATTGCAATGACCCACTATGGACACTGTGTTGCCTATGCAGTCTGCAATAAACATGAATAAACCTATAAAAACATAGGCAGATGTTTCTTTTCATGTTTGAGTGGTAGGGGCATTAATAGCTTTTACGCTAGGAAGACTCATCGGTGTGGATCACTATTTAGTGGGCAACAGTTCACAATGGGAGTTGTGTTTAGTGATAGCAGCATGCGCTAAGGGTACACTACCAAGCTGTGAATGCTGTACATATGCCCTGCAGCCATATATTGGTTTTCATTCAAACATCTTCCAGCGGATATTGTGTGAGTCAGACAAAGTCACTTAGTGCTCGGCGTTTGCCACTGAAAGCCAGCACCTCTGCCTGGAGGTCATTAGATGGTTCCCCAAAAGTAAAAAAAAGAAAAAAAAAAAAACATGTCAGGGATTAGTGCAGCGCCTGTCAGACTCAATGAAGCTCAACACCCAGACATGAACCAGCACATGAGCACAAAGTGTTACTCACAGGTAAGCACAAAGTTGTAATCAGAAGGTGAGATGATGTCAACAGGGTTCAGGTGACATGACAAGCTAGTAGTGTTCACAGCAATGTGTTTACACTGTGCCGCATTGCACTGTCATCAATTCAAAGCATTCTTCAAAGGGAATTGTGTCTATCCCAGGGAAAACAACAGCTCAGCATGAAAGTAGGACGAGCAGCTTAAAACAGCAGTAGTGCTTTGCTGCAGCTTCAGCTACATTGCAAAATAGGGACAGACAAAGTTGCTGAAAGGTACATCCTCATCATTTTAATTCTGTTTGATTCCTTGTAAACAGCCATCCCATTTCCTGCAGCGTTATGGGCTTCATGTGTTAGCTTTACTTTGTTTTCACTGATCAGCATATCCACTAGGACTGCCCTGGCTGGAATATCCGTGTCATGTTTGTTGAAATCACATTGGCCATGAGAACTGTGGCTGCATATGGGAACATGGTGCCAGAGTGATCATTTATGTTGTGTGTCTGTGCCACAGGAACACATACCCTGCAAAACCTCTCTGGAAACACTTAACCTGAATGGAGTTCACTGGCAAAAATCATGCATTACAACTCAGATATCTTGACAAGCACTGTTAGGGTAAATGTAATTCAATTCAATTTAATTAAATTTTATTGTTCAACTTAAAATCGAGTAATTTCAAAAATTATAAAAACATCTTACAATTTACAGTTTAAATACAATTAATCATTTATGGGTAAAGAGCCCAGAATCATATCGGACACGAATGCTCTACATATGTACTATACAAGGCCTTTCTTGACCGAGAAATTAAAATTTTAGTAGCTGCGTATTTAGCCTATTAACAGTTTGTATTTACAGTAAAAACTGATAACTACTTTGACAGATGCATCAAATATCCGAACTGCTGTCATTTTCCTTTTCTTTTCGAGATGCAGTCCCTTCCCTCTATAATCTATAGGAAGGAAGCCACAGGGTCAATATTCTCCTGCATTGGGATTTCAGGAGGTATGTTACCAAATGTTCAGGCTCATATTCCAGTGCGCCCAATATATGTCCTAGAATTTGATTCCTGTATTGATCATACAGTGGGCATAAGATGACAAAATGTTTTAAGTCATCTGGTCCTATCCCACATTTACATAGGCCTTTCTTCTGTACTTGTTTATTGTACAAGTTTGACTTCCATTGCTAGAGATGCACTCAAACCTATATCTAGTCACTAGCCTCCTGTGATCAGGTTTATCTAACACTGTCAAGTATCTTTCCATAGTACGATTTCTTTTTATTTTTATCATCCATTTGCAAACTTTACACTGTTTAAAAGTGCTAGATCTTTTGAATGTAGTTGTCCTTGCTCTTTCTCTTACATTCACTTTTACCTGATTGAATGGGACCTGCAACAGTCCATGATGCTTGTTAATAAGCCGTATGGTTTCAGGATTTTCTCCACCAGTTGCATACATGGAAATATTGCATTTTGACTTGCATATGTAATTGCTTCTTCCAAGCATAATCTTGGTAATTTATAATTTTTATCCCATGTACCTTTAGCCAGTATATGGTTTGTCTTTGTTTGATCTGACACTTTCGACTGGGAGTTGTCCTAATTCAGCTCTCATCATGGCAGACGGCACACCATTTGGTAGGCCTAAAATGATTTTGTAGAACCTGTTCATGATTGTTTCTATATTTATTTTATCTGCTATACCCACACTTCTGCTGCATAAAGTAATTGACTCTAACCTCGGTGTTCATTACTTTGATATTTCCATGAATGATTTTCCTCCATACTTACAGGAACATAGATTCAGGGTAGGAAGGACTTTTTGCCTTATTTTCTGCTCCTTGGATATGCCTCTCAAGTGCCTTCTTGTTAGTAATATCCCTAGGTAACAGAATTCTATTACTACCTCTAATTTCTGATTATTGATTATGTATTTGTATGCTTTATTATTTCCACCAAAGACCATTACTTTAGTTTTTTGTAATTAAGATTTAAATCTGCCTGGTCGCATTCTGCTGCAAACTTACTTATCATTCTTTTCATTCCTAGAAAACTTGTGGAAAGTAGTACAACATCAGTGGCATATGCCAGATATGGACAGGTTCTTGTGCCTGTTTCGATATGATGTTCTGGTGCATATGTATGTCTGTAACACTGTCTGGAAGTACAGTACATCCCACTTAAACACATACCTGATAAATGCATAGCCAGCATAAGCATAAAATTTCAAAGTCCCGATTTTTCTATACAGTACTTCCTATGTTAAGTAGACCTGTGAAAAGCATATAGGATCCTTTAAATGCATAATTTTTCCCTCAGTTTTGGTATTCAAGTGTTGACTGAATGGTTCAGTTTTACTGAGACTACCTGTAGCTGCTTTACTAATTGTTTATTGTTCATTGAGAGAAATCAGAATTACAATCATTTCAGCAATTAATTGCCTGTTAATGGACTGCTCTGTTTAAAATGAGGTGCTAATCTCCTACTTCAACCTTTAAACCATCTAACCCAAGTCAAAGCACCCTCCTTGCACTGAAATCAAAGCAAAGAACTCAAACTTGTGTCACAGAAGCACTTTTCATGAATCCCAAAGCACCCTCCTCATACAGGAATCAGACCAAAGAATGCCACAGCATGTCACAACCAATGAAGTATGTAAGTGATACTGGCATTTCTTTTCCCTACCAACCCCTGGCACATACTACATGTTGCATTCACTATGAAAAGAATACAAGATCTGATAAATGCATAACCCTCTTAAATGCACTGTGGGCCAATTTAAAGCTGATCTCAAATCTTTTCTCCATAACTCTGCAATCTGTGAATGTTCATAATGTACTAATGTACTTAACTCCCCCTCCTTCAGGTTTCCTCCTCCACTGCAATGGGATAGCCCTCAGCATAGGATTTCTTCCCTGGGTAATTATATCAGATGACCTAAAGGTGGGCAAGCAATGTGAGAAGGCAGTAAGGAAGGCTGGGGGATACTAGGATGCATAGGGAGAGGCATCAATAGTAGAAAACAGGAAGTTGCTATCCCTCTGTACAGACAGTTAGTGGGACCCCATCTGGAGTACTGCGTGCAGTTCTGGAGACCCCATCTCCATAAAGACATAGACAGAGTGGAGGCTGTCCAGAGGAGGCAACCAAAATGGTGCAGGGTCTGCACCGAAGACATATGAAGAAAGACTAAAGGAGCTTAATATGTATACCCTTGAGAAAGGATGGAGAGAGGGACATGATAGAAATGTTCAAGTACCTCAAGGGAATCAACAAAGTCCAAGAGGGTGGCATCTTTCAGAAAAGAGATGTGAAAGAACAAGGGGCACAATTTGAAGATAGAGGGGACGGCTCAGAGGTAATGTGAGGAAGTATTTTTCACAGAGAGGGTTGTGGATGCATGGAACAACCTCCTAAGGAGGTTGTGGAGTCAAGAACAGTGGGAAATTCAAGAATGCATGGGACAGACATAAGGCAGTCCTAGTGGGGAGTAGGAGGAAGTAAGCTGTTGGTTAATTAGGATCTGCAGCTTATCTGTTAGGTAGGAAAATGGGCAGACTAGGTGGGCCAAGCGGTCCTTATCTGCCGTCACATTCTATGTTTCTATGTTTCTTCTCCATGCTAGAACTCATTCAAACTCACTGTAAATATTTTATGACTCTGGGCCTAGTATTATGACCCTCAGAAGCTTATACTGTCTTATTAACATATTATTAACCTAGACCTCTTTAAGATCATTGCTGCGTAACTATGCTATGTTAACTGTGCTGAATATTTTGACGTGTATATTTAAGTGATACTTATATGTTTTCTTTTACTGATCTGGAGCCTTTTGCAAAGGAGTCTATGACTCAAAGGTTGTAATTCTGATTCTTTCAATAAATAAATAAATAAATAAATTAAAATGCATAATTTTTGCCAGTCCCAAGGGTATGCATTTAAGAGAGCTGCACTGTATAGGGTAAATAGTATGGGTGAAAGTGTAGAGTCCTGTTTAGCCCCACATTTGATTCGAACCAGTCACTCTTTTAGCCCTTTTCATTATATTGGACACTGGTGTAATTATTTTGATAAAGTAATTTGATTACTTCCAAGATGGTTTTATCAACTCCCAATTTCTCTAATCTTTCCCATAACATATTTCTGTTAACCCTGTCAAAGGCTATTTTCAAATCTATAAAACTACAGTCCAGCTTCTGTTTTTTCACCACTATGTATTTATGCATAAAATGTGAAATAGTAAAGCACTGGTCTATAGTAGATTGGCCTGTTTTAAAGTCCACTTGTGCTTCATCTATAACTCCATCCGTATCTACTCAACTGACTAATCTATTATTTATAATTCTTGTGAGCAATTTTCTGTACAATCAGTCAGACTTATTGATCTGTAACATTCAGTTTATTCTCATCCTACTTTTTATGTTGTCTTGCGCATGCGCAAGAAACATCTTCATGATAATAATAGCTCAGTGAGAGGTGTGTCAGTGTTGGCGAATGCAGGGCATGCTTTAGTAGGTGCATCCCTCATTCCTCAATTAGCCAGCATGCTAGTTCTGATGCAAGAATTATGTAAGGTGCCACCAACTTGAAAGAAATGTGCCACTGTAATCAGAGACAAGCTCGTTATGTAGCAGCAGAGATGACATGCCTCCCATATGTGCCTTTCCTGGTGAAACATTTCAATAAACATGGTGGCAGCTCCTGCCACCATCACACAATCCCAAACAAAGCCAACATATTGGGTGCAACCCCGTGTCAGCATGTCCCCACCCCCCACACACATTGTGTGGCACACTGAGAGCCCACCCCAGTGTGATGCCACTCACACAAAGCTGACCATGTCAGCACTACAATGTCCAGGTCTGGTTTGTCCCCACCCCCACATTGTGTGGCACACTGGGAGCCCACCCCAGTGTATTGCCACTCACACAAAGCAGACCATGTCAGCACCGTGATGTCCAGGTCTGGTTTGTCTCCCACCCTCCACATTGTGTGGCACACTGGGAGCCAACTCAGTGTGCTGCTGCTCACAAAGCCAACTGTGTTAGCACCACAATGTCAGGGTCCATTTTTTATTTTGAAAAAGAAAGCGGTCCCTCATTGTCTGTGTCATCCTCCTTCCCCAACCCACACCCACCCTAGTGACCACCTCCTCACACACCCCTCACCCCATACCCCATACTTACCTCTGGAGGTCCGGCTCAGATCTTCAGTGGAGCAGGAACATGTCTGGACTCTTTAAAGCCGAACTGCAAAATGAAGAAATGTCATGAAGCTGTATAATGGCATCAATGGGAGGGTTCAACTTAAGTAGATATCTCAGCCATTTTTTTAATTTTGGCTCCAAATTTTCATCATGGGGTTCTTGGAACCCCATCTCATAATTATGCACTGTCATCTTGCCATTCGGTTCCAAAGGTGATTTTGCGGTCACTGCATGGAATTACCTTTCGGGACTGATTAACAAAATGACACTGCCACTGTTCATGAGGTGGGAGTCCAAAAAGCCTATGTTGCAAATTTGCGAAAAAATTGCAAAATCGACTGTGTTATGAGCGCAGCATTGTGCAGTTTCACGCATGCTCATAACTTCAACAGTTTTAATATTTTCATTCCAGATTTTTAACATTGCCATTTTTCACATCTCCTTATGAACAGTACAGCTGTCATTTTCACATCCTGCCTGAAATGTGCTTTTGCACATTGGTGCCTAATGGCATGGTCGCTGTGGAAATCAACTTTTGGGACAGATTAACAAAATCACAAAATCCACTGTTCATGGCGGAGGTCCCAAAATGCCTATGTTGAAAATCTGATTAAATCCCAAATAATTGTGTTACGGGTGTGTTTTGTGCAGTTTCCACACATGCTCATGACATCACCAATGTTTATATTTTCAATACAGATTTTCAACATTGCTATTTTTACACCTCCTCATGAACAGTACAACTGTCATTTTCACATCCTGCCCAAAATGTGTTTTGCACCTGTAGCACAATTAGGCATGATCACTGTGCAAAATCACCTTTGGCTAGCGAACTAATAGTGCCACTGTTCATGAAGTGGGGTCATAAAAGCCCATGTTGAAAATTTGGAGTGAAAATTCAACAAACACCCAGGGCATTAGGGTTTCCAACCATAACACCCACCCTGTAGAGACTGACAGGTGTCAGGGATGTGACTTAGGATTGTGGCTGTAATGCTCATGCCATTCCACCCCACCCCCACCCTGCAGCCTGTGATAGGCATTGAGGTGTGCCTTGGACTATTCTGCCCCAAAGTTCACCCCATTCTCTCATACTGCACCCATCTCAGCATATTTCCTTATGGAATGGGGTGGCGTAAGGCCTGAAGACCCCAAGGCACACCACAACACTTGTCGGTGTCTGTAGGGTAGGGTGAGTGAAATGGCATGCGTGATGACCGATGACCCAAAGGCAGACCCCAAAGTCTGTCAGTCTCTGCAGAGTGGAGTGGGGGTTGGTGTCAGTTCAATACTTCACTGCCATTCCTATTATGCATCTCTCTAACTCCTGCACTACCAATGCCAAAGCCAACACGATAACATTCAGCGTTGACAAATGCTTGTTAAATAGTGGAACAATGATATTCAATTTCTAGCTTTCTAGTATGACCATGTTTCCAAATAAGGTTAAATAAAGATTCCAAGAATGGGATCCATTGGATCCTGGTTTGATAGATAATATCTAGTGGTACTCCATCAGGTCCTAGTGCTTTGTGTTTTTAAAGGAATTCAAGGCTCACTCTATCTCATTTATTTATTTAACATTTATTTATTTATTTAGGTAACTTTTTGATTACAACCTTTGAGTCAGGGACTCATTTACAAAGGCTCCATGTCAGAAAAACAAATACAAACACTGAATACATATAGACATAGAATGGCAGCTAAAGGTTAAATTTTTCAGTTATACAATATTGCAGAAACAAGATCAGCTATACATTGCATTGAATGTGTTACCAAGAGCTGTATTTTACAGTTTTCAAGAGAACAATAAGTTTGCTGACAGAGGAGGAGGGAGTAACAAGTTTGATATTTACCCAAAGTAGAGAATTAGACAGATATCTTGTGAGTGCAGCCAAGGAGGCATTATTAATAGGTAATGTTTGGTAGCCCTATCCGTAGGAGATCAGTGGCAGGGTGGTCCCATAAGATGATAGATAGATGACCCAGCACTAGGTGGTACATTGCAGCACCATGAAGTGAGAATGTGCTCTTTGAGGGCTGACTTGAAAGGTCCTAATTTGGAGATGGAGGAGACATTGGAGGGTTCACTGCACCAGACTGGGGCCCTGTCGAGAATGACCTTTGGGCTAGAGAGGTTCTAAACCTCAGGATGGACCACACCTGTCGGTTGGCAGTGAGGGTGTTCACCGAGGTGTGGGAGGATAGGAGAGAGGCAGAAACCCACAAGAGGGTAAGCCCCAAGTGTATTTTCTTTGTGAGGAGACATATTTGATAAAATAGCCTTTCATCCAGGGTGAGGAGATTTGTTAGGCATATAGGGTACAAGTATGGCACGCTTGTCTGCCCCGAGAGGAGTCTGCAAACTTTGTTTATGGCCACATGGATTTTTAAAGGCTGTGTGGTCAGCAGCCTAGTAGATAATGAGCCCATAGTTGACTAGGGAGAGGATTGATGAGGAGACAGTCAGATTAAGGGCTTCCAGAGGTAGGCAATCCTTGTGCCAATACAATAGGCCTATACGGACATTTATGGCTGATGATAGAGTGTCAATGTGTGAATGGAGGAGAGGAATCAAATGTAAGGCCCAGGTATTTATATGTATGGACCTGTTCTACAGGAAGGAGAGAGTGGGAAGTTGTTAGCTGCGCATTCTTAGCCTTATTCTGTCGGTGGGCAAAACACGGTCTTTGTCTTTTACGTTGACCACAAGTCTTTGGTCCATGAACCAATTTTCAATCTGGTTAAATGTGTGTTGGAGGAGGACTGCAACACGGTGGTATCTGGGTGTGAGGCAAAAAGAACCGCATTGTCCTCATAGAGTAGTAGGTTGTCGGAGTAGGAATTGGGCAAGGTGTTTAGGTAGATGTTGAATAATAGATGGCCAAGGATGGAACCCTGGGAACCCCAGAGTGGACTGGCAGGGTGGTTGAGAGGGTGTTGTTTATTTTGACACATTGTGATCTAGCTGTGGGGTAACTGGTAAACCAGAAGACGGGTCCTTGGGGCAGAACTATGTGGTGGAGTGTGATTAAGAGTAAGGGTGGGAGACTGAATCAAAGGCCTTTGACAGGTCAATGAAGACAGCTCCAGCTAGGTGTTTTCTATCCAAGGAACCTCATCCAAGGTTATAATGTTGGTGGTGGAATCCAGATTTCTAATTCTCTCATTTCAATCATTTTTCCCTATATCTTGGATTGTGCAGAAAAATAACTTCTTACAATATTTACCCATATATCTGGAAACAGCAGTAGTGCTTTGCTGCAGCTGCAGCTACATTGCCAAAGAGGGACAGGCAACGTTGTTGAAAGGTACATCCTCATCATTTTAATTCTATTTGATTCCTTGTAAACAGCCATCCCCTTTCCTGCAGCTTTAAGGGCTTTATGTGTTAACTTACTTTGTTTTACTGATCAGCATATCTAACTGGAACTGCCCGCGCGGTGTTGGGTAATAACTAATTACTTGTAACTAGTAACTGTAATCTGATTACTTTTCTAGGTAACTAGTAATAGTAATTGATTACTTTTAAAATAAAGTAATAAGTAACTGTAATGACTTACTTTTCCTAAAAGTAACTAGTTCCTGTAATATAAATAGAATAACAGATGGACATCCATCTGTTATGGTTACTGTAATCCATCAGGGGTTCTGTGACTTCATAAACCTCAAAGGTAAGCTCAGGAGGTTTATGACATCCAGAAATCTGGAGATTGTGCAGGTGTCTTTTGATAGTCAGGTTTCAGTGTAAACAAAGGCTGCTCAACTGACTACATGCTCGATTTAAAAACAACATCAGGCTAAAAATAAAACTGCTGTCAGACAAGAACTGCATGAGCACTCAGCATCTTCACCTTGCACATTGAATGCAAGTCGCCTACCATTTTTGCCATTTTTACAATAAAAGTTTAGGCAACATTTCATGGCTCTGAGATGCTATTTTTGTAGCCTTGCTAATATTTAGGTTTGAGTAGTCGCAGTGTCCAGGTATTATGAGCTGCCAAAGTTACGAGTGGTGTAAACCTATGGCACAACAACTGGAGCAAAGGCATGCAGCCTTGTAACATTTAGTCTTGGAATTTTGGCCTAATACTGTTTTGCCGTACAAGATCTTTGCTCTAACACAGTGGCTATGACTACTATACAAGGTAGTCTCATTTATCGCTACAGCTGCTTTCTACATGGTTACAGTCTTTCTGCCTTTGGGTGTCAGGGTTGTTTTGCCAGTTGTCTCATTACAGAAAATATTATTAGGGTAAATGGCACTGGTGAGGTGTCCTTGTGCTGGGTGTCCTTGTAGCAATAGTCACAGATCCAATGTAAATCACTGGCCCCTCCAGTTTGAATATTTCCTTAATCTGTAGAAAATGAAAATGAGTGTGCGACATAGCTTTCACCTTTCAGCCTTCTTACTAGGTCCTGCTAATTAGTCCCCACTTAAGGACTCCTCAGCACATTCACTTCTACTCTACCTTTTTATACCTATCATCACCTTTTCATTTTCCAGATTCTATTCTTACCTTACCTTACCTATTATCACTTTATAATAACCGCTAGCATTTTTCCCAAAGGGAAACCGGTTATAATTTGCTATTATAATGCGTGGGTTATAATGGCAAACGTGCACCAGCTTTCCTTGGTCATACACATGCCAGCCACAGGTCTTCTCTGTCTCGCTGCCTTTCTGTAGTGCCACATGCCTGCATGCTTCACTGTGACTGGCACTCAGTGGTTAAGTTAATTAAAAAAAGTAAATAACTGGCCTATGTCTACTATTATGTCTAAGCTGTAAAAATGAAGAAAAAAAGGGGAAACAAATGATTCAGCAGCCAAGCTCTGACAGCGGACCGCGCTGAAACCTTGGAATGGTGGCTGCACGAGGATGTGGCTTTATTTTATATAATTGCTGTGGTGAAAAACACTCCTTAGCAATTATATAACATAAAACATGGGTGGTGTGTGTGATGCTTGGCCAGCTGGTTATGATTGTTCTTTGATATTTGTAATATAGAATGTGGTAAGTGAGGTGTCTCACATGAGACATCCTGTACTCCTGGTGACAACCCCTCCCCCAGGTTTTAGTGAGAATACAGGATATATTAACCTGAAACGGGAGGTAATTAAAAAACTAGAGAGACTAATTAAGGGTCTCCTGTAATTAGAACTGACCCAGCTGCCAGGATATAGGGATCATAAACTTTATGATGTTTTAGAGGAAAAACTTTGTTATATCACTATGGTGCTAAAAGTCATAAAATCCTTTGAAATGCCTGGGAAGAGAACTGCTCAAAGATCTAAGAGGGATGTTAATTAAGGAGTCATATTGGGAAATTCATTTTGCTGAAGTCACAGTATTTAAAATATGTCATGACAGGAAGATCCTTGTTTGTATAATTTTTATATTCTGAAAGGAGGAGCTAGATTACATCATCGAAGGGTGGAAACACAATGTTTTAAATTGTATTCTGCTTTTCAGCTTAGAGACATTCCTTTGTGGACTCTTAGAAACAAGACCTAACTAAGGCACTTATAGAGGTAATACATTAGATAGAAAAAGTCTAATTGTATTGTGGTAGGAATTTTGGTTTGTACTTTACTTGTTTTCTTTTGAGTGATTGTATGCTTTGTGACATAGTGTTCTGTGTTTACATTTTACATATTTTTATCCATTTTAAGTAAACCTTTCATCTGAAAAGACTGCCTGGGTGTGTCTTGAAGTTCTTTCTTTTGCATGTGCTGTATAGATGGTTAAGACTGACTAATAAATGTTCATAAACTTGATGGTGTTACCAAATTGGGAAAAGGTAAGAATATACCCAAGGTCTTTTATAGAGTTTTAAGGGTTCATTTGGATACCTGGTTAGGTGCCCTTAGGTGAAAGATATCTGGCATCCCCGAAGAGCAGATTATCCGAGCCTATACATTTAGTGCAGCTAGCATAAGATTCACAGTTTGAATCCCTCCAGAACTTGAGACTAAAGGTGATTCAGACCCACAAGCAGACAGGAGGGTTACCCTGTTCTGTTACCTGTTCACAATACTGTGCTTGGAGTTTGGCACTGTGGGAGCAGAGGGCATGATCTGCTGAGTGGGTTTGTGACAGTGTGTTTAACTCTAGATTTTACACACAGTCTCAGTGTTGGGTGCTAAATAAACCCCTTGAGCTTTGCTCACATGATTTATGTGGCATCCAACACCTCAGGTATGTAAAATCTTATTAAACACACTACCCATTTATTATTCTATATTTCTCCTACAGCCTCCTTCTATTTTCTTTCCTCACATATATTTCTTTTATTTCCTAACCCACATTTTCTCTTTTAGATAAGTCCTGAAGAAGACCTATGATTGAAACATTGATTCTAGCTCAGTTTATTATTTTCAGTATGCATTTAATATTACCATTTTGTTCTATATCTGTAACCTATGCTGTGCAAATAAAAGTCAGAAAACATCATTTTATGTGTCATTTTATTATTAAATATATCATTTGCAACATTTGATATACAAATTATACTACTTCTCCACTACATGGTACAGCTAAGAATCACTATAGGAATTGATTAAATTTGTTTGAGAGGGTAATAGATTGGCCAGTTAATGTACAATTTATAGATAGCTTGCTACACCCATGCATGTCATCAGCTGTGGTCCTTTACAGTAGCCATTGTGTACACTGGGGAATAGGGCCAGAATAGCTGTTGTAGGGAAAAAGGCTAGTAGTCTATCTGCAGGCAGGGCTCAGGGCCTATTTTGTAGGGAAAAGGCAAGTAGTCCATCTGCAGGCAGGGCTCAGGGCCTATTTCCATCAACACCACATGTGCCAAACTGCCACAGCATGCCGCATGATCATCCATCTGCCCACCTGCCAGGTCTATCGCCATCACCCACCCCATCTCAAAGAAAATCTTCATCAAAGGGGTATGTATCACAGTGCAACAAGTGTTTTGTGTTGTGTGATAATTTGATTGTAAGTGACACTGTCTGACTTCAGTTGTGACATACTGGCAGTGGCATAGTAGTTGTGGCAGACTTAGCTATAATTATAATTATAACTGTGTCTCAGTGGCAGTGGCAAGTCAAGGTTCAGCTGTGGGAATGAGTTTAAATTTTGTTGGGGTAAGCAGGTGCGTGCTGGTGGAATTTATTGTTTGTGATGTGGGTGGATCTGTGGCTGGCAATGGCAAAATTAGGATTCAGGCAGCTGTGGGGAAATGAGAAAAGATCACCAAGGCAGGGAAGGGCAGCAGATCTGCAGGGTGCGTGTGTGTGAGTGCAGTAGGAGCTGTGTGAGGGTGGGATTATAGAAATTTAAAGGGGTAGGTGTGGCTCTTGCAGTCAGGAGGAGAATACAGGCTAGATGTGGGAAAGATTGCCAAGTGCAGAAGATGCAGAAGGGTGTGTGTGGCAGTGGGGTAAGGTTAGGATGTAAAGGGATAGTTGTGGCTGGCATTGTCAGGATATACAGCTGTATGGAAAAGATCCAAGGGCACTGGCAGTAGACACAGTGTGTGTATGTGTGTGTGTGTGTGTGTTGGAGGGTAAGTGTGGGTGTTATGGAAATGAAAAGGTCAGGGACAGCAATGGCTGGCAAAGTCAGGATTCAGCTGTGGGGAAAAAAGATTGCAGAGGCAGCAGGAGATGCAAGGTGTGTGAGTGTTTTTTTTAATAGAGCTTACTCTTATGGAATGTAAAGGATTGTTGTGGCTGGTAATGTCAGATGGGTATGATGTTATAAATTAACATACTAATTGTCTTTAGGATCTGTTTTATTTCTTTATACACTTCTTGGGGTTTCATGTGCACATAGCTATGTTGAATGAGTAAATACAACCATGTTACCAAAAGTAATATAAAGTAATATGAAAAGTAATATGCATTACAGTTACAGTTACTAATTACTTTTTATATGAAAGTAATAAGTAACTGTAACTGATTACATTTATTTGAAAGTAACTAGTAACTGTAACTGACTACTTTTAAAAGTAACTGCAACACTGCCCTGTGGTATCCATGTCATGGTTGTTGAGCAGACACTGGCCATGAGAACTGTGGAAGCATATGGGAATATGATGTCAGATTGATCATTTATGTCATGTGTGTTGGTGCCACAGAACACATACCCTGCAAAAGCTCTCTGGAAACACTTAGCAGATGGAGTTAAGTGGCAAAACCATGCATTACAACTCAGATAGCTTGACAAGCACTATTAGAGTAAATGTGGTAATTCAAACGTTCCTGCACCTTTTTCCTTAAATAATCAAGCAGACAGGCATTCTGTGGAGCAATAATGCTGATTATGTATCATGTTCTGACATGCTAATGCAGCTGTCAGGGACACTAAGATTTCAACAACCACCCAATGCAGTCTCCAGGACAGTGACAGGGCATAGTCTGAAGTGTGAGACTAAAGGAGTTGCATATCTCTGACAGCTACATGAAAAAATCTGTCTGCTGGCCTGGAAAGAAATAATATTACAAGATGTGAGGTGTAGTTTTCGTGATGATTCTGAGTTAGTTTTATTGTCATTGCTGGTAATGTAAAGTCAACATACAGGGTAATTTTCATCGCTACACAGTAATATACCACACTCTTTTCCTTTCCAGTGCAAAACACAGGTTGGCAGAAGACACCAGGAGAAAGGACTGCTGTGTGACTGGACTTCTCTGCTGGGACTAAAAAGTAGAACTCTTGTACTTGGAACTTTAATTTAGGGTAACAAAAACTAACAAACAAAAGAAAAAAGTGTGTGTTTGTCTAAGTTAACTGAAATGAATGGTTTTCTGAACAGTTATCTAGGTGTAAATCTCAGGTGATTGAAAGGACTTGATAGCTGTAAGGTTTAAATTACTTGTAGAAAGGTCAAGTAAGTAGGGAGTGGCTTAGCTAGAAGGAAGCTACATTTAAAGACTGCCTTAGAAAGATTTTACTAGTAGCTTGGCAGAAGACTCCAGGAGAAAGGACTGCTGTGTGACTGGACTTCTCTGCTGGGACTAAAAAGTAGAACTCTTGTACTTGGAACTTTAATTTAGGGTAACAAAACTAACAAACAAAAGAAAAAAGTGTGTGTTTGTCTAAGTTAACTGAAATGAATGGTTTTCTGAACAGTTATCTAGGTGTAAATCTCAGGTGATTGAAAGGACTTGATAGCTGTAAGGTTTAAATTACTTGTAGAAAGGTCAAGTAAGTAGGGAAGCTAAGCTAGAAGGAAGCTACATTTAAAGACTGCCTTAGAAAGATTTTACTAGTAGCTTGGCAGAAGACTCCAGGAGAAAGGACTGCTGTGTGACTGGACTTCTCTGCTGGGACTAAAGTAGAACTCTTGTACTTGGAACTTTAATTTAGGGTAAAAACTAACAAACAAAGAAAAAGTGTGTGTTTGTCTGAGTTAACTGAAATGAATGATTTTCTGAACAGTTATCTAGGTGTAAATCTCAGGTGATTAAAAGGACTTGATAGCTGTGAGGTTTAAATTACTTGTAGAAAGATCAGGTTTCAATGTTTTTATTGTTCAGCAATCAAGCCTTTACAACATACTAAGCACATAAAATTATATACAGAAAAGAGAAGAAAAATATTAAATCTAATATTACATTTAAAATTTTAACACATAAAAATCCATGAACAAATTAATTATCATAGGCAGAGATGTTTTTCTTTGTGTTTCAACACCTGATAAAAAAACTTGAAACCATCTTAGACTCCTCCAATGTCTGAGTGTGAAGAAGTCTGAATAAAATATCATATTTTGCATTCACATATTTAATAAGAAAATCATTTAACAGATTAAACTGCGGGATTTTATATAAAGGGCACTGTACCGTAATATGATAAAGATCTTCTTGAAACCCTTTATTACATCTGCAAAACTCCAAACCTGAATTGGGTGGAGTCATCTTATTAAAAAGCATATTTAGAACAGATGATTCCCAGTCTTGCCCAAGTAATCATTTTTCATTCTAACAGGGTCAGCTCAAGAGTAAGATATTTCTCTATAAATACATCAATTTTATTTTGAGCTAACCATCTGGCTTGACGTTGAGCTCTGAGGAGCTCCATTCTTATCATAGGCAAGCCTAAGTATTTTCTTTTGACATACTCCTTAAACACATAACATATTGATATTGATTTCTCCCAATCTGTCCAAAGATGAAGCATATTAACACTGCCCAAAATATGTTGAATATTTTTGACCCAAGGAGACCTAAAATTCTATTTGTGCCAAGATAATTTTCTCTAAGGCATAGTAGAGGCATAATATTAGTCTGTTGATTAATAATTTTGATCCAGTAACTCATGAGGACGTATATCAATTATTGTAACAATAGGTACTCTACCCAATTCAGCCCTAGCTACAACATTAGAAGTGGCAAGTGGAACCTGCAATAAAGATTTATAGTAGAGAGAAAGTGGGATCTCCAACCATGAAGGACATTGTTGTTCCAGACCTCTGCACCATACAAAAGAATAGGATTAATTTTGGCCTTCGCACTATCAATGCCGGGAGACCAATATCCTACATATTTCTAGCAAAACGTGAGACAGCCCTAACAATCAGTTTTGCCTTTATCACTTGTCCTCTCAATGCTCTATCAATTTCCATTCGAAGCAAACTTCACCCCAAATATATATAAGAGGATACCACTTCAATAAGTTTGTTATTTAAATAAATCCTTGGTTTAATTTGATGTCCCTGTAAGGGTGCAAAATCAGCAGCTTAGTTTTTCATATTTATCAATTAGTCCAAATGTTTACATTTAGAGCAAAATTGATTTATTTTATTTTGTAAACCCTGAGCAGATAAAGCAAAAATAATCAGATCATCTGCATAGGCCAGACAATGTACTGGTATATTCTTAATTTTGAGGAATCAAGAATATCTATATCTTTATAAGTCAGAAGGGCATCAATATACAAATTAAAAGAAGGGGCCAAAGGACATCCCTGTTTAACTCAGTTGTACTGAAATAATCAGAAATGTTGCCCTTATTAGCATATCTAATAGCCGATGTTGTGTGAGAATATAACCTAATAATGGGGGCTAATAAATTTAATGGTACGCATCTATTTAATAATATCTCCATAACTTGGCTCTATTAACCGAGTGAAATGCTGCAGAAAAGTCTACAAACACAGCATACAGCTTCATTTTACGAAATGATCTGTATTTTCTATCAGATGGGCTAAGATGTAAATATTATCTATTGTATAACAATCCTTATGAAAACCTGCTTGAAACATCGATAAAGGGAGTTTGCAGTTATCCAATCTTGTAATTTATGTAATATTATTTTAGCAAAGATTTTTCCACTAATGTCAATAAGACTGATTGGGCGATAATTAGATGGCAAATGAAGTTGGCTTTTATGGATTGGAACTATTATATTTCTTGTCCAAGATAATGAGATAAATCTCTCTTTAAACAGATATTGAAAAAATTAGTAAAAAACTACCCAATAATTTAAGTGCCTTGTAAATTTCTCCGGTATCAAATCGGTCCAGGTGCTTTATTATTTGATAAATTTACAATGGCTTCTTCCACCTCTCCAATGAAAACACTAACGATGTGTATTCCCTCAATTTTAAAATTTTCTATCACATCATCATCATTGGTAGAATGTCTATAAATAGTAGACTATAATAAGATATCCAAGTTTCCTTGGGATATATATAGGAGGTCTAATTCATCAGCTGTCCCTTGGACACCAAAGCCCAAAAAGCTTAATATCACCCTCCTTAATAACTCAGTACATAACACCCCATTGTTTTTCAGTAAATTCTCTTTTTTCTGATGGAGAAATTCCTTGTACTCCTTCAGCATTTTATTTAAATTTATAATCGCCATCTTACTCGGATTTTTTTTTGTCTGCCTGATGGCCTCATCAAATTTCTTTTTCTCTCTTACAATACCCATCAAACCAGGATGCTAACTGGGGCTTAACACTATTAGCTGAGTAAATCAGTGTCTTAATCTGTTGATACCCTATGTTTAATAATTCACTGATCCTTTCACCTTTGGAGCCACTATGTACCTGCTGAAATAACTCGACAAAAATAGAAGAGTATAAAAGATTCCAAACTCCTTGCATCGACTCATTATTCAATCTTAACCTTTTTCCCACTAATCTCAATATCCGCTAAGGGCTTATTGGGGAGGAATGACACTATCAGAAATCCTAAAATCCAGCAAAATTGCTGCATGATCGCTTTCTGTTCTCATAGCCACATATAATCTCCTACAGAAATGATAACTAAAAGAGAGCATAATGTAAATTCAATTATGCTCTTACCAGCTGGGAAAGAAAAAGTGCTATCACCCCAACGACCTCCTTCTAATCTCCCATTAAGAATCAAGAAATTATTCTCTGTGATAAAAGTACTAAAACGTCTCCTGCCTCATTTACAATCATGTCAGTTGTATTTCTTTTTCCAAATCTGCCATATATAATAGTTCTTGTAACAATGATAAATTATCGAACTCGGCTATCCTGGCTTTAAATCCCCTGCTAAAAGGACAGTATCTATCCAATTTGACTGTATCATTAAATCTATTTCCATCGATAGTTTGGACCAAAATCATATGTAGTAAGTGTGAAAACATGGTGGAATATAAATGTTAACAATCAGAACCAAACAAAGGTCCCAGTTAACCACTACCATAAGGATCTCGGGGTTGGAGAGTAACTTTTGATTACCCTTAATCCTTCCTAATTTTGATCATTGTAACCAGACCTCCTTTGTTCCTCACATGTTTTTCCCTTTAATTGCTGGCACAAAACTAGTTTCATATCCATTCAGGAAAGGAGATGTTAAACCCATGTCTCCTGGAAAATAATCACTTCATGTCGCGAAATAAAAGCAACCCACTGCGGATCCACAAACTTATTATGGAGTCCTGCTATATTCCAATTAAGGACATTATAACCAGGGTTACTTTCTGCCCCCTTCCTGCTCTAATGAGGACTCATTACTTTGTATTTCCAAAAACTTAGTCAAGGTTGCATGGCTCTAGATTGACCTGATGTCTCCCACTCATTCAATTCCACCATGTAAATACCACCTCATCCAACACATGTCTATTTTCAAAAGTAATACCAACAATTGTGCAGAACCAATAATACAGTTAATCTGAGTACCCTCTTTATCATTCCAAACTCTATTCACCTCCACAAATTCTTCTGGAAGTATATGGGTTTTGATAATAGTTGATAAAATCATCCATAATAATAATGGTAAATTAGTAGCAGTTTCTCCCTCAAATATATCCAGCCCAAAAATAGAGATCATTGAGGTTTTATGGGAAATTCCAAACTCCCAATTCAGTGTTACAAGAGTAGTTTTGAATATATCATATGTTAACATTTTCCTATTTTTGCCCTATTATAAACATTTTCCAAATTGTTGACCAGGTCACTGGTGTTGATAACAGTAATCCCAAAGAGTCTACCAGGTCTTGCTTAGCCCAGACCAATTTTGCCATATCCATGTTAGGGAGCATAAAGTAAACTGAATTAGTAGGGTTGGAAGTATCCCTAGTCCCCATAATAAGAGCATCTGTGACTGTTGGTAACCCTAATTCTGCTCTCAACATATGGACTATCAGGCTGGTTAGGGTTGCAGTAGATTCATAATATTTAAAATACAGCTTATCTAATTTAAAACTACTTCTTTCCCTGTAAAAATTAAATTATATGCTTCCAGGTCATACCCTTGGGGTTACTATCCTCCTTAGCCAACATGAGATTTGGGCAAAGATCTTTATTAGACTGATCTACCTTAATTAAATTCTCCTTAGAATTTGTTTTTGTTTCAAGTGTAATCACCCTCCCCTTTTCTTGATCTTTTATAAGTGTCCCATCCACAAGTATAGATTTGTTTTTGGTCAGAATTCTTCCTTGTATCTCTCTGTACCTCTCCTATCCTAATGGTACCTGTAACCCCAATTTTAATAGTCTTTTCATCCTTAATGTTTGATTCATCTTTCTGCTTTCCTAAGTTAAGAGTCTGAGTAAGTCCCACAGGCCCAAAGCTTTTCTCCCCCCCTTTTTTACTTACTCCACCCCTCTTTTGCCCTTTTGCCTTTTGAGGCTCTTGAACATTTAGGGAGAAAATGACAAGTTATCCTAGATCTGTGAACTTTCTTTTCCCCAATAATTGTGAAATTTGTTGTTCTAAAGCAGCAAACTTCACAGCACAAAAACTAGAAAGAGTTTCCAAAGCTGTCTTAATACCATTATATGCCTCCAATAAAACAACATTAGACATTACTGGATTGCAAGAGCCTTAATGGTATATTTCGATATAGTATCCGGACACTGAACCAAAAATCTTTATCTAAATGGATGTCCTGGACCGCTTTGTCCATTTTTGAAAAACTCTTCAGGCGCATCATTAAGGGATGAATACACCATTTCTTTAAAGTCGATATTGCAGACCCCTACCTCACTGGAGATCTCTAATGGACTAAATAACTTTATTCCTGAGGGAAAGCATGAAATACCATCATCTTTATCTATATAATCTCCTTGCCCAGACATGCATTGCTGACTTGCTTCTACCTCTCCATCCACTCATCTTGTCTAAAAACCTGGGAATGATCCGCTATATTTGTTTTTCCCAAAAGTGGTACAATCATAACCTCCTATATTGGAAACCATATGTGAGCTGTTCATTTTGGAACGTCCTGAAAAATATTATTAGGGGCTTTAGGAAGGGTTTTTTTAAAAAGTCAGTGATTTTCCTTGGGATGGAATTTTAACACCAGTCTCTAAGTTCCTAGTTACTTCCAAGTCCGAGTTATATTCTTATTGTCAAAAGAGGATAATTGTTTAAATTCTCAAATTCCCTATTAGTCCCATCGCTACCACTAAATTGGTTCTTCAATGAATTAATCAAAGTCTCTTGATTTGTATTATTTGGACTATTCTTATCCCAGCTCTTAGCCATCGAATTTGATTTCTTCCATTAAATTCTGAATTATCTCCAGCTAAATCTGATCTGCATTCCTCATTAGTAAACTCCTTAAAGGAGTGAGGTAAGTAAGATAGTCAGGGACTTTCTACCAAATCCTTAGGAGTTGAAGCCATGATGACCAATTCCTGCGTAAAACACAGCAATTGCCTTTTTATTCTTTTGGATTTATCCTTTGCTTCCCTTTAGTTGCCCTTTAACAGTTTTGTTTACCATCTTACCACTTCGAGTATACATATAAGGAAAGAAGAGAAAGAGAAAAAATCAAATCCTAACTCAAAAAAGGGACTGAAAAGGAGTCAGGTGACAGCTTATCTAAACAGCTAAATCTTCCACGAGCATCACTCCTTAAATTTGTTGAAAGCCTTCCAACCCAAAAACAACCAGACCCACCAGTTAAAACCAAAAATACAAAACCAGATGAACAATAAAACCTATTTAAAATGAGGTCCTCTCTTTTATGGGTACATATTCTATGCAAAATCTACTCTGAGTCACTCACGCTATGCTATGTGTGAGCGTGATGTTTAAATGCTGCAGCAAACCCTCCCACAGAGGCAAATCCTGCTCTATTATTGGCTCAACCCTGAGCTGAAATTACATGCAGGTAAATGGCCTCTTGCACACACCTGGGTAATCCCCTCAGTTCAGCAGAGCAGCAAGATGAAACAAATCAGAGCAGTTTCAGTTACAAAGTCACACATATGCTGCATCCACAGTCATTTTCAAGCTGCCAAACTGTTCTAAAACATAGATCTCTTGGATAGCTGCTGCTCAAAGTATATTACTGGTGTCCCAGTGAAAATAAAAGGCTGGTGATCTTGCAGGAAGGATGTTTAAATGCTGCAGCAAACCCTCCCACAGTGGCAAACCTCTGTAGAAAGATTTAGTAAGTAGGGGAGTGGCTTAGCTAGAAGGAAGCTACATTTAAAGACCGCCTTAGAAAGATTTTACAAGCAGCTTGGCAGAAGACACCAGGAGAAAAGGACTTGCTGTGTGACTTCTCTGTTGGGACTAAAGAAGTAGAACTCTTGTACTTGGAACTTTAATTTAGGGTAAAAAACTAACAAACAAAAAGAAAAAAGTGTGTGTTTGTCTGAGTTAACTGAAATGAATGGTTTTCTGAACAGTTATCTAGGTGTAAATCTCAGGTGATTGAAAGGACTTGATAGCTGTGAGGTTTAAATTACTTTAGAAAGATCTAGTAAGTAGGGGGAGTGGTTTAGCTAGAAGAAAGCTACTGTAACGACTACCTTAAAAAGATTTTACTAGTAGCTTGGCAGAAGACACCAGGAGAAAGGACTGCTGTGTGACTGGACTTCTCTGCTGGGACTAAAGAAGTAGAACTCTTGTACTTGGAACTTTAATTTAGGGTAAAAAAAACTAACAAACAAAAAGAAAAAGTGTGTGTTTGTCTGAGTTAACTGAAATGAATGGTTTTCTGAACAGTTATCTAGGCGTAAATGTCAGGTGATTGAAAGGACTTGTTAGCTGTGAGGTTTAAATTACTTGTAGAAAGATCTAATAAGAAGGGGTGGCTTAGCTAGAAGGAAGCTACATTTAAAGACTGCCTTAGAAAGATTTTACTAGTAGCTTGGCAGAAGACACCAGGAGAAAGGACTGCTGTGTGACTGGACTTCTCTGCTGGGACTAATGAAGTAGAACTCTTGTACTTGGAACTTTAATTTAGGGTAAAAAACTAACAAACAAAAGAAAAAGTATGTGTTTGTCTGAGTTAACTGAAATGAATGGTTTTCTGAGCAGTTACAGGTATCTAGGTGTAAATCTCAGGTGATTGAATGGACTTGATAGCTGTGAGGTTTAAATTACTTGTAGAAAGATCTAGTAAGTAGGGGACTGGCTTAGCTAGAAGGAAGCTACATTTAAAGACTGCCTTAGAAAGATTTTACTAGCAGCTTGGCAGAAGACACCAGGAGAAAGGACTGCTGTGTGACTGAACTTCTCTGCTGGGACTAAAGAAGTAGAACTCTTGAACTTGGAACTTTAATTTAGGGTAAAAAAACTAACAAACAAAAAAAGTGTCTGTTTGTCTGAGTTAACTGAAATGAATGGTTTTCTGAACAGTTATCTAGGTGTAAATCTCAGGTGATTGAAAGGACTTGATAGCTGTGAGGTTTAAATTACTTATAGAAAGATCTAGTAAGTGGGGAGTGGCAGCTAGAAGGAAGCTACATGTAACGACTGCCTAAAAGATTTTACTAGTAGCTTGGCAGAAGACTCCAGGAGAAAGGACTGCTGTGTGACTGGATTTCTGTTGGGACTAAAGAAGTAGAACTCTTGTACCTGGAACTTTAATTTAGGGTAAAAACTAACAAACAAAAGAAAAAAAAGTGTGTGTTTGTCTGAGTTAACTGAAATGAATGGTTTTCTGAACAGTTACAGGTATCTAGGTGTAAATCTCAGGTGATTGAATGGACTTGATAGCTGTGAGGTTTAAATTACTTGTAGAAAGATCTAGTAAGTAGGGGAGTGGCTTAGCTAGAAGGAAGCTACATTTAAAGACTGCCTTAGAAAGATTTTACTAGTAGCTTGGCAGAAGACACCAGGAAAAAGGACTGATGTTTGACTGGACTTCTGCTGGGACTAAAGTAGAACTCTTGTACTTGGAACTTTAATTTAGGGTAAAAAACTAACAAACAAAAGAAAAAGTGTGTGTTTGAGTTAACTGAAATGAATGGTTTTCTGAACAGTTATCTAGGTGTAAATCTCAGGGTGATTGAAAAGACTTGATAGCTGTGAGGTTTAAATTACTTGTAGAAAGATCTAGTAAGTAGGGAAGTGGCTTAGCTAGAAGGAAGCTACATTTAAAGACTGCCTTAGAAAGATTTACTAGTAGCTTGGCAGAAGACACCAGGAGAAAGGACTGCTGTGTGACTGGACTTCTCTGCTGGGACTATATTGCCTCCTTCCTCCCACCCAAAGCTAGTTCTACTTTTATAGGCACAGAATTTGACTGACAACAGGAACTTCCTGTTTGGGAGCAGGAAGTGAGTGATCACAGAGCCTGCAAGATCCACCATCCTAGAAGGGCAAGAGTAGCTCTCAGCCCCTCTAGCTGCAGGAGGTCTGCCTTTGAGCAAGTAAGGGGTCTGCTGAGAAATATTGGATATTCTTGTCTCAGAACAGGACAATCAGGAGCTTGAAGGGCACACAGGCAGAAAGTAAGGAGAGAGAGACAAAAACAGAGGAAAGAGTAAGGATTCAAACAGTTAAGGGGCAGAAATAAGACATGATAGGAGTGGTGCAGTGCAGTGGCTGTGGAGCAGCAGTCTTCCGGAGACATTCTGGAGGATGCGGTGTTGTCCCATCTGCAGGCACCTCTCTGGGCTGAGGAGGGGTTGCTCATCTCAGGCTGAGTTGGCCAGGTTTGTGGGACCTCCTCTTCCATCCAGGGACCACCAGTGCCACTGCCATTGCCTCAGAGGTTGCCAAGAAGAGGAGCGGTTGGACCACAGTGGGCTCAGGAGGGTGAGGTGGTGGAACAGAAGTGCATCCTCAGCTGTACCTCTCCACATTCCTATGCCATTCTGGCAAAGTGTGGTTCCTCTATGGAGACACCCGCAGTGGAGACCAAGGAGGATGCTGGGAACCTCCAAAGGAGACCCACAGGAGGGTGGCAGGGGACCCCGCAGGGGAAGGAAACAACTCCTGGTTGGGGACTCTGTTGTTAGGAAGGTAGAACTGGAGGAGGAAGGGAGAGGGAGGTAAGGTGCCTGCCTGGCACCATGGCTTGAGGGACAGGGAGCGAATCCTCAGGATTGCCAGAGCAGCTGCACAGGGAGGAGTTGGATGTCATTGTCCACCTAGGGACAAATGACCTGGCTAAGAAAGGGATTAGAAAAGTGCAAGAAGAGTTTATGGAATTGGGGGCTGCCTTAAACAAGTAGCATGCAAGGTAACCTTCTCGGGGTGCTGCCCAACTGTGGCGTAGGAGAGGATAGGTGTTCCACATCATGGGATTCAATCAGTGGTTGAAAAACTAGTGTGGAGCTCAGGATTTGGCTTCATTGGGGACTGGGGATCCACCTGGAGTGATGCAAGCCTATACTGGCATGATGGGTTGCATCTGTCCAGGAGGGGAACCAGAATCCTAGGTGATAGGTTTAAATGCTTCATTGGCAAGCATTTAAACTAGCCAAGGGGGGCACTGGAAAGGAGCAGGGAAATCCTAGCTCCCCAAAAAATCATGATAGTAGTGCGTAGACACCAACATAAAGGTGTCGATAGGGAGAAGGGCAGGGGTAAATGGAGAAAGTGACAAAGGCAAGAAGGACAGGGATGGGGCAAAAGGAGTAAGGCCATCAGGAAATGGAGGGTAATATGTACCAATGCCTGTAGTCTGGACAACAAGCTCCTGAGCTGGTGGCCTTGATGGAAGAGGGATGCCTGGATATTGTAGCAGTCACAGAAACATGGTACAGAGAGAAGCATGACTGGGATGTTAACATACCAGGGTACATAACCTACAGGAGAGATAGGCAGGGGAGAAGAGGGGAGGAGTAGCTCTCATGTAAAGGAAGGGATAAAAGCAACTGAACAAAAGAGTAAAAAGGGAGGAGAGGAGGCACTGTGGGTCACCTTGGAGACTGGAAAGGCCCCACAATCTGCACAGGGTTGTGTACAGACCCCCATGTCAGGGGAGGGAATGGACAAGGATATGATAGAAGGCATTCTTAGAATGGCAGAGAAAGGGAGATACTGTTGATGGGAGATCTGAATATGCCAGATGTTAACTGGAGCACATTGCTGCTGCCACATCCAAGAGCAGGGCCATTCTTGATGCCCCTACAGGTGGCAGGCCTCAGACAGCTAGTTTCGAACCCACTCGTGAGGGAGCAATCCTAGACCTTGACTCTCAAACGGGGCAGTGAAAGGATCTCAGATCTAGAAGTGGGTTGCCATCTGGGAACAAGTGACCATCAAACAGTGTGGTTCACGTTAAACTCAGCTACAGAGTCAAGCCATACAAAAGGGAGGGTACTGGACTTCAGGAGGGCTAACTTTGGCAAGATGGGAGAGTGCCTCAGAAAGCACCAGCAAACAGGCTAGAAGGAGGTGTGGAGCAACAATGGGGAATCATCAAACTGCCATCACAGAGGCAACAAGCCTTGTGTGAAGCAAATAAACAAATCAAAATGAAAGAAAAAGCCACTATGGTTCTCAAAAGAGGTGGCTGTGAAAGTCAGGAAGAACACGATAGCACTCCGGAAGTATAAGGAAACACAGAAAGAGCAGGACAGAGAGCTGTACCAGTTAAGGCAGAAGGAAGCAGGAGGAAGTCAGAATAGCAAAGGCCCAAACTGAGGAAAAGATAGCCAACTCAGTTAAGAAGGGGATAAAAAACCTTTATAGGTACATCAGATGAGCGTGAGAAAGACATAGGGAGGGACAGTGAGGCTGAATAGAATTAATGGTGGGTGGGCAGAGGGGACAGTGAAAAGCAGGGATACTGAACAAATATTTCTGCTCAGTATTCACAAAAGAGGAGAAGTGCCTAATCCAATTAACAGAAGCACTCTTGATAGGGGTCGATCCAGTCCTTTCACAGAAGAAAGGGTCTGCAAGAACTCCTAAAACTGAAGGTGAACAGAGCAATGGGGCCTGATGGAATTCACCCCAGAATTCTAAAAGAATTATGGGGAACTAGTGAAACCACTGGCAACTCTTTTAATAAATCATGGGAGGATGGTGTGGTACCCGAGGACTGGAGGAAGGTGGACGTGAATCCCTTCACAAAAGTGGGACCAAGACAGAGGCAGGAAACTACAGATCTGTCAGTCTGACCTCTGTGGTAGGGAAAGTGATGGAGTCACTTCTGAAGGAAAGACTAGTTGAGTACCTAGAGGCCAGTGGGGCCAGGACCCAAGGCAGCATGGGTTCACAGTGGGAAGGTCATGTCAGACAAATCTAATAGATTTCTTTGACTGGGTGACCAAAGTAGTAGACCAGGGAGGGCTGTGGACATGGCCTACCTAGACTTTAGCAAGGCATTTGACACAGTCCCACACAAAAGATTAATAGTAAAATTAACTGCCTGGGAGTGGGTCCCAGGGTGTTAGCCTGGTAAAATATTGGCTGGACAACAGGACACAAAAGGTAATTGTAAATGGAGTCCACTCTGAAGAAAGAGGGGTTACTAGTGGGGCACCGCAGGGTTCAGTATTGGTCCAGTCCTTTTAATGTCTTCATAAGTGACATTGCAGAGGGACTGGAAGGAAAGTATGCCTTTGCAGATGACACAAAGATCTGCAACAGGGTTGATACACAAGGAGGCGTGGAAAGGATGAGAAGGGACTTGGAAAGGTTGGAGAATGGTCAAAGTATGGCAGCTAGGATTCAATGCAAAGAAGTGCAATAATGCACCTGGGAAATAAGAACCCAGGGAAGAATACACAATGGGGGAGGTAGTAACAACAACAAAAGGAAAGGGACCGGGGTAATCATATCAGATGACCTTAAGGTTAGCAAGCAATGTGGAGAAGGCAGTAGAGAGGGCTGGGGGTATACTGGGATGCATAGGTAGAGGCATCAGCAGCAGAAAATAGGAAGTTGTTATCCCTCCTGTACAGACAGTTGGTGAGACCCCATCTGGAGTACTGTGTCCAGTTCTGGAGACCCCATCTCCGCAAAGACATAGACAGGATAGAGGCAGTTCAGAGGAGGGCACAAATGGTGCAGGGTCTGCAAGAGAAGCCGATGAGGAGAGACTAAAGGAGCTTAATATGATACCTTGAGGAAAGAAGGAGAGGGGACATGATAGAAACTTTATAGTCACCTCAGTGGAATCAACAAAGTCCAATAGGGTAGCATCTTTCAGAAAAGAGACGCAAGAACAAGGGACACAGTTTAAAGATAGAGAGGGGCAGTTCAGGGCAATGTGAGAAGTATTTCACAGAGAGGGTAGGGATGGCTGGAATAGCCTTCCTGAGGAGGTTGGGGTTCTAAAATCAGGAGAATTCAAGAATGCATGTGGCAGACATAAGGCAATTCTTGTGGAGGGTAGAAAGAAATAGGCTGTTGGTTAACTAGGATCTGCGGCCTATCCTGTAGGCAGGAAATGGGCAGACTAGATGGGCCAAGCGGTCCTTATCTACCATCAAAGTCTATGTTTCTGTGTTTCACTGACAATTTGTCAATTGACCTGTGGAGTCATGTCATTGCTCATCCCTATCTGGCATATCTTGGGTCAGGTACAACACCTTGGAGCATGTGGCCAGCCACAGAACTAGTGAATCACAGTTATTGGATGGTGTTCCCATTGACAGACATTGACAGAGACATCACAGCATATTCCCATCAGGGTCTTGATGCCTCCACATGCCAGTGTGGTGCTATATTACAACCTTCCTGGAGTGAAAAGATGATTACAAATGGTGAGCAGGACCCTCACAGTAGTCTACATATGTTGTTGTCTACTGTATGTTGTGCTTGTCTTCACTGGTCAAACCACCTCCTTCCCTTTTTGCATTTTGGCATGTCCAGCGGAAATGCTGCTCACCACTGGAATAGGTTGCCTGACTTCGGGTCTGCGCTCTCATTAAAGTGTAACACGCGATCAGTGTCCTGTAAGATACATGGTTGCAATTACTGTTAGGAAACATTTCAAGTAACTGTTTTCTCTTTCTCTGTCTAGTTGTGCACAAACTCACAATGTTTTTGTCACAGTTGTTTAGGTTCACAACATTTCTGACACTGTGTAGTAATACCTGCTACATGGCAGCATAGCAGAAAATAAAACAGCAACCTCTTCCGAACAGTTCAACAGTTGTCACCACACACAGCAGCATCGGAAGTCATTGGCAAAGCAACACGTTAGTAACACCATACTGTGACTGCGTGCATACCCTTCCCACAGCTACAGTGCTCCTGTGCCAGTAGTACCCTAGGTGTCTACCATTGACAACATACAGGGAAGTCATATGACCACCTACAGAAAAGATAACAGTGATACAGTGATTTAAAAGTCACACAGGCCACTCATAATTGAACTTAGCGTATAGCAAGGTAAGGCCACAGATCATTTTCCTGCCATGGTACTGCACACATGTATGGAAAACAGGCACAGTAGGTGTGCCAAGGGGACCAATGTGCTATGAAAAGGTATGTGTGTATGTCATTGCATTTCCGTGGTGTTATGCATGACTTCCAGCCTGTGACGGAAGGACAGGCTTCTCTGAGGAACCTCCCCAACAACCCATTCCACGGTTGCACTTTATTTGACAGCTCCACCAGGTCCAGGAGGAACTCTGTTCTTTTTATGCTCAGCTTGTTTTTCAAAAATACCAGGCTTCTCATCCACACGGCACACATGAGAGACCCAGACACAGGCATGTAGAGTGTCAGCCTCCATGCTGTGCACTGCTAACTTGAGGTGTGTTACTGGGAGTTAGGTGAATGGTGAGATGCTGTGGTGACACTCACGTGAGTAACTACAGGTGCACATGTTGACATTCACGGTGCACTGAGGACACACCATGCTGTTGCGCCACATTCCACTTATGACAATGAGCGGATCCTGAAAGGGATGCTTGGCATCGTGACAGTGCTACAATTTGGTGGTGCAGGTGACAGTACTGCCTCCAGATACTGTCTTCCATAACACTGTCACAATGTCTGGCCATCCAACATGAACGTCCGTGCAAGGAACACCGCACTCATCATGTGACACCGTATGCCACCTCCATGTGAGTATCAACACATCAGACTCTTTTGGTCAGAGCAGTATCTATGAGTGACTGGCCCCATCATGGCCCAAATGTTCTGCGACTGGTATTCACCCACAGCAACTCCACGTGTCCACCTTAGCTGAGCCATTCCTTGTATGTGACAACCCATTCCTCAAGTCAAATAGTATGGATCACAGCACGATCACTGGGTTTCATGGTGAGTGTTATAGTGATAAAGCTGAGTGCATGGTTCTCGGCAGAAGAGTGAAACACTTGCCCCCCCCCCACACACACACACACACGCACAATCCGTAACTGTGCACTTGCCTTCAGAATAAAACAAATGTCTTTCTGTTTTGCTTGCACAGTCATAATTTAGACTGCATGAACAAAGTAGGGGCCAATGAACCACAATACTCTTCTTCTGCACCATCCATTGTGTCTGTGTGATAAAATGTCATTAGTAATGCAGATTAACGCTTTGGCCATGATAAGGTTAATGTAACCATATCCCTTGTTAAAATGTAAATATAATTTTAAACATTACATTACATGCTTACCTGCACTTAGTAACACAACCTACACTTGTGCTCTGTGTGCTTACCCATCAGGGTATGTCATGACACCACCTCACTTCTGAGCAGTAACACTGTGTTGCTAATCTCAGACTCACAACGTTAAGCTCAGTGTGATCAATCAGTAGGTGGCCTACTTCCCGGATTCCAAAATTCAGACATGGTTATCACAAGCAATAGGTTACCACATGTTCGGTCAGCTGCATAATATCCCTTGAATCCAAAAGCTACACTTTTAGTAGTGTACTGAATCAGAAGGCTGTGGAAGGCCTCAAGAGAAGATGTCAGATAGAGTGGCGACAACCTCTTCATGTCCCGTAACACTGTGTTAGCCGTTAGAATTGCCTCTGTTTTTATGAATGATTTTTCATGTGCAGGAATGATGACACTTATTATATTACAGTCGTGCCATGTTGTTCTCAGTTATTTTACCATCATGTCTGCCACATTATCACTTGTGCCACCTGTGCATAAAGTGTGCATCAAAGTGGTTCCACTGTTGGCTGTCGGAGGGGATGACTCCATTAAGGGAATGATCCCTTTCCAGCAGTGACAATTCAGAAACACCATAAGGTGTTCATTATGGGTGTTGCTTAGGTCCACAGGAACACTGTGGGCTATTTTGTCTAGTTTGCTCCACATTACAAAGGAATAGTCTTACCATAGCAGAGGTTTGTGGTCACTACTAAGCCAGTGTTGAGTATGAAACATCATCCGTGGTCATTACATATGACCAGTTCTTTGGCAGATAAAGGCTGTTAGTCAACCAAGCGGGGACGCAGGTGGGGGGTGGTGGGTGGTTAGGGAGCCCTGGCATCTGTCACGGGTCTACTGTTGGGGGCTGGGGAAGGGCTGCATGCATTACTGTAGGAAGGAAGAGGATAGAAGTGGGTGTGACCAGTCCTGCAGGATTGTCCTGTGACTGGATATTTGTGTCGGTGCTCCTGCACTCAAGTTATCGAGTACCCAGCAGTGGACAAAACATGTGTGACATGCAGTGAGGTACTCTCTTGCTGGACTTGAAACTGACATGCTGTGATGGTATAACTAGCATGGTTGTGGTTGTGTAGCACCAACTGTCAAAGTCAACAGATCTATATATTTAGTCCACTCCTCATGGTCTGTGAGGTGATTGGGGAACAAAATACCAAGCAGCTCAGAAATATTTTGCCCAGGTATGGTCTTTTTAATACACACAGTGGTCTGTGTCCTGCTGGTTATAAAACTGGTGGATGTATAGCAAACAGCTCTAAGTAATCCATTATCTTTGCTGATGTGTGTTACTTAAGCAATAAGGCATGATGGGGGTGCCTCATGGTTGGATAATGGCCCACCTTGGGTGGGTTAAGGTATGAGGCATACCAAGTGCTTCCAGCACCCAAGAATGGCCATTAGCCCCCCAACACACTCAGTGGAGTTCCTTATTTCGATGATGCAATGGATCCTTTTTTGTAAACGTTCAGCATTTTTTTAAATGTATTACTTTCAGCTGAGCCATTGTGCATGTATAACAGTCATGCTGAAAACAGCTCTTGGCCAATTATAGTTCAGCATTCTTTACACCCATTTCATAATGTCTGTTCTAGGAGTGTGACTACAGCAGTTCTGTACACTTGTATCGTCAGTGGTGGTGCTAGCCCTTATACCAACATTAGTAGCACATATGCGGAATAGGTCTATGAAAACAATGTCATTGTGCAGCAATAAGAATATATATATTTACGTGGTTTCAGCCACTCGCTTCCGGTTCTCATGCTGCAGTGGACCATGTGCACATTCAATGAGCAGCAGATCTTCATGGATGTGGACATCCTGTATGTGATTCAGGATACATTTCATTTTGCTATCATCACCTCTCCATTTGCATCTGGCGTGGAATGCAGAATCCAGTATATCGTATTTCTTATTCTGGCTATCCACGGCTTCATATCCTCGCATCCACTCTGCAATGATGCTGCCTCCAGCTTCTAGCTATTGCTTGTAGGTAATACAGAGTTTCATTAGTCATGCACAGTAATAAGCAGATACCCAAAACATACCTGTAATTTGACAGCAATGAGACTATAGTAACCTGACAAAGTCATGACTACCTTACTATGCGTGACTGCATCCCTTTGACTGGCACTTGGACTATGAGTGCTACTGGAAAATAATGTTAACTTTACATATGCTTGAATCCCTGAAAGGTTCAATGGCACCCTGTATCATTCAGCTCGTGCACTGATATGAACAGCGTGGTATGCAGCAGGCATTCAATGCAGCAGGAAGCCGATATAATCTTGAAAGACAGCAAGAAGTGCGGATTGGTCCTATGCATCCCAGATTTACACTGTGCAAAACTGTGCAGAGATGCATACGCACGCAGGTGTAACACGAGCAGACTCACCATGGGTCGCTGTTGGCAGTCAACAGATATGCATTGTGCAGACATGTGACAGATGCACCATTCATTCATTCATTCTTTATTTTATAAGGCGCTTTTCTTGTAACCAAAGCGCCTGTACAGTACATAAACAATAAATAAAGATTAAAACTATCATAAATCATTAAAAGCTCTACTAAAAGATATGTCTTCAAAGCTCCTTTAAAGCTTTGGACAGTCGGGCAATTTTGCACCTGACGAGGTAGAGAATTCCACAGGGTCGGGGCCATAAAACTAAATGATCTTACCCCTGAAGTTTTTAAACGGACCCTGGGGATCTCTAGCAATCTCTCATCAGTGGATCGGAGAGAGTGGGGAGGACAGTAGGGACAAAGGAGCTCTTTCAGGTAAGTAGGTCCCTGTCTGTAGGGCTTTATAGGTCAGCAAACCAACCTTGAAGGTGATTCGCCAGAAACTGGCAGCCAATGCAGTCCGTGGAGCACAGGTATTGTATGGCTAGACCTAGAAGATCCAGTCAACAGCCTGGCTGCCGCATTCTGCACTAGCTGAAGACGGTGAGTTCAACCCGGTAGCCCCAGGTAAAGGGCATTAATAGTCAAGGCGGAGGTAACGAATGCATGGACCAACGTTGAAGATCCTCTGGAGGAACCAGGTGCTTCAACCATGCGATATTCCTCAGATGGTAAAAGGAAGTTTTGACCACCGCTGATACCTGAGATTTAAAAGTCAGACAGTCGTCAAATACTACACCCAGATTCCGCACCTGGTCTGAGGTCGTCAGCTGGACACCCCAGCCATAAGCCCGAGGGTGATCCAGCTAACAAACCCACCTCACAGCGACCCTTGTCCACAACCAATACCTCAGTTTTTCAGGGTTCAACCGCAGCCAACTCCCATTCATCCAGTCTTGATCTCAGCAAGGCAGTTGTTAAATACTGAAATGGCAGCATCCTGGTCAGGCATAAAAGACATATACAGCTGGGTATCATCTGCATAGCAATGAAAACCCAGACCGTATGGTCTAACAATCGCTCCTAACGGCAGCATATACACTGCAAACAACATGGGCGCCAGAATGGAACCTTGCGGTACCCACAGGATAGGGAGACTGATGCCGAAAAAATTCCCGACACCACCCTCTGAGTCCTACCCTCGAGGTAAGATCGAAACCACCTGGGGACTGTATCAGACAATCCACAGATAGACCGCAAACGCTCCAACAGCACACCATGGTCAACAGTGTCAAATGATGCAGAGAGATCAAGAAGTACCAAGATGGAACAGGTCCCTACGATCTCTTGCTATTAGGAGGTCATTTAGTACCCAACAAGTGCTGTCTCGGTACTATGCCTTTTCCTAAATCCAGACTGGAGAGAATCATAGACACTGTTGTTGGTCGATGATCATCCAGCTGCACTGCAACCACTTTCTCAAAACTTTACCCACAAAGGAGTGTTAGAGACAGGCCTGTAATTTGCTAGACAATCTGGGTCCAAGGAGGGCTTCTTCAAAAGAGGCTTAACTACAGCCTCCTTAAGAGGATCTGGGAAGATCCCCTCTCAAGGACCTCCAGACTATCATAGCCAGGACTGGGCTGATTTTATCCATACAATCCACTAAGATCGTAAATGGGTCCAAATCACAGTTGGTCGGTCACAGCACTCGGATGAACATCACAGTGTCATTGATTGTGGGGAGGCTGAAGTCAGACCTATGCAAACTGGATGTCCGACATCTCCTGCCGACCATCACAACTCCCATTGGCGAGGACAAGCAAACATCCGATCTGATTTTGGCAACCTTATCTGCAAAGAAGAGAGCAAACTCTCACACCGTTCTTGAGAAAAGGCTCTTCTGGGCTGAAAACAGACTGGACTGCACAGTCTGTCCACAGTCCGAAAGAGCTGAGCTGGTCTATTCTGTGCAGTCGCAATCTCTGGACAGGAATTCTGCCTTCTTATGAGAAATTGTGGATTGATAGACCACATAGTGGTTCATCAAACTAAGTTTGTCATCATCCAAACCGGACCTCCACCAGCGCTCTCCAACCTTCGTCCAACTCTCCTCAACTCCTCACGGTCTCATCGAACCAAGGAGACCTGGGACGTAAGAGTGAGAGGATCTAACATGAACAGGTGTAATGGAATCCAGGGCCCCTGTCACCGCCTTTATTATAGGCACGCATCAGGTCTCCTGGATCCAAGCACCCATCGGTAGGTCGATGGGTCCAGCACCGCCATCAGGTCATCTGGGAAACACCCCTTA
Organism: Neoceratodus forsteri; assembly: GCA_016271365.2. Lineage (NCBI taxonomy): Eukaryota > Metazoa > Chordata > Ceratodontiformes > Ceratodontidae > Neoceratodus > Neoceratodus forsteri. The sequence goes on from CM057453.1 coordinate 1,196,149,558, forward strand.
ATGGGTGGTACCGGACCATTTCCAAAGGGGCTGACCTTATAGGGTGGCCTCAAAACTGAACCCAATGGAGTGATGGTCCCACCATCCGACCGTGTTCCACCACCAAGTCAGATATCCCCATCCCAAGAAGGAACACCAGGTCCAATGAATGCCCACCAATATGGGTCGAGGAGGAAATAACCTGTGTGAAGCCCAGTGAAATCATCAACTGGAGGAAGTCTTGACCAAAGTGTGAGAGTTCATCATCGACCCAGGCATTGAAGTCCCCAGAACCAACCATCTGGGGACCCCAATGTCAGGGTCGACAATGAAGTCTGCAACTTCCCACAGGAAAACATCTCTCGCCACCTGGTGGACGGTATAAAAGAAGTATCCTGCACCCCACACCTCACCCAGGATGCACTCAAAGGACCTGGTGACTCCCACTGGTACCTCCACTAGGCCCAGTTCTGTTCTAAACAGATGGCAACACCCCTGCCCCACGATCCAGCCTTGTCGGTGTATCACCGAGTAACTGGCTGGAACTGCTGCTGCCAAAACTGGCCTCAGCATTTTCATCCAGCCAGGTCTCGTGATGCACGCAAGTCAGATGACCAAACAAAATCAGCTATAATAGCCGCTTTTGTTTTTATAGACCTGGTGTTGCACAACACCGCCGAGTAGGATGAGCCTCCTGAGGATGACCGCCTTACCTGCTGATTTTAATCAGAACCCTTGGGTATGGGCACCACACAGGAGGTCCCTTTCCTGGGCCCATTTTGCCCCAGGGCATTTCCTTGTCCTCACCATCTCTATCCGCCCACCTTTCCATTCCTCCTCCAGGCTAGCACCAGCCCTCCTCCTCCCTCTCACAATCCCAGAGCCCTACATCTTTTATAGACCGCGATAGGGGGACAGGAGAAAGGACGAAGTCCCTGAGCCTGGAGGGAATAATACCCGACTGTCCTACTATTATTCCAGCACATAATTAACACTACAGCAAAACAATCTAACAATTTTACCCCTCAAAAACCACTTGAATAAAAACAACTACTCTACAATAAATAACACACAATTAATAAACTATAAATCTAATAAACACAATAACCAAATAACCAAGTAACTTAAAACTAAATATAAAATACAATATCTATTTAACAAATCTATACTTAATTCAAACGTCAAATAAATAAATCCTATCAAAGTTCGTGTTGTTGAGTGTCCAAATGTGCCTTCAAATCTTCAATTTGTAGATTTCACTTTATCTCTCTGCTCACCCACAATGCTCTCACCACTGCGGGAAAGGAGCTTTACAAACTACACAGGCCCCTAACATAAAGCTGGCCTTTAATATTAAAAGAGACCTCCTAGTCCAAAACCAGTACCACAGTTTCTTGAAAAATGGAGAAGAGAGTTCCAAGGTCTTTAATGTCCACACCCATGTGCTCTCACCACTTTAGGATGGGAAATTCAGAATTATGCCAGCCTCCTCTCACGAGGCTGAAACAGTCCCACAGAGCTCAATTCTAATCTTTTTCAAAAGACATATAACAAACGCTGGCCCAAAAGCAAAATTTAAGAGTACATCACCGAGCAGATGGTCCAGGAAGTTCCACTTTCCTTTCCACGCTGGGTTTCTCCTCCCTAGGAATCCTTCACGATGGCAGGCAGCATGTAAATTTCACTTTCAGGTTAGGCTCAATCCCAATCCTTCACCACGGTGAAGCAGGCAAGATCACCTCTTCGGTGGTCCCCTACTCTGCCTAAGGAACTAGATTAGCCCCACCACCTCCGTGGCAGTGACAACCGCCCTCCGCCTGGACCGAGGAACCCAACCTCTCCAAAAATGTGCAGAAACTCACTGCACACTATACACACTCTCTCTCAGTGATTCAGTGATTCCTCTTCTTCCAGCCGGTCCTCTCTCACTGGAATCCGCCACATCCTTCACGGCAGTCCGGCTGTATTCCCATCCCATATGGAAACCACTACTCCACCTCACTGTTCCACGACTCCTCCGACCTCTCTACAGCCCCAAAGCGCCCACTTGACCACCGAGCCGCCAACACAAAATTCTCTTGGCGAATCGAGCAGGTAGCCAACACACAGCCAGCAGAGGCACCTCCCACAGCTCCAACACGCCAGTCTCTCCAGGTACACAATACTTGATGGTCATCTTAAATTTTAGACAGTAACAGTACACAAAAAGCAATAAGCGAGGACTAAAATGATAAAATAAATTAAAATAAATGAATAAACAATAAAATAAACAAATTCTCCTAAGATTCTCCTAAGATTCAGCAACTAGTTAGGAGCTCACAGACAGCAGCCCAGCGTGGCTGCCATCTTTTCCAATTACCTTATCACACATTCAACAATGGGCCATGGTGTTCTGGGGAGATTCCATGAGTTGCAAGTCAACAGTATGCACCATTAAAGCAATGCGTGTACTGCTTTTTTTGGGGGGTCTAGGGGTCCATGGATATAGTTTTGGAGACCCTAATGCAACTGAGGTAAGCAGACAGGTACAGGCATACAGAGACCCCTAACACCATTCCCTTACCCCAAAACACGGTGACAGCAGTGCCTATTCACTGTTACATAAAACAGTTCAAAGAAGCCACACACATGTGTAATTCATGCTGTGTCTGCAAGTCAGTAACCAGCACCCCAAGTCACATCACCATCTTGGTGGACTATGAGCAGTGATGCTGAGCTAGAGCACCCCTGACCAAACATCTCTGGCTTGACTTACCCATCATTGTTGTTTAGTGATCAAGGCCCACCATGGCAAGCGATACCCCACAAGTGCCCCATTCTCTTTAACATCAAGTTGGTGCCACCACGATGGAGGGAGACCTGCACATAGCTACACACACCACATCCAAGTGATGATGACAGAGCACCAACCATTAATAGGGACTGTACAAACAGGCCACAAACTCAAAGCATCACTGTGATGCTGGAATGCCAGGGTGTGCTGCGTTAGATGTTTAGGTCATCATACTTTCCAGACTCCCATCCCTGCTGGTGGGGGAGGAGGTTTCATCTATGCTGGTTCCTGCAAATAGTACTGAGGTCTCATTGTGTGCAGTGATATGTTGGTCAGGGTGGTGGTGCAGCTGTGCATTGCCAGGCTAGGTCCTCCAGGGTGGGCCAGCGTGTTGAATCACTAACTTGTTTAACCGTATTGGGACTGTGAAGTGTGTGTTGGTTGGGGCATTTGACCAGTGTTATGCAGCTGGTGAAGGAACACAGTTGTGGGGCTCTGGGTGAATCTTTCTTTAGGTGACCAATGATGACACTTACATATGGGCCTGGGGGCACCCTTTCACTGGACAGTTGACTGCAGTGAGATGTGTGGGTGTGTGCCATCCCACTGGACAAAGAACGGGCATTGGACAGGTGGAAAAAGAAATAGTCGATGGGCACCATTGAAACATTTTCCGTGTGCCTGTGCATACCATGCACTCATCCCTGCATGCCCATGTGGAAGGCAAGACAGTTGTCTTTGTGTGCTACCATGCCTCTGTGTGCTGCCCATGATTCTGCACAGACGGTGCGTGGCCACATAAATTCCGCTAGTGTTCTTGTGACAGTGGGCTGTGCACAACTCTGCACAGGTCAAAAGAAGAATTTGATACCATGTCCCTTACATGCCATCGCTTCTAGGCACTTCTGTGTTACCAACACAGAAGCTGTTTGGCACATGATAATAGCTGAATTGAAGAAACACATGTGTAAACATTGAAAGACTTACCTTTCACAAAGTGCCACATTCATAGAAGTGCCTGAATTCTGTATGATTATCCAAAGATATTTTGGAATCTGGGAGTGCCGAATCAGTGACAAGACATTGTATTTCAGGCTGGCCTTTCTGATGTCATCAAGTCCTCTTTTCAGGCCCTCCAGCTTCATATGGTACACTGAACATACCTCATTGCACTGCAGTGAAGCAAGGAATGCATGATGAAAGTGGCATTAGTATGAGTGATGTCCGATATCGTGCAGCATATGTGGTGGTTGGTGTCACAACCTCACGCAGCAGGTCAGGCCCTCTGCTCCCACAGTGCCAACCTCTGAGTGCAGTATTGTGAACAGGTAACAGAACAAGGTAACCCTCATGTCTGCTTGTGGGTCTGAATCACCTTTGGTCTCAAGTTCTGGGGATTCAAACTGTGAACCTTATGCTAGCGCATCAAATGTACAGGCTCAGATAATTCTGCTCTTTGGGGAATGCTAGATATCTTTCGCCTAAGGGCACCTAACCAGGTATCCAAAATGAACCCTTAGAACTCTGTGAAAGACCTTAGGTATATTCTTTACCTTTTCCCAGTTTGATATACCATTAAGCTTATAAACAGTTAACAACTTTAGCCATCTATGCTTCACATGCAAAAGAAATAATTCAAATTCACACCAGGCAGTCTCTTTAAAATAAGAAGTTTACTTAAAATGGATAAAAAATATGTAAATGTAAACCCAGAACAATGTATCACAAAGCATACAATCACTTAAAAGAAAACAAGGAAAAGTGCAAACAAACTCCTACCACAATACAATTAGACTTGTCTATCTAATGTATTATTATCTTCTTACAGTGCTTATAGTTAGATGTTGTTGTTTCAGAGTCCAACAGGAATGTGTCTAAGTGGAAATACAGAATACAGTTTAAACCCTGTGTCTCCACTCCTTCTATAATGCCATCTAGCTACTCCTTTTAGAACATAAAATTTATACAACCAAGATGTCTTATCACTCAGGAGGTATATTAACTAAGGTGACATCAGCAAAACTCATTTCTCAATATGACTCTTTGATCTTGAGTGGTTTTCTGCTTCCCAGCCCATATCAAAAGAGCTTTTACAACTCTGCAGTTTTCTCACCTAGATGCCATATAGCTTTTAACACCAGCTGAAATGAGCTGTTCTTCCTCTGAAGATGTCATAAATGGATATTTTAGTTTCCTGGCTTCAAAGCAACGCAGATCATAAACATGGCCATAAAATGCAACTTGAAGTTAATCACATTACAAAGATCTGCTGTTTAACATATCCTGTCATTTGAACTGAAACCTGGGGACATCCTAGGGCACAGGAAGTCTCTTGTGAGATAGGACACATACCACATTCTATATTACAAATCACAGAGCAATCATAACCAGCTGGCCAAGTATCACAGCTGGTACCATCACATTTACATGTTAGTTACAGGGCAAAATATACAGTTGTTTGTGATTTTGACTATTTCTACTGCTGTGTGAATCAAATAACACCAATGCACTGGTAAATCACTCAGATAGATAGTATGAATTGCAGGACTGCAGTACCCGAACCAAGCTGACTGTGAGAATTTCATGTTTCTGCAAGTCCATAAGAGTGTAGGTCCTGTACTTGGAGCTGTGTCCTGGTTGGCAATGCCCATCACCATCAAGGTTCACTTTCTTGCCTTTTGCTCTTATTTGTTCAGTGACCTTTGCTTTCTCACTATTACACATCTTGAATATTGATGGCGGAACACATTTTTGGTAGTGTTTGTAGAATGTGGTATTTGAAATTGTTGCAATATTAATGTTGTTAAGAAGTCTTAGAATTCTTTGCAGTGGTGTCCCACTACTCAATAACTGCTGACAACATGACATTGCCAGCAGGGTAACCTGAAATGTATGGCTGTGACTGCCATGTTCTGTGGAAATCACACTTGCTACATGCCTGTCAACTATGATAAAGGAACTTTTAACTGTTGAAACCTGGGATTTAGAGACTTCTTTGCATTGAGGGTACCTATCAAATAAAGGCAGAAGGCAACTTTGAAAGACAATAAATTTTCTTTCTAAGGGGCATTACACTCTTCCAAAGTCAAGGGCTTCCTCTCTGCAAGAAAAGAGTGCTAGATTATAGTATTGTAAACAATGGCTTCACATTGCTTGTCAGACATATGCATGCACACCTTCTCATTATTTCATATGTGCAGTTTGTGAGGCACAGTAATGGTCGCTAGCGGTGTGCCACAGGCACTACTAGAATATACAAGGCCCAGTGCTTTCTCCAGCCTAGAAGCTGTATGACCCCATCAGGAGCAACACCTGCTGGTCGTTACAGACATTATACTACCCTACCTTTACAGGTTGATCAACAAATTTCAACTGCTGGCTACCGCTGGCTATGCAATAGTGCTGTGCTATTGGTCTCCTGACAAATCACACTACAAAATCCTAACAATGCTTTTACCTGTGTACTATCAAAGGTGTCAGAACACGTTTGCACAAGTTCTGCATTCCTGGATCACAGCAATCACAGGAAATGCTCTGACAGCATATGTGCATCATCAGACATGTTGTGTTGAGGTATGCATACACACCAGAAGGTACTAACAGAGGAGCATGGCCAACATTTCAGCGGCACCTACAAACATAGGACCATGACAAGAATACATCAAAGGAAGGCCATTTGCTCAACCCAGCAAAGTAGTAATGCAAGGTCCACAGCTTGAGCAACCATTACCAGCCACTCTCAGTCCACCCATCTTCCCAGCTGTAATCCGTACTTTGACCTCTGCCTATCTACACCTTTCCTGAAGCTGACCACCATATTCACCAAGATCAAGTGTTCTGGTGGTGAATTCAAAGTGTGCACCACCTTCTCTGAGAAGAAGTCCTTCCCCATCTCCCTTGTAAACCTCACCCCCTAGCTGTGGCCCTTCATGTTGTGCTTGACACTCAGCTGAATCAGACCCTACTTATTGACTTTATTTTAAAACTTTCTTGAACAGTAAGCTCACAATCATGTCTCCTATCTGTCTCCTTGCCTCCTGAGAGCATGTTCTTTGTCTGAAACATCTGCTTGTATGCCTTTCCACACTAGCTGTTGCCTATGTTGTAGTCTCTCCGTAACTTGGCTAAGTCAGAGTACAGTACATTTTGAGATGTGGGCAGCACAATGGAAGTCCATTTCATAAATGTGACCATGCAATGGCCTTCACAAGGGCGGTATAAGTACTTTCTCCTGCTACTGATGCCCCTACTTGTACATCCTTGCATCTTGATTTCACTGACTGCTGCGTCTTGCACTGCGTGGAGTACTGCAGATCAGTACTGTTCATCACTGGCTGGTCCTTCAGCTCCTCTGATTCTGCCACCTGGACTACACCCAAAATTACTCAATGTTTGCATTGTTTGCTCACCTATGCATAACTTTGCAGTTGTATATATGGAAGCCGCTTCCATATCATGCACCACCTCCTCACCTTTCCAACATGATCATGTCAGACCTGTATTCCTTCAACTGTGTTCAGTTTACCGAGAACTTGGTCTTGTCTATGAATGGGAATATATTGCCCCTAATGCTATACCCGAGGTCATTGAGGCAGACAGTGATCAACACCAGACCCATCACATAGACATGCAGTACTGTAGTGTTAACCTATTTGTTGGCATATAACGATCCCCAAAACTGCTCTCTGTGTTATCACACTCAGCTAATTCACTACACATCTGGCCATGTTATCCCAAACCACAAGATACACCCACCTCATGAATCATTTCAGGGCACAGAGTAACAATGCTTAGTGAAACCTAGGTACAGGATGCCTAAAACTTGGCCCCTGTTTACAGTGTTTGTGGTGCAAAGAAGTCAAATGTATTTTCTGGAACAGACTCCTCCCCTTTCAATGAACCCATGCTGCATGGCATCCTGAGAACCATGTCCTCTAGATATTCTACCCACCGCTTGTTTGCAGTAGTGCTCTTTAGCTTGACCAAAATTGAGGTCACACTGACTGGTGCATACCTCATTTGGTCAACCCTGGGACCGTTGTTTTATAGGGGCACCTGGGGTCCCATGCCTGAGTCCAGTGAACTATTTAAATAGGTCTGCTGGTGGCACTACAAACCACTTATCCAGTTCCCTTGTTACCATAGGATATACTCTGTGCTCCTGCAGATATGTCCAGGTCGCACAACTATTACCATGAAGTAACCATATCTGCACTTGGAAGAAATGCATGTCATGATAATTTGGTGCTGAAATCTCAAAACACTTTTCAGAAATGGTGCCTTCCCTGCTTAGAAGTAACTTAAATAAGATGTCTGTGACAATGTAGCAAGGGTCAGAATCCATATGTTGAAGTGCATTGTCTGTGAGTCACCATGTCAGAAGAGTATGCACTGGACCATACCGTGACTCACTGATATGCAGTAACCAAAGAACTAAAAGAAATTTCTGCATAATATGTCAATGTCTGTAAGTGACATGGAATTGAAATGGTAGTAACATTACATGGACGCATCAATGGTGGTCCTCTTCATCGTCACCCAGGATGGCTCATATGATGAATAGAAACATAGAAACACAGACTTTGAGGCAGATAAGGACCGCTGGCCCACCTAGTCTGCCCATTTCCTACCTGGAGGATAAGCTGCAGATCCTATTTAACCAACAGTTTATTTCTTCCTACCCCCACAAAATTTCTATCCTACATCTGATCCCTGAATCCCACTCAGACTCAGATAATGGGACTGGCATCGAGTCATCATGCACTGGTGACAGCATTCAGGGACAACAGGTTCAGTCTGACAGGATCGCGCCAACCATTTTTATTAATGTTGAAACTCCTAACGCAAGAATGGAAAAATATGTTTCACAGGTGCTACCCCAAACATGTAGATATTAGTGTATACACGGCACTACTGTGTCTATGCCAAGGACAGCATGGCACACACCGTGACATGACCATCTAGACAGCAGGAAGTCCTTCAAATGGCACTGAGCTTGTCTCACCAACACCTGTCAGTTGACAGTTGAATTTCAGTGAGTGTACATATTGTAAACTATACAGATTGGTAATAGTGAACTACAGACAGCATACGCAGTCTTGGTGAATGGACCACATGTGCAGAACAGCCCTGCACAGTGCACGGTACTTGTGCTCAATATGTGGTTCATGCACAAACAGCACGTATGTGAAAGGTGCTGGAGAGTAATCAACACCGTGAGTACATTTGCAGTGCCACATGCCACTGGACACATGTGATGAATGCAAGCCTCTCATGGGCACAACAGCACAACTGGGGATTTATCAATGATGCCATTGCAGCAATAGAAAGCTGGTAATTGTGATTGGTTATGGTCACCATTTGGACCATCACATATGAGCTTTTCTAGCTAGGCGTGATATTACATTACAGCACCCCCATGTACAGGTCTGAGCTCTGACCACGCACTCTATCACTATGATTCCTTTGTGGTTTTCCAGGGCATTCAGGAGTCACTTCACAGTATTTCACAATGGCATCTAAAGCAGAAGGCTGTGTCTGGAAGCCACAAGTCTTTCTGATATCAAATGCTGACTTATACTAGCCCTAAATGTGGTGTCCATCCTGTTACTGAAATTACAACTGTACAGTATATCTGTCACCTTTTCCTGTGAAAATCATGCACCTCACATTGTTTACTTAACAAAAGTAGATGATTGAAGGACTACCTTTTCTACCATCTACATCATATGACACACATTGTCAGATGTCAGTGTCATATAGTGATAATGGTGTTCCCCAGAAAACATTACAGTTCACACCATCAGGAGTACCAAACAGTGTGGTGCATGTCATGCACTGATTTTCATTCATTTACTCAACATTGAACCACACGTGGTGCACTTTCTCACCTATGGTTCAATGATAAGTCTTGGCCCCAGTACTGTGTGCTCTTATCAAGAAAGACTTTCCGCACTGGCATTACAGGTTGCTGAATATCACATCCAACATCCACGGATACATCTGCACCAGTGTCATCCATGAAAATTTCTTCAACTGATGACTGACTTTCTGCATACCGTGTGCCAGTCTGCATAACAGTGGAAGCATCCAGGGAGTATTGCTGCAGGACCAGTGGAAACAAAAGGAAGGTGCATTACATAATATCGTGAGGAAAGAAAAACAGTGTCACAGGCCAGCACATCACACAGAAGAAAATAGTGTCTGCATGCCCACACACGAGTTGTGCCCCAAGCCACCGTGATGCAAAAGATAAATAGGTCATGAAGACCAAACAGGCAAGCATGCCTTCTACAGGGAACTACTCACATGGTGAGGCACACAGGTGTAACATACTTACCATCCATTCGAACTTGGACTACACACAACATGAATGATAAGTACATATACATGTTTCACTCTTGCTGGAGCTCATCATTGTTATCTGGAGGTGAAAACCATCGGTGATCAAGATGGAAATCACATCATACCACAGACACGTATAGCTAATAAAATAGGGATCGTTAAACAAAACTCGATATAGTGCTAGCAAAAACATACATAATACAGATATACTGTACATACATACATACAAGTACATACATGTACATGACTTTTTTTGTGTCTGGCAGCCCAAGGCATCCACCCGTCCCTCGTCAGATCTCGCACTCATCACCGTGGCCTCCTAGCCTTCAACCACCCTGGCTTGCCCACACAAGGTGTAGCCACTGAGACAGTCCCCTCCCCTCTCACGGACACTGGTTCATACTACTGGTGGCATCACCACCACAGGTTGGGCTCCTGTGCTTGCCCCTCTGCATGGGGCTGTGGGGGTGAGCTGAGCAGTGGAACACACATCTTGGCCATACCAGGAGGCAGGGCAGGCATCTTATAGGGTCTAGCCATTTTTTATGCTTAAGAAGGTTCAGGGGCAGGATGTGCAATGACATCAGCATCCACCCCACCTCTCTGAGTGTGGCATCAGCAGCAGTGGTACCCGCAGTCTCTGCCACAGGTCCGCAATGTGCCACACACTAAGCCCGCTCCTCCCAGAGAAGGAGAGCAGTCCCTGGATACTAGTCCTTCTCCCTGGCAGGCCCTCTGACTCACATGTCAGTCTCTGAACCCAGGATGTTGGCACTGCAAGCAAACACTTTCCACTGTGCCCATGACATGTTGACAGCAAGTAGCGGTATTACATGGCTGTCAGTGCTGGTATCCAGTGATGATAGCGACCAAAACCAGTGATGATAGCAACCAAAATGATCAACTACAAAAATAGCGACTGTTTTCATCACTATCATTCTGGGCTACCCTGCCAACTAACTAGTGACATACAGGAACGTGACTGTAGGGAAGGGTGACCGGAAGGGGGAATAGTGAAAGGGAGGGAGGGACAGGGAAGGGGTTTTAGTGGACTGGTGTACCTGCTGCCACCAATCTAGCCATGTAGTGTACTGATGTGGGTGGCTAGCTCTGGCAGAGCAGGTACTGGGTTTGGGGCTGGGACTGGGAGCGTGTACATTTTACCACTGCCTGCAGCTGTGGGACTTAATTTTTGAGAAATCCAGATTTTGATCCTCCCAACATGCACCCCTGGAGTTGAGAATCTCAATTGGGGGTGTGGAGAGCAAAGCTCCCACAAGGGGGGTAGGGACAGTCTCAAGAAAAACACTTTTTAACATTCCAGATGTCAGGTAACCTTGAAGTGTATAATGCCAATTTGCTTTTCATTGATATACACTTGCCATGATAGCGATTGCTGTTTTTCGATCGCTATTATGACATGGAACCGCCAGTGCGAGGTGCCACTTTGGGATCATACTAAATGCACAGAACTGGACAGGTGCATAATGAGGCCATAGTGCAAATGTGACCAGTTGACATGAGGTGTAAAGCCAACACCTGTGATGTAAAAAATTATAGCAGACATGGTGAGGAAGGGGATGCAGCATTGCTGATGTTCATGTAACAGTTTCCTAGGAGGGTGAGCCACATAGGCAAGTTCTACCATGTCTTCTAGGCGGTCACGCTGCTGTACACATAGCGTGACATTGTGACCAGGAACCAAACAGAATGGATGCTGTAAAAGTATGGGATAGCAGTACACACCTATGAAATGAGTGCCATAAACACAGACATTTGGTCATGCTGTTGTGTAGTGACATTAGGCAGCTTGAAAGCACATAGCATCTTTGAAACAAATGAGGTGAGAGGAAAAGATGGAATACAAGGATACAAAGCATATGTATGGCAGTGGTGCCCAGGATGTGGACTGTTGGCAACACAGAGCCTACATATGTTGATATGTACCATTTCTCACAATCACATGGTATAGGTAGCTAATACTAAAAGGGACGTCATGTGAGCCACACAAGGGAACCAGATGTCCACATGACTTGACAATAAGTTACTGTGCAATGTGTGAGTGGGGTGGGGAATAACTGCTTCATGAAATGACATATGACAGTCATGTCATAAAACTGAATGATCAATGCAGTGAAGGGTAGGTTGGGAATTCTCAACAGGCAGATACTCAAATACAATCAAGAAGACAGAGAAACAGAATCTAATAGAACACACCTTGGCTACTTCCCTCTTTCGAAAAGGCCCACCACTTTTCCTCTTTTCACCAGAATGTCGTAAACATATTCATCGGCCATGGATTTGATGGTCTGGTTAGTATCAGCACTCTTCTGGGCATGTATGATGGGCACTGCATCAGGTAACACCCGCAAACCATGCTCCAGATTCATTCAGTACATTGCCAGAATAGTTTGATCAAAGCAGGACTCTAAAAAGTGATCTGATTAAAGAACACTCGTGTTGTTGGCACCCAACCAGTCCACACGCTTGTTTTTATAAAACAATCCCACAACAATCTATAATGGGGATCTTTTGGGAAAGTGAACAATGAGAAGCCCATTTTAGTGGTGTTACCACAGTTAGCAGCCACACAACGAGCAGGCATCTTTATAGACCACAATGACAAGCAGGGTACTGACTAGAGGAAAAAGGAATGGCACAATAAGCCAGAATTTGCTCATGGTATGATAGTATGTAACTGGGAACTGTGGGGTTCAAACGCTAGTCTACAGATTTGCAATTCACTGCCTATAACCACTATGCTGCACTTCCCTGGTAAAGGCACAAACTGAGTGCAAATAAAGAACAAGTGTATTGGCAGCAAATACCAAGTGCTGACAAAATGTATGAATCACAGCAGCACTACAGAATAGCATTTGTCAATGCCGAATGTTTGCTTCATGGCATTGGCATTGGTAGTGTAGGGAGTTACAGAGCTGCATAATAGGAATGGCAGTGAAGTATTGAACTGAAGCTAACCCCATCACCACCCTGCAGATAGTGACAGGCATTGGGGTGTGCTTTTGGGTCATCGGGCATAACGGCCATGCCATTTCACCACACCCTACCATGCAGACACCGACAAGTGTCATGGTGTGCCTTGGGGTCTTTGGCTTTTATGTGCACCCCATTCCATCAGGAAATATTGTGAGATGGGTGCAGTATAGGAGAATGGGTGAACTTTGGAGCTGAAGAGTCCAAGGCATACTCGATACCTCCCAGTGGCTGCAGGTGTGGATGGGAGTGGAATGGTATGAGCATTGCAGGTGACAATCCCAAGTCACAGCCCTGATGCCTGTCATTCTCTGTGGTGGTGGGTGTTATGGTCGGAAACCCTAACGCTCAGGCATTCGCTGGTATTTTCATTCCAAATTTTCAACATGGGTTTTTTGTGACCCCACCTCATGAACAGTGGCAATATCAGTTTGTTAGTCGAAAGCTGCTTTTGCACAGCGACCACGGCATTTGTCACCACAGGTGCAAAACACATTCTGAACAGGATGTGAAAAATGACAGCTGTACTGTTCATGGGGAGGTGTAAAAAATAGCAATGTTGAAAATCTGCAGTGAAAATATTAAAAACTGGTAAGCCACGAAGCGTATAGAAACTGTACAACGTGCACCCATAATGTAATTAGTTTGGGAATTGTTTACAGCAGATTGTCGAACAGGCATTTTTGGACCTCCGTCATGAACAGTGTCACTGTGATTTTCTTTATCTGTCCCAACAATGATTTCCCACAGCGACTCACGCATTTCTGTGCTGAAAGTGTGAAATCACATTTGGCCATGTTGTGAAAAATGACAGCTGTACTGTTCATAAGGAAGTGTGGAAAATGCCACTGGTGAAAATCTGGACTGAAAATATTACAAATTCATGAACATACCCAGGGTGCTTGAAACTGTGCAATGCTCACCGCATCACAGTCAGTTTTAGAATTTTTCACCAAATTTTCAAAATAGCCATTTAAGACCTCTGCTCATGAACAGTGTCACTGTGATTTTCTTAATGTGTCCCATACATTGATTTTGCACACCAACTGCACCATTATGCGCTACATGGGGGAAACATGTTTTGGGTGAGATGAAAATGACAGCTGTACTGCTCATAAGGAGGTGTGGTAAATGGCAATGTTGAAAATCTGGAGTGAAAATATTGAAAATTTATGAACTTATGAGCTGCAAGTGCGGATCAAGCAGAACAAACGCCAGAAAACAGTCATTTTTGGGAATTTTTTCACCAAATTTAACATAGCCATTTTAACACTTCTGCTCATGAACAGTGTGACTGTGATTTTCTTAATGTGTCCCATACATTGAGTTCGCATACCGACTGTGCCATTGTGTGCTGCTACGCGCAGAAACACATTTTGGGTGAGAAGTGAGAAATGACAGCTGTACCGTCATAAGGAGGTATGGTAAAATGGCAATGTTGAAAATCTGGAGTAAAAATATTGAAAATTTGAACTTATGAGCGCGTATAGAACAGCGCAATGCATGCTCGTAAAATAGTCATTTTGGGAATTTTTCACCAAATTTTTAATATAGCCATTTTAACACTTCTGCTCATGAACAGTGTCACTGTGATTTTCTTAATGTGTCCAAATATTGATTTTGCACACCAACTGCGCCATTATGCGCTGCATGTCAGAAACACATTTTGGGTGAGATGTGAAAATGACAGCTGTACTACTCATAAGGAAGTGTGGTCAAGTGGCAATGTTGAAAATCGGAGTGAAAATATTGAAAATTCAGCGAACCTCTCGACGTGCGTAGGAACAGCGCATAGCATGCTCAGTAAAACAGTCATTTTAAGAATTTTTCACCAAATTTTCAAGCATAGACTTTTGAGCCCACCTTATGAACACTTGCACTGTCAGTTCATTGTCGGTCCCGAGAAAGGTGATTTCACGCAGTGACCGTGAAATCACCCTTTGGGCCTGATTAACGCCATGACAGTGACAGAATTCATGAGGAGGGTCCTAAAAACCCATGTTGAAAATTTGGTGCCAAAATTCCAAAAATGCCTGAGATATGCAGCAAAGTTGAAAAACACTATTCATTACATTATGCAGCTTACCGGCATTTCCTCAGTTCGCGGTCAGCTTTGAAGAGTGCAGACGTGTTCTTGGTCCACCAAAGATCGTTGTGCCAAGCTCAGAGGTAAGTATGGGGTGAGGGGGTGGGGAGGTAGGGTGCGAGTGGGTGGGCGGGTGGGAGAGGGGTGAAGACAGCAGCGAGGGAGTTTTTTTTTATTGGACTATGTGGGACATTTGCCACGCTGGGTGGGCTCCCAGTGTGACAGCTGGAAGGCTGTTGGGGGCAGTGGAGCTGATTGGGGATTGGGCACCTCTTCTCGCCATAGAGGATCTGTTGCCACGCCTGGGTGGCCTCAGCGTGGCACCCGATAGTCTGGGGGAACAGAGCCACGGAGATTGGGCACCCTGGCCAGCCATACAGTGTGTGCGTGGGGAGGTAGGAGCACATGAGCACGCAATGTACATGTGTGTGTATGTGTGGGGAGGGGGCTGCTCACTCAGCGGTGCTCTCCCTTTCAACTGTACTGCAATGCATTTTGATAGTCGCACCATGTTTCTTGCACATGTGTGCAAGCAAACATAAAAACCTATCTACTCAGTGCTGTGAAACAAAAGGAAACTGCACATGAATTGACACAGTACCAAAAATGCAGGACTGTATAGTAAATTAATTCATTTACAGTGTGGAAGTGCCACTGCACAGCCACTATGTATATGTACTGCTGAAGAAAACTCCACTGTCACACAGTGAGAAATGTTTGACAGATACTGCTAGGACAGCACTACTGAGGTGTCAAACCTGTCTGTATCTCTAGGCACACAGTGACAGCCTTTTATCAGGCAGAAATTCAGAGTAGGGGACACAGTATTTAGCAGTATGATGCTTTTTTCCTCAAATGTTACCCTTGGCAGGCACAGTGGGGCACAGGACCCAAGGCAGCATGGATTCACAGTGGAAGGCATGTCAGACGAATGTAACGATTTCTTTGACTGCATGACCAAAGTAGTAGACCAGGGAGGTCTGTGGACATGCCTACCCAGATTTTAGAAGGCATTTGACACAGTCCCACACAAAAGATTAATAAATAAGTTAGCCAGCCTTGGAGTGGGTCCCAGAGTTGTAGCTGGGTAAAACATTGGCTGGACAACAGGACTGAGAGGATAATAGTAAACAGAGTCCATTCCAAATAAAGGGGGTTACTAGTGGAGTACCACAGGGTTCAGTATTTGACCGGTCCTCTTAATGTCTTTATAGGTGACATTGCAGTGGACTGGAAGGAAAATATGATTCTTTGCAGATGACACAAAGATCTGCAACAGGGTTGATACACAAGAGGGGGTGGAAAGGATGAGAAGGTACTTCTGCAAGGTTGGAGGAATGGTCAAAAGTATGGCAGTTTAGATTCATTGCAAAGAAGTGCAAAGTAATGTACCTGGGAAACAAAACCCATGAGGAAGAGTACACAATGTGGGGAGGTACTAACAACAACAAAATGGAAAGGGACCTAGAGTAGTCATATCAGATGACTTAAAGGTAGGCAAGCAATGAGAAGGCAGTAAGGAGGGCTGGGGGATACTGGGATGCATAGGGAGAGCATCACCCGGTAGAAAACAAGTTGTTATCCTCTGTACAGACAGTTGGTGAGACCCATCTGGAATACTACGTGCAATTCTGGAGACCTCATTTCCTGCAAAGACATAGACAGGATGGAGGCAGTCCAGAGGAGGGCAACAAAAATGGTGCAGGTCTGCACTAAAAGCCATCTGAAGAGAGACTAAATGAGATTAATATGTATACCCTCAAGGAAAGGAGGGAGGGGGGGATGTGATAGAAACATTTAAGTACCTCAAAGGGAATCAGTAAAGTCAAGAGGGTGGCATCTTTCAGAAAAAAGATGTGCAAGAACAAGGGAGCACAATTTGAAGACAGAGGGGATGGCTCAGGGGCAATGTAAGGAAGTATTTTTCACAGCGAGGATAGTGAATGCATGGAACAGCCTTCCTGAGGAGGTTGGGACAAAAACAGGGGAATTCAAGAATGCATGGGACAGACATGAAGCAATTCTTGTGGGGTGGGAGGAAGTAGGCTGTTTTTTTTAACTGGGATCTGCAGCTTATCCATTAGGTAGGGAAATGGGCAGACTGGGTGAGCCAATCGGTCCTTACCTGCCATCAAAGTCTATATTTCTATGGCGAACCCTGAAATTACAGTCCAAAATAGAGTGACCTGTCACTGACTGCATGATCACCCTACTCCAATAGCAACAAGACAACTGCAATCTTTCAATGTAGTTTACTTTATCAGCACCAAATAGAGACACCAAAAATAAATCAGGCAAAACAAGAAATGATGTGAGCATAACAACTAACAGAGCCCTCAAACACATCAATTGACAGGAACCACAGATCACCAACTAAGATCAAGGACAGTGACTGCACGTAGAGCACTACAATGCAATACTGACAGTGAAAGCAGGATCGATCATGACAAAATCTGCAAACAGCAGACCCTAAGAGAAGAACCAAGAACAGCAGAACAAGACCAAAAAAATTATTTCTACACTCCTAGAAATAGCGCCCACCACTGCATACACTACAATGCGATTGGATTGATATTCCCGCTTGCTCCAGGACACATACTGATAGGTATGTTCTGGAGTTGATGTCGCCCGGTCCAGCAAGACACCGAGCTGTTCACAGACGGCTTGGACATGCGGTACCAAATAAAGTTACATTTTTACTCAGTCGGCCACAACAACACAGAAAAACGCTGCAATTTGCATCTGGAAGACTCAGGGATTTTCACAGTAAGTTTGGTTTACTGACAATTTACCACAAATTCACTCTTTAACTATCAAAACAGAGAGAGAGATCTGGTGTGTAGTCACACAAGGCCTGCTCTGGACCCAAGACAACTCTGTAGGAGATGTATAAAATAATCAAATGACCTTATATCAGCCTTAAAATATACTTTGTTAGCAGAAACATACAGCTCATTGTAAAACTATTTATGCAATATACAGTACATTATCATGTTTTAGGCTACAGAAAAATACTATCTGTAATAGAGAACATCAACTAGCTAGATCATTTTTTAACTCCACAGTATAGTACTTTATAACATTTATCTAGCTGGTTGAGTGCGTCACAATTCCTAGTCATTGATAGTCCGCATGCTCTAGCCAGCATGAGCTACATCTAAAAAACAGCATGTGGCAGCTGCCAGGCACTGCACATCTCCTATTCTGTAGAAACTTTCACTTTTAAATGAAATAACAGAGACCCGATAGGCGCGCCGCTTCTGGTAGTCTATACTAATGTGGTACACCAGTTAAAACCAAATCATGAAAATGGAGAACAGTGCACCTGTCATAGAATAATTAAATATTGTATTGAGTGTGATATCCCTATTATTAGTGCAACACACTGAAAGCCATGAAAAATAAGGCATACTCAGTTTTATTTTTCTTTCTTACTAATGGCAAGTAAAATGATAGTACAAAAAGTGCAAAATACAGAATATCACAAGACAACTCTGCAGGTAGAATGCAGGGAGAAACAAGACAGTCAGCCAGCAACAGCTAAGCCAGTGTTACTGGTGGCCAAACCCTCACGTTTCACCACAACTGGGCGGGGGCTTCTTCAGAGGCCAGTCAGAGTGAAATGTGAGGGTTTAGCCACCAGTAGCACTGGCATAGCTGTTTTATTTTATTTATTATTGTCTCGGATTACAACCTTTGTGCTACAAGCTCTTTACAAAGGTTCCACATCAAAGTGAGAACAGAAACAAGTACAGCAAAAACTGGATGGTACAGGAACATAAAAAGGTTCCAAGTCAGAGTGGGAGCAAACAACAATTACAGTAAATACAGTGGATGGTACAAACACATATGGGAATTAAGTTACAATGAAGTACAGTGGGTGTAGCCATAAGCATGAGCAACATAACAGGTGAGCAAAATGTCAATAACAATACATATTTGTAACATGTAAATAGCTTTGATATAGGATAGTCATTTTGTAATTACAATAAAGTGCAAACAGTACAGGTAATTAAGACAATCAAAGAATAGGGGTGAGATTATTGTAAATGAGGGAAGGAGGGATAGTTGAGCGGGGGTGGTGTGGAGGGGGAAGAGCCACCAGAGAGTGGCCAAAGGGATTTAAGAGTGGTGTGAGTAAATAAAGCAAGGAAAGAGGTGATAATAAGTGCAGGGTGGGGGTAGTGGATGAGCCTGGAAGGGGTGGGTACCACAGGATAATGGTAGTGATGGGTGAAATTGGGGAATGGGGAATTGGTTTTGATTGTTAGAATTCTATGTGACCACAAAAGCAGTGTGACAGGGGTCTGTACAGAGAGCAGTTTCTCCAACAAACAATAACTCTGTCTTTTAACTTGTTTTATTGTGTTTGTGGGCAATAGCAATAGGACCCAGAAGCTAACCAGTGACTCTAAATGAGTAGTTCTGAGAGGACATCTACACTACACCTTCTAGGGAAGGAATTGTTTTTGTGAACAAGCAACAGTTGCTGATACAGGGCACTTTGATCTCTTTTAACTTGGGCAGTTCTAATAGGAGTGCGACTAAAATTTGCTGGAGTAGCGGTGGACCCATAGCCAGTTCCAGGTCACATAGTACTACTAAAGCAAGTGGATCAGTGAGCACCAAGAGCTCAAGCACCACATATGGAGATATGTGCTGAGACACACGTGTCTTTATGCGTGTTAGCATGTTCGCATGTTCGTGGGTTTTAAGGGTGCAAGGGAAATGAGCAAATTTACAGGCAAAGGGACTAAGGAACAGAAGAAATACTGTAAGTTATATTTCTATGACAATGGCCACATCCTTTTATCTCAGAATGGTGATTTGTGTGTATCATGCCAATCTTGTAACATGTATATAATAGGTGAGGTAGGAACTAATTATGAGATGTTCATGTAGAAATGCATTCAGAACGAGGAACTACAGTGTATAGTACAAGATTTTTCTAGGAGATTGGAAATGGTTGAGGGAAGTCATCTAGAAATGACCAATAAGCTAAAAATATTGTCCAGTTTAAATACAGAACCCATAGGAAATACACTGGTAATGGCAGGAGAAGGAACTTGAAAGAAAATTGAGGAATCAAATATGGATCCACTAGGTCTAGGACATGAAGAATGGTACACAGTTACATCAGTAAAATGGAAGAAAAGAGGGAGAAGTCCACTATTAGTAAAAAAATAGAATAGACAGGGAACCAAGGACAGACTATAATAAAGAAGGGTCAAAGGACAGGAAAAATGATACCTCAATTACATTACAAAACCAGTTTAATGAACTAAGCCAACAAGAAGAGATACAAGAAAAATAGGAGAGGTTGTAAATACTGTGCCTAATATGCTAGAATCTGAAAAGGAAAACAGACAAGTAATTGACATGGGAAACTCTATGATTAAATATACAGACCAATACATTTGTAAAGAGGGCAAAGAGAATATAATGGTAAGTAGTTTCAGGAGCAAGGGTGCAGGATTTAATTGACATGACAGACACTATTTTTAGGGATGCTGGCCATAACCCTGTAACAGTTATACATATTGGAATAAATGATTTGAACAAAAAAAATATTACCATACATACAAGAGGACTTTAAAAGTTAGCGGATAAATTAAAGGACAAGAATAGTGAGCTAATAATATCTGAAATCTTCCAGAACCCAGAGCATCAGTATACAAAAGAAAACCATTTGCTTGGCCAATTCATGGCTGAGAAATTGGGCACAGAAAAGGGATACCATTTTTAAAGCATTGGGAGGCATTTAATAGAAAACTGAAATGTATGGTAAGGATGGCCTACATCTGAGTTTCAGAGGCAGCAGAGTATTGGGGCATAGGATAAGAAATGCGATTTGCAAACATTTAAAACTAGATGGAAGGAAATGAAAAACCTCATAGGTAAACCTATAAGATATAACACCAAGGTTAATTAAAAAAGCTTCTAGAGATACTAAGGATGTGAAGATAATGTTCTGTAATGCTAGAAGTCTAAATAAAGAAAAAATGGACGAGTTAAAAATAATGATAGACATAGAAAATTTGGATATAACAGGGATAACTGAATGTGGTGGCACAATGACAGCAGATGGAATAAAACATTCCTGGCTAACATTTAAGGTGAAAGAAAGAGAATTTAAGACGGGTGGAGGAATAGCACTTTTTCCCAAAGATGGAATTGGATATATACAAAAGATACCATAAGGCAGTATGAAAATATCCAACTACTGTGGGTTGATATTATTGGGACCTAAGGAAAAAGTTTAAAATGGGAGTACTTTACAGGCCACCAGATACCCTAAAAGAGGAAACAGAAGCTTGTATTTTAGACATTATAGCTGAAGCAGAAAAAATGATATAATCTTAGTAGGGACATAAATTTGCTAGACATAAAATGGAACAAACTATGTAGCCCTAGTATACCAATGATAAATATGATTCAGTCACAGCTGTATTCTGTATGAATCTAACAATGTTTAACATCTCCTACCAGGAAATAACATATTGGATGTTGTCTTAGCAAATATTAATGAAGAGGTGATTAAAATGAAGCATTGCCCGCCTCTTGGGAAATAGTAATCACAACATGATTAACTTTCAGATCGCTAAAAGTAAGATAGTTCCAAAGGGCAAAACAATACATAAATTGTGTAATGAAGTGAATTACAAGGCTATTAAACAAGAATTAACAGCTCTTGATTGTAAGAAATTGACCAAGGATTTGACAGTAGAGGAATGCTGGACCCTTATTTACCAACACTCTTGAGAGGATTAGCCAGAAGCATATACCAATAAAGAAACTATACAACAGTAGAGGTAAAAACCAATATGGCTAACAAAGAAAAGTATTAAATCAAGTAACATGAAAAAAAGTTTTATGAACTACAAAAAAATCCAACAAATAAGAATATGGAAAAATATAAAAGCTTCCTCCATAAATTGAAAAGTACATAAAACTGGCAAAAAGAATACAGAATTCAGACTTGATAATGAAAAGGGATAAGAAAGGTTTCTTTTCCTATATTAATGATAAAAAAAATCAGTCAAGAGTAATAGGGCCTTTAAATTAGTGGTGGGTGAAGTGGTCTCACTGTCACAAGTGATTCTGGCGCTAAGGTGAATTCAGAGAGTGCCCACAACGCAAAGCAGAGTAATTTGTATTATAGTTAGTAACGCCAAGTCCATTG
Organism: Neoceratodus forsteri; assembly: GCA_016271365.2. NCBI lineage: Eukaryota > Metazoa > Chordata > Ceratodontiformes > Ceratodontidae > Neoceratodus > Neoceratodus forsteri. The sequence continues at coordinate 1,196,171,917 of CM057453.1, forward strand.
AAAACAATGACTTCACGTTACTCCACCTTCCCAGACCACTACTCCACCAATCTTAAAGGTGAAGTGCATTGAGAACAATGTACTTCACCTCACTTCACCTGTTTTGAGCTCCAAAGGTGAATTTTGCAGTGATTCATGGATTTCAGGTCACATGGGCTCTATATGGATCTGCACAGCCTCAGTTCAGGGTAGTAGTGTGTGTAGGAAGCTGTAGGAGACAGTGTGTCTGAGAGCTGTCTCTGATTCAAATCTTCTAAAAGTTGTTAAAAAGCCTTTTGAGTAATTTGTTTTGCTCAAATTTTAGTTCATTGATTGTAGGAAACCCTCCTGTGTTCATATCATTGAACATTTTTGTTTGTCTGTGGATTTTGAATGTTAATGTACAACATTGAGTCTGTGTAGTAAGAGACAGTGAAAATGTGCTTTGGGGAGGGGCGATCTGTGGTGTAGGTAGATTTGTTGGAGAAATAGGAGTTCTTTGTTTTTTGGTTATATTTTGTTATATAACTGACTGTGTTAATATACACACAGTAATATTGTCAATAATTGTTGACATTTATTTGCTGATTGTGTGTTGTGTGGATATGGTGCAGCACTTCATAATTTCAGGTTGTTTACAATACATGGTATATTACTGAACTTTCAATTTGCTACGATTACTTGTAGACAAAGTGTGTGTGTGTGTGTGTGTGTGTGTGTGCATGACACCAAATAATACACCTTTATTGTTCCACAGTGTAACTGCAGGTGCAGCAGTGTGAACCTGCTATCCACTGCAGCTGTGTGATTTTGTACTGTCCATTGTGGTATCTTTTCTTTGTTTTGCTGCTTGCACTACCATAAAATCTGCAGTCAGAGCTCCCCACCCCCACCCCACTGGCAAAAGGAATTATTTTTCAGATTGGATTGTTTGTGACTTCAGCAGCACTGGTTAGTTAAGGTGTTGTTTTCACTTGTGAATTTGCGTCTGTATCTGTTGCTGAAGCCACAGTTGTTTATTTGGCTTCACATCCAGTGTCCCCACCCAGAGTGAACATTCCAAAATCTAAATCTCTTTAGAATATTGTTGTTGATCTCCCAAAATGCCTGCAAAGAGATTTGCAAGCAAAGCTGGTTCTCACCATGGCACTGCTGCCAGTGATAAGATTGTCTGTGGCTGGTAGTACACAGACGCAGAACTGCATTGCTGATGTGAGGAAAGGTATTTCTCCTGCAATGTTTTTTACAGCCCAATCAGTAGCTTCACTCATAGTTGGAGGAGATGATGTCCCAGCTGGTTGTGCTAGTGCAGTTGCTGGTGGTGGTATGAGTATTGCTGCCTCAAGTTCCACTTCTGACCAGTGTACCATGTCCAAAATATAGTGGAGTGTGAAGCAGTGCAAGTGAGTGGCAGTGTAGATGATGTCATGCTTCCCAGTAACATCCCAGTAACTAAACATGAGTATTCTGATAATCATGTCAACGATAGATACAATGTGACATTTCTTCCACCGCAGTTCAGGTCATGCATTTTCCATGCAGTGATTCACAGTGTGGTGAAAAATATCAGGTGATGGTGGTGTTGATGATGATGAATCTGATGATGATGATGTTGTTGTGGATGCAACATGCAGTCCACATGCCAGCAACCAGGCAGAAGATGTGGATGTGGGTGATGTTGATGAATATGATGATGATGTAATTGACACCAGTTGGGAACTGGAGAAAAGAAATTCAAGGTGGTTGGGTCTGGGTCTGTTTGCATTAATCCCCCAGTAAAAATGTGTGATTTACCAGTTTTAGTTGATGGTGATGATGATGATGATGACCCAGTAATAATGATAGGTAGTCATGGTGGTCAGTTGCAGTCCAAGTGTGTCCCACCTGAAAAATCACGTAGCATGCCCCACTTCATGGCTTAAAAGAACGGAGTCCAATAAGCAGCATCATGGACATGTTAAAAGTGGAGCATCACAGTCCCTTGTTTGGGATTTTTTCTTCAAGATGCAAATGATGAGTCAGTTGCAATCTGCCAGGTTTGCCGTGTGTGTGTGAGTCGAGCTAAAAGGGAGCCATCTGGGCACAGGAGGACAGCATATGCATCTTAAGAATAGGCACATGGCACTGTGGACCCAGCACAAGATGGCAGCTAATACCACAGTGGGGCATTCACCCTTGTCATCAACCATAATGAGCATGTTATCCCTTCCAGACTGTCAAATCCAGTAGGAAATTAAATGTGTGCAGTAGTAAGGTAATAAGAGCAGAGGATTACTACAGGCATGATGAGGTGGAGGAGCATAATGATTTTGAAATGTTGTCCAGTGCTGGTGAGAGTAGCAGTTTTGGTGGTGGTGGTGGTGAATGCAGTATGTCTAGTGCAAGTGGCACATCAACCCGGCTGGTAAATGTGGCAAAATAACTGCATTTGTGGGTCTGTCATCATCACCTGTGCAACTGTCTTTATCAAACGCCCACACTCCACCCCTGCCATTCGCAGAGCAGAACCATTTGTCATCACACCCCATGTAAAATATTTAAGTCAGCCCACATTACAGTGTTTTTGCACATAAGCTGAAGTACCCACCCAATCATACAGTGTCACGTGAACTTAATGCTGCTGTAGCTGAAATGCTGGCAATTGATCTTTGCCCTTCTCCTTTGTGGAGAATTCTGGTTCTGTCAGTTTGCTGTATGTGCCTGTCCAAATGGAAAGTCCCATCCAGGACATGCTTTTCAACCCGTGCTGTCCCCGAGTTGTACCATACTGTGTCCGACTCAGCAAGACATGCCCTTCAACATTCCTCCTCTCCACTCATCCATTTAAGTATGGCTATGTGGACAAGTGGCAAAACAGCAGGGAGTTCATATTTTGTATAACTGCACACCAGGCGAGGTGCCGAGGATTATTTTGCTGTTGGTAGTGTGAATAATCAGTGCAGTAAGGTGGAGTGTCATGGTAGCAATCTTCCAGGAATTCGACAGCATGCAACGATTGCTATGCGCATGCGACCTGTTCACACACTGGTGAAAACATTTTGATGTGGTACTGACTGAACTGACAAGTGTCTGAACCCCGTCCCTGAGAGCTGGGTTCATAGCAAGTGCCAATGGGTCAAATGTGGTGAAATGCATCACGAATGGTGGCTTTTTTCGTGTTCCATGCATGGCCCATTGTTTAAATCTTGTGGTGCAGGAGTTTCTGCAGCACCCTGATGTAAACGAAATGCTGACAGTTGCACCGTATCTGTTTTCACTTTTCACGGTCTGCAAAGGCCCGTGACCAACTTCAGCAGTTGCAGATGTAAACAGCCTCCCTCAGCACCGCATGAAGCTGGAAGTTGTCACCTGGTGGAACTCCACTTTATACATGGCAGAGAGGTTGTATGAACAATACAAAGCCATCTCAGAATATCTTGTGATGCACAGTAGCCGTGACAGTTCCTGGGCCTCATGTCTATGATAACTGAACAGTGGCACCTCATGGACTCTGTAATAACAATTTTGCAGCCTTTGAACATGCCACAGGCAGTGAGTGGTGAGTCTGCCTCCATTAGCCAATCAATTCCACTGCTGCAGGTGCTGAGGCAGACATTGGTGAATGTACAGCATGGCCTTTGTTGTTGCCGGAGACAGTGCTAGCAGTATGTTGCTGAAACACATGCTGACAGTATTTGACCAGAATTATCACATTTTGAGCATTCAGCATGGCGACAACTTTGCCATAGTAACAATGCTGGACCCACGATACAGACGTGGAATTGCGTCCAGTACTGGAGGAGGCCTGAACAAGTAAAAATGTCAGTGGGCAACTGGTGCACTTGGTTCATGGGCACAGAAGTCACGTGCAAGGTCAGCAAACCTCAGCAGCATAATCAGGCTGAAAGTGCACCTGGAGGAGTATCAAGCATATCCTGTAAAGGGAAGAGGACTGCAGTTCCAGGTGGTCTGTCATCCAAAGCGGTTGGACATCAACTCACTTTGGGAGGCTTTATCCCAAGTGGGGATGTGTGAAATAAATGATTCCAGAGAACAGGATGATGCATCAACCACTGGACTTAGTGCGGCACAGAAAATGGTTGAGTCATATTTGTCTGAAAACAGGCATCTGTCAATAGCTGATGATCCTCTTATGCTGGAGCAGAAAGGCCAGTGAATGGACAGAGCTGACTGCAGTGGCACTGAAGTACCTCACATGCCCACCCTCCAGTGTAAGTGTTGAGAGGGTAGTCAGCTCAGCAGGTGCAATAGTTAGGGATCGTAGGACAAACCTCTCTCCTGCAAATGTTAGTTTGCTAACATTCATAAAATGAAGGAGAGGCACATACCAACACAGACTGCAACCTCAGTATTCGTACCCTGGCCTAGTCATGGTGGTTTTGGTGATATAGAAATGGACCATCCTTGTGGCACTGGCAGTGGCAGCATGAAACAGCCTACCACTGACATAGATGATGACACAGTGGAGAAAGAATTTCACAATGGTCAGACTTCAGACATAGATGACTGTGAGAGCAGCTTTCTTTATGAGGCTGATGATGAGGTTAATGTTGGCAGGTTTTAACTGAGGTTGTTAAAAGGCAGTGACATTTGCTGTATGATACATGTTTTCTTTTCATGACTTTGTGTGCCCCCAGACTACCACCAGGACTGCTGTTAGCCACTGCAACCACAGAGAATGACTTGTGTGCCCCCGGACCACCACCACCACCACCAGGACCGCTGTTAGCCACTGCCATCACAGGGAATGACTTTCTGTGCCCCCGACCACCACCACCAGGAATGCTGTTAGCCACTGCCACCACAGAGAATGACTTTGTGTGCCCCCGGACCACAACCAGGACCACTGTTAACCACTGCCACCACAGAGAATGGCTTTGTGTGCCCCCAGACCACCACCAGGACTGCTGTTAGCCACTGCTACCACAGAGAATAAATTTGTGTGCCCTTCTGGACCACCACCACCACCACCACCACTGCTGTTAGCCACTGCCACCACCACCAGATGCAGGAAGATGTCACAGGGAATGTCATCATGTGCCAGCTATGACCACCAGTACCCACCAGTAGTGTCATTCTGACAATGTTTTCCCATTACACTGACCATGCCAAGGCCGAGGGAGTTGAACAGGAGACCACATCCATCAGCCACAGGCACAAGGCTTTAATATTAAAACTATAAAGTGAGTATGTGTACTAATCTTTTTATGCTATTCAACTTCCTTTAGCTGTGTGTTTTGTTTTCTGTTGCTTTTCTGAGCTGCAATGGTTAAACACATATGGTAAATTTATTTTGTTTTTACAGGTTAACAAAAATGACTCTCCTTTGCTGAAAGTTGTTATCAATGGTACTGCAGCAGTACCATACACAGGAACCTATGGAATATCCATTTCAAATCCATACTGGTAAGTATACATATTTTATTTCATCTGTTAATTTTTTTAAAAGAGTGCAACAAACCGACTGAGGAGGATTCATAAACTAGGTGACATGTGTGTGTCACAAAACTATTTCTGCAAGACACAGTATCATGCACTGTATTCCGAACTTGCAGCTGTGCAGCCATGACAATGTTGAAAAAGTTGCACAAGGGTTGTGTTACTTGACAAGATATGGTTTTGAAATGTAACTTGAGTTGAAAACTAGGGACACTGGCACAGTATATTTGCTACACAGCCTGGTACTAAATTAACTTGTGATTGATCTGTTGATTGCAGTCGACAGCTACTATCTGTGTTAATAATCCAGATACCCATGGAACAGCCACGGCTTAAACATAATGTGTTACTGCTGCAATCAAGTTGTAATAAGTCCTTCATTTCTTTTTAGGAAACTTCCAGATGCTTTGTTTGACATAGTTGCCTTATTCAAAGAAGCTCTTCAACATCATCCCCCAGGGCTGGAGCAGACATGCAACATGCAGAAGTCATTTCAATCAATGACTATGACCATCATTACCAACCAGACTCAAGAAGGATGCAGATGAAAGCTGTGAAGAAGTAACCAAATAAGAAACCATTAATGAGACCTTCCTGCAAATATGCATCCCCCAAAAAAAAAAATAGTTACCTTCATTGGTTTGAGAGTTATCCATTTCCAATTTCAATGCAAAAGTTCTCATCAGCACTGGAATGTGCACACCAACAGTATCTGTGACCCGTGATACAAAACAATACAATGACTACATGTCTATGTGTGTCAACCCCACCTACAAAATACAAATATAAAAAATATATACTGTATATATATATATATATATATATATATATATATATATATATATACAGTATATATATATATGTATATGTATATGTGTATATATATATATATATATATATATATATATATATATATATATAAACTCACCAAGGTTACTATTAGTGTACAGACAAAGGGCACCTTCCATCCAGTTGAGGAGATCGCATCGCATTTAGGAATCACAGCACACTTTGGACCAGCAACAGTTTACTCACAGTCATCATTTCTGATGAGACTTTGCATGAGGTGTAATGCTCCTATTTCACTTCATTGGCATTTGTCAATTTTCTGCACACAAGACAGATGCATTTTGGGGATGCAGAAAATCTGGGGACTCGTGTGACCACTGTGCATGAGTGACTACACAATAAATTCTGGGGACTTTGCATGTGGTGTAACGCCCCATTTCACTTTGTTGGCACGTGTCAATTTTCTGCACACAAGACAGATGCATTTTGGGATGCAAAAATCTGGGACTCTGTGACCACTGCGCACATGAGTCACTGCTAATAAATTCTGGGGACTTTGCATGTGGTGTAATGCTACCATTTCACTTCATTAGCACTTGTCAATTTTCTGCACACAAGATAGATGCATTTCGGGATGCAAAAAATCTGGGGACTCTGTGTGACCACTGCGTGCATGAGTGACTCATGAATAAATTCTGGGGACTTTGCATGTGATGTAATGCTCCCATTTCACTTTGTTGGTACTTGCCAATATTCTGCACACAAGACAGATGCATTTTGGGTGTTGTGATTGTGAGCACATAATGTCATACTTCAATTATAAATTAAAGCAGCATTACGACAATGTGGTGACAATTTTGACCTATACTTTTTATGCTATTTTACATTGCCAGCTACTAGTTACCTCCTGACTTGTATGATACCCTTCTTTTCACAATTTGTGTCTGCTTTACTTTTTTCTCATGTCTGGAAAAAAAGGAGCATGTCTTTTAATATTGTTCTGACCAGGTTTTATCACTATTTGCAGCTGTTTTTGAATAAATATTGTTCTGTGAGGTCATAAAACACTGCCTGCTACATAAGTGTTAATTGTACAACAGAAGTGATATATAACAACTGATGGAGAAAAGCAACGGAAAATACTGACAAAGACCTGGTCCATCACAATTAAAAGGAGTGCTCCTTTTATTGTTTCAGACATGAAAGAAGTAGTAAAGCAGACTGAAATACTGGAAATAATAGTATCAAAAAGCCAGGATGTAAGTAAAGTGGCAATGTAAAATAGCATTAAAAAGTATAGGTCAAAATTTTTATAGATTGTTGCACTGCTGCTTTAAAGAGATTCACCAAGTTACATAGTTATTATGGTACTGCACCCAATATATGGGTGCCTTACCTCAGAGGAATCTTTCTTGTTCCACATGTCCTTAGTGCAATGCTTTTCTGGCAAAATGCTCGTGATTTCATTGAAGCGGGTCACGAAGGACTTCCCGTTCTGAAGAGCTGCCCAAGTTCTGCCTCCCGTGCTCAGCAACATTATGACATGAAGCCAGGAGAGTGCGGGGACGTGCTCCATTATACTGAATGGCCGGCAGCTTTACGAATGTTTCTTTATGTTATAATGGTCAGTTTGTGGAGAAACGTGGGCATGTTTCCACTAACAAGGCTCTTGGTTGAATTGCACAGTGGCGGACAGTGCAGCGCAGGCATCATCATGCACACGCACAGTGGACAGCAGCCGGGAGGGTGCAGATGGAACGTGTGTGTGTGTGTGTGTGTGTGTGTGTGTGTGTGTGTGTGTGTGTGTGTGTGTGTGTGTATGTGTGCAGGGCCGGTACCCACCAATGCATTGCACGTTAAACAACACAATGCACACAGGGCAGCATCAGACAGTAGCCGTGGTGGAGACAGGCCAGTCACGCCACCACTGTGCCACGCGCCACCACGGATGCATGGGTGGCCCTGCCGAGATCTGCCAGCAGTGACAGGCTGACCAATGGCCTCATGGGTGGCACTGATGGTCCCCAGGGTTCCGCCGCGTGAATGCGACCATGCTCACACTGGGGTCTGCAGCACACCGAACATGCCCGCGCCCAGGCGTGCTCGGATGCCCACAGCTGAACCCGGTGTTGACAAGGAGGGTGTCACACGTGGGCAAATAACTGTGTGCCCACTGTGGCCATGGCAGCTGTGATTGTCTGTGTCAGCCTGTCAATGGCAGCGGTCACATCCTCCGCATCCGGTCCATCCCTGCCAGGAGCAGAGCGGTGTCCCTGCTGCACTGCTCCTCTGCCTGGTGCAGAGCCACACTGAGTGCATCCACCGCCCACAAGCCACAACTGCTGATCAACTGATTCTTGGAGTATGCGGGTGTGCTCTTCTAAGAGGTCATCTGCCTGATCGGCATGCTGTCCCTCACAGTGTTTGTGGCCCTGATGGGCAGCACTCCTTGAGGGTGGGTGCTGCACACCAGGGCCAGGCCTGGGCATGTCCACAGGCGGTGCACTGATGCTGCCCCTGACACTGTACCCCCATGGCCATTGGCCAACTGCTGACACTGCCCTCCGGCTGTCATTCTCCAGGGCTCAATGGTGCTGCTGCAGTGGCTGCAACAGCCCCACTCTCCTGGACACACACCAATGCTGCCCCACTGGTGCAGACAGGCACAGGCTGGGACTGTGATGTTATGCAGGCCTCCATGGCGGCACCACCCACGCCATGCCCGTGATGTCACCTGCTGTGTGGCCATCCCGCGGCCCACACGATCACTGTCCATGAAGTGAGCTCCATCATCATCAGTGACAGATCCAGCACCAGCCAAGTCTCAGCATGCTGGCATCCATGGACGCTGGCACGCTGGGACATGGGCAGGGCTCCTCCGCACCTGCTCCACTGACATCAGTCCGGACAGCCAGGTGAGCCCACTGTCACCCTGACCTCAGACACCTGTGGAGGTGGATGGGCCTCCTCTATGTCCATGGTATCTCCTCAGTGGACAAGCCCACCACCGCTGACCCGTAAATGCTCAGAAGCTGTAAGGGAACATAGTAGCATTAATGTATCTGTCCTACCCTGTCCCCCATTGACAGACCAGGACCTACATATGCAGTGATGGGCTACCACCCATCTAGAATCCACCACCTGGAACACCCTCGATGGCACAACGCCACATGCTGCCAGCAACCCGCTTTTTTGTGGGGTCAGGTGTTGCACGGCCAGCTGTCCCCTCCAGTCACAGTCCATGCTGCCCTGATGGCAGCCACTTTGTCCTTAATCCTCCACCTGTCCATGCCCATCTTCTTTTGCACTCCTGCATGGACCGCTGGTGGCTGCCATGCAGGTTGACGGCACGCGCCACCTCTTCCCATGCAGCAGCAGCATGGGCCTGTGGTGTTCCCTGCTGTCCGCTGAGCAGTGGCTCCTGGTCGAGGTAGGCCTCAAACAGGGCATCTGTTTCTGCCTTGGTGAAGTTAGGCCTCTCTTCCTCCCACATCTCTGTTCCTCTTCCTCCACCTCACGATCACTCATTCTTTATCCTGTGGGAATGGCAGGTGTTACCTGCAGACTGCGCAGTCCGTGCATGTCCCACACACCACAGTCCACACTCCCAAACAGCATGCAACTCACCACAATAGACTGCAATAACAGACTATGGGCACTGCAGTCCAATGTCGATTTTATAGCGCAACACATGCAAATGAGGCAAGGCACAATTATAAGTGGATGCAAATGCAGTATCTGCGCCATTGAATGGCTGATTAGCTGATTTGCATATGCCGCTGAATATCGCGCTGTTGTGCTTTGCGCAATTGTGTTGAACGTGCTCAGGCAAGGGCGCATTTCTGTGACATGCACAGTGGACACATCGAACGGCGATGCCCGGGTGATGACACCGACGCCTGCCATGTTGCTGACGTGCTGTGAGTGGAGGCAATGCAGAGCACGGCCACCATTGTGCCAGTGGTGCTACTGCACTGTTCACTAGGGTGCCAGGCGCACTGGGTCACAGCACGGTAGGCCACTACAGGAAGTGGCACACAGGCACTCTACCGCGCTACGTGGTGAGTACCAATCGCGCAGGTGGCGGTCCGTGCAAAGAGACCCTGACCCTGTGCCGACTTTTGCCCCCAGGCACCATGCATCCACATGAGTGCATCGTCATCGCGCTGTTCGGTGACAGCGCCGATGGAGACTGAAGCGCAGTACCACGCAGTATCCGTGACGTGGCTAACGCGGGCGCTACAGAGTGCCATTTGATACCAAAACTGTACAGGATGGCAAGGAGAAGGGCGCCCATCTGGAGCCAACTTGACCTGGCTAATCTGGTCTACTTGGTGGAGCTCCATGCCACTGCTCTATTTGGGAGGCACCCTGGACAGGGCCAGGAGTGCGGTGTGGAAGGAGGTGGCTCTGGCCCTGGAGGAGGCCACAGGCATGAAGAGGATGGCGGAGCAGTGCAGGCACCGCTATGGTGACTTGCAGCGGCGGGACCCAGACAGGCTTGCCCACCTGCGGGCACGTGCCAGGAGGGGCACAGTGCCATGGCCAGGTAGGCCATCCATACACTGTTAATGTACATATGGGTATCACGGTGGCATCTGTCCAGCACATGGGGGCCATCCAGTGTTGGCCGTGGTGGTGGTATCGAGGTGGGGGAGGATGGGTATGGCTGTGTGGGACTGCACACACAGGGGCTGGGGGACTTTGCTACTGGATTGTACTGATGTTCCTCTCTCCATATTTGCACCCTAGGCCCAGAGGAGTGCCAGTGGGCGAGGGAGGGAGGGTGTGCGAGATGAACAGCAGGCCGGAGGGCTGCCAGACAAGACAGGCGCGAGGGACCAGCCTGATGATGCTGAGTGCCTTACATCCATGATTACTATTGAATGCTGTGTAACAGGGCGGGCAGCGGGCATGGCCGCCATCCATTGACACCACTGCCATGCACGCAACTTGGTACAGTCAGCACTGTCCAGTGGCACTGCATGTCTGGGAGTGCATCAATGGTGGTCCATGCCACCGGTACATGGCTATGCCACTGCCTTCACGACCACATAGCCATGTCACTGAAAAGCCACGGTGGCACTGTACAGGACTTGGCTGATGGGTGTGTGCAGCGGCACACATGGCTGTGTGCACCTGGGTGGGCAGGTCTTGTGGACGCGATCACTGTGGGTGGTCACACACCATCACAGAGGCATGTCCCACGGCCATATGCCATGCACAGTGGGTGGGCTGCATGGGGATGTGCATTCACACCTATTGACTCTGCTCCCTTGTCCTAGGTGGACAGCAGCTGCACGAGATCAGGGTGGCGCTGTGGAAGATTCTCCAGGTAGCCAGGGCGCCACTGGAGATACTGGAACGCATCGACAGGCTTGGTGTCCGACAGCGCATGGCGGAGGAGAAGCCGGAGCGGGAGCGGGCTCGCTGAGCTTGCCAATGCCCTGATTTCCTACCCCTCTGGACATGCCCTCACACCCTCCTTCCTCTACTGTTTGTTCACCCCTGTCCCTACCCACCCCACCTTGTTTGTGGCCTCCCCAAACCTTTGTAAATACTTGTATATAGTTTTGTTTGCTGTTTTAAATACATTTCCTTTGATATGCCTACTGTGGTGGTCTCTGATTTGCAGAGGGCTATAGGTGATCAGCTGCAGTGGTGTGCATTGCGCCAGGGGTGGTGCAGTCATGTGCGTGAGTGTGTGTCTGTGGGGAAGTGAGCATGGCGTCAGGGGTGGTGCAGTCATGTGCGTGAGTGTGTGTCCGTGGGGAAGTGAGTATGGTGGGAGTGGCTATCAGTCACTGTCTGTGGTGTGTGTGTTGTTCCCTGTGCACTGGATGACTGTGTGCAGTGGTCCATAGTGCATGCTCTGTGTCCATGGCGCACCTGTCAGGTTGCCTCCTGTCACTGGTGTTGTGCATGTCTGCCTTGGGTGACACTGTTGCCTCCGCTGTTGTTGGCCCACCTCCATGCTATCGTTTTGTGTGTGTCACAGGGATGTGCACCACTGTCTGTCACTTGTGCTCCGGTGCATGCTGGTGGCGTACAGCTCCACCGGTGCCTGTGCAGGGTAGCTGGCACTCCTGTGCCATAGAGAGGTGCTGGCCATGTGTACACATTTTTGTGGCCACAGGCTGGGGCTTGGTTGCCCGCTACTGTGTCCCTGTGTTGGTGTGCCCTTGGGTATGGGTGGGTGTTTGTCCATGCTCTGTGTTGCATCCTGTGTGGTGCATGCTTCCATGCACCACTGTCGGGTGTCTGCGCTGGCTGTTGTGGCCAGTGCTGGGTCAGGTGTCCTTGGGAGGGTGTGCAGGGTGCTGTACCACTGGTGGTGGGGTCCGGGGCATGCCCTGTCACGTGTGGGGTACCTGTGTGCCGACGCATGGTCGGTCTCTCAGCTGTAACTCGGGGGATGTGCATGGTGGCACTGTGTATGCAGTCATTGCATCACTGTGTGCTGCCACCCACTGGACGGGTGCTCATGGTGGGGCTGCCTTGCATGATTCTGTGGTGACGGGGTTGCATTGTCACAGTGGGGGTGGTGGCATGCATGGGGTGTCCTGCACTGGTGAACGCTGCTCTGGGCAGGGTGTCTGGGGATCACGGTGCAGGGTGTGCTCTGCATTGGTGGGATGGTGTGGCACGGGGTGGTCAGCCCTCCTTGTGTGTTGGTCACAGCTTGCCAGGGGTGTGCTGGGGCACCATGCCCCAGCTGTGGGTTTGTTGCTGGTATCCATGGGCCGGGCGGTTATTCCGACTTCCACCGTTGAGTGCATGGGGTGTGGGGGCGATGTCTGTTCTGCTATGTGCTCCTCTGCCCATCTGTGGCATGGGTGGTGGGCCCTGCATCCTGTCCCTGTGCATCCCTGGTTGTGCTGTTGCACTGTTGCACTGCTGCCCTGCTTCATGGGGCATCCCTGGTTGCACTATGGCGCATCTGGACTGCTCCACTAAACATCCCTAGTTGCACTATGGTGCATCTGAACTGGAACTGCACATCCCTGGTTGTGATATGGTGCAGGTGGTGCGCTATTCAGTCGTGTGCCACAGGCGCATCTTGACCGCGCAGTTTTTGAATATTGCGCTTCTTGCGCATGGGCGCAGTGGACTTACACTTGTGCCTGCTGTTGCGCACTTTTGGGGTGCAGTTTAAATATTTGTGCCGATATTTTTCAGAGGTATCGGTCAATGTGAACCTCAGTCACTCACAGTGCACACATGACTTGGCGGACATCATAGCACAAAAGCACATGCTCTCCTAAAAGTCATGTGTGCAGTATGTGACTAAGGTGCACTCTGGCCAGACATCTTTGAAAAAGTAACTTATCACTCAGTCAATTGTTGATGATGGTGACAATAAAATATCGTTATTCTGCTCGCTATTCTTTATACAATAAACACTACAACAAGTCAGCAATATATGTTTGCAAGAAGCTGCACAATGTCTGATGTTTCACACACACACACACACACACACACAGAAACAACACTGACTGCACACATGGAATTTAGCACATCATACTTGCACTGCTCACACCAGCTTTTCCACAACCACTCCACAACAGAAAGTAAACATTACCGAGGCACTGGATTATAACAACAGGGCAATAGGAGCATGTATGACTGTCTATTATTAAACATAAAAAAAAAAAATCACAAAACACTACAGCACTGGGGGAGGGGAAGGTGTCCAGAAAAATAAGTTAATGGGGATTCCATGGTGTTGCAGCAGCAGATGGAACATTGGCACTATCTGCAGCTGGTGTTGCTCGATCTGCTCCACCTGCTGCTGCACAGCACCCACCCTCTCATTGCTTTCCTCCAGCGCCGCCCACAGCAGTGCAATGTTTGCCTGCATTGCAGGCACTGTGGTGGGATCCACTGCGGGGGAAAGCCAGGTGGTGGTGTTGGTGAAGGTGGTGCTGGTGGCTGTGGTGGCGGTGGTGGTGAAGCAGCTGCTCCTGTTGCCCTTCTCCTACTGCAGCGGTGAGGCACAACACCCCAGCACCCTCTGCCACTGCCACAGAAGGGCCAGCTGGTGGAGGCCTGGCCCGTTCGGTGGCAGCCTGTCACTCCACCTTGTGGTGGTTTACCATATGTGTGCACTGGCCACCAGTCCCCAAATGTGTTCCCTGGGAGCCACGGCACACTTGCACACCACATAAATGACAAACCACAATGGTGCTGTCTCCCCCACACAGTTAGAAAACTGCCAGACTGGGGAGCTGCAGGGGGACCAGGCACAAGAGGGCAGATGTACTGCTGTCAGTACCATCATGCACCTGGGCCTCCACCTGTAGCTGTGGAGGGGTGCTGCTGGATCCCTGCAGCTGCTACTGGTGGTGGTGGTGGTGGTAGAGTTGGTGGATGTGCAGCTGTTGGCACTGGTGGTGCTGCTGTTTCCAGAGGGGAGAGGCAAGACCAAACAGTTGGGAGCGGTCCAATGACACCCGACCACCCCTGCATGCGCAACTCCCTCTGCTCATGCTCACAGGCCACAGACTCTCTTCCGGGCCATCGCGACGCAACCCACTAATTCCCTCCAACTGACATCTCACACAAAGAAAAACTGCTTCACACACACTCACAGTCTCATACACACACACACACACACACACAAAACAAAACTTATAAAACAAATCAGTCACAAAAACAACTGAAAAACACTACAAGAAAACCTAAAGATTTAGCTTTTAAAAAACTGTTTGTTTTTAGTCATTTCACAAGATAGGAACAAATATACCACTCCAAACTCTCCTTTACACACAAAATGCTTCCTCCTTCTACCACTGCAAAGGAGAAAGTGAAACTAACTGCTTTTATGACTCACTTCCTTCCTGCCTGGCTAAAGCGTGTGATTTGCAGTACTGTAAGCCATGTGATGTGTGGGGCTGCCTATATTGTTGTCACTTCACCTTACTTTGCATTAAGGTGGAAATGACAACGCAAGACATAATGACAGGGTTATGAGCACTTTCCAATGGTCACTTCGCATAATGGTTAGCTAATGCAAGTGACCATTTTGCATCCACTTCGCCAGCGGATTTTAAATTCGCTGCATCTCTACTTTAAATATTGATGGCAAAATACATATACAACCAATGGATATGGCTAAGGAGTTTAATGAGTACTTTAGTTCAGTCTTCATTAAATCAGAAGATAGGAATCTAAAGAGTATATTTGTAAACGCAAAATATGAACCTATACATTTTATTACTAGTTCCAAAGTCCTTGTGAAACTTGAACAACTTAAACTAATAAATCTCCTGGCCCAGATAACCTGTACCTAAAGTTCCTCAAGGAATTAAGGACTGAATTAGCACCAATTATTGCAAATATAGGTACAAGATCATTAAATGCAGGATATGTTCCAGGAGAGTGGAGGAAGGCAAAGGTTGTCCCCATATACAAGAGAGGAAATAGGAGAATCCAGCAAACTACAGACCCATCAGTCTAACGTCAATAGTTGGGAAAATTATAGAGAGTATAATAGTGGAGAGAATTAAAGAATGGTTAGAAAATAACAACAAGATTGATGAGACTCAACACAGATTTGTAGAAAATAGATCATGCAATACTAATCTAATAAACTTTTATAGTTATATAGGGAACATCTGGATAAGGGAGCCCTGATGGATGTGGTGATGCAGGATTTCAGTAAAGCCTTTGACTGTGTCCCCATTAGACCCTAATTCTAAAATTGGTAGAGATAGGTCTTGATACTACCATCATCAGATGGATTTCACACTGGTTGCTGAGCAGAAAACAATCAATAAGAATTCAGGGTTTATCTCAAAAGAACTGGAGGTTGAAAGTGGGTAGCGAGGGATCTGTACTGGGCCCATTACTTTTCTGTATATATATTGCTGCTCTTAAGAGTGGAAATAAATTAATAAAATTTGCAGATGATGTTAAAATAGGGTGAATGGTAGATACATTTGAAAATAGGTTAAGGTTTGGTGAAGATATCTTTGCTGTTGCAGATTGGATTAAAATAATGGGATGAAGCTGAACCTGAAGAAATGCAATATATTACACATGGGAAAGAATAATATATGTCAAGAGTACAGCATAAATGGGATTAACCTAAATACATCAGAATGTGAAAGGGACCTGGAGATCTATATTTCAAATGATTTAAAGTGGAAACCCATTCAAACTACCTTTCTTTTCCTATTGGATTACACAGACTTTATACATAGTCAGGGACCTGCAGGTACCCTAGCCAAACTCAATACGCTTTATCACACAGCCATAAGATTTATCACAGGTTTTCCATACTCAGCCCACCACTGTGCATTATAACACGGCAGTGGATGGTCATCCCTTGCTTATAGATGGCAAAAAATGCTGCAGTTTGGACATACAACGCTATCTCAAATAAACTGCCCCAGTATATCTCTATCTGTTTACTCTTGTGCACTCTGGGGAAGTATGCCCTGAGAAGCACCTCATATATCTACCTTTATGTTTACAAAGCAAAATCTCGCATTGGCAGAGCAGCCATCAGCTTTGTGCTCCTCAACTGTGGAACAAGTTGCAAAAACGCTGAAATTAACTCACCCCATCAGCCTAGCAGCTTTTAAATCTCTATATCTACATCATAATAAGGAGTTTTGTGCCTGTCTACCCTAAATAGTGACCCTATAAGTCCAAGCACACTCTAATTACTACTGTTAAAAGGCTGATCACATCTATAATCGACTCTTCCTCTCCCTTTTCTACCCCCATATCTGTCCTTCCACATCCCTTTGACCCTGGTTCCAGCTCTAAATTCTCCATACCGATCACTATATATCTTTTTATATTAGGTTTTATTTGTGTTCAGTGCAACTGATATGTATATTTTTTTACTTTTATGAAAAATTGTGTCCTACACAAAACTAGCTGTATCTTCTGTTTCAAACATATACTACTGTCAATACTACCTGCTGATACTTTGTATATACTGTATTATTATATCTCACTTTATTTGTATTATTACTATTTTCTTGTGTGTTGCATCCCATGTATATTGTCCCTTGTTCCTTGTTAACAAACCCAGGTCCACCTCGAAAATGAGCTTACTCAGCGGTGATCACCTGGTTAAATAAAGACTTTGATTGGTTGATTGATAGTAGAAGTGCAGCAAATGAAGCTGTGTATATAATAAACAGTGTTAGGAAAAGTTTTTATTCAAGAAATAAAACAGTGTTGATGGCAGTATTTAACAGCTATGTGAGACCAGTTCTGGATTATGGAACTCCCTGCTGGAGTCCACTTTTGAAAAAGATAAAAGTTAATTGAGAGACCTCTAAAGACATTTACAAGATTAATATCAGGCTGTAGAGATGAATCTTATAGGAGAGACTGGGTCATCTGAATCTATGGGCACTGGATCTAAGGTGAAAAAGAAGGGATTTACTATTATTATATAAAATGTTGAACAACAAATTAAAAGGAGACTTGAAGCTGGTAAATAGGACTACAAATATGATATGAAAGGACATAATTATCAAATGAAAGAAAGGAGGTGTCAAACTGAGGCATGGAAACAAAGTTTTGTGAATAGATCAGTTAAATTATGGAATGTACTACCAAATGAAGTAGTGAATGCACCTAGTTTCCAAGTTTTAAAACCAGGCTGGATAGATACATTGAGGTTAGTAACTATGTTACTACCACTGAGTAGTGCAGATAGTTGATATGGGCAATAAGCCTTCTGCTGTCTTAATTACCTAAGTAAGAACCTAAGCATGGTGGGGTGTGGGAGGGATGGAAAGATGTAGGTGAGGACAGGGGGGGCGGGAGATGAGCAGGAAAATAAGTACTGCTGGAGTAGAGGGATGTGGCAGAGGTAAGGTAAAGGGTAGAGAAAGGGTAGAGGTGGGGTGTGGGAGGGATGGTAGAAGTAGGCGAGAACTGGTAGGAGGGAGGGGAGGGACAGGAAACAAAATTAAGTGGTGGGAGGGGAAGAGGGAGGTGAGCAGGAAATAGGTACTGCTGGTGTAAAGGGGTGTGGCAGGGGTAGGGTAAAAGACAGGAATGTGGGAATGGTGGACTGCTTATTTTCCCTGCATTCTACCTGCAGAGTTGTCTTGTGATATTCTGTATTTTGCACTTTTTGTACTATCATTTTACTTGCCATTAGTAAGGAAATGAAAATAAAACTGTGAGACGCCTTTTTGGTGGCTTTAGTGTGTTGGCGTTAATAATTGGATATATATTTATTTTGTTTATTTAACAGTTGGTAGCCAGGAAATGCACACTGAGCAGGAGCTCATTTCAAGTGTGACCGAGGAAGGGGAAGAGGAGTACATACAGATATTTACAATCCAAAAGATTTACACTGACCAAATAATCTATGTTACAGCAACTGGTGAATAATAGACAGATATTTACATTCCAAAAATAGTTACAATGAACAAATAATCCAAGCTACAGCAACATAGCAAGGAACAATAAGGGGAAACAGTAGGTTTTGTTTTGCAAGCATGAACAGAAATATAGAGCAGTGGATGTGTGGGATGTGGAGATGAAATGGGAATAGGATTTATACAGCTGGGAAAAGTTTAGTGGGTGGAGTGCAGGTTGTCTTAGACTTAGGGCTTGAAGGCTAACTTGGGGGAGAGGGGTACCAGCCAGGAGAAGAAGAATTACAGGGTATCAACTGGGGCCATGGGCAGGAAATGCAGGAGCAGGAGTGCTGAGAGAGAGTTTTAGCTTGTATTTACAGGAGGAAAGGGAGGAGATGACCATTGGAATGAGGGGAGTAGATTCCAGAGTAGGGGAGGTGGTAGAGAAGGCCCATTGTCTAGCACAGGAGTGCACCTGAGGGATTGAGAAAGTGCATGAGTCTGTGGAATGGAGAGGGTAGTCAGAGGCACTGGCAGGTGAGAGAAGGAGGAGAGGTAAGTTGGGAGAGAATTAAACCAATATTTATCTATAAAACATGCACCGTGAAGTGTCAGCAGAGGGGGGAGGAGGGACTGAGAGTACAGAGTAAAATGAACAACAGTGAGTAAGTTGGGGTGAGACTGGTGATGAAGCGGCAGAAGGTATTACACAAGGTGTCGAGCTTGATGAGGGCGGAGGAGGGACTGAGCCATAAACCACATCTGCGTAATCAAACAAAGGAATAATCAATTTCGTGACAAGCTCACGACAAGTAGGGAGGGTTAGATAGTCTTTGGAATGATACAAAGCTTCTAGTTTGGGGCAAAATTTGGTATGTAGGGAGTCAACGTGTTGGGAGAAATCCAATCTGGATCAAGCCAGACACCCAAGCATTTGAAGGCAGACACAGATTCCAATTTGGTGCTATTGAGGGTATGAAAGGTCAGGGGTGGGGACTGAGTTTGCAAGCTTCTGGGAGGAGCCAAATGTAATTGATACAGTATTTTAGTATTCAGTGTGAGTTGATTTATGTTAGACATGTAACATTGAGGAAGTCATGCTGAGAGAGACTTTGAATGCATTGCTAGAGGAACTGACAAGTAAAGCACCATATCGTCAGACATGTGAATGTTCGCTGCAACGCAGATAGAGGGATACCACACTCAGTACAATATTAATCAGTCTATGGTGGGTGCACTGTTCATTTTCATAAATAAAATAACACTAGCTTAGAAACACTACTGTATAGCATATAAATCATGGGGTCAAAAACAGTGGGGAATTCAAGAATGCATAGGACCAACATAAGGCAATTATAGTGGGGTAGGAGGAGGGGTAAGGAAGAAGTAAGCTGCTGATTGACTAGGATCTGCAGCTCATCCAATAGGTAGAGAAATGGGCAGACTGGGTGGGCCAAGTGGTTCTTATCTGCCATCAAAGTCTATGCTTCTATGTTTAACTTCATAAGTGGTCAGTGACCTCTTCTGACCTCAGTCATGGCTTTGCCACTTGTGAAGGTCAAGAGGTCACTGACCACTCATGAAGATAGATATAATACCTCATAAGCATCCATCGATATCCCCTATATAGGTCATATATGTACTGACTAAACTGATTTTTTGCTCCGTTTGTCTCATGTAACAGAAGTGATAACAAAATGATCACAAATGTCCAGCTAAGGCAACAAGGATAGCAAGCATTTGTCAATGTTGAATGTTCACCACTGGTACTGCTGTTGTACCAGGTCTTGCTTATACATATTTTTACTATATATTTACCCAGGATAGAGCTGATGAGATGCAATGTCTCATTTTCAGTGGTGTCCTGCTTTGACACATTGTGAGATTGTAATTACCCAGGATAGGGCAGCTGAGAGGCAACTCTACTTTTAGGTGGGCCTCATTTTGACCCCAAATGTCCAACAGTTTTTTATGAGCTGACAGTATGATCAAGACAGGTTGAATTTTTAAAATTCCATCTGAAAGCTGACTTCACTGTGCGACTGTGGAAACAAGTTTGATGGGATCAAAAATGACACCTGCCATGTTCAGTAGGTGGGTAACACAAGGAATATGTTGAACATTAGGGCCAAAATCTGCAAAAATAAAGTTATGAGTAAATGTTGAAACAATTCAGCATTTCTTCATCAATTAGTTGGTTTTCAAATTTTACCCAAATTTTCAATGTAATCATTTTGTGACCACTCCTTCTGAACATGACTGGTGTCATTTATAAAGCAACCTTCGAAACGCTGCTTTGCATCACAAGTGTGAAAACCCATTTTGGTTAGGGTTTGAGAAATAACAGCTGTCATACTCATGAGGTGGTGGAAAAGTGACCATGTTAAAAATCTGGGGTCAAAATACTTAAAAATACCAGTTATTAATGTGCATTGAAAAATTTCAATGTACACTCATAACTTTTTGTTTTTTAATATTTTTACCCCAGATTTTCAGCATAGCCTCCTCATGACCCCATGTCATGAGGAAGGGTGAGAACATTTTCAAATCATGCCAAAAGGTGATTTTGTGCCACAAGTGTGAAAACACATTTTGGCCAGCATTTAAAAATTACAGCTGTCACATTCATGGGAGGTGGTGTGAAAAAATGGCTATGTTGAAAAGTTGTGGTCAAAATATTGAAAATTACCAAAGATAACATGTACATTCATAAATTTAAATGTAGGCTCATAACGTTGTTGTTTATAAATATTTTACCCCAGATTTTTAACACTGCCTTCTTATAACCCCACCCTCAGAACAATAGTGGAGCAAATTTTCAAATCCTGCCTGAAAGTGATTTCATGC
Source organism: Neoceratodus forsteri (assembly GCA_016271365.2). Classification (NCBI taxonomy): domain Eukaryota; kingdom Metazoa; phylum Chordata; order Ceratodontiformes; family Ceratodontidae; genus Neoceratodus; species Neoceratodus forsteri. The sequence goes on from CM057453.1 coordinate 1,196,193,309, forward strand.
AGTGACCATAAAATCACCTTTTGGGACAGATTTGCATAAATTCACTGTCATCGTTCATTAGGTGAGGTCCCAAAAAAGCCATGTTGAAAATGTGGGCAAAAATGTTCAAAACTGATCAAGTTATGATGACAGCTCAAAACCCTTTGAAATACATTGAACCACATACCTCATTTCCTCAGTTCATGGTCCAGCCTGGAAGGGTAAAGATGTGTCTTTGATCCAGAAAGGATTAATATGTTGGACCCCTGGTAGGTAAGTAAGGGCTTGGGGGTGTGTGAGTTGGTGGGTGCTGAGGGAGGGTTGGGTGAGGGATAGTTATGGCGGTGGAGGCAACAGATATCAATGGACAGTTTTTTACAGGGTGTATTAAAAAAAAATACTACAAGGGACGGTCTCTTTATTTCAGGTACTGACACTGAGGATTGGGCACCCCCAAAGTCGATGTTATGTTTCGGGGAACTGGGAGGGTGGGCTTCCTGGGGTCACACAATCAAAATGGGTAGGGTGGAGGGTAGCAGCCAGCACAGAGGATTGGGCAGCCCCTGCCAGAAAATGGAGAGGGAGAGTGAAGGAGGGATTTATGTTTGGTGGCACCAGCGGGGCCCTGATGTTGTGCAAGAGGAGAGGGTTTTTTATGTTTGGTGACACTGGGGTGGGCTCCCAGTGTCCCACAATCAAAACAGATAGGGTGGGACAGCATGGGGATGGGGCACCCCATGCTGGAAAATGGGGCAAGTGAGATTGAGGAGGGTTTCTTTATGTTTGGCAGTGCCATGAGTGGGCCTCCCAGTGTCACACAATGAAAATGGGTGGGGTGGGGGTGTTACCAAAGAGCATGTTTTGCTCACTAAAATAGAGACCTCCTTTTATGTTTCCTTGTGCTTGTGCAAGAAACATCTTGTGGTAGAGTGACATTTGAGAGGTGTGTCAGGGACAAGTCTAATGCAGAGCACTCTACAGTGGGCTTGACCCTGACAGACCAATGACCACACAAATAGAGAGTGACAGTGGTTGGAATTTCACAGCTGGGAAGCAGTTGCACTTGAAAGGAATAAAGCACTCCAATGAGAGTGCTTCAGTCCTTTCATTTACATAATGCTGTCCACCCCACCCTCTGTTCCCTGTCCCTGCACTCAGCATTATGCAATGAACCTCCCACTCCTCTCCCACTGTGTGCTGCCCACCCCACCCCTCTGTTCCCCACTGGACTGGCAGTGATCTAATAAATCCTTCTGCTCCTCCCACTGTGTGCTGCCCACCCTGCACCCTCTGTTCCCCAGCCAGCATTCAGTTGAGCCCTCCCTCCCTCCCACTGTGTGCTGCCTGCCCCACACCCTCTGTCCCCTGGCATCCAAATTATCCCTCCTGCTCCCTCCCACTGCATGCTGTCTGCCCTACTCCTCCATTACCCGGTGCCCAATCCCATGTCAACATTATCTAACCCTCTTCGACACTGGAAGCTCACCCCAGTGTCCAGAAATAAACATTTTTTTCCTGTTAAAAAAGAAAACTGTCCACCAGTCTTTTTAATGCCTGTAAAAGAAAATAGTCCCTTGTCATCTACCTGTACCCCTCCCCATCCCCATCCCCCATCCAGACCCTCCTCTGCATACCCGCTTCCCACACACCACCCCTTTACCCCATACTTACCCTCCAGAAGGTTGGCAGCTGTGATCTTCTGAGGACCAGGACACATCTGCACTCTTCAAAACTGAACTATGAACTGAGGAATCAAGGAAGCACTGTATAATGGCTGTCAATAGGGTTTCAACTTATGTTACTATCTAAGCCATTTTTAGAATTTTTACCCCAAATTTTCAACATGGGTTCTTGGGACCCTACTCATGAACACTGTCACTGTCATTTAGTTACTCAGTCTGGAAAGGTGATTTCGTAGTCACTGTGCAGAATCACCTTTTGGAATTGATTAACTAAATGACAGTGCTAGTGTTCATTAGGAGAAGTCCCAAGAAGTTAATGTTGAAAATGGGCAAATAATCCCCAAATGGACTGCATTACAAGTGTGCATTGCGCAGTTTCTATGCACACTTGTAATTTTGCCAATTTATAATATTTTCACTCCAGATTTTCAACATTGCCATTTTTGACACCTCCTCATAAACAGTACAGCTGTCATTTTCACATCTTGCCCAAAATGTGTTTTCACACCTGTGGCACAGAATGGTGCAGTAAGCTGTGTGAAATCACCTTTCAGGATGAGTGAATGAATGGATAGTGGCACTCTTCATGAGGTGGTGTTCCAAAAGGCCATGTTAAAAATTTAGTGAAACAACTCCAAATCCAGTTTAAAATTTTCTTTCACTCCAAATTTTCAGTGTAGCCATTTTATCACACCACCTCATGAACAATGCAGCTGTCATGTTTCACATCCTGTCCATAATGTGTTTTTCACACCTGTGGCGTGGAATGCTGTTTTCCCACAAATTTGAAAATTTTCACCTACAGGGTTCATGAGGTAGGGTGATAGAAGACTATGTTTAACATTTGGGCCAAAATATGAAAAATGGCAAAGTTATGGCCATTCATTGCAATTTTAGTATGCATGCTCGTAACTGCAGAAATCTTAAGTATTTGCACACATTTGTTTTATTTATACCCCTGCTTCATGGCCCTCTCTGTCTGAAGGGAGCCCCAGCCCTGTCCACCGATGCCCACCAGCTGACGCCCAACAGCTACCCCCATGGCTTACCCCTGGCAGGGTCAGCAGGAGGCCCATCCCCACCAAGACTGGATTCAGTACAGGGGTCAGCACCATGGCTATTTGGGGCAGGACCTGCAAGTTCCCTCCATCATCTGCTGTGAGCTTTTTTCTCCTGGTTTCTCCTTCAGGGGTGGAGCGTGCAAGGATGCCAGTAACAGTGATGCACACGCCCTGTGCAAGCACCCCATCAGGCATCTGCCCTGCCTCTGACCCGATGTCTGCAGTGTAGGTGTGCCAGCCACCACTACGGGCCAGGCATCCACTGACAACTGGTTGCTCCCCTCCTGGAGAAGGAGAGCTGTCCCAGGAATGCTTAATTCTTCTCCTCCCTGCTGACCTCGGTGCCCATGATCACTTCCGAACATGGGTCACTGGCATGGCATGAGGTGTGGCATCCAGTGCCTCAACCCTCAGTGCCACTGGCCCAACAATGCACCCCACATTTTCAACATAGCTTTTTATTAACTGAGCTTCTGTATTCAAATGCTGTTCAAAATATGACAGCTTGTCAAAGCATACTTCAGGCAGGCTTTTCCTCCCACCAGAAGTTCAGCTAACATAATACACCCCTGCCACATAAACCATGCAAGGAAACATTCTGCACTGACAAATGCTGGTTTGCTGTGGATGTACTGGATTCCTTTACTCTGACACAGCTCTGACTAATTTAGCTGTTTCTGCTTTCACTACGTGTGTCTCCGGAGGTATGCTACCTCAGACCTGGTAATGCTAATATTTTAGATTTTTTATGGGGTGATTAGTTCCTTCAAAGTTCCATCCATGATACTGTTTTGAAAGCTGCCATGGACTACATTTACCTGCCCCTGCTATACCATTGAATGTTAAAACCTTACCTGGAGCAACTGCATCTGATTGGAGAAGAAATGCAGAGGCACAGTGAAGATTGAGATTGTAAGGATGGTTGGAAACAGAAGGTTGTAGAGTAGGAAGGAGTAAATTGTATCACCCACACAGGAAGAATGAGGTTACAGGTACCTACAATACTGACAACATATACAGTAAACATCTTACCATGAAAAGCTAGCGATCAGTCCAACAACAGTATTGCAACATTGCCATCCTGTGGATGTAACTTATAACAAAAACTGAACACATTAAATCATGTTAATGTAAGGCTGTCTAAGGACAGGGATTTAAAGAAATGGAGGTTAGAAAAGAAGCCCATTACCATCTAGTCCTTGCGCTTCTCACCATACCAAGGGTCTGGACTACCCTTGGGAGGCTGTCCAGTATTATAATGGTACTGATTTGATGTGCAGTTCTTGTAAGAGTAGCCTGTCTGGTGAATCAAGGCTTGCAAAGAACAGTATAACTTTTTGTTGTACCCCAAATTCCTTATAACCTGCAGTCTTGTTGTTGAGTACATATCAGGGAGGAGAATTATTTTAATATTCACTCAAGTGTAGTGGGTATCTGCTCTTTCCATTATATCATTAAATGGGATGGAGTTACTGTATATAGGGTTGTTTCCAGAGGTAGCCTATACTGGTGAGTATGTAATGGCATAACGATTGGCTGCTCATTCTGGGGTGAATTATACTGTTCAAGTAATTTCCCACGTCTTCTCTGCTGGCTAACAGCCAGGTAGTTTCCCCATGATATGCTTGCTGATGATGGAGTAACGCTAAATTGAGGTTTATGGGTTTAGAGATCTAAAGACCAGTGATTCTTTGTGTGCTAACTTTTGGAGGGATGGGGGTTACCATAAACTAGCATAGTTATTGGGAATTATTGTAGTTCCTTTTATTGTGCAGCTATGCAGAGAGTATGAGGGGCACCCCAGCAGTAGTATACAACTGTTCTCCATTAGTAAGAGGTATCTTTTTATGGGGGTACAACAACTTGGTAGAAACACTCATATTGGTTAATGATCTGTGTTAATGGTTACCCAATTTCCAAGCATCTGGTTGCCTAAGCTCCCTCGGCCTTGACTCACAGGATGGTGTGAGACAAAAGGTACAAAAATATACCATATTAATGCCATCTACCAGTTTAGTTCCTTCTCACATCCAGTTCCAGATTTACAGAGTTTATGCATATCATTACTAATATTACCTCCCTCGTACAGAAAGGAAAAGGTAACAGCAAATGTTTTCTGTATATTAGCTGTATTGAGATATGTATGAAAAGTATGCCCCACATATTAAAATGAAGAATGCCAAATCTGACACCTAATTATCTCCCTTTTCAGTCCCATAGATTGAAATTTTAGCAACACTTATTGTAAGCTGTGCTGTGCAACTGATTCCCAGGCACATAGTGGAAGTTCAGGTGTCAATGTTCAGTTTTGAGGCATTTCGTGAGTCTTGCTCTGGGATGCTAATGTCAATGTCTTCCCAACTTGCTGTTGAAAAGTCAATGCTAATCTGTAGGTGCAAGTGAATAAAGTATTATATCTTGCTTTGCATGGCTGGTGCTCTTGGTGTTGTGGTGTCACTGCTCCAGAGTGCAGTTATCTTCACTTGTATCAGCCTATTTGGAAAGGATGATTCTGGCATTGACTGGCAGGAGCTGCCAACTCAAATGATTGTACAATGATGGCTGGGAGCTCGAGGTACAGTTCTTTTCTTTCCTCTGCTGCACCTTTTTCCCTCTGCCACACCTCTGCTGCACCTCAGAAGGACATAGACAAGGTGAAGGCCATGCAGAAGAGGGCAACTGAAATGGTGCAAGGGTTGCATTAAAGCTCAACAAAGACTGACTGAGGGGATCTCAACATGTACACCTGGAAGAGAGAAGAACAAGAGGGGACATAATTGAGACCTACAGGTACCCTATGGAGTTGAACAGGGTGCAAATGGGGAGTCTCTTCAAATAAGAAAGAGCACCAGAACCAAAGGGCATGTGATAAAGCTGAGGGAGAAAGTTTACGATAATGTGAGAAAGAACTACTTCACTAAACGAGTAGTGGACATCTGGAACAGACTGCCTGCAGAAGTGTTAAAGGAGAAACCAGTGGGGAGCTTCAAGCAGGCATGGGATAGACATAAATGAATATTAGTAAATATGTGGGGAGTTGCCAGAGACCAGTTAGGGTCTGTGGAGACAAACTAGGCAGGGACCATCTGAGCAGACCAGGGGCCAAACAACTTTTCTGTGCACAAATTCTATATTTCAATGTTTCTGTGTATGGATTTTACCATCTGCCATCCCTCATTAAGTGTTTCTTTAGCATGTGCCTTCCTGATCACATAAGTGCTGTCATGGGAGAGGGGTGATTTTAAGGATCCTGTGTGAGTGGATTGCTCAGCTTTTTCTGCCCTTCCAGTCCTTGCCAGGAACATCTGTCACCTCAGGCTAGTGTCTTTTCTAAACCTCTCCATTTCCTCAAAGTTTCTATTGTATGTAAAATGCCATACCACTGTAGGTGTAGTTTGCTGGATATCTCAGGCTGAAAGGAATTCCCAGATTTGTGAGGTCTTTTTTCACAGCACAGTATTCACCCTGCCTATTAGAGAGTTGTGGGGAAAATCCTTGGACATGAGGATTCTGTGCTCTTTCAATTCAGCGAACATTTCTCATGAGTCAAATATAAGACCTACTCCTTTACCCCGAAGGAAATAGGCATGAATGGAATGTGGTGGGGCTCCCGGTTTGGGTTTGGATGCCAAAGATCAATGGGCTCTCTCTCTAGTTCTAGAGGGTGATCCCTATAATAGTAAAGTAATTGAAGGATTGTTGACTAAAAAACACACATCTAATTAAAAACGGGAGTACATGCTAACATATTAACATACTAAGATGCCAGCAGAGTAGGCCCAAAGGTCTATCTAGTCTGCTCAAAGATCAACACCTGGTAGATGCATCCTTCACTGCCCTCCTCCCTCCCCTCCTCACCTCCTCCCCATCGGTGTGCATCTCAGGTCTGGCAGTACTCCATTTAATCTTCTCCTATACCTGTCCCACCCCTTTGAAGCCCACCACCCTTTTGAATTCCAGCAATTCCCTGGCAATGCATTCCATGACTCCACCACCCTCTCAGTGAAGTAATGTCTCATAGTCTCAGCCCTGAACCTCCCTCCTACCAGCCTCAGGCAATGCCCCGGTGGCCCTTCCTTCCGCAGCTGGAAAATCCTATCAGGGCATACCCTATTTACCCCTTTAAGGTATTTAAAGACCTCCAATCATATCCCTCTGTCCCTTCTCTCCTCCAGGAGTACAAGTTAAGCTTCCTGAGTCTCTCCTCATAGGTCTTTTCCCCGCCCCTGAATCGTCCTGGTGGTCCTCCTCTGGACCTTTTCAAGGAGTGCAATGTCCTTGACCAAGTGCGGTCACCAAAACTGCACACAGTACTCAAGGTGTGGTCTAACCAGGCAGTTATACAGAGGGAGAATCACCTCCAACTTCCTGGAAGTTATCCCTCTTGCAATGCACCCCAGCATTTTGTTTGCTTTGGCCGCCTCCTCCTGCACTGTTCAGAGTTATTCATTTTGGCATCCACCACCACGCCAGGTCCTTTTCCCCATCCGTAACCTGCAGTTTCTCCTTCCCAGAAAGTATTCTTGAGCCAAGTTTCTAAGACCCAAGTGGAGAACCCTACACTTCTTAGTGGTTTATTGTCAAAATCGCACACCCTAAATAACACGTGTAATTATAGTACAATCAAAATAGTGTTGTTAAAACAGCATCTGCATATCATAGCGTTTTCCACCAAAATAGGACATATCAAGCCAGTTAAAAATGTTCCATTTCTTAATTATTATAAGGACCCCTTTCATAACCCAAAGGTAAATGTCACTCCTGTCCTTTATTCATTTGCACCCCATTCTAACCATGATGCCCGAAATAAATTAGATCAGGCAACTGGGTTATGAACCTCAGTCCACAGGTCCAGGAAGCAGCCTGTCATAGATGATTGCCTAAATTGCCACATGAGGTGAGACTGGCTTTGCTTAGCAGTCCATGTACTGCCAACAAACAGTGCATGGCAACCCCAAACCAGAGTTACTATAAACCCTAAACCCCAATGCAACTTAGCGCAGTGGTTTTGCTAGGAGCAGTTGACAGCAGTAAAGAAGAAGAAGGAGCATCCTGCACCACACAAATATAAAATGGAAACAGCACGCCTTCAGGTGCTTAACAGGGCACAGAAGAACAGCTAGGGAACGGTTAGGTCTGTCGTCCCCGCTAGGTATTAGCAATCTCCAGTCCTTGCAGCTTGGACAGTGGGAGTGTTGAATAGAAGAACACTACAAGTGCCCTAACTAAAGGAAACAATGAGTCAGTTCATCCTCTGCTAACCCAAAGTTGCTACCACAGGATGCTCTAGAAATAATATGGAGTTTTAAGGCAAGGAAGAGTGGGCAATAGGCACGAAGTACAGCAGAAGCAAGTTTGATTGAGCCCAGTTAAAAGACTTAAACATGTTGTGGAGTCTGAAAACATTCAGTAATTGGGCATCCATCCCTGACAACTGCACACTTGATGGACTGCATTGCTGAGAGATTTTGGTGGCACTATTATATACAAATGCTATTATATACAAATGCTGTTTTCAACAACGCTATTTTGATCACGCTGTAATTGCACGCACTATTTAGGTGTGCGATTTAACTGATCCCTTCTTAGCATTAAGCTTCAGTTCCCAGTGTGGGACCACTCCTCAAGGGTCTCAGGTCCTCTTGAAGGGTCCTTCTGCTCTCCACCCCATCCACCACTGCCCCCAGCTTGGAGTCATTGGCAAAAGCTCATCTCACTCCTGATACCTCTTCTGATGTCAGAGATGTAAGCATTAAACAGAAGTGGGCCCAGCACTGACCCTTGTGGAACCCCACTGATGCCCCTCCTAGGAGAGGAGACCACCCCACAACCATCACTGTCTGCCATCACCCAGTTAGCAGAGTTTCCTCCACCCAACCATCTTCTTTCCCACCCCATTCCCTCCAACTTATCCCTCAGCCTGGGGTGTGACACTGAGTCAAATGCCTTGCTGAAGTCTAGAAAGAGGACATCCACCGGCCTGCCCTGGTCCAGTGCCCTAGTCACCCAATCATAGAACTCCACAAGGTTAGTTTGACACGATCTGCCATGCACAAAGCCATGCTGGTGATCATCCAAATGGCCCCCTGCCCCAGGAACTTATCCAGCTCTCCTTCAATATGGCTTCCATCATTTTCCCACCACAGACAGTAGGCTGACAGGTCTATAATTGCCTGGCTCCTCCGTGGCACACCTTTGTGGATAGGCACAATGTGAGCCATCCTCCAGTGCTGAGGCACACACTCCATCTGTAGGGAGGCGCTAAAGAGGTCCACCAGGGAGCAGCCAGTAAAACCACCATTTACCTTAGCACCCTGGGATGCAGGCCTCTGGATCTGGTACCTTATGTTTTAGGGACCTGAGAGCATCCCATACCTACCAGCAGGAATTTCCCCATCCGTTACCTCCCCTTCTTCAAAACTGCCCCTCCCTATGAGGTTCCCCTTCCTTGACTATAACCCCTCCCCTGTAAGGAGCTGTTCCACCATTGTCTCTAGTGTAGAACGAGGCAAAGTAATCATTTAGTACCTCAGCCTGTTCCCTGGCCTCCTCAGCCCACCCTCCTGTCCTCAACCTGCTAATCTTCCCTTCACTTTCCTCCTTTCCCTAATATACCTAAATAACCTTTATCACCCCCAATCCCCTGAGTCAACTTCTGCTCCACCCTAGCCTTGACCAATCTCACCTCCCTCGTCACCCTTTTGGATATGTTATCATACTCCTCCTTGCCCCTAACCCCTCGTGTTTGCTTGTATCGTCTGTAAGCCCCCTCTTCTCCCTTACCACTTCTTGTACCTCCCTGGTCTACCAGCATGGTTTCCTGGCACCTCCAGCCTTGCATCTGACCTTAGTGCAGGCCCTAGTAGCTTCCATCCAATAAACTCACTGCACTCCCAGTTGAAGAAGGACAAACACTGCTTACTTGCCAAGTTCAAGTCCAAAACCTTTATTTGGTAGAAAATTCTTGACAGGTTTTCTTACAGGTTAAAGTGTGAAGTAACTCTCCAAACCAGTTTACCCAGTGCTTCAACCAAAGCGTGGTCTTCCTCAGGGGTGGGGTTTGAGTTAATCATCCCTCCCTTAAATAGAAAATGTTATCTCAGTAGGGTTCCCCTGCTGGATCAATAATTGAATCACTTTTACAAAATAAGTGGCTCTGGAGGGATTAGAACCGCTGACTATTATTTAGCTAAATTAAAAAATGAATTCATACCAAAACTTTTAGCATATACACAGCAAAAAGGAGCAAAAGGAACATTGCTAGATCTTATTTAATTCTCTGAAAGTAAGGGACAGGAATGCATCCTGGAAGATGTCCACCAGGCACTGCTCCTTGGTTGACGTGGATGACATAGTTCCCTTCCTCAAGACCATCTGCCTGCAAGGGTGGCCTATATATCACCCCAACTTCACCCTGTTTACCCCAGGTGCTTGTAAGGTAACCCGCCTGCCTCAACTTACCTCTGGCCCCCTCCACCCTGCATACATCAATACCATTTCTAATGATGTACTCCCCACCCACCCACAGCTCTGTCCTTCCTGTACACCAAGTACCCCTCCAGGTTGAGGTCCCAGTCATGCCTCGGCGTGGCCCACGTTTCTGGGACTGCCGCTACATCCACCTCCCCTTCGGTTAGCAAGGCCTGCAGCTTAGGCATCTTATTGCCCATGCTCCTGGTGTTCATCGGGGCACTCTCCATCCCTTCACCCTGCCTCACCTGCCCCTCAGCCCCCAAACCCCAGCTGCTTTCCTGCCTTTACCGCATCACACAGTCTGATGTGCCGCTGGGCACCCTTGTCTACCTCTGGGGAGGGCAAGTAGGGCTGATGAGGCAATAATAGACCTTTGAGCCTGACTTCAGTGGTGAATAATATTCCTGAGAGATTCATTAGGAACAAAATTGAAAATCATATTATTGAGAAGAGGATAAGAATTATCCACCATGGGTTTAATAATACCAGGTGGTGTTTGACCAAATTATTCTTTAAACATGTAAGTAGAGCAATAGATGAGTGAAAACCTGTTGACATTGTATATTTAGATTTTAATAAAGCATTAGATACCATGCCACACTTTGAACTGGTAAAGAGGTTGGTGGAAATCTATATAAGCAGTAACTTGTTAAATAGATGACATTATGGCTAACACAAAGTTCCAAGGTGGACACTTGGAACAGCTTCCAGTGGAAGTGGTGGGGCTAGAATGGTCACAGGATTTAAGAATGCATGGGATAGATACAAGGGAATCTTAGAAGCATGAGAGGGTAAGCCAGAGTCCAAGTAGGTTCTCCGTGGCACTACAGGTAGGGGAATTTAGGGCAGATTAGGTGGGCCAAGTGGTCCTTATCTGCCAACAACTTGTATGTTTCTATCTTAAGCAGCGTTAAAGTAAATGAATACCTATCTAAATGTGCATTTGTAACTAGTAGGGTTCCACAGTGACCAGTGTATTTTTGGCCATCCTTAGTTAGTATCTGTGGTGCAACCATGAAAGGTGGAAAGGGGAACGGATGGCTAAGTTTGTGGATGGCACCAAACTTGCCATATTATTAATTTGTAGAGCAAGATATACAACTTGCAGAGCCAGAACTGGATGAACTCTCTAAGTAGGCAGCTGATGCTAAGAGGAAAGTTAATCTGAACAAGTGTACTGTAATTTATTCTGGGATCAGTACCATGAAATTCAAACATACATTGGATGCTGAGGAATTAAATGTGGCAAATAAAGAGGGAGACCTGGAGTCATTGTTTCAAATAACTTTACACAAACATTGCATAGAGAATAGGTGATCAAGAAATGTGACGTAGATATTGAGGTGTTTTAAGAGGAATTTTGTTAGCAGAGATAAGGAAGTAATTAATTTATGCTGCTTCATTGGTCTCTTTGTAAGGTAACATTTGGAGTATTGTGTGCGGTTGTCCCTTCAGAACAGTGCTGTTATTTGATTCTGAGACTAGAAGGTGTGCTGCTTAGAACAACTAAAATGGATAGTGGTTTAAGAGATGGGTCATATGAGGAAAGATTGACTGAGCTGGACCTACAGCGGAGCCAGGCAGGATGCAACGCAATACCTTGCAGTAAATGACATGTCACAAAATACTGCATGACAAAATGGTTTAATTGCCATTGAATTGTATTACTCCCTGTAGCATACTACAGTGCTCTGCAATAATACTGCAGGGTACTGTGTTGCATCCTTGCTGGCTCTACTGCATACAGACTGTTGTTGAAAAGAATGAGGTGGAACCAAATTCTAGAACTGTATTTAAGGCTACCAAGAACAAGAGACTGTCTGCATTGGAAGTTCAAAGAACATAGCATTTATTCTAGAGGACATACTTTCAGGTTAAAAGGAGAGAATTTAGGGCTTTGCTCACTCAAAGGGTGGTATAAACTTGGAACAGCCTATCTAAAACAGTAGCTGACAAGTTAGTTGACAAAGACCACATTTAAAAAGAAATTTGATAACTGCTTGAGGAATAAGTGGTTCACATTGAGAAGCAATGGACAAACTTGATGGGCATTGCCTTCCTTTACTTGTAGTACCTATTTTCCTATGTTTCTTATCAGATTGCTGCACACTTTTTGGGACACCCACAAACCTAATGTTGTTGCAACGACCTCTATTCTCAGGATCGTCAATTTTGGACCACAGTCTTTGGATCTGGCATTCGTGCGCTTCCTTTTCATCCATACTGTGTGTTAGAGGGCTTTTGACACCATTTACCCCATGTAGCACTCATTAACTGCCAGTCTGTGTCCTAGCTGCTCAATTCTTTTTCATAGCTGCCAGAGACATTCTATTAGCAGCCATATCTTTTACAAGTAGCTGTATAATCGCCTTTATGTCTCTGAGATTCTCCAGGCCTGGGATTGATGAAGTCTCCAGTTGCTTTAACGGTTTGTTTTCCAGTGAGAAATTTAAACTCAGTTTCCAAGATTTAACCCAATTTAAGACAAAAGTAATTACAACAATCGATTTACCATCGATAGCTGTGGGTGACAGTTTCATATGATAATAGAGATCACGGAAAGGCGATCACAGTTAGGGCTAGTGTACAGCGCTGAAAATCAATTTCAGTGACGCATAACACTAACCCACAGCAAAAGGGTGCCAGAAACTTGATTTTTATGCAGGGGCTACCCTCCACCCCCGAAGGCATCACTCCCTGAACCCCCCAACTAAAGGATTCTCAACTGGGGTGTAGTCAGTCAAAAGACAACAAAATAAAATTCCGGACTGGTGCAACAAAAGAATGTGTGCCCAGAACCAAACACGGCACCCTCCCAACCCTAGCCTGCCACCAACCCATCATGCCACACAGCCAGCTCAGCAGCCCACTACTGCAATACATCCTACAAGCCCTTCCTCCTTCCACCCATTGCATGGCATGGTCCCCCCACGCATGTACATATAGTGACATCCTGTCGCATATTCGTGGACCCCCATCTGGTCGCCTCTCCTTTCAGTAGCTCCTGTGCACAGGCATCGTGATTGAGTCACCCTTTTGAAAGCGCTCAATCATGGACGCCATAATCACAGGCTACCATTAGGGACAAAGTGATAGAAAAAGCAGTTTCATACACTGAATCTGCTCAGATTGTTGAGTATTCATAGAGGCTGCATGGAGCGCCTATTATAGCATAGTGGTTAAGGGCACTGAGCTGCAAACCTAGAGACTTGGGTTTCAATCCTATCAGCCCCCACTTACATACTGTGTGACCTTAAGCAAGTCACTTAACTTCCTTTGTACTTCCAGGTCACACCTGAAACAAGCTATGGCTTAGTGTGTCTTTTTTGGTTAAATAATTTCCTTCCTTCCTTTTATTAAGAATCCATATTGTCCAGTGGCTTTTATTTATTTATTAGCTTTTGTTGACCAGGTAGGTGCATTAGGCAAAAACCCTACCTATTTCCAAGTACGACCCAGGAGAGTACAGTATATAGTTTTACAAAAAACAGGACAATGGTAAGGTACTAAAGCAGAAAATAATACAAAACCCATTGATATCCTCTGTGGATAGTAGGGGAATCAGAAACATACATTTAGCAGTAGCCATCCACGCTGGGATGGAAGGTAGGAGGGATGGGAAACAAGACAAAGCAATCAATTATTACAGTGACAATCAGTAAGCTAGCCTAGAAGGCAATAGAAGAGGGAGAGGTTAGGTATATTCACAGGAATCAAGTGCAACTAGTTGGGAGAAAAGTACAGATTTGAAAGAGAGTGAGAGAAAGAGCATTTAAGACTGGGGATAGGGAGTTCCAGAATTTGGGGCAAAGTGAGCAAAAGCTTGCCCCTCATTTTTGTAGAACAATGCAGGACAGAGAGTAAAGAGGAGTTAGAGGATCTCAGAAGGCAGGAGTGAGACACGGAAGCTTGTCGCCCCAATGCTGTCTGGGCAGGGGGGAGGTCAGGACATGGAATCTATAAAGCAGCCCAGAGTGTATAAGCGCATATTCTTGGGGACAGCCAGTGGAGGGAGGAGTACAGTAGACAGTGGTGAGTCAGTCGAGGGCCGATAGAGCAAATCCACAAATGTTATTATAGGTGGTATCCCACTTATGGAGAATACCAGTGTTTGAGTGGCAAAAGATGGGAGGCGTCGACAGAAGCCTAGGAAGTAAGACTCCTCTGGCCACCGAGATCCTAGCAGCAGGGGTTAGGGAGTGACGACCCAGTAAGTGGCACCAATCTTAATGTTGACAAATCTACAAACCTCATTTAAATGAGAAGAGAAATCGAGCAGGATCGAAGTGTCACTCCGAGGTCCTCCACTAAATTATACCTTTGTTGTTTCGGATGGGCTCACTGTGGAGTCAGAGTCGTTCTTCGAGGATCCTGCCTCCATTATACTTCATTCTTTAGCTGTTGTTGTACTTGAATCTGCCGCCTATCAGAGGTATATGAGCAACTGCTGGTTGACCTATCATTCCTGCTGCACTGGAAAAAAATGCATTTTAGGTAATCTTTTTGTCTCTTTGCAATTTGACATTTTAAAGTCTGTGATTTCTTTTTCATATTTTGCTGCCTTTTCTTTACATTTTCTATCCAATACAACAACATTTTGCATTGTGACAGTTTTTTTGATCTCCAAAATTTCTGCTGATAGAGCAGCAGTATGTTTGGTAGTATCTTTCTTAATCAAGATCTCCAAAAACAAAAGTGAGCAAGTACTGTATGTTAACTAGTATATGTTGCTTGTTCCCACTCCTCCAAGTGCCTAAAAATATCTAAACCACAAGATGAGGTTTAGTCACTCCACAGACCTTGTGGTGCCTGTCTTTTTTCTAAGTATTTTGGAGAAGAGATACGGTATTATAGTTCACATTTACCTCACAGATTTAACTGTCTCCCAAGCTTAGTAAACCGACTCGTCAGATCTGGGTTAGTTGTTTGTGGTCCTTATATATCTTGCTTAACTCTTTTCTTTTTGTTTTTATAGGCTGTCCATTTACTCCAACAAAAATGGAAAATCATCCCACGTACCTAGATTAACTGACTCATTGCACCAAGTGACTGCATGTCACATAATTTGTAGTGTTAGGGGAACTAGCGATGACTATGTGATAGCTGGTTGCTGAAGACCTGCAGAGGTAGTTCTTACAAGTGAAAAAAATTCAGTGGCTGTGCTCCCCAAGACACCAAGCACAATCCTAAACAACTCTCAAGAGACCACAATAGCAACTTGAACTAGGTGTGATCCAAGGCAGCTAACCCCTAAAATTCAGACAAAAATGAAAAACTGTAGGATGCATGCCACCACCTGAACTGCAGATAGCAAATAATGGCGAATCATACTGATAGGTGAGGGTTTAAGCAATTGCATAAGCTATTTTATTTTAAGCCCAACCACTGAGAAATTGTTTTGCTATGCAAACAACACTGATAATACATATTTATACAACAGGCATGAAAATAATTTTGCCAAGATAAACATGTTATAGTGGGCAACATGAACAAGATAAATGAAGTTGGTTACTGAGCATGCTCAGAAATTTATCTCATTCATTGTGGCCACACTGAGCATGCTTAAAGATGTATTCTCACAAATGACTATAAATTTTCTGATCATGCTCAGTGATCAATTTCATTTATTTTCCCCAAGACACCACTGAAATGAGTGTTATGGCTCATTATGCCTTTCCTGGTAAAACTGTTTCAGTAAAAAGTAAAATGTGAGATGCCATGCATTTTTTATTACATATACAGTAGTCTAAGTAGTTGACATTGCTGTTTTTCTTGTAGGTTTTACCATTTCTATCATAAATCACTTAAACACCTGGGCCCAGATATTCAAAGAGTTGAGCCATGCGTATAGGATTGTGCGCCTACAAGTCCGAAATTGTGCCATTCTGCGATATTCAGAAGAGGCAGTTGTGCCCCCGAAATCATGCTGAGCAACAGCGCAATGATAATGAAGGCAAGCACAACTGAAGGGAGGAACCATGCATAAATGGCGCGGTGCGATGTTCAACAACTTCGCCATGCGCAATAGGGGAGCAAGCAGAAGTTGCGCCTAAGCGGAAATGAGCCAAATAAAAAGAAGCAAGGAGAGGCGCAAGAACGCTAGCATGGAAGCCACATGAGGCAGAAGCATAGGCAGACAGACAGGGCAGGAGGCACAAACAGGGCAGGCCAGGGAAAGGGCACTCTGAACACCCAGGCACAGGGAAGGTGTGGGGAGCCACACAGCACAGAGACCAGCACAGGCAGGTGTACCCGGTGCAGGGGAAGTAGCAGCCAGGACAGCGGGGGAACACAGCAACAGCTGCCGGGGTGAACACAAGCAGGGACATGGCGGTGCCATCTTCAGATGAAGGCCATTATGAGAGGGGTGAAGGCGGGCGGCAGGGGCGTGGCCGTGGAAGAGCCCGTCGGCGGTATGTCCCCAACAGGCAGTACCGAGCCTGCACCAGCTTTGAGCTGTACACTGATACTGAGATTGTGGGCTGGTACCACCTGAATAGGGCAATTCTGAGGTGGCTCTGTGAGCTGTGCAGTGATGTGATGCAGGCACCCACATGACAGAGCCATGCCCTGTCAGTGGAGACCAAGATAACAGCCTGCATGTGCTTTCTGCCATGGGTACCTTCCAGAGATCAACTGGGACACCACAAGCATAACCCAGTTGGCTGCGTCATGCCACCTCACCCAATTCCACAGCGCACTGCAGCCACATGCTGTGGAGTACATCCATTTCCCCAGCACAGTGGCGGAGCGCACAGCAAACTTACAGGAGTTCCACAGGGTAGCATGTATGCCTGGCATGCTAGGGGCAATAGACTGCACCCATGTGGCCATATACACCCACCTGGCCCCAAGGGGCCGCATCATCAATCTGAATGGCTATGCCAGCATCAACTGCCAGGTGGTGTGTGATGCCAGGGGGCGATAATCAATGTTCGTACCACGCACCCTGGGAGCACGAAGTCATTCATCTGGCACCAGTTTACACCTGTGCCACAGATCGAGAATGGGGACATCCCCACTGGACACCTAGTAGGTGAGTATGCAAACCACATGGACAATCATAGGGCCTGGGGGCATGGCCAGAGGTGGCATGGGTAGTAGCCTACATGGCCTGGGGCAGGGCGATGCTGATCACAAAACTAACCTCCGCCCTCTACACACAGGTGACAGTGGATACCCACTCCGTCCCTGGCTGCTCACACCCTACCGGTGGCCTGCAACCCCATCGCAGCAATGCTACAATGAGGCACACGCCACCACATGTAATGTCATCGAATGGGTGTTTGGGATGCTGAAGGCATGTTTCCGTTGCCTGGACACCTCTGGCGGTGCCCTACAGTACAGCCCCTCAAAGGCCTGCAGGCTATTCCTGGCCTGTTGCATCCTGCACAACATGCCCAATGAATGGGATAGCCGTACAGGTCCGAAGAGGGGACAGCGATGGGGATGATGAGGATGCCGGTTGATGGTGATGGGCAGCCCCCTTGGCCGATGGGACCCCGACTGCTCCGGCTGGCACAGCTGCACCGGACACCATCACAGAGGAGCACTTCAGCCAACCCAGGTAAGTCATGGGGCCATGTGCAACCACCAGTGGCTAAGGCAAAACCCACAAACATGCATGGACACACACCAGGGGTGCATGCCGTCAAGGGAAGTGGCAGGGCACAGAAGCACACACAACCAGGGATGGGTGAGGATTAACATGCCACGTGGACGGACACACACACACATGCACACACACAACGCAACAAACATGCACAGAGGGCAGGAGGTACACCGACCCAGAACGCCAACCCTAGCAACACACATGTCCCCAGGCCACCACGCCACTGCCTGCCCATGTGCGTGTGTCAGATTCTGAGCACCATTACACATTGGTGTACAGCGCAATGTAGGCATTATCATGCACATGCAACTGTGGACAGAGGCTGGGAGGGTGTGCAGGTGGACTGTGTGTCCACGTGCAGCAGCCGGGTACCCACCTGTGCACTGCCCACTGAAACACACAATGCACACAGGGCAGCATCAGACAGTAGCCACACTGGGAGACAGGTCAGTCACGTGACACAGTGCCCGCCACCACGGATGCGTGCAGCCCGCCGAGACCCGCCAGCACTGACAGGCTGACCATTGGCCTCATTGGGGTGGCACCGATGGTCCCACAGGGTTCCACTACATGAACACGACCGTGCTTCGCACAGGGGTCTGCAGCACACCAAACATGCCTGCGCCAGGAGTGCTTGGGATGCCCACAGCTAAACCGCGTGTTGACAGGGCGAGTCGCATGACGCCGGAACGGGGTGGATAGTGCACTGTGTGGTGTCCGCGATGCATGGGCACCTGACTGTGTGCCCATTTTTGCCATGACAGCAGTGAATGACTGTGCATGCCTGTCAATGGCAGCGGTCTCATCCTCCGCAAATGGTCCATCCCTGCCAGGATTAGTGCGGTGTCCCTGCTGCGATGCTCCTCTGCCTGCTCCAGAGCCACATGCAGTGCATCCACGGACATCGCAAGCCGCATCTGCTGCTGGACCGATGCTTGCAGTAGGTGGTGTGCTTGTCCAAGAGGTCATCAGTCTCCTCGGCATCCTGTCCCCAGGGTGTGCACGGCCCCGATGATCAGCACCCCTTGAGAGTGGGTGCTGCGCACCGACCAGGTCTGGGCATGTCCACAGGCAGTGCACAGATGCAGCCACTGAACCCTGTACTCCCAAGCCCATTGGGTGACTGCTGATGCTGCCCTCCGCTGCCGCCCCCCAGGGCTCAGTGGTGCTTCGCAGTGGCGCAACAGTCCCACTGTCCTGAACAGACACCAGTGCTGCCCCACTGGTGCTGACAGGCACAGGCTGGGACTGTGCTGACTGTCTGAGCCCCCACGGCAGCACCACCCACAGCCATGGGCGCGAATTGCCCTGCTGTGTGGCCATCCATGGCACACACGATGTCACTGCCCATGATGGTAGTGTCATCATCACCGGTGACAGACTCTGCACCGGCCATAGTCACAGCATGCTTTGCATCCGTGGATGCCAGCACACTGGGACACAAGCAGGGCTTCCTCTACACCTGTTCCAACGACATCAGTGTGGACAGCCAGGCGGCCCCACTGCCCAATGCTCCACGTATACCTGTGGAGGTGGCTGCCTCCTCCAACTCCAGCTGACTGCTCGCGGTGGACAGGCCCACCACCGCTGACCCATGCAGATGCTCAGGATCTGTAAGGGAAAGCAAAGTCGAGCTATGCGCAGACCTACCCTGCCCCCCATAGACAGACCATGACTTACCATGCAGTGATGGGCTACCACCGGGTTCAGCCACCACCCGAACACCCTCAATGGCACTGCGCTGCATGCTTCCAGCAAGTCTCTCTTCCTGTGGGGTCGGCTGTACCACCTCCGGCTGTCCCCACCTGTTGTAGCACGTGCTGCCCTGATGGCAGCCACCTTCTCCTTTATCCTCCTCCTGTCCATGCCCATCTTTTCTTACACTTGCACAGAGCGCTGGTGGCTGCCATGCAGGTTCACAGCACGTGCCACCTCCTCCCATGCGCAGCACGGGCTTGAGGTGTTCCACGCCGTCCACTGGAGAAGTGGCTCCTGATCCAGGTAGGCCTCGAACAGGGCCTCGGTTTCGCCTTTGTAAAGTTAGGTCTCTTCTTCCCCACCACTGTGTTCCTCCTCTCCAACAACCTGCTCGGTCATTATGTAGCCTGTAAGAATGGCAGTTGTTACCTGACTGTGCAGTCCCATGCACGTCCCTAAATCCACAGTCTACACTCCCAAACAGCATGCAACTCACCAATAGACTGCAGTAACTGACTATGGCCACTGCATCACAATGTCGCACTTTATAGCGCAACCCATGCAAATGAGACGAGGAGCAACTTTAGGTAGATGCAAGTGCAGTGCTGCGCCATTGAATGGCTGATTAGATGATTTGCATATGACGGCTGAATATCGCTCTGTTGCACTTTGTGCAATTGTTTAGAACGTGCTGAGCCAATGGTGCAGTTCTGTAACATGCGTAGTACACACCTCACTGTGCATGCCCGGGTTGCTGACACAGGCGCCTGCTGCACTGATGACGTGCTGTGCGTGGTAGGCAATGCAGGGCATGGCCACCATTGTGCCAGTGGTGCTATAGCGATGGTCACTACATGGCACTGTGGCACCGGGCCATCATAGGTGCACGGGCCAACTGCACGGTAGGTCACTATGGCGCTGGCACACAGGCAGCCAATTGCACTACATGCATTGTGTTCCAATGGCGCTGTGTGTGGCCATGCTCCAGAGATCCTGACCCTGTGCCTGACCTTTGCCCCCTAGGTGCCATGCATCAGGCATGGGTGCATCTTATCATGCTGTTCGGTAACAGCGCAATAGGGAATGGCAGCGCTGTACCGCTGCAGCATCTGCACGGGGAGCCAGGTACAGAGCGCCATATTGCCAACTAGAAGTGAAAGAATGGCACGCAGAAGGGCAGCCCAGTGGTCTGCAATTGAACTTGCTAATCTAGTGACCATTGTGGAGCCACACCATGGGCCTCTCTTGGGGATGCCCTGGACAGGGCCAGGACCCAGGTGTGGCAGGAGGTGGCCACTGCCCTGGAGGAGGCTGCTGGATGGGGAGGAGTGCGGATCAGTGCAGGCACTGACACGGGACCTGCAGAGGAGGGAGCCGGAGCTACTGGCATGACTGCGGCACGTGCTGTGAGGCAACAGTGCCACGGCCAGGTAGGGGTTCCATCAACACACTTTTATTGTCCATATGGGTAACAGTGCTGTATGTGTCCAGCACATAGGTGAGGGACCGCCTGGGGTTGGCTGTGGTGGTGTTCACAGGGTGTGGGTGGGTGGGTCTGGCTGGGTGGAAGGCACACACCTGGGGGCAGGGGACTTTGCTTCAGAATTGTACTGATGTTCCTCTCTCTTGCTTGCCCCACAGGCCCGAAAGAATGCCACCGTGCGAGGGAGGAGCAGCGGAGGGAGGAAGACGGTGCAGCCAGGTGGGGCGAGGCCATTACCGCCCACCTGAGTGGCCCGATGAGGGTGAGTGCCATACATCCATGATTACTATTGCATGCTGTGTGACAGGGTGGGCAGCGGGCATGGCTACCATACATCGACATCACTGCCATGCATGCACTTGTTACAGTCAACACTGTCCAGTGGCAATGCATGTCTGGGAGTGCGTCAATGGTGGTCCATGCGTGCACCAGGTACATGGTTGTGCCACTGCCTTTGCACATACAGCCATGTCACCTAAACGGCCACGGGGTGCTGTGCGTGACTTGGCCAGTGGGTGTGTGCATGCCTGCATGGCTGTATGGCCTGGGTGGCACTGTGACATGATTACTGTGGGTGGTCACGCAACATCACAGTAGTATGTCCCACGGCCGTATGCCATGCACAGTGGGCGGGCTGTATGGGGTTGTGCATTCACATCTATTGACTGTGCTCCCTTGTCCTAGGTACCCGCCATCTTCGTGAGATATGGGAGGCACTGCGGAGATTTTGGTGGTTGCATGGGCATCGCTGGACATCCTGCACGATTGGATGAGACCAGGGTCCTGAGGAGGCACAGGGCCCAGAGGAGCCAGAGCAGGAGAGGCGCTCCTGCTAGTGATGGATGGCTTGCAGCATTCCCTACCCCCTGGACCCACCTTCACACCCTCCTTCCCTGTCCCATTTGTCCACCCCTGCCTCTACCCACCCCCACCATGTTTGTGGCCCCCAACCTTGTATATAGTTCCAATGTTATATTGTATATAGTTTGTATTATTGTAAATAGTTGATCGTTATATATTTTTCAATAGATTTAATTTTGATATGAATACTGTTGTGGTCTCTGATTTGCAGTGGGCTATAGGTGCTCAGCTGCAGTGGTGTGCATGGCGTCAGGGGTGGTGCAGTCATGGGTGTGTGTGTCAGTGTGGAGATGACTATGGTGTGGGGTAGCTATCAGTCAGTGTCTATGGTGTGTGTGTGTTCCCTGTGCACTGGCTGACTGTGCAGTGGCCATGGTGCGTTCTGTGTCCATGGCGTACCCATCGGCCCATCCATGGCCTGTGCAGCTGACACACATGCATGTCTGTGACCTGCATGGTCCGCTGGCATGTCAGTGGTGGCAGTCCCTGCAGGGCAGCCACTGTACCCGTCACATTGCTGGGTTGCCTCCTGACACTGGTGTGGTGCATGCCTGGCTCGGGTGGCATTGTGGGCACCACAGTCGTTGTCCCACCTCCATGCCATGCCTTGTGTGTGTTGCAGGGATGTGCCCCACTGTCTGTGACTTGTGCTCTGGGCGACTGATGGTGGTGTACGGGTCCACAGTGCCTGCGCAGGGTGGCTGGCACCCAGTGCCATGGAGGACTGCAGGTTGTGTGTACACAGTTTACATGGTCCCACAATGGGGCTTGGCTGCCCCACCACTGTGTCCCTGTGTTGTTGTGCCCTTGGGTATGGGTGGGTGTCTGTCCATACACTGTGTGGCATCCGTGTGGAGCATGCTTCATGCACCACTGTGGGTGGCTGT
The DNA here is from genome assembly GCA_016271365.2 of Neoceratodus forsteri. Lineage (NCBI taxonomy): Eukaryota > Metazoa > Chordata > Ceratodontiformes > Ceratodontidae > Neoceratodus > Neoceratodus forsteri. The sequence goes on from CM057453.1 coordinate 1,196,216,045, forward strand.
GCTGGCTGTTGTGGCCAGTGGTGGGTCAGGGTGTCACTGGACTACTGTGCAGGGTGCTGTACCACTGGTGGTGGTGTCAGGACACGCCCTGTCCTGTGTGGGGTACCTCTTGTGCCGATGCATGGTTGGTATCTCAGCAGTACCTGGGGACTGTGCATGGTGGCACTGTGTCTGCCATTGTTGCATTGCTGTGTGCTGCCACCCACTGATGGGTGCTCGTGGTGGGGCTGGCTTGCATGGTTCTGTGGTGCACAGGGTTGCAGTGTCACAGTGGGGTGGTGGCATGCATGGGGTTTCCTGCAGTGGTGGTCACTGCTCATGGGGAGCTGTCTGGGGTCACAGTGCAGGGTGTGCTCTGCATTGGAGGGATGGTGTAGCACGGGTGGTCAGCCCTCCTTGTGTGCCAGTCACAGCTTGCCGGGTAGGTGTGATGGGGCACCGTGGCCGGGCTGTGGGTTGTTTGCTTGTCTCCATGGGCCAGTGGTTGTTCGGCCCTCCCCAGTTGTGCAGTGCATGGGGTGTGGGAGGACGATGTCTGTTCTGCTGTGTGTTCCTGTGCCCATCTGTGGCATGGGTGGTAGGCCACTACCTCCCCTGGTTGTGCAGTTACATTGCTCTGCTGCTGGGGTGTCTCTGGTTGCGCTTATGGTGCTCTCTGGACTGCTCAGCTGAACATCCCTTTTGCACTATGGTGCAACAGATCAGCTCAGCTTCCTCCCTAGTTGTGCTATGGCACAGGTGTTGCAATATTCAGCCATCGGCTGTAGGCGCAGTTTGGCCTGCTCCGTTTTGAATATGGCATCTTTTAGCGCATGGGCGCAATAGACTTGCGCTGTTCTGCTATTACGCACTTTTGGGTGCAGTTTGAATATCTGGGCCCTGCTTATAAATCAAATATGACATGGGCTGACTTAGCTTATAATTTTTATCTTCATTTGAGTGCATTGGTCCATTGCTATCTCACTCTTGGCTTTGCCACTCATGAGATATCAGCAGACCAATCCTCTCATGAAGATAAAATGATATCTTAGACTGCCCATGTTATCAACTATAAATATGTAAGGGCAGCCACAGTAAGTTAAATAAGGTCTGGTCAGAGCCACATCTGCGTAGTGTGGCAAGAGGGAGCAAAGAAGTAGTCAGAGCTCACCACCGCGCCGGAGTCAGCCATACAAAAGATCACCAGGGACAAACTGCACATGCACACTTGACTACCGTGCACAAGATGGTTGCTGTGGCAGACATGCACATGCACAATCCTCACGCATGTGCAGTTTGCTTTGTCTGCCATCTTTGCACAGTAGTTGTCACTTCCACAGTTGTGGAAGAAAAATAGTGCCCCTGTGGAGGAGGTGTTTCACGGCCATTGAGGGAAGGGTCAGAGAAACAAAATGCACTGTAATCAGTTCCTCAGCACTGTGGAAGCACATGCTTCCACAGTGCCCTTACAGAGTAATAGTAAAATGTCTGCAGAGCTCTCCCTGCAGCCATAAAATGAAATAGTCCTATAGGCCCTGGCATTTTGCTTGCTAGAGCTTTAAGGGGCAGGGTATGACTAATGGTTCTAAATTTATAAGACTGTTATTGGTGACATTTTAACATTTTCAAAACAGCTCAAATGGATGCAAAATAGGACCAGCTTAAAATAGCAGCAAACTTAATATACCGCATTGTAAACTAAAGTGATCAACAACATATATCAAAAAATTATATTACAAATCCAAGGTACTTTATAAAATCAACTCATTGAGCAAACAATTTATGCCACATTTAGTGCTACATTGTGAATTAAGCATTATCATACGATGAGGTTACGAAATGAATTATCCATGCCAAAAGCGCTAAAATATATCAGGTTAAATGGTATTTAATAATATAGGAACATACAAAATGTCGCAGAGGAAGGCCTCAAAGATCTATCAAGTCTGCTAATTGCAAAGCTAATGCATGCCCCTTCCCTGTCATCGTAACCTTCTCTTGACTTTATTCCATCCCCATTTGAAACCCCAACTGATTTATAACTGACTATGCCCTCTGGTAGTGTATTTCACTCTGTCACCACTCTCTGTAAAGAAATGTCTTCTGGCTTCCTTCCTGTATATACCTCTACCAATTTGTAGCTGTGCCAATGGGTGTTTTTATTTTCACTTATGCTAAAAGATCTCAAGATCGACCTTGCTTATGCCTTTAAGGTATTTGAAGGTCTTGATCATGTCCCTCTCTCTTCTTTCCTCAAGTGATTACATGTCAACTTCAACAGTCTCTGTTCATATAGTGCAACCTATTGCCCTTGGATAATGTTGATAGCCCTTTTCTGCACCACCTCTAGCTGATTTATGTTCTTCTTGGGAGGGCTCCAGTACTGCACACAGTACTCAGATGCAGTTGCTTCATGCAACTGTATAGGGGCAGAATAACCTCCTGCATTCTGGGTGAGCCCCTTAATGTGCAAGCCAGCATCCTTTTCACCTTTGCTGTCACCTTTTTACATTACACTGAAGGTTTCAGGCAGCTTGTTCTTGCTATCTTCAGTTCCATTTCTCCTTCAAGACTGTGGCTGTCATCTCCCTCCAAGTCTGTACTGGGCTCTGGTGTTCTTGCACCCCATGTGTACACCCTACAGTGCTCACTGGTGAAACCACACCTGGAGTACTGTGTTCCGCTCTGGTGCCCCTACCTGAAGAAGTAGTTCAGACTACTGGAGGGGTCCAGTGGAGGGTAACCAAATGATCCAGGGCATGGGGGACAGAGCATATGAGGAGAGGCTGAGGGTGCTAAACATGTACTCCCTGGAGGACAGGAGGTAGAGGAGGGATATGATTGAAACCTTCAAGTACTAAGGGCATAAACTGGGTTGGTACAGAGGGCATCTTTAACTTAAGAAAAGAGGGTACAACAAGAGGTCATAGCTGGAAATTTGGGGGTAAATTAAAAAGGAAATGAGGAGACACTTTTTCACAAAAGGGTGGCAAAGGGTGGAACAGAGTTGGCGGATGAGGTGGTGGCGACAAAGATGGTGACCAGTATCAAGGTGGGTGGGACAGGGTAAAAGAAGATTTAGACAGAAGGGAGCGCTGCTGGAAGAGAGAGATGGGGAGGGATTTGGAGGGTGGGGTTTGATTCCAGGAGGAGGGGAGGAGGAGGGAGTGGGGCAGCTCCAGGGTATTAACCAAGCTGTGCACTCGAGCAGACCGATAGACCATTATGGCCTGTTTCTGCTGGCAATCTCATATGTTCATATATATATATATATATCACCTTGCACTTCTTTGCATGGAATCCCAGCTGCCAGATTGTAGATCACCTTTCCAACCTTGCAAGGTCCTCTCAGATCTCCAATGCACTTCTCAGTGTCTGCCCTCCCACAGAGCTTGTTGTCATCTGAATATTCACATTTTGCCTTTGATGCTTTCCCCATGTTATTAATGGACCCATGAAACAGGACGGACCAAGCGCCAGCTCTTGCAGAACCCTGCCAGTATCTTCCTGCATCCCTGACTGCTCCCCTCAACACCAACCACTACATCTCGCTCCTATCCAGATTGCCATTCACCTGGTCAGTTTCTCCTCTGTCCCCTGTCTGCCAGCTTTTCATCAAACTAATGTGGGGACTGAGTTAAAGGCCTTGAAGTCCAGGTATAGTATGTGTGCTGCCTGGTCCCCGTCCACCACCTTAGTGAACCAATCAAAGAAGCTGATCAGATTAATTTGGCAAGACCTCCCCAACCATAAACCTTATGCTGCCTGCTATCATGGAGCCTGTTTGCTTCAAGGAATTTGATCAACCTTTTCTTTAGAATGGTTTCTATCAGCTTGCCAACAATTGATGTCAAGGTGACTGGTCTACAGTTGTAAACGGTAGGACAGGATAGGATAGGATAGGATAGGATAGGATAGGATAGGATAGGATAAGAACTTTATTTATAAAGTGCTCCTTCCCGAGGCTCAGAGCACTTAACAATATTAAAACATACATATTCAGAAAGTAACATATGAGACAGAGACTAATATAGATTCTATCTAACACTCGATAATAGACAATATTTCAGTAAACCGAGTTAATAAAATAATAACCATAATTCCAGATATAGAGGTAATAGTAATTCAATAAATTAATAAATTAGCAGGCGATTATAATTATTATCAAATCAAATTAAATGTCTGCTCAAAGAGCAATGGTTTTAGGCCTTTTTAAAGGCTTCCACAGAGGGTGCCTCCTGCAGATGTTGAGGTAAGCAGTCCACAGGGTTGATGCAGCAACCGTGAATGCCTGGTCCCCAGATTACCACAGCCTAGCATGGGAACCACCAGGAGGTCACCCTCAGAGGAACGGAGTGCCCAAGATTGGCATTAAGGAATCAGAAGGTCTTGCAGATGGGCTGGTTCCCCCATGCAGGGCTTTATAGGTCAGCAACCTGACCTTGAAAGCAATCCTCCACCTAAATGGCAGCCAGTGCAGTTTGCAGAGGACAGTGTGACATGGCCAAATTTTGAAATACCAGTCAACAACCCTACACTGCATTCTACACTAGCTGCAGCCAGTGAAGGTTGCTCCAGATAGTCCCAGGTACAGGGCATTGCAATATTCCAACCTGGACATGATGAAGGCATGCACCAGGGTGGGTAGGTCATCAGATGGTATCAGGGCTCAGATCCGGCAATGTTCCTCATTTGATAAACACCACTCTTAATGATGGCCAACAACTGAGCCTCAAGTGTCAGGCCATCATCCAGGACCATGCCCAGATCCTTCACCCGAGTGGTGGGAACTAGGAGAACACCCCTAGGACTAGTCAAGGGAGGGATCCCCAAATCTCCTTCCATCAAAATGAAGACATGGCTCCACCACTAGTACCTCTGCCTTGTCCAGGTTGAGTTGCAATCAGTTGTTTGACATCCGGTTCTGGATCTCCTCCAGTTGTTAATCACCAAGGCCACTGCCTTACTTCAGGGCGCACAGGACAGGTATATTGAGCATCATCAGAATAGCAATGGAAACCCAGCCCATACTGCCTGATAATGTCTACCAATGAAGCATGTACACCATGAACAACAAGAGCAATAGGACTGACTCTGCAGAACACCACAGGGCAGTGGCATTGGACAGATGAGGCTAACCCCATCATCACCCTTTGCACTCTGTCCATGAGGAAGGACCTAAACCAGTCAATGACTGTTCCAGTTAGTCCAACCCAGTTCCACAGGTGGTCCAACAACACTTAGTGATCCATGGTGTCAAACACCACTGAGAGATCGAGCAGGACTAAGATGTTGCACGCCCCTGTCCTTTGCTATTAGAAGATCATTTAGCACCCTCAACAAAGCAGTCTCGGTGCTATGCCAGGACCTGAACCCAGACTGGAAACACTCATAAGTGCTGGAGGAGGCAAGATGCATCTCGAGCTAATTGGCCACCACTTCTCTAGAACCTTCCCTAACAATGGAGGTTCGAGACCAGCCTGTAGTTGCTGAGACACTCTTGGGTCCATTGAGGTTTTTTTCAATAGGGGTATAACCAACACCTCTTTCAAGGCCTAGGGAAGACTCCACTTTGAGGGAACTCTGACAATCCCAGAAACTATTAGGTTCTATCAGGTCCACACATCTGACCAAAAGATGAGTTGAACCTGGATTAAAGTCACAATATGTTGGCGTAGCATCCAAATTATGTCAGCCACCTCCTCCACTCCAACTGGATTGAATTCAGCCCAGACAAGAGGGGTACCCTGACACAACTCAAGATTAACCCCACAATCCCTTTGAGTGGTAGTGGAAGAGATCTTGGCCCTGATAGAGGACACTTTGCTGGCAAAGAACAGAACAAACTCATTGCACCTTGTGCTTGAACCTGCTTCTCCTGCATGGAGACAGGCCAGATGTAATAGCCTATCTACCATGCTGAAGAGCTGAGCTGGTCTGTTCCTGCCACAGCAGTCTCCCTTGACAAAAATCTGCCTTCTTTCGGAGATTACCCCCTGATAGCCATATAATGTGTCTTCAGGGCCAATTTTCCTCCATCAGGCCAGAACTTCTCAAGCACTGCTCTAACCTCTGACCTTTAGTCTTTACCTCCCAAACCAGGGGCCTTCGTCAAGTAGACAAAGGTCATTCACGGATGGGTGCAATCAAGTTGAAGGCTGCACTGATGGCACTATTATAAGCCACCACTGCCTCCTCTGGCCCAACTACACATGCAGTCTTCACGCTCAGTAGGTCCAGCATTGCCTGTAATCCTACTGGTATCAATCCCCTTAAAGGGTGATACGGACCATCTCCAAAAAGGCCAGACCCACAGGGGACCCCAAATGTGAACCCCATAGTGCCAAGTGATCCAACCAAATGACCAGATCAATCCTGGAGGTCATCGACCCCAAGACCCAGAATGAACACCAGGTTTAGAGTGTTGCCATGAGTGGGTCACTGCAGTGACATTTATGACAGGCCTAGGGTCTCCATATTCTGCAGGACGCCACACCCAAATGACAAGAGCCCATCCTCAGCCCAGGCATTGAAATCCCTCAGAATTAGTCATGTGGAGATCTCAGACAACAGGCCGGCAATGGTGTCTCCAAACTGCCACAGAAATCACCCCCACCTGGTGGGGCAATAAAGCAAGAGGATCCTGTAACCCAGGCCAGGACCCTCCCCTGCACAGCAACACACTCAAATGACCTGATAGAACCCACTGGTAGCACCGTGAGGCTCAGGCTAGCTCTAAAACAGATGACCACACCCCCACCTCTGTGATCCTTCCTCAGGCTGTGCATCACAGAGTATCCACTGCACTCCTGCCTCCAAAAAGGAAGCAGCATTTTCATCCAGCCAGTTCTCCATGATGCAAGTCAGGTCTACTGAGGAAATCAATTCCACCATTATTGCGGTCTTGTTCCTGATCGACCTGATATTGCAAAAACAGCCTGAGAAGGGTGAGGAAGACTACTAATGCAGCTTCCTGCCAACCCTCAAAGGTGGAGCCTTAGTTATGGGAATCAGACAGGAAGAGCCCTTTCCAATTCCATTTCATCCCACGGCCCTTCTGAACCTCACCACTCAAATCAATGACTCTAGGAGCCACTTGTGCAGCCCCACGAGCTATCCCCAAAGCCCTGCATCTACTATAAGCTTCTGCAGGCAATGGAGAACTTTGAAGGGGAGACCGTGCATCTGGGATGCCAAGTAGCACCCACCGCCCATAGCCCCAACACATACTGACTACCAATCTCAGTATCCACCACTAAACTCCCAATAAACCTAAATAAACCCATCCCAAATAATATTCAAGAACGTTCTAAAAGCAGGAACTTAACACAATCACCTCTGCACATAAACATGCATAACATCCTTCATATAATACCAATTTCCCCTGAAAAAACTGTAAATATTGGTTATACCAAAACTAATTTCTTTACATATATTCTTCCCCTTTTTCCAGTTCGGAGACCAGGCAAGCGCAGGAAAACCTGCATCAATGCAATAGAAGCTGCAAAGCTCCCAGCTCCCTCTGGTTAATACCTGCAATATCAGCCAGAAGATGGCATCTTTAAAAGAAATTATTTTGGGACACTTTATTGCTGGTTGTGTTTATGTATTTATTTTTATGTTGATCATGTTTGTTATTTATCTATGATGAATTTGTATTTTCTGAAATCAAATAAATTCTATGTACTGTACATCAACTCTTACTGATTTACAGTTGACACCCTTAGGTTAGTAGTTATATGGGGATTACATGTGTTTTATATAGAATAAAGTATGGGTCAGTGTGTGTAGCAGTTTACATATACACGAGGGGGTCAGATGCTACATAAACCCCAAGAACAAAGCTGAAAGGTTTATTGAAACATCTAACACTGAGGGTGTGTGTAAGCTTAAGTTTACACACGGTTCATTTTATTTATATAATTACTGGGTTTTCCATTTTCACCTCAGCAATTATATAACATAAAGATACATTCCAGGCTGCCACAGTCCGGTAGGTTTTAGTGAGTGGACCGTGGTAAGCTGAATTAATTTATTTGGGGGTGGGGTTGGGCAAGTCACAGGCTTCTTAAAAAACAAGCATTTGTCAATGCCAAATGTTTGCTTGCTGACATTGGCATTGGTAGTGTAGGAGTTACAGAGCTGCATAATAGGAATGGCAGTGAAGTATTGCACTGAAGCCTACCCCACCAGCACCCTGCAGAGACTGACAGGCATTGGGGTGTGCCTTTGGGTCGTCAGGCATAACTGCCATGCCATTTCACCGACACTCTACCCTGCAGACACCGACAGGTGTCATGCATGTGCCTTGGGGTCTTTGAGCCTTTATATGGTTCCCATTCCATCAGGAAATATGGTGAGATGGGTGCGGTATAGGAGAATGGGGTGAACTTTGGGCGAAGAGTCCAAGGCACACCTCGATGCCTCTCAGTGGCTGCAGGTGTGGGTGGGGTGGAATGGTATGAGCATTGCAGGCGACAATCCCAAGTCACAGCCCTGATGCCTGTCATTCTCTGAGGGTGGGGCGTTATAGTCGGAAACCCTAACACCTCAGGCATTCGTTGGTATTTTCCTCCAAATTTTCAACATGTTTTTGTGACCCCCACCTCATGAACAGTGACAATATCAGTTTGTTAGCGAAAGCTGTTTTGCACAGCGACTACGGCATTTGTCACCACAGGTGCAAAAACACATTCGAACAGGATGTAAAAATGACAGCTGTACTGTTCATGGGAGGTGTAAAAATAGCAATGTTAAAAATCTGCAGTGAAAATATTAAAAAACTGGTGAAATCACGAGCGTGTGTAGAAACTGTGCAACGACACCCATTATGTAATTAGTTGGGGATTTTTACAGCAGATTGTCAACACAGGCATTTGGAACTTCCGATCATGAACAGTGTCACTGTGATTTTCTTTATCAGTCCGAACAATGACTTCCCACAGCGACCATGCATTTCTGTGCTGAAAGTGTAAAACACATTTGGCCATGTTGTAAAAAATGATAGCTGTACTGTTCATAAGGAAGTGTGGAAAATGCCACTGGTGAAAATCTGGACTGAAAATATTACAAATTCATGAACTTACAAGGGTGCATGGAAACTGCTCAATGCTCACTCGTAACACAGTCATTTTATGGACTTTGTTACCAAATTTTCAACATAGCCATTTTAAGACCTCTGCTCCTGACCAGTGTCACTGTGATTTTCTTAATCTGTCCCAAACATTGCTTCCTTCACCGACTGCACCATTGTGTGTCTACATCTTGAAAACACATTTTAAATAGAGATGTGAAAAAAGACAGCTGTACTGCTCATAAGAAGGTGTGGTAAAATGGCAATGTTGAAAATCCGAGTGCAAATATTAAAAATTTAGAACTTACGATCACGCGAGGAACCGCGAACGACGCCGTGAATCAGTCATTTTAGGAATTTTTTCACCAAATTTTCAACATAGCCATTTGAAGACCTCTGCTCATGAACAGTGTCACTGTGATTTTCTTAATCTGTCCCATACATTGATCTCACACACGACTGCGCCATTGTGTGCTATATGCTGGAAACACATTTTCATCGAGATGTGAAAATGACAGCTGTACTGCTCATAAGGAGGTGTGGTAAAATGGCAATGTTGAAAATCCAGAGTGCAAATATTAAAATTTGCGAACTTCTGACGTCTTGTAGGAACTACCAACACACATAAATAAACAGTCATTTTTGGAATTTTTCACCAAATTTGCAACATAGCTTTTGAGAGCCCACCTTATGAACACTGGCACTGTTGTTTTGTTAATCAGTCCTGAAAGGTTATTTCTAGCATGACCATGAAATTATCCTTTGGGCCCGATTAACGCATGTGACAGTGACAGAATTCATGAGGAGGGTCCCAAAAGCCATATTGAAAATTTGGTGCCAAAATTCAAAAAATGCTTGAGATATGCAGCAAAGTTGAAAAATCCTATTTATTACATTATACAGCTTACCGGCATTTCTTCAGTTCAGCGGTCGGCTTTGAAGAGTGCAGGCGTGTTCCTGGTCCACGAAGATCGTCGTGCCGGACTCTGGAGGTAAGTATGGAGTGAGGGGGTGGGGGAGGCAGGGTGCGCAGTAGCTGGGTGTGGGTGGGGGCAGGGAGACTGTGAGGACCATTTTTATTTTACAGAGTTTTTTTTTATTATTAAGGCGGCCTGGGGCGTTTGCCATGCTGGGGTGGGCTCCCAGCATAGGCTGTGAAAGTCTGTTTGGAGGTGCTGGAGCCAGCGCGGTGTAGGGCACCGTCAGCCACAACAAGCTTTGCCACGCTGGGGTGGGCACCCAGCATGGCACCTGAAAGCTTTTGGGAGGGGACGTGGAGCCGATGGGGATTAGGCACCCTGTTGGCTATAGCAATCTTTGCCATGCTGGGGTGGCACCTGCACAGCTTTCTTTTAGGGGTGAAGCAGGCGGGGGATTGGGCACCCTTCGGCTGATACAGTGTGTGCATTGGGGAGCGCATGAGCACGCAATATGCTGCGTGCATGTGTTGGGTGGGGAGCGCTGCTCACTGAAGAGGTGCTCTGTCTTTCAACTGTACGGCACTGCATTTTGGATCACTGCACTATGTTTCTTGCACATTCTTGCAAGCAAACATAAAAGTGATTTGTGTTAAAATAACTTACTGCCATGTCTCAGTGGCAGTTTAGTGTCTAGGAAGAGAAGGCGGTAAGCAGCGAGTGGTCAGGAGAAGCGCCAGGAGGTATGGGCGTTAGCATGCCTAGAGCAAGGAAACCGTGTGAGTGTTTGCTGTAATAAACACCTTTATTATGGCAATTATGCCACAGTTTCCCACAGGTAAAAGGGAAACCAGTTGTTATAAATACATAATGCATGACATGACACCCATACTGGCATTTAAGGTGTCTCTTACACCACAATAGCACCCCTGAGCAAGCTCTACTGAGCAAAGCACCTGGGTATCTGGGACAGTGCATTTCAGCTCCCTACAATTGTGCTCTTTTGTGTTTTGTAGTATTAAACTTTTGTGTGCTTGTTACACTAAAACTCAGATTTGGACTGAATGTGCACATCTTTTGTAAGTCTAATCACAGAGCACCTGTTTGATTATAGGACTGCATTTGCTTCAGTTTACAGTTGTCAGTTGTTTACAAACATACTAACATGGGAAAAGAGCCAGTAGAAGACCACCTGGTCTATTGTGTGTGTAGTGAGTGATGCAGGTTCTGGCCTTACAATTTACACCAATGACCCTGCACCCAACTGTCCCTCCCCCTCCACCCCTTCTCTCCTTCCTTGGTCCCAAGGATTCCTTTGTGCTTGTCCCAGGTTCTCTGAACTCTCCCACCATCTTTGCTGATACCACCTCCTCTGACAGCTCATTCCAGGTAGACACCACCCTCTACATATATAAATGCTTCCTTACATCCATTCTGAATCTTCCCTCCTATCAATTTTAGGCTGTGCCTCCTAGTGGTGCTGTTGTCACTCATTTTAAAGAGACCCTCCCTTTTCACTCTGTTAATTCTCTTCCTGTACTTGAAAGTCTCTATCATATCACCCTCTGCCTCCTCTTTTCCAACAGTACATCCCAGGGCACCCAGCCTCTCCTCATAGGACCTATCCAGTAACCCCTCGATCATCTTGGTTGTGCTCCTCTGGACCCCTCCAGCATGCTGATGTCCTTCTTAAGGTAAGGATGCCAGTTCCTCACCCCATATTCTAAATGTGGTCTCACCAATGGCCTGTACAATGGTAAAATAACCTCTCTCTGCCTACTACTGAATCCCCTTGCAATACTCCCGGCATCCTGTTAGCCTTCACCACTGGCTTTTACACTGAGAGGTGTGTTTCAGGTCACTTGTAGTCACTACCCTAGGTCAGTTTGGGATCTAGCACAGCCCTTCATTTGCACCCTGCCCTGCATCGGTGAGTGCTATATTCACTCTTGTCTTGGTTGCAGTGCAGCACACAGCGATCTGGGCGTCAATTACACTGGCATTTTGGGCTTATTGGAACACTGTCCACTCTGAATGAAATATAGTGGACCCAATTTATTGGAGCTGAAGTCATCTTTTACTGATTCGGAAACTCACAAGGGCTATTAAATTACGATGAGTGCACAAAGTGATAATGGTGACAGCAGCAGTGATGAGTCTTCTCTGGTCTATTTAACCACTACCAAAGACATTATCAAATGTAAAGCATCTCTTAAATTAAAATTAAATGCACCTGCTGGTTCTAAGGATACAGAGTAGAGTGGTGAGCAAAATAAAACTTTTTCTAGCCTGGAAAAGTGACTGTTCCAGGAGTAAAACCTCAGCTACAACATTGTCGTCTTGAACAGTACCTTGAATTGGTGACTGTAAGGTCTGATAAATTCATCATTACTGTGGATTTAGAAAGATTTTTCATAAGATTCATTTAAAGATTTATTTACTAAGAACCTCCATAGCACAACATTATGGAGGACTTAATGTTCCAAACATTGATGAATCAGTATCAACGATGGGGTATAATCCTGAACTGTTGGATTTTTCAACAATGATGTCATGATACTAAAATTCTTGAATTCATCCATGATAGGACAAATTTGGACTGGGAGGACTTTAACAGTCTAAACTCCATTTATTGACAGTCATACTCTATCAGATAACAGGAACCTCAGTGTTGAACTATATGATATTAACAGAAGCAATTTGGTAAATCTAAGAAAAACTTTGATTCTAAATCACAATTTTGCCCTATTACTTGAACTCTGTAATGAACACTTAAAAAGGTTCTAAAGTAGGTAAATAGGTTAATATATAATGACAAAGGAGCTAATTTTCAGGCAAATGTGCAACATAGTTCTAATGCTGATGGAAATGTACACAGCTAAGGTGACAAAACTACTAGAGAATCCTAACAATTACACTAAATTGTTGTCTAACCTGTGTCTACCTTTTAGACAGTTGTTGCTTGACCTGTTAGATTTAGCACTTCACAAGGTGAGATCACTGAGACAGAGCATAGATTCCTCTTCCCTTAATCCCGATCATACCAACTATTTTCATTCTGCTGAAAATTCATGAAAAATGTGGCAGACACACTGGTTAGACGTATTATAGCGGGGTTGATTCATTGACTGATAACTTGTGTCACCTCATTGATTTCCTTTGAAAAGAAGTGTGGGGTGTTCAAACTGTATATGAGGAACACTGTGGATGTGTTAAAGGAGAAGTCTGCCCAGAATGTGCAAAAACATATGTTTTGTAGAGTGTTTTAATATGTATGTTAAGTCGTATGCGTCCTTCCCTCTGTCTGCTATTGGGAGTTTTTCCTAAATTAGCCTGCTAGCTGTATGGTAGTTTTACAACCCCTGGGATCTCCATCACAAATAGGTTTATTGGCTTTCTTTCTCCTACAATGCACCCTGGCTCATGTGACAATGATGTAGCTATGCCCTTAGATTTAGCAAGGTCTGTCACAGCTCAATACAAATATAATACTTCCAGGAAGTCACACTGCTAGATTTTGGGTGAGTGAATCATTATTTTTGATATTAGTACCTGTCCTGCTATGTTACAATCTATATGGGATGTTCAATTTTGCTACTTAGTACTGGTGCAAAACTGAAAGTGACTGAGAGGAATAGAGTAAACAGTGACATGATTCAAATACACACACACACACACACACACACACACACACAGAGCAGAACATAGCAGGACAAGGTACAATATGAAAAATAATAATGATTACACTCACCCAAAATCTAGCAGTGTGTCTTCTTTGGAAGAAGTATTTTCTCTCTTGGCTTAGCTGTGACAGACCCTGTAACAAGACACTGGCTTTCTGCAGGGGCAATTAGACATCACACCAAGGGCACTCTGGGAAGACTAGAGGCCATAACAGAAACCAGAATGGCAACCTCCAAAGGCAATTAAACCGTTGGGAAAGTTAGAAAAACATCTCTCACAGCCAGAGGAAAAGAAAATGCTGGGAACTGGTTAGAACACAGGAAAAAAGACTCCTACATATCTTTTCTGATTTTAACATGGAGTTTTCCTTTAACCAAATTTTCTGACTTTACATGGTTACCCACCTACAAATGGTTATCAGCTGATGCAGAATCTCTACACGTCCATCAGACATAAGGAGGGGTAGCAGCATGTGCCTATTATCTGCTCAAAGATCCTCTAATTGACATCATGCCTAGAGATTTGATAATCAGAGGGTTGGAGTTTGTAACAATACACATTTATTTTGAATTCAATAATGAGTATTTTCTACAGAAGTGTGGCACAGCTATGGGGGTATCATGGCACCCTCTTTGCCAACTTATTCTTAGGCAAATGGGTAGAGGATGTAATTTACTCTCATACCAACCCTTTTAAAAATATAATTGGCAGGTGGCATCACTTTATAGATGATGTACTCTGCATATGGGATACAGAGAGTGAGGCATATAGCTTTGTACAATGGTTGAATATCAACCAGTTAAATGTATCATTCACACACAGCGTGGAAGCCACGGCCACTGATTACCTTGATCTAACTTTAATGACTGATGCAGAGGGAAAGTAATTACAAAGGGCTTCAGAAAAGCACAGCTACCAATAACTTTCTTTTATCCACTAATTGCCATTCGAGATCTTTGAAGGAGAGTTTACCATACAGTCAGTTTCTCCAGTTGTGGAGGAACTGAAACATAGAAAACATAGAAACATAGACTTTGACAGCAGATAAGGACCGCTTGGACCACCCAGTCTGCCCATTTCCTACCTATTGGATAAGCTGCAGATCCTAGTTAACCAACAACCTACTTCCCTACTCCAACCCAGAATTGCCTTATGTCTGTTCCATGATTCTTGAATTCCCCACTGTTTTTGACCCCATGACCTCCTCAGGAAGGCCATTCCATGTGTCCACCACCATCTCTGTGAAAATACTTCCTCACATTGCCCCTGAACCATCCCCTCTCTCTTCAAACTGTGCCCCTTGTTCTTGCACATCTTTTCTGAAAGATGCTACCCTCTTGGACTCTGTTGATTCCTTGAGGTACTTGAAAGTTTCTATCATGTCCCCTCTCCCTCCTTTCCTCAATGGTATACATATTAAGCTCCTTTAGTCTCTCTTTGTATGGCTTCTGTTGCAGACCCAGCACCATTTTAGTTGCCCTCCTGGACTGCCTCCATCCTGTCTGTGTCCTTGCAGAAGAAGGGTCTCCAGAACTGCATGCAGTACTCAGATGGGGTCTCACCAACTGTCTGTACAGAGGGATAACAACTTCTTGTTTCTACTGGTGATGCCTCTCTTTATGCATCCCAGGATCCTCCTAGCCATCCTTACTGCCTTCTCACATTGCTTGCTTACCTTTAGGTCATCTGATATGACTACCTCCAGGTCCCTTTCCATTTTCACTATTTTAATACCCCCCATTGTGTACTCTTCCCTTGGGTTTTGTTTCCCAGGTGAATTACTTTGCACTTCTTTGCATTGAATCTAAGCTGCCATACTGTTCCAAATTGAGCGAATTGAAAGTAAAAAAGCAGGGGATTTGAAAACAATGTTTCTGGATAGAGGTTATAGTGTAGCTGCACTGAATGCAGCCTTGGAAAGGCTAAAATATTGATAGAAGTTCACTTGAAGCCAATGGTGAGGGACAACAGTGACAATGAGTTGGTCTTTTTTTGACAGTTTACAACCATTTGGCAGGACAGCAGACACAGGATCTGAGGCAGCATGGATTCACAGCACAAAGATCATTTCAAACAAATCTGATAGACTTTTTTTTTTGACTGGGTGACAAAAGAGGTGGATCGGGGGGTAGTGGATATTACCTAATTCAATTTTGGCTAGGCTTCGGCACTGCTTCCACACAGAAGACTGGTTAACAAGTTGGGTAGCCTGAGGGTGGTCTACAAAGTGGAGAACTGAGTTAGAAATTGGTTGAGGATAGAAAGCAGAGTGTGGTGGTTAATGGGATCCAATCTGAGGAAAAGGGGTGACCAATAGAGTGCCTCAAAGATCAGTGCTGGGGACAGTCCTTTTAATGTCTACATTAGTGACATTGCTGAAGGGCTGGAGTGAAAGGTTTGTGTATTTGCAGATGACACCAAGATCTGCAACAGGGTAGACACTTCGGGGAGGGGTTGAGAAAATGAGGAGGGACTTAGGAAAGCTAGAAAATTGGTCCAATGTATGCCACTTAAACTTGAATGCAAAGAAGTGCAAAATCATGCACCTGGGGCACTGAAACTCTCGGGAGAGTTACAGGATGAAGGGGAGTTGTTGACAGTTACCAGGGAAGAAAGGCTGTGGGGAGGCCAGTAGCATTTTGGGGTGCATAGGAAGAGGTATCACTAGCAGAAGAAGGAAGGTGGTGATGCCACTGCACACAAGCGGTAGAGGCCTCATCTGGAGCACTGTGTACAGTTCTGGAGGCTGCATCTTCGTAAGGACATAGACAGGGTGGAGGCGGTTCAGAGATGTGGCACAAAATGGTGCAGGGCCTGCACCAGGAGACATATGAGGAGAGATTAAAAGACCTCAATATGTATATACTGGAAGAGAGAGGGGATGGGGAGATATGATAGAAACCTTCAAGTATCTAAAGGGCATAAACAAAGTGCAAGCTAGCACAGTGAGGGGATTCAGACATACATGTGATAGGCACAAGGGAACCCTAGAGATGGGTAGGAAAGGCTAAAGCCAATGACCAAGTAGGGTCAGCAAGCACTGATGTAAACAGGGAATATGGGCAGACTAGGTGGGCCAAGCAGTCCTTATCTGTCGCCAAATACTATGTTACTCCCAAACCTGACAAATGTCCACACTCAGTGTCAAATTATAGGCCAATTTAGCTCTTTAATCAAGACATTAAGATACTGGCCAAACTCTTGGCTGGTTGGGTAAGTAAGTACTCCAGACCTCATAGGACTGGAGCAAGTGGGCTTTATGAAGGAAGGTCATCCGTGGATCACTTACGACTCTGGCTCATGTCCAGGAATGCCAACTTTCCAGCAGCCTTGGTATCCCTGGATGCAAAGAAGGCCTTTGACAGGGTCAACTGGCACTTCATATTATTTACTTTAAATGCATTTGGTTTCCTCCAGAATTCCAGAAATGGATGGGTACCTCTATTCAGTTACAACTGCCAGAATAACTTGTACTGGGGCAATATCTGAACTTTTTCCCTAAAATCCAGTACAAGGCAAGGGTGTTCCTTATTGCCACTTATTTTTAATTTATATTTAGAGCCTCTCATTTGCAGGTTGACAGTTTGTCTGGATGTTCAAGGTATACCTATCCATGGTCAGGCTGTCAAGGTATCAGCCACGCAGATGACCTTCTCCTGCAGCTGTTACATCTAGCCAAATCTATCCCTCCTATGTTGAAAATCATCAAAGATTTCAGTGGTATATGTAATTACAAACTAAACATGGAAAAGACAGTAGTATTCCCCTTAATCATAAAGTTTTAAAACATACCAATTTGATTTAGGGCTTTCAATGAAATCAGACTCCTTGAAATATCTGGGGATTGAGCTTGCAAGAAGTGCGAGCTGCCTTTAAAAACTAAATTTAGAGTCCCTTCTTCTTTTAATTACTCAGAATTTGAAAAGATGGTACCTCCTACCAATTTCCCTATGGGGTAAAATTAACTTAATTAAAATGAATGTGTTCCTCATCTTTTTACCCACTAAATCTCCTAAATATTTGGCTCCCCAACATGGTTTAAAAGGTCCATAGTCTCATTACAGATTTTATCTGGGCTGGTAAAAGACCTTGGATGGTATTTCATAAACTAGCTGCCCCTAAAGCTAAGGGGACTGCACCCCCCATGTGGGCCTTTATTACTGGGCAAGTCGTGCTAATAAATATCTCAGATGAATATCTGTGGAGGGTCTCAAACTTCTCTTCCCTTCCTACCAGTTTGGCTCAAAATAGAGTTAGAGCTAATAAAAGCTCAAGGACTCTCCCCTGCACTTCCATGCCACAAAGCTGTTCATCCCTCCCCAGATAAAGACCACACCCGTTGCAGTATCTATCAGAGTTCACACCCAGTTATGTGCTTTCCAAAGTATAATCACACTTCTGATCTGTCTCAACCCTGAGGGGCAATCCAAGTAGAAATAGGGGGAACCCTTCGTCAAGATGGCTCCCACAACTAGGAGATTGTCCTCTTCTATTTTTGTCAAAGAAGATAGAACCTTGCTTTCTTCTCTGGAGATTTTGAGAAGGGCTAATATCCCAACCTCCAATATTTTCAAAGTGTTTCAACTGTACCATCTTCTTGTTACAGTTTTGGAGTTATACCTCCTCAATCTCCAACTTTCACCTTCCGAGAGAACTAGGTCCACTAGCAGGCTTCCCACATGCTGTCTCAAAATTTACAGTATGTTATACAATTGGGTTTGCCCAGATAGGTTTGGCCCAACAACTTGCTGGTTTTCTCTTTTCCCAGACAAGATCTTTAACTGGCCCTACTTATGGCAAGTTTGTCACCAATTGGTTACTCAAGATAGGCTTGCTCATGCAGTTTCAAAGTTTACATAATCTTTACTATTCCCTCAAAAACTGGCCAAGTTTGGCATTGCAGTGTCTCTGATTTGCAACAGGTGTCATCAAGAGGAAGGCAATTTGCTTCATATTTTCTGGTTCTGCCTAAAGTTACCCCCTTATGGGCACTTGTTAAGCAACGGGCTGATCCCTTCTTGGTCTGACTGACTTATTCTCAGCTGAAATCTGCCTGCTAGGAGATTTCCCAACTATTCCAGTATTAAACCTACAAATATCACATGGCGTTGATCTCCATGTCAGTTAAGAAGATAGTCTTGAAGCACTGGAAAGATAGCATAGAGATCACTTTCACTGAATGGCTTCAAGAGCTCCTGGACAACCTCAAACAGAAACAGCTACCTGGATTTCACACAATAGACCTCAAACATTTAACAGGTTATGGGGACCTTTACAATTCCTTTACTCTTTGCAGCCTACAGGTAATGATACCTCTGTCCCTAATCCATGAAGTATAGAAGTGATCTCTAAGGGGAAGGGAGGGTGAGGGTAGGGGACAAGGGAGGGTGGAGGGAGTGGGGGAGGATAAGACCATGTACTTCATGTTATGTGTGATGTTTTACTCATGTGTACCATGGATCTGTTCTCTGTATTGCAAAACTTCTAATAAACTTTAAATTGCAAAAAAAATATTGTGTTACTATATAGGCAATGTTATCACAAAATTCTGGCTGATACTACTGTACATGGTGACCAGGAGCTGAGCAAAACAATAGATGAGAAGCCATTAATCACATTTCGCCTAGGCCACAACATGAAAGACAGATTAGTGCAAAGCCAATTTCATCTCAGAATTCAAGCTGCCATTACCGGCTATTGGTCAGACCTAATGGCATGCACAAATGCGTAAATCAAGAGTGTCTGTGATTCATGCATACAGAAACTTACCTTTACTATGGTCAGTCATGATAAAACAGTTACCATAAGGCAATTTATTTAATGTGACACCACATTTGTTGTTTATGCCATTTGGTGCCCTGTTACCAGCTATATATTGACCCTA
Source organism: Neoceratodus forsteri (assembly GCA_016271365.2). NCBI lineage: Eukaryota > Metazoa > Chordata > Ceratodontiformes > Ceratodontidae > Neoceratodus > Neoceratodus forsteri. Next base: position 1,196,235,582 of record CM057453.1, read on the forward strand.
CAGCTAGAACATCTCAAATAAAGAATTCAGGAGCATTTGAGGGAACTTTCAATCTCACCCTAAACTGTACAGTATAGTTTCCTTGTAATGATGTGTGTCTAGCAAAATATAAATGCATCCATTTTTCTTTTCATTCTGTTTCATTTCTGAAGTTAGTAATGCAGTTTTGAAATTGTTTTACATTTCTGCATGCTTGCCACAGCCTCTATGAATAAATTAAACCTCTTGGTGGTGCTGTGCAATTTACCATCAGAATTATCAACATTGTAATATATTAACAGTTTGACTCTGTTCTGACAAAAGTTAACTCAACAATGCAGTTTTTTTTTTTTGCTCCACTCCCTGCCCCTAGAGCCGCCTCCTCTGGTTCCTAAAACTTGGCCCCTTGACCAACCATCCTCAATCTTGCTACCTTCACCTGCCTCCAGACTTCCTGAAGTTTCGCTGGCACCCCAGTGGTCTGGCTTATCCCTGTTGGGGACCCTGCTGCCACCAGGAAGAAGCACCTTTGACACTAGGGTTGACAGTCTGGGGGCAAGGATGGTGTGCTGGGCAGATGGTGGCATAGGGGACTCTACAGGGGCCATCATGTGGCACCCCAGAATGGGCCATTTTCTGTTTTCTTCCTCTGTCTCGCCCCCACCATAACAGCAGCATGCTTGGCATCCTGGAAATTAAAAGTCATGGGAAGGATGCATGGCAGCAGTGATCACCCATGCCCAGCAAATGCACCCCACCATCTGACCACCAGGAGTCACTTAAAAATGGTGCAGGCCAAAGCCTCCACCTATTATCCCAGGCACAGGGTGCAACTCAGCTCGCCAGTGCACCGAGCAGGTCCCCAGTGCTCGCACCCATAAGCAGGCATGATTTTTAAAATTAGCAGTGGTAGACATATTTAATGTTGAGTCATTAATTTAAAATGATTAATAAAGGCAGTTTAAAAGTCAGAGGTTGGCCCGATGGTGCTGAGGGTTGAGGTGCTGGACACCACACCTCATTCCACACCAGCGACCCAGGTTTGGGAACAAGGTTGGTCGTCAGGGTCGGCAGGGGAGGACTAGGATTGAGCATCCAATGACAGCTCTCCTAGTCCTAGGGATAAGGGTGGATGTACACCATGCTCTGCTGGTCGCTGGGGACGCGGAGGTACTACAGAGGCATGGGTAACTAGTGGGGAAGCACAGCAGACGTCTGCATACTAGTGTGAGCGTCATGGCATCCCATGCTTCCATCGGGGAGATAAGGAAAAAGGCAGCACAAGCCCACCGCAGCTTGATGGCAGTAGTTTTGCCAACCAACCAACGATGCCTGGATGACATGTGCTGGTAATGGTTCCTCGCTGGGCATGGGGCTACAAGGGGTCCCCTTTCACAGGTGTAGATGCATCTGCCAGCTGGGCTTGTGAGCTTCAGGGTCGGAGGTGAAGTGGAGGGCGGTGGCTGGATGTGGAGCAGGGCTGTGGCTGCAGGTAGAAACTGTTTAATGATAAAAAAAGTCAGAGGAAATAACAAATAGATGATGAATTCAAAGATGTCACAAATACCTCTCGATAAACTATATAATGACATCTTTTGCTGCTAACAGATACTGCTGCTGTCAGACTTTTTTCATTTTAACATTTTTAATTATTTTCAGTTGTGCACGATGGCCCCATATTCAAAGCGGTTAGCACGTCACTAACTGGTTAATGCCATGCTAACTGTAAATAGTGCTGATGGTCGGGACAGGGGCCATATTGAGGTCACCAGTGCAATATGCTAACCTGGCAGCAGAACCATGCAGAATATACAGCTGTGCCTATGCAAATAAGGGATGCAACCGTATATTCAAACATTTCATCTATTCGAACAGCCGCCATAACACTGCTGTTTGAAGTTGCTGAAACCCTGCTCTTAACTCAGTGCACTGGCTAGACCCCACCCACCCCAATTGCCTGACCTCTTTACTTTTAGGATATGTCCTGGTGTCTTGTCGACCCCCACCCTCAATTGCCCATACTGGCTCATGTAATCTTTTATTCCCTGGTGCCTAGTTGTTCCGCTCATCCCCACTTGTCCATACTGGCTCCTGAAATCCATTATTCCCTGGTGTCTAGTGGTCCCCACCCCAATCACCCATGCTGGCTCATGAAATCCCTAATTCCCTTGTGACTAGTGGTCTTCTCCCGATCGTCCATACTGGCTCCTGAAATCCATTATTCCCTGGTGTCTAGTGGTCCTCTACCCCTGTTCACCCATGTTGGCTCATGAAATCCCTAATTCCCTTGTGACTAGTGGTCTTCTCCTGATCGTCCATGCTGACTCATGTAATCCTTTATTCCTTGGTGTGTCGGGTCCCCACCCCTTGACTGTCCATACTGGCTCATGTAATCTTTTATTTCCTGGTATGTTGGAGTCCCTGCAGTCCCTGACTGTCCATGCTGGCTCATGTAATCCTTTATTCCCTGGTATGTGGGGGTCCCACAGTCCCTGACTGTCCATGCTGGCTAGGTAATCCTTTATTCCGTGGTATGGGGGTCCTGCAGTCCCTGACTGTCCACGCTGGATCATGTAATCCTTTATTCCCTGGTATGTGGGGGTCCTGCAGTCCCTGACTGTCCATGCTGGCTCATGTAATCCTTTATTCCCTGGTATGTGGGGTCCCACAGTCCCTGACTGTCCATGCTGGCTCATGTAATCCTTTATTCCCTGGTATGTGGGGTCCCACAGTCCCTGACAGTCCATGTTGGCTGATGTAATCCAATATTCCTGGTGTCTAGCAATTCCCCACTGCCCGATCACCAAGGCCACTAGTTTACAATGATTCAGGTAATGAAATTCTGTTTTCAAGACTTGAAATTCCAGGAATTGTACTAGTGATTGTTAGTTAAATTTCAGATTCTACATGGATTCTACTGTTATTCTTTGAGTACGTGTATAAATAATCAGAATAAAGAAGGCTTAATATACAGAGCATTATATGAAGCAAACTGAAAATAGCATGAAGCTATTATAAGAAAAATACAAGCTCTGTTGATTTACTGATCCGATATAAATGCCAAATTCCATGAAATTCTTTGTTTTGCCAGTGTGCAGGTAGTCCAAATTTTGAATTGTACTGGGTTTTTCTGTAAAAGCCAAAACACCAGAGGCCTTGCCCATCACCACATTGGCTCCTGAAATCCCTTATTCCCTGGTGTCTAGCAGTCCCCCATGATTGTCCATACTGGCTCAAATCTATTATTCCCTGGTGTTTCATGGTTCCGCACCCTGATTGCCCATTCAGTCTCTTGTAATCCTTTATTCTCTGGTACCTAAGGCTCTCCTCAGCCCCGATTGTCCATGCTGCCTCATGTATCCCTTATGAACATGTAAGAAGACAGTGAATTGAGTCTCTGCTCAGTTTAATCACAAAATGAAGTACTTCTAGCATCACATTTTGTTAGTTACTGATTTTGTGTTAATTCATTGATAAATAGGTAAGGTACTAGGCCCCAAAGCCTTTTTCAGGAGTGACACAGAGCACTAAGGATGTTAAGTGACTTGCTCAGGGTAACACAGTATTAAGGTAGATGCTGCAGGAATTAAATCCAGGTCTGCTGGATGTGCCAAACTCAGTCACAGCTCATTACTCTAACCTCTCAGTTATACTGGCAGTATTTACAGTACAGTTTTCCAGAATGTTGGTGCAGTTGGCTTGTTTTAAAAGATATAGGTCCTTCTTTCCTATGACTGGCACTCCTTGTAAACATGTGGGCACTGGACATGTTTGTGGAACTACATTTGAATCCCTTTGGGACAGATATACTTCACTGTTCACTTGGGAACATAAGCAGGAGGCTGGTAAGGACAGAGGTCTGGGTTTATATTCTGTTTTAACTGAAATATTTGAATAGTTTTGTATGTGAAATTAGTTCTATGTGTTAAAATTACTACTTTGAATTAAAACTGTTACTTGGGCTGAGATATTGTAACTTTTGAGGCTTGGGAACACTTGTTTGGCAGTGATAATTAGAGTGAAATTTAAATGTGATATTTGCCTGGTGTTGGGGACGGAAATTAACGGAATCACCTTGTCTTTCATTGTTCACTTGGGAACATAAGCAGGAGGCTGGTAAGGACAGAGGTCTGGGTTTATATTCTGTTTTAACTGAAATATTTGAATAGTTTTGTATGTGAAATTAGTTCTATGTGTTAAAATACTACTTTGAGTTAGAACTGTTACTTGGGCTGAGATATTGTAACTTTTGAGGCTTGGGAACACTTGTTTGGCAGTGATAATTAGAGTGAAATTTAAATGTGATGTTTGCCTGGTGTTGGTAAGAGCCATCCCTCCCAGCCCGTTTGTAGGCTTTCTTAAATACTGAAAAGTCACTGGGGTTGGGATTGAAGGGCTGTGTATTTCTGTTTGGGACTGAAATTTGAAGCAACAGGAACTGGTGGGCCTGTGACATCATACGGTACCTGATGTCTGCATACACACACTGTTAGTGGGACTGGACACACTGGACTGTATGTGTTTGTGAGACTTGGGAACTTTATTGGTGGGGTTGAAATGGGTTTGTAGTAACTGCAGACAGTATAGAGAGAAACTGTATTCGGAGGAAGGGACTGAGAAAGCGGTGTGCCATTATAAACAGAGGGAGACAAATAGGGTGGCCATATTCCACCATGGCAGGCATCTTGGGAAGGGTGTGAGCTGCACAGGCTGTGGGATGGCAATAATTCTCAATTGGGCCTGGAGAGAGGAGGCTGCCCACTCTGTAGACAGCTATCTTGTATCAGGAGTGAATATATTGGTTAAGGAGTAAGCTGGGGAGCTGGGGGTGTCCAAGGATAGGGGTGTGGATATGGGCAGCAGAAGGGTGGGGTTGAGGGAGGCTGGGGCAGTGCTCTGAGAATTACAGGACGTTATGTTACAGCAAGCAGGAGGGGTGATATTAGGGACAGAACCCTTAGATAGGGATGTTGGCGCTAAGGGAAAGCGTCGGGTGAACATTCGAATACAAAGAGAGTGGAGGGGAAGAGTCATGAGGGGCTGTTGTGGGAAGCCTAGTAGAGCAGACATTGAGAAGGGAGGGCTGTTGTGGGAAGCCTAAAACAGCAGACTGTGGGAAGGAGCTCCTAAGGAGAACAGAGCAAGAGGGAAGAAGAGGGCAGTTTAGAGGTGCAGTCAGGGAAACTCAGGTTACTTGATGGAGGCTGACATAGAGTGTCACAATAAATTTGAGCTACTAAGCAACCTAGAGGGGAGGAAGGGGTTGGTGGAAATGAGAAACTGATACAGAGGCCGGGAGGAGGGAGTCGGATACCCATAGGGCATCACAGACTGGCAATGGAAAGGATAGAAATAGTCCCAGAGGAGAAAACATAAATGTTAAGCAGATGAGGAGATGCAACATACTGCAGACATGAGGAGGAGAGCATGACTGGAGAGAAACTGGGAGACAAGGAGGTGGGAGAGGCCCCTTCAGCAGGGGGTCAGTACCAAGGATGGGGCCCTAGCTAAAGGGAGCATCTGGAGTAGGGGTACTATTACAAGAGGGAGGATGGCGGTATGGGGGAAGGGAAACCATCAGGGCCAGGATAAATGGTTCGGATAAGAGAGGATTAAAGGGACACCTATTCAGAGGGGGTCTGAGTTAAGTGGGCAAAATAAAAAGTGGAGGGTGACAAGGGGTCTCTAATAAGGCAGGAAGACTCCCATGGAATTGAGATCACGAATGGGGGATGGGGGCTGAGAGAGCATAGTGAGGTAACCATAAGGATGATGGAGGTGTTAAGGTTCTGTTATTGGGAGACTCATGATTAGGGTATCCAGTGGGAGGGACGGGGGTGGATGCCATAGCCAGGTGAAGGTAGTGAGTATCTCGGGCTGACAGTGACAGAGCAAAGTTCATGGTGTATGAACTGGTTAGGGATTGTGGAGGAAACCAGATTTCCTGGTGCATTTGGGAACTAACGATCTAGAGGGAAATAGTGTTTTGGAAATCAAGCAAGGTTCCAAGAACTTACCAGAGTCTGTCGGGATAACGGATGCAACATTTCCTTTTCGGAGATATTGCCAGTACCAAAGGCCTCAGTGGAGAAAAAATGAAGATCACAGAGGTTAATGACTGGCTCAGGAAGTGAGGTGAAGAGAGTGGGTTGGGGTGTTAGGGAACTGGAAAGGAGTTTGGGAGGATAAGGATTGTATGCCAAGGACAGGCTTCATCTTGCCCCATTAGGGAAGGAAGTCCTTAAAACAGGGATGGCTGACTACATTCAAGAAAGGTGGGGTTTAAACTTGTGAGGGAAGGGATAAGAGAGGGTCTGACCAGAAATCTCTCCAGATGAGGGTACCTTCAAACCCAGGGGGAGGGGAAACAGACTGGGGTGGAGTTTCAGGAGGAGCAGAGGGAGGATGGAAGTATAAGGAACCTGGAGGGGTTCAACAAAGGATCAGGGAAAGGGTGGGGGTTGGTGTTAGTAAATGCCAGGAGCTTGGGAAACAAGTTGCCAGAGTTCCAGGCCATGCTGTTCGGGGTGGATGTGGTGGCGGTCACGGAGACGGGGCCAACAAAAAACCATGAATGGGACCTAAACGCGCGGGGTACACTATGCTTAGGGAAGGTTAGAAAGGAGGGCAGAGGGGTAGAGTGGCTATGTTCATTAGAGATGACATAGAAATTGCTAGGGTAGAAGAGGCAGAGGAAACGTGGAGGCCTTATGGATCTACCTTACAATCCCCAGCAGGAGATAAGGTCAAGCTGGGTGTACTATCTAGGCCCCGGGATGAGTGATGTTCTAGAGGATGGTTTGCTGGACAACATCGCTGCCCAGTGTGGACCAAAAGGAAAGAGTGGTGTTGATGGGGACCTTAATATGCAGGTACAAACTGGGGAACCATGTCCTCTAAGGTGGCCAAGGAGCAGAGAGCTTGTCCAGGGCGTGGTTCTGGCAGATGGGGATCTGGTAAGGGACCTGGTTGTAGAGGACCTCCTGACTGGGAGCGACCACAATACTGTCTGGTTTCAAATAAGCATGGGGGAGGGGGTGAGATCTAGGACACTGGCAGTGGACTTCAGGGGGCAGACTTTGTGGGCATGGGAAATATTCTCAAGGATCACTTGAAGGGGATTACAACAATGACAAGTGTGGAAAGGAGATGGGAGGTCATAAAATGGGGACTTCATGAGGCAGTCAGGATCTGCGCTAAGTTGAACATAAGGGAGCATGGTCACATAAACCATGCTGGTGGTCCAGTGAGGAACAGGTAGCGGTCAGAGAAAAGAAGGCAGCCTACAAAAATTATAAAACAACAAGAGGGATAGGATAAGAAAATGTAGCATCTTGCATCTAGAAAAGTCACCCAGATGGTGAGGGAGCAAAGTCCAGTAATGAGCAGCAGCTGGCACAGGGGATACATGGAGGAAAATGGGTTCTTCTGGTACATTGGAGAGCGGAGAAAACTAAGGGCCATCTCAGCAGATGGAGATCAGAAGGAGGGTGGGTGGAAGAGGCGAGGGACCAGGCAGAGGTATTTACAGTACTTTACCTCTGTATTCACTAGGAGGGGATGGGATATCTACAAAGCAAGGCACAATGGGGATAGAAGCAGCAGTGAGTGGGATCAGGGAGCAACAGAAATGGAGCAAGAGGAAGGAGAGGTACCCCAGGGGTGTCACATCTGGATAAGGATAAAGGGCCAGTAAGGTGGAGGGATGGATGTTGCTATCTCCACCAAAGGGTGTGGTTAGCCCTCAAGGCCCTAAAGAAAGACAAATCTCCTGGGCTGGATGGCATTCATCAGAGTACTATGGGAATTGGCGGACATACTGGCTGCACCCTGGCAGAGCTCTTCAACAGGTCACTTAGGACAGGCAGGGTACCTAGGGATTGGCGAGAGGCCATGTGCCAATCCATAAAAGGGGTCGAGGGAAGTACCAGGTAACTATAGACCCATCAGTTTGACCTCGGTGGTGGGAAAATTAATGGAGAGTATACTAAAGGAACAATTGGGGTGTACTTGGAGGAGGTGAGAGGTCTGGATAGTCGGCAACATGGGTTTGTGCCAGGTAGATCATGTCAAACCAATCTGGTGGAGTTCTACGAATGGGTAACATCAGAACTGGACAGGGAATGCCTGTGGATGTATTATTCTTGGACTTCAGCAAGGCATTTGACTCTGTCCCCACAATGGTCTGGTGGAGAAACTGATGGGGTTAGAAGTAGGCCCTTTGATGGTCAGATGGATTGAAAACTGGCTAGCTGGATGCATCCAGAGAGTATGGTCTGTGGGGGCTCTGAACCTAAAAAGGCTGGTAGTGGGTACGCAGGGGTCGGTCCTGGGTCCGATCCTGTTTAATGCATACATATCAGACATCAGGGAGGGTATAGGGTGTGAAATGAGTCTCTTCGCTGATGACTCCAAGATGGAGCAGTAGTTGAGGGAGAAGAGAGGGTAGGCCTGCAAGGAGACCTGGACACCCTGGAAAGCTGGGCTCACACATGGAAATGAAATTTCAATATTACCAAGTGCAAGGTGTTACATCTTGGGCAGAAACCTAAACACAGGTAAACCCTGGGAGGGGAGTGCTGGAGGCCTCAATAGGGAAAAAGACCTAGGTGTCATGGTGGATGCATGTATAAATAACTCTGAGTAGTGCAGGAGAGCGGCTAGCAAGGCAAACAGGATGTTGGGATGCATCATAAGGGGATCACCTCTAGGAGCAAGAAGCGATTCTGGCCGCTGTACAATGGACTGGTTAGACACACCTTGAGTACTGTGTACAGTACTGGAGACCACTTGAAGAGGGACATACAGCTCCTGGAGAGGGTACAGAGGAGGGCAACTAAGATGATCCGAGGGCTAGGGATTTGACGATAAGGACAGACTTGAGGAGCTCTGCCTGTTTCTCATTGGAGGAGAGACGGGGACATGACTGAGGTCTTCAAGTACTTCAAGGGAATAAATAGGGTAAACATGGAGGGATCTTTAGACTATAGCAGGGAGGTATCACCAGAATGCATGGTTTGAAGTTGGAAGGTGGAAGGGTGAGGGGAAGAGGAGGAGGTTTTTCACTGAGAAGGTGGTGGACCCTTGGAATGCACTGCCTGGTGAGCTGGTTCAAAGATCCACAGTGGAGGGCTTCAAGAGAGGTGGGACAGACACAGAAAGTGGATGTATCAGATGATGGCATGTCGGGGGTGGGGATGGATGATAGGGGTTTCTGGAACACAAGGGGGGGCCTCGGCACTCAACTAGGGATCTGAGGTTCGAGCAGACTCTGTAGACCATAAGGCCTAATCTGTTGGCAAATAGTATGTTAGTATGTTAGTATATCAATGTAGAATTTAGCTACTATTTATTATTTATCACCTGTACATGCCAAATTGGTGCTTGTGTTTAATCATATATTTTGTGTTTTATACGAGTGTCTTTTTACTCTTTTGTCTCCTGTATCCACTCTTTTTCACCATTACATTGTTCTTTTGGCTTCTTTACTGCACTTGGTCTAACAGCAGTATCTCCTTTCACCTTCCTCATCAAGAGACAAATCATGGTTTCTCTCTTTAAAGTAGGTTTGCTAATTAACAATCCCATGTGGTCACATATATCAGTTTGGTATTGCCTCTTTCTTGATCTAATCCCATGATCTCCATTTTACAAGCTACAGTACTTAATAAAATTGCTTAATAGAAACATAGAAACTAATGGCAGGAAAAGGACATTTGTGCTCTATGTTAGCATGATTTAGTTAGCAGTACATCTGCCTCTGTGCCAGAGAGTTGTGGGTTCTAGTCTTACACTCTGGATCTGCCTATACCATAAAAATGCTGGCACCCCAGTGTACTGTACAGGCTGCACTCTTTGGGGTGTGCTGTCCTTCAGATGAGATGTGAAACTGTGGTCTCTTCTACCCATCTCTGGTACTGTTCTGGTGGGTATCCAGGTGGAAGAAAAAGAACTCAAAGCACTTTTTGAATGAGAAAGAGATTGTCTCCAGTGTCCTGGCCAACATTCCCTTCCCATACAAAAAAATGGTTCATGCAATTGTCCAAGGCTGTGTGTGGGTGTTGGTGCATGAAATAGCTGCCACTACACATTCAATCACATCACTACCAGTCTGTTGCTGCTTGTAAAGTGCTTTGGGATACAAAGTATATGAAAAGTGTTATATAAATGCTGATTGTATCTCTAATCACTGTCTCATTCTTATTACTGCTGTAGTCCCAACCACTGTGTGCCTTTATTTATTTTCCTTTCCATTTTGAGAAACATTTTTTCTTCCTTTGCAGTCATATTTATTTATTTAGAAATCGAATGACAACCCTTTGAGTCATAGACTAGTTTCCAAAGGCTCCACGTCAGAATAAAACATAGACATTCATACAGTACATACATAGAATAAATGTGGGTGAGCAATCACACAGAGTAGAAACACAATGAGCATGGGTTAATGCCTATACATTTGGTAGCTAAAACAGGGCAGAGCTATCAACATATTTACCCAATGAGTGGTTAAAGAGGGACTATGGTCACAAATTACTGGCATCAATAAATTTAGAGTATGGATCAACATAGCCCCAATCACCCTCATGCCAAAACTGAGATCCCTAAGTTACTTTGTTTAGAAGTTACAAATCATTTTACAACCCTAAATTCTCTGCCTGTTCAAAAAAACAGTTACAGTGAAGAGGTGCTGCTGATGTCATCTCCTGAACTCACAGTCTAGCCCTCCCTGTCAGCAAGCTTACATGACTTGCTTCTCCAAAGTTTAAAAATTATGGGCAAATGGTTTTTCCAGTAAAACAGGCATCATCATTCAATAAACATTGCTTTAAAACCTATGTGTGTTTCTGGCTTTGTAACAAAGTTGACAAATTCATATTTTGTTTTTGGTGCTTTATTGTTGTGGTCCTTTTCTCCTGGGTTGCTGGATGTTAAGTCACAGCACACTAAGTGAGATTTGCAGACTGGATATCTCTGATGTGGTGAAAGGCTGTGATCATTCACACTTTAAATCAATTATTCCATCACCCTGTAAATGGGTCTGGGAGAGGTAGTGCTGTTTTGAAACCTTACTAAGGCCCGTCCACACTCACCTTGCTCGTAGCGGAAGCAATCCATTACGACAGCAGGTGGTGCAGTGGGTCCACACCTCGGCGGTGTCCATTACGGGACCAGCACCACCGGTCCCACAGCCGGGCTCTGGGCGGCGTTACAGCGGCGCCCGATCCCTAATGCAGCTCGTGCTGCTATGCCACTGCAGAGACCATTACCAGCAGTCCACACTACCGCGGTAATGGTCCCAGGGTGGGACTTGGTTTCATAATCATTGTGGAAACCCTCACAGGTGGTTTCCACAAAATTCTGGACGCTTCCTGTAACGTTACCAGTGTAAACGCATGCGCGCTACCGATGCGGTTTACATCCTCTGTAACGTTACAGAAGGGTTTTCGGGCTGCAGTGTGGACAGGGCCTAAGAGTTTCTATGCAGTAGCCAGCTCAATGCTTAATCATCAGCTCACTCAATCAATCAATATTTTATTCATCATCAAAGCGTGAATGAATGGGATACTCAGTTGAGCAGAGCTCATTTTCTGTTTTCTCATTGACAGGCTGTTACTTGAGCTATATTCAGGCTCATCTACATTGTACTCCACATTACAATGATTGTTTTACCAGGGCTAACACTTCCACCTGGTTGGAATACAAATATAAGGCTCTATTAAAACTTATTGTAAAGCAGACACTGACAACCAGCAATGCAGTTACCAACACTGCAATACTTGTAGCAATACAGCTTCCAAACAGGCACTGCAGAGTAACACTTCACATGGTATCAGCAGCCTGGAGACATACTGACTCAGCATCCTGCAACTCTGGAGAAATGAACCACCAAAAAGGCATTACAATACAAATTTGTCAACTTTGTTACAAAACCTGAAACACACAGATTCTATAGCACTGTTTTTAGAATGGTGCTGCTTGTTTTACTTATGAAAACCATTGCAGAATGTACTTTTAACTTTGGAGAAACAGGTCCTATAAGCTTGCTAACAGGGAGGGCTAGACTGTGAGTTCAGGAGATGATATCAGCACCTCATCACTGAAACTGGCTTTATTGAACAGGTAGTGAAATCAAGGTTACAAAATACCCATAACTTTAAAATGACGTAACACAGAAACCTAATGTTTGGTATGAGATTTATTGGGTGTATGCTTATTCTAATTCTACAATGTAGCACTTTTGGCCAGAGTCCCTCTTTAAGACCTATACAATTGGTAGCGAAAGCAATGCATGATATGAGTTGGTAGTAAGCCACCTCAGGGAGCCTTGTCTTATTCATAGTCCAGTGTAACTATATGGTAACCGAGGGAGGTGAGGAGCCTGTAGGCTAGACATTCCTCCTCTGCCATGTGTTCTGTCTGTTTGATACTTTCCCTTGTCACAATAGTCACTTTCTATAGATGTTTAGCCACAGTCTCTGTAGAGATCACAGCATAAAACACCTGGTGCCTCTTTGTCATTAAGATAAAGCTCTTCGATGAACCCAGTATGGTGACAGACAAAAATGTTAGACTATGGTTCCAGAGGTAAGCATAAAGCATTACCTGAACAGATGTTCTCGATATGAAATTGATGAGATATAGAAATATCACCTGTTTGGGTAAGTGGCTGTAGATGTTTTCTTTTGTGTGCACACTACATTTGTTTGTTCCATGCTATAATTCAACCCCAGTTGCTGCTTGATGCTGAGCATAGCTTTGCTGCCTTCTTTATCACATGAACGGATTATGATTTTGGAGCAAAGACCACAGTACATTTAACCATTGTGAAAAAATCTGCTAGTGAGAACTGGTGCTGCGCTGGTGAGATGAATGCTGCTCTTTACTGGGACAGTACTTGTGTGACATTATATGAACTGGTATAGCTTCATATGAATTGGTGTGACTGATAACAGGGGTATCTTAAAGGAATTACCAGTTAGAATATTTTTACATACTTACTATTTTGGCAGTGAAGAATACAGTGTACCCAGCTTTCAAAAGGCTTTGCCACTGGCAGAGTGTGAGAAACACTTATAATAAAGGGGCTAATGCGTATTCGCTGATAACTTGTTAGGAAATGCAATGGTTAAATTGTGTACTGTAGCTTGTAAAGTAAAATAGAATCCATTTGGTCACTTCTCAGTTGCATACATAGCCCTTTTGCTCACTCCTGTCATATACATACCTCATGTTGTATTACAGAAAGCATGCAATAAGAGCAAACCACTTCCAGCAGTACTTTGCTTGATGTATTTAGCATTATGTTTAATTCAAATCAAGTTCAAAAGTCATAACATTTGTAAGGGTCCATATCAGGAGCAGAGATCTCGACCAAAGTCAACTGCCAGGACCCAGCATGCCCTCTCAAATGAAACTTGTAAGCTCATGGCATATGCATTCCTATACCAATTATTATTCATTGTTTCCATGCTTGTGTGATAAAAGGTGTATTAAACATGAAGATATTAAAATATAATTAAAATGGAAAAATCAAGGCACAGAGCTTTTCTAAATTAGATGTTTTATTATAGGAGCAACTGAACATATTATTGAATAGCACAGACATTATGAACTGGATCTTCATCTGTATCACTCTATTATTTCAGGTTCCACTTAAAATAAACAATCTTAATGGATAGAGATATGAGTGCTTTGGGGATGTTTATTTGGCTCTTTGCACTACAGACGTTCAGTTTATCTTACCACTGTACCCCACTTGCACCAGCATTATGCAAGTTAAATGAGTCTAAGCACCCACAGCATGGTAAACGTATTGAAATATGAAAAATATGTTGGCTGCTTAACAAAGGTTTCTATATACGTGCAGTAGCTTGTTCTTAAAACAACCTCTTGTCTCTTCACAAAGATTTCTTTATGATAATATAGCTTCTTCATAAAGCAATCTGTTGTCTTCTTAACAAAGGTTTCTTTTATGATGTACTATAGCTTGTTCATAAAGCAATCTGTTGTCTTCTTAACAAAGGTTTCTTTATGATGTACCATAGGTTGTTTTAAAACAATATGTTCTGGCTGTGCTCTGTATGATTTTCGGTACAGTATTGACTTTAATGGAACTTTGCAAGCAAGTTATAACGTGCTAGAGTCTTGATTTTCTTTTTGGGCATTGTAGCAAAGATTTGTATCAGCAGAACGTGTTTAATAAAATTCCCTCCAACCAGGAAGTAATGCTGGAGAACAGAGCATGAGTAATACCATACGTGTGGGATGCTGGCATACATTCTGAGAACTCACAGGTTATTTTTGACAATAAAATAGATAGATACCATGGGTGGTATTTGTAACCAGAGAGGTAATTTATTTTGTTTCTTAAAAAGGTCTTGAATACAGTGGTCTACTTAGTGGAACTAAGATAAGACAAGCTGGTCAGAAGTAGAGGAGTTACGCCTCAGATAAGCAAATAGGGAATGAAAACTGATTTAGACCCACAGGGTTTATGTGTGCTATTATATCATAAGAGACATGACAGTAAAGGATATTAGTGAAAAAGTGTTCTCCTCTAGTCACACAACATCACGAAATGATGGCCTAGATGGCCAGACAGTGTCCAGTTATAAATAGGAAATATATAATGGGCTGCAGTAGAATAACACAGTTATCTACACGAGTGAGAGGTAAGACCCATAATTTAAGAATGGTGAAGTCATAAAGGTCTTAACATTTGTGTAAATCTAAATTTGTTACTGTACCACTGGCTATTAAGTATTTGACATGAACCATGATTTTTTTTAATGTTTTATTAGTGTTTTACCTTGCTTTAGCTTAAAATTGCCTTTTGTTCCATTTTAAATTCTCTTTCTGATCCACTGGTCTCTGCATTCTATTTCCATATTCTAAATTGAAATAGCATTTTAAAACTGAAACAAGCTGTGTCTTAAAGCAGCAGTACAAGGAAACATGTTTTTCCCCAAGAAGCTGGTTCGGCTACAATTGATAAAAACATTAGCATACCTGTCAAATTTACTTTTCTAGGTGTCTCCCATGCAGAGCACCATGAGTTTTTTTTTTTTTTTTCCTGAGTCCTAACTCTTGCTCAGTCTACTGTGGTATTTCTGGTATACCACCCCAACAGCGACATTTTGACAGTGACCGACACTACAGCAACTACAGTGCCAGGTCACTGTAGTGTCAGTGGTGGACCCCAGCACTGTTCTCTGGGGTCCTGCACCCCTCCCTAATCAGCTGTGACTTGGGTTGATTATATTTAGCGGGGCAAAGCCCCCGTGGGTGGTTGGGGATGAAGCCCCCTGAAGAAATCATGGTAGGCAGCGAGAATCTTTATGCCGACAGCAGACACGGTCAACATAATGGTTTCACTGTACGGTCGCTTGACAAGATTTTTGTCGATGACCGATCACAGAGCTGTATTTCTAAGTCAAATGTGGCAGCCGTAATTTTTCTTGAGAAAAACTACATTAAAGCATTAATAAAATATTTATATTTTGGTGGAACTAGACAATTTATCACTAAATTAAACTGGAAGATGCCAGAAATATTTTAATGTCAAAAAGATAGGGTCAAATTTTGACCAGTTTTATTGCACTGCTGCATGGAAATAAGAACAGCATCCCAAAATAAAACAAAACTTGGGGGTGTGTACCTGGCTTCACGGCTGTCCTTTGGCAGCATAGTGCTTGGCATATCCTGTACCATGCTACGTGCCCAGTGGCAGCCTTATGTGCCATTCTGCAAATGCATTGCATGCATTGTGGTCCCAGATATGTGGCAATGCCCCCTTCTGCTGCTCACCATAAGCCCCTGTGCAGTTCCATATTGATGCATTGGTGCTGCATGTGTGTGTGGAGCAGGTTGGGCATGGTGTACTGCACACAGCCCCATGTGGTTGTGTACATGTCTCCACACCCATGCTACTGTGTAATGCTCATGGACTATAGCGCAGAGGGCCCATTATTACATGAAATGTTTACTAGGATAGAATACAAGAATTCAAATCAAATTTCTGCCAGGTTCCACTGGCAGAATGTCTCCCCACACACACACACGCACACTCACTCACCTCCAGAGAAGGCCTCGGATGGAACCAGGGTTTCAGTGTCATCTGTAGCAGGTTAAGCAGCAGAGATTTCCTGGTAAGTAGGTGAGGATGGTGGTGGTGGTGGTGGTGAGGGTTAAGATTTCAGGGTCAACAGATAACTTCAGAAATAAAAAATGTAGGTACTGTAGTACAAAATTTTTATTTTTTTTTAGTTATGTATTTATGTATGTGT
Organism: Neoceratodus forsteri; assembly: GCA_016271365.2. NCBI lineage: Eukaryota > Metazoa > Chordata > Ceratodontiformes > Ceratodontidae > Neoceratodus > Neoceratodus forsteri. The sequence goes on from CM057453.1 coordinate 1,196,251,847, forward strand.
ATGTAGAAAGAGGATCATAGAGGCCAATAACATGTATCATTTATTTTATTTGGCCCTATTTTATTCTTGGTCTTCCTAAATGATTTTCCTGTTGCCTGCACCTCAGCATCCATTCACATGTACGCTGATGACGAGTCCTATTTGCCTCTGGCCACTCCCTTGTGATCTGATGACCAGACTTCAGCGGGACTTTGACAACGTCCAACTCTGGTTCAGCTCAAATCAGCTGGCTCTTAATATCAAAAAACTCAATGACCTTTGGCACAAGACAAAACTCTCTAGGATTGTCAGCCCCCTTCTGCACCCGGATAGGTCCACCATGAGAGAATGTATTATCCTTGAAGCACATCTGGGTCTGACTTGACAACCACGTCAACTTTTCTGAACATGTAATGCCATTCATAAAAATTGACCCTAAATTAGGAGCGCTGTACCACCACCATGGCTACATCCTTCTGCCAGCCCATGAGAGCCATTGTTCAGAAAATGATCCTCCCCATATTTGACTATGGTGATACAGTCTATGGTACTGCTCCTAAATCCACCCTCTCAGACTGGACTCTCTCTCTTTCCTCCTTCTGTCATTTGCTCTGGACTACCCACCCTGCACTCACCACTACACTCTTACACGTCCCTCTCCTTTTCGTCCCTTCAAGCCAGATGCCTGGCCCTGCTCCTCTTTTATATGCCAAATACTGGTTTGGTGCTCTCCTTCCTACCTCATCTACTCTCTCCCAGCCCCCAACTCTTATGCCCTTCGCAGCTCCCACTTCCACTTCCTTTGCTCTCCCCAGGACCTCCTCAGCCAGTCAGGCTGCTTTCTCATACTGACTCCCTAAGCTCTGAACTCACCCCCTCCCCATCCACTCTGCCTCCTCCCTCACTCTCTATTCTCCCTACTGCTTAGCTTCCCTCCCCACCTGTAACTACAAATGACCTCCATTATTTGTGTCCCACTGCCACCTCCATCCCCACTCCTCTCAGCTCAACGCTCAATACTAATAACTCTCTCCCCATAAGTCATTCGTTCTCTCTTTCACCTGACTCCCTGTCCTCTCTTTCTTACCCCACTCTTCTCACCCTCCTGCCCACTTGTCTTGCCTTTTCCCACCTCTACTCTTTCTTCAGTGTAGGACAGGTAACCAGTCTCATGTTGGGTGTGCACCCAGTCATGACTGCCCTTGTGGGGTTTTCACCCCAGAAGGGATGATGGCTTGCCTCGCCATCTCAACCTACTCCTCCTCCTCCTTTTGCTCCTACTCCTTCCACCCAGTAATGACTGGCCCTTGTGGGGTTTTCGACCTAGAGGGATGATGGCGTGCCTCTCCATCTCAATTTACTCTTCCTCCTTCCTCCTACTCCTCCTTTCCTATTATACTCCACACTATGGGCCCAATTCTCAAACAGGGCTGCAGCAAACAGCAGCCTGCACCGAAACCCATCATCAGGGACCCTGCACTGGATTCAGGTACAGGAGGGGTCCCGGCATTTAAGCCCACACATGCACCATTCTCAGCTCCCCGCGGTGAACACCTGGAGCATGGGAGGTGTCCATCGCAAGCCTAGGGCAGCACAGAAATGGTGCCTACTGTACATATGTGCACAGTGACTGCCACCAGTCTCAGACACTGTGCCATATGTACAGTATAAGCTGATGCAGACCACAGTCAGTGGCTGGCCAGACACCAAGGGGTGGGTTCCACTAGACCACTAGGTAGTGGGCACTGCAGTGATAGGGGCACATGCCCATGCCACATACAGGCAGCTGGATAGCATTGGGGATAGGGTGGTGGCATTGGGGATGGATGACAGGGACCTGGCAGGATGGGGCACCATCAGCGAACCGGGGTAACTGCAGCATACAGTGGCACATAAGCTGACTGCCCCAATGGAACATATTCTAAGTCCCACTACACCAGCCCTGGCTGGTCTAAGGGCACCTTAGGATATCTCCCACTGGGTCTGTCTGTGAATAGCAAGCTGCAGTTTGAGTCAGCGCAGTCCACCTAGCGCTGTTGCAGCACTGTGCAGGGCACAGGGCTGACGAGGACCCTGTTTAGCAGGTGGCCTGCAGTCGATGCAGGCCACTTTGTGAATGGAGGCAGCCCTGGACACAAGGTGCACCTTGCACCATCTCTGTTTGGTGCAAGCACCTTAGCGCTCAGATGCAGGGCTTTGAGAATTGGGCCCACAATCTCTACTACTCTTTCATTTTTATTCCTCACTATTGCTCCCTCACTGTTCTGTACTGAACATGCTGCCAAACACTATATCTTGTGGCTCAGTATTTATTTGCTTTACATCATTTAGTCCACATACCTACATATTGTACATAACTGCCTCAATGCTATTTAATTGTTATATGATTTCCCAGCCTGGTGGCACTGAGGGTTGAGGCACTTGACATCACACCTCATGCCATGCTGGTGTCCCAGGTTTGGGAATGGACTCGGGCTGCTGGGGGTCAGCAGGAGGAGAGAGGATTGAGCGTCCGATGAGATGTTCTTCTCTCCTGGGGTGGGATCCAGGATGCATCACTTTGTAGTGGCTGCCGATGGAGATCGGTGGCACTACCAGAACAGAGCCGTAATAGGGATGGGATGTGGCAGATGTCAGCACCTTGCGCGCGGATGTTGTTGCACATCCACATCCATGGGGAACACACCTACCAGGAAAAAAAACATGTAGAATGACGCCTCCAAAGGGCTCCTGCTTGCCACCCCCAAACAAACAAAGCCTGTCTCGAGGGCAGGTGCTCAAGGTTGATGTGGTCTCTCTCTCCCCACTCCTCCCTGGGGGGTAAGCCACGGTCCTCCCAAGGCCAGCCGAGATCATGGCAGTGGCTGATGGGGTTGGCAGAACATGAGACCTTGCACATCAGGGGCTGATATGAGGAAGATTCCAACATGTCTCAGGAGATAAACAGAATGTACAAAAATAAAAAAAATAATTGTTGTATGAAATCTATTTTGTTATGCCTTACTCTGTTGTAAAATCAAGTGTACTTACCCCTGTCCCTGCCCCGGACGATCTGGAAGTGAGCTGTTGTAGCTCAGTATGCCTTTTCTGGAGAAACTTTTCAAATAACTAAATAAATAACTAATTTAAAACAGTTTTATTTTAGGGCCTAGTTGAAGGTTTTTAGTGAGTGAAGACAGCAACTATGTTTGTGATGGCAATTAAGGATGGTGGTTAGCATTGACTTTATTTTGAAGAAACTGTGGGATATTTATCCAGTGATGTTGTGCCCAGATAACAGCACAGGTAAAGATGGCCTTCAGCCAATCAGGTTTCATGCTTTTGAAACCCATTTCATAATAAATAGAATAACAGATAGGAGTCTATCTGTTACAGTGTTGTAATCCATTGAGGGATTTCTGTGACATCATAAACCTCAAGAGTGTAGCATGAGAGGTTTATGCCATCACAGGAATCCTCTAAAACGGATTAACAGAAGGGATGTCCATCTGTTGTTTTTTGTAATATATGACTGCTTTTTTCTCCTAGATAGGTTTCTCTGCTTTTCTCCCAGATTTGGGTCTCTTCACTAACTTGGTCAATGTCTGAAAATTGTTTCTCTGTGATAAGCATATAGATGAAATTAAGTTGTTGAGATCAGTCCACTTCTTTATACCTGCCTCCCTCACAAATTGAAGTTCAGACTCACACATTTAGATTATTTCTTATGTTTCCATTCTCAACTGTGGTCACCACTGCAGAGATTCAGGAAATGGAAATACTCTGGAACATGCCCTTCCTCCATTCCGCCACCTATCAATCATTGCTTAATGTAAGTGAACAGACAAGTATTTTTTGTTTTTGCATCTCAGCTGTTGGCACGGCTCCTGTCACTTGTGAAGTGAAGTTTGAAAGCCATGACGGAAGCAAGCACTGAGAACAGCTGAGCGTGGCAGACTTTGCCATTTGATTCTATAGTGCCATCATTTTGAAGTCGGTCGACAGTATTATGGATTCCTGAAATCAGAATGATGGTATTATGCTCTCCATCAGGCTGAATGTTCTATTGAAAAAGGGCAACCATATATTAAAAATATTTATCCTTAAGCAACGTGATTTATTTAACCAATTTATTAAACACTATGGTGGTATATACAGTATACTTATATTTATTTTTTAAGTAAATTGCAGAGACCTTACTGCTCACTTTTCAAAAAACAGGCAGCCATTCTGCAAGCACACTCTGCTGGTACTGTAGTACTTTCATAAGTTTAAGGAGTATGTGCACAGGTAGACATACAGCAGGTGTTACTGCTGGTGATTGCCAGCTTTGAAGGGCTGTATGTAAGAATTGAAGAAATCACAATGTTGGAAAACAATTTGTGGGGTCATATACTTTAGTGAAGACCCCACCCCCACCCTCCATAGCCACTGCTACTGCATGTTTCAGAGCAGTCTTGTTGTGCTGAACTGGTCAGGTATGTGTAAAATGAGGCTATAACACCCCTACAACAAACTTACATGAGGCATAGCAGAAACAGTTTCATAATAATGTGGAAAACCTTTCACACTCTCTTGAGTTCTTCTGAGGTGTTGATCAACAGCAAGAAAAAACAAATGAGAATTAACACTTCTGACAAGGAGAAAACTACATGTTGATCTTAAGGATAGCCTGAAGAACAACTCTATGAGTTGTTGGCATACTGCAAGAGTTCTGCAAATCACATGAACTGATATTTCAAATAGATTAAGGAAAGGCTCAAAGAACCAAACGCAACCAGTGGTCAACATTTCAGTAACATGGTATGATAAGGGATCATAAAGTTAAATTGCCACTACATGACTGTTTCAGAAAAATTGCATCATTTGTCAGTTGCTTGGTATTATACTTGCATGGTAGCGCAGGTATAATTAGGGAGAGCAACCTGTTTAATGTTAATCTGACATGTTTGAACTTAATAACTATGGCTAGTCAATAAATTGCACAAATGTTTGTATGCACAATCTGGATGGCAAGTTCTCAAGATGTAAAAAGATGGATGCTCATTTGGATTCTGAGGTCCAGAACTTTCATAAGCCTTTAAAAATGTACTTTTGACTGCTTTTTGGTCACACCTACAAGAAAGAAGATTTGGAATTGTGTTCTAAAACTTTCAGGATAGAAGAATCTTGGTCCAAGCGTGTGTCTTTTAAGGTTGTGTGAAAGAATCAATTAGCTCTTGGGTCATAAGGTTTTGTAAATTGGCTTCTAAACATGCTCAGTAGGGTTTTTAAGTTAACCTACAAACACAACAGGGATCACTGTGAAAAGCAGCTGGTGCTTGCTATACTGACAGTCACAGCGGAAACAACAAAACCGGACTAATTTCAGCCTAACCTGGATATAAAAAGGTCATATGCTGACTTACAGAGGAAAAGTAATGTTTATTTAATACAGAGAGCAGCAAACCAGACAGGTGGGGGGTCAGTCTCCAATATTTCACACATTAACCTGCACTTAGTTATTAAGTTTCACCCTCTGATATGAATGAAGAATTATTTGTTTGCAGTTATTTTTCTTTATGAGAAAAATGCATTTTCAGGTCATGAGGAAAACTTTTGAGTTGTGAGCATCACCGCCTTGTTTTATTTTGTGTGTGTGCATGAAATAAAAGTTCTGTACACATAAAAAGTGATGAATTTTGACAGCAAACTCCTGAACCTGGGTGAAAGGGACCCATTGAGCTAGATTCTGATGTTTATTTTCAAAAATAACACAGAAATGCCTTTTCTGAGCACTATGAAAATCTAGGGTGCCCAGCTTACTAAGGCTTGCAATTTTAGTGTCATGAGTTGAGAATTCTTTTGGTCACACATAAAGCACTAAAGAATTTTCAGTTTGGACATCAAAATATTATCCTTGCACTCATAGGAAGAACTTCACAACAAAGTAGAGTTCAAAATTTTCTAAATTTTAATTTCCAAGCTTGGAGGACGCTGAAAAAATGGCTCTAGCACTCGACCACAAAGGTCTTCCTCAGGGGCGTGTCACAAAGTGGGGTTCAATTTATATTGGTGAATAGTCACATGACAACGTGACAAACCAAGAAATTAATGCATTCAGTTATACTTTTAAAACTGATAATAATCATAAGATACTTATTCACAGAAAGGGTGGTGAGCAAATGGAATGCGCTGCCAGAAGAGGTGCTCAATCGAGGATGGTGGGCACCTTCAAGAGAGGCTAGGATAGACATGGGGAAGATAAAGGTCATGGAAGAGGGGAGGAAAGGGTGGAAAGGTAGGGAAGGAGGGGAGGAGGGACAACAGCCTGAGCTGAGTGGGGAGATGGAGAAGCAAGATGGCTGCACTGCTGCTCCGCTCACGCCACACTATCAATGGGCTCTTATCTAAAGATGTTTGCCTGTTATTTTAATATTCTAATTTCTCAGCTATGCCCCAATAATTTATGAATGAAACTATTGTTATTTTATTAATTAGAAACAAATTGGAGATTCTGAAACAGCTTCTATGTTTGAATAATACAGACCGTTGATGTTTGACGGTTTAGCCGTTTTCTTCACTGACTTCTTGGTTGAATTCAAGAGTGTAGATCAGAGTAAGAAGCTCTTCTCTCCTTTTGTCAGTGATATTTGCCATACTTTTACACTGATAATAAATGTAACTGGAGTATACAAGCTGACAAATTCTGGTGTCCTAGCATTCTGGAAACTAGAAACGCTGGAGGACCTCATGGCTCAAGAAGGTTCTCACCTTATCCTAGCTGAAAGAGCTGGGGTTGAAATTTGGAATTTTATGAATGAAACTGGAGCTACCTTAATATACAGTTTTGTGTACCTTTATGAAAATTGGTGCCACTCTTGATAATCTGCCCTGAGAGACCCTGCAAGGAAGAGAACATGAGGCGGTGAATAGCATTTTAATGCTGACATGCCTGACTTTGGTATGCTAAAGGTATGCCATTGTTACCAAGGGGAGGATTGATTTTCTTTTGGTTTGTCTACCCTGAGGTTACTACACTCAGTGGAGCACTTCTCTTCTGTTTAATTTCCAGGTGTGCCATTCCAGTACCAACGAATGGTCAAGATGAGAAAGGGAGACAGTAGGAGGCAATGTTCCAAGTCCAAGTGGAAATACCTAAACTACAGATGCCTGAAAAAGGAGTCAGTGTGCAGTGGAGAATTCTAAGAGGTTAAAGAGTATCTTTTACCATTTAAATATTAATGGAAAAATCTGTGAGGAAGTCCTGATTTTCATATGAATGGTAGCTTGGAAATTTCTATACTTATGACTGAGGAATAATGGCAATTTGCTGGGTAGTGAAATTAACATATAGGCGGACTGCCTTTGATGTGTACTAAATGCCTGAAACAGTGGGCAGAACATTGGAAACTTATTGTCTATGATATTTCTCACAGCTTTTTCCTCTGGATAAATGAATCAAGTCCTACAATGAAAGTCAATTACATGCCTGATTGAACTCCTAGTTTAAGGAGCAGAATGACAAATGTTTAAACGTCCAGGTTCTTGAGTATTTTCAAAATATAATTAATTTTCACTGGCTTCCACTGCACTTACTGAAAATGTGTTTAAGCAATAATTGTGCTGCCCTTTACTTGACAAATTCTTTATAATGGGATGCGCATTGAGCTGACTCCAAAATCGGTAGACTATATGAAGCCTCCTATAAGCAGTATTGCTAGGATCATGGACTCCAGTATTTTAAAGGAGTTTGATTTTTATTTTTATATCTTAGAATTTGTCACAACTTGTGTGGTGCAATTTCTTATCTATCAACACTTTTAGTGTTTAGCAGCTGGACCTTATTGTCTGAGGAGCATGTTGCTGACATTCTAAAGGCAAGTTTTGAGAGCAAAATCAGGGACACCTGAGCTGCTTTTTACAGTCCTTTATGTGCTAGGAAAATTAGTACTTACAAAAGATGGACTCTGTCGCAAAAAGGAGCTCTTTTTCTGTCCACTGCTTGTTTGCACTGGATTTATGTATATTGTTAAGATAGACTTGACAAATTAGGTCCATAAGTCTCAGGTTTTATTCAAGTGGGCAAGTAAACATGTGGTCCCTTTTAGGGAAAAACTGAACTATGTGAACCATGTGAGCAGGTACTGGTATTTAAAAGCAACTCCATTAATATACTGATTGATATAATTGCTACCTACAGTATTCAGTGTGCCAGCAGGATATGTAGCATGTTTTATATTTTAATGGACACAGATAATAGATCCAAATATAAGTCAGTCTCTGTCAGTCGGTATTGGATACGTGCATTATATATAATGTGAGTAATTGTCATACTCATACTGACTAATGCTGTGCATTTGTATGGCTATTTTGAATTTGTTCTAGTTTTAGTTATTGTAATGGCTTTATGTCAATCAGTAAAATCTCTTTGAACTTGAAAAACAGCCTGAGCTGAGTTCTCTGCACAACAAGCAGACTGGATACACCAAAAGGCCAAATTCTGCTGGCTTCTTTGTATGGTTGTGTGTTCTTATATACCATATTCTATTGAATAGAGGCTGCGATTCTATTAAAATTTTATATTTTGACCTATGACTTGTGTCACAAACGCACTCAGCAGATCAGGCCCTCTGCTCCCACAGTGCCAACCTCCGAGTGCAGTATTGTGAACAGGTAACAGAAGGTAACCCTCCTGTCTGCTTGTGGGTCTGAATCACCTTTAGTCTCAAGTTCTGAGGGATTCAAACTGTGAACCTTATGTTAGCTTACCCAAATGTACAGGCTCAGATAATCTGCTTTTCGGGGATGCCAGATATCTTTCGCCTAAGGGCACCTAACCAGGTATCCAGAATGAACCCTTAAAACTCTGTAAAAGACCTTAGGTATATTCTGACCTTTTCCCAGTTTAGTAACACCATCAAGCTTATGAACAGTTTTGTCAGTCTTAACCCTCCATACGTCGCATGCAAAAGAAATAACTTGGAAGACCCAGGCAGTATCTTTCAAATGAAAGGTTTACTTAAAAATGGATAAAAATATGTAAAATGTAAACACAGAACACTATGTCAAAAAGCATACAATCACTTAAAAGAAAAGAAAAAAAACTACAGACAAACTCCTACCAACATACAGTTAGACTTTTCTGTCTAATGTATTACTTCAATAGTGCTTATAGTTAGATGTGGTTTCTTAAGAGCCAAAAGAAATGTCCTCAGTTGAAACACAGGATGCAGTTTAAAATGCTGTGTTTCACCCTTCTATGATGTCATCTAGCTCCTCCTTTTAGAATATAAAAATTATACAAACAATGATCTTCCTGTCAGGAGATATTTTAAATACTGTGACTTCAGCAAAAACTAATTTCCCAATATGAATCCTTAAATAACATCCACTCTATGATCTCGAGCAGTTCCTCTTCCCAGAGCACATCAAAGGAGTTTATGACCTTTCACACCATGGTATAAATATTTTTTTCCTCTAAGACATCATAAAGTTTACAATCCCTATATTCTAGCAGCTGGGTCAGTTCTAATTACAGGAGACCCTTAATTAAGTCTCTCTAGTCTTTTATTACTTACATCCTGGTTTCAGGTCCTTGACTGTAACTGAAGCCTGGGGCACTCATAGAAGCACTGACAATCACACACTATATTTTTATATTACAAATATCATAGAACAATCATAACCAGCTGGCCAAGCACAATCTTCCCTAACTAGACTGAATTTGGGGCTCTATCCCTGCATGGGATGAGTTTCTAATCAGTTCACTCTTATAAACATGCAACAGGCCATCAGCTTTCGATTGGTCGCCTCCAGCCCTATGTAAGATCTTCAGGTCATTCCTTGCAAGGCAAGACTCAATGTTAATAATCTACCATTAGTTTTTCCCATTTGGGTCCAGCCAAATGAGGGGGTTGTGGTCCATTTGTACCTCAGAATGCTGCCCGTATAAGTATGACTCTAACTTCTTTTAGGTCCCACACTATGGCAAGACACTCTTTTTCCACAGTAGAGTATGCCTGCTTCCTGGGAAGTAACTTTTCACTCAGGTACACTACAGGGTGATTTTTCCTTGGTTGGATCTCTGGCTCAGTACTGCTCCAATACCCACATCTGAGGCATCAGTCTGAACCATAAAGGGTCTGCTATTGTCAGGACTTGTCAATACAGGAGCACTGCACAGTGCTTCCTTCCAGCCTGGTAAAGGCTTTTTCACAGGCTGGTTCCCAGGTAATATTGTTAGGCATCCTTTTCTTTATCAGGTCAGATAGGGAGCAGCCAGGGCACTGTAGTTGGGTACAAATTTCCTAAAGTACCCAGCTGTACAGAGAAAACTCCTGACCTGCTTTTGCATTTCTGGTCTGGGACACACCTTGATCACCTCTATTTTTACTTTTGGTTAGGACGGAGCTGTCCCCGCGCATACAACATGCCCAAAGTATGCCACTTCAGCCATGGCCACCTGGCACTTCTCAGCGCTGACAGTGAGCCCGCCCTCTGTATCCTGGCCAGTACTTCCTGAAGGTGGTACAGGTGCTCCTCCCAGCTGGCACTAAAGATGGCAATGTCATCCAGGTACACCATGGTGTACTCCTCAGCACCATTTAACACCTGGTTCACCCACCTTGGAAATTGGCAGGCATTCTTCATTCCAAAAGGCATAACTTTAAATTCAAATAAGCCTATCAGAGTGATGAAGGTTGACCTCCCCTTGCTCTGTCAGTTAACTCAGCCTGCCAATACCTCTTTGTCAGGTCAATAGTTGTAGCACGTATGTTGCCCCAACCAACTAGTCCAGGAGTTCATCCGTCTGGGGCATCAGGTGGGCATCTGACTTTGTGACTGCATTCAGTCCATGATAGTCCACACAGATACGAGTTGAGCCATCTGGCTTGGGCACAAAGACCATGGGTGAGGCCCAGGGGCTGTGGGATCTCTGGATTACCCCTAAATCCAGCATTTCTTCTGCCTCCCTCTTAATGTCCTTTTGGACAGCCTCTGAAACACGATATGCTGTCCGCTGTGTGGGCGTTTATGTCCCTGTCTCCACATCATGCATCGCTAAGGGGGTTAGTCCAGGCTTGGTGCTAATGATGGGGGCAAAGTCTGCTAAAACCTCCTTACTTCCTGGATCTTGTCTGGGGCCCGCTGGGGAGACAATTTAACTGCCTCCACAGAGGCCTCCCACTTGCTTTCTTCCAGCTAGTCCAGAAGGGGTAACCTTCGTCTGTCCTCTGCCCAGGACTACATACTGTGAACACCATGTCAGCCCTATTAGCATATGACTTCATCATGTTGACATGGTACATTCTTTCTGTCTGTCTTCTGTCAGGTAATTCTATGATATAGTTCACGTCATTCACCTTCCTAACTACTTTGTACAGTCCTGCCCACTCAGCCTGCAGCTTGTATTTCTGGACTGGAATAAGGACCATGACTTCCTGACCCACCATGTAGAGCGAGCTCTGGATCTGTGGTCATTCCACACTGTTTGTTTCTCTTGGGCAGTTGCCAGGTTGCTCTGGGCTGTCCCATAAGCTCCTTCAGCCTTTCCCTAAACCTAAGGATGTAATCCACTATGGGAGTTCCCTGGATGGCCTGCTTGCTTTCCCAGTCCTCACAGCTCAAGTCTGGGGCCCACGACCAGCGTCCATATAAGAGTTTGAGGGAAAATCCTGTCGACTCTTCAGGCACCTCCTGTATGCAAATAACAGGTGGGGAAGGTTTTCTCCCAGTCCCTCCCATACTGTTCAGCAAATGCTTGGAGCATTGACTTCAGGGTACCATTAAATCTTTCCACAAGCTCACTGATTTGCGGGTGATAAGGTGTTGTGCATCTCTGCACCACCCCACACTTCTCCCACAAATATTTCATCAGGTCCGACATGAAGGAATCCCTTGATCAGTGATAACCTCCTGCAGAAACCCAACATGGGAGAAAATCCCAAGTAAGGCATCTGCCACTTTGTCTGTCCCCAGTGAGGATAGGGTGACTGCCTCTGGGTACCTGGTGGAATGATCCACCATAGTCAGAATGAACCTCTTCCCAGAGGAGCTGGGTATTCAAAGGCCCACAATATCCATTCCTACCCTCTGGAATGGCTCCTCCACTATGGGCAATGGAATTAGAATGGCTTGGGTTTTCTTACCTGCTTCACTAGTTCTTGGCACGAGTGAAAGACCTGCAATACTCCTTCATCTGCTGGGTGAAATTGGGCCAATAGAAATTCTGGGCCAACCGCTGCGTAATGCGTGTGATTCCAGATGACCAGACAAGGGAATATCATGTGCAATCTTGAGCAACTGCTCACGATACCCTGGGGAATGGCAAGCTGCCTGCCTATCACCCCTCCTTCTGTCTTCACAGCCTGAGTATACATCCATCCATTTTCCCAATAAACCTTATGTTTACAGTCACCTCCCTGTGCTCCGTCAGAATCTGCCCAAGCCCTCAGCTTCTCTAGGCTAGGGTCACTTTTTGAGCAGCTGTAAACTCCTTACACATTCCCAAGGCATGGAGCAGGTCACCTTCAGTCTCTAAACTTGGGTCCCTAGCACTAGCATCAGGGCACTCAGGATCACTGTCATCACTAACCCTCTGACAATGGGTCACTCCTCTTCAGAGTAACCCTTCATAGTTGTGTGTTTAACTGCTACTGGGAAACTACCCCTTTTCATTAGTTCCCATATCAGTAAACACAGGCTGGGAATTGGCCTCCCAGGATTTCCACACTGGCTTCTGTGGGGTCCAGGAACTAATTTTCCCTTGCCACTTGGCAATGGGTAACTGCACACACCCATCCCCTGTTTGGGATTGTTGCCAAGGATGACATCCACTGCTAAAGTTTTGGCTACAGCCACCTGTTGCACAGTTCCCCTGTTTCACCCCAGTTCAGGAGAACACTAGTGAGTGGCAATGTTTTCTCCTCACCAGTGAAGTTTTGTACAGTGATATATTTATTGAGTATCAGCTGACCAGGCTCTACGAGATCCCCTTTAGGGATGCCCTGTGTCCCTTAACCCTTGTGTCTGTACACCATTCACCGTGACTGGGTGCATGTGTTCCTCATGTTCACAGGCATGCTTCCAGGGACACACAAACAACCCACTTCTTTCCTAGCCCCATGTTGCGTGTATTGCTCATCCTTTTGGGACACTGTCTGGCAATATGCCCAGTTTCTTACAGACCTAACATTCATTTCTTTTCTCTGAAACCTGGGGCTAACTGGTTTCAGTGGAGACAGTAAGGGTCTTAGCTGCCCTAAAGGTGCACTTTTCCCTTTCTGCACTGCCAAGTCCACCCCATTCACTCAGAGCAGGTCTGCTCTTGGCATAGTGGTCCAAGAGTTCAGCAGTCTCTTGCACTATTTTGGGATCTCGGTCCTGCAGCCAGGTTTTCTGCTTTGCTGGGCATGCTCAAAAACTGTTCTAACAAAATAATATTTTCAATTTTATCTATAGAGTTTGCTTCAATTCCTTCCACCCAACATTTTAAAAACTGACATTGTTTCATGGCTAGCTCTTCATAGCTCATATCAGGGCTTCTCTGAGCTTATGGAATTTAGCTCTGTATGCTTCAGCAGTTAAATCTAACATTTTTAAAGTGCAGCTTTAAGTTTGCTGTAATCATTACTGTCCTCATTGTCCATTTGACCCAATGCATCCCGAGCTTTCCAGGTAAGTAACGGGATAGCTGGAAGCTCCAAGACCCTCTAGGAATGTTAACCTGAATACAAACTTTTTCAAAGGAATTTAAAATGGCATCCATATCCTCCCCTCTTTAAATTCAGCTATCAATTTGGAATTCAATTTGTAACCCAGTCCTGTGGTCCAGTTAAACCCAAGCCACTTACTTGCACTGGTGCTGGTGGTTGGAGTCATAGCATTGCAAAATCAAATTTTTAGTATGAAAAAGAAAATATTACACATCCTAAATATGATCAAGTATATTGTTACTTGTCTTTTTCAAAAATAAGCACAAACATGAACCAATATATACTCATATTTACAGAGATAAAAATCATAAATAATCCAACCTATAGAGCTTTATCTGATAAGACTTCAACCCAGATTAAAAGCCATGGCTTCTGTTTGAGGGTGGCTTTTATTAAAGTATGTATTATGACATGCAGCCTTGTATTTGAGGGTGGTTTCTATCTGATGAAACACAATACAACAGGTGTGAATAATTTGCAATTTGAGAGTGGCTTCTATTTGATGAAATACAGTACATAGGGTTATGAAGAATTAACAAAATGGTGCATTTAGAACACAGCTAACAAACAGGTGCAGTTATAACATGTCACAGGCCAAATAATCAGGAGCTAACAAACAGTAGAATGGTGCAAGTCGAGGGATAGCAACATCTTGAATAAGCTGAGGAAAGAGCCAGACCATCAGTTAGGGTCACTAAATTGGGAATAGTAAATTATGTAAGTACATTCAGCTAAGTACAATAGTTTGTGAAAGTAAATGGTATGCATGGATTAGCTCCTCAGTCACCTGTTTTACAGTTTGTGACATAATCTCTACATCATAGGAAATGCAATGCACTTACTTGCAACTCAGTGGTGCATGCTTAGCAGGCAAAAAATCAGTGGTTCAGATCCTGGCAGGAACTTATATATTTGTTTCAATTTTTTTTAAGATAGAAACTCACTTGAGTGGGGATTCATGGTGGTGTGAGTTGGAATAGTAAATTATATGAGAAGTAAAGTTAGCTAAGAACAACAATTTTTGTAGGTAACTCACCTTCTGGGATTAGATCCACAGTCACGTCGGTGACATAACCACTACCCTCATAGGAACTTCAGCTCACTGACTTGCACAGCTCAGTGGCACACTGAATGTTTGCTTGTTAGCTGTCAAAGCATCAGTGGCTGAAATGCTGGCAGAGACCTAAGCATTTTTTCCACATCTGCTTTGTTAGATGAAAACTCACTTAAGTGGCAATTCATGGTGGTGTGGAACTGGAATAGTAAATTGTATGAGAAATAAATTCAGCTAGAACAAGTTCTGAAGGCAACTGTCCTGCTGGAATTAGATCCCCAGTCCCTGTTTTACAGGATCTGACATAGCTTCTATATCATAGGAGCTGCAACTTATTTTCTTGCAGTTCAGTGGTATACTGAATGTGTGTTAATTTAGCAAACAGAGGATCAGTAGTTCAAATCCTGGAAGGAACATAAACATTTTTTGTAAGATGGAAACTCACTTGATTCATGGTGGTGTGGAGTTGAATAGTAAATTATACAGAAGTAAATTTAGCTAAGAGCAACAATTTGTGAAGGTAATTCACTTGCTGAGAGTTAGATTCCAAGTCCTCTGTTCTGGAGGATGTGACATACCTCTACAACATAGGAACTGCAACTGTCTTACCTGCAGCTCAGTGGCACACTAAATTAGTGTTCACTTAGCAGGAAAAGAATCAGTGATTTAAATCCTGGCAGAGACTTCTATGTATTCAGCTAATATTTTTCCTAGCCAAACTATCTCTTGTTGGGAGCTGCAATATTGAACATAGGATTTGCAAGAAAGCGAGTTGTGCTCACAACAGAGGGAGGAACCTTTCAATTGTCTGTGGTTTGTAGCAGATATACTGCAGGTGGAGGCTGCTTCTAACTGAAAGGTGAAAGAAGGAATTTACAATTATCAGGAAAAGACAGTCTTGTTACAATTCTTAAGATTTTCAGTGCAAGAAGATTTTAAACTCTGGGCAGAAACATTTGTCACAAATCCTGAAATAAGTGCAGGTACAGGCTGTGTATTTGACCCAGACAGTAAACTGTTTTCTGTGTTTATCTTTGTTTGCCTTAAAAGGCAATCCCAAACTTTCTCAGGAAGTGATTTCATCACAAAGACTTAATTCAGCCAATAGCTTTGGTAACAGACCTGAGAAGAATAGTATTATAAGCAAGTGTTTATAGCAAACTCATCAGAACAGCTAATATTTTTCCTAGCCAAACTATCTCTTGTTGGGAGCTGCAATATTGAACATAGGATTTGCAAGAAAACAAGTTGTGCTCACAACAGAGGGAGGAACCTTTCAATTGTCTGTGGTTTGTAGCAGATATACTGCAGGTGGAGGCTGCATCTAACTGAAAGGTGAGAGAAGGAATTTACAATAATCAGGAAAAGACAGTCTTGTTACAATTCTTAAGATTTTCAGTGCAGGAAGAGTTCAAAGCACAGCTGATTTATTTTGGGCTGACTTCTTTCAAAGCACAAACCACCAGGCTGTTTTGCGGCTGGGAGGCTTACCTGTGTCTGACTTGGATGTCTGGATTTTCTCTGTTTGATTAGCAGGGATTTTCTCTGTCAAATTGTTGTGTATAGTATCTTGCAGACAGGAAGGCACTCTTCATAGCGGTGGGTCAGAGCTCTTAGCTGATTGTTTTGTGAGGGCACAGTTTAGGCCCAACCCTTCCCACCCCTCACCCCACCCCCTGGAAATAGTTCCTTTATACCTAGGGTTCTGACATCATTTCCTCAAGAGTGCAAGGTGCATATCAATGTCATATCCTCTCTAGCACATAGCACTGAAAATATACGCATACACATTATATAATATATATATATTTCTATATAACAAACCAATCACACACAGCACACACAAAAAAAAAGTACAGAGTCATGTGGGGTAGTGCAATGTAATGGCTGTGGGGCAGCAGTCTTCCAGGAGTCTTTCTGGAGGCTGAGATGCTGCCCAATTGCGAGACAACTCTCTGCCCTGAGGGAGGAGGTTGCCCGCCTTCAGGCCACACTGGACAGCAGTAAGAGAACCTTCCCCAGGCCAGATTTGATGGTAGGAAGGAACCCCCATCCAGGGAGCACCAGAGCCACCACCACTACCTCAGAGGTTGCAAAAAGCACAGCAGTTGGACCACAGTGGGCTCAGGAGGGTGAGGAGGGTGGAACAGAGGCACACCCAGTCAGTTGTTCCATTCACAATCCATACACCATTCTGGGAGCACAGCTCCTGTGGATGCACCCACAGAGGAGATTAAGGAGGCTGAGGATGCCTGTCACAAGGGAGGCCCACAGGAGGGAGGCAAAGGATGCCACAAGGAAAGGAAGCAGCTCCTGGTGGGGACCCATTATTAGGGGATAGAACTGGGGAGCAGGGAAACTGAAGTAAAGTGCCTGCCTGGTGCCATGGCTTGTAGGGACAGAGCGCATCCTCAGGATCACTAGAACAGCTGCACAGGAGTCTGAGCTGCATGTCATTGTCCACCTAGGGACAAATGACTTGGCTCAACATGAGATAAGAGCAGTGCAGAAGGACTTTTTAGAACTGGGGAGGGCCTAAGACAAGTAGCACACACAGTAACCTTCTCAGAGGTGCTGCCTGTAAATGGCATGAGTGAGGCAAGGGTACTTTGCTACCATGCAGTTTAATGAGTGGTTGAAAAATGGTGTGGAGCACAGGGTTTGGCTTCATTGGGGACTGGGGTTCCACCTGAGGGACACCAGCCTATACTGGCAGGATGGTCTGCATCTGTCCAGGAAGGGAACAAGTCTTTGAGCAATCGGTTTAAATGCTTCATTGGCAAGCTTTAAACTAGTCAAGGGGAGGCACTGATGAGCAGCAGGAAAATCCCAGCCTCTCCCTACAAAACAGGGTACTAAATGAGAAAAGACCAAGGTAGAAAGGTCAGTGGGGATGCTGCAACAGAAAGTAAAGCCATCAAAAATGGAGAGCAATGAGTACCAATGCACGTAGTCTGAGTAACAAGCTTCCTGAATTAGTGGCCTTGATGGAGGAGGAACATCTGGATATCGTGACAGTCACAGAAACATGTTCGCACAAAACCATGACTGGGACATAAACATACCAGGATACACTATCTACAGGAGGGACATGGAGGGTAAAGAGGAGGAGGAGGAGAGTAGCTCTTTACATAAGGAAGGAATCAAGTAACAGAACAAAAGAGAAAACAGGGAGGAGAAGAAGCACTGTGGGTAATTTGGAGACCGGCAATGGCACCATAATCCGCGACAGGGGTTAGCACAGACTCTTCTCAGGGGGAGGAAATGGACAAGGAAATGATAGAAAGTATACTTAGTATGGCAAAAAGGGAGATATTGCTGATGGGTGATCTGAATATGCCAGATGTTAAATGGAGTGCAGTTGCCACAGCCACTTCGAAGAGTGGGTTATTCTAGATGCCCTACAGGGGCATGCCTTGAGACAACTAGTATTGGAGCCCACTTGAGAGGAGCAACTTAGACCTGGTTCTCTCAAATGGAGATAGAGAGGATCACAAATGTAGAAGTGGGTAGCCATCTGAGAACTAGCGACCATCGAACAGTATGGTTCACAATAAACACAGCAATAGAGTCAAGCCATCAGAAGGCAAAGTACTGGACTTTAGGAGGCTGACTTTGCCAAAATGGGTAAGTGCCTAAGGAATGCACTAGCAAATGGGCAGGAAGGAGGTGGAAGAACAATGGGAATAATAAAACTGCCATCACAGAGGCAACAAGCCTTTGCGTGAAGCAAATAAACAAAACTAAACGATGTAAGAAACCACTATGGTTCTCAAAGGAAGTAGCAGTGAAGGTTCAAGAGAAAAGAAAGCTTTCAGGAAGTACAAGGAATCACAGAAGGAGCAGGACGAGAACTGTATCAGTTAAAGCAAAAGGAAGCTGGGAAGGCAGTCAGAACAGCAAATGCCCAAACCGAGGAAAAGATAGCCAACTCAGTTAAGAAAGGGATAAAACCTTTTATAGGTACATCAGGGGTGAAGGAAGACCAAGGGAGGGATAGTGAGGCTTAATAAAGGGGGCAGAGGGAGACTGTGAAAAGGCAGAGATACTAAACAAATATTTTGCTCAGTATTTACAAAGGAAGGGGTACCTAGAACAAACAGTAGAAACACACTGGATACAGAAGTAGATACCAGCCCATTTACAGAAGAAAGGGTTCTGAAAGAACTCTTAAAACTGAAGGTGGACAAAGCAATGGGGCCTGATGGGATTCATCCCAGAATTCTAAAAGAACTAAGGGTAGAATTAGTGACACCACTGACTACCCTGTTTAACAAATCATGGGAGGATGGGGTGGTACCCGAGGACTGGGGAGGCAGATGTGATTCCCTTCACAAAGTGGGAGCAAGGCAGAAGCAGGAAACTACAGACCTGTTAGTTTAACCTCAGTGGTAGGGAAAATGATGGAATCACTTCTGAAGGAAAGAATTGCCAAGTATCTAGAGGCCAGAGGGCACAGGACCCAAGGCAGCATGGATTCACAGCAGGAAGGTCATGCCAGACAAATCTGATAGATTTCTTTGACTGGGTGACCAAAGTAGTAGATCAGGGAGGGCTGTGGACATGGTCTACCTAGACTTTAACAAGGCATTGACACAGTCCCACACAAAGATTAATATATACAAGTTAGCTAGCCTGGAAGTGGGTCCCAAGATGACAGCCTGGGTAAAATTGGCTGGAAAATAGGACACAGAGTAATAGTAAATGGAGTCCACTCTGATGAAAGGGGGTTACTAGTGGGTACCGCAGAGTTCAGTATGGACAGTCCTCTTCAATGTCTTTATAAGCGACATTGCAGAGGGACTGGAAGAAAATATGTCTCTTTGCAGATGACACAAAGATCTGCAACAGAGTTGATGCACAAGGTGGGGTGGAAAGGATGAAAAGGGACTTGGCAAGGTTAGAAGAATGGTCAAATGTATGGCAGCTTAGATTCAATGCTAAGAAGTGCAAGGTAATGCCCTGGAAACAAAACCCAGGGAAGAGTACACAATGGGGGTGAGATACTAACAACAACAAAAATGGAAAGGGACCTGGGGTAGTCATATCAGATGACCTAAAGGTGGGCAAGCAATGTGAGAGGCAGCAATGAGGGCTGAGGGGATATTGGGATGCATGGGAGGCATCACCAGTAGAAAACAGGAAGTTATTATCCCTGGTACAGACAGCTGGTCAGACCCCATCTGGAGTACTCGTGCAGTTCTGGAGACCCAGTCTTCGCAAAGACATAGACAGGATGGAAGCTGTCAGAGGAGGGCAACTAAAATGGTGCGGGTCTGCACGGAGACATATGAAGAGAGACTAAAGAAGCTTAATATGTATAGCCTCGAGGAAAGGAGGAGAGGGACATGATAGAAACTTTCAAGTACCTCAAGGGAATCAACAAAGTCCAAGAGGGTAGCATCTTTCAAAAAAGAGGTGTGCAAGAACAAGGGGCACAATTTGAAGATAGAGGGGGCGGCTCAGAGGTAATTTAAAGGAAGTATTTTTTCACAGAGAGGGTTGTGGATGCATGGAGCGGTCTTCCAGAGGAGAGTCGTGGCATCAAAAACAGTGGTGGAATTCAAGCATGCATGGGACAGTCATAAGGGCAATTCTAGGGATGGGGTTAGGAAAAAGTAGGCTGCTGGTTAACTAGGATCTGCAGCTTATCCAGTAGGTAGGAAATGGGCAGACTGGGTGGGCCATGGTCCTTATCTGCCGTCAAATTCTATGTTTCTATGTTTCTATGTATGTTTCCACTTTTTTTTTGTAAGATGGAAACTTACTTGAGTGGTGATTCATGGTGGTGTGGAGTTGGAATAGTAAATTATAAGAGAAGTTAATTTAGCTAAGGACAACAATTTGTGAAGGCATATCACCTCCTGGGATTAGATCCCCAGTCCTGTGTTTTGCAGGATATGACATACCTCTACACCACAGGAACTGCAATTCCCTTACTTGCAGCTCAGAGGCACACTGAATTTGTGTTCTCTTAGCAGGCAAAGAATCAGTAGTTCAAATCCTGGCAGGGACATATACATTTGTTTCATTTTTTGTTAAGATGGAAACTCAGTGAGTGGTGATAGGTGGTGGTGTGGAGCTGGAGTAGTAAATTATATGAGTAAATTTACCTAAGAACAATAATTGGTGAAGGTAGATGACCTACATAGATACATAGACAGTGTCGGCAGATAAGGGCCTATGGCCCCTAGTCTGCCCATTTGAGCTTGTAAGTTCAGTTTGTTTTCCTAGAAGTCTATTTCCCTTACCCTGACCTCTAGAATTCCTTTATGTCTATCCCATGTATTCTTAAATCCGTGATTGTTTCAGCCCCCACCACTTCCTCTGGCAGGGTGTTCCACTTGTCCACCACCCGCTCTGTGAAGAAATTCTTTCTCATGTTTCCTCTGAATCGTCCTCCCTCCAACTTCATCCCGTGCCTCTAGTCCTGAAACATCTTTTTCGCTTAAAAATAGTGTTTTCCTGCACCCTGTTCCTCCCTGTAAGATACTTGTATGTCTCTATCATATCCCTCTCTCCTCCTCTCCTCCAGGAGTACATGTTCAGTTCCTTCAACCTGTCTTCATAGGACTTGTGATGCAACCCATGCACCATCTTTGTTGCCCTCCTCTGACCTGCTGGGATTAGATCCCAGTTGCCTGTCCTGCAAGTTGTGACATATTTCTACACCACAGGAACTACAGCTCACATACCTACATTTCAATGTCACAGTGAATGTGGGTTTGTTAGCAGCAAAGGATCAGCAGTTTGAATCCAGGCAAACACATATTATATTATGTTTTAATATATAATTATTTCACATTTAAATACCTTATTTAGCACCTTTAGTACCACTGATACTTTTATTTAATCTGGACTCAGGTTTGACTGCTCATAATGATACCAATAGTTTTGATCAATGCTAATATTGCTTACCCTGTTGTAAACTATGAGCCAAGTTAAACTGGGTAGTAATATCTTATACATACCATTTAGTCTTACTGCTGACAATGTTTATTGCTAGCTCAGGGCCATTAGGTGCAGAGCTGATCTTGTTTAACGTCACAGAGCTACCAGTTCACTGAGGACTGCTGAATCACTCAGCATCTTCACATACAAAGAGGCTGTCTGACTTGTGGTAGATTTGGCATCCCTGTGAGACTAGGGTAGCCAGACTGACCATTAATCAAGGGGCAGAGTGTATGTAGTGAGTTGCTTTGATGAAGTTGCCCACATCCTGGCACCTGACTTTTAGAAGTTTAATACTTACATTCTCTGGAGGAATGAACCTAGGATACCTCACTGTTACATGCTTGGCAGCTTGTCTTTGGGAGTGGGCTGTTGCTGTTATCTGAACTATAAGGTATCAAAGCTAAAGCTAATTTTCCTTCTGCAACATGCACAGCTCTTTTCTTTTTACTGTACATACTAAGATGTAACACTAAGAGAGGGCTTTTCTGAAAGTTGCTGCTAACTGCATCTCCTTTTATTGGGAGCTGTTCATTGTTCTTAAGTGCTGGAGTTGTTTAAGGTGCTGTTCTCTTGTGCTATCCACATACTGTTGCGTGATACACACTTATTGGTTTGTTATTGGACTAGTCCAGTACCATAGAGCAGTTCACAAGACACACTAAAATAAGAAGACCAAAACCAGGTCTTAGTAAAAACTGCTTTATTTGACAAAAAGCTAAAAGTCCATACAGGCAACAGTAGCAACCCTCCACCAATGTTTCACGTAGCTCTTACGTTATTGGACTATTTGGATTATTGTAGATCTGAAGATTTGGGACATTAATGATTTTACTCATTGCAAAATTTGGTGTCCATGTCTTGCTGCACTAACTCATTTCAGATTACTTTTCAGATTAAATTATGGTTTCATGAAGTCATAGTTACAATATACATCAGTTTATCTGTCAACATGAGTAACAACAGATCAAAGAAAATAATCCTGCTATAATACATTTATATATTATGGACATTTTCAATGTGTCTCTTTTGACCAAGAAATATCTGTTTTGTTCATTAGAGAAATGAATAACAATAAAGTTTAAAAGAGTTCCCTGAACCCACACAACAATAAAACTGTCTTCCATGTCACCATTTATTCATTGAAATGATTTCCCTTGGTAAATGACGGAGATACTGAACAGCAAGAATCTCCTTTACAGTTGCAACGGAAGGTGTGAAGAAACATAACATCAGTCAAATTAAATACAAATCAATAATATACAGTATATGCTGTACTGAACTTTTACATATTTATAGAACAACAAAAGGTTCAAACAGACCTAGCAATGTGTAAATGTACAGTTTATATACTAAGATTCAAGACAATTCACAAATTGGCATTCAGGTGCAATCACAATGTGATGTAAGTGGAAGCTTGAGAGACTGCTTAGTAGATGGGGTACTGATGAGTGGACAGCTAGGCTACCCAAGGAAAGGTTATTCCATAGCTGTGAAGTCTATGGCAGAAGGCAAGCTGATTTACATCTGAAATTAGGAACCTATTCTCAGTATGGAAACAAATTTAGACAGTGGATAGAGACAGGAGCACAGGTGAGCAGGATGCTTAGATAACTGGGAAGGCTGTTGAATCAGTACTTCATCTGATACAGGGCAAGATGCTGCAGGTTTGGTGGGAGGCTTGTGTGGGTCTCACTGTTTGTGCTGCATTTTCAATTCTGTGAACATTCAGCATTGGCTATTAATTTTCTTTCTTATTGAGTGACCAGTGCCAGTTTTGCTTCCTCATGATGCTACAGGTGCTTATTATTTAAAGCTGCACTGTCAGATTTTTAGATAGCATTTCATTGTTACTCACCATTCAAAGTTGATGTTAAATTCAGCTCTAAGTGTTCTTCTAGTGCCATCTGTCAGCTCTTACCATAGTTTTACAATATTTAGAATCCTACACAAAACACGAAAATGTGCTTTCTAAAGTGTATGTTGCTCCGCCTTTGTTACAAAAGGCCACGATGTATGTGATGTGCACAATCACGTTTCTTCATCTAATTAGGTGGGGAGGTATGTGGGCGCATCTACATTAGTAACTAATTGCTGCTTCCTTTCTGCCCTTCCTCCACTTGTCCTTTTCTATTTGGGTCCGATCACTCCCTTGAAGCTTGCACCTTACACCTGTCCGTGTATCAGCTGAGTTTTGAACTGCCTTCGGCAATGGCTAGGAGATTGGTAATATTCTAGGTTATTGTCTATGAGTCTTCCTTTCACTGCTAGCATATGAAATAAGCATATAATTATTAATTCTACTTACTTTATAATGTTTGTATATGTTATATTTATTTTGTGCAAGACATCGCTTTTTAGCAGGTGAATGCAGAAAAGGGCAGTGTATATTTCTCAAATCGCACAAGACTGTGCTGTCCTGATGTTTATTTCCTAGAACTTCAGTTAGTGGTGCCAATATATATTTTGGTTAGTTTTTAGTTATAAAGGAAGAGTCTAACCTACATCAGTATGCCACAATATGTAACCGTCTTTTGTTTGCATTTCGTATTCTGCTATGATCAAGGCTCCCATAGCTATGCATGTAATTACCAATAACACTGTTCATTGAGCACATATTGTGGCTGTATTGTGAATTTGTCAACATCCTGCGAACTGCCCACATACTAAACATGTACACAGTTTCGTCATCGTATTTCCTGTCAGCGCATTTTGCTTTGTAGAACCACCTTGTTTTTCTCTGTTAGAATACAATTATCTTTTCCTCGACTCATCCAACTATCCAATTTAGCAAGACTGCCACCCTTTGACATCATGTCACAGTGAATGCTTGGTCTATTTTACAAAGAAATCTGTTTTCCTGAATACTATAGTAATGCTTGCTCACTCCAGGTAGCTATTCTGGAAATGTAATTTGATGTGCTGTGATCTCTCTTTATATCAAATTTGACATTTCAATATCCTGTCTGAAGTACTGGAATAAACTGCTATCCCAAGATTGTGCAAATGCAACAGCGAATAGTTAATTTATCGATTTGTGCATCTGCTCAAATCACATGGACCCGTAGGCACTCACTCATGCATTGAGTACTGCGTTGTCGGGGCTGGTGTCTGTGAACTCCAATGGTCAATGCTGACAGAACCATAAGTGCCAATTTGCGTCCCTGACTCACATTAAATATGTAGTAAAATGTAGTGCTCATTCTCTCAGCAATGAACAATACATTTTACAAGGTTTTCCTATATGTGCCTAGTGCTGTTATGGGAGCTGGGCTCCATAGTCTCACCTCATGACACCGCAGTCAACAAAAAACTTGCTCTGTGTCCAAACACAATCATGTCCCCAGATCTCTTGTAACTAAAGGAAATGAAGCCCTCCCATTGATGACAGAATGCATCTGTGTTGTACTCAATATTTGCAATATGGAATTCTGCATACACCCTAGTATATGAAACAAGGCACATAAATAGACATAGACAGTACTTTCGGTGATTTTGTAATTGATAAAATCATTTAATCGCCCTATTGGTGCCTTTGCATTTTATTATGTGCTATACTTTCCTGATGTGAACTGCTGTTGCCTTGCACTTCAGAGCCCCTTAGTGTGGTGTTATGAAGTAATCCTCCCGGTTGAAAATTACTTGTTTTTGATGGAAGTGTTAGATGGATTGAATCGGAAAAGACAGACAAGAAAGGAATGGCATATTAATTGTTGTTTCACACTACTTTTAAATCTAGCAATACAATCCATATCATTACATGATTTTTGCAATTTTGATGTAGTGCACTTTCCTTTTATGTGCTATTAATTCTTCAACCGTGAGTGCAGTAGGCTGTTATCGCTAAATGGTATATAGTTCAGAACTGTAAATTCTATTAAAATAGCTGTCAGTATTATTAAAACACTATACCTTCCACTAACAAGGTTCCCCAATCTACTCTATTTTCTTTTACATTTTTTATTTCAACCGACCCATGTGCCTTACAGTTGACTGCTCGTTAGGGCACCTAAAATAGCAGTGGCAGTGGCTTTTGTGCTGGTGATCATCATGTTGTCTCCTATGCTTTCAATAAATGTGCTAGTTATAACTGAGGTGAGAATAGTGTAGCATGCTTGTGACTGAGACCAGTCCGTTGTTGTGTTGGCATGGAGCAGCACTCGTCTCCATCACCAATTGAAATATTCGAATCAGAACGCCAGCCAGTTATAAATGCCTTTATTGCAGGCAAGCACTTACTGCAGCTCACTACATGATCATTGTCTGCCCTAACTCAAATTGGACATGTAAAACTATTGTGAATGTTGGTGCAGCATGATCTCTCATAGATGGGAGAGAGGAAATATAATTCCACATGTAGATTTGCACACTGTTCAGCGTTTTTCATTGAAGTGCAGGGACTCCATATTTTGGTTGTCACCTGCCATTTAGTTATTTATTTGAATTATAGTTTAACTAACTGACATGCAACATCTCCATGTTGAGTCTGCATCTTAATGGCTAAATGCTGCTTACTGCACAGATCCCAATGTGGTATGAATTATTACAAACAGAATGCTGCACCCACATTTATTTGAACCTATCAGTATCCTTATTATATATGTCTGATACATCTTAGTCTATAATCTCCTGTCAAAACTAGCATGTCTATTACCCTCACATACCATTCCCTTCTGAATTCTATCTTAAATACAATAACTCTAAGCATAGTAACATTCTAAGATGCCAGCAGATTATGCCCTATGTTCTATGAAGTCTGCTCCATCAACCAGCGCCTGCCCTGGTCACTGTTCTATCCCCCTCCTCCTCCTTCTTTACCAGGACACCCACACCACAGAGTGGCTCTGGGATGACACTCCCTCCGCCTACCCCAGCCTTGCTTACCCCTCCACGGTTGCAGCAGACACTAACTACCTGGGCAGCATAGTCTAGTGCTCCACTACCCTTTTAGTGAAGTATCATCTCCAAGTTTCCGTGACTCAGCCTCACCCCTTCCAGCTTCATTGAGTGACCCTGGTGGCCCCCACCTTCCTTAGCTGAAGCACTCCTTTGATGATTCTCTTTGTTTCCATTGACATATTTGAACACCTCTATCAGAACTCCCTTTTCCTTCACTCCACCAGTGAGTATAGGCTTAGCTTCTCAGCCTCTTCTCATAGTGCCTTCCTGACAGTCACAGTATCAGCCTGATGGCCCTCCTGTGGTCCCTCTCCAGATCAGCAATGTTCCCTTTAAGTAGGGATGCCAAAACTGCAAACAGTATTCAATGTGTGTTATAACCAGGCAATTGTACAATGGAGGAACACTGTTTCACTTCTTGTTGTTATCCTCTGGCTATGCACCCCAGCATTTCATTTGCTTTGGCAACAGCCCTTCTACACTGCTATTAGTTATTCATTTTGGACATACACCACAACCCCAAGGTCTTTCTCCACCATGAAATCTGCATTCCTGGTGTGTCCACCCTGTTCCACATCTTAGTGTCATCCACAGTGAGGGACATCTTCACTTCCAGTCCATCAACAATGTTACATTTGAAAACATGTAATACAATTGTCCCCAGGACCGATCCTGTGTTAGCCACTGACTATGCTTCTTTCCTCTGATTGATCTCTATTTACCATGCCCTCTTTGTTTCATCAGTGAACCTGTTCCTAACCCTGGTTACCTCTTTATGACCCACTCTCAGGCTGCCCAGTTTGTTCATCAGTCTTCTATGTGGACCGTCTAGTGAATGCCATTGTTTTTGTAAACAGATCAATTTTGAGAATATTGTAATACATGTGCTTCCTGGTTCTCAGCATTATCATCTTAGCTACTGAGAGTATATTCATGGAAAACACTTTCCTGGTGGTGTCCACTACCTCTGGGTGCAAATCATCCTGAACCCCACTATTGTTTTTTTTAGGGATGCATGATAGGGTGTATGAGAGAGCCTCATAAGTTGGAGGCCAAGGGGTGAAGGGCAACAAGCGGGTGAGCAGTATGGCACCAGAGAGTCCTTATTCTACGTGCTTCTATACTTAAGCATGTAAGATGTGGGTGAAGAGGTTCCAGAAAAAGAAACAGCTGGGTATAATAAGTGCCAGGCATGACATCAATGATAGTGGGGCAGAATATGGATTGGTGGAGGGAAGCCACAAATTGTGGTTCACCAGGGACAAAAGATCTGGAAATGAGAGGGATAGAGGAGCTACAAGACAGCTTCAGGGAAGTGGGCAAACTATGCAGCAGAGAGACAACAATGCTAGCCTTCTCAAGTTCTGCCAGTGTCAGGGCTACTACAGACAGAAAGAAAAGAATGGTGACTTCAACAACTGACTGATGGAATGTTGTGTGTCCAAGGGTATGTATTAGTGGGGACTGGGGTAGTACATGGGATAACACAGATCTTTATGCATGGGATAGGTTACAGTGCAGAATGGCGGGTCACAGGTGTTGAAGAAGAAGTGGGGGTTTCAGCAATGTGATGTATCCTTTAAACTAGGTAGCTGGGGGGCATTGGAGCTTGGAATCACCAGGAGAAGTGGTCGCATGTACCTCCCCCACCGCTGGGATAGATACGACCTTGGGTGAAATAAGGGTTGATGGAATGGTACAGAAGCAGGAAGGCTAGGAGCAGTATGGAGAATGTTGTCACTGAATGCTAGGGAGCCTGGTGAATAAGTTGGCTGAGTTGCAGGCATTGATGACAGAGGTGGAGGTGGACATAGCTGCCATTACTGAGCTGTGGCCAACAAGGCACCATAACTGGGACCTAACCCTCCCAGGGTACATACTCTTCTGGAGGATAGAGCTAAAAGGAAGGCTGGGAGGTTGATATTTTCATAAGGAGACGGATCACATGCAGTAGTGAGGAAGGGGATGGGGGATGGGGTGGGGGCAGTTGCTCAGGTGGGTAGAAAATCGACTTACAGGGTGAGTATAGAGAGTTGTGTTTTATGAGATAGTCTCCTCCCCAGAAGGGTCATCAGTGGGATCCCCAAGGGTCTTTCCTGGGCCACTCTCATTCAATGCCTATTTTCAGACATAGAGAGGGTGTTAGGAGTAGAGCTTAGTCTCTTTTCAGATGATTCAAAGCTGGGAGCATTGGCGGATGTGAAGGAGGCGAGTGGCCCTACAAGTGGCCATGGACACCCTGGCAGGGTGGTCAAGGAGGTGGGGATTGAAGTTTAATGCAGAGGAAGTGTAGGGTGCTGCATCCTGAGGGTCAGAGACCTGGGCCATTCATACACCATGGGGGGCACATTGCAAACCTCGTCAGGCAAGAGGATATTGGGTTTGTAGTGGGCAACAAAATGAATAACACTGAGAATTGTCGAAGCCCTGCAAAGCAAACAGAATAATATCCTGCATGGCCAGAGGGATTACCTCTAGGAAGAGGAGGTGACCCTCCCTCTGTATAATGCCCTGGTTAGGCCACATCTTGAGTACTGTGTGCATTTCTGTAGGTCACTCCTTAAGAGAGATATAGTGCTGTGAGAGGTCCACATGAGGTGAGCAGGATGATCCAGAGTATGGGGGAGGCCCTATGAGGAGTGACTGGAGGAGCTCAAACTGTTTGCCCTGTAGGAGAGGAGAGACAGGGGTGACAGGATAGAGTCTTTAAGTATGTCAATGGGAATCAACAAGGGTTCAATAAGTGGCCAGTGGAGATTGAAGGGGGAAATTACAAGGGGAGAACATGAGACACTACTTCACGAGAGGGTGGTGTAGCCATTGAACACACTGCCCAGGAGTCTGATGAAAGAGGGTACAGTGGAGGGATTCAAGAGGGTTGGACAGGTACAAGGGACCTGAAGTCAGGCAAGACCCCATCTGGGGTGGGGGCGGTGAAGCGAGCACCCAATAAGGGCTGGCTAACAGGCAGACACGACAGACCATGAGGCTTATTCTGCTTGCTTTAGTATGTTAGTAAGTGATTTGGCTGCAACTACACAGGCAGAAAGGGACCAAGATCTGTTTGTTGGTCATTTATAGACCTCCGCCCAGAATGGAGTACATTGACAGGGACCTGGTGGATCAGAAATGGCAGCATAGTGGCAAGGGGAACACAGTGGTGGTAGGAGATTTTAATCTACTGGTGGCGACTTGGAGCATTCCAGCAACCACTTAATTAAGGCAGCAGATCATCATGGAAGCTTTCCATATCTCCCTTAATGCAGGGTGCAAGACCAGGGACTGGAGGGAAGCACATGTGGTACCTGTCCATAAGAGTGGGCTCAAGAATGAACCTGTGAATTAGAGACTGGTAAAACTTACTGCAATTGTGTGAAAACTGATTGAGACAATCCTCAGGGAAAGACTGGTGCAATTTTTTCTATAGCAGTATCCTGGACTCAACTAGGAAGCAGAAGGTAGTAGTGGGAGGAGGCATTGTAACCCAGTGCAGTAACAAGTGTTGTATCACAGGGCTCAGTGCTGGTGCCAGTTCTGATTAACATTTTAGAGTGACATTACTGTGGGCATACCTCTCAACCTTTTTCCTGAAATGTGACAGGATGTGTGACAAATGAGCAAAATGTGTGACATATCATCAAACTTGGCACTGCAAGTTCAGAACACTATCACTGTCAGTTCACTAATGTTAATAATGTTTGCTGATAGCAGACATAATAGATAATTATGAATTTCTGCTTTAAAGTCTCAGTGGGAAATGTGGACTATCCCTTCTTCACGTGGGGTAGGGGATTTCTGAGGGTAAATGAGTGACATACCTCCTAATGTGTGACAGTTGAGAGGTATGACTGTGGGATCAGATCTAGATCAGTCTTTCTGCAGATGGCTCAAAGATTTGTGCTGAGCTACATGGGGTAGGGGGATGGGCGAAGTACTTCTGTAGTATTTGATAACACTGAAGGAATGGTCTCCTCACACTAGGCAGCTGGGTGTCAATGCCAGTAAGTGCAAAGTGATGCATTTAGGAGGCAAGAACCCAACACACAATTACTGGCTGTAGTGTATCCCATTAATAAAATACAAGGAGGTGAAGGATCTTGGAGTGCTGGTAAGCGGGAGATGAACAACTCTGCAGAGTGCAGGAGGGCAGCAGTGAAGGCAAACATGATGCTAGGGTGCATAGCAATGGGAATTACTTCTAGGAGTGTGGAGGTCATCTTGCCCTCTATAGGTCCCAGGTGCGACCACACCTACAGTACTGCGTGCAGATCTGGTGCCCCACTTGAAAGGGACATTAAACTACTGGAGGGTGTGGCGCAGGGCAAAAATGATCCTGGTGCTGGGGACAGACCATATGAGGAGATACTGGCGAGTTCAATATCTATTACCTGGATGAAAGAAGTGAAAGAGAGGGAACTTGAGACCTTCAATTACCTGAAGGGTTTTTGAACTAAGTAGACACCAGGTGTGTGTGTTCAATCTGAAAGGTGGAAGGTAAACCAGGGAACAGTCTATGAAGATGGAAGGGGCAGATTCAATAAGGAATTGAGGAGGCACTATTTCACACAAAGGGTGGTGGCGGTGGAATGCTCTGCCAGAGAAGTAGTATCAGTGCAGAGTGTTGTGGTCTTCTAGAGGTGGGACAGATTCAAAGGGAGGTACAAATGGGAGGGGTGGTGGAGGGGAGTGTATAGAGGGAGGTGGGTGCAGCTGCGTTCTAATGGACTGAAGTGCTGCATACTGAGCAGACTAAGACTGAACATCCTGTATCTGGTGGCACCTTTGTATGTTCGTATGTTCCTAAGACTACTATCAACATCAAAGCATGAATGTACTCCAGACAAACCTAACAAATTGACATGACAATTATCATGACAGGGTGACTGACAAGTGTATCCTCCGCTGCTTAGAGCAGACACTAGCTTCATTTTCTAACATGGACATTTCAATTGTATTTGCAAATTTTATTGGATATGGGCAACAAGTGAAAAGACAAGCACCCTCCACACACACGACACGCACATACACACACACATAAGGCACTGATTATTTTATTTCCTTTGCTTTCTACATCATGCAGCAGGTGTTCGGGCAGCTGTGGAAATCATGGGTCTGTAATGTATTCGTTTCAATGTGTTCAGATTGCCTGCTTGGTGTATGTCTTTGTGTGTTTGAGTGGCGATCTAATACCTCAGTGAATATATATAACCCATATTCCACATCTCTTCTGTAATCAGAACGCCCTTGCATACATGTCATGTTCTGCTACTTTAAAATGTTACTGCCCATTCTACTTTGTAAAGATCCATGTTCACTGTCCATTCATACATTGAGGCTTCCTCTGAGCATCCATGGCAGGTCATTTGTTTGCAATATAGTTTGCAGTCCATGTACTGAAAGTTCTATGTAACTTTCTCCTAATTAGTCTGGCGTTTGATATATACCAGCAATCTTAGAAACCAAATGAAAAGAAATGGGAAGCTGCATTATGAGTGACACCGAGTATCATTGTATACTCTGAGAATATCGAGGTGTATGTATGTATCCATGGGCTGCAAGTTCAGAGCTGCTATTGAGCACCCTATGACACTCTCTGTTACTCATACTGCAGTGACCCCTTTTGTCTCTTTTCATTTGTGATATTGTTGCCATGTCTAGCCAACAGGCTATTTAGCATGCAATAACTCTTCCATTATTTTTTAAATGTGGTAAATGAAAGTAAATGTGGCACGATATGAACCAAGTGCGTTGAATATTGTCAATTGATGCAATATATGGAGCAAGTAATGAACCAAGTGGATAGTATATTGTTTCCGATGGAAGAAATTGCTCTCCAGGTAACAGTTGATAACTGTCTACCAACTTTCTCATTTTTCTCCATGTTATCGAGCTGTTCATTTGTCTGCTGCAAATATCATCATACAGTTCATTTTGCCACTCGAACTACTCGTTCATGTTCATGAGGTCTTCGAATGAGTTCTTCCAATGGCTAAGTCAGCTGCCCAGCTTCGAAATGGTGAGCTGGCATGTGTGATGTAGGCTACTTTTTGCAGTCCATACTTTTGATCTAATGGACAAAATTGTATGCCCCTTGTGCTGCAGACCACAATACCTCCATCTCCCAACAACGACACACACTGCACACTGGTTGCTAGTCACCATAATCATAGCCTACAACTTGATGTTACCACAAATACCAATGTTTTTTTTTTCTTTTGTAGCTATGCTAAGTCATGTATTGACTATCTTGGATTTTCCATTGAAGTTCACCTGGTATATCTCTGATGTACATCTTTATCATAGTGTGCCTTGGCATGCACCCATGTGTGACCAGTCTTGGTGATGCTTGTTGAGGCTGTCTCCCTACAGTGCATCATGTTGAGCACCACCCTATGTCTTTTCCCTCAGGCAGCTCTCCACCCATCTTGTTATTTAGCAACCAAAACATAACTTTACAACTTTCTTTCATTCCTTCATTCTTGGTATGCAAGCTACATCTATAGCTCCAGCATGATAATCCGTCCTTGTAAACTCAACAAAGAATGCTATCAGGTTCATATATGACCATCGCCGCATGTGTTGCTATGAAGCTGGATGTTTCTAAAGAACGCCTTTTCATATCACTAGCAACATTTCTTCTACTATTGCCTCCATTGCTTTACCTGACAACAATGTGAGACAGAAAGTACAGTTTCAATGGCAGAACTACTGAGAAGGCTAAGTTGTTCTCTCCCTGCCACGTTTGTAAGTATCACCACAGCTGACTTCTACCAGCCATCCTGTGCCCACCGTGTATGTAGGGATGTGTGGGCTGACATCGCCAGTGGGTCTGCCAGTACCCACTTCCCATTCCATGAGCACAGATGGTGTAGGCCTGATGGTGTTGTTACGTATAATTGCCTGTTGTAGTCAACCTTCTTGTTATCCTGCACATACACAATGACCTTTGCATTGTTTTCAAGTCAGTTTATTGAGTCACTTATCATTTTCTCAGTTAATTGTTTTTCGCCTTCCATTTCTTGCCATATATAGAACTATTCTTCTTCAATGTCTGATGTAAGCAGTCTTGATGCATCCTGGAATGAAACAGTTGAATCCAGTGTTACTCCACTGAGTGTTTCTGTTAACAGAAGTGTTGATGTTACTAGTTGCGCTGCAGTGTTAAGTGTCCAGGACAGAGGACATGGATGTGCAGCAAAAGAGGTCGTGGCCGTGTGCCGTGCGGTGCTCACTCCTTTCCCAACAGTGTTCGTTCTTCCTTGGTCAGCTGTACTTGAGCGTGGTAACATTTTAAGGGTGAGTTCTCCAACTTTGTAATTCCTCAATATCAAAGTACACTGATACACCACCCGTTCCATTTCTTGTTTGTCACTGAGTTTGCATCATGCAATTATTTATGTACTTGGAGGCTGGTGACACGCTGCATCACTTTTTTTTTTTTTTTTTTTTTTGGACATGTATAAAGTTAGTGATTTCTAATCGTATGCAGTTCTGGTTCATCAACCCATTTGATGTGTACTGTTATGAAGGTGTACCAAATTCAATATGCAATCCTAAACCAATAGGGTACTCATATTCCTCATTACAAGTCGCAGCACTGTTTCTTTCTTGAGATTTTGTGGACCGGGTAAGTGCATTAGACACATTCTGCCTATTTTCAGCCATGACCCTGGGGTTGGGGTGGGGTACAGATCATCTTGAAACAGATTAAGCCGCTGTTGGTATTTGTGGAATGCATGTGAAGTACAGTATGCATTGCTATCCATTTTAACTATCCACTGTTGTCTGAACATGACCATACAGATTTCTGCACCAAGTAGTGTCTGTTGGTATAATTTTCTTGTTAGAGGTGTTTTCATGCCCTAACTGAACATTAGCGTTCTATCACCAAGCTGCACTTTAGTACTTTGTTACTATGCATGTGGTACTTATATCCTGCCCATCACCCATGCCTTCTTTCCACAAGGGTGTACATATCGGGCTTCCTTATTCTTTTGCTTATGTCTTACTGTGCATACAACATGTGCAAGTTTATTTCCTTAATTTTGGTCTGCCTACATTCCATGATTGTCCAGTGCAGAGGCGGTCTCTAGAACTGAACTCACTAATTCAGATTGGGTGTTAACAAACATTTATGGTGAGGTATAAAAATGTTGTGCTTTTAATGGTGCTGCCTCTATGCATATCACTGTCCACCCAGCCCACTTTAGTGCATTTTCAGTTTTCATGTCTACCTTGCTGTCATCTGATATGACTAACCCCTTTTAGGTTCTTTAATGTTGTTGATAGCTATCCCTCCTCATTTGTTTACTATTTCCCTTGCTTTTTGTCCTTGTAACAGTACTGTTGCAGATCATCATGTTCCCTTGAAACATGCTTACTTTCCCTTCTGTTATGTCCATGATCTCACCTATAAAGGCATCACAGTTTCCACTTCCCTGTATTGAGCAATCGAAGTCACCCTACTAACTCCTCTTTCTTCATCTTGACTCTCTTTTTATTGGCCTCTGCATCCAGTTGACCTGTTTAGGTTTTCTGCATATGGCCTGCTTGGTAACCACTCCTTGCTGGCCAACTGGTTTACTACTCTGTTGTTTTGCCCACAGTCCAAGACACTGTAAATTCCAATTTCCCCATGACTGTCCTGCACTTGTTGTCTTACTTCTCAAGTAGAAATTCAATGAAACACATAGTTCTATTACAAATATAATCATGACTAGTACAGCGTTATAAAGTGTGAATAAGTATGTCTCAGCCTCAATCTTCAATCATCATTTACCACTTTTTGTATTGATTACTGCCCGAACTGGAGCCATGTCACTTTGCCACCTAATGAAGCGCTGCTATGAGCAGCATATGCTCTATAACTTTGGCAAAACATAATATTGATATGCAGTCCAGCTGGTATTTCACATTATTTCTGTATTCCTCTTCCACATTATTTATTACTGAGGTCATTCACAGCAAAACAGGATCATTGCTCCTGGATATTTCATCTTCTCCTGTTGCTGTCTCCCTACCTGAGGTCATAATGTATTGCTTATGACATCACGGTTACTCCTATGGCAACAAAACTGATGTCACAACAGAGGATTATGACTTAAAGTAGGAGTCAGCTATAGAGGTAGATGAACCCGAGGGATAACGATCATGCATTCAAGAAAATGTCCGTAGCAATAAACACTGGGGGGAATCTTTAGAATATATATGGAATTTATGTTGAATTGTACCTAATGATTTTGTTTTGCATCCTTTTTTTTTAAGGTGTCAGCACCTCTTTCTTCTCCTTCTCTTATTTTCCACACAGGAAAAATCCAAATATGGCGTTGAATCACTGATTGAATTCTGCATCGAGTTGCTCTTCACAGTCCCAGGCTAGCATTTAGCATACTCGACGAAGACAGCCTGATTTATCAACACACCATCCATAATAAACAGTGATGCACCAGAGTGGTGTGTGTGCAAAAGTGCAGATCAATGTCTTCTGCTGCTGAAAATGTTTGCTGTGGTTTTGCACCTGGTTATTCTGCTTCAGACTTACATGTAAGTTATACAGTATTGCATCACTACTATTTTCAGTCTCTTAACAGATGATGTGCTCCTGTGTTCAGCTTGCTGCAGCTCATTCTCAAATGACATGGCTGGGAGCAGTATCTCTGCAGTGCAGGAGGAGATTGTGGAGTTCTGCAGTGGCCTTACATACATGCACACATGGTAATTTTCTCTGATGTGCTGCCTGTCTATGGTATGGGTGAGGCAGGGTGCACAACATCATGTGCTTTAGTTAGTGGTTCAATAACTGGTCCAGAGATTATGTTTTTTCTGCATTGGTCACTGGGGTTCACCTGGATGTATGCAGGCGTATAGTTGCGTGATGGTCTTCTTCTGTCCTGGAGGTGTAAGAGGATCCTAGTTGATAGATTTAAATGGCTTCATTGGCAGAATATGTACAAAGAGAGACTAAAGGAGCTGAATATGTATACCCTGCATGAAAGGAGGGATTGGGGCCACACAATAAAACATAATTATTATTTACTGGTCATTGTTGGTGGGTGTAATACGTAAAGTGAACCAATTGTAATGCTGTCATTTCTGTTTTTGTGTAGGAAATGGATCACCTCGTTTTGGATCCTGCTGTACTTTCCTTTCTGACAGCTATCACCAGAACATGTTTTCACTGCCAGCAGATGCTGACACTAACTGCTCATGAAGGCATTCTGCATACCGGCAGTACATTTTGTGGCGACTTGGACATCTAGGCCAATGAGCATGTGTTCCAGTTCCCAGCTGCTGTGTATGGCCGATTTGTGATGTACCCTGACCCGTTAGGGCAGTATACTAGTTACGTCCAGACCACCATTTTGAGGACTGAAAATGTAATCCTTTACAATGTATTTTTCCTTCATGTAGTTTGCTCCTGATTTGATGTATTAGTGGAAATGCTTGGTTGCTAACTTTGACTTCTGTGTAATAATCCATTCTGTTTTAATACGTAATTCTTTTGGTTTCTAATAAACACTGTACAAATATATATTATTACTTGGTTTCCAAAAGCATGTTATATAACAGGCTGACATCACTTCCACAATAATACAAGCAGAGTGCAGTGCTCGATCTGACAATCCATAGACTTTGCTTTGAATCTGGCCAGCTTGCATGTTATGTGACCACGAGGCTGTCACTAACCTTCCTTGTGCTCCCTGTTTGCACATGGAAACAAGTGATTTTTGCATACTATGTGACCATGAGCCTGTCACCAAACCTTCTTGTGCTCCCCGTTTGCACATGGAAACAAGTGATTTGTCATGTTAATGTGTGGTTGTGTACTTATTCGAGTCTGAAGTTTTATGGACCAGGACAAATGGAGGACCTATAGCCAACAGGGCTGCATATTTGGAAGTATAGGCTTCATGGGCTGTGGGGTGGTGATAATATTAAATTGGGACTGGCTGGAGGGGTTGCCAACTATGCAGGCAGCTTTTTGCAGATCAGGGGAAAGTTAAACTGGCAAAGGTTGCAACTGGGGATGTTGGGCGTGCCATGAAAGATAATGGTGGGGATGAGGGACAAGAGGAAGTGTCAGTGGAAGACTAGTACAAGTTTCATCCAACAGAAGGGAGAAACTATGGAAGGAGGACATTTCCACAGCAGTAGAAAGGTGACAGGGGTGTCCAGAGGGAACCAAGAGGGGTGGTAGGAATGGAGGGGCATTGTGTGGTGGGCTAAGGTTCACAAATCGTTTAAACCCGATATACCAATTGGTAGAAGAGGGTAGTGGGGAGTGGATGCACATGATGAGACATCATCAATGCTAAGACAGTGAACTGTTAGAGCTGAGAAGGTACAAATCAGGCAGGAAAAGGTGACACAGGAGATGCAGACTTCTCTGAGATCAGGAGGCATTGAGGCAAATCACGGCTGGGAGGGGTGGAAGATGGTAGGTTCAGAAAAGAAGGAGGAAGCCAGATATGTGGGCCCAACTTCAAATAAGTGCAGCAAACATGGAAAAGAAACATAGTTCAACAGAAAACAGTTATGTACTCCTCATCACACTGACAGGTGCAGGAAGCAACTCGCGAGGAACCATTGGAGGAAGGAGAAGGAGCAGGAGCAAGGAGAACAGGACACAGTCCCAGAGGAGGGCTCAGGAATGGAAGCTGGGAGACAAGTGGTAAGTTCTCTTGGGAGTTGGGAAATTGCACAAAATGGGAGGCCCTTTAGGGACTCACCTGGAGAACACAGTTAAAGAAGGAAGAGAGGCAGGGGTTAGGATGGAGGGGAAAAGGAGCAGAGGACAAGTGGGGTCAGTGCTCCAGGGAAGATACAGGGTTGGTCCCGAGTATCACTTGTGAAAAAAAGAGACTGAAGGGACAGGTCAGTGAGTAGGAAGATCTGGGGACGGGGGTGCTTGCTGCAGGGGCACAACTGCACTGTCCATACTGATCCAGCAGGATGTAATGGAACCAAGGAGGTCAGGTTAAAGAGAATATGGGTTGGAGCAGGGGAACAGACAAGGTTTGTGCAGGAGGGAGGGGCAGGGGACAAGCAGGAGAATAGAGGAGGTGGGGACACAAGATTGTGAGCAGAAACAGGGATAAGGAGGCAGTGAGGGTGCTGCTTTTGGTGACTCCATCACTAGGGATCAGGTGGAGAGGGGAAGGAGGGGGCTTCCTGTGGTGTTAAGTAAAGTATACCTTGCCTGATGGTGCATCAGGCAAAACATCACATTATTCTTTAGCGCGGAGTGTGGTGGTACCCGGACTTATTAATACACCTAGGTACTAATGATATACAGGGAACAGTGAGCTGGAGATACAAGCTAGGTTCAGGGACCTGACCACACTGTGTCAGGATGTTGGGTGCTTGGTCTCCTTCTCTGAGATCCTACCGTGCCCAGGCCAGTGTACAAAACAAGAAGAAGATACAGGATATAACTGCATGGCTCTGCAGTTGGTGTGAGACCAGGGAACATGGGTGGTAGGGTAATGGGGAGCACCCTGGGAGGACAAGGATCTGTTCACTACGGATACTCTACACCTTAGCAATGAGGAAAAAGAGGTCCTGCAGCTGAGACTAGCAGATTTCATCCACTCCAGTTGGGGTTTAAACTTGTGAGGGGAGAAGGGAAGGCCATGGACTTCTCACAAAGGCAGAGGGAGGGATATGGGGCCAGAGCGACAGATAGTGCAAGTGTTGGTCCTGGTAGGTAGAAGGCAAGGTGGCCTCAAGGTTGGGGAAAATGAGGCAAGGGGACTGGTTTGAGAGTGATCCTGATATATGCTAAGAGTATGGGCAGTAAGACTCCAGATCTGCAGGTGCTGATGGTGGGGGGTGGTGGATGTGTTGGCAGTCACGGAGAGTTGGCCTCATCCAGACAATTGAGACTAATCATGCCAGGTCACCACTTGCAGAAGTGATAGGGGAAGGAAGGGGTGACAGCTGTCACAAGGGAGGCCCACAGGAAGGAAGCAGAGGACACCACAAGGAAAGGAAGCAGCTCCTGGTGGGGACTCAATTATTAGGGGGATAGAACTGGGGAGCAGTGAAAACTGAGTAAGGTGCCTGCCTGGTGCCATGGCTGGAGGGACAGGAAACCATCCTCAGGATCACGAGAACAGCTGCACAGGAGTCTGAGCTGGGCGTCATTGTCCACCTAGGGACAAATGACTTGGCTCATCATGAGATTAGAGCAGTGCAGAAGGACTTTGTAGAATTGGTGAGGGCCCTAAGACAAGTAGCACACACAGTATCCTTCTCAGAGGTGCTGCCTGTCAATGGCATGAGTGAGACGAGGGTACTTTGCACCATGCAGTTTAATGAATGGTTGAAAAATGGTGTGGAGCACAGGGGTTTGGCTTCATTGGGGACTGGGGTTCCACCTGGAGGGACACCAGCCTATACTGGCAGGATGGTCTGCATCTGTCCAGGAAGGAACAAGTCTTTTGAGCAATTGGTTTAAATGCTTCATTGGCAAGATTTTAAACTAGTCAAGGGAGGCACTGATAAGCAGCAGGAAAAACCCAGCCTCTCCTACAAAACAGGGTACTAAATGAGAAAAGACCGAGGTAGAAAGGTCAGTGGGGATACTGCAACAGAAGGTAAAGCCATCAAAAATGGAGAGCAATGAGTACCAATGCCCATAGTCTGAGTAACAAGCTTCCTGAATTAGTGGCCTTGATGGAGGAGGAACAGCTGGATATCGTGGCAGTCACAGAAACATGGTACACACAAAACCATGACTGGGACGTAAACATACCAGGATACACTATCTACAGGAGGACAGGGAGGGTAAAGAGGAGGAGGAGTAGCTGTTTACATGAGGGAAGGAATCAAAGCAACAGAACAAAAGGGTAAACAGGAGGAGAAGAAGCACTGTGGGTAAATTTGGAGACCGGCAATGGAACCACAATCCGCACAGGGGATGTACAGACCCCTTCTCAGGGGAGGAAATGGACAAGGAAATGATAGAAAGTATACTTAGAATGGCAGAAGGGAGATATTGCTGATGGGTGATCTGAATATGCCAGATGTTAACTGGAGTGCAGTTACAGCAGCCACTTGAAGAGTGGGTTATTCTAGATGCCCTACAGGGGCATGCCTTAGACAACTAGTATTGGAGCCCACTCGAGAGGGAACAATCTTAGACCTGGTTCTCTCAAATGGAGATGAAGAGGATCACAAATGTAGAAGTGGGTAGCAATCTGGAAACTAGCGACCATCGAACAGTATGGTTCACAATAAACACAGCAATAGAGTCAAGCCATACAAAGGCAAAAGTACTGGACTTAAGAGGCTGACTTTGCCAAAATGGGTGAGTGCCTAAGGAATGCAATAGCAAATGGGCAGGAAGGAGGTGGAAGAACAATGGGAATAATAAAACTGCCATCACAGAGGTAACGAGCCTTTGTGAAGCAAATTAACAAAACGAAACGATGTAAGAAACCACTATGGCTCTCAAAGGAAGTGACAGTGAAGGTTCAAGAGAAAAAAAGCATTCAGGAAGTACAAGGAATCACAGAAGGAGCAGGACAGAGAACTGTATCAGTTAAAGCAAAGGAAGCTGGGAAGGCAGTCAGAACAGCAAAGGCCCAAACCGAGGAAAAGATAGCCAACTCAGTTAAGAAGGATAAAACCTTTATAGGTACATCAGGGAGCAAAGGAAGACCAAGGGAGGGATAGTGAGACTTAATAAAGGGGAGGAGGGTGGGCGAGAGGTGACTGTGAAAGGCAGAGATACTAAACAAATATTTTGCTTAGTATTTACAAAGGAAGAGGGGAGGTACCTAAAACAAACAGTAGAAACACTCTGGATACAGAAGTTGATACCAGCCCATTTACAGAAGAAAGGGTTCTGAAAGAACTCTTAAAACTGAAGGTGGACAAAGCAATGGGGCCTGATGGGATTCATCCCAGAATTCTAAAAGAACTAAGGGTAGAATTAGTGACACCACTGACTACCTTCTTTAACAAATCATAGGAGGATGGGTGGTACCGAGGACTGGAGGAGGGCAGATGTGATTCCCTTCACAAAAGTGGAGCAAGGCAGAAGCAGGAAACTACAGACCTGTTAGTTTAACCTCAGTGGTAGGAAAATGATGGAATCACTTCTGAAGGAAAAGAACTGTCAAGTATCTAGAGGCCAGAGGGCACAGGACCCAAGGCAGCATGGATTCACAGTGGGAAGGTCATGCCAGACAAATCTGATAGATTTCTTTGACTGGGTGACCAAAGTAGTAGATCAGGGAGGGGCTGTGGACATGGCCTACCTAGACTTTAGCAAGGCATTTGACACAGTCCACACAAAGATTAATATACAAGTTAGCCAGCCTGGGAGTGGGTCCCAAGTTCACAGCCTGGGTAAAGAATTGGCTGGAGAATAGGACACAGAGGTAATAGTAAATGGAGTCCACTCTGAAGAAAGGGGGTTACTAGTGGGTACCACAGGGTTCAGTATTAGGACTGGTCCTCTTCAATGTCTTTATAAGCAACATTGCAGAGGGACTGGAAGGAAAGTATGTCTCTTTGCAGATGACACAAGATCTGCAACAGAGTTGATACAAAGGTGGGGTGGAAGGATGAGAAGGGACTTGCAAGGTTAGAGGAATGGTCAAATGTATGGCAGCTTAGATTCAATGCTAAAAGTGCAGGTAATGCACCTGGGAAACAAAACCCAGGGAAGAGTACACAATGGAGGTGAGATATTAACAACAACAAAATGGAAAGGGACCGGGGGTAGTCATATCAGATGACCTAAAGGTGGGCAAGCAATGTGAGAGGGCAGCAAGGAGGCTGGGGGATACTGGGATGCATAGGAGAGGCATCACCAGTAGAAAACAGGAAGTTGTTATCCTCTGTACAGACAGCTGGTGCGACCCCATCTGAGTACTCGTGCAGTTCTGGAGACCCAATCTCCGCAAAGATATAGACAGGATGGAAGCTGTCCAGAGGAGGGCACTAAAATGGTGCAGGGTCTGCACAGGAAGACATATGAAGAGAGACTTAAGGAGCTGAATATGTATAGCCTCGAGGAAAGGAGGGAGAGGGGGACATGATAGAAACTTTCAAGTACCTCAAGGGAATCAACAAAGTCCAAGAGGGTAGCATCTTTCAAAAAGAGGTGTGCAAGAACACAGGACAATTTGAAGATAGAGGGGGCGGCTCAGAGGTAATTTAAGGAAGTATTTTTCACAGAGAGGGTTGTGGATGCATGGAACTGCCTTCCGCAGGAGGTTGTGGAGTCAAAAATAGTGGTG
Source organism: Neoceratodus forsteri (assembly GCA_016271365.2). Taxonomy (NCBI): domain Eukaryota; kingdom Metazoa; phylum Chordata; order Ceratodontiformes; family Ceratodontidae; genus Neoceratodus; species Neoceratodus forsteri. The sequence goes on from CM057453.1 coordinate 1,196,294,659, forward strand.
GAATTCAAGCATGCATGGGACAGTCATAAGGGCAATTCTAGGGGTGGGGTAGGAAGAAGTAGGCTGCTGGTTAACTAGGATCTGCAGCTTATCCATTAGGTAGGGAAATGGGCAGACTGGGTGGGCCAAGTGGTCCTTATCTGCCATCAAATTCTATGTTTCTATGTTTCTATGGGGTGGTTTTTATCATCAGGGATAACATAGCGATAAGCAAAGTGGAGGAAACGGGGATCCAGTAGAGGCTCTTTGGGTCACCATACAGGCTCAGGGTGGAGAACAGGTGAAGACTGGGGTGGTATATAGAACCACTGGGCAGGAGGAAGAACAGGATCATGGCCTGATGGCTAATCTTAAGGACCACTGTGGTGGAGGCAAAGACATCACTGTGGTGATGGGACCGGAATATGCCAGGAGCAGATTGGGAACCATGGCATCCTCATCGAGCAAGGAGAAGCGCCTGTTGGACATCTTTCAGGATGCATTCCTTACCCAGCTAGTGACAAAGCCAACAAGGTGTTGCATCCTGGATGTGGTCCTGTCAGACGGGAGCTCATCAGGGACCTGGCTGTTGGGGACCTACACAATAACACACAATAACAACCGTGATGAATTTCAGAGGGCGGACTTTGGGGGATGGTGTGGACCATGAGGTGCTATCTAGATGGGATGAGGCTGGGCATGGGCATGGAGGAACGATGGGAATAAATTAAGGGCACCTGGAGGCTACCAAGGCCTGCACAAAGTAAAGACGTCTGGGGCAAAGCTAAGAACCCAAGTTGGTGGACAAAGGAGGTCCAGGATGCAGTGATGGAGAAAAAGACAGCTTATAGCTGTTATAAAACTCTCGGAGCTATATCTAAGGAGGAGTATGATATGGCAGGCATGAGGGTCACCAGGGTGGTGAGATCGGCTAAGGCAAGGGGTGGAGCTAGATTGGCACAGTGGATAAAAAGGGTTGAAAAAGGTTCTTTAGATATATCTGGGAAAGATGAAAGTTGAAGGGGCAGATCAGTCGGCTCAGGATGGGGGTGGGTGGGTAGGTTCAAGAGGTGGGGAGAAGGCGGAGGTACTACATGACTTTTTGCCTCTGTCTTTACAGAGAACAGGAGAGCAGCACTGGTAGGGTGCAGGTGAGGGATACAGTGGTCAATGAGGGGAAAAGGAAGAGGAATACCCAGAGGTAGGGTGTTGGATGCACTCAAGGTCCTAATGGGGACAAGGCACGGGCCTGATGGGATCCACCCCAGAATGGTCGGGAGCTGGCGGATACCCTGGCCACCCCCTAGCAGACCTTTTAACTCCTCCTGTAGTCTGGGTGGTACCTCAGGACTGGAGAATGGCTCACTTTGTGCCTACCCACAAGGGAGGACTGCAAGAGAAGCCAGGTAACTATAGGCCGGTAAGGCTGGACGTCATGTCGGTAGTGGGAAAAGTGATAGAGAGCATCCAGAGGGAAAGGATAGAGGTGGTGCTGAGGGCTAAGGGTCACATAGACATTCACCAGCATGTATTTGTTACGCAGATCATGGCAGACAAATCTAGTGGAGTTCTATTAAGGGTGACAAGGGTGCTGGATCAGGGCAGGTCGGTGGATGTCCACTTTCTGACTTCAGCAGGGCTTTGACTCTGTGCCACATCATGGGCTACTGGACAAGCTGGAGAGTATGGGGGTGGGGTAGAGGATGGGCAGGTGGATAGGAAACTGGCTGTCGGGCGGGTACAGAGGATGAGGGTGGTGGGGTCTCATCCTCAAGGTTAATCTGAAGTGGGGTACCACAGGGGTCCAGTGCGGAGTCCACTCCTATTTAATGCCTATGTCATGGACATCAGAAATGGTATCAGAGTAGGATGAGTCTCTTTTGGATGACTCTAAACTGTGGGCGGTGGTGGATGAGGAGGTAAAGTTGGACCTCCAGGAGGATCTGGACACTCTGGAGGTGTTCAAGAATCTGGGAATTAAGTTTAATGCTGCAAAATGCAGGGTTCTTCACCTGGGAGCCAAAAATTCGACTCATACATACACCGTGTGAGAGGGATTATAGGTTTCAAAGGGAGACTGAGAGACCCGGGGTGCTGGTGTATGCCAAAATGAACAACTCAGAGCAGTGTAGAAGGGCTGTGTCACAAGTAAATAAAATGCTTGGGTGCATAGCCAGAGGATAACCTCAAGGAGTACTGATGTACTCCTTCCACCGTACAATAGTCTGGTTACACCACATCTTGAATACTTCATGCAGTTTTGGTGTCCCTACTTAAAGAAGGCTATTGCATCACTGGAGCAAGTACAAAGCAGAGCAACTAGGATGCACTTGGTTTGGAGAAACCTGAATGAGACTTACTACCTGGTGGGTCTGGCACTTGAAGAGACTGATGGGAAAGAGACCTGGGAACTATTGTCTACAAGGACCTAAGGGTATCTAAACAATGTAGGCAGGTGGTGTGAAGGCTAACAGAATGTTGGGCTGTGTCGGGAGTGGATTCAGTAGCAGGAATGAGAGAGGTTATCATCCTCACGTCAACAGCTGTACAGCCTGCAATTGGAATATGGGGTGCAGTTCTGGAGACTGTTCTTTTAAATAGACTAGGAATTATGGAGATGGTGCAGAGAAGAGCTACTAGGATTGTGGCTGAACTTAGTCACTTGCCACATGAAGATTGATTGACGAACTGGGAATGTACTACTGGGATCACAGAAGGGATGGGGGATATGATTCAGACCTGTAAGTATATGAAGGGAGTAATCCAGAAATTGAGGATGCTCTCTTTAAAATACAGAGGCACAAGAGGACCAGGGGCATGTGCTTAAGATACAGGAGGCAGGTTTAGGGAAAGACCATAAAGAACTTTTCATTGAAAGAAGGATGGAAAATGGAATGAACTCCCAGTGGAGGTAATAGGGGTCACCGTAAGGTGCTTGAGAGCTTGAGATGGCCACATGGGTCTGGTACTGGGAGGTTTTGGCTGGAAGTACTAGCCTTCTGCTTGCCACCTTGGTCATAATTGGTGGGCCAGGCAGTCCTTTTCTGCCAACATGTTTTATTTTGCTGTTTCTATGTCAACATACAACTCACAGGGCATTCCTAATACTAATGTATGTTTCTATGTTAACATACAACTCACAGGGCATTCCTAATACTAATGTGATGATACAATACTGGAAAGAACTATTTCGGATCGTTGTCCTGTTAGGTGTCACAGCACCAGACACAACACACATAGTAACGTTCTCTGCACTTTTGCACAGTTAGAAAATATATAAGATTTTATTCGCTCTGTCTTATTTTTGGTACAAGTTATATTACTGTTGCATAGCTCTGATTCAGTATTGCTACTGTGAATCACTATAGTTGTCTCATTACCAAATTTATGCTGTCCTTGTGCTGCGTTCTTGATTTTTATCAAAGAACAGCACTATCAGAGAAAAAGAATAGAAATCTGCCAGGTAATGAAAGTTCTAATCACTTCACTTATCTCATTCATACTGTCAGTGAGACTCATAATAGGTCAGTTATCACCTAATTACTTGTGCTCTCCCTTCATTTTGATTTTACATGAGATAACAGGACTGTCTGTGTATAACTGAGTGCTAAGTCGTCAGGGATGGGAACAGCTTCACTTCTAAATTAGATGAATGGAGTGCATATCAAGGTCTCCGGCCCACAATTTCATTTAAAAACTCAGACATATTGTACTTACTTACAGTATATTTTACTATTAAACTATATCATAATTGCAATCTTTGGAGTCAGAGACTCTATACAAAACCCACATGTTGTAACATAGCAATTACAGTAATACATTGTATCAGTAGTTTACAGAACTACAGGACTGTAGGAAGTACAGAGTTGTGGTTACATGCATGTTATACAATGTAAGAGGCATACCATGGTCACACAGTGTAATGTATTGCAATACACAAGTCCATTGGCAATAGAGGAAGATGATGGGGTGGTGGCGTGGTGTTGGGTGGGGTGGGGATGTCAAAAAAGGAACAAACATACAAACTTGCCAACAGATACAGGCCATATGGTCTATCTAGTCTGCTCAAGTGTGCCACACTTCCACCCATTAGACTGCAGCTGCCCCTCCCATTAACTCTTCACTCCCCAAATTCCCCGGTATGTACTTTTCCCTTGAATTTGTCCCCACCTCTTGCAGCACCCCACTGCCTGCACTGATACAAGTTGCTCAGGTAGTGCGTGCAACCATGTTACCACTCTTTCAATGAAGTAGTGCCTCCTTCTTTCCCTCCTGAATCTGCCCCCATTTCACTTCAGCGGTGTCCTTTGGTATCTCTTCTAGTCTGGAGAATGAACCCACCCTGGAAGCCTACTCAGTTCATCCCCTTCTGGTACTTGAAGGTCTCGCCATGTCCCCTCTCTCTTCTATCCTCCAGGGTATACATGTTGAGTTCTTTTAGTCTTGCCTCGTAGTTCGATCCCACCAACCCCTGGATCATCTTTGTTGCTATTTGCTGCACTGCCTCCAGTAATTTGATATCCCTTTTCAAATACGGGCACCAAATTGTACACAGTACTGGAAGTGCAGACTTGCAAGGGACGGTACAGGGCAACATGACTTCTCTACATCTGTATGTAATCCCCCTTGCTTTGCTCCCTAGCATCTGTTAGCCTTAGCTGCTGCCTTCCCACACTGGGCCGGTGATTTAATTCACGGTCACCAGCTCACCAGATCCTTCTCCTCGTTGGATGTGGACAGTTTGATACCATCCATTCAGTTGCTGTATGCTGGGTTTTGCCCTGAAATGCATCACCTTGCACTTCGTGTCATTGAACCCAAGCTGCCGGTGTTTGACCACTCTTCAAGTCTTGCCAAGTCGACCTCTATTAAGTAGCCTGTGCAGGAGGAGTTTAGGGGAGGAGTGGCCTGGACTAACAGGCAGCCTATGGCATTATTGCTTAGAATTTTACCATATTAATATATTAATCTGGTTACAACTGTCGGAGGGAATAGACATCTGCTCAGAGTTGGGGAAAAGCTGGAAGGGTGAGATACTTGAAAAGGAAGCTCAAAGTGTGCAAGATAAAGTTTTCTGTGCAACTGACATAGCTATGGAAAGGCAGCACAGATGGAGAGAAGTCAAGGGGTGGCCTGTTTGGTAGGATGGTGTGGTATAGTGGACAGGGAGCAGCCATAGTATTAAATTGGGCTTGGAGGATTGGTGGTTGCCTGGTGTGTAAACAATTCACACAGTTGAGGGAGGAAACAGGGTGGCCATACTTTATTTATTTTTATTTATTTTTATTTTTTATTTTAGTCTTTGGTAACGGGTACCTCTCAACTGTCCCTGATTTTCAGGGACGTCCCTGATTTTGCCTCAAAATTTCACTCTGTCCCTTCTAAAATGTGTGTTTCCTTAGCTAAACAGTGGGAATTATAGGCACAAAATAATGTCAAGCAATAAAGTTGCAGACTTGTTCTTCTTTAAATTGCATTTTGTACTAAGCCCTTATTCTGTCGGCTTTCTGGGTGGATATCTCTAATTTTGAAGATGTCCCTGATTTTGGTCCTCTGTCCCTGATTTTTTAAGCCTTGTTCCTGATTTATGAGGCAGGAGGTTGAGAGTGAAGGTCAACGGAAACCAGGGATGGAGGGGGTAGTGGGGGCACCTGGGGTCAGGAAAAAGGGACTGAGAATGCGGGGCATTCAGGAAGGAGGAAGGAAGGAGACGAGTGGATACAACAGAGGCGAGTAAGAGGAAAATAGCAAATGTAGGGGTGAGACATGGAACCGGAGAAAGGAGGCAAGGCAACTAGGGAAAGAGTGGAAGATAGTAGGACCAGAAAAAGGAAGGAAGAGGTCTGTGATTAGGGGACATGCTTCAAATGAGGCCTGTAATGGCAGCAACGATGGCAGCATAGGAACAGAGCATGTTAACAGTTTTGCACCCTCATTCCACTAGTAGAGAAGTAATGGAGGATCACGACTCTGAGGTGCCAACAATAGGGAAAGCAGAGCAAAGGAAGTAGGAGGCTCAGAGAATGATCTCTTGAATGCAGAAACACTGGAAGCAAAGGGAGGGACCCTTTGGGGACACACCAAGATAAGGTATTAGAGGATCCTAGGGCCTGAGCGGCAAGCAGAGAAGAGACTATGTTTGAAGAGGATAAGACAAGGAGTCGAAGTGCTAGGAATGTGGCCCATGAATGACAAAATGTGAGAGTGCCAGGCAATATGGTAGAAAATAACTTGAAAAAGCACTGGGAGGCACGAGAAGGGGGACCTATACAAAGAGAACTACGGCTGCAGGAGAGAATTACTCTATGGGGCCAGAATGCACACCAACTATTGAAATGGAAAGTTTGAAGAGGAGGGATCACCTATCTAACAGAGAGTAGGAGTTCAAGGTGAAGGGGACTGTGCAGGTGGTGGGGAAGTCTGGTACTGGTCCCAGAGTGGACAAGGTGAGGGGACGGGTGGTGGTGGAAACAGAAAAAAGGCAAGGAAGTAGGAGCAGGGCAAGATGATAGAGTCTGGAGGACCATGCAGGGGAGGTGTCCCTGGTGGGGGAGGTGCGAGGTAGTGACTGGGACAAGTAAGGAAAATCTGGGGATGGAGATCCATCCAAGAGGACTGATGAAGGGACGAGAGACAGCCAGCACAGTAGAAGGTTAACAAGGAGAATGTACTGATAGCGGGAGACTCAATAATAAAGGCCATGGGAGGGAGGAAGGTTAATGAAGAGAAAGTACTGATAGTGGGGACTCAATAATAAAGGCCATGGGAGGGAAGGTTAATGAGGAGAAAGTACTGATAGTGGGGACCAATAATAAAGGGCATGGGAGGGTGGAAAGGCAAAACAGTGTAGGGGTATATGGACTGAATGCTTACCAGGGATGATGGCAAATGAAGTCATTCATTACATTCCATCCGGGAGGAAAACCCAAGACAAAAACACACACCTGTTATTCCATCTAGGGACAAATGATCTAGTGGGAATAGTGTAATGGAAGTGCAGGCTGGGTTGGGTGCTGTGGCCGGTTCTGTAGTGGGGTAGGGTTTAAGTCACTTAACGTTTTCAGAGGTGCTGCCAGTGCCAAGAGCAAGTTCAGACAGGAAGCAAAGAATAGAGGAATGCAACAGTTGGCTAAAGGGCTGGTGTGCAGAGAGGGTTCGATTTCTGGGAGACTGGGGCAATACATGGCAGGATGAAAGTCTCTTTGCTCAGGATAGGCTTCACTTAAATCAGGAAGGAGTATCAGTGCGTTGATGCAGGATGGAGGAAATGCTGGAGAATAAGCTGCATGTAAACTAGAGTGGGGCAGGACTAAATAAGAGACTGACAGAGGATCAGGGGCAAACAGCCCCCACAAAAGCATAAGTCGAAACTGGAAGTGGTACAAGAAAACAATATATCTACCAGAGAGAAGGGACGGGAAAAGTAGAGGGGATCAAGGACATAGGGGACTAGGAATGTGGGAGATGAATGGCACAAATGCATGGAGCCTGGGCAACAAGGTGCCAGACCTGACAGCAGTCACGCAGCTGAGGCAAGCCTTTGTCTGGTGGTGATAACGGAAGCGTGGGGTTATGGGGACCAGGACTGGGACATGGAAATGCCTGGGTACACATTGTTCAGGAAGGACAGGGAAAATAGAAGGGGGCAGCATTATATGTGAGAGATGGCATCAGGGCAGTGGAATTGTAGAGTAGAACAGGAGGAGTAGAGTCCATTTGTGTAGCATTGCCTATGGTCAAAGGTGAGGTGGTACATGTTGTGGTGATGTATAGGCCTCCCACAAACTGATTCGGAAGATGAGGAGATGTTGGAGGAAATCATGAGAATGGCTAATACAGGTGAGGTGCTGTTGATGGGGATCTAAATCTACCAGGCGTGATTTGGGACACTTCCTCTGCCAAATCAGGGAGGAGCAGGGCTATAGTGGATTGTCTGCAGGCAGCCCTACTCAGGCTGATGGTTAGAGAATCCACCAGTGAAGAGGCCTTGCTGGCCTTAGTGCAGACAAATCGGACAGGGTGGGTGAAGTTGAAGTGGAGAACACATGGGTTCAAATGACCACAGTGTTGTCTGGTTCACTGAGCGCAGCTGCAGTGGTTACTAGAACAAAGGCAAAGTGCTCGACTTTAGAGTGGTGAACTTTTCCAGCATGGGGGATTATGTGCGGGAGGCATTAGGGGTGGAAATCTGTGGGAAGGGGTGGATGGTATTTGTGTGAGGGAATCAGTAATACAGTACAAGGGCTTACATGCAGGCTAGATGGGTATGGTCAGTTCTTACCTGCACCCTATTTCTGTGTCGCTGTGTTTATGTGAAACACACTTCTGAGCTATGTCAGCTGTGGTACAACGCAAAAACTCGAGAAGATGCACGCGATTTTGGGAAACTATGGCGGACAAACATTTTTGGCTGAGGTATTACTAGCTGGTGGTGGATCAGCCAGATTAGTTCTGAAAAGATTTTCCGGACAAGAAGTGGCATTGACACAATGTGTCACCAACTAATATTTTTGGAGTGAGGGACATTCAGTGTTGAAATCAGGAGGCATTTTGCATAGTGATAGTAGTGGAAAAGTGGAATACTCTAACTGAGGATGTAGTGTCTTGCAACATGTTAGATGGTTATCGAAGGGTTGGGACAGCATGAGGGGTTATTATCCTGAAAGGGGAGGTGGTGGTGGGGTTGCTGAAAATTGAGTGAGGAAGTCATAGTCTTGCAGACTTGATATAACAAGAGATATGTATGGCTGAAATTTGTGTAAGTTTTGTATGTTTGTGAGAAGTTGTGATGCGCCCATGCCATTGAAACATAGTTACTTAGAATTCTAGGTTACAAAAATACTAGCTCCCACCGCCTCACTTCCATTTCAACAATGATTGGATAAGCTGCTAATCTGTGATGAGCAGTGTCTTACTTCCTAGACATGCCTCCCCACTGATGATTGAATGCAACATGCATTAGATTAACTATCTTTTTCACCCAACAACCACCCATCACGTCCATTTCATGCATCCACAAAACTCTGTGAAATCTTTGTTCTTCAAGTTTCCACTGAGATGTAGCTTCCCCTCCCCGACACACAACACACCCATTTATTGAGAATTGTTCATTTTAGTTGGACAACTTACTAGGCCAGTACACAGTACATCAAGCTGGGGATTCTATACCTATGGGTATAAGATGGGGTGGAAGGGTGCCGAAACAATTAACATCTGGGTAGAATGCATGCCGGGCATGACAGCATGTAGAGTGTGGCAGAATATGTGCAGACATGTGTGGAAGGTGGAGTGGAAACCACACATTGTGTTGCACCTGTGAACAAATGATCAGGAAGGAGAAGGATACAGGAGGTACAGGACAGCTTCAGGAAGTTTGAAAATATCCAACAAAGAGGGAACAGTAGCCTTCTCAAATGTTCTGCCAGTGCCAAGGGCTAGTACAGACAGGAAGAGAAGAATCAGTGACTTCAACAAGTGGCTGACAGAATGTGCGTGTCCAAGGTGTATGGATTTGTGGGGACTGTGGTAGTACATGGTATAACAAAAATCTTTATGCAGGGACAGGTTACACTGCAGCATGGCAGGGTCAGAGTTGTTGAAGCAGAAGCTGTGTGATTTCATCAACGAGAGGTATCATTTCAACTAGCTAGGGGTGGCAAGCATTGGAGCTGTGAGTGGCAGAAACTACACAGCCAGAACGGGACCAAGATCTGTCTGTGGGTAATTTACAGACCTCCCGCACAGAAGGATGACATTGACAGGGAATTGGGTGAGCAGATAAGGATGCATAGTGGCAAAGGCAGCACAGTGGTAGCAGTATATTTGAATGCCTGGTGGTGGATTGGAGCATTGCAGCTACCACTTGGGCCAGTGAGCATATCTGGCCAGAAGCATTCCCGGATGGCTTAGTTACCGATAGATAATGGAGCCAACAGGGAGGGAATATACTAGACCTGGTACTTGAGGATGGTGAACAAGTCAGGGATGTATGGGTGGGGTAACCTATAGCAAGCAGTGGCCACTGCAAGTGTAGAGTTCTCACTCAATATGTATGGAAGTAGTCACTTAAAAACTTGTGGCCAGTAACTTCAAGAGGGTGGTGTTTGACAGGAAGGGACAAATGCTTTACAGTCATATGGCAAACATCCACCTAGAAAAGGACACGTAACAGAAACATGCAGTCATCAGAGCAGGACTGGCTGAAGCCACTAAAACTTGTGTCAAGAGCAAGATCAAGAAAGACACCACAAAGAAGCAAAGTTGCATGAGTGGAGAGGTAGTGGGGAAGGTGAGGGAGAAGAGAATGCATTATGGATCTCCAAGAGATCAACAGGGCTGAAAACAGATCAGAATATGTGAAGAAAACCAGAAAAGTGAGCAGAGTGGTAAGGGAGGCAAAGGTGGCTAGGGAACAGAGGTTAGCTGAGGTGGTAAAGAGGGAGAAAAGGATTTCTTCAGATATATCAGACAGAAGAGGAAGATCAAGGATCACATTGTTCGGGTCAGAAGTGGAAGTGGGTGGGTAGAAATGGGGTCTGAGCATGAAGAAGTACTTAATGAATACTTTTGTTCTGTCTTCACCAAGGACAGCGGTGGGCCCGTACCTAAGAAGAAGGGCAAGGTGGGAGAGGGTGGAAGATAAGGAACTATGGATGGGGATATCATGGTGGAAAGGGTGAGGGAGGGCCTAAAGTCTCTGATGGTGGACAAGGCACTTTGCCCAGATGGAGTCGGCCCCAGGGTGTGGATAGACTTGGCAGAAGTCCTAGCAAGACCATTGCCTGACCTGTTCAATACCTCTGTAAACTCAGGGTGCATACCAAGGGACTGGAGGGAATCACATCAAGTACTTCTCCATGATGTTGTCACATCTCCCTCTTAAACCTGGCTAGCGTCTCCGCCTCTACCAGTTCCCTGTGCAGGGCATTCCATGGCTCCACCACCCTTTCAGTGACATAACATAACACATCCTCCTCTCCCCTCTGAGCCTTCACCCTTTCAGCTTACACCCGTTCCCTCTTGTTGTCCCTCCTCCTTCCTTTAGAACACGCCATGGTGTACATGTCGAGGCCAGCTGGACTCTCCTCCTGGGTCCTCTCCCCATGCCCCAGATAATTTTAGTTGCCCTCCTTTGAACCTGCTCTAGGAGTGTAACATCCCTCTTTAAATGGTGTTTCCAACACTGCACACAATATTCGAGGTGTGGCCTAATCAAACAGTTGTATCGGGGTAGCATCCCTTCCACCTTTCTGGAGGTAATCCCTGGTGATGCATCACAGCATCATATCTGCACTTGCAGCTGCTCTCCTACAGGTCTCTGAGTTGTTCATTTTGACATCTACCCCCTGCGTCCCTCTCCTCTGTGACTTTAATTTTGTCCCTTCCAGACGATACCCTGGCCTGGATTTCTGACTCCCAGGTGCAGAACCTGCACTGTCTGCCTTGAATTTTAGTTTCCATTTTCCTGTCCACTTTTCCAGACCCTCCAGATCGTCCTGCAAGGCAAACCTACAATCCTCGTCATCCGCCCACTTCACCCAGCTTTGAGTCGTCTTTAAAATGACTCATTTCACTCCTGATCCTTACTTATATCTGAGACATAGACGTTGAACAGGAGGGGCCTCAGCAGTGACCTCTGGGGCACCCCACTAGTAACCCACCTTTGGGGATGGCTAGCTGCACAACCACCACCCTCCAAGTACACTCAGAGAGCCAATTTCTATCCATCTTAACTACTGTCTCCTACAACCATTTCCTTCAGCTTAGTCAGCAATTGGGGCTGTGGCATTCAAGTCAGGTCTCCAGGTTTGCAGCTCAGAGCCTTAAACCACTGTGCTATACTGCCTCCAGCTGGTCATTGCAGGTACCGAATCAAATGCCTTGCTGAAGACCAGAAAGAGGACATCCACTGGCCAACCCCGTCCAGGACCATTGTCACCCAGTCATAGAACTCCACAGGTTCATCTGACACGATATTCTCGGAGCGAGCCACGCAGCCTATCGTCCAAAACCCATTTTGCTCCAGTAACCACCCTAGCCTATCCTTGACGGTACCCTCCATCAACTTGCATACCACCAAAGTCAAGCTAACGGTCCTGTAATGTTCTACCTCTCCCTTGACCTCTCGTGCATCAGCACGACATGGTGCCCCTTGGTAAAACTGATACCAGGTACTCATGTAGAACTGCTGCCTATTCCCCTGCCTCCTGGGCCACATCCTCCCCTATCCTTATCCTGCTATCTGCCATCAAATTCTATGTTTCTATGTTTAGGCACAATAAATTGGCCAGATCTTCACAGTCACTTATGGCTACAGATTTCGTGGAGGATTGGCACATTATTCCTCTCTCTCTTGTTGTCCCAGTTATTTTCGGTTTTGAAGCTGTTGTTAGGATTCAAAGCAGTATAATCATCAGACACAGCACAAAGCTGTTGTTGCTAGCTTTGTAAGGCCTTCGATAGTCTTATTCATCCTTGCTATTCAGAAAGTTTATTTCATTCTTGTGGAGCATTTGGGTAGTTGTCTAAAAGAAAAGCAGTATCACCCAGACAGAATATGGTTCTAGTGTCTAAAGACAATGTGAAGCACTTCAATTCTCTTATTCAGATTGCCACTGAGACTCAGAATAGGTCATTTAGCACCTACTTGCTTGTGTTCATGTGATTCATTTGTATTTTGTGGGATGGCGCAGAGACATCAGTAGGATAATTGGGTAATAATTGTCCAGAGCTGATTTCAACTGCACTCCTAAACAAGACAAACTGAGTGCCTATCATGGTCTATGTCATCAAACTAACATTCAGAAACTCACACATAAGCACTGGCCTTTCCATACAGTTGTTAGAGTAATAATGCTCTCATTTTCAAAGGTTACAGATTGTTAAGAATCGAAAAACGTCATCAAGACGTTTGATTCGACACCCACAATAGCCTGCTGGTGGGTTACTATAGTGATGCACCAGGGGTCATTGTTGATGCCAGTCCTGTGCAACACCAATGTCTCAGACATAAGGAAGGGATCATGGGAGAAAAGGAGATCTTATAGCCTATGGAAAGGCTTACCCTTGCCAACTCCGGACTCCCTAACATTGCCTGAATTTCTTATTCACTATTTCCATTTCTGTCATTTGTCCCAAGTGCACTAATATGTCAGGGGTCCCCGCATTCCCTTGCCAGTGAGTACAACTCATGTTTGGCTTTATGCACCATCATGCCTTGGTGTCATTTAGTTCTGATCAGACAGGTTTACCACCCCTGCCCCTCCCGCTGTATGCCGCTGATCATGGACTCCACTAATTGCAGTACTCTAGCCTCCCCTTGCCTACTTGTTCACCCCTCTTGCTCCCCTACTTACATGCCCCTCCTCATCCCTTTGTCTGTTCTCTCCCCCAACTGGCTCCTCGCACCTCCCACAATCTGGGTGTCAAAGGTTCCCCATCCTATTGTCCCTGGTCACTCCCTCTACTCATGTCCTGGCCTCTTCATCCTCCCCACCACCAGTATCCTTCTTTGTATCTCTATCCCACTCCAGACTAATACATCCACCCTATTGTTGTGCCTATTTTTCTTCTGGCTCGCTATCATCCCACTTATGTCCTGCGACTTCCTGCCTGTTGTGCCCCATGGTTCCATGCCCACAGCCTCCCTTGTTTACCTGATCCTCCTTTTCTCCCCCCACTCCTCTTCACCCATCTTGTCCGGGTCCCGCCCCATTGTGCACCATCTTCAATACGTGCCTCTTGCCCCATCGACTATTCCTATCCGTCACTGGCAGCTTGCCAGCAACATCATCATAGAAACATAGAAAGGTGGAAGCTAACGGCAGATAAGGACCACAAGTCACATCAAGTGAGCCCATTTTTCTACATTCTGAATGTGCCATAGGCCTGTACTCTGTCAATAGCCTATCTATTCATACTCATCTGTATTGCTCCCTTATTTTTATATTTTTTTAATTTAGTTGTTTAACCAGGTATAGCACACTAAGCTGAAAGCTTTTTACAGGAGCAACCTGGGAGCACAAGGAGGTTAAGTGACTTGCTCAGGGTCACACAGTATGCAAGTGGAAGCTGTGGGATTCAAACCCAGGTCTGGTCTGCTGGATGTCACCAGATTTGCAGCTCAGAGCCTTAGACCACTCGCGCTATACTGCCTCCTTATGCCTATCCCTTGCCTGTTTGAAGCCCTGCACTGTATTCATATCCACCACTTCCTGAGGTAGGCCATTCCATGCATCCACAACACTTTCTGGGAAAAAGAAATGCTTGCACTTCTTTGGCGTTAAACCCCATTTTCCACTCTTCCACCATATTGCCAGTTTATCCAGATCTCGTTCATTTTGCCCACCCCATCTGGAGCATCTACTCTGTTACAGATTTTGGTGCCATCTGCAAACAGACAAACCTTTCCCTCCAGTCCATCAGCAATGTCACTGATGAAGATACTCAAGAGGACTGGTGACAGGACTAATCCCTGAGGTATCCATGTGTGACTTGCAACTCTTCTGTCTGTATACGGTTTACCACCACTCTCTGCATTCCTTCCCAACAGGTGGGGTAGCTGACTAGGGAGGACTGGATACTGTATGTGGTTCTGGCAGACAGTGACCACATTGGGGACACGGAGTTAATGGAGCTGTTTGTGTAAAGTGAACATGCCACATTCCGGTTCTGCCTGAACTCCTTGAGTGGGGCTAGCCGCACAAAGACCGTAATAAGTGACTTCAGGGTGGCGGATATCAAGGACAATTGGGAGTACCATCAATGGACATTTTTAATGGGATATGCCCAGACATGGATGCTCAAAGTAGGTTGAAAATCATCAGGAGTGGGGTGCAGGATGCTACCAGAATCTGTGCAGTATTGCGTCGCAGATGTGATATGGCCAAAATACCTTGTTGGTGAACTCAGGTGATAAATGCTGCCCATAGGCATTTCAAGCGTTAAGGCACTCAAGGAGTGAAAAGGATCAAAGGAACTAGAAGGAAAGGATCAGATCTGTTCTAGTACAGTAGCTGCTTCTTGCTGTTTTGACAGGGTTTCTTGTGGATTTTACTTGGTAGAAGGTTATTTCTTTTCTTTCTTACTACTTCTAAGGGCTAGCAAAGTATTGTTTTGGGGCTGTTAGAAGTTTGAAAACTGGTTTGGTGGCTGTAAGTGAGCTCATTTGTTGGATGTTTCACTGTGTAACAGGCTGTGCTGGTGGAGGCCTATTTCTTCTGATTTAAAACCCATTTGGTGGGATTTACTTGGGGCTGTTTCTTTGGTTGAAGGGAAAGGAGGAGGGCAGACACAGGGCTGATACACTCTCTATCTCAAGTCAGGTGTGGCCCCTAATCCCACCCTCCCAGAGCTCTGCTCATTTATAGGGGAACACCTGCCCTGCAATTAGCGGGAAAAGGCTTCAGGTACAGCTCATGTAGTTCTAGCCACTGGGGTTGGATTTAAAGGCTGGGAGAGAGAGAGCTTAGGGAGTTGTTCACTTCCTTATAAGTTTACTGTGTTGTACTGCACCTAGTAACAGGGTTACCGGTTTTCTGTGGGACTGTATCTAGGATTAGTGGGTGACCTGATTAGTCGGTAGGGGTGTATCTTGGACTAGTGGGGAACCTGATGGCTCATCCAAGGAAATCTACTTGGAGGTGGGACCACTGCGTCATTAGGGCGGCATCTTTGGGAAGGTGGTGGGGTGCACAGGGTGTGGGGCAGCCATGATACTGGAGTGGGCTTGGAAGTTCGGTGGTTGCCCAGTGTGCTACCAGCTAGCACAGCTTAGGGAGGAGGTTGGGGGATTAGGGAGACAGCTGGGGGAGGGGAGGTATGGTTGTGGAAGGAGCAGGGGCTCTTCCACGGTTCCACCAAGCACTAGGGCGGGGCATAGGAAAGGAGTGCAGGAGAGTACTCTGGGGTCACATAGGGACCTCTTGCAGAGGGGCCCAAAGGAGGACACTACCAAGGAAGCAAGCAGGTAACTGGGGACCCTCACAGAGGGGCCAGAGGGACAACATTCTCAAGGACGTAGGCAGATGGCTGGGGCTGGACAGAAGGAAGCAAGGTGGGGAGGTGGATGGACCTTAAGCTCAGTAACCACTTCAATTCAATTCTTCTGCTTGAGGATGAGGGGGTGATGTAGCCATGACAGGGGTGGTTAGAGATGGAAAGGGAGTGGGGACAGGAGGCAGGGCAGAAAGCAGGAGAAATGGGGGACCTGGAATGCGGAAAATGGGGGAACAGTGGATCACAGCAGGGAGGAGCAAGGGAAGAGGGAGGAAAGTGCAAGGAGGAGGACCAGTTGGGAGGAAAGGGCAAGGAGAAGGACCAGAAGTACAAGGAGGATACAGCAAGGGAGCTGGGGTTTAGGCAGGGGAAGCACGACAGGCAAGGCGGGGCTGAACGGAGATGGGAAGGAAGGGAGGACGAGCCAGGCTATTTTAGCAGATGGGGAGAAGGACCAGTCACGAGCAGTGGGGGGTAGCGAGGTAGAAGGATACTGGAGGAGGAGAGGCATAGCATCAGAGGAGGGGGTGGCCAGGGAAATAAGGAGGGGCAGCAGGTGGCACCCAGATAGGGGAGAAGCAAGGAGCCAACTGGGTGGAGGGGCTGGTAGAAAGGATGAGGGACATGGAAGAGGGAAATAGAGAAAAAGGAGCGGTCAGAGTGCTCCTGTTGGGGGATTCTATGATCAGGGTATCAAATGGGATACGGAGGGGAAGCCTGGCCAGTTAGAACAAAATGTTTCCCTAGACTAACGGTGCACAGGGCCAAGCATGAGGTATATCAGCTGGCAAAGGATTGTGGGAGTTCCCGGACATACTGGTCCACCTGGTACAAATGACATTGAGGGCAATGTGAGCTAGAGATACAGGCAAGGTTCAGGAGCTTGCCAAAGTCTGTCATGACATAGGATGCACGATTTCCTTCTAAATCCTGCCGTGCCAAGGGCTAGTGGGGAACACAAAAGGAAGATTAGGAGATAAACCAGTGGCTCAGGGAGTGGTGTGAGGCCAGAGGGTATGAGTTGATGGGGGATTGGGGAGACCTGGGAAGATAAGGGGCTGTATGCTAGAGATAGGCTCCATCTCAATTTGGAGGAGGGAATCCTTAAGTATAGGGAAAGGGTGGAAGGTAGTCCTGCTAAATGCCAGGAGCTTGGGTAATAAAATGCCTGAGCTCCAGGTGATGCTAACTGAGGGAGGGTGAATGTGGCAGCAGTCACTGAGACCTGGGCCACCGCAGGACATGACTGGGACGTGAACCTGGAGGGATACACTATGTTCAGGAAGGACAGGGGAGGGAAGGGAGGAGGGTAACAATAATAGTCAAAAACTGTATTGGCATAGGGGGAGTAGAGGAGGCGGAGGGAACTGTGGAGTAATTTGGGTCACCTTGATAACAAGGGGCAGAAGAGAGTAAAATAGGAGTGGTATATAGACCCCTGCACTGGCGGAGGAGCTGGAGGAGAGTCTGGTGGCAGATGTTGGGAGACACCGCAAATTGGGCAGGGGAAGGGTGGTGGTGTTGGGGACTTAAACATGCCAGGAACAGACTGGGAGACTATGACATCCTCAGTGGCCAGGGAACAGAGGTTGTTTGATGTCTTTCAGGATCGTTCCTAACTCAGCAGGTGGGGGAACCGACCAGGAGGCACCGGATGCTGGATGTCCCTGGCAGACAGTGACCAGATTGAGGGCCTGGAGGTAAGGGACCCATTGGTGGAGGCGACCATGCCACGGTCTGGTTCTGCCTGGACCTAGAAGGGTAGAAGGCTGCACAAAGACGGAGGTAACAACTCAGGGGTGGATTTAAGAAAATGGGAAGGATCCTTAAGGAGCATTTGGATGTGACTAGGCCAGACATGGATGCTGACAGTAGGTGGGAAATCATCAGGACAGGGGTGCAGGATGCTACCAGCACCTGTGCAAGAGTAAGACGAAAATGCGGTGGGGCCCGAAAACCCTGCTGGTGGACCAGGAGGTCCAGGAGGTGGTGAGGGAAAGAAGGCAGCCTATAGGCAATTCAAGTGCTCAAGGAGGAAAGGGATCGAGGAGTAAGGAGCTGACGCTAGAAGGGCCACTAGGGTGGTGAAGGTGGCTAAGGCAAGGAAGGAGCAGAACCTGGCCAGGGAAATTAGGAGAGGAACAAGGGTTCTTCAGATACATTGGGGAAAAACAAAGGGTGAAGGGCAGATTAGCAGGATTAAAACAGGAGAGATGGGCACAAGACATGGTGGAGCAGGCTGAGGTACTAAATGAGTACTTCACCTCAGTTTTCACCAAAAGGAAAATGGGTGGGCTGCATCATACATGGGAGAGACAGTGATACTGAGGAGGGGACCCTTACAGATCGGCAGGTCTGGGGAGAGGAGGGCATCACTGGCAGCAGGGGGGAAGGCTAAGCAGGGGACGAGGTAGCAGAGGTGGAAATCACAGCAGAGAGAGTGAGGAAGCCCTCAGGTCCTTTAAGACGGAGAAAACACCAGGGTCGGATAAATTACATCCCAGAGTGCTGAAGGAACTGGCTGATGTCCTGGCGAAACCCTGTCGAGCTTTTCACCATGTCTCTGAGGACAGGTGTGTGCCCAGAGACTGGAAGGTGGCGCATATGGTGCCTATCCACAAGGGGGGATCAAGGGAGGTGGCAGGGATCTACAGGCCCATCAGCCTGACATTGGTAGTGGGCAAGGTGATGGAAGGCATTGTCAAGGAGAGGCTGGGGGACCTGGAAAAGTCAGGGTGCCTGGACGATAGACAGCATGGATTCATCCCGGGAAATCATGTCAGACAACCCTTGTGGAGTTCTATGACTGGGTGACGAGTGCCTTGGACCTGGGTAGACCAGTGGATGTCCTCTTTCTAGACTTCAGCAAGGCATTTGACTCTGTTCCACACGGGGCCTGTAGGATAAGCTGGGAGAAATGGGGTGGGAATCAGATGATCAGATGGATGAGCAATTGGCTCCAGGACCGGACTCAGAGGGTCGTAGTTGGCAAGATAGTCTCATCCCAAGGAAGGTCATTAGTGGGGTCACGCAGGGATCAGTCCTTGGGCCCTCCTGTTCAACGCCACGTCTCTGACATAAGGACAGGTATCAGGAGTGAGATGAGTCTTTTGAGGATGACTCAAAACTGAGGGCGGTGGTGGACGGGATGAGGAGGATGGGCCTACAGGGGACCTGGAGGCTCTGGAAAGGTGGTCTAGAAAGTGGAAGCTGAGGTTCAATGCAGGAAATGCATGGTACTGCACCTGGGAGCCAGAAACCTGGGCAAAGTGTACACCCGGGAGAGGGAATGCTACAAGTCTCAATGACTGAGAGGACCTGGAGGTGGTGGTGGATGTCAAGATGAACAACTCGGAGACTTGTAGGAGGGCAGTGGCCAAGACCAACAAGATGTTGGGATGCATCACGAGGGGATCACCTCCAGAAGGAGGGAAGTATACTCCTCTGTATAACTGCTTGGTGAGGCCGCACTCGAGTACTGCATGCAGTTTTGAGGCCACACTTAAAGAGGGACATTGAACTCCTGGAGAGGGTCCAGAGGAGGGCAACCAAAATGATTTGGGGCTTGGGGACAGGACCTATGGGGAGAGGCTTGAAGAGCTAAATATGTACACATTGGAAGACAGAAGGTACTGGGGCACATGATAGAGGTCTTCAGGTACATGAAGGGGGTAAATAGGGGAGGAGCAGTCAGGTGCTTGGAAGAAAGGGGGCAACTAGAGGGCATGGGTGGAAGCTGGAGGAGGGAGATTCAGGGAGAAAGGAGGAGGTGCTACTTCACTGAGAGGGTGGTGGAGTCATGGAATGCGCTGCCCAGGGGCTTTGGAGGCAGAGACAGTGGAGGGTTCAAGAGGTGGATGGGACAGGTACAGGGCAAGGGAAGGGTTCTGGAAGCAAAATCCAGTGCAGCAAGAATATCCGAACTGGGAAGGGAGAAGCCAAGAGGGCAGGGGGCAACAGGTCAGCTCCCAGGGTGGAGGCTGACCAAACAAGCAGACATGAAAGACTAGGCCTATTCTGCTGGCATTTTAGTATGTTAGTATGAAAATGAGCTGATGACCAGAAGGGCCACTAGGGTGGTGAGGTCTGCCAAGGCAAGGAAGGAGCAGAACTGGGTGAGGGAAATCAGAAGAGGGAACAAGGATTTGTTAGCCACACTGGTGAAAAAGGATGGTGAAGGGGCAGGTTAACAGGATTAGAACAGAGGAGGCAAGGTCACAAGATCCAGAGAAGCAGGACAAGGTACTAAATGATTACTTTCTCTCAGTTTTTACCAAGGAGAATGGGGAGGGGCTGCACTGCATGGGAGGAGACAGTGTAACTGAGGAGGGAAGGGACCCTGGCCAATTGTCTGCTCTTGGAAGTGGGAGGAGCCATCACTGGATGGATGGGGCAGCCACAACATGGGTACGAAAAGCAGTGGTGGAAATTATGGCAGAGAGAGAGTGAGGGAAGCACTCAAGTCCCTTAGGATGGAGAAAGCACCAGTGTCAGATGAGTTACATCCTGAGTACTGAGGGATCTGGCAGATGACCTTGGCAGAACCCAAGGTGGTGCTTTTCAATATCTTTCTGATGATGGGGTGGGTGCCTTAGGATTAGATGGTGGCACATATTGTGCCTATCCACATGGTGGGATCAAGAGAGGAGGCAGGGAACTACAGTCCCATCAGCCTGACATCAGTGGAGGGATTATCATTAAAGGCACAGTCCTGGTAGTTGGATGCTAGACATGCTGCCTTCGGTCATGTGCACCCTGGCCTCTAGGTACTCATTTTCCTAGCATGCTGACTCACGCAAATAGCTCCTCACCTAAAGACTCAAGCTGGTCACTGTACACCAGTGCCATGGACTACCTAGTCATCTCCCCACCTGCTGGATCAGGAGCGTGTCCTGGAAAACATCCAGCAACCTCTGCTCCTTGGACACTAGGGATGTCATATGTGTGAATTCCTGTAATGCTCACCACCCGATGTGGCAATATGGTGCCAGAGCGATGACAAATTTATCGCATCAAGCATTCAACCTCATATTCCTCTGTTCTGTCCACCCCACTTGACCACTGTTGAGACTGAGTCACCCACCGTAGCACCTTGATACCCTCCTCCTCCTTGTTTACCTGTGTCATGACTCTACTTCCCTGAGGCACCCTTGTGTTGCTACATGCCCCCATCATAGCTTCCCTCCACCTCTTCACCTTCTCTGACCCTTATTTCCAACACCTGTTCCCTTGTACTTGCCACATGCACTCTCAGCACCCTTGTACTTACTGTCACCTATATCTTGAACACATTGCCATCCCTGTGTCACCCTGGATTCAACCTTGGACACAGTGACCCTAGTGCATTCTTTTATTCTTAGTGGTCAAATGTGATGCATTGTTCAGGAATTGTCCCCTCTGGGGAAAGCTGGTGTAGACTGGGTGAGCGCAGGCATGGTTGGAGGTGGGGGTATGGGGTCCATGACCAGGGTGGATATTGACGATTGGGGCACAGAAACAAACAAATAAAAAGAACTGCTGGAGCGGATGGCATCCCCCTTATGAGTGGCTGACTCAGGTACCTGGGGTAACTCCTAGCCCTCAACTTGACCTTTCCCTGCACATAAGCAACTCATGTTAGTCACACAAATTGCAATCTGGGCCGGGCAGGCAGAACCAAAAGTAGCCTCACTCCTGCTGCCTGTCTCGCCCTTGCAAAAAGGGTTACACTCCATATGCTCTGCTAGGGCTCACTTCCACTCAAATGCCCCAAAACCTGGCTCTCAAAAGGACACAGCGTATAACAAAATATGTCGCTTTTTTTCTGCCCGCCCCGCCTTGCTCACCACTGCCAGCTCTACTCAAGACTTGGGTGGCTCTCCACCGACAATCACTGGACCTTTGTCATGGTAATTGCATTGACAACATTGTGAGAACATCCACCCCCACCCTCCCCGCACTTGCAGAACTGCTCAAGCCTGCCACTCAGGGCTACCGA
Source organism: Neoceratodus forsteri (assembly GCA_016271365.2). Taxonomy (NCBI): domain Eukaryota; kingdom Metazoa; phylum Chordata; order Ceratodontiformes; family Ceratodontidae; genus Neoceratodus; species Neoceratodus forsteri. The sequence continues at coordinate 1,196,316,611 of CM057453.1, forward strand.
CTAAGATCCAATGACTCACAGGCCTTTAAGTTCACCAAAACGCATTCTCTTGCTGGTGATCGTGCCTTGCTGTCCTCACTCCCGAGAACATGGAAACTTCTGCCTGACCACGTTTGCTCTGCCCCTTTCACCCCTGCTCAGATCAGCCTCTGTGGCCTCTCAAGTCTGCCTCCCCTGTACCTGTACCTAGTACCACCACCTCACCTGGAGGGGGTGGCATGCCCAGCACTGCATTGCCCATAAAACTCAATTAAATGCCTGAGCCCCAGATCATGTTCTTGCTCAATGCCTAATGTTTTTGTCTACTGCTGACGCATTGATAGGCTCATACTGTTACACTCTGATCACTGTGTAAGATTAAGCATCTATAAATCCTTCTACCCTATGCCTCCTTGCTCTTGTTGCAATCCACCGCAGATATTGCTCCCTGCCCTTGTTAACTTTTACCACTGCTCTTGTTACTTCTCTGACACATGACCACAACCTGGGCATCATCACCGTATGCCCAGCTGCTGTCCATTATTTTGTCGTTCTTTGAAAGGCTGCCATGCATTGAATCTGTATTGTTTTGCCTGTATGCCCAGTGGCTGTTATTTTCAATGTTCTTTGCTGTTTGCCATGCTATGTCTCTGTACTGTTTTTGCCAGTATCTTGTAATTCTCCTGGTCGATCCTGAAAATAGGCACTTGATTGTCTAGTGTGCTTACCTGGTTAACAAAAGCTAAATAATAAATAAATAAGACATTGATATCTACTCCTTCATCTAATTTAGAAGTGAAGCTGTTCCCAGCCCCGGACACTTAGCACTCAATTGTATTACTGACAGCCCTGTTCTGTCACACCTAATCAAAATGAAGGGGAGAACACAATGAAGGAGGTGATAACTGACCTTTTATGAGTCTCACTGCCACTATGAACGAGATAAATGAAGTGATTAGAACTTTCATTACCTGGCAGAGTTCTATTCTTTTTCTGTGATAGTGCTGTTCTTTGATAAAAAAATCAAGAAAGCAGTACAAGGACAACATCAATTTGGTAATGAGACAACTACAATGACTTGCAGTAGCAAGACTGAATCAGAGCTATGCAACAGTAAAGTAATGTGTACCAAAATAAGAGAGTGTGTAAGCTAATCGTGGGTAAGCTAATGGAGACTATACTGAAGGAGGGCTGGTGGCCTCCTAGAGGCCAAAGGACTACAGGACAGCAGACAGCATGGCTTCATACATGGCAGATCCTGCCAAACCAACCTGGTGGAGTTCTATGACTGAGTAACTAGGCAACTGGAAAGGGGCCATGCAGTGGATGTCCTGTATCTGGACTTCCAGTAAGGCATTCGACTCGGTGCCATGGAAGGCTGGGAAGGAAGTTAGTAGGCATAGGCGGGTGCAAAGCTGGTGAGCTGGGTAGAGACGGCTTCAGGGAAGGCAACAGAGGGTGGTGGTGGGTGGGAGCTCACACCAAGGCAGTGACGAGCAGTGTTCCACAGGGCTCGTGTTGGGACCAGTGTTGTTTGGGATATTCATTGCAGACATATCATGGGACATCAAGAGCAAGATCAGTCTGTTTGCTGATGATACCAAGGTAGAGCGGTGGTGGATGACCTAGGGGGATGGCAGGGTTGCAGGATGATCTGGCAAAGCTTGAAACCTGGTCAGACACCTGGCAACTGGGGTTTAATGCCAAAAGTGCAAGGTGCTGCATTTTGGGATGAAGAACCCAGGAGGAGTTACCAGCTGGGGAGTGCAGCTAGCCCAGAGGAGGAGAAGGATCTGGGTGTGCTCATTACAGGGTCAATGAACAACTCGGCACAATGTAGGAAGGCAGCTGCAAAGAGACCAACAAAATGCTGGGTTGTATTGCAAGGTATATCCTCGAGGAGGAGGAGGTGATTCTGCCACTGTATAGGTCATTAGTTAGACCACACCTGGAGTACTGCATGCAGTACTGGCGCCCATATCTGAAGAGGGACATTAAGTTACTGGAGGGGTGCAGCGCAGGGTGACAAAAGATGATCAAGGGCTGGGGAACTATCATACGAGAGGAGGTTGAAGGAGTTAAACATATACTCACTGGAGGAGAGGAGGGACGGGGTGACATGATTGAAACCTTTAAATACATGAAAGGAATAAACAAGATGGGTACAGAGGGCTGTTCAGTGCAGGAGGAGGACAACCAGGCCATGATATGAGACTGGAGGGAGGAAGGTTCAGGAGGAGATGAGGAGACACTTTTTACAGAGAGGGTGGTGGCTGGGTGGAATGCGTTACCTGCAGAAGTGGTATGCAGTAGAACAGTGGACTGCTTCAAAGGGGATGGGACAGGACAAGGAGGGTTAATGAAGGGAAGGGTGGAAGGGTGGGGCAGCTGCAGGATAAGGGTGCTAGCTGACATTCAAGCAGACTTGATAGACCTCTAGGCCTTTATCTGCTGGCAAATTTCGTATGTTCATATGTTCATAAATGTTATGACTGTACTATCTGTGCGAACAAGTGCAGAGAACCCTACAGTGTGTTGTGTCTGGTGTTGTGCCACCTACTACGACAACAACATGCACAACAATTATTTCCAGTATTCTATCCCTCATATTAGTATTGATATGTCCTGTGAGTTGGTTGTTGACGTAGAAACATAGATAAATAGAAAAATGTCAGCGGAAAAGGCCCACCAAGTCTGACCAAGGAGGCTAGCAGGAGGCTAGGACTTTGTGCGACAACCTGTCAGTACCAGACTCATGCGGCCATCCCAAGCACCAGGGCTCAGTTGAGATAGATCCCAGAGTGCTGAGGGAACTGGCAGGTGTCCCTGCAGTCCACCTGGCGGATCTCTCCAACATCTCTCTGAGGACTGGATATACATAAAACATAGACCTTAACAGCAGATAAAGACCGCTTGCACACCTAGTCTCCCCATTTCACTACTACTGGATAGGCTGCAGAAACTAGTTAACCAACAGCCTATTTCTTCCTACCCCCACAAGAACTGCCTTATGTGTGTCCCATGCATTCTTGAATTCTTCCACAGTTTTATACCCCACAACCTCTTCAGGAAGGTGGTTCCGTAAATCCACCAGCCTCTCTGTGACAAAATACTTCCTCACATTGCCCCAGAGCCGCCCCCCCATCTTCAAATGGTGTCCCCTTGATCTTCCTAGACATAAAGTCTCCACCACTCATTCACACTAATGAGATGTACACGGAGGCACTAGGACCCATTCGGAGCAAACTTTTTCAAGAGGGCCGGCGCCAGAGATGGAGCCATGAGGAAGTGGCACCTGAGCCCGGCTCGTCGCGGTGAGCTGTCTCAGCATCAACCCTTCAACCGCCTCAGTTCCTTTTTTCCCACTGTTGAGTGCGCGTTCAGTGACGGCAACGGCTCGCCTGCCGGAATTAAACTTCACTAGCAGCAATAGTTCAGTTCATTGTTTTAAGTTTTAGAAGGCACTATTGCACCTGGGTTAATGGTTGTGCCCCTGGTCGAAAATCACAATTGTAAATTCTGAAGGCTAAGCTTCGGAGACCGGCACCAACTAAAGACAGTCTATAGGCAACAAACTTATTCCTCTTTGTTCAGTTGAAATTGCATTTCACTTCTTTTTCACAATAAAGGATTATTTGATGGATTTTGTACCACAGTCCTGGGGTGAGTTTGTCTAATTGCTGCCTTCATTTCACTTTAACGAAGATACAAAGAGGAATAAGTTTGCTGCCTATAGACTGCCTTAGTTGGTGCGGGTATCCAGCTTTTAGCCTCAGAATTTGCAGTTAATTGTTTTGTAGAATTATTTCGAATCAGTACCTATTACATATTTTAATTGTACAACAGAAGTCTTCAGCCCTCCATTGACGGAGTCGACCATGAGCAGGTCAGGGGATGGTAGGGTGACTTTACATGAAAGCTGTTCAGTCACAGGCTGGGTCCGTCTACTGCCCTCCTTGGAGGGTCTGACAATGAACAGTCCAATGCTCAGGGAGATGGGCAGTCCCCGAAAGCATAAAGGAAATGGTCCATTCTCAGTGCCGTTCGACCTTGAGTTCTTCTTCAACACACAGGTTGAAGAAGAAACGGCATCACTTGAGGTCACCCTCTGGTATGTCTGCATGCAGACAGTCAGTTATTAGGACAAGCCACCAGTCTCCACCTCTGTCAGAGTCACCAGTTTCTGTCTCTGGTAGCTGACCTCCCTAGACACGGGCCCCTCCCAGCTATTGGAGGAGCCTTGATGAGTAGTTTCACCAGTGGGCTGCTCTTAATGAGCAGTAGGCCCGGGAGGTTGGTCCAGCTGCCCGGCCGGTTAGTCCGATACCAGGGCCCCGGGCCATTCAGGTTTTGGATGGATGGGTAGGGCAGTCGGGCCTTCCTAGTCACGTGGCACCTTCTTTTGGTGCCATCGACTCTGCACTCGGGTGTTTATCCCCTCACATGGCTGTGGCACAGGGGTCTACACCGATGCTTCTATCTCCTGCCATTTTCCCTGTTTTACCTCAAATTGCAGTTTTCAGACCCTTGGGACACTCTCGGCACCATCCGGCGGCACATGGCCCTCTCACATTGTCTGTGGTACAGCAGGCCCTCTCAATGCCATCCACCATGCTGGGGGCTATGCCAGCACCGTGTGCAGCGCCGGGGCTCTCTCGGTGTCGCACGTGGTGCCAGGGCCTTTGTCGGTGCCACAGGCTCTGTCAGCACCATGTGCAGTGCCGCTTCAGCTGTCATCATCCTTGTTCTTGGCACCGTTTTCCTCTACAAGCGCCAGGGACTGGTGCGGCACTGGCTTGATCTTGGGGCTTCTCGACTCGATTCTTTCTTCTTCTGCTCTTCCTCCTGATTTTCACTCCTTTCCTGTCTATACAGTCCCCCTGACTGTCAGGAGATGATTTTGAGCCTGACCCAGATCTTCGCCTGGGTGATGATGTCAGTGACACTGCCCTGGGAGCAGGGATCAATCCTTCTGCAGAGCCTGTGGCTGAAGACCTTTCCTTTAAGTCTCTGCTCAAAATTTAAATTCTACTCTTTCTCTCCAGACTACAGAAGTCGATCCTGGGAGGCTTTGTGACTCCAATATCTTCATGTCCTGGAGATGCCTATGGATTTAACCCCTCTGGTACAGCCCTCTTTCGAGACCCTTTCACAGATGGTGTGGAAGAATCCTGCTCTTATTCCTTCTGTGGCCAAGTCCATAGATAGGAAAATATGCTCCTCCCAAGGATCGCCCCATCTTGGCCTCACAAGCCAGAGAATGATAAGGCCTCCCTCAGGAATCTACAGCCTGTCCTATAAACAAAGAATCTCACAAGATAGACACCTTAGGTAAGAGAGTCTTTGCTGCCTCAACCCTGGGTATGTGCATTGCCAGTTACCAGGGCTATTTTTCTCAATATGAGTATGTACTTTGGCATTCCCTCAAAGAAATGGTAGAAGCTCTGCCTGAATCGGAAGTTAACTCAGAGTTACTCCAGACCATAACTAGGGGTATTAAATCAATAACCAACAAGTTAAAGCTGCAATGGATGCCTATGATACCGCCTCCCAGGCGCGGCAGCTAGCATCTGCACCCCGCCACTCTTGGCTATGTATTAAAGGCTTCACTAATGACGCCCAGCAGCAGGTCATGGCTTTACCTTTGACGGTATGTTTCTGTTCGGGCCTCAGGTGGCGCAAGCTCTGAGGCCACACAGAAGACTAGGTCTGCCATTAAGACAGCTAGACCTGCTCCCACCCCTCCTGAGGGGGTGCGAACAAGCATCAGTTTCACAACCGTCAGTCCTTTCAGGGCAAAGGCAGAGGAGGTTTTAATAAAACCACATCCCTCAGCCACAAAAGCACAGCAGAAGGTGCAAGGGCCCAAAGTGCCCAGTGCCACCTTCTGAGTTTCTGGCCCAGGTCCCACCTCAGCCGTCCGAGGGACTCCTCCTCAGCAGTGGGAGTACGTCTGACTCAGTTCTACAACCAGTGGAACTCTATAACATCAGACAATGGGTCCTCTGGATAATCCACGAGGGGTACTTGCTCAATCTTTGGGAAACCCTCTGGATCATCCTCAAACGACAGCCCATGCTGTCGGCAATACAGTCAGACCTTCTTGCTTCCGGTACAAGGCCTTCTGAACAACAGGGCAGTAGAAGTAGTTTTGCTGGATCAATGAAACACAGGATTCTACTCCCATTACTTTCTGGTCCCAAAAGAAAACTAGCGGCATGTGCCCCATTCTGGATCTCAGAAAGTTAAACAAGTTCCTTCACAAGGAGAAGTTCAAGATGATATCACTAGGTACCCTGCTACCTTTGCTTCATTGACATGATTGGCTAGCCTTCCTGGACATGCAGGATGCCTACCAACACATTCCCATACCAAAGCACCACAAATACCTAAGGTTTGTGGCATTGGGTCAACACTATCAGTTCAGAGTCCTGCCCTTTGGGCTATCCTCAGCGCCTCGAGTTTTACAAAGTGTTGTGCAATTCTCACAGTGCACCTCAGGAAAATCGGAATACAAGTGTTCCCATATCTGGATGACTGGCTCCTAGCAAGTCCCTCCAGGCAAGAAACTCTGGAGGCGTGGCCCCGGCCTCAGACTTCCTCACATCCATGGGAGTCCTGCTGAATCTCAACAAGTCACAGTTGCAGCCCTCCCAGAAGCTCCTCTTCATAGAAACTCTTCTGGACACCTCTTGTATGAAGGCTTTTCTTCCAGAGGACAGAAGTAGCGATATCTTACAGATGGCCCGATACATCAGAGAACACAGCTCGGTTCGAGTTATCTCAATGCAATGGATGCTGGGCCTCATGGCATCCTCGGTGTTCACTGTACCCTTAGCTCATCTCCACATGAGAACCACTCAGTGGATGCTCAGTACTCAGTGGTCCCCAACCACTCACCCTCAGTCCTTTCTCATCAAGGTGATGGAACCTCTGAAGAGGTCACTTGCCTGATGGTCGCAGGAGGACAATCTTCTGGAAGGATATCCCTTGCCCCTCTGGATCATCAGATCTCCATTACCACGGATGCATCCCTGATGGGCTGGGAAGCCCACTGCCAGGATCTCCACACCCAGGGCACATTGACTCAGGACGAGTCCCAACTTCACATAAACATCCTAGAAATGAGAGCCATCCTCTATGCAGTCCAAGCCTTGATTGACATACTTTGTCACAAGAACATTCTCCTTCAAACAGACAACAAAGCAGTGATGTACTACATCAACAACAGGGCGGTGCACACTCTTACCCATTATGCAGGGAAGCAATGAGAGTGTGGGAGTGGTGCCTGGAACACAAGGCTTTGATTCGAGTGGTTTACCTGCCAGGAGTACAAAACGAGCTGGCAGACCATCTCAGCAGAACAGAGACGGATCCTCACGAGTGGTCTCTGACTTAACTGTCGTTCAGTCACTCTTCAAAGAGTGGGAACTCCAGACTTGGACCTTTTGCATCCCCACTCAATGCAAAACTGCTCTCTTCTGCTCCAGAAATCCAGGACCTGGCATTTTCTCTCAGGATGCATTCAGGCTACGTGGACAAGACACTTTCTATCGCCTTTCCTCCTCTTCCCCTAATTCAGAGGTGTACTTCTCAAATTAGAGTCTCAGGGGGCAGAATGAGTCTCATTGCCCCTTCTGGCCTCAGCAGATATGGTTCCCACTGCTCAACAGTCTGTCGGAACCCCTCAAGATGTTTCCCTTCAGACGAACCTTCTGACCCAGGGTCCTGTGGTCCATCCAATCTGAGGTCGCCTTCACCTTCATGCTTGGCTCCTGAAGAGATAGAGGTGAATAGGCTCAATGTTTCTCGTGGGTTTCAGATATTCTTTTGGCTGCACTAAGCCAGCCACTAGAAAACCTACACAGCCAAATGGAAGCATTTCTCGATCTGGTGTGCAAAATCCTCTTGGAACCCTTTTTCCTGCCTACCGAATAAAGTCTTGAGTACCTTTTAGACTTCTCAAATACAGGTCTGCAGTACTCCACAGTCAAAGTTCATCTTTGTGCCATTTCAGCATATCATGAGCTGGTACTTTCCATGTCACTGGCTCAGTTACCTGTAGTTAAGAGGTTTCTTAGGGGATTCTGCATACTAGACCTCCTATCAGACGTCCATGTCGCAGCCTGGGACATTAACCTTGTGCTGGACATGCTCACTCATAAACCTTTCGATCCTCTAGCTACTTGCAATTTGAAATTCTCTCTTGAAAACGGCCTTCCTGGTGGCCATCACTTCAGCCATAGAGTTTCTGAAATACATGCACTGGTCACAGACCCCTCGTGACACTGTATTTCACAAGGACAAAGTAGTTCTTAAGACTCATCCTAAGTTTCTCCCTAAGGTTGTCTCAGAATTCCATCTAAACCAACCTTTAGTCCTTCCTACCTACTTTATGAACTTCCAGAATGAAGGGAGCATACCCTTCATTCACTGGATGTTAAGAGAGCATTGCAGTTCTATCTAGACTTGGCTTATTTTACAGAATAAAACACTACCTTACTAGAGACTCCAAACAAGGATTAATCCTGGCATCATTCCTATCCCTCATTGACTATGCTGACTTCCTCTACGGCCACTGCTCCTCTCCTCTTAAATAAACTAGACACCCTGTATCATAGAGCCATTAGATTTATTACAGACCTTCCCTCCAGCACCCATCATTGCTCTCTTTACAATGCAGTCAATTGGACATCCCTACAGCACAGAAGAAAAAGAATGCTGCTATCTGATCTTTAAAGCTTTGTCAGACAGACTCCTCCTACATCTCAGACTGTTTCACCCGAATCACATCCATGCCATACACTCTAAGGATCAATAAGCTCATTATGCTAAAGATTCCCAACACCTGCACCCGGTTTGGGAGGGCTGCTATCAGCTATTCCTAGCATTTATCTGGAACTCACTCCAAAAATCTATGAATCTGAATACCCTCTTACCCTTATCATCCTTCAAAAATTATACACCACCCTATTTCCAGAACTATGCAACTGCTTCCATAAGGCCTAGTCTCCCTTCCCCACCCTTCCTTCTGTAATCCACTATGTTAGTTTCCATTCTTCTACCTTGTCAGTTATCCCACTTCTGTACAAAAGCCTACAGAAGCCCTACTATCTGAACATTATCCCTCCTATATTGATTGTCCTCTTCATTTTACAGGTTTTAAGTTATTGTTACTGTGCCTTGTATATCTGTAAATTTTGTATATATCTCTCACCTAATTGACTGTACTTATGTTATTTTATTTTCATGTCTTTGTACAAAACTTGTATCCTTTCTTTGTATGACCACCAGGTCCATCTTGTAAATGAGCTACGCTAATGATGTTCGCCTGAATAAATAAAGATTTTGATTGATTGATTGATTGATAGATAGAACAAAAGAAATTCACAAGGCTCAACAACTGTTTGTTTCCTTCAGTGAGACCCGGCTGGGTCAGCCTGTCACTATTAGATGCATTTCAGTGTGGATGGTGGCATGCCTTCGCCACTGCTATTCTATGGCCAGGTCAAGCTGGAAGGCAGAGGTCCACTCTACCAGAGCAGTCGCAGCATCTCTGGTGGAAATCTGCAGCATGCTCTTTGCAGATATTTGCAATGTGGCTGCTTGAAGCTCAGTGCATACTTTAGTCTCTACACGTATGGCTTCTCTTGCAGACCATGCATCATTTTAGTTTCCTCCTCTGAACTGCCTCCATCGTGTCTATGTCCTTGTGGAGATGGGGTCTCAAGAACTGGACGCAGTTGTCCAGATGGGGTCTCATCAACTGTCTGTACAGAGGGATAACAAGTTCCTGTTTTCTGTTGGTGATGCCTCTCCCTATACATCCCAGTATCTCATCATGTAATATGATTACCCCATGTCCCTTTCCATTTTGTTGTTGTTACTACCCCATTTGTGCACTCTTCCATGGGTTTCTGTATCCCAGGTGCATTATTTTGCACTCTTGCATTGAATACAAGCTGCCAAACTTCTGACCATTCCTCCAACCTGCTAAGTCCCTCCTCATCCGTTCCAAGCCCCCTTGTGTATTTATTTATTTATTTGTACAAATCAGATTTTCAACCTTTGAGTCAGGCACTATTTTCAAAGGCACCTCGTCACAGAGAGGACAAAACAGTGTTACAAAGTTCCAGGTACAGACAGCGATAAATATTACAGCATTACATAGATTATATACATTCTATTTACATAGGTTACATATGAGTCAATTTGGGAAAAGAAATATATATATATATATATATATATACACACACCCTTAGCGAAACACTCAAATGCAGGGTGAAATAAAAGTTAAATTTTCCATTGGGTCATTTCGACATGCCACACTGTAGACAGACATCACACAGAGGCGGGTATTGACCATGCGACCATTTGGTTCTCCCAGGAATTAGGGCAGGGTAGAACACACAAGAATGACTGTGGTGCATTTCGGAGGGGCGGACTTTGGGGGATGGAGGGATTCTGATGGGCTATTTAGATATGATCCGCCAAGCATGGGCACAGGAGGCACGATGAGAAATTATAAAAAGGGCTCATGGAGGCTACTAAGACCTATCACGAGGAAAAATGTAAGGGGGAAGCTAGGAAGCCGAGTCGGTGGGACGAATGAGGGAGAGTACTAAATAACTTTTGCCTCTGTCTTTATCAAGGGGGAAGGTGCACCAGTAGGAGGGGCCCTAAGAGGGACAAGGCACCGGACCCCTGATGGGATCAAACCAGGGCACTCAGGAAGCTGGCGATACCCTGGCCACCCCTTAGCAAATCTTTTAACTCCTCCCAATAGTCTGGGTGGGCACCTCAGGACTGGAGGATGGCCCATATTGTGCCTATCCACAAGGGGCCAGCAAGTGAGGATCTGAAGGAAAGGATAGAGGTGCTGAGAGCACGGGGTCATACAGACATTCACCAGATGCTGGCTTTGTTAATGGCAGATTGTGCCAGACAAATCTGGTGGAGTTCTATGAAGTGGGTGACAAGGGTGCTGAATAGGAGGAAAGCCAGTGGATGTCCTCTTTCTGGACTTCAGCAGGACTTCTGACTCCATGCCACATCATGGGATATTGGAGAATCTGGACAGTATGGGGGTGGGGGTGGGGGATCAGCAGGTGGATAGGAAACTGGATGGCTTGGTGGGTACAGAGGGTGAGAGTGGGGGAGGTCTCAGCCCCAAGGTTAGTCACAAGTGGGACATCACAGGGTTGGTGCTAAGTCCACTCCTTTTAATGTCTATGTCGCAGTCATCAGATATGGTATCAGGAGCAGGATGAGTCTCTTTGTGGATGACTCTAAGATGTGGGTGGTGGGGATAGGAGGAGGGTAAGTTGGATCTCTAGGAGGACCTGCAGGGTTCTACACCTGGGAGCCAAAATCCCCACTCACAAATACACCTTGGGGGGACATTGCAGGTTTCAAGGGAGAGAAAGAACTCGAGGTGGTGGTGAGATGCCAAAATGAGCAACCCAGAGCAGAGTAGAAGGGCAGCAGCAAGCAAATAAAATGCTGTTGTTCATAGCCAGGGATAAGCTCAAGGAGTAGTGAGGTGCTCCTTCCACTGTGTAATAGCCTGGTTAGACCACACCTTGAATAGTTCGTGCAGTTTTGGTGGCCCTACTTAAAGAAGGACATTACGTTGCTGGAGAGGGTACAGAGGAGAGCAACCCTGATGGTACTGTGGCTAGGAAAGGCCCTACATGGAGCGACTGGGGAACTCAACCTACACTCGGAGGAGAGAAGAGACAGGGGTGATATGATAGAGGTTTTCAAGTATCTCAAGCGGATTAATAGGGTAAGTCTTGAGAGGACCTCCAGTTTAGGGAACCTGGGCTACTAGGGACACTACATGAAGCTGGATGGGGAGGTTAAGGGGGAAACAAGGAGGCGCTACTTTACTGAGAGAGTGGTGGAGCCCTGGAATGTGCTGCCCAGAGAACTGGTGGCTGCTACTACTGTGGAGGAGTTCAAGAAGGGCTGGGATAGGCAGGGGAGGGTACATACAGGAGCCACGCTGAGAAATAGGGGTCCTTGCTGGGAGGGAGGAAGGGCTATAATCGAGTCTGGAGTAGGCACTGACCATCGAGCAGACTCGATAGACCATAGTGCCTATTCTGCTGGCTTCATAGTAGGTTAGTATGTTAGATGGATCTTTCATTACTGTGGAAATAGCATGGGTTGGCAACTGGTGTTGTATTGTTGGGCATCCATGACATGAAGTTCTTTTATTATTCCCTTGTAGACTCAAGTGCATGATGCAACAATTGGTTAGAATTACAAGCAAGTAGCAAATCCACTGTTCAGTCTTCCAGTTTGTTCCCATCATGCCTTATCTTGGTCACTAGCCGCATAACCTTGCATGTGTCCACTTTGTTGATGACATTTTAGGGGGTGGTATGGCCATTTACCGCCACGATAGAACAGAACTTTTCTGCATCAATTTTAACCCTTGGAGATGGAAGTGCAATGACATCTATGCACTAGCATACTGACATCCGTTGCAAACACCAAAGTCTTCCACACCACTCCTCTAGTGGCCCTCACTTCCAGCAGGTGATGCCATAGCGCTACACAACCCCTAACCCACCACAGATAGAGGTGAACTAACATGCTAACATGCTAACATAATAAAATGCCAGCAGAATAGGCGTAATGGTCTTTCGAGTCTGCTCGATTTTCAGCACCCATACTGATGGCCGATTTTGGTGTCCTCCACTACACCTTGGGTTATACTGTCTCCCAAGTCGCAGCTGTGCCCCTTGCATTGACCTGGTCAGATTTACCTCCCCTGTTCCTGTCCCATCCTCTTAAACCCGGCCACAGTCTCCGCTTACCAGCTCCCTGGGCAGTGCATTCCATGTCTCCACCACCCTTTCAGTGAAATAACACCTCCTCTCTGCCCCTGAGCCTTGCCCTTCCAGCTTACACCTGTTCCCTCTCATTGTCCCTTCCTCCGTCCTTTGGAGAAGCCTGACTGGGCCCCCCTTATTCATCCTCTTTATGTACTTAAAGACATCTATCATGTCCCCCTGTCCTCCTCTCCTCACGGGTGTACAAGTCAGCCCCTGAGTCTCTCCTCATAGGTCTGCCCCCACCAGATCATTTTGTTGCCATCCTTTGGACCCTGTCAGAGTGTTAAATCCCTCTTTAGATGTGGTCTCCAAAACTGCACACACAATGCTCAAGGTGTGGCATAAGCAAGCAGTTGTACAGGGTATGATCACTTCCCATTTCTGGGTAATCCTCCTGCTATGCATCCCTGCATCCTATTTGCCCTGCTGCCCCCTCCTACAGGTCTCTGAGTTGTTCATTTGACATTTACCACTACCCCAGGTCCTTCTCACACTCCATGACTTGAATTTTGTCTCCTCCCAGGGTATACCCCAGGCCTGGATTTCTGACCCCCAGGTGCAGAAACTTGCACGTCCCTACATTTAATTTTAGTTTCCATTTTCCTGACCACCTTTCCAGTGCCTCCAGATCCTCCTGCAAGTCTACCCTCCACTCCTCTTCATCCACCACTGCACTCAGCTTTGAGTCGTCTTTAAAGAGACTCATTCACACCTGACCCCTTTCTTATGTCTGAGACACAGGCGTTGAACAGGAGTGGACCCAGCACTGACCTCTGAGGGCGCCCCACTACTAACCACCTTGGGATGAGGCTAGCACCCCAACCACCCACCTCTGAATATGTTCAGAGAACTATTTTCCCATCCATCTTAATGAATGTCTCCCTACCCTCATTTCCTACTGTTTTGGCCAGCAGGCCATTGTGGGTGCCTGAATCAAATGCCTTGCTGAAGTCCAGAAAGAGGACGCCACTGGCCTACCGGTCGGGGCCCTCGTCACCCAGTTATAGAACTCCACAAGGTTCGTCTAACATGATCTTCCTGGGACAAAGCCATGTTGCCTATCGTCCAAATACCTATTTTGCTACAGTAACCCCCTAGCCTATTGATGATACCTCCATCACCTTGCCATCCACCAACATCAGGCTAATGGGCCTGTAATTTCCTCCTCCTCCCTTGAATCCCGTGTGATTCGGCACAACATGGGCCACCCTCCAGTCTTGGGCACCCATCCAGTCCTTTGGGAGATGTTGAACAGCTCCACCAGGGGACCGCCAGGACATCCACCAGTTCCCTCAGCACCCTGGGATGTATCTCATCTGGACCAGGTGCTTTCTCCATCCAAAGGGACCTGAGGCTTCCATTACTCTCTCTACCAGGATTTCAGCCTCCATCTCCACCACCATTGCACCCGGTACTGCTGGCCCCCACCTGTCTGTGGTGTTCACCCTTTCCTCAGTCCCGTCAGGCCCCTGATCTCTACTGGTCCCATCCCTTCCTCCAAGTTTGCCCCTGCTCCCACCTGCAAGACATAGCGCCCTTCATCCCCCAGGTAAAAATGGTGAAAAGTACTCATTTAGGACCTCCCCAATCATTTTCCTGCTGATCTGCCCCTTATTTTACTTTTTTCCCAGATGTATCTAAAGAACCCCTTATCCCACATCTAGACCCACCTGGCCAAGGACTGCTCCTTTTTCGCCTTAGCTGCTCTCACCACCCTGGTAACTCTTTTTGCTGTCCGCTCATACTACCCTGATCCTTTCACTCCTTGGGGCTTGAAGTGCCCATAGACTGCCTTCTTATCCCTAACCACTTCCTGAACCTCCTGTGTCTGCCAGCAGGGTTTTCTGGCATTACCAAACTTGCCTTTCCCTTGTGCAGGATCTGGGAATCTCCAGTATTCCCGTCCTTATGATCTACCACCTGCTATCAGCATCCTTATCCGGCCTTATCATGTGCAAATGATCCTTAAGGATCCCTCCCATCTCCCTGAAGTCCACACCCTAAAGTCAGTTACTACTGTCCTTGTTGGGCTCCCAGGCACAGTAGGAACCCGACTGTGACATGATCCTCCTCCCAATGGATCCCTCACCTCTAGGCCCCTAATCTGATCCACTGTATGCCATGACCGCGCCCAGTGTCTGGGCCTCCTAGTTGGCTCACCCACCTGCTGGGTCAGGAATGCATCCTGGAACACATCCAAGCAGCCTCTGTGCTCTGGCCACTGGTGATGACAGTCTCCCAGTCTGTTCCTGGCATGCTGAGGTGCCCCATTATCACTACCCTTCCGGAAACTACAGTGTCCCTCAGATTTGACAGCAAACTTTCTTCCAGAGCCTCAGTCAGTGCAGGTGGTCTGTATACCACTCCAACCTTTACTCTCTTACCCCTGCATCAGAAGGGTGACCCAAATAGCTCCATGTTTCCCCAGCCACCTCTACCCTCCAATACCAATGCCATTTCTGACTAACAGTGCTACACCACCACCCTTCCCTGCCCCCATCCTTTCTGGACACAGTGTTGCCCTCCAGATTTAGGTCCCATCATGCCCTTGGGTGGCCATGGTCTCAGTGACTGCTGCCACATTTACCAACCCCTCAACTAGCATTGCTTGGAGCTCAGGCAACTGTTTCCTAAGCTCCTGGCATTTATCATGACCACCTCCCACCCCTTCTCCTCCTCTCCCCCGAGCTTCCATTTATCAGCTCCTGTACACTACCTGGTGATCTATTTCCATATTTCCCTAGCCCCTAGAGGGTGGAGCCCTGTACCTCGTTGATCACACCTGCTGGGCGTTGCCCTGCATGATCCTTCCCCCTTCACAAGTTTAAACGCCACCTTTTATTGATGAAATCAGCTAGTTTGAGCTTTAGAATTTCCTTCCCTCCAAATGTAGGTATAGCCTGTCCTTAGTGAACAGCCCTTATCCTCCCGGGTCTCCCCAGTCCCCCAACAGACCATACCCCATTCCCACACCACCCCTAAGCCACTGATTTGACTACCTATTCTTCTTCTTGTTTTCCCCACTAGCCTTTGGCATGGGTAGGATTTCCAAAAGGAGATCTTACAGCCTATGGAAGGGCTCACCCTGGCCAAACTCGAAACCTTGCCTGAATTTCTCCATCCTTACATGCCCCTCCTCATCCCTTTGTCTGATCTTTTCCCCCAACTTGCTCCTCGCACCGCCCACAGTTTGTATGTCAAAGGTATCCCTCCCTATTGTCCCTGGTCACCCGTCTACTAATGTCCGGGCCTCTTCCTCCCCATCCTTCTCTGTATCTCTGTCCCACTCCTGACTAATCCATCCACCCTATCCATTTGCCTACTTTACTTCCCACTCTCTATCATCCCATTTATGTCCTGCCTTCTTGCCTGTCGTGCCTCTATGTGCCATACCCACAGCCTTCTCCTTGTTTAGCTGATCCTCCTTTTTCTTCCCCTGCCCTACTCCTCTTCCCCCATCTTGTCTGGTTCCCCTATTGTTCCCCAGCTTCAATCCCTGCCTCTTTCCTCTTTCACTCTCCTATCTGTCCATGCCTCAGCTTCCAACAGCAACATCGTCATCATCAACATCGCCCCGCTCCCTCTTCTACCAATGGGCTTAGTGGGTTATGATGCTCCTTCCTCTTCCTTCCATGCCAAACCACGATGACACAATGTCATTCCCGAACAGGGGCAGATGAAGTTACATGATGTGTAATGTCCGGTGCATTAACCTACAGTCCAACCCTGAATGATCAGGTCAAGGCACTTGTGTCCATTTCTGCTAACCTCTCCCCTTTTAACTCTCTTCATACACATTACCATCCTCGTCCTCATTACAGACTGAGCAGAAATATCTCTTCAGCATATTATTTTTACTGTTGGCATACTCCATGCGGCCTCTGTTACCAGTTGGTAAAGAGGACAGCAGGTATATACTACTTCAAGCATGGTGCTGTTGAACCAGTATGTGACTGCCTGGCATCCCTTGGCTTCTCCAAGTACTACTCCCTATCCCAATCTGCCTACTCGTCTTTTTGTGTGAATGCAATCATTTTGGCTTTCACTTGTTCGCCTCCTTGGTAAATAATTATGTCACCCTTCCTTGTTTTGCCCTTGATTACCCTCTGAATGCATAATACTGTACCTCTTCTAATCCCTGTTCTAGATATTGCCACTGGTTCATTAACTCTGATTCCATACCCATGCCTGAGCAGATGTCTAACCTTGCTTTTCTTGCCAGCTTAATCCACAGTCTCTCTCCCACCAGTTAGGTCCTTCTATCTCTGTGGCCTTTATGACATCTTTCACATACAGTGACACTCCTTATCCTCCCTTCCAGCCTGCTGTGACTCGGGTGAATATGTTGTTTGTGGTCTGTCAGTGTCTGTGATCTGTAATCTGTGAGCGTCCACAATGTCCCGGTCTGACTGCACCATGGCAGCCTCCAAATACTTCACCTTGTTGCTAAGGCTCCTGGCATTTTGCAAACATGGCTTCACATGATGTGAACTCCTGAACTGTTTAGCAGTTCAACTCAAGCACTCTCACTGGTTGTCCTTTGTCCCGTTCTCCTGCAGTCTGACCTTCTGTTAAATTTCTCACACTTTCTGCCTATACACCAGTCGTGCCCTTATCTCCATCTTTTGTTCACTGCTTTTAGAGACATCCACTCTTCCTGTTCACAGGTCTGAAGTTATCCCAGGAACTGCATCAATCACGTTAGGACAGTACTTTTCTAATGTCCTCCCCCTTCAATATGGATTCACCCAGCACTAACACCTACCATCATTTTGATCCAGACCCCACCTTCCACTGTGCGTACTGTACACTACACCTGGTACACCTCTGCCTCCCTCCTTACATCCCTCATCTGCACCTTTTTGTTCTTGCATCATTCCCCTGCTACCTCCTCTCCTGTTAGCGCCTCTCCCTCATCCTCTACCACCTTCCTCTACTATCTGTGTTTCCCACTGCAAATCCTAGCTCTTGGACATACCACACCCTTTCCACCATCGCTACTGCTCTGATACCTCCCATTCATCTACAAAACTGCAAACATATTGCTTGATAACACCGCAATGGTGCACCTTGCCTCCATCCCTAATCACTCCCTCCTACTACTGAACCTCCACCCTCTCCCTCATTATCCTCCTTATATCCTATATTAAGCTCTGCAGTTCCCTCTTAGCATGGTCACTCCTGCCTCTGCTCCCCACTCCCTCACTCTCTTTACTTACCTCTTTAACCCTAGAACTTCATCCTCAATTTTCTTTAGCGTAACTGCTTGGACCGCATTGCAGGTTCCATACTAAATTTAATCAAACAGCTGCCACACATCCTTAGCAATGCAGTATCCAACCCACATACTAACACAAGAAATTGTCAGTAGATACAGGCCATTCGGTATATCTAGTCTGCACGAGTGTGCAGTACTTCAGCCCCTTAGACTGCAGTGGTCACTCTACCTCATATTTCCTCCCATCTCCCACTCACTACTGGTTTGTGCCTTCCCTTGAATCTGTTCAACCACCTCCAGTAGACCAAGAAACACTCTACAACGATACAACCTACTCAACCAGAGCGTTCCTCCCTGTCACCACCCTCTCTGTGAAATAGTGCCGCCTCAGTTCACTCTGGCACCTGCACCCATCCAGCGTCATATAGTGGTCACTGGTTTCCCTTCCAACTTTCAGATTGAATGTACAAAAGCTGACTGCATTTTCAAAACCTTGAGGTACTCTCGAAGGTCTCAATCATATCCTCTATCCCACCTTTGACCCTTGGTATACAGATTGAGGTCTGTCAGTCTCTACTCATATGGTCTGTGTCCAAAACTCCTGCTCATTTTGTTGCCCTGCTCTGTACCGCCCCAGTAGTTTGATGTCCCTTTTCAAACCACGGCACCAGAACCGACACAGTACTTAGGTGCGGTCTCACCAGGGACCTGTACTGGGGAATATCCATGTTCATTGTATGTGACAGGCCAAAGTGAAACACAGTAACCTATTCAAAAGACATCATAAACATGCCTTGCTGTCAAACAACTGTGCTCAATTGTGCAGCTAACATGGTAAATTCACCTCACATCCAGAGACTGAATACTTAGCATCATAACACTACCAATACCAAAAAGTACTTGTAGCAGTCAATAGTTTATAATGAAGGTAGAGTGTCAGCATGGAAAGAGTGATGTCATATAACATAGTGTAATGTGGCCAGTGATGCCTTATAGGCGGGGGTTAAGCATCATGTGATGAGAGGATGTATGGGCATATTCAGACACTCAAACTTAGAACACTGCAGTATGAGCATACCAGATTGACCCAATGTCATTATTCAGCTGCTTTCTTTGTTTGTGTGTCTGTCGGGTTCGATTGATGCATTACTGATGATTATAGTTCATTCAGTGATATGCAAAGTAGAGTTATTCTTTTTGTCTCACTGTCTCTTCACTGTAAGATCATTGCATGCTCTGCAGAGTCGATATGGCCATGAATTGCCAGTCAGACACTTGACATGGATTTGTGAGTGTGAAGAGTAAACGTTTTCATCTTTATTGAAAACACAAAAGGACAAGTTTTAATACAGACAGAACAGAAACTTCAAGAGTTTAAAAACAGTTACAGCCAAAAGGCAAAAAGTAAGGGCACATGCCTAATACTATCACACAGGTAAGTCACACATGCATTTAATACATCAAAGCCCAGACAAGTACTCTTTGTTCAAAATGCAGCATAGGAACTAGTTTCGCATCACAAACAGAAGTCTGGTAATACTTTCATTGACTACACAGTATTCTTATTTATTTTTAACTTTTTAGTCATGGTTAGTACTATAATTTTCATGACAGTTTCACCACACTCGATCCCTTGCTCCTCAGCTGCTGCCGATCTCTACTTTTATAACGTAAAAGTAGTTTGTCATGCCACATAATGTCTCTCAAATATGAACAGCAAGAGCAGTAAGTGGGGCAGAGGTGAAAGCAATGTAGTTTGAGTGAACAAGTCATGCTTATCAAAGTATCAAACATTCTCCAAAGCATTTCATGATACTAGCATGACTGGCATGTAAAGGAAGCGGGAAGGGCAGGTAACAAGGAAATATAAATGCCGATGTAAGTGAAGAGTAGGGCAGTGTGCTTACTTTGGTCTGAGTTTATATGTACAATGAGGGACACATGTAGAATTCACATTGAATGCAAGTAGTGCACTAGAGACACAGTGGCCACCTTTGTAATGTACATAGGATTGCAACTGGACAGGAAATTATTTCTAACCAACAGTTGTTTATAAAGTTTGTATTCTCAGAAATTATATGCATTTTCTAAATTATCCATTTGTAACTGTACCTGCATAAAAAGTGATGTGCAGTAATGTATTTTGCATTGCTTTGTTTTTCCTTTTTATGTTGGCTCGGCCTTCTAGACCAACATACTGCAGTAGTAGCAGATTTGCAGGTGCGGTCACTGTGGCGAATGCAGGGCATGCATCAGTAGGTGTGTCCCTCATTCCCAGTAAGGCAGCTGCAGGCGCTGACACCCTCAACATGTAAACTGGCCACCAGATCTAAGGAAAGGTCCTCTGCAATGAGCCAAGCTTCTCACATGCGCGGCATGCCTTTTCTGGTGACCAGTATACAAAACTGTGGTGGCATGCCGCCGCAGAGTGCCTGACCACTTCATTTGCCAACAGGGGAGCCCTCCCTGTCGGCATAATGCAAACTCCCTCCTATTTAACGTGTGTGCTGAGGGTGCCCAACTCCCTCGACATCATGTCCCCCTTCCCGGTTTATTCTGTCGAAGTGTAGAGTCACCCCCATCAGCATAACATCCCCCACTTGTTCTGTGCTGATGGGGGGCCCAATCCCCGTTGGCTACAAACCCCAAAACAAACACTCAGGTTGCATGCTGGGGCCCACCCCAGTGTGCTAACTGCCCTGAAAGAAAAACCATCCTCGAAGTTTTTTTAAACCTGCTAAGCAGAAAAGCGGTCCCTCATCAACGCGGTGCTTCTTCACAGCCTCGCCCACCCTCTGCGCACCCTGCCTCCCACACCCTCCTCACCCCATACTTACCTCCAGAGCATGGCGCAATGATCTACGTGTACTGGGAACACGTCTGCACTCTTCAAAGCTGACCATGAACTAAAGAAATGCCAGTAAGCTGTATAATTGCATAAATAGGGTTTTCAACTTTGGTGTAGATCTCAGGCATTCTGGGGAATTTTGGTACCAAATTTTCAACATGGGGTTATTGTGGCCTCCTCATGAATTCAGTCACTGCCATGGCGTTATTTGGTCCTGAAAGGTCATTTTCTGCGTCACGGTGTGGAATCACCTTTTGGGACTGATTAATGAAACAACAGTGCCACTGTTCATGAAGTGGGCTCTTAAAAGCCTATGTTGCAAATTTGGAAAAATCCCAAAATGGCTGTTTTATGAGCATGCATTTCCAGTTTCCATGCACGCCAGAATTTTTGTGAATTTGTAATATTTAGACTCCAGATTTTCAACACTGGGATTTTTCCACACCTCTTTATGAACTGTGTAGCTGTCATTTTACATATCATGGTTGAAATGTGTTTTCAGACGCCTGGTGCAGAATAGCTGTCGCCAGCAAAATCAGTTTCGGACAGTTTGAGACAATGACGGTGACACTGTTCATGAGCAGAGGTCCTAAAATGCCTATGTTGAAAATTTGGTGACAAAGTCCATAAAATGACTGTGTTACAAGCATGTGTTGCGCAGTTTCTCGCATCCTTGTAACTGCGAATTTGCAATATTTCCATGCCAGATTTTCCACACTGGCATTTTTCACATCTCCTTATGAACAGTACAGCTGTCATTTTCACATCCTGCCTCAAATGTGTTTCTGCACCTGTGCTGCAGAATGGCATGGTCGCTGTGGGAAATCAACTTTTGGGACAGATTAACACAATCGCGAGTGCCACAGTTCATGAGAGGAGGTCCCAAAATGCCTATGTTGAAAATGTGTCTCTTCAGGGTGGGGGTGAGGTTGACATCAGTTCAATACTTTACAACCATTCCTATTGTGCATCTCTAACTCCTGCACTACCAATGCCATTGCCAGCGAGACAACATTCGGCATTGACAAATAGCTTTTTTTTGCAATTGTTTTACCAGGAGAATACCCACTATGCTGAAAGCTTGTTTCGACCAGTGCGACCTTGGAGCACAGGGTCACACAGCATGCAATGAGGGAAAATGCATTATATTGCCTCCTATGCATTCTTTTACAGTTCTCTTCATGTAACCAGTAACTTGGAGTTTGTACTGTCATGCATACCTCTCAACCTTTTGTCCCCAGTTGTGGAACATTGCCTCTCAAAATGTGGAACAAATGAGCCAAATGTGGAACACTTAATCAAATCTTTACCTAGGAGGCTCAGAACACTGTTAAAAGGTTTGCATTTATGTTCAGAAAGTCTGTTATTAATTGAATAATATATTTTGCATCATTTACTATAGATTTTGCTTTCAAATGTTAATACTGAATGTGGAACAAGTGCTCACAATGTGGAACAGGGATCTTTGTGAAGTAAACTGAGGAACGTTCCTGAAATGTGGTACAGTTGAGAGGTATGGTGTCATGGTTTGAGCACTGAATGCTAATTAGCAGCTATTGTCCTCTCAGAACCATGTTTATTGTCCTGTGCAGAAACTGTGATATAGTGGGAACTCCAAATGTTTGTTTCCTCAGATGAGAACTGTTATAGAATCCCACCCAAAAAGATTACAATGCTAAATACAACTTTTCACTGCACCGTTTATTCAGGACCAGTTAAATATGGATAATCTAGGGAATTTGTATCTTTATCAAGCTTTTGTTGACCAGAGAAGTGACATAGACCATTTCTGCCTATGTTTAGGCCAAACAGGGGTGGAGGGGATACAGATGAATGCCAACTGACCTTGAACCAGATTAAACTGTTGGTGGTATTTTTAGTGAATGCTTATCATTTCTGAGCATAAAATTTTATAGACAACTGTCACTTAGACAATATTTCCTGTCCCTTGTAAGGGTCACTATCAACTAATGTGCATCATAGTACTTCAAGTTATTAACACACCTTTTATGAAATGCTTATATTCTCTAAAATTATCTGATGTTGCTTTTCTTTTCTTTTTTTGCTGTTTACTTATTTAGCACAACTGAAATTATGCTACCGTATATTTCTGAAGAACCATGTTTTGTTTACAGTTCTACTGTGGTTGTAACTGCATACTTCGGAGCATTACAAACACACTGAATTAGTGCATGCAGTCAAGACTATTTCTTCTCCTTTCCTCTAACTCCGCATGAGTGACTAGGCTGTGTTGTGGGGTTCCAAATTCAAGTAAAGTTGCAGCTGGAGATCTACAAGACATTCTATTTTCCATTTTTTAAATGAAAAGGATCCAGAGTCAAACTCACAGCTACAACAGCTGTATTTGTAGAATGTTAGCAATCATACATTTGATCAAACTAGTAACAGCTTGATGCCAAGGATTGACAGTGCCCTCTAATCACTTTACTTATGTGGTAAACATAGATCACTCAGATTAATTCTTGAACGGATCACTGACACTGTACTTTACAAATGACTGCCATACAGAGTCTTATTCAGTATCAATAACAATTATGGAGTACATGAGGTGACATGTCCATTAATAAAGCATCTAAACAGTTGTAAAAGTGAGCATGTCTAGCTTTAGATGTTAATACCGTATGGAATTGGCATACATTTAAGGGAAGGTGAAACCACATTGGATAAAGTAGTCTTGAACTCTTCAGTACAAGGTGCAGTGTTCGAAAACCTTATTTGATTACAGTAGCAAAATACCAAACCAATCACTGCTGCCTTTTCATGGTAATATCACAATTCTCTAAAGCAGTAAAATACGCAAATAGAATTACAATCTTTTTCTTTGTCTGTGAATCACACAAAGCATAAAAGAGTCTATGTAGCAAGCATTTAGAAAGTGAATGTAACAGATAAGCGATACATAATTTTGACATATTGCATGCCTATGTCTGATCAGCACAGGCTATAAGACTATATATACAAATAAATACCTATCGAATACATCAAGATCTCAGTCAGGTATTGTGGATAGGAAGTGTTACAGTGGTTTCCACGCAGTTTAGTCGGAGCCGCCAACTTATGTTTGCTCAGTACTTTACAACGAAAGGCAAGTATAATGCTCAATACTGCATCTTTCTTGGCATCTGAATTCAGCGCTGCCATTTCTGCTTTCAAATTCTTTTAATTCACCGATGTCCTGATGCATCTCTCATAGGTGTCTTCTGAGCTAATCTTATACAATCACACTGTGACTACCACGGGTGATCACATCACGCAGAGATTTCACATCACCCAGATCACCATCAGATTGGATGCCCACCACTCATAACTTGGCGGGGTCATTCAGACATTAGATGGTCCAGCTTCCATGTGAGGCACCTGTTGAACATCAAGTTTGGCAGTCCGGTATGGTGTGTGTGTGTGTGTGTGTGTGTGTCCTCAATATTTTTTTCATCTTTGTAGTCACCCACCCTTCTCCCTCACCTGAGTGTGAACTTGAAATGACATGTCCATCAAGTTCAACAAAGCTCTAGTACCACTACTTCATTTCTATGCTGTGCATGTGATACCAGCTTCCAACTGGGGACCACAGTGGTGCAAGACATAACCTGGATCCATCCCCACATCGAGGAGAGCAGTCTTTGGATGTTCAATTCTCTTTCTTAAAATATGGTCCCCAATGGCACTGGGATCATTCATGAACATGGGTCACAGACGTTGGGCACAGTATGCCAGGCTGTGCTCAGACACTCAGTGGCATGGGCAGACTTAGCATGAGCATTTGACTTTAACAAATGTAGGTATCTGAATAAAAATTCATTCATTGCACACCATAATTTACACTTTGAAATCTTATAACACAAAGTCCCCAATACCAGACTATATGAAAACTAATATATGTCAATCTGTATTCTCATGCCATATGTTACATACTCAGCTGTCCACCACATCGTACTGTTACATGAAGCTCATTTTAAACAATTACAATTAGTACCGAATTATGTTTTGAAAAGTAAATTGGAATGTGAAAAGTATTTGAATTTTGCTATGCTATTCTATTTAAAAAAAAAACAAGAAATTCAGTAGAAAAGTGTCTGAATTTCATTGTACTATACACTGTTATCGGAGGCAAACTGAAGTGGTCGATAACTGTAATTCTGTCAATCTTAGAGCTGCAAATGGTGTTATCCATAAGGGCCATTCAGTAAAAGTCAAAAACATTTGATGATACTTTGTTATACAGTCATGTTTTGGCACACACAAAATGGTGAACGGTCTTCGCCTTCTGATTACAAACTAGCATGGAGCAGTTTTTTAAGCTGAAATTGCCATGCCTATTGGTGTCAATGATGATAAGCGTGGCGGTCAACCATTTAGCCTACTACATTTTGTGTTTCAAGAAATTGCCTGTGATAGTGGTAGAATGAGAGTTTGAGCAGTGTAATAAAAGATCAATAGAAATTGTGGCAATACTACGAGGCTATACTATCAAAAGTTAGAGAACACATGATAGCTGGCAGATTTGGATTAATGGTTGTCTGGATCATAACTTGAATTAGATGTTCCCATATGTCACATGGTTGCAAAGTTGATAGTCCAACGTTTGACAATGCTGTCGTAGTGTGTTACTTTATGATAGAGTTAATGAATATTGATAGGGAGTTTAAATGGAATGTTATAATAAGCCATCATTAGAAATTCTGTGCTTGATGCCATGTTAGCATGCACTGCAAAATGTGTGACATGCACTACATTGGCTAGTGTTGTTCTTTCCTTAACGTGGATGTCCAACAACATGTTCCCAAATAAAGTCATGTACTTTGAAGATTCTTGTGCACTACTGTCACATACATCCTTGTGGTTGTGCAACACAGAGGTCAATGGACAAAATGTAAGTAGTCCGTGATGCAATAGATATATATTTTTATCACGGAGATGGCATGAGCATCAGTTGAACTTGCAATATGTATTTGAAGTACTGGATGTTGTGCACATTGCATGTTAATGAAGAAATTGGATGTATGCTGCTCTATCAACTCTTGAGTGGTTGGAGGAGAAGAGCAGCAACAGTGTGCTGAATGCACTGGGATCATCAGCAGCTATTATTCGACCAAGTAGTAACAGTGCAGTTACTGTGCATTCTCTCTAGAAGAACATCAGTCATCATCTGTGGTATATATGAGTACTCTTTTGGTGTCTTCTTTACAACCACAGTCCATCTACTACTTTGTTTGTTAAACAGATGACAATATCTGAGGACAGATGGAAAGGGCATTAGTGCACTAGTCATGAAAAAAAAAAATCATTGGTCTATCTTCAAAGATAGAACATTTGGCATTATTACAAGCACATGATAATATACTCACTCTGTTCAAACTTGCAATACATAAAAGATGTGTACACCTTACCATAGCTGTATACATGTTAGGTGAAATAAATTATAATACGAAGATGGGACTTAAAATGAGTAATGTTTTATGTTATTAATTATTGCAATAATATCAAAACATGATTTGTAGTTTTCTAATTCTACTTTTGTGAATGGAAGTATCAAATATGTATTGTATTGATGTATAGCACTACATTGTTTGTAAGAAGCACTTTGGCAATGTCATTGGTGAGGTCATAAGAAATGGTGTATGGAAGTACAGTACTTTGCTTGAGAACAACGCACCTGGATGAAGGCTTAACCACCAAAGTGGAGGGCTCTGGTGTATTGTATGATTCCATTATGTCATGCATGTTATGATGATACACTGAAATCATAACAGGCCATTTCCATGTCAAACAATGAGAAATACCATAGGGATATGTGCAGTGCTACAGTTGTTTCCTAATGTGCACAAACAGAATACATGTAGCTATCTAATGAAGCATGGATTGAGCACACTGCTGACACAGCTGAAGAATTAATGTTCGAGAGTGCAAGCAAATATGTGCATAGTCTGAAGGACAAAGGGTTACAGTAGTATCAGTCATTGTGCCTTGAAACATACAGTTGTGTATCCAAAGATTTTGGACAACAAACAATGAATGTCAATGTTTGTAAAAAAATGGCATGGAACACAAATTATCCTATTTGCAACTGCATAATCACATTTAGTGTGATAATTTTTCAAAAGCACCAGGTAGTTTAGGCAGTGTGAAACACAAAGCAGTTTATGAAATCATGACTAGAAAACCACAATTCTAGGTTAGAAAACTAATTGTTTATATATGTTGATTTGTGTATTTATGGTTAAGTTCACCACAATGTATCATATACTATAGTGATAGCTATTTATATAGCACCAATGACACAGCAGCAATAACAGAGATATGATCAAATGCAAATACTTATACCTTCTCCCATGTGCATTTGTAATATATGTACAGAAACATGATGATTTTAGTCAATCGCTGCCAGATAGTTACGGGCGCGGTACACGGATAGGTATATGCAAATCACTTTGAAGAGTACATCAAAATATGTTATTAGAACTGCTCAAGATCCGAAGTGCTCCTAAGGGAACACAAAAGACATTGTGATGGAGGGTAACAATGTACTGTATGCATGCTGCACCACCAACCAGAAATGCACAGCAAAAGAATGTGATTCAATGGATGAAATGCACATGCTATATACTGTACACTGTGAACATGCATAGGGCAGTAATTAAGTAAATGACAAACTGGTACAACAACCCACAAGAGACAGGGCTATCCTAGATCTAGTACTGACTATCAGGAAAGGATCACAGATCTCCAGGTAGAAGGTCACATGGGGCCAGTGACCATCACATGGTATGGTTCAAAATTTGACCACTACAACTAAATCATCCCATTCCAAGGCAAAATATGGGACTTCAGAGGAGCTGACTTTGATAAGATGGCCAACATAGTTAAGCTAGCCCTGGCAAAAGAAATACAAGTGAGGGGTACAGGCAAAGTGGGCAAGCATTAAGGATGCAATACTTGAAGCAACATCCCACTGTGTTAGAGAGAAAAGGAAGTGCAAAAGAAGGAGGAAACCATTTTGGTTCTCAAAACAGTAGCAGAAAAGGTCAGAGCCAAAAGGCTGGCCTTCAGGAAATATTAGGGAACACAGCGGATGAATATAGGAGTAAACCAAACTTCCCTAAGGGAAGCAGGGAAAGCAGGAAGGCAGGCAAAGGCCCAAAACGAGGAAACACTAGCACAGACAGTAAAAGAAGGTGACAAGACTTTCTTAGATACATTAGTGAAAGGAGAAAGTCCAGAGGGGTATTGCTAAGATCAAAGGAGATAAGGGGCATGTGAGGAGGAAAACCATGTAAAAGCACCTATCCTAAATAGATACTTCTGCTCAGTATTTACTGAAGAGAAGGTAGGGCAGGGCCCACAGCTCAACAACATGGACACGGGGGAAGGAGGTGAGCACTAGTCCCTTCACAAAAGAAAGGGTCCACAAGAGCTCGATGTTTAGGGTGGACAAGGCAATGGGACCTGATGGCATACATCTCAGTGTACTAAAGGAGCTAAGGGTGGAACTAGCAGAGCCATTATCAAAACTGTTTAGTGAGTCTCTGAGCACAGGAGAGGTCCCGGAAAACTGGAGAAGGGCTCATGTGATCCCGCCCACAAGAGTGGTAGTAGGGAGGAGGCAGGGAACTACAGACTAGGCAGTCTTACCTCAGTAGTGGGCAAGATTATGGAGGCACTCCTTAAGGAAAGGATAGTGCAATACCTGGAATCCATAGGAGCACAGGATCCAAGACAGCATGGGTTTACAAAAGGAAGGTCCTGTCAAACTAATCTCATAGATTTCTTTAACTGGGTAACCAGAGTGGAGGACCAAGGGGAGCAGTTGATGTTGCCTACCTTGACTTCAGCAAAACTTTCAATACTGTTCCACATAGAAGATTGATTAATAAGCTGGGTAGCCTCGAGGTGGGTCAGAAGTTGGTCAACTGGGTGGCAAACTGGTTGATGGGCAGAAAACAGAGAGTGGTGATAAACGGTATACAGTCAAAAGAGATGCAAGTCATAAGTGGGGTACCTCAGGGATCAGTCCTGGGCCAGTCCTCTTCAATATCTTTATCAGTGACATTGCAGATGGACTGGAGGGTAAGGTTTGTCTGTTTGTAGATGACACCAAGATCTGCAACAGAGTGTATGATCCAGATGGGGAGGCAGAATGAGAAGAGATCTGGATAAACTGGCAAAATGGTCGGAAGAGTGGCAACTGGGGTTTAATGCAAAGAAGTGCAAGATCATGCACATAGGGAAGAGAAACCCTAAGCCACCTATAGGCTGGGAGGTGAGTTGCTGGCAGTCACAAGGGAAGAAAGATACTTGGGCATCATCATCACAGATGCCCTGAAATCATCCAAGTAGACCACTAAAGCAGTAGGTAAGGCTAGAGGATGTTAGTGTATTAGTTGGGGTATCACAAGTCAGAAAAGGGAGGTAATAATCCCTCTTTACAAGACACTGGTTAGGCTCCATCTGGAGTACTCATGCGAGTACTGGAGGCCACACCTTCACAAGGACATTAACCAAATTGAGGCAGTCCAGAGAAGGGCAACCAAATGGTGCAGGGACAGCATCAGAAAACATATGAGGACAGATTAACGGAGCTCAATATGTATACCCTAGAGCAAAGGAGGGAGAGAGGTGATATGATCGAAACATTCAAACACCTTAAGGGCATTAACAAGGTGAAAGAGTCTAACATGTTTCAATATAAGAAAAATAGCAGGACAAGAGGACACAGCATGAGATTAGAGGGAGGCCGATTAAGAGGTAATGTGAGGAAGTTCTTTTCACAGAAAGGGTGGTGGATGCACGGAACGGCCACCTCAGGAAGTGGTGGATATGAATACAGTGCAGGGCTTCAAACAGGTGTGGGCTAGGCATAAGGGAGCAATACAGATGAGTATGAATAGATAGGCCATTGACCAGAGCAAAGCCGATGGCACATTTATAAGGTAGAAAAGAAATGGGCAGACTGGATGGGCCTTGCGGTCCTTATCTGTCGTCAACTTCTATGTTTCTATGTTTCTATGAATGTCAGATGATTGAAGTTTTGTATACAGAATCACGCCGGCTCACGCCATTTGTCAGTGAAGTATCGGCAAGCATGCCTCCTCTGTGTATCAGTGCTGCGTGACTGACTACACCAACATTGGCCATTTACACAAACTAAGAAATACATATTCAATACTGTGAGAGACAGACGGAGAGAGACAGAGAGAGAGAGAGAGAGAGAGAGAGGAACGTGAGACAGAGAATGGCCACATGGAAGAATGCATGCAGAATGCTGTAATGGAATGTACACACTGCAAGCTTACATGAAGCAATAAGAAGTGATACATTACTCGTGAGGCAAAAGCCATCAGCACATACTGTCACTAGTCATGAACCATGAAGTGGTCAAATATACTTATAACAGAGCATGTGCATAAAAAAAGGAAACGTAGTACCATAACAAGATGTTGGTGGTGACAGCATCATGTAACTTGTTGTACTATAACTGCAAAGCAGCCGCATGCAAAACATGATCACAGGTGCGCTCGAGACTGAAATGAAATCAATACAACACCAATGACTAGAAATAAACTATTGGCATCTCAGTAGTATGTCAATTCCATTTTCATAATAGACCATTTTTAAGCTTTTGGAGAACATCGGCTGATATCATGCATCAGCACACATCGGTGTCCTTGTACATATGTTTTAAACAGTAAAAAAAACTACATTTTTTCATCCCAATGAATACTCCCCTGTGTAGTGAAATACATTATGGCAAACATCAGTTATTTTTAATTCGATGTATAACAACTATACTGATATGTTTACAATGCAATCCTACTACCAACATGCGAGACATTAACACCCACAGTGGTACACAAGGAAAAGATAACATCATAACAGAAAAGGAATAATAAATAAAACGTACCTGAAAGTGATGTAATGTTTAATGTTGTGGAGGAAGTGTTTGTCCGTCACAGTTTTCACTAGTTCGACATGGGGCGGTGATCCGGTACCAGCCAGTCTTTGTCACACACAACACAACATCAAGGTCTTCATGCCCGCATTCTCTTATCCCACCAAATCCATGTGTAAACTCCCATTCGTGAACATTCACAACATGGTGCAGAACGCCAACCCATAGTGCCTACAACAGTAAGCAAAGAAACACAAAAGTACAATTATTGTGGTTTTTCTGTGGCCGGCAAATGTGAATGACGTACTGAAAACTAATCTGAAAGCAGATTAAGCCATGTGTTTTTCAATGTATGATCAAGTTGCAGAACTTGCAATAATGCCCTGTGAATGTCAGGATTTGCTCTCTGTGACTTCAAGTGGCCACATTATCATGAAAATATTTAACCAAACATACATATCTGACGCATGTGTCTGCCCCAGACTCTATTAAAGTCCCACACTGTCATCATCACCACCAACTAAGAGGGAAGTAAGTTCCATGTCATCAATAACCACTACGTGTAATGGTGTCACCTCACCTCACCCTTAAGTCAAGCTTTCGTCAGTGCTCTCTGCAGCTAGCACCTGTGACTGTCTCCTTAACCCTGTTTTCCCAAACCTCAACCTTAGCACTCATTCTCTTTCTTAGTAACTTAGCACTCTTGACTCCTACTCTCACCCTGCATCCACCCTACCCCTCTCCACCCTTCCTACCCTCCCCTTGCCCCACCTCTCCTCACATCCTCCACCACCACCCCTCTTACTCTTCCTGCCCCCCCATCCCTTCCTACAAACTGTACCCTGTTTGTCTTGACAAAGTGTGCTGGCTGATATCAATGTATTGTATACATTTTCCTGTGCCTGAAACTTGAAACTGATTAGCATAATGTGTCTCTGTCGTTTTACGTTGACTGCCATTATGATTTTGTCTCCATTATGGCTTTTGTACCTCCTATTTACACTTTATTGTACTGTACTTGACTGTCCTGTTTAATCTGTTGTCCTTTCTACTGATGTGGAACCTTTGTAAAGAGCTCTTAGCACAAAGATATATATAATACTAATAATAAATGTGACACACAACAATCACTGCAAATGCAAACTCATGGCTCAACCGCTCCAGAGTTGGAACTGCTCTGATTTTTACCTCTTAATCAACTTCAAAGACAACATCTATCACTTACCTAATGGACACCCTCTCTTACAAGGAGTGAAAGGAAAGAATGTAATTTACAGATATTTCTCTTCGTTTATGGTAGTAGTCATATTTTAACCTCCACTACTGTCATCATAACGTGTGGTACAGAACCACAAGTGGAGTACTTTGAATTTCATGGCACAGAAGGAAAAAGCAGCCACCTTTTATAATGTCTCCAAGTGCTCATTCTAATTCCTGCCTCTGCTCGTCCTTCATACCTATGACACAAGTATTTGAAAACCCATGCTTAGACTAATTCTGTTACAAACATAGACAACAATACTAGAAAAATAACCCACATTCAATAGGATGTGTCACATGGCAGTCCCTAACAGTTCTTTAACTTCTGTGTGGTGAACCTAATCTTGACCTGTGGCATGGTTTGACATGCTAACTTTTGTTTGTCCTCTACATCCCTAATAGTGCATCCACAGCGTTGACTGCCACCCTCCAAGTCATCCATTCCCATGTACCACTTGCTGATTCTGCATCATCACCTCAATTAAATAAATGAGTATATATGCTTCTCAACCCTGTAATGTAGCCTTACCCAGAAGTCAGTATAGCGTAGTGGTTAAGGAACTGAGCTGCAGACCTGAGACCTCTGTTCCACTATGTGACCATGATCACGCTACTTCACCCCTGGTATTTCAAGGTGACATCTTGAAACAAGCTGCAGCTTAGCTTTCCTTTCCTGGTTAAACAATTCCCACTGCCCTTTAAGTTCTCAATTTGCAACTGAGCAAGCAACCAACACCATGTTTTCTTTACTGCACTCCAGGACATGAAGATACAAAGAAGCCAACAGACGTACTGTAAGCAGAGATCACGTGATGCAGAGTGCTGAGTAGCAGCTCCCTCAAGAAGCTCCTGCCTCCCATTTATTATTTTATCTCATTTTGGCGGTCTAACTCACTATTTTCTCTTGTTTTTGAGATTTAACGTTGTGCAATAGCTGTGGCACTTCTGGTTTGGTTATATCTCGACAGATGGAGGCTTATATGAAGAAAGCCCCACAGAAGCATACCTCCTCCAGCAACTCCTGAGAAGGCCCCTAAGAAATCCAGGGCTCGGTGGTTCTAGGCCCGATCCTCTGAGCCAAAGTGGTGATCAGGAGCCTTTAACGCTTCCAGATTTCTTGAGGAGTTTAAACCTTTCGTGAAGAAATGAAGGATATGGCAATGGATTTGAAATCACTATCTAGAAAGCTGGATGAACTCTCGCTGTCTGTGTCTGATAATACAGCCCAATTGCCTCTATTGAGAAAAGAATTACTAGTCTTGACCCTGATTTGGTTTGATGTGCCAGAAATTGTTCTGCTTTGAAGCTAAGCTCGAGGACCTAGAGGGTCGGAGCCAAGAAATAACGTAGTGATCCTCGGTTTACCGGAGGGAGAGGAAGGCCAATATATTGTGGCATTTGTTCAGAAGCTGGTTGAGCGGGTGGCTGGCCCATCTCCATTCAGCCCTGCCACATTATAGAGCAGGCCCACAGGGCTTCACGCTTCCAAACCATCCCCCGAGGATCCCGCCTGGCCCCTATTGTGTCGCCGGTTTTGAATTATTTGAGAGACAGCATTTCCTGCAAAAGTGGAGCTTTGCAAGAGGTTCGCTGGGAACATATAAAGCTGAGAATCTCACAAGATCTACCCATCTCGGTTCACTTGAAACACAAAACATTCCACCCTATTGTTTCTAAGCAAATTGCAGCAGGCTTGAAGTTTAGGATGGGTTATCCCGCCAGACTACAGATTTCAACTAATGGATCCTGAAAAGCTACTAAGACCCTAAAGAGGCATTGAGGAGCCTTAAATCCATGTTGCCAGATCTCTTTAAGGACTCTTGAATGGTTGTGGTGCAGAATGGGTACTTACGAGTCAAGAGTTTGAATTTTCGTTTTTTCCTTAGAGAAATCTTCCAAATGTGAAGACTTGGGAAATTGCATCTACTGCTTTGGACTGGGGGGACTATTGCAGACCGCCTGACTTTTCTTTTCTTTTAGCCTTATAATGGGCCCATGATGGTCTGAAGCAGTGGACACTTGGGTTTGGGGCCTTCTCAGGGGGATTTATGCGTAAGTTTTGCTAGCTACTTTTGTTGGGGCTGAAAGAGCCTAGTTCGATTGGCTGAGGGCTAGTTTCTCATTTTCCTTGTTTGGATTGGTGCTGGGATGGTCCTGGGCTTTCTCCATTCCTGATTCTCATTTAGTCGGGTCAGGAATTGGCCACTAGAGGGCGTTCCAACCTTGGGGACTCGTGAGGAAGCACTACCGAGGAGGATTTAGCAGTGTTTTTCTATTTAATTGGTGCTCGGTACTCTCAATTTTGCAGGGAGGACCTGTGCATCGGATATAGGCTTGTTGTGGGTAGAGGCAGTTATTATGCCTTCCCTTCCAGTGGAGTGATCCCAGCTTTTCCCATCTCAATTCCTGTTTCAATATGAGCTGGGTATCTTTCCTTTAGGGGTTTCTGTCCGCTTCTGGTCACAGGTGGCTCATCCTGTGCTTCTTGTCTCAACCCGGGTTATCAGGAACACCTGGGTGGTGAAGTGGTCTCCCATGGCCCCTCTATAATAAATTCTCTTATGTCCATGCTCTGGTTTGATTGAGGTGAAGGCCCAGGACCATTCTCTTCATTTGGGGTATAACTCACAGGGTTTGGTTTCTACAGACTGTGATTTGTGTGCAACAGCGCTAGCTGTTTGGGTTCATTATCTGGGGGCGGAGTAGAGGGATTAGAACCAGTACTGTGCTGAACGTTGCTTGTGACAGTTTGGTGGGGGAGTGTGGGTGAGGTTTGGGGCATGGTTTGAGGGTGGGGGATAGAGTGGATGGGGGGTTCTATTTTGGGGGCTAGGGAGGAGGGTGGGCATTACTGCAGTAACCCTGGGGA
Source organism: Neoceratodus forsteri (assembly GCA_016271365.2). Classification (NCBI taxonomy): domain Eukaryota; kingdom Metazoa; phylum Chordata; order Ceratodontiformes; family Ceratodontidae; genus Neoceratodus; species Neoceratodus forsteri. Next base: position 1,196,351,537 of record CM057453.1, read on the forward strand.
TACATGTAAAGGGATATACATCTCGTGTGCTGAGAGTAATTATTTTAGTTCAATCATTTTTCCCAGATGGTTAATGAGCTAACATTTGCGTCTTGGAATGTTATGGGATCAGAAAGCAACACAAACAATATCAGGTTCTCAAACATTTAAGTTTGTTCAGTTCACAGATAACCTTTTGCAAGAAACCCATTTATTAGAAGCGAAGCTTTGCAATTAAGGAGGCAACAAGTGGAATCGATTTACAGTGCTCAGGGCACCACAAATAGTTGCGGGTCATGCTCATGATTAACAGGAGTATTCCATTTCCTCCACACAAGTGATTAATGATACTGAGTGTAGGTTCATCCTGGTTAAAGGTACCCTCTGGTCTGTCCCAATAATATTGGGCTGAGCTTATGGACCTAATCTGGATGACCCTGGATTTTTATGAGGCTTATATCTATCATTCTCAAAAATGCTTACTTAATCCTTACTTAGACAGACTGGGCAGTGGTCTGGGTGGGGCTACCCTGGACAGAAGGCATTTAGGGATTTATTAGATCAATGTGGGCTCTGCGATGTCTGGTGTGTTTTACACCGGATTCTAGGGAGTTTACCTTAGGTCTATGGCATATGGCTCGCAGTCCCGCATTGACTATTTACTCATTTCTCAGTGCCTCCTGCCCAGGGTGAAGACCTCCTGATTCAACCTGGCCCAATCTCTGATCACTCACTAGTGGTTTACAATTTGGTACTGCTCAATTCATCTAATAGGAAACTAGAGGAAACCCATGACCAGCTCCTTAAAGATGTTAAATGTTGCAAACTTATAAGGAACAAATAGAATCCTTTTTTCATTAAACCCTTTAGAAAGTGCAGAACCTGATACCTTGTGGGGGCCTTCAAAGCTTCATGAGAGGGATACTTATTAGCATGGCGGTTGGTAGGAAAAGAGCTGGGAGAAGGAACTAAAATCCTTATTAACCCAAATCAGATCTGGAAGTTAATTTTCTGGCCAATCCTCCAGATGAGGATACTCAGAAACTCTTGAAGTAAAGGATAAATACTTGGGGTTACTTCAAGAGAAAGTAGAACTAGCCATTATTCGGACCAGGGCTAATTACACTGATCAGGGGAGAAAGCGGACGTTTACTGGCATTGCGTGATTAAACAACAGGAATCAATGAGATTTATCCTGCCCATCAGGTCAGTGGCAGATGGATCTCTTAAGGTGTCTCCCACTGAGATAGCTCAAGAATTTGCTGCTTATTATTCTAATCTGTATAGTGACATGGAGCACCCCGCCCTGAAGACATAGAGGTTATCTAAGGACTCCCATTTGCCTCCTCTCTGGCCAGTGTAGTGACGCTCTGGTTGTCCCTATTTCCCAGGAGGAAATTGCTAAGGTTATTAGTGAGTTGCCTGCCGACAAGGTCCCTGGTCCAGATGGATTTTCTGCTTTATTTTGCAAGGTCTTTGATACCTCCTCTTACCAATACTTGGGCGCTTATTTCAGCAAATCCTATCTGGGACGGAGACAGATTCGTATCTCTATGAGGCCCTGATTGTCTTGCTTCCTAAACCTGATAAAGATCTCAAACTGGTTCAAAGTTACAGACCTATCTCACTTTTAAACCAGGATATAAAGATCTCTCAAAATTCTGGCTAATAGGTTGGCAGTGGTTCTTCCTGGGTTAATAGGTACAAACCAGGTTGGATTTATGAAAGAGGCGCATCTGCCGATCATTTACGCACCTTGTCGCATGTCTGCTCGGCTACCAGAGATGCGGAGTTCCCAGCGGGCTTGGTCACCCGGATGCCGAGAAGGCATTCGACCATGTGAACTGGAACTTTTGTTCCGCACTCTGGAGGCCTTCCATTTCCCTCTGTTTATCTCCTGGATTGCCACCCTTTATAAAAATCCTCGGCAAGAATTTCTGTGAATGGGGCCTTTTCCCATTCTTTCTCGCTTCACTGGTACTAGACAGGGTGCCCCTTTCCCTCTATTATTTAACTTATATCTGGAACCTCTTATTCAAAATATTCTCAATAATGATTCCATACAAGGGTCAGAATTGGGTGGCATGAAGTCAAAGTCACTGCATTATGCAGATGACCTGTTAATACATCTGTCCCACCCGGTATCCTCCGCCCGGCCTTACTAAGGAAAGTAGTAAGGTTTAGTGCTCTGTCCAACTACAAATTGAATGCCAGTAAGTGCCTATTTTCCCATTAAACCACAAAGTTTTCAAACTGACATTAGCCCTTTTGGGCTATGTTGGACACCCAGGTCATTCAAATATCTGGGTATCAAACTTTCACGTAACCCCTAACATGGTTCAAGGAAAATTTAGATTCCCTATTGCAAGGGATTATGCATGACCTTGAGAGGTGGTCTAAACTCCCTATTTCTCCGTGGAATGGATTAACATAATTAAGATGAAAATATTTCCTAGGATTTTCTACCGTTGTCCCTTCTCAACGCCTTTATTCCTTTACTCTGGTTCAAAAGGTGCATGGGGTTTTCACTAGGTTCATCTGGGCCGACAGGTATCCCGTTTGGCTTATCATAAGCTGGCAGCCCCAAACTGGAGGGGCTGCGAATCCCCATCTGGCTATATATCATCGTTAGTCATCTTGCGAAATGCTCATGTGGCTATCTCCAGCCCAGAAGAAATGCAACCAGTCTGGCTCAAAATAGAGTTGGATGTAATCAATGACAAAAATCTGGATCCTCTCGCTTATTTTTCTTAGGTTATCCCAAGTAAGTGTGGCCGAGAGTGTCCTACCATAAGGACCTTCTTAAGGTCTACTCACAGATATGTTCCTTTTGCATTATTCCCTACATCTGGACCTGGCCCAGTCTATTTGGAACTCCCCATCATTTGCTATTAACAAGAGTCAAATTCCCATCTTTGGTTGCCTCAACTGAGAGAGGGAAGCTCTTTGGCTTTTTACTGATGGTGGGGGCATTGGTTATCAGTGGAAGATGGCTAGGAAATTTGTCATCCCGCCTTCTTCTTATTTTAAAGTCCTGCAATTGAAACACTTACTTGTAATTACCCTGGTAGCACTCCTCCTTCTCAGAATATCTCTTCTCTGATACCCGAGGTATCCCACTTTCTGGCTCTCCTGGTGCAATTTCTTAACTATATCAGGTATTGTTTCATAAAAGTTTGGGGTCCATTTGGGCCATCAAGATTTTGGAGTAATTTTTTCCTCACCTTCAGCTGGATTGACACTCCTCTGGAAGTCATGTGATAAATTTATTTCTCAAGATAGATTATCACTCATGCAATATCACGACAGCACAACTTATATTACCCCTCGCCAAACTCCACAGGTGGGGTTACCTAAACTCAAACAAGTGCAACAAATGTTCACAGGATGAGGGCACACTTTTTCACATGCTTTGTCTTGTCCAAGAATCTCCACCTTATGGGTTTCAATCCAAGCCTCTTTAGACCCTTGTTGGGCCTCAAGAATATTTTTACCTCTCAGATATGTGTGTTAGGGACCTGTCCTCTATTAGAGCTAGGTACGCAAATTTCATATTTCCATGGTTGCCCTGTCAGTAAGTAAATATCTCACACTGGAAAGACAGGCCTCCCTCTTTCCAGGAATGGGTAAGAGAAGTATTATCCAACTTACATGGAAAAAGCAATAGCTAGTCTGCACAATAGTCTGGCAGTTTATACTAGAATTTGGGATCCTCTTCACTCACTAATTTCTTTGATTCCAAACTAAACCTATATTAGGGTTTGCTTCTATATGTTTTGGTTAGAGGCTCGGCATCCACGGGTATTGAGATGGGTTACTGCAGTAAGGGAGGTTGGGGCAGCATCCTTTTCACTATGTATCAATGAATTCTATCAGTTTTCTCTGTATGCTGCCTTTTATGGTGGAAAATGTATGAATAAACTTTAAATTATAAAAGACGTACTGTAGGCAATTCGGTCTACCAAGTCTTGTGGTGTTGCACAATCTACTGCTTGATCCACTGTCATATCCTTCCCTATCAACTTATGAATTACTCCAAACACATGATCCTTACCATCCCCTATGCCGATCACAGTATCTCATAAAATGCTGCCCCTGTCTTCAACCGAGATAACATCTTACGGCACCATATTGCAGTCCATCACACCTAATGTGAAGAAGTGCTCCTCAGCTCCCACCCAAACATCCTACCCTCCCTCTTAAGACTGTGCCCCCACTGATTATGGTGGACACTATGGTTAAATAGACTTTGCTTATGCATCTCTTTCAAGTACTTCTTGGTCAAAATCATCTCCCATCTCTCATAACTTCCCTGTACCACACTTGTACACAAGCTGTACTTTCTATCTCTGAAACTGTGGTGTAGTACACCGTGCACCCTTTAGTTGCCTCCAGAACACAGAAACATAAAAGTTAGTTGCAGATAAGAACTGCTTGGCCCACCTAGTCTGCTTATTTCCTACCTAATGAATAAGCTGCAGATCTTTGTTAACCAACAGTCTATTTCTCCTACCACCCCCTACTAGAATCGCCTTATGTCTGTCCCATGCATTCTTGAATTTCCCACTGTTTGTGACTCCACTACCTCCTCAGGAAGGCTGTTCCATGTATCCACAACCCTCTCCTGAAAAATACTTCCTAGCATTACCTATGAGCCATACTCTCTATCTTCAAATTGTGCCCCTTGTTCTTGCACATCTTTTATCTTAAAAATGCTACTGTCTTGGACTTTGTTGATTCCCTTAAGGCACTTGAAAGTTTCTATCATGTCCCCTCTCCCTCCTCTCTTCAAGGGTATATATTAATGTCCTTAATCTCTCTTCATATGTCTTTCGGTCTGGACCCTGCACCATTTTAGTTGCCTCCTCTGGACAACCTCCATTCTGTCTATGTCCTTGTGGAGATGGGGTTCCAGAACTGCACGTAGTACTCCAAATGGGGTCTCACCAACTGTCTGTACAGAGGGAAGACAACTCTTTACTAGTTCACACATGTCTGCATTCATACAGTAAACGGATGTATCTCACCATGGTGACTGTGCTTTGGAGTCATCATAACCCAGACATCTATGCGGTTTCATATATCATGGGCATGTCTTGCCAGAACTAGATAGTGGAGGAAGCTGCCACAGAAATGGGTATAGCATGGCCAAATCGCCAACCTTGCACCAAATCATGCAGCCGCTAAGCTAGATGCACACATGGCAGTGTGTGTATCCTATAGCTGAGATTGAAATTCATTGTTTGCTGACACACCTGTGTCGTGCACCATGGACTGCTCCTAGTGTGCAATCTGGTGTACAGGCATACACTCCAGTATGACACTATTGACTATAGCACAACAATCCTACCTCCACGCTAAATAGGTCAAAGTATGCAGTCTACACAAACCAGTAAATGAACCCCTTTTACTAGCCACCGTGTGCACAGGTACAACTGGTGCGATTCCTGTATGGAGACTTATCACAGTTCCCCTCATGGATTCGACATGTGCATCCCTCTGCCCTTTCACCCACTATACTCACTGGATGCAATGCATCCCTCTCCTGTTTGTTACCATACTCTTTCTGAAAACTCTTTGTAGATGACACTGGACTGAACCACAGTGGGTCCACTGGTGACCCCAGAAACAACATCCATCACACTGTCACAGCCCACAGTCTACTTGTTCAGCATTCATGTCTTCATTCCCAGATCATGCATCATCTACTGAGTCACCTGCTATCTCCACTAACACTACTATGTAGCTTACTATGGATTGTTCCATCTTTTCAAAATGTCCCTTGGTTCACCTGCAACTGTATTATCCTTCCTAATGTTGCTTCACTACATTGCTCTTGTTTGCTAATGTCACTCACATACATTTTACAATCTAAATTTCTGACTCTTACTTACTTGTAATCCAAATACCTGAAGCACTCGCCTCTTTATCATGCCTCCAGTTGATTTTACCTACTGTATCTGGTAAACCCCCATACCATTATGTGCCTCACTTTGTCCTCCAACTGTTATGATACTGTTAATGTTAGTTATACATGACCACCCTCCTAACAATAAATTTATGTCGTCATCTGTCACACCACAGCCATTTCCAGGGACCATACATTCACTAGACCAGGCAACACCTGACACCTCTCCTACATCACTTCATGACAGAAGCTTGTGTCGCACTCCACTCAAACACACTACACCATCAACCTGATGCCCTGTTCTATCTGTATTATAGATTCTCTATGTTGCACCACCACACTTAGCCAATGATGCAACATCCCAACCTGCAAACAGCTTAATTCTGATTCAAAACTACTGAGTATGACACATATGGGACAATATAACAACCTTCAAATTTACTTTCATAAATGAGGTTGCAACACTCACATTATGCTTTATAGCTCCCTGTTTGATCTGCATACCACACTTTCCTTTCATTCCCTGAATGGCAGATGCCCATTACAGAGTGTGATTCTTATTGTGAAGTTCTGGCTGTATTTCTACCACCTCAACTCACCTCCCGCTTATCAAGCCCTCCCCATCCCGTAATACCATGCAAGCAGCTACATTTGAACACTCACACTGCCACCATGCCCCAATTCATATTGCTGCACTGCTTTTTCATTCCAGATCACCAGCATCTGGAATATCCTCCCAGTAGATTTTGCTCTGCCAGCTATTAACACTCCTCTCTCTTCTCATTTGGAAAAACACAATGAACAGCTGCAATTGCCTAATCTCCTGCCTGCCATTATCCCCTTCTCCCTAAACTGCCCAATTGTCATCTACACCCACCCATTCTACCACATATTACCCCCAATTTTCCAAACATCCAACATCCATCCTCCTGTCGCTTTCTCCACCAACACATTACATTTAGTTTTGCATGGACCTTGTCCCTTGCAGTGTTCTCTGCATCCAGAAGTATCCCAACCTTTTTGCTGCAGCCCTGCCTACCATACCACACAATTTTTGTTGTCGATTCCTCCCACCTCCTTGCTGGGTTTATGAATTCATGAAGGGTGTTGTTTTGACACTTTTCCCTTCCTGCACTCACCCCCTTGCAGGTGTCACAGCATCCTGAAATGGATGTCACTCAACATGTCTCTCTCTTTCCTTTCTGCCATGGTCCCAGTATCCTTGATGATGTGGTGTCCCTAGCATGTCTCAACCACCACCCCTTTTATGATCCAGGTCCTATTCTCTTGTAGGACATTACAGTATCAAGAAGGGTAGCTAGCAAACTTATCCTCTCCCATGCCCTCATACCGCTCACTCTGCTTCCCTACCCTCGAATAGTAAACATGTACACTTGACCAAACCCTGTATATATTCCCTCATCCTATCACTTCATAGTGTACCCTTCTGATAGGCTATACCGACCCTCCGCATTATTACTGCATGCTTTACTCATGTTTTTTAGTACTGTATGGTATATCAATACATGCTGCCTCACCTCCACCCCTGACTGGTTTACCTCACACTATGGGGTACACCATTATGCATATATTTTATGCAGAATTCCATGTCTGTAAATACTAGACATTATTGTAGTCATTTGCCTTGCATCCATATTATACTGTTTGCAGACTGTATAATGGCATATTTGTAATTTGATCTGAAAATGTGTTTACTTTCCTCTCTCTATGTACCACTCCTCACGGTTACTTTGGAAAGGAGCTGTGTCAGCTCATGTTGTCTTTCCGATGAAACATTTTAAAATTAATAAATAAATTATGCTCAAAGATGGTGCCCCATTCTTTCATCCCCCATGATCCTTTGTACTACTTGTAAAGCACTGCCCGACATCTCAAGTGAACGCCAAAGTACTAGTACAGTGTTATCTTTAAGACAATTCCTAATCCTTCCCATTTCTCAATATGTAGCTGTTAAGAAGAAACAATTTGAATATAAAGAAGATGGTGTTTCATTCATACCAGGAATTCTGTGTATGTATCAGCTCGCTGGCAACAGTACCAGAAATGCTTCACAATGTCACGACACCACGTCATTAAAGCCTTGCAACCACTTTGTTGTGAAGCCTGCAACACAAGAAAATGCATTCAATGGAACATTTTACACAATAAGATGCATAGCTATGAAATTTCTCAGTCTATGCTGAGAAATAGTTACTGCAATGACACGTTTTGAAAGATTTTGGCACAGTGCCACATATCAAATGAATGCTTAATCAGTGGATATTGGTTACCTGAAATGATAAGCAGATAAAATACATGTAAGACAGTGCTAAAGATTAGAAAATGGTGCAACAGTTCAATGGCAATACATATCACATATACACATGCATCAAGCACGAAATCTGAACATGAGCATCAGTGACCACCTCACTGATCAAAATGCCACAATGCAGAGGAAAATCCAATGAGCACTAAAGAGACTTTTTCCATATTCATGGAATTCAGGGCAGTCTCACGCTTGTACACCATGGTCATCGATATAATCTCTTTAGAATCCAAGTCCATGCAGGTATCGGTACAGTATGAGCACAGTGTCCCAGACTGTCAATTCTGCCATCTCCTGCAATGAAAATACAAAACATCAATGCACTGTCATAATTTGTCGGCATATGCAAATGTCACTGCAGACACAATACTTTGATGTATCATTCCGATACCCATTATAACAACACTCTTGTTCTTTCTGGAAGACAGCAGTTTGGACTCCATATTGACATCCAGTGGCGTTCAATGACTGTGTACCACGTATAGCCGCTGAAAACTGAAAATGATGACTCTCTCATCATTGCATGGTTCAAGAAGCGTATACATGAGAGCAATTTTACCTTAGTTATTTCTGGACATAAGTATGTATAGCACTGACAGTGACAAGTCACCTGCATTCAGTCCATATTTCAATTGTGGCAGGCTTGACATTTATACTTCATGTGGCTGTTTTCACACATCTGCAAGAATAAATAATTATTGTAGCAAAACAATTATTAGTTGATGGGAACAATAGGTATATTGTAGTGTGACCAAAGTTACACACCCATGTCAAGGTCAAGCAAGTTCCACTAGTACAGGAATTAATTACAATGTCATGGACACATATCCCACATCTGGTCAATGAACATTTCTTAGCCAAAGTCATGATATTGTCATGGTAAATCATAAACACAGTTTGATGCACAATGGATTTCAATCTCATCATGATTGCCTTCAGTATTCACAGTAACTCAGTTTCCACGTTGTCATCTGGCACATGTTCCTCAACACACAGTCCAAGGACATCGCCCTCAACAGAGGCATCTGACAAATGTGAATACTGGACATCACTACAAAGTAAGAAAAGAAGATATGACAATAGGTAGCAATGTGGTAGAAACCTGTGAATGGATGTATACTTGCAAACTATTGTGTTAATGTGGCAAATAATAGAAACATAGAATGAGCGACTTTGACAGCTGATAAGCACCACTTTGCCCTCCCAGGCTAACTAATTACAAACATTTTGGATAAGCTGATCATCAGAGTGTAACCACAGCCTACTTATCTCAACAGTACTCACACAGGAATCAAAGTTTAGGCTAGTCTCCTCAACATTCTTGCCACTTTGGGACTTGGCAGACCTTATTGATAGGCAATGGTCTCCTCCACCTTATCTAAGCTGAATGTTCTATATCACCATGAGCTGTTTCATTACTGGAGCACCATACCACACTTACCACTGACTGCTATACAACATGACGTGGTAGTCCTCATTATGCCTCCAGCGTCAGGAATGCAGTATGCTGTACCTATAGAGCCATTACTAACAAGCTGCCACTGTACATATCAAAATGTTTGCCAATATCACCGGCGGGTAGTTATACATTGAGGAACCTATCCTATGTATCTTGGGCAATCGTAAAGGTTAGAACCCACCTGGAGGATGTTGCAATTAGTCACTCCTTGCTGTAATCTGGAATAACATTCAAAAATCAGAAAAGCTGGTAGCACCAGTCAGTTTGACATTATAAAGTCATTGCTGAATCGTAACCTTTCTGAGGCGTGTAATTGACATACCTAAACATAATCCAATGTGTGAATGGGGGTGTTCCTTTACACCTCAGCCCTCCACCTCTTCCCCTGCACTTCCTTCAGTACTGTAAGCTCACCCCATTACTCCTCTCCTTGGTATATTATACACCTTGGCGATGAAACCATCTACCACTACACCTTGCAATGACACCTCAGGTCGATTTCCCAGCATTCCAAATAACATATTCACTGCACTTCTTTACCTCCACCTGCACACGGCCTCCAGTGTGGTTCATGTGGATCACATCTACCCTGCCTCAAATTGACTCCTACCCCTCATTATGTGCACTGTCATTATAAGTTATTAAATTTATTTTCTTTGTCTTTATATACTCTGAATGGTTTCTGTCCCTTCATATATTGGCATGTACAATTTTTTTATGTATTGAGTGCATGTTGCTATGACTGTTACCTGTTCCTTTGTTATTTACTTGTGTTTGTACTTTATTAGGTATAATTGTGTACTTTTACTGTTGACCTTCCCAGGTCCGCCTTGTAAATGAATGTGCCCCAATGGTGTTACGCCTGGTAAAATAAAGATGATTGATTGATTAGCACTATGGCAATGTACTGGATGTCCTATAATAGAACTACAACAGGGCATTCGGATATGTGCAATATATGAGGTGACAAAGTGAAAGAGAGTGCAGAAAGGCAGGTGAAAAGATGGTCCGATGGTAATGTAATTGGTGGAAAAAAGAAACAGATCATGCTTGTGGTTTGGTATCACTCAGCACCTTGGCAGTGCAAGTCACGAGTGCTCTGGAATGGGAGCAGTGTAATTTGTGATATTGATTGCAAACATATGCACTGGCATCAGAAGAAAGATCAGTTTGTTTTCTAATGACATCTAGATAGAAGCAGTGGTAGATTTGATTGGTTGATGGCAGGGATAGCCAGAGGATCTAAGATGCCCTGAAGCATGGTAAGACTACATGAAATTGGGATCAAATGCCAACAATGCACGGGTCCTACATTGTGGTGCAATAATGCCAACTGTAGCTAGTTGCTCAATGGAGAACAGCTAGCCACAACTGTGGAGAAAGGGATCACTAGATAATAGTAAGAGGATCAATGAACAACTCAGAACAATGTAAAAGGTGGCAAAGAATGCAAAAATGCTGTGTTGTATGACAATCTGTATGATCGCGTGAGGGTGCAGTTCATTCTGCAATTGGATGCGACTACACTCAGTGATGGCGCTATCAACAGAGAGACATAACGCTGCCGCAGGGCATAAATTATGATCAATTATCAGTGGGACTCACATATGAAAGTAGAATGAAGGAAGGGATCGTGTATTTTCCAGAGGAACAGACTAACATGGGACATGGGGATCATGACGAACGCCATAAGTGCATGTAAGGTATAGTTATGCACTAGCCACTGAAATACATGCAAACATACAAACATATGAATCTGTTAGCAGAACAGACAAGAAGATCAGTCTTAGTCTGCCAGAGTATGCAGCTAGTACCCTAGATTTCAGCTGCCCCTGCCTCCTCCCCCTCTGTTCCTCCCCGCTTGCCCTGCACCTGCCCCACAGACTCTTCCTCTTGCTTTATTCCAATCAATCTTAAAGCTACTGACTGTCTTACATGCTACAACCCTCTGGTAGTGAATTCCAACTAGACACCACCCTCTCAGTGAAGTAGTGCCTCCTCATCTCCCTCTTGAAATGACCCCATTCCAACTGAAGTCCGTGCCCGCTCATCTCTCTTCCACGCCTCAGTTTAAACACCCCCTCAGTGCTAGGCTTATTTATCACCTCAGGCATTTCAATCATATCCCCATCATATCCTCCCCATCCATTCTCTCCTCCACTGCATACATGTTCAGCTCCTCAGCCTAACTTAATATTCCTTTCCTTCCATCCCCTTAACATTTTTGTTGCCCTCCTCTGCACACCTCCAATCACTTTATATCCCTCATGAGGTATGGCTCCAGTATTGCACACAGTACTCAAGATTCAGTCTGACCAATGATCTGTAGAGAGGTAGGATCACATCCCTGTGTCTGAATGAAAACCCCTTGTGATGCACCCCAACATCCTGTTTGCCTTATCTGCTGTTTTCCAACACTAAGCAGAGTTGTTCATGCTCCCAGTTACCAACACCCTGAGGTCCTTCTCCTCCTCTGTGATCACCAACCTCAACCCCTCTCCCCAACCAGTAGTCCCTCTTCTGGTTCTTAGCTAAAGTGCATCACCTTACACTTCTTCATATTGAATCTGAGCTGCCACTCCTCCAACAATGTCTCAAGTTTGTTTGGTCCCTCTGCAATTTTTCCATCCATCCTGTTCGTCCACCACCCCCCATTTTGGTATCATCTGCAACAAGACTAAACCTGCTTCCAACTCTGTGTGCTGTATCGAGATAAAGAGCCCAAATAGCACTGTCCCAGCACTGACCCTGTAGCACCATGTTTGCAACTGCTCTGGGTGCTGAGAGCTCACACCCCACCACCACCCCTGCACCTCACCTGTAACCAGTTCTCTATCCATTTTGTCAGCTTTTTCCTGCCCCACTGCCATCAGCTTCCCCCAGTGTACCATGAGGCACTGTATCAAAGGCCTTACTGAAGTCCAAGTACAAGACGTCTACCACATGGCCCCTGTCCAACTCACTTGTCACATAGTCATAATACTGTATTAGGGTTGGTTTGACAAGACCGCCTTGAGACAAACACGTGTTGCCGCCCATCTTGAGGCCATATTCTTCTAGAAATGCCACTAGCTTCTCTTTCAGTATTGCCTCCATAAGCTTACCCACTATGGATGTGAGACTGACCAGCCAATAATTTCCTGGTTCCTCCTAAGCCCACTTTTGTGTATGTGTACATGGGCCACCCTCCAGTCCCGAGGCACAAACAACATTTCCAGGGAGGTGTTGAGGTGCTTTATCTATACTCTGGGAGGGGAGCTCAGTAGTTCCACTGTCTGGAGCTTTCTACCAACCTCAGTCTTTTGCCCCCATAGTTTTAAATCCACCTCAGTAGAGATATAGCCTAATCCCCCTTTAATACTCAACTCCCATCCCTGCTCAAGTGTAGCTAGTCACCCGTGCACAAGTCACTATTTCCCCAGACCCTAACCCAGTTAGTCACTAAACCATAATTTTGGTGTGGCACTAATCCTCAGCCACTCGTTGAATTCCTCAAGTCTCCACTGCTCCTCCCATGCTTGCCCACAGTACCAGGAGCATGCCCTCTGCTTGAGCTATTTAAGTCAGCTACCTCCAGGATCACTCAGAAGTAAAGATGGGAGAAGCTGGCTAAATTCACTCTCACGAAATAATCTGATAAATTGGCGCAGTCGCGAGTCTGCGGATCAATCCAGTAAGCAGAATTCTATCACGAGAAGTACAGAATTTTGCCCATGAATGTTCTGCCATTCGCTAGTGAAATTCAGTAATCTGCATTGAAAAATTACAATTTAAGGTGAAGTCGAAATGCTGAGGGCAGGGAAAACTTTGCAAAATCAGCAAATGTGAATTTCCTATGAGAATGCCACCAACTACCCAAACCGCCTGCCAAAATTTGCCTGCCAAACTCCTCAAAACTCACCCAGTCTCCCCGCCAGTTGTTTGTACCCACATGGAACACTACATGACATTTCCTCCCCCACTGAACATTTGGGAAGAGCCTGCCCTGCCCTTCTGTAGTCAACCCGGGATAGCTTCAACCCAAATACAGCTGTATCTTCCCCTCACCCCATCTGACCCCTTTCAGTATAGAATCCACAAGGACGAGCACCTCCCCATTCCTGTCCCTTGCCACCTATCCCTTCTATTATTCCTTCCACTACACTAGTGTTCGTTCTGCCCTGCCCTTACCCCTCAGTCGCACCCTCTGTGTCTCCTGTGTCTGCTCCACCTACTTCCACCTCACTCCTTTTCTCTGCCTTGCTCCTCCCATACCCTTAATCCCTTCCCAGCCCAACTACTTTATATTGGGCTTTCCATATCTTCCTTCCCTCCACCTGGCTGATTTCATCCCTTTCCCACCCCATTGTTGTTGATGTAGAGCCTCCTTTACCTTCGACCCCGATAGTGGTGCCCCACCTCCTTCCCCTGTCCATAGTCTTCTCCTCACTGGTCACCAATGAGCCTTCATTACTAGAACCCTTATTCCCTTTCATCCTTGATATCTCCTCCCTACCTGTTGTCATCACTCTCCTCCTCCGCTTGTCCACACACCCTCCAGTATGTTCCTGCTCCACCTCTCTCTCCCAAAGTAGAGGCTGGAATCTGCTCCTAGTTGATACCCTCCACATTTCTCTTCCCCAGGTTGGTTACCCCACCTACTTGTTCCCTTTGTGCCCCCTGGGCCTCTCTACTCACAACCATCTGCCCTCTCCTGGTACTGCTTGCTGTGTCTTCCCCCATCAGGAGCCCTCCTAACCTCTGGCACCCACTTCATTCCCTTCCCTTTTCTGCTTGTGCCTCTGATACAGGGTCATCTTCAGTCCTTAGCTGTCTTTCCCCCTGCCCCCTCGCCATCCCTATTCTCCTCACCCAGCCAGGATGCCTAACATACTCTTCTGCCATGCCAATTAGACTACTCCATAACCTCCACAGGTCCTCCCTCAAGCTAGCCAGTTGTCTGCATACCATACACCACCCATCATCCACCCAAGTCCAGGATCATAGAAAACCCACAGCCTGTACACCACACCACCCTTACAAAGCTGCCTTCCCTAGTGACATGCGCCATCTTCCCTTTTGGCCACCATCTTATGGTACTGGTCCTACCTCTGGTTAATATACCCTACTACAAATGTTAGGCTACTATTTACTCAAATTCCTGTTCCACCCACATAGATGCTATAATTCCCCTTTCAAACTGGGTTATTTCAGTCTCAAATCTCAATAGTTGCATACTGTAGTACTGTAGCAGTCCTAAAGACTTCTTATCCCTTTTCACCTTACCTACTACTATTCTTTTTGTTCACAGCCTCCTATAGTTACACTTAGCCCAGTTAGAAATCCTATTGCACTCCTGGTATATCGTAGCTCAGATAAAACTAAAAGAACAAATAGTTTGTATTAATACAACAATCCTAAACGTATCCAGTCCTTGCTTTGTCTCACACAGAGACCCTGCTGTAATATATAACACACAGGACAATGGGCAGGCAGGCAAATCTAAAGCCCGACAGAGCTCTGTTGAGCTTGCTCACTCCACTGCTCTGTCTCTCACGCATCGCTGAATGTTGCCCTTATGTACAGGGCTCCTGCCTGCTTTGGCACATTTTGGAACAAAGAACAAAGAAAGTCCTGTCGAAGTCCCGACAGAACTCCGCTGAGTTCGGCTCACTCCCCGCCTCTCTCCCACATGGCACTGCAGGTGCCCTTATGTACAGGGCTCCTGCCTTGGTGCCTTTGGTTGAGGTGAACAAAGAAAGTACTGTAGAACTCCCAACAGAGCTCCCTGAACTCGCCACTCCACCTCTCTCTCATATAGACACACGTGAGGTCATGATATGAGATTTGCATGTTTTGCTTATAGAGGGAGGCAAGAAGACAGTTTTCCTTACGTGGTGGTCACAAGGTGGAATGCATTAACACTGTAAGTGGTTTACTGCAGAACAGTGGTATGTTGGAACACGTGACAGAATGAGACTAGAGGGAGGGTTACGGCAGGGTGTGGGTAGCGAGGATCTGGATTAGCAATATATTATGTGGAGGAAACAGCATAAGTTATATTAGCATGTCATGTTAATTCAGCTGAACTGGTGTGCAGGACATAAAGTTTACCATGTACCAGTTTACAATGTCAAAAATAAAGTCTCCATGAACATTTGGCACAAGACAGAGGCTCTTAGGCTTCACTCGCTATACACGTTTCACACTCTTGAGAGGACTTTGCTTGAGCACATCCTCCTTCAGCTGCTGAGGTGTTTTTATTGGACCAGCACCTAAACTGCTCTGTACATATTGACTCCATCCAGAAAAACTGCGCCTAAAACTTGGTGTCCTGCTCAGGACCACGTCCCTACTCTGACTAAGCGTGAACTTGTACGAAGATGATACTCCACATTTTGGACTATTCTGATGTGATCTGTGTTGCTGTAATAAATTCTCCATGGCAAGACTGGACACCCTCTTCAATTCCTTATGCGCTTTGCCCTGGATGTCCCCTTGCCCCCATTGCTGAGATCTTTATTGTGCCCTATCCTTCACCTGTCTTACAAATAGGCGACTCTCTCACTGTGCTAAATTCACCTCAAAGCAATGGTTGGGTGGCCTTCCTACATCACCTCCTACTTTATAACACCCCACCCTCCAATTCCCTTAGATCAATTGCCTCCCGTAGCCTGGTTGCTCTCACAGATTCAACAAAATTGGTGAATCTAGTCACTCTCACCAGCTAAAATAAATTTGGCATCAACAGAAACACAGCACAATACATGACTCATACTCAAGGGTGCGGAAGATGGTAAAAGCTAGGGGCTGAGAATCAAGGGGCACTTATGAGGGTACAAAGGGCACCTTTTCTATACTAATTTTTGCCATACAGAAATAAAAGTGGAGTGGCTACCGCCCTTTCGCCCCCAGTTCCAGCACCTATGCTCATACTCCACTTACCTCATCAGCTCTGCCATCAATAATTACCTGCACCTAGCTGCTCATGCCATGTCCCTCCCTAAGTACCTCCCTCTAATCCCTGAAAAATCCTACCACCCTACATTCACCTTCATTTTACCCTGTGCACAGACAACCCCAAATATCTAGCCCTTCTCCCCTTTCACCTAATTGCACCACGTACTGGTCTCTCTTGATCTCCCACAGACTGCAAAGGACTCTAAATGTTCGACATGTGTCCCCTCCTTATCTCCCAATGGGCTTCTATCTCTAACCTACACTATTCCCACCACCATCATACAAGGGTCTCTCTGAGACACTGCCTTACCTCCTTCTCTGTGGTCCCTCCATTGCAGGGTTCCTTGCATCCTGTAGGGGTCACCAGGGGCATGACTATTCCCCTGCCGCACCTCACTCATCCATCCCTTTTGAACTTTTTTCCACTTTCTCCCTTTTCTGTCAGGTAAGCATAAGCATTTGTTTACATATTAATCTGGCAATTATTTTTCACACTTTCTACATGTTATGCTCAACACTGTTGTAACACTGCTTGCAACAACAGCCTTAAAACTGTATGTTAATGTTGATCTTGTAACCAGAATGTGTAATTCCTCAGTCCAGTTGTACTCCATGACTCAGGGGCTACTAGCACATAAAATAGAAATACACCATATAAATTGCAAAAATCATGTAATGTAGCAGATTTTATTGCTAAAATTAAAATAAGTGTGGAAACAACAGTTTATATGTCAAGCCCTTTCTAGGTTGTTTTCAATCCATGTAACACCCCCATCCAAAATGAGCCATTTTCAACCTGGAGCATTACTCATAGCACTCCACTAAGGGCCTCTGAATTGCAAGACAACAGCAGTTCATATCAGGCAAGTATAATACACAAAAACCACACGGCAACATTAGTGCAATTAACTACCATTCACAATTATAAAATCACCAAAAGAAGTGTCTATCTCTATTTCCATGGTTTGTTTCTTACACCATGGGTGTATGCATCTTTACATATTGCAAATATTGAATGTGTTCTGCTTTTCTTGTGTGTACTGGCATTTGCAATGCAAGGGCACTTATGAACTGCAGTGCTGAAGTGATGTGTAACTACAAGTAACAAAGTAATGAAAGTAATGAAATCGGTTACATGCACCATATTTGCTATTTTTAGTCATTAAATTTTATTACTGTGCACTAGTAGCTGATCAACGGTCAGTACAGTACACTGCTATGAATATGGTTGAGGAGAGGCAACTCAACTACAGTACCTGTCAATTGCTACTTACTACCAATGAGCCTTTGCTATTTTTATGATGTAGCTGTTTTGTCACAATAGTAACTGCTCAAGGGTCAGTAGAGTAGGCTGCTATGAATATGGTTAAAAAAGGCAATTCTATTACAGTACCTGTCAATTACTAATCACAAATGTGCCTTACAGTTATTTCATACCAGCACTAATGTAGCAGCGCTAAAAAAAACGGTAGAAATACAGCCAGAGGGATGGTAGATGTGCTCAGAACCACTGCCAAATGTGACTTCATTTGTCAACAGTGACTCTATATGTAGATTCTAAGACTATGTATAGTTTGGGGCACTAAATGTAGCAGCTGTAAAAATAAAATCCAGCCAAAGGGATAGTAATGCGCAGAGAACCTACAGATTTATTCTACCCCCATCAGTGCAAAAAGTGACTGCATATTATGTGCCCACAATGACTGTATAGGTAGATTCTTAAACTATGATTATTTTGGGGTTTGTTAGATTACATTATTCAGCTAGATCAAACTTAGTGGTAACTTAACATAGCTGGCTGATTGCTGTATGCCAGAGCTTTCTATCTGTGTTCTTTTAAACGAAATATATGTACTGTGTCTGTATTGTGTAGAGCAATGTCAGTTTCAATGGATCCCTGCGGTAGTTATAGAAGGAAGAGGAGCTGTAGTTCTGGTTACACACAGAACTACATCTCATAGAGGAAACTCGTAATATCTTTCTACTGTATTCCAGCCTGTCTGCATAGTGGCACACTATTTGGGATGATAACAAGCTTACTTGAAGCTTATTTTTAATAATTTGGAACTGTAGCTCTGCAAAACCTGCTCCATGACCCGTGGTTTCCTTCGGGTCATGTGAACAGTATTTCAGTCCGCCCTGCGACGAGCAGCAGTTCTATTACAGTGGCTAGCATAGCTGGCTGATTGCTGCATGCCAGAGCTTTCTATCTGTGTTCTTTTTAAATTAATGTACTGTGCCTGTATTGTGTAGAACGCACATTAGTTTCAGTGTAACCCTGCAGTAGTTATAGCAGGAAGGGGCTGTAGTTCTGGTTATGCACAGAACTATCTCTGTAGAGGAAACTCACAATATCTTTCTGCTGGTACTCCAGCCTGTCTGTATAGTGGGCACACTATCTGGGGCAATAACAAGCTTACTTGAAGCTTATTTTTAATAATTTGGAACTGTAGCTCTGCAAACCTGCTCCGTGACCCACGGTTTGCTTCTGGGCCACGTGAACAGTACTCCAGTCTACCCTGCAGCGAGCAGGGTGAGCCCAGGCAGGGTGAGCACATGTCATCACACATGAAGGCGTGTGCAAAGACATGCACATCGGCACGTGCTGCGTGTTCTGCGGGATCAGGGAATAGTCCAGTATAAGGGACAGCAGGTCACATAGTAAATAATACTTACTAGAATTAAGAGTAAAACTACTAAACTGAATGAGAAAGATGTAACTGTAAGTCTAACCAATAAGCTTACATAGGGCCTAGTGGTTCCTAAGTCCATGTGTGTACTAAACCATAACTATATTAAATGAGCTATAGAACTTACCAACTGTCCCATTAGTGTTTAACCCTGAACATTTCCATATTGAGATAGTTTCTATTCTTGCCAAACATGAAGTATTTTGGATTTTCAGTATATTATTGTGGGAGATCCTAATCTGATAACTAAAATGAGTGATCAAATCAATAAACCTGAAACAATCATTACCCTGGATGGAAATAGGGGTTAAATGCTGCATCGTATGTATGTACCTTATAACAAAACAGGACGTTCCTTGGAGCAACAATTTAAATGTGTTAGATGTCTAGCTAATCTGGATTTACAAGCATAAATTAACCTTTATAGTAATAGATTACAGTATCTTGAGGCAAGTCAAAATGATATGTTACAATGGTTTGAAAATACACAATGTGCAATACTGAGTCCACATATAAATGATCTGAGTAATGAGCCCATCACTACTGAGTACACAACTTTAAATAACCCCAGCCAACAAAGACCTCTGAACTTAATACATCACCAAATAAATGATCCTTTACCTTACCCTATAGGAACCTCAAAAAGAGGATAAGGGACTATGATGACGAATACACTGAAACATGTCCAGAATGAATGATAGTCTCTTCCAAGACAACTAAGAAGGAAGGAAAGCTGAACTTTTCTTTATTCCAACTTCTAATAGGTTTAGCACTTTACAAGAGGAAAATGAAAATGATTGTGATAATTCTACTTCTGTTGAGCTAACTCCTAATACTCCAGATAATAACCCAATGTCTATTTTAAGTACCAGTAATACTTTATTAATTAATCTGAGTGAGGAACCTAATATCAATATTATACCACAAAATCTTATACAGTATCTAATACAGTAGATCTTGATCAACACATGGACATACCAGTACAACATGATGTGAATCACAGTAAACCAAATATTTTTGTACTGGGGGATTCTATCATCAAACACCTAGATAGAGTAATTTGTAACCCAGATAAGGAATTCAGAACCTGTTCTAGTTTTTGTGGGGCTAAAGTTGCAGATATAACTAGCATGGCCAAAGATATCCTACATAAAGCAGGTAATAATCCACTAGTAATAATCCATGCAGGTACAAATGATGTCGCCAAAAACTTTAATTGAACTTAAACAGGATTATGTGGCCCTATCTAACACTCTAATTGAGTTGGGCTGCATCCCTTGTTTCTCTAAAATTCTTCCAATCCTCAAGCAACACCAGCTAAAACCCAAGGTATAAAACAACTAAATGAATGGTTGAGGAAATGATGTTTTAAACAAAACATAGCTTGCTTGACTCATTGGGAACAATTCGATGCCAGGAACGCCTTGTTCTGCTGGGATGGACTCCATCTAAGCCGACGGGGTAGTAGTCTTTAGGAAAACCATACTGAACTTTATTGACAATTTTTAAACTAGTTGCAAGGGGAGAAGGGAACGTTCATCTTTCTCTAATAACTAAAGATACAGAGAATCATGACACCAAATGTAAAATCCTCATGCTAAATGCTACAAGTTTAAGTAAAACAAGCTGGCTGAATTGGAAGCCAAAGCCCTACTATTGAATCTTGGGATCACTGCAGTCACAGAGACATGGTGGGACAATAGTTCCACCTGGATTCAGAATATTCCTAATTACAAACTGTACTATAAGAATAGACAGGGAAAAAAGGAGGTGTTTTTTTTTTTGTACATTCATAACAATATTGACTCTCATCAACTCATTTCTAAATATAACGATGAAAATGAGAGTTTATAGGTAAACATTAGATTCAAGTGACATAGTAATTTACTAATTGGTAATTGCTATAGACCACCTGCAGCAGATCATAGCTATAACGAATCCTAGTCAATGAAATAAATGATACAACAAATAAAGGTAATATTATCATATTAGGGACTTTAATTTTCCAGGGATCAATTGGAATACCCTAAAAGGGTCTGGTGACCAGAAAATAACTTTATCAATATGCAAACCAATACAGGATTGGAACAGCTAATAAAACAACCTTCCCGTGGTCATAACATCTTGGATCTACTTATGACCAATAATGAATTAAATATAACTAATATTAAAATCATAGAACCACTGAGGAACAGTGACCATAGTTCTGCCTTGTTTAGCATTCCTATTAAGATTATTAATAATATAACTTCAACAAGCCAAATCAACTATGACAAAGCAAACTATGCTGAAATAAATAGAAAATTAAACAGTATAGACTGGAATTTAGTACTAAATCCATTAACAGTTGAAGAAGCCTGGAATTGTATAAAACAAATTATAATCAACCTGGAAGGTAAGTACGTCCTACCAGAAAAATATAATAAGAAAGGTAAGATTCCCTCTGGTACTCTAGGTCAATACACAAATTAATAAATATAAAGGGAAAATTATTCAAAAATCAAAAAGATCCCAGTCTGTCTAATATCAAACATTATAAACAATCAGTTAACATTCTTAAGAAAGCAATAAAGAAAGCTAAATATAGACTGGAATTCAAATTAGCGCATTCAAAAATAATATGAAAGCCCTACACTCCTATTTGAAAGGTAAAAATCAGACTACTAAAACCATAGGTCCTATTCATGAAAGTGGATCTTTGGTTGTAAACGAACAGGAAATAGCTAACAGTCTTAACAACTATTTCTGTTCAGTATTTAATAAAACATCAACCACAAGTACTAAATACATTTCAAAAATTGGATTGTGAATTAACACAACAAATGTATATAATAACACATGCAGATGTCCTATCAGCTCTACTAACCATCAATAAAAAAGAAATTCTAGTCCTGGACCAGACCAAATTCATCCAAGATTTTAAGGAATACTGCTACAGCAATTTCCACACCTTTAACCATCTTATTTAATAAATCATTATTAGATAAACAAGTACCATCAGATTGGCATAAGGCTTTAGTCGCTGCAATATTTAAAAAGGAAATCAGGCAGAGGTTGGTAATTATCATCCTAGAAGTCTCACCTCAGTGGTTTGTAAACTAATGGAAAAAATTATTAAGAAACTCCTTGAAAGTGAAATTGAACATCTGGGCATTATAGATATAACACAGCATGGATTTAAAAAGGTCATTCATGTACCACTAATTTAATTTCCTTTTATAAACATATTAGCAAAGAACTTGACCTAGGAACACCAATGGATGTTCTATTATTGGATTATAGCAAGGCGTTTGATCTTGTTCCTCATTATAAATTGATATATAAACTAACTAAGTTTGGTTTCTCACCTTGGTTAATAGATTGGGTCAGGGAATGGTTATCCGATCTACCAGCAGGTTAAAGTAAATGGATATCTATCCAGTCTTGGAAAAGTGACTAGTGGAGTTCCTCAGGGGTTCATTTTGAGCCCACTTTATTTAACATTTACATTTCTGATATGACTATTAGTAAAATAACATTATCACCAAGTTTGCAGACAACACAAAAATAGAGGGTAAAGTGGATACTGCAGAAAGTATAAAATCTATCTCTACTGATTTGCTACATATTGAGAAATGGGCTATTGATAATGACATGATATTCAGTATTAATAAATGTAAAATTATACATTGTTAAAAAATCCATGTACTAACTATTATATTAATAATCAGTAATCTCTAAATCAACCTGTGAGAGAGATTTGGGTATCATGATTAACAAAAATTAACATCATCTGACCACTGTATTAAAGTCTACAAACAGGCAAATGGACTACTAAACAGGGTAAGGAGGACATTTGTTTCTAGGAGGAACATTGCCTTATTCCATTATATAGGTGTTACATTTGACCACATTTGGATTATGGTACACCACTTTAGAACCCCTACCTGAGGGGATATAGCTATGCTGGAAGGGGAGGGCCACTAAAATGGTCCCAAGTTAGCTAATACTGACTATGCCAGTAGATTAAAAAAACAGGTTTGTTCCCACTACAACTGTGAAGATACAGAGGTGATTTACTTATCTTGCACAAAAGCTTAAACGACAGCAATATGATGGATTTATTGGATATAAAACTAACTGATAGACGTGTTGCAGGAAGAGCACATAACAAAATATTAGATGTAACGTGGACAAACACATCCAAAAAGATAATTTCTATAGCATCAGAGTGGCTAAACTCTGGAATACACTTCCACAAGAATTAATTGAATTGGATAACTTTAATTCCTTTAAAATAAAATGAGATGAATGGCTTCTGTCAATTACTTAAACTGGAAATAAATGGCCTTCAAATTGCAGGGGCAATCTCGATGGGCCTCTAGCCTACTTTTGTCCTGCCAAACCTAAGTAACCTAAGTAAGTAACTGCCTGTGTGTTGAAATGTGTTAGGCTCAATCGCGACTTTTGTGAACTGAAACAAGCAAGTCCCTACACCCTCACACACCTTGCAACAGTGGCCATGATACAGCAGCAGCAGTTGAGGCTCCATTGTCTTGAACTCACTCCATGCAAGCACCACCTACCACCGCCACCACTCACCCCACACACCCCACACCCACCAACTAACTCTAAACCGATATTGACTAGCTTGGCAAACAGGTATAATGGGAGGGTTTGTTTACATAGTAACAAGAGATTTGGGGACATGATTCTATTTGGACAGAGAGCAAGCTTTTTGTTGCCAGCCAGTGTCCGGAGGTGACAGTATGTGAGCAGAACTCTCATTATAGCACTAGGCACAATAGAAAAATGTTGTAAAATGTATTTTTCATTCTGAGGAATGAGCACTACATTTCACAACATTTTTCAGGTGAAAGGAGTCAAGGACACTTGCAGTTTTGACCACTGGAGTTCACAGGCAACAGCCCTGACAATGCTTGGCATGAGTCCAGTGCATGAGCGAGTGGCCACGGGCCATTGCTGTACTTTGAAGGCAAAATTGAAATAGAGTGCTTCCGAATAAATCATTTGTGCAGATGTACAGATCGAAAATGCAATAACTTTTACGATTGCACTTGCAATGATCCATGACATTTATCCAATCTCCTGGTAGGCATTGATTCCAGTAGTTCGGAATGATTATATGTGCATATCATTGCAGGATAGACTCTTCCTAAAACTGACCAAACTATTTATCTTACAAAATGTATTTAGATTGAATGCATTGTCCACTGCATCAGTTAGGTGTTTCAAGCTTCAATTGTAATGGGACAAACAGAAGGCTCCCACCGGTGGAACGCAAATGTGTCAGGGTGAAGATAAGAACATTGTCATAGTATAGGAAGGGCAGGCATTTACTAACCTGGTCACTCGGATACAAGAAAGAGTATTGGGATTAAAAGGGGTTCACATGCAGATGGACCAGGGGAGTGGCCGGGTGTGATGCTACACTCCGTGCAATACACTAAGGCTTGGAGTGCCAGAAGAGGGGCACAGACTACAAGCACAGGAACACTGCCATACCCTATCTTTTCTGCCATGGCCAGCTATTACGGAGTAGTGGCATAGATTATATCATTATAATGACGTTTAGACAGGATGATGTGCACTACAGAGCATTTCCTCATAATGGGGTCATGCACTAAGCCTACATGTCAAATATATGTAGCATATGTTTTTCCTGTGATGAACTGCCATGCATAATGGGTCCATTCAGACCCTTGCAGCATTTACAAATAGAATGTGGGCCCTCACATACCTCAGTCTCCTGTCCGTCTGTGGTGCTACATGCAGATGGACCAGGGAGTGGCCGGGGTGTGATGCTACACTCCGTGCAATACACTAAGGCTTGGAGTGCCAGAAGAGGAGGCACAGACTACAAGCACAGGAACACTGCCATACCCTATCTTTTCTGCCATGGCCAGCTATTACGGACGAAGCAACCTCCCTGCCAAGCTGCCTAGCTCTCCGGACCTGCAAAGGGCTGGGTCATCCATCAGGGCACTTGCCTTTAAGGGACTATGGGACCCACTGTGTCCCACAAACTCCTGTTCATGTGGAGCAGGGAATCCAGTCTGGTGGCAGGATCCTCTGCTCAATGTGGAGCAGGGGATCAAGTCTGGTGGCAGGGCAAGCATCCAGCTGGATTCCCACCATTGACTGCCACCCCACCAACCCAGTCCCTTCCATTTCTTTTCATCTCTGTAGTAATAATGTAAAACTGTATACCCTCAGGGACTTACTGACATACCCCTGAATTGGGACCATTAGGTCAGCATTGCTGCCCTGTTGCTACCTTCATTAGGTAAGGGGTTTCTGGCAGTTACTTTTAAACATATCCAAACACAAAAAGTAGAGCACACACACCTCTAATAACAAGGGCACCAGTCTAAATATAAGTTAAACTTTATTAACACATGCCAAAAAACCTGACACGCTTCGGATGAAAATTACATCCTTTCTCAAAGGTAAAACACCAATAGTGAAAAGATCCCTTAAATACACAAATATATCACCTATAACCAATAAACTTTAATTAAAACCACACTGTGATAGGTTAAAATATCAACAAGATAATTAATTAAATACAAATAAAACACTTTTTAAACCTAGCAACTATAATATACTTAAAGAAACTATTTGTTGCTTCACAAATAATACAAAGGTTTCATAAAGAGACAGAAGAAAAAATAATAATAAAAAAGGGGAAAAAACAATTTTAACGTTATAAGATGTTAACAAAATTATCAAATACTAAAGGTATAAGTAACTACTTTAACCTTTCCTAAACTACTCATAATCCTACACAAAACATTTTATATGCTCTTTCAGGCATCATAAATAATATTGCTCCATTCATAAAGCAATAAGTCTCATCATATAAATCATAATATGAGCATAGGAAAACGTTGTTTTAATTCAAAGCATTGATAAACATTATGTCCCCCAGGAAAAATGACCAGACTGAAGCCAAAAATTTAAAGAGACAGATATAAAGCTACATTAAAACCTGTGCTTTTTTAGGCGATGGGAAGAACATAATATAAACATAATCAAGGAATCCAATTCACAGATTGTTCTTTACTTAAACTTAAAAAACAAATTCATTTTCAAAAGATTCTGTTATAGGAGGAAAACAAATATACACCACTAAATATAAAGAATTCTAACCTAAGCTGACGAGGCTAATTTTTCATAAACGGAGCTATACATTTATAATTACAGCATTCATTCATAATCTCATAACCACTATGCTAAAAACGTAGTGAAGCTAAAGCACAAAGAAGAAATAAAGCTGACTATTCAAAAACGAAACTACGATTTATAATTATAGACATACTTGTGTAATCTCATAACTACATCTGTAATATTATTTATGATGCCTGAAAGAGCATATAAAATGTTTTATGAGGATTATGAGTAGTAGTTTAGAAAGGTTAAAGTAGTTACTTATACCTTTAGTATTTGATAATTTTGTTAACATCTCATAAAGTTAAAATTGTTTTTTCTTTCCCCTTTTTTATTATTATTATTTTTCTTCTGTCTCTTTATGAAACCTTTGTATTATTTGTGAAGCAACAAATAGTTTCTTTAAGTATATTATAGTTGCTAGGTTTAAAAAGTGTTTTATCTGTATTTAATTAATTATCTTGTTGATATTTTAACCTATCACAGTGTGGTTTTAATTAAAGTTTATTGGTTATAGGTGATATATTTGTGTATTTAAGGGATCTTTTCACTATTGGTGTTTTACCTTTGAGAAAGGATGTAATTTTCATCCAAAACGCTGCCAGGTTTTTTGCATGTGTTAATAAAAGTTTAACTTATATTTAAACTGGTGCCCTTGTTATTAGAGGTGTATGCTCTACTTTTGTGTTTTGGATATATGAGCTGGGTATTGTAGCACCATGTCCTCGTGCTTACTCCAAGTTTGTTTTGGATTTACTTTAAACATACTTTACTTCCATGCCGATTGACTGCTGACTGCTGACCACACAGCAGCACACAAATTATGTGTTATATCATCATTGCTGTTTTAAAGATCATGGGCAAATGTTAACTGGTAAGCAGTGGGTCGTGTATTCAGCTATTAGTTGAACAAATGAAGTCTATCAGCACAATCCAGGCATAAATCAAGAAAATGAAACTTGTCTTCCTGACAATATTATTTTTGAAAACATTCTTACAAAACTTTCCAAACATAGTGCAAAGTGAACAACCACACAAACTTATCCAAATGGCTGTCCTGTTTAAACTAAAGTCTCTATTCATGGCTCAGTTGCCCAATCCACCTGAGTAGACTCAATAATAGAAACATAGAAGTTGTCAGCAGATAAGGGCCTCTTGGCCCACCTAGTCTGTTCTATTTTCCTTACATACAGTGACACCGCATACTCTATTCTGTCTCCAGTCTCCCCTTACTTCTATGATCCCTCTGTGTCTATCCCATGCATTTGTGAATCCTGTAACCATTTCTGCCCCCACCACCTCTGCTGGGAGGCTGTTCCATGTGTCCACCACCTTTTCCATGAAAAAGTGTTTCCTCACATTTCCTCTGAATCCCCCAACTTCATATTAGACCCTCATTCTTGAGCATCTTTTCCTTTGAAAAATGGTACCTTCCTGTACCTTGTTCTTCCCTGTGAGGTATTTGAATGTTAAATATCAGGTAAAACCATTCCAGCATGGGCTACATTACAAATGCCCTGAAATTCTGGCTGTAGGATCTTGGTGAAAACATGTGCGCAACCAGTCATGCATACCACGTAACTGTTGACACTTTGGAGGAAACTTCTGAGTTTAAACATGACAACTATTTGGCAAAGTTTGGTATGGTTTTCACTCTGAACTACTTGGTATGGTTTTTCCTCTGAACTACTGCGGGAAAGTCTGGTAAGAACGTTTTCAATAAATAATATTTTCAGGAAGACAAGTTTTCTTTCTTCTGATTTATGCCTGGGTTATGCTGAATGACTTAATTTACCCAGCAAATAGGTGAATACATGAGTCCACTGCTTGTACTGTTCCTGCTATTGCATGCCCTGAAGAGTCCTAGAAGCCACAACATTAGCTTTTTATTGAGACAAAAAAAAAACACTTTCTACCCACAAATCATAATTGGTATTTTAAGAATAATAACCCAGTTCTTTATTATCAAGAGATGCTTTGCCTTTCTACAATGTCTGTAGCTAAAGTTGTCTCCATTAATGCCAGATGATACTCATGGATTTCTATCTGCAGCCAGAAGTGGTGGGTATGTCTTGCACTATGAATGGGTATCTGTGGCTGCAGAAGCTCTGGCCAACCAGGGGCCTGTGTCTGCTGCAGACAGAAATAATGTTGTGATTAGAATATTGTGGATTTCTGTCTGCAACTAGAAGTGGTGTGCATGTCTTGCAGTGTTCATGTATATATGTGGCTGCAGAAGTGCTAGACCCTGATGATGAATGTCTTTGTATCATCTGGAAACAGTTGTATGCTCATTGTCTTACCTGATGAGGGCTGTCTGTGGTTACTTGTTTGGTCTTGTCCTTTGCTGCTTGGGGAGTTACGGTTGGAAACCCTAACACCAGTTTTCCCTACTTTTGTGATATTATGATGAACCCGGTATCTTGTGATGTGGGCTAACTGCAAGTGGGCACCTACCAAAATGGTGACCCACTTGAGGTGCAGGAAGGACAGGGTGAGGGTGTGAGGAAGGCGACAGAATGGGGAGGCTCGTGCATATAGCGACAGGACATTGCTATATGTATACTTGTGGGGAGCGAGCATGACTGAAGGGAGGAGGAGGTTGGCCTGGCATGGTTGGTGTGGGGCTGCCGAGCTGGCCCTGTGGGTGGTGGGTGGGTGGCACCCTCAAGCTGTGAGAGTTCTGGGTTCAGGTTTGGGTGCACCTAAATTTCATGTGCACCCAGCCTGAAATTTATTTTTCACAGAATTTGCCCCCAGATATGCACCTTCCTGAGTTAAGAATCCTTTAGTATGGGGTGTGGGGGCCCACAGGGTGGGGTGGGGTGCAGACCCCCGCATTAACATTGAATTTCTAAGTCCCCAGCACTGTTTTCCTGTGTGCCAGGGATGTACATTGCTGAAATTGATTTTGGGTGATGTACCCTCATCATAATGACTTGCCTTTAGCAATCACCATTATGACATACACCGATGAACCCTAACTGATGCATTAATGCAGGGTTTTTTTGCAATGAATATAGTGTATCTGGGATGCTGCAGAAGCAAATCATTTGCTGCAAATTCACAGAAGCAAGAAATGTAAATTACACTGGACAGAAACTTGTGGAATGCAAAGGGATGTTCATTTTTTAGTAACAAAACACATCAGACCATCTCTAATGCAAGCTGTTACAGCTAGAATCCAAGTTGACATTAGTACTACATTCATATTTTCCTTTAAAATATTCCTAATTTAAACTGTTAATCATTTGACTTAATGACCCAACAGTGAGAAAATATGCTTGTTCAATTGATTTTAAATTTGCTTCCTATGGGGATGTCCTTCAGAGCCATATAATTTATGGCATAAGTGCTAAAGTGATTTCAATGGTGAATAAGTGAGTTGGCCTAAGTGTTGCATTATCTAAGCAATAAAACACAACAGGGTATTAGTAGTAGTGCCATGAACTGATGGTCAGGGGGCATAATAAGGCACAAGGCTGCAGCTGAGGGCCTTTAACCCTGAAAATGCATTCAGGGCACTACTAACAACAAGGGATCCCAAAACAAGAGTCTGAGTGCACTCGGAGGAGAGCATTAAAAAATCCAACCTAATAACTGCACCATATTCAGAATAGTCAAAAGCAAAATACCAAATTGCAATATCAAAATATTGGACTTCAGAATCAGATGTATTTGAAATACCAAACTATTTAATTCACAGTCTGTAACTGATAACACAGTAAAATTCAATGCAGCATTTCAATATTACTAGTCATGCTCTAGTATCTTAAAGAGGTTCTAGGTGCTTAGTTCTATTAAAATGTACAAAGCAAGGATTACCTTCTTCAGACAACTGCCATCCTTACCCAGCACATTGCTCAGTGGAGCTTTATCAGGGATAGAGACTAGTGGAGTGTACCCAGCTATATATGTCCAAAATAATCACATACTTAAATACATGTTGAGTCACAACCCTGTGAAAATCCATGAGTTTTATGTACATCTTCACTTGTAGAGATCAGATATCTTAAAACTGAAAAGGCATAAATTAAAAGTCATTGAGCACAGCAATAGTTCATAGTACAGTGAACAATACAATAAGTAAAATACTAATATAAAACAGTGAAAATCTGTTTATACTAAAAACAGTACTGTTTTAGAAAAGTTACAAAACATACAGGAATAGTAAACAGTTCATCATTTTACAAACTGATAAGTATGCAGGAATGGGATGGAAAAGAGGAAAAGAAGGGAGGAAAGAGAAGAAAAGGGAAAGATGTGGGATGAAACAGAGGCAACATATTCAACTCATGCATAAGCAATAAGACACAACAAGCGTCTGTAGTTCCAGGATAATGCACACACAGTGCATTGGGAGGCATGAGATGTTTATGCTGGCTGCCTCTAGCACCTGGAAGTGCAATTATCACATAACTACCAGCTGTTTATCACCTGTCTTTTCGCACACTTAGTAGATGGAATGTTTATCAGAGAATGTAGGAATTCAAACTTCTGCAGTAGTCGACTAGTAGAATGTTCACCTCTCCATAGACAAACACACAAATAGAAGGCCTTAATAAAGTCAGAGATTCAGTTTTATCTGGACAGTGTAAGCAGCAAAGATTTCCTTGTAGGCAGGTAGGGATAAGAAGAGGGTCTTGATGATCAGGAAAGAATCTCAAGAAAGTAAAGCTATGAGAGTTACTTCATTTTTAAATTGATTTACAGTATGTGCATAAAATGGGGATTATTATGAAAAAGAACATTTAATTAATTTTGTTTTTTCAGATGTTGAAGGAGTTTCATTTTATGGCCTAGCTGATGTTTTTAGTGAGAGTAAAGGTGGCAATCATGTTTGTAAAGGAAGTCAGGAATGTTTTACAAAATCATAGTAATGATAGTGTGCTTTGCCCTGGTTGCGGAACTTTTTTAGTCAGTGGTAGTGATCCCACAGTTCACATCTGCTAGCCAATCAGGATGCCAAAATTTCCTACCCATTTTATAAAGTAAATAACTACATACAAGCCAGATGAATATAGAGATGATTAAATACACTGTAACTGGGGGCCTCAGTAGAATCAAATAACTAATAATTCCTATAATAAATTAATTTGGTGTCTTCGTCCATGGAGATGCTTTTCTTGAGAACATCTGCACCTTTTTCTTATAAAGGTATTGTGATGGAACATGATATTCAATGAGAACACATCCCTCTAACACATACTTGATTCCAATTGTCATGGCACTATATAGTAGAAGTAACAAGAAACATTATTAAACTAACATTTCAAATAGTACCAATCAAAGAGACGCTGCACTGATACATATTTGGTACATGGTTTAGTTAAATGACTAACGACCAGGTGTAGTTACAAAAGCAATTACATAAGCCATATGTAGGCATAACATTTATTTAACATTATTAATTTTATATAAAAGTCCCATTGAAAACATGAAAAATAGTATCAGGATTAGTCATTTTGATCCCAGAGAGATACAACACAATAAAGTTTGAAATGCAGCATTGTTATTTATATATAGGAAACCATATATAAAGTCATCAAGATCACTTCTCTGATCTATTCCATACAGTGTCACATGGAAATCCCTGTTATCTTTAAGGTGAATCACTGATTTACAGCTGTAGAGATATTAAAGGAAATTATATTAGGTCAGTAAATACTTCCTACAATTTCTCAAGTTTTAAAAGAAAAGGGTTAAGATCCAGTTAATGTTTTAAACCCAGTGGTTTCAGACAACTGAGTCTGAAAATCTACTGGGTTTCTTTCTATAATAGGGACTGTAGACATTCAGCACCTCTTGACTGTAAGTACATGTTCAAATCCCACAAAATACATCCCTCTTTGATCAAAGTCATTAAATAATTTTAAATGCAGACCAAAAGGCATATTTATTTCTTATTTTTATTGAATTTTGTTGACCGGTAAGCCCACTGGGCCTAGAAGTCCCTTTTCAGGGGTGACTGGGGGAGGGGTGATATGGATGGTAAACAACTGAAATTGAACCAGGTTAAGCTGTTGGTGGTATTTTAGTGAATAGGGGAAATTGGCCAGGACACCGGGAAATTCCCCTACTCCATTGCTGGCAGTAGAGGAGCAGTCGGTGCTGGTCTGCGACATGGCAGACTGTGCTCAGCCTCCGATGGAGATGGACGTTATACCCGAGATGGCTATGGAGATTTCTGGGGCTGTACCTGGGCTGGTAGTGTCTCAGCATCTATCTATTACTGGTGAAATATCGAAGAACTGCCTGGAGATATGCATGGTTCAGGCTGTGCAGTGGAGTTCGAACCATGGAGTTTCTACTTCTTTACCCCTGGAGGAGATGTTGATATAGTCTGCCGCTTCGGAGGTGCAGCTTGATACGAAGCGTTTGCATCCAGATTCTTCAGCAGTGACAGTGGCTAGCCCATCACACAGTTCTGAGGAGGTTTCGTGATGAATCACCAGTCAGCTGTTCCACGTCTTGGAATGTGGAAGTCGAGGTCAAGTCGGCTCTTACCCTTCTAGGGACTGGAGCAAGGAATTGGTGTTGGCTGGAGCTGGGTGGTCTTTCCAGGATGGCCGCTGGCTGCCAGATTCGGGATGGCTTACTCTTTCACCGGAGGATACTTGGGTTTCTGAATCCTGTACCCCTTCCATGGATTTGGCACCATTGGCTACCCGACACTCAGGTATTGTGATAGACACTATGATTGCCTCCAAGACTGTCCCTGACCCTAATGTTGGGGTCGTGATCCCTAATGCTTCCCTCCTTCTTCTCCTCAGAGGGAACAGTCTTGCACTGGACCTCACTTTTCTGACCTATTTCACCATAATAGATTGGACCAGGCCCCAAGATGAAATGCAGTCCGTCTTGATGCACGGGGGCCTCCAGGAGCATCCAGACCGATTTTTGTGGTGCAGAGATTGCTTAAAACTCCATGGGCTTCAAGCTTCTGTTGTCTATGCCCTCATTAATATTAGAGGGAAGATACATTCAATATCAGCTTTAGGTCTTTTGCAGGTCTAGATAAGTTTTGGTTAAAATATGAAGCATTAGAATCAACTCCACTTTGCAAATCCTTTCTGGGCAATTCCCATTACTAAACATCTGTTTAAAACTATAAACATGTTTCATAATGAAGGGGTAAATGTGGGGATATATTATATTGGTTGGAGAGCAAGTGCACTGTGTTGGGGCCTCCTGAGCCCATTATTGATGGGGAAGGCATATGGATGGGGAGCTGGAATTTTAAGATTAAACTCGCATTGAGGGAGATGTTGTTCAGCATATCCTAACAGTTTCTTCTTGGGGAACGATAGAGGGTATGTTCAGCAGGGCGTTTGACTCTGTCTCCCACAATGGTCTGGTTGAGAAGCTGATGGGGTTAGGAGTGGGCCCTTTGATGGTCAGATGGATTGACAACTGGCTAGCTGGATGCACCCAGAGGATGGTGGTCTGTGGGGAGCTCTCGAATCCTAGAGAGGTTGGTAGTGGAGTGCGGGGCTCGGTCCTGAGCCCGATCCTGTTTAATGCACATATCTGACATCAGGAGGGTATAGGGTGTGAAATGAGTCTCTTCGCTGATGACTCCAAGATGGGAGCAGTAGTTGAGGGAGAAGAGGGAGGTTGGCCCTGCAAGGGACCTGGACACCCTGGAAAACTGGGCTCACACATGGAAATTAAATTTCAATATCACCAAGTGCAAGGTGTTGCATCTTGGGAGGGGAAACCTAAACACAGGTACACCCTGGGAGGGGCGCTGGAGGCCTCAATAGGGGAAAAGACCTAGGGATCATGGTGGATGCATGTATGAATAACTCTGAGCAGTGCAGGAGAGCGGCTAGCAAGGCAAACAGGATGTTGGGATGCATCGTGAGGAGGATCACCTCTAGGAGCAAGGAAGTGATTTTGCCGCTGTACAATGGACTGGTTAGACAACACCTTGAGTACTGTGTGCAGTACTGGAGACCACACTTGAAGAGGGACATACAGCTCCTGGAGAGGGTACAGAGGAGGGCAACTAAGATGATACAAGGGCTAAAGGTTTGAGTATGAGGACAGACTTGAGGAGCTCTGCCTGTTTTCATTGGAGAAGAGGAGAGACAGGGGGACATGATTGAGGTCTTCAAGTACCTCAAGGGAATAAATAGGGTAAACATGGAGGGATCTTTAGACTAAAGCAGGGAGGTATTACCAGAGGGCATGGTTTGAAGTTGGAAGGAGGAATGGTGAGGGGAAAAGGAGGAGGTTTTTCACTGAGAGGTGGTGGACCCTTGGAATGCACTGCCTGGCGAGCTGGTTCAGAGATCCACAGTGGAGGGCTTCAAGAGAGGGTGGGACAGACACAGAAAGTGGATGTATCAGATGATGGCCTGTCCAGGGGGTGGGGATGGATGATAGGGGTTTCTGGAACACAAGGGAGGGAAGGCCTCGGCACCCAACTAGGGATCTGAGGTTTGAGCAGACTCGATAGACCATAAGGCCTAATCTGCTGGCAAATAGTATGTTAGTATGTTTTTACCAGAGCCAGCCCAAGGCCTGTTACAAATGTGGCAGCTAGGCATTTAAGTAGTGCTTGTGATAAGATCAAATGTGCACTCTGTGGGAGCTGGATCATGACAGCGGAACCTGTCAAAATGTTTTTGTTGTAACCTTTGTGATGCTAAAGGCCATGCTTATCACCAATGTCCGTATGCTGCTCAAAATAATTCAGGGGAGGCCTAGATAAAGAAGCACTCATTTCTGATGCACAAGATAGTTTTCGTCCTGGATCGGAAGACACTGCTCCTACTGTTCCAGACCCTCCTGCCCCAGATCCCCTACTGGAGCTCCTCCCAAGGACCCTGAACCTGGGCCTCTACAGCACCTCCTGAGGTGGATATTCCAACTACCACCAGCCCTTAGTGGATGTGGGTCTTTCACTACCAGTACATCCACTATTGACCCCCTTCTGGACTCTGAGTTTCAAATACCTCATCCTAGAAAGGTAACAAGGTCTCATACCAAAAGTTGGTTACAACCATCCTCCTCCTACACACAACTCCTTTCAGGATTTGCAAGATCACGATGGGGATTTGGAATCTGATGTTTCTGTTCATTCTGAAGTTTTGTCTAGTATGGAATGTGATGATGAAGGTGGGTCCGACTTATTGGAATCTAAGAAAAAATCAGGTCATAAGCACAAAAAGATAAGCTCTAACACTCTTCCTTGGCTTCTTTAACACTTCTTTTCTTGAATGCTTGTAGCATCAAAAATTCTAGGAAGCGTTTGGGGCTCTTGCATCATTGTAAATCTCTAAAGGCAGATATTCTCTTCCTGCAAGATACCATTTACTTCCACATTTAATATTTACTACACCAACAAATTGTGGGTACAAGGGCTTTTCTTTTGGTCCTATGGCCCTGATGCAGCTGATAGAGTAGGGATACTTTTCTTTCATACTAATGTACAGGTTCTTCGTTTAGTGGATTTAGTTCGGCAGGGCCCTGCTCTTGGATTGTTTTGTAATGGATATCCCTTAGAGTAATAAACATTTATGCACCCCAGGTCAAATCAGCTAGGATGGACCTTTTCATGAAATTGAGCATTATCTTTTTCCCCTAGACATGCAATATGGGGAAGGATTTCAACTACAGTTTAGACTTTAAATTTAAGAATCAGATAAAACTAAAAGTGTACTGTGATTCCCATGCTTTGCATAACCTAATTACCAAGGCCTCTTTATCAGACATGTATCGAGCCCTTCATTCTGATCCTTTTATACTTATAGATGTGGTAGCCTGGCTACCAGAATTGATTTTGTCCTCTCTCTCGTTATTTAGTTCCCATTAGATTTGGTTTGACCCTTGTGAGTTCTCTGACCATAGTCTCTTAACAGTGTGTTTTCTCTTTCACACATTCCTCCATGATTTCCTGCTTTTCAGTCAGATGGAAACTGCATCCCATATTACTCACTCAAGTCCAGTTTCAACAACTTCTTCTTCAGACACTGGACAGATGATGGTCGGTGGCTAGACTGTATGATTCATGGGGCTTGGTGGGCTGACACTAAAATTGAGTTCAAGAGGGTATCTACTTCTTTTATTAGATCTGTGCAGTCTGAGGAGTATATCACTTATTTGGAACATCGGGCTCAGTTTTATAAGCTACTGTCCTCCCTACTTCCTCGGATGTCAAGATCCAGGAACAAATTTCAGTACTTCAAAATAAGATGAGATCTTTCCACTATGGAAAGGCCCATCGTCTCCATGATGACATATCTTATGGACTTAAGTCTTCCCTGTTTCTGATCCATTTTCTGCCTGTAAACAAGCTTTGGACAAAAGCTTCTGGACAGTCTCTATGATCCAACAGGCACATTAAAATCCACTGATGTTGAAATTTAGTGTAGTCCAACAATTTCTAAAGGTGCAACATAGCTCCGCTTTTGACCCAGTGATTGGGATGCATTTTTCCTTTTAGGCCCCTCAGGTGACTCCTCATTAGTGTCGGGTTGTGGACTCACCCATTACTCAGGCTGAGGTCAGGTTGGAATTTGGATGTTTAAAAAGGGATTTCCCTGGTCCAGATGGCCTTGTAAATTAATTTTATAGATTTTTGTGGATGATTTTGCATTATCTTAACTCATATTTATAATGAAATCCTTACCATTCCTCTTTGCCTCCTGGCTTTTCAGATGCTCTGACAATTTATTTGTTTAAAAGGTGATAAGCATATAATTGGTAATTGGAGGCCAATTAGTTTACTGAACACGGATTATAAGATTTTTCAGCTGTCTTGTGTCACAGACTCCAACACCTTGCTACAACTTTAATCCATCCTGTGCAAACATGTTCGATCCCAGGGCAGAATATTTAACAGAATTTGACCCTACTTAAAATATCTGTGAATGCAGTCGCATGGGATATCTCACTGGGTATATCTATCCTTAGACCAAGCTAAAGCTTTTGATAAAGTGTCCCATGATTTTTGTCTCAAGTTCTACAGCATTATGGCTTCTCTGACAAACTTAGGACCTGGGTTGGGCTTTTATATTCTAATGCTCATAATTTTCCTTTGGTTAATGGTCTCTTGGGTGACGGGATTGATTTTCGTAGGGGTTCGGTGGGGCTGCCGGTTAGTCCTCTATTATACACCTTTGTATTGGACCCATTAATTCTGGAGAGCCTTCATCATCAGAACAGTTCGGTCTCACGCCTGCTTTTGATATTCCTTCTCAAGTGCGGCTGTGTATGCAGATGATATGTGTCTCTTGTTACATGATTAGGCCTCTGGTACTTCAGCTTTAGAGATTTTGGAAAAATTTGGTACACTTTCCGGGACCTCAGTAAACTATGAGAAAAGTGCTGGTATTTTTGGGTGAGGAGCTTTTGAACCATTTATTTGGCAGATTGCTATTACATCAGGTCCTATTAAAATTCTGGGGTGCTTGTTTGATAATGATGATTGGCTGACTTAAATTGGAAACCGAGTATAGAAATGGGCGAGGAAAAGGTTCAATTATGGAAGTCATGGACTTTTCCAAGAAAAAGGCATTTTGATTATTAAGAAGTTTCTGCTACCTTTGTTTTTATATTTTAGTTCTGTGTTTCTTTTGCTGAAGCATTATGAGACCTGACTTTATAGTATTTTTTTTCAAATGCTATGGGAAGTCGATTGAACCAGTTAAGTGAGATTTTACTTTTCAACTTAAGGATGGGGCCTTGGTATGGTTAACCCATTGTTTTTTATTTTATTTCTTTATTAAATCCACTTTTAAGGGACCAGTGCAGTATCAGTCACATCCATGGGACTCATGGACATTCTTTTTGGTCAAGGATTTTTTGACCAGATGGTCAGATGAAGTTCCTATTATTAAGTCCAATTCTGGCACACCTTCTTTTGTTTATTTAGTAGCTACTAAGTTATGGCAGTGGCAAATAACTCAACCTCTGGTTCATCGGCTTCCCAGAAAGCTTTATATGCCAAAATGATGTCCACCAACTTTTTGGTTACAGTTGATTTTCCCAGATGTTTTCCCTCTAGAGCTCCTTTAGCTTTGAGGATCCTTACTGATGCATGAATCCCTGTTTATATGTGGGATGTAACAAGCTTAGTTGCCATAGAAAACTGGGGTTAAGGGAATTTAAAGCACAAAGCTATTGCAGAAAGGCACTTTCTCCATCCGAGTTGTATAGGCCTGGAAGAAACTATGGCTCATCTTTTCTTTCCTGCCATTATGCTAAGCGGTTTTGGCCCACTTTGCTTGCTAAATGGGGATGGGGGTTTCTTGTCATGTTTCATATGAATGTTTTGTGCTCAGGGACTATTCAGGTTTTTTCCAGATATTGCCTAGCACACTTACTGTGATTTTGCTTGTATAAAATTTTACATGTGCAAGCTCGTTGTTCATTTTCTTCACAGCATATTGACACTATGCCTTCAGTGGTTCTTTAACATATTGAATCAGCTTTACTGACTCAGAAGGATTTTGAATCACGGACTTTATCTACCCATTTGTTTCATGAATATTGGAAACATGTCTATTGAATTTAATTTTTCTGTGAATTTATTTTTTCTAGTGGGTACCTGATTTCTTATTTATTTTGTTAATTTACTGCATTATGCTTTGTATCTTTTTTTTTTTTTGTCTTTTAGATCCTGTATTGATGTTTGGTCTCTTTCAATAAATAATTCCCTACTCTTTTCGAGAAGTGCCATGGGTTCTTTAACATCCACCTGAACTACCACCAATCTGGGCAGATGGGATCTTGGTTTAACGTCTCAACGAAGACAGCACCTCAGAAGTGCAACACCCCGTCCATGATGCTGTGGTCGCAGATTCTCTTTACTGTCTATACTTTACCTTAAATTTTATATACTCAATAACCACACCCAATGGTTATTTTAATAAACTCAGTTTATTGTCTGTACACACATGTGTGGGAGCCTCGGCTA
Organism: Neoceratodus forsteri; assembly: GCA_016271365.2. NCBI lineage: Eukaryota > Metazoa > Chordata > Ceratodontiformes > Ceratodontidae > Neoceratodus > Neoceratodus forsteri. The sequence goes on from CM057453.1 coordinate 1,196,390,936, forward strand.
AAGGCAAGAGCTCCTCGATTATTGTTTACAGAGGCTTATATACCTTTTTAGTTTTACAGTCTAACAGTGATCTTATGCTTAACAACAGCTTTTTTATCTTTAGCAAAACCTTAGATTCAGCACTTTCCGTATAAGGAGTTGTTTTTTTATACTTACTATGTGTCTCCCTTTATCATAGTTACAACCAGCTGTATTTCACTTTATTTAATTTTTCAAGGTTTTCTTATCTTAGTCAAACAACCTCCTTTGTTTTAGTTAGCACAGAACTGCACATTCATTATGGCTGTTTTACAAAGCAGATAGTTTTAAAGCATATGAAGGCAACATGGCTATATGGCTATAACAAAACAGATAGTTTTAGAGCATATGAGAAGCAACATATCTATATGGCTATAATCACATATAACAGTTATAAGCTCTGGTACAATAAGCTTTAGAACATAAAGGTATTGTACTTTAGGATATATAAAAATTCCACCACACTCCCCTTTGATACTCTGTATCAATTAACCACCCTTTTATTTATATGATTTAAAACTGGTTTTAGCATACAGATAGTTAAGGCATGGAGTTACAGATGGAACACAGTGGTGAGTTTATAAAACATAATACAGAATTGAAGGATGTCAACACCACAATTGAAATGTGTGAGAAAAAATGCTAACACGTGACACCACATATAACATAACAATTTTGTTGATGAAAAGAGTTTATGGAATTCACTTTGAGAGTGAATAAGGTAGATGCTACCTTGTGTTGAGGTGTGGCACACCCTTGGAGCTTGATTGAAGAATCTATTGATAATGTCTCTTGACAGATAAGTCCTTATAAAAACATAACAGTCCATGAAATTAACAGTTCATAAGTTTATATAAGTATCCACAGGTTGATGTAGTTATAGTACAGATGAAATGTCATTTGCAGAATGGTGGTAACCCCACAAGGCATATGGGGCAATGCAGACAGTAATTTAAAAACAAAACACCAGCATAGTAGAAAAGTCAGTGTTCATTTTGTGGCTAGCTGCTGGATGGCTGAGTGGTAGACACACTGGCCAGGGTGCATTGAGTCCTTAATGGGATAGCCACACACACACACACTGGCATGGCATTTGTTTTGTCGTAGTTGATTACACCCAGCATAAAGATTAACAGTCCATAAAAGGTAACAATTGACAATAAACCATTAAGAACACAGTCTATATTAGAGCAATAGGGTTGTAGAAAGTACCAGCCATGTCTGGAACAAGCGGCAGTGAAGAAAATGGATGTATTGCTTGAAGGTCAATTGAAGCAGAATCTTCTCGCTGGCGTTAGGGAGTGCCCTTCCCAGACTTAACTTCAGTAAGCAGAAACAATAAGCTTGATTGCAGAGTCTGAACTGACTGGACCTTTTTAGTTGATTTAAAGTTTTACAAATAGGTGTAATTTTGCTGAAAACATTACACTTGCAGAGGTAGTAATAACTGGATTTATGCAATAGTCCTTATAAGAAACTAGTCAGGCACAAAGATGGTGATAACATCAAAACTGTGGCAGTTGTTTTTTTATGGAAAAGATGAAGGTCTTGGCAACTTAGATGAAAGTATTACTGCTGTTGAGCGTGGAGATCTTATGTGTGCCACACCTTGAAACCTGCAAACTTGCAAAGTGTATTAGACACTGAGTTAAAAACATAAATAACAATCTTTTAAACCATTTACTTTTTGTTTTGTAAAGAGTGGTGTGACAGAGCCTAAATTCTGGCAATTAGAAAGAGAAAAAATAAAAGTGGGACATTAGCGCACACCTGGGGTGCAGGCCAAGGTTCAGTTATACCATTTGACTATCTGTAAATTATGACAATGTTATGGTTACCTCCTGCTTTTAAATCACAGAAGCAGTTATGACAGTGATGAACATTATTTCCCTGTCTGTTGCAAGCAGGCCTGAGTTATAAAATCTTGTAATGTTACAATACATAGATACATAAACAGTGTCGGCAGATAGAGCTCTCGACCCACTTAGTCTACCATTTGAGCTTGTAAGTTTAGTTTGTTTTTTACAAGTCTGTTTTTCCTTACCCTGACCTCTAGAATTGTTTTATGTCTATTTTATGCATTTTAAATCCCGTGATTGTTTAACCCCCACCACTTCCTCTGGCAGGGTGTTCCACTTATCCACCACCGTTCTGTGAAGAAATTCTTTCTCATGTTTTTCTGAATCGTCCTCCTCCAACTTTATTTTATGCCCTCTAGTCCTGGAACATTTTTTTGCTTAAAAATAGTGTTTTTGCACTCTGTTTCTCCTGTAAGATACTTGTATGTCTTTTATGATATTTTTCTCTCCTCCTCTCCTCCAGGAGTACATGTTTAGTTTTTTTAACTTGTCTTTATAGGACTGTGATGCATTTCATTTCTGCACCATTTTCACCCTTGTACTCCCTTTAGACCCATTACCCCCTCTTTCTCAGTAAAGACTGAGCAGAAACACCTGTTCAACATGTCAGCTCCACTGTTGTCATTTTCCACGACTCCCATTTTCCCCTTCAGTCTCACTGTCCTTTTTTTGTCTTTTTTTTTTTTGCTACCTCTTTGGAAAACCATAATGGTCTCCTCTTTCTTTTCTCTTGCTAACCTGCTTAATGCAGTTACGCTTTAAACATATTGTTCATAACAATATGCCTTTTACCTAATGCAATCAGTGGGACAAATACATATGTGGTTGGTCTATGCCAATTTAATAACAGTGCCTATTGCACCTGTGACACGTGAAAAGGTATACTTCTTTTTTTACCCTGTATAGTGACATACTTTAAAGTACTGAGTGAGATAAGGCTTGAAGCATAGGTTTGGAGTACAATGTAAATTGTGCATATTATAATTATTAAAATTTAAAATGACAAAACCTGCATAGAGTGCACTTATTTTTAGGGTACCTGTGAGTAATAAGACAAGCAGAGCATTAATTTTACTTTTGGTTTTGCTTTGGAACATATTGTAGGGGTGGGTCAGCAATGCTGGTCCCAGTATTTAGGTTTGGTTATGAGCATTAAAAACATTATACATGTGGAGCACTTTTGAACACACACATGATACAGTGTAGCAAGATGTATATCAAAACATTATAACATAAACATGAAACATAAGCATGTTTGTAATAGAACAATTTCAGTATTGAGCATAATGCATAATGCATAAAATACATTTTAAACAACACGTATAGACTGTAAACTTAGCTTAAAATCCAGAAATGTTAGAGTACTGTGAATTTACTGGTTGAAAAAAAATGCATTCATTGCTGTAAGGCAATGACAAAAGTTAACTTTGCATTTGTTTTAACAGGATAAGAATGCTGAAAAGACAATCAAAGAATGAATATGTGTGGACATACATACACAACTCTACTCTCCAGCGTAACTGATTATTTGCTGAGGGCAGAAACCCTTGTACCAATAATAGGTGTGAGATTTAACTGTTTGCACTAGAAAAACAGAAGGGCTTGGGCTGGGTTATGCTGTTAAATACCTTGGGTCTTTTTAAAACCTGTAAATAAGAAACAATTATTGGCAAATACATATTTTCCTTATTTACCCTCTAGGGGACAGTGATGTACCTTGCAACCTTTGTGGGTATTACACTGGAAGGGATAGAGGAAGGGTAGCTTACCCCTCCCCAAGCTCCTACTGGTGGAAGAGACAGCTCGAATACTGTAGTAATAAAAGGTTAGCTGTGGATGGTGACATGATTCCCACCTACTACACTTTAAATTATAACAAGATAATATTACAATTAGTTTAGTAGGTTTTATACCTTACTATAAGATGGGGAACTTCTTTTCTCTAGAAGAAAGAAGAAACACAGACAAACAACAAAAACAAACACACACCAGTTTAAAAATAAAAACAAGATTATTTTCATAGGATAAAAGAAACCAAGCGTCCTCAGGGTTCCCTTATCTAAGCATGACAAAATGTCAGCTGAGTTTATAAAAATCCAGATTGATGGTAATACCCATACGTACGTATCTTTTAGAATGCATTTTAAAAGACAAAAAAAAAAAAATGATTACACCATGGTCACACATAAAACCAAAACCATTGTTTTTTAACTGTAGATGGTAGACTCTCAAAACAGCTGTAATAGTCTTTTTTTGAAACGTACTATATATATATAATAAAAATATGGGGAGATGATGAATAATTCTCCCCTTTTAGCTGGAGTATTGCCTGTGTTGGCTGCAAGTCAGAAGCCATGAGAGAGAAGAAAAGTTTGTTCCTCTTTACTTAGAATACTAGTTTTGCAATAAAAGTCAAATTACATGGTTCACTCTTGGTGTGCTTTCATGAAAACATACATTTTGTGTGAAAAGTTGTGCTTTAGGCATGGAATACACATCAAGTTTGAACTGGTAGTATTCATAAAATGTTGAAACACAAGAAGGTCAAATAACATGCAAAGGTCACAGTGTGCATGCAAGGGTCGTTTAAACCCAGTTATTTTTGTAGTGTCCTTGAACACTACTGATATTAAATATTTTACAATAAAACTGCTGGCCAAGACAGTACACACACATACACATACACAAAAGAAATACTTAACACAAAATAAGACTGACATTGTTTCACACCAATTTGCTGAGGTAATGCCTATAGCTTTATTAGAAAACTGTACGTGTTTTAGATATATGTGCTACCTCCCCTGTCTTGTAACACTGACAATTTTAAACCAACACATTTATACATATCGCCATCGCCAAATCTTTCCAGAACAAAACACTTTTTAAACACATTTTAATAACTCCTTTTAACACCTTTAAAACACAGCACAACATACTATCTGTAAGTGAACACATCTAGTATAACATGGTTACACCTTCTGGCGCATAGCCAAAATATGCACTCTGCCATTTTGCAAAAAGTTTCTGGTTTTAACTAGAAGTATGATAAAGCCATTTATAGCTGTTAACACATTACATTTTACCTAGCAGTGGCTTGGCACGCTGCTTACAAACTACAACTCTTTCTGCACATTGCAATTTATGACGTCATATCTCTTTACCTTTAACACCACCTGCTTTAACCAGCAACTACATACAAAAGTTCTTTAATGACCCTGTCTAGAGCAGCACAAATGTTTCATTAAAATAAAGCCAATTAAAACAGTCAGCTATGAGGCAAGGAAGCTTCTTTTCATTTTTTTTTTTTTACTGTAACATGTTTTGCACTGAAGGCAGTCAATCCTATTTGCAACCTTGACAACAGAACATAATTACAGAACACAGATATAAGCTACAAAATATGTACAAGAAAGACTGAGCATTACCTTGTTTAGTATCGTATTACAGAAATAAAACAGACAGACATAAAACAACTTTGAATAAAAATTCAGACTTACCCGATGCCAAGGTATTTTTTTTCTTCTTTTCAGATACACAGTCTGAGTAAGAAAACTGACTGCAGGACCTTTATGATAATTTCCAAACACTGCAGCTAATAACTCTTTCAAATGTTTTCTTTTGGCCATTTTAGTAACCTGCCAAACCAAGTCTTTTCCAGAGCTCTGGGTTGCAGTTTAAAACAAAACAAAAAAAGAAATCTCTTAACAGTACTAGCTTGAGATCCATCTGGTAGAGGTCCCCATATTTTCCATTTTGGTCCGTTTACTGGCGCCTATCTCTTATCTGCGCAAGTGCCCACCTAACACTTCTCTTATTTGGACGTCCTGCGTCAGAGTGCCAACCTAGCACTTCGGTGCCACCCTAGCACCTAAGACAGTAAATGATGGCTGTCACAATCCCTAGGCATCACACAAGTGATGGGACTAAACACAGGCACCCTTCCCTGTGCCGGGACTAAGGTAGTCCGATCACGGCGCAACACGGAGGCGAAGCCATCCTGCCGACTCGCCAAAAACTGTGGTCGCCAGATTCTCTTTACTGTCTATACTTTACCTTAAATTCTATATACTCAATAACCACACCCAATGGTTATTCAATAAACTCAGTTTATTGTCTGTACACACATGTGTGGGAGCCTCGGCTAAAGGCAAGAGCTCCTCGATTGTTGTTACAGAGGCTTATATACCTTTTTAGTTTCACAGTCTAACAGTGATCTCATGCTTAACAACAGCTTTTTTTATCTTTAGCAAAAACCTTAGATTCAGCACTTTCCGTATAAGGAGTTGTTTTTTTATACTTACTATGTGTCTCCCTTTATCTTAGTTACAACCAGCTGTATTTCACTTTATTTAATTTTTCAAGGTTTTCTTATCTTAGTCAAACAACCTCCTTTGTTTTAGTTAGCACAGAACTGCACATTCATTATGGCTGTTTTACAAAGCAGATAGTTTTAAAGCATATGAAAGGCAACATGGCTATATGGCTATAACAAAACAGATAGTTTTAGAGCATATGAGAAGCAACATATCTATATGGCTATAATCACATATAACAGTTATAAGCTCTGGTACAATAAGCTTTAGAACATAAAGGTATTATACTTTAGGATATATAAAAATTCCACCACACTGCACTACAGTGTCAGTATTGGGATATTAACCCTGCCAGATGTGGGAACTGAACCCACAGCCCTCTGATCTCCCAACTTCAGAGGCGGAGTGTGCTACCTGAGCCACTGACACTGTTGACCTATCCTCCCACTTGCTTTACTGCTCCTGTTATGTTACTGAATTCACTGTTTCAGTGGATGGATCGTTCTACACACATACACCTCATTGCAGAGGCAACAAATGCAATAGACAACAAAGGGCACAACAAAGTTCTTGAGCATTTGATTTGAAATGTTTGATTATTCCCTGGATGGACAAATGCTTTGAGTCCCTGATGAAGCGCATGCGTGAAACCGATTGAGCATTTTTGTTAAAGAGCTTGTTGTCACCTTGCATGGTGCTGTGTTGTGTTGACTCCTAAAACTGTGAGTAAAACTTTATATTTGTACTGAAGTGCTGGTGCTGTGCTTTTGCTGTTTTGAGGTTTGCAAGTGGCATATGCACAGCAGGGCTGGAGCCACTTCCTTTCTGCTGTTCTGGATAAATGCTTTACCTTGTTTTCCATAAATGCAAATATTACAGTTTCTACATACACAAAATCCATAGGTGGACAGGTAGCAAATTCAAATATCTCCATTCTTCCTTCAGTTGAAATCTACTGTGAATGGTTTTATATTTTACGTTTAGAGTCTCATAAATATTACCTGAAGTTTAACCCTGTCGTATGTTGCCAAAGCATGATCCCCCATTAGAATGGGCCCATTGTGCAAAACCAATTCAAATTTTCCCACTATTGAGTTGTGTTCAGTTAAAATTATATTGGTGTATGTTCACATGTTCGTGATCTGTATTTTTACCTCTCGGTACTAATAAAAAATCATATTTAATGCAAAACTTTTCTTCTTGCCTCTGACAACAATGTACCTTTATAACCTTAGTTTAAAACCTATTTTATAGATCATCTGTTTGACATTTAAATTCCTCTTCTTCACTAAAATTCCCATGAACATGAAATAATTGACTATAAAGTATAGATTTTTGAGGGAAGATGGGTGAGCACTACCTGCTCTGAGAGGCAATTTCATAGCAGTTGCCTTTTAAAGACTTTGGTGCTCGCCTCCATCCAAAATTCAATTAGCATCAAGTCCAGAAAAGCTGGTACATTTGTATCTGTGTTTGCACAGAACCTGAGGTTAACCTGTTTACATTTAGCCAATTAATAAATTCCTTAGCCCTAATGCTGTCCCCACCCATGCACAGATTTCATCATCTATACAATGGTACCACTTGATGATGTCAATTGTATATTGACAGGACAACGAGAAGACTGTCTCTAGCACAGCCCCCAAAACAATTTAGATGATGGCACAGTACAGGTCCACATCACAGTATAACAGATTTGTACATTAAACTGTCTTGAAAACTTGAAAAACTGTGTGTTATGACAAAATAAATTCCATATATTAAAAACTCATTATAAATTCCTTTTGTCTCTTATTCAAAAAGTATCTGCATGCAGAGACACCATCATCATGGTGAATGGCAGTATACAGAATAATAACATGACAGCATCAAAATCCAAGAGTGTTATGATGTCCACACAAAGATGTTATACTTTATCAGAAGTTCCCGTGTTTCTGAGGTGGGATCTTAACTTGACATGATATTGGCAGTAGTGTCACAAATGAACATGATGTCTTCCATCCTCAGCTGCACTTCTCACTCATGAGGAAACATAGACAATGACAGCAGAAGAAGGATCATTGCTGTCTCTCCTGCCGTCATCGTCTATGCTTGTATATTCCTATTTACATTGACTTTCTCTCACGCAGTTGTGCACCAATAAATAGGTCACTACTGTGTGTTTTCCATCTATTTTGCAGTAACTGAATCTGTCCACCTAATGCTGGACTCTCCTATTACAGGGACTTATTCTGGTTTATTTACATTTGTCCCCTTAAACCTTATGTCACTGTCCTGCTGATCAGTTGTGGTCTGACATAGTTCTCCTAAGGTATCGCTAGATGCATTCTCTTGAAGTATCCCAAAATAATTATGTAGATTGATGAGAGGATGGTCGCTATCCTACCACTTTTACTTGTCCAAACCACTTGTATCATACAGCAATTGTCAACCGTTTCAATGTTGTTAGCATTCATTTTCTTTTACTATGTACAGTACATGGTTATTATCATTATCCCCTATGATTATTAGGGATTCCTCCTGTAGGTCTGCTTGGTTGCTTGGTTCAGATCAAGGCATTCCTCTTGTTCCCTAATTTCATTCATTTTCCTTAGCCCCTGCAGCTCATACAGTGGCTGGCTGAGGAGGTGAGCTGAGGGCTATGCCAGTTGCCATAGTGTGATGTGCTGTATGCTCCACCATGCCCAGTAAGGGGTAGGGGTGGGTGCCATGCTGGGTGCAGACAGAGCCATGGCACTTCCACTGTTGGCACTGTGTGTGTAGTGACCGGTGTTCCATGGGGTACCACTAGATACCAGGGCATCCATCAGCAGGTTGGGGATGGGCATTCAGGGGAGGGAGGTACCACTAGCCACATAGGACTCTTGTGCAGGCACTAGGATGGGTGATTGGAGGTGGGGTGCCACTGGACACCATGGACACACATGGCATGGAGCAAAACTGCAGCTCAGAGTGCGGGATGCCACTAGACAACAGGGAGGATGTTTACAATACCAGGGCAGGTGATCAGAGGGTGAGGAGTGTCACTAGACACCAGGAGTATATTAACATGGATGGAACTGGCATTCAGGATCTTGGGGGCAGTCACCACCATGACTGGTGTGGCAGTTGACCATGGGATGGGCACAAACCTTGACACTGCTTCCCATGCAAATAAGCCCATAATAGGCATGCATACTGTATAGTCCTTTAGTGCCTTGCATGCCAAATGAGCTAATTTACATTCTACAGTTCAATATCATGCTGTGGCTCCTGGTGCTATCTGGTGTGGGGGAGCACAGCTTTCTGTAACCTACATACAGCCCATGTCCATGCCTGGGCAGTGCAGCTTGCCTTTGTGCTGTGCCAACATGGCCTTATATTCAAGTCGGAAGCACTGGTGTTCTATCTGACAGAATATATTTCTCCCAGTGTGGGGATCAAGCACAAGTGCAGCACAAAGCTTTGTGCACTGCTTTTAGTGCCTTTTGAATATCTAGTGCCCGCAGTCCTGGTAATTTCTCCTGGGCAGAAAATTCATGCCTAAAAGCTGCCTTCTTCGAGAGCTAAATGGCACATGATTTGGATTTTTTATAAATAAATGTTTAGGTAGTTATATTACTTACTATGGTCACAATCTAACTTCTGTGCTCAGGCTGAACCTTTAAGGACTGATGCAGCCTCACCCCTAAAATCCAGGTTTTGGTGACACAAAGTGGGGAAAAGGGCTGCTGTGCTATAAACAGAGTGCCAGCAAAACTGAGGGAAGCATCTGCCTTGCCATATACTGTCATTCTTTAAAGAATTACTGACGCCTCAAAGAAAACTTAAAAAAAACATGATTATTTGTTTATTTATTTATTTCAAATTCGTATTATTACCTTTGGGTCGGGGCTCATTTATAAAGGCTCCAAGTCGACAAGGAATACAAGACATTCACAGGTGATAAAACATTGCAGAACAGAAAGAACATTAACTAACAGGTAGTTTTAGTGTGCAGTTACAACATTAAGCAGAGTACAGCAAGTGAGGAGAAACAGGACCACACTTGTGAAGAAACATATTAATGTGGTATCCCGTGATAATCGTGACTTTAAAATAGGGACGTAACAATCATGAAAGCAAATACAGTGACCACATCTTCAGCTACAAGGAAAAACAGTGCAACAACACAATCAGCGACAAAACCTGCCACAACTCAAACTAATTAGCGACTTCTCAATAATAGCGACAATCGTAAAAAACTCACACTAACGACTGTGTAAAGCTGGCATAAAACTCACTTGCACTGCAGAACTAGCCCACAGCTATTCCAGTCCTACAAAAGCAGTGTTATGTACCCGTGTCTAAATGATGAAGCCAAACAGATTTTGTTCGAAATCATACCCTCAGTTTCAAAATTTTAATAAGTTCCCTCAGCTCAAATACTAGTGTTGAGACCCAAATAAAACAGTTAAAGTGATCGGAGGATTAAAATTTAAGGCTTACTAAGTGCAACATGCTTATTACATTTCATAAGTTCCCATGCCGGGTCACAAAGTCAACCACTCCCAGGAAGCTCATGGAAGAGTGCCATGTCCCTTCTTTATGGCAACCAGGACCGTCTCACCATTGACCTCGTTTGACTCAGATATGTGGTTAATCTCAATACTTGAGCTAGATCCAGCATTGAATGCACCACTGAGCCCACTCAAACTAGAAAGACCCCAACTACACAGGTGTGAAGGAGATATGAACTACACAGGTGTGAAGGGAGATATGAACTACACAGGCATGAAGGAGATATGAACTGGGAACCAGCACCAGGAGCACCACTCAGAACCTGTAGTACTGGTGCATGTGGGACAGCTGCAGCATTTTGGGGTTGTGGCAAGACTGTGCAGGTGAGTAGGTTTAATGTAATTTAACGGGTCTGACCTGCGAAATGCGGGTGCGATTTTGATGAAAGAGCTATAATGCATGCACTATTATGTTTCATTATGTTAAAACCACTCACGAATTACATCGCTATTATTAATATCGCAATTTTGAAGTTGCGATTTTGACATCACCATTAATGCAGCACTAATTAAGTGCGGTACAGTGTTTAACAATCATGTTACAGTTCAGGCAGGGTGCTTCCATTCTGTAGAAATGCAGTTTTAGCAGCCAAGGTGAGGCTTTGTCAAGGGAGGTAGTAGTTGGTGGGAGGTGGGCAGTTGTGGAACAGGAGGGTGGAAGTGAGATAGGGTAGCATTTGACAGGTGCGAGAATGGCTGTCAGAGGCCATGGGTTAACAGAAACACTGGCAGTCAGATTTGCTGGCAAGAAGAGATCGAACCCCATTTTAAAGTGGCCAAATCTGGAAGTCAGCAAGGTCTGCAGGCAGATCATTGAACCATTTATTAATTTTATTTTTATTTAGTTTTTGTTGACGGGTAAGTGCACTAGACAAATCCTGCCTATTTTCAGAGCACGACCTGGGGAGGGGATACAGATGAATGCCAACTGACTTTGAACCAGATTAAGCTGTTGGTGGTATTTATAGTGAATGAGGGAAATTTGCCCAGGACACGGGGAAATTCCCTACTCTTCGATAAGTGCCATGGGATCTTTAACATCCACCTGAACTACCACCAATCCAGGCAGATGGGACCTCAGTTTAACGTCTCATCAAAAGGCGGCACTTCAAGTGCAGCACCCTCTCATGCTGCACTACAGTGTCAGTACTGGGATATTAACCCAAGTGCAAGATGTGGGAACTGAACCCACAGCCCTCTGATCTCTCGGCCTCAGAAGAAGTGTGCTACCTACTGAGCCACTGACACTGCATTTAGGCCCACAGTAGGAGAGGGATCTTTGGCCAAGGGTGGTTCATTTGAAGGAACAGTTAGGACAGCCCTAGAGGCACTCCTTGTACATTTACATGGTTGTGCAGACTCAAAGAGAGCTGAATTAGCACTAGGCATGGACACCATCAGGGACTTTTTGCAAGGAGGCAGGCCTAGTATTGGAGTCGGTGGTGGAGTGGGAGCCAGCCAGTTTCCCTGTATAGGTCACAAGAGTGAGTCATTTTGTGTACTCCCAGGACCAGGCAGCAGGCCTTGTTGAGGATGGTTTGACCCTTTTAAGCGCTGTGTCTGTGCCTGCCCATATATGACAAGGCCATAATCCACAGATGAGAGAACTGAACTGCACGTAACAAGTTTCAGGGCAGCTGGTGTCATAGAGGTGTGGTGTCTGTACAGGATGCCAAGCTTCATGTTGGTGGACTTTACCAGTTGCTCAGCATGGGCAGTGAAGGTGAGGGTGTCATCAACGTGAATCCCTATGTACTTGAATGTGTTGACTTGGTCTAGTACTTCTCCTTAGCTACTTAGTATATACAGTGAAGACCCTCGAATCTTGCTCTGTGGGGTGCTGAAGAGCATGCTCTTTGTCTTTTGTAGTTGAGAAGCAGTTTATTTCGGGTGAACCAGGATTCCAATGCACGAAAATTGAGCTGAAGTTCAAAGCTAATTGATTCCAGGTCTTTCCTGGGATGGAGATAACAGCATCATCTGCATAGAATACAGAGTGTGCTGGACAGGAGGAAGGCATGTCATTTATGAAGAGGCTGAAAAAGAGGACTGAGGATAGAACCTGCGGGACCCTAGGTTTACTTCCCTGGGCTCAGAGATTGTATTGCCGATCCTGACCCATTGAGAGCTATGGGTGAGGTAACTATGGAACCAGGCCACAGAGTCCACTGACACCCCCGTGAGAGGAGACGCTTCAGTAGCAGTTGGTGACTGACTGTGTCAAAAGCCTTGGTGAGATCTATCAAGATAGACCCCACCGCCATCCCTTTATCAGGGCCCCATAAAGCTGAGTGGTGTACTCTACTAGCACAGTGATGGTGGAGTGGTTTGTCAGAGTCAAGCAAGCAGAGTAGGCTATGTTTTCTAGGTACTCAGTTAGTTGTTCTGAAATCACCCTTTCAAGTGCTTTGGAGAGGGGTTAAAATCGAGATCGAGACGGATGTTTGCTAGATTAGCTCTGTCTCCTGATTTAAAAAATGGTGTGACTAGAGCCTCTTTCCACCTGTCAGGAAGATGCCAGATCTCAGAGAGGCATTGAATACCTCAGTAAGCAGTGCCACAAGTTCATTTAATGTGAGTGCTACCATCTTCATATTGATCATGTCGTTTCCCATCCTGGTCTTACCAAGGACCCGTTTGATTTATTTGATGGTCTCACCTGGGGAATTTGCCTGAAGTAGAACGGTGGGGTAACAATATCCAGTGGTGATGGAGTGTTGAGATTGTGCTGCTGGCCTGCGAGGGTGTGATTCAGGTATTCAGGTGGCAACACATTGCTGAGGTCCGTGAATGCAACATTAAAAGCGTCAGCTATTTTTTGTCTTGCAATCTGCCAGAGGTGGTAACTATAAGGTCCGGTGGGACCCTTGAGGCTCTACCCATGAGAGATTTTACAGAGTCCCTGAACTCTCTCTCTCTCTCTCTCTCTACCCAGGTCTTTCCTAGGAGGTCATTTTAGTAAGCTGCTTTCACTAGACATATGAGTTTTGTGCAGGTATTTCTATCTGCCTTATACACTTGGGAGTCAGCTAGATTCCTGTGGCTTTGGCTGTATACCACAGGTGATCTCTGAGTTGCATGCATTCAGTTAGAGCAGGGGTTCTCAAATGGTGAGGCCAGCCTCCTGGGAGGCCCCAACCTGTTCCAGGGAGGCTCAAGCAAGTCTGAAAAAGTACTGTATTTAAATTTTGAGGTTTATATATTTTGTGTGAAGAGATGAAGCAAACTGAAGGAGGATAATAGTAGGTGAATTTAGTGTATTTATTTACTAATAGATGACAAGGGAAGGTGAATGAGCCAATGCTCATCTCAGGTGTACCCAGGAAGGGTAGGAGTGAATACATTTCAAAAGATAACTGCAAAACCATCAAGAAATCCACCCAGGGTGGGGGCTGACCAAACGAGCAGACACGAAAGACCGTTAGGCCTATTCTGCTGGCATTTTAGTATGTTAGTAAGAAATACACAGTGAACAATAGTGCAAACAAATATGAACAATAAACTGGTAATGAGTGGTGGTAATTGATCAATTTGTAGACTGATGGCAGAATAGCCCAAATACAAGGGTTGAGCATAGAAGTGCTAAAGCAATAGCAGGAAAGAGCAAAGTAATACCAGAGAAGTTGCTTAGGAGCAGGGAAGGAGGAGGAAAGGCAAAGTATGTAGGAAGGTTATTTCACATAGAGAGGAAACAAAGAAAGTAGTCTGACCCATGAAGGTACTGCAACAAGGGGTAACAATGGTTCAAGAATGAAAATAGCAGATCAGGTAGGCTGGCCTGTGGGGGTACAATAAGCTGAAAACAATATCTATTTCATTTGTTGTTCAGATAACACCTTTGAAACACAGGAGCTCTTTTGAAGCTTTCACGTCAGTATAAGAAAAAGAACTGAATGTGAGCCAAGTACTAAAAGGGGTTTCAATATATTTATGGTGTACTCAGCAAAGTACAATATGTTATTTTTCTTTGGGGAGGCCCAAGGTTATTTCAGTTTTAGGGAGGCTCAAAATCTTTTCCATGGATTTGGGAGGCTCACTGTGACAAAGTCTAAGAACTACTGAGTTAGAGAAAGGAACATTGTTTAACCAGGAGTAGCACACTAAGCAAAAGTTGTTTCCAGATGTGACCTGGGAGCACAAGGAAGTTAAGTGACTTGCTCAGGATCACACAGTATGCACCTAGGAGGCTGTGGAATTCAAACCCAGGTCTCCAGGTCTGCGGCTCACAGCCTTAACCTGCTGCGCCATACTGCCTCAAATAGAGGGCTAGACAGCTAGGGTTGGGGATTCCTCTGGCTTTCTTTTTTGTAAGGAGCAAAGATGCCATAGGCTTTAGTGAAGATACTGCCAAGTAATCCAGTGCTTGGTTTCCATCCTTGACACTATCCAGTGGGGACCAGTCAATCCCTTTTAGGTAGTGCCTGGAGAAGTCTAGTTGACCAGGCCCTATTGATCTGTTCCTGGTGGTGTTAAGCTTACTCTTTGTGAACTTATTAGTCCAGGTAAGTAGTACAGGGAGTGGTCACTGATGGTGTCAGGTAGGACTGTTACCTCTGCGATATGTTCAGGACAGGAGGAGAGTAGCCAGTCAATGAGGGTGCTGGTTCCTGTAGGGTAGCTTTGTCTGATGGGTTGTGTGACCAGTTGGGTCAGGTACAGGCTGGCTATTTGGTCTCTAGCTGTCGCTGCATCCTGTGTTTGCCAATTAATGTTGAAGTCCCTAGGATTATATGTTCCCAGTTTAGTTTGTTCTGTTCGAGGTGGCTTATGAACTGTGGGAAGCCAGTGGGTAGCATCCCAGGAGGCAGGTATACAGTGGATAATAGTACCACTTTGTTTTGTTGTCCAATATCAAGTTTTAGTGTTAGAACCTGTGCTTCCTTGGTGTGGAAGCTAATGGGCAGTATTTGCCTTTGATGTCACTCTCGAGGTAAACCAAACAACCATCCCTCTTTTAAGGTGCGGTCCTGCTGGAACAGGTTGTATCCAGGAAGGGCAATTGCTGTATCTGGGATCTTTGGTGATAGCAATGTTTCTGTTAGGGAGATGACATCAGGATCAGTCTGAACCACCCATGCCTGAAATTGTGGCAGTTTGGAGAGAGGCTGCAAATATTCAGGGATACAATTTTTAGATGTCCTGGGCTATTGGTACAATTCATGATAGAGGTCACCCAGGGTCACAGCTAGGCAGGGATTTGATAAGAGGCTTTGGCTATGCAAGAGCTTGCAGGCATGCACCCCTGCCCCATTACATTGGTAGCCTGGGGCACACTTACTCAAGTACAAGTGCAGGATGTGAAACCTTTTGTCCTTATGCTTCCTTTGTTATTTAAAGAGGTTGTTTAAAAGGCCACATACAAATCCTTTAGAAGCAGTCAGATGAAAACGTGGATTCAAGCAGGACCCAGAGTCACTGAGTTTGTCAGACTTATTTGTTGACTTCTATTTTGCTTGGATAGCTTCCAAAAGTTGATTTTAAACTGAAAATGCAAATATCTGGTGGTGATGTTTTGCAGACATCCAGTCAGGAGGCCATCACAGATGTAGTGATCAAGAATGGTGTAGTTACTCCAAGCAGAAAACCTTGTAAATCTCAAAAACTAAGCTACACACACAGACAAACACAAACAGACACCCACAGACCCAGGAAGAGGGACTTTACTGGTACAGTTACAATTACTGGTTTAGGTACAATTCTGCCTGCATTCAATTTATATTTTATATATTTCTCCTCCCGTTATTTATTACTAAGGAAGTTTGCATGAATATATGATCTTTATCCCTTAGAGTTCCTTTAGAGTCCATCAGTCTCTGTTGCTTACTTCCTACTTCAAGTCATAATCCTCTGTTGTGACATCACAATCTGTTGCCATGGGAGTAACTGTGATATCACACACATTGTTCTATGACTTCAGGTAAAGAGAAAGCAACAGGAATAGGCAAACTCTTCAGGAGCAAAGATCCTGTTTTCATACAGATGACCTTAGTATTAAATAATGGGGAGGAAGAATAAACAGTAATTGGAAATATAAGCTGGACTGTGTCTAAATATTAGGTTTTGTTAAAGTTCTCCTGAGCGTGTCACCAGCTTTTAACTTTGCAGGCAACTTTATATACTAAGGGTGGTAGGGTGGTAGTATTACATTTATATCCCTCCCTTAATGTGTCACCTGGTGAAGAGGTGGAATGCCTTAAAGCCCTGGGGAGTTTTAGACCTGAACATCTTTGCACTTAATAAATTCACTGTTTTGTTGGGGTTTTTGAGTCTGCTATGTGCTTTATTTCATTAGCTCTTTGCCAAGAGTTGCCTATTGGTTTTAGCTGAACTAAGTAAGCCTTTGCTTTTGGCCAATCTTTTCAGAGTTTTCTTCATTTTGTTGCTATTGTTGTGCTTTGATTAATGGAACTGTGTGGAATATTGGTTTAGCAATAGTTCCAGTATAAGGGTTTATGGACTGTTTCCTTAAAAAATGGGTGCAGATATTAGACCCACATTTGAAAATACTGGATATGCTTACCCATCTAAAAGATAAAACACTTCCAGAATGCTTTTATCTTATGTCATTGGGTATTCAAAGTTTATACATAGATATTCAACATGGTGGAGGGATTCAAACTACCAGCCATCATCTCAAAAATATGTAGCAAAATAATGCCACCAAGTGATTTTATTGTAGAATTGGCAGCTATGGTATTCCTCTAATTACTCTCTTTTCAGTGAAGAATTTTACACTTTGTTAGAGGAACAGCAGACACTTTCAGACCCCATTGCCTCTACCAAAGCTCTCCTAAATCTGATTACTAATTTTGGCTCTGTATCAGGATACACGTTGAATAAAAAAACTAAATTCCTCTCATTAAATGGGAGCATCCTTCTACTGAAGTTAAGGCAATGGGTATTTTCTGGGCACCGAATATATTGATTGTTTGGGTATTAAAATATATAAAACAATAAAAAAACTATTTTGACTAACTTAACTAATTTCAGAATAAAGCTGAAGAGGACCTTGAGAGATGGAACAAACTTCCATTAGGCCTATGGGGTAGGTTGGATTCTGTAAAACTGCTTCTATTACCCAGAGTTTTACACTTATTCTCAATGTTGCCCAGGACAATACCCTCTTCATGGTTCATCATATTGCAAAACAGAATCAAAAAATTCTTAAGGGCAAACAAAAACCCAGGCAAGCATACTTTAAACTTACCAGGCACAAGAAACAGGAAGGCGTAAGGGTGCCAGATCTCAGGTTATATTAGTTAGCATCCAGATTAATACAAATAACTCACTGGCTTAAAGACAGAACAAATGAATTGTACACACCAGAGCGGCTGCAGATCAAGGAAGATGTCCTAAGTGGTAAAAACATCAGTACACATTAGCTTTTCTTTACTTGCTATACTACAATAGTAAATAATACTATAATTATGGATTTGATCAGAGTAGTTGCTCAGGTATCCCAATTACTTAAGGTGGAATTGTCAGCTTCCTTCAGCAGCCACTCTGGAGAAACCCAAATCTGAGATTAGAAATGTTTGTGAAACAGGGAGATGTGCTGAAACAAGCAGGTATTGTTAAGGTTAAAGACTTATATAGAAGTTCGGTTTTAAAGATATATGCACAATCAAGCAAGATTCTGAATTACCTGAAAACTCAATCCAAAGTTCTCAGTTTACACTGGATATTGTGGAGTATCATATGCTCAGAGGCATTATAAAACCTCAGGTGAGTGAAAATACTCATAACATTTTAGCCGTAATGGGATTAAAACTCACTATCACATCAATCTATAGTTTCTTAAATTCAGTAATTATAAATACTACAGAAGAGTCAGTCACTAAATGGGCTAACATTCTGGGAGAAGAAGTAAACCAATGGAACTGGAAACAGATCTGGGGTTTCCCTTTAAGACATTTGCCCTTGTCAATAACAGGACAACCCAATACTAATGTGTTCACAATCTGTTTTATTCCCCAGATAAAATGTTCAAGATGAAACTTATCAACAATGATAAATGCCCCAAGTGTAGCAGCCCGAATGTAACTGGGATCCCTGTTTTGGGAATGTCCCATATAGTACAGTTGTGGCAACAGGTTAAACCATGCCCGTCTCAGAAACATCAGTTTATTTAACATATAAACATTAAAACATGTATAATTGGTCAGTTTGATGGCAATTCATCTACTGTATGACAACAGAATTTAAATATATGATCTCCATGATCTCTATTGTGACTAAAAACTGCATCTGAAAAACTGGATAGAACCAACAGCCCCTTCTATAGTAGAATGAAAGAATGCTCTAATCAAAACATAACATGTGAAAAACTTGCCAGAGGTCTGAGAACTGGGGGATGTGTTACTTATTGGGATTCTCTAAATCAGCTCATCACTTAATAAAACTCAGAATATGCACCTGTTGGAATTGTCACTTCTTCTACACTCCACTCCATCTTTCCTTCTTTTATTCTGTATTCTATACTGTACTACCAATTTGTATATTTATTGGTCTAATCAACTATCTTCTTGTCTTATTTTTCTTCATCTTACTTTTAGGTTACTATTTCTTGCTCTTCTCTCATGAATAATAATCTCCTTGATTATTCTTTTTTTGAGGGGAACTGTTTGACATGGATATAGGGTAAGGAGTATAATTAAATGATTTATTATCTTGACTACTGTTAAATATAGTATAGAATATGTACTTTTAAATGCAATGTTTTATCCTTTTTTATTTAAATGTTTCAGTTGATGTTTTTCCTTTTAATCAGTTTTTTGCTTACTATCCTTTTGTATGTACATGAATTGGTTAATTCATATTTTCTGTAACTTTGTTTTTTAAATCTTATCCCCACCCCAAAAAGAGGGAACAACAGTGGGGACCAGCTCTGCCCCGAGTCTGGCAAATTTATACGTGGGCATCGAGGAAGAAGTGAATATCTATAATGATAACTAGTGGTATCACCAGCTTGTTTATTCTTGGAAAAGGTGATGATGTAATGTTTATTTGTAGGGGAACACAAAGTGAATTCAACAAGCTGATGAGTGACATCAATGCAACAAATAGAAATTTGAAATTTAGCCATCACACAGTAAAGTTTGTTGATCTAATGTTAGAAAAATTGCCAACCCAGCACAGATCTCTATCTATAAAAAGAGATGGAGAGAAATAGCATTCTGCAACATTCAGTTTTCACCCAAGAAGTCTGAGGGCAAACATAACAACATGACAGTTCCTCCATGTGTGGTAGAACTGCAGCTCTGAGAAGGAATTCAAATTGAAAGCCAGTGAAATAGAACAATGATTTACAGGTAGGAAATATAAACAATGCATAATACAAAAGCCCTGAACAGAGTAAGAAGCACATTGAAAGATAATTTATTGAAATATAGAGACATAGACCATGACAGCAGAAAAAGACCAGAGGTCCATCCGGTCTGCCCACATTCCTTATAATCATTGAACCTTCCCTGAACCTGCTGTTCCTCCAGGGTACAAACCCTCCCTGTCCTATCCACATTCTCCTTCCTGGTCTTGTCACCGTGGGCAACTACTGTTCCCTTCATTCTATCCCATGCCTGCTTGAATCCCTCACTGTGTTTGTACCCCACCTCAGCTAACAGACTGTTCCAGGGTTCCACCACCCTTTCCATAAAGAAGTACTTTCTCAACTCTCTCCAGAACCTCCCTCCTGTTAATTTCCACTCATGATCTTGTGACTTTGAGTTGGTGTTCATGGTAAATAATTTACAACAATTTACCTTATTAATTCCTTTAAAGAACTTGAAGGCCTGTATCAAATCTCCCCCACTTCTGTTTCCAGTGATAACATATATTTATTGCCTTGGGGCACTCCTCATAGGATCTTCCCTGATGGCTCTGAATAATTTTTGTTACTCTGTAAAAACAGCACTATGAAAATATTGTTGAAAGAGTAACAATTAGCAGAGAATATAATCCAGTTTCTCGGATATCACAAGTGTAACCAAAAACATTGGGAAGTCATGGGAGAGAAAGCAATATATGCCATAAATAATGTCGCCTCATGTTGCCTTCCAAAAAAGAAGGCATATCGATGATATTGTGGCGCGGAGCACGCTGTCAGCAGTGAAGAGAACCAAAGGCATGGCTGCCTGAGAGACCAGTTGGTAATTTAAAATGTGGCAACTATAAACTCTGTTCCCTTACAGAGAATACAAAAACAATTTACAGTAAAGTATCCAAGAATGAACTAAATTTGATATCAGACAGTTCATTACTTGTTGCGACTCATGTAGTCTATTTGTTGACTTGTTCTTGCAGAATGGGATATGTGAGTCAGACAAAATGGGCCCTGAATATTAGAGTTGCTAAACATATAACATCAATTAGAATGTAAAATTCACAATATATGATGGCAAGACATTATATCACGGCATGGGACAGCATTGGAGGAGGGATTCCAAGATGGCAGATGCACTATCTGGCTGAAAGCACCTCGACTGGGATCAGGAAAATGCAAGCCTGAATACTGTGCTAAAATCGCTGCTTGAGTTATGGATTCAGAAAATTAAGGTAAAACAACCTTGTCAAATGAGCGACTCAATGTAAAATTTTAAAAGGTGCTTGGGTAACGTCACTACTTTATCTTTATAACACTAGAGCTCAGCCATGAGAACTTCCTTCCCACCTCCTCCCAGTCCAAAACGGCATGTCAAAAAATTTCACTGCACCACATAAATTAAAGCACTCATAAAAATTGAGAGTTCTGAAGCCAAAAGCTGCTGCATCAAAGTATAAGAAATTTGAAAGAAATTACCCATTCAGCTCCTCATAAAGAAGAGGCTGTAATTCAATGACCAGCAAACACTGCTCAAAGCTTTGCAGAGCCACAGAACTCAGGCAGTGATGTTTTGTTGATTTCAAAGGAGACCGCCACAGTAACAATAGAAAAGCCATTTATCTTTAGCTCAAGGAACGGACAGGAACGGGTGGGAGGGAGAGCAAGGAGTATGCTGCAGAACAGTAACTGGACACCCAAACCACACCGCACGGTTGCAAGCGAACCCAGCAGAAAAACAGTCACACCATAGCTCCTGAGAGTTTGCTACAGTTAAAATCACAGACCCCTAGGAAGGGGCTAGAATAAAAATCACAGGCAGACTGGATGTAACCCCCTTTTAAATATTGATAACCTGGGTACAAGCAGTGTAAACAGCACATCAAAACACAGCAATCCAGAATATCAAGGTAACCAGATAGGTGTGGACCTCCCACATAGTGGTGGACAAGCTATTAAAAAAACAGCTCAAGGGGACGCTGATGAGCAACTAGCTGAACAGACGCGAATTCCGCGCTCTCCTCTTCGCTGCTATAAATATTAAAAATAAAAGCAAAAGTGCCCAAAAGTGTGTAAAGCGATAGCAGATGGTGTGCGAATGTGGGATGGATGAATATTTGGCATGGGACCTCTAAAAGCCAGAGAACTGTAACAAAAGCACAAAGAAGGGAGGTGATGGTGGTGGCCTAGTTTCCTTTTCTGCAGCAGAGGTGGCGGTCCTCGGAAGAGAGGTTCTGGGGCAGGTTATGTAGCGCTGGAACCCCGATTAATCAAATTCGAAGGAAAGCTTGATTTGAAATTGCAAGAGATACAAGAGCAGCAGGTGGTGCAGGCTGGCAGAATGATGGAGATGGGGGAGAATATCACACATGGAGGATGAGCTGCTGGCAACTCTTGGGCTCATGGTGGCACTTCAGAAGGAGCTGAATGAGCTAAAAGATGCATTCGATTATCAGGAAGACTATCATAGGTGGTTGAATCTCAGATTGAGAGGGTTGATGGAGGGTATGGAAGGGAAAGTGTGCTGGACTTTGCTCAAAGTGTTGCCTGGGATACTAGGCCTGCAACCAGCGAAGGTAAACTAAAGCTTGAAAGGACCCATCGGGCGTGATGCCCAAACCTACAAATGACCAGCCGCCGAGGCAGATAATATTAGGTTCCACCACTTTCAAGATAGAGAACTTATGTTGAAGGCATATCGGGAGAAAGGAAAGGTGGGATATGAAGGTCACCGTCTATTTATGTTGCAGAATTACTTGGCCAGGCTTTTAAAAGAAGGAAGGCATTCAATAGTATTATGCAGCAACTGCGTGATCTAAAGTGGAAAACTTCCTGAGTTACCCAGCTACCTTAAAATAAAGCATGAAGGCGCTACATATTCATTTGGGAAGTGGAAAAGCGGATGAGTTTGCGAGGAGCCTGAGACAAAAGCTGCTGAGATCTGAAGGGAGAACTGGGACAGGGAGCTGAGGACTCTGTATTGAGATTCGAGAGATGAGGCACAGATGTAAATGCGGAGGACCGTTTGCTTATATTTTGTACTGGAGATATTGTTTTGATGTTAAAGTTCATGCTGGTGAAGATGGGAGATTGTGAGAGGATGAGGACCTTGCCACATGTAAAAAGATCTGGGGGACTTGGAGCTGGACAAAAATGGTGGAACACCCAGAAAATGGCAGGGAGAGACGTGGAGGAAATGGACAGAGGCAGAGAACAAGAATATGGCAAAGGGAGGAACTGCACTTAGTGGTGGAGTTATTTGGCTGCGAGAGATTGCCATAAGCCCAGTGATGGAAAGAACTGCCTCTAATAATGTCTGTGTGCAGGTAGAAGGGTGGGTGGGAGAAGGGCTTGCACTTTTTTTAGCTGCCTGCTTTCCTGCCAGTCCTATGATACCTCAATTGTATGGAACAAATTGTGTGGTATTAGCTAAAGGGGGAATAAGGCAGGAAATGGGAAATTGAAAATGAAGGATCTGAAAGGGACTGGGATGGAGGAAAATGAACTGGGGGTTAGGAGAAGAGATACGGGAAATGGATAGTAATGTTATTAAGGGGCACAAGGTTAAGTGACCATGGGGTGCAAAGCATGGAAGTGCCTGTTACAGCATCTGAGGATGAGGCAGACACTTGAGTCAGGAGACTACTAGTGTCTAAGGACTGAGGAGAGTACAGGGGTGGGGATGGGGGAAGGTTAGGATTGAACTGGGGAGGTGGATATTTCAAGGTGAAATGGAAGAGGGAGTGTGGGGAGGGAAGGAAGGATGGTAAAGAGCAAAAGAAGCAGTGGAAAATGGAAGGGAGAAGCTTACATGGAAGATGGAGGAAGAAAATCAATAAAGGAAAAATGAAGGGAGATATGGTGGGAATAAACGGGCAGGAGGGAAGAAAGGAAGGGGGATGTGTATATAGTTATCTGTTTAAAATGTTAGTGAAAGTGTGTGTGTTGATGTTATGGTTTTTGTTTTATGAACAAAGTGCAACCAAAGAAGTTAAATATATAAACCTTCATGGTACTGATGGAAAGATGATGATGAAAGGAAAAGAGGAGTATACGTGGATGGCGACTAGTAAAATGTTAATGTAATCACCTGGAATGTCAGGGTATTACAAATCCAGTAAAGAGGTCTATGTTTGCTGACAGCCCTTAAAGAGGGAGCCAGCGCTTGCTACAAAAACACAGCTAACAGAAGTACAGCATGCCAAACTGGCTAAGAGATGGGTGGGAAATGTTATTGGCTTCAGCCCAAAGCGTATAAAGGGGTACATATATACAGGGGCTGAATTTAGAGGTACAGAGAATAATCAGGGATATGAAGGAAGGAGATATATTTTCATTGTTGGGACCCTGGACGGAGAACAGAACACTTTGGGATCAGTATCGTCCCAGCAGTATTTGAATACCAATTTTATGCCTCTTTGCCGGATTTATTGGTAAGGAGCAATTCCCAGGGCTAATAATGGGGGAGGGACTGAACTGGGCCGTGGATCTGAAAATGGACCACTCTGAGGGAAGGGAGAAGTTTGGGGTAATGCAACAATGGCAAGAGGAATGGCGGAATTGGAAATGGTGGATGTATGGCGAACAGCAAACCGGGAGTGAGAGAGTATACATTTTTCTCGAATCCCATAAAATATGGGACTTGGATTGACTATATATATGCTACAAGAGAATGGTACAGCGGGTGGGAGGTACAGCACAGCCCAATACATGTCTCAGACCATGCTATAATGATAGTGAAAATACAAGGTAGGGAAAGGCAGAGGCATACGCCTGGGGAAATTCCTCACTTACTTGGCTCAGAATGAGGAATTTAGAAAGCACCTGGAGGATAGCTGGGATCTCTTCATGGCTACAAATGATAAGAAGGGCACCTCGAATAATATTTTATGGGAAGCGGCAAGGTATTTAAAGAGGAGCAATTATTGAATATGTTTCCGTATAAAGAAAAAAGATTTGCTCAAAGGAAGGAGCTAGAAAGTAAACTAAAGGAATTAGAGAAAAGATTGACCCAAGGGGAAAAGGGGAGGCCATTCGGGCACTAGGAGTAATTCGGGAGGCGCTTGAATGTGCACCTAAGGTCAGAAGCGGGAGAGCTAATCTGTTTAACAGAAGATACATATTTTAGTGGGAAATAAACCAGTCTCAATGGTGGTTAACTTATGAAGGGACACAGAAGGATGAATAGAATTTTTGGGTGAGGGATGAAAAGGGTACTCTACAGAATAAAAGAAAAGGAGATGGGGAACGCCTCAGGGCCTTCTTTTAAAAGCTGTACCAGGCAGAGGACGAGGAACAAAGGAAAGGATGATAGAATTTTTAGAGAAATAAAAAGTTCTGAAAGCCACACAGGCACAGAGGAAAGGTTGGGAAAACCAATAACGGAGGGAGAGGTGTTGAGAGCTATTCAAAAGTTGCAGAAAGGGAAAGCAAGTGGCCCAGATGGGTAACCAGTGGAATATTACAAGTTGCTGGGGATCCGAGTTGCAAAGGTATTGTGCAGAGTGTTTCAACAGGAGAAGGGATAGAAGAGGTTAGCTTGCCAGATACATGTTATGATGCTAGTATATGCCTCATACCAAAGGAAGGAAAGACCCTGCCTAGTGCCTCCTTACAGGCCAATATCATTGTTGAATTGTGATTTGAAGATAATGGCTAAAGTTTTGGCCAGTAGGTTAAAGGAAATCCTACGGGGCTGGTTCACCTGGACCAAACAGGGTTTATTAAGGGCGACAGTCATATCATAATATAGGCGGCTACTTAATGTGCTTTGGAGGGCAGGACGGGGAAGGAAGATATCAGGATCCTCTTGATGGATGTGGAGAAAGTGTTTGATAGGGTGGAATGGAAGTATTTGTTTGAAATGCTGGGGAGGTTTGGTCTGGGTGAACCGTTCCTAGGGTGGGTAAAGGCGATGTATAGAAAGCCCAGCGCAGGTAATTGTAAATGGGGGCAGGTCGGAGAGCTTTAACTTGGAGAGAGAGTACGAGGCAGGGCTGCCCGCTCCCCCACTATTGTTTGCACTTGCTATAGAGCCTCTGGCAGTGGCAATTAGAGAAAGTAAGGATATACGGGGTGGGAGGAGAAGGTAGCTCACAGCAGAGGCTGGCACTATATGCAGACGATATGCTGTTGTTTATGAAGCATCCTAGAAGTTCGGTTCCTGCTCTCTTGGCCTTGATTGAGGAGTTTGGGAAATTTTCGGGTATAAAGCTAATCTGGGAAAGTTAGAAGTTATGTGGCTTAAGGGATCGGTGAGGAGATTAAAATTGGGGACTTAAAGTGGTGGGGGAGAGCATGACATATTTGGGGTGCAGGTGGGTAGATCTTTGGGGGTCACTGTATAATCAAACTATACCAAACTAATAAAAATTATAGAAGTGGATCTAAGAAGATGGGAGCATCTGCCCATGTCATGGCTGGGCAGAATTAATATAATAAAATGAATGTGCTGCCTAGGATCCTGTATCCCTTACAAATGATACACCTGGGCCTGTCCAAGGAGGATGTTAATAGGTTGGAGAAGGCCTTTACTGCTTTTATTTGGAAAGGAAACATCCGAGGTTGAGTCTAGGGAAGTTAAGGCAGATAAGGAAAAGGGGTCTAAACTTTCCAGATTTGGAGAATTACTTTCTGGCCATACAACAAAGATATGTGATGGACTGGGTGCATAAACCTGAAGTGGCCAGATGGGTAGAATTGGAACAGGGAGAGGCACAGGGAAATTAACAGCATATCTCCATAGTAGAGAGCTAAGGGTGTATAAGATGGGAAAAGAAGTGAATCCTATGGTGGTACAGGTGTTGCTGGCCTGGAAAGTGCTGAACAGGAAAGGATGGATACAAGAAAAGAGACACTATTGTTGCGGTGGCGGGAATCCCTACTTCTTGCCAGGAATGGAGGATATAGGATTTGGGAACTGGGAGCGAAAGGGAATAGGTAGTCTGAGGCATCTATTGGTGAACAGGAGGTTCTGCTTGTTACAGGAGTTGCAAGAAGTGGTAGGAAGGATAAGAGGAATAGGTTCCGTACTTCCAGACCAGGGCATATGTGGGAAGTCTGAGAAAATAAAATAAAGGGCTGTATGAAGTGGACCCGGTAGAGGGGCTGATATATGCAGCTAAAGCAGGAAAAAGGGTTTATAGGCAGGGCTGCTAAGAGAGGAAAGGCTATATTATCAGATAAATGGGAGAAGGACCTTGGGAGGAGATATCGGACCAGAACTGGATATTGTTGCTACAGATGCACTCTGGAATAATGATATGTAACAAATATAAGGAGGCTTACTTTAAGTTTGTACACAGAATATACCTGCCACCAGTAATTGTACATAAGGTGCATCCTGAAGTGTCGCCTTATGTGGAAGGTGTGGCTCTGAGAGGGAACGATGTGCACTGCTTTTGGGGATGCCCAATACTACAGAAATATTGGAAGAGGTAGTGGACAGAGTGGGAAAATAGTCGTAAGGGATTTGCCAATGGACCCTTTAGGATGTTTATTTGGAGTGGAGAATGGGAGGAGGAGGAATGGGTACCACTTCCCAAGTGGATTAGGGTGTTGTTCGTCCTGGCTCAACATGAGATTCAGAATACATGGGTTTCACAGATAGCACCAACAGTGCAGGGTGGTGGAGGATGGTGTTACAGACATTTGGACTTGAGAGGCTGGCGTATGTGATGGGAGGAAGAGAAGAGGTTTGAAAGACACTGGGCCCCGTTCTTGGCCTCCCTAACGGAGGAAGAAAGTTGGATGTTATGGGAGGGTACAGAAGGATAAGAAAGGAAGGAGGAAGTGAAGAGTGGTATGTGAAAGTAGTAAGATGAAGTGGTGAAGGGTGAGGGTACCTAGTATGGGAAGGAAGACTAAGAGAGTGGATAAAAGTGAATGGCAGAAGAGTGTGGAAGAGATTGGATGGAGTAGAAGATTGAAGGTACCTGGCAAGAGAATAGTGGCTGCACTTTGTTTTGATTTGTTTTGATGTGTTCTGATTTGATCTGATTGGATTTTATTTAATCTTATTTTATAATATATTATTTGATATAATTTTAAACCAGTATAATTCAATGTAATGCAATTCTGTAGAAATCAACTGCAACATTGTAGGGAATGAAGTGAAGAGATTGATCTCTGCAGAATATAATGGTGGTAACTGGATGAATAAGTTATGTATTTGATTGTATGTAGTAGTTTATTGGAAAAGCAAATAAAATATTATACCAAAAAAAAAAGCTCAAAGTGAAAACAGCTTGTGCTTGTGTTTACCTACTTTAGCAAACCCAGATCAAGCAACTGAATAAATGGCTGGAAAAATAGCGGAGACTTCCAAAACATTGACTCTGTCGCTAGCCCCCGAAGAGAGTCAAAATCAACAAACCACTTTAGAGAACTCTAACATTACTAATGTGAATGAAGCCCTGATTAATGAAGTCAGGCATGGGTTTACCACTATTAAGTCCTCAATTTCAAAACTTACTGAAGCTGTTTCAGACCTCATTCAGAAAATAAATGCTTTATCAGTTAGAACAACAAAGCTAGAAAATAGAATGAGTGTGGCAGAAGACAAAATACCTCATCTGCAAAAGCATGCAAATACACAAGTGTTAGAACTGGAACTAAGACAAAAGTGGAAGACCTAGAAACTAGGTCTCATGAAAACAATTGAACGTTACATAGAAACATAGAAGTTGATGGCAGATAAGGACCACAAGGCTCATCCAGTCTGCCCATTTCTTTTCAACCTTATGAATGTGTCATCGGCCTTTGCTCCGTCAATGGCCTATCTATTCATACTCATCTGTATTGCTCCTTTATGCCTATCCTAACGTGTTTGAAGCCCTGCACTGTATTCATATCCACCACTTCCTGAGGTAGACCATTCCATGCATCCACCACCCTTTCTGTGAAAAAGAACTTCCTCACATTACCCTTAATGGCCTCCCTCTAATCGCATGCTGTGTCCTCTTGTCCTGCTATTTTCTTGTATTGAAATATGTAAGACTCTGTCACCTTGTTAATGTCCTTAAGGTGTTTGAATGTTTAATCATATCACCTCTCTCCCTGTTTTGCTCTAGTCTAGGGTATACATATTGAGCTCCGTTAATCTGTCCTCATATGTTTTCTAATGGCACCATTTTGATTAGCGCTTCTGGACTGCCTCAATTTGGTTAATGTCCTTGTGAAGGTGTGGCCTCCAGTACTGCACACAGTACTCCAGATGGGGCCTAACCAGTGTCTTGTAAAGAGGATTATTACCTCCCTCTACGACTTGTGATATTCTCACTACTACACCCCAATATCCCACTAGCCTTACCTACTGCTTTAGTGGTCTGCTTGGATGATTTCAGGTCATCGTTGATGATGGTGCCCAAATCGTTTTCTTCCCTTGTGACTGCCAGCACTCCTCCCAGCCTATAGGTGGCTTCAGGGTTTCTCTTCCCTATGTGCATGATCTTGCACTTCTTTGCATTAAACCCCAGTTGCCACTCTTTCGACCATTTTGCTAGTTTATCCAGATCTCTTCTCATTCTGCCCACCCCATCTGGATCATCTACTCTGTTGCAGATCTTGGTGTCTTCTGCAAACAGACAAACCTTACCTCCAGTCCATCTGCAATGTCACTGATGAAGATATTGAAGAGGACTGGCCCCAATCTGATCCTGGAGGTACCCACTTTTGACTTGCATCTCTTCTGGCTGTATACCGTTTACCACCACTCTCTGTTTTCTGCCCATCAACCAGTTTGTTACACAGTTGACCAACTTCTGACCCACCCGAGCCTACCCAGCTTATTAATCAATCTTCTATGTGAACAGTATCAAAAGCTTTGCTGAAGTCAAGGTAGCAACATCAGCTTCTCCCCTTGGTCTACCACTCTGGTTACCCAGTCAAAGAAATCTATGAGATTAGTTCGACAGGACCTTCCTTTGTAAGCCCATGCTGTCTTGGATCCTGTGCTCCTATGGATTCCAGCTGTTGCACTATCCTTTCCTTAAGAAGTGCCTTCATAATCTTGCCCACTACTAAGGTAAGATTGACTGGTCTGTAGTTCCTGCCTCCTCCCTGCTACCACTCTTGTGGAGCAGGATCACATAAGCTCTTCTCCAGTCTTCTGGGACCTCCCTGTGCTCAGGGACTCACTAAACAGTTCTGATAATGACTCTACTAGTTCCAACCTTAGCTCCTTTAGTACACTGGGATGTATGCCATCAGGTCCCATTGCCTTGTCCACTCTGGAGCTTATCAGCTTTTGTATGACCCTTTCTTTTATGAAGGAGCTGGTGCACCTCCCTCCCCCCTGTGTCCATGGTGCTGAGCTGTGGGCCCTGCCTACCTTCTCTTCAGTAAATACTGAGCAGAAGTATCTATTTAGGATAGATGCCTTTACATGGTCCTCCTCCTCACATGCCCCTTATCCCCTTTGATCTTAGCAATACCCCCTCTGGACTTTCTGCTTTCACTAATGTATCTATAGAAAGTCTTGTCACCTTCTTTACTGTTTTTACTAGTGTTTCCTCAATTTGGGCCTTTGTCTGCCTTACTGCCTTCCCTGCTTCCCTTAGGGAAGTTTGGTATGCCTCCTATCTTCATCCTGCTGTGTTCCCTTATATTTCCTGAAGGCCAGCCATTTGGCTCTGACCTTTTCTGCTACTGTTTTTGAGAACCAATGTGGTTTCCTTCTTCTTTTTGCACGTCCTTTTCTCTAACACAATGGGATGTTGCTTCAAGTATTGCATCCTTAATGCTTGCCCCTTTGCCTCTACCCCCTCACCTATATTTCTTTTGCCAGGGCTAGCTTAACTCTGTTGGCCATCTTATCAAGTCAGCTCCCTGAAGTCCCATATTTGTGCCTTGGAATGGGATGATTTAGTTCTAGTGGCCAAATCAAACCATACCATGTGATGGTCAGTGGCCTCCAGGTGACCTTCTACCTGGAGATCTGTGATCCTTTCCCTGTTAGTCAGTACTAGATCTAGGATAGCCCTGTTTCTTGTGGGCTGTTGTACCAGTTGTTTGAGGTGCTCCCCTGCAGGGAATCCACCATGTCTAGTTCTGGCAGATGTTCCTGCTGGTATTGGCCAATCTGTATCTGGCATGTTGAAGTCTCCCATTATCATAACCTCCCTTTAGCTGTCATGTTTGCATTTCTTCAACAGTAATGTGCTATGTCATCCCCTAGTCTGGAGGCCTGTAGACAACCCCAGTTTGTATGGCTGTCCCATTTCCTGTTTCAGGGTGACCCACAGTTCTTCTGACTCCTTATGTTTATTCTGAATTTCTGTAGCTTTGATATTTTCATTGACATACAGGGCCTCTCCACCCCCTTTTTGCACCTTGGTCTCTTCTGAGCAGCACATAGCCACGTACTGAAGTCTCCCAAGTGTGGTTACTGGTAAACCACATCTCGCCAATTGCTACTATGTCCAGTTTAGCCTCTGTCATTATTGCCTGCAGGTCTGGGATCTTGTTTCCCAGACTGCAAGCATTGTATACATGATTAGGGGGCATACTAGAGGATAAGGAAGGATCACAACCCCTTGATTTTTTTTAATTACTCGGGCCTTGGCAGACCCTACCCTAACAAAAGAGGAACTTGACAGGCCCACAGGGAGCTAATAATCTCAATTACAAAGGAAAACAGCCTAGATTTGTTTTCACAAAGCCACACCACTATCAGGATAAAGCTATGCTGAAGAAAGCAAGACTTGAGAAGGGAATCCATGTAGCTGGAATAATGATTCAAGTCTTTCTTGACTTTCCACATGATGTCCTTAATAGAAGAAACATGTTTATGACAGCTATAACTTTATTGGACCAACATAATATAAGATACATGATGATCCTCCAGAAAACTTTAAGTCACCGTGCAAGTAAAACCTAAACTATTTACCTCCCCTAGAGATGTGGAGAGAATGATTAAGTTCTGGCTTAAGATCCAGGAGGATCATCACAAGCAACTTCATCATTTAATGGCATGACTAAGGACTTCACAGGCACATAATTATCCTCAGAGATCCTGACGACTAACCAATAAGCTGATCCCAATATAAAAGTCTGGGTGCTCATAAATGGATCAATAAAGATATATGCAACAAGATGGAGAGTGAAGAGGGAAAAATAATAAAGAATAATTGAGAGCAACATTATTACAAATTATCTCCGAGTCTTAGCACTGGTGCATGGAGGGCTTACTAACTTGAGTACTCTGGTTTCATTTTCTAGATACCAGATTCTTACAGATCATCTTGAGCAAGTTATAGGAGGGCTAAAAGAGAAACTAGTGGGACATCAAACTGATAATGCTACAGCAGGCCTATATTACTGGCTAACCATCCATCTTACTTGTTTTCTTATTGGCTCATGTAGGAATATGATTGATTTAGGGGAGGGGGTATTGAGGGATTAGAAGTTATACAAAAGCTATAACAAGAAATCAGATCAACACTGGAATACTGTTAAAGATATTACACAAAAACAAAAATATATAAAATTGCATGGAATGCCTGGCCTGTTCTCTGGGCTAGACTAACACACTATGAAAGATACATTGCACAGAAGTATATAATTAAAAAAAAATGACACACTTAAATATAATGACTTGGAACATAAAGGGAGCAACGACCACATAAAATAAGAAAAATCATTAATCAAAGCAAAAGACAGAATGTTGATGTCCTTTTTACAAGAAACTCATTTTATGGAAAAAGATTTTAAATACTTTAAAAACTTATTTAGATCAAACAGAGTTTACTCTACCTACACATGTAGTTCTAGAGGCACAACTATATTAATTAGAAATAAAGCTAAATTAGCAATAATAGATCAATTATCTGATGCAGGAGGCAGATATTCCATGAAAAGAATAAAATAAAATCTGCTAGAAATAACACTGGCCTGTGTTTACGCTCCAAATGAACACAACCCTGAATTTTTGCCAAGCTGTTCTTGGACATTTACAATTTCCAGCTCCGTATATAACAGCAGGTGACTTCAATATTACATTACATCAACTAGATAGAAGCCCTGGTTCTGTTGAGAAGAAACATAAAGCAATTTCTGTGATACTGGATAATGTAGAGGATTTGAATTTAATTGAACCTTTCAGGCATTTCTATCCACAAAAGAAATGTATTTTTCAATTCTAATTCACATCAGTCTTATTCTTGTATTGATTTTTACATCAAAACTTTAATTCAAGGCGTAACAGATGTCAGCTATAATCCATTAACTCTTTCAGAGTGTACATTGGAAACTTTAGTTCTGCAAAAAGGACACGTGTGGGTAAGATAGAAGTTGGAAACTGGATCATAAGTTGTTAAGTGACAAGATTTTTAGTAACTTGATAAGGAAAGAGATAAAATAATTTCTAGAAATTATTTAAATCAGGAACATCATTAAATATAATATGGGATGCACTGAAATCATATTTAAGGGGCATTTGTATGTTATACTCAACACAAAGACAAGAAATGAAACCCAATTTTAAATAATGTAGAACAAGAATTGGCTACAGCTGAAGACACTTTCATTCATTCTGGTGGTGAGGCAGATTTAACAAAAGTTCTGCTCCTGACAGATAAATGTAACCAAATGACAGAATCACAGGCAAGGAGAGCAGTGTTGAGAGCTTGATCAAAACAGGGGCGTAGCCAGGTTTCAGATCTGCACACCAAGTGGACTCACTGCTACCCTCCCCTTAGGGTGTGCTACCCCGGGTGTAGCTAGACAATATACAAATGTACAACAGGACGTGTTTGTTGCCTCATTTGGCACAATAAATACAACTTTTGTATCTCATGACAATGGTTGTTGCCATGCATGGGTAAATACAAATGCCATGCATTGCTCCCTAAGACACCCACATACCAGCCCAGAGCCTGTAAAGCTGTATTGTCCTTAGGATGCAAAGACAGTATTAGTGACCAGTCTATCTAGTTTGACTCCTATGAATAAAATTACTGAAAGGTTCAACATTTTCTTTGTTAGTTTTCATGGAAAAAGGAAGCAGTTCAGAGGCTATTGCTACCCCTTAAATAAAATTGCACACCATGGAGTACTTGGAGTATGCCTGGCTACACCCATGGATCAAAATGCTACTTTTTGGGAGAAAAGCCCACCAAATTCTTCACCAATCCAATGTAAAAAGCAAATAACACAATGAATGCAATAAAAGACAAAACTGATAATACTACATACAATCCAAAGGTGATAAATGAAGCCTTTAGAAAAATGATATACTCCAGAAAGAGCAATGAATATAGAAAATATAGAGACCCATTTAGCTTCTCTTGAACTAAATCAGTAGAATTTAGAAAAAAAGAACATAGAAACATAGAATTTGACAGATAAGGACCGCTTGGCCCACAGTCTTGCCATTTCCTGATGGATAAGCTGCAGATTCTAGTTAATCAGCAGCTTACTTCCTCCCCTGCCCTCACTAAATTGCCCTATGCCTGTCCATGCATTCTTGAATTCTCACTGTTCCTGACTCCACAACTTCCTCAGGAAGGCTGTTCCATGCATCCACAACTCTCTCTGTGAAAAATACTTTCTAACTTTACCTCTGAGCCGTCCCCCTCTCTATCTTCAAATTGTACTTGTTCTTGCATCTTTTCTTCTGAAAGATACTACCTCTTTGTACCTTGTTAATTCCTTGAGATACTTAAAAGTTTCTATCATGTCCCCCTCTCCTCCTTTTCTCAGGGTATCGTATTAAGCTGCTTCAGTCTCTCCTCCCTATGTCTTCTGGTGCAGACCTTGCACCATTTGAGTTACCTCCTCTGAACCTCCACTCTGTCTGTCTTTACTTGAGATGGGGTCTCCAGGAGTGCCGCAGTACTCAGATGGGGCCTCACTAACTGTCTGTAGAGGGATAACAACTTCCTGTTTTCTGCTGTTGATGCCTCTCCCCATGCATCCCAGTATCCCCCAGCCCTCCTTACTGCCTTCTCCATTGCTTCCCACCTTTAGGTCATCTGATATAATTACTCCTAGGTTTCTTTTGATTTTTGTTGTTATTAACTCACCCCCATTGTTTACTCTTCCCTGGGTTTTGTTTCTCAGATGCATTACCTTGCACTTCTTTGCATTGAATCTGAGCTGCCATGTATTTGACCATTCCTCCAACCTTGCCAAGTCCTTTTCATTCTTTCCACCCCACCTGTGTGTCAACCCTGTTGAAGATCTTTGTGTCACCTGCAAAGAGGCATACCTTTCCTTCCAGGTGCTCTCCAATGTCACTTATAAAGATATTAAGAGGACCGTCCCAGTACCGAACCCTGCGGTACCGCTAGTTACCCTCCTTTCTTCACTGTGGACTCTGTTTACTATTACCCTTTCTGTCCTGTTGTCCAGCCAATTTTTATCCAGGCTATCACCTTGGGACCCACTCAAAGGCTGGCTAACTTGTATATTAATCTTTGTGTGAGACTGTGTCAAATGCCTTGCTAAAATCTAGGTAGGCCACATCCACAGCCCTCCCTGGTCTACTACTTTGGTCACCCACTCAAAGAAATCTATTAGGTTAGTCTGACATGACCTTCCTGCTGTGAAACCATGCTGCCTTGGGTCCTGTGCCCCACTGGCCCCTAAGTACTCAACAATTCTTTCCTTCAAAGTGATTCCATCATTTTCCCTACCACTGAAGTCAAACTAACTGGTCTGTAGTTTCCTGCCTCTGCCCTGCTCCCACTTTTGTGAAGTGCTTTTCTAAGGCACTCTCTCATTTCCCAAAGTTAACCTTCCTAAAGTCCAATACTCTTGTTTTTGTATGGCTTGACTCTATGGCTGTGTTTATTGTGAACCACACTGTTTGGTGGTCACTTGTTCCCAGATGGCTACCCACTTCTTAATCTGAGCTCCTTTCTCCTTCCCATTTGAGAGTACCAGGTCTAAGATTGCTCCTCCCAAGTGGGTTCACGCTAGCTGTCTGAGGCATGCCTGTAGGGCATCAGAATGACCCTGCTCTTGGATGTGCCTGCAGCAAAGGTACTCCAGTTAACATCTGGCATATTCAGGTCCCCATCAACAATATCTCCCCTTTTCTGCCATTTTAAGGATGCCTTCTGTCATTTACTTGTCCATTTCCTCCCCTGAGATTGGGGTCTGTACACAACCCCATCGGATTGTGGTGCCATTTCCTGTCTCCAGGGTGACCCATAGTGACTCATCAACTTCCTGTTTACTCTTTAGTTCTGTTGCTTTAATCCCTTCCCTTATATGAGATACTCCTCCTCCTCCTCCTCCTTCTCTTGTACCCACCCTGTCCCTCCTGTAGACTGTGTATCCTGGTATGTTGACTTCCCACTCATGGTTCTCTTTGTACCATGTTTCAGTGACTGCCACAATATCCAGGCATCCCTCTTCCATCAAGGCCACTAGTTCAGGGGCTTGTTGCACAGACTGCGGGCATTGGTACTCATACCTTCCATTTATTTTTTATGGCCTTACCCTTTTAGCCCCATCCCTGTCCTTTACACCTTTTTCTGCATTTATCCCTGTCCTCCTCCCTACTGACTTCTCTGCCTTGGTGTTTACCTCTCTAACTACTGCGCTTTGTGGGGAAGGCTGTGATTTCCTGCTCCTTTCAGTGCCTCCCCCTTAGCTAGTTTAAATGCTTGCCAATGAAGCATTTAAACCTGTCACCTAGGATCCTGGATCCCGCCCTGGACAGATGTAGATCATCACACCAGTATAAGCCTGCATCCCTCCAGGTGGCTCCCCAGTCCCCAATGAAGCCAAAACCTGAGCTCCACCAGTTTTTCAACCATGCATTGAATCCCATGGTGCAGAATACCCTAGCATCTTCCTTGCCATGAACAAGCAGCACCTCTGAGAAGGTTACCGTACATGCTACTTCTCTAAGGCCTCCCCAATTCCACAAACTCCTCTTGCACGCTCTGATCCCATTTACAGCCAGGTCATTTGTCCCTAGGTGGACAATGACATCCAACTCCCTCCCTTGTGCAGCTGCTCCGCGATCCTGAGATTTGCTTCCTGTCCTCAAGCCATGGCACCAGGCAGGCACCTGCCTCCCTATCCCTTCCTCCCCATGTCTACCCTAATGATTGATTCCCCCACAGGGTTGTTTCCTTCCCTGGGGTCTCGTGCCACCTCCTGTGGGTCTCCTTTGTGGAGGTTCCCAGCATCCTCCTTGGTCTCCACTGCTGGTGCCTCCATAGAGGAGCCACTTGCCAGAACAACATATGAATTGTGGAGGACTACAACTGGAGGATGCACCTCTGTTCCACCCTCTCCCTCCCTGAGCCACCTTGGTCCAGCAGGTCCTCTTTCTTGGCAACCTCTGAGGTAGCGGTGGTGGCCTGGTGGTCCCTGGAGTGGGGAAGAGGTTTCCTGAAGCCTAGCCAGGTCAGCCTGGAGACGGGCAACCTCCTCCCTCAACCAGAGAGATGCCTGCAAACAGGGCAGCATAACAGCTTTCAGAATGTCTCCCGGAACACTGCTGCTCCACAGCCATTGCACTGCACCACTCCCATCTGACATATTTTGTGTCCCTCTCCTGCTGCTTTGTATTCTTATTGTCTCTCCCTCTATGTATTTTACACTTATTTTCCTACTGCCTATGTGTCTTTACAACTCTCACCTTCCTGTTCTGGGACAGGAACTTCCTGTAGTCTTCAGCAGTCTCCTTCCTCCGTGCTTGAATTTAGACCTCCAGCGCCAGGAGGATAAAGAGTTATTTATTTTTTTTTTTAGGTTCCTTCAAGGTTGCTGAAACTAATGTGTCTCAGTGATCCTTCCCTTCCTACTGCCAAACAGGAAGTTCCTGTTGTCAGTCAAATTCAGTGGCTATAAAACTAGAACTGGCTTTGGGTGGGAGGGTGGAGGGTGGGAAGGAGGGCAATTAGTAAAAAATCTGTAGTTCTGGACTTCTGTTTCTTGTTCTGCAACCAGTTCTTTTCTGCCAGAAAGAGCAGGAAGCTGTAATTGGAGACAGGTGCTTTTTACACTAAGCTGCTAAGCCACACCCCAATTAGATTCACTCTCTGCTCTCAGTAAATTAAGCTGATACTGCCTCTTCTCAGAAAAACTTTTTTTTTTGCTTAAATGAGACCCCTTCTTCTAATAAAGTATCCGCTTGCTTAATCCAAACAGGTACTACTCCTGCTCAGACAGAAGTGATTAATTAGTATAAAATGTAGTTCTGGACATCAGTTTCTTGCTCTGCAACCAGTTCTCTTCTGCCGACAATATAGATGCTGATTTCACTAAACAAGAAGTTGCTGCAGTGTATTGAAGAATTGTCAAACAATAAGACCCTGAGCCCAGATTACTTTGAAGAGAATTTTACAAGCATTTTAGGGATAAATTTACACCATTGTTACACAAACTATACAATAATCTTTTGAAGGAAAACAAGCTGCTAACTACCTCGATGAGGCCAATATATCAACCACTTGACTTATGTGCAGTCATATAGACCTAACTCTCTACTAAACATGGACTATAAAATTCTCACAAAAATTTTATCAGAGAGTTGACTAAAGCTGTTCAGAAAATTGTCCTCCCATAGCAGACTGGCTTCAATGAAGGCATAAGGCTAGTCAATAATATAAGAAGAACTTTACATTTAATAGAACACAACACATCTAAAAGGATGCATCAATCATATTGAATGCAGAAAAACATTTGATCATGTAAACTGGGATTTTTATTGGCAACACTGGAGAAATTTGGATTGGGGAATTCATTCATACATTTAGTCAGATTAATATACATTTCTTCCAAGGCCAGTGTAAGGAATAATGATCAACTCTCCTCATACTTTCAACTTCACAGAGGAACAAGACAAGGCTGCCCTTTGTCCCATCTTCTATTCACAATTTTATAGACCCATTTACACAAAGGTGAGGCAAGGAGGAGAAATAGAGGATATAAATGTTGAAGAAACACAACATATTATTTCTCATATGCAGATGATGTACTATTACTATATTTAAATGATGCATTGACACCTATAAATCCATTACTTAGATTCATTTCAAAATTTTCAAATATCTCAGGCAATAACATTAATAATACAAAACAGATATCCTACCCATTGATAAGGATTTTCCACTTCAAGATTTCTAACAAACCTCAAATATACCAATAAATAAGAAATTCAGATATCTGGGGGTTATAATTACTCAAAACATAGAGGATTTGTATACACAAAATTATGAACCTTTGCTGCCAAAATGTACAATTATTTGGATAAATGGTCACTCTTACCATTAACCCTTATTGGCAGTGTAAACATAATTAAGATAGATATTTTGCCTAAACTCTTCTTCCTATTCCAAACCCTTCCAGTTTGCATCCCCAGAAAAGTGTTTAATCTTCTGGACATTAAAATTAAAATGTTTATATGACAGAACACAAAGCCAAGGCTTGCTTTGCAAAAACTCAGGGCTACAACTACAAATCTATGCCTGGGCCTACTGAATTTCCAGCTTTACTATTATGCTGCCCAGTTGGAACAAATTGGAAGATGGTTTGAATCTGAAAACAAACCGAGCTGAATAAAATAGAAGAGATGGCATCCCCATTCAAAGACATAACTGGAGCCTTACACTCTAACTTAGTAAAGAATAATAAACTTAGGTAATGTCTTACCACAACTAAACTGACAGCCAAAACATGGCAAGAGGCTCACAGAATTCGACAGTGGAAAAGGAAGTGTCATCTTTTCATATATTAAATATATCAGTAGAATCCCAACTATAAATAATAACCTCTTTTGCAAATCTGGGAAAAGGGAATATACCAACTGAATCATCTTTATGAAAATGGACAGTTTATAGATTTCATAACTCTCAAAGAAAGATTAAGCGTAAGAAGGATATTATTTGGCTTATCTACAAATAAGGGATTTTGTAGAAAAAGGGTGTTGCTATCTTCTGGACATTCCATTATCACAAACAGAAGATGCCTTCATTAAAACATTGAACTAAAATTAATAGGGAAGCTATATTGTATCTTGACTGGAAAGCATCCTGCATCTTTGGATAAAACTTATCTTGCTTGGCAAAAGGACATCAGGACTACCTTAGATGAACAAAAATGGGAAGAAATCAAAATACCACATTGGATATATCTAAAATAATAAGCGGAATCAAATTCCATTTAATATAACGTGTAGAGTAGAGTATAGTATACACCTGAGAGACTAAATAAAATTGAAAACACAATAGCAAATAAAATGTCCTAGATGTCTAAATGGGATTGGGTCACTAATACATATGTTTATTACCTATCTTAGCATAGTGGATTACTAGAAAAGTATTTACTCAATAATCAGTATGGTACGGGACTTGATGTTCCCTATGAACCCAGCATCTTAATTTTCTGAAAATACTTTTACAAATAGGAGACTAGAATAATGAAAAGGTAAAATTCTTGAACATAGCCTTGATTAATGCAAAAATATAATCTTACAAAATTATAAGAACTGTGAAGCTCTGCTGGTGAAGCATTGGCTGAATCTCTTAGTGGATCGTGTCAACTTAGAAACAATATTCTGTGGTCAAGAAGGAGATATACTTTAATTTAATCATGTTTGTTGCCCTTTCTTGCGATAAAAAAGTAGAGAATGTGTTTTGGTCACAGACAGGAACGGAAGAGGCTTTTTGAAACAAAATACTGTAGGTGGGGTATGTTTTGGGGTGACTTGGTGAAATAGTGTCTTTAATTATTGTCTTTAGGGTAAACTGAGACAAGCCACAGTATCCCACATTCAAGGGCCATAATTAAGAGCAGTATCTTGCCCTGTAGTTTGGGATCTGGATGAGAATTGTTTGGACTGGGGCCTCAGCTAGGTGATAATTGGAGGAGGGGTTGAGTGAGTCACATTCTGACTACAGGTTGGTTTGGCTTGCTATATGAGACTGACTCCTGCAGGTTGCTGCCTTAAAGCAGAGTCTGTGTGTGTTATGGTCATAGACAGCAACTGAAGAGACTTTTGAGACAACATAGGTGGAGTAAATTGTGGGAAACTTGGTGAAATAGTGTCTTTATTATTGTTCAAGAGGAGCCAATCAAAGGGAAGACCACGCCTATCAGCCCCAGGGCAGACCAGTCAGGGCTCTGCCTGGCATATCAGACTGCTTCCTCCTACCATAAAGGAAGAGGTTGTCAAGCAGACCTCTACATGAAGGACTGAGCACAAAAGGACATCAGAGGGAGTCTGCCAGGAGAATCAGTCAATGGAGGCAGCTGGTGGCGTACATGCTGCACTTCAGCAGTGGGTAAGTGAAAGAGGAAAACAGGTGTCTGGAAGCAGCAGGTGTCCACTGGAGGAAACGGAGGAGCTGGAGGTTCTACTGTGGTAAGTCACCTGTTTAACTCCTATTCAACACAATCACTACAAAGGAGGGAGGAGAGTCAAGGGTACACAGAAATTTGGGAGTAGGTGGGACACCTATATAGGATAAAGGAACAAAAGGGTTTTAAAGGACACTAAAATTTGGAAGTAGGTGGAAACAGTCAAAAGCGCAATTCTGGCTTCACTCACCACGCATGCCTGCAGTACTAACCAATGCACAAACCATAAACTGGGCACCACGATAAAACTGTGCAAAATTCCTTTATTTGAAAAAGTGCTCAAGTGCTCAATGCAAAAGCAGTCACCCAACAGGTTGGACACATTTCGACCGGTTTCAAATGTAATGTGCATCTTCAGGAGGATGTGCTACACCATGCCCACGTACAATATAAGGATGCTGCTTAAAGTGACAGTACATTTAAAAATGAAGTGTCAGAGACAATTAAAATAGCAGCATAAATATGACCAGCAGTGACAAACAATAACCAGCAATAACACACAACAACACATAATTGAGGTCATTTCAACACAGCACCATAATAATTTGTGCAATATCAATAGACCTCAAAATTTCTAATAGCACCATAATACAAATAATGTGCTAACCATTGTAATAGTAACAGTTATGGTTTCAAAATAAAATTATGGCAATGTGCTTATAAGTGCTGTGGTGATTTGCATATGCATCCCATGATGCTTTGCATTGTGGGGGCATGTGTGATTTTGTATTTCTTTGAAACTTGACTTCCTGGCCAAATGCCCTTGGGGTAACCATTGCCTCAGTGCTTTCACACAGAGGTTCTTTGTCTTTAAATTGTTTTTGTTTTAATTGGGTTCACCACAACATAACCAGTTAGACCATCTTAGGGTAGCTGGTTGATTCCACTGGGGTGTCAAACAGATGAGACATACTGATGAGTCTGGTAGGAATGAAACACATGTCTATGTCTTCTGTTGGCACCCTTTGCAAACTGTGTGAGAGGCCTTTCGGCACCATGCATTTCTGCTTAAAGTTGAACCAGCATAATATTCTGTAGTG
Organism: Neoceratodus forsteri; assembly: GCA_016271365.2. Lineage (NCBI taxonomy): Eukaryota > Metazoa > Chordata > Ceratodontiformes > Ceratodontidae > Neoceratodus > Neoceratodus forsteri. Next base: position 1,196,433,344 of record CM057453.1, read on the forward strand.
ATTTGCATATGTCGCCTATGATGCTTTGCATTGTGGGGCATGTGTGATTTTGTAGTTATTAAGGTGACTACTGCAGAATCATTTCATTAGTTATATCATATTACTCAGTTTCAACCATTACCTTTAGGTTTCATAAACCCATATAAATGGATGAGTAATCATATGTTTAATTCAGAAGGCCCCTTATAAAAGGTTAAATTTCCAAATTTTTATAATTAAATGCTGCTACAAAGTCAATTTTATCTTACATGGCCTCCTCCTGTATTTTAATGTGGACAACACCACCTAGTGGAAGGAAAAGAGAAAGCACAACATCAGTACATCACTACTAATACGTCCTTACACTTACTTTTTATTTTCTTAATTAATGGCATCACATCAGTCTTATCGTTCAGGCCAGGAGGCTTAAGACCCCCAAGGTGTATATCCTGTCAGCCTCACAATCTAATAATAACTCATCAATACTGCGACCTCTTGGTCCTAACCTGACTAGTTCTACCACACAAAATATGAACTTATGTTGTCTACCATCCCCACTAGGGTTGCCACCTGTCAGGTTTTACCTGGTGATCAGATTTTCAGGGTCCCTATCAGGTAATCCGGTTTGCTCTGTGCTGGTCAGTTTTGAGCCATTTTGAGTGCTCACATACTTTTGAAACAAATGTTGTCATCTCATTCATTGTTTCAGCTACATGTCCAGGTTACAAACAAGTTCTGTTGTCAAGTATAGCCTCTTGTTTGTGAAAGCAGTCAACACAGGAGGTGTAAAGTATGGCCGTTAACACCATTAGTACTTACTATTTTAATCTTTCCACTGCATCTTAAAGTGCATAGCAGCAAAGCTGACCCCACCTTCTATAGCAGTAACACAGCCAGTTGTCTTCCACTTTTATTTGCTGGTAAACATTTTTATCTCTAACAGAATTTAGGCATTTTAAATGTTTTAAATAATTATTTTCTTCAAGAAAAAGTATGGTTACTTATTTGGCTTTGAAATAGTACTGTGGACATGAAAAGGAACTGGAACAGAAAAATATATAGAAGTACACATTATAGAAACAATTTGTTTATTATGAATTATTCTATACCATGTGTACTGTTGTATGTTATTTAAAGTATTTCCCTTGTCTCCCCACAGATCATATCTGTAAATGAGACTTTTTTATCTCTGTAGGTTTACCTGGTAAACCAAGGTCAATAAATAAATAAATAAATACTGTACATAAGTAAATAAATAACTAAGAAGAACATAGGAAGTAATTTTAACTGGTACAGTAGAATATCTGAACATTTTTGTTGAACTGCTGCTTTAAGTGTTGTGTTTTATTGATATAACAAATGTCTTTCTAGCAGGAGCAATGCATGATGAGTCATGAAAAGAGGTGGGGCTAGGGGTGGAGCTTAGGATCCGGTTTTGCCTCATCCAAAGGTGACAACCTTAATCCCCACTGCTCTATCGCACCGCTAAAACATTTTGGTGTACCGTCAGGACAGCGACACTGTTACAGTGAAATACCACCACAGCAACAGATCTTGCCAGGTCAAAAACACTTTGGTCCATCAGGAACAATGCCGATGTGCAGGATGTTGACAACATTGTTGTCGGCGTCCTGTGAGTGGAACTGCATTTTCTCATCATGGTTCTTTTTTTTTCAGGGTTCAGAATGCTACTCATATGTTCCCCCACCCATATTTTCAGTGGACTGGTGGTTTTCCCAATGCAAAGGCTCCATGTTCACAGGTAGCTAAATAAACCAGATCCTCTGTGACACAGTTAAAAAGCACCTCGACATGTACACCTTGCTGGCATTCACAGTGGTAAAGGTGTTACCCTTTAAGATAACATTACAATATTTACAATTGCTGTATGGGTATGTACCAAATGGTTTAGGTGGCAACCATGTGCCTCCTATTTCTACCCTCTTCTGAACTGGCTGGTAACTATGTATAAAAGTGTTTTTATATTTCTACCCTCCTGTACACCATCGTGGAGGATTAATGGTAACCTCTTTGAGGCGGGATCAAACTCAATAAATGCCAGTGTTTCCTAATAGTGCTCTCTATTGCACCAGACTGTCTACAGTAAGTGCTCACAAAATTCACCCTATCTGATGTCACATCATGATTCCAAGAGGCCAGAACATCATCTTTGTTCATGTCAGATACCACACTTCTAGTTTCTTCAACTAGTGCTGCTGAATAGCCCCATCCCTAAATCTGCTGCACATCTCCTGACTTTGTCTCTGAAAATCCACTTCTGAGCTACAGTTCCTAAGCACCCTCAATAATTGGGCCCTGGGTTATTGTTAACCATGTGTCTGGGGTGACAACACGGGGCACTGAAGAGTGAGTTCCTATCCATAGATTTTCTAAAAGAGAGATTTGTATTTCATTATTTCCATCTCTTTTGATCTCTGAATCCAAAAACCGTGACAGTATTAGGGTCACTTTGTACACTGAATTTGAAGTTTGAATTACTTTTTCAAGATAGTTCACAAATTCCTTGAGTTTGTCCCAGTGCCCTTCAGATCATAAGCATGTTGTCAATAAAGTGACACCACAGGTCAACCCTATGGTAAAAGGATTGACCTGTGCATCATAAACCACTGATGTTTCCCACAGGCCTAAATAGGGATTCACATAGTTGGGTGCAAACGTTGCACCCATAGCGGTCCCTTTAACTTGTAAATAAAAATTGCCCTGAAAAAGAAAGGCATTTTTGGTTAACACAGCCTCAGCATAATCCAAAACAAGTAGTTTTTATGTGTGTCCAGGGTATCATCCATATCAAGCCAGTGGCTAAGTGCTCGCCAGCCCATTCAGATGGGTTATATTAGCGTACAATGAACTAATGTCCATGGACACCAAAAGGCACTCGGGTTCAAGCTGTATCTCACTGACAATCCCCAATAAATCAGTAGTGTCCCATTTCTTGGATGCCCACATTAAGCATTATGTGCCCTGACTACTGTCCTATGTGAAGGACACAATTGATGTATGTGAAGGACACAATTGATATATTGGGGATTGACTCTCAGTGGGGACTCCATCATGAGATGGATAGATTTGGGGACAGGAAGGGTGAGGAAAGGAAAGTTAAGTGCCTACCAGTGCCATGGTTCAGAAGGATGGTAAGCGGATCCTGAGGATTGATAGGGCAGCAGGCAGAAGGAGAAGCTGGATGTAATTGTCCACTGGGGACTAATGACCTGACTACGGATGAGGAGGGGATAGTACAGGAGGAGTTTAAGGAGCGGGGGGTCTTGGAGGTAGAAAACTCAGTGACCTTTTCTGAGATGCTGCTTGTCTATGGCAGTAGGGAGGATAGGGTACTGCCTACCAGGAGCTTCAACCAGTGGCTGTGGAAATGGTGCGGAGGAGGGGTTCAGCTACATTGGGGACTGGGGTCACACCTGGAGGGATAGGGCCTGTACAGGGAGATGGCCTGCATCCATCCAGGAGGGGACAACAATCCTTAGTGAATGGTTTAAATGTTACATTCATGAGCATTTAAACTAGCCAAGAGGAGTAGCGGAAGGAAGCAGGGAGACATAAACTGTCCTCTCCCCAAGCTGGAGAAGTCAGCAGGGAGAACCCTAAGGGAGACAAATCCCCAAGGGTATCTAGTAGAAAGAAAAACAAATTAGTTGTTATGAAAAGAGATGAGAATGATACCAGAAGGGGTAAGGAGAGAGGCGAAAGGGAAAATGAAACTTGGATGAGCAGGGTAGTACCAGAAGATGGAAGGCCATGTATGCAAATGCTCAAAGTCTAGGAAATAAAATTCTGGACTTAGAGGCCATTATGGCAGAGGCTGACCTAGACATTTTCTCCATTATGGAGTCATGGTGCACTGAGAACCATGACTGGGATATAACCATAGCAGGCTGTACTCTGTTCAGGAAGGGCAGGGTGGAAAAGAAAGGTGCATGAGTTGCTCTTTATTTGAGAGATAGCATAAAAGCAACAGAGATACAGGGAATACTGGGAGGGTGGAAGTACTGTGGCTCACCCCTAGAGAAGGGAAATGGAGCCACTATTCGCACTGGCATGATCTACAAGCCTCCAGTAGGGGGTGAAAAAGGTTCTGGGAAGCCATCAAAAGATGGCAAATAAGGAGAGAGGTGCTGCTGATGGGGGACTTGAATCTACCAGATATCAATCAATCAATCAAAATCTTCATTTATCCAGGTGGACACCATTGAGCAATGCTCATTTGCAAGATGGACCTGGTCATGAATACATCAAATTACAGTACAGAAGCAGGTATACAAAAAGCAATAATAGACAAGGAAGAAAATGTATATACAGTGTATAATCAGTACAGTACAAAGGTTGAAATAAATAAGAAAAACAGCATTATTTTACAATTGAAGAAGTCAGCAGATGTACAATCAGCCATAGGCATACAGGGTTATAAGCAGAGATCTTTTGAGTGCGGCGGCCGGCAACTACACATATAGGGGAAAGAGGCCATGTATGGGGTGGCAGGTTAGAAGAGGTAAAGAAGAGGAGGTATATATTACCGGCGACTGAGAAGCGATTGGGCTAAAACCACAGAAAGTGATGATGGCTGTCATGTACTTGTTTATTATGATAATCGCGGAGGGGTAGATAATTGGGACACTACTATGGATGGGGTGGGACTTTAGCCAGGCTGGAGTGGACAGGGAAGGGTGGGTGCAGCAGGAAGAGTTAATAGGAAAGAGTGAGAGCCAGGGTAGAAACATGGTGAGCATCAGGATGGAAAGGGGAGTTGTGGAATTAGTGGGCTAGCGGTGAGAAAACATTTGCAAGGTGCTTTCGTGTAGCGATTGTAGAGTGCCTTGAAGATATTCAGGCTAACAGGGCAGCTCAGCTTCAAGTTCCTTTGTAAACCATTCCACAATGTGGTAAGAAGCTTAGAGCAGCTTTGCCAAAAGAGTTTTGACCCTTGGAAACTTGGAGGGCAATTAAGGAATAGCTCCTTAGAGCATAGGGCCCAGATATTCAAAAGGGTTGTGACATGCACAACAGGGATGCGCCAAGCGCAAGTCAGAAAATGCACCATTCTGCGATATTCAGCGGGGAGCAGGCGTCCCCCAAATCTGTCTTAGGCGCAATGATAATGAATGCGATGCAACTGAAGGGGAGGAACCATGCATAAATGGCGCAGTGTGATATTCAACAACATCGCCATGCACAATAGGAGCAAGCGGAAGTTGTGCAATAGCGGAAATGATCCAAAATAAAAGGAACAAGAGAGAGGTGCAAGAATGCTACAGGAAGCCACATGTTGGTGAACTGCAGGCAGCCACACAGGCACACAGAAACTGGGAGCAGGACAGGGCAGGAGCAGGACAGAGCACCTGGAACCACCAGGAACAGGGAAGGTGTGAGGGCCTGTGCCACAGTGCAGGACAAGGGAAGTGCCACACAGCATTGAGGGCACAGATAGTACAGCCACTACAGGGAGGTGTTCCCGGTGCAGGGAGTAGCATCAAGGACAGTGGGGGTAACAGAGAAACAGCTGCGGGGGTAACACAAGCCAGGGACATGGCCAGTGCCACCATCCAGATGGAGGCAGTTATGAGGGGTGAAGGCAGGCAGCAGGGGGGCACGGCGTGGAAGGGCCCGTTGATGGTATGCCCCCAACAGGCAGTACCAAGCCCGCATCAGCTTCAAGCTGTACACTGATACTGAGATGGTGGGCGGTACCGCCTGAACTGAGCAATCCTGAGGCGCTCTGTGAGCTGTGCAGTGATGTGATGCAGGCACCCACTGATGGAGCCATGCTCTGTCAGGGGAGACAAAGTGACAGCTGTCATGTGCCTGCTCACCATGGGTACCATCCAGAGACCAACAGTGGCCGACAGGCATAACCCAGTCAGCTGCGTCCGCCTCCTCACCCAATTCCTCAGCGCACTGCTGCACATGCTCGCAGTGCATCCGTTTCCCAGCACACCGGCAGAGCACACAGCAAACATACAGGAGTTCCACAGGGTAGCACGTATGCCTGGTGTGCTTGGGGCAATAGACTGCACCCATGTGGCTATCGCATGCCACCTGGCCCCAAAGGGCTGCATGCATGAATCATAAGGGTATGCAAGCATCAACTGCCAGGTGGTGTCGATGCGATGCCAGGAGCATAATCAATGTCTGTGTCATGCACCCTGGGGAGCACATGATGCCTTCATCTGGCACCAGTCTGCACTGTGCCACAGGTTCGAGTGGGGACATCCCACTGGCCACCTAGTGGGTGACTATGCAAATCCATGAAAGACATGGAGCTTGGGAGGGCATAGTCAGAGGTGACATGGGTATTGGTCTAGATGGCCCAAGGCAGGGCGATGCTGATCACCAAACTAATGTCCACCCTCTACACACAGGTGACAGTGGATACCACTCCATCCCTGGCTGCTCACACCATACGGTGGCCCACGACCCCATCGCAGCAACGCTACAATGAGGCACATGCCACCACATGCAATATCAGCGAGTGGGTGTTAGGGATGCTGAGGCACGTTTCCGTTGCCTGGACATGTCTGGCGGTGCCCTGCAGTACAGCCCTCAAAGGCCTGTGGGCTATTCCTGGCCTGTTGCATCCTGCACAACATGGCCAACGACTGTGGGATAGCTGTACAGGTTGAAGAGGGGACAGTGATGGGACAATGAGGACACTGGTGAAGATGGTGATGGGCAGCCCCCTTGGTCGAAGGGACCTCCGACTGATCGGGATGGCACAGCTGCACTGGGACACCATCACAGAGGAGCACTTCAACCAACCCAGGTAAGTCATGGGGCCATGTGCAACCACCAGTGGCAAGGCACAACCCACAAACACGCATGGACAAACCCCAGGGTGCATGTAGTTAAGGGAATTGGCAGAGCATGGAACCACACACGCCATCAGGGATGGGCAAGGTCTAACTGGCACACGGTCACACACACACACACACACAGCGCACGCACACACACACACACACACACACACACCCCCCACAAGACATGCACAAAGGGTAGGAGGCACGCTGACTCCAACCACCACCCTAGCCACACACACGTCCACAGACCACCACGCCCAGTGCATGTATTGTGCATGTGTCAGATGCTGGGCACCATTGCACAGTGGCGGACAACACAATGCAGGCATCATCATGCACACACCACAGCAGACAGCAGCGGGAGGTGTGCAGATGGAGCGTGTGTGTGTCCAGGCCTGGGTACCCCACCGTGCATTGCCGTTGAACAACACAATGCACACAGGGCAGCATCAGACAGTAGCTGTGGTGGGAGACAGGTCAGTCACGGACCATAGTGCCACAGCCACCACGGATGCATGGGCGGCCCCCGGAGACCTGCCAGCAGAGACAGGCTGACCAATGGCCTCATGGGGTGGCACGATGGTCCCCAGGGGTCCGCTGTGTGAACACGACCGTGCTTGCACAGGGGTCTGCAGCACACCGAACATGCCTGCGCCGGGCGTTACTCGGGATGCCCACAGCTGAACCGGTGTTGACAAGGAGGGTAGCGCGACACGGGAGTGGGGGTGGACATTGCACTGCATGGTGTCTGCGCGCGCATGGGTAAATAACTGTGTGCCCACTGTGGCTATGGCAGCTGTGATTGTCTGTGTCAGCCTGTCAATGACAGTGGTCACATCCTCCGCATCGGTCCATCCTGCCAGGAGCAGAGCGGTGTCTTTCCTGCGCCGCTCCTCTGCCTGGTGCAGAGCTGCACTGAGTGCACCCACCACCGTCACAAGCCACAACTGCTGATCGACTGATTCTTGGGTATCGGGTGTGCTCTTCTAAGAGGTCATCTGCCTGATCGGCATGCTGTCCCTCACGGTGTTCACGGCCCTGATGGGCAGCACCCTTGAGGGTGGGTGCTGCACACAGGGGCCAGGTCTGGGCATGTCCACAGCCAGTGCACTGACACCACCCCTGACACTGTACCCCATGACCATGACTGCTGACACTGCCCCTCCGGCTGCCGCTCTCCAGGGCTCAATGGTGCTGCCGCAGTGGCGCAACAGCCCCACTGTCCTGGACACACACCAGTGCTTCCCCACTGGTGCAGACAGGCACAGGCTGGGACTGTGATGTCACGCGAGCCTCCCGGTGGCACCACCACGGCCATGCCCGTGATGTCACCTGCTGTGTGGCCATCCTCGGCCCCTGCAGTATCACTGTCCATGAAGTGAGCTCCAACATCATCAGTGATGGATCCAGCACCAGCCCTAGTCTCAGCATGCTGGCATCCATGGACGCTGACGCTGGGACACGGGCAGGGCCTCCTCCACACCTGCTCCACCAACATCGGTCCGGATGGCCAGGTGGGCCCACTGTCGCCCTGACTCTCAGATGCCTGTGGAGTGGCGGGCCCTCCTCTATGTCCATGGTATCGCCCTCAGTGGACAAGCCCACCACTGCTGACCCATTTAGACGCTCAGGAGCTGTAAGGAACACAGTAGCATTAATGTATCTGCCCTACAACTGTCCCCCATTGACAGACCAGGACCTACCATGCAGTAACGGGCTACCACCCTTCTGAATCCACCACCTGGAACACCCTCGATGGCTGGCGCCGCATGATGCCAGCAACCCGCTCTTCTTGTGGTGTCAGGCGTTGCACAGCTGGCTGTCCCCACAGGTGCAGCCCGTGCTGCTCTGATGGCAGCCACATTGTCCTTAATCCTCCGCCTGTCCATGCCCATCTTCTTTTTGCACTCCTGCACGGACGCTGGTGGCTACCATGCAGGTTGACGGCATCGCCACCTCTTCCCATGCAGCAGCATGGGCCTGTAGTGTCCCCGCCGTCCGCTGAGCAGCGGCTCCTAGTCGAGAGTAGGCCTCAAGCAGGGCATCTGTTTCTGCCTTTGTGAAGTTAGGCCTCCTGTTCCTCCCACATCTCTGTTCCTCTTCTCCACCTCACGATCGCTCATTCTTCATCCTGTGAGAATGACAGGTGTTACCTGTGACTGTGCAGTCCCATACATGTCCCACACACCACAGTACACACTCCCCAAACAGCATGCAACTCACCACAATAGACTGCAATAACAGACTATGGCCACTGCAGCCCAATGTCACATTTTATAGTGCAATGCATGCAAATGAATGAGGTGGAGCAATTATAAGTGGATGCAAATGCAGTATCTGCGCCACTGAATGGCTGATTAACTGATTTGCATATGCCAGCTGAATATCAGCTGTTGTGCTTTGTGCAATTGTGTTGAACATGCTCAGGCAAGAGTGCATTTCTGTGACATGTGCAGTAGACATCAGAGGTGCATGCCTGGGGTGAGGCGCCAATGCCTGCCACGCTGCTGGCGTGCTGTGCATGGGAGGCAATGTAGAACACGGCCACCATTGTGCCAGTGGTGCTACTGCGCTGTTACATGTATGGCGCTCTGCAATAGGCGCCATAGGCGCACTGGGTCCCCTGTCTTGATGAGCTGCTACAGGAAGTGGCACACAGGAACCAATTGTGCTACGCGGTGACTGAATGCGCTGTGGAGGTCCATGCTCGAGACCCTTGACCCTGCCCGACCTTTGCGCATAGGCACCATGCATCCACATGGGTGCACCACTATCGCGCTGTTCAGTGACAGTGTGATAGGGAATAACAGCGCTGGCCCGCGCAGCATCTGGCGCGCGCTACCGAGCACCATTTGACTCTAGCCAGCTTCAGAGATGGCAGGAGGGCTGCTGTTTGGAGCCAGGTGGAGCTGGCCAATTTGTGGCCATAGTGGAGCTCCATGCTGGGGCACTTTTTGGAGATGCAGCCTGGACAGAGCCAGGAGTGCAGAATGGGAGGAGTGGCGGTGGCGCTGGAGGAGGCCACAGGTATCGGGCGCCGGCTGAGCAGTGTCGCCACCCGATATCGAGGACCTCAAGCGCGGGGACCCGGACATGCTTGCCCACCTGCGGACACGTGCCAGGAGGGGCACGGTGCCCGCGACCAGGTAGGTGTCCATCCATACACTGTTAACGATTCATACGGGTGTCATGGTGGCATGTGTCCAGCACATGGGGGCGTCCAGTGTTGGCCATGGTGGTGGTATCAGGGTGGGGAGGATGGGTGTGGCTGTGTGGGATTGCACACACATGAGGCGAGGGAACTTTGCTACGGATTGTACTGATGTTCTCTCTCCATGTTGCACCCTAGGCCCAGAGGGGCGCCAGTGGGCGAGGGAGAGGCAGCGCCAAGATGACCAAGCAGGCGGGAGGGATGCCAGACCACACAGGCGCTGGGACCAGCCTGATGATGGTGAGTGCCTTACATCCATGATTACTATTGCATGCTCTGTAACAGGGCAGGCAGCGAGCATAGCCACCATCCATTGACACCACTGCCATGCCGCAACATGGTACAGTCAGCACTCTCCAGTGGCACTGCATGTTTGGGAGTCGTCAATGGTGATCCATCGTGCACGGGTACATGGCTGTGCCACTGTCTTCCCACCTAAAGCCATGTCACTGTACAGCCATGGTGGTGCTGTTGGGTCTTGTGCGGTGGGTGTATGCAGCGGTCCACATGGCTGTGTGCACGGGGTGGCAGGTCTTGTGGACATGATCACTGTGGGTGATCGCACACCATCACAGGCGTGTCCCATGGCTGTATGCCATGCACAATGGGTGGGCTGCAGGGGCTGTGCATCCACGCCTACTGACTCTGCTCCTTGTCCTAGGTGGACGGAGGATGGTATATGTGAGCATGCACTGCAGGAGCTCTTACAGGTGGCCAGGGCCTCTCTGGCCATCCTCGAAAGGATGGAGCAACATGGTGTGAGGACATCATGCCAGGAGGTGCCACAGGAGTGGGGAGCATGGCTCCGATGAAGATGGACCCTGGTTACATCTTGGATAGCACCATGGAGACCACCCTCACACCCTCCTTCCCTCTCCCATTTGTGCACCCGTCCCTTACTTCCCCCACCTGGTTTGTGGCCCTTTCCCCGAATCACGTGTATATATATATATATATATATATATATATATATATATATACATATATATATATATATATATATATATACTATAGTTGTGTTTATTGGATTTTATAATACGTATGTTTGGTTTTGACAACTGTGGTGGTCTATGATTTGCAGCAGGCTACAGGTGCTCAGCTGCAGTGGTGTGCATGCTTCAGGGTTGTTGCAGGCATGGACATGTGCATGTGTGTCCAGAGGGAACCGCCTATGGTGTGGGTGGGGAATCAGTCACTGTCTGTGGTTTGTATGTTGTTCTCTGTGTACTGGTTGCCTGTGCAGTGGTCCACGGAGCAGGCTCTGTGTCCATGGCGCCCTGTCAGACCGTCCATGGCCTGTGCAGCTGACACTCTTGCATGTCTGTGATCTGCACGGTCTGCCGGCATGTCAGTGATCACAGTACCCAGCACAATGCCGGGTTGCCTCCTGTCACCAGTATGGTGCACGTCTGCCTCGGGTGGCACTGTGGCCTCCGTTGTTGTGGTCCCACCTCCATGCTGTCACTTGTGTCTGTTGCAGGGGATGTGCTCCATTGTCTGTCACTTGTGCTCCAGTCGCATGCTGGTGGCATACAGCTTCATGGTGCCTGCGCAGGGGTGGCTGGCACACCTGTGCCATGTAGGGTGCTGGCCGTGTGTACACGGCTGCCATGGCATGCCAGTGGCTTGGTTGACCCTACTGTGTCCCTGTGTTGGTGTGCACTTGGGTATGGGTGGGTGTTTGTCCATGCACTGTGTTGCATCCTGTGTGGTGCATGCTTCCATGCAACACTGTGTGTGTCTGTGCTGGCTGTTGTGGCCAGTGCTGGGACGGGATGTGTCCTTGGGAGGGTGTGCAGGGTGCTGTACCACTGGTGGTGGGGTCTGGGGCATGCCCTGTCACATGAGGGTACCTCGTGTGCCGGCGCATGAGTCAGTCTCAGCTGTACCTCGGGGACGTGCAGGGTGGCACTGTGTATGCAGTTGTTGCATTGCTGTCTGCTACCACCCACTGCAGGGTGCTCATGGTGGGGCTTCCTGCATGGCTCCATGGTGCACAGGGTTGCATTGTCACAGTGGGAGTGGTGGCATGCATGGGGTGCCCTGCACTGTTGGTCGCTACTCCTGGGCAGGGTGTATGGGATCATGGTGCAGGGTGTGCTCTGCATTGGTGGGATGGTGTGGCATGGGGTGGTTGGCCCTCCATGTGCCGGTCATAGCTTGCAGGGGTGTGCTGGGGCACCATGCCCGGCTGTGGGTTGGTTGCTGGTGTCCCTGGGCTGGTGGTTCTTCTGGCTCTCCTCCAGTTGTGCAGTGCATGGGGTGTGGGGGTGATGTCTGTTCTGCTGTGTGCTCCTCTGCCCATCTGTGGCATGGGTGGTGGGCCCCTGCATCCTGTCCCTGTGCATCCCTGGTTGTGCTGTTGCACTGCTGCCCTGCTCCACAGGGCATCCCTGGTTGCGCTATGGTGCATCTGGACTGCCCACTGAGCATCCCTGGTTGTGCTATGGCACATATGAACTCTGTAACTACACATCCCTGGTTGCGCTATGGCGCAAGTGGAGGCGATATTCAGTTGTGTGCAGGCGCATCTTGACCTCGCCCAGTTTTGAATATTGCACTTCTTGCACATGGGCGTAGTGGACTTAAGCTTGCTCCTGCTGTTGCACACTTTTTGGGCGCAGTTTGAATATTCGGGCCTAGCTGCCTAACACACTCTGGGGAATACAGTCTGAGACATATGAGGGAGCTTGTTGGTCAATGCTGTGAAGACCCATAGGGCAGTGTTTCTATTCCTTCTATAGTGAAGGGAAGTCCAGCCTAACGATGAGTACAGGGAGAAGTGGTGTGTGGAAAATGAAAGGCCAGTAATGAACCTGATAGCTCTGTGGTGAGGGTGTCCAACAACAGTGCAGAGAGCAGTGCAGTGGGTGGCTGTAGAGCAGGATTGCGTAATCTATCAAAGATAGGAAGGTGCTTGAATCAGTTGAATATTTGCCTCCTTTGTGAGCACGTGGTTAATTCTGTAGAATAGTTCTAATCTTTGCCTTAGTTCTTCTGTATTTCTTCAAGATGGTCGGTGAAGGAAAGTTTATGATCGAGCCAAACTCCTAGATATTTGAATTTAGCTACATACTGTAGTGTTTCTCCAAGAACAGTGGTAATTTGTGGGATAGCCCCCAAGCAGGGTGCTGCATGCAAGGAGGAGAAGAGCATGGCTTTTGCCTTTTTCATTGAGCAAAAGCTTTTTGTTTATGAGCTGGTATTGTGAAGGCTAAATTCAGCTTGGAGGTCTTCACAGGCTGCTTCCAGCGTGAGGCGACTCAAGTACAGTACAGTGTCATCCATGAATAAGTGGATGTTGGCTTTTGTATTGGGTCATTGATGTTGTTAATGTAGACTGCAAAGAGGAGGTGACCAAGGATAGAGCCCTGGGGCATGACCCTCAGCATAGGTTTTAATGGAGAAAGATCACCTTCAGCTTTAACCTGCTGTTTCCGCTCTCCGGTGTAGTCTGCAAACCAGCACGTAGATTTATGGTCCAGGCCTAAGGTGCTTAGGGAGGAAAGAAGCAGGCTGTGATTGACTGTGTCGAATGCCTTACTAAGATCCAAGAAACGGCACAGACATGCTTCTTGTTGTCAAGGTCTGGAACCAATCATTGGTCACCTTAGCTAGGGCTGTTATGGTGCTGTGCTTTGCTCTGAATCCAGACTGAACCAGGTTTAATAGGCTTCTGATTCTAAGTATACCCCTAGCTGGCCACACACTATTTTTTCTTAGTAATTTAGACAGGATGGGGAGGAGGGAGATTGGTCTGTAATTATTTAGATCGAGGGGTCACCTGCTTTAAAGAGATGACATGGGCTATTTTCCATTGAGGGAGGCTACCCTGGGAGAGTGACATGTTGAATAGGTGGGTGACTGGCACTGCAAGCACATGGTAGGCACATTTCAGATAGTATGGCTTTATGAAGTCGAACCTGCTCCCTTCCTGGTGTTCAGTTGCAGCAGTGAGGTCTTCCACCTCTTTTAGAGAGACAGGCAGGAGGAGAGGCCTCCTCGGTGAGGGGACTGATGGGTTGAGTGGGTCCTGAGCTGTGCAGAGGTCATTGGCAAGGGAAGTATCAAATGCTAGCCCTGCTGTTGCAAAATGGTTATTGAGGGCTATCAATATCTCCGATCGGTTAGAGATAATGCTGCCACTGGACTTAATTTTGCTGGAATGGAATTACCAGGTGCATGTCCAGACATGTCTTTTAATGTTTTCCAGAGCTTTGAAGGATTTCTTGAGAGCTGCAGCTAGCTCCAAACAATAGTAGGTGGCCCTGGCTGCTCTGACCAACTTGGTGCACTTATTACGTGTCTCTAAAAAGAACCAATCCGAGTTGTTCTTGCTTCTTCGGGCTTTTTCCATAAAGTATCCCTTTCTAACAGGGAAGCTTTGAGCTCAGGTGAGAACCAACAGCAGTGCTGCTCTGACCCACACCTTAACCAAGGGTGCATGCTTATTTAAAGCCTCACTTAAAATATTGTAAAAATAGTATATGCCCTGTTAACCATTTGGCTAGGAAGAATTCCTGCCATCGCGGTGAATGTTTCAAGTCATGGAAGTTTGCAAACAAATCGAAGTTGCATTTGCACCTCTTGATAGAGAACTTGCCACAAACTGTAGACTGGAGCATCCCAGCCGCAGCTTCAACTAGGAGCAGGGACATCTGGACTCCGTACAGGGGCATTCCTCGAGGCAACTAGTTAAACAGCCTACTCATGGGGGGCAGTACTGGACTTTATACTAACTAATGGGGACAGTGTTGCAGACATCAAGGTGGGAGGCCATCTGGGGACCAGTGATTACGGTACTCTGTGGTTCAGTATAAGTACTGGGGCAGAACTAAACATCACAAAGGTGAGGTCCTGGACTTCAGGAGGACCGATTTTTAAAAAATGGGGAATGCCTCAGGGATGCCCTGGTTGGGAGGGACTTGGGAGAGTGGAGGAACTTTGGGTGAAAATAAAGGGGACATAGAAGGCAACAAATCTATGCATCAGGCAAGTTAGCAAAGGCAAGAAGAAAGAGACTGCTTTGGTTTTCTAAGGAGGTGACTGGGAAGATAAGGGTAAAAAGTTATCATTCAGAAGGTATAAGAAGGCACAGAAAGAGGAGGATAGGGGCTGTATCTGGAGAAACAAAGGGAGGCAGGAAATCAGTTAGGAGTGCAAACGGAGGATAAAATAGCCTAGGAAGAAAAGAAATGAGATAAGATATTTTTGAAGTAAGTAAGCAATAAGAGAAGGTCCAGGGAGGATTGTAAAACTAAAGAGGGAAGGGGGATTGTGTGGAGGGACCAGGAAAAGGCAGACATCTTGAACAAATACTTTTGTTCAGTGTTTAATAAGAAGGAGAAGGTGAGGGGCCACAGAGGGTGGCAGGAGAATTGAGGTGGACACTAGTTTATTTACAGAGGAAAGAGTTAGGAAGGAACTCTCAAATCTGAAAGTAGATAAGGCAATGGGGCCAGACGGGTCCATCCTAGGATACTAAGGGAACTCAGGAGGTGCTGGCTGCACCATATGGTACTGTTCAACCTCTCACTGGAGATGGGGGTGGTTCGGGGACTGGATGAAGGCAAACTTCCCACTTCATAAAAGTGGTAGTACAGGAGCCTGGAAGCTACAGGCCAGTCAGCCTGACTTCGGTGGTGGGAAAATTATTGGAGTTACTACTAAAGGAAATGATAGTGATTACCTTGAATCCAGTGGCTTAAAGGATCCAAAACAACATGGATTCATAGGGGAGGTCTTGTCAAACAAATCTAATAGGGTTCTTTGACTGGGTGACAGAGAATTGAATCATGGTGGAGTGGTGGATGTGACCTAACTAGAATTTCAGTAAGGCCTTCAACACCGTTCTACATAGGAGACTAGTAAAAAGCTAGGCAGCCTAGGAGTGGGCCCAAGGTAAGAAATTGGCTAGGGATAGGAGACAGAAGAGTTCACTCTGAGGAAGGGACAGTGACCAGTGGGGTATGACGGATCTGTACTAGATCCAATCCTCTTTAATGTCTTTATTAGAGACATTGCAGAGGAGCTGGATGGAAAAGTCTGCCTGTTCATGGATAACACTTAAATCTGCAACAGGGTAGACACTCTGGGAAATTAGTGAGGATCTGAAAAAGTTAAAGGGGTGGTCCAGGGTATGGCAGCTGGGCTTCAGTTCAAAAAGTGCAATATCATGCACTTGGGGCACGGAAACTCAGGGGCAGAGTACAAATTGGGGAAGAGGCACTGACGACCACCAAACAGGAAAGAAACCTGGGGGTTATTATATCTGATGACCTAAAGGTGGCTAGACAGTGTGACAAGAAGTCAGGAGAGCTACAACAGTGGGATGCTGGGGTGCATAAGGAGGAATATCTCCAGCAGAAAGAGAAAGGTGGTGTTTCCCTGTATAGATCTCAGTGAGACCTCACCTTGAGTACTGTATCCAGTTCTGGAAATTTAGGCCCAATTTTACAAAGTGGACTTGCAGCACGCCCTGCGTCTGGCCAACATGAGTTGCAGATGCACTAAAGCCCTTGGATGCAGAGCGGTCCGATTTTCAAAGGGGCGTAATTGTGACAATTCCCCACTTTATGGCTAATTGCACCAAAGGGTTGGCACAAGTGCCATGATCCCGGATGCAAAGGTAGACCAGGAGATGTAATCTAACCCCTTGTGTCCTGGGTTCTGGACTACTGGCCGGGCATTTGTGGCAAGATTATTAGAAAGTTGTGATTGCATAATGCGTGCAAGTTGCAACTTGCATCAAACATCGCTGCACTGCCTCATCCCTTACAAAATCAGGACCCTCATCTCTGGAAGGACTTAGAAAGAGTGGAGGTGGTCCAGAGAAGGGCAACCAAATGGTGCAGAGTCTGCATCAAAAGCCCTATGAAGAAACATAGCAACATAGAAATTGACAGCAGATAAGGACTGCTAGGCCCACCAAGTCTGCTCATTTTCCGTACCTGTTGCTAAAACCATGGACCTAAGTAATCTCAGCTTTGTTCTCTTTCTTATCGATAGGGTTCTCCTGTCCTATCCATGCATTTTTAATTCCCTACCAAATTTCCCTCACCTCATCTGCTGGGAGACTGTTCCATGCATCCACCATCCTTTCCTGAAGAAATACTTCCTCATGTTACCCGTAGTCTACCCACTTCCAGCCACATGTCATGACCCCTTGTTCTAGAACATCTCCTTTTCTGAAAGATGCTACCCTTCTGTACCTTTGTTATGCCCTTGAGGTATTTGAAGGTCTCTATCATATTCCCCTTTCTCCTCTCTTCTAGGTGTCAGTGTGGCTCAGTTGGTAGCACATCCGCCTCTGGACCAGAAGGTCATGGTTCTCGTCCCAAGCGAGTTGGACTGCATGCCTTAAATACTGGCATCTGAGTGCAGTATTTGGGGGAATACTGTATGCTACTGGGGTGTGCCCTCCTTGGATGAGATGTTAAACCGAGGTCCCTTCTACCCATCCTGGTGTTGTCCTGGTGGGTGTCAGGTGGAAGTAAAAGAACCCAGGGCACTCTTTGCAAAGGGTAGGGGGACATTCTTGGTGTCACATAGCATTCCCCTTCCCATAAACCAGTTCATGCAATTCTCCAGGCTGTGTGTGGGTGTTGATGTGCAATATGGCTGCCGCTACACATTCAGTCACTTCACTACCAGTCTAGCATTGCTTGTAAAGCACTTTGGGATACACGGTATATGAAACACGCTATATTAATGCTGATTCTTCTTCCTCTCCTCTCCTCCACGGTATACATATTGAGGTCCTCAGTCTCTCCTCATATGACTTATGTTGCAGGACCTGCACCATTTTTGTTGCCTTTCTCTGTACCCTCTCTACCCTGTCTATGTCCTAACAGAGATGCGGCCTCCAGAAATGGACACAGTACTCAAGATGAGGTCTCATCAGTGATCTGTACAGAGGCATCACAGCCTCCTTTCTTCTGCTGGTGATACCTCTCCCTATGCACCCCAATACCCCATTGGCTCCCCCACAGCCTTGGCACATTGTTTGGTCACCTTTAGGTCATCTGGTATGATTACACCCAGATCCCTTCCTGTTTGCTGGCTGTCAGTGTCTTTCCCCATCATGTAGCCTCCCTGGGTTCCTGTCCACCAAATGCATGATCTTGTACTTTTCACATTGAATTTCAGCTGCCACACTCTTGAAAATTCCTCTAGTTTACCTAGATCCCTCCTCATTTTTCCACTGCTCCCGGGGGTGTCTACCCTGTTGCAGATCTTAGTGTCATCTGCAAAGAGGTATGCCTTTTCTTCCAGCCTCTTTACAATGTCACTTATGAAGACATTGAATAGGACTGGCCTCAGAACTGATCCCTGTGGCACCCGCTGGTCACCCTCCTTTCCCGGATTGAGCTCCATTTACCACTACCCTCTGTGTTCTGTCCTCAACCAGTTTCTAACCCATTTTAGCACTCTGGGACCCTTTACCAGGTAGCTTAACTTGTTTACAACCCTCTTATGTGGTACAGTGTTGAAGGCCTTGCTGAAATCCAGGTAGACCACATCCACCACCCTCCCACCCGATCCACTTCCCTGGTCACCCAGTCAAAGAAATCTATCAGAGTTTTTGACATGACCTTCCACTGTGAATCCATGCTGCCTTGGATCCTGTGCTCTGCTGGATTCAAGATGTTACACAACCCTTTCTTTTGAAGTGATTCCATTATTTTCCCCATGACTGAGGTCAGCCTGACTGGTCTATAGTTTCCAGCCTCCTAGCTGCTCCTACTTTTGTGTACAGGGACTACATCTGCCCTCCTCCAATCCTCTGGAACCACTTTTGTTTCCAGTGATTCATTGAACAGGGCTGCCAGTGGTGTTGCCAGCACCTCCTAAGCTCCTTTAGTATTCTAGGATGTATCCTATCTGGTCCCATTGCCTTGTCCACTTACAGTTTTCTAGAGTTCCTTTATAATCTCTCCTCTGTAAATGGACTGGTGTCCACCTCCCTCCCTCACTGCTTGTGCCACTCAATTGTGATCCCTCATCTGCACCTCTTCTGTGAATGCTGAATAAAATATTTGTTCAGGATTGTTGTTTCTTCCAAGTCCCCTTACACCCCCTTCTTCCCCTTAAGCCTTTCAATCTCACTCCTTGTCTTTCTCCTTTCACTAACATACCTATAAATCTTCTTGTCCCCTTTCTCTACTGCTTGGGCCATTTTTTCCTCCGTGTCGCCTTTTGTGCTCCTGAGTGCCTTCTCTGCCTCCCTGTGCGTATCCAGATATGCTACCCTGTCCTCCTCCTTCTATATTTCTACGTGCTTCTGAAAGCCAACTTTTTACTCTTACCTTCCCAGCCACTTCTTTGGAAGACCATAGTGGTTTTATTTTTCTCTTGCCTTTGCTTATTTGCCTAATGCAAAGGTTTGTTGCCTCCCATGGCTCCATTTAGTTGGGCCTACTGTTTCTCAACTCCCCATCCTCCCTCCCTGCAAGGGCTTTCCTGAGACTTACCTCCAACTTTGCAAAGCCTGCCCTCCTGAAGTCCAGAACCCTTGCTTTCATGTGGCTTGACTCTGCCACTGTACTCATATTGAACCACACCATGCAATGATCACTGGACCCCATGTGTCCATCTACATTGACATCTGCAATTCTGTCCCCATTGGTGAGTACCAGGTCAAAATTTCACCCTCATGGGTGGGCTACAGCACTAGCTGCTTGAGGCATGCCCTTGCAGGAGTTCAATATGTCCCTGCTTCTGAAGGACCTCAATATGTACAATATGTACAATCTGGAGAAAAGGAGGGAAAGGGGATATGATAGAAACTTTCAAATACCTCACAGGTCGAAAGGAGAGCATTTTCAGAGAAAAAAGATGCTCAAGGTCAGGGGCCATGCTGTGAAGCTAGAGGGAGGTAGACCCAGGGAGATGTGAGGACAAACTTCTTCATGGAGAGGGTGGTGGATGCCTGGAACAGCCTCCCAGTGGAGGTGGTGGTGGAAAAAACTGTTAAAGGATTCAAGAATGCATGGGAGAGGCATAAGGAACATTAGTGATAAAGGCGGGGTGGGGTGGGATAAACCAGAGATCAAGTAGGATCCGTGGTGATGCAGTAGGTAGGGAAAAACAGGCAGACTAGGTGGGCCAACTGTCTTCATCTGCTGTCAGATTCTATGTTTCTATACTTAAACTCATGTTAATACCCAGACCCAATATTTGTCTCCCTTTACTTGAATGTGCTCAACAGATCCTTGTAGGTATCCTCTTCTTTCCAGATGGTGGTCCAGTCCAGAGAACTTCGCCCAAATACATTAAGGAAAAATAATGACAGGCTACTATATCCCTAAAGTGAACATAGGGTAGTAAGCCATTGTCTGATTCCTTAAAAAAGGAAAAAAGACATGAGACAGCATTAACACTGATGTTTGTGAAGGCCGAACTTGTCTCAGAACATCCTAGAGGGATGATATTTGTGCTCTCTATGGGCCAATGACTAGGATTCTGGGCAGATGGACCACAGCATGAGCAGGATTTGTGGAATGCTTCCTGTGTCATCACTGTCATAGCTCCACTGCACATCAAAGACAGTTGTCGATTGTTGATAGAGTGAGCATTCTCATGACTGGACTGGAGATTTTCTCGGCACATGTCCCAGACTGACACTTAGCATAACTGTGCCCAGGACCTATGGGGCAACAAAATATCTATTTAAGGGCATGAGCCTTTTTGAAATAAAATGTTTTGGGACCAGCGCCCTGAGCAAGCAGGGATGCTGCCATCTTGTACACCCTGATCCCTCTCCATAGCAACAGGATTCAGGAGTGGCACCAGCAATCAATCAGGCTGCAGAGCCTGGCAAAGGGCTGCAGGTGGACACAAATAATTCATGCACTATTTCGATAGTCAGTTGCCTGTCTTGCATCAGACATCCAGGACTGCATGGTTTGATTGGCAACTCTGTGGCCAGTGGGATCTGTTGTTGCCTTAGACACTGTAAGAGCAGTGGCTGGCTGAACAATTGGCAGATCTGGGAGAGTTTTCATCTGAGTAGGACTTCTGTCTGTAAGAGACTAAGCTGTGCTGTGACAGACTGCATGTTTAATAGGTGATGAACTGTGGTTAAAAACTGTTTCCATGGTAAGAGGAAAAAGGAGGCATTCTCACTGTCCAGCACTTAGATGCTGTACATGGCTAATATGGAGACAGAGACAGAAAAGAGAGAGCAGGGAATGAGCTGCAGCCCAAGGCTTCTGGCATGTCTGCTAGCCCATGCACTTTAGCCCAGTGCCAGGCTGCTACTGCTTTGAGGTGCGGAAGCCTAGATGTGTGGTTCAGTGCAGACATGGCCTGACTGACTGGAGGACAGCCAATTTTCACCTGTATCACCATCACAGACATCAGGGACAGAGTGAAAGTGGGAAAATGGAGAGCCAGCCTAACTGATTAAGTGAGACCAATGAGAACAGTGCCTCAGAGCCCTGCATTTTCAAAGAGGATCCTCAAGCACTGGAACCAGGAGTAAGATCAGGGCTTGCCCTGCCACTAGAGAAGTGTACAAATTGTTGGAAATCCATTTACTGGATTTGGCCACCTGGCCAGGAGTTACAAATACTTCTGTTTGAGTTTTCACCATTTTAGCAATTGCATCACTTTTGGGTGTGGGGTTTAACTGTGTTTCCCAACACAATTGTATTATTTGATTTCAAGTGCACCACCACCAGCCAGCCAACAGCGCCATCTATGGGACTACACTGATTCAGTCACGGGGTAACCAATAAGTAATAACATATATGGGAGTTCCTAGAGAGTTAAACAAAGGAAACTTACTGGTACCAGTTGGGTGAAAGTAGTGCCCCTGTACAGGAGAGGAGGTCACATTTGTGGTGTGCACTGTGTATGGGGCAGACTGAATGCCTGGACTGTACCCAGAAGGGACTTTTAGTGACAGCTCAGAATGAGTTTAATTTGACTGCTTCTGCTTAGGGCTTGTAAAGAGTGTTCACTGTTTTAGAACAGCCCTACGTAAGATGCCAGAAGATCAACCATATTGCTACCATACATTGCAAACCACTTCCTTCCTTCCTTAGGGTACACCCATAAATAAATTTGTGTTTTGTTTGAATCCATCTCTCACTACTGTTTATATACAGTCATCACAAAGTCTGTCCCTCAGGGGACTGAATGAGATTTTAGAACTCACATCATTTTTGCAATGCTGTTTTCAGATGTTTACATTTTATCTCCTATCCTGTTGTTGTCTCAGGAGGGTCACCTTGAATGGGTCATTGTCCCATGGTCATTTTAAAGGACCTTATCAGATTCATCAGTTTTATTAGAACATTAGCGCTTGCCTTTTATCTTTTGACTTTTGATTTATTGCATTTCTCTGGCTTAATATAGCTGTTGCAAGCTGTTCCATCAAATATTATTGTTGAAATCTGTACTGCTGCTGACTGAATAATGCATTTTATATCTGCTGCTTGCACAGAATTGTTATTCTGATTTTAAAGTTTGTCACTATAATGTTTCTAATACTCTGTATGCCACTGATTGGGTTTACATCTTTGATGGGAGTATTAATTATTTATCCCTGTTGGTCTTAAATGAGCACTGTTACCTTTAGGGAATGGACAATTGTTAATATATGCAGTTATTTGAATATGGAAATTATGTGACCTATTTAGGGGCAACCCAAAGAGATCCACTACAGTATATATCAACTAGAGGAGGCATCACATGGTATTTATAGGGCACTCAGTTGCCACATGCAATGTAATCCCTACTGTATCTTTAACATTAGAAAAGTGAAGGCAGAAAACAACAAAGTCACGTGATGTCCTCTAATTTTCATTTATAATCAGTCTCTTTGGGGAAGCCTCTGTACTGTGGCTCCACCTTCAGAGGAAGTAGCAGTTGGTGCCAAATGCACATGGGGTGTTAGTATTCATGGCACTGAGGGTCTCTTACAGTGTTCACACTTTGCATTTCTGGTATGCAACCAAAATAATATTTAAACTCCAGCTCCTGTGTGCCTGACCTTTTTGTTTGTGTTGTCTACATAGAATATAAGCACATGACAGTTGAGGGAACTGCTTGCTATTTTTGGGGTCTATGGGAAGAATGACCACAGTGGGGAAGTGGGAAGGAACAGCATCCCAGGGCCAGGCAGTTGTACTGACCAATCACCAGAACCTCTTAAATCTTCCTGGGTGTAGGCACGTGCTCTTTCTACCGTCTGGATATAAATCCTCATCTCTTGTGAAGGGAAAATGAACCCAGGAGCCATTGAAACATCTCACGGTGACCTGGCAGTGCTGTAAGTTAGTAAGACTTGGTTTGCTGGCCAAGGCACCTAGCTTCACCTGAGCTCTTTCCTTCTAAGACTGCTTGAAAGGCAGAGTAGAGAAACTTACCAGAGCAAGGGAGAAGGATTAAGACTTAGTTTGGCTAAGCAGATTTACTGTGTGGTGGTGTTTTTTTTTACTCACAGGGATTGCTACTGTTTGTTGCTAACATTTCATTGCTTTATTTTTCTCTGATTCAAATTGTTGTTGCTGGTATACCTTCTTCTGCATTATTACAAGGTGTGCCTACAGGTGTATGCTAACAGATTACTGCTGTAATCTTCTGATTCAAATTGTCTTTTGCAAGGTATATCTTCTGTTACTGCTTTATTTTTCTCTGGAGCAAAGTGTTTCTTACAGGGTATATCTTCTCTGAAATTATTACAGGTGGTGCTTTACAGGTTTTACAGTTTTATCTAACATTAGGATAAGCTTTCAGGGTTACTGCATTTGTTGTTGACTGATTGTTTCTGCTCTTACCTCCTTGTTCTTTCGTCCGTGGTTCTTCTTTTTAGGCAGGGAAGGGCCCAACTAACCACCCCACGCTACACTCCTTTTATAGGGTACCACAGTTGTGACATTTCCTGTGGCAGAGCAGGAAGGGGCGGATCAGTGGGGCCTCCACAAGGTGATCTCATTTACAGGGCACTAGTAATTTAACTTGTTATAACAAGTTAAACAAAGCACAATTTAACCATTACTTGCATTTTTTCCTTCTAATTACTCTGACTAGGTTACAAACCCAGCAACTTATTTGGAATGGATTTCATTAACTGCAGGTACTGTGGAACAATTTTCAGAAGGACAGTCTTACAGGATTTAGGACACTGTCCTACATGCTGGGCCTTTGGAGATCTTAGGTCTCAGCTCCGGGCAGCATGGGCAGAGATTGCACGCCTCAAATTTCATATTGAAGAGGAAATACATTATAAGAACCACCGCCATTTTCCCAGCATCCAACAGAAAAACCTCGACCGCAGAGGGTAGTTGGTCCAGGAGGTTGGCAGGTGGTTAGGAGGAGCAAATCAGGTGCCCCATCGCTCTCTGCTCTCCAACACATTACCTCAAAAACCATATAAACACTACAAACAGGTATCTGCCTCTATCTCTGAAATCAAATAAAGAGGCAGAAGACACTGCAGAGCAGGACATCTGCACAGGAGCTAGCACAACAATACTCACCCAAATCAGGAACCAAAACTAAACAAGCACAAGGAAATCCAAAAACTTCTGATCA
Source organism: Neoceratodus forsteri (assembly GCA_016271365.2). Taxonomy (NCBI): domain Eukaryota; kingdom Metazoa; phylum Chordata; order Ceratodontiformes; family Ceratodontidae; genus Neoceratodus; species Neoceratodus forsteri. The sequence continues at coordinate 1,196,457,902 of CM057453.1, forward strand.
TAGGAGACTCCATGATTCGGGAGTTGATACCCATCTCCAGCCAGGGTGATGGTCAGATGTCTCCCAGGTACATCAGCATGGAGAGACACTGACCGCATTGCTAAAATTGTTCACAAAGCAGGAGAAAACATTGATGTCCTAGTACACATAGAGACTAATGATCTCTCCAGCCGGTCAGTTGTGGAGACCAAGGAACACCTGACTAGGCTGGGTGACAAACAATCATCTATTTCGTCCGGCATCTCCTTCTCTGAGATCCTGCCAGTCTGGAGAAGGGAGCAGATGGACGGAAGGTCAGAGAAGGGAGATAGGGGAGCTAAACACGTGGCTCAAGGACTGGTGCCAGGAAAAAGGACACAGATTTGTAGGGAACTGGCAACAGTTCTGGGCGAAAGTTCTTTAAATTTGATGGACTGCATCTGACTAAAGAGGAGCCAGTGCATTGGGGCAGAAGTTTGCGTCTTTGCAGAATATTTAAACTAGCAAATGGGGAGAGGGGTGCAGCACCCCATACGCCGAATGGGAAGAACACCCCTCCCCTCAGCTAGTGGTCAAACAGGAATTCAGCGTGTTTGCCGTTAATTTGCATCACCAGGTAAGAAAAAGGTTTGTCTCCCCATACGATGCACAGGGGTAATGCCAAACTTCACCCAACAACTAACACACAAAATCTGGCCAATGGAAAATCATGTACATCAAATGCTCACAGCCTGGGAAATAAGATCCCAGACCTGCAGGCAATAATGTCAGAGGCTAAACTGGACATAGTAGCAATTAGTGAGAACTGGTTTACCAGTAACCACACTTGGAGACTTCAGTACCTGGCTATGTATTGTTCCAGAAGAGACCGAGCTGCAAAAGGGGAGGTGGCCTGTATGTTAATGAAAATATCAAAGCTACAGAAATTCAGAATACACATAAGGAGCCAGAAGAACTGTGGGTCACCCTGGAAACAGGAAATGGGACAGCCATAAGAACTGGGGTTGTCTACAGGCCCCCAGACCAGAGGAGGACATAGACACATTACTGTTAGAAGATATACAAAACATGACAGCTAAAGGGAGGTTCTGATAATGGGAGACTTCAACATGCCAGATACAGATTGGTCAATACCAGCAGGAACATCTGCCAGAACTAGACTCATAGTGGATTCCCTGCAGGGAGGGCCTCAAACAACTGGTACAGCAACCCACAAGAGACAGGGCTATCCTAGATCTAGTACTGACTAACAAAGAAGGGATCACAGATCTCCAGGTAGAAGGTCACCTGGGGCCAGTGACCATCACATGGTATGGTTCAATTTGGCTACTACATCTAAATCATCCCATTCCAAGGCAAAATATGGGACTTCAGAGGAGCTGACGTTGATAAGATGGCCAACAGAGTTAAGCTAGCCCTGGCAAAAGAAACACAGGTGAGGAGGTACAGGCAAAGTGGGCAAGCATTAAGGATACAATACTTGAAGCAACATTCCATTGTGTTAGACAGAAAAGGAAGTGCAAAGAAGAAGAAACCACTTTGGTTCTCAAATACAGTAGCAGAAAAGGTCAGAGCCAAAAGGCTGGCCTTCAGAAAATAAAGGGAACACAGCAGGATGAAGATGAGGAGGCATACCAAACTGCCCTAAGGGAAGCAGGTAAGGCAGTAAGGCAGGTAAAGTCCCAAACTGAGGAAACACTAGCACGAACAGTAAAGAAGGTGACAAGACTTTCTATAGATACATTAGTGAAAGGAGAAAGTCCAGAGGGGTATTGCTAAGCTTAATGGAGAAAGGGGAGCATGTGAGGAGGAGGACCCTGTAAAGGCATCTATCCTAAATAGATACTTTTGCTCAGTATTTACTGAAGAGAAGGTAGGGCAGGGCCCACAGCTCAGCATCATGGACACAGGGGGAGGAGGTGAGCACTACTCCCTTCACAAAAGAAAGGGTCCTACAAGAGCTTGCTAAGCTCAGAGTGGATAAGGCAATGGGACCTGATGGCATACATCCCAGGGTACTTAAGGAGCTAAAGGAGGAACTAGCAGAGCCATTAGCAGAATTGTTTAGTGAGTCTCTGAGCACAGGAGAGGTCCCAGAAGACTGGAGAAGGGCTCATGTGATCCCACTCCACAAGAGTGGTAGTAGGGAGGAGGCGGGGAACCACAGACCGGTCAGTCTCACCTCAGTAGTGGGCAAGATTATGGAGGCACTCTTAAGGAAAGGATAGTGCAACACCTGGAATCCATAGGGGCACAGGATCCAAGACAGCATGGGTTTACAAAGGAAGGTCCTGTCAAACTAATCTCATAGCTTTCTTTGACTGGGTAACCAGAGTGGTGGACCAAGGGGAGCAGTTGATGTCACCTTGACTTCAGCAAAGCTTTTGACACTGTTCCACATAGAAGATTGATAAATAAGCTAGGTAGGCTCGGGTGGGTCAGAAGTTGGTCAACTGGGTGGCAAACTGGTTGACTGGCAGAAGGTGGTAAATGGTATACAGTCAGAAGATGCAAGTCACAAGTGGGGTACCTCAGGGATCAGTCCTGGGGCCAGTCCTATTCAACATCTTCATTAGTGACCTCGCAGATGGACTAGAGGGTAAGCTTGTCTGTTTGCAGATGACACCAAGATCTGCAACAGAGTAGATGATCCAGATGGGGTGGGCAGAATGAGAAGAGATCTGGATAAACTAGCAGAATGGTCAGAAGAGTGGCAACTGGGATCTAATGCAAAGAAGTGCAAAATCATGCACATAGGGAAGAGAAACCCTGAAGCCACTTATAGGCTGGGAGGAGTTGCTAGCAGTCACAAAGGAAGAAAGAGACTTGGGCATCATTATCACTGATGACTTAAAATCATCCAAGCAGACCTCTAAAGCAGTAGGTAAGGCTAGGGGGGTGTTAGGGTGTATTAGTAGGGGTATCACAAGTCGTAGAGGGAGGTAATAATCCCTCTGTACAAGACATTGGTTAGGCCCCATCTGGAGTACTGCGATGCAGTATTGGAGCCACACCTTCTCAAGGACATTAACCAAATTGAGGCAGTCCAGAGAAGGGCAACCAAAATGGTGCAGGGACTGCATCAGAAGACATATGAGGACAGATTAACAGAGCTCAATATATACCCTTGAGCAAAGGAGGGAGAGAGGTGATATGATCGAGACATTTAAACACCTTAAGGGCATAAACAAGGTGAAAGAGTCTAACATGTTTAAATATAAGAAAATAGCAGGACAAGAGGACACAGCATGAGATTAGAGGGAGGCCGATTAAGAGGGAATGTGAGGAAATTCTTTTCACAGAAAGGGTGGTAGATGCATGGAATGGCTTACCACAAGAAGTGGTGGCTATGAATACAGTGCAGGGCTTCAAACAGGCATGGGATAGGCATAAGGGAGCAATACAAATGACTATGAATAGATAGGTCACTGACAGAGCAAAGGCGATGGCACATTTATAAGGTAGAAAAATGGGCAGACTGGATGGGCCTTGGGTCCTATCTGCCATCAACTTCTACGCTTCTATGTTTCTATATCACTTACTCTTAAGCCAACTGTGGTGGTGTGCACCCTATACAGGCATTACATGTTTAAAGAAAAAAAACTGGAAAGCTTTTGGTTAACTTATTGAAACTTCATTCACTTTGTTCAGGCATAGCAGTGTTGGCCAATGGTACATTTTGTTGGCAATTTGAATACATGACTTCCTGGCCTTTGTACCCCAAGTCCATGCAGACAAAAAGCCCTGGAGCTTCAGCCTACACAAGGTCTCCCCCCTCCCCGATGAAGACCTTGTGTACAGTAGGTTATAGAACTGGGGCCTTTTGTCAGTGTTTTTCTGATCTGTGGTTCCCTATCACTCACTTTTATGCTGTTTCTTGAGTCCATGATTTATTCTGGCTTCCTGGTATTGGTTTTCAGACATGTTCAGAGATGACTTATTATTTTCTGAAATGTATACACTGTTCTTTACAAATCTACCCAAAGTTAACTTTAAAAGCTTGAAACATTTCCCTTTGAGTACCTGGTACATTAACCAACCACCCTGCTCAATCAATTTCAGTACTAATGTTTAAATTGCTCATAGGTAAGAATCTGTCATCTGTTATTATACTGATCTTATCAGTGTTGGTGGCTCAACAAGTTGCACACTTGCCTCTGTAGCTGGAAGATCAGAAGGCTGAGGTTCTATCCCACACCAGACACTCAGGTTAAATTCACAGACTAACACTGTGGTGCAGCATGAGGGGGTGCTGCACCCTGAGGTGTTGTCTTCAGATGAGATGTTAAACCGAGTTCCCATCTGCCTGTTCTGGTGGTAGGTAGTTCAGGTGGATGTTAAAGATCCTATGGCACTTCTCAAAAGAGCAGGGGCATTTAGTGTTTATTGAAAATCACTGCACAGAAATATAATTATAAATGAAGGAAAAAACATAAACATCACAATATAGAAGTCAAAGGATGCATTGTACAAAACAGCAAAAAATATAATATAATAAAGACACACTGAGCAGCATAACACTCATGTAATTGGTACATCAGAGTCAGTAACCCAAGGAGATTCCTCAAGCTTGGAACACCTAGTTACTAGATCTGTCTTTGACCTCTTTCTGATAAATCAGTTTTATGTCCCATACAATCTTGTCCAATAAATCAATAAGGGTTATTGTTTTCTGCTGTAAAGTATACCAGCAGCGAGAATTCCATATATACAGTGAGAATTACTTGCAAAGTAGACATATCCCACATATTCCAGGTTGCATCAAAATTCCATATAGCAATACATCCAATGTAAAATGATTAAGATTGGGCATATTCCATGTTTGAGCTGCAAGAGACCAAAAGGTCAAAATATAGATGCAGTTAAAAATAAATGAGACATTGACTCTAACTTGAAGAACATTGAGGTCTGGAACAAGTCCTTTCTGATAACTGTTTATGTTTTGATTTTCTTTTACATTTAATCAGTTATGACAACACAACAAGTGAATGTCTCACATTTTCTCAGGTATTATGGGATTATTCAAAAATCAAGCATCACAGGAAGGATATGCGCTGGGCAGCTAGGAAAAGAAACCTGTTCTCTAAACTTATCGTGAATAATCTGCTTATATAAAAATTTTCAGTGTTGACTATTAACCATTCTAGCAGTCAACTGCCAACTTTTGATTTTGACAAAACATCTCTTAAATTCTGGGGCATACATTAGACTTTAGTTTAACTAGTCTAAGAGAGTCGATTGACCACTGAGGGAACCATGGACTGCAATAGAGTTCATATAAAGGTATTCATGGCCATCTAACATGGGATAATACTGGCCTCAAATTTGTCAACATATATATTATATTAAACATAACAACGGGATTAACCATCCCCAAACCACCTTGATTCTTAGGTTAGTATAATATATTGTGCTTTAGGGGTTGAGTCGGCTCCCCATACAGCCTGAAAGAAAATACTGTATAATGTGACTTCAAAAACTTTAGGAGAGGAAAAGCCAACTAATATGTAAAAAATAGGCAAAGAAATGTTTTTACTAGATGTACCCTTTAGTTTTATCATTTTCCAGGCATTCCAAGTGCATACCAGCCTTTGAGCTTAGTTGAGTCTGGGATGCCAATTAAGAATATCTAAGTCCTCTGTGCCAAATAATACTCCTCAATTAGGGATTGGGTCTCATGTAAGGGTTATACCTGCTACATCAGCAAGGGGGACAATGAGTGTCCAAGTTGTCTCCCAATGCATTTCCTTAGATTTAGAGAGATGCCTGAAATAGACCCAAACAACTGACATGTGTTTATTACTTGAGTTATGGAATCTACATCCTGTACCAGTATTGTGATGTCATCAGCATATGCCTGAGCAACATGTGGAACCATATAGGTGTCAATGTGGATATCGCAAGATCTGGGGCAGAGTTAAGTACCCTTAAAAGAGGATCAATGCTAAAACATATAATAGAGGGCTGAGTGGGTAGCCTTGCCTCACACCTCTTTTACAGGAATCATAGGTCCCAACCAACCATTAACTTGTGGGCTTGCTGTAGCTGTTTTATACAAGGTAATAAGCCAGTGTATAAAAGAATCGGAATACCGTAATAGGCAAAAGTGTCCCACAAATACTGATATTCTACAGTGTCAAATGCTTGCTTCTGATCCAATGAAAGAAGAAAACCATTGAATTCCCACTATTATCCCTTTCTATCAATTCTCTTAAAAGAAGTAAATGATCACTCATTTTCTCTCAGGAATAGAACATGTTTGTGTGGGAGAAATGAGATAAAGAGCAGCTTGTAATAATCTAGTATGTAGTATTTTGCAATGAGTTTAAAATCAGTATAGAGGAGACTGATCGGCCTCAATTGGAAATGTCAGTCCTCTCACCTTTTATACAAAAATATAAAAGACCCCATTCCATGTCTAGTGGAATGGAATCATGTTTTAACATGTATGAAAGGCTAAGGCCAGTTCTGTGGAATATAAAGGACCCAGCACTTTATATAACTCTGGAATTAAGCCATCTACCCTGGAGCTTTATTATTGTGCAAAGACAGAATAGCTGCTTCAACTTCAGTAGCTGAAATATCTTTTGTTAAGTCAGTCAGTATAAAGGGAGGACAGACAGGGATCTGAGCTGCTGGTAAAAATCTGTAATGTGGTGGTGTGAAGATCCCTTCCGAGAAAAAATAGATATAGTATGCTGTGATACGATTCTCAAAATATTAATTTATCATTAAATATGTGCCCATCATAGGCCATAAGAATCAATTTGTTTATGCTTAATTCTGTCCTTGCACTGAATAAAGGGGCAAATGACAGCCATCTTCCCTGTACACCAAAATTCTGTTGGTTGTGCAAACTTTCCTGTTGCCTTAAATGAAAGGCCTGCATGTCTTGCTTTAACTTCCTAATTTGTGCACTGAAATCATGAGTAGAAGTTCGAGCTAAAGACTGCAATTTTTGCAGGTGTTGTCTCTGTTTAAGATAAAGCAAGTAGCTAGCATCCTTATGAGTCTTACTTTCTTGTTGCAATAACCGTCTTAAATCAAATTTAACATCTTCCCACCAGAGGCAGGATTGGCAAACATTTCAGAACTGATTTCTTGTGAATGAGAAAGTACTGAATATTCTGGACCAACCTTAATGTGGATAGAAGAGAGAGTTGAATTTCCAGGTACCAGGACCCTGGGGAAACTGAAAGGAAGAACCCAAGTGTAATTTCAACAGCTTATGGTCCAATAATTCAACTTCTGCAACCTGAATGGATGAAATGGTTAAGGTGTAGAAATAAAAAAAGTCAATCCTTGTAGCTAAAGGACCTTTTGGAATGTTGGGTGAGCAGTCCGATGTACTGACAGATAAGCGTCTTTCAAATTAAATATGGAAATAATATATTTTAAAGTAGCCATATCACAGTAAATTGCATTAGTTGTAGTGTTCTGTCCCCTATCCTTTTGTCCAGACCACAATTGAAGTTCCCCCAAGAATTACAACCTGAAATGATACCAAGTATGGTTGTATGATTTTAAACAAAGCAATCCTTTCTGCTTTTGTTTGTGGGGTATAAATGTTAATAAACCTATAGTAAGAATTGAAGATTTTAATGTCTAGAACCAAAGTCCTGCCTGGTAGTAGGTCCACCAATTTTATTAACTGAACCTGAATATGAGATCTAAATAGAATTCCCACCCTGAGCAAGTATCCGTGCCAATGGACCAGTATGATGGTCCCACATGCCATAATTTCATAATGTAGCCTATTTCTGAAACAGCGTGAAGCCTAGTGTCTTGTAAAAAAGAACATTTAAAGGAATAGCTAAAAAAGGACAAGACTATGTTTTTCTTCTGCTACTATTTATGCTGTTGACATTAAGGGAACCAATGGCCAGTGGGTGTAGGTACCATCGTAAGAAAAGTGTACTGCTCTGTCTATGAGGGCAACATAAAGATATCAAGGGTTTCCTTCCTTGTTCTTCAAGATCTGTGTTGCTGTTCTTTAGGTTTCTGTTGTTGTTCCTCAGGTTCAGATTGGGGATCTACCTGTGAAGACCACAGGAGGAACCTTCAAGTTTGCACCAAGATTTCAGAGTTGTTTAAAATGCCTCATACCTATTATGCAGGGGTAACTCTGAAGTCTTAGATACCTTAGGGTCAGGCTGCTCAGGAGCCTGATTTCTTTAGTTGACCTTTTATGAATTTGGGGGGCATAACTACAGACATCCTGCTAGACTGTTCAATCCTTCGTGGAGGATCACTAATCTGCTCACTCGCCTCCAGGGAGAAGTCTCTTTCACCACTGATGGGGACAAAGAACCAGCCTCAGAAGCTGGGGAGGGTGCCCTAGTGGCGTAACCTGTGTAGGAGGCAGAGGGAAAGATTCTTTCTGTGCAACAGCAATCAGCATGCTCTGCTCTACATCATCAGCGGAATCTGCTTGATTGTGAGCTGCCCAAGTACAGCTTTGATAGGTATGTCAACTGAGTCACACAGATTGCATTTGGGTTCATTTAGACAATTCCACTGGTATGGACCAACTCCTGACATAATGTGCATTTAACCTGGTCACAGATGCTACTAAGGTGAGCTGTGGAGCGCACTTATAGCAGACCTTTGGCTGCCCTCATATAAAAGTACGCTATCCTTACCAAGGAAAAACAATTTGAAAGATGGCGTAGACCTGTACCTATGGAATGCAGCATAACGTTTACCTTCCACCTCCCATCCATATATGCTCGAATCAAAAATTGCTTCAGGGGACCCAAGAACTGAACAACATTATTTCAACCAGTATGTTAAATCAGTAACACTTACTCCCTCATTCCTAAATTAGATGGTAATGTTTTATAAGCAGGCTTGGTAAGGGATGGCCTCAAATGGTGCCCATAGAAGGGTCTGTTTTAATACATTATATTGTGCCCAAAACCACTGCAAACAAGTATTCAGTTTAAAACTAACATCGAATGTGGTCTTACCAGAGACATGAATAAGTGCATAGATCTCATTAGCAAAATATTTCATTGATTTTTTAACAGAGTTTTGGCAACAAACACCCTGTCAGGCAAAGTATCCATACCCTTTGTACAAAAGTCTGACAGCATTATGCCGTTTGCTGGGTAAATTGGCTGATGAAATAAAAACATATGGTCACTGTGCAGTGCTACATAGCAAGTTTAAAAGGTGCTTCTGGGGCCCTCCATTGCAGCTGGTGTGAAGAAGATCGCAAATCAGTAGAATTTCCAGGATTGTGATTAGGCAGTTCAGGGTGCAATACAGGATTCCTGTTAATCGCAATTCAGAAGGCAAGTGTAATGGAGAGGTATCTCCACAAGCTGGTGTTTCCCTTGTACCTGCTCAGCAACAGGAGAAGCAGAGGTAAGTTAGTAAGAACAGTCTCTAGACAGTGCACTGGTGAAGTCACAATAGGGTCAGTCCCAATGTCCACTGACCATTTTCAGCACGATTCCAACCTGTTTGTTCAAGAGCACAGTCCACCGACCAAGAGTGCGCTGCAGAAGTATCCTCAGTGGAGCATCTTAGGCCAGACCCATGGTCCGTGCATGCCATTCCTGCACTCCCTCTGCGCTCGTTCAGCTTGTGATCTAGTGCGGCAATCCTTTGAAGTAGAAGCAGTGGTTTCAGAGCAAGGAGAAGGATAGACAGTCCGCACAGGGTCTACAACAACTGAATCGTGCAATGTCTGACGAAAACATTGTTTTGTTGCACAGCCTGTGAGTTCATCATCACAGGAGCTTTAGTTTGAGCAGATTTCAATGCATCTTGTAACAGCTGTCTGCAATGAGCATAACGTTCTGCCTCATTTTGTAGTAAATGTTCTAGATTTTCAACAGATAAAGAGTCAGTGCATAAGTCTTCTGTAACACAAGGTTGGCTTACGGTGTTATCACGAATAAAGGTTTAACAAGTGCAGGTTGTCTACCAGAATAGTTTTCTATAGCAGAAGATTCTCTCTGTATGCTTTCCATAGTTGCAGTGGTCTTAGAACAATGAGAGGCAGGGGAGACCTGTTCCCCAGCCTCTTCAGCATCCATCAGCTCCTCTGGCTCCTCCATGGCAGCCATCTTGGTCAAAGACCAGGATGACAGAAGTTCACCTACAGGTGAATAGGGAAATTTCGGCGTCCTGGACAAATTTCCCCATTCACCAAAAATACCACCAACAGCTTAATCTGGTTCAATGTCAGTTGGCATCCATCTGTATCCCCCTCCCGGGGCCAGGCTGAAAACAAGCAGAATTGTCTAGTCCTCCTTTCCGGTCAACAAAAACTAAATCAACAAATAAAATATCCAATTCAAGATACTTTGTAGCCAACATTTTAGCCCATAACATACCCATATGAGTTGTTCCCAAATCCCATGGTTCTGGCCTATACTAGAAAGAAACTGAACATTATCTCTGGCAATTTCTTATTCCATTTTAATGCGGCTTGTATGGCTGTGTAAAATGCTGGATGACATAGGTGTTTAAATTGTTTTGGGAAAAGCAATAATATTTTAAATAGTGAAAAATGAAGACATGATCTGCAGCAATGACTACAATATAGAATTATATTTGTCTTCATTTCCTTTTGAATTTATAGCTCATGTAAAAGCCAGTTTGAGTTTAGAGGCCTACTAGTATGCATTAAGCTCAGGATAGGCTATTCTTCCCATTTTCTAGGGACAATTAGTTTATGTCATTCAGTACAAGGGTGCCCTCTCAATGAGAAGTTTACAAAAATTAACATAATCTGATCAAATCAGGTGAATGGAATAGGCCAGGTAGATATGTAACAAATGTGGCAACACCATCATGTTCAGAGACTGTATCCACCCCAATGCAATGGACAGGTTCTCCATACCCGCCTAAAAATTTACATTTTTCTTTTGTATCATTACTGTTTACAGCAACTCGTTATTAACATAATTTGCCAGTAAAATTCCGAATATTATTTTTGCAGCTTGAATCTCATGTAATAAATCCTTTGTTGCCTCTGAAACATACATGAATAAAAGTGCAATTATTTTTCTTTATTCATTTGATACCCCGAAAGAGGAAAACCTGTCAATCTCCATTATCTGAGCTTTAATGGACTCTCTAAGATCTGTTCATCAAATCAGATTATACAATGGCAAGAAAAGAATGCTGGCCTCTGATTGATCCATCTGGGTCTGGACCTGTGATGTTATCCCAGCATAACATCACGGCTCTAGTCCCAGCACACTGAGACTGCATTAAATGGTAAAAAACACATCGCTTCCACAACCATCCTACGAGCAGCCTAAAAGTCCCCACTCTGCTCAGAATTACGCCCCTACCGGCTCTGAATTACGCCTGCCCCCACTCCCCCACAGAAAACCTATAATTTCCCTCACACATTCTCTGAAAGCCCTGTTGCCACTTTAGTTTACTCCCAAAAGAAAAAAACAAAACAATAAAACACACACACAGGACCGAAGTGAAAGCCATGTATCATGGTTTCAAAGCAGTCCCCTGTCTTAGTGACAGTCCGGTCTGCACTTGTTGAACATTTCTGGATCATTCCAAGAGTCTGTGTGAAAAAAAAGTAAATTCTACTCCCAGTTTCTGTGTGAGAAAAACCTGCAAACAGTAAAACACCACATTCACTGCCCGTGTTCCCTCTCATTAAAACCGGCGAGAAAGTGAGCAAGTAAGCCCATCTTTTAACTATCAGCACGCGCTGTTGTGGTAATACTCACTCACCCTTTGGATCACTTTCCTGTTTTCTACTTTTTCTTAAATACCACCTAACAATGGCTCAAACCATTCTCCCCACCACCTCCGTACCTTGTTCTTCTCTTCTTACCAAGCGATGCTAACAGCAGCAGTGGATCAGGGTGGCAGGCAGCAGTGATGACAGGGCAGGAAGTACAAACAGTGGTCACTGCCTAAAAATATCACCACAGCACAATAATATCCCAATCCCATCAGAACGTGAGTACAACAGAAAACTGTACGGGAGAACAGGACAGGGGTGGAGGGACTCAAAGGAAAGCACACATGGGACAATCAAGAACATACAAAACAACTGAAAAATCCACCTGCTACTCACACAGCTCCACCTAGAGGATAAACACAGGAAAGGAAATTTTATATAAATATACTTACACCCACAAAATCAAGTAAAACAATGTTTTAAAACAACTTCTTTTTTATTTGTTCCTTGCATTTAAAGATTAGCCATTGTACAATAGGAATAATGCACTCCAGGGTGTGTGTTGTGCTGGGATAACGTCCCTTCTTGGGTGTTGGATGCGCTCAGCCTGCAGCCTTATGCCCAACTGCCCGAGCCTGACATTGTCCCAGCACGATACACACCCTGTGTCTGTATCCTTTAATATCATTCCATATGCATTTTATTTAAAATATGTCTGACCACTATTGATACCGTAATCATTTGATTTTGTCAATTATTAATTAATAAGGGTTCTATGCATAAATAGAGAGGGTGGGCAGATAGGGCCAACCTTACCTGACACCATTCATAATTTTTAAAGACAGGGATCTATATTGGTTGAATTTAAATAGTGAAATATGGTGACTATAAAATTATTAATAAATATTAATAATAAAGGGGAACCCCATTTCTATAAACATGTAAACATATACTTACATGAAAAAAATCCAGTGCTTTTGTAGCAGGAAGTGTCAAGGCAAGACTTTCAATTTGCAATCCATGGTCAAGGAGATGGCTCCTGGACATCACCCAGAGCCTCAATAATATTCCTGCCTTTTGAAGCTTTTTCAATCTGAGTTTTGTTTATTTATTTAAATGTTTAACCAGGAAAAGGCACACTGAGCAACAAGTTCCTCATCTCATGGCGTGTCCGGGGGTGGGGGTGGGAGTGGGAGAAGAGCAACAAGTACATTTCAGTACACAAACAATACAGAATACAGTACAATAATGTGGTTGATCAACCGTACAAGCATACATACAGCAGATGAAATAAGTAAAGCTGAGTCATAAAGACTCAAAGTCTAAAGGAATTGATAAGTGCTCAGATAGTACAGAGTAACCCTAGTTTAGAAGTGACCAGGGTAACAGCTTTAGGTGAACTAAGCAGTAATAATAGAGCTAGCAGGGACCATTGAGTTGGTATTATATGAGGTTGAATGTTAGCTGTTGGTAGAGAGGTTCTAGGTTAAGGGCACATGCAGTTAGGTGCTAGGAAGTTGTGTAGGGCAGAGGATAGGGAGGCAGGGGAGGATGGGTGCCACATTTGGTAAGGGAGGAGGGCGTTCCAGAGCCTAGTGAACCAATGAGAGACACATTTTGTCCTGCATTAGTGGAGCAATGTGGGACTGCCAGGATGCAAGTGTTAGTGGATCTAAGAGAGTGAGAAGGGGAGGAGGATGGAGAAAGAGAGGTGAATAGTAGGGTGGAAGAGCTCAAACCAGAATTTTGAAACAAATTTTGCACAGTGAGAGGCGCCTATGTAAAGAAGGAAATACTAGCTGGTGATTCAAGTCACAGTGGTGCGTAAGAGAAGGGAGTTCAGAACAAAGTGATAGAAGGAAAGGGAACATTGTTTAACCAGGAGTAGTAAACTAAGCCAAAGCTTGTTTCCTGATGCGATCTGGGAGCACAAGGAAGTTAAGTGACTTGCTCAGGATCACACAGTATGCACCTAGGCAGCTGTGGGATTCAAACCAGGTCTCCAGATCTGCAGCTCAGATCCTTAACCCACTGCACTGTACTGCCTCCTAGAAGGAGTTAAAGGGTGTCAATCTGGTTAAGGAAGATGGGGAGGGGCAGCACTGTAGACCACATCACAGTAGTCAGATATGGGAGGATCATCTCCTGGACAAGCTTGTGCCTTGCTGATAGAAATGCAGCTCCTATAGAAGGTACCAAGCTTGGGGTGCAGTTTTTTAGGATGGCATCGTCATGCCCAGAGAAGCTGAGGTTTTGGTCAAGCCAAACTCCTAAGTATCTAAACAAGGAAGTATCCTCTAGTTATGCCCTGTCAATGGTGTGGAAGGATGGCATTGCTGGTAGCCAGTCTCTGCCTTGTGCTAAAGGTCATGGAGACCATCATCTTGGCATTGTGGACTAGGCGGTGTGAGCTGATCCATTGCTGAAGCTTACTGAAGTCAAGCTGTAGTCTGGCTGCCACATCTGAAGAGGATTGGCCTGAGGTAAACAGGACGGTATTGTCAGCATACATGTGGATGGAAGATGAGGTGCAGACAGATGGAAGGTCATTTAGAAAGATGAAGAAGAGCAGTGGACCTAGAACTGAGCCCTAGAGACCCCAGTGTTGATTGTAAGAGGAGGGGAGATAGAGTCAGCAATTCTTACTGATTGTGTCCTTCCTGTAAGGTAGGCTCTGAACCAGTTGGTGACTGAATCTGAAAGGCCTGCTGATTTAAGAGTGTCTAGAAGGAGGAGTGGGAGACCATGTCGAAAGCCTTGGCAAGGTCGACAAAGATGGCAGATGTAACTTGGCCCCTATCCATCCTGGAAGGATTTAATCTGTGAGCCTAAGTAGGGAGGTGGTGGCTGAGTGTTTTTCAAAAACCAGATTGGAAAGGGTGAAGAAGGAGGTGTCAGAGAAAGGTGGAGAGTTGGGAGAATAGTGCATGTTCCTGAGGCTTAGCAAGGGTAGGGAGTAGGGAATTAGGATGATAGTTACATGGGGAGGATGGATCACCTCCCTTAGGAAGGGGCTCGTGGCATGTTTCCAGGCAGTTGGGATAGTAGCTGTTGAGAAGGAGTGGTTTAGGAAGGCAGACAGTGGTTGTGCAATTGCCAGAAAAGAGAGGACAGCAGCTTAGGGTCAAGTCTAACAGGGAGCATTGTTTGGAGGGGTTTAGGGAGGAGGGCATTTAGGGTGTCAGTTTGGGAGACACTTGCAAAGGAAAATAAGGAGCCTTCAGGTGGATGGTGACTGTTGGTAGTGGGGTTCTTGGGTGGGAGCAAGGCAAGAGAGGAGGAAGGAGGACAGGAGGACTGAGGCACAAGATAGAAATAGGAATTAAAAGTTTTCTGCGACAGATGCATGATCGGTGCTAGTAAGTCATTTATGTTTAGAGACGGGGTTGGGGATTGAGGGGGTAGAAAAGGGTGTTCACCACCTTTCAGAATTTGGAGGGTTATTTATATTCGTGTTGAAATTGGCACGAAATGTTCAGCTTTGCTAGCCTGATGGCATTCATACGGAGTTGCGAAGTGACCGATATTTTGTAGGTCATTTGGCTGTTTGGTGACCTTTTGCTGCTTCCAAGCTAGTTCACGAGCCCTTAGGCAGGCTAGCAGTTCAGGAGTTACCCAGGGAAGGTGGCTACCATGAACTATTGTCTTTGTGGGGCATGTGGTGTTCCAGGTGTAACCCCTGCAAATGGGGTTCCAAAAGACTTCAGGAGCTTGCTTGAATGCTCCAAGCCTGAATGGTGTTTGACGTTTAAGCCATTTATCAGTGAGTGTTTTAGAACCTCTGGTACTGTCTCTTTAAGAGCTGTCTGCTTGCAGACATAATTAGTTGTATGGGGGACTGTGTGTTTCTTTGATTGAGTACCACTTGAGCTGCTGCCAATTCACTCCATTTTGCAGTCACTAGAGTGCAAAGGGAACCTATCTGAAAGATGTAACTGTTTGCCAGAAATAATTTAGAGTAATAATGAAAATACAGTTTGTCTAACCTGCTTTCTTTGCAGTCAGAACTGTGTTTGCCTAGTTCCCATTCTAGTTTTGAACTGCTGAACTGGACCAATCAGTGTGGGGTAAGCTAGCTCTAAAATGGTGCCTTGGACGAATCAGAACTTGGACTCATAATCTGAGCCAGCCACAAGAGGATTGTATGGGCAGTGACTCTGGGAGATGTAGTTTAGACTTGAGCGCCTTTTGGACCAACAGCAGCAGTCTATTGTGGTGACAGCTAATCCAGTCAAGAACTGGGAGGAACTCAAAGGAAGTGCCGGTTTTGTCTGTTGGAGTTTCAGTTTAGATCTGGCAGTGAAGGAAAAAGAAACCCTGTGCTCCTTCAGTGCACAGTTTCAGTCAAAAACGTGTGTAAGGCCCAGAGTTCCAGTCTGCGGCTTGTGTAACTGCTTGTTAGGACTGAATCCGTCCTGTGAAAAGAATCAAAGGATCTCTGAAGAGTAGAAACCAGGCTCACCCTGTAGAAGACTGGAGAAATTGTTGAATTGCACTCGGTCTGTCAGGAACTGAATCTGCTGTGTGTTCTCCGGGTATTGTGCAGTAATTGCGATCGGGATAGAGAAGCAGCCTGCCTGGTATAGTACTTTCTTTTTACCATATAAATGTGTGAAGAGTCTCGTGGAGCTCAAGAGTAGTCCTGCTGACGTTGAAGGACCCTATCTTGTTTGGAGGTCGTGAGTACTAATTCAGGGTCGCTTCCTGTTGAATTGCCACATTAAATCCAAATGGAATCACTGTACTGCTGACTGTTTAAACTAATTTTTCTTTTCACTGTGTGAAAGGGCCCTACCAGCTGCCACGGTTTGGACTAGCCACTAGGGCTTGGGTACCCAGGGACAGTAACTGGTAGGGATAGGCCTGTGCACAGAGCCATGAGTAGATGAGTAAAGTATAAGCTAATTAACCTGATTTCCCCTGTCCTTGTTATATCCCCTAAATAAATCAGAGCTGCTTGTTTCAGCAAAGTTATACTGCCTGAGTTGTTGTCTATGTTAAAAGTACTGTACTGTGATTGTTGCACTGTATCTTATTTCACAGGAGGTCCCAGTGCGGAACTAGTCCTGGGGGTAAGTGTATACTGTGAAGGTAATTCTGATATATTGTGTGGGCCACTAGTGAAGAAGAGGTTGCAGTGTCCCAGAGGGCTGTGACCAAGTAAGTTTAACTATTGCAAACCCTGACCTCTGGGTGGAAGCACCGCCATTGGATCAGGCCCCTCAACCTGTTAGTAGCAAATCAGGCAGGGGTAGTAGCCCCTGGGATAGCGCCATCTAGGGGTTACACAGGTAAGAAATTTATCATTGAAAATCTTAAAAGGCAGCATCGATGGTGTTGGCTATATTTATCAGGGTCCAGTCAGTGTGAGTTGGTCGTGAAGGAGGCGTTGGGTCCAGGATTTATAGGATCAAAATAGCTTGATTTTATGTCAGGCTTTGGGCCTATGGATTTTATGGACAAAAATATGATGTGATGATTACTCTGGGTGTCAGGAGTACGCAGACTGTACGATCCTGTTGGGGTGGGAGGTTAGGGCTCATTCAATGAGGGAGTGGTTGTTAGATTTGTGGTTTAGGCAGTAGGCTTGACAATTAGTTGGGAAAGGTTGTGGGCAGTTACTTCATTCTGAGCCTTGCTTAGGGAGGGGTCAACCAGTTTAGATTAAATCTCCCATAATGCAAGCTGGCCGGTGGCACTGAGGATTGAGGCCCTGGATGCCACACCTCACCAAACGCTGATGACCCGGTTTGGGAATGAGCCTGGGGTGTTGGGGTCAGCAGGGAAGGGAAGATATCAAGTATCCGGTGGATTGCTCTCTCATCATCATCATCATCATCATCATCAATCTTTATTTCATCCACCATTTTCTGCCCATTGGAAGATTGCTCACCCTCTGGGGATGTCCCAATTGCTGTGTATGGCCGTTTTTTCACCCTCATGTAGGCCTCCCTCACATGCGAGTGACCCACAATACAAATCTGTGGTGTTGCAGTAGCCATGCCTGTAAAACAAACCAGAACATGTGAGTATGATGCCACAATTATTGACAGTCACCAGAGGTGCCAGACCCTCCAGCCTCACCCCCAATACACTGTAGGCTGGCCTCTGCTGTGGTCTGATGTAACCCTTATATGACCTTGAGAGACATCTGCCCACTTCCTTGATCTGATCCTCCTTCAGACCACACCTGGCCACCTCAGTGGCCACCCAATCCTGAAGGAATGTGTATTGAAACAACTTGGGTTTAGGCCAGCCATCCACAGTCCTTTCCAGAGGATGGCCATGAACTGCCACCGTGACCGGTTTCCCAGCCACGTGGATAAATAAATGACCAGGGTCTGTTGGCCACACATCCAGATATTCTCTCATCAATGTCCATGGGCAGATGTCCCCGTGGAGCCCTAAATAGTGTTATGAGGACTGGTGGCCCACATTGGTCTGTCTTTGACTTGCGCAACTGTAGACATAATCTGTCTTGCCAGATGACTAAATCAAATAGGAAATTTGTGTTCTGTCCAGTCGAGTTGGACTGTGGTACCATCTCAGACACCTGGAAGGCCCCAATGAATGTACAAGCATAAAGGGCTCTAAATAGCTGGGTTTCATAACCCGAGCTACATGTCGACTACCAGTGTGTTCATGAGGTTGGACAATTCAGCCAAGCCCATGGGCTTCCTTGTGTCCGCCTTTCATCCTATTGATCTCGCCAATCCTTAACATTTTCTTTGTAATGAAACTGTCAGTTGGGTTGGGAAACCTTCCACCTTGTGGAAGAATGCATTGCCCGCCAATTGCAGGCATATCACAGCAGAAGATCTTCCCAGGTGTTCCAAGTGGAGGATGTAGCTTTGGACTTGCCTCTGACTGTCAAGCAGTGTCATGCTTACCTCGTGACTGCAAAATTCCTGGAAAGCTGCATAGCTATCTATATTTCCTCCATGTCGAGGGGCCACAGAGAGCTGTACCAGTTGCTGTAGTCTTGGTTCCCCAGTTGCCAGACAGCTTCCGGTATCTGTGTGGGGAGTAGTCTGCCCCTGGAGCAAGCTGCCTGAACTGCTTGAGCTGCAAGCAAGACAGGGCGCCAGCAATGACATTTTGTCTGCCCGGAAAATGCCACACCCTGAAAGAGATGTTGTACGAGAGGCAACACAACACAAAAACCACAGAACCTTCATGACCTCTTGAACGAGAAGTCTGTGAGTTCAATATATTAGTACTGCCCCATTGTCCGTGTGGAAAAATACCTTCTTATTCTTGAGTCTGTGCCCCAAACCCTCACTGCCACCATGATAGGGAACAGTTCAAGCAGTGTAATGTTTTTGTGTAACCCTTGCTACCCACTCTTGTGGCCATCACTCTGCAAACTATGCCCCTGCCAAAAGGCTCCAAAGCCAATTCCACCTGATGCATCTATGACCATGTGCAGATCATACAGCTTGTCCTCTGGCATCTGCCAGATGGTAATCCCATTAAAATCCTGCAAAAACAGCTCCCAGACCCGTAGGTCAGCTTTCATACCGTGTGTTAATCTGATGTGGTGGTATGGTTTAGGACCCCGCTGTGGCCATCTGTCTCAGGAATGGCTTGCCAGGATGGATTGCATGGCATGCAATGCCTGCCAGGACAGATTGCATGGCATGCAATGTTCAGATGCCCTATGACAGATTGCAACTGCTGTAGGGTCACTTTCTTTGCGTTTCCCATCTCCTCCCCAACATCTTGCTCAAAACAGTCACTTTTTCCTCCAGCAGGTGGAAACCATGGCCTCTGAATCTATTTCTATGCCTAGGTAGGATAGGCAGGTAGTGGGGCCCTCAGTTTTCTCTGGGGCTAACAGGACACCAAAATATCCCATTGATGTACAACAGACCCCCAAGCATGTCTGCACATTTACATGATCCTCTGGGACTTGCAAAAAAAAATAGTCAAATAATGTACGATATACGGGTTACCAGTATGCCTACTCATAGCCCACTCCAGGAATGTTGCAAATGCTTCAAAAGCCATACATCTTACTGAGCATCCCATCAGCATTGCTTTATCCACATACATTGGCCTTTTAATTTGAAACCCAATAGGTCATGGTCACCTGGATGCACTGGAAGGAGGCAGAAGGCCAACTTGATGTCACTCTTTGCCATCAGAGCCCCTGTCCCAGTTCCTGTATCAGGCACAGCACCACGCAAAAGGCGTATACTGAACCATGCAATTCTTGAGTCAATATAGTCATTTACTGAGGTTCCCTTAGGGTAGAACAGGTGATGTATCAGCCAGTATTCCCAATTATTCTTTTTGGGAGTAGCCTAAAGGTGATACCCTGAGGGTAGGAAATGGGACAGTGTCAAAGAGTCCCTCCTTCCTGCCTGCCTCGACCTCTTTAGCGAACTTTTTGTCGATGATATCGGGAGTAGGTTTGTAGACTTGAGGTTCTGAGCTGTGGTTGCCACCCTAGGTCCATTGTATGAGGTCTTAAAACCTTGTTTGAAACCATCATTTAAATACTGTGCTGCCTTACGGTCGTGGTAACAAGCAAGCCATTTATCCATCCGATCTATATGCACCGTAGACTAGCCAGACTTCCCAGGCCCATGCTTTCCTTTTTCCACTCTGGCTCCACAGTTACCCTGCCATCTGGCTGCTTGCTGGGTGCAGTCTGTGACCTGGTATTCCCCACCACAGTTTTACAGATGTGGCTGTATCTGCAAAAGGAACGAAAACATTTAACTTTGTTGTAGTCAAAACATGCCTTCTTACCTGCTTTTTCCGTTCCTTTTATGGTCACCCCTGCCTGTTTGGCAATGACATGAGAGCTGTCTGTATACGTTACCATATTAGGTCTTCCCCTAAGTCATATAACGAACCTACAGGTCGATGTGTGTATGTTCCCATTTGAGATTGGGCTGCCATACCATTTTAGATGAAATTGTTCATTGTACTTTAACCATGCATATCCATCAAATGATAGGTGAGCAAATTTAATGGTATCCGGTACTTAAGCAATGAGATCAGCTTATCAGGGTGTTTCATCCAATATACCGATAAAAAGTTCAAAAGTGGCTGCCCAATTTTCATATGTGAATGGTACTTTGGGTCTCCTAGGCCTCTCCAGTTTCCTCTTCTTTTCATCATTCTCTTCAGGGAGCTCCTGTGTAATAGGAAGAACATATCTATGAATTCCCCTTCCAAATTTTTCCCTGACTGTGTCCGATGAGGTGATCCCCAGGGGTCTTCTACCCCAGCTTAAACCCAATGGTCCAGCCCTGAGTGTTGGTTGTTAGAAGCACTGACACCTGATAGGGTTGTGGGTGGGTTGTTTTGCCCCAGTTCCTGCCACAGTCATGGCGTTGTCCCCACCCTCTGCTCCTGCTAAAGGTTGTCCTTGCTCCCCTGCTGCAACTGGGGTGTGGGGGCCAGAGCTCCAGTCCATACTTGTAGCGCACTCCTTCTGTTCTTCTGTCTCCCAAGACTGAGCTGTTTGAGACACCGAGTGATGATGGCTGAGCCGGTATTGCATTGACCACTGGGGAAATTTGTTAGCCTCGCCCATGCCAGCTCCCTTAACTTGTCTTGTGTTGCCTCCCATCAGTGGGCCCCCTGTATCCCAAACCCATGCCAGCCTGCAGGGCCCTGATGGGGTAGCCCTTGGGACCTTGAGAGGTGCCTTGCCTGGTTCATTGAAATGTGAGGCTTGCACCCCTGCATTCTCTGCGGCCGTCCCTCCATGAAGGGGTGTCGGGGGAACAGGGCCATATGGTCCCATGTGTTCATGGTGCCCAAGCAGCTGATACATGCCCCTGTGCCCTGTACATAAAGGGCCACTTGAAAGGATTTTGGTGCCATGCTGGTGGCCACCGGCAATCAGGGCCGGCCTTAGGGTATTTGGCGCTCCTATGCGAACTTGCCAGCAGCGCCCCATTCTGCTTGTACTATGTGGAGATATAGAGGCCAATCCCAGCCCTCCTCACAGCCCTGATATCAGTTCCTCTGCCTTAGCAAGAAAGAAGAGCCTCTGAATTTTCTACACAAACATCGAGAGCCTCCTCCCCAAATATTACCTGGGCCACAATGAATAATAATAAATAATCCAGACTTCCTCAAATTGACTAAAATCTGACTTTCTCCATGAATTGCCTGGCTGCCTCATCAGCTCAGCTATAGTCAGATATGGAAGTAACAACACAGGAGCACTGTCTGCAGGATGAGAGAGACCCACACCCTTACCTTACCCGATCTACACAGCTAAACACACAAACATCGATCAAAACAATTGTGTGGCCAAAGAGATGATGTCACTCACTTTATACATTCGCTTGCGTACATGCCAGGAACGTCTTACAACAGTATGACTTTTGGAGGTGTGTGACCCTCCTTGCGAATGCAGTGCTCAGTGTAGCGAAGCGACCCTACCGGATCAATATATGCCGAGCTGTGTATGACAGCAGTTCAGCTGTGTTGGTCTTCACTTCTAAGAAAGGTCCGCTGCAATCAGTGGTGGTAGCGTGTATGCAATTAGCATACGGACATCAGCCAACTGCTGTCATGCACAGCTCGGCATGAAATCCTCCCTTCTCCTCTGCTAATGTCCTTCCCTCCTCATTACTGTTCTCCCGGCCCCCATGTTGTGTGCCAAGGGGTGCCCAATCCTCTCGGCTTATGAGCCCTCCCAGCACACTGTGTGGCCGATGGAGGTGCCCAATCCCCATCGGCTGCAGCCCCTCAACAAACAACTCAGTTGGCACGCTTGGGAGCCCACCCCAGCATGCTCATGCCCCTCCCCCACACACACTGTATGGCCGGCAGGGGTGCCCAATCCCCACTGGCTCCAGTCCCCCAACAAATACTTGGGTGGCATGCTGGGAGCCCACCCCATGGTACCAACAGCATCTTTTTTTCTTTGTTAATTCCTGTGAAACAAGAAAACAGTCCCTCAGTGAGTCCTTGCCCTCCCGCCAACCCGCGGCCAACCTCCTCTACGCACCCACCTCCCACCCCTCACCCCATACTTACCTCCGAGCCTGGCGCGACAATGTTTGGTGGACTGAGACACGCCTGCACTCTTCAAGCCGACCGTAAACTGAGGAAACGCGGTAAGCTGTATAATGGCATAAATATGGTTTTCCAACTGGGTGGATATCTCTGCCATTGTTTTGACTTTTGGCACCAAATTTTCAACATGGGGTTCTTGACACCTTCTTAATGAATTCAGTCACTTTCATGGCATTATTCGGTCCCGATAAGTGATTTCGTGGTCACTGCACGGAATCACCTTCGGACCAATTAATGAAACGACAGTGTCAGTTTTCATGAGGTGGGCTCAAGAAGCCTATGTTGCAAATTTGGTGAAACAATCTCCAAAATGACTGTTTTATGAGCGTGACGCTCTAGTTTCCACACACACTCATAAGTTCGTGAATTTGTAATATTTTCACCCAGATTTTCAACATAGGCATATTTTCACACCTCCTTATGAACAGTGCAGCTGTCATTTTTCATATCCTGGCCAAAATGTGTTTTCGCACTTCTGGAGCAAAATAGCATGGTCGCCATCAGAAATCAGTGTTCACTACAGAGTAAGACAATCACAGTGACACTGTTCATGAACAGAGGTCCTAAAATGCCTATGTTGAAAATTTGGTGACAAAAGTCCATAAAATGACTGTGTTATGAGCGCATTGCACAGTTTCTATGCACACGCCTAAGTTTGTGAATTTGTAATATTTCCACTCCAGATTTTCAACACTGGCATTTTCCCACATCTCCTTATGACCAGTACAACTGTCATTCTCCACATCCAGGCTTAAATGTGTTTTCGCACTTCTGGCGTAGTATAGTGTGGTCGCTGTGGGAAATCAGTGTTTGGTACAGAGTAAGAAAATCACAGTGACACTGTTCATGAGCAGATGGCCTAAAATGCCTATGTTGAAAATTCAGTGAAAACATTTCAAAAAAATGACTGTTTTACTGACGTGCATTGCACAGTTTCCACTACTCGTAACGTCACGAATTTGTAATATTTTCCTCCAGATTTTCAACATTTGCATTTTCCCACAACTCATATGAACAATTCCAAAACCAACAAAGTGCGAGGTAGTTGTCACAGTCTGTAAACGAACATGTGAAAATAAAGAGTTCAGCCCAAGTTTCAAATATACAAAGGACCGATATTTATTTATAAACTGTCTTCCACAAATATATAGTAGCAAAAATATAAAATAACAATTCAAGGCCAAGACTGTAAGAGAAAATCTCTGCAAAGGCAAGCTGAATATCCCTAGTGCCTCGACTCCAACGAGTCCCCTTTGAAGACTTGTTGGGTCGAGGCTTAGGGGCCCCAGGCCCCAGGCCTGCCCTTAATACTCACCAACACACATCGACGATCGATGGATCCCATCCCAGCCCACCAGCCGATTGATTCTCCAGTATGAACTGTCGAAGACGACACGTCTGAGAGAGACTCACTCATCGTCTCTCAACATATATGGTGCAAGGCAGCAATGTGCTGTGAGGATTCAGTGTGCACTGCACAGTCAAGTTGGGTTTCTGGCGCGAGTGGCTGGCGTGCTCTAGTAGGAGAGGAGACAGCAATGGGGTCATCAATGGATGAGACTGTCTGGTGCGGTGGGTGGACGCTGCACACACACACACACTACTGTCCAGTCAGGTCCACCTCTGCAACTTAATTGGCTGTTATGCTGGGTCCTTCATGCCATGCGGGGCTTGCTGCTGGCTGGATTTGGTCGTGCTGCATGACGGGAGGACTGACAGACACTAGACAACTTAAGTAGTTACTATGACCAGACAAACAGTGTGCAAGAAGACACGCACTTCAAAAACACATTGGTAACTTTTAAAATCACCATTGTCTGTACTAAAAAAGGGAAATAAAAAATATTTAACTGTTCGGCCATTTGGCACCCTGCTACATGGCGCCTAGGCGACCGCCTAGTTTGCCTATCCTTAAGGCCAGCCCTGACAACAATGTGGGTGAGAATTGATCTCCCTGAGCCCCAGGCCACACTCCCTGGCTGTGTGGAATGTACCACCACCAGGCTTCGTCTCTCGATTGTCATGGGCTTTGCTAGGGTCTGGCTGGTGGCAGATGCTATCCATATTGCCTCCCCGTGTATAGCCCTTTTCCTTTTCCATTCCCTGGCAGCAGGGCCTTAGCCATACCTCTCAAATTCTGCCTCCATGTAACATATTTTGAGCACTCTGCCCCGGAGTCTGGCGGCAGCTTCTCCAGGCCTTCGCTCGATCGCCCATCCTCACTATCCATGTCCGACCACACCATTCCTATGAAGGCATCACTCTCATGATCCCCTCCGTACTCACTGATCTGTTGTTGGACCACGGGCACCGTGGGGGCTTTACTACCTCGTTCCTCAGTGCGACTGGCTGTTGGACTCTGCTTGTTGTGCTGTCCTCCTCCATCCACTTGACCTCACTCCGCTTCCTGCTGGTCTCCGTCAATGATTGGGCCATGTGCTTCATCTGCCCGCCTTGCCCTTTTTCTTACATGATTTTGTTTGTGCTAAGGACTCCAATAAGCGAGCTGATGGCTGGCTCCACCTATGCTGTCATCCCTCCACCTCTGTTGTCTCAGGGGTACCTGTTCAATTGCGATGGGGATAGCTGCTCCTGGCAGCGGTTGTCACCTGGAGGGGTGACCAGCAGGCCTGGCTCAAATCTGGTGTATAGCCATTAGCCAATCTGATCCCCAGTTTCTTTTAGGGTTGCTGGGCATCCCGCAATGTCTGGTCCTGCCCTTGTATCTGGGCAGCTGGGGAAGCAGGTGTGGCAGCTGACCTTCCTGCCCTACCCGATCTTGACCCTGAGTCTGGGCTGGTGAAGAAAACTGGAGAGCCTGACTTTCTTGTGCCTGAGCAACCTGGGAATTTGACATTTTCAAATATATATTGTAGGGGGCAAAGCGGGGCTAAGCGAAGCAATACCTATATCAAAAGAGCGAAAGACATGTTCACCAGCACTCCTGCAATAGTTTTATTTTCACAGCCCTCCCACGAGGTCCTTAATGGTGTAGTGCCAAATTAACAGCAGGTATGAACATCCCTGACTTTCTAAACCTGTGATCTTTGCCTGTAGGCGAGGGCATAACCCCTGTACCGACTCATGGGTCTGGGTTAGAACCTTGGTCTACACCTCCCAGCTGAACTCCGTCCCACCTATCTAAAATCTCCCCAGATTAGTTTCCCCAATATGGAGACCAAAGTATGCCCTTTCCCTTAAAAGTACAGAAAGGTTCCTTCCTTATGATCCCAATTGAAGGCATATTGCACTAACAAGATGGCACTGGGCCTATAGAGGGGTTGGAGGAAGGAAGAGACCCAGAGGAGAGATCTGGCCACTGAAAAAACCTGCGAGGGCTAGATAAATTCAGAAATGCTTTTTTTCTATCCCTTTCTTTTCACTCATGGCTGGGGAAATGGGAAAAAAGTGCCAGAAAGTGTAGAGGATAAGCAGGAGAAAAGGCATCTAAAACCAAACGGGCCGAAGGCGGAGAAGCAGCGTAAGAGGGACCAGAGCTGAAAACATCACAGAATGGTGAGGAGTGTGACAAGCAGGAACAAAAAGGGATGCCAGGAAAATATTAGAAAGCTGGAGCCACGGGACACCGGAAGCAAGCACATAAGCAGGCGGAGCACTATGAAAATCAAGTGACTGAAATAAGGAGTGGAAAATAGAGGTAAGGAGATGGACATACAGAGGGGATACAGAGACTGGCAGCCTGCACCCCCAAAAGAGGCAGGAAGAGCGATACACAGGCCCCAAGCAAATGGGTAAAGGAGTGGCGGGAAGCACCGTGGGAGGAGTAGGCCCTGGAAGCGAGGGCCGGGGAAGGCGGAGCCATGCTGTCCTCTCAGGGGAGAACTGGGAGGAAAAATGCATTTTGGTGAGGAATCCAGAGGAGCAAATGAAAGGAGAGAGTCCAAGGAGGGGCAGGAGGAAGCGAGTCAAGGGAGCTAGCTGGCAGGTGAAGCCGGGAGGCAGCCCAGGCACTGAGGCTGCGGAGTGGCAAGGAAACAAAGGGGAAAAAAAACGGAATAACAGGAAGGGAGGCAGGGGAGATGGCATGGAGGAAAGACCACAGGAAGGCACTGGGCTGTGGAGCAGAGACAAACAAGGAAAAAGCAACTTACCAGGGAGGAGGCAGGCAGGGTATTTTCTGGTGAGTGGTTCAAAATGGGAGAAATCCTCCTGAACCACTCACCCTAAACCCTACCAGGCCCCTCCTGGCTGGAGCCACCAGGGCCAGCCTTTCTCAGTGGTGCCTCACTGATAGGGGACGGTCTCAGGGGCTGCCCTTTCTGCCCTGCGTGCTTGGGCTGGCGCCTCCCTGACCCCACTTCTTTGGGGTCAGCCGGGCAACTTGCCTCCCTGGTGAGATGCTGGGGTCCATTACAGTACAGCTCATTAACTAACTGTAGCAGTGTCAGTGGCTCAGTAGGTAGCACACTCGCCTGGAGGCCGGAGATCAGAGGGCTGTGGGTTCAGTTCCCACATCTGGCACTTGGGTTAATATCCCAGTACTGACACTGTAATGCAGCATGAGAGGGTGCTGCATTTCGAGGTGCCATCTTTCGGATGAGAGCGTTAAACCGAGGTCCCATCTGCCTGGATTGGTGGTAGTTCAGGTGGATGTTAAAGATCCCATGGCACTTATCGGAAGAGTAGGGAATTTCCCGTGTCCTGGCCAAATTTCCCTCATTCACTAAAATACCACCAACAGCTTAATCTGGTTCAAGGTCAGTTGGCATTCATCTGTATCCTCTCTCCCGGTCGTGCTGAAAATAGGCAGGATTTGTCTAGTGCACTTACCCGGTCAACAAAAGCTAAATAAATAAATAAATTTGCATGCAGGGCAGAACTCGCTCAATAGCAGTCAAAACACAGCTTATGTAATTGCCTACTACAGAAAATGAAACAACTGAAATGAAACACATACTTATCATGGACACAAAGCTATGTACATAAAAAGCATTTAGAGGAGAATAAAGTGCCATCAGTCTATGCCTCGCACACTACAGTCATGCACACAGCTCTAGGAACCCAGAGGCAGTAACATTCACGATCACTAACAAACACATCAGACATTAAATGGTGGTAGTGAGCTGAAATGAAAACACAAAGCTAAAACTCAAAATGGTGTGTGAGTGTGTGTGTGTGGGGGTGTGGGGTGGGGTGGGGGGCAGTTGGAGCAGTCTTTATCCAGGAGCTGTTCGAGCATCAGCCTGTGAAAGCAGTGGGGTTCAGTAGGAAAAGCCTCTGTAGTCAATAGCAGTCCTTCAGTTCTGTGAGGCTCTGAAGTGTCTTGGTGATTCAGAATATTTATTGTGTAGTGCTGTTAGGGAAGCTTTTGCTGCCAAGGATTGCACTGACACCTTAGGTAGTGTATGGGATTTTCAAGACATATTTCAGGAAACTGTTGACCTGTTTGCATAGTATTGAACTATTGCTTGATATTTCTGCATTGTGCATTTCATCACCCAATTAAAAAGTTTGGCATTTTTCAATTTCTTATGCGTAGCCTGTAGAAATGTTTTTACAGCACTGTCACTGCGTTCCTTGCGATCAAAACGCTCACTAACAGCATTACAGAATAATTACAAACTCATTTAAAAATACTGTACCTGGACTTCACAGACATGGGTAAGACACTGTGTGTCTGGAACATGTGCTGCAACTGATCTTTAAGATTTAACAAGCATTTGCCAATTTTGCTGCAGCAGGCTCCAAAAACCCACAGAAGCATATAAAGCACACAGATAAAATCATGGAAACACACAGTGCTACTAAACTCACTATAACCCTTTTAAAAAGCTCCTTTGCGGTGTTTAGTTATTTCATTTCTTTCTTTGTGCTGTCTTTTGTAAAAGAAGAAACAAAACTGTTGGGCATTTCTGTTTTCAAAGGAGGAGGAAGGGAGAAAGAGTAAGAAAGACTGCAGTTTTGCGGTTTCAGCATGTCTCTCTCTCTCTCCCTCCATTTTATTTATTTATTTATTAGTTTTTGTTGACCAGGTGAGTGCGTTAGGCAAGAACCTGCCTATTTTCAAGCACGACCCAGGAGGGTACAAGATACAGTACAAAATGTAACTTTGTGGTGCCGAGGATAGGGAACTATCCAGAGTGACGAGAAAACAGGTCAATCTGTTTAATAGGAAAAGTAGGTTAGTAGGGCAAGTAGTTATATCTGTTATAAATTGTTTTGGTGTTTGAGATCTTCCGTCCTTAACATGTTGCAGATGAGAATGGTAAAACACACACGCGAACTCCTATTCTATAATGACAGGCAGCAGACACTAAAAATCTACTTGAAAAGGAAAACTGTGTGAATGCAGACTATGCTTCAGTTCATCAGAATGGCTGTGTTTTAACTCTGACCATCTCTTTCAAAGTTCGCAAACACAACAAAACTGACTTAGTTACTGGCGGCAGTACACAGAAAGGGTAATGGTCAGAAACTGTAGCTCAGCAGTAAAGGTTTTAGGGCGAATGTAACTATTCTATAGTTTTTAACGCCCCGGTGGTGCTATCCACAGGCTACTACCCTGCCTGCTTGACTACTGACAGGTTGAGGGGCCTAGGTTCTATGGCGGGTGCCTCCACCCAGAGGTCAGGGTTTGCAGTAGTTAGACTAGCTTAGTCACAGCCCTCTGGGACACTGAGACCCCCTGTTATCCCTTCTAGTGGCTCACACAATGCACAGGAGTTATAGTCCCAGTACTCACATGTACACACTGTTCATTCATAAAGTACCACCTACCCTTGAGACTGATTCTGAGGTTGCGTCTCTGGGGACACCCTGGAAAACAAGATGATGCAGTACAATAGCCACAGTGCAATACCTCAACATAAACAAACACCACAGTCAGTGTAACTTAGTTGAAACAAACAGATCTGATTTATTTAAGGAGCTGTAACAAGGAAAGCGGAATCAGGTTAATTAGGTTGGACACATTAATAATCACAGTACTGTGCACATGCTCAGAGTCCCTAATGTCACTCTCACTGGGTACCCAGGATGGTGGGGGCTAGCCAGGATCGGTGCAGCTGGTTGGGGCCCTGTAGAGGAAAATATGCACAATACCCAATTGTAATCGGAGCCGGATGGCTGAGTCCATGAAGAAAAAGAAGCAGCAATAATTAGATGACACACTTGCAATTTGATAGACCGTTGGCGAGGAGCTACCCTAATTTGTACTCACAGCCTCAAGGCCGAAACTGGCACAGTTGGCGGTTCTGGATTGCTAGACACACACAAACACAGCAGGGGAAGGAGGTTCTACAAGCGAGGCACACAGCTTTTATCAGCAGACAGATTCAGTCCACCTAAATTCACTTGGCTTTCAGTCTGCACCACAGGGGCACAAGAGAACCCGATTAGCTGTTTCTCCCAAGCACTCCACACATTTATATGTGAAGGAAATTACTATACCAGGAAGCTGCTTTCAGGTCCTGATCGCACTTACTGCTAAACCGAGTTCACACTGCAGCTTCACTTCCTGACAGACGGAAGCGATTCAGCAATTTCTCCAGTCTTCTACAGGGTGAGCCTGGTTTCCACTCTTTCTGCCTCTCTTCTTCTCTGTAATCTCAGATTCAGTCCGAATTGACTTGGCAATGCAACAGCCCAACTGTAGGCTTTCCACTCGCTTCGCTGGAAACTATACAGCGCAGAAGCTCGGAGCTCCTTCTTTCATCACGGTCACAATGGATCTGATCTGTCCAGACACAAGGCAGAGCATTCCTCTGGCGCCACCGGTCCAACTGGTGGACTCAGCTGTCAATCACTCAGAACTCTCCTGTTGGTGCAAAAGGCGCCAAGGTCCAGAACTTCACTTCCCAGAATTACTAGCTATACATATCCTATGGTAAGCGGCTCCCAAGAGAGTCCTGATTCTGATTGGTCGAACAAACTCCATTTTAGAGGCCCCAGCTGCACTGATTGGATCTATTCACCAGTTCAGATCCAAAATGGAGGGTAAACACACAGAGTCCCAGCTGCAAGAAAGGCAGGTTAGACAAGCTATATTCTACTTAATACACTAACTGGTTTCAGGCAAATAGTTACACCTGTCATTTAGGCTCCTTCTGCGCTCTTAGCGACTGCAGAAACAAGCGTTTATTCAGTGGCCCAGGCGGGATTCAAGCGCATTAACTACACATCCCCCATACAACTAATGAAGTCTGCAAGCAGACAGCTCTAAAGAGACAGTACCAAAAGGCTCTAAAAGCACTTCACAGATAAACGGCTTAAACACCTAACACCATTCAGGTTGGGAGCACTTAGCCAGCTCCTAGAAGACTTTTGGGAACCCCCATTTGCAGGGGGTTACACTTTGTTTGTGATTTTACACAAGGTGGATGTGTGTCATTCTATGAGTGCCACCACTGGGAGAAGGATCGAGTAAAATTTATTTTTTTATATATAAAACCTGTCTTGCCTATTTTCTCATAAAGTAATTGCCTTACAAGTAGTCAGTGCAGAGATTCTTCATTATATAAGAGACCATATGCAATCTATCTTATCAAGCCCCACTAAAACAGCTCCTTTAGTTAAATTATCTCTTTATCTGGTAGGCCCCATAACTCCCTTTCCATGGTCAAGAAAGACACAACGCAGTTCTTGGAGGAAAATGGACGCAGCCATGTTTTATTTATTTACAACTTTTAGGCACTAATCTTTATTGAATTATCAGTTACTTCAAATTTTACCTCTAGATTAATACCTAACTTGTTAATATTGAGCAGCGGGCACTGAAGAGAGGGCGCGATACCCCAGGGCCCCCAAGACTGCCCCGATTCAAGGAGCCTTGTTGGTGTAGGCTGAGGCGTCCATGCGCAGTAGCAAGACAAGTGATATGGCTAAGGTTCTTACGCAATCCCATCTGGCTTCACTGACCTTGCAGTCTCTGCTGCTGAGGCTTGACCTAGACCCCCATGCGGGTACAGGTCTTGTGATCCACCATCCTCACACCATCCAGGGGTCTCAATATCTTCGGGAGAACTGGCATCGTCCCTATTTCCTGCTGCTTCCCTTGTGTGTGCTCCTACTGTGCCACTACCAGGCTGCATTTACAGAGTACCATTCCTTGCTATAATCTAATAACTTTCTACTCTTATGTAATCATACTTAATTTGTTATATTACCATTATTTTGACCTGTGCTTTGTTGTTTTGGTACCTGATACCTACTTCACTTAACATCCCTTTTGGGGAGGTGAAAACCCCGGAAAAACCCCAGTAGGAGAAAACCGGAAAAGTCACTCCCCAACCCTAATGCGACGTGCACCTAGGAGTAAAAGGGGCCCTATTGAGCCTGCCTCGCCTCCTGAGTTGCCAGGGGATGGGAGGGTGGGTGATCCAAGGGAGGAAGAACAAGAAGGCTGAAGTTTGGGCAGTCAGTTAGCTATTCTTCCCTCCCTCGGACCCCCTCGGAGAGGCTAGCTGACCTATTGTAGCCTATGTCCAGAGGCTGCTGACCACTCACCTGGGCTGGTTTCCAGCAGCCTCTGGCTATTTGGCCATGTGGGGAAGGGGGCTCTGGACAAAGGGACGCTGCTGCATTGTGTTGGGCAGCCTATTCATTATCTGGTAGGCCTCCATAATTCTCCTCCCCTTTCCATGGTCAAGAAAGACACAATGCAGTTCTTGGAGGAAATGGCCATAGCCATGTTTTATTTATTTACAGTTTTAGGCACTAATCTTTATTGAATCATCAGTTACTTCAAATTTTACTCTAGATTAATACTTAACCTATTAATATTGAGCAGCTGGTGCTGCAGGAGGAGAGCGACACCCCGGGCCCCCACTGCCCAGATTCAAGGAGCCTTGTTGGTGCAGGCCAAGGCATCCATGTGCATAGATACATAGACAGTGTCGGCAGATAAGGGCCTATGGCCCACCCAGTCTGCCCATTTGAGCTTGTAAGTTCAGTTTGTTTTCCTAGAAGTCTGTTGCCCTACCCTGACCTCCAGAATTCCTTTATGTCTATCCCATGCATTCTTAAATCCGTGATTGTTTCAGCCCCCACCACTTCCTCTGGCAGGGTGTTCCACTTGTCCACCACCCGTTCTGTGAAGAAATTCTTTCTCATGTTTCCTCTAGATCGTCCTCCCTCCAACTTCATTCCATGCCCTCTAGTCCTGGAACATCTTTTACGCTTAAAAATAGTGTTTTCCTGTACCCTGTTCCTCCTGTAAGATACTTGTATGTCTCTATCATGTCCTCTCTCCCTCCTCTCCTCCAGGGAGTGCAGTAGTGAAACAGGTGATATGGCCAAGGTTCTGGCTGGCTGTCCCCCATCTGGCATCGCCAACCTTGCAGTCTCTGCTGCTGAGGCTTGACCTAGACCCCCATGCGGGTACAGGTTTTGTGATCCACCATACTCATGCCATGCAGGGGCTCTGATACCTTCGGGAGAACTGACATCGTCCCCCATTTCCCTGCTACTTCCTCATGCACTCCTCCTGCTCCGCCACAGGCCGGACCCCACCAAGCCCTCTGCCCAACCCTTTCTCCAATATTGTCTTCACATTGCCTAGGAAACTACTGTGTCTGCAACCTCACCCTGCAACTGACCCTCCAGGCCCGCAACCAGGCACTGGTAGGTATGGTAAATGTTATCATATCTCAATACAGAGCCCCTAGGGACTCCATGAATGCTCAGTACAAAAGGTTTGCAAGCTCAACCCCTGTATTTACAATACAACTTAGTAAAATTAGTGGGGTGATTCCTGGTGTGTGACCAAACAGAAACATACAGTTAAAGTACCAGGACACTTCCCCCACCCCATTTTGCTGCATATAAAGCCTGCAATGTTTTAAAATAATTCCAATGTTCTTACTTCTCATACTTTTTGGAGGGGCTCTTAATTCTCATTATCCAGCTGAACCATGATTAAGCCAGACCACTTCGAACAGTGACCACCTCCATTGGTCAGGTAAAAGCATCACATTTTAACTTGCCATATCAGAGCTGAGGTCTCCTTGCTTCTTCTATTTTTAATGAGGAGACCACTCTCCTGGCTTCATTACTTATAGTGCGCTTTGCCAATGAAGGCTCACAGGTGTTTAATAGGAGCTTGCAATTAGAAGAAGGCCACAATTTTCCTACATTCAAATCAGTACAAAAGGTTTGCAAGCTTAACCCTGTATTTACAATACAACTTAGTAAAATTAGTGGGCTGGCTCCTGGTGTGACCGAACAGAAACATACAGTTAAAGTATCGTCCCTAGTGAGGGTGAGGTTGTAGATAGTTTCCTAGGCAATGTGAAGACAATATTGGAGGAAAGGGTTGAGCAGAGGACTTGGGGTCAGACCGCCATGGCGGTGCTGGAGGTGCACATGAGGGAAGTAGCAGGGATGATGCCAGTTCTCCAAGGTATCGGGCCCTGATGGTGTGTGAGGATGGTGGATCACAAGACCTGTACCACTGGGGTGTCTAGGTCCAGCCTCAACAGCAGAGACTGCAAGGTCAGCAATGTCAGAGGGGAGGCTGCAGAACCATGGCCATATCACCTGTCTCGCTACTGCATTTGGACACCTTGGTCCGCACCGACAAGGCTCCTTGAATTGTGGCAGTGCAGGGGCCTGGGGTATATGCTCCCTCCTGCAGCACCCTGCTCAATATTAATAAATTAGGTATTAATCTAGAGGTAAAATTTGAAGTAACTAATTATTCAATAAAGATTAGTGCCTAAAACTGTAAATAAATAAAACATGGCTATGGCCATTTTCCTCCAAGAACTGCATTGTGTCTTATTTGACCATGGAAGGGGGGATTATGGAGGCCTACTGGATAATGAATAGGCTGTCCAACACATTGCAGCAGCGGTTCCTTTGTCCGGAGTCCCCTTCCCCATGGCCAAATGGCCAGAGGCTGCTGGAAACCAGTCCAGGGAGTGGTCAGCAGCCTCTGGACATAGGCTAGGATAGGTCAGCTAGTTTCTCCGAGGGGGGTCTGAGGGAGGGAAGAATATAGATAGCTGGCTGCACAAGCTTCAGTCTTCTTTGTTCTTTTTTCTCCGGCTGATCACCTACCCTCCTGGCCCCTGGCAACTCAGGAAGTAGGCAGGCTCAGTAGGGCCCTTTTGACCCTCTAGGTGCAACTGCATTAGGGGTTGGGAGTGACTTTTCTCGGTTTTCCCTTCTGGGTTTTACCCTGGTTTTCACCTCCCCAAAGGGATGTTAAGTGAAGTAGGTATCAGGTACCAAAACAACAAAGCACAGGTCAAAATAATGGTAATATAACAAAATTAAGTATGATTACACTTAAAGTAGCAGTTATTAGATTGTAGTAAGTAATGGTAGTCTGTAAGTCACAGCCAGGTAGCGGTGTGGGAGGAGAGCACAAGGGAAGTAGCAGGAAATAAGGGCGTTGCTAGTTCTCCCAAAGGTATTGGGGCCCCTGGATGGTGTGAGGATGGTGTATCACAAGACCTGTACCTGCACGGGGGTCTAGGTCCAGCCTCAGCAGCACAGACTGCAAGGTCAATGAAAGGCTCACAGGTGTTCAATAGGGAGCTTGCAATTAGAAGAAGGCCACAATTCTCCTACATTCCAATCAGTACAAAAGGTTTGCAAGCTCAACCCCTGTATTTACAATACAACTTACTAAAATTAGTGGAGTGGCTCCTGGTGTGTGACCAAACAGAAACATACAGTTAAAGTACCAGGGCACTTCCCATTTTGCTGCACATAAAGCCTGCAATGTTTAAAAATAATTCCAATGTTCTTACTTCTCATACTTTTTGGAGGGGCTCTCAATTCTCATTATCCAGCTGAACCATGATTAAGCCTGACCACTTGAACAGTGACCACCTCCATTGGTCAGGTAAAAAGCATCACATTTAATTTGCCATATCAGAGATGAGGTCTCCTTGCTTCCTCTATTTTTAATGAGGAGACCACTCTCCTGGCTTCATTACTTATAGTGCGCTCTGGCAAATGAAAGGCTCACAGGTGTTTAATAGGAGCTTGCAATTAGAAGAAGCCACAATTCTCCTACATTCAAATCAGTACAAAGGTTTGCAAGCTCAACCCCTGTATTTACAATACAACTTAGTAAAATTAGTAGGGTGGCTCCTTGTGTGATCCCCCAATAGCCTGTAACCTACTTGGTGTGATGGGCCATCTGGCATCCGGGATAGAGTGACCTCCCTGCACCAGCTTTCCAATAGCTTCCACACCTAAAAGGCTCGCATGGTGTCTGCCAGACCCATGGCTCTCATCACCTAGAACAGCCCCATGAGGCGGACGAGCCATCACTCCCGTGATAGACCTTCTGCCCTGCCTACCATGACATAATTGCACAGCTGATTTTCCAGAATGGGCCAGAGCGTCCTGCCACCTTGCCTGCCTCTTGCATGGCTAGGTAGCATTCGACCCCCCGGCAGTCGCCTCTTTGGTACTGGGTGCAATGAAGTTACCTATGAATTTCCAAACTTGTCATTCATCACCTCCCACAGGAAGGAAGGCACCTCCTGTGGCTCCTTGTCCGCTTCACGCCAGCCTGAAGAATCTGTCCCACTGTGAACGAGATAATGCATCGGCAATGTCGGTTGTCAATTCCTGGAACATGTATAGCTTGAAATGTCATGTTAAGCAGCATACATTCAAAACAAAACCCGCATTAAGTCCCCATTGGTCCCAAATGCCCCAGCTGCCTTTGATGATGTGGACCACCCCATGTTATCTGACCTGAAGTGCAGTATCTGGTCACGGAATCTGGGGCCCCAGATGCACAATGCCACTATGACCAGGAAGAACTCTAGTAGGTGATATCCTTCCCCAACCCGACCTCCAGTCAGGGGGCAGCCATTGTACACTCCACTGCCATTGAAAATAGGCCCCAAAACCCAGGCCCGAGCTGTGTCCATATACAGCTCCAAGGATCTACGCCCAGCGCCTGCCACAAGAGCCATCCCATTAAAATGATCTAAGAAAAGCCCAGCAAACCTGTATGTCCTCTCAGAAATGCTGGGTGACTCAAATCCTATGGTGGGGTCTAGAACAGCCAGCCCCTCTCCTGGCCAACTGCTTCATGAAGGTCCTCCCCATGGGAATGGCCCTGCATGCAAAGTTAGGTGTCCCACTAGCTGCTGCAACTCTTTCAGTGAAACTTTCTTGCGCCCTGTCATCCTGCACAACAGGGCCCAAGAGTGGTCAGTTTGTCATGTGGAGATGGCACAGCCTGCAAACTTAATCAATTTCTATGCCCAAGAAGGTGAGGAAGTTCCTGGAGCTTCAGATTTTCCTTTGCCAGGGATCCTGAAATCCCCACACACCTGCTCGAAGGCCCTGACTAAGTCCCCACATACCAGAGACCCTGATGGGCCTGCAAACAAGAAGTCATCGAGATAGAGTACCACGCCATCGGCGCCAACGTCCACACTGCAACCAAATGCAAGAATGTGCTAAAGTATTCAAACACTGCACAGGCCACAGAGCAGCCCATGGGCATGCAGTTGTCCATATAGTACTCGCCCTCAAACCTCATGCCTAACAGTACCCTGTCTTCCAGATGCACTGACAGTAGCCTGAATGTGGACTTGATGTCCGCTTCATCATCAGTGCATCAGGCCCTGCTGTTTGCACCACAGCCACTGCCTGGTCAAATGACTGGTAGTGAACGGCGTGTACTGCTGGCCAATGTGATCATTCACCTACTGGGTATGACAGGTGATTAATAAGCCTATATTCCCCGAACTTTCTTGGGCACCAGCCCAATCGATGAAACCCATAGGTTCAGCAACAGTGGCCTGAAAAAGGGGCCACCTCACTGGCCAAGCCGCAGCTCTTTTCCAGTTTTCCCCAGACCATGTGAGGCAGGTCTCTGGCCAACTTCAAGTTCTCTGCCTTGTAGTGACGATGAGGACCAGAGTACAGGATCCTGAAGCCTTCCAAAACCCTGCCTCCAACAATTGTGTGGCTGCTCTGTCCAGGTACTGGTCCAGCCATGGCTTAATCTTTCTTACCTGTACCAGAGTGGGAAGGCCTGCCGCTTGGGGCTGCCATTTGCCCCTACCCCCACCCAAGCCACTCCCTTCCTTGGAGACCAGCATTGGAGAAAGGGTGCTGCTAGCCTCATGCCAAGCATGCATGCTTGAACTGGCTGCTTCGGGTGGGAGTAGGATGACTGGTTGTATGCATAGCACAGCTGGGAAGAGCTGCTGTCCCCTCTCGTAGGCCGGGGCACAGATCAGGAGTCCGCTGTCTGTGTGTTGTACTTCCCGCCCTGCATAACAACCACCAGCAGCAGTATGTCCAGCTTGCCCCAGCTGATGGCATGGTCCACCTGCTGTCTATGATGGAATTCCTCATCGTAGTCCAGCCATGCTATCCCGCCCTATCCGGTGCATCAAGGTGATGCGATGCATGTAGTTAAGAATTTCCACCCCTGTTTGCCCATCGCCTCCAGCACCACTGTAGCGTAGATCAGGAAGGCTACGACCCAATTGCCATATGTGCGGGAACCTTAGCCTTCGCTTTTTCTCGGTTATCCCCTTTGTCCTTCTGCTTTTTCTTCTCTGCATCATTGGCAGGGCAATTAAGCAGGAAAATATATCTACATACTCCGGCCCCATATCTGTTGTTTGACCTTGTCAGTCAGGTGGGTCCCCACTGGGGAGTCAAGCCCCGCGCATGGATTCATCGGGGGAGGGGTGCCAGTTTATCCAGTGCCTGACCATCCACACCCGCACCAGCCCCCGCAGACGCTGGCAATGGCCATTCCTAATCTCTGACACTAGGTCCACTACCACCCCCACCAATTGTTTCAATCACTCATCTGTTGCTGCCCAAACAAAATCTTCTTCTTTTTTTTGATTCCTGCAACCAGGCCCTACCAGGCCCACCAAGATGGCCACTCTTCTCGCGAGTGTTCCTGCAAGATCTGCAATTGCTGCATGCCATTCATTGAGCCAAGGTCTCGTGGGAGGCTCATGGGACACATACAGGATCCATGAATCTCTGGTCTGACTACAAGCCCCAAAGGATGCCAGGACCTGGAGTTCTGCTCATCAGCTGCCGGATCGCATGCCCATCTTAGAAAACCTCCCTCCTGAAATTCTCCAGGCCTTGTGCGGTGCAGCCATCCACTGCTAAGCTCACAGGAAATTCCCGTTAATGAGCCTGGGATGCCAGACCAACAGCCACCCGCGAAGCCAACGTGAGCAGAATGACCAAGGCCTTGAGGTCCCATCTGGAGCACCCCAGCTCAGCCCACTGCTGCCGGGTCCCCGACCACGTGAGCAGGGCCAGGAAGAAGGGAGCTACAACCAGTGCTAAAACAAACCACCAGCGCAGTGGGGGGCCATGGAGGCATCCACCATTCCACCCACTCACCAACTGCCTGGGATGAGGATACTGGCCACTGTACTGTGGAGGACCCTCCCAGTTCAGGTAAGACAATGCCCACAGAATGAGGAACAACATGGGAGGGAGCAAGAGAGGGAGCAATCTCGCATACAGCTAGGAACCCAACTCCAGCTCCTGATGCAGGGTCTTAACCCCTGCCCAACCGGGCATGATCCCTTCCACTGCCAAGAGGAGCACTGTTGGCCGTGAGGGGCCAGCTAGCCCTCTGCCTACTAGCACAGGTCTGGTCACTCAGGCAGCCAGAAAATTATTTTTTTCTTTTTTTATTACTAATGCCTGTTACCCAGGCTCCAGACCACTGGGCCAAGCAGGAGCTTAGCTGTTACCAGGAGACCACCTCCCCCAGACCCCAGCTACCTTACCTGGAGTCCGGCGTCTGAGGAGCTGGAGCTGTTGATCAAGGGGAGGAAGAACAAGAAGGCTGAAGCTTGGGCAGCCAGCTAGTTATAGTCTTCCCTCCCTTGGACCCCCCTTCAGAGAGGCTAGCTGACCTATCCCACAGCCTATGACCAGAGGCTGCTGACGACTTCACTGGGCTGGTTTCCAGCAGCCTCTGGCCATTTGGCCATGGAGGAGGGGCCTCCGGACAAAGGAATGGCTGCTACAATGTGTTGGGCAGCCTATTCAATCCATAATGAATGGTGCTTCCAAAATAGGCTACATTCATACGTTCACGGCTTTATAATGACATCATGGCAGAGCCAGTAATTCAATGCTGGGGACTTCTCAGGGCTTCCTCATCAATTTACAAACTCCTAATGCAAAGCTACAGTAGATTATTTAGGAAAAGAGTAACTTATTCACATTACAACACTAATCTATTGCATGAGACTAATAGTTTAACATAATTTTAAGAGCAGGAACTATTCAGATTCTGGAAAGGCTAGTAAAACAACAATATCCCATCTGTCATTTAAGCATTTTACAGTCGTGGCTTTCAACTTATAGAGCACACTGACTCTTTTATAAGTACTTTTCAGATCAATATCTCCTGTCCTATGTAGCCATATTAAATATCAAATCATCATACAAACCACACAGTAATGCATAAAATTATATATCTATAGTAAATGCATTAGTAAAATCTGCAATATGCAGTTTAAAAAAATGCAACAATGTAAATGCAAAACAATGGGACATAAGTTGATTGGAAGCATATCTGTCTTTCCTCTCTCTCTCTCTGTCTCTATGCCTCTGCTTCCTCGATGTGTCTGTGCTCCCTTCCTCTGTCTGTCTGTCTCTCTCTCTCTCTCTCCCTCTCTCTTCTCTTCTTGTTTCCCATGCTGTAGTTCAGTGGTGTGATGAATGCCCATGTGTATGAGGATCAATTTTCTGCAGTCTGGCTGATTATTGGGGGACACATCTTGAGTTCAGTGTGTTTGTCTTTCTTAATAACAACAACAAAAAAAGATCCTGGTCACCTAAGATTGGACTATTAATTTTAAATGAAAAAAATATCTTAAATATTAACAGTAGTATTGAAGAGCATTTGTTACAGGATACTACTACTTGAAATAAATCTCCTTTACAATGGCTTCCCAATTATATTACAATTAAAGTTGACAATAGAGCATAAACTATACCATAATGCATAAAAAATATCTACAGTATATGCAGCACTTACTAAATAAAGCAAAACCTTCTTAATTTTAGATAAGCTGCATTTTCGTCACTGATGCATTTACCTATTATACTCCCGTTCACATAAATATAACATCTGTGGGTAAAGTGAAATCTGTGCTATGGAAATGAGGCAGTATCTATGTTTATAAGCTGGTATAAGACAAATGATACATCACACTAGAACAGTCTTGTTTAAAGAATGCTGAAACAGAGCCAGCAACCCTCCAGGATTATTCCAGTCAAATTGCCACCCCATTAATTGCTGCAATATACAATATCATTGTAACAAAAGTTAAATAAACAGAAATCCTCTCCCAATACATAAAACTAGCTAAACCAGCGGAAGTAGAAATTCCTGAGAGCCTACTAGTGCATCACAAGTTTTCTGGGGATCAATTAAGGTGAAAGCCCCACCGAATCTAGCACTGAGGTTAATGTGTCCATAGTCTGCTGTGGGATTTTTGCGTAAGGGGCTTCAAACCGTTACTGTCCGTTGCCCAAAAGAAACCCTATGCAGTAAATAATGAATAGGGAGTTCTAGATATTTAAAAAAAAAGCTTTGAAGGTGTTGTTAGTATTTATTGCCATGTCTGGGTTCAGATTTCATCAGCAGGGTAAGAGAATGATAAGTTGTTGAGGGTGGTGGAGAAAAGGTGGTTATATTAGATAGTTGTAAATTATATATGGTTTGTGGGGCCGTGCACATTGGAGTGCATTTTTCTTGAGGCTTAGCCCTAAACCCAAATCAGGGCTCTGACCCCGCACCATCAATTTTAGATTCCAACTCCGAGTTCGAGTTAGTTCAGGGAGGGGTGCAGGACAGGGAAAGTGTTGCCAGGTCCCAGGCAGACTTCTGTAGTAACATGTCACTGTTGTCAGTAGCAAACGCGTTGCAGAAGTGTCGCTGTACATAGGGTATACCACTTTAAAGCATAACAGCTGTAATGACATCACCATGGATGAGTATACTTACACAGCATAAATTAGTGATTGATAAAGTGCTGGTGAAGGCCACAAAACTCAGTTCGGTATTTACTAGCAGACTGTGGGTCATGGCTTATTCCTAGAAAATACAAAATCACACATGCCCCCACAATGCTAAGCATCATGGGCTGCATATGCAAATCACCACAGAATGTTATGCTGGTCAACTTTAAGCAGAATTGCATGGTGCGAAGGCCTCTCACACACAGTTGCAAAGGGTGCTAACAGAAGACATAGACCGTGTTTAGTCCTACCAGGACTCATCAGTATGCCTCGTCTGTTTGACACCCCAGTGGAATGGACCAGCTACCCCTAAGGCAGCGTGCCTGGGATATATTGTGGTGAAGCCATTAAAATAAAAACTATTTAAAAGACAAAAGAACCTCTGTGCATAAACACTGAGGCAAGAGTTACCCAAAGGGCATTTGGCTGGAAGCCAAGTTTCAAAAAATACAAAATCACATGCCCCACAATGCTAAGCATCATGGGCTGCATATGCAAATCACACAGAATGTTATGCTGGTCCAACTTTAAGCAGAATTGCATGGTGCGAAGGCCCTCACACAGTTTGCAAAGGGTGCTAACAGAGACATAGACACGTGTTTCGTCCTACCAGGACTCATCAGTATGCCTCGTCTGTTTGACACCCCAGTGGAATGGACCAGCTACCCCTAAGGCAGTGTGCCTGGGATATATTGTGGTGAACCCATTAAAATAAAAAACTATTTAAAGACAAAGAACCTCTGTGCATAAACACTGAGGCAAGGGTTACCCAAAGGGCATTTGGCTGGGAAGCCAAGTTTCAAGAAAATACAAAATCACATGCCCCCACAATGCTAAGCATCATGGGCTGCATATGCAAATCAC
This sequence comes from Neoceratodus forsteri, assembly GCA_016271365.2. Classification (NCBI taxonomy): domain Eukaryota; kingdom Metazoa; phylum Chordata; order Ceratodontiformes; family Ceratodontidae; genus Neoceratodus; species Neoceratodus forsteri. The sequence goes on from CM057453.1 coordinate 1,196,500,431, forward strand.
CACAGAATGTTATGCTGGTCCAACTTTAAGCAGAATTGCATGGTGCGAAAGGCCTCTCCACAAGTTTGCAAAGGGTGCTAACAGAAGACATAGACTATGGCTTATTCCTAGCTCTGTTTATCTTGTATTTGTAGAGTTAATCAAATATTTTTGTACTGCAAAGTACAAAAAATATTTTATTAACTTACAAATACTGAGATAAAATACACCTGGACATATAGCCAAGTGTCCCACAGTCTGCTAGTAAATACCTGTTTACATTTTGTGCCCTTCACTGGCACTTCATCGAGGATAACTAGATTACTAATTGGTGATGTTTAAGTATGTTCCTACATCGTGACATCATCACATATGTTATACTTTAAAGCAATTAAAGACCCCCAAACCACACATAATTTATAACTAATACAATACATACACTTAAAAAGACAGCACATGACATTTAAAAGCCTAGGTGAAATATCCAAGGAGATTCTCATTATATAATAGTCTCAGCATATTCAAGACTTTGCAACAGTGGTGGGACTCAAACATGTCGTTGGTTAAAAAGTTTCATAGTAAACCTGAAGCAGACAGCCATCCTATACTTTGGTAGCTGAAAGCTCCAAAACCAGCCTGCCCAACTGCTGCTCCTTTCTCCAACCCCAGTGTCTCCTGGCATTGGAAACATAATTTAATGGCAAAAGCAAAGTAGACTTTCTGTTTTTTGCTAAATTCAGCCATAAATAAGATTGTTCTGTAGCTGCCATGTGAGCCATTGATGATTTCTTTGCAGTCCTCCCCACGATTTTTACTTCTCACACGGTCCCTATGGCCCGTTCCACACTACCACCCTCAGGCCCGGTAATGGATGCAAACCATTACGGATGGAAGCAATGCTGTGTTCCACACTGCGCAAGGTGTCCATTACGGGACAGGTACTGCCGATCCACACCGCGGGAGCCAGGTGACCGCTACGGCGCACCCGATCCCATAATGCAGCTCCGCTGTGCTGGGGACTGGTACCACGCGTCCACACTACAGCGGTAATGTTACTGAGGCGTAACCAGTTTCATAACCGTTGTTGAAACCACCTCATATGTGGTTTCAACAACGATTCTAACTACTTCTGTAACATTACAGGTGTAAACGCAAACTGTTGCGGTAATGGTTTGGGCCCCTGTAACGTTACAGAGGCGTAGTGTGGACAGGGCCTATTTCTAAGCAGTACAACATTTGTCTTTAACTTCACTCTCATTGCTCTTGCACCAGGAAAAAACCAAATCAGGGCATATGTTAATTAATCATAACCTCTTTGCTTCTGTTTTCAATTAAGTAACTTTTTCATGTATGGACTGTCACGAGCTTTAGAACTTTTTTTATTTCAAAATAATATTTTAAAATAATAATACTACTCCAGAGTGTTTTGTGGCAGAATGCAGTTGTGCCATTAGTTAACATAAAGTGCTATCATTATGACATCACACTCTTAGCATAGAGGAAGGCCTTTGGGATAAACAAGAAGGGAAGGTAACAGCCTGATAAAAATATACTATAGTTTTTAGCAAACAAAAATCACAGGAATAAGTAATTCTTCAACAGTATATACATTTTGCAACAGGATGCAAGTTTATCAGAAACTTCTGTGGCTGTGAAACTGACTAATTCCATGGGCCTTGCACAAGGTATGGTACCTAAAGGGCTTTTCTTTAAAAACACTGTTAGCATTTGATAATAACATACTTTGATGTAAGTCTCCAATTTTGTGAGTGTCTGATTAAGTCATGCATCAGTTTAACCAATTTGAGCAGTTTACAGAGTATGGCTCTGTAACTGAAGGCATATTTGTACTGGCACCTGATATACACAGTGGCAAGGGACTGTTGCTGACTGTTTTTTCCAATTGTTTAACCAGGGTGGCACACTAAGCTGAAGCTTGTTTACAGGTGCGATCTGGGAGCACAGAGAAGTTAAATGACTTGCTCAAGGTCACACAGCTAACTGGTTGTGGTGATCACGTAGTATTAGTATCATATCTTAAGCCATATTGTACTATGTTGAAGGAGATTGCACTGTGTGGTCACTAAACACATACCAGCCATGCAAAATGAAGGTTTGACTCCTGTTCAAATGGTCTGGATGGCAATGCTGAAAGCATGACAATCCACACAACCCTGACCACAGACTTTAGTAACGCCCACTGACTGTAGGACAGTTACAGGCAGTTAGTGGAGATGTCAAGTTTAATCCGTTGCAAAGGGAAAGAGACTAGTGATGGGGTGGGGTTCCATATGGTGCTAAAGAAGCATAACACTGACACTGGGGTGCCCAATCCACCAGTATCACAAACAGGAATCCTCTGCCCTTTTTTAACAATGACCCTGGGATGTCCAATCCCTGATTTTTGCAATCCTGTGCATCCATCCCTTTTCTTTTTTTTTTCTTTTCATTTCCCCACGGAACCTCCCTCTCAGCACCCACCACCCCACACCTCGCCAGGAACACAAGAGTGACACTGGGGTGCCAGTCCCCTGTGTCATGTTTGGGAATCATCTTTTTTTACATCCTGAAAATAAGAACACCATCCAGCATTGTCTGGTGCACTATAATCAGCCCCACCCAATCCTCCCACTCAGTCCCCACCCACCTCTCTAGCCCTTACTAACCCACAGGGCAGTCCAGTGCTGTAATCATCTGTGGCCCACAGACATGTCTTCACTCAGCAAAGCCAGACCATGAACTGAGGAAACAGGTATGCAGTACAATGTATTTCAATGGGGTTTTGAACTTGAGTGCCATAACTTGTTCCAATTGTTTTCCCCTTCCTCATATTTCTCCTTTGAGTGCTCTCTTCTTCCCTACTTAAGACAAGTAACAGTTATCCTTCCCAGAGGTGCTGCCTGTCAGTGGCATGGGTGAGGCAAGGGTACTTTGCACCATGCAGTTTAACGAATGGTTGAAAAAATGGTGTGGAACACAGGGTTTGGCTTCAATGGGGACTGGGGTTCCACCTGAGGACACCAGCCTATACTGGCAGGATGGTCTGCATCTGTCCAGGAAGGAACAAGTCTTTTGGCAATCGGTTTAAATGCTTCATTGGCAAGCTTTTAAACTAGTCAAGGGGAGGCACTGATAAGCAGCAGGAAAATCCCAGCCTCCCCTACAAAACAGGGTACTAAATGAGAAAAGACCAAGGTAGAAAGGTCAGTGGGGATGCTGCTACAGAAGGTAAAGCCATCAAAAAATGGAGAGCAATGAGTACCAATGCCCATAGTCTGGGTAACAAGCTTCCTGAATTAGTGGCCTTGATGGAGGAGGAACATCTGGATATTGTGGCAGTCACAGCAACATGGCACACACAGAACCATGACTGGGACGTAAACATACCAGGATACACTATCTACAGGTGGGACAGGGAGGGTAAAGAGGAGGAGGAGTAGCTCTCTACATAAGACAAGGAATCAAAGCAACAGAACAAAAAGGTAAACAGGGAGGGAAAAAGCACTGTGGGTCAATTTGGAGGCAACAATGGCACCATAATCCATAAGGGTTGTATACAGACCCCCTCTCAGGGGAGGAAATGGACAAGAAAATGATAGAAAATATACTTAGAATGGCAGATAAAGGGAGATATTGCTGATGGGTGATCTGAATATGCCAGATGTTAACTGGAGTGCAGTTGCAGCAGCCACTTCTAAGAGTGGGGTTATTCTAGATGCCCTACAGGGGCATGCCTTAGACAACTAGTATTGGAACCCACTAGAGAGGGCAATCTTAGACCTGGTCCTCTTAAATGGAGATGGAGAGAGGATCACAGATGTAGAAGTGGGTAGCCATCTGGGAACTAGTGACCATCGAACAGTATGGTTCACAATAAACACAGCAATAGAGCCGCCATACAAAGGCAAAAGTACTGGACTTCAGGAGGGCTGATTTTGCCAAAATGGGTGAGTGCCTAAGGAATGCACTTGCAAATGGGCAGGAAGGAGGGTGGAAGAACAATGGGAATAATAAAACTGCCATCACAGAGGTAACAAGCCTTTGTGTGAAGCAAATAAAATAAAATGATGTAAGAAACCACTATGGTTCTCAAAGGAGGTGGCAGTGAAGGTTCAAGAGAAAAAAAGCATTCAGAAAGTACAAGGAATCACAGAAGAAGCAGGACAGAGAATTGTATCAGTTAAAGCAAAAGGAAGCTGGAAGGCAGTCAGAACAGCAAAGGCCGAACTGAGAAAAGATAGCCAACTCAGTTAAGAAGGGGATAACACCTTTTAGGTACATCAGGAGCCGAAGGAAGACTAAGGGAGGGATAGTGAGGCTTAATAAAGGGACGGGGGCAGAGGTGACTGTGAAAAGGCAGAGATACTAAACAAATATTTTTGCTCAGTATTTACAAATGAAGAGGGGAGGTTCCTAAAACAAACAATAGAAACACTCTGGATACAGAAGTTGATACCAGCCCATTTACAGAAGAAAGAGTTCTGAAATAACTCTTAAAACTGAAGGTGGACAAAGCAATGGGGCCTGATGGGATTCATCCCAGAATTCTAAAAGAACTAAGGGTAGAACTAGTGACACCACTGACTACCCTTTTAACAAATCATGGGAGGATGGGGTGGTACCTGAGGACTGGAGGAGGAGGGCAGATGTGATTCCCTTCACAAAAGTGGGAGAAGGAAGAAGCAGGAAACTACAGACCAGTTAGTTTAACCTCAGTGATAGGGAAAATGATGGAATCACTTCTGAAGGAAAGAATTGTCGAGTACCTAGAGGCCAGACAGGCACAGGACCCAAGCAGCATGGATTCACAGCGGAAGGTCATGCCAGACGAATCTAATAGATTTCTTTGACTGGGTGACCAAAGTAGCAGATCAGGAGGGCTGTGAACATGGCCAACCTAGACTTTAGAAGGCATTTGACTCAGTCCCACACAAAAGATTAATATACAAGTTAGCCAGCCTGGGAGTGGATCCCAAGATGATAGCCTGGGTAAAGAATTGGCTGGAGAATAGAACACAGAGAGTAACAGTAAATGGAGTCCACTCTGAAGAAAGGGGTTACTAGTGGGGTGCTGCAGGGTTCAGTATTGGGACCGGTCCTTTTCAATGTCTTTGTAAGCAACATTGCAGAGGGACTGAAAGAAAAGTATGTCTCTTTGCAGATGACACAAAGATCTGCAACAGAGTTGATGCACAAGGTGGGGTGGAAAGAATGAGGAGGGACTTGGCAAGGTTAGAGGAATGGTCAAATGTATGGCAGCTTAGATTTAATGCTAAGAAGTGCAAGGTAATGCACCTGGGAAACAAAAACCCAGGAAGAGTACACAATGGGGTTGAGATACTAACAACAACAAAATGGAAAGGGACCTGGGGTAGTCATATCAGATGACTTAAAGGTGGGCAAGCAATGTGAGAGGGCATTAAGGAGGCTGGGGATACTGGGATGCATAGGAGAGGCATCACCAGTAGAAAACAGGAAGTTGTTATCCCTCTGTACAGACAGCTGGTGAGACCCCATCTGGAGTACTGTGTGCAGTTCTGGAGACCCAGTCTCCGCAAGGACATAGACAAGATGGAAGCTGTCCAGAGGAGGGCAACTAAAATGGTGCAGAGTCTGCACGGAAGACATATGAAGAGACTAAAGGAGCTTAATATGTATAGCCTCGGGAAAGGAGGAGGGGGACATGATAGAAACTTTCAAGTACCTTAAGGGAATCAACAAAGTCCAAGAGGGTAGTATCTTTCAAAAAAAGAGGTATGCAAGAACAAGGGGCACAATTTGAAGATGGGGGTAGCTCAGAGGTAATGTAAGGAAGTATTTTTCACAGAGAGGTTGTGGATGCATGGAGCGGCCTTCCGGAGGAGGTCGTGGAGTCAAAACAGTGGTTGAATTCAAGCATGCATGGGACAGCCATAAGGCAATTCTAGAGGTGGGGTAGAAAGAAGTAGGCTGCTGGTTAACTAGGATCTGCAGCTTATCCATTAGGTAGGAAATGGGCAGACTGGGTGGGCCAAGCGGTCCTTATCTGCCGTCAAATTCTATGTTTCTATGTTTCTATGTTACTTTCTCCTTTGCTTGTCTACTACTTCTTTGAATAACTTGCATCCTGGTGGCTCTCTCCCTAGAGATCTCCCTAATCTATATCTGCCTGTGATGGGCCACTTTCTACCCCCATTTCTTCCATCCCCACAACTGCTTTAGATGTCAGTCAAAGTAACATTTAAACCATCCACTGAGGACTATAGTTCACTCCTGGATGCAATCTGTCCATCACTTCTGTATAGGCTCTTATCCTTCCGGTTAGCCCACAGTCCCCAGTGTGGCCACACCTCTCCTTTCTGCACCATTTATTCTACCATTACTTACATAGATACATAGACAGTGTCGGCAGATGGCGCCTATGGCCCACCCAGTCTGCCCATTTGAGCTTGTAAGTTCATTTTATGTTTTCTTAGAAGTATGTTGCCCCTTACCCTGACCTCCAGAATTCCTTTATGTCTATCCCATGCATTCTTAAATCCGTGATTGTTTCAGCCCCACCACTTCCTCTGGCAGGGTGTTCCCTTGTCCACCACCGTTCTGTGAAAAATTCTTTCTCATGTTTCCTCTGAATCGTCCTCCCTCCAACTCATCCCATGCCCTCTAGTCCTGAAACATCTTTTAACTTAAAATAGTGTTTTCCTGCACCTATTCCTCCCTGTAAGATATTTGTATGTCTCTATCATATCCCTCTCTCCCTCCTCTCCTCCAGGGAGTACATGTTCAGTTCCTTCAACCTGTCTTCATAGGACTTGTGATGCAATCCATGCACCATCTTTGTTGCCCTCCTCTGAACCTTCTCTACCCTGTCTATGTCCTTACGTAGGTATGGTCTCCAGAACTGTACACTGTACTCCAGGCGGGGCCTCACTAGTGTCTTGTATAGCAGAATTATGACCTCCCTTTTCCTGCTGGTGATGCTCCTGCCTATACATCCCAGCATCCTATTTGCTTTACCTGCTGCCTTGTCACACTGTTTCCCTACCTTGAGGTCATCAGAGATGATAACCCCAAGATCCCTTTCCTGCTTGGTGCATGCTATATCCTCACCCCCCAACTGATATATTGTGCTGGGGTTTTGTGCCCCATATGCATTATCTTGCACTTCTTTGCATTGAATTTCAACTGCCAAACCCTGACCATTCTTCAAGTTTCTGCAGGTCGCTTCTCATTCTGTCTACACCCTCTGGTGTGTCTACTCTGTTACAGAGCTTTGTGTCATCAGCGAACAGTGAAATTACTTGAAAGCCTTGGTGCAGAGCTTCCTCTTGTTCCCCATATAGTACAAGATGCACTTGGTACACACATTTTAAGCACAAGGAAACACAAGATCAACCCCATAAATTATCTACATTTACCAAAAATAACATTTGCCCATGCTCCTGACTATGGCACTTCAATTTTATGTTTAAGCCCATGGCACACACTTATCAGGTTAATGCATTAGCAGCCCTACTGGCTCTGCCAGAATCTTGTTGAACTAGTTGCCACAAAAGCGAGGAAGTGGCTACAGAAAGATTTAGTGGGAAGGGACAGAACAATAGCTAATCAGCCACTAAATCAGTGGGTGGGTCACCAGCCAGACAGCACCTAGCTGAGGACTGAGGAGACAAAGAAGGAGGAAGGGGATGGTGAGCAGAGTGGAGCTCAAGCGAGACCTTATGGCAGGATCTGTGCCTCAGGACTAAAGACTTAGTGGGTCAGGTGGCAGCAGATTTGGGAAGAGAGAGAGAGGGCTTTAAAGTTAGAAATGGTGCTTGGTATGTAAGCACGAGCAAAGAGTTCAGAGGAGCTGTAATCACTACAATTTTTCTAGCTGCTAAACTTATCATTTCAAAATAAATTCTATAGTGATTCTTGTTGCAGGCAGTTATATAAAATTAAAATTTACACAGCAGTAATATTAAACAGTTGCACTGTCTTAGTAATTAACAGAATCTATAGCAAAATGGTTGTGGTAGAAAATAAGAGAATCCAAGTTGGAGAGGGTGGCCAATTACCACAGGGTGCAGGAAGGTGCCAGTTTCAAGCTGAGATGTGTATCTGAGATTTTTCTCCAGGGTTGGCCACTAGTATCAGAAGCAGTGGGCGGACTACAGCAGGATGAGAAGCAGCACCACCGCAGGAGACAGCGCCTGGTCGGGGGCAGTGGCTGAGATTTTCTCCAGGGCTTGGCCGCTAGTATCTGAATCAGGTGGCATGTACTTCTTGGGATAACAGATTGGTATCCATCACTACAAACATATAAATGTTGCAGTTGAAGCACTTGGGAATCCTGAAGAGTTTAACAGAGCCAGCTTGTTCTTTTATCAGATGCAAAATAACTGTGGAGCGATGTGAAAGGCCGATGGCACATTCCTAAGGTAGAAAAGAAATGGGCAGACTGGATAGGCCTTTGCGGTCCTTATCTGCCATCAACTTTTATGTTTCTATTTGCAGCTCAAGGAAAAAATCTTTGGCCTCTGTTAACATTCTTGGTGTCACTTCATCAGTTTCTAATATGTTACTTTTCACCTGCAATGAATGCCCTTGATCAACAGGTGATACTATTGTTGGTCTTGAATTCTGTTGATCTGTTTCTTATCATTAATTCTCACAAGGTTTTCCTTCAGTATGTGTTTATGTAATTGTTCGTCTGTTTTATAATGCAAATAGAATAAACCCTTTGCTTAAATCTCTAGACTCATTATTTAAACTTGTTTCTAATACAATTCATCTGTGGAACTATTTTTCTTAGGTGTATATATTGTCACAGTGGAATGCCATTAATCAGGTGAGGCTAATCTTCACTTTCGGATCAGGTGAGGCCAATCTGCCCTTTCAGACCATGGTTCTCATCAAGCTGTTGTCAGCTGTAAAATATTTGACTCAATACTATTTTGTTCATTAATGCAGAATATAAGATCCCAAAACTCTATTACACTACCTGAAATTTAAGAACTAAAATGCAAATTATACTTGTTGCTTGCTACATATTTCAGAAAATTTCTCAGCTTGCACTTAACTTCAACTCCATATAAACACACTTTAATCAATAAAGCTGTACTATCTGACTGTCTTCCCCAAGGCATGGATTGGTATTTAAAAAACTTTAAGTTTCCTCCCACCAACTCAGGAACAAATATGCTTATGATGGGCCATAGTGGCTCCTATCGCTGTGCCCTGGAGTTGAGAATGTGCTCACCATTAAATAAAAAATAATGATGCAAAACAATAAAATGCAACCCCTGGAGAAGAAAGTCATTTTGTGATGCTTTATAATACAAAAGGAACAAGCATTTGTCAATGCGAGCGTTCGCTTGCAGGTATTTGCAGTGGTGTTTGGCATGTAGTGCTTACCCTAATGCCCTGTGCGATTGCTGGTATTTGCATAATAAATTTTCAGCATGACCTTTTGTTACCCCCATTGTGCGCACGAGGCGGAAACACGTTTTGGGCAGGATGTGAAAAATGACAGCTGTACTGCTCATAAGGAAGTGTGGTAAAATGGCAATGTTGAAAATCTGGAGTGGAAATATTGAAAATTCGCAAACCTACGCGTGAAGTGTGCAATGCACGCCGTAAAACAGCCATTGTTAGAATTTTTTCACTAAATTGTCAACATTGGCATTTTTAAACCTCTGCTAATGAACAGTGTCACTGTGATTGTCTTCCATATGCCATAGACTGATTTCCTGTAATCGATCGCGCCCATTGTGCACTACATGGGCAGAAACATCGCTTTGGGCAGGATGGAAAATGACAGCTGTACTGCTCATAAGGAGGTGTGGTAAAATGGCAATGTTGAAAATCTGTAGTGAAAATATTGAAAATTCGCAAACTTACGGCGATGGTAGGAAGTACAACATAGCAACAGTAAAACAGTTATTTGTAGAAATTTGTTCACCAAATTTCAACATACCATTTTAAGATCTCTGCTCATGAACAGTGACACTGTGATTTTCTTATTGTGTCCCATACACTGAGTTCACACGAGACTGTGCCATTATGCGCTACATGGGCGAAATACGTTTTGGGCAAGATGTGAAAATGACAGCTGCACTGCTCATAAGGAGGTGTGGTAAAATGGCAATGTTGAAAATGTGGGTGGAAATATTGAAAATTCGCAAACTTACGGCGTGTGTAGGAACTGCATAGCACACTCGTAAAACAGTCATTTTAGGAATTTTGTCACCAAATTTTCAACACAGCCATTTAAGACCTCTGCTCATGAACAGTGTCACTGTGATTTTCTTAATGTGTCCCATACATTGGAGTTCACACGGACTGCGCCATTGTGTGCTACATGGCGAAAACACATTTTGGGCAGGATGTGAAAAATGACAGCTTTACTGCTCATGAGAGTGTGGTAAAATGGCAATGTTGAAAATCTGGAGTGAAAATATTGAAAATTCACAAACTTACGAGGCGTGTGTGTAGGAACTGTGCACACTAAATAAAACAGTCATTTTAGGAATTTTTCACCAAATGTTCAACATTGCCATTTAAAACCTCTGCTAATGAACAGTGTCACTGTGATTTTCTTAATGCGTCCCATACATTGATTCGCACACAGGCCAGCCATTGGCTGCCAAGCGGAAACATGTTTTGGGCAGGATGTGAAAAATGACAGCTGTACTGCTCATAAGGAGGTGTGGTAAAATGGCAATGTTGAAAATCTGGAGTGAAAGATTGAAAATTTGTGAACTTACGAGCCTGCATAGGAACTGTGTAGCATACGCTCATAAAACAGTCATTTTTGGAATTTTGCGCAAATTTTCAACATGGGGTTTTGAGACCCCTTCTCATGAATGATGTCACTGTCATGGCATTATTCAGGCCTGAAAGGTGATTTCACAGTCACTGCACAGTCACTGTAAGTCTCACCCGCCCGAATGACTCATGGCGGTGACATCATCTGCGAGAAGGTCCCAAAAACTCCCCATATTGAAATTTGGTGCAAAATTCCAAAAATGCCTGAGATATGCAATAAAGTTGCCCCCTCTATCTAGCCCATTATACAGCTTTACCGGCATTTCCTCAGTTCATGGTCGGCTTTGAAGAGTCAGGCGTGTTCCCAGTCCACGAAGATCATCGCGCGAGCTCCGGAGGTAAGTATGGGGTGAGGGGTGCAGGAAGGCTGGATGCGCAGTGGGTGAGTGCGGTTGTGGGAGGGAGTGGGAGACTCGTGGGACCGTTTTTCTTTACAGGTGTAAAACAAAAAAGCGGACTACGTGGGGCTATCACGCTGGGGTGGGCTCCCAGCATGGCAGAAGATGGCTGGGGGGCCGAGGAGCCGACAGGGGATTGGGCAGCCCTGTCGGCAAACTACGTCAGGGGGCTGAGGGAGCCGATGGGGAGTTAGGCACCCCATCGGAAAAAGCGAGGCGTTTGCCACGCTGGGGTGGGCTCCCAATGTGGCAGCAGGATGGCTTTGGGGCCGTGGAGCTGGCGAGTTGGCACCCGTCGGCAAACAACGTTGCCTACGCTGGGGTGGGCTCCCAGCGTGGCACCAAAGCTTTGGGGCGCGTGATGCGGGGGATCACGTGGACGCGAGGGGCGGCGTGACGCGGTGCTGGGTATGGCAGCTGTGGTTTTCTTTGAAGTGAAGACCACGCTGTCATCCTCAGCTCCCGCACCATTGGTGCAGGACCGCCACGCCTGCTCAAGGGGCACTGGATTGAATGGGAGGCACACCTCCAAAGTGTGCTACTCTCCCAAAACATTCCTTCGCGTATCGGCGCCAATGACGTAAAACAAGTCTATATTAAAAGCAGGGTTACATTTCCTTCAGTGCTCCATTGAATTATAGTAGGAGGCACTGTGTGGGATATTCCTTATTGGGCTTATATGTATCTTACACCCGAGTCTGGGGATTTCAAATGATTTTTTTCACAAAATGTTTGGGGTATTTCTCTGTTCACTATTTGTAGCATTGCTTTGTATTTTTAAAAATAAGCCTTTAATGTGTTAGTCACTTTTAATACAAGAGATGCAACTCTTATAATGAAATGTGACATGCATCTTTAAGAAGTATGTTGAACCTTAACAGTGAAATCATTGCTTGATTCCTGTAAATTCTGATCACATGCCTTACCAGGCAGTATTTACTGCTGATGCTGGGTTACGGACTCCACCACCTGAGGAAAAGTTAGTGAACCTTGATATGTAGGGGAGTGGGTGATGTTCTGTGGCAGTTGGTCTTACTGTCCATAGCCTGTCTATGTAAATGCATGTTTTCACTTTTGCACTTGGTGTAAATAATTCTCACTATCAGATCATTTGTGTGCACCAGTTTATTTGTTTCCTAACATCTGAAATCAAGGCCTTGCTTACAAAAATATATGCTAATCTGGAAAATGTGTTCAATTATTTTGATCTCAATATTAATTTATTAATGTAGGAATCATGATCATCCATGCATCCACTAAATTATGGTGTGAAAGAAAATCGTTCAATAAAAGATGTTCACTTGTCTTTCAGTTACTAACAATAAGAGTAACAGGCATTATATCAGTAATGTTCCTTCTTGGCATGTCTCATTAGACACCTTGGGCCAGATGTGCAAAGCTTTGCCCTGGGCTAAATTAGCACTGCCTGGCAGGCAAACTTATCCCAGAGCACAAAGCAAGCTATATTCAAAAGGAATAGCTCAGGGCAAACAGCTTCTGAATATAGCATGGGAATGAGGGTGGTCAAACTAGGCTGGGAGTGCAGGGCAAACAGCCCTGGATTAAGACAGCTCTGAACATAGCAACCAGGAAGTGCAAACCACAACAACAACACAGTGCACAGCGACGAGGAGGCAGCTAGAGGTGAACTATGTGGCCAATGTGTGTGCCAGCAAATGTGTGGACCCAGTACAGCTGCAGGCAGCAGCAGATGTGAAAGAACAGTGATCAGACCTGTATAATATTCCCAGAACCATTAGCACCGTGCTTTAGCATGTTTGCCTGGCACTAAGATTTGTCATATTCAAAGTGGCATGCAAATAAGCCTACTTAGGCAGACTCTGGGCAAACAGCCTGATTAGCATCTCATCATGCCCTGATTTGCATACCATTTGCCCAGCATTACTGCAAGGTCCCACAGAGCCACCTGTAGCTCAGTCTGGGAGTACAGAGTCTGGCCAGGTCTGAGCGCATCTCCACCTGTAGGTCAGTCTGGCAGTGCACGTGATAGCTGCAGGCTACATGTAATCAGTACAGCATAGCATAGCATACTGTACCCCAGGGGACAAGACAGCATAGGCACAGGTGGTGGTCAGCATGCAGCGGTCACACTGTAGGGCATGCTGCAGTGCACAACAGACACTACAGTAGCAGGGGGACAGTAGTGTGAGGACACAGCACTGCCTATGGTGTGTAGGGCAGTGATGCTGACTGCACTATACACAGTGACAGGCCCACCTTGCAGTTGTTTCTGACGGTGAATATTACTGTTACGCTGTTGCGTGATCCACAGATGCTGCACCTGTGGCATGTGATGCACACAGTGACACATGTGTGTGCTGTGGCATCTGTACAGTTGTGCTGTATGTGGCTGGGGGGCACGTAGGATCCGACAGGCACACGGGCAGTGGGGTATTCCACTACTGGCCCATGTGCACTGTGTGCTGTGTCCCAGTCTTGTGGCCACACTTGGGCTGTGGTGAGGTCTGGCCACCCATACACCCTCCCTCAATGGCCACCATGCCCACAGTGCTGCCTGTGTGTGCTGGCATCTGTTGGGCACTACAGATGTATGGTCTGCAGGTGTGTGGTGTGTAAGCCACACTACCATGATGTCCCCTGGGGCCCGTTCACCCTTACTGCCTGTGCATGGTGGGGACCTGTGGCAGCTGTTGGCATCATGGTGGTGCCTTCAGTGAGCAGCATGTGTCCTCCATGTCTGGCAGTTTCTAACTATCATACTCATATGTTAGGATCGCACAAGCTGCCCAAATGCTGCGCTATCACTGCATAAAGCTGTTTGCTCAGGGTTAAGACCAGCTTTTCCTGGTGTGTAATGTACCGCTATGGGTCACGCTAAGTCACACTAAACACCTTAGCGCAGCGCTAGTCGCTGAATATCTCAAGCGCCTGTATTCATGTTCACTTTGTCCCTTGCATATACTTATGGTTTGCCTGGTGCTAACATGGTTTGCCCGCGTTATTTGGCCTTTTGAATATTGCAGACCCACCAATCCTGAGGCTAAACCGCCGCGAACGCGGTTTTCCGGCACAAAGCTTTGAATATCTGACCCATTATGTTCTATGGTCTAAAATCAGTTTTCCATTATTTTTCTCCTCCTTCCATCCCAGCTGACCCACATTGTTCTGGCTGCTCCAGCCTCATCAGCCCGACTTCTCCTGGACTTATCCACCACACACTTGTTCCACCAGGGCTTATCCATCCTCCTGGTGGAGTCAGCAGATGTCCCAACCTCCATCAAGGCACAGATCAAGGCACAGATCCAGTCTGGGTTGTAGAGTGTAATGCCTTGGTAGTTTTATCAGTGGGGAATAGTATGACTTTAAAGTCATCTACCAAAATAAAAGTTGTTGAATATAAATTCCTTAATTTTTGGCAAAGAGGTGTTAAAACATGCTATACTGTATGCCATGAAAGGGGCAGAAAACAAGGCAATGACCACTTCCTTTCCAAGCAGTGAACCTTTAATTAATAATATCCAGCCATCTTCATCTGATAGTTGCTGTGTTAGTACGAAGTCAGTTACTAAGCAACTAAGATCCCTCTTCTTACACTGGGTCCTGAAGAAAAATAGATTTGCCCTGCTTCTGAGCATTTGCGTTCATATATTTCTGCTGGCAAGTTTCTTGCAGAAAGAATTTTGATGTGTCACTTTGCATATGCTAAAATGTTATTCCTTGTTCAACAATTATTGATCCCATTTTCATTTAGAAGAACTGGTTAGTTAGTTTTTTTTCTCCTCTATTTCTGCTCATTCATTTGAATTAAAAACCTATTACTAACCACCCATACTTCAATATATACTTTTAGATAAGTCTTAATCTCTCAGTGTTATTTCTTCCATCTAAAGTTTGTGATTTTGAAAAATATGTCAACCTCTGTCTGTCTAACCATTTCAAGAACAGGTCCAGCTCTAACTTTATTGCCTCCTAAATACATGAACAACAACAACA
This sequence comes from Neoceratodus forsteri, assembly GCA_016271365.2. Classification (NCBI taxonomy): domain Eukaryota; kingdom Metazoa; phylum Chordata; order Ceratodontiformes; family Ceratodontidae; genus Neoceratodus; species Neoceratodus forsteri. The sequence continues at coordinate 1,196,515,574 of CM057453.1, forward strand.
AAAAGACAAAAACACACAGGCCCAGATATTCCAAAGGGTTGCGCCATGATCAACAGGGTTGCGCATGCAAGTCCAAAACTGTGCCATTTGCGATATTCAGAAGGAGGCAGTTCGCCCGAAAACATGCTGAGCAACAACGCAATGAAAATGAAGGCATGCGCTAACTGAAGGGCGAGATCATGCATAAAGACCGCAATGCAATATTAAAGACTTGCGCAATGCGCAATAGCGGCACAGCCGGAATTGCGCACTAGCGAAATGAGCCAAAATAAAAGGCTCAAGGAAGCGGCACAAGAATGCTACCAGGCTGCCAAGTGGAGAGATAGAGAGAGACAGAGACAGACAGCAAAGGGCAGGCAAGGAAAGTGTGTCCCATAGTCTGTAGAGGCCAGCGGGGGTGCCTGGTGCAGTGGAAGTAGCAGTCAGGACAGTGGGGTAACACAGCAACACCAGCCGGGGGCAGAAGCCAGGGAGATGGACAGTGCCAGTTTCCACATGGAAGCTGTAATGAGGGGTGAGACTGCATGCTGCAGGGGCGTGGCCGTGGAAGGGTCCGTCGGCAGTCGCCCCGACAGGCGGTACCGTGCCCGCATCAGCTTTGAGCTGTACACAGATGTAGAGATCGTGGGCGGTACCACCTGAACAGGCAATACTGAGACGGCTCTGTGAGCTGTGCAGTGATGTGATGCAGGCACCCTCACGACGAGTCACGCTCTGTCAGTGGAGACCAAGGTGACAGCCTGCATGTGCCTGCTCGCCACGGGCACCTTCCAGAGGCCGACAGGGGACACCACAGGCATCACACAGTCGGCCACGTCATGCATCCTCACCCAATTCCTCAGCGCACTGCTGCCACATGCTGCGGTACATCCATTTCCCCAGCACCACAGCAGAAGCGTACAGCAAACATGCAGGAGTTCACGGTATGCATGCCTGGCGTGCTAGGGGCCATAGACTGCACCCATGTGGCCATCCGCCGCCACCTGGCCGATGGCCATGCATATCAGAACAGAAAGGATTCCTCTAGTGTCAACTGCCAGGTGGTGTGTGATGCCACTGGGCGCATAATCAATGTCTGTGCCACACACCCTGGCGGAGCACATGATGCCTTCATATGGTATCAGTCTGCACTGTGCCATCAATTCGAGTGGGGACATCCCCACAGGACATCTAGTGGGTGAGTACACATGTATGGAATGCAAACTCTGGGCAAGGGTGGGAATGCCACAGGTGCCATGGTAGTGGACACACAGGGAGATAGCCAATATGGACCTGAACATGACACTGATCTCCACTATCTCCACACAGGTGACTGCGGATACCCACTCCATCCCTGGCTGCTCACACCGCATCGCGCCCCATGACCCCAGCGCAGCTATGCTATAATGAGGCACATGCCGCAACACGCAACATCATAGAGCGGGTGTTTGGGATGCTCAAGGCACGCTCCGGATGCCTAGACACCTCCGGCGGTGTCCTACAGTACAGCCCCCAAAGGCCTGTGGGATATTCCTGGCCTGTTGCATCCTGCACAACATGGCCAAAGCCCATGGGATAGCCGTACAGGTTGAACAGGAGACACCGATGGGGACACCAGTGGCGCCCGGTGATGATGGTGATGAGCAGCCCCCAGGACGGAGGACCCCGACTGATCCGGCAGGCCCAGCTGCACCGGGACACCATCACAGAGGAGCACTCGCACAACACAGGTAAGTCAAGGGGACATGTCAACCAACACTGTCCATCGCAAACCACAGGCACACAGGGGAACACACCAGGGTTGCATGACGGTCAGGGGAGTGGAAGGGTCCAGGCATACAAACACACCATCAGGAGGGTGAGCACTCATATGGACACACACACACACCAGGCACAGAGCGTACATGGGCAGATGCACAGCACTGCAGAAATGACATTGCTAACACACAGCACCACCGACCACCCCCACCACCCGTATTGTCCAAGTACGTGTGTCAGAACCTGGGCACCCTTGCACTTGGTGTACAGTGCAATGCAGGCATCATTATGCACACGCACCTGTGGACAGCAGTTGGGAGGGTATGCAGGTGGTCCGTGTGTCGGCGTGGTGAGCAGAGCACCCAGCAGTGCACTGCCCACCAGGACACACATTGCACACATGGCAGCACCAGACAGGGCCCACACTGGGAGACAGCTCAGTCATGTAGCACTGTCCCACGGCCACAGCGGATGCGTGGGCAGCCCGCCATGACCCAACAGCACAGGCAGGCTGAGCAGGGGCCACATGGGGTGGCACTGTTGCACCACCAGGAGGTCCCACTGCGCCGTCGACCTTGCCAGCACAGGGTCTGCAGCATGCCGAACAAACCTGCACCAGGGGTGCTCGGGATGCCCACAGCAGAACCCGCGTCGACAGGCCTGGTGTCGCACGATGCGGAAACGGGAGTGGAGAGTGCACTGTGTGGGGTGTGCGGTACAGGGCACCTGACTGTGTGCCCAACGCGTCCCATGACAGAGACCACTGCCTGGGTCAGCCTGTCAATGGCGGCAGTCACATCCGTCCGTGCTCTGACCAGCTCAGCTCGGTCCGAGCACACTCCCTGCTGTGCCACTCCATGGACACAGACAGTGCCTCCACCGGACCTTGCAACCCGCCTCTGCAGCTGTACTGATTCCTGCAGCAGGCGGATGTGCTCATCCAATGGGTACTGTGCCAGCGGCATCCTGACCCCAGGGTGTGGGCGGTCCTGATGCACAACACCCCTTGAGGGTGGCGCTGTTCGCCAGGACCAGGAATGGGCGGATCAAGGGTGGCAGACATGTGCCACTGCTTGACACTGTACCCCCAGACCTGGTGGGCGACTGCTGCTGCTGCCCCTCAACCGCTGTGCCCCGGGTCCACTCATTCCACCACTGTGCTGGCAACAGTGCCAGACACCTGCACAGCCACTGGTGCTGCCCCATGGGTGCTGACAGGCACAGCCTGGGACCGTGCCAGCATGCTGGTACACAAGTTGGAACCAGACAGGCCCAGGGGCACATGCTGGCCTGCCATGTGTCCGTCATGGGACACACAACCATCACTGCCCATTGCAGGCCTGCTATCATCAATGGTGCAGGTACGTGCACTGCCATGGTCAGCGCACAGCATGCTTGCATGCCAGACTGCTGAGACACAGGCTGTGCACCCCTGCACCCGTATCACTGACACCAGAGTTTGCGGCGCGCTGCATGCTGCTGCAGTGCCTGCTGGCTGGTGGTGGAGGTGGATGGACCCTCCTCCATGTCCAGCAGGTCAGCATCATTGTCTGGACCCACCACCACCGTCTCCTGAAGACGAACAGGATCTGTAACAGAAAGAGAGTACATGTAGTGTATGTGAACAACTGCCCCCCAAACACCACCACCATGTCATACCGTGCAGTGATGGGCTTCCACCTGTCTGGAATCCTCCACCTGATACGCCCTCAATGGCACTCGGCTGCATGGCTGCAACCAGTGTCTCCTCAGTTGGGTCAGCTGCAACACCACTGGCGGGCCCCGCCAGTGCCAGCGATGCCGCCTGAAGGCTGCCACCTTCTCCTTCAACCTCCTGCGGTCTGTCCCCATCTTTTCTTGCATTCCTGCACGGCGCTGGTGGCTTCCGTGCAGGTTAACAGCCCGAGCTACCCCTCCCATGCAGCCGCATCGGGACTGAGGGGTGCCTCCGTCCACTCAGCACTGGCTCCTCATCCAGGTAGGCCTGGAAGAGAGCCTCCGCCTCTGCTGCTGTAAAGTTGGGCCTCCTCCTACGCCCACCGTCCTCACCCTCACAATGACTCTGCTCGGTCATGGCGATCTGTATGGGAAGTGGACACCTGTCACTGTGCAGTCTACAGCATTTTCCCATGACCATCGTCCTGAACATCACACAGCATGCAACTCACCTCTCACCTGCAGTAACGAATCTGGCCAACGCAGCCCAATGTCGCACATTTATAGTGCAATTCATGCAAATTAGGAGTGGAGCAACTATAATGACATGCAAATCACGCCACTGCGCCTTGAATGGCTGATCAGCTGATTTGCATGTGTCGCCGAATATCCGACTCGCGCTTTGGCGCATACGGAAGAGTCGGCTGAGCCAATGGCGCAGATCTGTGCCTGTGTGGTACACTGCATTGCACATGCCCAGATAGCTTACGTGGCGCCTGTCACACTGCTGATGTGCTGGCGCGATCGGCAATTCAGGCCATGGCCACCATTGTGCCAGTGGCGTTACAGCAATGGGCACTATATGGCACTGTGGCACTACCGCGCAATACCCACTGTTGCACTGGTACGCAGCTGGTCGGTCGCGCGGGATGCCTATCGTCAGATGGTGCTGTGCGTAGCCTTGCGTCATGCCCATGACCTTGTGTATGACCTTTGCCCCTGGCACTGTTCACCTGCCATGTGTACATCCCTAATTGCGCTGTCTGGTGACAGCGCTATGGAATGATGACGCTGTTTGAACAGCGCGATTGCAGCCTGTGGTGGTCTATTGCGCAACATCTCCATGTGGGGTTACAGTGCAGCTGGGCGCCATATTGCCTGCTGTAAAGTTGGTGCCATGGCTGGAGGAGGCGGTGTCCTGGAGCCAGCTTGAGGTGGCCAACTTGGTGGCCCTAGTGGAGCCCCACTATGGGGCACTTTATAGTGAGGTGCCCTCACCATTGCCCGGACCAGGTGTGGCAGAGTGGCCACTGACCTGGTGGGGGTCACTGGACAGTGCCGGTCAGCTGAGCAGTGCGGCACGGTACAGTGACCCTCCGCCGGAGGATCCTGATCTGCTGGATCGGCTGCGGTCACGTGCCAGGCGGGCGTGGTGCCTAGGCCAGGTGCATATATGCACTGTATTATCTGTAGGGTGTGTGTGTTTTGCTGGCTGTGCATAGGTGATGACCTCGGCCACGGTTGGCTGTGTCAGTGTGTGCAGCTGTGAGATGACTGGGTATGGCTGTGTGGCAGGCACTGTCACTGGGGCAGGGGTAGTCTGCTTTTGAGTCACACTGATGTTTGTCTCAACATATGTCTCCCACAGGCCGGGATGTGAGGATGCGGGCAACGGTGAAGAGGGCCGGCCAGGGACCCGCTGCCAGCAGGGGGTTGGAGCCCACCAGCAGCAGCAGCACCAGCAACAGCGGCAGACCCAGCTGCTTGAGCAGTGTGAGTATCATGACTTCATGGATGCTATTGCATGCTGGGGGCCAGCAGCCATGCACAATACAAACATGCAGGAAAGGGAGGTCATAATTCCACTATACAAAACACTAGTGAGGCCCCACCTGCAGTACAGTGTACATTTCTGGAGACCATACCTACGTAAGGATGTAGAGTGGGCAGAGAAGGTTCAGAGGAGGGCAACAAGGATGGTGCATGGCTTGCATCACAACTCCTAGGGAGACAGGTTGAAGGAACTGAACCTGTACTCCCTGGAGGAGAGGAGAGGAGAGGGGATATGATTGAGACATACAAGTATCCTACAGGGTGGAACAGGGTGCAGGAAACACTATTTTGAAGTGCAAAGATGTTCCAGGACTACAGGGCATGGGATGCAGTTGGAGGGAGGACGATTCAGAGGAAACATGAGCAAGACTTTCTTCACAGAACGGGTGGTGTACAAGTGGGACACCCTACCAGAGGGAGTGGTGGGGGCTGACACACTCAACGGATTTCAGACTGCAGGATAGACATAAGGAATTCTTGAGGTCAGGGGTAAGGCAACAGACTTCTAGGTAAACAAAGTAACTTACAGGCTGAAATGGACAGACTGTGTGGCCATAGGCCCTTATCTGCCGACACTGGCTGTATCTACATCTGTAGGCACGACACAGGTGACATGCATCACTGTCCAGTTTCACAGCACGTCTGTGTATGCATCACTGGTGGTCCATGCAAGCACTGGGCACATAGCTGGGTAACTGGCATCGCACCACGTTGCACGCCACTTGCCAGCCTTGTTCGTGCTGTGATGGACATGGGCAGTGTGTGTGCAGTGGTGCACATAGCTGGTGCCGCCTGTTTGTGATGGCCATGTGCATGTTCACTGTGGGTGGGTGCATGCCATCACAGGTGCGGGACATTGGGCTATATGGCTTGCAGGTTGGGTGGTTCAGGGCTGTGGTCAGTCACAGCCATTGACTGTGTTCCCATTTTCCTAGGGCCTCAAGTTCTCCATCACATTGGGAGGGATGTTCGGGACTGAGACAGCTGCTGACAGACAACCAGGCCATCCTACAATCCATCCACCGACATGGCCTTCGAGAGAGGCGGCACAGGATGGGGCGCCACCAGCCGAGGATGAGCGCCAGCTGCCCCATAGCTACTGCTACCCTTCCCACTTCTCCCATCCCTACCACCCTGCCTTCCTCTCCAAGTTTGTCATCCCTACCCCTTGAACACCCCTACCTTGTACCGTCCCCCTTGTAAATAGTTTGTTATTGTTCTGGTTGTGTTGTTTATCTGAATATACATTTCTATTTTGATATGAATAATGTGTTGGTCTCTGATTTGCAGCTGGCTATGGGTGCTCAGTTGCAGGGGTGTACATGCCATCTGGGGTGGTATGGTCCTGGGTATGTGTGTGCGTGTGTGTGCATGGGGAGGTATCTCCAGCATGGCAGTGACTTTCTGTTGGTCTTGCCGTCTCCTGCCACCCACTGCTGGGTGCACAGGGTGTGTCTGGCTTGTAGGCTTCTGTGCTGCAGGGTTGACGTGTGCTGGGGGATGCATGGCTTCCTGCAGTGCCAGTCACTGCACATAGGTGGTGTCTTGGGGTCACAGTGCAGGGTGTGCTGTGCGTGCAGGGGGTTGATGTGCACTATGGTTGTCAACCCCTGTGTGTGGCACTCTCAGCCTGCCAGTGATTGTGCTGGGGTGTCATGGCTCTGCTATGCTTTGTTGGCTTGTCCCATGGGCCAGTAGATCATCCGTCCCACCCCCAGTGATGCTGTGCTTGGGGTGTGCAGGTGTGGTGTGGGTTCTGCAGTGTGTTCCTGTGCCCATGAGTGGCATGGCTGGCGGTGGGCCCCAGCCTGCCTCCCTGGATGTGCAGTTCCATTGCTCGGGGGCTCTTGTGCTGTATGGCACCTCTGGAATGCTCAGCTGGGCTGCCCTGGATTGCGCCATAAGCGCAACATTTGCTCAGCTTCTCCTTCCTGGTTCGCTATGGCACAGTATGTGCGATATTCAGGCGTTGGTTGCTTGCGCAATTTGTTCTGCTCCATGTTTGAATATTGCACCTGTTGCGCATTTGCGCAACTGGTTTGTGTTTGTTCTTCGCTGTTGCACCTATTTCGAGCGCAGCTTGAATATCTGGCCACAGTACATAGATACATTCTGTACCTTACATTTAAACACAGACTTATAACCAAAGCGAAATATCAAGCAAGGCCCTGAAATTCTGCAATTCTGCTGTTACAGAATTTTCAGCAAAATTACATCATGCAAGAATATATGGTGCCCTTAGAATTAATTTTTTTCATAAATTTTCATTCAAATATACAGTTTTCCACAGTGTCAGGCTTTCTTTCCCATCTCGTATCCTGAAGCCCTCCTCTGCACTCTCCCGGAGATGTCATCGATAACATCACATCAATTTAGCTAATGGCAGGACTGCGTTCTGCCAGAGAAATGAATAAATCATGCCACAGAAATCAGAAAAAGCTGCCACAGAAGCCAAGGAGCCCTGCTACAGAAATCAGAAAATTCTGCCACAGAGCACTAGGGGCCTTCATTAGCTCAAAAGATAAAGAAGTACTGGCACTAGTACTCTTACCCAGATTTAAGTACTCAAACCTTTTGCACCCCACACCACAAAATGGAAAAAAAAACACTTTATCCATTTCATATGCACAATAAGTAAATGTTGCTTATATTATCAGGGTGGAAAAGCAAGAGTAAAAGATAGTCTAAAATTATAGCAGCATCAAGTTACTTGAACATTTCTCAGTACTAAAATATTATACATAAACCTTCATTCAAGTCTAATTTGAGTTTGAAAACTGAAATTCTTTATATACCTTGGTTCTAGGTGAGAGGTGAGCACTCTGGAGGTGGTGCAACTCTTAGAACTTCAAACTGTTTGAAACTTAGAAGAATGCACTCACCACCGGTACTGGAGCAATAAAACAAGTGAAACTTGAAACTTCAAAGACTGTAGTCTTATTACAGCCATCCAGGATTTTAAAGGGACACTGTCAGATTGTAAGTCAATTTTGGTTACTAACAAATGCTTACTGATGTGCTACAGTCCCATTACATGTGCACTTCATTTTGTTCTGAAACGTTTCTTATCTTGTAAATAAAAGTAAATGTTAAACAACGTCCTCTGTTTCTCTGTCTTTGTCTCCTGTTCAAATAGGTGTGGTGTGACGTGCACGTGCATGTTTCAGGATGTGAGGGATGGTGTGGGATCCTGAGTGCCTTTGGAGAACATTTCCTGTTCCTTCTAGTGCGTCTTTATTTATCCTCCGTGTGTCTCTCCACCTGTTACTATCTACCTGTCACCTCATCATTGAGGAGCCTGCATGAGTGAACCATGGATTTTCAGTGGGTATGCATTGCAAAGTTGTTTTTATTCATTTATGGGAATACGGTGTCATCAAGTGATAGACAGAGTAGCTGTTCTTTCTACCTGCAGATAGTATTTTTGCTAGAAGGTGTTGTTTTAGACTAGGTTCTCTGCCTCGCCCCTCCCCCAGTGCTACGGTCTCAGACCGCTTGACCACTTCATAATTATAGCAACATTCTGACTCTGCAAAGAACATGGGCAGGCAGTTTCTCTGTAAAACTTCATTGAAAATTTGCAGGATTAGCCAAATAACATGACAAATGGTTAGCTCCTATCTGATCTCTTTAGATAGTATAAAATAGCATATGTAGTGGGGGGTTCTTACCTAGTACAGTCAGTCTAGTTCCACCACGAAGTCCTAGGCATTAGTTTCGAACAGGGGTGAAATGTCATTCACAAAACTGAAGATAAATAGAAATAAAAGGTTTCCAAAGGTGCTGGAGTTACAGGCAATATGTCTGTTTATTTCTCAAACCTATTCAGATGTGCCCCAGGGCAGAGGGCCAGGCGGATCACTTTTGATGCGGGCACTACACTCAAACACATCCCAATCCCACATTTATAATTCATTTTAACAAAGCAAATATGAGTTCCACTTGGATACTGTAACTGTATGTTTTTGGTTTTTAAAAGCATGTGCAAATGCTAGTATTGCTTTCAGATACATTTCGTTGACATTAGCACCTTCATTTAGAATAAGTTTTCTTATGTGTTTTCCTATACCTTGTACATAGTTCCTGCATCCAATTGGAGCGAAGAGTAATTGGAGCACAGCCCTCTGCCCTAATAGCAAAACACAGCTGCCTATATACAGACGACTTATGGTGGCTGTGTAGAAAAGTGAATATATACATCACCAAACATTCCATTACTGAAAACAATCTGTTTTGTTTCCTGGTCCCAAAATGTAGCGGAGAGGGGTTTAAGACAATGCTGAGCCCCATTAGCAAAATATAAAGATTGTAACTGCCTGTTGCTGAAAACATTGTGGAAGTATACTGGCAGCGAGGGTATACTAACTTCAGAGTCCTATCTTTATCAGAAAATTGGCAGCAAAGTTCCCAGGCCAGCAGCTGGAACTGTGGTCTTGTGTGTCTATGAATGAGTTTTGTCTTTTCACCAGACATCTGTCCTACAATGCTAACAGCTATTTCAATCTGTGTTGGTCTGTGCAAGGTTCTTTCTTGGTGGGTAGGAGGTGTCAATAACCTTTGGGTGCACATAAGGATCACGGAGGTTGCGACATTCACCACATTGACAAAAGTTCCGTCACTGTGTAGATCGGTGTGGGTACACTAAAGTGTGCAAGCACACTCTTTGTCTACATCCACATGTTTTTATGGAATCCTACATGACAAACCTCATACACAGAACAGCTACTTTGGTATCTTTCAGCAAAGCATCAGCTCTTCCCAAAAAACACCACCATACACCGTTGTTAAAAGGTCAGCAGCTGTGAGCACTAGTAAATAATAAATGCATTTTGTAAAACATTAGTTCTTTGCTTTCTTATAAAAATCTGGCTTTTTCTTCACTAAAATGGTCATTTTGGTTACAGCTCCAAAATACTGTACTCTGTTACTACAAATACCACTACCATAACCCTTGTAATGGTTGCAGAAGTTTCTCAGTTGAATACAATACCTGCAGTGCCCCACTTCTTGATGGACAGTAGGTCATTAACACACACACTACTTGTGCCTTTCAATTGTTGAAACGCATTGTCTGGACCTGCAGGTGTTTAGGTTAGTCTAATTGTTACATAAGGCATATAGTTTTATTCATTGACTTCTGTTTCAAATGCTTCTTACTGGTTATGGTACATGTCCTGGTCCGATTCACTGAAAGGAGATTTCCTTGTTATATCTCACGTGCCTCCATTTCTTTCCAGTTTTGCATAGGGAGGAAAAGTCTAAATAAATAGTCTTTCTGTCACATTATATCAGTGCATGGAAGAAGAGGAGACAATCAAAGAAAAGCAAAAGACAATCCTGAAAATAAAAATACTTTTTTGATACAGTATATGCAAGCGCTAATTGAAACCACTACAAAACTAAAATGTGGAGTCTTTGAACATGCCAAATTGGTCATGCTCAAATTTATCAACCCAACTCCACCCCACTATTGTCTCTACTATCTGTCCATCCACCCTCTATCCTTCTCCCCTCTTTCTTCCACCCTCCTTCCCACCCTCTTTATCCTTATGGCTTTCTCTCACTCTTTCCACATCTGTGACGTATTCATGTTTTCTCACTCTCTCCCCATTTCTCTCTCTCTCTCTCTCTCTCTCTCTGCATCCCCATCCCACTAGTCCTCTCACTCTCTTTCTTTTCTTCTCCTTCCTTCCTGTCCCATCCTTCTCTCTGTTCCCTCGTGCTCATTATTCTGGAGAAACCATGATTCTCAGTCTGATAAACATACAAATAGGTTAGTCTGACGATGCTACTCATACCTGAAATTTTCCCAAACAATCTTCTATCCTGATAATTTTGTCATGCCCTTTATTAGTTTTATTCAAAGGCGATGTCTGGAAAACAGTTTCTACGTTTTCCTTGTCAAACATGCTGAGTTTTGTCCCATCTCCAGTACAGCTGTGTCACAGAAGATGACCACAAAGTGCTGTGTGCATACTTATTTAGACTACTGAACCACAGAGGTGCACTGGTTTTGTCAAGCCACAGTACATTACTTGTAGGTCCATTTGATTTGTGCAGCGTGTAATGCACTGAGTCACTGCATTTGGGGAGCTGACTGAACAGACAGTCCCAAGCATGACAGACATCCAATTACCATGTAATGAGTTTGATTTATCCTGCTGTCAGTGTGTGTTTCAGGTCAGTACCTTTATAGCATTGGAAAAATGTACAGTTTTGAATGTGCCTGCTGTCATCCTGTCAAATCTGTGCTATACCGACTTTCAACAAGTATTGCTGAATCTCTAACCACCATAATGTTGATTCCGTAATGGTGATACGGTGATGCACAATGACACAGAAAGAGTTTGGTTTTGGTCTTTGCTAGTCTCCCCTGTTCATTATGTTTTGTGATTGCATTGCTATCACATACTGCGATAGCGCCATGTTTATCTACCAGCTGCAATCACTGTGACAGCAAAAGCAGTGATGATGCATACGTAATGTATATCATGCTGCCTGCTTCCTTACATGTGATGAATTTCTAAATGATGTTGGTACAGTCTTGATGTTGTCCAGAATTCATGGATTCGGGATACCTACACATTTTTACACCCTGAGTAACGCAACTGGTGGTGTTATGTGTCGAACCCGACACTCACCCAGTGCAGTGTGCATAAATCTCTATCGCTAGTGCTCATGGTTTGCAGTGTCAGTGGCTCAATGGGTAGCACACTTCGCCTCTGAGGCCGGAGATCAGAGGGCTGTGGGTTCAGTTCCCATCTGGCATGGGTTAATATCCAGTACTGACACTGTAATGCAGCATGAAAGGGTGCTGCATTTCTGAGGTGCTGTCTTTCGGATGAGGCGTTAAACCGAGGTCCCATCTGCCTGGATTGGTGGTAGTTCAGGTGGATGTTAAAGATCCCATGGCACTTATCGAAAGAGTAGGGAATTTCCCGGTGTCCTGCCAAATTTCCCTCATTCACTAAAAAAAAAATACCACCAACAGCTTAATCTGGTTCAAGGTCAGTTGTCATTCATCTGTATCCCCTCCCCGGGTCGTGCTTGAAAATAGGCAGGATTTGTCTAGTGCCGTACCCAGTCAACAAAAGAGAAATAAATAAAATAAATAAATAAATGGTTTATGACTGTGAATGCTTCCGACCACACTATATGTCTATTCTGTTCACTACACAGCAGACTCTTGGCCACTTTTCAGTGCGAGGGCATGTCATAGAACATTTTATAGACATGATGGCACATACGTTTGTAGACTCCACTTGTGTTACATTCTGCACATGCCTCTGTGTCTATGCTGATGTATTATTAACCTAACTGATATTCATGTGCCACCACAGTGCCCTCAGAGCATTCATGCTGTTTCATTGGTGTCACTACTGACCATCGGTGACAGAGAAAGATACATGTAATGACCATATGATAATGGTCAATATGCACTGTGCAATTAGGTGCCATCATCGAGGAATGTCATTTAATGATGTGTCCCTAAGGACAGGACACTAGTACACAGTATGATTTTATGATGGCCTCTGTATCCACTTGGCTGGTGTCACAATCAAATTGCAGAAACTTCTTAGACTACATAACTAAATCTTAGTTCCACAGTGAGCGTATTCCACCAATTATTGTGCATCATGTGTTTTCAATGTGTGCCTTCTGCAACATGGCATATGCACATACCCTTGTGTCTATTGGAACGCATACTGTGTGAACTATTATGTGGATTGCTAGTACTGCCAGACAAACTGACCAGCTTTCTGACAGAAAGTGTGATCCATTGCACAAAGGCATCCTTCATCCCTCCCAATACTCCTCATACATCCACGCAGTATGCTATGGGGTAACACTTGTTTATCCTGCATCTGTGCATTGTTTTGTTTTGGTGTGGATCACTGCACTTTGTCTAGCATTCCCTTCATGTCACAATGTGATAATGATATAAATCCACAAAGATGCAAAAATATTTGTAGCCATATAGCATGTGAGATACATACTGGTGACCTGGCAGAGAGACTGGGTTGTTTCTTCAACCAGTGTAAGCTATGCAGATGCTTTACTGCTTTACTGTGGCACATTGATAGTGAGATCGAAAGATACATAGATAGATAGATAGATATATAGATAGATAGATAGATAAGTAGATAGATAGGAAGAAAGAAAGAAAGAAAGAAAGAAAGAAAGAAAGAAAGAGAAAGAAGGCGGGACAGTGAGACAGTGACAGCAAGATAGAATTTTAGACTGACAGCCATAAATATATACTGAACTACGACTTTCTCAGGTTGCCAAGGTATGCATCCATGTGTCCCTACCCGTAACCTGTTAAGACCTTTCCTAATTTACTGCATATGTTCCTGTCTCATTTTAGGAGTCACTTTTTGCTGCAATCAGTCGTTTAATAATGTAGTTCATGTCACTAATTGCATTTCCAGATGAATAGACATTCTAGTCAGAAAACTTCGATGTAGCTAACCTGTGTTTTCTGTGCATATATTGAGCTATCCAGCACAATAGATTGCTGCATTTATGTATGAATAGATTGTTAGGTAGATAGACAGACAGACAGGCTTATAGTCATACAAATAGAATGAGAGACATCGAAAGTGAGACTGAAAGCAGACAATACTTATTTACATGCCCTACTCACCAGATGCATTGCACATACGGTAAGATGTTCAATGCAAAAATCACAGCCCCAAACACTTACCCCATTAACATTGTTCACTTTGACTTGAGTATGATCTTGTAGTGACACTGCAGTCTTTAATAGTTTTCAATCATTCACTTGCCACTGAAATTGTATATCTAGATGTTGCTTGTTAGTGGAAAGCCATCATTGGTCAATAAATGTGTAATAAGAATACAGTGTCACATTCATAGATTCGTGGATTCATAGAAATTGACAGCAGAATAGCATCTACTGTCAATTGTTGCTTGCTCATGTCACCTCCCATTATACCACCCTACTGCCACTGCATGCTCCTCCATCCCATCTGACACATTAGCCCATGTGATTGACACTCGCACCTTTTTATTTTACCATGTCATATTTTCCGCCTTCTGGCATGCCCCTTATGCCCAAGCACTGCACCCCAACACCCATGATTATCGTTGCTTACCTTATGGCCTACCCTGTGGTGGTGGCTGTGGAGGATTAGTCATCCTGTGTGCTCTGTGATATTTCACCTTCTTTTTGTCCTGTTACCAGGTGCACCAGCAGTAGAGATGCATGTGCGTTGAGGCTTGCCTGTGTTCCACATCCTCGGTAACACCCACTTCCACACACCCATTGGCCTGTTGCCATTGCACCCTTGTGGTTTGTGCAGCTGCTGGACCTACACCAGTAGGCAGATCATGGCAGAGGATGCAACCACACCACCACTCGGGAGAGGATAGCTGTCTGTCAGCCACTCCCACCAGATCTGCACCCTCCATCACTGCCGGTCTCCTTTGGTTCTTGCTCATTCCTCATCACAGGTCATCAGTGCATAGCAAGGTAAGGCATCCAGCAAATCAGCACTCTGTGACACCGCACTGACTATCACTAGCACTTTTATAAGTTCAGCATTCATCCAGGCTGCACTACCTCCTCTTGTAGCTTTGTCCATGCCTCCATCACCCTTTGAGTGAAGAAACAAACCCTCACAGCGCCTCTGTACCTACCTCACTGTTGTCAGCAACCACCCACCCATGATAGTGCCTTGCTACCTGTGAACTGAGTGCCATGTGCATACTATGTTTATCTAGTGTTCATATTTGTGGGTTTCTATTTACCCTCCTCTCCGCCTATGTGCCAGGGACTATAGCTCAAATTCCCTTACCTGCCCTTCATAGTGTTTTCCTTTCCTCCACTGAAACAATTTTGTCAGTAATCTCTGCACCCTTGCAACAATAGTAATGTTCCTTTTTCCAGGTACGTCCTCCAGCACTGGCAACCATACTAAATGTGTGGATTGACCATGGCTTTGTACAAGGGTAACAGTTTCCTTCTTCCACAGAAGATTCAACAGCCTATACCCAGCATTCCCTAAGCAAGCCCCACTACTTTGTAACACTGATGCCCCCTTTTTGTTATTTGGGCTCACTTCTCCCCAAGGTCTCCCTCCGGTTCCATGACCTTTACTTCCTCACCCTGAAATTGGTAGCCTGCCTTTGGCTTCCTTCCTCCAGTGGCATGACAATGCAATTATTACTGAATTTCATTTGCCCTGTCAGCCTACCCTACCCTGCCCTGCCAGTGCCCTTTGGTCCAGTGTCATGTACTCAACTCACTCAGCAGAGTACACCTTATTATGTTTTTTGTCATCTGCAAAGAGGACAACCCAGCATTCAGTCCTACTTCACTGTCGGTGATGTAGCTATTGTTCAGACTGACCCCCGTCGGTGTGTAGTTTGGTGTGTAGGTAGTTATCTAGTCATTCAGGTAAGTAGACAGGTAGTCAGGTGGAAGTATTGATAGCTACCTGGATAGATAACAGCCATGTAGAGAGTAGCTAAATATTCTTTCAGAAATACTGGCAAATATATGGATATAACAACAGATAGAAACACAGAAATACAGATATATAGAAAGATATGCAGACAGATAGAGACTTTTCAAAAGTATTAGTCTAAATGTGAATTAGCCACCACTTCCATTCACCTGGTACTCCAAACAACCTTTATCCCCCACATAACATTGCCAGTTTTGTAATTGGAAATACATATTTTTGTACTTTTTTTATTGAGACTGACAGTCCGTGCCTGCATGGTTTCAATAACTAAACAAATGTTAGACAGACTTTTGTGCATTAATGTGCAGTTACATTTACATAGTTTCAAATGTATAGTTTCTTCTTTATTCAACAATCAGTCAGTTGATGGATGCAAAAGCAAGGCAGGACAAACACATTGCAGGTGACATTCAGTTACACCTGCAAAGATAGATCTTATATATAGACATACATTGACATAGAATAGCACTAGATATGTAGGCAGACACACAGACAGTCAGAAACATTTTACAGACCAACAGAATGGGTGATATTGATATTGATTGGTACATATAGTTTTAGATAGTTTGAATGATCGTTGCAAACATAACTATACACTCAATAAGATAAGATCTGGGCACAGTCGTGTTGTGGGTGTGTTTAACCTTCAATGCTATTACCACCAGAACCACAAACATGTATACCACATGTGGGTCATGCCATGTAGTCTTGCATTGTACCACTACACTTTCATTTGTATGTTTGCATGCATACCATCTAACACAGTGACACATATAGAACAAGCATTTGTCAGTGCGAACATTCACTTGCAGGTATTTGCAGTGGTGCTTGGCATGCATGGTGCTTTACCCTAATGCCCTGTCGATTGCTGGTATTTACACAATAAATTGTCAGCATGACCTTTTGTTACCCCATTGTGCGCTACATAGGCGGAAACACGCTTTTGGGCAGGATGTGAAAATGACAGCTGTACTGCTCATAAGGAGTGTGGTAAAATGCCAATGTTGAAAATCTGGGTGGAAATATTGAAAATTACAAACCTACGGCGTGCGTGGGAACTGTCAGCGACGCTCATAAAACAGTCATTTTAGGAATTTTTACCAAATTTTCAACATTGCCATTTAAAACCTCTGCTAATGAACAGTGTCACTGTGATTTTCTTACTGTGTCCCATACATTGATTTCAAGACACCGACTGCGCCATTGTGCACTACATGGGAAAGATGTTTTGGGCAGAATGTGAAAATTGACAGCTGTACTGCTCATAAGGAGGTGGTAAAATGGCAATGTTGAAAATCTGGAGTGAAAATATTGGAAATCGCAAACTTACGAGCATGCGTAGGAACTGCGCACTACAGTCATTAGAAACAGTTATTTTAGGATTTTTCACCAATTTTCAACATAGCCATTTTAAGATCTCTGCTCATGAACAGTGACACTGTGATTTTCTTAATGTGTCCATACACTGAGTTCACACACCGACTGCGCCATTGTTTGCTACATGGGTAGAAACATTTTTGGGCAGGATGTGAAAAATGACAGCTGTACTGCTCATGAAAAGTGTGATAAAATGTCAATGTGGAAAATCTGGAGTGAAAATATTGAAATTTGTGAACTTACGAGCCTGCGTAGGAACTGCACAGCATACGCTCGTCAAAACAGTCATTTTGGAATTTTTGCACAAATTTTAACATGGGGTTTTGGGACCCCTTCTCATGAATGACATCACTGTCATGGTGTTATTCAAGGCCAAGGATGATTTACACAGTGACTGCGCGAGTGCCTGCGGAAATCACTCCTTGGAATCCAGTAACGCCATGACAGTGACATCATTCATGAGAAGGGGTCCCAAAACCCATGTTGAAAATTTGGTGAAAAAATCAAAACAATGACTGAGATATGCAATGAAGTTGAAACCCCTATCTAGCTCATTATACAGCTTACCGGCATTTCCTCAGTTCGGTCACCTTTGAAGAGTGCAGATGTGTTCCCGGTTCACCAAGATCGTTGCGCTGGAGTCAGAGGTAAGTATGGGGTGAGGGGTGTGTGGGGAGGCTGGGTGCACAGTGGGTGGGTGCGGGTTGTGGGAGGGCTGGGAGATGCACCACGGGACCGTTTTCTTTAGAGGTAAAAACAAAAATAGGACTACGTGGGACCGTTGCCATGCTGGTGGGCTCCCAGCATGGCAGAAGATGGCTGGGGAGCCGAGGAGCCAACGGGATTGGGCACCCACTCGGCAAAACAAAGTGGATGGGACCGCTGCCACTCTGGGGTGGGCCCCAGCGTGGCGAGAAGATGGCTGGGGGGGCCAAGGAGCGGCAGGGGATGGGCACACCTATGGCAAACTACAAGGGTGGCACCGAGGAGCGATGGGGATTGGGCACCCCCATCAGTAAAAGAAAGCGGATGTTTGCCACGCTGGGGTGGGATCCCAGCATGGCAGCCGGATGGCTTGGGGAGGCCATGCAGCCAATGGAGGATTGGGCACCCCGTCGGCAAACAACATTTGCGGCAGCAAAGCTGGAAGCGGCGGTGACGCGTGCGGGGCAGCATGACGTGAGGGGGAAGTTAGATCACGGGCGCCAGTATGGCAGCAGTGCTTTCCTTTGAAGCAGAGGACCACCGCTGTCATACTGAGCTCCTGCACCCAATGGTGCAGGACGACATGCCTGCTCAGCGGAGCAGTGCATTGGATGGGAAGGCACACCTCAAGTGTGCTACTCTCCCTAAAATATTCCTGCGCATGCGCCAAGCCGAACGTAATAAGGATGTCCAACTATGCAAAACCCGGTGTTCAGCAACCAAGGTTTTGATTCCTCTTCCTCGAGAGCAAAGAGCTTGCTTATCCACAAAATTCAGAACCAAGATTTGGCAGAACACACTGTTTTTGCATAGAGTTCGTCACCCTGCTTTTTTAACTATGTAGTACTACATGAGATATGTGTGCATGACTCCTTTTGATTTCTTATTAAAACTGAATCATGCAGTCCATGGAGGTTCTAGAATGCAGTTCTACCATAGTAGGGTACAATAACTGCACAACAGTATTTTAAGAGGTATTGGATTCGATACAGTACAACATTGTAACCTATAGCGTGGACCATTTTGGTGCGTGAACTGTACATTCTCATTGACACTAGTCCATTAAATGATATGTACACAATCACCCCAAAGATTACCCTGTCATTGGTTTCTCTGCATTGTTCATTTGAACCTTCATTGTGCCTGCCACATGACTTCCTGATCACTTCTGTCCTTTTAGCCTAGGTTGAACATACATAGCCAAACCAGAAGGACATGCTGTGGCAAGTGTGCAACACTCTGCTAGGAATATAGAGAAATAAATTGCCACTTTCCGTGTAGTGAACATGTCACTCATATTCCTACTTTACATCTCATTTCTGTCATTTCATGCACATTCTACTGCACTCCTCATCTTGGTTTAGACCTACTGCTAGTTATCTGAACCCCCAACAAAATGAGACATTTCCTTGACCGAATGTGTTAGAACCATTACACTATTCCTCCTGTTCTCAGTTCTCATCCTTGACTTTCAAGCTTTCATTTGATATGTTAATTATGCATTTCTGCCTGCAGTTTCCTTTTTTCCTATTACCAACATCTCTTTGATATTTGCATAAGTGGCAGAATGTGTTCTTCTGCATTAGATCTCTATGAAATGACTTCCACCACTGTATTCATAGTCACCAGTTGACACCTACTTGTGTGTTTTACTGCAGAAGCTAGAACACCTCACATCTCATTATTCTGTTGCTTTCACAACATGATCAATACAAGATCCTCATTTATTATTTGTCTGGTCTAACCTTTCTGCATTATAAGCCATTCAAATACACATTTCTGATAGAACTATTATTTACACTACCTCTTGCCACATCCTGCTAATAAAAAATTAATGGTTTTATTAGTATGTATATGTGCCTGTAACTCACACTTCCAAGGCAAATTAATCAGCGGTGTTAGTGTGGTACATAGTTTTACAATTCTCAATCAAATGCAAGCACTGTTCCAAGGGTTTTAGAAAGGGAGACTGCTAGGGTTACCACCTGTCCTGATTTTCGCAGGACAGTCCTGATTTGGGCAGTTGTGTCCTGCAAAAAATGTGAAAATACTACGTCCTGATTTTATAGTAGAAAAAATATTTTCTAACTCTCCACTAAATGTTTCAGAAAACTACAATACCTTAACTAAAATACCTTAAAATGATAAGAAACAATAGAAGCAACTCAGAAACTATACTACTTAACCTTAATTCTGATTATAAAGAGAAAACAAGTCTGTTGCATTGGTTGAGGTTATGTACTGTCCTCTGAAAAATCATGTTTCAGTAAGAAATGTCCACTTTGGGCTTCTTAAAAGATATCGCTCTAATAGTCGCACAACATGCTTTTGGTTCACATTATTGTTTGTTGACACACCACACACACATATGCAGGCTGACACACACAAGCACAGTCAAAGAATACACTTAGCCTTTTTATGTTGCTTGCGCGCATGCAAGAAACATAGTGCCATCATGGAGATTTCAAGTGTGTCACCTCCTCCTCCAATTCAGTCAGTGTGCTGGCAGGCACGGCCCCTGTAAGCCAATGCATTTTGGAGCTGTCTATGACATGCTCCAAAATGCAGTGGCATACAGTTGAAAGGGGAGCTACGCTTCAGTGAGCACCAGAAGATATCGGCTGTTTGCGCAGCCCCCCACAGACACACGGAGGCGCGCGCCCCCCGCACATTGTATAGCCGACGGGTGCCCAATCCCGCCGGCTGAGCTGCATCCCCAGTAGTAGGTGCCACGCTGGGAGCCCACCCCAGCGTGCGGCAAGCAGTCTCTGGCCGAGCGGGGTGCCCAATCCCTCATCAGCTGAACGCCCCGTCCTTGTGCCACGCCTGAGCCCACCCCAGCATGGCAACAAATGCCATGGCCGACAGGGGTGCCCAATCCCCGTCAACGACCAACGTCTCTTGTGCCACGCTGGGAGCCCACCCAGCGTGGCAAACGTCCCACAATGTCTTTTACTAAAAAAACCTGCAAACGAAACGGTCCCATGAGCTGCCTCTCCAACCCTCCACAACCCCAGACCCACCCATGCGCACCAGCCTCCCACACCCCTCACCCCATTCTTACCTCCCGACTCCAGCGTGACGATCTTCGTGGACCCGGGAACACGTCCTGCACTCTTCAAAGCCGACCGCGAACCGAGGAAATGCAAGTAAGCTGTATAATGGCTAGATAGGGGGTTTCAACTTGTTGCATATCTCAGGCATTTTGGAATTTTGCACCAAATTTTCAACATGGGTTTTGGGACCCTTCTCATGAAAGATGTCACTGTCATGGCGCTATGGACCCAAAGGGTGATTTCACGCAGTGACCGCGAAATCACCCTTCAGGCCCGAATACCACCATGACAGTGACATCATTCAGTGAGAAGGGGTCCCAAAACCCCATGTTGAAAATTTGGTGCAAAATTCCAAAAATGACTGTTTTATGAGCGTGCGTGTGCAGTTCCTACCAGGCTTGTAAGTTCGCGAAATTTCAATATTTTCACTCCAGATTTTCAACACTGCCATTTTACCACATCTTCTTATGAGTAGTACAGCTGTCATTTTTCACATCTCACCCAAAATGTGCTTCTGCCCATGTAGCGCAGAATGGCGGTGTCTGTAAGAAATCAATGTACAGGACAATTAAGAAAATCACAGTGACACTGTTCATGAGCAGAGGTCTTAAAATGGCTATGTTGAAAATTTGGTGAAAAATCTCTAAAATGACTGCTATTTAGGCAGTTGCGTGCAGTTCCTACTTACACTCGTAAGGTCATTTAATTTCAATATTTTCACTCCAGATTTCCAACATTGCCATTTTATCACACCTTCTTATGAGTAGTACAGCTGCCATTTTTCACATCTCACCCAAAGCGTGTTTCCGCCCATGTAGCATAATCGGCGAAGTCGTGTAAATCAATGCACGGACAAATTAAGAAAATCACAGTGACACTGTTCATGAGCAGAGGTCTTAAAATGACTATGTTGAAAATTTGTGAAAAATTCCTTCAGATGTTCTGCAGTATTACTAATGAAGACATTGAACAGAACTGGCCCCAGGACCGATCCCTGCAGCACCCCACTGGTCGCCCCTCTCCCTAGTCTGCATACCATTTACCACCACTCTCTGCCTCCTGTCTGTTAGCCAGTTTCTAACCCAGTTTACCACCCTTTCCCCATGTCCAGCCTACCTAGCTAGTTTATCACCCTCCTATATGGGATGGTGTCAAAACTGCTGAAATCAAGGTAGCGTTGTCCGCTGCCCTACCTGATTCACTTCCTTTGTCACCGGTCAAATAAATCAACCAGATTTATCTGACATGATGTCCCCACTGTGAATCCATGTTGTCTATGGTCCTGGGTTCGATGGCATCTACATGCCCACTATCCTTTCTTTAAGCAATGTCTCATGATCTTCCCGCTACTGAGGTGAGGCTGAATGGCCTATTGTTCCTGCCTCCTCTCTGCTGCCGGACTTGTAGAGGGACCCACTTGTGCCCTTCTCCAATTCACTCATGTTGAATGACTCAGTGAACATGGCTGCCAGAGGTACTGCTATCTTCCTTCGCAGTTCTGTTAATATCCTTGGATGATGCCATCTGGTTCCATCGCTTGTCTACCTTCAATTTAGTGAGCTCCTGCAGGACTCTTTTGCCTTTGAATGGACTATTGTCCACCTCTTCACCCCTTGGCAACTGCTGTACTGCTGTGGCCTTGCCTCTCCCACTCTTCTGTGAATACTGAACGGAAAGACACAGTGGATGTCTTGGGAGGAAGGCATGAAACTGTCACTTCAAATACCTAAACAGCACATACAAGCAAGCAACATTCGCATTGACAAATGCTTGTTTTTATCCTCATGTATGGCTTGATTAATTGTTGAATTCTCATTCACTCCTCAACACACCAACATACTGCATTTTTCCATTCTTCATGTACACTGTAGTGCTACTACAGAAGCAGTGTTAGAAACAAACTATTGTATTTCTCCATGTCTGTAATTTCCATATTTAATTTCCACATTTGTATGGTGTGTCTGTATGGTGCTATCGTTTGATTGCCCCATCATTGCCTCAAAATATAAAAAACTGCACTTGTGAACAGCCCAGCTCAAAACTCTCATTGCTTCTGTGCACAGTGTGTAGGAACGTGTTCCTCCCTGCTTGTTGATGTACCAGACTATGCACATATTGTCTGCCTGGATAGTCAGATGACCAGGGAGAATTTATTTATTTATTTATTTCATAATTCAGATTTACAACCTTTGAGTCACAGACTCATTTACAAAGGCACCGTCGCAGGGAGGGTAGACAACAATTGGTGGTGAAGTACAACAATGGAGAACATTACAGGTGAGATACAATAAAAGAACACATAAAGCAATGTAAAGAAGCAAAGCAAGAATGTAAGTGTTCAGAGACTGGAGAGCATACAGAATGCCTCTGAGCTTGAGCACATCTATATACCTTGTCTGGGTGGACATCGGTAGCACCTGCATCTGGCTTACCAGACCTACTAGACCCGGAAGGCACAGGGTGGTGGTCTCCCCAGGAGTGGTCACCTCCTTTATCCCAGGAGGCTCCCAATGGGCCCTGGCATGATGGGAAGGATGACGCTGCCTTGGAAACCTCAAGATGTCCATCGAGGATCAGTCACTTGGGGAACGTTGCTTAAGCACAGCAACTCCAGACGGAGATCGCAGTGGCCGCTTGAAGTTGAGTACTGGTCCTGGTCCTCTCCTTCTTCTTGTGGTGTCCCTCAGGGGAAGTTGAGGCCTGCTGAAGCTTCTTCAGTTCCTTCTCCATGGAAGACATCTTATTCTTTAAGATATGGGCCTCCAAGGACTGCTGCCTCGTTTGCAGGTAGCGGCATTGAATTGTTTGCAGTGCTGGCACTTCTCCATGGGGTGTTCTGGAGCTATACGGGAATGAAGCACAGGAATGACGATCCTTATGTGGGGAGCTGAAGCCGCTCAGTCACACTTGTTTTATGTGAATCGGATGGGGTAGGGGATGACATACATGGCAGATACTGACAATTTTGAAGAAAAACTAGAAAAATTAGGTAATAAAACCAACGATAGACTGGTGAAGCAGAGTGAACTTAACCATGATGCGCTTCGCAAGCTAACGGCAGGAAAGAATGGAAGGCGATGTGGGGGTGCTACCCTGTATGCTGATGTCACCTGATGCCAGTCCATGTGATGGGGGTGGTACCCACCAGAGACTGCTAGCTAGAAATTATTCCGTGGGGTTCTGGCACCCTGTCAGCTTCAGTGCTATATGTAATTACCTACTGCAAGAGCCTTCTCGAAGCAAGATCTCTCATGATCCGTGGTTCGTGAACCAGGCCATGTTCTAGTGGTCGTCAGCAGAGGGAGAGGACTGAGCATCCAGAGGACAGTGCTCCTCTCACTAGGTATTATTCACATGCTCTGCATCCCTATGACCCCTCCTGCACCTAGTTTATGCCCTTGATTCACTTTTGTTCTGTGGTACCATGTCCCTCCTCTAGTTCTCTGGAACAACACCATGTTTGGTGACTCTGTGAACAGAGCCAACAGATATGAGGATAGTTCCCTTTTTCAGTGCAGCATCCAAAACTGCACACAGTACGCACAGTTCTTGAGATGCAGTAGAACCAATCAGTTATACAAATGGAACATCACTTCCCTCTTTCTGTAGGTAATCACCCCTAGCGATGTGTCCCAGCATACAATTGTCCTTCACCGATGCCCTCCATCATGTCTCATAGTTGTTCACTTCGACATCTATTACCACCACCATCTCCTCTCTCCCTTCAATATTTGTAGTGTGTCTCTCTAGCCTACACCACTGCCATTACATGATAATACCCTCCGTCACCTTGCACCACCAACGTCAAGCTCACAGGCCTGCTGTTCCGTAGCTCCACTCTTGATCTTCTCTTGTGAATGGGCACCATATGGCCCACTATGCAGTCTTGAGGCACCCCCAAGTCTTCAGTGAAATGGGTAACAGCTCCGCCAGGTGACGGCAGGGACATGTGCCACTTTCTTCTGCACCATGTGATGTATGTCATCCATCCTGTTGCTTTCTTCATCCAAAGGGACCTGATGGCTTTCCTCACTCTCTCTACTGTTCTCCTAACCTCCCACCCTGCATTAGCTGGGTCATCCAAACTGCCTCCCTCCTCCCTTTCACCTCCTTCACCCTCCTATACAATCCCGTTTGGACTATCACTGTGTCCCCCATTCCCTCCACCCTGCCCTTCTTGAACATAGCGTCACCCTCAAGTCTAGGTCACATCCGTGACATTTATAATCTGAAAGCACCTTTGATTTAAGAGTTGTTCTGCAAAGGTTTCATGTCATAGCAATCAGATATGAACACATTCAAATTACAGAGTTAATGTATGCACAGTCATCTAATTTTTAGTTTACCAAAAAGCTATGTTACAACCGTTAAAGTCTCAAACAAAGAATAAAAATAATGCATGAAAAAGCAAAAACATGTTAAATTGGTAAAGTTTTGTACTTTGTCAGGAATATAGACAGCAGCTTTGTGGTTAGGGTATCACACTGCAGTGCAAGCAAGACAAGGTCACTTGCCACATGTAAGTACATACAGTAGATGGAAATATAGGATGCTTCAAGAAACATGGTAGCGTATGATATAAAGTTGCTTAAGTGATCAAAACACTTTTCCAAGTTGCCAGAACATGTAAAGCATTCAGTTCTATTGTTTCAGTGCTAATTAGATATGACATCAAGGGGCCACATGTGACCAGGGTGAGCATTTTTTTTTTTTTTAGCAAATGTTTAACCAGAGGTGGCACACTAATCTGAAAGTTTATTTATAGGTGCGACCGTGGATCACAGAGAAGTTAGGTGACTTGCACAGGGTCACACAGTATGCGAGTGGGGCATGTGGGATTCAAACCCAGGTCTCCAGATTTGCAGCTCAGAGCCATACAGCACTGCACTATACTGCCTCCAAGCCTGCAGTGACAAGGCAGAGATCATGAAGACAATATGGTGCATGGGACAAACTGGGGTTTGAGTGTGAGGTGAACAGCAGTTCAAATGAGAGAAAAGATAAAAGAGAAAGTGATGGAGATGGGGAGGGTCAGTGACATGATAAAATGGTGGAGATGAAGAGAGAGGTTAGTATAGATGGTTGCATGAGGAGCAAAGTTTTTATGAGCCCAGAGGGAAGAGATGATCAGACCGCCTGTGGAAGTATAGGGCAGTGGTAGGCATGGGTGAGAGAAGACAGGAAACAAGAAAGGGAAGGAAACAGGGAGGGATTACACAGGGGAGTGAGAGGAGAGGGTGATGAGGTAAGTAGTAGTGTCACTGGGACACACGAACTCATTGATAGAGTGGATAAATGTGGTAAATAATAGTGAATGGAGGATGGCTAAGAGAACAGTCGCAGTCAGATGAACACTTGCAATATATATTTATAACTTTACCTAGACAAAGCCATGCGATTACCTAAATCCCAGTCAAGGCCCTTATAGTATGTGACCAGTCACCGACTCACCTTGTATAGCTTTCCACCTTTATACACAATCCAATGATTGTTAACAACTTGTGTTTATTGATTTGTTTTATTCAGTCTTGAATACAAATACATTTGATCAATGGACTGCAACTTTACAAAGGTTGTACATCAACTAATGGCGGTATGTGTCAAAGATAGACAAGGGACAAACACATAAGTGTACAGTGGACAGTGAAACATCAATCATTACAAATTGACAGTCTTTGACCCATTTCCCAACAATTGGTGGTGGTATAGAACAGTGCAAATACAAAGTGTAGGAATAAGATAGAAAGTGGTGGTGAGAGAACAGTGTTTTGTAAGGAGCAGCCAGTTAGGCGTTGTCATAAGGACAGGTAGGGTTGCCTGAGATAGGGGTAAGATTGGGGACTAGAGGATATTGTGCAAAGAATGGTCAGATTGGGTGTGTGGCGTGGTGGAGTGGAAAAAATGGACAAAAGAAAGTGTAGAGTGGTCCAAGGTGGCAAGTGGTCTAGCAGCTATCAATTGTTTGGATGGCAAATGGGAAATGAAAGGAGAGGAGGGCATGACGGGGTGGGGGATAAGGTTTGAGGGAGAGGTGGCCTGCTTCATCTGCACTGGTCATGCCAGTGCACAGGGTCCCATGCTGAAATGAGTTTGTGCAAGAACAGGTGAGTTTGCTCATGATGTACTGGTGATGGAGATGTTTAAACTGGGTCATATGAGACAGGTTGTTAATTCCACTGCCTAGGCAATTTAGCCAGTTAGATGCTCTATAGAGAAATGACAGCTGACACTAGCTGGTCCAGACCCTTGGTACTGGTTAGTGTTCAGGATCAATGTACTAGTGTGATTTGCCTTGAGGGAGTTGTGCACAAGGATGGTGACTCCTGAGGATAGAGCTACTAAGATCAGCTTTTTTCTAGTATGCACGCTTTAACTTTATCCATCATTGGAGATAATGCCTTCCCATTTGTGCATATAGATCACAGGTGGGTGAGGCAGTCTGCATACACAGTGAGCCAATGGGCATGGTGTACTGTTATCTGTAGCATTTTTACTAAGGTAGCAGAGGCAGCTCCATAGATTAGCAAGCCATAATCAAAGAACACCGTGTTTGTGTCACCAAACATCCACACTCCTTACACTGAACTGTCACTCATCACCTCTCCTTGAAATGAGTCTCTGGATCGAGATAGTGAGGAAGACGGGTGGCTGGGAACTGCTTGAATCGGTCGGTAGGTGGCCAGTCAGGTTGGCAGGTAGGTAGATGGACGGACTATCAAAATGGCAGATAGATCGGCTGACATTAATAGATAGAAAGAAATACATGTAGGTTGGGATAAGTGTATGGCTGGATGGTTAGCCATGCATGTCAGTTGGTATTTAGTTAGTAATGCAGGTAGATAGGCAGGTTGCTATATTTACATACATATAGATAGCAACAGAGAGCCATAGATAGATAGCTACTTAGACATATTGCTACAGAGATAGACAGATACATAGATGGACAGATACAGAGATAAATAGAAACATATATAGCATAAAGTGGACATACAGACATGTACACAGAACAGTAAATAGACGGATGTCTTGGAGAAGTAAGGATACATAGTGTTTATTTCATCATAGTGACTTTCAACACATACATAACATGCACAGTATACTTGCCCAACAGCAAACTATTTTGCATTTGGGATACAGTAATGCATTACTTTGTAATTAAGTAAGTAAGTAAAACTTTATTTTATTCAGGGTAGCAAATCTTCAGGCTGGTTAACATTATTTACAAGAGGTGTCCAGCTTTTTGGATATTATCTGTACCAAATCCCCAGGATCACTTTTGTTGCTCTGTGCTGTTCCCCTCCAGTAGTTTGATACCCCTGTTCAAGTTTGGGCTTTATCACTGCACACAGTATTTCAGAGGTGCTGGTCCCACCAGGCACCTGTACAGGATCAATCGACCTCCCCACTCCAAGAAATAATCCAGCTTGATATATACCCCCAGCATCCTGTTTGTCTTCACTGAAGCCTTCCTGCACTGAGCCGAGCTATCCTCCCCCGTTACCAGCACTCCAAGATCCTTCACCTACTTGGATTTTGTTATTAGCACAACCTCTAGCCATTAATTGCTGTTACTTCCTCTCCCAAATGTTAGCATTTCAACTACAAATTGTTTTACTGTCATGTTTGTATTTGTTTCCCAGACTGACGTGGAACCTTTGTAAAAGAGCCATAGCTCAAAGGTACTTGTAATCCTAGAATAAAACAAATAAATAAAATAAATTAATTGTGTCCTGGCTGTTTTCCTCCTAAATATATCAGTTTGCACTTCTGGGAAGTGAAACCAAGCTGCCAAGAGTGAGACCACTGCTCCACTGTTGTCTAATCCTCCTGAAATCTCCCCATCCCCATCTACCTTGGCAGCAATGTATGTCTTGTCAGCTAAGAGACTGATCTTGCTCATAAAACACACTGCAATGTCTTCTATGAAAGTGTTAAACAGAACCAGACCAAGCACTGAGCCTGACCACATGAATGTACCACAGCATTTGTTTGCCTCACTAGTTAATACCTCCACCTCATCACTGGCTGTGACACTCGGTTGTCATGCGTTTATTTCAATATCTGGAATGGTCGGCTAATAAGTGAACCAGCACTGTTGGACCCATTATTTTTGGACAATAATTTTGTATGCATGACTGTGTGTATAGAATTGGTGTGTGAATGTGCACGTGTCTGTCTGTGTGTATTTATGTGTGTCACTGTGTAATTGCATGTGTTTGTCTGTGTCTGTGTCTGTGTGTATCTATCTATTTTGCTGTCTGTGTTTATGAAGTACTTTGCATTGTTGTATCTACCTGACTTTATAGGACTTTGGTCATGCGCATGAATATGTTCTTTCTGTTCCACGAGATTTCACCATCGCCCCAGCCTCCTGCACAGAATTAAGTGATAATGAGTCTTCCAGACAAAATCAAGATGTTGGACACCAAAGCAGAGTGTCCAACACCAGTCTACCAGGCGTTGTTACCAGAGGAAGAGGCAGAGGAATACAAATAGTAAGAGGACACAGAATGTACGTGAGCGTGGGTGCACTGTTGGCTGTGCTATAGCTGCTGCAGCACCCCAGTCTGACCTCTTGCACGTATGCAAAGTAGATCTGGTGAGATAATGGTAATGTAGTCATAGATTTCATGTCTATGAGGCTTGTCTGCCACTTGGCTTATTGTTAACCATGAAAGTGGCATAACAACATCATTTTGAGATAGCCTTCATATGTTTCCATTCCTATGTTTTTAACTGCTGTACTAGTTCACCAGTCGACATTGAACTGCTCCGTTTCCTAGCATCCTATGGGATTCCACCTGCCATACGGCTGCACAGCATCCCTTCTACATTCACTCTCTTCTCATGCTGCTTTCCACATGCAGCGGTGTTTGTTAGGAAGCACAAATACTCATCTACCATGTCCTGATGAAGGTCAGTCGACGTTGCGTAGCAAGAATTTATGGGTGGCCATCAATCTGCTCTTCCTGGATTCCTCTTATTTTGTACCACAGGGCTGACAAGTGTACAGTGCTATCACTGGGATGTACTCATGATGTGTGTGTGCACAACAGCACGCCCAAGGGTTGCTCCAGGTGCCAGGCACATGTAGACACAGTGTCGATATGCCATTCCCCAGCCGCCATCAGGTTAATGCATGCACCCACTACTGGGAGCCCACCTACCTACACCAGAGAAGTAGTGCTGTCAGTGGCTGATCCATCATTCTCCACACTTGTACACCACCATCAACTTGTGGTCACTCCTAATCACCAGTTGTCTGCGTGGAGCAACTTAAGATGTCCGCACATCTGGACGCAGCACAACAGGATTATCATAGGTTTGTATTCCTACTGTCATGATACCATACAAACACACCCAGCCTGTGTAGCCTAGCAAGTAGTGATATTTTGACAAGTGTCTTAATTTTATGTAGTATAGCTACACAATGGAACAAGTGGTGGCATAATGGCTGGTGAATTGTGGTGCCATTGACTTTGGCGTAATGAAATCAAGAGTTTCAAGTGTTTCATGATGTCTCTGGTTTTAAGTTATCTCTGTTGTCTTTTCATTTAGGCAAAAATTAACAACATGGGATTCCCTCTCTCTGCGATCTGTGCCATCAATATGCGCTACAGAATCCAGGCCTGGTTTTCAATATTCTTTCTGCTCAGCTACCAGATTTGACACAGATGCCACCACGTGATAATAACATGGCACCGAGTGGTGTTTTGTGTAATAAATGGCGTGAGATGCCAACAGAGCTGAGCGATTGTGCTGTGGATATCATCCCGATGATTGCCTTTCTGATCTGGAGGTATGTAAATATTGTTTTAAAACAATATTGATTACTCCTAGGTATGTGTGCTCTTTCTGCAATCATTCTCCATCATATACATTGCTGCGTTTAGGATAATATACAAAATTCATACAAACACTGAAGACGTGTACCACTCTCCATTTAAGTTGTCCAGTCACGGTGGCCTTTGTTGAGCACAATTGTTTTTGCTAACTGCATCACACCCAGTGACACACACGCACCCAACAGCACAATTGTTACTTACATATTCAAGTAATGTCCGCATCGACAGCACACTCTTTGACCACTAATTATAGTCAAGTGGCCATTAGTAATATAAACCCTTTCTACACTCCCCCACCCTTGTAAATTTTCCTTTCTGCCATACTTTACCACAGTTCTCTGAATCATTACTTGTTTCTAGCATCCTTCGCAAACCACCAGATCTCTTGTTCACTATCACATGCTCCATGACTTATCTCATGTTTCCTAACTGTACCCTTCCTATGAATAATGCCTTACATGCAACCTCCTGTTATAACACCTTGTCTTTTGACACTCTAATGTCATACTCAAAAGGGCGCTATTTCAACGCACAAAGTCTCCTTCACTCCCACATCCACCTCTTGCCCTCAACTGATCCACTCACCTTTTTTCCTTCCATTTTATCCTGTTTCCAACCCACCTATTCATTCCTTATCTGTTTTCTACCACAGTATCATGACACGCTCTACTGCTCCTCCGTGGCAAACTATTCTCTCTCCTCATTTTCTGTCTAGTTCTGCCACCATCTAAGGGAGCTCTATCACCATCAAGGAATATAGATCTTTGCTCCCACTCATCTACCCCGCCTTTTAATCTCGCCACTTCAAATCATGAGCCCATGTGTTCTCTGCATCGTGAAGCTGTATAGATGGTACCTCTTTCTCTCTCACTCTCTCTCTCTCTCTCACTCTTTGTGTACTATCACTTTTGAATCCATCGCCTAACCTCCACACTTATTCATTATCTCCTGTCACCACTCCATGTTCCACTGTACCTCTCACACGGCGCTTGAACTGGCATCTGAGTATTTTCAGATGCTCTCTGGCTAGTTTGTTTAGTAATTTCACCTCGGCAGCTTCGTTCTGGGTCAGTCCTTAATTGCATACTTGCTGTTATAAAGAATAATAGTGACATTTGTGGCCACTGTGAGCAAGTATAGCACTGCGCTTTTAATTTGCACATCACGTCTGCTAGAACAGCACTGTCACCATGTTATGCTTCAGTGGTATGTGCATTTGTTTACATTGGTTACACAGGCACAGCTACACTTGGACAAATACAAACTATTGGCACATGTCAGAGACATGAATCACTAAGAAGGAAAGTGGTTACATGACGCCAATAGCACCCCATGGCACCCAAGCGACATAATGTGCTTTGATTATGGAATTTGGCTTCTGATTAGACTGCAGTTGTCTGGCTTGCACCTAGATAGTCCACAGTGGAAATGTGCTGTGCTTCACTTGCTAACCACAGACTGCAAACAATATATGTACTAATAATATTATAGCCTCCACACACCATGGTTGCTTTAGTTCACCATCAGCAGATATATATGGCAAATGTTTCAAAGGTTATAAGTACTAATATCACATAGGTAATGAAACATACTAAGAATACTGTTTTTTGTGTTTTAATTTTAGACAATAAACAATCTTGTACTGGACCCATCTGTACTTTCATTACAGTCTGCATATCGGAGGACATTTTTGCAATCCACCGGATGTTGACATGAATCGTTTCAAGACATGCTGTCTATAGACAATTTATCCTATGGAGACTTGGATGTCTAGGCAGTAGAGTACATGCCAATTCCAAGCTGCTGCGTGGCGATCCGTGATGTCTACCTGACCCTTTGGGACAATCCACTGGTTACCGAACAGATAGACTTTCATAACAACGTGTGATAAAGTACTGGTGTACTTTTTGCTTGATTGCCACATTGTGGGTGTTACTGCTGCTAGTTAGAGTACATTCCACACATATATTTCATTAGTAATGCAGGGATTGATGCAAAGTGTTATCCAGTATAGTCTTCACTAGTGTGAAGCAATAGACACTGACTATGGCATCGCAATGATGTACTATGTTAGATTTTATGCTCTCAGGGAAAAGTTTGTTTGCATGTCTGTCAATAAACTTGAAATCCATTTTTCTGAGCAGATGCCTGATTTCTTTGATATTGACTTTGTTGCTTGACTAACATCAGTGCACAGTAATTCATTCATAAATGAAAACAGTCTGATATATTACATGACACTGCGTATTGACTATGGTGACACGCTACATGGCTATACATTATGTTAGCGTTAATAAAGGATGTATATTACAAGCTCTAATGAAACATAGTAACAGAAGGTGGTAGGATTGGCAGTAGAGCATGAAAGCACATACCACTATGCCACCAATGTATTCCTCACTAGGTGCTCGAATTTGGCAGCCTGCTTGTTATTTGTTTACTGGCCACAGGGTATGCTAAACTGTACATGTGATAATTATTTGTAAATAAGACAGCAATAGGTGAAATGACTATTATACATCTCAAGGTTGTAAATAGTTATGCGTGGAAAAGGAAATGAGAAGACCGTTAAAAATGTCTATGTATTGGGGAAGGGATAGTGGGAAGAGCAGGAGGGGATAGTGGTATCCACAGTTGAATTTCAGAGTATGCAGTGGTACTGATGGCCACACATGGGTGATTGAGATGTGAGTGACGGGCATGGTGGTATGAAACAGTTGCAAGGAGAACAAGAGGTTCAAACAACATGAAGGTGGATTATTTTGATGATGATGCTGATGGTATGGAAGGTCCAAGTGAAACTATAGAACAGGTCATCTCCCCAGACAGGCCTTCCAGTGTTTACCCTCTGAGGCTTTCTGAGTCCCTTCACACTTTTAGCTTTTTAAAATGGTGGCATAAACCCTGCATCTCCCTCAGGTTGAAGCGGTGGAGGAGCAAGAGGATCCTGATTTTCTAGAAATGATAGACATAAACAGAGTCAAAAGAATGTATATTCCCTTCACAAATATCTGGGAAAACAGACACAAAAGCTTTTACAACACTAAACTCTTTACCCCTGTGGACAGACCTATGAACAGGGGTAAATGTTGCAGCTCAGGTACAGAGTTTTTGTACCAGCAGTGCAGCCATGTTGTGGCAGTGCAGGCTGCAGCCTGAGATAATGCTAACATTCCCTTGGCTTCACACTCCTGATAAGGACTCCAGGAAGGTGGACGACATGGCAAAGAAACAGTACTTGGCATCCCTTTGGGACTCAGGCAGGCTAACTATATGTCTATACAACAAGGTACCAGACGTCCAGGTGGGAAACTGTGCTG
The DNA here is from genome assembly GCA_016271365.2 of Neoceratodus forsteri. Taxonomy (NCBI): domain Eukaryota; kingdom Metazoa; phylum Chordata; order Ceratodontiformes; family Ceratodontidae; genus Neoceratodus; species Neoceratodus forsteri. The sequence goes on from CM057453.1 coordinate 1,196,549,596, forward strand.
GAACTGGCTACAGTCTTCCCCAGCTTGCCAAGGAGCTGGAGGAGGTGGCATGCTGATGGGATAGAGGGATCTAAAGCACAGTTTCATGCTGCTGTGGATTCTGATGAGATGTCATCACGAATCATGGTCACATCTGTGTCTCTGCAGAGATTTGCTTGGCTCAGATGTAGTATCCATGGATTGTCCTGTAGTTGACAATTTTCTGTTGGGTAGCAGACAGAGAATTAGATGAAGAAGATGGATGAGTAAAGGACCACCGATAGGAGTGCTCAAGTCAAAGAAAGGCAGACAATGCCCCAAAGGCAGCAGTCTCACGGGCAGGTGCAGGCCTTTTCACAGGCCTTTCTAACAAGCACTGGCCTCTGCACCTTTTCACAGAGGGGTTGTTTAGAGGAGAGGCAGAAGGGAGATGAGCAGGCCTGCATCCTCCTCTCCATCTAAGGCTCCTTCCAAGCAGACACCCTTATGTGTCAGCCCTGGTCGAACTACCCATCCCTGTAGGAGGCAGGCTAGCTTACTACTCCCAGGCCTGGAAGTTGGTTACCTCAGACAAATGGGTCCTGGAGGTAATAAGCCAGGACTGGCCCCTCAGCTTCAGCAAAATCCCAATGCTCTGGGTCAGATCCCTTTACCTGAAATATCTCTGAAACCATTGCCCTAGAGGCAGAGGTTTCTCTCTACTGTCCCTCAGGGCCATAGAGAGAGTTCCTACATTACACCGGGCAAAGGTCTGTACTCAAGATACTTCCTTACCCCAAAAAGTAAGGGTATTGGCGACCCATCCTAGACCTAAGATACTTAAACAAACACTTAGTCAAGCCAAAATTCAAAATGGTGACTCTGGAAGTGATTCTCCCTCTTTGAGGCCATGAGTCTAGTTAGCTTCCCTGGTCCTCAAGGATGGCTACTTTCACATTCCCATCCGGTGCTCCCACAGAAAGTACATCAGGTTAAAACTGCCTTCAGGCCATTATCAGTTCATAGCAATGCCCTTCGCTTAACTTCAGCTCCAAGGGTGTTCACAAAATGCTTAGCAGCAGTAGTGGCTTTTCTCAGAAGGCGAAACATCTCCATTTTCCAGATCTGGATGATTGGCTCATTGTGGGGCAATCTCCAGACCAAATCAAGTCAAACCGCAAGTAATTCAGTAATTGCTCACTTCCTGTGGTTCCTCCTCAGTCTTCCAAATTCAGTTCTCAATCCAGCGTAACTTCTCACCTTCATAGAGATAGAGTAGGACACTGTGCAAGTCAAAGCTTTTCCTCCTCTGGCAAGGGTGAAGGCTCTTGCAGACCTGGCTTCTTCCTTCAGGCCTCTGCTATCTCGACCAGCAAGACATTTTCTCCAGCTCCTATGCCACATGGCAGCTTCAACTGCAGTGGTACAGGGAGCAAGATTCCAGATGAGGGACATTCAGTTCCATCGGCAGTCCTTTTGGTCTCAGAAGAAAGACCCTTTGACCAAATTGGTCCCAGTGACTCACACTCTGATCCAGGCTCTACAATGGTGGCTGGACCAGGACAACCAGGCAGGGGGTCCCTTTCATCACCCAGACACATTCTGTGGTACTAACTACAGAGGCTTCTCTCCTGGGATGGGGCAGACACTTGTGAACACTGCAGCACAAAGAGTGTGGTCCCCTCAGGAGTCTCACTTCATATCAATCTTCTGGAGCTCAGAGATGTTCATGTGGCTCTTCAAGCTTTCACCAATTCAGTACAGAACAAAGGGATTCAGATCTGGATGGACAACACTACCACCATGTGGTACATCAACAAGCAAGAGAGGCACTCAGTCCATGTCCTTGTGCACAGAGGGTATGAAATTATGGTCTCAGCCTATTCTCTAAAGATTTCCTGGTAGCAGTCCACCTTCTAGGGAAGGACAATGTGCTAGCAGATGCCCTGAGCAGGATATCACAAGGACACCACAAATGGTGTCTGGATCACTGGTGTTGAAGGTGATGTTTTCAAGGGGAGGGAATCCAGAGATAGATCTTGTTTTCAGCCCCAGACAACCATCAACTTCCTCTTTTCTGTTGCAGCCTCACAGTCAGGTGATCAATACCCCTCGATGCTCTGGTTCTGGATTGGGGCGGAAATTTCTGTATGCCTTTCTTCCCTTTCCTCTGTTACTCAAGGTAATGGTCAAGATAAGGTCACAAGCATACAAGGTGATTCTGATTGCACCAGACTGGGACAGGCAGCCACGGTAACCTCAGTTGATGTCCATAACAGTCCATCTCCTGTGTCTCTTCCCAAGAAACACAATCTACTGACCTCTTCTCCGGGAAGGATATGGTATCCAAGCCACAAGTCTCTCAACCTCAAGGCTTGGCTCTTGAAGAGCTAGAATATGCAAGCCTGCATGTGTCTCCAGCGGTTTTAGATATCCTTAAGGCTTCTCGAAAACCTAACACCAGAAAGACTTATGCCTCCAAATGGAAAAGATTCACTACTTGGTGCTTGAACAGGGATGTACTACCAGATACTGCTGACCTGGCTACAGTTCTTGATTATCTTGATCACCTTAATGGGCTGTGCCTCAGGCTGGCCACTGTAAAAGTGCATTTAGCAGCTGATTCTGCATTTTGTCAGTGAGGGAGATTTCACTCTAGCATCTCACCCTGTTTTTGTAAGTTCTTTAATGGTCTGCTTCATACTAACCCTCCCTTTAAGGATCCTAACCCTGCCTGGGATCTCAATGACTGCACTGCCCAACTATACAGCCCCCTTCGAGCCTTGGCCACAGCAGAACTTAAATACTTGACTTGGAAAACTGTGCTCCTGGTAGCTATTACATCTGCCAGGTGTATCAGTGAACTACAAGCTCTGTCGGTGGGGCCTGGTTTCATTTCTTTCCAGAGAGATAAGGTGGTCCTTAGAACTAACAGGATGTTTTTACACAAGGTGGTTTCAGATTTTCATCTGAACCAGTCCATGTCTCTTACGGTATTCTTTACTGATCACTCTTCTTCAGGTGAGAAGACTACACAGTTTGGATGTTAATAGTTCACTGAGTTACTACATCGAGCATACTAGGGCCCTTAGATTTGACTGTCCTCAGTTATTTCTCACTTATGGCGAAGTGTTAAAGGGTAAGCCTGCCACTTACAGAACTATTGCCAGGTGGATTGTCTCCTGTATACAGTTCTGCTAAGAAAAACTAGTTAAAAATCCCCTCAGTCCTGAGTGCTCATTCTACTAGAGGTACAGCGGCTTCACTGGCTGCAGCCAGGGATATACCCTTGCTAGACATATGCAAAGCAGCCACCTGGGAAAAGTCCACACATTCAAGCATTCTCTCTTGTACATCCAGGCTAGGAGTGATGCTAGGTTTGGTACTGCAGTACCGCAGAGCCTATTCAAATATAGGTTTCATGCACTCTTCCTTGGAGGTAATGCTTTGTTGTCTGCATATGTCAGAATACAGCAGGACTTCATGTTTGAAGAAAAACTACTCACCTTAGTAACTGTGTTTCTTCTAATGGACTCTTGCTGTATTCTGATCTCCTCCTGCCTCCCCTCTCAGAACCTAGTGTTTTGGGAAGTGGTCTGGCAGGGCAGTATTACACCCCAGGGTGTCACTGGCACTCCTTCTTTTGCAAAGAGGGTGATTTGTTTAACTGTTTAGTTGCTGGAGCTATGTTCTAATGTTCACTACCAGTTTTGCTTTTGGGGTTCTCTCGACTTGAGTCTTTTAGGGACCCAAAAAATATTGGTTGACTGTTGGCGGGTGTATGTTACAATTTCCACATAGTAGGTGTAGCTAGTTAGTATCAGCACGTAAGAATCTGACAGTTACACTTCAAAATGCAGCAGACAGTGGTTTGAACCAAGCTTGAGCTCAACATTCTATGCTTCTAGAATAGAGTTAACTCTTTCCACTATGGGGCAGTTCAAGTTCAGAGGCTAACGGCATTTGTCAGAATACAGCAAGACTCCATTAAAGAAACACAATTATTAAGGTGAGTAATTTTTTTTTTGTATGAGGTGACAGCAGCAAGTAACAATTTTGAGTTAATGACAGGGGTAGAAGGCGTGGCTGATGAAACAGTCATGAGCGGACAGAGGTTGGGTAACAATGGGGCAACAGCTTCAGAGGGTGATGTTTGCTGCTCTGTGGTGGGTCATCAAAGACTCAACATATCTTTGTTGCTGTGATGGCATTTGACAACTTAGTTGTTGAACCATCAGCGTACAGCACTGATGATACACCATGCCAAATGCTGCTGGAAGCCTACTGTCGATGATTACTTCACATAATGGAGACCAAAGAAATATGTTATCCACGTGCTACACATTTGTGAGCACAAGATGAAGAAATACCTCAGCTATTGATGGCTAGGTGTTGCAGAGCACCATGAACACACTCACACTTCCTCAGTGACTCTGCAAAGTATACAAAATGTTGTGGATGTTAAGATATAGTGCACCGCATGCTGATTGTAGTCACACATGGTTACTTCATCTCTGCTTTTCCATCTGCTTGCAGTATTTGTTTACTTGACTCCCTGTCCTTATCATCAGCCTGGTTGGTGGTCTTTAAACTGATAATAAACTCTGCAATTCTCATTCTACTGGGCCATAAATGAATGTGTTATGTCTCTGCTTCAACATCTGGTAACTCTGTACATGGTGCCAGTTTTTCCTCCCAGTTATAAGCTAGCACCACTCCACTATTCAGCACTACACCGCACTCCTGCATACTTACTATATCCATGGACTACTAGTTCAGAAACTTATGTGAGGGTGGAGATCACAGCAAAACCTCATAGTTGGGTCACACAGCCTCGGCAGCGTCATCTATCAAATGTGGGATCGAGAATAAACATGAAGGAGAAAGGGATAGGCATTGGTTGATATGCGTCTATGTTTGCCAAGGGCGTGAAGCCAAGAGGCATGCTAGACAAGGAGAGCACTGGAAGTAAAGAGGCACAAGGACACAGATGCTGGACTACAAGGGTAAAATAGTGTTGGTGTTGATTGTTGACTGACCAACCTGCCCAATGACAGCAGCTGGATACGGGTTTGTGGAGCAGAGCTGGCGGATATGTGAAAAGTGAAGCATTGGCAATAGCGGGTGACGGAAATCTACTGTGGTGGATTTCAGCACCCCAGCCATGATCAGTGTCGGGAGCTGTTGATCCTGGATGGTCCATCTTTCTAAGTGCAGACACATCAAGTTAACATGCTGCACCTGTTAATGCTGAATGGGGTGGCGGCAAGGAAGTAATGGTGTATTTGTAAATATGTGGAGGAATCAGCAATCAATGTAGTTCACATGCAGGTTGATCATGGATACATGAGGTAACATATTTTTATTTTTTAAACCAGGAGGACAGTGGGGACTGGCAGCAATGACCACATCAGCAGAAATCACGGAGAGGTTGGCAGAGCATGGCTGATGGAGATGATTCTGGTAAGCACTGAATGAACAGCACAGAACTGACACATCAGGGCTGAATTACAATCAGTTGACTGTTTCTTAGGTGAAAGGGAAAAAGTGAGACAAGCAGCAACAGAGTTTCACAGATCAACGCAAGTCTGGGATGAGCAGGAAACAAGGAAAAAAACAATGGTGGCTTTGAAGAAACTAACACCAGCACACTGATTTTGGAACTACGGACCTGGTTTGGGGCACTTTTATGACCTGTGCATTGAACACATTTGTTGCACAAGTAATAACCAATCACAATTCAGGATTTACTTGTCCCATTTTATAATGCTTTCTAATAGTTTAACTATAATGGCTCATGGAGGAGCCCATCTTCAGGTCTAGCTTGTAAGGCCCGTGAACCTGATCATAGTCAGTATTATTTTACTTTCTATTTCTAGAAAATGAGTAATAATGGTATTTAGCGACTGTTCTAATGAATGATTCTGGTCCCATTGGTCTGGCAGTCACACTGCATATATATGTTTTGTACACCCACTAGCTCAAAGTCTGTGATCTTTCCTGGATCTCCTTTACCAGTAGAGGGTGCTTATTTAATAAATTACTACTATTACTACACTACTACTACAACTACAACTACAACATCTTATTGCTTAGCCTGACCTTAACCAATAACTTGCTGATCTTCTAAATCTAAACACATTTCTCTACTTCACCATTTTTGGACTGAAAGGCAGTAGTATCTTGTTAAGCTTGGTTCAATGCAACATTCATCATTTCCATATCTCTTTTCTCTGCAGTTGTTTATTTATGTTTTGTTTGTGACATCTCTCATGCCCATATCATTAGCGAATCATCTTGAGTAGATTTCAGTTCTTCTCCTTTCATAATATGTGTCTCTTCTGCCCCTCTCTGAATAGGGGAGCCACTAGGGGAAAAGCAGCCATAAATCCCTTTGGTTTGAGCTTGCCTTTGAGTCCAGAAATCCCCAATTGAGAACTAATGTCATGGATTTCAGAAGGGTGGACTTCAACAGGCTGAGGGAGCTGATCAGAAAAAAGTTGGCCAGGAGGACAACATGGGAAGGAGGAAAAAGATGGGGGCATTAAGGAGCCATTCTCGAGACATCTAAGTTATGTATGAGAATGGCAACCAAAAACAGGTTTAAGAGACTGTTATAGTTCTCTGCAAGAATCCAGGAAGCTAGGAGGGCAATGAAAATGACTTCTACAATTATAAAGAAAAGCAGGGGAGGGTAGAATGGCAAGAATACATACTGGAAAATAGGGAGGCAAAGAGTGCAGTTAGGGAGGAAAAGCAGACACAGCTGTGTATTGCAGAGGGGTCAAGAGTGGAGAAAACAGTTCTTCTGTTATATTACGTTAAAAGGAAGAAAGAAGGGAATTATAAGGTTAGCAGAGGGGTAGGTTGATAGAGGAGGACTGCCAAAAGGCAGCCATTCTTAATGATTACTTTAGCTCAGTTTTCATAAGGAGAACAGTAGCCCTTGCCAGAGAGTGGCATCAAAGTGGCCACTAAGGGATCCTGGAGACAAAGCAGTCAATATTTACAGGCACAAGGATCCAGAAAGGGCTGACAGCACTAAAAATAGATAAGGCCCTGGGACAGGATGGGTTGCATCCATGGTTACCCATGGAGCTGGCAGCAGAACTGACTGAACCCCTGGTAGGTCTATTCAACAGCTGTCTAAGGATGGGGTAGTTCCAAAGGATAAGAGGGTTGTGGATGTAGTTCCACTGCATGAGGGTGGAATGAAGAACATGTAGGGAACTACAGACCTGTCAATCTTACCTCTATTGTAGGGAAGCTGATGGAGTCACTGATTAAAGAGGACCTAGTGGACTATTGGAAAGTAACAGGATCCAGGACAGTAAACAACATGGACTTATGGCAGGCAGGTCTTGTCAGACTATTCTAATAGCTTTCTTTAACTGAGCAACGAAGGAATTTGATAGGGACCACACTGTGGATTTACTGTACATTGACTTCAACAAGGCTTTTAACCGTGCCTCACAGAGGCTTGCTGAAGAAGATGGAGGAGTTAGGTGCAGCTAAGGTCACAGTAAACTGGCTAGGTAACTGGTTAAAGGAGAGGTAGCAGAGGTTGTAGTCAATGGGGTCAAGTCGGCAGAAAGTGAGGTCACGAATGGGGTACTACAGGGATCTGTTCTGGGACCAGTACTCTTCAATATGTTCATACTGACACTGGTGAGGGTATCTGGGGCAAGCTGAGTCTCTCTGCACTTGACACTAAGCTCTGTGGGAGGATGGATAGTGATGAGGGAATTGAGGAAATGCAGAGTGACATACAAAAGCTAGAGGGTGGTCTGAGGCTTGGCAGTTGAAATTCAACATCTAAAAGTATAAGGTAATGCACCTAGGGAACAAGAACCCCAGGACAGAGTACTGGATTGGTGGGGTAAGACTTAGCACTATGGCTGAGAACAGGCCCTTGGAGTTATCATCCATGACTCACTCAAACAGTCGAGTCAGTGCAACAAGGCATATAGCAAAGCAAGTAAGCTGCTGGGATATATTGGAGGGATATTGATAGCTGAAGAGAAGAGTTAATTCTTCCCTATATAGATCCTTAGTGAGGCCACACCTGGAGTACTGTGCCAAGTTCTGGAGTCCTCACCTCAGGTAGGAAAGAGATAGTCTGGAGATGATTCATGGCCAACAGGGCAGGTCATATGAGGAGTGCCTCAAGGCACTGAACATGTACTGCTAGAAACCAGTAGGGAGGGGAAGATATGACAGAGACCTTCAAGTTACTAAAAGGAATTAATAAAGTGAACTGTAGGAAATACTTAGCTTGAATACTAATTCACCATCACGTGGACATGCATGGAAACTGACATGAGGGAGGCTCAGAAGGGACATGTGGAAGTATTAGTCTGTAGAAAGGGTGGGTGGAGCCATGGAACAGTCTGACAAAGTGGTGGAGTGCTAAAACCGTTGGTGGGTTCAGGCACAGCTGGGATAGAATGAAGGGGTATAGTGGCTGCTTGCTGGGAGGGACTGGGGGAAAGATGGGAGGGGACTAAGACTTTGGAGGGACAGTGGGTCCCAGGGCTAAAACAGGAACTTGGGCAGACTGGACAGATCATTGGTCTCTTTCTACCATCATTGTCTATATTTCTATGTTTCCCCTAATGACTGGGTTTGAATTCAACTTCTGCCCCTGGTTCTGTGTGGCAGCGATTGTGGAAGGTCAATCGCTGTTTGAGCGACTATACATCACCAAACATGAATTATGGCAATGTACACTCACAATGTACTGCAAGGCAGTGACCAGACTGCAAGGCATCACCCCCACACACACACCTCCTAACTTACTATTCTCAACTCCAGGGGAATTCATGTTGAGGGGATTCTTAAAAAACAAGACCACCCATTGAAAAAAAACATGCCACTCCAGACCCAAATCCTGCACACCCCAATTAACCACCCTCCCTACCATGCAAGCCAACCAGCTCAGCAGCTGTCTCCACACTCCGTCCCACATACCTCCCTCTACGCAATCATGAAGTGTGGTCCCCCACACGTGTGCACATCACTTCCCGTCGCCTCCCCTCACCCACCCAGGTTTCTGGTGCATACCCTGCCAGGTAGCCCTGAACACAGGTGCTGTAACTGAGTTGCCGCATTTGTAAGTTCTCAATTGCAGTCACTGTGTTCACTGGATACCTCTGTCCCTGAAACTTTGCAGTGACCTCATTAAGGTTTGCAGTTGTGGTCTTTTCAGCTCTTTTTAAGCAAGGAACATCAGATTTATTTTAATCTTCTATGTATGCAGGCTTTCACTGTTCACCAGAACTGTTACCAAAGAGCCTGAAACTTTAGCGGACTTTGCAGGACTTACATTCTCTTAATTCAAGTTTCTAGAATTAATTAAAGTTGTGTCTTTTGTCTCTTGGTCTTCCACTTTTAACAGTATGTGAAGGGTTGCTTCCTCTACATCCTCCTTTGTTTCACTCTCCATTCATGGTCTCTCTAAGACTGGGCCTGTCACCTTTTCAGCCATATTCAGTAGAGCACTTCACCTATTTTTCAGTTCCAGTGAAGCTGTATTGTTGGTATAGGGGTGCAATGTGAGCAGGTGAGATAATCAGGGCTCAGACAGGAGAGAAGTTTAGCTATGGGAGTTTAAGGAAAACATTTATAGTTGACTGAAGTCATTGTTTTTTTCTCCGAACTTAGGGTTTTGCCTTGATATGGTTAGTTTGAAGATGCAGTACAGATTGCTATTCAATGAGCCTTTAAATCCTGCCTTCTGATTGGCTGACTGGCACCTTTTCCCATTGTAAATCCTATGGTATACCCAGGAAAATGTGCCAGCCACCAGTCAACCGCATCAGGAACCCCACTGGAATCACTCCAACCATGGACTGTCAAAGACAGTGAGATGCTCCCTCACACACAGTTCCGACTGTTCCGCTCTGAACCTTAACACCTCACTTCTCGGCCTCTCTCCAATCAAGCCTGCTTGCTCTCTCTCCTCCATTAACAATCTATGTGTTTTGCCTGTGGTCCCACCTCTCTCCTCTCTGTTCCCCATAACTTGTCATTTATAAGAAAAAAAGAAAAAGCGGCAAAGGTGCTAGTCAGCTGCATGTTGAAAAAAAAAACAATCCGACCCCGAAATCACAGAACCAGCACTACTAGCAAAACCATGAATCACAACAGTGCCTAAAGGACCAGTACATTGAAATTTTTTTAAATCCACAGCCAAAGCTTTGTAACAAAACTTACTGCATGGTTCATCACAGACATATTCAAAAGATCCCTGCAATGCTCACTCCCTCATGACTCCATCACTGGTTGGGCTCCTTTGCCACTTTCCTGGACCATAAATCCTGATGTCATAGTAAAACGACGACAAAAAGTCTCTCTCCCATATGGTCCTGATGTCCTATTAAAACAACAACAAAAAGTCCCTCTCCATACGGTCCCTCTGTCTGTCTCTGAATGCCAGAAAAAAAAGCAGAAAAGAAACTCTTCCTGAGTCCATCTGCAGATCAACAAAGTTCAACCAGGAAGCTCTCTGATGGAAACCCATTAAGGCTCACAACAACACCCCTCAGAGTCACAGTTCCTTCTCAGTGCCAGTGAATCTCAGAAGAAAACAGGTTGCATTAGGATGCCAACCGAGTCATCAGCCGTATGTAGAATGGTGCACATCAAACCACGCAACAGAAACAGCACGGGCGGGAATAGCAACAGGATGTAAAACCTCTAAATGGTCTATGCGTGATTGTGCACCCTGTCTCTGTTCCTTGCAGAGGACAAGTCCACTGCTGGGAGGAGGGTCCACCTGAGCAGCTGCAGTGGCTCAATAGAATGAGCAGCAGGCAGCAATGGAGGCAGTGCATCTGTGGACCGAGTATCGAATCCAAGTCCCAGACACGTGGAATTTTTCTTTATTTTGCACTTTCTGCCGATTGAGTGTATACCCCGAGTTGATTATTTCAGTTGGGGGTTTTGAAATACAGTCCCCATAGCGAAGTCGGAGCCCCATAGAAACATAGAGAAGCCACTGGCTATATATCACGCTGTATTGGCAGCACAGTATATTGCTGCGGCATTGTGTCATGCAATGTTATGACCCCATGCCATTAGGTTACATAACAGCAACTCTGCAGCTATGCCAACAGCACTAGCAACCAAGGACAACCCTAGCAACCAAGGACTATTTTTTACTGGCACAGGAACAAAAAATAAAAATAAACTGAAACACCAAAAGCCAGAGTTTTTCTATCTCAAAAAAAAGGGAGGTACCATTGTATAATCTAATAAACCACTCTGGGTGTGGGTTATGCTGTGATTTACCCATGCCTGGATGGTTTGTCACTCAGCCTGCGGCCTAGGTGACTGAACCATGCCAGGCATGGTAAATCCCAGCATAATCCACACCCTGTCGGTTTATGCCTTAAAGAGATAATATCTTTAGTCTCTATGGAATTAGATTTCACTCTTTAGATTCATCACACTTAAATTCTGCAACTGAGCAACACTATCCAGTACAAAGGTTGGTCAACTATGTAAGAAGTCACATGGGCAGGTGCTGACAGATGCCAAAACAGAACACGGCCTGACTTGTAAAAGTCTTAGTGTATTATTGGCTCCCATAAATGGTTAGCTAGCCCTGTTAAGCTAGCCCTGGCAAAAAGAAACACAGGTGAGGGGGTACAGGCAAAGTGGGCAAGCATTAAGGATGCAATACTTGAAGCAACATCCCATTGTGTTAGACAGAAAAGAAGTGCAAAGAAGAAGGAAACCACTTTGGTTCTCAAATACAGTAGCAGAAAAGGTCAGAGCCAAAAGGCTGGCCTTCAGGAAATATAAGGGAACACAGCAGGATGAAGATAGGAGGCATACCAAACTGCCCTAAGGGAAGCAGGTAAGGCAGTAAGGCAGGCAAAGTCCCAAACTGAGGAAACACTAGCACGAACAGTAAAGAAGGTGACAAGACTTTCTATAGATACATTAGTGAAGGAGAAAGTCCAGAGGGTGTTGCTAAGCTTAATGGAGAAAAGGGAGCATGTGAGGAGGAGGACCCTGTAAGGCATCTATCCTAAATAGATACTTTTGCTCAGTATTTACTGAAGAGAAGGTAGGACAGGGCCCACAGCTCAGCATCATGGACACAGGGGAGGGAGGTGAGCACTACTCCCTTCACAAAAGAAAGGTCCTACAAGAGCTTGCTAAGCTCAGGGTGGATAAGGCAATGGGACCTGATGGCATACATCCCAGGGTACTTAAGGAGCTAAAGGAGGAACTAGCAGAGCCATTAGCAGAATTGTTTAGTGAGTCTCTGAGCACAGGAGAGGTCCCAGAAGACTGGAGAAGGGCTCATGTGATCCCGCTCCACAAAGTGGTAGCAGGAGAGGCGGGAACTACAGACCGGTCAGTCTTACCTCAGTAGTGGGCAAGATTATGGAGGCAGTCCTCAAGGAAAGGATAGTGCAACACCTGGAATCCATAGGGGCACAGGATCCAAGACAGCATGGGTTTACAAAGGAAGGTCCTGTCAAACTAATCTCATAGATTTCTTTGACTAGGTAACCAGAGTGGTGGACCAAGGGGAGCAGTTGATGTCGCCTACCTTGACTTCAGCAAAGCTTTTGACACTGTTCCACATAGAAGATTGATAAATAAGCTGGGTAGGCTCGGGTGGGTCAGAAGTTGGTCAACTGGGTGGCAAACTGGTTGACGGGCAGAAAACAGAGAGTGGTGGTAAATGGTATACAGTCAGAAGAGATGCAAGTCAGAAGTGGGTACCTCAGGGATCAGTCCTGGGGCCAGTCCTCTTCAACATCTTCATTAGTGACCTTGCAGATGGACTAGAGGTAAGGCTTGTCTGTTTGCAGATGACACCAAGATCTGCAACAGAGTAGATGATCCAGATGGGGTGGGCAGAATGAGAAGAGATCTGGATAAACTAGCAGAATGGTCAGAAGAGTGGCAACTGGGATTTAATGCAAAGAAGTGCAAAATCATGCACATAGGAAGAGAAACCCTGAAGCCACCTATAGGCTGGGAGGGAGTTGCTAGCAGTCACAAAGGAAGAAAGAGACTTGGGCATCATCATCACTGATGACCTAAAATCATCAAGCAGACCTCTAAAGCAGTAGGTAAGGCTAGGGGGTGTTAGGGTGTGATTAGTAGGGGTATCACAAGTCGTAAGAGGGAGGTAATAATCCCTCTGTACAAGACACTGGTTAGGCCCCATCTGGAGTACTGCGGCAGTATTGGAGGCCACACCTTCACAAGGACATTAACCAAATTGAGGCAGTCCAGAGAAGGGCAACCAAAATGGTGCAGGGACTGCATCAGAAGACATATGAGGACAGATTAACGGAGCTCAATATGTATACCCTTGAGCAAAGGAGGAGAGAGGTGATATGATCGAGGCATTCAAACACCTTAAGGCATAAACAAGGTGAACGAGTCTAACATGTTTAAATATAAGAAAAATAGCAGGACAAGAGGACACAGCATGAGATTAGAGGGAGGCCGATTAAGGGGAATGTGGGAAATTCTTTTCACAGAAAGGGTGGTGGATGCATGGAATGGCTTACCACAAGAAGTGGTGGCTATGAATACATTGCAGGGCTTCAAACAGGCATGGGATAGGCATAGGGAGCAATACAAATGACTATGAATAGATAGGTCACTGACAGAGCAAGGCGAAGGCACATTTATAAGGTAGAAAGAAATGGGCAGACTGGATGGGCCTTATGGGTCCTTATTCGTCGCCAACTTCTATGTTTCTATGTTTCTATGTTATTTCACTGATCACTTGCTCACAGTAAAAAACTCCCTTCTGGCCATAGGTACTGCAATTCCTTCAAACTTGGATTTAGGCTATGTTTGAAATGCAGCAATAGCAGATCACAATAGCATTAGCAGTGTTAGAAAGCGTATATTGAAGAAATGCTTCATATTTATCTGAGGTCCATGGGTTCTCATTAGTTTTGTCCCACATAGGGCTGCGGAACAGTTTAACAAATCCTTGTTTGTTCTCCTTAAAAAAGGCATGTTATCTTAGGTTTAAATTATCTCTGCAAAACAGCACACCATAAACCATTTTCTAATCAATACTGCAGCATTTCTCATTTTCAAACCCCTTTCATTGGTTAAATGGGGGTGGGGGTGGGGAAGGAAGGGAACACAAGTTACTCCTCTCCTTGTGCTAGCACCAGCTTGACCAACCTGCTTTAAAACCTGGGGAGCAGCACTAAGACTCAGTGACAGCCATATCTCAGTGCTGCCTGTCTATCAGTGATTCAGACTGTGCTCGGCCACAGTTTAACCAAAATATAATACTTTGTCATATTACAAATAAAAATATAATGCAGCCTGCCTCCTCCCCTAACACAGAGTCTCTGTTCGACTGCACTGTTGGGCATAACCATACCACCTCATACCATTGCTGTTACCCATAATCCTGAGAAGCTGTTGGGGAGCCTAGGTACCCAGGTATAGTAACTGCAGGCCAGATGATGTTGTACATGGTTGGGTGGTGCTGGTGCACTTAGATAACAAAAGATTAAGCCAGCCTGTTGGTGCAATGGTACAAATACCACTCGCAGTGTCAGTGACCTGGGTTCAGGAGTAAACCCAGCGTCATTAGGGGCCAGCCACAGAAAGAGGATAGAGCATCTTATTGGCTGTTCTCCTCCTCCTTCAGGGGTGAGGCAAGTATGATCTGCCTCTTGCCTGCTGCCTAGTAAATGCTGGGTGGTAGCATGGCAGGTATCAGCTCATGCATGTCAGGGCTGGGACTCAACCAACGAGGCACAACCCATGCATACATAGGTGTGTGACCCTAGAGTTATTGCATGATTGCATCTGGGGCAGAACAGTAAAGGGAAAAGAAAACAGGCAATGGTTGAGTAGATGAAGCCCTGCCCATTGCCCATATCCAACATCAGTCTACCCATTCCTGACTCCTGGGCTTCACCTTTGCCATGGGACGACTGGATATGGTGTGGAGCTAACTGATGTGCTGAAGGGCAGGCCCTGCTTTGGGGGCACAAGCCAAGGCTGAACCACAATGGTGTGTCAAGGAGTCCTAGGAGTCCAGGCAATAGGGTCCTTGAAGGATGCAGGTGTCACTGGCAAGAGGTAGAAGGAAGTCCTAGCCAGAGTGCCAGGGGAAAAATAGAGATGTGAAAAAAGTTATTGGCAACATAACCAAACAGTAATCCTGTCTGAATGGCATAGTCAATAAGCTTTAACCAACCTCTGTGGCCCTCCTACAATGGACTGAGACAGACCCAAAAGAAATGGGTTATTCATTGTCTATCCTCCATGGCAACAGCACCCACCAGTCTCAGCACTTCTAGCTGGGTTCATTGGATCTCATTTGCAGATCCGATCACCATCAATGGCTCCCTCAGCTCTCCTCTACTGAT
This sequence comes from Neoceratodus forsteri, assembly GCA_016271365.2. NCBI lineage: Eukaryota > Metazoa > Chordata > Ceratodontiformes > Ceratodontidae > Neoceratodus > Neoceratodus forsteri. The sequence goes on from CM057453.1 coordinate 1,196,564,937, forward strand.
CTCCTCCTGCAGGTCAGCTGGGCTCTCCACATCTCCCACTAACTGTCTAGGTGTCTTGAGGATCCAACACCCCTGCAGATCATGTCTATAAATGCTGTCAAAGCAACACGCTTGCACACATATTATGAACAAATAGTGTGCTTACGAAAAATAATAAATAAATAGGACACAGGAACAAATAAGCACTGGTGCTTCAACCTGTAGAGTTTTCATCAGGTGGCATGACCAAGTGCAAAATACATCCATATTAAATAGTAATAACAATTAAGGTAATAATGGAAAATGCATGCCAATGTGCTTAACCTAATTAACTCCAGCATGATGCAGTGAAAAATGATTACATTGATATTTTAAAACCTTTGTGAATAATGATTCAGCCTTCATTGAAAACATTTTAATATATAGATCATCAATTTAATATTATACTAAAGCATACAATTTTTTTCTGTAATACTATCAATCCCAAAGTGATAATACCACACTTAAAGAGTGATAATACTATCGCTCAGGTCCCGTAATAGTGTCATTTGGGACCTGAATTATAGTATTATCACTGAAGCTCAAGTGCAAGTGCACAATTAAAAAAATTGGTAAGCCTGGCAAATGTCAATCAAGCATGGATATTTAAAGTCGGCTCATCATGGGACTGTTTCTCTCTGTGGGCGTCCAAAACAGTTTGAAAAACGTGGTGGCGATCTCTCATAGCGAGCATAAAGCATCTGTAGTGCTTCCTCAGTTTCTTTTTCCTTCTTTTTTAAATCATACCACACAGAGGATTTAGCTGTCTGATCCTGTGTGCTCTCCCCTCAAGAAATCAAAGATAGGACTCAAACAAAACTTTTCTGTATCGTGGGTGTGTGTGTGAGTGGTGGGGGCGGCAGGGACACATTGGTACAGAGAGAGTCTTAGAGAAATTATGGCAGTCAGCTAAGACTCAGATACTTCTTTGCAAAGAGCTGACTGCCCAGGCAGTAATAAAACCAAAAGCAACAAAAATATTTGCATCCAAATACTAAAAATATAATTGATATCTCACTGGGTATTACGGTGAGATACCATCTCGAGTTCTGGACACTGGAACCTCTCGAGCTTGCTCTCGAGGTACCACATGTCCAGAACCTCTCGATGGTTTTACTCACGGTAATACCCAGTGAGATATCCATTATTCTCTTTATACTGCATTAGTTGTAATGTATACTTTTGCTGAAAAAGAGGGTATGCTATACATTATATGCAAAACAAAGGATATTACAGTATTAAAAACCACATTGAGATACAGTAATAGTCTAACACTGTAGAAAACTAATTTAAAGATTTTACTACAGGAGCCAATGGTTAATTAGTTCCATAGCTCATAGGGAACAGTGTCCCTGAACACACATAATTTTTAAAACTGGAAAATTGTGGTTGGCATAAGTTGTACAGCCCAAATGGAAATATCAAAGATGCATCACAAAAGACTCAAAGACACATCATACAAAAGTAACATTCATAGTATCATAGAAAAAACTCCAGTCAGAGCCACTATGGCTGCTGCAGGAGGTGAGTCTGAGTGAAAGTGTATTTGGAACTATCCAAGTAGTGCAGGTGTTGCACATGTACAGTGATTGATAATCCTGCACATGCATGAAGTAGCCCACCATGCCCAAGATAGCCAGTCTGACAGAGGTGTGTATACGCGATTCTGCACATGTGTACAACAGCTGCAGTGGCCATCTTGAGCATGGAGGCTACTGTTTTCTGCCTGCAACTGCAGAAATGATGGGTGAAAAAAATAGTGCCCCATGAAGGGGATGTGCGGGGTTGTGCAGCCATGGAGAGGACAGCACATTAGTGGACTCATGCCACAGCATTGTGGAAGTCCATGACTGATGAATCCAGTCATGTGCTTCTACAGTCCCTTTCTCTCTCCTACAGTTAGCAAAACATCTCCAGGGCTCCACCCAGCAACCATAAAATGATTATCTGAGCTCCTATATCCAAATGGACATTAACATAGATACTATTACCATTTACATCTACCAATGCTAATACAAATATTCATGTTTGTGTCTGAATACAACAACAATAAAGTGTTCTAAATAGTAAATGGTTCTAGGATTACAAAACTCTATCCAACCCGACAGTATAACAAAAGAATGGGACAGAAAAGTGTGTGTGAGGTGGAGGGAGGAGGGGGAAGACTAAAGAAAAACATACCATGCAAAAGAAAAATACTATGAAAATGAAAATACCCAAAACATAGATCTAGAATGTTAAGTACAATTAACTAATATCACAAACCAATGGAAAAACAAAAAAAGAAAAAGGTATATAACTACCAATACAGACAGAGCTCCAGAACCCCATACAGTTGCACAATATGTCCACTACAATAATATTGGGTTACATGAACATTTTATCTCATGAAGAGATATGTATAATACATTTGCAGACATCCAAAGGCTGTCACACAAAATAAGTAATATATGCAAGTTACAAAGCACAATACACATATGTTCAAATCAATTATTTTTAATATACAGAAAAGAATGGTTAAAACAAAAATGGGAGAAGGGCATTGGAATGGGAAGGAGTAGAAAACACCAAAACACAGTAGTCAAAATCTGTACAATATAAAAATATATGACTACAAGTACAGCACAATAAAGTCCCACTAAACATTAGGAGGCAATAACTAACTAAAGGAGTTCTAGGGAGCTTTGTTCTCACACATAGTTGCAGTGCTTTACATTGATTATTGTAAGAATAAGTCATAAAGTGCAAGATGTTTTTAAAACTAATGTCCTTGAATCAAAAACATTTTTAAAACATCGGCTCCCAAATACAGAATAAAGCCTAGTTCTTCACTGAACCTATGTGGTTTCATTTATTATACTAATACATCAAGGGCTAGATGTTCAAAGGGGTTGCACTAATGCAACCCCAGAAATCACCAGGGCAATATTCAACAGAGGAATTGCACAGCTCAATTCCCGATGCACCAGATGCAAAGATAATGTATGTAGCATCCCTAGGAGGTGTGCCCCATGCATATGTGGCACATCCCAATATTCAGCCTGGGCTGTGCGGCACATATGCCTGCACAACAACAGGATGCACTGCATACCGATGCCCAAAGTTCAGCCTGAAAAATGCAAGCTCAAATGGTGGCCACCCACAGGCGAGCTGCTGTACTTCAGGTGCAACACAGCAGCTGCCAGCTGTGGGTGGCCATCCTCACCAACACACTGTGCAAAGCACCCATATCATCCCTGGTGGTCTGGTGGACCCCCTCCCTCCCTCGTAGCCTGATCACCATAAAATAACTTTTAGGTATTCCCTGGTAGTCTAGTGGTACCCCCAACCGTAGTCCCGATTGTCGTAAAATAACTTTTACATATTCCCTGGCAGTCTAGTGGAACCCCTCCCTCCTCCCCATAGCCTCAATCGCTGAAAATAAAATAAAAATATATCCTGGCAGTCCAGTGGTGCCTCCACCCCTCCCAATGCTCTGATCCCGTAAATAACAACTTTGTAATTCCCTGGCTGTCTAGTGGTCCTCCCACCCCTCCCGTAACCCCAATCACTGATCGTACATAAAGTCACCTCCCTGGTGGTCCAGTGGCACCCCATCCCCCAATTTACACAGGACACCCAGCCCACCAGCTCCCCCTTCATCAGCGGGCAGCAGCATGCCCAACTGCATACCTCCACGGCTTCTCGCTGAATGACAGCGTACAGTATGGGCTGCAATCCCATTGGTCCACAATGTGGGCCAGTAGGCTTGCAGTGCATACTATAATAGTCATTCACAGTGCCTATTCTAAATGAGTGCAAAGAATAACCACCGGGTCCTCCCCAGGAATTCTAACCCTTTTTCAGCACTGTTGCCATCTGTCCCCTGTTACCCATGATCCATCACTGTGTTTTAGACAGTGTACCCTTATTTATTGGTCTAACCGGTATACCATTATTTCAGCGAAACCAATACAGCAAAACCAGCACAGTGACATCAATCTGTTCAACATCCACAGTGTCGAATGGGTTGTCGGGGTGCTGTATGGATCAGCGACTGCCTGTGTTGGCGCTCTCCCCAGTAAGCCACCCCGGAGTTGTTTATATATAATTCCAAGAGGTGCGGGGGCAGGGCCCCGCATAGTGGTGTATTAAAGCAAAGCCTCACATACAGTCTAAATATGCCTGGTGCATGGGGCGCCGCGCGTCAGTTGACACATTGGCCTGGCGATCTTTGTGTGTCTCTGGAGTGTGATGGCCATCCCTCTTGCTGTTTGATCTGTTTTAGACCTGCAGTTTCAGATCTACTCTGTCCCCTGCCACTCGTCTTCTCCCACTAAGCCTTCCTTCTCTTCACCCTGCTTTGCCCCAATACTTTACTGACCCAAAATACCCCATGATACATTATCATAAATTCCCCAAACAGGATCCCTTCACTCCTTGAATGGCACACCCTTGGAGGGCCCCTACAGTCTTTCCAGCAGAGTTTACCAAATTAGCCACCTCCTGTCTGGCACTTTCCTCTTACCCTCAACCAACCCTGCATCACTCTTTTTACCATCTGTTCCTTCCCAGGATCACCCCAATCCTTCAGGTTGCTTTCCACCCTATGGCTGATAGAATTACCCCATGGTGGAATGTGCCCCCAGTCCTCCAGCTATTGACCACAAATTTTGTCACCTGCTCTTCTGTGACTACCCACTTACTTCCATGCTTTGGCTCACCCGAAGGCCTGGAAAACTTTCCAGGACCCTTTGCATGTCCTCATGTTCCTTGCTGATCAATAGTTGCAGAATAGAAACTTGGCTCCCTCAACCCAGTCTCCCAAGTGTATGTTGGTATCATCGTTTTCTGCTTTCTGCCCCATGTGCGATGTCCCAAAACCTGTTCAACTGAGAGACAGGAGAGGTTGTCAGCCACCGTGTTCAGCACCCCTCAATGTGCCTAGCTCTAATAGACATATTCAGCCTCAAGCCCTGTAGCTCCAACTGTCTCAAAACCTGCATAACCATCTCTATATGGCCCATCTCTTATTCAACACATCCAGTACCGCCTTATTGTCGCTTTTGGTTGTGCAACTTCTCTCCCACACTATCATAACCCCATATTGGAAACATTTCTTGGAATATGATGTCCTGTATCAATCCATTTTGTATCCATTCTTCCGGCCTCTACTCTAAGACCCACTGGCCCTTAAAGTAGGCCCCATCCAGTGCCCCTGGCTGTGTCCATATATAATTCAGGTCTATATGAACACCCAGTCCTCCTGCTAAAAAGTTACCCCATTGTATGACTGAATGAACTCCTCCCATATGTTCAGGTCTTCCCTCCTACCTTTTTTATGTCTAACCAGTGATGAGGCCTAATGGCCCCTCTTGTTGCCCTAGCCAGGCGACATGTAAATGTTTTCCTGGGGCAATCGCACGACATGAGAAATTCAGATGTCCAAGCAGCTGTTGCACCATTTTAGTGGCATCCTTCTCCGCCCTTTCACCAAGCCCAAAAGCCCCTTGAGTTTCTGGACCTTTTGCATCAGTAAGCTAAATACCCCTCTCCGCATCAATCTGATCCTCAGGAATTCTAGACAATGGCTCGGCTCCTGGGTTTTGTCTTCTGCTAAAGGTACCACTAAATGTCTGCACATCTTCCAAAACTGCTCCAGCATGCAGTCGATCCCTTCCTTCCCATCTCCCACCATGAAGAAATCATCCAGGTAGTGTATGACTGCCCTGTGCCCATTATAGGACTTATATGCCCATTCCATCCATGTGCTGAATGTCTAGAATGTGGCACATGCCACCAAACATCCATGGGCATGACTTTGTCAAAATAGAACCAACCGCCATATTGAATCCCAGCATATTTCAATCCCTGGGGCCAACCGGCAACAACCGAAAGGCTGCCTTGATGTTCATTTTGCTAGCCATGCCCCTTTTAAAGCTCTAATCATCTTCACCACCTCTTCTAATGTCATGTAGGTCACCCTGCTATCCTCTTTGTTAATGTAGTCATTCATCAATTCTCCTTCAAGGTAATATAAGTGGTGAATAACTCAGAAACTTACTCAGTTATTTCTTGGGCACTAAGACCAATGGGGATACCCTGAGGTTGTTGAATGGAGCACCCAAATGGCCCTCACTCTTACTACTGCAATTTCTTTCTCTATTTTCTTTACCAGGATCTCTTCCTTGCCTTTCACTGATCCTAAATTCTTTGCTTTAGTACCCACCCTCCTTCCTTGAAAATGTTAACTAAACCCTTGTCAAAACCCTCTCTTAGTACATCTACGGCTGTCTGGAATGAGTAGCCCTTCACCCATTCTTGTAAAACCTCTAGCTTGATCAGAGTCTGTGCCATTTTAATGTCTCTTTCTGCTCCACCCTATCCTATCCTTACCTTCCTCCTGCCCGTAACCCCCCATAAACCCTCCTCGACCTCCATTCTCCAGCTAGCTCACCAAAAGCCAGTGCCCGGACCAAAGGGCTGGTTCTGAAAGATCACCACCCCACTATCTTCCCGTAGCTCCTGCATTTTAGAATCCGGGTGGGAACTGGAACACCTGGAGCAGGCATGCTTAAAAAGGCAATTTGGCCATGAGCATTGTGCTCTACTGTACCCCAAGCAACACTTCTGGAATTCCCTGTCCATAGCCCAATCCCCTTCAACCCCCTGGAACCATCATGGTTTCAAACCACAAATCAGAGTGCCTTGTGTCCCTTCAGCACATCCCTATCTGAAGTCATACTCTGTCAGAACAGTTCATCAGTACTGTATCCAGTTAGTGCCCCCTCTCGTCTTATTGCTGCAAATTATGAGTGAGTATGCCAGTAGTAGCATTGCCAGCTCTGGCCTCTTTTCTTGTACAATGGCACTGTAATAAGTGAAACCCACTGACCATGCATACCACATCTTCCTCCAAGACTTCAAGCCTCCTCTCTTCTACCCAATAAAACCAATGCAGCTGCCATATCTCTCTTTTCAAAGCTTTCTTTGTCCTTGTACTTCTTTACTGACTCTTTATTAACTAAAGCAAATATGTCTATATATTCCCTTTCCAAATCTTTTCTTTTTGTTGCTGAAGATGCGTGGTCCCCAATTGCACTACTGGTGTGCCGACTTCCATCCCTAGACCACCTAAACTTCCACTCCCCACTTATCTCTGCTACGTGCTCAGATGATTTTCCTATTTTGATTTCCCTCAGCACCTTTTCTAATTCTTCAGTCCCATTGTCTCCACTGACCTCATCATCTGCTCACATACTCTTTAATGCTACTTTTCAATCAATCAATCTTTCAATCTTTATTTCTTTAAAAGGCACGTTTCTTACAACCAAGGTGCCTGTACATAAATTATCATTCTCCAATAAAAACATTCAAAGCCATAAATTTAAAACAATAATCAAATTAATCTAAAGCGTAACTTTGGAGACACTATATTAATTTTCTTCTATAAATGCCAAGCTGAAAAGATACGTTTTAAGTTCTTTTTAAAGCTTTGGACAGTCAGGCAGTCTCTTATCTGAAGAGGTAGAGCATTCCACAGGGTCAGGGCCTATGTAAGCAAAGAACGGGCCCCAGATGTTTGTAATCACACTCTGGGAATCTTTAGCAATCCCTCTTCAGTGGATCAGAAGCAGTCGGGAGGGGCAGCAGGAGAAAGGGAGATCTTGCAGGTAGCGGGGTCCCTGGTCATGTAGGACTTTATTGATCAACAAACTGGCCTTGAAGGAGATACACCATCGCACTGGCAGCCATTGCAGTTGCAGAGCACAGGCATTATATGACTGGTCCCTAGACGTACTAGTCAATAGCCTGGCAGCCGCATTCTGTACCAGCTGCAGGTGACGGATATCAATCCCCATGAGCCCTAGATACAGGGCATTGCAGTAGTCAAGGTGAGTGGTCACGAAGGCGTGGACAAGCATAGGAAGATCATCAGAGGAACCAAGTGTTTCACTCGGGCAATATTCCTCAGATGGTAAAGAGGTCTTGACAATGGCTGACACCTGTAATTTCAAGGTCAAGCCATCGTCAAAAATGACACCAGGTTCCACACTCGGTCTGAGGTGGTTAGCTGGACACCAACAAGCCAAAGACCAGAGGGTTGTCCTGCCAACACACCCACCCTCTGATGATCAGGGTCCACCACCAACATCTCAGTCTTTTCAAGGTTCAACCTCAGCCAACTAGAGCTCATCCAGTCTTGGATCTCAGATAGGCAGTTGTTAAACACCATAAGAACATCTCCTGCTCAGGAGCAAAGGACATGTACAGCTGAGTATCATCCGCATAGCAGTGAAAACTCAGCCCATATCACTAATAATGTCCCCAATGGCAGCATATACACTGTGAACAACATGGGTGCCAAAATGGAGCCCTGCAGTACCCCACAGAATAGGGAGAGGATCAGAGGAATAAATTCCAGAGACAACTCTCTGTGTCCTACCCTTAAGGTAAGATTGAAACCACCTGAGGACAGTACCAGACAATCCACAGATGAGCTGCAGGCACTCCAATAGCACACCATGGTCTACAGTGTCAAATGCCACCGAGAGGTCAAGGAGGACCAAGATGGAAAGGGTCTTCTGATATCTCACCATTAGGAGATCATTAAGCACCAGAACAAGGGCTGTCTCAGTGCTATGCCTCCTCCTAAATCCCAGCTGGAGAGAATCATAGATGTTGTGGATAGACAAATGATCATCCAGCTGCTGCGCTGACCACCTTCTCAATAACCTTACCACAAAGGGCAGGTTAGAGACTGGTCTGTAGTTAGCAAGATTATCTGGATCAAGGGAGGGCTTTTCAGGAGTGGTCCAATGACTACTCTCTTTAAGGGATCTGGAAAGATTCCCCTCCAATGATTGCCAGACCATCTCAGCCAGGACCGGGCTGATTTTCTCCATGCATCCCACAAGGAGGTGCGTTGGGCCCCAATCCAAACTACAGCTGGTTGGCGCACTAAAGTCTGAATGATCCTCATAATGTCCATGATATCCGATTGGCCAAAGTCAGGCCAGACAGGCCAGGTGCTCACAAGCTCCGCCAGCCTCCACTGTACCCTTAGAGGGGGCTAGATGGATGCCAGACCTGATGTCGACAACTTTGTCTGTGAAGAATCGAACAAACTCATCACGTCTCTCTTGTGACAATGCTCCACCAGACCGGAGACAGGTTGGATTGCACAATCTGTCCACAGTCTGGAAGAGCTGAGCTAGTTGATTCTGGGCAGCTGCAATCTCACTGGACAGGAATTCTGCCTTCTTATGGGTGATTGTCGATTGATAGACAGCATAATGATCCATAAATCTAAGCTTGTCAACCTCAGGCCTGATTTCCATCAAGTCCTCTCTAGCCTTTGACCCATTCTCCTCAACTTCTTCAAGTCCCCATCAAACCATGGGGACCTTGAGGCGAAGGGTGAGTGGTTGAACACAAGCAGAAGCAATGGAATCCTGGGCACTCATTACCACCCAGTTATAGGCAAGCACGAGGTCCCCGGATCCAAGCATTCACTCAATAAGCCAGATAGGTCCAGCACACCATTAGGCCATCTGGGGCTAACCCCTCAAAGGCGGTACTGGACCATCTCCATAGGACAGGCCCTTCGAGGGAGCCCCAGAACTGAACCTTATGATGTGATGGTCAGATCAACTGACTGGTTCCACCACCAAGTTAGAGATCTCCACCCCAGAAGAACACTAAATCCAATGAATGACCACCAATGTGCGATGTTGAGAAACAACCTGTGAGGCCCAGCATAGTCATAAGCTAGAGATCTTGCCCAAAATGTGAGAGTTCATCATCGACCCAGGCATTGAAATCCCTAAAATTAAACTTTGGGGATCCCAACACCATGTCGACAATGAAATCTGCAATCTCCTGTAGGATTTCTTTCCTATCTCCTGGTGGATGGTAGGCAGGCAGAATCCTACACCTTCAATGTCACCTCTACTGTACCTGTTTTTTGGGAGCCAGTATCTGCATCGGCATGGGTGCTAAAGGTTGCTCTGGTACTTCATTGTTCGGAGGTAAAGCTGGTTGAGGAGGAATCAAGGGCATCTGCACCATACCAGGGGCTGGGGTTGTGGAGCAATTGGCTGGAGTGCCAGGTCCGGTTGCAGGACCGGCTGGGTTGAGGCCCCAGAATCAGTTGAGGATATGGTTTTGGAACTGGTTGAGGCTGTGGCACGGGACTGGTTGAAGGTGAGGTGGTGGCACTGCTCGGGCTGTGGCACTGGGACCAGATCAGGGTGTGGTGTTGGCACTGGCTGTGGCCGTGGCACTGGAAACTGTTGTGGGTGTGGTGTTGGCAGAGGAGGCAGAATAGGGTTCGGGGGATGACAGTTGAGGTGGAGCCAGCCCTCACTGGCGATGGCTTCCATGGAGCCATTCCCTCAGTTGCTTCTTTCCCATTGTACCCGTTGTTCTGTCATCCTTCCACATTTTGCCCTGCCCATCCAGCTCTAGTCCCACTGCAATGTCGTCCACAGCATCCAGAATCTTCTAAGATTTTCCACACGCCCATTCCTCTTCTCACTGTCTCCTCTTTAGAATTCTTCCACCCTCTGGTTGCCATTGTCTTCCTTTGATCTACTGTAGGGTAATGCAGACATCATTAATACACTGTCTTGTGGGTTATTTTTTCTTTTTGTGCACCTGCTAGGCCTGTCCATGCATCACCTATGTGTTATCCTCCTCATGCCCCTTTTTATGGTCTTTGTCCCTTTTGCTTTCATTCCATTCCTTTTGTTTTAGCTTTCTTTTTTAGTTTATGTAACCCTGTTTAAGCCCTAACATGCCGGAAAATAAAATGTACTGAAACTGGAAACTGTCCCATGTGCTAAAAACTCAAGGTACTGCCACTGGGGACTGTCCCCATGGTCCCTAATTCCCTCCCTATTGTCATCCACCCTGAGGTTTCATCCTTCTGTATGTCCCAAATGGCGGCTGCCCACATTGCCTTCTGGTCTCAAAATGGCGCCACCCACGATGCCTTCTGCTCACAAAATTGCATCCAACCACTTGGTCTGCCATTTCCAAAATGGTGGCCACTTGCTTAGTCCCCCTGCTCCTAAAATGGTGGCCACCATGCGGCTCAATTCTGCCTACCACCAGGCCTACGGACAACTCCAGCCTACCATTGGGCCTCCCTGCATCCCCCTGTACAGTCACCTTTCTGGGCCTAAAATTCATTCCCCTGACTCTCCCCTACCATTCCCATCCCTGTTTATTATTTATGTAACCCCTCTATGTGTCCACATTTGTAGCATGGATATACATAGGGTATCTACGGTTCGGGAAGGATGAGGTTACCTGGCACAAGAGACCTAGGTTTGACTACTCTGCACAGGGGCACCCAAGTAAATCCAACTACAGGAAGCATTAACTGTAATGTCCAGAACCAGAATTGGGATTTTTCAGTGTGGCTTTATTATTAACTCACTGAACATAAACAAAGCTCTGTATGGTCCCCACAGGCTACGTAACTGTAATGCAGATTAGAGGTTAAACACAGCGGTCCATTTGAGGAATGAACACTACAACAGTTGTCTGGCTTTGGACCCACCAGGCACTCAGCCCGGACTTTGCATGCGCATTGGATACACAGCCCGACTGGCCCGGCTCCCCTGCTGGCCACTCGACTGACGGTTCCACTTGACAAGTGAACTCAAACTCTACTTGGAAAGACATCCTATCAAACAAGGAGGCTCCTAAACTGTGGCTCCCCACACCACTTGAAGTCTCCGACTCCTAGAGATTTTGTTTTCGTACTTCCAATTCGAAACTCCCAACAAACAGGAGACTCCCGTCAAACAAGAGTAATGTTCCCATCCTGTGGCTCCCACCACTTAGAGTCGCGACTCCTAGAGAGATTTTCAATTACACCACATCTGGGTACCCACCCCATCACTGGCCAAGCGATGAGGCAAGTAGCAAAAACACAGAAGAAATCCGTGAGAGGTGGACCTGGTTACTAAAGATGGGGATCTATCCACCTCCAGCTCCCACAGCCCATACCCGGCCATTTCTCTGGACACACAGAACTTTAGACTTTAAAACTGTAGATTGACGGTGGATGACCTGAAGCACCCCTCTACAATGAACTTTAACACTTTAAACAGATGACTGCTCTATTTGTTTGTCCTAGTTGACATACTTCTCCCAAATAGCAGTCCCCAATACTTGAATCAACTGAAGAAAAGAAGTTGTTTGCCCTTCCAATGAGGCCAAACACTCACCCATTCGTTGCAGGTGCCCCACAGGCGAAGAAATGTAACCTTTGCTGTTATACATGAACAGACTGAACTTAAATTAAAACAGGCAGCTTTCTTTCAAGGTGAGAGGGATTGCCCTGGAACCCTAAAGAACTTTTCCTCCCCTCCCCAGAGGAGGGGTAAACAGACACTACTGGTGTCCTTCTTGTTTGTTAGGACAAACTGAAGGCTAACTTTGAATTCCCAAGATTCTAACTTACTCTGAGCTGAAGATTCCAAATGTGGCTCATGCAGCTGTGACAATTCTATAATGATGTCATCCCCTAGTCTCAGTTGTAACTGAGGACAGAGTGAGACAGTGTGAATCCCATTTAACTGGAGTTTCACAAGCTGCCTTCCCTGCCTACCACTAGGTCTTACTGGGATTCTAGTAACCCGGGTAACAAAGGGGTTACATTTATATATGACTTTAGTTATCATTATTAATTTTTTTGTGTTATCCTGAGCACCCAGTCATTGTGTGCTCATCTGCTCCTTAGCCTCCTTCCCTTTCCCCAGCCCAAATATTTTTATGTTGGCTCGCATGCACAGCCAACATATTGCTATAGTAGCAGATTTGGAGGTGCGGTCACTGTTTGGCGAATGCAGGGCACACATCAATAGGTGCGCCCTCATTTCCCAATAAGCTTGCATGCTGGCACCACATCATGCATACATAATGTGGCAAGCACATCTAAGGAAAGGTCTGCTGCAATGTGAGCAAAGCTCATCACATGCAGCGGACCTCCTGACGTCTTTCCTGGTAAGAAAAAATGTAACATGGCGGCACAGTGCCTGCCATAATGCTGACTTCAGGGTGCGAATCCCCCTGTTGGCATGCCCTGCCCCAATGTATGTGCCGGCAGAGGCCACTCCCGTCAGCATAATACACCCATTTGTTATGTGCGGTGCCCAATCCCCTCGGCTCTTGCCCCCCGCTTTCGTTGTGTGCCGACAGGGGTCCCCAATCCCAGTTGGCTACAGTATCCCCAACACTTAGGTGGCACGCTGGGAGCCCACCAGCATTCCAAATCCCATGAAAAATAAAACTGTTCCACGTTATTTTATTTGTAACCTGTAAAAAGAAAATGGTCCTTGCGGTCTCCTGCCCCCTCCACCATCTGTGCAATCTGCCTCCCACACCCCCTCACCCCATACCTACCTCCAGAGTCCGGCATGGCGATCTTGGTGGATCAGAAAGACATCTGGACTCTTCAAAGCTGACCCGAACTGAAGAAATGCTGGTAAGCTGTATAATGGCATAAATAGTTATTTTTCAACTTTGGTGCATAACTCGGACATTGTTTGAATTTTTGCACCAAATTTTCAACATGGAGTTATTGGGACCTCTCCTCATGAATTCAGTCACCGTCATGACATTATTCAGTCCCAAAGGTGATTTTGTGGTCACTGCGCTGAATCACCTTTTGGAACTGAGTAATGAAACAACAGTGCTACTGTTCATGAGGGGGCTCTCATAAAGCCTATGTTGCAAATTTGGTGAAAAAAATCCTAAACTGCTGTTTACTGAACGTCGTTGCACTGTTTCCACGCACGCCATAACTTTGTGAATTTGTAATATTTTCTCCAGATTTTAAAATTGTTATTTTCCACCTCCTGATGAACAGTACAGTTGTCATTTTACATATCTGCTGGAAATATGTTTTCGCACGCCCAGCACAGAATTGCGCGGTTGCTGTGTGAAATCAGTTTGAGGGACAGTTTGAGGAATGACAGTGACACTGTTCATAAGCAGAAGGTCCTAAAATGCCTATGTTGAAAATTTTGTGCCAGAAGTCCATGAAATGACTGTGTTACAAGCGTCGTTGTGCAGTATCCACGCACCCTTGTAACTCGCAGAATTTGCAATATTTCATGCCAGATTTTCAACACTGGCATTTTTTTCACACCTCCTTATGAACAGTACAGCTGTAATTTTTCACATCCTGCTCAAATGTGTTTCCACCTGTGGTGCACAATGGCATGGTCGCTGTGGAAATCAACTTTTGGGACAGATTAACAAAATCACAGCACTACTGTTCATGAGAGAGGTCTCAAAATGCCTATGTTAAAATGTGGCTAACAAACTCCAAAATAATTGGAGTTCTGGATGTGTGTTGCACAGTTTCTATGCATACTCATGACTTCACCAATTTTCATATTTTCCTCCAGATTTTCAACGTTGCCATTTTTTATGCCTCCTCATGAACAATACAGTTCTCATTTTCCACATGCTGCCCAAAATGTGTTTTCATCCCTGTGTCGAAATGGCATAGTCACTGTGCAAAACCACTTTTCAACTAACAAACTGATTGTGCCACTTTTCACGAGTTGGGCTCACACAAAGCCCATGTTGAAAATTTAAGTGAAAATACCAACAAACAGCTATGGTTTAGGGTTTCCAACTGTAGCACCCACCCTGTAGAGACTGACAGGCGTCAGGGTGATTTGGGATCATTGGCTGCAATGCTTCGTCATTCCACCCACTTCCACCCTGGAAGCCAGTGACAGGCACTGTGGTGTGCCTTGCACTGTTCGGCCACAAAGTTCCTCCATTCTCCTATACTGCACCCACCTCAGTGTATGTCCTTATGGAATGGGGTAAGTATACAGCCAAAGACCCCAAAACACACCACGACATTTGTCAGTGTCTACAGGGTAGGGTGAGGTACAGTGCCTTTAGAAAGTATTCACCCCCTTGGATTTTGTCACATTTTGTTGTGTTACTACCAGAATTTGTAATGCATTGAAATTATTTTCCCCTTGATTCACACAGCATACTCAACAATTTAAAGGGGCAAAAATATTTTTATTGTGTAACAAAATTTATGAAACATTAAAAACTGAAATATCTTGTTTACTTAAGTATTCACCCCCTGAGTCAATACTTTGTAGAAGCGCCTTTGGCAGCAATTACAGCTTTGAGTCTTCTTGGGTATGTCTGTATCAGCTTTGCACATCTGGATTTGGGATTTTCGCCCATTCTTCCTTGCAGATTTGCTCAAGCTCTGTCAAGTTGAATGAGGAGTGTCGGTGAACCGCAATCTTTAAGTCTTTCCACAGATTCTCAATGGGATTCAAGTCTGGGCATTGGCTGGGCCACTCAAGGACATTCACCTTCTTGTTCTGAAGCTACTCCAGTGTTTCTTTGGCTGTATGCTTGGGGTTGTTGTCCTGTTGGAACATAAATCTTCGCCCAGTCCAAGGTCTATCGCAGACTGATGCAGGTTCTCCTCAAGGATGTGCCTGTATTGGCTCCATTCATTGTTCCTTCTATCCTGTCAAGTGCCCCAGTCCATGCCACTGAAAAGCATCCCCATAACATGATGCTGCCACCACCATGCTTCATGGTAGGGATGGTGTTACAGGTGATGAGCGGTGTTCAGTTTGCGCCAGGCATAGCACTTTGCATTCAGGCCAAAGAGTTCAATTTTGTTTCATCAGACCAGAGAATCTTTTGCCACATGGTCTCAGAGTCTGCCAAGTGCTTTCTTGCAAACTCCAGGCATGCTATTATGTGGCCTTTTCTCAGAAGTGACTTCCATCTAGCCACTGTCCCATAGAGGCTACATCTGTGAAGTGCTGCAGAGATTGTTGTCCTCTGGACAGGTTCTCCCATCTCAGCCATGGAACTCTGTAGTTCTGTCAGGGTGGTCATTGGGTTCTTGGTCACTTCTCTGACCAAGGTCCTTCTTGCCAGTTGCTCAGTTTGGAAGGATAGCCTGCTCTGGGAAGAGTCTGGGTGGTTCCGTAATCCTCCCTCCCAGATCTGCCTCCTCACAATTCTATCACGGAGTTCTACGGACAGCTCCCTAGGTCTTCACGGTAGAGTTTCTGCTCTGACATGCACTGTCAACAGTGGGACTTTATATAGACAGGTGTATTTCCTCTGAAATCATGTCAGCCATTTGAACTGACCACAGGTGGACTCCATTTAAGTTTTAGAGTGATCTCACAAGGAAATTGGATGCACCTAGGCTCAATTTGGTGTCATAGCAAAGGGGTGAATACTTATCAAATCAAGACATTTCAGGTTTTATTTTAAATTACATGTACAAAAATTCCAGGTTTCATCCCACTTTGACATTATAGAGTAATTTGTGTAGATATGTGACAAAAAATCCCATATAAATGTTTTTTAATTTGAGTTTGCAACATCACAAAATGTGACAAAATCCAAGGGGGTGAATACTTTCTGAAGGTGCTGTACAATGGCTTGGCGTTATAGCTGTGACCCAAAGGCACACCAATGCCTGTCAGTCCCTACAGGGTGGGTGTGTGGTTGGCATCACTTCAATACTTCACTGCCATTCCTATTATCGTCTCTACCTCCAGCACTACCAATGCCAATGCTAGCGAGACAACATTCGGCATTGACAAATGCTTGTTCCACTTTGGACTGGCTTTCACTTTCTCTGTTTGTTTTGGAAAAATGCTCCGTCATCTCCCCGTTACATTCCCAGAATCATTGTGTCCCTTATGGTAACCAGCTCAACATTAAAACAAAAATGCCCAATTCATGTGAATGAAGCAAACCGCCTTCGCTCTTGTGTGCTACCAGTGTCCCCAATAACAGTACTCTAGCACCAGCCTGTCCGGCCTCCTCCCAAACCTGGTGTCCGCCTGCATGCCACATCCAGGGTTTGAGTCCCATTCTCTCAGCCGCACTCCTTTGTGCTGCATTCTCTTGCTTTACAAACTGGGAAAGCCATAGCAGTTGCCCCTTTTCCAAAAAACACAAAAACAAAATGCTTTCCTCACTTAAAGTTGCAGACCAAGGTCTGCATTCAGTCAACCTCACTCCAGACTTCCCGTAATCAGGCCTGATCGGAAAATTGGGACTACCTCATCACTCTTCCTCTAACTTGAAAAACTGTAGCAGCCGTCCCATACCTCTAACTCCCATCACACAAAACTCCTTCTTAACAGGATCACAAGCAGCATGCCGTTTTGCATTTGTCACCTTTATTCTGAACTAGAAAGCACTTACCACAAACAGCATGCAGTGTGCTACATCTTTTACCATAATTCCTAAGCTGAAAAACCCATAAAACCAATGCTATACAGTATGTCTTTTCAAATGCTACATACTATGACTTTTCAGCCCCAAATACCCTCTTGACTGTTGAACTACTGCATACATTACAATTATTATCATTTGTTGTTTAAACATTGCTCACTGCTACCTTTTTATATATACTCACACAACAATACTATAATCTTATCAGCATCCGTCAATCCATAACCCTTCAAGAAATGTACTTACCACCCTTAATTCAGACAAAATACTTATCACTCCTGATGAAATTCAGTGACTGAGGTGCTGACTAGTGTAAAGTAAAATTACTGGCTAGCAAACTTTTTGTGAGGGCTGCCTGCTCAGTGCAGCCTCTTTTAAAACCCTCCACACTCTCTCTTTTTTCCTGTTCTATCACAACCTTAATCTTTCTTTGTTTTCCCCGCCTTCTTCTCGTCATCCTTAGATGGCCCCGCCCCATCCTAGCTTCTGTCTGACTGAACTAACCTGCCCCTGGGTCAGGTGACCATGACAAAGGGGTCTGCCTCTCAATCAGGCAACCCTTACTTTTTTATTTATATTTTATGTGTTTTGCCCTGTTTTCTCGCCTGTTCCCTGGGGCCCCAGCACACGGGCATTGTGCATGCGAGAGGGGCACACATGGCCCATGACGCTGGCTCAGTCCCTTCCATCCCCCTGTGGTTATCGCTGGAGCTTCATCAGGTTGGTGCCACCATCCATCTTCCACTGGGTGGCAGCCACTGGCCAGGAAGCCTCCAGTCCCTCCCAGGAGGAGAGAACTGCCGTGTGGTGGCTCAATCTCATTCCTCGTGTCCCACCCGACTGACCCCAACAACCTGGGATCATTCCGAACTCAGGTTGCCGGTGCAGCATGAGGTGTGGTATCCTTTGCCTCAGTCCTTAGCATTACTGGGTCAGATCAGGCAACCCTTCTTGTTAATAAGTCACTTAGATCTTTTGATCTCCCAAATATAACTTGTGGTTTAGTGGGTAGGATATCTCTAGCAGATGTGTCATTCAAAAGAACTGGCCACAACATATGGATATGATTACCCACCTTGCCAGCCCCAGAATTAGATTCTGTAATGAGCGATACTGGGGTCACTTTCTAATGGCAAAATTTTACCTTTTATTTGGGAATCAAAAGGGAGGCATCATCCACCCTCCACTTTAGTTAGGGCTTAATGAACGACTGTTTCTTCCTCGGTCTACTCATGAAACCTGTTCAGAAGATAATTTTCCTGTTGTTTGTGTAACCCCCTGTTACCGGGGTTACAAGAATCCCAGTTAGACCTAGTGGCAAGCAGGAAGGCAGCTTGTGAAACTCAGTTCAATGGATTTCATACCGTCTCACTCTGTTCTCAGTCTCAGCTGAGACTGAGGGATGATCATTTTAGAACTGTCGCAGTTGCATAAGCCACACTGGAATGTTGCAGCTAGGGAAGTTAGGTTAGAATGTTGGGGAATTTAAAGTGAGTCAGTAGTAGTTCAGTAGTGGGCTCAGTAGAGTGAAGAGATGTGCTGCAGCTGCAGGCCCTCAGAGCCCTAAGCTCTGACAAGAGCTATATTTTGTTGAGGTGTGTGTTCTCACCTGAAGAGGAACACAAAAAGCCAAGTGAAGTGGTAGAGACCCGCTTCCGAAGGTTCAGGGCCCCATCCCTGTGGGATTGGGGAAGGATTCAAGCCTGCTTCGGGGCAATCCCTGGCCGGGTACAGGAAGAAGAAGCTGCCTCTGAGGATTTGTGCTGAGGCACCAGATGTTTTGTGAGATTTCTTTGAAGAGAAAAACCTGTGGGGCACCTGCAACCAAGGGGTAAGTTGCTCTGCTAAAGGGCCAATGTGTTTTCACCTGGGATAATGTGAATTCAAGTGACTGTTACTGTGGGGTCAGGAAAAGACAGCCAAGTACAGTTAAAAGTTGTGGGAATTGGACTGCTTAACTCTGTGGGGGTCTAGAAAAATGGACACAGCCACTCTTTAAGTATGTTTCAAGTTCAGCACATATTGGGATAGAAGGAACGAGATTAAGTGTGATATACATTTAAGGAGACTCTACAAAGTAAAGTGTTTTCAGAGATGAGGTGTTAAAGTTCAGAGGAATGGCCGGGTATGATTTATGGGAGCAAGAGGTGGAGACCCCCATCTGGCATGTCCTACATCACCTCTATGGATTAGCTTTGAGACACCTGTTTGCTTTCTCTCAGGTACTTGGCCAGTGCCTGAGGAAAGTACCAGACGTGGGATTGATGATGAAGATTCCTGATAGAGCCAGGAGAGCTCGTGTGTGGTATGGGAGCCACATAATTATCCATGATAAATGGAAGATAGTCCAAGGGCTGGCAAGGAAGCCGAGCCAGGAAACCAGAGAAGAGTCAAGTTTGGGCGAGTGCCTAAGTGTTTCTAAACCCAAGGGTTTAAAAGTTTAGAAGATGAATGTCTGTTTCAAGAGAAATCTGCATTGTCAGTGTAGCCCTGTTGCGATCTGTCTATGCTTATTGTTCCTTTTGTTGTGAATAAAAGCCACACTTTAGAATCCCAATTTCTGTTATGGACATTTCAATTATTGCTTCCTGTGTCCGGATTACTTGGGGGTCCCTGTGCAGAGTAGCCAAACCTAATCACCATGCCGAGTGACACCTTTCTCCCCAAGTTTCTACTTATAAAAATGGAGGCACTGCGTCATAGGACCCAGGCCGTCAACCTGTTCACTAGCCACACAGGCAGGGGTAGTAGCTCTCTCAGTTTAAGCGCCGACTGGGGTTACATTGTATGTCTGGGTCAGAACAATTGCATTTTATTAGCAGTACTGTAGCTGCCATAGGGAATCAGGTCTACCAACTTTTTGGATGCACACTCAAGGCATATAACATAGCATTTGCTGCTATGGGTTTATGATAACTCTGAAAACCAATCTCTTTCCCAATCGTACAAATTATGGTTACATCCAAAAATTAATTCTTGTAAAGCTCAATTTTTTGTATTTTTAATAAAAACAAAATACTCATGAGCATTATGTTGGCCTCACCAAATACAGTACAAATAATGTCATCTATAAAGCAAAATCAGAACACAACATCCCCAAATAAGGATTATTTTCTTAATTAATAATAAACTTCTCCTCCTACAGGCCCATTTATAACTTAACATATGAAGGGTGGCAGCTGCTCCATTGCAGTGCCAGAACACTGCAAGTAAAAGGTATGGTCAAATACAAGATCATTTTTGTGCAAAATAAAATCCAGGGCTTAGAGGAGGAAGAATCCTGATATGTTGTCTCTGGCTCTGCTTGAAGCAAGAAAATGATCTACTGCCTTTAAACTCATGATGAGGTATGAATGTAGTGTACATAAGCTAGGCCACATTAATGGCAATCCATTGAAATTCAGGTTGCCAAACAATTCCTTGCACTTTATCAAGGAAGTCCATTATGCCCTGGATGTGGGGTCCTAGACCCAGAACTATTACCCCAAACATGGACAGGTTTTGAGTCAGGAATTCCACCCTTGATACAATGAGCCTCCTGGGGATCCTGTTCACTCTTATGAACTTTTGGTATACTGTAATAAACAGTGTGAGAATAATGGGGTGTTGTGGTTTAAGAAAACCAGCAGTAATCACCCTCTATCCATGGCATTATTGACCATCTTGGATGGCCTAAACTATAAACTTTAACTAATGTCTGTGACCCTCCTGCAATGGACTGATACAGACCCCAAAACAATGAATTACTAATGGTTTACCCTCAATGGCAACAGCTTCCACCAGTCTCTGCAGTCCCGACTGGATTCATTGGGCCTCATTCACAGATCCAAGCACCATCAATGGCTCACTCAGCTGTCCTCTACTGATCTTCCTGTGGTACCTCACATGTCAGCTGGGCTCTCTATATCTCTCATTAACTCTCTAGGTGTCTGGAGGATCCTAAACCTCTGCAGCTCACCTCTACAAAGGCGAGGCAACACACTTTGTGGGTGTTCCTAGTGGTAATGATCAGCACAGTGGCATTAGGCCCTAGGCAGTTCCATTGCGGTTTAGACCATTCAGGTCTGTCTCTGGAAAGTCTGTCTCTGGGACCCTGCTTAGCTACAGGGCAGCTCCACTGCAGACTCCCCATCTCAATTGCTGGATACAAGGTGCCTCTCTGCCTCTCATGCTCTTTTCTGTGTTTAGCAGTTTCCTCCTTTAGGGCTGCTTAAGCTCAACAAATGCCTTCTGGTTCCAGGCTCTGAAATCCCTAGTGAGGCCTCCATGTTCTGGCATGCTCAGGCAGTAGTTCAGCTTCCACACTGTTTCTGGTGTAGACCTAAAAACTTTGTGAAACAGCCTCTGCTTGTCACTGGTGGATCCAGCCTTCTGTTTGTATGAGACCTTTGTCAGTCACACAGCAGGGTCTGTCCTATTGATCTTTGATGGCTGATAGGTTAACTCACTCCCAGGTAAATTGATGAACTCCTCCAATGTGCCAACGCCATCTGTGGGGTGTGCCATCCTTCAAAGGAGACATTAAAGTGAGGTCTCTTATGCTCATTGCTGGTGCTGTTCTGATGGGTGCCTAGGTCTCCTTGTACATTGCATTGTATCTCTGCTATTGCCTGTACCCTATCATTGTATTTCTGTTGTTACTTATTGCCAGCCACTGTGTAGCCAGATCATGGCTAAAAGCGGTCTTTTGGATCAGTTCACTTACCTGGTTAACAAAGACATAAATAAATAAATAAATAGTTGTATTAAAAGAATCCAAGGCACTTTTCACAAGTGTAGGGAATTTTTGATTCAGGAATATATAATACAAAACATCACCAAAATATCATACAACACACATACTCAATACCTTTTTCCCAAAATATCAAACTTAAAGAACAAGATTTACAACAACAAAAACCTCAAACAGAAGAACCCATCATCTCCCCATTTTATGACTGCAGTGGGTGGAGCTCTGCAGAGATTTTGCTTCAAAAGGGACTCAACATTGCTTCAAAGCATTCTTTCCCACCGAAGAACATGTTGGAGTTGCAGTACAGTCTCCCATACCAGATAACTATGCCAGACAACAAAGTCCTTCTCAAAAACAAGTAAAACAAAGTGCATTTCCTTTATAGTTGCAACACCTCTCCTACTATGCCAGAGTCACAGATCAGTCATTAGTCCAGCATTCCTTTACATAACATCCAGTTCTGTCTGTAGGCAGTAATGTTTCCTCCTAGGTTTTACATTTCACACCCACCACTGTGTTTAAAGGTCATGTGCACCACATTTGCCACCTTTATTTTTCTGTAATAAACACTCTAGTATCATTCCTCGTGTTGCTGTGAGTTATTTCTGAAAATCTTAACTAAAACAAGTCAGTAGTTTCTTTGTAACTAATCTTACTTTGCCTGTTTTTAATAGCCCCAAGCAGTCATGCTGTTCCTGTGCCTCTGAGCAAGCACATGGAGTGCTGATGTAATTCCAGACTAGGAAGCACTTTCCAGCCTGCTAGAGCAGTAGTGTTATGTGTATGGTAGCAGTTAGTGCTATGAATATTAGAACACTTAGAATGAACCCAAGAGGTATGTTACTGCTAAGTCTAAGTTCTTTGAAATCTAATGTATTCCATTCATTTTACTGTGAGTTGAATCCATTTGTCTTGACCATTTGTTTAGCAATGGTTTGTCACCTTTCATTCAACTCTGCTGTAATGGTCCCTGTCCTTTCCTTCCTGCCATCCCATTTCACCTATTGACATTGGTGGTTGTGTGTCTGCAGTGATAGCCTTCACTTGCACAAGTGAAATAGTAAATTGTAGCCTCATGGACATGGCAAAGTGTACCGTTGTGCTATACAGATCAGTAAGCATGAAAACCTGAAATACATACAAATAGAACTAGAAGTAGGCTGTCAACCAATGTAGCTGTTTCATCACAGTGATCCGACATTATTGTAATTCCCTGTGTATGTAATGGAGTGTTCCCCAACTAGTGTCCCACAGTTTTATATGGTATTTAGGCTATCCTCAAGTGTCACAGTGTGGTCTACTTCATTGCTTTTAGTGTTCCTATCAGCACAATACTTTCCCTCTCAGTTGTCACTCAGTGGGAAGAGATGGTGTGACAGTATGTCACAGACCTTTTTACTTGCATCTTTGTTGCTGGCTACTTTTTTCCTTTTGAGATACCTTGGTCCTAAGACTGTACGCTGACTTGTAATGACTTGTAAGCGTTTTCCATCCTTTGTGTCAGTACATTATGGCATATTAATTAGCTTTCTAATGAGTATATCTAAATGTTATTATATGCATTATGCTGTACTAAACGATCATTGTGAGGCTAAGGAATTGAATGTTCTTTATGATAAGTACTACTGCCAACTGTATCTTTTCATTTCTGGGTGACACATATGCATACGCTACTAAAGGGATGGAAACATCTATGGTGAGATCACCACCACTTGTTGTAAGTAACAGTTTATGACAGTCACCCATAAATGCACAATGTTGGTTCATGTGTACCATGTGCTTTCCTGTGCATTATTTATTATCTTGCACACAGCGTGAACAGTTACTTACTATCACTATGCACTGTCAATGCACTGTCAGTGTACTCATACGTGTGACATGAAAGTACAACTCCATCGGCAGTGGTACTTCTGACAGATGGTGGTGACCAGTAGAACATCATCACTGGTACTGATAATTTAATTCTAAATGTGGAAGTGCACCCATGGCTGACACATACAGATTTACAGTTGATAAAATTCAGAGTAAGTGGCACATGGGGGGTGCGGTGGAAGGATGCCGAGAGACTCAAACTACCACCCCACAGGATAGTGCAGTCAAGGTATCCTGTGAATAAGGTGACCACAACTGAGCACATACAAAATGGCACTTCAATTACGGTGCCTGTGTTCAGGGCTACTGGCAGGTAGTGCCCAGATACCTGGGTGGGCAAGATAGGGCGATGGGAAGCTATGTGCATGCACATGCACACGTGGGGGTGAGGATGGGGAGGAAGGTATGTGGGAGGAGGTGTGGTGCGCAGTTGCGAGCTGGTCCACTAGCGTGGTGGGAGGATGATCGGTTGGGAGGTGCAGGGTTTGGGTATGGAACAGCGGCGTTGTTTTGCTGGCTGGCAATTTTTATTTTCCCAGTATTTCACCCCACGACATGCACCCCCTGGGTTGAGAATCCACTAGTAGGGGTGCAGGGGCTAACCCTACATTAAAAAAAAATTCCTAGATCTTGGGTTACCACCTGTCCTATTTTCACAGGACAGTCTTGATTTGGGCAGCTATGTCCTGTAAAAACATGAAAATACTACGGCCTGGATATTCCAAAGGGTTGCGCCATGCGCCAACAGAGATTCTGGCGTCTTGCCAACTCAAAAATCGCCATTCTGCGATATTCAGAAGGGGCCAGTTGCACCACGAAAACATGCTGAGCAACAGCGCAATGGAAATGAAGGCATGCGCCAGCGAGAGAAGCGAGGTCCATGCATAAAGTGCACAATCACGATATCGAACACTTGTGCAATGCGCAAGAGTGGCTCAACCGGAGATCTGCGCGGTGATACCAGAATTGAGCCAAAATAAAAGGCTCAAGGAAGCGGTGCAAAACCCTAGCAGGCCGCAAACTGTGGGAGAGAGAGACAGAGAGAGACAGAGACAGGAGCTGGAAGGGCAGAGAGGGACAGTGGGTCCAGGAGGACAGAGAGACCAGTGGGGGTGCCGGTGCAGTGGAAGCAGCAGTGGGGGCAGCGGGGGTAACACAGGAACAGCAGCCGGGGCAGAAGCCAGGGAGATGGACAGTGTCAGCTTCCACATAGAGCTGTAATGAGGTGAGACACCATGCTGCAGGGGCGTGGCAGCGGAGGGCCCGTCAGCGGTATGCCCTCGACAGGCAGTGTCGTGCCGCATCAGCCCGAGCTGTACACAGGCGTCGAGATTGTGGGCGGTACCACCTGAACAGGGCAATACTGAGACGGCTCTGCAGGCTGTGCAGTGATGTGATGCAGGCACCCTCACGCGGGTCATGCTCTGTCCGTGGAGACCAAGGTGACAGCCTGCATGTGCCCTGCCACGGGCACCTTCCAGAGGCCGACAGGGGACACCACAGGCATTACACAGTGACCGCGTCACACATCCTCACCCAATTCCTCAGCGCGCCACTACCTCATGCTGCGGGTACATCCATTTCCCCACACTGCGGCAGGCGGCCACAGCAAACATGCAGGAGTTCCACAGGGTATACGTATGCCTGGCGTGCTGGGGCCATAGACTGCACCTGTGGCCATGTACATACCCGGCCCCGACGGCCAGGCATATTGGAACGAAAGGGCTTTTCCAGTGTCAACTGCCAGGTGGTGTGTGATGCCACTGGCCGCATTATCAATGTCTGTGCCACACACCTGGCGGAGCACATGATGCTCATATGGCACCAGTCTGCACTGTGCCATCGATTCGAGAGTGGGAACATCCCCATGGGTCATCTAGTGGGTGAGTACACATGTATGGAATGCAAACTCTGGGCAAGGGTGGGAATGACACAGGTGCCATGGTAGTGGCACACAAGGATATAGGCAATATGGACCTGACATGACACTGATCTCCACTATCTCCACACAGGTGACTGCGGATACCCACTCCGTCCCTGGCTGCTCACACCGTACGGCGCCCCGACCCAAGCGCAGCTATGTTTCAATGAGGCACATGCCGCAACACGTAACATCATAGGCGGGTGTTTGGGATGCTCAAGGCATGCTTCTGGTGCCTGGACACCTCCGGCGAAGCCCTACAGTACAACCTCAAAAGGCCTGTGGGATATTCCTGGCCTGTTGCATCCTGCAACATGGCCAAAGACCATGGGATAACCCGTACAGGTCCAAGAGGGGGACAGCGATGGGGGCGCCAGTGGCGCCAGTGATGTTGGTGATGAGCAGCCCCCTAGGACGGAGGGACCCCGACTGACCGCAGGCCCAGCTGCACGGGACACCATTGACCACGCCCAACACAGGTAAGTCAAGGGACATGTGCAGGCAACACTGTCCATCGCAAACCACAGGCACACAGGGAACACACCGTGCATGAAGGCCAGGAAGTTAACGGTTCCAGGCATACCAACACACCATCAGAGGGGTGAGCACTCATATGGACACACACACACACCACGCAGCATACATGGGCAGCAGCACAGCACTGCGCGAAGCGATTGCCAACACACAGCACCACCAACCACCACCTGGACTGTCCACGTACATGTGTCGGGACCGGGCACACTTGCACCTTGGTGTACAGTGCAATGCAGGCATCATCATGCACGCACCTGTGGACAGCAGTTGGGAGAGTGTGCAGGTGGTCCGTGTGTCAGCGTGGTGAGCAGAGCACCCAGCAGTGCACTGCCCACCATGACACATTGCACACAGGGCAGCACCAGACAGGGCCTGCACTGAGAGACAGCTCAGTCAGGTAGCACTGTCCCGACCTGCGGATGCGAGGCAGCCCGCCCGTGGCCCAGCAGCACTGGCAGGCTGAGCAGGGGCCACATCGGGTGGCGCTGGTGCACCACCAGGGGTCCCACTGCACGACAGCGACCTTGCCCGCACAGGGGTCTGCATCCTGCCAAACAAACTTGCACCAGGGTGCTCGGGATGCCCAGCAGAACCCGGCGTCGAGAGCCTGGTGTCGCATGGCGCCGAGGCAGAGAGTGAGCGCGCACTGTGTGGGGTGTGTGGTCAGGGGCACCTGGCGGTATGGCCAATGTGTCGCGACAGAGACCACTGCCTGGGTCAGCCTGTCAATGGCAGCGGTCACATCCATCCGCATAGGACCAGCTCGGCTTGGTCCCCAGCACACTCCTGCTATGCCGCTCCACGGACACAGACAGTGCCTCCACGGACCTTGCAACCCGCCCCTGCAGCTGTACCGAGTCCTGCAGCAGGCGGGTGTGCTGCGTCCAATGGGTACTGTGCCCCAATGGCATCGTGACCCCCAGGGTGTGGGCGGTCCTGCTGCACAGCACCCCTTGAGGTGGGCGCTGTTCGCCAGGACCAGGTATGGGCGCATCAATGGGCGGTGGACATGTGCCACTGCTTGACACTGTACCCCAGACCCGGTGTGCGACTGCTGCTGCTGCCCCTCAACTGCTGACCCCCAGGTCACCTGTTTCCACCTCCGTGCTGACAACAGTGCCAGATACCTGCACAGCCACCGGTGCTGCCCACCAGTGCTGACAGGCACAGCCTGTGACTGTGCCAGCATGCTGGTACACAGGTGTGAACCAGGAAGGCCCAGGGGCATGTGCTGGCCTGCCAGGTGTCCGTCATGGGACACACACCTATCACTGCCCATTGCAGGCCTGCTATCAGCAATGGTGCAGGTGCGTGCCACTGCCATAGGCACAGCATGCTGACATACCTGCATGCCAGACTGCTGTGACACAGGCTGTGCACCCCTGCACCCATATCACTGACACCGGAGTTGTTGGCCCAGCGTGCATGCTGCTGCAGTGCCTGCAGGCTGGTGGTGGAGGTGGATGGTCCCTCCTCCACGTCCAGCAGGTCTGCATCACTGTCTGGACCCACCACCACCACTGTTTCCTGCAGGCGAACAGGATCTGTAACGAGAGAGAGTACATGTGAGTACATGTGAACAACAGCCCCCAACAACACCACCATGTCATACCGTGCAGTGATGGGCTTCCACCTGTCTGGAATCCTCCGCCTGAATGCGCCCGCAATGGCACTCGGCTGCATGGCCACGACCAGTGTCTCCTCTGTGAGGGGTCAGCTGCAACACCACTGGTGGGCCCCACCAGTGCCAGCACGTGCAGCCCTGAGGCTGCCACCCTCTCCTTCAGCCTCCTGTGGTCAGTCCCCATCTTCTTCCTGCATTCCTGCAGGGCGCTGGTGGCTTCCGTGCAGGTTGATGGCCGAGCTACTCCTTCCCATGCAGCTGCCGGTCCTCAGGGTGCCCCTCCGTCCACTCAATAGTGGCTCATCCTCCAGGTAGGCCTGGAGAGGGCCTCTGTCTCTGCCGCGGTGAAGTTCGGCCTCCTCTCCGCCCGCCGTCCACACCTCAGCTTGGCTCTGGTCAGTCATGGTGATCTGTATGGGTGGAAGTGGACACCTGTCACTGTGCAGTCGACAGCAGTTCCCCATGAGCATAGCTGCCCGGCGGGCGGAAGCCACGTCTCCCTCCGCATGGCAGATACTGATAGAAAGGGTGCCCTTTGTCCCTTTCTAGGTGCCCTTGTCATGCTCAGCCCCTCAGCCGTCATCATCCTCTAGCACCCCTGCCCATGAGCATTGTCCTGAGCATCACACAGCATGTAACTCACCTCACACCTGCAGTAACCAAATCTGGCCAGCACGACCCACCACATGCATTTTATAGCGCAACACATGCAAATGAGGTGTGGCTCAACTGTAATGACATGCTAATCACGCCACTGCGCCTTTGAATGGCTGATCGGAATGATTTGCATATGTCGGCTGAATATCGCGTTTTAAGCTGCTTGTCTGGAAGATCGAAGCTGAGCCAATGGCGCGGGTTTGTGGCTGCGTGCCACACTGCATTGCGCATGCCCAGACAGCTTTCGCATGCATCTATCATGCTGCAGACCTGCTGAGCACGATGGGCAATTCAGGCCATAGCCACCATTGTGCCAGTGGCGCTACAGCACTGGGCACTATATGGCGCTGTGGCGAATTACAGCACGATAGGCCACTGTGGCACTGGTGCATAGCTCGGCGGTCCCGCGGGATGCCTATCTCGGCGGTGGCGCTGTGCGTAGCCTTGCGTCGTGCCCGTGACCTTATGCCCTCTTCCCCTGGCTGTTCGCATGCCATGTGTCGTCCCTAATGCGCTGTCGGTGACAGCGCCATGTAAAGTGACAGCGCTGTTCGAACAGCGATTGGAGCCTGTGGTGGTCTATTGCGCAACAACTCCACGTGGGGTTATGGCGCAGCGGGCGCCCATATTGCCTGCTGTGAAGTTGGTGCCATGGCTGGGAGGAGGCAGTGTCCTGGAGCCAGCTGGAGGTGGCCAACCTGGTGGCCATGGTTGAGCCACACTATGATGGCCTGTATGGTGGCGCCCTCACCACTGCCAGGACTCAGCTGTGGCAGCAAGTGGCCACTGACCTGGTGGGGGTCACTGGACAGGGGCGGTCTGCTGAGCAGTGCGGCACGGTGCAGTGACCTCCGCGGAGGGACGAACTGTTGAGGCGGCAGATTCGCATGTACCAGGCAGGGCATAGTTCCTAGGCCATGTGAGTGTACCATCTATGCACCTATATTCTCTGTAGGGGTGTGTGTGTGCTTGGATGGCTGTGCAAGGTGCCGGCTCGGACACGGTTGGCTGTGTCAGTGTGTGCAGCTGTGCGATGGATGGTTATGGCTGTGTGGTCAGGCACTCTCACTGGGGCAGGGGCACTCTGCTATTCAGTCACACTGATGTTTGTCTCAACATATGTCTCCCACAGGCGGATTGTGAGGGCGCAGGGGCGAGGGTGATGTGGCGTGCCAGGGCCGGTGCGGGGTGTTGTGCCCCAACAGCAGCAGCAGTAGCAGCAGCAGCAGCAGCGTCAGACACAGCTGCTGGAGGGTGTGAGTATCATTACTTCATGGATGCTATTGCATGCTGGGGGCATGACCACCAGCCATGCAGAACACAACCAAAGGAGGTCATAATTCCACTATACAAAACACTAGTGAGGCCCCACACTGGAGTACAGTGTACAGTTCGAGACCATACCTACGTATGGACATGGAATGGGTGGAGTGGGTACAGATGAGGCGACACGGATGGTGCATGGATTGCATCACAAGTCCTATGCAGACAGGTTGGCGGAACTGAACATGTACTCCCTGGAGGAGAGGAGGGTGGGGGATATGATGGGGACATACAACTATCTTACAGGGAGAACAGAGTGCAGGACAACAGTATTGTTAGCGTAAAGGATGTTCCAGGACTAGAGGGCATGGTATGAAGTTGGAGGGGCGATTCAGAGGAAACATGAGAAAGTATTTCTTCTCAGAACGGGTGGTGGACAAGTGGAACACCCTGCCAGAGGAAGTGGTGGGGGCTGACTTGGTCACAGGATGTATGAATGCATGGGTTAGCCATTAAGGAATTCTGGAGGTCAGGGGTGAGGGCAACAGGCGTATAGGACAACAGAGTGAACTTACAAGGTCAAATGGACAGACTGGGTGGGCCATAGGCCCTTATCTGCCGATACTGTCTATGTATCCATGTATGTAGGCACAACACAGGTGACCTGCATCACAGTGCAGTATCACGGCACGTCTGTGTATCGTCACTGGTGGTCCAGGCATGCACTGGGCACATAGCTGTATAACTGGCATCGCACCACCTTGCCACATCACTTGCCAGCCTAGTTTGTACTGTGATTGGCGTGGGCAGTGTGTGTGGGCGGTGTGCGCATAACTGATGCCGCCTGTTTGTGATGGCCATGTGCATGTTCACTGTGGGTGGGTGCATGCCATCACAGGTGCGGGACATTGGGCTATATGACTTGCAGGTTGGGTGGTGTTCAGGGTTGTGGTCAGTCACAGCCATTGACTGTGTTCCCATTTTCCTAGGACCTCGAGGTTCTCCGGCGGATTCGCCACGATATTCGGGGCCTCACGGGTGTCAGTCGAAAATCAGGCCATCCTCCATCCGATCAGATGCCATGGCCTTCAGAGGAGGCACAGGGCGGTGCAGGACCAGGCGGAGGATGAGCAGCCAGCTGGGCATAGCGGCTGATACCCTTCCCACTTTTCCCATCCCTCACCCTGCCTTCCCTCTCCAAGTTGTTCATCCCTACCCCTTGAACACCCCTACCTTGTACCCTTCCCCTTGTAAATAGTTTCTATTGTTTTGGTTATTTAGTATTTGGCTATTTCAATATACATTTCTATTTTGATATGAATACTGTGTCGGTCTCTGATTTGCACCTGGCTATGGGTGCTCAGTTGCAGGTGTGTACATGCCATCTGGGCTGGTATGGTCCTGGGTATGTGTGTGTGTGTGTGCATGGGAGGTATCTCCAGCATGGCAGTGACTTTCAGTTGGTCTTGCCATCTGCTGCCACCACTGCTGGGTGCACAGGGTGTGTCTGGCTTGTAGGCTTCTGTGTTGCCGAGGGGCTGGCGTGTGCTGGGGGACTGCATGGTTTCCTGCAGTGCCAGTCACTGCATTGGTGGTGTCTTGGGGTCACAGTGCAGGGTGTGCTGTGCATACAGGGGCTGTTGTGCACTGTGGTTGTCGACCCCCTGTGTGGCACTCTCCGCCTGCCAGTGGTTGTGCTGGGGTGTCAGGCGCTGCTATGCTGTGTTGGCTTGTCCCCATGGAGCACGTGGATCATCCGTCCACCCCCAGTGATGCTGTGCTTGGGGTGTGCCGCTGTGGTGTGGGTTTTGCAGTGTGTTCCTGTGCCCATGTGTGGCATGGCTGGCGGTGGGCCCCAGCCTACCTCCTGGATGTGCAGTTCCATTGTTGGGGGGGCTGTGCTTGCGCTATGGCAGCTCTGAACTGCTCAGCTTAGCTTCCCTGGTTGCGCCATAGCGCTACATTTTAGCTCAGCTTCTCCTTCCTGGTGTGATGGCGCGGTATGTGCGATATTCAGGCGTTGGTTGTTTTGCGCAATTTGCTCTGCTCCATGTTTGAATATCGCACCTGTTAGCATTGCGCCGTAGTTCTTGCGCTTGCTCCGCGTTGCGCTCTTTGAGCGCCAGTTTGAATATCCAGGCCTACATGTCCTGACATTATAGTAGAAAAAATATTTTCTCACTTCCTTTAAATGCTGCAAAACAATATAATACCTTAATTAAAATACCTTAAAATGATAAGAAACACTAGAAACAGCTAAAAACTACAACACTAAGTCTTAATTCTGATTATTTAGTGAAAACAAGTCTGTTGCATTGGTCAAGATTACATACTGTCCTCGAAAATCATGTTTCAGTAAGAAATGTCCCACTTTGGGCTTCTTAAAGGGTGGTAACCCTACTAGATCTCGAGGCACCCTCTTGCTATTTGCCACGAGTGTGCATCACTGAAATTCATTTTACGCGATGTACACTCACCCTAATGGCAATTGCTATGCCGCGATGGATGTTATGACATAGAACCTGCAGTCGACATGGTGCACCATAAAGTTATAATATCGCCAGAGGTAACTAAACTCATAAAGGGGAACAGCAGAGGACAGGAGGAAGGTGGCTAAAAACAGAGGAGGCAAAAGGAGGATGATAATAGGATAAATGGCAAAACACTGAAGACCATGCATACCAATGCCGCAGTTTGGAAATAAAATCTCAGACCTGGAGGCCTTGATGCTAGAGGCAGATCTCGACATTGTAGCTATAACTGATATGTGGTATGCTGGAAACCATGACTTGGATGTAGTAATAGCAGGTTATACTCTGTTTGGGAGAGGTAAGGAGGATAAATAGGGAATGGGGTGGCTCTTTACATCAGAGGTTATTAAAGCAACTGAGATACAGGAATGTGGAGGGACAGGGTACTGTGGGTCAGTGGTCACCCTTGAGATGGGCAATGGCACAGCTATTTGCATGGTGAGGGGATATACAGACCTCCAGCACAGGGGAGGAGATGGACATGGTTCTTGTGGAATCCATCCACACAATGGCAGCTAAGGGGAGATGCTGCTAGTAGGTGATTTCAGTCTGCCAGATGTGCATTGGAGCATCCCAGTGGCTGCCTCAGCCAGGAGCAGGGACATTCTGTATTCCATGCTAGGGGCAGGCCTCAGGCAGCTAGTGCTAGAGCCCACCCAGGAGGGTGCAATTTTGGACCTGGTACTCACCAATGGGAAAGGAATTGCGGAAGTGTGGGTGGGCGGACACCTGAGGTCAGTGATCATCACAGAGTGTGGTTCAGTATGAGTAGTGTAGCAGAGTCAAGCCACATAAAGGTGAAGGTCCTGGATTTCAGAAGGGCAGACTTTACTAAGATGGATATGTCTCAAGAATAGACTGGCAGGGAGGGAGTGAGGGAGGAATGGGGGTGGCTGAGGAGCACAGAGACCATCTGAAAGGAGCCATAGTGGAGGACACAAACCTTTGCATTAGGCAAGTAAATAAAGGCAAAGAAAAAGCTACTATAGTTCTCAAGGAAGTGGCCTGGAAGGTAAGGGCAAAAAGATGACTTTTAGGAAGTACAAGGAAACAGAAAAGGAAGAGGACAGGGTAGTGTACCTGGATAAACAGAGGGAGGCAGGAAATCCGTCAGGAGTGCAAAGTTGCAAATGAAGGAAAAATAGCACAGAAGGTAAAAGGGACAATTCTTTTTGTATGTACATTAGTGAAAAGAGGAAAACCAGGGGTGGGATTGTAAGGCTTAAATGGAAAGAAGGAGTGTGTGGAAGAGGACCTGGAAAAAAGCATCAGTACTGAACCAATATTTACCACTGGCCTCTGATATACTGTTTCACTGTTGATCTGTGTTGTGGCAAAAACACTTTTCATAAAGCTAGAAATAACTATGTGATATAGACATTGCAGTGAGGCAATAGCAAAGAGTTCATTTTCATAAGAATTTGATGGACACATTTATATGTAAACATAGTTGTCTCAGTGAAGATGCTGTGATAGAGATACATTGAACTCATGGGACTGTGGGTCATTGTGTACTTGTCAATATACCACAGTACAGTTTATTGGTGATGGCTGATGTTAAACACTGTTATTCGTTTTGTGATGTGTAAGAAACAATACAGTTTCATCGTAAAACAGTAAACTTTGAACCTGACATAACTGTTGTGATTTTTCAAATGCTTGAGTACGAAAGGAAGCATGACATTTCTAAAGTCTTGGTAGCATACTGGTAAGCTGTGTGAAAAAGCCAAACACAGACAAAACTCAATACACACCAGATGTCTGCAGTTTTACACGCAGCAATATGCGGCATATCTTGAGGTGTGCATACGAACATACAAAATGCCAGCAGAAACAGGCCTCACTGTCTATTGGGTCTGCTCTAGTGTGCAGCTAGCACCTTATAATGCTGCTGCCCCCCTCCCCCCATCCTGGCTGATACATGGCGCTGCATGGTGCAGCATGGTTCAGCATGTGAATCTCATCCGAGCTTGATGCAGGCCTTAATGCATGGCAGGCGGTCCCCACGGGTTATGTGACGGGAATAGCCAGCATACCGCGGCTAACCCTGACACTGGGTCTGCTGATGTAAACTTGGCCTGAGGACAAAATTGCCCATGCTGTTACCTGTCACACCCCAATGTGGCAACGCCCTTCCAACAATGCAATATTCATGGCCATAGCACATGGCGCGCCTTCCACCACCTCAGAACTGGATATCACAGCCGTGGTTTAGCATTGCGCTTGGCTGGTGAGGATTGATGTGAATCTCTGATGAACACGTCCAGTATGTAAATTCATTGTCCGAATAGTGCATCTGAAGGACACTCAGTGACTGGGTATGTATATATGACCTCCCAATGCTACAAAATAACCCATGGAGCAGTTGCCATGGAGGGACTCAGGCGAATTTACTATCTTATGGGACCTTGCTTCAACTCTGTACAGAAAATTATTCAATGCGCCTGTCTGCAAGACTACTAATCAGTGCTCTAACAAGAGGCCAAAGCTCCATATCTGGATGGCAAACAAAGTGGTATCAGAATAAAAAAAGCAGGCAGCAAGAATCTTTAACCTATCTTTGCGAACTATGAAACTATTGATGCTATTATTAATATGCTCAGTAAATGTAGAACTTAACCCAGGACCCCAGAGATCATCACTGCACCAACAGACTTAGCTAATATCAAAGGGCTAAGCTTTCTCCATATTAATGTATGCAGTCTGTTAAAGAAGAACACAATGATCCAAGCCTGGGTTAACCATACTACCAGATATACTAGTAGTGTCTGAAGGCGTGGCTCAGGCCTGTCACAACCGACAAAGACATAAACTTACCTAATTATCAAGTATTCAGAGCTGACCGCCAAACTAGGGGTGGGGCGTAGCGATATGGTGTAGCGATATATGTGAAGGACAGCCTATCTGTAACCTGCCTCAACTCATTATCCATGGTAAAGGAATTTGAATGCCTATGCCTCAAAATGGCCTCTCCCACACCACATCGCTGCAGCTAATCGGCTGCTATAGGCCCCCTCAGCTGACCTCAAGCTATTATCCCACCTGGGTGACCTAATCAAGGAACAGAAGAAACTATAATCATAGGAGACCTAAACCTAAACTGGCTCTCAAAGGCAGCTGCACCTAATATCATTCTGCGATACACATGGGTTTACCTCATAAATGAACCCACCAAAATCAACAAAAAGAATACAAGCAACAGCACACTATTAGATGTCATACTAGTGAATAAACCTCACCTTTTTCGCATGTTGGAGCACTATTCAATAACATCAGTGACCACTGCCTTATTGCGGGAATGAGATCAGCATGCAAGCCGTCATCCCCCACCAAGTTCACAATGAGGAGATCAAAGCAAAATTCAACATTGAAGATTATTTGGAAGAGATAAACCACTCCACATGATGGCAAGAGTTTTACTTAGCAAACACAGTGGAGATAGCGTACAAGGTGCTAAATGACATTATTACAGGTGCCCTTAATATCCATGCTCCAATTTCTAAGATGCGCATCAAAATAAAACCTACCGTTGGTTCACTCCTGACCTTAAAGCCACCCTCCTTGACAGAGACAAGTTATAGAAAAGGCACGAAAAACTAAGATATCAACTGATTGGGAGCTGTTCAAAAGCCAGGAATATCTGTACCAGGAAAGTACGAGATGCTAAGGCTGCTTATTACAGTATATGTCTGAACTAGACTCCTCCTGCCACAACCTGCCAAGTTCTGGAATGCCATAAAAGACATAACAGGATACGATCCAAATAACACACTCCCAGCCAAAATACACAATGGCAAGGAACCATCTCTGATAGACTAGAAGTCCTGGAATCACTTTCCTGGAATCACAATTACTTTACAACCGCTGGTCTAGCATTCGACACCTCTCCAGCTAACAAATGCATTCCCAGTTAGGTATCAAGAACACTGAAGCACTGGTAGCAGGTCCACCTTCTTCTTCATACCAGCCACCCTGAAGCAGGTGGAAGAATTAATATCACAGCTGGACACCAAAAAGTGCAGGTGCAGACTCCCTTGATCTCTGTTTTTAAAATTGCCATACAAGTATTAGCAGTGCCAATAACACACCTATTTAACCTCTCACTACAACTAGGATCTATTCCATCGATCTGGAAAACAGCCCAAGTTATCCGCTACTGAAAGCAGGGGACCCCATGGACCTCAACAACTACAGGCCAATCTCTATCCTCCTTGTGCTATCAGCTGCTAGAAAAAATTGTAAGTACTCAACTAAGAGGATATCTTGAAGAGGCTAATCTTTTAAATCCAGTGCAATCTGGGTATAGAACCAACCACAGGACCATCACAGCCCTGGCGAAAGTAACCAATGATTGGCAACTCGAACTGGACAAAAAAAATTGTGTCTGTGCTGTATTTTTAGACCTGAGTAAGGCATTTGATACAGTCGACACGAACTGCTTCTCTCCTCCCTGAAATCCATAGGACTCGACTCAACCTCCATTAGATGGTTTAATAACTATCTCATGGTAAGGACCCAGAAGGTGAAGGCTGAAGGAGACCTATCACCACTCAAATCTCTCCAAGAGGATTCCCCAAGGATCCATCCTCGGCCCAATCCTATTGCCATCTATATCAATAGCATCAGCAATAACCTCACCAAAGCCACTGTACACCTGTTTGCAGATGATACAGAATGTATGTCAGTCACCCCTCTCCGCAACAGCATGCATAGAGCTACAAGCAGAATTCAACCTATTACAACACCAACTACTGGAAAAAAACTCCTGCTAAATAAAAAAAACAAAGGCAATGTTTTCTCCCCCAAACACAACCGGACACTCCTTCCCAAACAATCTCCCCACATATCCACTGTCCTTGGTGAAAATCTTTAATATGTTACAAAATTCAAATATCTGGGGATCTGGGTAGACAGTAGACTCGACTAGTTAGATCATCTAAAGATCTGCTAAAAACTCCATCAGAGGCTTGGGCTCTATTACAGAATAAAGCACTTTCTCACAAGTGATTCTAAAAGAAGCTGGTCAGGCCACATTTCTATCAGTATTAGATTATGCAGATTTCCTATGTGGTCATTGCCCCAACTCATATCTGAGCAAACTGGACACACTTTACCATAGAGCCTTGAGGTTTATTACAGATCTTCCTCTCATGCACGCACCACTGCTCGCTTTATGCTGCAGTTGGATGGACCTCACTCCAATTTAGAAGAGACAGGAATGCCACACTATGGACTTATACAGCGATATCAAAGATGCTATCAAATTACGTCTCAGACTGCTTCACACAAATCACATCAAGTAAATATGCCTAAAGTCTAAACTTCATCTTGCTTAAAGTGCCCAAATTCAATTCTCGGTATGGTAGATCTGCTATCAGCTATGTCTTATCTGCCTTATGGAATACGATGCAGAAGACCCTGAAAGTGAACAGATACATCTCATTTACATCCTTTAAATATCTGTATTCGAGGCTTATCAAAGAAAAGTGTAATTGTTTCCACAAACAGTAGAGTATTCCTAATCTTATCCATCTCCCTCCCAGATAGCCAACTCACGGAAGGTATCCACCTTTGCTAAGAGTCACCACCCTCACACTCCATGCCCTCCTTTCCATCTGCCTCCCTTAATCCCTTGTCATATATCACAGCTCTATACCCCTGTTATACAAACCCCCAGTGCCGCCCTCCTGCCCTCTTCATAAGGCCCACAGTTTATCCGTTCCACAGTATAGGCCCCACCATCTTCCTCCTCCCCACCAGCCAGGCACACCACTTCCGTTCCCCTTCCCCTCACCCCTTATTATCACACCTGAATTTAATGTATAGTCTGATTAGAATGTATCCTTAGACTGTGTGTATACTGAATAGTCTATGTAGTATCCTAGAGTGTGTGTATATTGAATATTTTATATGTATCTATGTAAATTGAACCTTGACCTTACCAGGCCCATCTTGCAATGAGCTGTGCTCAACGATGTTAGCCTGGATAAATAAAATTTGATTGATTGATTGATTGTGTAAGGTGTGGAATCAGGTTGAATAATGCTGTACATATCTGAACATAGCAACAATCACGAAATTAAAGGCGATGCAGGGGTTGGATTATGGTGCAGAGGTCACGATGGAAATTTGGATGAGGGCCAAACTGGGCAATCAATAGGGAGGTACCAGGGTGACACTACCATACCAATATGAAAAGGCCAGACAATTGAAAGATAATAGTAGTGTACTATGGTTCTGCCACTGTTAATCCATTTCTGTCAGTATACATGACATATACCATTTGTCATACATCATAAGTAATAGTCAACACATGAGTCTGGGAGGCAGTATAGCACAGTGGTTTAAGGCTCTGAGCTGCAGATCTGGAGACCTAGGTTTGAATCCCACAGCCCCCACTTGCATACTGTGTGATTCTGAGCAAGTCAGTTAACTTCCTTGTGCTCCCAGGTTGCACCTAGAAACAAACTTTGGCTTAGTGTGCCTCTCCTGATTAAACAATTTCCCTTTCCTTCCTTCCCTTCTGTTGGCAATCATACGGTATTGTTCCCCAACAATGTTAATAAGGAAAGCATGACAAGAGAGCATAGTAAAAACAATGAATTTTATTTTTTGCTCCAATTTGTTGACAAAATGTGGTTGTTTTAATAATGCACTAAGCACAAGGTCCACTAATACAATAGCAACAGATAACTTAGCATATTGATGTCATCAGTCAATGCTCAAAAACAGAAACAACAATAATTGACAAATTTCTTTATTCTGACTACAAATGGAATGATTTCTTGTACTGACTTTCTCTCATTGCTTGAATACTGTCTAAATTACTCAATAGGGTAACTTATACTGGTGAAAGTTTATTCCTGGCATGTATACAAGCAGGTCTCAGTGAAGACGATGGAATATATATAAAGGGAATCCATGGGCTGTGGGTTAGTTATGAAGGAAGGGTTAACAGGGGATGGGGCCTGGGTCAATGTAACAGTTCATGTTTGCAGGTAGGAAATGCTGTGCATATGGCTGACTGTCATCACAAACTATTCAGCATCTTGGTATCCAGTATATTGATCGGACAGGAACTTTTCTCAGATTTACCAAACCACACAAGATGGAAGTATTTTTCTGTTCCTCCATCCGAATTTCTGCCAAATCCAGTGGGTGAATTTTCTGTAAGCCGCCCACATGCATAAAAAGCCTGTAGGAACACAAAAATAATTAACAAAGTTAGCACATCTTCTGATATCTAAAGGATGGTACAGATGCAGTACATATGCCAATAACATTTGTATCTTCCACCACTGTATTATATCTTCATACATACAAAGTAAGGAGGGCTGGGGATACTAGGATGCATAGGGAGGCATCACCAGTAGAAAACAGGAAGTTGTTATCCCCTGTACAGACAGTTGGTGAGACCCCATCTGGAGTACTGCATGCAGTTCTGGAATCCCATCTCCACAAGGACATAGACAGGATAGAGGCAGTCCAGGAGGCCAACAAAATGGTGCAGGGTCTGCACGAAGCCATACAAAGAGACTAAAGGAGCTTAATATGTATACCCTCAAGGAAAGGAGGGAGAGAGGGACATGTTAAAACTTTCCAAGTACCTCAAGGGAATCAACAAAGTCGAAGAGGGTAGCATCTTTCAGAAAAGAGATGTGCAAGAACAAGGGAGCAAAATTTGAAGATAGAGAGGACAACTCAGGGCAACATAAGGAAGTATTTTTTCATGGAGAGGGTAGTAGATGCATGGAACAGCCTTCCTGAGGAGGCTGTGGGATCATAAACAGTGGGAATTCAAGAATGCATTGCACAGACACAAGGCAATTCTGGTGGTGGGTAGAAGGAAGTAGGCTTTTGGTTAACTAGGATCTGCAGCTTATCCAATAGGTAGGAAATGGGCAGACTGGGTGGGCCAAGCGATCCTCATCTGCCGTGAAAGTCTATGTTTCTATGTAAAGAACTGATGTTCTGGTTTTCCATAAAGTTCTCCATTTACTTCTAATAGTCTCTTGCAGTAATAAGGAGCTATTCAATCTCCACCCATTTTATGTTTGCTTGCGCATGTGCAAGAAACATAATGCCATCATCCGAGATTTGGAGGTGTGTCACCTCCTCCTCCAATTCAGTCAGTGTGTTGGCGAACACGGCCTATAGCCAATGCATGCTGGAGCTGTCTATGACAAGCTCCAAAATGCAGTGGCATACATTGAAAGTGGGAGCTACGCTTGGGTGAGCAGCGATAAGATATACGCCTGCTCATGCGCAGCTCCCCCTACACACACACACACACACACACACACACACACACACACAGAAGCGCAGGCATACTGCACCCCTCCCACTTTTACATTTTGGCCGGCGGGGTGCCCAATCCCGTCGGCTTGTGCTGCGCTCCCCCATGCCTTCCATGCCACGCTGGGTGCCCACCCCAGCGTGGCAACTGACTAGAATAACCCGGCAGGGGATACCAATCCCCCCATCGGCTCCACTGTCCTCACCCCCAAGTACTGGGTGCCACGCTGGAGCCCACCCAGCGTGGCAACTAATCACTTATGGCCTATGAGGTGCCCAATCCCCTGTGGCTCACGGCCCCAGCCGCCTTGTGCCACGCCAGGAGCTCACCCCAGTGGCAAACGCCCCACGTTGTCTTTTTTTTAACCTGAAAAATAAAACGGTCCCACGGCGCTTCTCCAGCCCCCTTCCACAACCCGCACCCACCCTCGCACCCTGCCTCCCCACACCCCCACCCCAAACTTACCTCCGGGCTCGGCTGCTGATCTTGGTGGACCCGGGAGTACGTCTGCACTCTTCAAAAGCCGACCGTGAACTAAGGAAATGCTGCGAGTAAGCTGTATAATGGGCTAGATAGGGTTTTAACTTTATTGCATATCTCAGGCATTTTTGGAATTTTTGCGCAAATTTTCAACATGGGGTTTTGGGACCCTTTCTCATGAATGATGTCACTGTCATGGCGTTATTCGGGCCTGAAGGGTGATTTCACAGTCACTGCGCGAAATCACCCTTCAGGCCAAACTACATCGAGCAGTGACATCATTCATGAAAGTCCAAAAACCGTAAACTGTTCAAAAATCTAAACAAAATGACTGTTTTATGAGCTGTTTTGCGCAGTTCCTACGCATGTTAATAAGTTCCAAATTTTCAATATTTTCTCCAGATTTTCAACATTGCCATTTACCACACCTTCTTATGAGTAGTACAGATGTCATTTTCATATCTCACCCAAAGCGTGTTTCCGCCCATGTAGCGCACAATGGCGCAGTCGGTGTCTGAAATCAATGTACAGGACAAATTAAGAAAATCACAGTGACACTGTTCATGAGCAGAGGTCTTAAAGTGGCTATGTTGAAAATTTGAGTAAAATTCCTAAAATGACTGTTTTACGAGTATGCGTTGCGCGGTTCCTTGCGCAGCTCCTGAGTCCTTGAACTTTCAATATTTTCACTCAGATTTTCAACATTGCCATTTACCACACCTTCTTATGGGTAGTATAGCTGTCATTTTTCACATCTCACCCCAAAACGTATTTCGCCCGTATGGCGCTGGTAGGCGCCTTGATCGGTGTGTGAGATCAATGTCGGAACAAATTAAGAAAATCACAGTGACACTGTTCATGAGCTGAGGTCTTAAAATGGCTATGTTGAAAATTTGGTGAAAATTCCTAAAAATGAGTGTTTACGGCGTGAGTTGCGCGGTTCTATGCATGCTTTCGTAAGTTTGCGAATTAATATTTTCC
Organism: Neoceratodus forsteri; assembly: GCA_016271365.2. Lineage (NCBI taxonomy): Eukaryota > Metazoa > Chordata > Ceratodontiformes > Ceratodontidae > Neoceratodus > Neoceratodus forsteri. The sequence continues at coordinate 1,196,607,102 of CM057453.1, forward strand.
TCCAGATTTTCAACATTGCCATTTATTACACTTCCTTATGAACAGTACAGCTGCCATTTTTCATATGTCACCCAAAATGCATTTTCCACATGTAGTGCACAATGGTGCTATTGGTGTGCGCTAAGCAATGTTTAGGACAGATTAAAAAAATCACAGTTACACTGTTCATGAGCAGAAGGTCTTAAAATGGCTATGTTGAAATTAGTGACAAAAGTCCATAAAATGACTGTGTTACGGTAAGCATTAGCGGTTGCACGCACCCTCGTAAATTCATGACTTTGTAATATTTTCAGTCCAGATTTTCACCAGTGGCGTTTTCCACACTTCCTTATGAACAGTATAGCTGTCATTTTTCAACATGGCTGAAGTGTGTTTTCACACTTTCAGCGCGAGATACGTGGTCGCTGTGGGAAATGATTGTTGGCACAGATAAAGAAAATCACAGTGACATTGTTCATGATCGGAGGCACCAAAATGCCTGAGTTGACAATCTGCTGTAAAAATCCCCAACCTAATTATATTACGGGTGTCGTTGCACAGTTTCTATGTCGCTCATGACTTCACCATTTTTAAATATTTTAACTGCAGATTTGCAACATTGCCATTTTACACCTCCCCATGAACAATACGGCTGTCATTTTTAATCCTGTTCAGAATGTTTTGCACCTGTGGTGCTAAATGCCGTAATCGCTGTGCATAAGCAGCTTTCGGCTAACAAACTGATATTGCCCTGTTCATGAGGTGGAGTCACAAAAAAACATGTTGAACATTTGGAGTGAAAATACCAACGAATGCCTGAGGTGTTGGGTTTCCAACCATAACGCCCAACCCTGTAAGAGAATGACAGGCATCAGGGGTGTGACTTGGGATTCTTGCCTGTAATGCTCATACCATTCCACACCTGCAGCCAGTGAGAGGCATCGAGGTATGCCTTGGACTCTTGACCCCAAAGTTCACCCCATTCTCCTATATGCGCACCATCTCACCGTATTTCCTAATGAAATGGGGTGCGCATAAGGCCAAAGACCCCAAGGAACACTGTGACACTTGTCAGTGTCTGCAGGGTGGGGTGTGGTGAAATGGCGTGGCCATTATGCCTGATGACTCAGCGCTTACCCAATGCCTGTCACTCTCTGCAGGGTGGTGGTGGGGTTGGCTTCAGTTCAATACTTCACTGCCATTCCTATTCGCAGCTCTGTAACTTCTACACTACCATTGCCAATGCCAGCAAGCAAACATTCGGCATTGACAAATGCTTGTTTTCACACTTTGGAGTAGTTTCCCATGAAGGTCTGCCTGCACTAACTTACGATTAATAAATTCTCACACTTGTGTATCTACATCTTTTATATTAACTGGACTAGACACAAAAATCTATTCTCATCAAAATTGCACCTCTTAAGTAAGTGTTCCCACCTGCAAGGTATTTTATTTACCTCTATAGGTATCTTGTAGATTTGTGGTGTATTTTAAGGTATTCATATCACAAAAAGTTTCTCCATCTGTAGACATCTACCTCTTCTAGCCAGCTCACAATTAAAATCCCCACACCATATAACTATTTTGAAGTATGCAAAAAGGTTGTATCTCATTGCATAATATAACCTGCTTTGCCTTAGTCTGTGGTGCTTAAGTTATTATCACCCTGATTCTGTCTGCAAAATACCCTATATCTAGCATCAAGGCTGTCCCCAGATGGAGATCTACAAACTTTGTTACCTGTATGTCAGGATTTGTAAATAAAACTCCAACTGCATTGTAGGCCTATTCCTAGTGGAACAGAAGGTGGCTCCCTGGACCATAATTGGTTTCCTGAGCTATTACCCAAAGTTTTCATTCTTGTGTCATGTAGGCAAATAATGTCACTTTTACACTTCTTTAAGACATTTAAAACAGTGAGCCTGTGCTGTTAACATTTGTAGTAGGTATTCTCAGTGATGCTATTATAGGAAAAGAAAAGAATATCATCAACTATCTAATCATCTCTTGGGTACTCTGAGATCTCATTTTCCATTCTGTACTTTCTGCCAAAGACTCCATCCTCCCTCTTCTAAGTCTGAGTGAATATCTTGCATTGAGCATGTAAGTAAAGACACTTCAGAGTCTTCATCTTCTCCCCTGCAACCACCACCCCATTGTTTTTAAGCCAGTACTGAAAATGTATTCACTGTAATGAGAGATGCTTTGGGTTTACATTTTTCCTTTAGCATCTTTATTGTCTGCCATCTGCTGTTTCCTCCATATTGGGCTTTTCTCTCTTCTGTTTTTTCCTTCTTACTGATCACCTGAAAGGATTCTCCCTCTGGTGGGAGAGGGGTGGCATGGTCACTGGAATCTCACTGTTTTCCCATCTAATAATAATTTTCCATGGAAGTAACACTCTGAGCAAGGGGTAGGGGTGGGGTGGGTTCTACCATGCACTTGAGCCAGGCTGGGGTGGCGTTCACGGTAGCATTCTCAGGTCTTCACTCTGGTTCTGTCTCTCTCGCATGAGTGGAGTAGCAGGTTCTGTGGCATTTTGTGCCTTGCTCTCTGCTTCTTACTTCCATAAGGCCACCATTCTATTTTCAGATGCTTGCATTGCTCCTAACTGTGGTGTTTTGTTATCATTAACTCATGAGAGGGCAGTCATCTCTATTATGAGATGCCCAGGGACACTATGCATAAGAATGCCCCATCCCTTCACACAAAGTTACACCTAAACAGATTAGCACAGTTCAGGGCCTGGTGTCCATACTGTAAACAGTGATTGTGATTGGTTGGCATCCATGGCACTCCAGACATTACCTCATGGGTTGTAGCCCACCTGATAGGCTAGTGATGCATATGACCCAGATCAAATTTCTAGCATATCCAGGTCCCAGGAACCCTGCTCTCCAGTTCGAATCGTGCATCTGATCAGGCAGGAAGCACACCAGGAATCCCTGTCTGCTCCTATAAGGTAAGATCCTGTATGGGATATATATATATATATATATCTCATCACTGTCATGAGCACATGTATGCAGTTACAGTTTTAAAAACTTTGCAAGAAATGTAACTAAAGAAATATCTTAAGCTAGCTCTCAGCCTCAGTGTTAGCTAGCTTTGTGCCTAATGTACTCACGAATTACTTTGTGCTGGCAGCATACATAGGTGGATTAGGTCAGTGGTATGTGTGCATACAGCAGAAAATAAACTTGCATTTGCTTGTTTGGTGCTAGGGGCAACAAATTTGGTGTCTGCCTCCGTGTGGTGCTATGCCTCCGGTAGGCACCATAGGTTCGGGGGAGCCGCCGTTGCTGGGGCAGGCACGCCGTAGCACGCATGGCGCCTTCGCTACCTTCCCTCCTCCCTTCTTTCAGCCTTGTTGGCCTGGGCCACCCTCCCCACTTCCCGGAGAGTCCTCGGCCCTCTCAGGCCGCCGGCTGGTCGGCGGCCTGTCCGACTCTATGACGACCGCGTGGCCTCCTGAAAGTAAAGGTTCCCTTCCCTTCCTCTCTCTCTCTCCTGAGAGTAGGGGGACAGTCGTGGCTGCTCAGTCGCCCGGAGGTCATCGGCCCTCTCAGAGCCCGGCTGGTCGGCGGCCTGTCCGACTCTGCTTGATGACCGCGTGGCCTCCTGAAAATAAGGTTCCCTCCTTCCTCTCTCTCTCCCCTGAGGGGGTAAGGGGAGAGTCATGGCTGCTCGCGTCTGCTCCAGCAGACGCGCCAGTCACGGGCGCCTTCCACCTCTCGCGCTTGGGCGCGCCTTCCAGTAGGCCGCTGGTCGGGCCTTCTGCGGCCCTAGGCGCTTCCTTCCTCAGCTCGGGGATTCTGCTTTCCGCTGCCTGCATCTCCTCCCCTGCTAGGGCCGCCCTCTGAGCCGAATGCCAGTGCGCCTCGCCCACGCTGCCTGGCTGGAGCGGGGAGGGAATGCCTATCGCCGCACGAGGGGAAGGCAGCGCCGCAATCTAGAGGAGGCACTAAATGGATGGCGGGGGCAACAGTTCCTCCAGGGACCGCTTCGTTCTCGGTCTTCCCTAGACAGTCCTCCCACAGCCTAGTCTTGTAGGGTGGGAGACCACGAGTGCCATTTTTCTGGCCCTCATTCCCAGGAGAGGGAATGGAAATAACTCTGAGGCCAGGGGCACTTGGGCCTTACCCCACAGAACGAAGTGGGGGTGAGAGGGGCACCCCTTAGATGGCGGGAGGACAACAGTTAAAAAATGCTTTCCTGTGGTGCAGATAACATGTGCAGGGAATCAATTTCCAGTGGATAAAGCATAGTACAGAGATGTTTAAAGGTTGTGGGTTCAAACCCAGTAAAAAAAAAAAAAGGGCCGGCAGTATAGCCTACAGGGTAGAGGAACAGCGTGTGACGAGTTCGATACATCAAGTACACCAGCCCTGAGTTTGAGGCTCACAACCCCACTTGCATATTGTTGTCTCTGAGCAAGCCACTTAACCACCAAGTCCTCCCAGGTCACCTGGAAACAGCTCTTGTGCCTAGTGGGCCTTACCTAGTTATTAAAATTTTATATGCAAAGCTGGGGTAGTTAGCTGGGCCAACAGCTGATGATTGGGTTCCTCCCCGAAGAGTCCCTCCCACAGTGACCCTCGGTGGCATTTCCTCCCACGACAGAGTCTATTCATTCTTCCTTCTGGAACCCTTCCTCCCTCTTGCCTTCTGCCACTCTGGTCCCTCCACAGCGACCCAGAAGGTAGTCTCCCACCGGTCGTTCCATGGCTCCCTCCCATAGCGAGCCCTGGTTTTGGACCTCTGAACTCAAACCTCCCTCATCTTGGCCCTCGTTGCAGGGGTCCTCACATAGCACCCCACAACCTGCATTCAGTTTCAGTTTTAATAAAAAAAAAAACAAGAATGGGGGCAAAGGAATCACCTGGGCAACTTGCTTGTTGGTCCGTCCTCCCTGGAGCAACACGCCCATGGACCCCACAACCCGGGGCCCAGCAACTCTATGGGATGGTCCCGGCCCCCCCACCTCACCGCCTCCTATTCCGAAACAGCAGGCCACAATACCAGTGAGGCAGGACCAGCAGGCCTTACGCTGGGCAAGACCACCAAGCCGGAACCAGACAGGTCGGGGGCAGCCAGATGAGTCTCCAACCCTGAGGACACCGCTCCAGGCGTCCCACATGACAGCGTGCGAGTACAGGGAAAAGAAGTCATGCCCTTCACCTCAACCCCAGGGCCCATGAAGAGGCTAAGGCCACTATGGGAGTCGACATCAAGGAGGCAGGCGCAAGTCTGCTCGACCCCTTGATCTAATCGAGATAGTCTATCACAGAGAAGCCTTCCCAGTGCATCCTGCGGTCTAGGATATTCTCAGTAAGGGATGGCAATCCCCGATTCAGGCAGAATGTCAAACCGCAAGAAACCGGACAGGGACGTCTGGGTCCAGGAGAGAATCAGGCGCCTGGTGCAAGGCACCCACCGTTGAACCCCAGGTGGCCCCTAGCAAGGACTGTGCTACCATGCGGTACAATAGCACCCAGGGACCCAATAAACAGGAAGGTCAAAGATTTGCTCAGGAGGGTTCTTGTCTTGAAATCGAGGACACCGCCACTAGGCAGCCACCAGCCGATCTATACGGCTCCAGCGGATCCGCTAGCCCTAGGACCCTCAGGAGCTAGCCCCTGAATCCAGGGAGGCAGAACTGTGGGAATGTGCTTGATGCAGCCAAATTCTTGGCCGACTTGGCGGTAGACACCCTGTGCCCGCATGCCAGGGCTACTGCCACCACCAACTGTGCTTCGAAGGGCACTGCGACCAAATCTATGGGATCGCCTCACATCAGCAGACCACTGCTCTCGAGTCAGAGGCCCCGATCCCGGCGTCCATGAACCGTACCCTCAGGGCTTTCAGTTCTCCTCCCTGGAGCCTGGGGACAAGTAAACCAGAGGGCGAGGTAGAAGCTACAGGGGGAAGCAACAGTGACTACCCTCTCGCAACGTCACTAAAGTCAACCCGGACGACCGAGTAGTTCAGGCGTGGGACTTGATGTCCAAGGGAGGAAGATCCGCGTGAGGTTGAACTCCACTTCCCCGGACCCTTACCCACCTGTGGGACCAGGACCAAACCACTCGCTCACCGCTTACTCCTCACAGCATCGGACAAGTGGGTTCAAGTGCAGGTACCAAGGGATACTCCATTGAGCTATCCCGCACATTTTTCCCAAGGGTTAACCCCCCACCACCACAGCCAGGAGAAGGCGTCGCCACTCCAAACCCAACAGGTCTGTCGGACCTGGTTCAGAACAGCGCTTTTCCACCCGTACCGTTTTGCGGAACAGAATCATGGGCGCACTCTATCTTCATCCTGATACCAAAGAAGTCAGGGGTCCCGACCTATCCTGGGCCTGAAACAACCTAAGCCACTATGTGGCATCGCACCCTGTCAAATGGAGACTGCCCAGTCCACCATCCGATGCATTCAAGTAGGCGATTCCCAGTGTCGATAGACCCCAAGGGCGCTCACCTCCATATTCTCATCGTGCGGAAACACAGACAATCCCTCCGACTTCAACGGCTTCGCCCTACAGGCACTCGAAGACCACGGCTGGATGGTAAACCGAGAGAAGAGCCTCCGCACTCACACTCAACAGGTCAAGCAATGGAGCACTCACAACTCTGCTCAGGAGGGACAAAAAAAAAAAACACTCCCGAGAGTCCACAGCTTGATTACCTGGCCCATTGAATGAAGGCCACCCTGGGCCAGGTGGCGCTGCGCCCTCCCAAACCTCGTGCAGATTCGGGGGCACCGGCTGAACTCAACCTCCAGACCATGGTACCGCCCCTCGCAGTGAGGATAGCCTGGGCATGATGAGCGGTGGAGCCAGACTTGACAAGGGGAGTCCCTCAGGAGGCACCTCGCCCAACCGTCATCAAGCGGACGCCGAGTCTTTCCAGCTGAGGAGCTTGCTTGGGAGACACGACAGCACAGGGGCGGTGGCCATCAGCGGAGTCGGGCTCTCCATCACATACTGAGACGAGAACCGTGTCGCATGCCCTAAAACCTTCAAACACCAGGTACACGATCAATCGGTCCTAACCGGTCTGACAATCGAGCTCACGGCCCACAGCAAGCTAGGTGGGACCGGGGCAGGAAATCTGAAGGAGGCAATGGCGGTCCTCAACTGGGCCCAAGCCAACCTCAGCTGCCTGGGCATGGCTCACCTGGCAGAAAGGCTGAAGGTCCACACAGACTGGCTCAGCAGGCAACAAGTGCACCAGGGATAATGGCAATTACACGGACCTATTCCAGATGATCCAAGAGACATGGGGAACCGTGACTTACACCTCAGGGCAGTACGGGAGAAGGCTCAGGTCAGAGATTACTATTCAGGGTTCAGTCACAGCCTCTCCCAGGGAACTGAGGCCGTGTCACAACCCTGGGAGCCGAGACACGCTTGCCCCCACCGCTCTCACTGACTCCTCGGTCCCAACCAAGGTGCGGAATCACGGCACACAGTCATCCTGGTGACACCCTACCGGCCACGCAGGTCGTGGCTTGCAGCGGCCAGACAGAGGTCACTTGCCAGCTTCAGGATTCCTACGAACAGGCATGCCCTCCCAGGGGTCAGGCTTCACCAACCCCACGGACCCTGAAGCTCACGGCCTGGTTCCTGAGAGGAGGAGACTGGGGGCAGCAGGTTTCATGATCCCGTCATCAGCACCCCACCCCAGTCAGACTGTCTTCTCTCACTCCCCACGTCACGGGAGACATGGTCCAATTCCTCGTGGTGCCTGGAACAGGGCAAGGCTCCCGAGCAAACCGACAGGGCTAACATCCTACTGTCCCTCCAACTGGGAGTAGGCAGAGACTAGCACCTCCGCCCTCAGGGTGCAGCTATCAGTCGTAAGGGCGGCTATGAGCCTCATCGGGGGACACACCCGGGAGCTCATCCAGAGGCCACGCTCTCTAAGGGCAGTAGAGATCCTCCGACCGATGGCGCGACCGACCACGGTCCCGTGGGACCTTCCACTAGTGCTAGAGTCCTCAACTCGGCTCCTCGCGAGACCCCTCGCGAGGCGGATCGGATCTGGGTCTGCCTCAAGACATGCTTCTTGGTGGCAATCTGCTCAGCTAGAAGAGTCGGAGGACTTGGGGCCCCTATCCTGCCGGAACCTGATTCGGTGCTCACCCGTTAGGGAGTCCGTCTGAGATCGGTCCCAGTATTCCAGCCAGGGTATCCACCAGTTTTCCCAGAGGGCAACCCATCGAGCTAACCACCTTGGCGGAAGGGCCCCAGCAGGGCCCCAGTGCGGTCCCACGTTACCCTGATGTTGAATCCGCCCCTCTGGGTACCTGGCCAGAACCCATCCCATCCGCAAGACAGAGAGACTGTTTTGTCATCTCGAAGGGACAGAGGCAGAGCAGAACCGCCCCAAGGCCACTGTTGCGGGATGGCCAAGGAGAGTCATCAGAATGCCGTCTCCGCTAACGGATGACTCCTCCCCAGGGATCAAGGCTCACCCACCAGAGCGATCGCCACTTCTTGGATAGAGAGAGCTAATGCGCCCTCGGAGGACCTAGGTAGGGTGGTCACGCGGAGTTCCTCCACACGCTCACCAAGCACTTCATGCTGGACCAGTCACGGGCCAGGCGCCCACTTGCCACTCAGGTCCTGGCGGCAACATCCTCAACCCCTCACTCTTAGACCACTCGGTTCCCACCCTTGGGTACTACACTGCTTCTTATCTACCCATGAGGTAATGTCTGCAGTGCCATGGATGCCAACCAATCACAATGGGTGTTTACTCACCTGGTAAAGGTGATTGTGTTGGTTGGCATCCATGGCACTCCAAGGCCCTCCTTCCAAGTGCTCAGAGTGACCGACTGATCTAAGGGGATCTCCTCCATGGTAGACCCAATAGGGGACAGACCACAGTTGTTTTCTTAAGGACTATCTACCAGTCGGACCTTCGGACCGAGACTACTCCGTAAATAGTAGAAGAATAGGGCTCAGCTCCGGGCCACCGATACCACTTCGCAGCCCGCATTCTTCCTTGTCTCTGATCATCTCTCTATTACCACACGCTGATTGTGCCTGCACAGTATGTTTCTTTTCTCTGCACTAACTAGCCTTAATTTCAGCTATGGAAGATTCAAACTGGAGAGCAGGGGTTCCTGGGACCTGGATATGCTAGAAATTTGATCTGGGTCATGTGCATCACTAGCCTATCAGGTGGGCTACAACCCATGAGGTAATGTCTGGAGTGCCATGGATGCCAGCAACACAATCACCTTTACCAGGTGAGTAAACACCCATTACACCTTGTGGTGTCACACGCTTTACTTAGATGTGTCGTAGTACCACATTTTTGACAGGATGTTGGCTGACCAATATAGACAAACTCTGGCCAGAGCTGATAGGGCTGCAGCCGAGGAATTTGGGATAAAAATAGTAAAATTACCAAAGTTATGAGCCTGCATTTGTAAAAGTCAATGTGGGCTCATAACTTGTTGATTTTAATATTTTTACCAAATTTTCAACATAGCCTTCTTATGACCCCACCTCATGAGCAAGGGCAGAGACCATTTTCAACTCCTGCCTGAAAGGTGATTCTGCACAGGGACCATGAAATCACCTTTCAGAATATTAAACATTTTGGCCAGGATTTAAAAATGACAGCTGTCACACTCATGTGTGTTGTAAAGATGTGGCTATGTTGTGAATTTAGAAACATTTGGAAATTACCAAAATTATGAGCTTGTGTTGGTAAAATTCAATGTAGGCTCATAACTTTGATGTTTTTAATATTTTACACCAAATTTTTAACATAACCTTCTAATGACCCCACCTCATGAACAAGGGCAGAGAAAATGTTCAGCTCCTGCTCAAAAGTTAATTTTTACAGGGACCACAAAATCACCTTCGGGCAGATCTGCCTAATGACAGTGCAATTGTTCATGAAGTGGTCCCAAAGAAGGTATATTGAAAATGTGGGAAAAATATGCAAAATGGCCAAGTTATGGCACTAAGTTCAAAACACCATTGAAATACATTGAACCACATACCTGTTTCCTCAGTTTGAGGTCCAGCTTTGAAGAGTGAAGATGTGTCTGTGGTCCACAGAAGATTATGAAGCTGGACCCCCCGTGGGTAAGTAAAGGCTTGGAAAGGTGCAGGGTGGTGGGTGCAGAGTGGTAGGGTTGGGCGGGGTCACTAACAGCTACAAATACATCAATGGACAATTTTCCTTTTTCAGATGTAAGAAAAAAAAAAAGAAGGATTCCCAATCATGACACTGGGAATGTGCACCCCAGTGTCAGTGTTATGTTTGGGGGTGGTGGTGGTGCTGAAAGGGAGGGTTAGGTGGGTGGGAGTGATACATTTAAAAAAGTGCAGAAATAACCACACATGTGTGACAGTGGATGGAGGGGTTCCGAAAAAAAAGGACAGAGGATTTGTGATGGTGATACTCAGGGACTGGGCACCCTCAGTATCACTGTTATTATGTTTTAGGGAGGAGTGATGGGTGCTAAGAAGGAGGGTCAGGTGGGGGGATCTTGAAAACAAACAAACAAAAACACTGTAGAGTCTTGATTGTGACACTGGTGGATTGGGCACCCCGATGTCACTCTTATGTTTCGGGGGTGTTGAGAGGAGGGTTGGGTGGGGGTATGTATAATTAAAAATGAAGAAATCAGTGGTCAGGGTGGAATACAGCACAGTCCACCATGACCAAGATGGCCCCACACTGTACTGCACATGCGCTGGTTATCACGCATACAGTAATATAGTTTGGTGGCCATCTTAGGCTATACGATGTGCCATGTTCTGCTGTGACCACTAACAGACTAAAAATAGTGCAGTGCAACTAACAATGGAGACAGTGAGCAGAGTGCTTCAAACATGCGGAGGAGACTGTGTTGCAACTCCCAACATGTTCGGCTGAAAGGAATGTACTGAGTCCTTTTCTCATACCAAGAGGTCTGCAGGGTTACACCACTGCAGCCCTAAATAGTACACCTACCCTTTCCTTTCCTAGAAAAGAAACCGCTAGGAGATGTACCACACCAATGTTAGTAGCATACAACTTGACCTTAATCTTCCAGCCTCCATTCCAAATCTGCTCAGTATTTGTAACTGGTACTGGTTTCTCAAGAATGTCACACCTTTGTTTCAGCCAAAGATTATATTTTCAATGTTAACCCTTTCATTTTAAACATAAGAGAAATAGTTTTAATTGCAGGTTTAGTCAGGTGTATTGCTAGAAAGGGTTTCCATAAGGAGTATCCTCACCTTGTTATACTGGGCCCAGAAACGGTGTAAACCAGAAATAGCTTTAAACTTCAAAGTTAGAGTTCTCAGTTTGTATTAAAGCAAATACTTTTGATGCAAAGAAATTTAAAGAGCCTTTTAACAAAGTCCTTGCACTGTAGACCCTATATGCGGCTTCTTCCAAACCCTCTTTGTATAAAAGTCTTACTAAATTCTTCCTGGGGCAGGCTCACCCTTGTTTTGAAATAGGTCCGATACCTGAAAAAGGTTTTTCAGGAAAGTATGTTTAGCAGGGTCTTGTAAATCTTTATCTTTAGGTCCCAGTCTGATGGGGCTTTGCTGCTACTCTCACATTTCATTTTCAGTACTTTCTCCCACATTTATAATAATTGCATTCTGTCTGTCAGCACTGTTTATCATACTCCCATTTTGTACTGCTGTGGCCTGCAAAATCATATACTCTGTTCCCCCATCCATTTCTAGATATTTATTTTGTCCTCCTGATAGTACCTCATTACCCAGTGAGTCATTTTCAAGAGCTTCAATAAACTCACCCATTTCCACATCTCTGCAAACGGACCCACTGATGCCTCCCATGCTTCTCTGTCTGCAGTAGTTGCCCAAACCCTCTCCTCCATATTACTTTCATATGCTGTAACCACAGGATCCATTTCCATGCATTATTTTGTTCCCAGCCTGCTTTATAGCAGTGCTCGCTCCAGTGACCAGGTGCTTGAGGTTTTCTTTGTTTCATTTCTCTCTGCTTGCTACTGTCGGCATCCCCAGCTGCCCATTTTCATCTGCAACTCCTGTTTCTGTAGTAACAGCTGCAGAACTCTCAGGGATATTTGACACTACTGGCGTCCATATTCCGAGTGTTTTCCTAGGCAACCTTGACACCTCAGGCCAGTCAGCTGGGTTTGACAGGTCCGTTCCTGTCATGGAAGCAGCTGGGTCTCCGACACTGAGTTCACCTCTCTTTTAGCTCACAAACAGTCCTGGTCTTGCACAAATTTTGCTTCCTCTTCTGCTAGCATAGAAAGCAGTCTCCATTTGTTCTCCTCAATTTCAAGTTCATCATCAAACACGGTATCAGATTCCTGTACACATAGAAACATAGAATTTGATGGCAGATAAGGACCGCTTGGCCCACCCAGTCTGCCCATTTCCTACCTGATGGATAAGCTGCAGATCCTAGTTAACCAGCAGCCTACTTCTTCCTACCCCCACCCCTAGAATTGCCTTATGACTGTCCCATGCATGCTTGAATTCCACCACTGTTTTGACTCCACAACCTCCTCGGGAAGGCCATTCCATACATCCACAACCCTCTCTGTGAAAAAATACTTCCTTAAATTACCTCTGAGCCACCCCTTCTATCTTCAAATTGTGACCCCTTGTTCTTGTACATCTCTTTTTTTGAAAGATGCTACCCTCTTGGACTTTGTTGATTCCTTGAGGTACTTGAAAGTTTCTATCATGTCCCCCTCTCCTCCTTTCCTCGAGGCTATACATATTAAGCTCCTTAAGTCTCCCTTCATATGTCTTCCGGTGCAGACCCTGCACCATTTTAGTTGCCCTCCTCTGGACAGCTTCCATCCTGTCTATGTATCAGTTACCACTGTTTTATTTCTATTTTCTTGCACCATGGAAATTTCCATCTCATTATCGTGCTCCAGCATAGCTTTATCTGAGACCTCATGTATTTCAGGGACAGAGACTTAGGTCAGGCTACCTGCCACCTCTCCAGCTGCTCCTCCATCTCCTCCAAGGTTGGCTGTTTTGCAAAGGAGCCAGAATAATCAGAGGTTCCCACCACTGCAAGAGCATGGGAATTTTTATTTGAAGAAATCATACAACACATAAGAACAAACAAAAAATCACAACAAACTGAAAAATGTCAAATGCAGCAATTGGCTAGAACAACTTCAAATGAAAATGAGTCATCCAAAATATACAATAAGGAGAAGACAAGAAAAAGGCAATACCCATCACCTCAAGTCACCCAAGTCAAAAATGTGCCCACAGTGAATATAATCGATGATCATCAAGTGACTTTGCCTCATGCAAATAAATCTTTTTAATTTGTGACATAATAAAGCCAAGCACTTCTCCCTGAGATAAAATGTGCTCTTGCAACAGAAACTGACATTTGCCGGCCAGATATATACTTTAAATCCACAGAAAAGTCTTAAAGTACTGGGATGAAAATTCTTCCAGGACCCTGAAAGTGATCTAAAATCAGCACATCATAAGAAATAGTAGTGAAAACAGGACACTGCAAACTCCATGCTAGCACGTCCCAAAAGGCAAGTGCAGTGGGGTACGTGAGAAAGAGGTGTCCCTGAGGTGCAGGAAGTTGGTTACAGGTATCCCTAGAGAAGAAACGTTCGGTAGCAGATTTAAGTTTATGATTGTCCCTACACCCACTTTTCCATGGCAGGACAGCCAGACAGTGTCCCAGATGTACTTGGGCACCTTGGGTCAGTCAGTTTTTGAAGCGCATGCTGAGTGGACTGCCCAGCACCCTTTGGGAATTGTACCTGTTCAAAAAAATACATCTGCATAATCCAGTTGTACAAGGCATTTCTGCGGCATGTACAGAGGTTCCCACAGGTATCTTCCACACTCTCACCTTTGCCAATGCAGAGGAGATATGGTGCTGAATCTGAGCCTTGCGTAACTTGTTATGGAAAGTCCATTTCTCCTCCTTCCAGAGGGAGAGGAGAGTAGTGAGCCAGGATCTGCATCAGGGTGTCCAAAGTAATGAGTTATTCTGACATAAATGGGTAAAATTAGTGGCCAAAAATAAAGAATAAAAGAAAACCACTGGGTTCACCATGCCTAAGCCCCTTTTGGTAACAGGCAAATATGTAATTTGCCTTTATGGGTTTAGCCTGCTTCAAATAACCTGGACAAAACACACTAAAGAACCTTACTTCAACTACCAGAGGCAGGAACACTGAGCTGAGATGCAGTAGTAAGGGATAATGATCATCTTAACCTAATACACCCGCTTTAATTTAGAGCATTGCAACTATTTCCAAGCAGCTATCTTACTGTCACAGACATCAAGTAGTTTCTCCCAATTTAGTATGTCCATTTCTCCTGGACCAAACTGCACCTTAAGAATGTCAACCACAGGGACAATGGGAACACTGCACACTTGAGTCAACTCCAGGTCAACAGTGTGACCAAGACAGATCACCTTGCTTTTAAACAAATTAATCTGTGCCCCGTGACTCTAGAGAAAGTTTGCACTATCAACCTTGTTTCATGACAAGCAGGCTCAGTAGCTGCAAAATACAGAGATCGTCCACGTGGGCCAGGTTTCTAAGAGGAGGAGTGTCTGGAGATAACCTAAACTCTTGTACAGCTATGGTGTGGAGAGTTTCCTGATCAGTATATCCATACAAAAGACATACAATAGGGGCTGAGGGGCAACCTTGTGTTACCCACACTGCCATTAATCAGGGAATAAAATGAGCCTTGGAGTACAGTAACCAAATCCAACTAATAAACATCTTTGGAATGCCATGGTACACCAGTACTTTGCATAAGTACTCTAGTCACATGGAACTCTATCAAAAGCTTTTCCTGGTCAATCGTAAGTACAAAACCTCGAATCAAGTTAAGGTTGCTCCTCACAAAGACTTCCTCATGATAATCAGATTATCCCTCATAAATCTGCTTGGCACAGCACAGGTCTGATGATGAGCAATGACATTCTGTGCTATCCTGCCTAACCTAGCACAATTAATTTTCATCAAAATCTTGAGATCCACATTTAGCAGGGTGATTAACCTCCAGCTTATGTCCAGTCTACTCCCATTTTTATGTAGAAGAATCAGAAAGGTTTTGCCATATCTTCTGAGATTCTAAGATTGTCTAACATGTCATTAAATAACTCCAGCAAAATAGGTGCTAGCAGTATTCCATAGGCCTTATAAAACTCAATACTGAGGCCGTCCAGACCATGCACCATACCCGTTTCCAGGCTACCAATAACCCCATGGATTTCAGAGAGAGAGAGACAGACAGATAGAGAGAGAGAGAGAGAGAGAGAGAGAGAGAGAGAGTCCTGTCAATTCTGTCTTGTTAGATGGAGTTAAGGACACCATATCATGGTGGGATAAAAATGCTCTATGGTGTCTGAACCTTCATGGGGTTCCCCAAAATATACCTGTAATTTCAAAGTAATGACCTCTAAGTTGTCTGCGAAGTCAGTATGAATAGCACCTTGCAGATCCTACACAGCCTTTCACAACTTCCTTTGTGCTCGCCTCCTGATAGTCTTTAAAAAGTCCAAGGAATGCCTCTTCCCATGTCCCCAAGGTCTGTTTAGCCTTCACGAGGTAGCCCTATCATAAAGAAATGTCCCTTTCCTGTTTATCTAGTAAGAGCTGATTTGGGAGGACAGAGCTCTCCATTTGCAAGGAAATAAGACAGAACAATCTTACCCTGAGGTTCAAAAACAGAAATAACCTGATCTCCCTTTGGCCCATCCTATTTTTAAAAACATGGATTTAAGCCCGTGTTTAGTTTCTTGCCACCAGTTTCCAACCAAATCATACCAAACTGCTACAGTTGCCCTGGCGTTTTATAAATTCTTCAGTTTACTGCAAAAACTACCCAGCAGCCCCCAAGTTGTTGGTCTGTAAATAGAAACATAGAAACACAGAAGTTGATGGCAGATAAGGACCGCAAGGCCCATCCAGTCTGTCAATTTCTTTTTACCATATGAATGTGCCATCGGCATTTGCTCTGTCAATGGTCTATCTATTCATACTTATCTGTATTGCTTCCTTATGCCTATCCCATGCCTGTTTGAAGCCCTGCACTGTATTCATATCCACCACTTCCTGAGGTAGGCGTTCCATGCATCCACTACCCTTTCTATGAAAAAGAACATCCTCATATTACCCCTTAATCTGCCTCTCCCTAATCTCATGCTGTGTTCTCTTGTCCTGCTATTTTTCTTTTATTGAAACATTATAGACTCTTTCATCTTGTTAATGCCCTTAAGGTGTTTGAATGTTTCAATCATATCACCTCTCTCCTCCTTTGCTCTAAGGTATACATATTGAGTTCTGTTAATCTGTCCTCATATGTTTCCTGATGCAGTCCCTGCACCATTTTGGTTACCCTTCTCTGGACTGCTTCAATTTGGTTAATGTCCTTGTGAAGGTGCAGCCTCCAGTACTGCATGCAGTACTCCAGATGCGGCCTAACCAGTGTCTTGTAAAGGGGATTATTACCTCCCTCTTACGACTTGTGATACCCCTACTAATACACCCCATCATCCCCTAGCCTTACCTACTGCTTTAGTGGTCTGCTTGGATGATTTCAGGTCATCTGTGATGATGATGCCTAAGTCTCTTTCTTCCCTTGTGACTGCCAGCAACTCCTCCCAACTTATAGGTGGCTTCAGGGTTTCTCTTCCCTTTGTGCATGATCTTGCACTTCTTTGCATTAAATCCAGTTGCCACCCTTCCGACCATTTGCCAGTTTATCCAGATCTCTTCTCATTCTGCCCACCCCATCTGGATCATCTACTCTGTTGCAGATCTTGGTGTCATCTGCAAACAGACAAACCTTACCCTCAGTCCATCTGCAATGTCACTGATGAAGATATTGAAGAGGACTGGCCCCAGGACTGATTCCTGGGTACCCCACTTGTGACTTGCATCTCTTCTGACTGTATACCGTTTTACCACCACTCTCTGTTTTCTGCCTGTCAACCAGTTTGCCACCCAGTTGACCAACTACACCCACCCGAGCCTATCCAGCTTTATTAATCAATCTTCTATGTGGAACAGTATCAAAGCTTTGCTGAAATCAAGGTAGGGGACATCAATTGCTCCCTTGGTCCACCACTCTGGTTACCCAGTCAAAGAAATCTATGGATTAGTTTGACAGGACCATCCAGTTGTAAACCCACACTGTCTTGGATCCTGTGCTCCTATGGATTCCAGCTGTTGCACTATTCTTTCTTTAAGGAGTGCCTCCATAATCTTGCCCACTAGTGAGGTAAGATTGACTGGTCTGTAGTTCCCTGCCTCCTCCCTGCTAACACTCTTGTGGAGCGGGATCACATGAACCCTTCTCCAGTCCTCTGGGACCTCTCCTGTGCTCAGAGACTCACTAAACAGTTCTGATAATGGCTCTGCTAGTTCCACCCTTAGCTCCCTTAGTACTGTGGGATGTATGCCATCAGGTCCCATTGCCTTGTCCACCCGAGCTTATCGAGCTCTTGTAGGACCTTTTCCTTTGTAAAGGGACTAGTGCACACCTCCTCCCCCATGTCCATTTTGCTGAGCTGTGGGTCCTACCCTACCTTCTCCTCATAAATATTGAGCAGAAGTATCCTCACATGCCCCCTTATCCCCTTTGATCTTAGCAATCCCCTCTGGACTTTCTCCCTTTCACTAATGTATCTATAGAAAGTCTTGTCACCTTCTTTACTGTTCATGCTAGTGTTTCCTCAGTTTGGGCCTTTGCCTGCCTTACTGTCTTCCCTGCTTCCCTTAGGGAAGTTTGGTATGCCTCCTATCTTCATCCTGCATTCCCTTATATTTCCTGAAGGCCAGCCTTTTGGCTCTGACCTTTACTGCTACTGTTTTGAGAATCAAAGTGGTTTCCTTCTTCTTTTGCACTTCCTTTTCTCTCTAACACAATGGGATGTTGCTTCAAGTATTGCATCCTTAATACTTGCCCACTTTGCCTGTACCCCTCACCTGTATTTCTTCTTGCCAGGGCTAGATTAACTCTGTTGGCCATCTTATCAAAGTCAGCTCCTCTGAAGTCTCATATTTGTGTTTTGGAATGGGATGATTTAGTTCTAGTGGCCAAATTGAACCATACCATGTGATGGTCACTGGCCCCAGGTGACCTTCTACCTGGAGATCTGTGATCCTTTCCCTCTTAGTCAGTACTAGATCTAGGATAGCCCTGTCTCTTGTGGGTTGTTGTACCAGTTGTTTGAGGCCTCCCTGCAGTGAATCCACCACGTGTCTAGTTCTGGCAGATGTTCTTGCTGGCATTGACCAATCTACTGTATATCTGGCATGTTGAAGTCTTCCATTATCAGAACCACCCCTTAGCTATCATGTTTTGTGTATCTTCTAACAGTAATGTGTCTATGCCTCCCTCTGGTCTGGAGGCCAGTAGACAACCCCAGTTTGTATGGCTGTCCCATTTCCTGTTTCCAGGGTGACCCACAGTTTTTCTAGCTTCTTATGTGTATTCTGAATTTCTGTAGCTTTGATATTTTCATTGACATAAAGGGCCATTCCACCCCCCTTTTGCACCTTAGTCTCTTCTGAACAGTACATAGCCAGATACTGAAGTCTCCCAAGTGTGGTTACTGGTGAACCAGGTCTCACTAATGGATACTATAACCAGTTTAGCCTCTGTCATTATTGCCTGCAGGTCTGGGATTTTGTTTCCCAGACTGCGAGCATTATTGTACATGATTTTCCACTGGCCAGATTTTGGTGTGTTGGTTGTTGGGAGAGGTCTGGCATTTCCCTGTGCATCTTATGGGAGCTGGACATTTTCCTTACCTGGTGATGCAAATGAACTACAAACATGCTGAACTCCTCTTTGATCACTAGCTGAGGGGACGGTGTTCTTCCCATTCGACATATCGGGTGCTGCACCCTCTCCCCATCTGCTAGTTTAAATATTCTGCAAAGGCATCAAACTTCTGCCCCAATGCACTGACTCCTCCTTAGTCAGATGCAGTCCATCAAATTTAAACAACTTTCACTCCCAAAACTGTTGCCAGTTACCTACAAATGTGTGTCCTTTTCCTGGCACCAGCCCTTGAGCCACATGTTTAGCTCCCCTATCTCCCTTCTCTGATGTTCTGTCCATCTGCCCCTCTCCCAGACTGGCAGGATCTCAGAGACGGAGATGCTGGACTATATGGATGATAGTTTGTCACCCAGCTTGGTCAGGTGTTCCTTGATCTCCATAACTGACTGACTGCGAGATTGTTGAGTCCCTATGTGAGAAGGACATCAATGTTTTCTCCTGATTCCTGTACAATTTTAGAAATGCAGTCAGTTTCTCTCCATGCTGATGTACCTGGGAGACATCTGACCATTACCCCGGCTGGAGATAGTATCAGCTCCCGAATCATGGGGTTTCCTAAGATCAGAAGTGTTTTGGATTTCCTTTCTGCCTTTTTGTTTGGGTTCCTGTTTTGAGCAAGTTTTGTTGTGCTAGCTCCTGTGCTGCAGTGTCCTGCTCTGCAGTGTCCTCTGCCCTTTGTTTGATTTCTGAGATAGAGGCAGATACCTGTTTGTAGTTTTTATATGGTTTGTGGAGGTGATATGTTGATGAACACCGAGTGATGGGGCACCCGATTTGCCTCTCCCAATGTCACCAATTGTTCAAAATGATCAGAAATGCTTAGGATATACCTTGGCTTTACTGACAGACCAGTGTTGGGACACAAAAGCATAATCAATGTGGGAGGAAAGTGTCCCTCTGTGGTAGGTGTGCCCCCAGTGTTCCATATATTTCTGTAGAGATACATCAATACTGCCACTTTCATAATATTTTTCAAGGCAGTAGTATCACAGAACAACTTTGTAGAAGTCCCAGTTTTATCTCCAGAGCCTAGTGGATAGTTAAAATCCCACAAAAACAATCTTCCTATTAGTGTGTAAAGTAAGGCTGAAGCAATTTAAATATCTGAATTTTTGTGATCTTCGTTTGTGGGGCATAGATCACCCCATCTGGAGTGCTTGCCCATGTAACAGAATATCCAATAGAAGAGCCCTCCTGGGTCAAGTGTCAATCATTTTTAAATTTGAAAGGAACAAGATTTAAAAGTATCCCCACCCTGAGCAAGGGTCTTTACCAAAGACAAAATGGATGGACCCATGGCCAGGTCTTCTGGGCCTGGTGAATGTCCATGTTTGATTTCAGGTGGGAATCCTGCAAAAGAATGATTTGGGTCTGGGACTGAGAAAGGACAGCAAAGGTGATGCTTCTCCTAGAGTGCTTTTAACGCTATCAACATTCAAAGATAACACAGTAATGATATCCAATGAAAGCAGCTCCATTGGCAGGAAGGGGAAAGACTGAAAGTCCATGTTAAAGATTTTTCTTCCTGGTTCTCTTCTTAAGTTTCTGCTTAGTCAAAGGTCACCTTCCATATCAGAGTGTCCCTCTGAGAATAAGCAACAGAGGAGGCCTCTGAATCTCTGCCCTTATCCTCCATGTGGTCCTGAAGAGCAGTAAAGGCATTCTGAAGCTCCATGCCATCTGTTTTTACCAGTTTCTTTTATGGGCACTCCTAGTACATTTCCTTCTCCCCATCATCATCTGATAGTCCTCTAGAGGTGCTGGGGCAGTGGCGTATTCACATTTAGCTC
Source organism: Neoceratodus forsteri (assembly GCA_016271365.2). Lineage (NCBI taxonomy): Eukaryota > Metazoa > Chordata > Ceratodontiformes > Ceratodontidae > Neoceratodus > Neoceratodus forsteri. The sequence continues at coordinate 1,196,627,700 of CM057453.1, forward strand.
TGTCAACCCATCCCCTACTGGATCCCAACAGTGTGACCCAAGGAGCAGTGGAAACAGAAGTAGGACAAGATCCATCAACAAGAGGAACCGGGAAGGGCTCAGTGGAGGCCACCAGGGCAACATCTGGCCCAACTTGATCCAAGACCTGGGTATTAGAGTTCAAAAGACCCACACTAGGAGAAAGTGATAAGTCCATAGGCTGGTGGGTATCCTGTGGAGTGAGATCTGCTGCTGGAGATTGTACTTGAGCTTGTTTGCTTGTGCCTCATACACCATATAATCCTGGTCATAAATAGTGCCAATGTTATGAACCCTACACTAGAGAAACAAGTGACCGGCTCCTCACAAAGGTTACATTTTGCAGGATTAGGGTCAAAGGAACTTGAATGGCCAGATTGCAAACAAAATTACAAGCCACTGCATCACAGATATTACTGAGATGAGAGAGCAAGCCACACTATGGCATTTTGGTTGCCCGGTAGAAACAAAACCCCTTTTCTGGCCAAGATAAAAGCAACTGGGGTGCTGAGTACCAGTGTCATTAGACTGAAGGCAAATTCTGATTTTACATCCCTCTGTCCAAATGTTCTCCACATCCAGGATAGGGAGAGGTCTGTCAATGACGCCAGCTCTTTTCTTAACCCAGACAATATCTGAGATGTGGACACTCTCATTATGGAACAGTTATGTTCTTTACAGTAGGTTTTGTGAGGGTATGGCAAGGAAAGGCGGTCAAGAGGGGGTTAGTTTAAGTTGATGGAATTTTTTCCAAAACATTCCAGTTGCTGGGCAGTATTGAAACTGACATCAAAATGGTATCTCCGCTGATATGGATAAGGCAAATATCTCATAGCCAAAAAGTGCATGGAATCTAAGCAGCCTGCACCAAACACCCAATCTGGGACCTCCCTCAAGTCCCTTTTGTATTTAAGGTGAACTGCATTGTGCCCATGGTAGGCTTTCCAAGTCTGGAAAAGAGATCAGACATCTTAACATTCGGTTGCCCTGAGACCTAGTAGTAGACAACTTAGGGATACTTGAAGTAGAAGCAGTGTGAGGTAAAGAACTTCCCCAGGGTGGGGAGGCAATGAAAGAAGCGGGACCTGGCAGAGCCTCCCTCACTTCTTGCTCCGTAATGTCAGCCCACAATGTGGTGGGAAGAACGGTGGTGGTGCATCCACTGATTGCGCAGCAGCCAACATAGGATCATGTAATAAGAAAGGAACCCCGGAACCTCCTCAGTGTTCAAAACACCAGTGCTCGGATCTGAAACAGCCTGAGGAACCAAGTTGTCAGATGGAACATCAGGATTAAACCGCTGACCCCCATTCGTAGCAAAGACAATAGCAGTATCAGCCTGAGGACAGGCTGTGTTACCTGTAGCTGCCCCTGCAGCAGGGGTCTGGAACCAGTACATGCACTCTGAAAGCCAAGTCAACAACTGATGCCGATGCATGATGGGGCAGTGAAAACTCCTCTGTCCTGTTCCCAAAATCTTAATGTCTTGAAAAGTTTTAAGCGGAACCGGAGGGATGATTCCCTGATCATAGCCAAGGTAGGAACCTCACCTGGTTCCCAATGTGTGCTGTCCTTCAATCTCTGCCATCCCACATCAGAAAGTGCCCTGTCTGGAGACCAGGGGCCCCATGCATCTCCATGGTGTAATCCCTCTCGTCCCAATCCAGTTCCTTAGGCAATTGGGGAGCCATCTCTGCTGCAAATACAGCAGGCTGGGCCGGATGCTCCAATATTGCCCCACCCAGTAGTCCTTCATTGAGGCCTATATGCACCAGGCCATCATGTGTTTCCGCATCTTCAGCTGCCAACATTTTTAGCAGCCAATACCATCTGTTCCTTACAATCGGAGGAAAAACCAAAGCAGAAGAAAATGAGTCCTCCAATCATATCTCCTGTCCAAAAGCAAACTGGTGAATTTGTTTTGATGAGTCCTTACAAGCTTGGTCATCTCGCTCTGGTACATCCTCCAGGTGTGCCTGTGCACTGTAGCAGATGCAGCTGTAGAAGAAGAAAGTCTCAAGGGGCTGAGATCGCTGCTCGGAGCTCCGCCACCCTGTCCACCTCCATCTCCAGAGTCGTCAGCCATACTACCAACAGCAGCACACCGCACATTCCAACCGAAGAGTAGGGAATTTTTATTAGAACATAAAATAAGATACAAACCAAACTGTGTTTCATCACACAAAATCAACAGAACAGAAATAAGTATAACATCATACATAGAAGCAAAGTGTACTCGAAAACAATATTTCCCCACCTGAAACCATAAAAAAAGGACAACCTGAATGAGTATTGCAGCATACTTCAACCAAAGAAAACATAAATTGTACATAACCCCAAAAACTAAAAAGGGAAATACTACCCCATCCCACCCCATGAAAAGAGTAGGGAAATCTTTTTCCACATCATAAGAACCAAAAATGTATACAAATCAGTATTACATCATACTAACTTGTATCAATGCATTATGCATTATGAATTTACATCATAAGAACACTCAAGGAAATATTTCATCATTTAAAGACCCCAAGTCTTAGCTAACCTCCCCTCACAAAGAAGTAAAAAACAACAACACATTTTTGACAGAAAGGCAAAGATACTTAATCCATTATAACTAGAAGAAAAAGCTTTACCCAAAATGTTTCAAAATTATAGTTCATGTAACTATAAAATATTATGCAAGTCTTTGTTCCTTTGCACATCCTGTGATAGTCTCATAAATATAACAAAAAAAACAAAAAAACAGGACCTTTTCCCTTGCTAATATGAGATCTCATCAACAAAAGTAAAACATATTTTTCCAGAAGAATTTTAAGTGATCATTTGGTAAAGATGTAATCTTCTAGGAAAATAGCACCAATATCTCTCCCAGATGCCTTGCTTTAAAGAAACAAAATTCTGTGTTTTTAATATATAAGATACCTTCATGGATAAAAGAAAACAACATAGCAGGAGATAGGTCTTGTTGTTGGAAAATAAATCTACATCTAACTTGCCAGATCCAATATAAAATATGAGCTGCAATGACAGTAAGAGTGTTATTATTATATTTCTTCCATGACAAGGAAGAAACCATAAAATAGTTGACTATCTGACCATTTAGCTGAACGGAAATAATTTCAGTAATCTTCCCATATCAACCAAAGGGACAGTCAAACTATAAGTGATTTGGGGATTCAATTAGTAAGATGTATGAATTTCTTAAACAAAAAGCGTTCTGATAGGGCATGGTCTAGCCGCCGAGGAAGATGGCAGCATAGCCCCGTAGCTCTCACGAGACCTTAGCCCATCCGCACTGGACGCCGCGATCCCATGGAGTCTCCTATCTTAATTAACGGCTTAATGTACGGGTAACACCCTACTTGCTGGGTGGCACATCCTTTCAGTGGATTTCGGAGCAAATACATGATTTTGGTGGTGCTGTGACTTGAACCTACTCTGCTCGCCTAGGCCACACAGGCCCTACACTCCTTGCACCAGAGGCTTAGCAACCGCATACCATTTGCCCTCTATTCCCCTTCCCAGAGGCTGCCACAGGATTGAGTACCTCTTTCTACCCTGCTGGCTATAACATAGATCTCTTATGTCGTCCCAGGCACCGGATGGTCAACACCTGAAAATGGATCAACCAGTAGCTGTTGGGAGCCCTGCAACATATCACTAAACTCCTGGAAACCATAATTACCAGAGTTGATAATATCAGCCTAACTCTGACTGGTACTACCAAAGATGTCCAACATCTACAGGACAGAATGAATGTGGGAGCAAAGAACTGAAGCTAGTGAAGCCCAGCAAGCCCAGATTTGGCAGCGCCTCCAGCAGCATGAAAAGCGGCTTGCAGCACTTTGGGAGAGAGCCAAGGATCATGAAAGCCACAGCCACAATAATTTGGATTGTTGGACTCCCAGAAGGGGCTAAAGGGCAATCAGTGGAGCAATATTTAAATGAAAATCTTCCTCATATGCTAGGGGACTGATGGAGAGGCCCAACTGAAATTGAGAGGGCCCACAGGGTCTCTGCCCATGTAAGCAAACATTCTAATACACCTAGGCCAATTGTGGCCTACCTGCAGGGTCCCTGGTGTTCTGAGGCAGAATTTTCTGATTTCTGGCAGGGCTCCTTGACTTCTGTGGCAGCATTTTCTGATTTCATGCATGGTATATTCAGTTCTCTGGCAGAATGCAGTCCTGTCATTGACTAAATATGATGTGATGTCATCGATGACATCATATGCTGAGCATAGAGGAGGGCTCAGGATAAACGAGGTGGGAAAGAAAGCCTGACACTATGGAAAACAGTATATTTATATGAAAATTCACCAAAAACAATGAATTCTGCTGGCACTATATATATTCTGTGGCATGATGCAAATTCTGCAGCAAATTCTGCAACCAGAATTCCAGGGCCTTGCCTACCTGTTAAGATACACTACCAAAGAGAGAATCCTTCGGCCAGAGACTTAGAACTTTCTTGGCAAGGAGCCCTACTTGCCATACACAGGGACTTCTTGCTCGGGAAACAGCTGCAAAGCAGAGAATATTTGGGACCATTAAAAGATTTCTTTATCAACATGACTTCAAATTTAAATTCAAGAACCTTACTAGATTGCATGTTGCCAATGAAGGACATGAGCTCATCGCTGATCACCCAGTGGACATAGAACAGTGGATTGCTTGATTGTGGACAGGCCTTCAGTGCCCTACTACAAATCCCAGGAAGCTTTGGGAGCCCCCACAGCACCGCCTCTAGGTAGGAACCTTTTTTCCACATATGGTTCCCCTGCATCCCATTTGCAAACTGACAGGTCCCACGCCAAATGGTCCCTCAGCGAAGACAGCCTCTCAAGCGGCTTGTTCTAATGCCAACACACTATCACTGGCTTTGCGGCGCCCTATATGCAGCCCTCCTCCCTCAACGGGATTAAACTCATCACCTAAGCCAAGACAGAGACCTAGGAGTGGCCACAATATTGGCCTTCCAACCACTGTAGCTCCATCCGAAAGATTTCTAGGATGACCTCTCTCCTATGCTGAATCAGGCTGTTACTGACGCCACTAGAAGAGCCTGGTTTTGCCTTATGAAGTCAGCTGGGACATCAAACAAGGTGCCATGTTACCCTTTAGATATTTAGATCTCTGGCATAGCCCACTTATTAGGGTGGACAACAAACCCCTGACATGGGCCTCGTGGGAAGGGAAAGGGATCCATAGTGTGCAAGACCTTTATTTACCAAACACTAGTACCTTAATGTCCTTTGAACAACTGCGTGCATGTTTTTGCTAAAGCCACAGGACTTTTGGAAGTTCTTGCAACTTCGTACTGCAGTGCAGGCCATTGACTGGACGAGTAAAGGGAATCAAAATGGCATTGGTTGTCCTCACTACCTCTAAAGCCTTCCTTTCGTGGGCTAGCGGGTAGGTTCTACAGTGCCTGGCGTGAGGCACAATCAGATCACACGGAGTCATGTAGACTGTCATGGGGCAATCAAATTGGTAGTCATATTGGTCCAGAGACCTGGTCCCGCTGCCTCCATGCAATGCACTCCACCTACAAAGATGCTAGAAGCCAGTTAATTCAGCTTAAGATACTCCTTAGATGGTACAGAACACCTGCTATCCTCTTCAAGTGGGGTCTTCCACATGCACGATGCTGGAGATGCGAGCACAGCCCCGCAGACACCCTGCACCTCTTATGGAAATGTCAAGTATTAGTCCCTTTCTGGTCACAGTAGCAATGGATTGCTCAGGGTGTTGGGACAGCCCATAGATCTCTCAGATCCTATGTTGTTGTTGGAAGATTGGATCCCGCTTGGGCATTTGAGACCACAGCACCAGAACTGGGTTCTGGTTGTTCTGCTGGAGGCTAAGCGGCTCCTTTTAAGACATTAGGGGGCAACCCCACCCCGCCCATTTCGTTATGGCATTCAGCTATTGCCAGTTTAGCTACCTTTGAAAAGTTAACCTACGCTGCCAGAGGGCAGCTGTCCGCGCATTTCTTTCCAAATAGGAGGCCTATCTTAACTTGGCATTGTGCCGAGCTCCTTCCCTGCTATGGTAATCATCTCCTAGGCCACTGTTAGTGGGATAGGCTCTGCCAAGTAACGGAAATATTATTACAGGAGTCGATCCCTATGTGCACTTTCGGTGATGGTCTTGTCTGCTGCTACGCTGAGGTTTGATTTGCCCTTTTTTTTTTTATACTCCTTCAAAGGGCTGGATGTTAGCCATATAGTTGGCCTGTGTATGTAATTGAAAATTTAATGTTGAGGAGGCAGCACTCTGTGACCTAGGTGTGAGTATGAGTTATGGACTAGATATGGTATATTACGATAGATAGGAGAAGATGTTGTTATTAGTTATATGAAGCAGTTCTGAACTTTAAACATAGTTTTATGTGTGATGAATATTGGCATGTACAAATAATTATGTAATGCCTCATGGTAGCAGGAGTTTTCCTGTTTTGATGTGATGCTTATGTAAACAATAAAAATTATTCTATGATAAAAAGAATCAGGCTGTTACTGGAACCCAAGATATGGACACTGAGCAATTGACAGACTGGGCGGACCTCCCTGAAACTTCATTACTGGAATTGGTAGACACTCTTTCACCAGTCCAACCGGTCTCATCAGTTACATGGCTGGGTGATAAGACACCTCTAGATCCTGGATGTACCCTCGGGACACCCGAGATGGTCAAGGCCAACTTACTGGATCTCCTGAAACTTGACTGACTATCTAATTCTGTATCCATAATCTGTGGTGTGTTGGGGGCAAGGTCATATTCCCTATCCCCCCATTATGCCCCCAGCTTTTGCCATGGAATTGGTATGGCTATGATGATCTCAATATACCTATTACCCTCACCCCTGGATCATATGGAATGACTAAGGCTGGTTTGGCAGATGCTTAGATACAGCCCTCTTCGACCATCTGGAAATTTTAGCTGAAGAAGCAAGTGGGCGGCGCAGCGCCCATTTATTGTATGCTCAGCAGTTAGGTCCTTGTGCCTTGCTCCCTAGGCCTGGTGCACTCCCACCTCCCTAGGATGGTTCTTTACTTCAGTCTAGCAACCAGCAGGTGGGTATGCCCATCTTCCCTTCCCCTCCCTTCCCCACATTCCCTGCCCCTCCATGTGGTTCGGGTCATCCACCAAGGGTTAGGGGCGGGTCTAGGATGAGTCGGTTCTCTGTATCATCCACACCGACCCTCCTGAGTTGAGTATTGAGATGCATAGCTGTAGGGTATATATATATATATATATATATATATATATATATATATATAAAATATATATATACACACACACACACACACACACACACATATATATATATATATATATATATATTATCCTCATTTGCATTGACCCCAGTCTCATATCACTGTTGTTCTTGTTGTGTCTCTCTTTGGCACTACTCTGTTTAGTACTGGCAAGTTGCCGCTTTATATTGATTTACTCTGTTCAAATACTAATTGGTTTCTGCTCATTGTTTCTAGGATTGCAGTTACAGCCTTATCTACAACTTAGAATATGTAGTTCAGATGTTACAGGCGATGCTTACATCCTTTACAGTGCTACTGCACATATTGATAGCCCTATCCTCCTCAGGTATTTGGTGGCCCTGCAATTTGGTAGCCTTCCTGTTCCTCACTCAACTGGAAACTCTATAAGTACCTCCTCTTGCCTATTATGTGGAAATATGCCTACTACTCCTGGTGCCCAACAGGGATATCGTTGGATATCCTGGAAAGTGAAAGGATTAAACCATCCTATTAAATGTACAAAAGTTTTACAACACTTGAAATCCCTGCGGCAGATACTGCCCTCCTTCAAGAAACTCACCTGTTATCTAAATGTACCAACTGGTTAAAAAATTCTGGGTAGGAGAAGAACTGGCCAGCTTTCCACCACTAAATCCAAGGGAGTAGCCATTCTCATTCATCGTGCTTCCACCTGGGTGGTGAAAGAGGTCAAAAAGATGCTCAAGGTTGTTGGTTAGTGGCAAGTTATTTTCCCTTACAGGTGCTGTCCTGCTGGGCAATGTACGCTCCCTTAAGCACGCCTGATTTTTCCCGCGATCAACCAGGCCCTATCAGATCTACAGTCAGAGAGATCACTGCTCCCTGTAATCTTGGGTGGGAATTTTAATATGGTAGGGGATATATTTTAGACAAGTCCCATTATACAATGGCAAGAAAAATCTTGGGCTCCGATTGGTCAGTCTGGGATTGGACCTGTGATGTTGTCCCAGTACAACATTACGGGTCTAGTCCCAGCAAACAGATGACCGCATGAACCATTATAAAGATCAGTGCACACAACCGACATCAGTGATCGCTCGATCGACCTGCTTGTATAACTGCCGTCTCAAGTCACGTTATTTTTCAAAACCTCCCTACCAGAAAATCCCCAACACACAAACGCAAACAAGAAATTTTCTCCTCACCATTTCTTCCCTGAACCCAGCTCTTTACTCAACATGGAGACCATAACTACCGGTCTCATGGTTCACTTGTCACTCGGTTAATGGGGAAAAGTGTGAAACGGCTATGCACAAACCCACTTGCTCACCCAGGCATCTCTGTGTTCCTGACCGTGATTGTAAAAAATATTTAAAAGCCTGTACTCACAACAGCACTGCAGCAGCTTCATTCTCCAATCGGCTTGGTGGCCATGCTGTTTGGCTCACTACAGCACTGTGGTAATATAAATTCATTGACCGATCAGCTCGGTCACCTCAGTTCTTAACTTCCAAACATGGCTACATCCTCAAAATCTAAAAGCAACAACAAAAAGAGAAATGGGGTCAGCATGTGTTGTATGCCACTCTATAACACAAGGACACACTGAGACTTATATGTGGTCAGAAATGGAAAGCTGTAAGGAGGAAGCAACAGGCATGTTACACTGGCAGCACCATCTAGTGGTCAAAATAGAAACTGTGGATTTATTTTTCAGAACATATCCTTCCACACACAAAAATTATAAGAAAAAGACAAATAAATACCCTTTTCTCTCTTTTTCCTTTATTTAAAAGCAAGCCATTGTATAATAGCAATAATGCACTCCAGGGTTTGTGTTGTGCTGGGATAACGTCACTTCTGGGGTGATTAGTTGCACTCAGCCTGCGGCCCGTGCCGCTCAATCACCCAGGCATGACGTTATTCCAGCACAACACACACCCTGTCGCACATTATTGCTTAATTCAATGCCACATGCTAATCCCAAAGCCAGACAATCTCTCCAATGCATGATAGAGGAATGAGCCTTCACTGACATCTGGCGGACCATCCCACTGGTAGGGATTTCATTCTACTCTGTGCCCCATAAATCCCACAATCAGATAGACTTCTAGCTTGCTACTGAATTAGCAGCCAGATGCCTTTCTGATTCTAACATTTGCTTGATTTAATATCAGATCACGCCCTGTCTCATTGAGGTTCACCCCCAAGCATCGCCCTCTGGAACTCATTGGCATTGCAATCCACTGCTACTTCAGGACCCAGATTTTCACCCATACCTCTTGCAGATCACAAAGATTATTTCTCCCTAAATGCTGATTGTGGGGTTCCCGAGCACTGTCTGGGAAGCATTTAAAGCTGTGTTATGGGTCAAATCATTGCCTTTTCAGCGCACGTGATCAAAATGCAGGGAAACTCTGACTCAGTTCCAAGCAGACTTAGTCGCTTTGGAGCGTCACTTTAAGTCTATTCTAGAGTTACCCCAGATAATGCCTTACACCGAAAATAGTCGGTCTTAAATACCAAATTAACACAATTTTGCATCAAAAAGCCGAATGGTATCTCTTGAGGTCAAAGCAGGCCTTTTGGGCTGTAAGAACGTGCAGGAAGCTACTTGCCTTTTGCCTATGAAAACAGCAGACAGCTACACGAATACACATGCCCTCCACATATCTGCAGGCTCATAGTGACCAATCCCAAACAAATTAACATTACTTTGCAGCAGTTTTACCAATCTCTATCAATCTTGGTCCCCTAATACCGCTCAAGAGTTACAGGAGCAATTCACCAAATTTTGTCAACAAACCCCATTACTGACTCTCACCACTGAACAGGTGGCTCTTCTGGAATCACCCATCTCTTGTGCAGTGCTTCAATTGGCATTATCTCAGATGGCATGGGGAAGGCCCCAGGCCCAGATGGTATGTCTGTGGAGCTATACCAGGCCCTTGACCAGACATTATCCAGCCATTGCAGCATGCCTTACACTTTGCCCATACCTCTGGATCTCTCCCTACTATGAAGGAGGCAATAATCTCCTTCTCCTGAAAAGATCATCTGATCTTCTGGACTGCACCAATTTCCAGCCAATATCCCTTCTGTCAGTTGACACAAAAATACTGGCCAAAGCATTGGTGTCTAGGCTGGCATCTATTCTTCTGTCAATTATACACCCTCTCAATCTGGGTTCATGCGGGAAAGTCAGGGATGGATAATACCAGACTTCTCCTAAACCTGAAGTGGTTTGCCTCCAAATCCTCCCTCCCTAGCAGCCTTAGCGGTTGATTTCTCTAAGGCATTTGATTCTATTGAATGGCAATATCTCTATGAAGTCCTTCTCAGATATGGCTTTGGTACTTTGTTTATGCGGTGGATACATACCCTTTATTGCTCCCCACAGCCCGTATCCTAATCAATAGTGAGATTTCCTCCCTTTGAGCTACACCGAGGCACCAGACAAGGCTGTCCCCTATCCCTTATTATTCCTGGTGGCACCAGACCCTTTGATCAGGACACTCATTGCCTCCCAACAAATTCAAGGCTTTGTAGTTGCCAACCAACCTACCTGGTAGCGGCTTATGGATGACCTCTTGCTAACCCTTTCTAACCCTTTTCTAACCCCCAACAAACTTTAGCTTAAAGTGCTTCAGTTGTTAGAAGAATTTGCAGTTATCTCCAGCCTCTGTATTAATAAAAAAACAACACCTTAGCCCCTAAATAATCACTGTACTAAGGCTTGCATTCAAGGAACTAACCTGTCCTGGGAGCACTGGGTTCACTTACCTTGGTATTTGTATACCAACAGCCTGGCAGGTGCTCAAATCTGCCAACTTCTCCCATTGTTAGCACAACTAACTGTAGAAATTGAGAGATGGTAAGTTGCAACTTTCCTTACCGGTAGGATAGCAGCTCTTCGCATGCTTGTTGCTCCCATGTGTTGTGTATCTTTAAACAATCTCACCCATCCTCTCTCACCCAAGCTTTTCACTTCTTTAGGAAACTAACAACCAATTTTTATGGACTCCAAACTGCCTCGATGGAATAAGTATAAACTGAGGGCATACTGGTCCCATGGAGGCCTTAATGTTCCTGGTATTTTGGTTATTATCTATCATGTATAGCTGCACTGGCAACCAAGTGGTTTGTGCTAATGCTATGGGCCCCGATATGGGTCCAATTGGAATCTGAACCTCGTGAGGCACAATACCGCTATATACACCCCTCACCTCACAGGCGCTTTTGATATACCTTCCGCCCACAGTGTTATGTATAGCCCACTCTTGAAGCACCTCAGGGCCAAATCTTATTTGCCTAGACAGTCCTGGAACCCTCCTATACAGTATGCTCCTTTATGGTGCAACAACCTTATTCAAATTGATGGGGCATAAATATGCTGGCCTTCCTGGCACAAAGTGGGAATTCAGGTTGTGCAGGATCTCTCTCCTCAGGCACATACCCACTGCTCCTTTTGATCAGTTACAAAGACAATTTTCCTACCACACAAAGACTTTTGGAGATATTTACAAATTTGCAGTGCCTTACACCCCCTTCCTCCCAAATCCCAGGAGATCACACAATGGACATGGTTAGCTAGCTTGCACCATCTTCCCTACATCAAGGGGTTATAGGTCACTTATAGCTCTTGAAGAGACTCACAATCCAATACAACTTTGTCTTGCAAAAGAAGTGGTAATTATATACTGGGTCTTCCATTTCCGACAACCAATGGACCTCCTACCTCAAGGATATACAGTATGCCATACATACAATGACACCAATAGTCACTTTTCACAGCTAAAATTCTATTGTTGTGGCACCACACACCAGTGATTCTCCACTCATGGTTTGCTCAGCCATAACAAATGCAGGTGTTGCTCCCAGGGGAGCCACACATTCTTCATATTTTATGGTTCTGTCCTAACTTGTTAACTTATTGGAAGATGGTCGCCTCAGATATTTCTTTAGTACTTAAGTAACCAATTTTTCTGGCTGATGTTAAACTATGTTTGGGGACACTACCACTTTGATTCAGCTATCTAAACCCCTTAAAGACTGGACCTTGGTAGCTATCCTGGAGGTTAAACGCTTCTCTTTAAGAGTTACGCCAGCCAGTCATCCCTACCCGCAATGCCTGGTGAAGCAGCTTTGGCCAAGCTCTCTTTTTGAAAGGCTTTTCCACCTTCAGAGGGTAATCTCCACTATTACTATCAGAAATGGGAACCATATCTTTGCTCCCCTATTTGTAAAATCCCGAGCCACCCTCTAACCCTCTTATTTAATGGGTTGATTGTAATCCTTTATTTACATTACAGATCATGGCATGAGAAATTAGGTACTTGTCATATGATATAAGCATTTGCCTTTATCTAGGCGTAGTTCTTTTCTGTGTATTGTTCTCCCAGAAAGTACTATATCCTTAAGACAATTGTAATATGGAAAAACTTGGATATCCTGTCACTTATGACTTATAGTGAGAACACTTGTCCAATGAAGGATAACTTCTTTTACCATTGTGCCTGCTGAAATGTACCATATTCAGTAATCGGTTGACTGTACTGCTTACTCTCTACTGTATAAAAGCACTTAAAATACCTCAATAAAATATTATACGATAAAAAAAAGTTCTGACACACTTTGTGTTTGTGGTTTCCTCATATTTATTTTATTTTGAATCCTCAGCTATACAGTGTCCCACATATGTTGTGGGATTCACTGTCTGTGAGTCTTTCACTTATTTGTTTTTGTTCTATGTCTGTAAACTGTGGAAATGGTGTCTCAAAAAATTGTTCTGTATAATATTTTGGTACATCCCTTTCCTGGAGTGTTGCACAGCAATACGTTATACGCCTGAATACGTTAAATTCCATTTACAGATGTAATCAAGAATGTATTCCACTCAGGAAGTAATTTATATTTCCTTATTTTTATGAATAAATGAAGAGCTTTGCCATTCTAACACGATGTATTATAAATGACTAACCACTTGTGGTTTCCATGGTTTGTCTATAACCTGACTATAGGTTGTAAATTGGTTGCTAAAAGGCTGAAAAGAAAAATACCACTGGGTGAATCAATATTAACACCACCCGTTTGAAATCCAAATATAAAACATTCCTTTTATTGGGTTTAACCTGCTGCCCCAAAACCCTTGAAGAAGCAAGCTAGTAATGCAGACTCAAAATTTTGGGTAACAGAAGGATATGACTTACTAATAAAAAAATGGGTACAAGAAAGGTTTTAATTATAAAGATTCTTTTTCTTGCCCATTTTCCAATTTGTCAATGAGCTTACTTTTTCCTCCTTCTGTTAATACATAACTCCCAATTGTATCTACCCCAAAATATACCTCTAAGATTTTCTGTGGAGACTTGAGATAGGGATAACTCCAATATTGTTATTGTTGTTTGTGTTTCCTGTCAAGCTGAGACACAAACTCTTATTTTTGTTTATACTATACCCAATAATTTGTAATAAAGAGGTTAAACTTAACAAATTAGAATTCCTGTGTTTTTATCCGGAAGCAAACACACAAATCGTCAGTGTACCCAATTGTTTTTAAGACTCTTGACCCGGACGTAATATCCTACTTATTGCAGGTAATCTATTTAGTGTCCTAATTATCGGATCCAAAGCCAGACTAAACAATATCTGACTGATGGGGCATCCTTGACGAACTCCTCTTCTATTATAAGAGGTATTCCTATCCAAACATTTACATAAGGCTTCACATAAGCCAGGGCATAACATATTTTAACCCAGTTAATAAATTCAATCGGAAACCATATGCTTGTAGTGCTATCCATAAAAATCCTGTGAGATCTATCAAAGGCTTTGGTTTGATCAAAATTAATTAACTAACCGTATTAGATTTCTCTGGGTAAGGGATAAATAATTATTTTAATAGAAGCAAAGTATCATGAATATTCTGACCTGGTATTGAACAGGACTGAGAGGGATGTATTAAAAGTCCAAAGTCTTTATCATTCTATTACATAAAAGTTTTGAAAAAATCTTAAAGGGCTGGATATTCAAAGGGTTGCGCCTGCGCAAGTCGAATTGCGCCATTCTGCCATATTCAGCAGGAGGCAGTTGCTCACCAAGTCAAGCTGAGCAACAGCGCAATGCTAACGAAGGCTTGCTGAACTGGAGGGGAGGAACTGATGAGAAACTGCACAGCCCGATATTCAGCGGGCTGTGCAGTTGTGCAGGTGCAACCCACAACCTGTGCCTGCACAACTTTGAGCCCAAAAAAATGAGAAGTCGAGGGCCACTCACAGGTGAGCTGCCGCATTGCAGGGCGCAACACAGCAGCTGCCACCTGTGGGTGGCCTCAACCTTCTCCCTGTGCCCCCCTGCAGCCCAGTCGCGGGCATATAGTAATCCCCCACCCCGACTGGCCCGATCGCGGGCAGAAGTTCAAACATCCCCCACCCCCGACTGGCCCAATTGTGGCAAATGTTTAAACATCCCCATGCTCCAACTGGCCCGATCAGGGCATAAGTGTAAACCTCCCTCTCCGACTGGCCCGATTATGGCAGAAGTGTAAACCTCCCCGACTGGCCAATCGTGGGCATAAGTGTAAAACAACCCCACCCCGACTGGCCCAATCGTAGGCATAAGTTTAAAAAAAACACCCCCTACTAGCCCCGATCACGGGCAGCAAAGAGGTCAAACATCCCCCAAGAACATATCCCTGGTGGTCCAGTGGACCACAAAGCCATCGCCCGGCATCAAGAGGTCAAACACCCCCAAAAGACCACCTACCCTGGTGATGTAGTGGCACCCACCCCCCACCCATGGAGCTCCACCACCCCACTCCCCCATCAGCCAGCGGGCGGCAGATCCCACCGCCTGCCGCCCCGCCGCCGACTGACTGCCCGGTAGGGTGCGCCATTGTTCAGAGCAAGAGCTATGGGCGTGTAGCCATACCGCATAAGGCAGGCCTGATATGTGAATGAATCCATTCTCATATCTGGACTGCCTTAGACGGTATGGCTGCACGCCCACTGGCTCTTGCCTCTGAACCAATGGGCATGCAGCCTCACCGGCAGTCGGGCCCGTGGGCGGGGGCGGCAGGCGGATGGGATGTGCCGCCCGCTAGCTGATGGGGGACCGGGTGGTGGGGCTCCATGAGGGTGAGTGGGTGGGCCACTGATCACCAGGGTAGGTGGTCCTGGGAGGGGTGTTTGACCTCTTTGATGCCCATGATCGGGCTAGTGGGGGTGGGGTTTTTGAAACTTATGCCCACGATCGGCCAGTCGGGGGAGGGGGAGGTTTACACTTATGCCCGTGATTGGGCCAGTCAGGGAGGTTTACACTATGCCCGGATCGGGCTGCAGGGGCATCAGTCCCCACGGCTGCTGCCTGGCAGGGTGCCAGGCACAAGTCTCGGGATCGCACACCTGCATGCTAATGACACGCAAATGGAGCTGAAAATAGATGCAATGGCCCCCATGCCTTGCATGAATTATGGCCCCATTTGCATGTCACCTTTGAATATCTGACATTTAAGATGGCAATGGTACTTGTGCCACCGCATCTGAATGCTCCACTCTGACCACTTGCGGTGGCACAAGTTCCACTGCGCCATGCACAGTGGTTGTGGTTGGGGTGATATTCAAAGCGAGTTGCTCAATAGTGCAACTCCGCTGAATATCGCCCGGCAGACCCCTGTGCAACTATTTTGTGCAGCCAAGGGCTTGTGCCACAGAATAGTGCAGTTTGAATATCCAGCCCAAAGTCTATATTTAATAATGTAATGGGGTGCCAATTGCCAATTAGAGTTTTGTCACTTTTGTACAAAAAATCATGAGACCTTCATACATGGGATTCAGTATTCTATCTTCAGTCAAAAAGCATTATATAAAGACAATAATAAAGTTGGAATATATTCCCAAAGTACTTTATATAATTCTGATGGGAGACCATCTGACCCTGGTGCAGTATTATTATGTAATCCTTTTATGACTGATCCTAGCTCATCAGTGGTAAAATCTCTTGTTAGCATTGACTGATGTTGACGTGTTAGCTCTGGGGATTTGCTGCTTGCAGGAGTAGTGTCATGTCCTCAGAAATTTCAAAGGACAACCACATTTTGAAACAATGTCACTTTCTAAAACAGATAACATATTCTGACCAAAGACTAATAACCCCATATTATCTTGTATTGACCCCATCCGTTTTGTTGCATTCTTCTTTTGCAATCTTCAAAAGGATTGGTTTGTTTTTTTCCTTGCATCCCAAAATGTTGTTCTTTTATCAATGATTTCTATCTGTCATATTGTAAGTTGGTTAGTTTATCTTTTAATTTTGAGATTTCTCCTATATCCACTTTGTCATCTTCGTTTACTAATGAAACTAGTGTATTTCATTTATCCCTTAGAAGAATATATTCCTGCTGTTTTTTATATGCAAAGGCTCATGACTGACTTCTTAAATAATCAATTCTACAGGTTTTGTGCCCTCCCACCAATCAATGGGGAGTCATAAAAAAAAAAAAAAAAAAACGACGGACACTCTGTCTTCTAGAATTTTTTAAATTTCTGAAAAAATCAGAGTTCTCTAGTAAGCTAACACTGAATCTCCAGATTCCTCTACCTGGTAAATAAGTAGGGTGAGGCAAAATTTTGAGGCTCAATAAATGATGATCAGAAGTCTCTATTAGTGAATTTTGGTATCTGAGACGGAAATGAATCAGCAATCGATCCTTGTTTTAATAAACCTTTAAAAAAATAGGGTTGGTATTAGAGGAAAACTCATCCTAACAGCTGCTTGCTTAAGTATTTGCTTCAATTCACTTGCATCACAATATGTTTTGCAATTTGTTTTAGTTTGAATATTTACATTGAAGTCCCCCAAATAATTTGTTTGCTAGTGAACAAAAAGGTTTTATTTTTGGAGAGAAGCTACTCTTGCCGCTTTTGTTGGGGACCATATATATTAATTAATCTATAATATACTCCTGATTAGTTATATCTAACACCTTGCTCTTCCAGGACCTATATCAATTATTTTTTGTAGGTAAAATTTCAATTGGTGAAGCAAATACCTAAATCAGAACAGATATCTTGTCCCAAAGACCAGAAAGATTTTCCTATGAACCAGTACTTTGATGCTTGCAGTATATCTTGATCTGTATATAAACGGTGTCCTGTAAAAATATATCATGAGGAAGAGACTGTAAAGTAGCATAGGTAGCCTGCCTTTTAAGTCTGATTTCATACTATTTACATTTAAACTGGCTACACTTAGAAGTAAAGCAGTCACAATTGAGCAGAAAAAAGTTTTAAGACCTTTTTTCCTATGGGATCTGGTACTCTTTTCTGGGTTAGAGGTGCCTCTTGTTGTTGTTCTGCTTTCTTCAATGGTGTGTCACTCTGGGTTGAGTGTAAAGATGTGTCCAAGTCCTCCTCCTCCTCTTCCATAATGTCTCCCCAGCTTTGTAAAGGTTCATACAGGTTAGACATGCTGACCGAAGGTTTTGGAACCGATTTTGAGGACTTTCTTGTGAATGTTCACTTTTTGGGACTGATTGAAAGTCAGAGTCTTTATGTTGAGGAGGAGGGGTATCTAAGTTTTCTTCAGCTCTAGGAGGTTGGGGGGCATTGATGACTTAGACCTTGTGACAGGATCTTGGCCTTATTTTGAATGTGGGCTAGGTTGTTGAGGAGGTTTGGGATTAGATTCATGTGTTTTAAATGGTGCTCCAGAGTCGCCTGGGTGATTCTGTGTGGAGGACTGAGTTTGAGTTGCCATATTGATATAAAAATCATGTTCTACAAAGTCAGAAGTGTCATGGGCTGCCCACAGGCAGGAGGCAAAACATGATCTTCTGCTCCACACAGATTGCATGAGGAGGGACTATGCAGGTAGTAGCAGAATGGCCTAGTGCGCCACAAACAGAACACTTAAGTTGATCAGTCTGATTTAAGGTGGGATGTAGAACCACAGGCGTAACAAAGAACGGGCCTGTCCTGGGTGAAAAAGTATCCCTCTGTCTCTTCCAATATAAAACAATTTGGCCGGTGTTGTATGCCATCCTCTGTAAGTTTTAACTGGACTGAAAATTTCCATCCCCAGTCCAAAAGCCATTTTCATCTATAATTGCAGTTGAGATCCCATTAACAGTGCACTCTTCTCGAGCCAGTAAATGGTATCTACAGCATTTACTCCCTCATTCCTGAATAAAACAATAATTACTTTAGCAGTTGGTCTGGTGATAGGTATTGCAACAAAAGGTTTCCATACTGGTGTGTGCTTAATCTCATAATAGGCTGCCCAGAATCTGTCTAATAATGATGCTGATCTGAAGCTAATACTGAAATTATTATCTCCTGGGGCATGTAAGAAAGTGCAAACTTCAGAGGATGTAAAGTGAAGAGAATCAATAATTAAATTTTCTGCCTACATAATTCCTGTCTGGTGGTAGTTCTAAACTTCTTTTATAGTAAATCTGAACTGCAAAATGCCTTCTGGCAGCCCTCAGGTTTTTAAATAAGTTAGCATAGCTGGTGGGCCTTTGTTTATCTCCTGCCCTACCCAGTTCTCTAGTATTATTTGTTTGGGTCTCTGTAGCAGATGTAAAAGAAGAAGAATTACCTGTGTTGCTTTGCCTGCTTCTTGATGCTTCAGGTGCCTTTGCAGTTTTCTCAGGATGCTTACCAGAGTCCTGGGTACTTTCAGATGACAGCTTGTTGCTTCTGTCATGGATAGCATCTGATGCAGCATCATCAAAGGCCCAAGCCACGCCTTTGATCTCGCCGACGATGTAGCTATCTCCAGAGTGCAGACTCATCTGTTCCTCATCTATTCGGGCTTGGTTTGGGGTCAGAGATAAGGACCTGCTTGATTGAGTATCCACACCAGGTATCGGAATGCTAGGATCGGAATCCATGTATTATTTTGAAATATCCATCCTGCTTTTTGCAACGCATTTCAGGTTTCCAAGTAACATCTTCCACTGCAAATGGTGATAGAATAGAATCGTGTTATAGGGAACTAGGTAAAGCTTCGAATTTGATTAATAAAAAGGCCTTTTTCATGGGAATAGCATTCAGGCTTTGTTCTGATCTTTTACCTTTTTTCCTCTTCTGTATTAAACTCAGTCGTTTCCTTTTCAAAGCTAGTTTCTGCTTTGATAATAAAAGTTCTAAATGCAATTCCTTTTGCAATAAATCATGTTACAATCTTACTTCATCAGAAATACCCATAATATTTTGCAGTATAGTGTCCTGAATCTCAGTCTCTTGGTCTGGTGCTGCTTCTCCTGAAGAGATACAACCTTCCCCTTGCACATCCACTGGTGAACTGACAGACTTCATGCTACTCTGCGGCAAGGGGTCCCCTGCTGGAGAGTAGGGATTTTCCCCAGTGTCCCAGCCAACATTCCCCTTCCCAAAAAGTAGTTCATGCAATAGGCTAAGTTGAATATGGGAGTTGATATGAAATGACTGCCACTACACGCTTACAGTCATTTCACTACCAGTCTCTCATTGTCTGTACAGCACTTTGGGATACAACATGTATGTAAAACACTATAAAATGCTCATTCTTTTCTTTAAGATACACTATGCCATAGCCTTTCAGAAAACTACTGCACAATTGGACAATGTATGTAAACACTATATAAATGCTCATTCTTTTTCTTTAAGATACATTAGTGCCATAGCCTTCAGAAAACTACTGCACAATTGGACATCATGTCACGGCACACAGTGGTAGACTGATACAACTTTTCTGAAAGTCTATTAAGAAGTAGTTGTTAAAGAACAAGAAAAGACAGGAGGACCAGGAATAATTGTGAAGATAGATGAATCCACATTTGGTAAGAGAAAGTATAATCATGGGCAAGATGCTGAAAAGGGGAGATGCTGCTGTGGGGGATTTCAACCTTCTGGATGTACAGTAGATTGGAGCCTCCCAGCAGTGGCTTCTGCTAGAAGCAGGGACATCCTGGATTCTCTGCAGGAGGCATTCCTCAGGCAACTAGTCAGCAAACCCATTTGTGATGGTAAAATACTAGATCTGGTACTCACTAACAAAGACAGTGTTGCAGATGTCAAGGTGGTGGTGGGGGGGCACCTGGGGACCAGTGATCACTGTACGGTGTGGTTCAATATGAGGATGGCTGTGGAACTGAACCACACAAGGGTGAGGGTCCTGGAGTTCAGGAGGGAAGATTTAATAAAGATGGATGAATACCTCAGGGTTGACCTGCCAGGGGATGAGCTGGGTGGGAGGAGGAACAGAGGGTGAAGCTAAAAGGAGCATAGTAAAGGCAACAAACCCTGTGTCAAACAAATGTGCAAAAGCAAGAGGAAAGAGGTGACTGAAATGGTAATGACTAAAAGGATAGCATTCAGAAGATATAAGGAGATGTAGAGGGAGGAGGATAGGGAGTGCATCAGGAAACAGTGGGAAGCAGGGACAGCAGTAAGGAGCGCAAGGGCACAAAATGAAGACAGAATAGCCCAGGAGGTAATGAAAGGGGACAAGATGTGTTTTAGGTCTATAACTGAAAAGAGGAAGACCAGGGGTGGAATTGTAAGGTTTAAAAGGGAAGGGGTGTCTGTGCAGAGGGGCACCAGGAAAAGGCAGACTTCCTGAAAAATACTTTTGTTCGATGTTCACAGAGGAAGGAGGGGCACAAAAAATAAACAGAAGCTTCAGAATGAGGAGATAGACACCAGTACTTATTCAAAGGAGAGATTCCTGAAGGGGCTCACTAATCTGATGGTAGACAAAGCAATGGGGTCAGAGGAATGCATCAAGGGTATTTGAGTGAGCTCCAGGAGGTACTGGCTGCACCCTGACAGTCCTTTTAACAGCTCACTGGAAAGAGGAGTGATTCTGGAGGACATGGAGGGCAGCTGTAGTCCCACAAAAGTGGTAGCAGGAAAGAGGTTGGCAATTATAGGCCAGTCAGCCTGACATGGGTGATGGAAGGTTAATGGACTCACTGTTGAAGGAGAAGTTTTGAAATATCTTGAATCCAGTGGGTTACAAGACCCAAGGCAGCATGGGTTCATGGGGAGGGTCATGTCAAATGAATCCGATAGATTTCTTTGACTTGGTGACAAAGGAATTAGATCAGGGTGGAGCAGTGGAAGTGGCCAACCTAGATTTCAGTAAGGCTTTTGAAACTATTCCACATAGGTGATTAGTATGAAAGCTGGGTAGCTTAGGAGGGGTCCAAAGGGGTAAACTAGATAAGAAACTGGTTAAGGGATAGGCAACAGAGGGTGGTGGTAAATGGAGTTCACTCTGAGGAAGGAAGGAAGGAAGGAAGGTGATCAGGAGTGCCCCAGCAATCAGTGCTTAGGACCAGTCCTCTTAATGTCTTTTATGAAGTGATAATACAGAGGAGCTGGAAGGAAGATCTGCTTTTTGCAGATGACACCAACATCTGCAATGGGGGAGTGGAAAGGATGAGCAGAGACCTGAGAAAAGTAGAGGAGTGATCTAGGGTATGGCAGCTGGGTTTCAATGCAAAATAAAGCACTTAGGACACAGAGACACAGGGTGGGGTACAAATGGGTGGAGTGATGTTGACGATTACCAAGCAGGAAAGAGACCAGGGGTAATCATATCTGATGACCCAAAGGTAGCCACGCATTGCAGTAAGGCAGTTGGGAGGGCTAGTGGGATGCTGGGGTGCCTAAGGAGGGGTATCATCAGCAGAAAGAGGGAAGTGGTGTTGCCTCTGTATAGATCACTGATAAGACCCCATCTAGAGTACTATGTCTAGGTCTGGAAACCACATCTCCAGAAGGACACAGACAGAGTGGAGGTGTCCAGAAGAGGGCACCCAAAATGCTATAGGGTCTGCATCAAAAGCACTATGAGGAGAGAGTAAAGGACCTCAGTATGTACACCCTGGAAGAGAGAGGGAGACAGAGATCTTTAAATAACTCATAGGGGTAAATAAGTTACTAGAGTGACGTATTTTTAGAAGACCAGTGCTCAAGAGCAAGAGACATGCTATGAAGCTGAAGGAGGTAGATTCAGGAGAGATGTGAGGAAGAATTTCATAAAGAGTGGTGGAGTCATGCAACAGTCTACCAGCAAATGGTGAGGGCAAGAACAGTGGTGGGGTTCAAGAATGAAAGGAAAGGCACAAGGGAATTGTAGTGGAAAGGAAAGGGAAGGAGAAAGAGCAGTAGATCAAATAGGGTCTGCAGGGATAATGTAGGTAGGGAAATGGGAAGACTGGGTGGGCCATGTGTGCCTTATCTGTGGTCAAAATTCTATGGGCTCAATTTTCAGAGCCCTGAGAATGCTCAAGCCCCTGGTGCACCAAATGTTCAGCGCATGGGGCTTGTAGCATTCTCTCGTTGGCGATCAGGATTGTCAATCCTGACTGGCCAGAGGTCAAGTTGGACCAGCTTTTCCCTGGTCTAACTTGCACCATTTGGGAACTCTTTTGTGGGGTTTGCGCCTAGCTTTGGTACAAGCTGGCGAGCTTGAGAAAACTGTTGCAACTCTGCCCAACTTACTAAAATTGGGTACAGTTGTGTCAAAGGGTTTTGCAGCTGCACCAAAGTGGGTTTGATGCAGGGTTTGATGCAAGCCCGTGTCATTCTCTGAAAACTGAACCCGATGTTTCTATTTTCTACAGAGCGATGGAGACAGAGTGATAGCTGAACAAGTGTTTTTTAAGTGGTGGAAGATAGATCAGCAGATACATGACTCCCAGTAATAGAACATGTTGAGAAAGGATCAGACATAATGTTCTGGATGGACACACTCTCAATCTTGCTGGAAGGCAGGTGGCTGCCATGGTCTCCAACATAAAGGTGCACTATGGCATCCTATATGGGGCAGAGTCCCTGAAGGCACCTTCTGAGACCAAAGGAAGGATCTGGCATGATTTACAAGCAGTCATCAATGCTGCCAGGCTGGAGGCATGCACACTGGTGGCTATCAAGCACAATTGGTGTGACCTTCAGTCAGCTGTCAAGCAGTGCTAGATCAGCACAGGCAAAGGTCTGCCCACACAGAAGCTGAATCTATCCTCCTTAGAATGGTTGTGAATGTGACACTTGGCCAGCTGGTTATGATTGTTCTATGATTTTGTAATATAGAATGGTATGTGACCTGTCTCACAGGAGACATCCTGTGCCCCTGGGATGACCCCCCACCAGGTCTCATTAAAATAACAGGATATATGTTAACCTGAAAGCCAGGAGATAATTAAAGACTAGAGAGACATAATTATGGGTCTCTTGTTTATCTGACTTAATTGTAGCTGACCAGCTGCAAGGAGGGATCGTAACTTTATGACATTTCAGAGGAGTTGCAATTTATGACCTCCTGCCTTTGAAGTGAGGAAATAGGAACTGATCAATGATCAAAGAGGAGCAGGAAACCACTCAAGATCAATGAAGTCATTTGGGAAACAAGTTTTGCTGATGTCACCTTATTTAATATACCCCTGAGTGATGGGACATCCTGTGTGTATTAATTTTTATATTTTACAGGAGGAGCTAGGTGACATCATGGAAGGGCAGGTTTAGAGACAGTTTAACTGTATTCTGTATTTCCACTTACACACATTCCTGTTTGGACTCTCTTGAAACAACAGCTAACTAAGGCACTGTAAGAAGGTATACATTAGATAGACAAGTCTAAGTGTATTGTGGTAGGAGTTTATATTTGTATTTTGACCTTGTTCTTTTAAGTGAATGTATGTTTTGTGATATATTGTTCTGTGGTTACATTTTACATATTTTATTCATTTTAAGTAAAACCTCTTATTTTAAAGAGACTGCCTGTGTCTTCCAAGTCCTTTTGCCTGTGATGCATGGATGGTTAAGATTTTGACAACACTGTTCATAAGCTTAATGGTATACCAAACTGGGAAAAGGTAAGAACTTATCTAAGGTCTTTCATAGAGTTTTTAAGGGGTCATTTGTATACCTGGTTAGGTGCCCATAGGCAAAGATATCTGGCATTCCTCGAAGAGCAGACTGTCTGAGCCTGTACATTTGGGCACGCTAGCAAAGGTTCACAGTTTGAATCCCTTCAGAACTTGAGACCAAAGGTGATTAAGACCCACAAAACAGACAGGAGGGTTTCTTGTTATGTTATCCTGTTCACAATACTGCGCCGGGAGTTGGCACTGTGGAGCAGAGGGCCTGACCTGCTGAGTGGGTTGTGACAGATTGGTTGGCAGCGTGTGCATAATTTTGGTAATATAAGCTTTTATTGTTCAGTGTGTCAGCTTAATGCTGTCAGCTCACTTGCAAAATAAGGCAGTGATTTATTTTTCTAAAAAGGACACAGAACTATATTACTTGGCTTACGTCAAGTTCCTACCTGTTTTCTTTTTTTAAAGTGCAAGTTAGAGTAGCCATAGTTAGGGAAGAAGATGGCTTCCAACTACAGTGGCACACTGTAGACTACATAAAGCAGTGTTTTGCAGGGACAGAGGAGTCCTGTATGAGGTGAAAGCCACCAAGCAGAACCTCGTGGATGCCCTGATGGTAGCAGATGCCCAGAGCATCGAGTCACAGACAGTGACTGTAAAGGACTGAACCTTGAGTGTGGAAGGGCTGGCGGCTAGTGCAGTGTCCAGATCGATGAGGAGGGCAGTAGGGCTAGTGCCAGTGCAGGACCACAGCAGCAGGAAGGTCACCAGCATTTTGACCCAGAAGTACTCAGGCTGCAAACTGAATTACTAGAATGGAGCTGGAGTTCCAGGAGAAGAGGGAGCGAGAAAGTTGAGAGGCAGAGAGAGAACAGTGGGAGGCTGATCGTGAAGAGCATGAGTGCCAGCGAGCTGCAGGGGAGAAGAGGGAGCAAGAACAGCAAGAGGCAGACCATGAACAGTGAGAGACAGACTGTGAGGAGCGGAGTGCCAGAGGCTACATGAACTGGAGAAGTTATAACTCAACCACCTGCACCAGAGCAGGTAAGTGGTTTGGGTTTAACTGGAACTACAGGACTTGTATTCAGGCTAAATTCTAGGAGTTCTGGAGCCTCCAGCTATCCCCAATACTTACCGGAAAGCTCAGGATGCATTGGTCAAATGGACAATGAGGACAGTAATGATTACAGCAAACTTAAAGCTGCACTGTTAAAAAATTGAATTAACTGCTGAATCATACAGAGCTAAATTCCGTAAGCTCAGGAGAAGCCCTGACATGAGCTACCAGGAGCTAGCCACGAAAACAACATCAATTTTTAAATGTTGGTGGGAAGGAATTGAAGAAACTCTGTAGATAAAATTGAAAGTGTGATTCTATTAGAACAGTTTTTCTGGGCATGCCCAGCAGAGCTGAAAACCTGGCTGGAGGACCAAGATCCCAAAACAGTGCAAGAGGCTGCTGAACCCTCAGACCGCTATGCCAAGAATAGACCTGCTTTGAAAGCGAATGGGGTGGGTATGGCAGCACAGAAAGGAAAGCACTTCAGGGCAGCTAAAAACCTCACTGCCTCCATCAAAACCAGTTAGCTCCAGGTTTCAGAGAAAAGATTTCTCTGAGAGAAGAAACTAATTTTGGGTCTGTAAAGAAACTGGGCATATTGCTGACAGTGTCCCAAAAGGATGAGCAATATGCAACATGGGACTAGGAAAGAAGTGGGTTGTTAATGTGTCCCTGGAAACATGCCTGTGAACATGAGGGAACACATGCACTCAGTCACAGTGAATGGGGTATAGACACAAGGGTTAAGGGCATGCGGCACCCTGATGCTGTTAAAAGGGATCTGGTAGAGCCTGGTCAGCTTATACCCAATAAATATATCACTGTATAAGACTTCACCGGTGAGGAGAAAACATTGCCACTCACTAGTGTTCTCCTCAGACTGGGTGAAATAGGGGAATTGTGCAACAGGTGGCTGTAGCCAAAATTTTAGCAGTGGACGCCATCCTTGGCAACAATCTCTCAAAAGGGATGGTGTGTGCGGTTACCCATAGCCAAGTGGCAAGGGAAAATTGTAGTTCCCTGAACCCCACAGAAGCCATTGTGGAAACCACTGGGAGGCTGGTTCCTCAGCCTGTGTCTCCTGATATGGAGACTAATGAAAGGGTAGCACTTCCCCAGTAGCAGTTAACCACACAGCTACAGAGGGTTACTCAAGAGGGAGGGTGACCCATGGTCAGAGGGTTAGGGATGACAGTGATCCTGAGTGTCCTGATGCTAGTGGTAGGGACCTAGTTTAGAGATTGAAGGGGACCTGTCCCATGCCTGGGAATGCATGAGGAGTTGCAGCTGCTCAGAGAAGTGACACTACTCTAGAGAAGTTGAGGGCTTGGGCAGACTCTGATGGAGCACAAGGAGGTGACGGTAAACATAAGGTTTATTGAGAAAATGGACGGATGTATACTCAGGTAGTGCAGACAGAGGGAGGGGCAATAGGCAGGCAGCTTGTTGTTCCCTCAGGGGTATCGTGAGCAGTTGCTCAAGATTGCACATGGTATTCCCTTGTCTGGTCATCTGGGAATTGCATGACACTACACAGCAGTTGGCCCAGAATTTCTATTACCCAACTTCACCCAGCAGGTGAAGGAGTATTGCAGGTCTTGTCACCGGTGCCAAGAAATAGGAAGGCAGGCAAGAAAACCCAAGCCACCCTAATTCCATTGCTCATAGTGGAGGAGCCATTTCAGAGGGTGGAATGGATATTGTGAATCCTCTAAATACCCCAGCTTCTCAGGAAGAGATTCATCCTGACTGTGGTGGATTATGCCACCCAGTACCTAGAGGCAGTCGCCCTATCCTCACTGAGGACAGACAAAGTGGCAGATGCCTTACTTGGGATTTTCTCCCATGTTGGGTTTCTACAGGAGGTTATCACTGATTGAGGGGTTCCTTCATGTTGGACCTGATGAAATGTTTGTGGGAGAAGTGTGGATGGTGCAGAGATGCACAACACCGTATCACCCACAAGCCAATTGGCTTCTGGAAGATTTAATGGTACCTGAAGTCAATGCTCCGGGCATTTGCTGAATAGCATGGGAGGGACTGGGAGAATTACCTTCCCCACCTGTTGTTTGCATACAGGAGGTCCGCAAGAGTTGACAGGATTTTCCCCTTGAGCTCTTATATGGATGCCAGGTACGTGGGACCCCTAGACTTGATCTGGAAGGACTGAGAAGGCAAGCATGCCACCCAGGGAACTCCCATAGTGGATTACGTCCCTAGGGTTTAGGGAAAGGCTGAAGGACTTTATGGGGACAGCCGAGAGCAACCTGGCAGCTGCCCAACAGAAACAAAATGTGTGGTACGACTGTAGAGCCAGAGCTCACTCATACATGGTGGGTCAGGAAGTCATGGTCCTTAATCCGTCTGGAAAGACAAGCTGCAGGCTGAGTGGGCAGGACCGTACAAAGTAGTTAGGAAGGTAAATGATGTGTACTATATTATAGAGTTACCTGACAGAAAACAGATGGAAAGGATGTACCATGTCAACATGATGAAGCCATATGCTAATAGGGCTGACATGGTGTTTGCAGTGTGTAGTCCTGGGGAGGGACGGACAAAGAAGACCCCTTCTGGACTTGCTGGAAGAAAGCAAATGGGAGTCCTCTGTGGAGGCAGTAAAATTGTCTCCCCAGCTGGCCCCGGACAAGATCCAGGAAGTGAGAGAGGTTTTAGCAGACTTGCCCCATTGTTTAGCGCGAAGCCTGTACTAACCCCCTTAGTGACGCACGATGTGGAGACAGGGACACAGACGCCCATACGGTGGATCAGCATATCGCCTGTCAGAGGCTGTCCAAAAGAACATTAGAGGGAAGTGGAGGAGATGCTGGATTTAGGAGTAATCGAGAGATTCCACAGCCCCTGGGCCTCACCGTAGTCCTTGTGCCCAAGCCAGATGGCTCTACTCATTTCTGTGTGGACTATCGTGGACTGAATGCAGTTACTGAAGTCAGATACCCACCAATGCCCTGGATGGATGAACTGCTAGGAGTTAGGAGGGCGACCTACCTTACTACTACTGACCTGACCAAGGGTATTGGCAGGTAGAGTTAATCAACAGAGCTAGGAGAGGTCGGCCTTCATCACTCTGATAGGCTAATTTGAATTTAAAGTAATGCTTGAATGAAGAACGTCCCGCCACTTTCCAAAGGTTGGTGAACCAGGTGTTAAATGGTACTGAGGAGAACGCCATGGTGTACCTGGATGACATTGCCATCTTTAGTGCCAGCTGGAGGAACACCTGTCCCACCATAGGGAAGTGCTGGGCAGGATACAGAGGGCTGGGCTCACTGTCAAAGTTGAGAAGTGCCAGGTGGCCATGGGAGAAGTGGCATACCGGCATGTAGTAGGCCAAGGACAGCTCGTCCTATCCAAATAAAGATAGAGGTAATCCGGTGTAGCCCAGACCAGAAATGCAGAAGCAGGTCAGGAGTTTTCTAGGGACAGCAGGGTACTACAGAAAATTTGTACCCAATTACAGTGTCCTGGCTGCTCCCTATCTGACCTGACAAAGAAAAGGATACCCAAGAAAATTACCTGGGGCCCAGCCTGTGAGGAAGCTCTTTCAAACTAAAGAAGGCACTGTGCAATGCTCCTGTTTTGACAAGTCCTGACTATAGCAGACCCTTTATAGTTCAGACTGACACCTCAGACGTGGGTATTGGGGCAGTACTGAGTCAGACATCCAGCCAAGGAAAGATCACCCAGTAGTGTACCTGAGTAGGAAGTTACTTCCCAGGAAGCAGGCATACTCTACTGTGGAAAAATAATGTCTTGCCAGTGTGGGCCCTAAAGAAGTTGGAACCATACTTACATGGGCAGCATTTTGTGGTGCAGACTGACCACAACCCCTGGTTTGGCTGACGAGATGGGGAAAAACAATGGTAGATTGCTAAGATGGAGTCTTGCTTTGCAAGGTATGATATGATATGACAATTCTGCATAGGGTGGAGCCAAAATCAGAACTCTGATGGGCTGTCTCATGTACTGAGGAGTGAACTGATTTGGGAAGCTCATCTCATGCAGGGATAGAGCCCCAAATTCAGCCTAGGTTGGGAGGAATTGTGACACTCAGACAGCTGGTTCTGATTAACCTATGCTTTTGTAATATAAAAATGTGTTATGGAATGTCTTTCATGAGAGATGCTGACAGTCTGTGGAATGACCCCTCCCAGGTTTTAGCTATAACATGTTATCTGGAAAGCCACGAGATAATTACAGGCTAGAAGAGACTTAAAATTTAGGATCTCCTTTTATGTGACTAATTGCAGCTTGCCAACTGCCAAGATAGATCATAAACTTTATAAAGTTCAGAGGAAACACAGTAAAATTCACATGGTGATACAAAGCATGTTGCACTCTATGAGATCTGGCAGAGACATAACAAGTCCTTTGATGTCCTGGAAAGGGAAGCTGATCATAAGATCAAAGAAAGTCATATGAGAAAATGAGTTATGCTGAGACCACAGAATTTACCTTTGATAAGACATCCTGTTTTGCATAGATATATATTTTTATATTCTGACAGGGAGTTGGGGTTGGACACATCTTGCTTGGTTCCTTATCTAGGTACTGACTGAGTCACTACCTGGTTCTCCTTTCGTCCGTGTGACTCATGACTGTCAACCGGTCGACCTTCAGCTGGTATAGCCAAACCACTCATGGTCTATGGTCACGGATTCCATCAGCCCCACTGCTCTGCACACTGTGTACTACCACAGCTGCCCACCACTGCCCGCTCAAACATCCACTTCACTACCTCTCCGACTGATCTGCCATTCCGTTGCCCACTCAAGCTTCCTTCACCAACCAACTGTCCTCGTCTTACTGGACTCATTCAATCACCTGCTCTCGTTCTCTTTGTGGCATGCACACAATTGCTCAGCCGCTCCTCTACGCCCAAAAGGCCACCAATAGGAAAGTGTCCAGTCCAGCTCTCATGTTGCTCCCTTCATTCACAGTGGGGAGGGGACACAAGCTGACAAGAGAAGTCACAGTTGTACTTTGAAATCCCTAGTTTTAAACTTGTGGTTTGCGCCTCCACTGACTGCCGCTCTATCTCCATCTCACAACACGCGAAGCACACAAGCTCATCGGAGATTGATCCTGTGACTGAGACTTGGCAGCGTGGAGAGAGGGTCAGTGGCAGCGCACTGCAGGGATGTTTTAACATACAACCCCAAACTTGTGTCCCGAGTTCCTCCCGATCATGAATCCTATTCCTGACCGAAGAGCAGTCCACAACCATGTGGAACAACAAAAAACAAAAAAACAACAATAATAAAAAGAAAACTCAGAGCTACAAAAGTCCCACTTGAATTTCGAGAGCAGCCTGCCTCCATAATCTACGCCACTGGTACCACCGTAAAACTTTTATCAATTAGTGCTTCTGTATTTTGCTTGCTAAACATATTAGTTAATGAAACATTGGTTGGTGTTAAGAGATAGTCTTAATGTGAAATATTTCTGTGAGTGGCACTCCACCAAGCTCATACCACATTGCCCTCTCTGCCTGAATATTTAATGTTTTTCTAGTTTTTCCTCAGACACATCACTGTTTTTTAAACTCATCTTTATTGTGGATAAGTAAGTTTACATTCATTCCCTTAGGAAGTCATTACAGATTGTCTTCATTTATAACATTTGACATGCATCGATGATACCCACCAAACTCCTTATTACAGTAAGCAGTCAGTTCCATGGCATGTAGCAGTCAAATGAAAACTGTAGTAAAAATATGAAAATAAGCATTTCTTAGTTCTGCTGTTATTGAATGCTGTAGCCAAGGCCGCTTACAGATCTTTATGTAAAATTACTTTTTCACGCCTTCCACTGTATTAATCCCTTCTGTTTGGTTTCTTCCAGGTTACCTTTGGGATGTCTCTTCTACCTGGTATTTCCAAAACTAAACTTTTATAGATGAAGATTTGAAAACTATTTACAAGTACAAATAAAGCAAAACTTTTGAACTATGCAGTGTTGTCTGTCCTTTTCTTAATTCCTCACTGGGGAGGGAGGGTTACCGCTTGTTTTATTTCAACTTCTGACTGCCAGATGGGCCTCCCTCACACCCAGACCTGGGAGGGGGCCTCCTCTGGGGATAATCTGTACCTTGTCATAGGGCTGACCACTCCTGTGGTCCTGTGAACTATCCATGTTTCCCACCTTTCTGCATGTTTATCTGATTGTAGCCTGAATTTCGCTGTGAGGGCTCCTATTCTTCTACATTCTCCACTCTTTTCACCCAGGAGCCAAATGATGGAGGGTGGTTTTAACATGTGTACAATTTCCTTAAGGGCGACCAGGCCTAAGAATTCTGTGTAGTCTTAGGGAGTGTGGATTCTTTAGCAAATGTCTTACTTGTCCCAGACCCAGATATTGAAGTCCATGGGCAGTTGTACTTCCCATAATCCTGAGACCTCAGCCCTCATAGCCTCCCAGTACTCCCTTATCTTGGGATATTCCCAGAATACATGAGATTGGGTACCACCTGGCCACACCCTCTCCAGCACAAGGCCGAGTTGGCGAGGTGAAGTGCTGAGTGATTGTGGGAGGTGGAAGAACTTCATCCAGCATTTCACCTAAATTCCCTCCAGCTGGGGGATGCTGTGACTTTCAACCCCTCTCCCATGCTTTGAGCCAGCCCACTCTTGGCAGGCTGCATCCTGACACCATCTGTCACTTCTGTCTCAAAGATTCCAGCCATTCTTCCCTTGTCCCAGCAGGGCTTTGAGGCCATTGATACAGTACCCTTCAGCTCCTTAGGTGTGGCTCCCCACTATAAAAAGTTCTCTAGAGGGTCATGTCCTATCCACCTTTGGGATTATTTGGTTTTGCCAGCATGTAGTGGCGGATCTGAAGGTATCGGTAGAAGTTTGCATTAGGTAGGGCAAATTTGGTTTGCAGGTCCCAGAAGGGTATTATATTTCTCTGTCTGGACGCCAAACCTGGCCAGTTTGCAATGATTCCATCTGCAAAGGCTGGGTCAGTTCGTGCTGGAGAGAAGCCTGGATCTCCTATTATTGACGCCGGTAGGCCCACTGTTGGGAGTGCCCGTAATAAGCTTTGCCTTCCTATAATCTTCAGGGTATACTTAACAAAGGGATTTCCTATCCCTGCCCAGATCTGTGCCATGAAGGTAGCATGGGTAGCACGAATAGGGGATGGGGCCTGATTGGGCCACCTCTATTTCTCTCCATCTTGAGTTCTCCACCTGTTTTATCCATGTCACCACCAGAGCTAGCTGTGCAGCTAGGTAGTATTTCTTCAGATCGGGTAATTCCAGTCCACCTCTCTCTTCAGAGAGACAGCATCTTGGCCGCTACTCTGTGTCTCTCCTTGTTCCAGATACATTTCAACAACGCTTTGTTAACTAATGCCCAAAAGAGGTTGGGATGTCTATCGGGAGGGCCTGAAACAGGAATAGCAGCCTGGGAGAATATTCATTTTGCAGACACCTACTCTACCCTCCAGTGTCAGTGGGAAGGAGTCCCATCTAGCAACATTGGTTTGAATCTTGGGCGTGAGTCTGGTATAGTTTAACCAAACAGCCAGTTTCTCTGGGAGAGATTCTTACTCCTAGATATTTCACTACATTGTTGGGGCCCATTTAAATGGGAGATTTGCTGCTTCCCCTCAAGCCTGCCCTCCTATCCTCAGCATTTCTGACTTTTCACATTTATTTTATATCCGGATATCTGGCCATATTCGTCCAGAAGGTCCACCAATGCCGTATCGACCTCTGGGGTGAGGTGAGGTAAAAGAGACTTTCGGCATACAGGAGATTTTGTGCTGCCTGTTTCAACTTTTATTCCCTTGATTCCCTTATGTTCTCTCACCCCTATGGCCAAGGGTTCTATACACATGAAGAGGAGGAGGGAGGAGAGAGCAGCCCTGCCTTGTGCCCGTTGATGGAAGAATCTGGGTGATCAGATCCCATTGACTCTCGATGTCACTTTAACATTCAAATTCGCTGTCACTTTAACATTCAAATTCGCACAAAGTGCAAAAATAAAAATGCCATCGTCTGGGACCGAATAGAATCCCAGTCCACAGACGCATTGACCCCTTGCTGCCTGTTGCTCATCCCATCAAGCCTCAGCAGCTGCTCGCTGGTCCCTCATCCCAGCAGGATTCTTATCCTCTGCCTGGGAAGAATGAGAGGGTGCACTACGTGCATACACCCTTCGTGGTTTTACCCTCTCGCTCTTCCCTACCGCGCTATTCCTGTTGTGCAGTATTGACGCGCACTATATAGCGTGATGACATAGTAACCCGGTAGGCATAAGCACTAATTAAAAAAAGAAATGGAAAAAATTGTAAGTCTTCATCATTAGGTGCATAGACACTAACTAATGTTTGTTCAGACTGATATACCAAAAATCTTACCAAGACAAAGCAACCCTCTTGATCTACATATGAATCCAAGAATTGAGGCTTTCAGTATGTTTTAATAAAGATAGCAGTACCACTAGTATTATTTGAATAGGCTGTATGGATCCCTACAGCCTGAAGTAGATTTAAAAAATAAGTACGTCTTTTCGATCATAATGAGACTCCTGTAAGAGAAGGCAATCTATTTTTCATTATTAACAACATTTATAACTTTCCAGATTTTTATTTTATCTTTACATTCATTCAGATTCCAGGACATGATTTTTAATCTTGTCATAATCTACCTTTCATCCCTTTGATGAACTTCACACCTGACCCTATTCTTAAACCTACTGTAGAATTAGTTACCACAAAAACTAAAAAGCAGATTTTCGTTACCAAAACTATCTTAATCTAAATATTGACAACCAAGTAATGAGTCATCAATTATGCACTCTCACTTTTGATTACACAGAATTCTGAATTTACCTCTTGCCCACTCAGCTCCCCTGCCCCCACACACACGTGTGCCATATTTTTCCTTTTCTTTATCCCCATATCTATACAAACACCCTTACCTCCCCTCCACCCCTTTAATACACCTCCATCCCATTGGTTGCGTCTCCCAAGTCTTTTTGGAAGCAACACCTCTCCTGTTTTCCTGAGTGGATGAACCATCCGATTGTGTGGTAGGTGTTTTGTAAGTTCACCAAGTGGCTAACCAACACATGAACATACGAACATACGAAAATGCCAGCAGAAACTGGCCTCATGGTCTATCGAGTCTGCTTGTTTGTGCAGCTAGCCCCTCAACTTGCAGCTGCCCCACCCACCCTCACCCTCCTCACAAATACCCCCTCTCACTCTGTCTCATCCCTCTTAAACTGTCTCACTGTGCTACAGGCTACCTCAGTGAAATAATGTCTCCCAACTTCCCTCCCTATTCTTCCCTCCTCCAATCTCATCTGGTGCCCCTCGTGACCTCCCCTCTAATCTGGAAAATCCTCTTTACTAGCCTTGTTAATCCCTTTCAAATATCTGAAGGTTTCAATCATGCCCCCCATCCATCCTCTCCTCCAGGAATACATGTTCAGCTCACCCAGCCTCTCCTCATAGGAGTATCCTCTAATCCCTGGATCATCTTTGTCACCCTCCACTGTACACCTTCCAACAATCTGATATCCTTTTTCAAGATTGGGCACCAGAACTGCACGGTATTCCATATGCAGCCTGACCTGCAACCTGTAGAAGGGCAGGATCACCTCCTATTTCTGGAGGACATTCTTCTTGCTATACACCCAGCATCCTGTTGACTTTTGCTGCTGCCCTCCTGCACTGAGCTGAGTTGTTCATCCACCTCTTATAAGCACCCCAGATCTCTTTCTTCCTCGTGCATTCGAGCTGTACACCCCGCCCAGCAGATAGCTTCTCCCCTGGTTATTAGTGCCGAGTGCAAGACCTTGCACTTTTTGGCATTAAACCCCAACTGCCATACATCTGACCACTCATGCAGTTTGGTCAGGTCCTCCTGCAGCCCCTCCACCTTCGATGTCATCAACCATGGCACCCATGTTTATGTCATCTGCAAAGGGACTGATCTTACTCCAAACCCCGTGGAAGATGTCCACTATGAATATTCTGATCAACACTGGTCCCAATACTGATCCCTGTGGCACCCTGCTTATCACATCCCTCAGTGATGAGAGCATCCCCACCACCACCCTTTGCTGCCTTCTCTTCAGCCAATTGTGATCCAGCTTACCATCTTTGATCCCACCCCTATATACTCCAGCTTCCCCAGCCTCCCAGTGGCATGGAATCATAGGCCTTGCTGAAGTCCAAATATAGGACATCCACCGCATGGCCTTTGTCCAGTGTCTTTGTCACCCAGTCATAATACTCAATCAGATTTGTCTGGCAGAATCTTCTCGAGACAAACCAATGCTGCTGACTGTCCTGGAGACCACAGATCTCCAAAAGGTCACCAGCCTCTCTTTAAGATTGTCTCCATGAGTTCCCCAAAATTGATGTGAGGCTTAGTGGTCTATAGTTTCTTAGTTCATCCCTAGATCCACTTTTATGGATGGGTACCACATGGGCTGGGCCATCCTCAGTCTGTGGCATGCAGCCAGTGTCCAAGGGTGTATTGAACAGGTCAGCCAGCGGTCCTGCCAGGGCTGCTGCCAGTTCCCAAATACCCTAGGGTGAATGCTGTCTGGACCCGTGTCTTGCCCCACCTCAGAGCCTCAATCCCTTCAGCACCCTGTCCTCTGTAATCCCTATATCAGTTACCTCCCCCTCTGTTTACTCCTCGTCTCCCAGGTGGTATCTGCCCCCATTCTCCCTAGTGAACATGGAGCAGAAGTACTCATTCAGTGTCTCCGCCTGGTCCTCCCCTCTCCACCTAGCCCCGCACTTCTTAATCCTCACAATCTGATCTTGTTTTTCCTTCCAATCCTGAATTAATCTTAAACTTCTAACATTCTGCCTGTTTGACCCACTAGTTATGAAAGAAATGCATCTGATCACATTTTACTCAGTCCCTACAAAATTTCACCCTGTTGCTACTGCTCCAGCTAAATTTACTGAGTCCACAGGGTGGGTCAACAATGCGCCTTCTGAACTTTTTGTACCATCTATAGTTTTCTCCATTTTGGCCTTCAGAGCTGGCCATGGGAGAGTTTCAGAGGATTTAGTTTTAAATTAGAATGAGCATATAGAGGTTCTCTTTTAGTGCCTCCTCGACCTCCCGTGGAGTGTAGAAGAACATTATTTTTCCATCTATGTTGACACACAGTATGCAATAGTGAAAGGGGATTCCTTCACTCCTCAGTCTATTCCTGACTGAGTCAAAAGCTTTTCTTTTCATTAGTACTGCAGGGATGAGATCAGGGAAGAGTTTACAATGTAATCCCCCATAAGATAAGCCCTTCTCAATTTGAGCTTTGCAGAATTTTTTTCCTCTGTCTTGGTAGTGCAGGGGCAGACATACATCTTTGCTTGTCCCTATTAAACTGAGACCCAAAATCCCTATGGGCCTATGCAGCTCGATGTTTTGTTCTGGATACTTCTGGCCCACAATGCTTGTAAGCATTTCTTCTCACAAAAGTAAACTGTGTTTAATCCTTAAATTCCTTTAGGTAAATTTCCACTTTTCAAATTGCTCTTTGTGATCCCATTTGGAGATCTCCTCAGTATGAGTGCTTCCAATTTTCTATAATATTTTTCCATATTACAGACTATTTTAGGCAAGTCATCTTCAACTGGCTGATTCTCTTCTCACTCTTCTGTACAGAGAGAAAGGAATTCCAGTTTGTCCACTACTTCGAGAATCTTTGTTTCAGGGAAGAAAAAGTGGTATTTAAGTTTCCAAACTCCAATTTCATTTAATTAGTATGGTCTGCTGAGATTCCTCAAATCTGTCAGCCAGTGAATCGTGGGTTTGTCAAGAGTGGCAGGTTCTTTAATAAATTGCTAATTGCCCTCCATTTGAGTATTATTTTGTTCTTTACTTTCCGCCTTTTGTTTCTCCACAAGTTTCTCCTGCTTCTCCAGTCTTTCAGTCTTATCATGGGCATTACCCCATCTTGTTTTCTCTACTGTTGTCATGTTTAAACCAAGATTAAGTAAACTGTTCTCTTCACCAATATTTAATCTGTGATCAACAACGCACAGGGATGGGGTGTGCTGATGTAGGGAATTATGTTGATGAGAAGCCTGTAGCTGAGATTGTGAGGATTTTCAATTCAAAAGATAGACTGCTAATTTATGACCTTTCTATCAAATGTTAGGCTTTCTTGTAAACCCAGTGTTTCTACCTGCAGGTTTATTACTACCTGGAAATTACCTGCTGCAGCTCCTTAACTGAAGTTGCTAAAGCCAGAAAGTAATGTACCTTGTTCCAAAGTTTCCAAATTATGAGTATGTTACCTGTTTGACTCAAACCACCTGCATGTCTGCTGTGACACTTTGTGCCACTGTCCTCATTGTCAAGCAAGGAAGCTTTTGAGGATGACATATCCTTGAAGTAGTCTTAAATTTCTTTTACTCGATGATACTGCTTCGATATGCCAACAAAGAAAAGAAAAAAATATGGGCTATACCAAATAAATCTGGAGGTAGCATCCAGAAACACACCTCCGCTAGACTGCTCATGCCACACAACAAGGGGCTTAGCTGACAGTTTTACCTGAAGTGGATCTCGAATCCATCACACGGTCAGGAGGGTGAATGATGTTAATTATGTGGTACAGCTGCCTGGCAGGAGGCACAAGCAGCAGGTGTACCACATTAACGTGTTGAAGCCTTAACATGACATGATGAGATTGTTCTGGCTATGTGTGGCTACCCAGAGGAGACAGAGATAGACCTGCTGGTGGATCTCTTGGGAGAGGTTAAAGGAGAATCCTCAGTGGACACCATCACCCCTAGGAAAGGCTGACACTGGCCCAAGCTACCCAAATTTGTAGTGATACAAACATTCAAGGGATGTTCACAGGGAAGCCAGGGTATACCACGCTGGGAGAGCACCACATAGATACAGGGTCCCAGGACCCCTGAAGCATCCACCTTACTGAGTCCCTGATGATGTAAAACATGCCATAGATGGGAAGATCAATGAGATACTGGCTCTCCAGGTGATCCAGGAGTCCAGTAGTCCCAGGGCCTCCCAGTGGTACTGCTCCCTAAAAGGATGGGACCCTGAGCTTCGCATCAACTACAGCAAGTACAATAGCTTTACAGAGTTGGATCGTACCCTATTCCCAGGACAGATTGGATCTTCTAGAGGTTGGGAGAGCAATGCACCTGACCACCAAAGACCTGACAAGGGCAATTGACGGGAGTCTTTGACCCTGAAGCCAGAGAAAAGTCAGCGCTTATCATCCTGTTTAGGTTATTTGAGTTCATAGTAATGTCATTTGGGATGAACAATGCATCAGCCGCCTTTCAATGAGCTTGTGCACTGGCATACATAGATGACATCACCATCTATACACAGACCTGGGAAGATCACTTCAGATACATGACTGAGGTGTTCCACTGGCTGCAGCCTGCTGGGCTCCCAGTCAAGGCAGAGAAGTGCCACATAGTGATGGCAGATGGGGAGGGTGCATTTGGTCTGAGCAAGTGAAAATCGAGGCCATCTAGGGATGTGCTACACCCATGACTAAGAGAAAGGCATGGGCTTCCAGGGATGGCAGGAACTACCATAATTTTGTGTTAAGCTTCAGCAGCATGGTCAAACCCCGGTCAGATCTCACCAGGAAGAAAATGCCAGACACTGTTCAGCTGATGGAAACCTGCAATACTGAGTTCCGTAGCTGAAGGAGACATTGTGTCAGGAACATGTGCTCAGCTGCCCATACTATTCTCTTAGATTCATTGTGCATGTAGATGCATCTGATCATGGGGTAGGCATGGTTCTAAGTCAGGTTATGCACATGGAGAGGAACACCCAGTTATGTACCCGAGCAGGAAGCTATCATGAGTGAGGAGGCCTACGCCACAATCAAAAAGGAGTGTCTGGGTATTGTCTGGGATTTATAGGAACTGCAACCTTATCTGTATGGAAGGGAATTCACCCTACTGACCATGACTCTCACATGGCTGCATAGGATCAGCAGTCAGAAACTCAAATTGCTGGAGCCTGATGCTATAATCCTGTAACTCGACATTAGGCACCGCAGTGAGTCACAGAATGGAAATGCCAATGGGTTTTCTAGACAATAGCTTTGACCTAGGAAGGGTGAGATTTGCTTTGAGGAGCTAGTGTGCAGTTCACATAGAGAGTAAACCGAGGGCATATACATAGATACATAGACAGTGTCGGCAGATAAGGGCCTATGGCCCACCCAGTCTGCCCATTTGAGCTTGTAAGTTCAGTTTATGTTTTCCTAGAAGTCTGTTGCCCCTTACCCCTGACCTCCAGAATTCCTTTATGTCTATCCCATGCATTCTTAAATCCCGTGATTGTTTCAGCCCCCACCACTTCCTCTGGCAGGGTGTTCCACTTGTCCACCACCTGTTCTGTGAAGAAATTCTTCCTCATGTTTCTCTGAATCGCTCTCTCCTCCAACTTCATCCCACGCCTCTAGTCCTGGAACATCTTTTTCGCTTAAAAATAGTGTATTCCTGCACCCTGTTCCTCCCTGTAAGATACTTGTATGTCTCTATCATATGCCCTCTCTCTCCTTTCCTCCAGGGAGTACATGTTCAGTTCCTTCAACCTGTCTTCATAGGACTTGTGATGCAATCCATGCACCATCTTTGTTGCCCTCCTCTGAACCTTCTCTACCCTGTCTATGTCCTTACATAGGTATGGTTTCCAGAACTGTACACTGTACTCCAGGTGGGGCCTCACCAGTGTCTTGTATAGCGGAATTATGACCTCCCTTTCCTGCTGGTGATGCCCCTGCCTATACATCCCAGCATCCTATTTGCTTTACCTGATGCCTTGTCACACTGAGCTTCTACCTTGAGGTCATCAGAGATGATAACCCCAAGATCCCTTTCCTGCTTGGTGCATGCTATATCCTCACCCCCAACTGATATATTGTGCCAGGGTTTTTGTGCCCATATGCATTATCTTGCACTTCTTTGCATTGAATTTCAACTGCCAAACCCCTGACCATTTTTTCAAGTTTCTGCAGGTCCTTCTCATTCTGTCTACACCTCTGGTGTGTCTACTCTGTTACAGAGCTTTGTGCCATCAGCGAACAGTGAAATTCTGCCTTCTAGGTCCTGCGCAATGTCACTGATGAAGATGTTGAATAGGACCGGTCCAGGCACTGATCCCTGTGGTACCCCACTGGTCACTCTTCCCTCTGTGGAGTGACAGCCATTTACCACCACCCTCTGTGTCCTGCCACCCAACCAGTTACCTACCCACCACACTACTGTCCTGCCCACACCCATGTTCCCCAGTTGTGTAATAGTCTTCTATGTGGCACAGTGTCAAAGGCCTTGCTGAAGTCCAGATAGGCCATGTCCACTGCCCTCCCCTGATCCACCTCCCTAGTCACCCAGTCAAAAATTCAACGAGGTTGATCTGACATGACCTCCCTAGTGAAACCATGCTGCCTTGGGTCCTGTAGTCCATTGACAACCAGATGTTCCACCAATTCTCCTTCAGTAGTGCTTCCATGATCTTCCCCACTACTGAGGTGAGGCTGACTGGTCTGTAGTTCTCTGCTTCCTCTTTGTTCCCACTTTTGTATAAAGGGACTACATCTGCTGTCCTCCAGTCTTTGGGTATCTCCTGTTTCCAGTGATCGCTAAACAAGATAGCCAGAGGTTCAGCCACCACCTCTCTTAGTTCTTTAAGGACCCTGGGGTGCACCCCATCTGGCCCCATTGCTTTATCAACTCTTATTACTTCCAGTTCCTTC
Organism: Neoceratodus forsteri; assembly: GCA_016271365.2. NCBI lineage: Eukaryota > Metazoa > Chordata > Ceratodontiformes > Ceratodontidae > Neoceratodus > Neoceratodus forsteri. The sequence goes on from CM057453.1 coordinate 1,196,668,646, forward strand.
AGGACCCTTTTCGTAAAGGGACTTGTGTCCATTTCTGCACCATTCTCACCCCTTGTACTCCCTTCAGACCCATTACTCCTCTTCCTCAGTAAAACTGAGCAGAAATACCTGTTCAATATGTCAGCTTTACTGTTGTCATCTCACGCGCCCCCATCCTCCCCTTCAGTCTCACTATCCTTCCTTTGTCTTTCTTTTTTCACTTATGTACCTGTAAAAGGTTTTGTCCCTCTACCCACTGATTTTGCAATGTGTTCTTCTGTCTGAGCTTGGCTTCCTTACTGACCTCTCTGCCTCCCTTTGCTTCTCCTGGTACTTCTCCCTATCCCCTTCTGCTTGTGTCTTTTGTATTGCCTGAATGCAATTTTTTGCTTTCACTTTCTTTGCCACCTCTTTGAAAACCATAATGGTCTCCTCTTCCTTTTCTCTTGCTAACCTGCTTAATGCATAATTCTGTTGTTCTTGTAATCCCCATTTTAAATACTGCCCACTGTTCCTCAACCCCTGATTCCTGTCCCATCTCCTTAATGCCTCTTTCAAGTATCTCCCATTTTCCCAAAGTCTGCCCCATAAAATCCAGGATACGTGTTTTTGTGTGGTTTGGGTCTGCTCTTTGTGTGATTTCAAACCACAATGACTGGTGGTCACTGTTCCCCAGGTGCCCCCCACTGTTACCCCCATATCAAGTGGAGCCAGCTGCTACATAAAAACATACATCATTTAGGGGTTAAAGGAATGTGTTTTGCATTTCTGGGGAGATGTAACAATAATTGTGTACTGTTTTTTTCTAACTCTATCTGTTGAGTGAACAAAGATGTGGTGGGAAAATGAGATTAAAATTGTTGCTAGAGGTAGACACAGCTCCACCTGAGAGGTAATTACATTCCCTTTGTCCTGTAATGATGGGACCACCTGCTCAATTAATAAGGGAGCTTCAAAGAGCCCAAGGTCTTTAATGTCAGGAAGCTGTCATGACCATGCAGCTATCCCCTGCAGGGCAGATATGGCTTAGAACAATGAGAAGGGTTTGTGACTCCACAAAACCTAGGATTCCAGTTTAGGCCAGCTTTCCAGAGGTGTGGTACCAGAAGACAAAGGAAGTGTGGAATCCATGATGTTAGAGCGACATATTTGATGATATAGCATGGGGGCTGGCAGCTGAAGACTTATGAGGTCTTGCCAGATCCTAGCAAGTCAGTCTGTTTTGGGACTTTATACTTAACACCATCTAAGAGTTGATATCTGCCATGACTCACTAAAGTTCCTGTGTGATCAGTCTTTCTACTCTGCTATTTTTAAGCAGTGATAGGACGGTTTTTCTGTTGGTGTTTCCTGCCGTGTGCAAGCCATATTCTTTTAATTTATGTAACAAAATAATTCCCATAATTTTGTGTATTGTGGTATCCTGTAGACTGTGAAAATATTGCTACAATTACCATATTCTAAGAAGTGAAGTGTTTTCTCAGGAGTGAGTGATGGGAAGGCCATTTGCCCTTAGCCAAAGAGCACTGTACTGTGAGCAGTGACTCTAGTGGGATATGGACCAAGAAAGTCCCCAGGTAAGAGAATCACTCTGAGTGGTGTCAGCTACTGGGGTGCCCTTTCAGGCATGGAGGGCTAAGAAAACTTGCAACCTGTTGCAGACTGTACCCTGAGTGTGGGCAGATTGTGACAATAACCCACAATAAATGTTTATACAATTAATGGCTGCTGTTTGAAAAAATTCTATAAACAAAAGGTTAGCTTAATCTACAGTAACTCAAATCAGTCTTTAATGTAAACCATGAAAAGTTTTAAATACTTAGAAGCTGTCATCCTTAACTCCTCTATATCTTCCTTATAACAGGCCAGGCCACAACAGTTATCTTTATGTAAGTCTGAAAATCTGGGAATAGATTAATTACAGATTCTCAAAGAAAAATATAGAGAAAATTCAGTCTTTAATTTAGCTGTACTTTAGCTGGCGTTATTGAATACAGTCAGTCTTCCCTGATGCCATGGATTTGTCACCCTCTTGGTGACCAAGATCAGATTCAGCATGTAGCCTACCCTCTTTCTTATAAAATCTTGCCCTGCTGATTCATCTATATATGAATATACATTAACATCCAGAAAAATAGTTTAGCAGGTTTCAAAGTGCTACTTTAGTATCCAAGTCCAATAAAGCAGGACGATAATTTAATAGAGGGCAGCGTCTTCCTTGTGTCTTCGAGTAGTCCAGAAAGCAGAATATCTTGTAGTGATATATCAGAAAGAACTTTGTTCTTTTTTCCATCAAGGTTTGTCTTTCAGGGCACATCGCAGGCAACATCTCCATCCTGTCTCTGTCTCCCAACCTGGCAATTGTCTCCTGGCTCAACAAGCCCTGTATCCCCAATGATTGCCCCTTTGGTGGGGCAGGGAAGGGAGGTCGTCCTCCCCACCTGGAGACCCAGCATCTAGATTCATAGGTTGGTGAACCAGTGGCAGTGTGGAGTGAGGGCAGACAGGCATGGCTTCATGGAGCCTGTGACTGCCATTTTCTTGTTTTCTCCCTTGTTTTCCCTGTGGTGTAAGCGCATACTGGAGGCGAGCACATGCTAAGACCACAGCACCTCTGTTAACGCTATTCAAGCTGCTTACACTACTTCCAGGCCTCTACCTGGGGCAGCCAAGGTCAAGTCGGCAAGAATACTTCCGGAGAGGAGAGCTCTCCGGATGCTCGATCCTCTCCTCCCTGGCCAACCCAAGCTTGTTCCTGAACCCAGGTCCCTGGTGTGGTGTGAAGTAAGGCACATAGCACCTCAGCCTCTGTACCACTGGGCCAGTCTGAAAGATCTTTTTCCTTGACAGGAATCAGGAGATGGTTCTTGTCAGCAACAGTGTTCAAAGTCACAATAAGAGAAGGCCCCAGTTGTGAAATGTATTCATTAAGAGCAGCAGTTTCACTGTTAACTCTATGTCCCTGACATCAGGCAATCCAAAAGGCTTTAACCACGAGTGTATTTTGAAGCTTCATTATTTAACATCTATAAACTGACAGAATATGTTGCTTAAGGAATTATTTAATATTGACCGACTCAGAATTACTAAATAAAATCTAGTTTGCACTGCATGAACTAGATGTTTTAGATTATCAAGATAATGCTACATATTGATGAATGTACTAGTCATTTCAAAAACTTAAACTTTTGTCATGTGAAAGCATATACTGTACAAGTGGCAATATATTTACCCAATAAACTATGCTGATCAATACATGCTACAGAAAGCAATAAAAGATTTATTGATGAGAATTGGGTATGTGAACCTCATAATTTGCACAAAAATTTCTGCATTTTTGGTAACTTTTTCCAGTGACCATGATCATCAGTATCATTTGCTTGTTCAAACGTAAATCTTTTAGAACGCTGCATAATCACTATGCGATTGCTGAGACACTGTCAGCTTTTTTTTTCCAGCAGATGGCGATGTTTACTACAGGCAGCACTGTAATGCTGAATATTTATTTTCTTTTAATGAGCTACATCTCAAACTTATATTTACCTGTTTTGTTTTATTTTTAAATTCGTGCAATAATATGTGAGAGAAAAATGCAAGATAAATAATTTATCTGGCCAGTTTCTACATTCTATATGAGAATAAACAGTTTATTCTCCCAGGGTACTTTTATTCACCCTCCACCCATTACTACCCTCCTTTCCTTGAAGCAGCTGTCAGATCACAGTGAGATTCCAACCTTACAAGGACCAGTTGGAAAGCCTACACATTCCTCCCATTCAGTAATGGGTGTAATCAGTGGCAGAACACTGGCAAATTAATAAAACATTTCCACAGATTTTGTTTAAAATTGTTAGTAGTACATACACTTAAATCAACCAAACAATGCCTACACTACATTGCATAAATTAAATATGAGACAAGGGCACTGTTTACATACATTTTCTTCTGTACTGCTTGTGGTGACCTCAGCAACACTTCACTCATAGCAAGTTTCACTCCACCATATGTGAGGTTATCCAAAGTCACCACAACTTGCACAGATAAAACGTAGTATCCAACACTGCCTTATTGATAGTCCCTATTAATTTTCTCAGGATTGTTCATCTGAGATACAATATGTCATTTTTAATTGGGTCCTGTTTCTTCCCGTATCTGCTGTTGGGTGAACTAAAGCTCTGAGAGGTTAAATGACTTGGTCAGGGTCACACAATGTATATTTGACTCTAGTGGGTTTGAACCTGTCCTCTCCTGGATCACATGGTGGGGTTTGAACCACTAGACTACACTGCCCGCAAATGAACGCCTTCACTCTGTATCATTGTACGCTTAGTTGTATCAAGTGGGAATTTGAAATGATGCCACAAGAATGCTGTTTAGTTTCAGTAAAGAGTACTGACTGGCTGCTTGATTCAGAAGTGTAGCCAATCAGGACCTTGTATAGAAACCAAGGTACTAGTGGCACCATGTTGAATTCGCCACTTGAGAAAATAGAACTAGAAAAGTTAGATTTTGGGGAGGCTCTTGGTTGGTTTTGTTTATACAGAGAGTCTATTAACTGGGATCACCCCTATTTTCTTTGGGGTTATTTTAGAAATAGCATTTATAATGAAGCAGTTTCCTGTTTCTCCAAAATGCCTGAAGGTAACTTGAGTAGCTTGAGAAAACTCCTTTGAAAACAATACAGCTGGCAAAGGTGTTCAGTGTAGTACTGCTACAACTTCTTCATTCCTCCACCCACACACAGATTAAATATTTCACTAAGTACAGCTCACCTCACATCATCTATCTAGTGCACTACTACAGTGTTATATCAGTAAACCTTATGGGTCCTTAAAAGCAAGCATTCAGAGCACAGAAGTGCCAAACAACATAACATTGTTATTATGTAAAATTTCTACTGTGATGTAATGGGTTATTGACCTCTTTGACTAGGTCATTAAATGGGTGGATAGGGGTCTGGCAGTGGACATCCTCTACCTGGACTTCAGCAAGGCCTTTCACTCTGTGTCCCACAAGAGGTTGATCAGGAATTTGGCAGATCTTGGGGTAGGGGAGAAGATGACCAGTAGGGTAGAAAGCTGGCTGAGGTACAGGACTCAGAGGGTGGTGGTGGGGGAGAGTTATCTGGCACCAGAGAAGTCACTAGTGGGGTCCCACAGGGCTCAGTGCTAGGCTGGTGTTGTTCAACGCTCTCATCAACAACATTGGGGTGGCATTAAGGGCAATTGTGCCTTTTACAGCTGACACTGATCTCTGAGGGAGGGTAGACACAGTAGAAGGGATTCAATACCTGCAGGAAGACCTGAGAAAACTTGAGTATTGGTCTGGGATTTGACAGCTAGGATGCAATGCCAAGAAATGCAAAGTCATGCACATTGGAGCCAGAAATACAAACATGGAGTACTACCTGTGGGATTCTGGGTACCAGCAACAGAGGAGGAAAAGGATCTGGGAGTGATGATCACTAGCAACCTGAAGCACTCCATGCAGTGCAAAAGAAGCAGCAGCAAGGGCAAACAAAATGCTGGGGTGTGTAGCCAGAGCAATCAGCAACAGGTGGAAGGAGGTTATCCTGCCCTTGTGCAGGTCACTGGTTAAGCCACATCTACAGTATGGAGTAAGATACTGGTGCCTACACCTTAAGAAAGACATCAACCTACTGGAGACAGTCCAGAGGAGGGCAACTAAGATGACTTCAGGTCAGCAGAGAAACATATGAAGAGAGGTTGTGGCCGGAATATGTATTCCTGGAGGAGATGAAGTAGAGGGGACATGATAGAGACCTTCATGTACTTGAAAGAGATAAATAGGGTGACAAGGAGGGTCTCTTTAATCTAAGTGGCAGCCAAATCATGAGTGGACACAGTTTAAAACTGGAGGGGGGAGAATTAGGAGGAAGGTTAGGAAGCACTGCAACGTGGAGAGGGTGGTAGCCAGTTGGAATGTGCTGCCTTAGGACATGGTCTTGAGGAAGTTGGTGAACAGTTTCAAGAGAGGCTGGGAAAGGCATAAGGGAAAGTACAGGGTTGGGGAGGGGCGAAAGGAAAGGAGGATTGGGGAGCAGGTCAGTAGCATAAACTGGGGACCCTGTAATATGAGCAGACTAGGTAGACCAAATACCCTCAATCTGCTGGCTTCTTTGTATGTTTGTATAAAAGTAAGGGGTGGAGGATTTACATTTGCAATATTTTGTTTTAATTCAGTTTCATAGCTAGTAAATATACACATGACATATTGCAGGTAAGTAACAGACAACTATTGATATATAACAGTGCACATGCAAACTCTTCCTAAACAAGCATAATAAGTTCCTAGATTGAGAGCTGTGAATGTGGTTTGTCAGTGGCGAAGAAGTATTAAGGAACAAGAAGCTCAAAACGAACAGTGAAGGATCTGGCTACAGTGAAGGACCAAGTTAGGTGGGTAGGAGTTGGTTAGAGGGAGGCAGCAGAGGGTGATAGTATGGATTCAAGTTGGGGGAGATGGAGGTCAGAAATGGGTGCTACAGGAGTTAGTCCTGGGACCAGTACTTTTCAATATGTTTAGTATGTTCATCAGTGACATAGGGAAGGGAAGATAAGGCAAGATATGTCTCTTCACAAATGACACTAAGCACTATGGCAGGGAAGACAACAAGGAGGGGACAAGGGATTTGCAGAAGGACTTGCAATGGTTAGAGAGGTAGTCCAAGGTTTGGTAGTTGAATTTCAATGCCAAAAGCGCAAGGTGATGGCATATAGTTGAGCAAGAACACCAGGGCAGTACATTGCATGGGGGTGATTAAGCTGGACACCATTCTGAGGAAAAGAACCTGGGAGTCAATCTTGCCAGTGCAACAAGCTGCATAATGGCAACCAGAATGTTGGGATGTACTGGGAAGGGGGTCTGCTAGCAGGAGGAAAGAGGTAATATTAACTCTCCATAGACCACTGGTGAGGCCCCATCTGGAATACTGTGTCCAGTTCTGGAATTCTCACATAAGAAAAGACAAGGACAAGCTGGAGACAGTGCAGCACAGGGTAACCAAATGATTAAAGGCCAACAGGGAAGATCCTCAAATAATTGGCTTAGGCTCGAACATGTACTTGCTGAAGGCCAGAAGGGAGAGGGGGAATGACAGAAATCTTCATGTCCTTGAAAGGAATGAATAAGGTAGACTGCAAGTAACTATTCAGCAGAAATGGTGAGTCAAAAACATGTGGACATGAGTGGAAACTGGGGGGGGCAGATTCAAGAAGGACATGAGAAAGTATTATTTTACTCAGACAGTGGCTAAGCCATGAAACAGCCTACCTACCAGTGGAGCTGGTGGATGCAAAACCATTAATTGAACAAAGTCAAGGGATTAGTAGTGACTCAGGGGGTAGCAACGGGCAGGAAGTGGGGATGTGAGGGCAAAAGCCCATCTAGTCAATAAGTTTTGGTGTAGGATATAGTTTAAAAGGGCAGACTGGATGGACAGATAATCTTTTCTACCAACATATAGTCTATGTTTCTATTTAATTTGCTGCCCAGGGTGTAATTCATAGACTGATGTGGACCAGGGGCCAGATTCTCAAAGCTATTAGAAATCCTGCAGCTGTGGGAAAAACTCAGCACAAATGGATTACTACTGTAGAACTGCAGTTTCTCCCGCAGCTATGGTATTCTTCCAAAGTGGAACTGGTTTCAGACCAGCTCCACAATTTATGTCAGCTTGAATGTGGTGTTGCCATAGAAATCCCAGCAGCTGAGGAAAATGTTACGGCTGGTGTGACCAGCTGTAACATCTTCCCTAGCTGCTGCAGATGAGAATACCAATCTGTGCAGCTGCAGAGATTTCAGTCTGCAACTGGAGTTGCAGTGGACTTAGACCCCAAACCTTTGAGAATATGTCCCCAGATGATTAGAATCATAGGGAGTTGAATGCAGTATGTACACCACATCAATGAGCATAAGGAAAGACTTAGGATTTATGTCAGAATGCAAGGAACTTATTCAGCCCTATTTTCAAAAAGGGCTTGCAAACCCTATGAAATTTATCCAGCTGGCCTAACACAGAAGTTTGGTATTTCATTTGCAGTCAGCCTACCCAAATTCCTAATCCACTCTGCAACATACGGAAAAACAGCCACTTCTGGTAGATTAAGACTAAGGATCCATCAAGTCTGCCCTTACCAAGATTCCTACATCAACTCCTGACCTGGTATCCTGAAGGGTACCCATCCCTGCCTCCTCCTAAATCTTCTACCTCCTCAATTCCTCCAAGTGGAACTATCTGTCAGTCTTTACCTTGTCCTAGCCATGTTTGAACCCATTTACAGTTCCTGTCCCCACCATTTCTGCCAGTAGTCTGTTCCATGACTCAACCATCCTCTCAGTGAAGCAAAACTTCCTAACATCCTCCTGACTTTTTCAGCTACCACCTTTCATTCATGAACCCTCATGGCAACATCTCTATTTTTCTTAATTAGACTTTGTTGTTCACTTTATTTATTCCCTTAGCAACTTATAAGTCTCCATCTTGTCACCCTCTTCCTTGTAGCATCCGGCAAGTACATGTTTAGAGCTTTCAGCTTTTTCTCATGGGATCTGCCCTGCTGGCCTTAATTATTTTGGTGACCTTTGTTGCACTGACTGCAGCCTATCCATGTCCTTTCTCAGGTGCCCACTCCAGAAATGGGCATAGTAATCCAGCATCATTTTCCTCTTCCTGATCTCTTCTGAGACCAGCCACAATGCCTACTTTCTCTTAAGTCCTCTATGAGCACAGCCCATAAGGGCTGAATACAAATCTCCTTCACCTATTTGTGCTGCCAATTGCAGACCCTCTTGCCTTCCATTTCAATCATTTGTACTTTTGCCAGCTCCTGCTGTCTCCACCTTGCTAGGATTAAGCCCTTACTGCTGTACTGAGTAGTACCTCCTGTAGCTAGCGCTTCTGTGACCAGTCAACCTATCACTGACTCTTAGGATTATCAGAGTTCTCACACAGTACTGTGGAAAAGGTGGTGGTTAAGTTCTTCATACATTCTGTACATTCCAGCCAAAACTGTGATGTCATGCATTGTTCTGCTGCTGTCCATCCAATTCATAGGTTCATAGGATTTTACAGGCTCAGAAGGCAATGCCTTTGAGAGCTTGCCACCAATTGGTGGATTACAAAAGAACATATTAAGGGTAAGACATTTTCATGTTACCCATATATTTGTACAACTGTTTTTAAAGTAGTCCATAGTGTTACTTTCAACAACCATTGTTGGTAATGCATTCCACTGGGATACTACACGCTGAGTGAACCACTGGCTTCTCTTATGGGTTTTACAGGTATCCCCTATAATTTAAAGTTATGTGTTCTAGTATGAACTATTGAGCAATTCTTAGTTAACCCTAATGTTTCCAGGAGGGCGGATCATGAATTGCTTTATATGTTAGCAAAGATCTCCACGTAGTTGTCTGTATTCCATGGAATATAGATCGAGTTTTTGAGCCTGTCCCATATTCTAAGATATTCATGTCTTTGATTCGTTTAGTCAGTTTCCTTTGAACTCCTTCTATTAGTTTTTTCCTGAATTGTAGCAGGTGCACAAAATAGAGAACAGTAGTCCAAATGGGGTCTAACTAGACTGGTATATAGTGGAATTATGACACTGGAGTCTCTGCTCTTTATATGTTTGAAAATACAGCCAACAATCCATTGGCATTTTTAACCTTAACTAGTGTGTGGATATCAAAGGTGAGTTTGTTTACTACAACACCTAGGTCTTTTCATTGGTGGTGACTGGCAATTGGATATTATTGAGTTTATAGGTACACTTCTGGTTATTGTGGCCTAAGTGCATGACCCTACACTTTTGCTCATTGAAAAGCATATTATTGTTGGTTGCCCATTTTTCTAGCTGGTTTAATTCATCCTGGAAGATTTTAGCAGCCTGTGCATTATTAACTTATACATCCCAGTTTGCAATCATCAGTGTACTTTGACATCCAAATGTTGGTGGATGTTTGCATTAAAGAGATTAAAATATTGAATAAAGCTGGACCTAATACAGAACCCTGTGGGACACCACTGGTGACCTGTCCCCATTGTGAGCTATGGCCCCTAATTACTACTCGTTAATCGTCGCTATGAAGCACTGATGTGACTCAGTTTATGATGTTAGGATGAAAATTAAATTTGTACTTATGGTTTATTAGAACGTGGTGGAGACCTTATCAAAAGCCATGGAGAAATCAAGGAAGATAATGTCCACTGGTAAGCCAGAGTCGAGGATGCACTAATATTTAAAAAAGTTTTGGAGATAAGTTATACAAGATTTACCTGGGAAAAACTGTGTTGTGATATATCCTGTAAATTGTTTTGAGAAATATGAGCATCTATTGAATTAATTGTAATCTCTAGCTTTGCCCACTTATGGATTAGGGTCACAAGTGCCTCTTTCTATGATTGAGTAGTTTTGCCTTTGTTTAGAGAGTCATTGAACAAAATAGTTAAAGGACCACATATGACATTAGTGATTTCTTTAAGGAATTTAGGATGAATCTCATCGGGCCCTGAGGACGAGTGGGTTTTAAGATTAAGAAGTATGTTCTGCACTTCCTGCTCAGTAATGGGGAAGGAGGGGTTACCTGTAAGTTTGGGATAGTGTCGGCATAACTATTTTTAGGTGTGAAAACACTGAGAAGGTAATCGAGGAACCCAGTGGCCATGACAACCTCATCGCTTCTATGTACCATAGCTAGTTTCTATTGGCCCAACAGCTGAAAAAGCTGCCTCTGAGTGGACCTATGTAGTCGTGAAATGTCTTATGATTATCCAAGGCATCAGTAGCAATTTTAAGTTCAAATTCTTCTTTGCCTTTCTTATGTTATATTTAACCTTTTGTGTTTTTTCCTTGTATGAGTTCCAGTTAGCTGTAGTCTGATTTTTGTATTTTTGTAATTTTTTTTTATGTTTATTGTCTCTTTATACTTTTGTTCCATCACATTGAAGTTCTGTGACCATTATTGCATTTGTATCTGTTTGGAACCCATATGTCTAAACAGTGTTTTATTCTGATCCATATATAATATATATAATCCCATATTTGATGTAGTTCAAGATCCTGAACATCCGATACCCAGTTGCAGGATGCTAAATTTTCATTAATTATTTTATAATTGGCTTTAGAAAATCTTTAACTACTGTAGCTCCCTTTGCATAACTGCTGTTTATATTAACCTTTAGTGTCATCATATTGTGATCACTGTCTCTGAGTGGCTCAATAATTACCGTATAGATGTTCTTCCTTCTATATTCGTAGAATCATATTAAGTATGTTACCCTTCTAGTTGCTTCTGTAACTATTTGTTCCAAGCTTTGATTTGTTATTAGTTTGATAAATGTATTTTCTGTGTGCCCATGTCCTTCTAGTGTGAGCCAGTTAATTTTAGTGAAGTTAAAATCTCCATTAGAATGTAGTTTTGAGAAGTTTCCATATTATTTATAGCTGATAGCAGTTCAGTGTTTTCAACAAGGCTTAAGTTTGAGCTCTATATCCTAGTCTACTACTAGTGTCTCCATGGGTAATTTGACTTGGGCCCAGATTGCTTCCACACTACTGTTGGAGATGTCAACTGGGGTTATGCAATTGGATGGATATTTATCACATATGAATAGTGTTACTATGCCACCTCTTTTATCTGCCCTATTTTTAAAGAGTTTTGAATATCTTGGAATTTCTGAATTCTATTCATGCCTTGGAATCAGGTTTCAGTAACTCTTCAGACACTTATTTTTTCTTTGAGCCGGTGTACTTTCATTTGTCCATTTTATTAGATAAACTGTGTGCATTAACCAGCAAGATATTTATTTGACACTGCCTCACCGATCTATCCTACCAAGATTGTGTTTATCTAAGAAAGTACAGGGCTAATACAGTGGACACTGTTTACCAGTTTCAGGAGGAGCAGTAGTGATCTGTCCCTTCCCAGAGGTACTAGTTTAAAGATCTAGATATAAAGTTTGTGATATGTTTACCCAGAAGCGAGCTACCATGTCTGCTTAGATGAATGCTGTCCCAACAAAATAACTCTTCATCATGGTAACATTCCTCCCAGTGCAAGAGACAGCTGATGTCCTGTTTGAGTGTCCATTTACATAGCCATTCATTTATGATTTTGATTTTATGTTATAGTGGGAGAGGCTTTGGGAATTGGTAGGATTTCAGATAAAACTGGGACACAACCCATATGTATTAGTTTGTTGGTGAGTGCCACACAGTCTTGCTTTATGTGGTACACAGGATCATAGAATATATTGTTAGCTCCAGTGTGCACAATAACCAGTGGATTTTCACCGTATTTTTAACATTTTGTTGCACATCCTAGTTATGTCAGCCACTTTAGCACTGCTAAAACTGGATAAAGTACTGCATGTTTTGTTGGGTTGCAGACTGTCCAATCAAGGTGTTTAATTATTGAATCACTTAAAACTAGTATGTCTCTCTTGCTACTTATCTTCTTGTGTCTAGGTCCATATTACAAACTTTTGAGGTATTCAAGTCCATTAGTAGGGATCATTAATAGGGCATGAGTCACTTTGTTCTGGCTCATCACCTGAGAGCCCAGGATATTAAAACTATTGTGCAGTGAAATATCAAAAGTATTTGCCTCTTTCCCTTTTTAGGTGCTTTAGAGCCTTTTACCCTATACCACTCTGCATTGGATTCAGTGTTACATTCTTCATCCCTTGCCCTTTTTTGTTAATTGTATGAGGTGTTAATAGCATTTCAGATAGGTCACGCCAGTGCAATCGGGGATTGGTTGTCTTAATTAAGGTTCCTTGGCTTATATTAGGATTACCGTTTCAATATTTGTTACTAAATGCCTGAGGTTTAAATTAAGCCTATTGGCTATCTCCTTCTGATTAGTTTTAAAGACTCAATTCATCTTAAGGGATGGTTTTTATAATAAGGAACATATGACAGCCTATGCATTTGACTCAATTTCACCTCTAATGTCATTATATTATCTGCCATGTTTAACTAGATTGTTTCACCATAGCACATGCTGAAATACAGCTGATTCTGTGGGAGTAGGGGATCCTATGCCTAAGTTAATGATAAAGTGCTTTTATAAATCTTGAGTACTTAAACTTATGGTAGTTACAGATAAATAGCTTGCTAATCAATGGTTCTGCTATTCAGTAGTCCACAAACTCCATGAACACAAATACACACACTAGACGTATGTGTCTTTGCTTACATCTCACACAGCCATGTGGCGCCTCTGCCCGTGCTCACCCCTACTGCTGCAGAGCTCAAAATATATCAGCAAATGACTCAGAAGTAACCAAGACGCAATGCTACCCTGAGCTGCTAAAGTGTATTAAGATATTTAAATGCATTTGTTTTAAGGCAAGAGCCACTCATTCATGGAACTTGCCCCTAAACATGAAATACAGCCCCAACAATTAAAGTGTGTAAAACCCCGGCCTGAGTTGCAGTCCACACTAGCTTGTGGGACTACAGCTCACTCTTCCTTCTTCCTTCAGGCAGGTGCGGCAGGGTTCCATAACAGAGTGCTGACGGTATGCACTCTAATCAATTATAAGTTCCTGTCACAGCTCCACACTGCAAAATGCACAGTGGCTCAAGCACAGCATAAACACCAGTGTGTACAAGAATGCCCGCCACAGCAGGACTCAAAATATATCAGCAAATGACCCGAAGTAACCGGAGGTCAAATGCTACCCTAAGCTGCTAAAGTGTATTAAAATATTTAAATGCAATTTTTTGCCGCCCGGTGGCGCTGAGGGTTGAGGCACCGGACGCCACACCTGCACCACACCGTGACCGGGTTCGAGAGCAAGTTTCAGTGCCGCGGGGCTGGCAGGGGAGGAGAGGGATTGAGCGCCTGAAGAACTACTCTCCTCTCTGAGGAGGGGGGTCCATGACGGTCGGTGCCCGATCGCCACCTGCCGGAGGCTGGGAGGTGGAGGCGCGCCTGTACTTAGGGGTAAAGTTGGGGCAGACGCCTGGATGTGGGCATCGTGCAGGTGCGTGCGTGCTCCTGACTGCCGGTGTCATTGCACACCCACTGACTCGGGGAATCCTGGAACAGGGAAAAGAGTGGCGCTCCTATGGCTTGATGGCCATCCGCAAGTGTTCATCAGGATGCTGGCACCCCTGAGCTGGATCCATCTAGGTGGGGAGTTAGGGGGCTCCCTGCCACCCCGCTGTGGGGGTAAGTCGTGGGGCTGTAGGGTGCCAGGGTCCCGGCGGACGGATGGTGGCCGGATTCCAGCTGACGGGCTGAGAGAAGTACAGCTGGGGTGTAGAGAGGCGGCCACAGGAGGATAAATAATAAAAAAAAAAATACAATTGTTTTAAGGTGAGAGCCACTCATTCATGCAACTGGTCCCTAAACATCAAATACAGCCCCAACAATTAAAGTGTGTAAACTCCTGCCTGAGTTGTAGTCCACAGTAGTTTGTGGGACAACAGCTCACTCTTCCTTCTTCCTTCAGGCAGGTGTAGCAGGGTTCCGTGACAGAGTGCTGACGATATGCACTCTAATCAATTATAAGTTCCTGTCACAGTTCCACAATGCAAAAATGCACAGTTGCTCAAACACAGCATAAAACACCAGTGTACAAGAATGCCCATTCACAGCAGGACTCAAAATATATCAGCAAATGACCCGAAGTAACCGGGAGGTCAGATGCTACCCTGAGCTGCTAAAGTGTATTAAAATATTTAAAATGCATTTGTCTGAAGGTGAGAGCCACTCATTCATGGAACTGGCCCTAAACGTGAAATACAGCCCCAACAATTAAAGTGTGTAAACTCCTGGATTGAGTTGTAGTCCACAGTAGTTCGTGGGACTACAGCTCACTCTTCCTTCTTCCTTCAGGTAGGTGTAGCAGGGTCGTAACAGAGTGCTGACGATATGCACTCTTATCAATTATAAGTTCATGTCATAGCTCCACAATGCAAAATGCACAGTGGCTCAAGCACAGCATAAACCCAATTGTCCAGTGAACTCTCCTGTGTAGGCTGTCTTTTCCTTGCTCACTTCCCATTTCATTGGTTGCATTTACTCCTCCCCACAACTAAGTCTGACTTCTGTCCTGCCAACCTCTCAACCATTTTGTCCCTCTCAGCTTTGGGTGAGCTATTAGTCCTTACAGGTTTAAATATAAATTGTCTCTTCCCTTGGCACAGAATACTATTTAACAAATTTAGTCTCTCAGTCTC
Source organism: Neoceratodus forsteri (assembly GCA_016271365.2). Lineage (NCBI taxonomy): Eukaryota > Metazoa > Chordata > Ceratodontiformes > Ceratodontidae > Neoceratodus > Neoceratodus forsteri. The sequence goes on from CM057453.1 coordinate 1,196,683,843, forward strand.
ATTCAGCTCATTACCAAGCTAACCCTTCTCAACACCAACTCTCCAAATCACTGCCTTATTTATTTGGTCCTGCCCTCATATCTCCACAATATTATTTACATCGGCACCTATGAAAGCTTTCAGTGACTGTCACATTGTGTATTACATCTGTCAGATCTGCTGCACTAAAGCCCCACCACAGTTTGTGTGGTCTAGGTCACTGAAGTCTCTTGACCTGCCTTACTGCTAGATTATCATCAGCAATTGACTGGTCAGCAGTCATGATATCATCTGATACAGATGATGCTCTTACCTCTTTCATGGTCAAATTCATTGAAACATGGGACAAACATTCCCTCTCAGGCAGTCTTGTGTCTGTGGGTCCCATCTTCTCTGGATCTGTGCAGAGGTCATTGATCTCACAAAGCTATGTGGGAGGACAGATCACAAGGAAGGGAGCAGGAGCTCCAGAAGGACCTAAAGAAACTAAAGAGATGGTCTAAGGTCTGGCAGTTGAGATTCAATGCCAAGAAGTGCAAGACAATGCTTTTAGAGAGATGGAATCCATGCATGAAATACTGGATGGGAGGGGTAAGACTGGACACCTCAATGGAGGAGAGAGAGTCTATGAGTCACAATCGATGACCTTCAAACAAATAAATCAATGCAGCAAAGCATTCAGCAAGGCATCAAGTATGCTGAGATGTATAGAGAGAGGTTTTCATAGTTGGAGAAGTGAGGTGTTTCTTCCACTGTACAGATCATTGGTATGGCCACACCTGGGAAACTGTGCCCAGACCTGGAGTCCTAACCTGAGAAAAGGAATTCAGATTTATTTAAAACAAAAGCCTGTGGACAAAATCGCAGTTTTCATAGGCAACCATACAAATCACATAACATACAAAACATTATATGACAGACAGCCTACATATTCAATTAAAGCAAGTACAACAGTATGAATTACCAAACACAATCTCAATTATTGTGCAACTAGCCTATAGGTTATCTCAAAAGTTATCAGAAGGCAGTGAGTTCGAGAAGTGTCTTCCTACAATAGATAGAGTCTTGTCCATTTTTTTACAGCGTAGTAGTTTCAAAACAGATCTCAATGATGATCTAGCAACAATCAAATCAGAAACACCCCACCGTACCACTAAACCCAAATTATGAGATACACTACTATAATGCATTTTCCTCCCCAGCCTCCCAGAAGATATTCTGTTCTCTGGGTCAGACTGGACAAGATCGATATTGACTAGAGCATGCAGAACAGCATGCAGACATTGACAGACTAGAGTCGGTACAGTGAAGGGCCACCAAGATGATTTAAGGCCACTTGGGCCAAACTTACTTGCTGGAGGCCAGGTAGGAGTGGAGGGACGGATAGAAACATGCAAGTATCTCAGTGTTTTTAATTAAATATGCTTTATTGGATTTTAAAACAACAGAATACATTTACAATACACTAAAACCATGAAAAATCCCCCATAAGATATATACAACAGAACCTACGCCCTAATTCACCATCCATCCCTCCTCCCACCCCACGGCTAAGACAGTAGTATTTCCAAAGCCAACAGAAGCAAGTGAGGAATATACAAACAAACCACATAAAGTAGAAATAACCTATACATGATACCATAAAAATAACCAAGATGATAACAAAACCATAACAACAACAAAGAAGGAGGCCTGCTCAAGGAACCTAAGATACATAAAGGGCATGCAATTTGCTCCATCGCTTATCATAACTAGGTAATCTATTGCGGATGCTAGCTGTAACTTTTCAATGCAAAGATTATCAAAGAGCTCCTGCAACCATTCATTATAAGAAAGTGAGGATCGAGCCAACCAGTGGCACAGGACTACTCTTTTGACTGACATTGAAATCATCGCCATAGCATATCTTTGCTTTTTACCAAAATTTGACTATAGTCATCTATTAAACAGATCTCTAGTGTGAAGAGCTCTTCTTTACCAAGTAATGGGTCCACTTTGGATTTAATTGAGTCCCACAATCCAGCCACCAGAGGACACTCCCAAAAATATGATAGAGAGTACTCTGTTTGATCACAACACATACACAATGGGACTACAATCATCCCATTTTAAATAACTTGGAAGGTGTGAAGTAAAGGTCATTCAAAATAAAAATTGAGTAAGACAGAGCCTATCTTGAGAGATGTATGTGTATACAGCTAACCACATTTTAGGCCAATTGAAATTAAATTGAGGGACCGTTATGGTCCAATAGGAGAGTCACCTGCTAACTCTGAGTATACTCTTGAAAAGAAAAGTGAATACGATTTGAAACCGTATGTGATTGCTGGGCTGCGGTGTAGCAGATTACAGAAAATCAGCTTTGTTCACAGTTCCCAATGTTAAGCCAAAATGCTGTGACAAACAATGACAGAGCTGATATATCTTTAATATAGCTCTAGTGTCCTACTGCAAAGCAAGAAGCATTGTTTGGCAAGATAACAATACTCCATTGTGAAGCAGATTGCATACCCTAAGGTCTGTTAACTGGGGCATCCACAGCTCATCTATTACCTTCCCTCCAATTTTGAAGTTAGGGTTTCATAAAATAGACTGAGCAATATCATACAGGGTTTGTAATGCATGGCTGAGCATGTTTGCAAGTGTCCCCAGAGTGAGATCCCAATTACTGACTCTCAAATAGATACAGTAAGGGAAGAGCTTTCATAAGGGAGAACAAAAGGGCTCATGGAGAAAGACCAGTTGCCTTAATTAGTCCTTTTCTTATTGAAGCTAGATAGGGAATAACTAGAAGTATCACCCCATGGTATTATCCATCCACCTCAAAACTTGCTAGCATGGGTGGCAAAATAATACATCAAAAATGTGGGAGAAGAGGACACTATACTCTTTAGATGCTTCTAACTTTGATATACTCCCTAGGTTTTTGCCCTTCCAGATGAAATTAGCCAACATACTGTGTACTTTCTGGAACCAAGAAAGAGTGAGTCCAATATCTAACATATTAAAGGGATAAAAAGGCGGGGAGAACATTAATTTTGATAATGCTAATCCTGCCCTAAATAGTCAAAGGAGACCCAACCACCTGGTCAGATCTTGCTGTATAACACCTAACAAGTCATCTAAATAAAGTTTTTAACACAAGATGGAGATCTCAATAGATAGATGCCTAAATACTTAGGCTGCTTAGGTTTTCAGGAAAGTCCCAAGGCTATAATGTCAGACTTAAATACCTTAGCATTGAGTGGCATGACCATTGTTTTTTCTTTGTTAAGTTTATAGTTGGATAGCCTACTAAATTCGAGATAACTGAAAATGCTGCTGAATAGCTACTTTGGGATTAACAATATGCAATAATATATCATCTGAATATGCAGATAATTTGGGATTCTGGGTACCCACTTGTACCACATAATTCAGGAGTGTGTTTGAGTTTAATAAGTAGGTGTTCCAAATAAAAATTAAATAGTAGGAGTGAGAGGGGACAACCCTGTCTAGTGCCAGAACACAAGGAAAAAAAGAGGAAAAATGCCATTACAGTAAATTGTTGCACTAGGAGATGAATATATTACTTCAATCCAATGGAGAAAAGCAAGGAAAAGCCAAATGCCTCAAGAGTAGCCAGCAGAAAGGCCCAATTAATTCTATCAAAGGCCTTCTCCACATCCAGAGAACAAGAACAGTAGGCACATCCAAATCCCTGGATGCAGAGAAGATATGAGAGAGCTTGCACAGATGGTCTATGGAAGACCGATGAGACATGAACCCACCTTGCTTACAGCCAATTCGGTCTGACCTTACTGCCCCAACTTAAGGCTAGAATTTTAAATAAAATTTTGATATCCTGACTTAATAAGGAGATTGGGTGGTAACTAAAGACTGCATGAGGGGTTTCCGGCTTAAGCAGCAAAATTATTAAGGCTTCCAAAAGAGTATGGTCTGAGATACCTAACTCATAGATAAAAAGAAACAAACAATGCAAAAAGGAACTATCTCTTTAGCTAAAAGTTTATAAAAATTAGAGGACAATCCATCAGGACTGGGAGCTTTATCAGGAGCTAAGGAGTCAATCACTGCAAATATCTCCTGATCAGAAATAGGTTCCAGGCCAGCCCGGTGGCGCTTGAGGTTGAGGTGCTGGATGCCACACTTTGCATCATGCAGCGACCAGGGTTCGGAATGAGCTCGGACCATCGAGGGGTTGGAGAAGAGAGAGGATTGAGCGCCCAGAAGACTGCTCTCCTCCTCTCTCAGGGAGGGATTTGGGCTGCTCTTGCGTCCTGATGACCCTCGCTGGAGACTGGGTACAGGCATGCCAGCCAGAAAGAAGGGGCTGGAGTGCAGCAGATGTCTGCAGGGGGACTGTGCATGGACATCATTGCATGCTGCACTCTGAGGGGACCAGAAAAGAGAAATACCCCTGCTCACCTGAGGAGATGAAGGGTTGCCAGTGACACAGCCCACATCCTGCCAGCCGGCCCGCTGGTTGTAGAGCCCAGGACTGATCCAATTCACTCCAGATCCAATCTCCTAATCTCAGATAGGCCACGCGGGAACGGGCCCACCCTGGAGGGTGATCCAGGGGGTTAGATCAGTCTGGGTGTTCGGGGAGTTCTTCCAACATGGAGGGTTCAGGCTTGGGAGTAGAGGCTGGTGGTCGAGTGCATACCTGGGAGGGGCGCCCATGGGTAGGCAAATAAATAAAGTGTACAAAAAAAAAAGAAATAGGTTTCAGGAGATGAGCCTGTTGCATAATATTTAGAGTAGGAAACAGTATGTCCGCTAAATACTGGCGAACCTCTGAAGGGTCAGGGGTTCCTGCACAGGCCATATATATTATATATATATATATATATATATATATATATATATAACTATAATATGAACATACGAAGAAGTCAGCAGAAGAAGGCCACTTGGTCTATCAAGTCTGCTCATATTGCAGGGTCCACAGCTTCAGCTAATGTCCTTGCCCTCCATCCCTCACTACTCCTCCCATCCTCCCTACCCATGATCCTTTCCTTCCCCATACCTATACCAGCCTCAATTAAAGCTGCCCATTTTCTTCAATGATATGACCTCTTCCAGCAGTGCATTCCAAGTGTCCACCACCTCTCTGTGAAGAAGTGCTTCCTGACCTCCCTCCTAAACCTCCCACCCTCCAGCTTAAGACTGTACCCCTTGTGTTATGATTGCTACTCAACTTAAAGAGACTCTCCTTATCAACCTTATTTATCCTTTCAAGTACTTGAAGGTCCCAATCATGCCCCCTCATGTTTTCCAGGGAGTACATGTTCAGTGCCCTCAACCTCTCCTTGTATGCCTTACCCTACTGACCCGCTATCATCTTTGTAGCCCTCCTCTGACCTTCTCCAGCAGGTTAATACATTTTGAACCATTTAGCAATGTTCCTCAGAGATACTTTGACAGTGTTATCCTGATCAAAATGGATAGAGGAGATAAGACATGAAGCTTTTTCTTCTGAATGCATAATACCATCAACCAATTGGCTTTCTGTCCTTGGTCAATGTACATGGAACGGTTTTGAGTATAGCATACTCTGCCTTTTCCCATAATAGGTCAGCATATTTGTCTCTAAAGGCTATATGCTTCCTCTTCAGTGGTTCCTGTATGGAAGGGCACAGGGCTTTTCTAACTCCCTTATTTGCTGTAAAAAGTTGGTGGCCTCTTTTTCCCAATTTTGCTTCTGTTTGGAAGTCAAACGGATAAATTCTCTCTTATGAAGCTCTTAAATGAACACCACTCCACATCTACACAGGCTACGGAACCCTGGTTTTGAGAAATTAAAAATTAATTTTCCTTAATTTTATTTATAATAACTTGGTCCTTGAGAAGCTGGTTATTTCATTTCCAGATGGAATCTTTTGAAGAAAGGTCACTAATGTTAGATGGACCCAAACAACTGAGTGATCCGAGATAACCCAAAGATCAATTTACGACCCCAGCACTCCACTCAAAAGACCTTGGCTAATTAAGATGTAGCCTATCTGGGACTGAGTGATGTGTAATTGAATATAAAAAGTAAATTGTTGGGCATCAGGATGAAAAAGCGCCAAAGATCGCACAAACCAATTGCATCAATTAAGTCTCTGATAAAGCGCTGGGCTGGAGAGAGACCAGTTGAGGTTCTCCTAGATCTGTCTAAGTCTTGAGTAAATGGGAGGTTCCAATCTCCACTGAGAATCAGGGGAGTTTTAGTGAATGGGCTAGGACAGGCGCTAAACCCATAAAAAATACAGGATTGCCATTATTAGGGCCATATACACTTCCTAACAGTACATCAGTAGGTTCTAAGATTCCACGAACCAAGACATACTGATCATGGGGATCTTCCATGCTCTGTACAGAGTGAAAATTCGTTCTCTTAAAGATCAAAATGGCAGCACCACCCTTATTAGTATGAACACCTGCTGCAAACACTTGCACTATGGAAGATCGACAAAAGGAGAGATTCTCTGATGAAAGCAAGTGGGTCTCCTGCAAAAAGCTATATTACACTTAATATGTTTAAGATGCTTAATAATCTGGTAATGTTCCACCTTTGAACGGCACCCTTATGTTCCAAGAAACAAATTTAAAGAAACTTGTCATTAAATAAATAATAATTAGTAAACACAGTCCTCACCCTAATAAAGTGAAAAGCATGAACATGTCACAGTGGCTCTCCCAAAAATCACCCCAATATAGACACAGTGTGAGAAACAATTGAGAAAACTTCAACCTCCCCCAATAAATGGAAATCACCCATCAAACCCCCTCCACAAATAGTATAAACCAACCCCTCCAACCCAACCAGCAACACATAAGTCCCTATTATAACTATCAGTACAAAAACTATAGAAGAGGAAGAAAAACATTCTTTAAACCATGCCCAGTTATAATATCTTACTACAAGGATACACACAAATTTTACCCAAGCCAAAATAAGATAGAACAGTACTATATATCCACAAACAAAACTCTCAATAGTTCCTTCCCCACTATGCAAATAGGGCTCCCCAAAAATCCAGTGCATGATGTCCAGCAGCTCTTAGTAGCCACCAGTTTTCCTACCTCCACTCCGCCCTTATGATTAAAAAAAAAACTAAAATTAGAGGGAACCCCAACTCCAATGTAGTCATGTTGCAACCCCATCCCTATCTGAGTAATTAATTCCCCAGAGGATATATATAGGGCATCTGGGCTAAACATCTAAATAATATATATGAAACTTACTGTACACTGAAACCCTGTGATAACCTCTCACAAGGTAGGGGATTAAGAATACAAAAATATAAGAGTACAGAGTCACTATTGAACACACTGAGAACTAGATCACAAGGTCATCACAAAACAAAATCCCTGTCCTCCACCAAGTAGCAAGAAAACAAATGAAAAGAAATTAAAGAAAATACAGGTAGAGTCCAGATATAAATAAAGTGGCCACTCTTTGGGATACATTATAAAATTCACAGTTTTTGAAGTCTAACTAAATTATATAAAATATTGTAGCATAGTAAGTCATAACACAAGGTTCCCTACAACCACTGTCTACACCTTCCTTCTTCTAAATAGAATCCACAATCGATGAAGAAAGATATGCCGAAAAATTGGTGCTTCTCAAATCTCCTGACAATCTTTTAGCCTAGCTGGAATGCCACCTCAGCTTACTGAAAGGGTGCAGATAGCCTTGACTATGGCTCCAAGATTTATCAGGTCCCCTGAGTGGTATGACAAATGGAGACTTAATAAAGTCACATCCACTGAATTAGACCCTCTAGTTGGAAAAGGTGACTGCTGGGAGAATGTTTGAAGTGCGATCGCAGTTCAGGCTAGAATTAAAATTACTGAATAGCTGGATTGCAGTATAACATAATCCAATGCTGCAGGAACAAGTAGAGGTATTATTAGCCCCAAAATTTCCAATAAAGAAACTTGGTACCTTTATCCTTCAGATAGTTCAGTCAGAGGCATAGCAGCTGGATTAACTAGGGAGTGTAGTAGAAAAGCATACCGATGAAGAAGATCAACGTATCATCCTGCTACTATTCAGGATTCCAAAGCGACAATACAATGAAGATTGGACTAAGGTAGTAAGCATCCAAAGATGATCGTGGGGCAGTCAGGGATGATGGTGGAGAGGATAAATGATTCCAATGGGTTAAAGCTGGAAGATAACCATAGATCCAGCAGCACTCTCACTAAAACATGACCCCAACAATTTACAAGTCCGCACAGGAGGCATCATTGGAATTATCAGAGGAGACAAGCTACGCACCTAATCCTGGTCGATTTAAAACAGTGCCACAGAAAATATAAGCTCACATTCTACTGATCCAATGCCAGAGAAATAGAGAACTAGAAATCAACTTTGCAGAAGATACTTTCAGCGATCTGCAAGTAAGTCAGGTAAAAGCTTCTTCAGCTCTGGAGCAGCCTGGTTTGCGAATCAAAGGATCGCCAAATCCTTTGTACCAGAACTTGTAATCGGATGGGCAAACCACCCAAAAATGAATCCCCACAACAATTAACTTAGTTACAAAGGGTGGTAGGCAGCTCTTTTTGCCGAGTAGTGGCAGGCAGGTCCTGAGTGAATTGTAGCTTGCCTCCTCCCAAGACACATCCTGAGGTTCACGTATTTTCTGAAGGACATGCTGCTTGTTCAAGTAGTTCAGGAATCTTCATAATGAAAGGCCAGGAGATGAGACAACAGGGATCTTAGGGTGCAAGGACTGATGTACCTGTTCAATAGTATATGAAGAGCTGTTTGAGATGGCCCTGCCAGCTTGGTAAGGCGAAACAATCATTATATAAAATAGGAATGATTTTATAAGTTTTCTTTTTATATTATTCGTGCACTTTTAGTACATTATTTGTATTGTGCTTAAATAATTGACTTCAGGAGTGATAATTATTAAAGGAAATAATGGCTTAACGCTAAGAAATGGAATTGTTAGTTAGTGGATATAGACTATAACTATGGTAGTAATATTGCTTGATACGAAATTTCAACGTCTTATATATTTTATAGTTTCCCAGAAGAACCCTGATTGCCAGGAGAAATGTTGGGACTTAATAAAAGGAATTTGAAATTCGAAAAATTAAGGTGTTGCAGCATTTCTTGCTCGAGCTAGCCTGGTATATTGTTTGGAATACCTGCCAGCTTGTGAGCAACTTCTGAGCAAAAAAGAATAGGCGCCAAACCCTCCACAGCTTCAGGAGACCAAAGATCAATATATTGTTCTGTCTACTTCTCCTTCCAGATCTTCAAGTTTGCTTTCCATTTTGCTAATTTTTGCTTTAAAGTGCAGAGCTCTGAGTCAGTATGGTCTTCCATTTTTCCAAAGAAAATGTGCATGCCTCTGTATCTCCGACCCAAGACTAATCTTTCCTAAATTGGCACACAAGGATTTTAATTCTTTATTAAGGTCATGGAGCGAGTCCTTAATGGTCAAAACTCTGCTTGAAACCTCTCTGTGAGCAGTGCAGAAAGTGGGGTAGAAGCAGTTTGATGGCTGACTGTGGATCCCTGGATCTTAGACTGCTTTGCAGTTTTGTCCGGAGCTACAAGTGGCATATGCTTGGGGCTCCTGCCATCTCCTCTTCCATGATAATATCAGGATTTTTAAATACAGCACAAACAATGTTCGAAACACCTTCCTCAACTTTCTGGAATCCCAATGAAAAAGACAGAATCAAGGAGAAATACTTAATTAACCAAAACAGACAAGAGCTGAGCGGAACACAGCTACCCAGATCGAGGCATCAAGTGCTCCTCCCAAGTTTCTCAGTGGTATATACAAGGTGAATAATGAGGACATATTTGTAAGAAATAGGGATGCAGTCACTAGGGGGCATTACTGGTGGTCAGTGGGGAAGTTCAACAGAAACTGAGGGAAGTTCTTTACCGAGAGACAGGGAAGGTTAAGGAGAAAAGGACAGCATTCAGAAAATATAAGAAACACAGAAGGAGCAGGACAGAGAACTTTATCAATTAAAGCAGAAAGAGGCTGGGAAGGCAGTCAGAATAGCAAAGGCCCAAACCGAGGAAAGGATAGCCAATTCTGTTAAGAAGGGGATAAGGCCTTCTATAGGTACATTAGGAGCAAAGAAAGACCAAAGGAGGGATACTGAGGCTTAATAAAGGGAGGGAATGTGGGTAGAGGGTGACAGTGAAAAGCAGGGATACTGAACGAATATTTCTGCTCAGTATTCACAAAGGAAGAGGAGGGGAGGTACCTAAACCAAACAAGAGAAACACCTGAAGATGGGGTCGATACCAGTCCATTTACAGAAGAAAGGGTTCTGAAAGAACTAATAAAATTGAAGGTGGACAAAACAATGGGGCCTGATGGGATTCACCCAAGAATTCTAAAAGAACTAAGCGTAGAACTAGTGACACCACTGACCTCTCTTTAACAAATCATGGGAGGATGTGGTGGTACCTGAGAACTGGAGGAGGCAGATGTGATTCTCTTCACAAAAGTGGAGCAGGACAGAGGCAGGAAACTACAGACCAGTTAGTTTGACCTCAGTGGTAGGGAAATGATGGAATCACTTCTGAAGGAAAGAATTGTTGAGTACCTAGAGGCCAGTGGGGCACAGGACCCAAGGCAGCATGGATTCACGATGGGAAGGTCGTGTCAGACGAATCTAATAGATTTCTTTGACTGGGTGACCAAAGTAGTAGACCAGGGAGGGCTGTGGACATGGCCTACCTAGATTTTAGCAAGGCATTTGATATAGTCCCACACAAAGATTAATACACAGTTAGCCAGCTGGAGTGGGTCCCAAGGTGGTAGCCTGGATAAAAATTAGCTAGACAACAGGGCGCAAGGTAGTAGTAAATGGAGTACACAGTGAAGAAAGGAGGGTTATTAGCAGGGGTACCTCAGGGTTCAGTACTGGGACTGGTCCTTTTAATGTCTTTATAAGTGACATTGCAGAGGAACTGGAAGGAAAAGTATGTCTCTTTGCAGACGACACAAAGTTCTGCAACAGGATTGATACACAAGATGGAGTGGAAAGGATGAGAAGGGACTTGGCAAGGTTGGAGGAATGGTCAAATGTATGGCAGCTCAGATTCAATGCAAAGAAGTGCAAGGTAATGCACATGGGAAACAAAACCCAGGGAAGGCACAATGGGGGTGAGATACTGACAACAGTAAAAATGGAAAGGACCTGGGATAATTATATCAGATGACCTAAAGGTGGACAAGCAATTTGAGAAGGCAGTAAGGAAGGTTGGGGGATACTGGGATGCATAGGAAGAGGCATCAATAGTAGAAAACAGGAAGTTGTTATCCCTCTGTATAGACAGTTGGTGAGACCCCATCTGAGTTCGTCAGCGCAGTTCTGGAGACCCCATCTCACAAAGACATAGACAGAGTGGAGGCTGTCCAGAGGAAGGCAATCCAAAAATGGTGCAGGGTCTGCACCAGAAGACGTAATGAAGAAAGACTAAAGAGCTTAATATGTACACCCTTGAGGAAAGAAGGAGAGAGGGGACATGATAGAAACTTTCAAGTACCTCAAGGGAATCAACAAAGTCCAAGAGGGTAGCATCTTTCAGAAAAGAGATGTGCAAGAACAAGGGGCACAATTTGAAGATAGAGTGGGGACGGCTCAGAGGTAATGTGAGGAAGGTTTTTCACAGAGGGTTGTGGAAGCATGGAACAGCCTCCCTGAGGAGGTCGTGGAGTCAAGAACAGTGGAGGAATTCAAGAATGCATGGGACAGACATAAGGCAGTCCTAGTGGGGTAGGAGGGAGGAAGTAAGCTGTTGGTTAACTAGGATCTGCAGCTTATCTGTTAGGTAGGAAAATGGGCAGACTAGGTGGGTCAAGCGGTCCTTATCTGCCGTCAAATTCTATGTTTCTATGTTTCTATGAGAGGTGGAGGAACTGTGGAATAGAGTGCCATCAGAAGTGGTGGGGTCAGCTACCCTTAATGGATTTAAACACAGTTGGGACAGAACAATGGGACTCATAGTGGGGAGCAACAGAGGTTGGAGGGTAGTGAAGTAGGAGAAGGAGAACACCCACCAGTACAGTAGGCCCGTGGGCTGAGGTAACATAGTGAGAGGAGAGTCGATGGATCTTCAGTCTCCTGCTATCATATTCTATATTTCTATCTGCTCAAAGCTTGTGATTCTGCCTGGCATTCACACAAAGCCTGGGGCTCACCAGAGGACTTGCTGAGATACAAACAATTATGTCATACCAACACACTGAGCTGTGGCTCGCTTCCAGGTGTGACCCGGGAAAGGGAAGGGAGTATGTGCACAGATGTAAACTAGCTTCCAGAACCAGATTAAGCTGTTGGTGGTATTTTTAGTGAATGGGAGAAATTTGGCCAGGACACCGGGAAATTCTACAACTCTGTGGTAGGGTCCCTGACAGCTTGGCATTTTGCCAAGATGGCCGTCCATGGAGGAGCTCTGGAGGACATGGAGGTGTTGGAGGCAGAGGAGTTGGTCTCCTTCCCTGTCTCTGGAAAACGAGAGACCAAAACAGAACGACGACTTTCTGCAAACGGAAGATTCAGCAAGCTTTACAACAGGACATGGCTAAACCTTCTACTGGAATTTCCATTTAGAAGATACAGGTACTTGAAAGCTTTCATCTTCAGTTCCTAACAATGTTTTACCTTCTAAAGACTCAGCTGACTTCAATCCTGACTTTCCTTCTGTTGCTCGGTCGATATTGACTCACTGCTAGCGTTAGAGGAACAACGCTATTTAGCAAAATGCGCGAGCTATTAGCATTGAAACAATTAACGACTGTATCAAAAAACTCTTCTACTGACTTGCCTGTGAGTGCTACTGTTGTTCCTCAAGCTGACACCTCGAATTTTGCTTTGACACTTCCTCATTCCTCCAGTCCGAGCACTTCTGGGGTTAATTTGACAGCTGGTGTATTACCTGAAGGGAGCTCGCCTGGCAAGGCTAATGCGACTGATTGTCAGTCCAGCCTAAGATGAGCCCCATGCCTGTAGCTGAAATCCCATACACTATTTGGTCTGTTGAATTGGCGCTCAGTGCAGCAGGTTGGGAATGCGATCCCTGCATGCACTTGGCGCCTGGACCTTCTCCTATTCGGCTTTCTAAGGATCCTGCTTCTGTTGCACCAGTTTCTGAGTCTACTGCCTTTTCTGTCTCTGACCTATCTTTACCCACTGAGCTGCAGCTTACTGAGAATCCCATTCTACAAATGCCTACAGATCTGCCTTCTGAGATGCCTGATATGGACACAGCTACCACTGCTACTGCTTCTGCTACTATACGCCATACCAAACCCCAGGGCCCTGATCTCGACCACGCTTGTACAGCAATCCACTTTTTCTAAACCTACAGCATCTAAAACTTATGCCTCATGCTTTTCTGTTCCTACACAACAAGCAAAACAACATAATGCTGTAAGACTCTAGTATTTAGGTGGTATGCCAGAATTACCTGATCGTGTGTGTTTGTAGGTAGAACCTTACTTAAAGATTCTATGAAATTTACTGCATACAAAATTCATGCTTTAATCCATGTTTCTGCTGAGCAAATTTTGATATTAGCTTTAAAACTTTGGCAGGCTTGGAAAATTTTGGTCCCTGATTCATAAGTTAAAATCCACTCCATTATGGGCCCTTTAGTGCTATACCCCTGACTAAACCTGCACAAAAACTGTCACTATTTTATTCCAGTAATGAGGGGTGAGCTTGAATGACATTACTGTCTGGTTGCGACAGCGTTATACCCTTCTCATGGATACAAGCCATTTTGACTCAGAACATTTGTGGATAGGTGGTTGGAAAGTGAGGGTTATGTTTAGGACCACTGACGCTGGTGTCCAGTATTTACCAAATAGTTTTTGTTAGGTAGGGATAGGGGTTCTTTTTGCCCAGGGCAGCCCAAGGCATGTTACAGGTGTGGTTCTGTCAATCATCTTAGCAGCATCTGTGATATGGTGAAGTGCAGTGTGTGTGTGAATTGGTCATGCTGGTTCTCAATGTGTTGAGAACCAAATGCGTTCTTTGTGAGGAATCTGGCAATACCTTTCAACAATGTACCTGGGCTTGCTCATAACTCCTTACTTTAGCTGATGGGGAAGAGCAGAGATTAATTATTATGGTGGCACAGTGCTGCAAATTTCATTCACAATCTTCTGCCCCAGCTTAGCGCCATTCTCTTCAGACTATGGGTGCAACCTCATCCCTTGCCTCACCCTCTTGTTAACACAAGACATGATGAAGAAACCCTAGTACTTCACGATCATGCTCCACTACATCTGTACCTAACACTCCCCATTTCGTCGCCTGATGTATCTGTTCCAGTACCTCCAGTCCCTGACCCCACTCCTGCCATTCCTCCAGGTACTATGGACCCCCCGAGCTTACTTAGTTCAAAATCCAGAGTCACTAGTGGTTCTAGGAAGCAGGAGTCACCACTCTAAAGTTTTGAAAATGGATGATATCCTTATAGAAAATAAGTTTGAGTTGCTACGTGATCCCTCAGAACTTATAGATTCTGACTCCTCCTCTGTACTTTCCTCTCATCCAGAGCTCACAACTGATACAGACGTTACTGTTCATAATATGGGTTCTCAAAGAGGAAAGCTAGAGCTAAGGTTAAGCACAAAGAGCCTACAACTAGAAGGGTAAACCGCAATGATGAATCCTTTTTCTTTTTCTCCACCCAACTTTCTTTTCTGATGGCTTTTCCTTTTCCTTTCATACTGTGAATGTGAACAGTATTAAAAGACAAACTAAAAGAGATGCGGTCTTCTTTTTTGTCTTGTCTGTCAGCTGGGGTTATACGTTACAAGATGTGAAATTTCATTCACTACCTGAAATAACTAAAGCACAAAAGGCTTGGTTTCCTGGCCTTTCCTTTTGGTCCTTTGGACAGGAAACCTGCTCTGGGGTGGGGGTTCCTATTTAGCATCCCAGACATTTACATTATTAAAATCCTTGATTTATGTCCAGGTAGGATGTTACTTCTTGATGTAAAATTTTCAATATCACTTATAGAATAATAAATACTCTGTGCACAAACTAAATCCCTTAGGATTGATCTGCTAAAATTGCCCAGCCCTTCCTTCATACTTCTAGGTATGTTATCTTTGGGGTGACTTTAATTGTGGCCTTTCCATTAAGGATAAATCACACACATCAAAAACGACAAAATTATTTTGTGATACTAATTTTTTAAATCCATGTTGCATTCAGCTAAGCTTCAAGATGCTTATTATACATTAAATAAAGCCCATAAGCCAACTTTTCATAAAGGTTCTTTAGCTACTTGTATTGATTTTTTCTTTGTGTAACAACACTTAGAGCTTTCTGCTGCCACAATCACAGTAGCCTAATTCACTGATCATAACCTTTTATCGATTGTTGTAGGTACTACCCACACTAAACTTTATGGTCCAGGTACCTGAAGTTGAACTCACCCTTACTCAGTAATCTGCAGTTATTGTCCCATCTTAAATCTATTTTTAAAGCCAGGAAATCTGTCTTTTTTATATGACGACTCCTGGCAGTGGTGGTCTGACACTAAAACAAGCATACAGCACCTATTGAAATCATTTAGCAAACAACATCATCAATCACAGTATTTTGATTATCATAGGGCCCAGCATCAAATGCAGAAACTTCTCACTCTATCATATACTATGGGTCATGATTTCACTACCCAAATTAGTGCTTTAAAAATACTTTAATGGATTACCATTCCCGTAAATTTGCCGCACTACAACAACAACAAAAATTTGGTATATCAGGCTCCTATGATGTGATCTGCTCTTTTAATACTTGTGCTTCCCATCTAAAGACTAAAGTTTTGAGACCCTTTCTTGACAACAATAATATTGAAATTACTGACAGCCTGGGACTACAACATTGTATAGCTGACTATATGAAACAATTATTTGGTCCTATTCCTTTCAGATAAAGGAACCTCTGCTTATCTTTCTAACCTGGATAACCGGGCATCCCTTATTCATTACTTGATCTGTCTCATAGCTCTATACAAGGTAAAGAAGTAGACTCTGTGATCTGTACTTTACGTTAGGAGGTTCCAGGGCCAGACAGCCTACCAAATGAACTTTATAAATTGTTAAGCACGGATCTCAGTGATGAATTGGCTGCTGTATTCAATTTTATTCTACAATTGGATATTTCACCTTAGATTTAAACTCGGGTAGCCTTATTTATGTTTATAAAAAGGGGATAAGAGACTTTTACAAAATTGGAGACCCCTTAGCATCTTGAATACTGATTTTAAGATCTTGGCTAAGATCTTGGCACTTTGATTATCAAAATTAGCCCAGCATGTGATTTTGACAGCCCAGTTCAGTAATATGCCAGGGAGGAATATTTCAGATCTCTTAATCCTGTTAAGGAAATAGTTGAAAGAGAAATCATGATTTACTGACTGGTTACCTGATATCTTTGAACCAGAAACAGGCTTTCGACTCAGTTAACCATGACTTCTTATGGTGTACATTACAACATTATAAAGTCCTGATATGTTTATCTCCTGGATTAAATTACTATATCATTCTGCAACAATTGTCCCTATTGCAAATGGTTGGAGAGGCCCTCTGATACCATTACAAAGAGGAGTTAGGCAGGGCTGTCCACTTAGCCCTCTTCTGTATTTATTCTTCTAGATCCATTGCTTGTACTATTAATACTGCTCAAACAATAGTTCCACTTTCCACTTCATTACACCTTACCTCCCTTCTGTTATGGCCTATGCAGATGATATGAGCCTACTTGTAGCAGACATCCTTCTAGAAATGAAGCAGTTCGGCATTGTGTAGTTTTTGGGTCCATTTCGGGGCAACTTTGAATTTGACTAAGTGTATAGGTAGAACATTGGATACTGGGGTTATGAGTGCCTCCACAATCTCTGATATTAAAATTAGCTCTGACCCGATAAAGATTTGGGGTATTTGCTTTGGGGATGGTCCTCTTGATGTTTTGAATTGGGGTCCTAAACTTGATCTTACACAAGTAAAGGTTGCACATTGGAATAACTGGAAATTGGGTAAACAAAGAGGTTTATCTGATTCGGACTTACTTACTCCCAGTGTTTCTTTTTCTCAGTTATGTGTTTCCCCTCCACGTTGTTTTGCGACTAGGATACTTAGTATTTTCTTTCAGGCTTTATGGGGTAGCCGTCTTAACCCAATCAAATGTAACACTACCTATCTACCCTTAAACAAGGTGGCCTGCATATGGTTCATCCTTTATTTTTTATAATAGTATTTTTTTATGGCCAATTTTAAACCCTTTTGATTAATGGTGACAAAGGATGGGAGTCATGGTTTTATGAATCCTGTCAACCATGGTTAAGGCAATGGGAATCTAATACTCTTAAAATGGTTCAGAGTCACCAGACTACACCATCTTACATTAGGGAGACTTTTATGGTTTAAACAGTGGACTGTATCCAGTACCTTGATTATAACTCAAAATAGAAAATCCTAATATCAATATCTGCTTGATCATATTTGTGTTGAACCTGTTGTCTTTCCTAAATGTCCAGACTCCTATCTGAACAATCTTTTGACACTCCTTAGTAACCCAAGAATTCCTCAAAAATGTGGCATTTCCATTGGTTGAGCTGTCATGAGAGGATAAATATTAAAGCAAGCCAAAAGCACAAACAAGTATTGGAAAGATTTTGTTCTAGAGTGGATTGTAGACAACAGGAAGAAATGATACCCCATTTATTTTTTTTTGTTCCTACATAAAAGGTTTCTGGACATTTGTTTCCACTAAATAGAATGAACCATTATTTACCTCTGTCTCTTATAGCAATTTAATGTATGGAGTTTTTCAACAGGCATGGTTTAAATGGAACATTGATACTTTAAATGTTGTATTTACAATCTTGAAATGGCATATTTGGACTGCTAGATGCCTTTTTCATTGCAACAATTAGATTTGTCTCATCAGGTTTGCTTGCATATTGAATCTGATATTCGATCTGCTTATCTTTCTGAATTACACTCACTACCTAGAAGAATTGTGCTAGACTCCTGGAAATGCTTGCTTTGGATTACTGATTCTGATATTCCTGTAACATGATGATTATGTGTTTAATTTCTGATTATAAATTTTGTGTTTGTTCTCAGTTTTCTTGTTAATAAAAATCTCCCTACTCTTTGAGAGGGGAGCTGCTAAACCATGGCCTCGACTCAGGAGACCTTTCTGTGAATTGGTGTACCTGCAGGACAGCTGATCTCCACTCCTGCAGGTCCAGCTATGGAGATCGTTTCTGGTGCTATGTTTGTGGAAACTGAAGCTATGGATACTGCAATGATAGACACTCTGGAAAATATGCCTCTAGGTTATTGCCAGCTGATGAATTGTGGCTAGAAAATATGCTTTCATCAAACCGACAGCAAGTATTAGCCGTAATTTGGCAGAAGAGCATTCCAGGTCTATGCTGGAAAATGCCACCTCATAGTTTGGAGCCACAACAGGAGTCAGTATTGGAAGGCAGTAGAACACCCAAAGAAATGTCCTCCTTGCAAGAACTTCTGGCCGGGTGACTCATCCATTGAAAGGCCGCTTGACAACTCCTGTGATGATGCACTTGCATCAAAGGCTTGTCGCCCAGCTGACTCAGCGGCTTCAGCATCTCTCACAACAGATTCTTGTCTCCCAGGCTTTACAACTCAGTGGTGCACTGGACATACAGACTCTTGTAAGTACTGAACCTACTTCATTGCACGCTCTGATGCAAATGATATTGGGGAGTTTAATCTTCGGACTGGGAGAGCGAAGACTTCTACTGAAGAAACTCTCAGGCTGGGCGGCCTCTCCCATTCCCTAGAATGCTCGCTCTGCAGTGCAAGGTGGAAACCTGGTACAGAGGGTCACTGGATACCAGACCGCAACATAGTCCAGTTCCTGGGAGAATCTAATGGCTCTGGAACTAGTAGGAACTGTGTGGAGGGACTGCATTGCAAACTACATTCTTCATCACGGACTCAGACTTGGATTTGCATGCTAATGATGTACAGCCTTCTGTGACTGAAACTGATAATTTACCATGGATACCACTGATATCAGGCTCAGCGGATGAGGGCCCTAGCACTAGACTTCCCACATGGGGTGATCGAATGGATGCAGCCTCTCACCCACAAGGCCCTCAATCAGACTCTTGAGAACAAGCAAAAAATACATGGGCAGAGTTTAGAAAAGGGATACTTTTATTGGTCAACCCTCCTATGCAGAGGAGAAATGTGGTTAGATTGCAGTATTTGGGGGACTAGCACTCACCCCTGACAGGATTTATGTAGGTAAAAACTTATTAAGGAGTCTTTGTTTGTTTTTTTTACCAACAAAATTTATGCACTTATTCCTGTATCAGGGATAGTCTGTTTGATATAAGTTTTAAAACTCCCCAAGGCTTAGAAAGATTCTGGGTCAGGTATGAAAAACTAAGATGTACTGCCCTGTGGTTACCATTTAGGGTGATTCCCTATCAAAACCTGCTATTAAAGTAGTTACCATCTTGTTCGGAAATGAGAATGTTGCTGTCACGATATTTCTCACTGGCTACAACAGATGTGAAATTCTGGGTACACCCAACCAATCTTTGATGCAGAACATTTCTAGACAGGGGCTGGAAATACAGGGTGAAGGCTGCGACATAACAATATAGACCCCATCCATTTACCCAGTAGCTTGTTTGGGGGGGAGGAGAGGGTCACTGCTTATGCGGGACAGCCTAAGACCTGTTTCAAATGTGGCTCTCACATGCATTTAAGTTCTGTATGTGATCGCTTACGTTGTAATTTTTGTCTTCATATGGTCATTCCAGTGTGGACTGTAAAATGAGCTGCAGTGCAATTTATGTGATGAAGCAGGGCATGGGTTTAAGGCATGTCCCTGGGTGACACATAATAGGACTGATCATCCAAGTCAAGATACTATTCTTACTGAAGCTCAAAAGAAGAACATTGCTGCTACCAGGCTACCCTCGACCTTACTGATCTGATCCCAGATCCCCCACCAGATCCCTTAATTGTGGTTGTATCATCCCAGGGGCCCTATTCCCCCACAGTCTTAGAAAATGCAGTATCAGAAGAGACCCCCATGGACCAAGGCTCTAGTATTGTTCCTCCATTTAATGGAGCAAGTTGTTCTGTCCCTGATAGACTCTCTGACTTTCCTGTGGAACAATTGGTTATGCCACCCAGAACTAGGTGTGACGACTAAAAAGGAGGCATTAAAACAAACAAAGTCCAGATCTAAACTAGTTAAGTCTACCTCCCTGACACTGGCATTCCCCCAGTTAAAATTTGCTGTTCTTTCAAAGAAACTACAGTCTTCAGATCAGGAGGAGATTCTGAGACCTCCTCTCAGACCTTTCTTTCCTCTGACTCAAAGGGTGAGAAACCACAGGACACTGGGGACAGATAAGGCCGCAGAGACTAGGAGTTAGGCCTAGAAGGAGTACTAGATTAGGAAGGTCACCTGACCCCATTTTTGTGATTCCTTAAAATGGCTCATAAATTATGAGTCATAATTGTATGCTGAGTATAGCCACTCTAAATACTAACAGTATCAAAAATGCTCGGCAAGGTTGGTGTCATTCAAGATCTTGCGTGTTCTCACCTTTGACATCTGTCTTATCCAGGATACTAGATTAAACACCTTATCCTTGGTAACCATTGCAAAAATGCTATGGTGCTGGGGCCCTTCCTTTTCTCCTTTGAAGTGGACTCTTGTGATGGTGTAGGATTTTGTTTCGAGGAATGGGTTCCAGATAACCAAATTAGTAGAAATGTAGTCTGGGAGGAAGCTATGGTTAGATTTCATCTATGAAAACACAGCTTGGAGGTTAATAAATCTATATGCTCCTGTTAGAAAAAATATGTTAGAAAAAGACAGGGTGGACCTATTTAACACAATTAAGCCTTATCTATTCCCAACTAAACACATAATTTGGGGAGACTTTAACTGTGTGGTGGCTAAACAGGACCGAGGGCACTTACTGACAAAGATTTCTGCAATACAAATTGTCTTAAAGTATTCTTTCTGCCTGTAAGCTTCAAGATACTTATACTGTAGAATTTGTCATCCACAGGGTGGTCACACTTTCTTAAAGGTCGCCTATCCACTAGGATAGACTTTCTTTACAGATCAGTCAGTACATATTTTACATGCAAGAACCATCCCTGTTGAGATCTCTGATCATGTTCTCCTCACAACTACCTTAGGATTGGGGACACATTTACCTTCAGGGAAAGGATACTGGAAGTTTAATATTACTTTATTGGATAATGAACTTTTTGTTCAATCTGTTCATGACCTCCTGAGAGCCAGTATGACAGTGGCTGTGCTAATGGATGACTTGAATGACTGGTGCGTTGAAATCAAGTCTGAAATCAAGAAACTCTACACATTTCTCAAAAACACATAACACTAACCAGTATAACCATTACAAAAATATCTTGCTTTGAGGTGCCATTTAGAGAAGTTATATACTACCATAAATACTCAACGGGTCAACTTAACTTCTCAATTACAGGCTGTTAAAAAGATATGGAGACCCTACAATACTCTAGAGCAGCTTCCATGTTGAATGAACATAGGATTTTTTCACAAGGGAAGAAGGGGTTTGGAGATGCCTTTGCCTCATGCAATAAGAGAACATGAGACAGGATTTTAACAGAGATACAATCCCAAAATGGCACTGTTTCTGCCTCAACACTGGAAATCTTACAGGAAGTTTTAAGTATTTTACTGTTAAGTATAAATCTCCTACCTTAGAGGACCATAACATTGAGGACTTCTTATCCTCTTTGAATATACCAAACTGTCCAGCTGACCTGCTTACCCTATTTAACTCCTTGATTTGTAGTAATGAAGTGGTCCAAGCAATAACGCATTTAAAATGGCACTGCCCTGGACTTGATGGCTTGCCATCTGAATTTTACAAATCTTATAGTGCAGTCCTTGGGAGGTACTTGCCGGAAATCTTTAATTGGTGTTTCTAAAACCAAACAATTGATTTCCATATATGCATAGCAGTTCAAATTCTAATCTATAAAGAAGGAGATAGAAGTAATCTAGATCAATAGTTCTTAGACTTTGTCACAGTGAGCCTCCCAAATTCATGGAATAGATTTTGAGCCTCCCAAAAACTGAAATAATCTTGGGCCTCCCCAAAGAAAATAACATACTGTATTTTGCACAGTACACCATGAATAAATTGAAACCCTTTGAGTACTTGGCTCACATTCAGTTCTTTCATTCAGTTATTTGTCTTATACTGATGTGAAACCTTTGAAAAGAGCTGCTGTGCTCAAAGATGTTATCTGAATAACAAATAAATGTGCTTGATTTCTTCATACAAATACATAAAACTCAAAATTTAAATACAGTATTTTTCAGATTTGCTTGAGCCTCCCTGGAACAGGTTGGGCCTCCCAGGGAGGCTGGCCTCACCATTGAGAACCCTGATCTAGATAATTGGAGATTTTAAGTATACTAAATACTGATTTAAAATTTTAATGAAAATCCTAAATACAAGATTGCTACAAGCAGGCCCTTATTTAATCTAGATAACATAAACATGTTCTATTCCGGGTCCATCCATAGAAACTAATCTCCTTCGTATTAGGGAACTAGTGGAACAGGGTAAGAAAATAATATTTCTGGTTACATTATGTCCTTTGATCAAGAGAAGGCGTTCGATAGCGTTCCACATCATTTCATTGTACATGTTCTGAGATCTCATGGCATTCCAGCTCAATTTTGTTCATGGATTAACTTACTATACCAGCATGCAATAGCCATACCTTTGGTGAATGGATATTTGAGTTCATATATCTCAATTAACAGAGGGAGAGTCAAAGGTGCCCCATGAGCCCCTGCTATATATCTTTTGTTTGGACCTACTTTTGAAGTAATAAACCATGATACTTTAATATCAGGCATTCAACCTATGCATGGGCCACTGTCAGTAAAAGGCGGCTTATGCAGATGATATGTGTCTTTGTTTCAGATGTTGCTTCAGGACATAGAGTTTACAGCATTTCAGTAACTATTCAGCTATAGCGAGGCGACCATAAATAAAACTAAAAGCATTATCTATCCTATTAGTGATGTATCTCTTGTAATCACCTCTCTACAGCATATAGCTGTAACATAGGAACCCATCAAGATTTTAGGGATAAAGTTTGGGAGGAGGAATAATGCCTTCCTGAACTGGAATGGAAAGGTTGAGATTACTAAACAAAGGGTGGTGGTATGGAAAACATGGCACCAGTCAAAAGTACAAGAAAGTCACTATAGTTAAAACATTTTTGCTGCCCTTTTTTTTGTATCTCAGCGTTATGTACCCATACCACAAAACTTGAAACAACTCTTTAAGTCTATTTTTCAAATGATTTGGGGTAGTAGGTGAATCCCATTAAATGGGATGTACTTTATTACCCATAGCACAAGGCGGACTGAACTGTATAATCCCATCACATTTTACTTCAGTATACTCTTTCATAGAATATAGTTGACCTGGCTAGGCTGAAAACTGCTGTCTGGTTGGTATATGCTGATTACTGGCGAGGGGCTACACAGGATATGGATCCCATGGGAGGTAGGCCCTTCACTGTTCAGTCCTTCCCAGCATACCTACAACCTGCTCTTAAGAAACTAAACAAGTGGAAAATGCTACCAGATCAGGTGTTGTCCAAAACTAGTAAGTACAATTACAATACTTTACAATCCCAGGCTCATTCTATTATCCCAGTATTCAAAAGTATACCAGACCAATACCATGGGAAAGTGCTCGGGGTTACAGGATAAACGGATTCCTCCCAGGATATGGGATGTCATGTGGCTTTGCAGCCATGGCAGACTCAATGTAAAAGGAATGCTAAGCATAAAATTGTATCTGAATGAATGTGTCCCAGACAATCTTGTGTGGTGCAAGAAGAAACCATGGACCATATTTTAATTCACTGTCCTTATGTTCAGGAAGTTTGGAGGGATATGGTTTTAGGTGGAAAGATTCTACATGGAAAGTTATTACTTATGCAGAGGTGGTGGGTGGGTTTCTACTGTTACAACATATCCTTGATGAGGGTGTTGTGCGGCTTATATTTGCTATGTTTAATTTAACTTATGGCAAGCCAGATGCAAATTTGTTTTACAGCAAGTGTATCAAGCTCCTCACAGTGTGGTAGAAAGGATAAAACATGATTTGATAAATCACTGCATGTATGAAAAGCAACATTTGATACACAATGAATGGATAGCAAGATGGAAGGCTGTTCCTTTTCTGAAAGATAAAATAGGGTGAATACATGTACTAGTCCTTGGATAGGGGATACTGCATTGTAATGATGTCTACTCGTCCCTGGTTTTGCCTAATTTTCTTTTCAAATAGTATATAATTTCTTGATTATGGATACACTTTCTGTACTGTTGGTTGTTTTCATTTGTTATGTTGTTATAATAAAACTTTCCCCTACTCTTATCAAGAAATGCCATGGGATCTTTAACGTCCACCTGAACAACCACCAGAACAAGCAGATGGGACCTCGGTTTAATGTCTCATCCAAAGACAGCACCTCAGGTGCAGCGCACCCTCATGATGCAATACAGTGACAGTATTGGGATTTATCTCATGTTTAAGTTCATTGTTGGCCTATCTGCATCCTCCTGCCCAGCTGAGAGCAGGAAAACTTCTCTCAGCTTTCCACTTACCTGTCTCTCCTCTACTTTCTTCTCCCTTTTCAGTCTGACTTCTACAAACACCATTCCACTTTCTTTTCCTTTTCCAAATCACTGACTCTGTGCTGAAAGGCATGGATCAGGGCCTGTTCACTGTGCCCATTTTCATATAAGGCCTTTGATACTGTGGCCCACCCTTCTTTTGGATCGTTAGGTGCTGCAGGCCTCTTCAGCTTGGTACAAGGTGATTCCATACCTGTATCTCAGGTGGCTCAGTTAGTCAAGGTTGGTGATGCCCTATCCACCCCTTGACCATTAAGTTTGTATTCAGAAGGACTCCATCTGCAGTCCAGTTCTTTTCTCCATTTTCTTAAATGACCTCCTCTACACTTGTATTTCTTCACATATCCACATGTATGCAGATGACACAGTTCTATTTGCTTCTGGTGCTTTGGTTCCTGAGCTGGAATTGCCATTCTAGTATGACTTTGACAATGTCCAACAATGGTTCCACTCAAACCAGCTCTCACTAAATTCAAACAGTATCTCTGACATTTGGCACTAGATGGAGACTAATAAGACTTTAACATATCCCTGTCTTCAAGACTCTGGATGGCAGTCTACTTGAAGAGGTGTCCACTTCAAGAACCTATGGTGTGGCTGACATGATGTGAGATGATAATATATGCTGACATATTTATCAGTGTCAGTGGCTCAGCAGGTTGCACACTCACCACTGAGGCTGGAAGATCGAATAGCTGTGTGTTCTAGCCCACACCAGGCACTTGGGGTAAATCTTAGTACTGACCGTATTGCATCATGAAGGGATGCTGCATTTCTGAGGTGCTGTCTTTCAGATGAGACATTAAACCAAGCTCCTGTCTACCAGTTCTGGTGGTTGTTCAAGTGGATGTTAAAGATCCTATGGCACTTCTCAAAAGAGTAGGGAACTTCTCCAGTGTCCTTGCCAAATTTCCCCTTCACTAAAAATACCATCAACAAGTTAATCTGGTTCAATTTCAGTTGGTTACCATCTGTATCCCTCCTCACCCCGGTCACCCCTGAAAAGGGACTTCTAGTCTCAGTGGGCCTACTCAGTCAACAAAATTCAATAAATGTAATTTGATATAATATATGATAATATGATGTAATTCACTATATAATAATTTTATTATTTTGTATAAATGAATCATGACACTGACCTCATGATTTGGGCTTGCTGCTTGATTCCCTTTGTTCATGCTGTTTGCAGAAGCTACTAGTGACAACTGGGGGTCTCTTTAAGGAACTGGATAGAGACTATGAGATGGCTTTTATTTTTCAGAAACAAGAATATATGTTTCTGAATAGATCATATTTTTCCCATGTAGGGAACTGGAAAGCACCTGAAGAAGAAGAGTGGAAAACTGGTGTGCTTCTGGATTGCTCAAGATGGTTTCATCACCACATGCACTGGATGACCAGCAGGAAGGCTGCTTGCACTGCAGTGAGAATGGAACCAGTTAATTTCTGAGGGACTAATGAACCATTGGGTTGTTTGACTGTATTATCATGTACCCAGCAGCCCTTGTCCTCACAGCACCACAACCATGACTCCCAGTCCCTCTTCTACTATGACCAGCTCCACTCTACCACCACCACCTGCAGAACTTGCAATTGGTGAAACTGGCATGATGGAACATTTATCTGCCCCTTCCCCTCCTGAACCCCTTTCTCCTCATGTTCTTCCCTTCATGTTTTCAGCATGCATCAACAACACATGCACAGAAGAAGATGACATGACCAGCCACCACTGTATAGTAACAATGTTGGCTCACAATAGCCATTTATAAATTGTTGTATTTTATGGGTGTTATCTGTGTTTTTAAATTTCCTAATGAACTTACTCATGTGTCATAGCACTTTGAGTCACAACTGAAATAGCAGCCTTTATCAGTAAATAAACTAAACTAAACTCATTAAACTGAAGGTGGACAAGGCAATGGGACCAGCTGTTATACATCCCAGGATAGTAAAGGAACTGTGGATGGAGCTAGCAGCCTCTCTGGCAGCTATGTTCAGTGAGTCATTCAACACAGGGTGGTGGTTCTAGAGGACTGGAGGAGGGCACATGTAGTCCCTCTTCACAAAAATGGTGCAGCAGGGAGAAGGCTGGAAACTATAGGCCAGTCAGATTCACCTCAGTGGTGGTAAGATTATGGAGGTACTGCTTAAGGAAAGGATTGTGGAACACTTGAATCCAATGGAACCCAAGATCCAAGACAGCATGGGTTCACAACAGGGAAGGTCATGCCAAACAAATCTGATAGATTTTTTTTGACTGAATAACAAGGAGGGTGGATTGGGGAGCAGTGGGCATTGCCTACCTGGATTTCAGCAAGGCCTTGGACACCGTCCCACATAAAAGACTGGTTAATAAGATGGAAAGCTTGGGCATGGGACATGAGGTAGTAAACTGGGTGAGAAACTGGTTAATGGACAGGAAGCAGAGGGTGGTGGTAAATGGGATCCAACTCAGGGAGAGGAAATGACCAGTGGGGTACCTCAAGGATCAGTCTTGGGGCAGTCCTTTTAATATCTTCATTAGTGACATTGTGGAAGGACCAGGAGGGAAGGTTTGCCCATTTGCAGATGACACCAAGATCTGCAACAGGGTGGACATTCTAGAGGGGTAGTGAAAATGGAAGGGACCTAGGAAAGCTGGAGAACTGGTCTGAAATGTGGCAACTGAGGTTCAATGTGAAGAAGTGCAAAGTCTGCACCTGGGATGCAGAAACCCTGTGGAGAGCTACTGGATGGGGGTTGCTAATGGTCACCAGAGAAGAAAGGAATCTGAGGTTATCATCTCTGATGACCTAAAGGTGGCCAAGCAGAGTGCAAAGGCTGTAGGGAGGGTCAGTGGCATGTTGGGGTGCAGGAAGGGGTATCACCAGCAGAAGGAGGGAGGTGGTGATTCCACTAGACAAGACACTGGTAAGGCTTCATCTGGAATACTGTGTACATTCTGAGGCCTCATCTTCGTAAGGACTTAGGGTAGAGGTAGTTCAGAGAAGAATAACTAAGATGGTACAGGGCTTGCACCAGAAGACATGTGAGGAGAGATTAAAAGACCATAATATGTATACACCTGAAGAGAGGAAGGAGTGGGGGGGAGACATGATAGAAACCTTCAAGTATCTGAAAGGGCATTAACAAAGTGCAAGTGGGTGACATCTTTCACTATAGGAGAGATACAAGAATGAGGAGGCACAATATCAGACTGGAGAGGGCAGGATAAGGGAAATGTGAGGAAGTTTATTTTCACAGAAGGGTGGTGGATACATGGAATAGCCTGCTGCAGGAGGTGGTCGGAGCGAGCACAGTGGAGAGTTTAAACATGCATGGGACAGGCATAAGGAAACCCTAGTGGTGGGAAGGAGAGCTAAAGCCAATGACCAAATAGGGTCAGCGGACGCTAATAAAGGTAGGGTAAAGGGAAGACTGGATGGGCCTAGCAGTCCCTATTTGCTGTCAGTTTCTATGTTCCTATGATTCTTAGATGTCTACATGACATGTCTGCTGCATGCCCACCATGTGGACAAGCCACAGTGCTGTTTAACTAGTGATGTGATAAAGCAGAGCAGCAACCATTAACAGACCACATCCCACCCACTGAGAGAAACTGAGATCTTACTGGCATAATTTGGATTACTGCAGACAAAGTTGCAACTTGAAGCTGCACTAATCTCTAATATTGGACAATGCAATGACTGCTGATATCGTACATTTGTATCATATATGTTTTCTAAAACCTGCTCTCACTATGATTATGACTGATCTTTGGAACTTGTAAATATACTTATGACCTTGGTCCTCTTCTGCAAGTTGTCTTTAACTGTGTAAATGTATCTGTACCAATACATGTGCTCTGACGTGGAACCTTTGTAAACAAGCTGTGCTCAGAGGTGTACTCAGAACAATCCAATAAATAAATGCAGTTTACTTTTCACTCACTGACTGGTAGGCTCACACACACTGTCAAAAAAAAAAAAAAGACAGATTTTTGTTCCCTTTTTTTTTGTGTCACCTCAGTAGTCAATAAAAAACATATCTGTCCTTGCATGTTTCCCAGTCTGCTGCATTCAATCTACCTGCTCTTGTTACAGGGGAAGGTATGCTGTTTGAACAGCAACAGTCGCTAACACAACAAAGCGACATTACAGCGGCAATTTGCTGTTTCCACTGTAATGTACCCACGGGACCCAGCACTGCTTTTACCTGATATTGCACCCCACCCAAATCAACTCTGACCCAGGGTTGATAATCTTCAGTAGGGGGGTCGCGGAACTAAACCCTCCATGGGGGTTCAGGGCGAGATCCCTCTGAAAAAAGACAGTTTACATAGGGATTTATGCCAATAATAGCAGAGGTCAACATAAATCTGTCACTGTAACGTTGGTTGACATACATTTTTGTTGCATCGGTGTCATGGATCAGCAGGGGAAAATAAAAGAAAATACTAATAATAAACATGGATTTTCTGCCCTCTACTACACTACCAGCACACAGAAAATTAATATTTGTCAAATAAATCTTTCAGAATCCCCTTCGTCTTTCCCAGTCTGCTAAATTCACTATCCTCCTTCTGCTACAGGGCATGCATCTGCCACTGCAGAGCTTACACTGTACCGTACTGCTCTCCTATTTCTCTCGGCTCAGAAATTTCACTAGCCTGCCTGCCTAGAACTGCATTTAAATGTAGTGAAAATTAAAGAACTAGAATGATAATGTATCATTATGCGATGATTTTGAAAGTTTTCTGAACAAAAATACTCTTTTCAGATAAAAGGGCTCCTTTCCTGCCACAGATCATTCTCCTGTGAGAGAGGGCTGGAAAAGACACTTAGATGTGTACAGCATGAGAATTTTGATCTCAAGTACTGTGCAAGTAATGTGGCTTGCCAGCAATGTGCTCAGTATGCTCTCCCTGAAAGGGCTGCATCACAATGTTAAAGTGCCAAAATGCTAAATGAAAACAGGGTTTCTTGCAATCTGCTTTGCTGATGTCAAAATGCTGAATTTTGGCATGGTTACTGAATGCAAATTCAGCATCAGTTTACCTACTCAGGACCAAGCAATTTGGGGGTTGAATTTGGCCTTGAAATATGTTTACAGGTACAACAAATTCAACCCTTTTAATTAAAAAAAAAAAAAACTAAGTCCTATGCAGTAAGGTTTTCCTGGGACGCATTCTTTTTTTTTTTAAACATTTTTCTTTAGGTTAGGAATCAGTGGTGGCAGAGTGGAACAGAATATAGCCACCAGCCTTGGTGGAGGGGAGGCTGTACCAGTCATCCACTATGGGAACATAAAACAAAAGTATGTATCAGTGTGCCATGGGGAAGAGTATCTTGAGTGGCGTGGAGGGGGTTGAGGGTGGGGGTGGGGACTGAATTTATTGTAAATCTATATATACCTGACACCAGGGTTAAGCACTCAACATTTGAATCGGGGTTTGGCGACACAGGTTGCAGCTCCCCTTGCAGTGGTGGCCACTTTTTTTTTTACCTAAGTTTCCATCAGTGGGGTTGAGCACCCAGTGTGGGAATGGGGAGGTTGTTGATGGTACATAGATTGTGCTCAAGTGACCTTTAGCATTTTTGTTTACTGAAGTGTCTGATACCAGGCTTGGATGCCCAGTATTACAATGGGGATTTCAGCACCGCAGTTGGGCCTCCAGTGGCTGCATGACTTTGTTTTATTTTGCCATCTGGACTCCTGGTGTTGAAATGCAGGAGGGTTGTTGATGGCCCTGGGGTTAGGCTCCTGGTGACCACTTACTTTTTAATGAAGCTTTTTCTCCTTGGGCCGGTTTGCCTCAGTCGCTACTAACACCCCACGGCAACTGTCTCCCCAGGACTCGCCTTCAATATCCCCCACAAATTCCCTCCATGGTGGGGCCAGGAGAGGAGGTCCAACTCCTCCCAGTACACAAAGTCAGATGTGGTGGTGGTCCTAGGTGACGCACGGGTCAGATAGTGGGCAGAATATCATGCTCTGGTCCCAATCTTTCCAATTTTCTGTTTCCCCACCATCCACTGGTGTATATTGATGAAAATGCATGTGCATGTAAAAAACACATACACTCCCGCCTGCCGCCAGATGTCTCCACAGAGCAGCACCAACTGCCCCTGCCACTATGTGTCCATGTGGCAGCAATCTAAGTGGTGAGCTAACCTCTCCACCTGGATGACCACGGTGGCCTGAGATCGCACCCAAACTTGGGTTGCCAACATAGCAGGAGGTAAGGCATCCAGCACCTCAGCCATCCACGAAGAGGCCGGCACTGACGGCTTATTTTCTGTTCTTTTGCTGCCTGACACCATGGTTGAGCACCTGGCATTGGAGTAGGAGGGTGGAGTAGTCAGCAGCACCAGGGCTGGGCTCCTGGTAGCCGTATAGGTTTATGTTTTTATAACTTAGTGTCCAAAACTGAAATTGGGCACCATGTGTTAAAATACAAGTGACTTTTGGGCTGGTCAGAGGTACCAGGGTTGTGTTTCTGGTGCCCATGTCTGTTTCATGTTGTTTTAACATTAATGTCTGACACAAGGTTTAGGCACTTGGTGTTGGAACAGGACCAGGTTTTGAGGGTATCAGTGGCATCCAGGTTGGCTCCTGGTGACCACCTAGTTTTCGGTAATGTCAGCCGGGAGTGGGGACAGGTTAACCAGGAGCCACATTCTCATGCCTCTGACTAACTATGCCCATATCAGAGGCAGTACTGTGTAAACTGCCATTCTTTTGAAAAGAATATGGTCATTCTGATATTTTTGCTCATCTCCAGCCAAAGAAAGCCACAGAACTAAATTTTACCAAATTTCCTATATCGGGATTCTGGGCCACAGGTCTAGCTTTCCAAATCTGTCATAAAACAGATAAGTTATACTGGCTGCATATCATGATTTAACTATAAAGTGCCTATCCAGCCCTAACTCAGGGAACTACTGGCTGCACATCTAACAACCCTGTTCAGCAACTCACTGGAAACTGGAGTGGCTCCGGAGGACTGGAAGAAGGCAGATGTAGTCCTGCTTCCTAAAAGTGGTAGGAGAGAGAAAGGCTGGCAACTATAGGCTGGGCAGTCTGACATCAGAGGTAGGGAAGCTAATGGAGTTAGTCACTTCTAAAGGAAAGGACTGTGATGTAGGTTGAATCCAGTGAGTTACAAGACCTGAGGTAGCATGGATTCATGGGGGTGGGATGGGATCATTTCAGATGAACCTGATAGAGTTCTTCAACTGAGTCATAAGGAAATAGATAAGGATGGGTGGTGGGCGTGGCCTATTTAGACTTCAGCAAGGCCTTCGACACCATACCACATAGAAGGCTCATTAGGAAACTAGGCAGTTTGGGGGTGGGTTTGAAGGTGGTATATTAGGTACAAAATTGGTTGATGGATAATCAACAGAGGGTGGCAGTAAATGGAATTCACTCAAGGGAGGGACAGTGACCAGTGGGGTACCTCAGAGCTCAGTACTGGGTCCAGTCCTCATTAATGTATTTACAAGAGACACTGCAGAAGAGATGGAAGGGAATGTGTGCCTCTTTGCAGATGACACCAAAATCTTACATAGGGTGGACACCCCAAAGGGAGTAGTGAGAAGTGGAGACCTGGCATACATAGAGGAGCAGTCAAGGGTATGACAGCTGGGTTTTCAATGTGAAAAAAATGCAAAATCATGCATCTAAGACACAGAAACCAAGAGGTAGAGTATAATATAGGGAGAGGTATTGATGGCCACCAAAGAGGACAGAGACCTGGGAATAATCATATCTGATGACCCTAAGGTGTCAAGGCAGTGCAACAAGGCAGTAGAGTAGGGCCAGTGGGATGCTGGTGTTCATAGGGAGAGGTATCACCAGCAGAAGGACGGAGATGGTATTGCCACTGTATAGATCATTAGTGAGGCCTACCTGGAGTGCTATACCCAGTTTTGGAGGCCACATCTCAAGAAGGACATAGAGAGCGGGAGGCTTCTAGAGGAGGCAACTAAAATGGTGCAGGGGCTGCATCAGAAATCCCTATGAGGAGAAATTAAGGGATCTCAATATGTACACCCTGGAGGAGAGGAGGGGATATAATAGATACTTATAAATACCTCAAGGGTTGAACAAGGTACAGGAGGAGTATTATTCAGAGAAGAAGATGCACAAGAGCAGGGAGACCTGCAATTAAGCTAGAAGAGGGAAATGTAGGAGGGACGTGGGAAGTATTTTTCAGTGAAAGAGTGGTGGATACCTGGAACAGTCTTCCAGTGGAGGTAGTGGGGTGAAAACAGTGGTGAGCTTGAAGCATGCATGGGATAGGCACAGGGAATCTTATTCGTGAAATATTTGGGGTGGGGGAGGTAGATTGTGAGCAGGTAGGGTCTGCAGTGAAAATATAAGCAGGAAAAAGTGGCAGACTGGGTTGACCAAGCAGTTCTTATTTGCTGACAAATTCTAATTTTCTTTCTTTCTGTGTTTCTAACTATAGTGATGCTACTCTATGCAGCACTGTAACATATTTTAAACTTACTATTATCATACAGCACAAACTAGCATGCTTCTCTGTCTCCCATCCCTTTTTGGTGAGACTGAGAACACCAGAAAACAGGCAGAGGAGGATGATGAACAGGTTAGCCCATCCAGGCCTATTTATTACTAATGCCACCACCACCTCAGTTCATATGGGGAAGAGGATTGAGAAAATTGAAAAACCTTTCTGTCTCTCTCTGTGAAGAAGGTAGAGCAAATAAAAGCCACAGGGAGGTACACAGAGAAGAGAGCTGGGAGGAAGAAACATTGAAAGAGGAGGGGTCAGGAGACCAGCAACACCCCACAATCCTCTGCCTTGGGACCCTTCTTACCCAACATCATACCACTTATGTGATGCTTTGGTCCCAGGACTGTCTGTCGTTGAAGGCAAAGTGGATAAACTAGTTAAGAATGTCACAAATGTGGGAAAGACCAGGAAAAATACTGTTCAGGCTAAGAGAGCCAGAGTATGATACACAGTGGTAAAACGCAGTAAACCTGGTACTGTATCCTTCCAAGCATGCTGTGGCAGTCAACAGCATGTACTACAAGCTCAATTAACACGTCTTCTTTTACTACATTTTACAATTTTTGCTAAGATATGGGCTAACTTTCTTGTTAAAAGTGTAATATTTCTATTTGAATTATTACGTAATAAAACTAGGCTTTGTGGTACGTTACATATTTGAGTTGTGATTTCAGCACAGCATGCATTGTGTTTTTTTACTTTTTAAATTCTTGGCTATGGTGTTTGTTATTTAAAATGGTGCAAGCTTTGTATTATAATTACATGTGAATAACACTGTCGTTAAAGTAATATGCTTAGTCTGTGTTGCTAGAGTTTCCTTTCTTGTGTGTATTACAAACACTACTAGGAATTCAGACAAGCAGGAGGACAGGCAGGACAAGGCAGACTGGTAGGCAGGAGGACAGGCAGGACAAGGCAGGCTGGTAGGAAGGAGACAGGCAGCACAAGTCATGCTAGTAGGCAGGAGGACAGGCAGGACAAGGCAGGCTGGTATGCAGGAGGACAGGCAGGACAAAGCAGGCTGGTAGGCAGGAGGACAGGCAGAACAATACAGGCTGGTATGCAGGAGGACAGGCAGAACAAGGCTGGCTGGTAGGCAGGAGGGCAGGCAGGACAAGGCAGGCTGGTAGGCAGGAGGACAGGCAGGACAAGGCAGGTTGGTAGGCAGGAGGACATGCAGAATTGGGCAAGTACTGTCATCAGGCAGCTCCAGTCATGATGTGTGGACTTATGCGTGGCACTCAGCAGCACCAACATCACACTGGGCATTCTTTCATACTAGTGTGGTCTGTTCTGGAGTTGGACACAGAGTGACACTGTCCTGTTTTCAGTTCCTGTTCACATAAAAGAAAACAAATGACAGATGACTAATAACTGAATTGAGTTTCAGAAATAAGAACTGCTAATAACAGTAAACTCCACCCCATCCAAAGGCTACCCCAGATTAGTCTGTTCACAAAATCACTCACATCTATGTATTTTATCTTTTTAATGCTCTGTAGAAGTAAACAGTGTCATACTGCACACTACCATCTCATGTTAAACAGAATTGTTCTGGACTTGGTCAATGTCACTGTCACTGTGTGCAGGGCTGTGGGGCTGTGGTCACTTACCTGGCATGGTATCAATGTCTTTCTTCTCACCATCAATGGTCACCTAGCTGATGGTATCCACCACCATGTTCTCCACTGGTGTGAGCTCAGGGAGTGATGGTGGGCCACCGCTGGCAATATTTCATGACTGACACCCACCTGCCAGCCTCTTATGGATGGCCATCCTAAGGACTCACCACTTGTGTTTTATGGTCTCAGTGGACCTAGTTACCAGCCTTGCATCATTAATGATGGTCTGGATTACTTTCAGAAGCTGGCCTTGGTGGCCCACTGGGCCAAAGAGATGCACTGCCTACAGCAGGCATAGTCATTCCTTATCTCTGACACCATGGTGCTCACTTGCTCAGCCATGAATTTCCTGACACAGCAGTGCCTGGCACTGCCAGTGAGATATTGCCACCAGTCCATGACCGTTGTGGTCTGGGGAGGCACACCCCTGTGGTTCCCATCCTGCACCTCCATTAGCCATGTTACTTGGCAGCCCACTGCCATGGTCTGTAGATCATTGACTGTGACTCCCTGTTCCTGGCTGTTCTGCTGTCCCAACACCTGCCCATCCCAGGGGCTCTGCCCCCCAGTATGGCAGGATGTCCTTGCCCTAACGCCTGACTGCTGCAAGTTTGCACGGCCACTATACCTGATATTCAGCATGCCTGCATAGTAGGTGCGTGGACCTGACCCATGAGTGTCCATTTATCGGGGGTCATGGGGCATTCCCGGATCTTCATGGCTCACCTGTTGCTCCCTGTGCACTGTAATGTACATAATTACGTGGCTGGTGTACACCCCAGTGGACACCTCTCTATCCATAGTGCATGTCATGGTGGGCTATGCATTTCCATGCCACATAGTTGTGCATTTGCTTTCTGGCGGCACAACCATGTGTAACTAACCAATAAGTGTACAGGCCCATACTGTATGAATCTCTTCAACATCTTGGGAAAAATGAGAGAATGAAGAGTATGTACAGTACAAGTCTATCCTCCTGCCCATATTTGGAATGGGACAGTAGACATATTTCCAGATATAAGGTAGGACAGAAGGAGGGACACAGTAAAATTTGTGTTACAGGTTTTACAATACAGGGGCAACCAGTATTAATAGCTTTGACTGCATACCCTCTACACCAGCACTTTTATTTCCTTTGATCAGACAGAGTAGTTTTTATAGTACACTTCAGAACTGTAAATGGGAGTAAACTATAAACTAAGCCTTTCTTACACGTCTTTGGGAAACAGGTTAGTACAGTGGACCTGTTGACAGTTATCAGGAAGTTTACTTGAAGA